>LR990351.1:25337545-28069666 GCA_905147345.3 Mythimna impura | reverse complement strand
TGGACTATTAAAGAGATGGAGCTATATAGGGTGTATAGCCCCATTCCTCTTTAACATGTCATGTTAAGGCACAGTATAGATATATGGAACAGTACGGAAACTACCTACAAATGTTCGAAACGGCTCACTCACACAAACATACGCATCGACGAGACTCCTAAGCGGCATTCGCTACTGACAGGACCGCGAGAAACGCTTAGGAGTCTCGTCGATGCGTATTTTTGTGTGAGTGTGCCGTTTCGAATATTTGTAGGTAGTTTCCGTACTGTTCCATATCTATACTGTGGTTAAGGCCTCTGGTAGGCAATCATGTACCCACTGACTTTAAAACTTATAGCCAATAGAATCAACTAAATAGTTAATAACATTGTCACGTAACTAATTAATATCAATCTCATTAATTTCACTGATGATCAATCGAAGTTGATCATTAACGATTATTTTTCTATATCAAATTAACTAATATGACACATAATTTCAATGATTGATCTTGATAAACTTTGATTAGAGTCGATAGTACAGCAATCAATCATTATAACTGGAAATATCCTAATTTCCTCAATTTTCGCATACCTTACGTTGTCAGTTTGCCCTAAAAGTTCGCATAGATAAAAAAAACTTAGCAACATTTACTAACACGACTTGATCTAAGTGTTTTCTCTCTATATCCAAACACAAAAATCTTATAACCAGCCCTCCTAGCCAAGTTACGACCGTTTCGTTTCGATTCTCTTGCGTCGAATGCCTCAAGTAGGCCACGCCTCCGATTCCTTTGTTCTAACCACGTGACTGAGCATCGAGATGACGTCAGAACAAAGGAATCAGAGGCGTGTCCTCCTCGAGGCGTTCGACGCAAGAGAATCGAAACGAAACGGTCGTAACATGGCTAGGGGGGCAGATCCCAGAGAGTTTATCTTCTCAATCGTTTCCACTTTCTCTGACAATACATTACATAATCGCCCCTTTCAAAAACAAAAATTTCGTTAGTTGGTCACACTGAATCGCACTTTCTTTTGCTTCTCTATAGGCCCAAACACAAAACAGCGAAGCAACATCGCATCGTTAAAATCTACGAACTTGAACGATGCATTGGAAGAACTTGCGAATTGATTCGCATCGCACATTTGGTTGTATGGTCACCTGAACCGATATTTTGCCGTACGAAATCGCATCGTAGCAATTCGCATCGGAGGTTGCTACGATGCGTCGTGACTTTTACGATGCGACGTCGCATCGCAGTTTTGTATTTGGGCCCTATGTGTTGCCGAACACCTCGTCGATTCCACCGCGTGTGATAGCACTTCCATTCTCTTTCTCGCTCTAGTTAAAGAAGATTCTAAGTGACAGAAAAAAAATAGAAGCTTAGAAAAGTGCGATTTGGTGCAGCCAGAGAACTATCATCATCAAAGCCTGGAAAAATATCTCTTACAATTTTCTCTGGGTTTCTTTGGCACTGTAATAAACTAGGTTGCAACATAAAAACTTCGCCTTCACCGTCTCATTTGCTGTAACTCTCGACTCCACCAAAATCTACAAGACCGGCCCTTTTTACCCTTGATTTATACAGTACTTATAGTCTTCCACCGCATCGCTCGACTTGGCGATGGCCTGCTTCTTCAAATGGTTCAGTTTACGACGGGCGTGGGAGACCAGGTCTCTGTAGGATCTCCTGGTGAACGGCATGTCTTCCCGTACTCTACGGATCTCGCATTGGGCGAGGTGTTGCCAACGTCTGACCCGGGGAGAGTACTGTGGAGGTAAATTTTGGTGGGTTAGTTGTGTTATCATAGGCTATGTGTGTAGTGACTAACTGTAGCACATTTCACGCCTACTTTGATAAATGGGCTATTATACACTAAAAGATTTGTTCAATTCAAACCAAGAGTTCCTGAGATCAGCGTATTGAAACAAACTCTTCAGCTTTAGTTTGGATGTAAAAAGTCATATTCCCTAATTTACCATAAGGCATTTTGCTAGCGTAAAACTAAATCGCCTTGCACAAACCTCATAAAGATAAATGTCGTTGGAAATGATGATCACAAACATCAACAAACGCGTCTAAACGTAAATAAATAACGAATATTAAGATCAACTTAAAAAGGTTTGAGCATAATTAATGTAGGCATAATCATGCTTATAACAATTTTGCTCAAAAGCTTTTGGCCAACAATGTCCCCAATGCTGGCACTGGCGTCTTCGATTTCCTAAAGAAAATATTTTTACAAATCTAAGCTCTAAAATTGGTCGTCAGGGAAGTCAATGTTAAGATATAAATGCAGAAAACTAATCTGTACTTATAATCCGCAACTTTTTAAAGAACCTAACCTTTCTGCCCTGGCCTCCTAGCCAAGTTACAACCGTTTCGTTTCGATTCTCTTTTCGTCGATCGCCTCGAGTAGGCCACGGCTCCGATTCCTTTATTCTGACGTCATTTCAACGACAACAAAGGAATAGGAGGCGTGGCCGACTCGAGGCGATCAACGAAAAGAGAATCAAAACGAAACGATTGTAACTTGGCTAGGTGGCCTTGTCCTTTATTACTTGCTGTCGGCGCAACACGATTTTTATTTTCATTTTGTCCTGTCATCCGTTACGCGATCACTAACTCCCTTTTTTCATGTCACTCCTCATACAATTCATCCATCTTTTCTTTGGCCTCCCTCTCCGTCCATCCAAAGAATCTATCAAGATTAACTCAATGTAATCTAGAACTGCTAATCAAGTCGACATCATTACAATTCTATTCAGTGCCTATTTGCAGCCTGCACAGCATATGAATTAGTTGGTACACTTTCTCTTTTAATCCCAGAGCTGCATAGGAATTATTCACTAACCGATTATACAATAGAAAGAATAAACGGTTTTCTTTCTGATTCATATGATACATACCTCGCAGGGTCGATTGCAGCCTCTGGTAACTCTGTCGCATCGCTTTAAGTAGTCTTCGCTCTGAAAAGAGGGCAGACAACGTATTTTAGAATGGGAAGAATGAACATGGAGTTCTTGCCGGTTCTTCTCCATGGGAGACTTCTGAAGTTTTATAAGGGCCCATGTAGGCTTATGTGAAATCATCGGGTAAAAAGCGGGCCAAAACATCGGGCCCATGTAGTGGAAAACTCAGCAATAATCAAGCATGCTATGTTGCAATAAGTCCGCCTATGTACAACTACTGTACTTATATGAAGTAAATAAATAAATAAATAATCATTTCCGGAATCTTATGCACAAAATGCGGAAAATTGGAATTTAATTCTCTACATTGCTCGTTCCATTCCTTGAATTATTATTACAAAAAATGTTGCTATAAATTTATCCTCGAGGCCCGAGTAGTATCGATTGTCTACTAAGATAGACAGATTCCTTTATATAATAAAAAAACCGAATTCAGGATGCAGTCATATTTATCTTCACATGTGCTTTATAGTATGTCCTATTTTTATAGTATGTCCTAGAACCAAAAATTCGAAGACATGTGACATCCACCAACCCGCACTGGGCTCGCGTGGTGGATTACGGCCCATTCCCTCTCTTAGAGAGGAGGCTTGAGTCCCAGCAGTGGGAACATTAAAAGGCTGATTATGTGCTTTATGGCTAAATAGTTTCTACGCTTCTAGCTCATTCGTTTGGGTCCGTAGTGTTAGCTTTTATTTGATAACTTCAGACTCGATTTTTAACGTAGTGGGAGCTAAGAGTCGGGTGTCCTTTTTTTTGGGTGGGGTTTCATCAAATAACTTCTCACACTCTGGCTGGGGAGAGAGGGCGTGTTACGACTATCACTGACTAAAACCCACCCGTGTTCCTCTAATAACCCTTTGTGTTTCTTGTGCCATCTTTCCAACAATCCCACTGTCCCTGAAGGGGGATGGCTGGGTTTTAGACAGTAAAATTCTCTGACAGTCTCCACCCAGAACGGCAGACGATGTTTAATTACTATTATTTGGTAAGACACTCTAGCAGCTACTAGCAGATGGGTGTGTTTCAAATAGTTTGGAGATATTTAGTCTGTCCAACCAATTTTTAAAGCAGTTCAATTTGGGAGCTTTCACAACACTTTCAGGAGCCTGTAATTCCACACTGTTACGACTCGGTTAGGTAGAAATTGCTTCAAAGCAAATACATTAAATACATATATACTACCAAAGGCTTCTTTATTTATTTATTTAAAACTTTATGTACTAATGAAACATTGCACAAAGGCGGACTTAATGCCTTAGGCATTTTCTACCAGTCGACCTTAGGGTGGTGCAGAGACATAACATCTCATCATCTCATCTCTTATCTTTCTGGATGCATTTCTCCTAACGTGAGGGAATGTCCTCGTAAATGTTTGTTGGCATTCTGTGTGTAAAGGTCTTGAAGGCTGGGCACATCGTAGTATTCTGTGAGTACTTTATAATGATTTCCTACATTCAAAAAGAAGCATCAAAGCCAAAGTTACCTTATTAAGATGCATGCGGAACACGATCATGTGTCCCATTAGGAACTTGTGGTGACAATCTCCGCTGTACACGGCCGCCCGGCGAGCGTCGTGCTCAATCTTCCTCACTCGGAACTCGAACTTCTTCCAGCACTCATTCACCTGGGAACAGATGAATAGTTCATTAGTTTCCAATAGACGAAAAAGGGAGGGAAGACGGGAGGGTAAGATTCATAAGCTTGGATTGGATCCAATGATGAGGGACCTCCTACTGCCGGTGCAGGCGGTTAAAAGAATGATCCATTTTTAATTTTGGTTGAATTCGATGTTGGTAAAAGATATTTACAGTATTTTATTTGTATATTTTCTTTTGTTATTGATAGGTTTCCAAGGTGGAGCGATGATCTCGAGAGGGTCTCGGGAATTCGATGGATGCGAGACGTACAGGACCGATACGTCCACGCGTTCCCGAGATAAAGGGTCTTGACAGACAGACGGACGGCCAACAAAGTGATCCTATAAGAGTTCCGTTGTTTCCTTTTGAGGTACGGAACCCTAAAAACAGCATTAGGTAGATAGAAACTGTTAATCAACCGATCCTATAAGAAAAGAAGTACCATCTGGTCTTAGGGTGCGTTTCTACTGAAGCGGAGATGGGCGACCTTAAACAATTACGACATCTGACTTCTCGATTTAGGAACATTGTCGTGACACTATGTTATTAGCCAGAACTATTCCATAAATTCAAGCAAACTTCCGAATGACATTATAATAATCTAGTTTATGCCCTAACCTTCACGTAAATGAAGTTATTTCGGCACCGGCAGACATATCGGTGGGCTAAATATACCGACGACAAGGTTTATCGGATAGTATGGCGCAGGTTGTGAACTAATTTAAATAGTTAATAGACAGTGCGTTAAGACAGACGGCTGGATGCTGTGACGTGGTGATCTCATTACGGAGGCCGTAAGATGAGCGGGACATATTCCTAATGAGAAGTTATATGTCAAGCCACTGGCCTGTTGGTCTAGTGGTTAGTGGCCCTGACTGCTATGTCGGAGGTCGTGGGTTCAATTCCCACCCAGGACAAATGTTTGTGTGATGATCACGATCATTTATTCTGTGTCTGGGTGAAATTTATCTACAATATGTATTTAGAAATATATAAGTATGTTTATCAGTTGTCTAGTAGGTACTCATAACACAATCTTTCTTTGTTTAGCTTGGGACTAGACGGCGTTGTGTGATATTTGTGGAATATCATTATTATTATTTCTTTATTGAACACGTGATCAAACTTTTCATTTTATAACTAAGCAACTGGAAAATGAGATATATATAACAAATTGTTTTTTTTACAACGAAAACTTGTCGTCCAACAGAAAGTGAAGCGAGCTCGGCATTGCAGGGCACTCCGACATGGACAGCCCCCCTAGCCAAGTCACAAACGATAAACGTAAACTCTCAGTAGTCTATAATAGATTTTCAACTTTATGACATTGGATATAAAGTTGAAAATCTATTGAAGATTACATAGTGTTTTCGTTCGTTCCGGTCGCTAACGCTCAGTAGTCTTTAATAGATTTTCAACTTTATACTCTTAGGTATAAAGTTGAAAATCTATTGGAGATTACTAAGCGTTCACGTTTATCGTTTGCAACTTGGCTAGGGGGGCTGGTTAGATTAGAAGGCTAAAGCGGGAATGCGGGAACGGAGCGCCCGCCTTAGCCTTTGTGGTTACTTTTAGGGTTCCGTACCTACCTCAAAAGAAAAAACGGAACCCTTATAGGATCACTTTGTTGTCCGTCTGTCTGTCTGTCTGTCAAGACCCTTTATCTCGAGAACGCATGGAGGTATCGAATTGAAATTGAAACCATATACTCAAGTCTGCGTTTCCTTGAAGCTGTGAAAAAATTAAACTTATAAGTTAACGAAAAAAAATATAAGGCCGTTTATGTCGCAAAAAAACCTATATTTCGACACTCTCAAGATAATCAAAATTCATAGGGTACTTCCCGTTGCCCCAGAATCCTGAAATTTGGCATAAAGAAAGGTCTATATAGCACAAGTATAGGAATAAATCTGAAAACAGCAAATTTTTTTTGGTGCGTCAAAAAAAAAGTTTTTTTGATTCGAAAATATCTTCAGTGACTCCATTCGGAAATTAAACTATTTACATAGGTAAGTTTGTACGGAACCCTCAGTGCACGAGTGCGACTCACACTTGCCCAGTTTTTTTATACCCAGAAAGTGGCTTATATAGAAGGTAACTAGTGGCTAAGATAGTATCATTCAGACACTCGTTAATTATGGCTGACATAGTAATTTTGAAAGCAATGTAGATTTTTGAGGCGAATAATGCAATTAAAACGAAGTCTGTTTAATTAGCATGATTATCACCCATTCCTAATTAGATTGAAAGCAGTGGTGGCCGAGTGGTAACGGCCCCGACTTACGAGTTGCAGGTCGCGGGTTCAAACGCAGCCAGGCGTGCATTACTTTGTGTATTTTATTTCATCACCACTGTTCTCAAAACGGTGAAGGAAAACATCGTGAGGTAACCGGCATTTGTTATATATGTATGTTATTATTATTATTTTTTAAGTTATGTGTCATGTTTGTGCAAATAAACTGGTTTTTCTTTCTTTTTCTTCTTTCGGCATGTCCTAGAACCAAAATTCGAAGACATGTGACATCCACCAACCCGCACTGGGCCCGCGTGGTGGATTACGGCCCATTCCCTCTCCTAGAGAGGAGGCCTGAGTCCCAACAGTGGGAACATTATAAGGCCGACTATGCTATGCTAACTGAACTAATATACTTAATCACTCACCTAGTCTTTTCTAATCAAAGTATTAGCATCTACCAGCGGCTTCACCCGCGTGGAAGTAGAGAATATAAAATATAGTCTATGTCACTCAGTGATAAACAGAGGTCGGAATTAGGTAGAGTTATTCATGTACTTCCATCGAAATGTTGATATTAATGTGGATCTTCCCGGGATTTCTAATAAATAAATAATAAGAAAAACCTCAGAGATAGGAAAAATAAAACAAAGATAGTTATCATACTATTTTACTAGTATTTTTCTTTGAAAAAGTTCTTTCTATGTCAACTGAGGTAAAGTTAACAAATTTATACACTTCTTCCTCCTCATCATTAATGCAGGAAGAAGTTTTTTCTACTATATTTCTGAAAGTGTCATAAAAAAAACCTGCTCTTTAAAATTAATCTCGGGATTTGAGGCATATCCACTTTATTCTTTCGATGTATGAAATCAGTATAAGTACTTAAATAACTCTACCTAATCCCAACCTCTGTTTATAAACAAGCATTAAACTGGTGAAAGAATTTTTAAAATTGGTTCAGTAGTTTTTGAGTATATTCATTAAGTACATACAAAAATTATTTTTTTCGTGTCAGACTTTTGCTAACTAAAAACCCACTAACACAAACCTGTTCCTTCTTTGCCGTTGTTTCAGGGCCCCGGGAATCTCGTTCGCATCACCCATGGCCCCAGTAGGCTTCGACCCTGCTGGGCCCTTACGGTTGCTCACATCACCTTGAGGCGCGCGTGGAACACTACGCGCCGTCGACGGCTTGGTCTCGGTCCGAACAGTTACCGGACGGTCGGACGGCGAGCTACACATTGGTTACGGTGACTGGGGCGCGAGGGCCATTGCCTCGCGCGTGCGGCCGCCTCCTTTGCTAGCATTACTGCTTCGCAGAAGGAGGCGACCGCCTGCCACTCCTCCTCGCTCCGGACCATGGGCTGTACCAAAGCCCGGCGCTCACGGTACAAGTCGGTTATAAAAGCCTACAGATAGTTGTTACGGGTCTGGGAGCCTTGTGTATGTGGGTTTATAATTATGTCAACGCTCCCACGATACAGCAGTAAAGTTTTATAGAAAAAAAAACTGAACTAATAAATATACTAACACTAGGGCCATGGCCCGTAGGGTCCAAGTGCTCACCGAGTTGCTCATCAAACAGTAGTCGACTCATCACGGGACCAGAGGGCTGGGTTTTTCTTTGGGCAACGAATCAGCATTGCTAATCAACATATGGCAATGCTGCCAGCGTTCTGGGTACTTTTCCCATTGATAGTGGCGTTGATAAATTGTTTGATGCCCAATGAATTCTTCTTATACGCGTTTATACATACCATTATTTTCAGTTTGTATGTTTTATATAAGTACCTACGCATGTAACTAAAAGAGTTCTGAGTATACATGTAGATGGATGGGTTGTGTGAGGAGTGATATAAAAGAAAAGGGAGTTAGTGATAGTGTGACGGGTGACAGGATAGAATGGAAGAAACTAGTGCGCCTCACGATCAACGATTACATCACTACTTGCCATCAGCTGGGACCGCAGTCTAGCACTAGTTTATATCAAATTAAAAAAAAAAAACGTGTTGCACCAACCCCAAGTAATATGGGACAAGGGCAGGAAGAAAAAGAGAATATATATTATATACCTACGTCATTGACGTGGCTCAAAAAGCTACCCAACTTTAGTGAGACTGGACAAGACATGTCTGCCGCATGCCTGACGAACTGTAGGTCGTAAAACACAGGATTGATGCCCAGACGCAGCGACACACGGCCGCGGCAGACCACGAAGGAGATGGATAAATAAGACACCCAGGTCCGGAACATAGTTATTTGCAGGACATACAAATAGGTATTTGTTCCGTGCGGGACACGAACCTGTGACACACCGCGAAGCACCCAATTGCTAAAGCACTTTGGCGCAGAGCTTAATCAATTGCCGTGCCGTATAAATAAAATAACATTAAAATATAAATAAACAATAAGATTCCATGCAGAAGCATATTTCAAAATCAATAATTTATTCAAGTAATATTTTCAATTTTTTCCTCACATTCAGAGAGCATTTTTAAGGGCTTTTAATTAATCGATTGGCAGCTAACACCAATTTCATGTAAGGTACTACAAGCCCAGGTAGGGTGACGACTGGACGACGAGCAATAGGTTGCTCGCTGTCCGGTAACCATCCGGATAGAGCCCGAGGCGCGCCTCAAAGAGATGTCAGCAAAGCCTACTGGCGCCATGGGTTGACTTCCGAAAGGAAAACCCGATGTCCTGGAACGCTGGGCAAAGAAGGAACATATGTGTGGTTTTAGTCACTAAAAGTCTGACACGCCCTCTCGCACCGCCCTAGAGTGAGAGAAGTCTTTGGTTGATTTCAATTCTCACCTTAAAAAAAAGGAAGGATGACGACAACGTGATCTATTTTAAAATAGACGGATAGATATTCTTTATACGCCATAAAAAACTACAGTAGAAGCTTAAAATTAACGGTGTGTAAAAACGTGTAAATACATACCTACGAGTATAACATTTATCAAAGGCACCGCTACAAAAAACAAGAAGTCATGTCAAGACAATTATGGAATGCATATAAAACATTATTGCTTTGCACTGAACCGACTGTTTACGCATTAATAAATGTGCGCGCTTGCAAATAACTCGCTAATTGTAAGGCCACACCGCGCTCGCATCATTGCCAAGGTTCCTACGATGATGGACGCGGGAATACCGTCCTTTAATACATAATATTATGTATTAAAATTATTTATATTCTTCCGATACGAATTATTTTTAAACTGTTTGTATTATCGGCTTGCGGCTCAATTGTTTACACATAGCTTAAATAGCATAATCAGCCTTTTAATGTTCCCACTGCTGAGACTCAGGCCTCCTCTATCTACGAGAGGGAATGGGCCGTAATCCACCACGCGGGCCCAGTGCGGATTGGTGAATGTCACATGTCTTCGAATTTTTGGTTCTAGGACATGCCGGTTTCCTCACGATGTTTTCCTTCACCGTTTTGAGAGCAGTGGTGATGAAATAAATTACACAAAGTAATGCGCCTGGCTGGGTTTGAACCCGCGACCTACAACTCGTAAGTCGGGGCCGTTACCGCTCGGCCACCACTGCTCAATTGTTTACACGTTGATCTAAAATGAATTGAGTTAGAAATTGGCGCACATAAGTCATGTCAATTTATTAATAAAATATTTAGACAGTATGGAAGATTTTTTCACCATTAAAAATGTTCTGGAACATGAAGATACTAAAGGCCTCATATAGAATATCTCATTCGTACTCTTAATGCAAATACCAACTAAATGCACCAACATTTTTGTATTATTATATTAAATAATTATTATTATATTCGATCAAATCTGTAAGTTATTTACTTTATGCCGAAGCTATCTTTGTAAATAAGTGTCGTACCTAATAACCGGCTTTACCAGTAGATTCGTGTTGATGAGACGAATCGATAGCTATATTTAATTAATTTGGGTAAAAAATTGCAGATAGTTGGTTTTTGCAATAAGGGTAAGTACGATATTGTGTCGTGATGGCCCAGTGGTTAAAGCACCCAATGCTTATGCATGAGGTTGCGGTTTCGAAAGCGGGCAAGTAACAATGTGAAAGTTCATCTAGCACTTACACCCCATACCTCAGAAAGCATGTAAAACCCGTTGATCCCAGTTGTCATTCGTAGATCATTGACAGTCGTTATCTATAGGTAATCAGACACCAGAAAGTCAGACCATGAGTCTATCCAAGGAGTATCTTGTTGGCCAGTACCTAATTGAGTTGTTGTGGTCTGATAGGTCTGTGTAGACCGCTAGGAGGACACGGTGGAGCACACGCTAGAGGGGTGCTCCGCCTGGGCAGAGCACCGCCGTGTCCTCGTGGAGAGATCGGCGGCAAAGATCTCTCGCGCCGGGTCTTTGTACAGCCATGGTCCGAAGTGAGGAGTAGAAATGCTAGCAAAGGAGGAGGCCGCACATGCATGCGCGAGGGCGCGGCCCTTACGCCCCAGCCGCCGGGATCCCGATCCCAATTTCCGGCCACCGCAGGCGTGAGCTTGCGGACGGCGTGCAATGGGTAGCTCGCCTTCCGACCGTCCGGTAACCGTCCGGACCGAGCCCAAGTCGTCGACGGCGCGTACTGTTACACGCGCGCCTCAGGGAGACGTCAGCAAACCGTAGGGGCCCAGCAGGGTCGAAGCCTGCTGGGGTCAAGGGTTTGTTTCTGAAAGGAAAACTCGGCCCTGGGACGAAGGCAAAGAAGGAACAGGAGTGGGGTTTTAGTCAGTAAAAGTCTGACACGCGCTCCCGTCCGCCCAAGAGCGGGGGATGTCATTGGATGAATTTCCCACCACATTTCTCTCCATGTAAAACACGTGATTTTAGCCGCATTCGTTTAGACTGGACCCCAAGCTAGTTGGCAAACGGTTAGGGATATGATGATCATGTAAGTCCTAGATTTCTTTTGTACGATGATAATCATTGAAAATTAAGATCTACAGGACTTTATTTTGAAGCTGATTAACTTTCTAGTAGCATATTTTGACTTGCCTGTTGGTCTAGCCCTGGTTTGTGGTTAGTGGACCTGACTACCATGCCGGAGGTCGTGGGTTTGATTCCCACCCAAGATAAATGTTTATGTGGTGAGCACAGTTTTTCTGTGTCTGGATGTAATTTATCTATAATATTATGTACCTATGTATTTAGAAATATGTAAGTATGTTTATCAATTATCTAGTACTCATAAGACAAGCTCTGCTTAGTTTGAGACTAGATGGCGTTGTGTGAAAGTTGCTGAATATTATTATTATTATAAATCACTAATTCATTACAGATGACCTCTTCACATTATATATTCAGTTTGATAAACATAGATTAGTTTCTGTTTTCAATTTACTCTTGAACTACATTGCATACAGATGCAACACTGATCTCATGATGTCTGACGTATTGCAGGTGTTGTCACATAAAATATCAGCACCCCTAGCCAAGTTGATAATCTGCAATCGTTAACGCTAGTCGAAAACTAATCAAATGTATGGGAATGACATCATCTCAGCGTTAAGTCACTTGGTCAGAACAAACGAATAGAAAATTCGTAGCCAAGTTCACATCGTTCAAAATGATAGAATAAATTGTTATCGTTTCTACAATGTTCAACGCTACATCCTTTGTTATTGTAGAACGACATTGTAGAACGAGCGGCCGACTCAGGCGCGTCAACATGGCTACCAACTTATCGTTTTCTATAATTGCTGACACTGAGGCGTTACCGATTGGAGAACGGAATTCGACACGAAACGGTTGTAACTTGGTTAGGGGGGCAGATAACTGGCCAGTTGGTGCGTCAAGCTGTTGCTGCCAAGGCCTGGAAATGGATCGGTTATATGAAATTACGTACGTAAGTATTGATGAGGAATGATGGCCCAGGCTGTATAGCCCATTTATCGAGGATGGCTATAGGCTATATTAGATCACGCTACGAGCTACGGGAGCGGAGTATAGTATCTGAATATGAGGGTGAGACCGCAGGAGACAGCTAGTTATATCATAAAGCTAAGGGTTTATTTGTTTGAACACACAAATCTCAGGAACAACTAGGCTGTGAAAAAGACTGATGAAAAAAGATTACATGTAGCGGAGATGAGGATGTTGAGATGGATGTGTGGTGTGACGAGGATGGATAAAGTGATAAATGAGTACATTAGAGGAAGTTTGAAAGTGGCGCCATAGTGACTTAAAAGTTGAAGGGGAATCGTTTGTTTTGGTATGGTCATGTGAAGAGGAGGCATGAAACGCATGTTACTATAACGATGAGCATACATGTGGATGGATGGAGAGGGAGAGGGAGACCAAAGAAAAGATGGATGGATTGTGTGAAGAGTGATATGAAAGAAAAGGAAGTTAGTGATAGTATGACGAGTGACAGGGCAGAATGGAAGAAAAAAACGTGTTGCGTTGAAGATGATGATGATGACAAATCTCAGGAACTAATAGTACGAATTGAAAAATTATTTTTGTGTTGGATAGCTTCACTTATTGATATATGTATATAAATATAATGCCACATCCAATAGAGGTGCGGAGCAGTAACTAAAAGCGCAGGTGAAAAAACTTGTGCGCCTGAACTGTCTCCGATCCTGACACGCTTATTTCGTCTTTCGTTTGAGGCTGGAAAAGTACCGATGACTTGGAAGCAAGCTAACGTGCAACCCGTGCCCAAGAAGGGTAGTCGGGCTGACCCTGCTAATTACAGACCTATCTCGGTAACGTCCATTCTCTGCAAGAGTATGGAACGAGTGATCAATAATAAGCTCCTGGCATACCTAGAAGCTAATGACATCCTCAGTGATCGTCAATACGGCTTTCGCCGAAATCGGTCAACTGGGGATCTTCTAGCGTATGCCATTCACATCTGGAGCGAGGCCATCGAGAAGCATGGGGAAGCACTTGCAGTCTCCCTTGATATCTCGAAGGCCTTTGACAGGGTCTGGCATGATAGCCTTATTGCTAAGCTTCCTTCCTTCGGTCTGCCCACTGGTCTGTGTGACTGGATCGCAGACTTCTTGAGGGGGCGATCCATCCGAGTGGTTATTGATGGCTGCTCGTCCGGTCAAATGGAAATTAATGCCGGGGTCCCTCAGGGGTCGGTACTCTCGGCAACACTGTTCTTGCTGCACATAAACGACCTTCTTAAACCCGGTACCTGTGGGTATGCAGACGATAGCACTGTTGCTGAGAGATACGTGTCTGATGCACGTGCTAGTGGGTCACAGATCCAGTCTTTCCGAGAGGCTATGGTTGAACGCTTGAACTTTTCCTTGAAGGCAGTATCCGACTGGGGCGATGCCAATCTGGTCAAGTTCAATGCTGCTAAAACCCAGGCGTGTCTTTTTTCCGCCAAACGGAGCCAATTCCACCCGGCTCCATCATTCCGGGGTGGAACCGTGCCGATAACCAGTGACCTTGAGCTTCTTGGGGTAACGTCGTCATCTACCCTCAATTTCGGCTCTTTCATCGAGGCTAAAGCTCAACAGGCTGCCAAAAAATTGGGGATCTTGGCCAAGGTGAGACAGTACTTCACGCCGGAACAGCTGCTCAAACTTTATCAAGCGCAAGTTCGATCGTGTATGGAATACTGCTCTCATCTTTGGGATGGGTCTGCCAAATACCAGCTTGATGCTCTGGAGTCGATTGAGAAGCGAGCCAAGAGAATCATCGGTGATGATGCACTTGTCGAATCAAAACTCCAAAGCCTTGAACATCGACGCCGAGTTGCTGGCCTGTCGGTTTTCTATCGATTACACTTCGGGGAGTGTGCGTTGGAATTGCACAATTTAATTCCACCAAGTCCGTTCCATCATCGGACCACTAGACGTACGGCGTTGCGCCATCGGTACATGGTGGACATCCCACCCATACGTACAAAGCGTTTTGGGAACACATTCATAATGCGTACAGCTAAGGAGTGGAATTCCCTGCCCGAGTCTGTGTTCCCTGATAGCTACAACCTAGGGGTCTTTAAGTCAAGAGTGAATAGGTTACTTCTAGGCAAGCGTGCTCCATCGTCGGCCACATCATCGCTTACCATCAGGTGAGATGGTGGTCAAACGCGAGCCTATCAATAATAAAAAAAAAAAAAAAAAAAGGTGAAACCAAATATCTGTAGCTGAGTGCATTTATGATAACATCAGACATATTATTTCCAAAAATGAATGTTTATCGTTATTAATCTATATATATAAAAGAAAGTTGTGTTATATACACTATTTATAACTCAAGAACGGCTGAACCGATTTGGCTAAAAGTTGGTGGGGAGGTAGCTTAGAAACAGGAGACGGACATAGGATACTTTTTTTTTTTTTTTTGATTAGGGTAGATTAGGGTAGAGTAAGGTAGAGTAGGATATAGTAGTCAGTTGACGGGAGCGAAGCCGCGGGCAAAAGCTAGTAGTAATTAAAAGTATTTCTATGAATTGAGCAGTGGTTTGATTGAAGAATGCAGTTCCTGTCCTTGGAATTACTTCGTGAGTTTAAAACGTGGCTCGTGGCTCGTTATTGAACTGACTGGCTCCTAGTCTTACATGATACTGATAGCTCTTCTCCATGATCGCAACCGCGTCTTTTATTAGGTATTTTTTTACACGACTGCCCCAAAAAGGAGTGTTTACACGACTGCCCCAAAAAGGAGTGTTATGTTTTCAGGGTTCATGTATGTATGTATGTATGTATGTATGTATGTATGTGAGTTTCTTTATTCCACCATAACTTCTAAATGACTGAACCGATTTACATGTATGAGGTATCGTTAGAATCCTTGCATCGTCCCGAGTAACATAGGCTATTGAAAAAATATAGAAATGCAATGTGGTGGGTATGATAATTAAATGAACACCCACCCAATTTTTTTTTAATTTTTAATCTGTTAATGCATGTGATTATCATCTAGGATTTGACGAATGGATTCCAAAAATATAAATATGTTACACTGTTAATCGAAACTGTCGAGTACAAAAAAAAAAAACATTTTTGACATTTGGTTACGAAACCCCAACTAATATTATTAAGTAATTAATATAAGAAAACAGCCAAGTACAAGTCGAACCATTGTACAATGAACACTAAGTACATGTAAACAAGAACCAACTTTGTCGATAAAAAAAAAATGATAACATAAACTATATACAATAACAGCCTACCGAGTGTTTGACAGTTTAGTGAATCAATTGTACTTTATCTACTTAATAGAACATTAACGTTGGTCACGGCTTAGTAAATGGCGCTATCCCACAAAGGGAACAACCAGGTACGGTACACGGATGGCTCTAAAATGAACACCGGTACAGGAGCGGGGGGTACACAGCGACAACTGCAATCTTAGCCTAAGCATGGGCAAAATGGCGACGGTCTTCCAAGCAGAGACCTATGCTATTATCGGGTGCGCGCAGGAAATACTAGATAGTGGCACCGAAGGGGACACTGTCTACATTTTAAGCGATAGCCAAGCAACACTTAAGGCACTAATAGAGTGGTTTCTGGGCTGATACTAAACTGTATTAAATATTAAACCGGATAGGAAGGCGCAACAAGGTCAGATTGATCTAGGTGCCAGGTCATACAGGAGTAGAAGGTAATGGAAGAGCCGACACTCTGGCAAGGATAGGATCCGAAACACCCCTATACGGACCGGAACCCTACATAGGACTTTCACCAAGGGTCATCATGGTTTCTGGGCTGATACTAAACTGTATTAAATCAACAAGGTCAGATTGATCTAGGTGCCAGGTCATACAGGAGTAGAAGGTAATGGAAGAGCCGACTCTCTGGCAAGGATAGGATCCGAAACACCTCTATACGGACCGGAACCCTTCATAGGACTTTCACCAAGGGTCATCAAGCAAGCATTGAAAAGGGCTGCGTTAGAGATACACAGCACACACTGGCGCAATACAACAGGCCAGAAGCATGTAAAACTATTTCTCAGTGACATAGATAAGGGCTGGACCCAAAAACTATGGAGGTACAGCAGATCACAACTCCGAACAATCACAGGAGTCTTCACGGGGCACTATGCCACCAACAAACAGCTCCACAACATGGGACTAGCAAGCGACCCGACTTGCAGGATCTGTGGAGATGCAGAAGAGACAATGCTACACTTGCTGTGTGACTGTGCAGCACTAGGCTCCAAAAGACTAGAGTATCTGGGCCAACCATTTCCAAGACCAAGAGCAAGATAAGACTACAGGCTCAGCCCCATCGAGGCCATACTGGGACTCATGAAGAAGGTGCACGGAGGGCTAGGGGTTGAGTAGACAGGAGGGGCATACCACAAAAGATCTAGAAAGGTCATAGTGCTCTGGCCTAGGGCCAGCCCGAAAACAAGATAAGATAAGATAAATGGCGCTATGGTGATCGTTCGAAAATTCGAATGGCCATTGCTACTCCGTGACCAACTAGAACCAGAAGAATTACCACAAGCCGTCTTCGTAGAGTTCGACGACAAGTCAGTACGTGGCAACACTATTGGTATGGGTGTCAAAATTGAACAGTACAGTCGAATTTGACGGGCTAATGAGTCATAGAAAAGTAGAGCGCCGCATGCTTCCGCTTATATTATGTTGGGCAGTGACAGTCCACAAGTTACAAGGGACAACACTGGACAGAGCCTTCGAGGACCTAGGCCCAAAAATTTTAGCCAAAGGGCAAGCTTATGTTGCGCTTAGTCGCGTGAGGCAACTAGAAGGTTTGGCAACCAGCGTTTTGGATCCACATAAAGTGATTCACGAGCTACACGACAGGAAGTCTCTTGATGAATTTCATCGCCTCAGAAATCTTCAACAATTCTATATGAAGCGAGTAATCTTCATCTCTTCTTGTGATCGTATATCACAAGAAGATTTAATTATTAAATGCTTAGAAACTATATTGTGATGCATGACATGTTTTAAAATTAAACTTATCACTAAAAGGTTTTAAATAAAAATAAATAATTAAAAAATTAAAAAACACGACTGCCATGTCAAAAAAACGAACTAAAAAGCAAAAAACAAGATGTTAGTTAAACTAGATAAATAAAAATGAAAGTTGTCACTCATTCACTCACTGACTAAACACGATGTCTCGAAAACTACTTGATCTACAAAACAAAATTTTTCATCGCAGTCGGGGGACTTTTTATAAAAGAAAATATTCTACAGACTGGTCCCCCGACGGCGATGAAAAATTTTGTTTTGTAGATCAAGTAGTTTTCGAGACATCGTGTTTAGTCAGTGAGTGAATGAGTGACAACTTTCATTTTTATTTATCTAGTTTAACTAACATCTTGTTTTTTGCTTTTTAGTTCGTTTTTTTGACATGGCAGTCGTGTTTTTTAATTTTTTAATTATTTATTTTTATTAAAGGTAGAAATCATCTGATGACTTCTTGCGCTCTGTGGTGGAGCGAGAGAGCGTGTCAGACTTTTACTGACCAAAATCACACCTATGTTCCTTTAGTTGCCTTTTGCGTTTTAGAACCACGAGTATCGCTTTCATACTTTTCCCCGTGGCCCTAGCAGGTATTTGCCCTGCTGGGCCCTCTACGGTTTACTGAGGTGTCTAGGCGCGCGTGTAAAAAAAAAAAACAGGGCAAGTGCGAGTCGGGCTCGTGCACTAAGGGTTCCGTACAAACTTACCTCTACCTCCATGCGTTCCCGAGATACAGACGCACAACAAAGTGATCCTACAAGGGTTCTGTTTTTCCTTTTGAGGTACGGAACCCTAAAAAGACACTTAGTGCACGTGCACTACGTGACTTTTTTAACCGACTTAAAAAAAGGAGGAGGTTATTGTTTTTCTTTTTATTAGGTACAAAAATAATTAAAAATAAAATTGTATCTCTAAGGAGGTACACATATTTTTGGTTTTTCAAAAACTCCACACTAGAAACTTACTCCTCAAATTGATTGCTCAAATGGATGCCCATTCGCCAGAGAAGGAGTCTTCGCGCTCTGACTACTCTTTACTCTCTGCTCAACTCTCCCACCCCTCCTTCTTATCTTATATCACACTTTAAATACCTATGTTCTTCTCACGCTAAGAATCTGCGTTCTTCTAACAATCTTCTACTGCTTTGTCCTTCTCATACTTCTGACTTTGTTCATTCTTCCTTTCATATACAGTCCATACTTCTGTGGAATGCGCTTCCTCTCGAGATCAGGACGGCGACCAGTCTATATGCATTTAAGCGGATGTTGCGAAAGTACTTTCTGCACAAATAGTAAAGTCGTCTCAATAACCCCTTTCTTTTACTTTATATAAATATATATGTATATATTATATTAAATTATATATATATGTTTATTTTGTATATATATATATATACCTACATACTTTTGAACTGTTATTTTCTAAATATTCTTTTGTATTTTTATGCACCTGCCACATTTTCTCTTCACCACCCTAGGTTGACTGGTAGAGAATGCCTAAGGCATTAAGTCCGCCTTTGTACTTTTGTGTTGCATGAAGTTTTAATAAATAAATAAATAAATAAATACTCCTGTATCGTGCAAATGTGCAAACCTAGACCTGGAACAACTATTTGTAGTTCATACAAATGTTGGTTCCATATGGGAATCGAACCAACATCACACAGGGAAGCCGTCAATCACCTACTGTGCTTCCATGCCGTCCAATTATTGGGAGTTTTGTTTATGCCAGTTGAAAAGAGAATATATTTTTAATTAATTTGATAGCTGTACCAATGCCGCAGACTCCCATTTTTATTTTTATTTGTAACAGTCCATTCTAAGCTTGTCTGGTAGATATCGCTGTCAGCGATAAGACCGCCATTGTGCCCATATGTTTAATTTAGTGTAAAAGTTTTGTTACTATTTTTGTGTATAATACAATTTATTCTATTCTATTCCATTTTTGAAGACTTGTTATTAACAGGCAGCAGAGCATTTACGTTCACTTTTAAAATTTAATCTCTAATACATAAAAAATTCGTGTCCGAATCGGTTCTTCCGAAACGGCTTGGCCGATTTTTAGGATTTTTTTTGGTAGGTGAATTTTTTTTTAGGTGGGTAATCATCTAATTACAAATACCGCCCTTGGGCGGAGCGGGAGATAGTGTCAGACTTTTACTGACTAAAAACCCACTCCTGTTCCTTCGTTGCCTTTCGTACCAGGGCCGAGTCTTCCTTTCAGAGTCGAGAATAGGTCGTGAAGTATTTTTCGTCCAAAATTCCACCCCCGTTTCAGTTAGTACCAATATATCTACATAAAATTCAAGTCCACAATATATAACAATGAAAACTCAACAAGTATGCCATGAAACTGCATTTGCGCATAGAAAATACCCATGAAAATGGAAGTTGAGCGTACCATAGCATTGGCACAAGATCGAGGCTCAGTCAAATATTTTCAATACTAGTTTTCCCACGACTCCTTTCGCGTAGATATCGTCCAGTTTAGCATAATACCAGACAACTGCTACTTAGTTATCTGGTATTATGCTGAACGTACGAAGCGGAAGACACAGCGTTGGAAGGCTTCCCATAAGGTGGACCGATGACCTGGTGAGGGTCGCGGGAATCCGATGGATGCGAGACGCACAGGACCGGTCATTAGTGCGACACTTGGGGAGGCCTATGTCCTACAGTGGACGTCTTTCGGCTGAAATAGTGATGCTGAACTGGACAAACAGTTTTATGTTTAAGTTGTGTGCAGTTGTATTTTTTTTTCTAGTTGCCTACTCTTTTCAGTAAAATTTAATTATGCCGCGTTTAACTTAGTCGGTTTAGGTTAATTCTACTAAACTTAAATGATCTTAAACCTCTGAAGAAGGCCTAATAACATTTTTAACATTATTCAGATATGTACTCGTGTCAATTTTCAAGTTTATTAACTCAAGAAATGTGATTCTTTCATAGATACTCCCCTTGCCATCCCTTACATCTACTTTCGAGAGCAGTTTTGAAAAATTATTAATGTCCATCTTTTTTATTTAAGTACTTATTTAAATAAATATTTATGACATGTCTCAAGTTTTTAATCCAAGGAACATGGTTCTCTCTTACAATCTTTAACACCCCCTAAATCGCTTTATAGGTTTAATTACTATTTGTGCTAAGTTTCGAGTACCTACTAGCTAACTTTTAAGAATATTGACCCAAGCAACGACATTTTGCATACATACGAATTTCCCCTTTCCTCCTCCTTAAAAGTACCCGAAGTTTCGGCTGTGCGTGAGTAGTTTCTCCTTTTATATACATATATAGATATATCTGTTTGCTTCATACTGCGTTACTCAAAAACACACCGTGGAAACAATAAAATTTCCTGGTTTGTATGGTTTCCATGGCGAATTTTCAAATTTGTTTTCAAAATACGTATCTAATTGAGTCAGCTGTTTGAAATTCTTCGTAAAAAATATGATTTGTTTGTTTAAACTTTTACATATTTTTTTATTGATAGGCACTCGCATTTGACTATTATTTCAGTTGATGGAAAGCGACGATGTAGTCGACGTGACGATGGAGCACGCTTGCCTAGCAGTAACCTCCGTAGGGGCCCAGCAGGGTCGAAGCCTGCTGGGGCCAAGGGTTTGTTTCTGAAAGGAAAACTCGGCCCTGGAACGAAGGCAAAGAGGAAACAGGAGTAGGTTTTTGGTCAGTAAAAGTCTGACACGCCCTCTCGCTCCGCCCAAGAGCGGGGGATGTCATAGGATGATTTTCCCACCTAAAAAAAAAGAAGTAACCTATTCACTCTTGACTTTTCCAAGTTGGAAGTTCAGGAAACACACACTCCAGCAGGGAATTCTACTCCTTTTAACTGTACGCACAATGAATGCGTTCCCATTGCACATAACCCCAAAATTGCACTTACATCTAATGCATCAAAACTTAATTAGGTTTCCTTTGATCTCTATTTACGATACAAACAAATTATAAACACACTTGCCAAAGAATTCTATTGCTATAAATATTATTAAAATAATAAACAGCAAGCCTATACTGTCTTAATAAATCTTCTATACTAAAAATAATTGTTTCCTAAAAGTGTTTCTTAGTAACATTGGCAGCCGGCTTGCGCTTGCAGGTGATGTTGTGATGCAATGTTGCACAATTAGTCAGGCACCCTTGAACGCAGCCGGAGTCAAGGTTTGCACTATACTGCATACACTCACATCCGAGTAGGGTCACCATGAAATGTATTTTCATGGGGATAATAAACTAGTAGTTAGGTAGTAACTAGGCTCTTAAGAAACTAGTGCGCCTCACCATGGATGATTGCATCACTGCTTACCATCAGGTGGGATCGCAGTCAAGCAATGGTTTATACAAATTAAAAAAAAAATATTACTCTACAAACTATGGCCCCTTTTTGAGTGAAAATACACTTAATAAAATAGTTTTTTTTTCTATGACACGTAAATAGGAAAATATATCAAGATATTTAATATTATTTTGGTTTTTAATAAACTTATGTCTTTATTAAATACCATCACAACAAATCATATTTTAATAAAAAAAAAAACCTTAAGAAAATTTGAATTTCGGGGGCTATCCTCGAGCAGTAACGTTAAAAATAAAGAATGAATATCAGAGAAAATAAAACCTCAGATATTGATGGGATATTAGGAGACAAAATGGCAAAAACATGATATGCAACGCTGTCAAATTGTCCAAAAACATGCATTGTAAATGGACACTGGGCAACATTGCAGCGACACGTAATTTGAGCGTTGCACTTGCGTTGTTTAAGAGTTTTGAGTAAACTGTTGATGTCATAATGTAAAAGAGGAATTTCGTAAGAATAAACCCTACACTAATTCGGGATCCTTATTTATTATTTCCGATCCTCACAGTAGGTACAACAAAAAGCAAAGTGCACTCAAAACATCATAAACCAATCAATATGTCGATGATGCCACTGATAACCTTCCACTCCTGACAACAGGAACACTTCACTATCGTATCACTTTGTAATCTAACAAGTAATTAAATTAAATAGTTTACATGTAAACTGCGGCGCCTTTGAACTAATAGACCACTTCAAGATGAAGTTTTTAACAATTTTCAAGAAGAATAAAAGAGTAAAAGAATTCTTATAAAACTTTCAATGACTATGGCTCACACTACGAGGATCAATACGAGGGCAAATAAGTCCTGTTGATAAATGATAGACATTAAAAATATTTTATTACGCACTAACTGTCGACGAGGCTCCGCCCTCGTGTAATTATTTATTGCTTCTCACCTTTAAGAGGTCATTTCTATACATAATTATCAGTTTTTTTTATTTGAGCGAATAAAACAAAACAAAAAAATCAAATACTGATTTGATTTTTTTTTGTTGCATTTTTGAGTTTAAGAAGCGAGACTAATGAACAACAATTATATATTATATATATAAATATAAATAGATAAACCTTCACGAACTCTTATAAAAGTGTGAAGCTAGATGAACGGTTCCATTTGATCGTCAAGAAACTCCACAGTCTAGCATTTACACCCTAATTACTTATGTGTCATACTAATGATCACAATCGTTTTTATTTTGTAATGTATGTAACAAACGAAATGGCTTATAATTTTATAAAAATTAGCCTATTCGCCTTAAAATCGCAATTTGTAATAATTTTTTTTTTTCGTATAAAAGAAAGCGACTATAGACTAATGTTTGATGATTGCAAAACAATATTCTGGTTACCTCGAAAGTTCAGACAACATTTTATTTGTTATTTATGTAAACTAAGGAACTAGTCCTACACCTGTTAATGACGCCAGGACCGGTTCACACCTGTAGCTATGCTAAACTGATCTTGGCAATTACAGGATTACGAACTATCGTCGGATGAGCGAGAATGCTAAGATAATTCTATTGAATTCCAACTGATTCCATTTCTATAGCTATGGATTAAAAACCAGTCCTTTTGTCTATATATAATGTACATATAAGTAGTAGCGTCTTTCCTCTTATTTTTTTTAGGTAGAAAACCATCAAAGAACTCATTCCGCTCCAAATGAAGCGAAAGAGCCAGACTTTTACTGGTAAAACCCACTTGTGTTCCTTCCTTCAGGCATAGCCCTAGCTGGCCCTGTCAATTTTGTTGACTTCTCTTTGAGGCGAGGATCGATGATGGTCGGATGGCGAATGAAATCAGCTTACCACCCGCAAACCCGTTAACGCGTTCAAGTACGTTAAAAACCTGCATATAGTCGTTTAGGAGGCGTTATTACGACACCGTCTACCGAATCCAATTTCATTTTCAAACCATTCAGGAACCAACTTAAATATTCACACATCCAAATAGGGCGAGTCGTTTAGGAGGAGTTAGGAGACAAACACAGGTACAGAAGAATGATAATTATATATAAAGATATACATAGACTATTTTAGTCACAGGATGAAGATCCTTCTACATAAGAAGCTGATATGAAAGGATTTAAGCACCCGTTGCTATCAGCTTCATATTAATACAGTTTCTATTTAAAAACAAGTACTTGGTACTTCAGACATTTCCTATAGTTGACGTACCATGATTAGTTTTAGCAAGTGCCTTCTCAGAGAACATTCATTTCAAGTGTTTGAATTCTGAAATAATTTGTAACAGAAGTGGGTACTACAATTGAAATTGCAGCTAAAGGAGCTACGATCATTATGCCTGAATTATGAATAGTCTAAAGAAATTAAACCTTTTGAGTTAGTGTATAATAGTGATAATTATTGTACTGAACATTATCTTTATTTAATATGATTCTTCTGTACGCGTGTTTGACACCTAACCCCCTATATAGCATAGTCGGCCTTATAATGTTCCCACTGTTGGGACTCAGGCCTCCTCTCTAGGAGAGGGAATGGGCTGTAATCCAACACGCGGGCCCAGTGCGGGTTGGTGGATGTCACATGTCCTCGAATTTTTGGTTCTAGGACATGCCGGTTTCCTCACGATGTTTTCCTTCACCGTTTTGAGAGCAGTGGTGATGAAATAAATTACACAAAGTAATGTGCCTGGCTGGGTTTGAACCCGCGACCTACAACTCGTAAGTCGGGGCTGTTACCACTCGGCCACCACTGCTCTATGGCCACTGCTCTGGACCCCCTATATGGCTGAACAGATTTGTATGAAATTTTGTGTGTAGAAAAACCCACTCAAAAATAAATATTTGAGTGGGTCCCTGGATGGTTTGAAAACATCATTGTATCCGGTAGATGGCGCTGCAACCGGGTTTTCAATTTTTGTCTGACGAACAGCCAGCTTTCAGGCAGACAACGCCTGCAGAGACTCCTAGTAATTATACTATACATATAACACAGAAAAAAAGTGTTTTTATCAATACCAGACACTAAGAAAGTGCTGTGGGCACAAAGTGCAAAATTTTTGCAAAGAAAAATAGTTTTGTACTGAGTTTCTGGAGAGTGGAAGAATTATATCACGCTTTATAAATAAGTAACTAAGCATTATTTTCTCAACAAAACACTGTGTAATAAAAACAATAAACATTTACCCAACACGTGTGGTTACCCTTCACTGACGTAGTGACATTTTGGCAGTAGATCAACTGGCAACGCGATGACGTTGATGCTCTGTGACGAGCCCATTGAATACATCGATTGACTGCTAATGTTTATTTGTTTGTATTGGATTTATCTTTGATGGTATTACCGTCGTTGAGGAACTGTGTTAGGATTATCGTGGCTCTGAAAGCATTGGTTTGTTTGTGTATGCTTTGGTCTTACTATGATAGGATTTTGGATTGTAAGGATTTGCGTTAGGGTGGTATTTTGTTTCTTTAACTTCTCCTTCTAGGGCGCAGCGGGAGGGCGTGTCAGATATTTATTGACTAAAACCACACTTGTGTTCCTTCTTTGCCTTTTGCGTTCCAGGACTACCGGTTTCCTATTCGGAAGTTCCCCGCTGCCCCAGCGGGCATCTGCTGGGCTCCAAGGTATTGTTGACGACTTGGGCTCGGTCCGGACGGTTACCGGACGGACGGACGGCGAGCTACCCATTGCTCGTCGTCCGTAAGCTCACGCCAACGGTGTCCGGCAATCGGCCTGCATCTTTAGTTTGTTTCAAGAGAACATTATTGACTAATAATTTTTTCCTTTGACTTTGATCTCTGAGTTTGTTTCGGTGTTCCTTCTCCGGGATGTGAAGCTAGGAAACACCGGCCTCATCTAGTTTAAATTGACGAAAAAATTGATGTGTAAAATCGTTTTTTATTTAAAAACTTTTTAGCAAAATAACGATCATTTATAATTTCCAATCTGTAAAAATATTGCTATTTTTTAAGCGCGTAAAAGAATAGTTTAGTTACTTTCTGGTGTATAAAGGACTTGGCATTTTTCCAAAATACAAAATGTCCTACGCTAAATTAAATTTACGTATTAATATACTATAAATCAATGTAACATTCATCGTATTAGGTGCTAAATTCCGCTTGCGACTGTGATAAATCATTAGGTCCATGTTTTATGATGTGATATAATGAACATGCTAAATCAACGTAGTCAATAAGATTAACATAATTAGTAAAATCTTTACCTTTATGAAGGACTAAGGTAAGTAAACCTCTTTGTAGGAGTAACTAATTTGTAAAGAGTAATTGTTATAGTTTTTTTTTTTAGGTGGGAAAATCATCTTATGACAAATCCCGATCTTTGGCGGAGCGCGAGATAATGTCAGACTTTTACTGACTAAAAACCCACTCCTGTTCCTTCTTTGCCTTCGTCTCAGGGCCCCGGGTTTCACTTTCACACTACCCGTGGCCCCAGTAGGCTTCGACCCTGCTGGGCCCCTACGATTTGCTGACATTTCCCTGAGGCGCGCGTGGTACAACAGTACGTGCCGTCGACGACTTGGGCTCGGTCCGGACGGTTACCGGACGGTCGGACGGCGAGCCACCCATTATTCGCCAACCGCAAGCCCGCGCCTACGGTAGCCGGAAATCGGCATTGGAATTCCGGCGGCGGTTGGGGCGTGAGGACCGTTGCCGCACGCGATCGGCCGCCTCCTTTGGAAGGAGGCGACCGCCTGCCACTCCTCCTCGCTCCGGACCATGGCCTGTACCAAGGCCCGGCGCGAGAGATCGCCGCCGCCGATCGCCCCCACGAGGATACGGCGTTAACTGTTATTGCTAAAATATTATGCTGTTTCACAGAGATCATTGTCTGCAACTTACATTTATATATTGAGACCCTGATATACATAAGACACTCAGACCCCGAACCCAAATATTTGTTGCAGTAACCAATCGCGTAACGATATTGACATGACATCCTCCGGCAGAGGGAAAGTCTTCCAGGCTAGGCGTGGGCGAAGTGGTCCCTCGCCCACGGCCTCGCACCCAAAGGGGCCTCGCACAAGCGAGGGCTCTTTAAGAACGTGGGCTTTTTTTTATTGGTAGGCTCGCGTTTGACCACTATTTCACTTGATGGTAAGCGACATCGACGATGTGGTCAAACACTGGGTTACGACAAACGCTGTCTTGTTTTCGAATTTATGAATGAAGCCCTCGCTGATATGCCTTCCTTCAGGTTTAAATTAGTCCAGGCTATGCCTCTGTACAGGTGCATTTTAATCATTGCCTAACTGCAATAACATATCTCGTGATGGCCCTGTGGTAAGGCGCCTCTCATGCATGAGGTTGCGTGTTCGAAACCGACAAGAACCGATGTGAATTTTTCAATTCATATGTACTTTTCTAAGTTTATCTAGGACATTACTGACACCTCGTGCTTTGGAAAGCACGTAAAACGGCGA
Organism: Mythimna impura; assembly: GCA_905147345.3. Classification (NCBI taxonomy): domain Eukaryota; kingdom Metazoa; phylum Arthropoda; class Insecta; order Lepidoptera; family Noctuidae; genus Mythimna; species Mythimna impura. The sequence continues at coordinate 28,042,140 of LR990351.1, read as the reverse complement.
TTGTCCCGGTTGTTATTCGTAGATCTTTGACAGTCGTTACAGATAGTCACACGTCAGAAAGCCTGACCTTCAATCTATCCAAGGTGTATTGTGTTGCCCAGTAACTGGGTTGTCGAGGTCTGATAGGCAGGAGCTTCAGGTAAAACACAGGTATTCAGCCGCATTCGGTTAAACTGGAAACCGACCCTATTTTATGGCTATTTGAGAAAATGCTGAGGAGATGCCACATACCAGAAGACGTAGCGTATAGCTTATAGGAGACCTTCTAAGGTCTCCTATAAGGTGGACATATGACCTGGTAAGGGTTGCGGGAATCCGATGGATGCGAGACGCACAGGACCGTTCATTGTGGCGACACTTGGGGAGGCCTATGTCCAACTGTGGGCGTCTTTCGGCTGAAATGATGATGATGAAGTGCATTTCAATAATTGTCTAAACCAGGTCTTCTAATCAAAGGTAACATGGAATCATATGTAAACACATGACCAGACCGTTCACCTGTTGCCAAGTTTCTATGCTATATTTAGCATTATTAGACTATCAGAAATGTTACTCGTTGTACTTCCGATCTCCAAGGGCATTTGAATTTCGATATCATTTTTTTTTTAACTATTGCCCGGATCAGTAACCACAATCAAAAATATTGAAATATGTTTAGAATATTGTTATTTATTTATTAAAATCACCATTACAGGTAAATATCTAATGCAATAGTACGGTCTTAAAATGAACTTATCTACAATTTAAAACTATGAAAACGTAAAAAGCTAGAAGTATGCTAGAGATGATGCTCTTTAGAGATGTTGATTACCCTGTCAATCTTCTATTGATTACATAATTTCCGGGAATGTACGTCGGAATTGTGTAATTTAATTCAGTCAAGCCAGACCACGAGACACAAAGCGATGCGTTACTAGTAGATGGTGGACATCCCACCCATATCCACAAAACGTTTTGGGAACACTGTGGTTACAGATATGGACTGGAAATTCCCAGTGGAAGTCTGCGTTTCCTGATAGCTTACATTCTGGGAGTATTGAAGTCAAGAGTGAATAGGTTACTTCAAGGCATGCGTGTTCCTCCGTCGACCACACCATCGATTACTACCAGTTCAGGTGAGATACAGGTCTAACATGAGCCTATAATTAATAAAAAAAGAATATTTGTTTAGATACGCTCCAGTTTGCTTGTCTACGGTGAGCAACGTTGAAGAGTGCTTATCTAGAAAGAACTTATTCACTCTGTACTTATAGACCCCTAGCGCAGAAACAAAGTGTAATTCTACCAGCCATAACTATTGTCAAAAAAACTAAATATTTGAGAGCTTGGATTTTTTGAAAATCACAGAAAGAATTATCACTTGACCTAGGCCTCGAGTATACCAATATTTTACACGGAACTATAGATATCTAAGGAGTAGTAGTGTGGTGGTCCAGTGGTATGGCCCCGAATTTAGAGTTTTTAATTTGATTTACCACTTCAAAGACCCTCAGGTTGTAGGTGTCTTAGGCAGCGACCTCTCGCGCCGGGCCCTGGTACAGGCCATGGTCCGGAGCGAGGAGAAATTGCTGGCGGTGGCCTCCTTCTGCGAAGCAGTAATGCACGCGTGAGGGAACCTCCAGTCCTCACGCCCCAACCGCCGGGACCCCAACCCCGATTTCCAGCCACCGCTACCGACCGTGCCGAGCTTGAGTCCTCAACGGCGTGTGGTATTCCACGCGTGCCTCAAAGAGATGTCAGTAAAACCGTAGGGGCCCAGTAGGGCCGAAGCCTACTAGACTTCCGAAAGGGAAAGCCGGGGCCCTGGAACGCAAGGCAAAGTAGGGAAAATAGGTGTGGTTTTAGTCAGTAAAAGTCTGACACGACCTCCCAAGCCGCCTTGTAGGTATCTTACATCAGGATCTGATGTCACTTATAAAAACGAACGATAGCCTCATTTCCACAGTTACCTTGGCACTCAGGAACTCCACATGGAACTCATTAATCATAATAATGTTTTAGTATTAGTAGCAAGGTTATGTCATGAGTTTAAAGACAGCCTGGAGTAATCTACTAATGTATTTATGTTGACAATATGTCCGCCATTATTCAGAGTTACGACTGTTTTATTGGTTGGACTATGATGGGTTCTGTAGCGGGAAAACTGCAGTGTTTCTTCTCAAGTTTTAGTGGCCGTTTGGCAAAGTGCAATCTGGTCAAGGGAATTTGTCTTTGAATCGGTTTCAGGGAATTGGATGATTCAGTCATCATTGAATTGGACTGTAGTGACGAACGTGGAGTACTCTCAAAGGTTGGTTTTATTTAGAAATGATGGATATAGATGACTTTAATGATCCCAGGGTAGAAGCACCGGTGGAACGAAATAAAAACCGGTCAAGTGCGAGTCGGACTCACGCATTGAGGGTTCCGTACAAACTATGTTTCAATTAACAAATCGAGACTCGAAGATTTTTCCGAATCGCAAAAAGTTTTTATTTTGTGACGTAACTAAAAAAAATGGAGTTGTCACGAAATTCAAAAGTCAAGCCAGAATCTACAGTCACAATCAAACAGAAAAGCACTGAGAAAATGTAGATCGGCTTATTCCCAGATAAATTATTCCCACGAATGGAACCTGCGAAACGAGATGAATCTGAAAATAACTCTGAAGGAGTATAAACTAAAAAATATAGTGAGTGAACTTTCAATGCATATGTTATACTAATATACTACTATTATATTATTTTCTTTCTTTCTTTTCTTTCTTTCTAGCTTCTGCCAGTTACTTTGCCCATGTGATAGTATAAAATATCCCAGATGATGATATAGATGAAAATAAATATTTTTTTAGCCTAAGAGTGGTCATATGAAGAGAAGGGATGAAACGCAAGTTGCTAAAAGAGTTATGAGTTTACATATGGATGGATGGACAGGGAGAGGGAGGAAAAGAAAAGACAGATGATGGATTGTGTGAGAAGTGATATGAAAGAAAAGGGAGTTAGTGATAGCGTGACGAGTGACAGGACAGAATGGAAGAAAAAAACGTGTTGCACCGACCCCAAATAAAAAGGGATAAGATGATGGTGATGATGATGAGTGTTCCCCTAGACTAAAAATTTTTTTTTTCATCTATATACGCTCAGACGGTTGAATAGCAAGGAGTAAGAAACATACACAGACACACACTTCTATATATACAAACTTTCGCTCTTAAAATATTAGTGGTCATAATCATTAGATGTTTTTTGGCAGTTCCAAGGTTTCTGAACTTCCCACAATACTCAACAAACAAACGATTAATGTGAGCTCCTATATCGACACAAGTCGGGAAGTATTGCCAAATCCTGCACCAGCCCATGAACACACATCTAGGCTACGGCATTCCAACGTGAAGGCATTCGTTTTGCATTATTTGCATCGATAGCACTTCCATCTGCTCTTGGTAGGGCTGGCGCGAGCTTTTATGGCTTATAATAATAATAACAACATTTAATTCAAACCACAATGAACCCATGTATTAGTGTTAGTAAAAAATGTATTAGTCTTTAAAAACATAATTTAATAAATAATTAATGTCTGGAATCCAACCTCAGACTATCCACGCAGTATATGTGTATGAAGTCCGATCCAGTGACGCAGCAATGGGCAATCCTATCTGCCGCACAAGAAGCTCAGCCCCCCTAGCCACGTTCCAACCGTTTCGTTTCGATTCTCTATTCGTTGATCGCCTTGAGTCAGCCACGTCTCCTATTCCTTTGTTCTGACCACGTCACTGAGCAGTGAGATGACGTCAAAATAAAGGAATCGGAGGCGTGGACTACTCGAGGCGATCGACGAAAAGAGAATCGAAACGAAACGGTTGTAACTCTTGTCAGGGGGGCAGGATGCCTTGGGAGCTGGCACGCACTAGCTTCAGGATCGAGGCTCACCGCTTTTGGATATGGCATGAAAGCCATAAATCCTCGCCTCAGCAAACATCCCGCTAGCATGCTGAACGCATTGTTATACTGCACACGCAGGGCGTTACATTATGGTTATTCAAAATTGTCATTACTTATGTAGTTTCTATAATAAAATGTAAACCACTTTTTGATGTAAATTATTGCTCGATAAATCTTCATTTTAACAAATCTCAAACTCGTATTTGTTTTGCGTAATAACTAATCTTATTTATTAAGAAATTCTTTCTATCATTGTTTTGATAGATCTTACAAGTCTTCAAGATATTTCTCGATAATTTTATTTTGACGTTCTTGATCAGTGGCTAAAAGCAAAAGGTTTTAAATTTCTTAGTTTCCAACTGTAAAGTAGAGATAGCGGTCAAGCGCGAACCTATCAAGAATATTAAAAAAAAAAACTTCATGCAACATTCAAGTACAAAGGATTTCATGACGCGGCTGTGCAGTGAGTGGCGGATGTGTGTGTAATTGATTGCATTGATTGAGATCTTACTGTAATTTTTTATAATGTAAAATAAAAATTATTTCTATCTATCTTTCTATTGATGCAAACTGATCTTAAGTTTATGTCAAAAATATTGTTTTTTCTATGACAATGTTCGTGTAACATAAGTGTAAGTACTAAAGTTTTAAAACGATATACTCGTAGGTACGTCATTCTTTTTTAAATTTACAAAGTTCGACTTTCTTCTGGACTTTTGTTCCCTGGTTACAACAAAAAAAACCAAAGTGGTGATAAAAAGGTTGGGAATAACTGTTCTAGATAACTACAATCATATCATTTTTTTTTGAGGTGGGAAATCATCAAATGATTCCCGCCCTGGGTGGAGCGAGAGGGCGTATCAAACTTTTACTAACTAACCCACCTGTGATCCTCCAGTTGGCCTTTACATTCCAGGGTCACAGTGAGTCTTTCGGACATTCGCACAGACAGCCATATTATCTAATGTAAGTGTAAACACCACACGGTTCAAGGACGTGTGGGTACCACTTACTTAGTGAACCAGCGTGCATCTCCACAGACAGTACTTATGTGGGAAAAAGGAAGCCCTATCGATTGACATTACTTGATGCCTACTGCCAGTGGAATACCAAGCAGAAATGACAATCCTAGTTCTAGCAACATTATGTCGATTTAGGGTTGAGCTATGCATCAGTAGGTATGTTACAACAGTCGGTCTCGTTGATTCCGCCGCGTGCAATTGCACTCCCGCTCTCTTTTTTTTTGTTTTTGTTAGGCTCGCGTTTGTCCACTATCTCACCTGATGGTAAGTGATGATGTGGTCGACAATGGAGCACGCTTGCCTTGAAGAAACTTATTCACTCTTGACTTAAAGACCCTTAGGTGATAGCTATCAGGAAACACAAACTCCAGCAGGGAATTCCATTCCTTAGCTGTACATACAATTAATGTATTCTCGAAATATTTTGTACATATGGGTAGGAGGTCCATAATTACCCGGGGTGGTGGAGCAACATCCACGTCTTACGTTTGGTGGTCGGCAATGATGGCACAGTACGGGCTTTGCAGAGTTAAATTGTACAATTCCAATTGAAATGTATACGATAGAAAACCGACAGGAGGAGGAGGGAGTTTTGTCTCGACGAGTGCATCATTGCTAATGTTGGTCGCTCTATTAAATGACAGTTATAAGTGACAGGAAAGCCAAGACGCATACATACGAAAGTGGGATTCGGTGCTGACTAGTGTGCCAGGTCTAGTAAGTGAAAATTCGGGATGAAAGATGAAAATAAACGGGAATTTTGGTATTCAAATCGGAACAGCTGCTATAGGTACAACAAAAAAAACAATAAATGGACTAAGCCTTTTGGGGGCAGGGGCAGTAAAACTAGATGAGGCCGCTTTCTCAAAATTTAAAAACTCTACCTTTGAAAGGCTAAGATTTTTTTCAAAATGCATACAGAAATAGGACATTTATAAGCATAAAAGTTTGATAGACAAAAGCGAAGAGAAAAATCCCTTGGCGTCCCGATCAAGGGTTAGGCCTACTGTCTAAGGACGCGTAGCTTCATAGACGCGTATTCGTCATTATACGGTTAGTGAACGCCTGCGTGAAGCTTACATACAAAACTATGGCCTCTGTCTAAGGACGCGTCGCTTCATAGACGCATACTCGTCATTATACGCTTGGAGTACGCTTGCCGTGCTGGCAGCGTCGTGCCGTCTCGTCGTATCGTTGCCGCTTCGTCGACAGTTTCATAGTTTAGCTGTGACCAGGTGTACAACAAGCGTATAATGACGAAGCGTCTATGAAGCTACGTGTCCTTGGACAATAGACCTTAGTCGGGACTTGTCACCAGACCCCTGCAGGCCTAGCCAAATTAATACCGTTTCGCACTAGTAGGTATGTCGTTCTTTTTTTAAATTTACAAAGTTCAACTTTCTTCTGGACTTTTGGTCCTTGGTTACAACAAAAAATTCAAAGTGGTCCCATAACATAAAACGTTTGGAAATAAGTGTTTGTATTTCTTGAGGTGGGAAATCATCAAATGACTCGCGCTCTGGGTGGAGCGAGAGGGCGTATCAAACTTTTACTACTAGCGTTAACGATATAGATTATCAACTTGGCTAATCACTCTGAATATCGGGACTACCCACTAATGCTAACAAATGTAGCTCAACCTTTAAACTCATATGTTCACCAGCCCTCCAATGCAACTATGTACCTCAAATATTTCACCATTATGTTATGATAAACACGCATTTCTCCAAACACTGCTTACGACCAAATGTTATTTTGATCACGTCAAGTTTATTTTTGGTAATATTTCACGTATTTCTGGCAGTATATTATTGTAAACTATTGACAGAAATAGTAGAATGTTGTTAATCATCAACATTTTCAGACGTGATAACAATTGGAATGGGTTTAGAAAACAATGTACATAACGTAAGTTATGTTATGTAGTTTGGATACACGTGGTTGGCATGTATGAGCTGTGAAGGTGGTAATAGCATTCTTCTAATAATATCACACTTACAAATGTTCTGGGTAGGGTTACGAGAGTGTGGTTTACTCTAATATAGAGTGGGCACGCCACAATTATGGCGGTAAGTCCCCTCTTTGGAAAGACCTCACGGCGTCCTCACCTCCCGCATGACGCAGGTTCTCACCGAACACGGTAAGTTCGTTCGGGAAGTTCCTGTACCGGATTCGTGCGGAAGCGACGCCCGGGTGTCGCTACAGTGTGGACCGCCCGGAGGACACGGTGGAGCACACGGTGGAGGTGTGCCCCGCTTGGCAGAGCACCGCCGTGTATTCGTTGGGGCGATCGGTGGCGTCGATCTCTCGCGCCGGGCTTTAGTACAGGTCATGGTCCGAAGCGAGGAGGAGTGGCAGGCGGTCGCCTCTTTCTGCGAAGCAGTAACTAGCAAAGGAGGAGGCCGCACGCGTGAGGCAACGGTCCTCACGCCCCAGCCGCCGCCGGGATTGCTATCCCGATTTCCGGCCACCGTAGACGAGGGCTTGCGGATGACGAACAACGGGTAGCTCGCCATCCGGCCGTCCGGTAACCGTCCGGACTAAGCCCAGTCGTCAACAGCGCGTAGTGATCCACGCGCTCCTCAAAGAGATGTCAGCAAACCGTAGGGGCCAAGCAGGGCCGATGCCCGCTAGCTAGGACCGCGGAGAATTTCTGAAAGGGAAACCCGTAATCCTAGAACGCAAAGGGTACCTAATTGAAGGATACAGGTGTGGTTTTAGTCAGTAAAAGTCTGACACGCCCTCTCGCTCCACCCAGAGCGCGAGAAGTCATTTGGATGATTTCCCACCTTAAAAAAAACGCTCGCAAAATTTTCTTAAGTTTTTTTGCATTTTGCTGGTTAGTGTCACGTTCTGTGTTTATTAAAACTATGATTTGCTACCGAGAATACATATAATTATGTTTAAAACTACGTAGGGTCAAAAATATGGCAAGCCAGGCATACAAACAATCATCGTGGTTTCTAAGAAAGATGGGTCTTCCCCTGTCTTCCCCTGTTTAACTCAACGATCAACAAAAGTTTTAGAAGCGATTTGAACACGTCACCATCACGAACTTACTTACTCTTAGGTTGCGTTTTGTTTTTGATACTGTACAAGCTACACAATGACCTCTTTTCTACATTGCTCTTAGGAGTTGCTGACGATTTGGACACAATATATTCGGACAGTGTCCGAATCGACACATTTTATTTTCAATATAAATTTATTACCCGAAGTTGCCACCTTTTTCACTCACCTATCGTCAACATCGAGCATGGTTTAAAAGCTTGTTACTTTATCTAACGCAATCCAACGCGATGTTTGATGAAAAGGCAATACGAAAAAAGAAAGATAACGCCTGAAAACTCTGTTAGTATTCGGTAATTCCGTGATTTACTCGAATATTTAACCCAACCCGCACTGGGCCGGCATGGTGAATTACGGCCCATTCCCTCTCCTAGAGAGGAGGCCTGAGTCCCAAAAGTGGGAACATTATAAGGCCGACTATGCTATGCTATACTCGAATATTTTACAAAAAATGTTCCAGGAAATACGTGTTTATTTTTAAACCCCTAAAAGTTTTTGAAAAAAATTGTCGTTATTCAAAATCTTGATTAAATTTGCAAGGCTTCTATTGTTATACTTTTTTGATTTTTTAAATTTTGAGTAAATTATGAAGTGTCAAAGTTCAAGCAAAATAGCAGATTTTTAGAGGTCTTTACTGGATTAGTTTTACACAAATTTATAAATTGATTAAGTACAATAGAAGCCTAGATAATAACTACAAGATACTGTGTTTCCTAAATATCTAATAAAAAATGTGTAATAACGGCATAATCGCGTAAGAGTGGTTGTATGAAAAACAGTGAAAATTTATGTCGAGGTGCATCCCCTTAAATCCAAACTAAAATAGTTTTAGTAACGTTATTTTCCCTCATAGGTACCTATATTATATTTTAAAACTTTACCTGACCGTACTAAACAGTGTGTGTCCGGAACGTCAGTGAAAAAAATAACTGTGCCAATTTGGACACTGTGTCCGAATTGTCAACAACTCGCTCTTAGATTAAAATCTGCATCACCGAGAGAAACTATGAATAAGTTATCGTCTGTTACTGAGAGCGACAGTAACCCTACACTTAACCGTCAAACAGTCGTGAAGATCGTAACTTTCAAGTGTTGGGAACAATGGCCGTCTTTTGTTTTGAATTTACGTGATATAAAGTAGTTCATAACGATAAAGTTGGTGCTGTATGAGAATGGTTACTTGATGTCATTATTGAAAGTTTGTTTGGTCTATGAACGGCTGAAGAAGTTATGCAAACTCATTTCAAACTTTTCAGATTTAGTTAAAAAAATATCTTTTTAGAGATGACGTGCACGCAAATCTCACGACCCAAGCGTTTCGATCCCAAACGGTTTAAAACTGCAATTACTAGGTAACAGTATTTGCGTCGTTTGGGGGCTTCAGCAGCCGCAGTGGCAGCGCCGATACAGCCCGCCGCCCTTCGAACATGAGATAGCGCAATGAATCCGAGATGGTGGTGCGTATTGTTTCACGCACGCCTTGATGTATAGGGCAGTCACTCTCTTATACGGAACGAGGCCTGCAAGTGAGGGCCCAACATTAGTCACACCGCACCCGCAACCCGCAACGCAAGTGTAAAGGGTGGTTTTAGTCAATAAAAGTCTGACAGACCTCTTCACCCACCCCAAGACCGAGGACGTCTAAAAGGACTTCCATTTCGAAAAAAAAAAATGAGATGGCACAGAGAGGTCGACACGGGTTGCGTCCCACACCAGAGGCCTACCCACCTTCCACGGCACCTACGTCTTGCCATGTTGTCTACCAAAAGCTTTGACTATTAAATTCTATCCTCTCATCATCATCATCATTTCAGCCGAAAGACGTCCACTGTTGGACATAGGCCTCCCCAAGTGTCGCCACAATGAACGGTCCTGTGCGTCTCGCATCCATCGGATTCCCGCAACCTTTACCAGATCATCGGTCCACCTTGTAGGAGGCCTTCTAACGCTACGTCTTCCGGTACGTGGTCGCCATTCCAGAACCTTTCGGCCCCAACGGCCATCAGTTCTGCGAGCAATGTGCCCTGCCCATTGCCACTTAAGTTTGGTGATTCTTCGTGCTATGTCGGTAACCTTGGTTCTCCTTCGGATATCCACATTCCTGATTCGAGCACGTAAGGATACACTAAAAACTCTATACTCTATTGTATTGTACACTAGCATCTAACGTTTTATAAGTGCCCATGTAGGCCTATGTGAAATAAAATTATTTTTGAATTGATGGATTTGATTGTATGGTAAAATAAGTAAAGGATTGAACACAGGCTAAATCACGCGAAATTAATACGACTTACTTAGTTACTAAAGGCTCGAAGAAATATTTTGCTAAAGCAAAAATTCCACGTGAATATCCTCATTAAATTTTAATTACAAGATACTACTCACATCATTATACGGTGGTCTCGCATTCAAATCCCGGATAACTCCATCAGCAAACCCTGTTATATTGGTCAGGAATGTCTCCAGGTCATTGCCGGCTCTTGAAGCGAAGTCAGTATACAGTAGCAGGGCATCAGACTTGGTTGCATGCAGCTGGGATACTATGTTGTAATATTGGTTGTCATCGACAGCCACTTGACGGGAGTGTGTCGGTCGCGTGTGGTTCTTCACATCCACTATGATTACTGCATCCTGGAATGTAAAAGGTAACGGTTATAGAGAAGAACAGTAACAAAATGTGTACTGGTGATCCAAGACCTGCCCCCCTAGCCAAGTTACAAACGTTTCGTTCGCGCCGAACGCCTCGAGTAGGCCACGCCTCCGATTCCTTTGTTCTGACCACGTGACTGAGCGTTGAGATGACGTCAGAACAAAGGAATCGGAGGCGTGGCCTACTCGAGGCGTTCGACGCGAACGATACGATTGTAACTTGGCTAGGGGGGCTGATTCCACTAACTCTCTTTTGCTATCGGATTACCAGACGTACTGCAGGGCATTAAGCACTACTTCTCAACACCTAATATGCACAGTCAAAGTGTCGAACTCTCTGGCACCATCTGTGTTCTTTACCACCAATGTGAATGTTGTGAATGTGAGGACTAAGTGGATTGTTTTGTTTTTTTTTTTTTGCAGTTATTTTGTGTTTTAACGTATGTCTGGCAATTTTCTGGCCCGTTGGTCTAGTGGTTAGTGAACCTGACTGCTATGCCGGAGGTCGTGGGTTCGATTCACATCCAGGACAAATTTTTGTGTGATGAGCACAATCATTTGTTCTGTGTTCTGGGTGTAATTTATCTAAGTATAATATGTATGTATTTAGAAATATTTAAGTATGTTTATCAGTTGTCTAGTACTCATAACACAAGCTCTGCTTAGCTTGGGACTAGACGGCGTTGTGTGATAGTTGTGTGAATATTATTATCATTAATTTGGATATTTTGTGCAGCCTACCCAAATGTCCTTTTTTTGGTGTTGTTCGTCAAGTCGTTGAGCTCCTTAGTAGTCCTGAGTTGAGGTATACGAATACTGACAAATGCAGGATCTGACTGGACAGGTCTACTCAAATCTGTGTAGTTCTTTCTTCAAAAGACAACCTCAGACACTAATCTGCATGGTTATCATATGATTTAAACATTACATGTTTGCTGTATGAACTTTAAAAGAGACTGACCCCTGAGTTTGATTCGGTGTTTCTTCTCAGAGTAGTCAGCTAGAAAACACCGGCCTCATCTAGTTTAAACTGACAAAAAAAAAAATGGGAATAAGTTTTTAAATTTATTTTCAAAATAAATATTACTTATCAATGCCCCGTCAGCTTTCGAAGCCAGAGTTCTTTGCCGGAGATCCTTCGCCCCCTTTCTGTTCTGAGACTATAGTTGGCAGCCCAGAAGTTGCCTTCTTCTCAAATTAAAAAGCAGAGAATTATTACTAGGCAGTAGTTGAAATGAAAGTGCTTTTTAACAAGGTTCGGGCCCTCGCCCACGGCGACTATTTGTAGCGATGCTGTCGCGCGTTTGCATCGATACAGTCGCGATGCTGTAGCGCGTTAGTAGCGCGTTGGCATCTTTTCTATAGCGCTTGAATATATGCGACTAACGCGTTAGTAGGGATGCTGTCGCGCGCTTACAAAACACGCGACAGCATCGCTACAAAAAGTCGCCGTGGGCGAGGGGCCTAAGTCATTACTATCTCGGATTGCGTGATTGTTCGAAAAAGTGGCCCTGGAAAGCAAACAGGGTTTTAGTCTATAAAAGTCAGACACCTCTTCTCGCTCCACCAAGAACGGGAGAAATTATTTGATGTTTTTGTAGCGACATCTATAACGCCACATAGAAACTAAAATTTAAAATCCTCCATCGCAGTATTAGAGTTCGCCATGCGATTAGAACATAATATAGGTACAACATCCCGAAATCTAACAAACTATGGGGCAGTTACAAGGACCAGACACAACACCCATCTGGTCAGAGGATGCAAGCGCGAGTGAGCGGCTCTCACGCCCCAGCCGCCGGGATCCCGATCCCGATTTCCGGCCACCGCAGGCGCGGGCTTGCGGACAGCGAGCAATGAGTAGGTCGCAGTCCGACCGTCCGGTAACCGTCCGGAAAGAGCCCAAGTCGTCGGCGGCGCATACCTGCTCTCCTCAAGAAGATGTCAGCAAACCTTAGGGGCCCAGCAGGGTCCGTAGCCTACTGGGGACAAGGGTCTGTTTCTGAAAGGGAGACTCGGCCCTGGTATGAAAGACAACGAAGGAACAGGAGCGGGTTTTTAGTCAGTAATAGCCTGACACACCCTCTCGCTCCGCCCAAGAGCGAGAGATGTCATTAGATGATTTCCCACCTACAAAAAAAATCTGGTCAGGTGATCCTCCCTTTTCAACGGAGGTTTGGGGGAGTTAAAACCCCGTTCCAAATCATCATCTTCCTGCCCTTGTCCCGTGTTATTTGGGGTCGGCGCAACACGTTTTTTTCTTCCTTTCTGCGGCTGTCACTCGTCATGCTATCACTAACTTCCTTTTCTTTCATATCACTTTCACACAGTCCATCCATCTTTACTTTGGCCTCCCTCTCCATCCATCCACATGTATGTGAAAACCCCGTTCCGTATATATACCTCTAAAATATATCTTCCAAAAAGAAAAGAGCATCGCCTACCTCCTACCATCTTTCTTTTCGATCAGACCGTACAGATAAGATATTTGGTCTCGAAATTGACCTGACCGTTTGGTTAGATGCGAACTAAATAAGTAACAGTGGTTCCGGGTTAAGCTGATCGTGCTCAAACGAGATCGAGAGATTTCTATCTTTGACTTTAAGTTCACGAAGTATTCAAGATATATTTTTTACCCGGCTACGGAGGGTTATGATTTTGACAGGCTATGTATGTATGTGAGTATGTTCATCTGTTCCCTCATAGCTCCTAATCTACCAATCGGAACTCGACATATGAGGTATCGTTAGAACCGTCTTCATTGTCCGCTGAACATAGGCTACGTGACGTGTCACAAAACTTGACATGGCGCCCTCTAGCGGACAAAAAGTATGTGTTAAAAAATAAAAATGGAGATAAATACGCCGTGTTTGGTATCATTTGAAAGGGCTACATTTGTAAATTTCGAAAATATTACTCAAATTTAAAGTGACGCCTTCTAACGGACAAAAAGTCATGTGTTAAGTTTAACACCAAAATTGTTTAAATAAAAATAAAGTAAAAAACTAAAACCCGACTACGACAAAAAAAAAAACGACGCTGAAAAAGTATGAAACAAGATTTTCATACTTCGAACAGAACAAAAAGAAAAGCCGCAGTCACACGTTATAGGTGCCAACCGAAACACTTTAATAACGTGTGACTACGGTTTTTCTTTTTGTTCTGTTCGAAGTATGAAAATCTTGTTTCATACTTTTTCAGCGTCGTTTTTTTTTTGTCGTAGTCGGGTTTTAGTTTTTTACTTTATTTTTATTAACTAGCTACTGTTAGTGTGTGCATTGGAATTGCACAATATAGTAATTCCCTTAATTCATTAAACCCCGTGCGAACGCCGGCGTTCGCTCGGTCATTGTCTTTCTATTGTGTCTCTAATTACGCTACTCAATAGATGTACGGGGTTGCGCCACCGGCACATGGTGGACATCCCACCCATACATAGGCACAAAGCGTTTCGGTCATATATTTTATTGTGCGTACAGGAGTGTTATTCCCTGCTGAAGTCTGTGTTTCCTGATAGCTACAACCTAGGGGTCTTTAAGTCAAGAGTGAATAAGTTACTTCTAGGTAAGCGTGCTCCATCGTCGGCCACATCATCGCTTACCATCAGGTGAGATAGTGGTCAAACGCGAACCTATCTCTAACAAAAAAAAAATATAAAAAATTATCCAATGAAAACATACTCCCGGGATAAAAAGTACGGGGTCCTATATGCTATTTAAGGGCATGGTCTACCCGTGTACCAAATTTCATTGAAATCTGTTCAGCCGTTCTAGCGTTGTGAGATAGCAAACATACACACTCACAAACTTTCGCTTTTATAATTAGTGTAATTTAATTTCTTAGTAAATGTTTTAAAACCATTCTTCTGTGAAACCACGTCTTTGTTTTTTTTGTGACTTACGTACACAATATTATTCTATGTAACTTTTCAATATAAAAACACTAGCTTCTGCCAGCGGTTTCACCCGCGTAAAAGTAGGTTTCTCCATACAAACTTCCAACCCCCGTTTTACTCCCTTAGGGGTGAAGTTTCGTAAAATCCGTTCTTAGCGGATGTCTACACCCTATAAGGAACCTACCTGCCAATTTTAAGTTTGTAGGTGTTATAGTTTGTGAGATTTAGTGATTAATCAGTGAGTGGTATTTCGCTTTTTTATATACATATAGAAAAACAGAAGTGTTGCGTAATAATTAGTGCTAACCATGAAAAACTGTAGATTCTTGATACGTTATGATCTAAATAATAATTGTTCTGAGGTAATTAAATTATTATAAGCGAACATTAAGTTCTGTTCCAAGGTTAGAATTATCTGGGTGTCTGAAATATACTGAATGCGAAAATAAAAGTAGATTATAATAATAATTTGGAGGTTTAACAATGCCTATGTTATCTAGAATAACGGTTTTTTTTATGTTTACTAAATTGTTCTGTGAAAGGATGATTGATGGTTTAGTTTTGAACCCCCGAACAAAAAAGACTTAGCAGAATTTTGTAAGTATCATGGTTTTATCTGTTCATCATCTGAAAGACATCCACTGTTGGACAAAACTCTGCCCCAATTGTCGAAAATCTCAATTTAAAAGTAATGTAATGGTGCGTTTACACGTGGGCTCAGCCTCGGCCAATCGCCATCTAGCCATTGTGTAAACGGGGAAACCCCATTTACACAATCGGAATTGCATGACCTAATTCCGCCTAGCCCATTCCATCATCGGACCACTAGGCGTACGGCGATGAGCCGCCGGTACATGGTGGACATCCCACCTATACGTAAAAAACGTTTTGGGAACACATTCATTGTGCGTACAGCTAAGGAGCGGAACTCCTTGCCGGAATCTGTGTTTCCTGATGGCTACAACCCGGGAGTCTTTAAGTAAAGAGTGAATAGGTTACTTCTAGGTAAGCGCGCTCCATCGTCAACCGCTTCGTGGCTTTCCATCAGGTGAGATAGCGGTCAAGCGCGAACCTATCAACAATAAAAATAAAAAAATTGGCCGAGTCTGGGCCCACGTGTAAACGCACCATGATAGTACTATTACTAGCTATAAATGCATGGATATGTTAGAGTGTGGAGACATAAAGTACAGGCCCCTAATGCCTAGAGAGACATACATACATCGGGAGACTGGCGCCTGACGCCCATCTCCCGTATGTAATGCATGTCTCTCTATCTGTAAAGTTTACTGTCGTGAGTAAAATAAATACTTATAATTACTGTCTTTTACTATCCTACAAAAATGAAATGGAAATAGACTTTCCTTTACAATGTTTCATCTCAATCAATACTCGGAAATGTTTTTAACAACATCGTTATTAATCTTTTATAGCCAACGTAAGCATATTAAGCAACACATTGTAACATAAAGTGTCACCCGTCATGGCCTTCGTCGTCCTCTGTGAGTCATGTCACCTCTTGGGTTATCCGTTACCCGGTTTTATGTTACCCTGATAAGGTTATCTGTTATTGACATACATCGAGGAAACCGGGCAAGTACCAACGTGTATTTTTCAATTCATAGGTACTTTTCTAAGGTTGTCTAGAACGATACTGACAGCACCTCGTACCTCGGTAAGCACGCAAAGCTCGTTCAAGCCGGTCCCGGTTGTCAATCGTAGAACTTTGACAGTCGTTGAGGGCAGTCAAACACCAGAAAGTGTGACCATCAGTCTATCCAAGGAGTATCATGTTGCTCAGTAAGTGGGTTGTGGAGGTCTGATAGGCAGTAGATCCTTATAAAACCCCAAGCTAGTTGGGAACATGGTGGAGTATACAATGTTGGAGGTGGGGTATACTTCCAACATTATATGCTCCACCGTGTGTGCTTGTGATATTACCGCCTTGTCTTCGTGGAGGCTGTTTGGTTCGAATTGCACCGGTGGAGCACCAGCTTTACTCTACTCAATTATAGTTTTTATTGTTTTGTCTTCTTAGTACTTCCGTCTGTGTTTAAATGGTGTCGCCGTTCTGCTAACATTAAATAAATAAAATATTATTATTGTGTAGATTATGATATGATGTCTGAACTGAGTCCGGTGCTGTTTTTACGAGTTTGCTTACATACTCGTACACATATCAATAAAATTGGAGAGTCTGTTTGCAATATGAAAATAATAGTTATTTACGAAATGCGTATGAACGTATATTCGACATTAGTGCATTTTTATAATTTTTGTCGGTCTGCCTGGTTCTTTTTTTCTGATTGTTGTCAAGAACTAGTTTATATTATTTAAAAAAAACTTTGGTACGGTTGGACCGATGTTGATAGCAGTTTTACTGACGGATAGCTGATGTAACAAAGAGTAACTTAGGTTTCTGTGTATGATTTTTACTTCTTTACGTTTGGGTGAAATTAGGCACACCGCACATGGGTTGACCATGTTCTGCAATATAGGATTGGTACTTTTTATCCCAAGATTATGTTCCCGTGGGATAAGTTTCTACTTTACACGGACGACGCCGCTGACAGCAGCTAGTTATAATATTTAAGGCAGAACTACACTGCGAACACGTGAGCCACGTACGCCTGGGCGCATCGGTCTCCATACATTTTATATGGCAACTAGACTTGCAGAGCTACATTAGATCCACGCCATGCAACGCCACGCAACGCGCTGCTACCTGGCGTGGTCCACGTGTGCGTCGCGTCAGTCTAGTGTAGTCTTGCTTTATAAGTGTGATATGTTGATTTTTCCCTGCATCTTCACACTAGTGGCACACAAGCCTGACCTGGCCTCAAAGTGCAAAACTAAGGTCGCTATAAAAATCTTATGGCAAAGTTATTATCATGATGTCACAAAGGAAACCATAAACCATCACTGTTAGTATTTACAGTCCAATTTAATGTTATGACGTCTTTCAATTTTTCATGCCAATTTTCTAAACTGCCAAGCTAAAATATTTGAGTTAATTTGAGCAAATTACAGCATAATTTTTACTGTAGTTATCTAATTTAATGGCTTGTGATTGGTGTGGTCACTAACAATGGGCCTCAATACTGAAAGTCATCCAAAGGGCAATGGAAAGGGCTCAAAAATCAAAATCAAAAATATTTTTACTTATAAAACGTCAGAAGCTAGTGCACGGTTCCAAATTGGTCGTTTCCTATGGAGAAGAACCGGCAAGAAACTCCATGGTTACTCTTTTAAAAAAAAGTGGTTGTTTACAATATTTTCATATTACAGTAGATATTATGTAAGAACAGTGTAGTCAGTCAATATTGTACCCAAAAGCACAATAAAAATAATCATATTAAAAAAAAGTGAGTAGTAATCTAAGAATTCAGTGTTTTCACATTCACGTTATAAAAAGAGGCTATATATAAAAAGCAAGAAAAATATGAATAATTACAACTATCATTAAATGAGATGTTAAGAAAATAAATTACTAACGAATTTAAGGTAGTTGAAGTCCAAATAATTTAAAAAATATTGCAAAAGCAATGTGTTAAAAAATAAGGCTAAGCTCGGTGTTTCCTTGCGTGATCAAATCTATACTAATATTATAAAGCTGCAGAGTTTGTTTGTTTGTTTGTTTGTTTGAACGCGTTAATCTCTGGAACTACTGGTCCGATTTGAATGATTCTTTCAGTGTTGGGTAGTCCATTTATCGAGAAAGGCTATAGGCTATGTTTTTTTTTTTCAAAATTAGGGATCCGTAATAAAATTGCTATTTTGTAACACAAGGGGTAAAATCGAAAACTTATTTTTGCGTGCGCTGCAAAAACTATTGACAATAGAACAAAATAATGTACTACGGGTCTGTATATCCCATTAAGACCTACAAAAAAGTCCGCAAGAACATATATCTAGCTATCATGGTTTAATCACAATAACCGATTTTGTGATCAAAATAATTATTAATCGTCTGAAGAAAAAAAAAACTACGTTAAATATGTATCGTAATATTAATCTTTATCGAAATTAAGCATTATGTTATCAAGAGTATTTATGTAGAAGTAAAATACTTTTTGTTTCATCTCAATCGGATATTTCGTTTAAAAGTTATCACGTGTGTAAGATGTTAAGAGTTGGTACCTATTAATGAGTTATGGGCCATAGAGTTTTTTATCAACATAAAATCCTGTAATAATCTTTTTCGAAATATATTTGTTGATGAGATCAAGAAGATGCAGTCCATTATCCACAGGAATTTCTTAATTCTTTAAACCCGAGTGGCCTCCCCCCACATTCTCTCAAGTTAAAAATTGGTGCCCCAATTATTTTACTTAGAAATCTTAAGCCACCAAATTTATGTAACGGGACTCGACTTCAGGTTAAATTTCTTCGCAATAACGTGATCGTTGCAACAGTTTTGACTGGTCCAGCGGTTGGTCAAACAGTAGATACTTATACCTCGGATCCCAATGATTCCAAATGATTTGCCTTTTCATTTTAAAAGAGTCCTTCGTCGTCCATTCCCAATTAAATTATCTTTTGCCGTAACGTTATATAAATCACAGGGGCAAACATTTAAATATGTAGGGTTAGATTTACGGCAAGACTGTTTTTCGAACGGCCAACTATATGTCGCGTTGTCAAGATCAGGTTGCGGAAACAATCAATATATTCTTCTGCCACAAGAAAATAAAACGAAAAATATAATTTACTCAGAAGTACTTTAAAATAATATTTTAACCCGGTTTAAAGTGGACGGACACTCCTGCCTATAGTCGTAATTCTTATGTGTCTGGCTGAATGTCGAACAGATAGACAGCTATTGCCTGCGACTTATACAATTCAATAGAACAAAATGATGTACTACGGGTTTGTAGATCCCATTAAGACCTACAAAAAAGTCCGCGAGAACATATATCTAGCTATCATGGTTTAATCACAATAACCGATTTTGTGTTCAAAATAATTATTAATCGTCTGAAGAAAAAAAAACTACGTTAAATATGTATCGTAATATTAATCTTTATCGAAATTAGCATTATGTTATCAAGAGTATTTATGTAGAAGTAAAATACTTTTTGTTTCATCTCAATCAGATATTTCGTTTAAAAGTTATCACGTGTGTAAGATGTTAAGAGTTGGTACCTATTAATGAGTTATGGGCCATAGAGTTTTTTATCAACATAAAATCCTGTAATAATCTTTTTCGAAATATATTTGTTGATGAGATCAAGAAGATGCAGTCCATTATCCACAGGAATTTCTTAATTCTTTAAACCCGAGTGGCCTCCCCCCACATTCTCTCAAGTTAAAAATTGGTGCTCCAATTATTTTACTTAGAAATCTTAAGCCACCAAATTTATGTAACGGGACTCGACTTCAGGTTAAATTTCTTCGCAATAACGTGATCGTTGCAACAGTTTTGACTGGTCCAGCGGTTGGTCAAACAGTAGATACTTATACCTCGGATCCCAATGATTCCAAATGCTTTGCCTTTTCATTTTAAAAGAGTCCTTCGTCGTCCATTCCCAATTAAATTATCTTTTGCCGTAACGATAAATAAATCACAGGGGCAAACATTTAAATATGTAGGATTAGATTTACGGCAAGACTGTTTTTCGAACGGCCAACTATATGTCGCGTTGTCAAGATCAGGTTGCGGAAACAATCAATATATTCTTCTGCCACAAGAAAATAAAACGAAAAATATAATTTACTCAGAAGTACTTTAAAATAATATTTTAACCCGGTTTAAAGTGGACGGACACTCCCGCCTATAGTCGTAATTCTTATGTGTCTGGCTGAATGTCGAACAGATAGACAGCTATTGCCTGCGACTTATACAATTCAATAGAACAAAATGATGTACTACGGGTTTGTAGATCCCATTAAGACCTACAAAAAAGTCCGCGAGAACATATATCTAGCTATCATGGTTTAATCACAATAACCGATTTTGTGTTCAAAATAATTATTAATCGTCTGAAGAAAAAAAAACTACGTTAAATATGTATCGTAATATTAATCTTTATCGAAATTAGCATTATGTTATCAAGAGTATTTATGTAGAAGTAAAATACTTTTTGTTTCATCTCAATCGGATATTTCGTTTAAAAGTTATCACGTGTGTAAGATGTTAAGAGTTGGTACCTATTAATGAGTTATGGGCCATAGAGTTTTTTATCAACATAAAATCCTGTAATAATCTTTTTCGAAATATATTTGTTGATGAGATCAAGAAGATGCAGTCCATTATCCACAGGAATTTCTTAATTCTTTAAACCCGAGTGGCCTCCCCCCACATTCTCTCAAGTTAAAAATTGGTGCCCCAATTATTTTACTTAGAAATCTTAAGCCACCAAATTTATGTAACGGGACTCGACTTCAGGTTAAATTTCTTCGCAATAACGTGATCGTTGCAACAGTTTTGACTGGTCCAGCGGTTGGTCAAACAGTAGATACTTATACCTCGGATCCCAATGATTCCAAATGAATTGCCTTTTCATTTTAAAAGAGTCCTTCGTCGTCCATTCCCAATTAAATTATCTTTTGCCGTAACGATAAATAAATCACAGGGGCAAACATTTAAATATGTAGGATTAGATTTACGGCAAGACTGTTTTTCGCACGGCCAACTATAGGTATGTCGCGTTGTCAAGATCAGGTTGCGGAAACAATCAATATATTCTTCTGCCACAAGAAAATAAAACGAAAAATATAATTTACTCAGAAGTAGGTACTTTAAAATAATATTTTAACCCGGTTTAAAGTGGACGGACACCCCCGCCTATAGTCGTAATTCTTATGTGTCTGGCTGAATGTCGAACAGATAGACAGCTATTGCCTGCGACTTATACAATTCAATAGAACAAAATGATGTACTACGGGTTTGTAGATCCCATTAAGACCTACAAAAAAGTCCGCGAGAACATATATCTAGCTATCATGGTTTAATCACAATAACCGATTTTGTGTTCAAAATAATTATTAATCGTCTGAAGAAAAAAAAACTACGTTAAATATGTATCGTAATATTAATCTTTATCGAAATTAGCATTATGTTATCAAGAGTATTTATGTAGAAGTAAAATACTTTTTGTTTCTTATTTTTATCTATATTTTTCTTAATAATATAAAGCTGAAAAGTTTGGTTGTTTGTTATGAACGCGGTAATCTCGGGAAATACTGATCTGATATGAAAACTGTTTAAATATTCAATAGTCCATTTATTGAGGGAGGCTATATTTATCTCGGTATTTCCACGGAATCGAGAAAAACGCGGGTGAAACCGCGGGGCACAGCTAGTCAGGAATAAAGATGTCCGCAGGAGAACCAAAGTTTCCGACATAGCCCGAAGAATTAACCAGGGCACATTGCTCGCAGAACTGATGGTCGATGAGACTGAAAGGTTCTGTTACCTTTCTCTTGTATCTTGGATTCTATATCTGACGCTTTCAGATGTGCACTCAGACTAGATTCATAAACCTGAATTTAATGTAATGTAATGACTTCTTTTGCATTATGAAACAATGTACAGTAATGACATCATCCACTACATATATGCTCCAATGATCTTTGACCCACACTTCAGCTTGGATTTGCGCCAATCGCATAATATTGAAGCATCCGTATCGCTTCTTTGTAATACCACTTGAAATTCAGCTTACCCATTTAGAGAGAGAGAGAGAAGAGGATTATCGAAACTAATACGATTAAGGACTAAATGCTTGAGTACGGCTAAGATTTTAGCAGCAATAGGTAACTCTATATTGCCCCGAATTTTGAGTTGTGTGTCAATCTGAATCATTTTTCTCACGATTGTGAAGAAAAACATCGTGAGGAAACCGACATGACTTAAAACAAAAAAAAAAAAACAAAGACACCGGATTACGGTTATGGCTCATTTCTTCCCCTAGAGAGGTGGCATTAATCCCACTTGTGGGACTATTAAAAGGCTAATTATTATTATTTTTATATTTTAGTCATTATACGCACGCTCGCCGATAGCCGCCGTGACCCCGACCCCGACTACCAACCACGGTAGGCATGGGTTTGCGGACCGCGAGCAATGGGTAGCTCGCCGTCCGATTTTCCGGTAATCTTCCGGACCGAGCCCAAGTCATCGACAGAGCGTTAGTATTCCACGCACGACTCAAGGAGATGTCAGCAAAACCGTAGGGGCCCAGTAAATGATTTCCCACGTTAAAAAAAGCTATACCTACCGTCATCATATTATTATTATGAGTAATATACCAAATATAAAGGAACCAACCCGCACTGGACCCGCGTGGTGGATTACGGCCCATTCCCTCTCCTAGAGAGGAGGCCTGAGTCTCAACAGCGGGAACATTATAAGGCCGACTATGCTATGCTAACCTAAATGGACATAAATGTTTACTGATCATTCAAGGTTCTTCAGTCTCCATGCCAATTTACACTTATACCTTTTAAATAATATTTGTTTTGCTATCTGTTCCAGTATTTGCAGGCACTTGAATATCTATGAATGCGTTTAGTCTGTACTTCCATGTTGTGTTGTTATTTTTAGAACAATTGCAAATCTATACTAGTAATACAGGAGCGGCCCTCACGCCTCAGCCGCCGGGATTTTGATCCCGATTTCTGGCCACCGTAGGCGCGGGCTTGCGGACGGCGGGCAATGGGTAGCTCGCCGTCCGATCGTCCGGTAACTGTTCGGACCGAGCCCAAGTCGTCGACGACACGTACTGGTTCCACACGCGCCTCAAGGAGATGTCAGCAAACCGTAGGGGGGAAGCCTACTGGGGCCATGGGTTAAGTGAAAATGAACCCCGGGGCCCTGGAACGCAAAGCAAAGCAGGAACAAACGAGTGGGTTTTAGTCAGTAGTAGTTTTAGGAGTTTCGCCCCGGCGTTGCATCTCCAGATTCCATAGTGGCAGGCCAGCAAGGATTATAACCCTCAGTTCGTCTAACCCTAATGAATTTAATGGTTACGTTATGAAAAAGTTTCAATAAGGTTATCTAACCCTGAAGCATCCACCTAATTTACGAGCTCTAGTTATTTTAATCCCCATGCAAATTATTAATAGAGCGAAATGATAACAGAGGCATTTCTATAACCATGTCTACAAGAAAGGAATGCACTGTGCCTACAATGTACTGAAATTCTTATCATGCCGCGTTTGAAGTATGACTCAAAACTCAAACGTAATTGGTATCGTTATGCTAATCGTGGTTGTGACTCGCTGCGAGTGATTAGGAATTTATGACTATGCATTTCTTCTGGAGGACGTAAGATTCTAGTAAGCAATCTGAAATGGACCGATCAATTAATATCTAGGTATGTGTTATCAGTCGGGGTTTTTTTTTTGGGTGTGAAAATCATCTAATGACATTTCGCGCTCTTGGGCGGAGCGCGAGGGCGTGTCAGACTTTTACTGACTAAAAACCCACTCTTGTTCCTTCTTTGCCATTGTCCCAGGGCTCCGGGGATCTCTCTCGCATCACCCATAGCCCCAGTAGGCTTCGACCCTGCTGGGCCCCTACAGTTGCTGACATCTCCTTGAGGCGCGCGTGGAACACTACGCGCCGTCGACGACTTGGGCTCGGTCCGGACGGTTACCGGACGATCGGACGGCGAGCCACCCATTGCTCGCCGTCCGCAAGCCCGCGCCTACGGTGGCCGGAAATCGGGATCGGAATCCCGGCGGCGGTTGGGGCGTAAAGACCGTTGCCTCACGCGATCGGCCGCCTCCTTTGCTAGCATTACTGCTTCGCAGAACGAGGCAACCGCCAGCCATTCCTCCTCGCTCCGGACCATGGCATCAGTCGGGGGTTGAACTAGGCTTTGAATGTGATCTCTGTTGAAATATAACAAAAACAAATCCATCCTACTTCAACACAATTGTCTTTCTCTTTTTAACCATTAAATATTGTATTTAATTGGTCTGAGCCCCTTGTCAGCACTTGACTGAAATCCCAATTATGGTTACAGTTAGTGTATTATTTTAGCCTTGCTTATGAAGCACACGTCTCACGTAACATTACTGAAAACACACCTTCCAATATAAAGTAAAGGATAATAAACGTTATGATTGAAATCCTTAGACAAACGATGTTTCTCTTTGGTGCCCACCTATTAACTAGTATTAACCCCAACAATCTCTCTCCGTCACACAAAGATTAGCTGGGAGAAAACTTGTTGTTGAGTTAAGCTTGCCTTGGTACATGAATTGTTACTATGTTAATGTCGTGATTTGATACTATGTGTAGTTTTGTGTAATATAAAGAATTAAGAAGCCATTCAACTGTTGCTTACGATCCAGTGGCGTGGCTAGTCCTAATGGGGAGGTATTCCGTGAAGCACACCCAAACGAAGCACACCCAGACGAAGCACACCTAAAGTATTCCACATAGTACACCTGTAGGTGGGCTTCAAATAAAAATTTAAAATAATTAATTTCCTATTCCACGAAGCACACCTGGGCCCCTTATTATTTATATATTTATCATATTCATTATTTTACACCACATAAACAAAAATAAGGACAAACATAATTAAAAATAAGTGTACAATGGGCGGTCTTATCGCACAGGGCCCTTATCAAATATTTTTGAATTATTTTTTTTTGTATAAAACAGCTTCTATTAGCATAGAAATAGTGCCTTAATTAAATGAGCACATTTTCATTTTCGAGGCCTGTTAATGGATCATGCAGAAGGTACCTTCTAAAATAGGTTGAGTTTTTGTTGTTGTCTTGTTGGGCCCCGTATCATTGATACGGCGGTAGCTATGCCCCTGTTACGACCTCTAGACTTTAGACAGGACTGACTAAATAAAATAACATCCAAAACATTCAACATTCCCCAAAAAGCTTTTTGGGGAATGGTTCTACCTAGCTAGGTAGAACTGAACCTATACTTCAGCAGAGACGTCGGGAGTCGCAGGACAATTACTGTGGACAATACTGAAGGCGAGCAATGGGTAGCTCACCGTCCGAGCGTCCGGTAAGGACCAAGCCCGAGTCCACGGCGCGTTGTGTTCTACGCACGCTTCAAAGAGATGTCAACAAATTGCCGGGACTAGTTAGGGCCGACTCCTGTCAGTGCTGCAGATTGTTCAAAGGAGGAACCGCGAAAAAGATAACTGAAGAAACACTGCAGGTTTTAGTCAGTAAAATTCTGACACTTTCTCCCGATTAATATCTAAATCATCCCGATTAATATATAAACGCATAAAGCTTATTTTTTTTTAAATTAAGTCTTCAGACTATAAATCGTGTCTTTATTCGAAAAAAAAATGATAATTTAATAATGAATCAGACTGTATTTTGTGAACAGATAGCGAGGTACCTTGGCATGGCTCGTTGGTCTAGCGGTTGGAGCAAGTGTGGTGATCCTTTAGTTGCCCTTTGCGTTCCAGGGTCACGAATAATAATAAAACTTTCGAATAATCCCGCAGAGTTGTATAGAGAGATATTGTATTGATACAGCAATAGTAGTGAGCAGTGGTGGCCCTGTTTTAACGGCCCCGACTTACGAGTTGTGGGTCACCGTTTCAAACCCAGCCAGGCGCATTACTTTGTGTAATTTATTTCATCACCACTGCTCTCAAAACGGTGAAGGAAAACATCGTGAGGAAACCGGCATGTCCTAGAACCAAAAATTCGAAGACATTTGACATTCACTAATACGTACGGGGCCCGCGTGGTGGATTACAGCCCACTCCCTCTCCTGGAAGCTTGAGTCCCAGTAGTGGAAATATTATAAGCCTGATAATGCTAAGCTATGCTACAGCAATAGTTAGATATATCTTGCAACCTTAGGCGGTCTAGACCGTGGGCAGATAAAACCTGGCGTCTTGATGTCTGTGCAGCGCGGTATGTAAATTCATGGTAAATACCGATGCCAACAAAGTTAGAATTAGAATACGCCAAGATGATTTAAATTTCAATGTAAAAGCAACATACTTATCATGGTCCCTAGACGTCTGAAACCCTCAATAATTGTAAAACATTAAAAGTTCCAAATTCCATAAAAAAGTTAGATAGTTAGTTCCAACGTTAACGTATTTAGATTTAAAAGTACCTACATAATTCTATGAGGTTTTTAATTGAAAAGTGTCTTTATATTGTTTATATGAGTTTTTAGATTATAAATCGTAAGTTTTGTAAATTGCACTTTTTTTAAATTATTTTTTTGACGGGATTATTATTGACATTGTGATTTATCCTCTATATATACATATTATTTATATTTTTATATTTCTTAAAAAAGCATATGAAAAACAGTAAAACAAATAAAAAATCCCATCCACATTGTGATTGTTATTATTTTTATTTAATTCAAAAATACAATTTTAATAGAATTATCTGTGATTCATCATCATCATCATTTTCATTTCAGCCGAAAGACGTCCACTGTTGGACATTGGCCTCCCCCAAGTATCGCCATAACAACCGGTCCTGAGCGTCTTACATCCATCGGATTCCCGCGACCCTCACCAGGTTATCGGTTTAGTCAGTAAAAGTCTGACACGCCCTCCCGCTACACCCTAGAGAGAAGTCATTAGATAATTTCCCACCATAAAAAAGTAACAGATCGAATATACTCGTAGTTGGTAAATCAGAAGACTTAAAGTCACCCAAAGGGCAATGGAAAGGGCTATGCTCGGAGTTTCCTTGGGTGATCGAATCAGGAATGAAGATATCCGCAGGAGAACCAAGGTTACTGACATAGCACGAAGAATCGCCAAACTTAAGTGGCAATGGGCAGGGCACATTGCTCGCAGAACGGATGGCCGTTGGGGTCGAAAGATTCTGGAGTAGCGACCACGTACCGGAAGACGTGGCGTTGGAAGGCCTCCTATAAGGTGGACCGATGACTTGGTAAGGGTTGCGGGAATCCGATGGATGCGAGACGCACAGGACCGTTCATTGTGGTGACACTTGGGGGAGGCCTATGTCCAACCGTGGACGTCTTTCGGCTGAAATGATGATAATGATGATGATGATAGTTGGTAAAAGGTAATAGATCCAATATTTAGATTGTTTGACCATTTCAATTCCACCTATTGCTGCATACCCCACTAAATGTAGTCCACATAAACAGGTGTAACATGTGTTTAATATCTACAGTGATCAGTGTGTGCTCTGTTTGTTTGTTCATCGCCAAGGATTTGTTAAGTAATATTATACTTTACACACATTCCTTATCTATTGTGCAAACCGTAGTATTGTGTCGTGTTACGCAGCTTTGTTTTTCAGGCTACCGAAGGATATAATTATATGGTATTGCTTTTGTTTTAATTGAAAATCACGGTATAATATATTGTAATTGTCTATTAAAACTTGACGACCCTATGAATTTTGATTCCTTTGGGTTTTTTGCAACATTAACGGCCGTATCTTTTTTCTTGTTAACTTATTTCTTGTTAACTTAGAAGTTTGATTTTTTCACAGCTTCAAGAGACCGCAGATCTGAGTATATGGTTTTAATTTCAACTTGATACCTCCACGCGTTCCCGAGATAGGGTCTTGACAGACAGATAGATGGATAACAAAGTGATCCTATAAGGGTTCCTTTTTTTTCCTTTTGAGGTACAGAACCTTAAAAATAAAAATAAAATGTATTATTTTTGTATTCCCGGAAGAGTTAGACAACGGCGCATACACATAATATTTCGTAAGGGAATACTTACTTTAACAATAAGTAAGTAACAAGACAATCTACTATAATTTATAAAGAGGTAAGGTTTGTTTTTTTGTTTGTAGGAGGTAATCTCTGAAAGTACTGGTCCGATTGCTATTTTTTTTTGCCGATAGAAAGCTGCTTTATTCCTGAGTGACATAGGCTATATTTTATGTACGCGGGCGAAGCCGCGGGCAAAAGCTAGTATAATATACAATTAATTTGATTGATTCGAATAGAAGAAATGAAAATACAGTCATAAAACTAAAGGGGTGCCCAGATGGTTGCAAACCAACGTCCCAACCAAGGTGACCTTGCTAGTTTCAATCCGTGTAGACAGCAGTTGTAAACCATGACTTTCAACGCTCTTGATTGGAAGTCTATTGGCCTGCTGCGGTCTTGCCGTCCAACTATAATTTGGGTGTCTTCAAGGCTAGAGTGAATAGGCTCTTAATAAACTAGTGCGCCTCACCATCAATGATTGCATCACTGCTTACCATCAGGTGGGATCGCAGTCAAGCACTGGTTTATATCAATTAAAAAAAAAGTCGCTTTTTCCCAACCACCGAACATGTTGGCGCGTGGTTTGCATCCATGTAGCCGCAACATAAACCAAACACATGAACCAAGGATACCTTGGTTGGAGCGCTAGTTTGCAACCGTTTAGTTCACCCCTTTAAAAATCACTGTTGAAAGTAACAAATCCATAACCTACCACAACCATATCAAATCTAATTTTATAACAGCACTAAATCCCGATTAGATCCCACCTGCATCCCATCACACCGATCTCGCCACACGACCGTGACCTAAATACCTACCTGAGATTCCTGAAGTGTTTTCAGTGGGGTCTCTTATCTTATGTGAACTGAAGATAACAACGGCCTTGAAGTACATAATGTACCTACTGTTATGTCTAAGGGCTATAATATGTAGTAGTAGATGCTGTTTATGATATGATTGTGATTTTTGCGTATGGGATATCATCGAATAAGTTCTCTCGCTCTGTGGTGGTGCGAGAGGGAGTGTTAGACTTTTACTGACTAAAACCCACCTGTTTTCTTTCAGTTGCTTTTTGCGTTCTAGGGCTGCGATGACTCTTTGGTTGAAATAAAAGTAAATCGACCGCTGTTGAAACTGTGTAAACTGTGTGTGTGCTTGTACTGTGCAAACATTCGCGATGCATACAGTTAAAGAGTCAAAGCATTTTATTTCAAATAAACCATTTACAGGCACTTTTGAAATGTCAAGAAGTCAGTCAGTCAGAAAAAATGATGCTAATTGCACATTCCAAAGCGTAGATCTCTAGGGAGAAGAATGTGCAAGAAACTCCATGGACACTCTTTTCAATCATGTTATGTATTACAAATATCTCTCGGTTACATGTTTCTTGTCGCTACTATCATGTGAGAACAATGTAAATAAAATAAAAATAAAAACCAAATATAGATATTAAAATAGCAACTGGCAGCTAAGGAGGTTACGGAGTTGAATTCCCTGCCGGAGTCTATGTTTCGTGATAGCTACAACCTAGGGTTCTTTACAAGGGTACTACCTATTCACTCTTGAGTGAATTAATTGATATTTCTTATCATTGTAGGAAAATGCATTTCAAAAGATGATGACATCATCTAGTCCTCTTTTTCTGACCATTTATGAAGTAATGTAATTTATTCAGTGTTAAGTACTTAATGAAGTGTTTCCGTAATTAATCATTTTCCAAGGGCCCTCTGCCTTATTAATTAAATGACGTGATAATACGCCCATCACTCACTAGTTCAAATAACAATGTAGTTAAGTGTTATGATAATAATAAAATGTTGATATCAATTTCCGCAGTTTTCAAGATTTTTGATTCCTAATTAAGTTAACCAATCACTTCAGAAACACATAATCAATTGTTAGCTTGAAAAATGGTACCTCTCGCGTCCGTCCCTGGTACGGGGTGAGAGGGAACGGGAGGCAGTTACCTCCTTCTTCACCTGTTAATGCGAGCAAAGGAGGGGGCTGAAAACGTGAGGTGGAGACTTACGACCACCGTAGGTGCAGTTTGTGGACGGCGAGCAATGGGTAGCTCACCGTCCGGCCGTCCGGTAAGGACCAAGCCAGATCGTTCTACGCGCGCCTCAGAGATGTCATCAGCAAAATTAACGGAGCCAGTTAGGGTCGACGCCTAACGGGGTTTTTTTTTCGGTGGGAAAATCATCTTATTACATCCCCCGCTTGGGCGGAGCGGGAGATAGTGTCAGACTTTTACTGACTAAAAACCCACTACTGTTCCTTCATTGCCTTTCGTACCAGGGCCGAGTCTTCCTTTCAGACCGTTGGCCCCAGTAGGCTTCGACCCTGCTGGGCACGTCTACCGGGGTTGCGGATAAAGGTTGCTCAAAGGAGTTACCTTGCAAAAAGGGTAACTGAAGGCATACAGTCGGCTTATTTCCCACGTAAAATAAGCTAGACCAGTGGTCAAATAAATAAATATTAGGTAAGAAAAAAAAAGGTAAGTACAGGTACTCATATTAGCGCTCTTCCTTTCTCCTACCATTTATAATGTTGCTGTGCCCGACAGGGCCATAATTGTTTCATTTTTAGGGTTCCGTACCAAAAGGAAAAAACGGAACCCTTATAGGATCACTTTGTTGTCAGTCCGTCTGTCTGTCTGTCTGTCAAGACCCTTTATCTCGGGAACACGTGGAGGTATCGAGTTGAAATTAAAACCATATACTCAGGTCTGAAGACTCTTGAAGCTGTAAAAAAATCAAACTTGTAAGTTAACGAGAAAAAAAAAGATACTTCGGTTTATGTGGCAAAAAACGTACATTTTGACACTCTCGAGGAAATCAAAATTCATAGGTTACTTCCCGTTGACCAAGAATCTTGAAATTTGGCATAAAGCAAGGTCTTATAGCACAAGTATAGGAATAAATCTGAAAACTGTAAATTTGTTGTTACTTCATAATTTTTTTTGTTTGCGATTCCGAAAAATCTTCAAAGACTCCATTCCGGAATTGAACTATTTACATAGATAAGTTTGTACAGAACCCTCAGGGCGCGAGTCCGACTCGCACTTGCCCAGTATTTTTATTATTTATCACCTGACATGTAAATTATGGATTGCAATAAAGATTGAAGATTGTCATTGATGAAAAGAGTTGTGTGCAATTGCTCCATGTAAAATACTGGTAGTCAATTGCATCCGGTTAGACTGAAATTAATTTATATCCTGAATTCCAGGCTTGAACGACAGTACGGCTGGCGCAGTGGTTGACCAATTGGCTGCTGTACTGCTTGTCACGGGTTTATTTATTTATTTATTAAAACTTAATGCCTTTGGCATTGTCTACCAGTCGATCTTAGTGTGGTGCAGAATCATACCTAACATGTCAGGTGCAACTTAATAGAAAGACAAAATAAATAAGTGCTATAATACTAAATATATACTTAGATACCTACATATACTTAAATAAGCAATGTTATTGATAAAAAATACCGGGCAAGTCGGACTCGCGCACTGAGGGTTCCGCAAACTTACCTAGGAAAACAGTTCAATTCCCGAGTTGACTTACGAAGATTTTTCCGAATTGCAAAAAAATTTTTTTGTGACGTAACCACAAATTTACAGTTTTCAGATTTTTTCCTATACTTGTGCTATGAGACCTAGCTTCATGCTAAATTTCAGGATTCTAGGTCAACAGGAATTACCCTATAAATTTTGATTCCCTTGAGAGTGTCAAAATATACGTTTTTTGCGACATAAAAGGCCGTATCTTTTTTTTTACACCACCTGCTCGATAATACCCGTTTATATGCCATAAAACCATCACTTAAAGCAAGTCATTGTCCCTAGGGAGATAATGCAGTATGGGCGATCCCTAGGGAATAATGAGATTTGAATTAGGAACGTGAAAAACCTTCAACATTAAGTGAACTAAAATGTACGTGCATCAAACAAGTATATTCAAAATTCAAACTGGCCACTAACAAAAAAAAAAAACAGAATAAAACGTGGTCGTGGTTACTGACGAGGTTCGAAAAAAAAAGTAATGAAAAAGCGGGGGCTATAAAGAAAATTGAAACTATAGAAACTTAGAGTAGTGAATTTTGTTTGTTTCAAATCTTAAAACATGTTGAGTGATAGTTAAGATTAACTTTTACATAATACTTATATTTCTCTAATAATTGATTTGTTTTACTAAATTGTCTTTTAATTATCTCGCAGATGGTGTAAAAAGTAGAGTATCCAACACGGGGATAAACCTGTCCTTATCTTGGGTGGCTTGAATTCCTCACTTCACTCAGGTTTCTTTATTAACTCCCTCGCAATGCTCGGGAGTTAATTATATAAATCCCTCACTGTCGTTCGGGATTAAATTTAGAAACCTTCGTTTCGTTCGAAATTCAACTTGCCACCCGCGACTTAAAGACACTGCTTTATCCCCTAGTCACATAATCTACTATTTTTGTTAACTCAGAAGTTTTATTTTTTCACAGCTTCAAGGGACCGCAGAATTGATTAAGTATATGGTTTTAATTTCAACTCGATACCTCCACGCGTTTCCGAGATACTTAAACGGTCTTGACAGACAGACAGACAGACAAAAAGTGATCCTAAAAGGGTTCAGATTTTTCCTTTTGAGGTACGAAACCGTAAAAACAAATCCAACCAATCAATGGGTTCGATTCCCGCACAGAACGGATATTTGTTTGGGCTATAGACAGTTGTCTGGTCTGGCTGTCTTGTGTATGTCAGTTTACATTTTTGTGAACGCACCCACGATACAGAAGTAATTCCTAGTGTAGGGAAAGGTTTTTTTTTTTATAAGAAAGACGTTGACTGCATTGTTTTATCAGACACCAGAGTCCATACCTCGAGCACTTAACGTGAACGATTTTACGACCTAAACTGAACTGTTAAAGGGATGGAGCTATATAGGGTATACATATTATAACTCTATCCCTCTTTCTCGCTTGGCATTTTAACACGTCTCACCTAGGGCTGCCATCACCTAAATTGCCGACGCCGGATTAACACGGCGAAAATCCCGGACATTTGGGTGAAATATGGTTTTTTTCCCTGGACACCTCTGGAAAAATATTTTTTGCAGCAAAAATAAAAATATCGTAATATTTTTTTAATTTTTATTCATTTATACAGGTTGTTGTTAAAATCGAATTAGGTACATATGTAACCGCAACAATTAATAGACATTTTTAATAAAATTCAAATTTTTTCTGAGGATATTACCCAAACATTTTTTACTAAGATTTATTTCAGTCTTAAAAAAGTCATAAAAAAATTGGATTTCCCCTGACAACAAGTGTCCTTGAACTTTTATAAACCCCTTCCGGACGGCCCCCAGACGCCCTTTAAACTAGGACAAATCCGGGGAATCCCGGACGTATGGCAGCCCTACCCTCACCCTATTACAAAACCTTCAGGAGGTCAGCTGATCTATCTACGACATTGGCACATTAGCAATGAAATATCGAAGACATGGACATAAATCTAAACGTTCCACTGCAGTTGTAGCTATTGTGTGTTAACAGACACAAGGCTCGTGGCACAATGGGAGCATCATGCTGTCGAGGTGTGATGTGGAGCCGTTACCATAAAATGACGTATCACTTTTAAGCTCTTTCATTCAATAATCAACACTATTAGGGAAAAATATTTGTAAAAAATATATAGGGTGACTGGTAATTAGTGACCGATACTTTAACACGTGATTGTACTCATGATTACAAACAACTTTCCCAAAGAAACTTTTTTTATACTAATTTATTGTAACATAGCGCGCTCGCGTAAAGTACCAAAATACTAGTAATCTTTGGATATTATTTTACCGAAACATGTAGGTACATTGCTTACGTCATCGATAACGAGGGCGGCGCCGCGCCGCTAACAGTTGATCGGGTGAAAAGTTTCAAACAGCTGTTTTGTTATTGTGATTGAACTAATTAGTAAAAAAAAAGTTTCTTTGGGAAAGTTGTTTGTAATCACTAATGAAAATAAACGTAATTGTACTCATTACAATTACGTTTTAAGTATCGGTCACTAATTACCAGTCACCCTATATAAACCGTTTTGGTCGGTTCAAATTAGTTTTGCTCTCGTACAAACTACATGCGTTATTCTCCATAATCTAGTAGCATACTATAATATTCCCTCTGCTGAGACAAGTGGATATTATGACGTGTCTTAGACTTTCTGTTTCTAGGATAATTCAGTTTTCGTATAATATTTTCTTGCACCGTTTTGAGAGCTGTGGTGGTAAAATAATTAACACCATGTTTTATTTTTTTATTCTTGATGGGTGCCGGCTTGATCACTATATCATCTGATGGAAAGTGACGTTGGAGCGCGCTTACCTAGAAATAACCTATTCACTCTTGACTTAAAGATTCCCGGGTTGAAATGCGTGCTAGGGCTCGATCTGACGCCCTTCAACTTGTAAGTCACGGCTGTTTTTACTAAGTCTCTTTACAACCCTACACAAGCTATTAATCACAAGAAACAGTCAGACAAAGTCCATGTACTAAGAGCCTGATGCAATAGCCACGAAACAAAGTTACAATTTTATTGCATGTGGACTTGATAATAACTAATCAAGATAATATTGCGATAAAATCTGATAGATTATAATGCAAATAATAATAATAACACCGATATGGTAGATTTAATTGGTAGAATAATAATTCCGGATGATGCCAATTAAAAAGCTGTAACATAATCCCAGCCGTGGAATAGTATAAGCTATAAATAAGTCTTTATAAACGTTTGTGATGCATGTAATCAAATATCCACCCAAGGACTGTGACACAATGAGAGTATCACGGTGTATCATAATACAGTTTTTATTTTTCAATTGGGCTGTCATCACATAAATCCTCCTTTCTCCTGTTTATTTCTAGTTTCAAATAAAAAATATTATTATTTATTATTAATATCCTTCTCTGGCTGTCTACTCAACCCCTAGCCCTCCGTGCAACTTCTTCATGAGTCCCAGTATGGCCTTGATGGGGCTGAGCCTGTAGTCCTCTGGTCTTGGAAATGGTTGGCCCAGATACTCTAGTCTTTTGGAGCCTAGTGCTGTTCAGTCGAACAGCAAGTGTAGCATATTCTCTTCTGCATCTCCACAGATCCTGCAAGTCGGGTCGCTTGCTAGTCCCATGTTGTGGAGCTGTTTGTTGGTGGCATAGTGCCCCGTGAAGACTCCTGTGATTGTTCGCAGCTGTGATCTGCTGTACCTCCATAGTTTTTGGGTCCAGGCCTTATCTATGTAATTGAGAAATAGCTTTGCAGACTTCAATCAATCTCGCTCTCCTAGTAGACATCGGCACTAGTGAGCCTTATGTTCCTTGTGGCGTACAAGGAACACAACGCGCTGTCAACCTGGCCCTGTACCATGACGTTAAAGTAAGATTGTTTCAATCTTATTTCCAGTGTGGGTAAGAGATGGCGCTAGACAACCTGTATAGCTCTGTCTCTTACCCACACTGATATAAGAATGAAACAATCTTACTTTGAACGTCATGGTAACCCCGCTGGGCTACCCATTGCTTGCCGTCCCCAAGCCCGATCATGATGGTGTTACCATACGATGAGGTTGTTATATTTGAATATAATTTCTATCTATAAATCATCATCATCATCATTTCAGCCGAAAGACGTCCACTGCTGGACATAGGCCTCCCCCAAGTGTCGCCACAATGAACGGTCCTGTGCGTCTCGCATCCATCGGACTCCCGCAACCGTTACAAAGTCATCGGTCCACCTTGTAGGAGGCCTTCCAACGCTACGTCTTCCGGTACGTGGCCGCCATTCCAGAACCTTTCGGCCCCAACGGCCATCTGTTCTGCGAGCAATGTGCCCTGCCCATTGCCACTTTAGTTTGGCGATTCTTCGTGCTATGTCGGTAACCTTGGTTCTCTTGCGGATATCCTCATTCCTGATTCGATCACGCAAGGAAACTCCGAGCATAGCCCTTACGCTTATCTATAAATAGTACGACAGAATTGAGTAGATTTTAAGATAAAAACAGTAATATGTGTCTTTTATAACATTAATAATCAACGTTGTTATTCCTAGTATTTTTTTTTTATTCTGTGTCCAGACTTACGTAGATTATGCACCGAACCGACATTTGTCTGTACTACCATGTTTCATAAACAAAATTCTAAAAAATCTACAAAAAGTCTATAGTACCGTTGAGTACGCACCATTATATTGTTGTGAATGCCTCTTTCGTCTAGTGTGGACAGATAGTTCAGTTTAGGCATTCTTCTTTTGTTTTTCTTAAGTCTGTACAAGGTTCGCTTCTATTATGTTGGATGTTAACTTAGCGATAACTGTGTATATCGTGTTCTTTTTTAAGTTTATCCAGGACATTACTGACACCCCGTGCTTCGGAAGCACGTGAAGCCGTTGGTTCCGGTTGTGTTGTCAGTCGTAGATCTTTGACAGTCCAATTGCCAGACTGTCTCATCATCATCATCATTTCAGCCGAAAAACGTCCACTGTTGGACATAGGCCTCCCCTAAAAAGATCCCATCCGGTGATTCTTAGCACCCCTTGCCTCGCCGAAGCCTTGACCGCTAGCGGAGTCAATGGTAGACGGGCTGCCAGGCACTAGGGGCCATTTCTTTGTTTTGCTTTTCATTTGGGGGGGGGGGGGGGCGTAATCGCCACGCTTGGCAGGCGGGTTGGCGATCGCAGTGTAGTTGTTATAATGCACAGAGAATGCTGCTGCCCATTCTCTGGTATGTCCCTTAGTCGCCTCTTACGACACCCACGGGAAGAGATGGTGCCATTCTTTATGTCCGAACTCCATTCTGACGATCAGTCTATCAGAGGAGTATCGTTTGGCCCAGAAGTGAGTTGTGGAGGTCTGATAGGCAGTTAATCCATCATCGGCATCTGGGTAGACTGGAAGCCGAAACCAAGCTAGTCAGGAAAAGGTTAGGAAGATAATGATTGATAGGTTGACGCTACACCACTATCTCACCTGATAGTACGTGATGATGCGGTCGACGATGTACCACGTTTACCTAGAAGTAACCTATTCACTCTTGACTTAAAAAAACGCTAGATTGTAAAGTTACCTAGAATAATATTGTGTTCGTAAGTCACAACAAAAACAAAGACGTGGTTTCACCCAAGAATGCTTTTAAAACATTTACTAAGGAATTAAATTACACTAATATTATAAAAGCGAAAGTTTGTGAGTGTGTATGTTTGCTATCTCTTAACGCTGAACGGCTGAAAAGATTTCAATGAAAATTGGTACACAGGTAGACCATCTATACGTATATATCATCTTGATAGTGAGATGAAGACTAAGTAACTCCAAGCAGTTTATGAACATACTGATGCGAATGAAGCGACGAAAAGTTTAGTTACTACTCTAGCTAGACTCATAAATACTCACACTTCTATAATCAAGATCCCATAAAAAATGCTTGCTCAAACCGTGGATGACCGTAGATATGCTCCGCTGTATGCGTAATAAAGATGCAATGCACAAAAAGCTCAAGCTATCTCCAAACAATGTTATATTATGTATTACATATTTAAAAAGATATATGAAATTCTGCACTAAAATTATAAAGAAACTAAAGATTTTGTCAAGAGAGAATTGAGTGAGGCTTGAGAGTTACTAATACAGACAAGCAAAACATACCCAACACTGATTTATTGGCTTCTTCTACTTCACCTCAGCTCGCGGTGGACAAAATAAACAAGTTCTTTGCCAACATCGGGAAGGAACTTGCTGATAAATTTTCTTGTCCACCTGGTAAATATAATATCCCACCCACAGAATATAGAGAACACTAGAAGTAGCTTGAGAAAATGTTTGTACCAGAACCGGTGTCGCCAAACTCATACATTTACGATTTACTCTTACTGCAAACCGGAAGATACGATTGGCTAAAAAAAAAATAAGGGCGTAAACGAAATGCAAAAAAATATTATACGAAATGCAACTTTAATATCAACAACTTATAAATCAAATTGGCAAAAACAAGAAAGAAATACATATTGGACTACCAAGTACCGCCACTCGTCGCTAGATGGCACTGTTCAGTATGAACTGTAACTACGTAAAAATAAGGGTGGTATTTGAATGGCGTATCACTGACACGAATGCAGGTTGCTACTCAAATAGTGATGTAACCTAATTCGATCGAAATAATATTGATAGTACGAAAACGTCTTTAAAACATATAATGCGAAAAAAATATTGTATGCGGTAATGTGATAGTATCAAAATAATGAAATTGATATTTCGTAGGGCAATTTTTAAACGTATTAAAAAGGGTATTTTTTTGCTCCCGGTAGCGTAGATCCATATCTCTTTACAAATTGGAACATTAGAAAAACTGAAATTATTAAGGAAGGAAAATAAAATCTAACAATTATCGTCAACTGCTGTGTTGTACTCTTACCTAACTCTTCAGGTAGATGTATTTAAAATTATATCACGAATATCATCCTACAATTTTTATTTTATTAATGTAATAAATATCTGTATTATAATTACTTACATACATATTTTTAAATACTTTTATTTTAAAAAGGCAACGTAATACATGTCGATTGATTTTGTCGATAAAGTCACGCACTATTTGGATAGCGTCAAAAGTATAAGTAGACAAGCGAATATTCCAGAAAGGCTAATAACCGGGAAAAGAAAATCAACTTTGTTGTCATGAAATTAAAGACAATTTTTGTTTGTATATCTTGTGCAATGTTTGACGAAATTTTATTTTTTCATTTTATTAAAATAAATCTGAAAATAATACTTCTCGTTGGTATGATACACCTCCATGAGTTGGACTTTTAGTCCGACTATGGTTTTTACAGTCCAATATGGCACAATAAGGCATTTTAATATTACTAAACTTAAATTGTACGTTGACGCAGTCTAGTTTGCGAATGAGAGCGCTTGAACAGCGAGTGCGTAATGCGGTACTGACTAGCGGCGACACTGTCACGCCTACTTACTATTTCCAGTGTTCTCTATATTCCGTGATCCCACCAAACATTCCTTCCACATCTTCACCTATACAGTCATTCGTCATGTTAGACACCGATGAGGCGGAGGTTGGAGAAGTACTAATGTCACTGAAATCAGATTCTGCTATTGGCTGGGACAATATTTCAACAAAGTTTTTAAAACGATATTCATTGACTGTAGTCCCCTTACTCACACATATTTTTAATATCTGTTTCCGTACCGGCACTTTCCCCCTGTACTTCAAGAAGGCCATCATACACCCTATTCACAAAACTGGGAGTAAAAAACTTGTCAATAATTATCGACCTATTGCAGTATTATCTTCCATTTCTAAAGTTCTAGAACGCCTAATCAACAAAAGACTTGTGACTTATATGGAGGATAAAAAGCTTTTTTCTTTTTTGTCCTCATCTCTACAATAGTCTTAACAAAATATTAAACTTTTACTCACTCCCTATAATGTCCTTTAAAAAGAAAATAAATAATTGGCTACAAACACTTAAATTACAGCAATACTGAAAGCTTATTGTTGACTCAATACAGCTCCCGTTAAACCATCATTTGATCATCACTCGCTACCAATACTCACAAATATAGTAAAAATACATACACACACACCCTCACACACACCCTCACATACACACCCTCACACACACACATTCACACACCCCTAAACACACACTACACTACTCCACTCATCTTGTTTTATTTTATTTCCTTTATAAATAGTTTATTTGTCCGTTTAACTATGCCATATAACGAACCAGTCCTATAAATACAAAATAGTTACCTAAATGCAAATAAAAAACATCCAATAAAGGGTTGGGCCCAGCATCTTTAACACAAGTTGTCTTAGCAACTTAGTAAGGGTGCTGATGTCACCACATCATTGTATATTTAATTTAAGCTGTATGTACTACTATGTATTTAATGTAAAACTTGATGCAAAATAAACTATTATTATTATTATAAAACCATGTCCTGACTGATAGGACCCCGTACTTTTTATCCCGGAAGTATGTTCCCTTTGGATAATTTTCTACTCACTTTTTTATTATAGATAAGCTCGCGTTTGACCACTATCTCACCTGCCCCCCTAGCCAAGTCACAACCGTTTCGTTTCGATTCTCTTTTCGTCCATCGCCTCGAGTAGCCCACGCCTCCAACTCCTTTATTCTGACGTCATCTCAACGCTCAGTCACGTGGTCAGAACAAAGGAATAGGAGGCGTGGCCGACTCGAGGCGATCAACGAAAAGAGACGTTGTAACTTGGCTAGGGGGGCTGATGTTAAGCAATGATGTGGTCGACGATGGAGCACGCTTGCCTTGAAGTAACCTTTTCACTGTTAGTTTAAAGACCCTTAGGTTGTAGCTATCAAGAAACACAGACTCCGGCAAGGAATTCGACTTCTTAGCTGTACACACAATGAATGTGTTCCCAAAACGTTTTGTGCGTATGCGTGAGATATGTATATGTTATTTTATGTTAAGTCTAGCAACAGAAAGCTAGCATGAGTTAATTTTCTTATCATCTATTATTCCGTACGACTCTTTGTTTAGCAGTCATTAAAATGCGCTGCTTAGAGACATTAATATGTCAATATTTTCAGCTTGCGTGGTATTCAGAAGTGAAAGTAATTGATAGTCTTGACTTGCAGAGTGAAAGGGCACATTTGTATATTATTTTGCTTTGCTCAGTGGTTTAAATATTGGCAAATGAAACGGAACGTGTAATTTAGTTTTAATTTTTTGACTGAACAATGCCTCAAAACCATATTATTATGGACTACTTATACAACATATAACTGGAATAATACACACCATTATTCATTCCTATTAAGTGTCAATCATGTCAATGGGAGCAGTAGTGGCCGAGTGGTAACGGCACCGACTTACGAGTTGTAGGTCGCGGGTTCAAACTCAACCAGGCGCATTACTTTGTGTAATTTATTTCATCACCACTGCTCTCAAAACGGTGAAGGAAAATATCGCGAGGAAACCGGCATGTCCTAGAACCAAAAATTCAAAGACATGTGACATTCACCAACCCGCACCGGGCCCGTGGTGGATTATGGCCCAGTCACTCTCCTTGAGAGGAGGAGGCCTGAGTCCCAGCAGTGGGAACATTAAAAGGATGATTATAAGTGTCAATCATAATATTAAATTAAGTTTCAATCATAATTTAAGTATCTACTGAAGGGGAGCTCGCCGTCCGACCGTCCGGTAACCGTCCGGACCGAGCCCAAGTCATCGACGGCGCGTATTGTTCCACGCGCGCCTCAAGGAGATGGGACCCAACAAGGTCGAAGCCTACTGGGGCCATGGGTTCACTTCTGAAAGAAAAACCTGGCCCTGGTATGATAGGCAACGAAGGAACTAGGAGTGGGTTTTAGTCAATAAAAGTCTGACGCGCCCTCCCGCCCCGCCCAAGGGCGGGAGATGTCATGTTTTTTAGCTAAAGATAGGCAAACGACGAAAGTCTATGACCAGTGCGTGTTGCCAGTGATGACATATGGCTCCGAAACGTGGTCGCTTACAATGGGCCTCATCAGAAGGCTTAAAGTCACTCAAAGGGCAATGGAAAGGGCTATGCTCAGTTTCCTTGCGTGATCGCGTCAGAAATGAAGATATCCGCAGGAGAACCAAGGTTACAGACATAGCCCGAAGAATGGCCAAACTTAAGTGGCAGTGGGCAGGGCACATTGCTCGCAGAACAGATGGTCGATGGGGACGAAAGGTTCTGGAATGGCGACCACGTACCGAAAGACGCAGCGTTAGAAGGCCTCCCACAAGGTGGACCGATGACCTGGTGAGGGTCGCGGGAATCCGATGGATGCGAGACGCACAGGACCGGTCATTGTGGCGACATTTGGGGGAGGCCTATGTCCAACAGTGGACGTCTTTCGGCTGAAAAGATGATGATGATGAAAGATTGGCAAATAATGGGCAAATAAATATTTCTTCATTGTTTAAAAAAAACTGGGCAAGTTCGAGTCAGACTCACGCACACGGAACTCTCAGTTCCGTACAAACTTACCTACATACAAATATGTGAATAGTTCAATTCCCGAATGGAGTCTCGAAGATTTTTCGAATCGCAAAAAAAGTTTTTTTTTTGTGACGTTACAACAAATTTTCTGTTTTCAGATTTAATCCTAAGTATTTCTATACTTATGACCTTGCTCTATGCCAAATTTCAGGATTCTGGGTCAACGGGAAGTACCCTATGAATTTTGATTCCTTTGAGAGTGTCGAAATGCACGTTTTTTGCGACATAAACGGCCGTATCTTTTTTTTTCGTTAAACTAGAAATTTGATTTTTTCACAGCTTCAAGGGACCACAGATCTTAGTGTATGGTTTTAATTTCGAATTGGTGGTACCTCCACGCGTTTCCGAGATAAAGGGTCTTGACAGACAAACAGACAGACGGACGAACAAAAAAGTGATCCTATAAGGGTTCCGTTTTTTCCTTTTGAGGTACGGAACCCTAAAAACCTATTATAACATAATATAAATAACCTATTTTAAAATAACTGAAATCGATTCAGTAGCTTATTTTGACCACGCTACTTTCAATATGTGCATTTATTATGTTACATATTGTATATGATGAATATAAGTGTAAAATGCTGAACTGTCGTCACAAATATGAAACATTTAATATAGTGCTGAAAAATTGTTATTTACAAATACTTTAGCATAGTTAACTCCTGTAAGTAAGCGTAACGCTTTAGGTTAAACTACATAATTATAATTTGTTGATTTATTTTTCCCAAATATAAGATTTTTACCAAAATAATTGTGATCATAATTATTTTGGTTAAAACCCACAATAGAATGACAACATTTTATACAGAGTGATTTCTGAAAGTTTTTTTTTTATTATTAGGACTTTTATAGGCTCTGTAGAATGACAATTACTTCATCATCATCATCATCTTTCTGCCCTTGTCCCGTGTTATTTGGGGTCGGCGCAACACGTTTTTTTTCTTCCATTCTGCCCTGTCACTCGTCATGCTATCACTAACTTCCTTTTCTTTCATATCACTCTTCACACAATCCATCCATCTTTTCTTTAGACAATTACTTATTTTGTACAAATGTATGAAATATTGAAGTCAGGCTACTCTCTGGCTGCCGTAAATGAATTGCGATAGGAGAAAAAGAATGATAAATTATTGGCATATCCAGGGATAATTTTCCTTGACCTGCCCCTGACATTATTAGTATTTTGGCGTCCATCATAGAATTTCGAATTGGTAGCCCAACATCCTAGAGTGGGTGCTAGACCATACTAAACCTATTACACTACGTGTTATTCAGACAGTCTTAGCGTCACACAAGAAAGAACTTACGCCAATGTCGTGTAAAGGAATGAAACAGAACGATGAGATACATAGAAATACATAGACTAAGACTA
Organism: Mythimna impura; assembly: GCA_905147345.3. Classification (NCBI taxonomy): domain Eukaryota; kingdom Metazoa; phylum Arthropoda; class Insecta; order Lepidoptera; family Noctuidae; genus Mythimna; species Mythimna impura. The sequence goes on along the minus strand of LR990351.1, from coordinate 27,998,477 downwards.
TCAGAATCACGCGATTTGCCGCAAAGTATGGGTATGGTTGTTGCAATGCACAGAGAATGCTGCTGCCCATTCTCTGATGTGTACTTTAGTCGCCTCTTACGACACCCACAGGAAGAGATGGGATGGTGTTATCCTTTACATTTGTACACCAGGACCACTCGTTGTGGTGAGACTTAGGGGAGACCTTATGTCCAACAATGGACTTCTATCGGCTGAAATGATGATGATGAATGATGACTGGATACTAACTATAGCCACGAGTTGGTTATTTGCAAGCATGACTAACGGTTGACAACATATTTCAGTAAAAATCAATACTATATCCAATTGCAAGTCAATACAGACAAGGTCGGGGCACAATGAGAGCGTCACCGCAGCGTTCATGACAAATGCATATAGTGCATATGCATATTGTGCATATAAGTGCATATGACGTCAGATCATTACAATAGATGATCTGTGTAACATTTAGGTTAATTGTTGGAATATTTAGATTTGTTTTAGCTATGACGTCATTTACGATTGCTGAATGCGCTTGACCTTGCTCTTGAAAAGTAGGCTGACGGTGATTATTTTAAAATAGTATTTTTATAGGTTGTCTTTGATGGAAATGTTTAAAATTAGCGCTGCATTCCCATGGATGCGAGACGCACAGGACTGTAGCGACACTTGGGGAGGTCTATGTCCAATAGTGGACGACTTGATACTTGCAATACTACTGCTAGGATGCTGAAGGTCCTGCCAGGGTTATGGGAGTGTTTGAAAGTTACACAGATTTTAGTGAGTCAAAAGGCCAACACTCCCTCCCGCACCAGAGCTATTTGATTATTTCCAATCTCAAAACTTTTCATTTTCCTGCAGGAACGGGATTTCATGCTACGGGATACGTCTTCAAAACAGTTAAACAAATTACGAGACTTTTACTTGAATATAGCTGAAGTTAAGTTGGAGGAAAACATCGTGAGGAAACCGGCATGGCCTAGAACCAAAAATTCGAAGACATTTGACATCCACCAATCCGCACTTGGCCCGCGTGGTGGATTACGGCCCATTCCCTCTCCCTAGGGAGGAGGCCTGAGTTCCAACAGTGGGAACATTACAAGGCCGACGATGCTATGCTATAGCTGAAGTTATATTGAGTTGACTTAAGCTACTTTTCATATTTCCGCAGAAACAGGACTTAATTCCCGGAGAAGGGAGGACATCTCCAAAATGGATTAGCAGATTTCCGCAGGACTTTCATCGATAAATAGCTTAGATGTGGTAGTTTATAAGAGTTAATAATTTATCCCACAAAAGGAGAGTAGATTTAATGTTTATAAACTGCACACGAACGGTGTCGTGAGTAACGCGGCGGCTAGTATTAAATAATAATCAATGATATTTATTGTAGTCCTCACAAAAGGGCAACTGAAAAAACACTGTTTCGAGATGTCATTTTAAGCGAATGAGATGTGATAATTATGTACCAAACATATAACATCTTTACTTGTGGACCCAAAATATTCTTCAAAAATAATTTAAAAAAGTGTCCATGGAGTTTCTTGCACATTCTTCTCCATAGAGATCTACACTTTGGAATGTCTTTTTTTTTGACTGTCTGACTTCTTGAAAATTCAAAAGTGCCTGTAAAGGGTTTATTTGAAATAAATGCTTTGGTTTTAGAATAGAATAGAATATATCTTTATTTGCACAGAAAGTAGGTACAGGTAAACAGGTCTTTGTCAAGTTTGATGATCCATACTAATTACCATAACAAGGCATGCAAAATACTGTTTATATAATGTTACCATAATATGCTTTTGGTTTTGAAAGATTGTATTTTAGGTGTAATCCGGGACCGTGGTACTGGTCCCAAAAGCCCCACGACCCAAAGCTCAAAGTCGTGAACGCACCATTACTACCGCCGACCTCCAGGGAATGGTACCTCCACATATTTTCCCACACATTCTCCAAGTGTTTACTTACAAAATGCCGGCAAATCAGAGGTGTAGGGTTATTTTAAGTTACTCTACACTTGATACAAGATCTCTTGACGAGAGAAAGACGCATACTTCAGGCGTTTTTAAACTAGCGAGATTTGTTTTTATGGGGTCAGCAGGCAACTAAGTCTAATGAGAATGAGGTTTGGTATACTTTCTTATATATTTTTTTCTTATTCGCTGTTACTACAAGTGGTGAATTTACTCGCAGTTTAAATTTAAAAAGTTACAAAATCTACTTTTTATATGAATTAAGTTTCGAGGTCAAAACTTTTAATGTCCTTTCTTTGGTATTGTTCGTCAAGTCGTTGAGCTCCTTAGTAGTCCTAACTTTGAGCTACACGAATACTGATAAATGCTTGCACTGATTGGACAGGTCCGCTCAGAGCTGTGTGGTTCTTTCTTTAAAAGACCACCTGAGACACTAATCTGCATGGTTCTCATATGATTTGACTATTACATATTTATTGTATGGACTTAAAGAGACTTTGACCCCTGAGTTTGTTTCGGTGTTTCTTCTCTGGGTAGTCAGCTAGGAAAAACCGGCCTCATCTAGATTAAACTGAAGAAAAAAAAAAAAACCGGCCAAGTGCGAGTCGGACTCGCCCATGGAGGGTTCCGTAGCAGCAAGAAATGCGGTTTACGATTTATGACGTACTAAAAAAAAACTACTGACCAGATCTCGTTCAAACCAATTTTCGTTGGCAGTTTTTATAGTAATGTACATCATATATTTTTTTTAGTTTTATATTTCTCTTATTTTAGAAGTTAGAGGGGGGGGGACACACATTTTACCACTTTGGAAGTGTCTCTCGCGCAAACTATTCAGTTTAGAAAAAAATGATATTAGAAACCTCAGTATCATTTTTGAAGACCTATCCATAGATACCCCACACGCATGGGTTTGATGAAAAAAAAAATTTTGAGTTTCAGTTCTAAGTATGGGGACCCCCAAAATTTATTGCTTTTTTTCTATTTTTGTATGAAAATCTTAATGCGGTTCACAGAATACATCTACTTACAAAGTTTCAACAGTATAGCTCTTATAGTTTCGGAAAAAAGTGGCTGTGACATACGGACGGACAGACGGACAGACAGACAGACAGACAGACAGACAGACAGACAGACATGACGAATCTATAAGGGTTCCGTTTTTTGCCATTTGGCTACGGAACCCTAAAAAAGATGTGTAAAAGTGTTTAAAACCTATTAGCAAAATAAATATCATTTGTCATTTAGACTAGCATTAATTCGTTTCAGCTTCGATCCTGACAAGTTGTTTTTCTTTTTGGTAAAGATTTTTTCTTTCCTTTATTTTTATTTTATAATGATTTATTGTTTAATTAAATTAAATAAAGAATTCGTGCACAAATTGTTGTATTATTTTTTTCTTAAAAGACCTCTCGCTCTAGGGCGAAGCGAGAGGGCGAGTCAGACTAAAACCACACCTATATTATATCAGTTGCCCTTTTAGGTCCCAGGACCACGAATAACCCTTTCAGAAGTCAACCTATAGCTCTAGTAGGCTTCGGCCCTGCTGGGCCCATACGACACCCAGTAAAGTTCTTCGTCTTTCAATTCAGTTCACCTGGACCCATGACAATTACATTCTTACACAATAAATATGATTATGATTATTAATGACAGTAGCTGCCAGCGATTTTTGCCCGCATTTAAGTAGAAAAATGTCCCAAGAGAACATCATACTCCTGGGATAAAATGTACCCTATGAATATGAGCTATTTCAGGACATGGTCTACTTATGTGCCAAATTTCATCCAAATCCATTCAGCCGTTCGAGCGTCAAGAACTAACAAACACACACACACACATGAACTTTCGCCTTTAGAATATTATTCTGAAGTCATCGGAATATTGGTGTCAGTTGTCAATAAAATATTATAATTAATAAATGTTGATTTTACTTATAAGACTGATTGAAACCATTCTAACAAGTAAAATCAACATTTATATTGGCATAGTGGTCTTATTTTATAGTTTAGTAGGCAATTAATAGGTTTAATAATTGGTATAAGTAATTATAAAATACCAACAATAATTGATACACCTGGAATTGCAATAAAAAACACTCCTCGATCCAATAAAACTTTAGTTTATGAGATATTGACAAGTTTGTACCTACTTACATTCCAGCTTCATTTGTACACGTGAAAATTAACATTTTCAATAAACGCATTTCGTTCCTATGAGTCATATACCATCGCAAACTTTTTTGTAGACCTTTTTAAGGTGTACAATACTGTAGTACATTATTTTGATCTATTTTCTAGGGTTCTGCCAGCGTTTGCAATGTAAGCGTAAAAAAACACACACACTTTAGAAACCTCTAAAATTATCAGTGTTTCTCTACTATATTGTGCATGTATTATACATATAAACCTTCCTCTTAAATCACTCTGAGTCATATTTTTATTTATCGAATAAAAACTGATATTAATTACTAATTTCTTGAAGATATATTTAGGTACTTAAGTTATCTTTATTATCAAACTACATATAGTTTTTTTTTAATGATATAAACCAGTGCTTGACTGCGATCCCACCTGATGGTAAGCAGTGATGCAATCGTTGATGGTGAAGCGCACTAGTTTATTAAGAAATTACGAGTAGCCAAATCATAATCAGACGGGAAGACCACACGAGAAAAATTGTTAATTGGTAGGCAAATATATAAATCAACTATAAAAAATATTTATAGGTAGATAGTAATCTATTGTCTAAAAATATGTCAAGAAGACTTCTGTTTCCATTAAATTTTTTATTAACCGTCAATGGATAGCACGCGAAAATATTGTCCATAAATAATTCCGTAACTTTTGAAATTCTTCACAAACTAAAAAATAAATAAAAACTCTTACCGACCATAAGAAAAATCATAAAAACAATAAACATTTAACCTTCCATTCACTGTATTCATTAATAAATATAATTAAAACAAAAATAATAATAATAATAAACCGACCTGCGCAAACGCATTTCCCGCTATAATCGCGACCAACGCGAAACACGCGACGACAGTTCGCGCGGCCATAGTGCACTGCAGTAGTACGCGGGATGCACTGCGGTAGTGATGTGACTACTGCGCGAATTGCACTGCGATAGTGATGTGACTGCGGCGTTCGCACCTGCGCACGCGGTGTGTTTTAGTGCACTCATATGTTTGCATTTCAGTCTGTACTTATATGGTAAGTGTAGCTGAAAATCGGGATAGTTGCAGTACGGTGATCAGGGGCGCCGACTCCGTGGGTGCTCGGGGGCTCGAGCACCCCTGAGAATAGAGATGAAACCGATATTTGTGTTGGGTCTGGGTGTTTGGGGTACCTTCGTTGTTCCTGGTTTCCATAGTACAAGGGAAAACCTTAGTTTGGGACCAGGACAATGTATGTGATGTTGTCTTAATTAATTATTATTATTATTTATTTTTATCAAACATAATTAGTAATTAAGTACGCAGTATGTAAGTAGGACATTTATTTATTGGTCGGTCGATCAGTGTGCATTTCTCTTCTCACACTTCGCCACTTTTTCGAGTCATCAAATGATCATGAGCACCCATGAGGTTTTCTAAAAGCGCCGGGCGCCCCTCGCGATGATTAATTTGAAGTGCTCTTACCCGCTTCTAATTATATTACACTTAACTTTTGATAGACTGAACCGAGTAAGAATAAATGTTTTTCTTTTTTTGAGGACATCTTTTTTTTTTTTCATCAAATAACTTCTTTCGCTCAGAGTGGAGCCAGAGGGAGTGTCGGTCTCTTACTGACTAAAACCACAACTGGTGTGATTTTGTTCAGTAAAAGTCTGACACGCCCTCCCGCTTAACCTTAAAGAGGGAGAAGGCATTGGATGATTTCCCACCTCATAAAAAACAGTCAATAATGTCCCCTCAACTTTAGAGTGTGGAGTTGTAGACACACCCATATTTATGAGTGAATAAATTCACATCATATTACATAATACATTTATTTATATTCGTCATTCATTTCAGAAGCAGACAACCACGTCACATGCATCCGTCAAATATGATCTCTATTTTAATAGGAAAATTGGCACAACTTTCTGACATGATTTGGGAAATACAACTGTATGGAGGTGAAACAAAATCGCTTTGTAAAAAAAGTGCCATGCTCTCTGTTTGAGTTAAGACGTTTTGGTTTTAGAGGTGTCTTATGTATTGGCATACCTATCAGGAATGCATGTTGCATATTATTCCGGTTTTTTTTTTTTGTTTATGATATTATTTTATATTTATTATAATAGATTTTCTGTTGGACGGTTTAAATCATTTAGTTAGAGAGTGTAAAATCTATAAAAAATATATATATATATTTATAATTATAAGACGTGTCGCTAACTGTGAAAGGCCATCATTTAAACGTTATTTCTTTCTTTTTTTATTAATGATAGTCTCGCGTTTGACCACCATCTCACCTGATGGCAAGCGATGATGTGGTCGACGATGGAGCACGCTTGCCTAGAAGTAGCCTATTCACTCTTGACTTAAAGACCTCTAAGTTGTAGCCATCTTTTCTTTCCTTACTTTCTTTTCTGTCTTTTCTTTTTTCTTTCTTTTCTTTTCTATCTTTACTTTCTTTTCCTTCTTTTATTTCTTTTCTTTCTTTTGTCTTATCTTTCTTTTCTATCTTTTCTGTTTTTTCTTTCTTTTTGTTTCTTCTTTCTTTTCTGTTTTTCTTTCTTTTATGTTTTTTCTTTCTTTTCTTTCTTTCTAACTTGTCCTTTCTTATCCTTCTTTTCTTTCGTTTCCTTCTTTTCTTTCTTTTCTAACTTGTTCTTTCTTTTCTTGCTTTTCTATCTTTTCGTTCTTTTCTTTCTTTACTTCCTTTTCTTTCTTTCTAACTTGTTTTCCTTTTCCTTCTTTTCTTTCTTTCTAACTTGTTCTTAATTTTCCTTCTCTTCTTTCTTTTCTTTCTTCTCTTTCTTTTCTTTCTTTTGTTTGTTCTTTCTTTTCTGTGTTTTCTTTCTTTTCGCCGGCGTCTTTTCCGTCAACGAGCAGGTGGTGGTATGGTATCGTGTCATCCCTATTTTGCCCACCAGGTTAAAGAAAGCCTCTTTGTACCGATATGTTTAAGGCATCTTGGACCATATAATCTCACTCGTCCCAGTTCCTGAACTTACTGTATTGCTTTGCATGAAAATAATAAAAGAACTTTGTCCCAAAACTCGAATTACTCCTGCATCGTGGGTGCTTTCACAAATATGTAAACTCACATACAAAAGCCTATATTAGTCCCGTGCGGGATCGAACCCGCAACCCACAGCACAGCAGCCCTTGTCCTTGAATACAATATTAACACTGTGAACTACGAAAATGTATCGTCATCAGTTTTTAAAAAACCGGGCAAGTGCGAGTCGGACTCGCGCACTGAGGGTTCCGTACAAACTTACCTATGAAAACAGTTCAATTCCCGGATGACAATGACTATACCGTTTGATTCTCTTTGCCGAATGGAGTCTCGAAGATTTCTCTGAATCGCAAAAAAGTTTTTTTGACACTACAAAACAGTTTTTAGATTTTTTCCTATACTTGTGCCATGAGACCTTGCTTCATGCCAAATTTTAAGATTTTAGGTCAACGGGAAGTATCTCATGAATTTTGATTCCCTTGAGAGTATCGAAATATACGTTTTATCTTTTTTTCCGTTAGCTCAGAACTTCGATATGTTCACAACTTCAAGGGACCGCAGATTTGAGTACATATGGTTTTAATTTCAACTCGATACCTCCACGCGTTACCGAGATGATAGGTCTTGACAGACACGCAGACGGACAACAAAGTGATCCTATATGGGAACTCGATACCTCCACGCGTTCCCGAGATTTATTTCGGGAACTTTGTTGTCTGTCTAAAGTGATCCTAAAAGGGTTCCGATTTTTCCTTTTGAGGTACGGAACCCTAAAAAAAATTATGATGATAAAAAAATACAACCAAATTGAGAACCTCCTCTTTTTTTGAAGTCGATTAAAAATCTGACCTAGCTTGAATTAAGTCTAAGATGGCCATAAGAATATTGTTTACCTGTTTATTTAATTATTGTTATTTTATCAATGCTAAAACAATAATACTGAAGACACACGGTAATTATTTTATCATCACGTGAAGGTTTTAATTTTCTTGCTTACTGAAGAGACCTCGTTGACTTAATAGGAAACTTTTTATTAGAATTTATTATTATACTCCATAACTAATGCGACCACCGCGAGAAAGGTGAATACTAAGATATAGAAAATATTATATCATAGAAGACTGCTTCTGCCAGCGACTTTGCCCGCAAATTATTGGGTTTCTCCATACTTATAGGTAAGTCCTAGTCAAAAATCTAAAATGTCAGATCAGATTTAATTTAATTATAATCGAATTTAATTTCATTTTAAGAGCAGTGGTGGCCGAATGGTAACGACCCCGACTTACGCCCCCAATTAAATATACAATAAATTATTTTAAAATGATTACAATAAATTATATTAAAAATCGTTTGTAATGATTAAAATTAATTAAATAAATTATATTACTTATAAAAACTTTTTACAAAAAAAAAAAATAACCAACTTCACTAAAAAAAACACTAAAAGGATCAAAATAACTATAATTTCGGAAGTCGGTGTTTCTCGGTATTGTTTGTTTCTTATTTAACACCGACTTCCGAAATTAAAGTTATTTTGATCCTTTTAGTGTTTTTTTTAGTGAAGTCGGTTTTTTTTTTCACACTTTTTAGTTGCGATACACTTATAAACAGAGTGCCTATTTCTCATGACAATTCCAATTAACCCAAATACAGCTAGGTTACAATGTTTTATTATAAAGTTCCTGTGTCTGCCTTCCTCCTTCCAGCTCCATCATCAGATCAGTTCGATAGTATCTTATAGTCAAAGTGCATCTCATTACAATTCTAATAAGCCTAAACACGGCTAGGATACATTGATTAATTACGGAGTTCCTATGCCTACCTTCCGGCTCCATCATCAGATCAGTTCGATAGTACCTTATAGCCAAAGTGCTTCTCATGACAATTCTAATAAGTCTAAACACGGCTAGGTTACATTGATTAATTATGGAGTTCCAGTGCCTACCTTCCGGCTCCATCATCATCATCAGATCACTTCGATGATACCATTTTCAACGTAACTATCCAGAACCATTCATTTATTTGTATTGTCATTCTATCTTCATTGTGATATCTATGTGAGTATGAAGTTACGTTGATCATTCCTGGTCTTCTTCATCAGTTTCACTTCATCAAATGTTACTTTTTGACTGTAAATGCTTAAGTTCTCGTTGAAAATACCAAAATCACTATATGGTTGGCTATAATTTTTGAGGAGTTCCCTCGATTCCTCATGGATCCCGTCATCAGAACTGGAATTTGAAAAAAAATGGGATCAATCTGGAAGCATATTGAAAAAATAAATTGCAAATCGGTCCATAAACGACGGAGTTCTGAGGTAACCAACATTAAAAAAAAATACAACCGAATTGCTAACCTCCTCCTTTTTTTTGAAGTCGGTTAAAAATTCGTTTGTAATGATTAAAATTAATTACAATAAATTATATTAAATTCGATTAGCATAATCAGCCTTTTTAATGTTCCCACTGCATCAAATGTTACTTTTTGACTGTAAATGCTTAAGTTCTCGTTGAAAATACCAAAATCACTATATGGTTGGCTATAATTTTTGAGGAGTTCCCTCGATTCCTCATGGATCCCGTCATCAGAACTGGAATTTGAAAAAAAATGGGATCAATCTGGAAGCATATTGAAAAAAAAAATTGCAAATCGGTCCATAAACGACGGAGTTCTGAGGTAACCAACATTAAAAAAAAATACAACCGAATTGCTAACCTCCTCCTTTTTTTTGAAGTCGGTTAAAAATTCGTTTGTAATGATTAAAATTAATTACAATAAATTATATTAAATTCGATTAGCATAATCAGCCTTTTTAATGTTCCCACTGCTGGAACTCAGGCCTCCTCTCTCTAGGAGAGGGAATGGGCCGTAATCCACCACGCGGACCCAGTACGAATTGGTGAAAGTCACACGTCTTCGAATTTTTGGATCTAGGACATGCCGGTTTCCTCACGACAAATGCCCGCTAGGGTCACGGGGAATTTCTGAAAAGGGAATCCGTGGTCCTAGAACACAAAGGGCAACTGAAGGAACATAGGTGGGTTTTAGTTAGTAAAAGTCTGACACGCCCTCTCGTTCCACCTTAGAGAGGGAGAAGTCATTAGGCGATTTCGCAGCACCGAAAAAAAAAATGGCTTGTCCACATAAACTGCATCAGCTTTTTCCTTAGCAATACCTGTACCTACTCATGCCTTTCAATGTTACCAGTTGCAGCTAAATAGCAGTATTTATATCGTGCGCTTGTTAACCACGAGCAAACCACGAGCCATCCATCACTCCAAGACTCATGTGTTGGTTAAATGATTAGACATAGCAGGGTGAATACCTAGCGGAAACCGGACGTCCATCTACATAAATATTTATTGTTTATACATGTACTCGTAAGTATTTTTATGGTATATGTGGTCAGTTTATTCTAACCATTCATACTTAGTATGGTATTCACTTCCAGTATAATAACTGGAATGAATACCATATTAAGAATATAGAGATAGTGTTAGAAATACAAAAATAAACTAAAATTATGTCATACCATGACATATTTGCTCCAATAACAAAGTGTGAGGTATATTTATAACAATTTATGGTATAGAACAGATAATATAACTCATGAAATGAAGGCTCGTAATCATTGTGGTGGCTGTAGAAACAATTGTTCAAATATAATCGACTTTCAGTAGGGCTGGCACTGAGGGAAGAAATTAATTCATTGTGTAGAGTTGAAACTAGCTACGAGTGCTACGAGCAATCAGGGGCCCAAGTCTGCTAGTTTTATAAATTCGTCATTCCAACACGATCCCATTGTCATTTTGCTAAAAGTTCGTAATCTGCTAATTCATAATGATCGATCATTGATCGGTCAAAGGTCTCGTAATAGAGTTGTGGTAGAATGACAATATCGAGCTTATTAAAAGCAATGACTGCACAATGACGTTCTAATGGTAGGTTACTGATCAAAGGAACTGTCAAAATTTTAGCAGATTACCGCATACGTCAGATATTCATTTGTCAATATATACGAGATTACCATTCTAGGCCACTTCTTTTAATGTGTGGTTGACCATTGGAAAGTCATAATGACGCCATTATTATTAGTAGACTACCAAACTTATCTAACAACAAATAAGAAATCAATGATAGACCATTCTGACAGTATTGTAATAGCAGACTTGAGGCCCAGAAACCCTGTATCGCAAATTATGTGTTCAACAAAATTTTGAATTGATAATAAATATAATTTGAATGAATAATATAAATACCAATTTTATTTTTTTATGATTGAATAACCTAATGTGATGTCAAAATATATAGAATTTTAATGAATACTAGCTGACCCGATCACCCGGCGAACTTCGTACCGCCTAATAGTAAGGATAACGCCATCTACTGGCATTACCAGAACAGCATAATTAATTTTATTTAGCGATGGCGTTGTAGTCGGTTTTTTTTTCGGTGATTTTTTTCCATTTTTTCTCATCGTTTAATCCTTCCCTGGACTATCTCGAATATTTCTAGACCAAAATTAGCCAAATCGGTAAAGCCGTTTTTGAGTTTTAGCGAGACTAACGAACAGCTATTCATTTTTAGGGTTCCGTAGCCAAATGGCAAAAAATGAAACCCTTATGGATTCGTCATGTCTGTCTGTCCACTTTTTTCCGAAACGATAAGAACTATACTGTTAAAAATTGGTAAGTAGATGTATTCTGTGAACTGCATTAAGATTTTCACACAAAAATAGAAAAAAAATACAATAAATTTTAGGGGTTCCCCATACTTAGAACTGATACAAAAATATTTTTTTTTCATCAAACCCAGACGCGTGGGGTATCTATAGACAGGTCTTAAAAAATGATAATGAGGTTTCTAACATAATTTTTTTTCTAAACTGAATAGTTCGCACGAGAGACACTTCTAAAATGATAAAATGTGTAACTTCTAAAATAAGAGAATGATAAAACTAAAAAAAAATATATGATGTACATTAACATGCAAACTTCCACCAAAAATATTTTATTTTTAAGTTCTATTGTAATAATATAAATTAATTTAAAAAAAATACCTCATTTTAAATGTATGGTAAATTGGGAGTTTAAGGGCAGGCGTATGATAAAATTGCAATGCTTGAAAAAGGCTGCTAAGTCATAAGCACTAAAATAAATAGTCTATAAAAAGTCAACATTGTACACTTGGTTTGCAATAAACGTTTTGACTTTGACTTTGAATTAACGTGTCCCTGGAACGCAAAAGGTAACTAAAGGAACACGGTTGGGTTTCAGTCAGTAAAAGTCTGACACTCCCTCTCCCTCCACCTTGAGCTGAATAAGTTATTTTATAATTTGATGTCCCATTTTATTATACAAAAAAATAGTGACAGCCCTAACTAGAAGCTACAGCCTACGTGATTGTCACAATGTTTGCTTTCTTACGTGTCCAGTTAGTAATGCTAAAAACATCCAGCATGCAGATCTTCGGAGGAATCCAGTTCGTCATGAGTTCCCTTCATTATGATTTCATGAAGATGTGACCCAATTATCTGGCTGTCAAGTGTGATGTATTATAGGCTTGTTTTTTTTATATTGTAAACTAGCTGACCCGGCGAACTTCGTACCGCCTAATAGTAAGGATAAAGGCATCTACTGGCATTACCAGAACCAGCCTAATTCATTTTACTACCTACTCTACCTACCCTGCTATACCCTACTCTACCTACCCTGCTCTACCCTACTCTACCCTACTCTACCCTACTCTAATATATATATATAATAAAATAATAATAAAAAAAAGTATCCTATGTGTTTCTCCTGGTTCTAATCTACCTCCCCACCAACTTTCAGCCAAATCGGTTCAGCCGTTCTTGAGTTATAAATAGTGTAACTAACACGACTTTCTTCTAGATATATAGAGATACTGGTGACAATGTAGTTTAGCATGTGTTGGGCCTACTGTGCACGGACGCGTAGCTTCATAGACGCGTACTCGTCGCTATACGCTTGGTGTACGCCAGCTTTAGTGTTGCCAGTCAGGGTTAGTGTTGCCAGGCGTCCCGATTTGCGTGGCATGTTCCGATTTTCTGGGGTCTGGGGACCCGTCCCAATTTGCACCTAATCGGGACGCTAAATGTCCCGATAAATAAATAAAAAAATATCAAAGCCATTGTTATTAAGTAACCTGTATCGCATTCACACTGCGCATCACTGGCTAGTTAGCTCTCTCTCGCTCAGAGCCCCGTCGTCGTCTTCGTCCATCACACGCTACCATAATGTCTTCTGCTTCACTCAATTTTAATGTATTTAATTTTTAACTTTAAAAAATGCGGTAATCATTCATAACTTCTGTTTCTTTTTTCGTTTTTTCTTTATTAACACGGTGGAGCTTACGGTGGAAGCACGACAACCTCTCGCGCCGGGCCCTGATCCCTGGCGAAGAAGATGTCCGGGCGTCAATAGTCGCACAGCGATTTCCAGCTGCAGCAGACATGGGTTTGTAACGACGAGCAAACGGAAGTTTGTTGTTCGACCGTCCAATAAGCCCGAGTCGATGGCGCGTCGTGTTGAATACACTCCTCAAACAGTGATACTAGCAACACTAAACGGACCCACTAGGGTCGGCCCTACTAGGCCCCTTTAGTTTTATTGGTAGCATCGGTGCTTGCTAGGGCTGCGGGAACGTTTGAAACAGTGACTGTGGCACTGGAACGCAAAGGGCAACTGAATAAGACTGGGTTTTAGTCAGTAAAAGTCTGACATGCCCTCCTGTTCCACCCTAGGGCGAGAGAAGTCATTGGATGATTTCCCACCTCAAAAAAACCCACATTAAAAAAAAAATTGTCTCGATCTAAATTCCTAAATCTCGATTTGTTTCACCATCTGTCCCGATTTTTGTTCACACTAGTCGGGGTGTACATCGACGAAAGCAGCACGTTTTTATTGGCGGCTATCCACCTCTTCGTCGTCTGATGGCATTAATTCACAAATAATTAGCGTGTAATTCATTATTTTTTAACCGACTTCAAAAACGAGGAAGTTCTATATTCGGCTGAATGTATTTTTTTTTAATGTATATTCACCGATTTCTCAAGGTTATGCTTCCAAGTTGGTCCCATAGAGATATTGTTATGATCTGATCATGAACTTTGAAGATATGGAACAGAACTCCTCATAGGATCACAGCAGAACTGTCGTAACAAGTAAAATTGCTTTATTTATATGTATAGTCGATGACTGACTGAAAGAAGAGAGGGAAAATATCGAACTGTTTTGATGATGAAACCTAAACTCTGTAAATTAATGTAATCTAACCGTGTTTGGTATTATTACAATTTTCATGAGATGCACTCTGGCTATAAGGTATTTAAGTTAAGTAAACTAAAAAGTACCCCCCACTTTTTAGTTGTGGTACCATAACTAAAAAGTGTAAAATAATTATCTTGTTACAAAAAAAAAATACAACTGACTCATTGTAAAAAAAAAACACTGAAAAGTGCAAAATAACTTAAATTTCGGAAGTCGGTGATAAATAACGAAGAGACAAAACTATTATTGAAACACCGACTTCCGAAATTAAAGTTATTTTGAATTTTCAGTGTTTGTTTTTACATTGAAGTCGGTTGTATTTTTTTGTAAAAAAAAAAATAACTTAGTTTCTCTACACTTTCCTATTTTCTTTATTTAAAACTTTTATAATTACCTAAATGTTTCGTCTGTTCTAGGATAAGCTCTAAAGTTTTGAAAGCTCTTCTGATACACTTGTGTTATTTTGTCTGTTTTTTTTTTAGTGGAAAATCATCCTATGACTTCTCCTGCTCTAGGGTGGAGCCGGGTTCCCTTTCGGACTAACCATAGCCCCAGCAGGCTTCAGCCCCGCTGGGCCCCTACGGTTTTGCTGACATTTCTTTGAAGCGCGCGTGGAACACTACGTACCATCTGCCTGTCTATCTATATACATATACATATAATAAAACAGTAAAATTATTTTGCGATGGTATTAATTGGCGCAAAAACTACTGATCCGATCCTGTTCAAATTTTGCATACATAATCCTTATAGGTCAGTGCATCTGTTAGGCTATATATTATCACGCTATTTGCTATGGGGGATGAGCAATAATCCAAAACGTCGGTGTTGAACGACATTTGCCGCGAGTTCGATTCCCAGCTACAGTTAAAATTTTTGTCATTATTTTATCTTCTTTTTGTAATAAAATAACTTTTACGATTTTTTCAAAATAAAATTGACATTTTATTTCGATATCTTCTAAATATATTGTAAAAACTAATCAAAACACATAATAAAATTGAATTAGTAAAATATGGCACCACACGCAATTCAGATACTCGCAACGCCATCTAAAGACTCAAAGTAGAAATAATGATGACAATGACAGTTGAACTTCATATTTGATAGATGGCATTGTGTATTTTACGTAATTTTCTGAATGGCGGAAGAATGACCATCGCCCACGTTTGCAGACAGTTCTATTGTTCAAAATTGGAGGAAAATAGTTATGGTTAAACTGGTGTTAGACGGAGGCATTTTTAACAATCCTACTGCTTTTTTTTTCCATGATTGTAACAAGATAATTGACCATGATTATTCAAGGGATACCAACCAAACAAGGCGATAAAAGTAAACAAGTATATGTATATAATTATTGATTTTAAGATAACACGGCCAAATTTTCGGAAGGGGTTGCATGGCACCTTGTGTTGGAAGGCCCCCAGGTAGATCGATGACCTGGTGAGGGTCGCGGGAATCCGATGGATGCGAGACACACAGGACCAGTCATTATGGCGACACTTGGGGAGGCCTATGTCCATGATAATGATAATGATAATGATAATGATGGTACTTTTTTTTTTCTTTTTTTAGGAGTGGAAATCATCCAATGACTTCTCTGGTTGGAGCGAGAGGGCGTGTCAAACTTTTACTGACTAAAACCATACTTGTGCCCTTCAGTTGCGCTTTGAAACATCTCTTTGAGGAGCGCGTGGATCACTACATGCTGTTGACGACTGGGCTCGGTTCGGTTAATTACCGGACGGCCGGACGGCTAGCTACCCATTGTTCGATGTCTGCAAGCCTGCGTCTACCGTGGCTGGTCGTCGGGGTCGGAATCTCGGCTCGGCGTGAGGACGTTCGTTCCCTCATGCGTGCGGCCTCCTCCTTCGCTAGCATTGCGGCTTTACAGAAGGAGGCGACCGCCTACCATTCCTCCTCGCTCTGGACTATAGCCCAAACCAGGCCCCGGCGCGAGAGGTGACTGACGCCGATTGCCTCCGCGAGGACACGGCGGTGATCCGCCCTTGCGGGACACACCTCTGTATGCTCCACTATGTCCTCCGGGATGGCACCTTGCGGCCTAATAATGGCGTGATTTATTGTTTGCAGTTTCTGCTCCATATAAAACGGGGTCAAAAGTGGTTTACGTTCCTGATCACTGATGTATCTCAGATTCCTGGCAGCCTTACGTCGACATCTGGACGTTACCTCTTTGCAGTGAGTGGTGACCAACACTGGAACAACCCTCTGAGGGAGGCTAGTCTCAGGGATAACACTAATCGGCTGCTACATTTGTACCGTAATTTCATTGTTTTACGGATACACAAGCTGAGGACTATTGAGGGTGTTTCGAGCGGTTTCTGTTCCGGATTCGGTTGGAAGTATCCTGATATTACCATTTTGCGAATCGCCCGGAGGACCCGGTGTAACATGCGGTGGAGGTCTATCACATTTGGGTGAACCGCCGTGTCCTCATAGAAGCAATCGGTGACGTGACCTCTCGGTTTGGCCATCAATATGCGAGTTTGATTGAGCGGGGATACACGCTCTCAAGATTTCGCCGAAATTCATTCAACGGGGACGTCAGTTAAATAATACACACCAAAAAATCCTAGGTAAATGAACAAGTAATTTTTACGCCCAAAATGATCAAGCTGCAACAATGAATGCAAGCATGCTCTCGCAAATTCTTCATAAGTACTGTTGTGGAGGAAGATAGTTGATGATGATGATGGTAGTTTTTGGATTCATTGGCTTTTTGGCTTTGCACTATCAGTGCACTTTATTCAGCTGAAGGTCGGTGTCCCGATTATGCTCCTTCATTTACCTCTACCAAAGCTGTCTAACGGCTTAAACTCTTCAGTGAAAAATTATTGAGGCGAAAATTTTACGGGAGGTAACTCTTTCGAACAATCTCGCAGACATCGGCCCTAGAGGGCCCTATCCATTTGCTGACATCTCTTTGAGTCCGGTGTAGAATACAACGCGCCGTCGATACAGGATTGCTTTGACCAGACGGCCGGACGGCACCACCGCAATCCCGATTTGCGATGGCTGGTAATCGCCCTGCGGCTTTCAACACCCGGAGCATCACTTGTAGCGACAGTTAAGGAGTCAGAATGTCCTATCCCTCATAGTTTCAGCCACCTTCTTCGATCGTAGTGCTTCACTGAAGGAGGCTACTGGTTGACATTTTCTCCACCAATCGCCTCCATGCGGACACAGCGGTGCTGGCGCTCCGACCAAGCGGGACCGACTTCCACCGTATGCTCCATCGTATTCTCCAGGCGATCCGCACAATGGTGATACCCGAGTATTTTTTCCCGTTGAATTCGATACAGATACCTCCCAAAACACCCACATCCGGTGAGTCCTGCACAAAGAGAGGATGCCGTAAGGCCTCTGTAGACACTCTTGAAAGACAGGCATTACCGCTGCGATTGTGACGTGCTCACTGTGGCGAGGGGTTAAAATCATACAATGTTGTTTCACCAGAACATAAACCAGAAACATACATAAACTAATTTCTTTTCTTTTGGGGTAGGCAGAAATGCCAACTGCTACGACCCTTACATACTCTTTTTATTCAATAACTGCTACGACCCTACCATACTCTTTCTATTCATTGACATTCATACATTTGGATCTGGACGAGTACATAACATGTTTCCTGAAGGTAATTTGCGTTTTTACTTTTAACCGTTTTATGTTAAAGTACAATAAATAATTGCGTTGCTTTCAGAATGAATTGCAAGCTCAGAATGATTGTACGTTTTTACAAACTTAACGCAGACGAAGTCGCGGGCAACAGCTAGTTGTAAATAATTAGAGGCTGGTTTTCTTTTCTATTATAATAAGTGTGCGGTGATAATGTAGTTTAGTATAACTAGGGATAAGATAATCATGAAGTGCAAGTCTTGTATAGTTTTAACAATTAAAAGAGTGATCAGATCAAGTAATCAACAACAAATATTATCATTCATATATTACTGAGAGGGACAGCGCGGACGCAGTCCCTCACTACCAAAAATTACGCGTCCGAGATATCCACATTAGGGATATTCGCAGGGGTCAACCTAACCGCAGTGCAATGGTAGGCCTCGCCCTGGGGGAACCGCCTTCATGATCACGGTGTCCCCTACGCCAGGTAAGTATGAATTTTCTACAGTACCACGCGAGGGTCGTTCAACGCCGGAGAATCTTAACACCGCGATGCAGGAATTCGCGTGAATGTTACACCGCCATCTAGTTACAAAGTTGGAACTAAACTGTGACGTCAGGCTGCAGGGGTGCAGGTAAATAATTTTAGAGGGGTGAATAACAATAGGAGTCGAATACAAAAGCTTAAGATATAATAACATTGTGTGTTAGAAGAAATTTCAAAACTTTAGAGCTTATTCTAGAAACGATGAAACAACTTGGCCAGAGGTTTTTAATGATGCATGAATGGACACTCATCTGAACACGGTAGGTAATAACCAAAGGAGAATTAGAGATTGCTGATGCAATGTGTTTACTGCGAAAGAATTAGACCGATATTAGAGAATTTCAAGATTAAGGTTCAGATTCTAGAACAAAAATGTATCGCAAAATCAATGTGACAAGTCGTCAAACGCGCGAAAGCTGTTGTAATTGGCTGATTGAATAATTACCACAAATTTAATTTGGTCTACCAGACTTGCGTTTAATTTGAGACGTATCTATAAGTTGTGTCCTTTCTGAAACGGAGGCTTTCAGGTCAGGCTGGTATTTTTAAGACAGATTATTTTAATTCAATACTATATAATACGAGAAACTTCTTCGTACTATTGAATTATAGTAACACGAAATCTCACCTGACGGAAAGTGTATAGAGAACTAAGAAATAGAATGACTGACACATATTAAACTACATCGTCACCAGTATTTACAACTTTGTTATGATAGAAAAGAAAACAATCCTGTAATAAATCACTCTAGACAGGCAGATAATTGGGTCACATCTTCATGAAATCATGATGAGGGGAACTCATGACGATCTGGATTCCTCTGAAGATCTGCACGCTGAATATTGTGACGAACGTGAGTAATTAAATGCCGGTTTACTAGATCTTGCCAGGCCTGGGTACGAACTTCCGACGACAGTGGCGAAGAAGGTGGTCGAAGAAGTAGTATGTCAGTATGACGCACCTTTGGAGATCCATTCCGATCAAGGCCGTAACTTCGAATCTGCGCTGTTCCAGGAAATGTGTACTCTTCTGGGGATTTACAAAACACGCACAACACCTGCGCATCCACACTCGGACGGAATGGTGGAAAGGTTTAACCAAACCCTGGAGTCACCTGGCTAAGGTTGTCGATAACCATCAGAAGGACTGGGGCCGGTATATTTCACTATTTCTGGTGTCTTATCGATCAGCGGTGCGTGATAGCATGGAACATACACCAGCAAGAGTCTAGTGTGATTTATTACAGGTTTGTTTTCTTTTCTATGATCACAAAGTTGTAAATACTGGTAACGATGTAGTTTAATATGTGTCAGTCATTCTATTTCTTAGTTCTCTATACACTTTCCGTCAGGTGAGATTTTGTGTTACTATAATTCAATAGTAGGAAGAAGTTTCTCATATTAAATAGTATTGAATTAAAATAATCTGTCTTAAAAATACCAGCCTGACGTGAAAGCCTCCGTTTCAGAAAAGACACAACTTATAGATACGTCTCAAATTAAACGCAAGTCTAGTAGACCAAATTAAATTTGTGGTAATTATTCAATCAGCCAATTACAACAGCTTTCGCGCGTTCGACGACTTGTCACATTGATTTTGCGATAAATTTTTGTTCTAGAATCTGAACCTTAATCTTGAAATTCTCTAATATCGGTCTAATTCTTTCACAGTAAACACGTTGCATCAGCAATCTCTAATTCTCCTTTGGTTATTACCTACCGTGTTCAGATGAGTGTCCATTCATGCATCATTAAAAACCTCTAGCCAATTTGTTTCATCGTTTCTAGAATAAGCTCTAAAGTTTTGAAATTTCTTCTAACACACAATGTTATTATATCTTAAGCTTTTGTATTCGACTCCTATTCTTATTCACCCCTCTAAAATTATTTACCTGCACCCCCGCAGCCTGACGTCACAGTTTTGTTCCAACTTTGTAACTAGATGGCGGTGTAACATTCACGCGAATTCCTGCATCGCGGTGTTAAGATTCTCCGGCGTTGAATGACCCTCGCGTGGTACTGTAGAGAATTCATACTTACCTGGCGTAGGGGACACCGTGATCATGAAGGCGGTTCCCCCAGGGCGAGGCCTACCATTGCACTGCGGTTAGGTTGACCCCTGCGAATATCCCTAATGTGGATATCTCGGGCGCGTTATTTTTGGTAGTGAGGGACTGCGTACGCGCTGTCCCTCTCTGTGATATATTCAGAATGAAAGTTTGTTGTTGATTACTTTAGCACTAACCTTTTTAATTATTTTAAGCCGTAGTCGCACTTCATGATAAATCGCGAAAAACAGAACGCTGTGGACGCCATATTTACTCTGTGGTCGTGAGTTCGTGACGTCAGATGGCTGTGTAAACAAATGCGCTGATATTCACTCAGTATGGCCGATCAGTTGACAGTTGACAGCTGTCACTTTAGTTTACACAGTCGAATGACGTAATAACATGGTGGCTACTATTTCATGGTAATAAACAAAAGATAAAAAAGACTGAAAACTTTGAATTGAATTTTAAAATTTATTTAGTTATATTATGAACTACATAACCATAGATACATAGATACATACAACCGATATCCGTGACTAAAACTAACACTTACCGACTACTTTTTGCCTAAGTAAGCTATCTAAATGATATATTTTTAGATTTTTTTCTCATAGAGAGTAAAATATCCTATTCTTAAACCTAGTTTTCAGTGTAAATCTAATTACAAAATAAAATGGGACACTAATAAAATAATCGTTAAGTACAAATCAATAAACTGGGATCATTTAAGTCTGCAGGATTGTTTCAAAGAGTTACCGCAACAACAAAACTGATTCGTAAAAGTCTGACACTGTCTCACTACATCAAGAGCGGGGAGAGTTATTCGATGATTTCTATTTTTACTTTAAATAAAAGTACAAGCCCTAACGAGAAATTTTAAGCTACGTAATAATTTTCACAATGTTTGCTTTCTTATGTGTGTGTCTTTATCATGATTTCATGAAGATGTGGCTCAATTATCTACCTATCTAGTATGATTCTAAGTTAAAGACTTGTTATCTTTTCCATTGTAATAAATTTGTTGTAAATACTTGGTTTAGTATTATGTGTCAGTCATTTTATTTCTTAGGGCGGAATTCACCAATAAATCTAATCGCGTTTTAACGTTTGGCTCGCATAATCGCGTTTAGCCGCTGTCACTAGTGTCACTTGTCTGTATTTTTCTTTTGTTGTATTTTTACAAGTGACACTAGTGACAGCGGCTAAACGCGATTTATGCGAGTCAAACGTTAAAACGCGATTAGTTTTATTGGTGAATTCCGCCCTTAGTTATCTATACACTTTCCAACAGGTGAGATTGTGTGCTCAAAAGAAACTTTTTTGTATTACTCTCATTCAGTACCAAAAAAACGTTTTTCATTTTAATTAGTATTGAATTAAAATAATCTGTCATAAAAATATCAGCCTGAAAGCCCCCGGTTCTGTAAAGACATTATTAATAATAATAATTTCTATATTCAGACAACAATTATCCATAATGGTTTAGTAACAGTAGGAACTCATAAACTATGTTAGTAGGCACAAAATCTTCTTCCTGCCCTTATCCCATATTGCTTAGGGTCGGCGCAACACGATTTTTCTTCCATTCCGTCCTGTCACCCGTCACACTATCACTCCCTTTTCTTTCATATCACTCCTCACACAATCCATCCATCTTTTCTTTGGCCTCCCTCTCCCTTTCCATCCATCTACATGTATACTCAAAACTTTTTTAGTAACATGCGTCCCTCCTCTTCACATGACCATATCAAAACAAACGATTGCCTTTCAACTTTTCAGTCACTGGCGCCACTTTCAAACTTTCTTTAATATACTCATTTCATACTTTATCCATTCTCGGTCATACCACACATCTATCTCAACATTCTCATCTCCACTATATGTAATCTTTTTTCATCCATCTTTTTCACACCCCAAAATTCTGATCCATACAGTATGACAGGTCTTATCACGGACTTGTGACTTGTGCCCTTCAACTTGAGGGGCATCCGTGGGTCACAAGGTGTTCCCGTGACCTGTCGCCATTTCATCCATCCTGTGTTGAGTAGTAATAAGTAAAAGACACATTCACAAAATTCATTTCATTTATACATATAATCCTATAATTTTGCAATTTTCCATAATAAATAATATTATAAAGACAAAAGATTAGATTTTTGTGTTTGGTTTTTTTTTTTGTAGATGCGTCTCAAATTGAACGCAAGTCATCTGAACCAATTTCAACACTTACCGCGCGTTTGACAACTTGCCACATTGATTTTGCAATAAATTTTCCTTCTAGAATCTGAGCCTTAGTCATTTGCGGGAATATGTCCAGGACTGTGGGGTAAATTCAAGCTCAAAGAACACTAGTTAATTCTAATAGTATTGACCTAATTCTTTCGCAGAAAACACATTGCATCAGCAACCACTGATTCTTCTTTGTTTAGAATTTCGGTTATTACCTACCGTGTTCAGTGTCATTAAAAACCTCTAGCCAAGCTGTTTCAGCGGTTCTAGGATAGGCCCTAAAGTTTTGTAATTTCTTCTAACACAGTTGTGTTATTAAGTCTTAAGTTTTTGTATGACTCCTATTGTTATTAACCCCGTAAAAATTATTTACCTGCACCCATGCGGCCTGACGTCACAGTTTAGTTCCAACTTTGTAACTAGATGGCGGTGTAACATTCACGGGAATTCCTGAATCGCGGTGTTAAGATTCTCCGGCGTTGAACGACACTCGCGTGATACTGTAGAAAATTCATACTTACCTGGCGTAGGGGACACCGTGATCATGAAGGCGGTTCCCCCAGGGCGAGGCCTACCATTGCACTGCGGTTAGGTTGACCCCTGCGAATATCCCTAATGTGGATATCTCGGACGCGTAATTTTTGGTAGTGAGGGACTTTTTTTTTTTTTTTTTTTTTTTCCTCGGTGGGAAAATCATCTTATGACATCCCCCGCCCTTGGGCGGGGCGGGAGATAGTGTCAGACTTTTACTGACTAAAAACCCACTCCCGTTCCCTCGTTGCCTTTCGTACCAGGGCCGAGTCTTCCTTTCAGAATCAGACCCTTGGCCCCAGTAGGCTTCGACCCTGCTAGGCTCCTACAGTTGCTGACATCTCCTTGAGGCGCGCGTGGAACAGCACGCGCCGTCGACGACTTGGGCTCGGTCCGGACGGTTACCGGACGGTCGGACGGCGAGCCACCCATTGCTCGCCGTCCGCAAGCCTGCGCCTACGATGGCCGGAAATCGGGATCGGAATCCCGGCGGCGATTGGGGCGTGAGGACCGTTGCCTCACGCGATCGGCCACCTCCTTTGCTAGCATTACTGCTTCGCAGAAGGAGGCGACCGCCTGCCACTCCTCCTCGCTTCGGACCATGGCCTGTACCAAGGCCCGGCGCGAGAGATCGCCGCCGCCGATCGCCCCCACGAGGACACGACGTTGCTCTGCCCAAGCGGGACATACCTCCACCGTGTGCTCCACCGTGTCCTCCGGGTGGTCCGCACAATGGTGACACCCGGGCGTTTCTTCCGCACGAATCCGGTGCAGGAACCTCCCGAACTTACCATGTCCGGTGAGGACCTGCGTCATGCGGTAGGTAAGGACGCCGTGTTGCCTTTCCAGCCACTCCTCAAAGAGGGGAATTACCGCCATAATTATGGCGTGCCCAGCACTGGGTTGCGATAGTCGCTGTCGCCATTCCACCATGAGACCCCGCCGGAGCTCTGTCCGCCATGCCGCAACTTGTCGTGGCAGCGGAGTTTCGCCCCGACGTTGCATCTCCACGCGCAGATCGTGCATGCGTGCAAGGCCTGTTGCCACCAGATCCCATGGTGGTTGGCCAGCAAGGAGGCTCGCCGCTTCGCGGGAAATCGTGCGGTATCCCCGCACCATCCGTATGGCCATGACCCTCTGGCACGCGTTCAGCTGGGCCGCCGGTCGCTTTCGCAGTGACGGCGCCCACACCGGCGCCCCATAAAGGGCCATGGACTGGACGATGCCTGCGTAGAGCCTCCGGCAGGAGGCGTCTGGACCCCCGAGGTTGGGCAGGAGCCGCTTGAGGGCAGCCCCATTCCGATTCAGTTTGGGAGCCAGACGTCGGAAGTGCTCCTCGAAATTCCACCGGCTGTCGAGGACGAGTCCCAGGTACTTCATCGTCGACCCGACGCCGATGTGAACTCCTCCTACCGTTAATTGGGAGCGCCGAGGCGGCGCGCTCCGCGGGCCGTGAAAACACATGGCCTCGGACTTTTGCAGCGCCACCTCGAGTCCCAACTGCTGGATCCTATCAACGACTATCGCAACCCCGCGTGTCGCTAATTCGACCGCCGCCTGGTACGAGTCTCCCTGAGCCAGGACCAGCGTGTCGTCTGCGTAGCAGACCACGCTGACCCCGTCAGGGAGGTCGCCGCGCAGCACGTAGTCGTAGCCGATGTTCCACAAGGGCGGTCCTAGTACCGATCCCTGCGGAACACCGCACGACATCTCTCGCCGTTTCCACTCTCCCTGGTGACCAGGGTAGATGATGTACCTGTCCGAAAGGTAGGCCTCGATCACACGACAGAGGTAGTCGGGCACCCGGTGATACCGGAGTGCCCTCCTAATGCTACTCCAGGGCAGGGAGTTGAAGGCGTTAGCGATGTCCAATGACACCGCCACGACACACCTGCCCTGGGACACCGCATCCCCCGTCGTGAGAGCTCGCACGCGCATGATGGCGTCCACCGTGGAACGCCTCCTGCGAAAGCCGAACTGGCCGTCCGCCAGATCCGGCCCCACCCGTGTTAGGTGCGCGACGAGGCGGTCTGCAATTACTCTTTCAAAGAGCTTGCCCACCTCGTCGAGCAGCACAATGGGCCGGTACGCGGATGGAGAGTCCGCAGGGCGCCCCGGCTTCGCGATAAGGACCAGTTTCCCCGTCTTCCAGCGAAGTGGGAATTGGCCCCTCTCCATGCATGCGCTGAAGAGCCCTCTTAATCGAGACCCGAGAGCCTCCATGGCCAGGACCCAGGCTTTCCCAGGCAAGCCGTCGGGTCCTGGGGCGGTATTCTTGGCACTCAGCCGGTAGTGAGGGACTGCGTACGCGCTGTCCCTCTCAGTAATACATGAATGAAAGTTTGTTGTTGATTACTTGGGCAAAATTGTACTTTTGGCTTACACTTCATTATTATCTTATCTTATCCCTAGTTAGTAGTCTAAATTTAATTTCAAAAAAAGGGCACTAAGATAATATAAGTCGATAAACTAAGATCAGTATGTACACACTACACACACACGTGACAAGCTACTACAATAAAACTTCGTTTAAAATGTTTAAATCAACGACTGTCTTATTGCACTTGTTTCTATTACATACAATTACTGTTTACTCAGTACATATATCGTAGTTATAGAATAGTTATATAATGCAACCAGAAGTGTTGTAAGTATTTCAGTTTCATTTTGCAACCATAGCGCGATCGTCATCATCATCATTCCAACCGAAATACGTACACTGCTGGACATAGGCTTCGGGTAAAAATATAATGTTTGACTTCTGCTAAGTCAAACATTAGATTTTTACCCGAATATATTTGAATTCCGAAATATTTGAAAGCAAAGAGACCTTGCTTCATGCCAAATTTCAGGATTCTAGGTCAACGGGAAGTACCCTATGAATTTTGATTCCCTTGAGAATAACGAAATATACGTTTTTTGCGACATAATTAAACGGCTGTTACTTGTTTTTCGTTAACTCAGAAGTTTGATTTTTTCACAGCTTCGAGGGACCGCATACCTGAGTATATGGTGGTTTGCGCTTTCCCGAAATAAAGGGTCTTGCCTTGACAGACAGACACAAAACAAAGTGATCCTATAAGGGTTCCGTTTTTTCCTTTTTAGGTACGGAACCTTATAAAGGAATTTACAATGCTAATTATAAAATATTGAACATCTATGACATCATTCAATCAACTGTTAAGGACATGATGAAGTGTCATTTTAACATAATTGCAGTAAAATTTTCCTTTGCAAATAATTATACGAACGCTTCATTATTATGTGCCTTATTTGAATTATAAGTACATATATATATATTCTATTCGCGATAGCATTAGACAGAAGATAAAAAAGGTTGTTTTAGGGTACACTTTGTAATAGAAGTACAATATATGTATATTGTGCTTTATTACCTACAGTTAAGATTGATGCTGAATTTATTATAATCAACATATACCACCTGTTATACTTAATGAATTCATTTGAACTATCCATCTTCTGAATTTATGAAGCTTTTAATTAAATAAATTCTTCGCTTCATGAGTTCTTAGCCTTAGAGAGGCAACCTGAGTCCTAGCAGTAAGAACATTATAAGCATATAGGGCTCATTATGCTTTGCGAATAAAACACATTTTGCACCCAATATTTATTGACGGAGAAACTAAAACTGGGAAATAAATTTACAACAACACTGTTTTTTGACTTCACTGTTTCAAAATGGACCATCAAGCAAAGATGGACGCTTGGTACAAGGAGAGGAAGAGGAAACCGATGGCATAGATCACCAGGACGACATCCATGGCGGTGGCGAAGAGATCCCTGGCGATCTGGTCGTTGGCTAGTTGTCGAAGGTAGGCTCTGATTTGATCGATGAGCCGGGACATTTGGATCAGGATTATTTCTGTGGCGTGTAGTATGGCACTGAAAGGAATGATTTTTTTTAAGGTTAGTGGGATTATTTTTAAGTGAGATTCTGAAAACTTAAACTACTTGGATATCTCTACGATATATTATTCAGGATGAAGAAAGTATAATGACTAACAATTTTTGACTGATAGGACATTATGGTACGGTAGGTAGCATAATAACATAATTTAAACGGCCTGTATAATATATAGGGTGACTGGTAATTAGTGTACGATACTTAAACACGTGATTGTGCTCATGATAACCAACAACTTTTACTATGGGAACAAACCTGAAATCGCGAAAAAAATCAGCTGTTCAGTACATTTATGTTTGCCTAATGTACTGAACAGCTGATATTTTTTTCGCGATTTCGGCTTTGCTCCCATAATAAAAATTGTTTGTTATCATGAGCACAGTCACGTGTTTAATTATCGTACACTAATTGCCAGTCACCCTATATAATAGACTGGCCTGTTGGTCCTGTGGTCAGCGGCCGGACTGCTATGCCAGAGGTCGTGGGTTCGATTCCCACCCAGGACAAATGTTAGTGTGATGAGCATGATCATTTTTTCTGTGTCTGGGTGTCATTTATCTATAATATGTACCTATGTATTTAGAAATATATATGTATGTTTATCAGTTGTCTAGTACTCATATCACAAGCTCTGCTTAGTTTGGGACTAGATGGCGTTGTGTGAAAGTTGTGGATTAATATTATTATAAAAAAAATCATAACATCAATTTTATTAACACACTATAGCTTTTGGCAGCGGTTTCGCCCCCGTGAAAATAGAGAAAATGTAGCCTTTGTTACTGATTGATAAACTAGTATTCTAGAGGTGAAAGAATTTTTCAAATCGGTTCAATAGTTATTGAGTTTATTACTAACAAAAATAAAAATGTTTTCATTTTATATTTTTAAATATTAACTTAGAAAACATGTATAAAATTAGAAGGTATCGGGAATAGGGTCTAATTATTATTAATTTTATTATTATACTAGCTGTTGCCCGCGACTTCGTCTGCGATAAGTTCGTAAAACTGTACAATCATTCTGTGCTTGAAATTCATTCTGAAAGCATCGTGATTAGATATTTATTGTACTTTCACATAAAACGGTTAAAGGTAAAAACGCAAATTACCTTCAGGATACATGTTATGTACTCGTCCAGATCCAGATGTATGAACGTCAATGAATAGAAAGAGTATGTAAGGGTCGTAGCAGTTGGCATTTCTGCCTACCCCAAGGGAAAAGGCACTAGTTTATGTATGTTTCTGGTTTATGTTCTGGTAACACAACATTGTCACAGTGAGCACGTCACAATCGCGGTGTGGATCGCCCGGAGAATACGATGGAGCTTACGGTGGAAGTCAGTCCCGCTTGGTAGGAGCGCCGACGCCGCCGTGTCCTCATAAAGGCAATTAGTGGAAAAAATGCCAAACAGTAGCCTCCTTCAGTGAAGCACTACGATCGAAGAAGGTGGCTGAAACTATGAGGGATGATGAGGGAAGTGATGCTCCAGGTGTTGAAAGCCGCAGGGCGATTGCGGTGGAGCCGTCCGGTCATCTGGTCAAAGCAATCCTGAATCGACGGCGCGTAGTAATCTACGCGCGACTCATAGAGATGTCAGCAAATGGATAGGGCCCTCTAGGGCCAATGTCTGCTAAGGCTGCGAGATTGTTCGAAAGAGTTACCTCCTGTAAAATTTTCACCTCAATAATGTTTCGCTGAAGAGTTTAAGCCGTCAGACAGCTTTGGTAGAGGTAAACGAAGGAGCATAATCGGGACACCGACCTTCAGCTGGATAACGTGCACTGATAGTGCAAAGCCAAAAAGCCAGTGAATCCTAAAATTACCATCATCATCAACTATCTTCCTCCACAACAGTACTTATGAAAAATTTGCGAGAGCATGCTTGAATTGATTGTTGCAGCTTGATCATTTGGGGCGTAAAAAATACCTAGGATTTTTTGGTGTGTATTTGACTGACGTCCTCGTATATCAGACAAATGTTATTCCATAGTGGGAACTACCCTATGAAGAGTCTCCAACTTTTGAATGAATTTCGGTGAAATCTTGAACGCGTGTATCCCCGTCCAATCGAACTCGCATATTGATGGCCAAACCGAGAGGTCACTGACGCCGATTGCTTCTATGAAGACACGGCGGTTCACCCAAGCATGATAGACCTCCCACCGCATGCTACATCGGGTCCTCCGGGCGATTCGCAAAATGATAATATCAGGGTACTTCCAACCGAATCCGAAACAGAAACCGCGTGAAACACCCTCAACAGTCCTGAGCTTGTGTATCTATAAAACAATGAAATTCCAGTAAACAAATGTAGCAGTCGATTAGTGTTATCCCTGAGACTGGCCTTCCAGTGTTGGTCACCACTCACTGCAAGGAGGTAACGTACGGATGTCGACGTAAGGCTGCAAGGAATCTGAGATACATCATACGTTGTCGAACTGTGATCAGGAACGCAAACCTTTCGATCCCGTTTTATATAACAAAACACACCATTATTAGGCCGCAAGGTGCCATCATCCCGGAGGACACAGTGGAGCACACAGAGGTGTGCCCCGCAAGGCAATCGAAATGGCAATCCCGAATGGCAAGCGGTCGCCTCCTTCTGCAAAGCCGTAATGCTAGCGAAGGAGGAGGCCGCACGCGTGAGGGAACGAACATCCTCACGCCGAGCCGAGATTCCGACCCCGACGACCAGCCACGGTAGACGCGGGCTTGCGGACATCCAGCAATGGGTCGTCCACAGCCGTCCGGCCGTCCGGTAATTGACCAGACCGAGCCCAGTCGTCAACAGCGCGTCGTGATCCACGCTCTCCTCAAAGAGATGTCGCAAAGGGCAACTGAAGGACACAGGTGTGATTTTAGTCAGTAAAAGTTTGACACGCCTTCCCGCTCCAACCAGAATGGGAAAAGTCATTGGATGACTTCCACCCTTAAAAAAAGACAAATATGGAATGTGCCATCATTATCATTATCATTTCAGCCGAAAGACGTCTACTGTTAGACATAGGCCTCCCCAAGTGTCACCATAATTACCGGTCCTGTGCGTCTCGCATCAATCGGATTCTCGCGATCCTCACCAGGTCATCGGTCCACCTGGGGGCCTTCCAACGCAAGGTGCCATGCTACCCCTTCCAAAAATTTAACGTGTTATTTTAAAGTCAATAATTAAATACATATAAATATTTACTTTTATCGCCTTTGGTTGGTATCCCTTGAATAATCACGGTCAATTAGCTTGTTACAACCACGGGGGGAAAAAGCAGTAGGATTAAAAATGCCTCCGTCTAACTCCAGTTTAACCATAACGGTTTTCGTCCAATTTTAAACAATAAAACTGTCTGCAAACTTGGGCGATGGTCATTCTTCCGCCACTCAGAAAATTACGTAAAATACCTACACAATGCCATCTATCAAATATGAAGTTCAACTGTCATTGTCATCATTATTGCTAGTTTCAGTCTTTAGATGGCGTTGCGAGTATCTGAATTGTGTGTGGTGCCATTTTACAACATTTTAGTACGTGATTTTACTCGCCGCTTTGATTTTATTATGTGTTTTGATTAGTTTTTACAAAATATTTAGAAGATATCGAATAGAAATGTTAATTTTATTTTGAAAAAATGGTAAAAGTTATTTTGTTACAAAAAAGAAGATAAAATAATGACAAAATTTTTAACTGTAGCTGAGGATCGAACTCGTGAAATGTCGTTCAATATCGACATTTTGGATTATTGCTCACCCCCCATAGCAAATAGCGTGATAATTTATAGCCTATAAGTTGCCCTGACCTATAAGGATTATGTATGCAAAATTTGAACAGGATCGGTTCAGTAGTTTTTGCGCCAACTAATACCATCGCAAAATAATTTTACTGTTTTATTATATGTATAGATAAAGACTACAACTTGTCCCCTTTGCGGTTTCACCAACGTCTTTGATGACTTCACTGCTCCGAGCTCCGTTCCTATTGATCGTAGCGTTTAGCCTTCCTTGATAAATGGGCTACTATCCAAAACTAAAAGAATTTTTCAATTCGAACCAGCAGTTTCCGAGAAAGGCGTTCAAACCAACCAATAAACTCTTCAGCTTTATAATGTTAATAATATCTACATAGTACCTACTTGCGCTTATGTTTGCTACAGTAGGTTCGTTTACATTTAATTTATAATATGAAAAATCAAATAACTACAAATAATACTGCACAATGTTACTTTCAGCGCCATCTATGTTGTATTTAATGAACTACGCAACGTAGTAATATTACAAAGAATAAACCACAACAAAATGAAACAACGTTCCGTTCGCGCAACTCGTTCTTATTTTAAATAGTTCTACAAAATGATAACAGATGGCAGTACGAGCAAGTCATTTGGGTTTTGTTTTATTACGGATGTTTCAATATAGGTCCTGGTTCCTATATTTTGTTCCTGGTCTTGTCTTCTGAGTTAAAGGAGACAATTTTTTTTGTTTGGGGAATAGGCCCACCACAAATTGTGGCGTTTAGCAATGAAATGCACGTTAGTTTATTCCTTATAATCTCTAGATTACATTGGTAATATTAGCAAAACTTTATGTAACTGGAGTACCGTGAAATACGACAGTCAAAACATGACTCTCATAATAACCTAAAATCTCACAAGAGCGATTGTCTAATGAGTGGATAGGTCCTTAGTATTTTAAGTTAAAATACTGCACTGTTCAATAATATACAGTATAAAACAAAGTCACGTCTGTACTACGTGATAGACTTTGATGTGATTTACACGATTTGATAGACTTATTCATGAAAATGCGTAGATGTATTCATTTCGAAATAGCGCGGCTTTTGCCGGCCATTGACTGTAGATATAAAATAATAAGGTGATGTGTTTTATGCTGGTTGTGTAAGGAGAAAAAAAAACACATTATAGGTACATCACAAGTATTTATTACTGTTCATCATCATCATTTTCTAAGTCATCTCTTAAAAGCAGTATTTCATCTAAAAAAGATGCAGATGGCTCAACCTCACCTTGATGTCGCGCCCAAGATAAAAACCACACTAAACACATCACATATGCACAGCAGCACAGAATAAGAAATAGTACAAGTACAGAAATTGCACTGCGTGATAGCAAACATACGAATTTAAACCTAATAACAACAGCTCTAATGTTCATAATACATTGCACGGCACGGACACGACCTTGATTTTATTAGCCTACCAGATCCAGTGGCGCTCGTAACGAATCAAAATGCACCGTAAGTCCGCGCTACGAGAGTTTCTTTTATTATGCCCGTTATGAACCTTTGAACAAGCCGCTTCTGTTGTAGGGTTGTGAGTTGTTGTGAGACACAAAGTCATTAGTCCATTGGGACCAACAGGGGCTAAGCCCTTGGTCTTAGAACGCAAAGGACAACTAGAAGAACATAGGTGTGGTTTTAGTTAGTAAAAGTTTGACACGCCTCTCGCTTCGCCATAGAGCGCGAGAAGAAATGATTTTCCACCAAAAAAGTTCGTGAGTCCATTGTTTAGGTAGGTACTTTACTAAATGTAAACATTCTTGATAAGAAATGCCTTTTAAAGTAGGTATGTACCTATATTATCTACAAAATATATTTTCGTAAAATGCGAAATTATTAGTAGGTACACTACGTTTTATAGCATAAAATAAATTCAGTTTTTTAAAAAATTACATGGTAGATAAAATTGATTTACATGTACCTAAGTAGTAATTTCCATACTTTAAAATGTATTTATAGAGAGACATGTTATGATTGTTTACATTTAGTTAGTTAGGTATCTAATTGTTTATCTAAACAAATGGAACAAAAGTAAAGTCAAGTGGTAGCTAGGTAGGTACTTGGATATTGTAATATAAGTTTGTTGATTTCGGCCACAAAATTACATATGTATCTATTTTATGTTTCGGCTATGCGTTCGTAGGTAATTTTTAAAAGATGGTAGGTAATTCACGATTAGTAATATTGTGAACACGATTATATAAAAAAACATTACCGCCGGCCGCCGCGCCAGCAAAAAATTACGAATCTACTTAATAGCGAAAAATGATGATATGAAAAGGAACACGAATCGTCCTCGTGTCTATAAACTGAAACAATAACCTACCTGTTATACCTACATAATAATTATCATAAAATAAGAGCCACTTTAAGAGTGTTGAAAATGTTATAATTACTTACCTTTCGGGATCCTTTGGAAAAGTAAAGAATGAAAAGTCCACATTTTTGTTGATAGTCATGCACCCATATGCTATGCAGTATCTTTTGGCTTTTTGCGTACCCATATTTATAATAAAACCTCTGTAGAAATGCGAACATATTTTTTGTTAGCGCGCGTCAAGCGGCATGCGGCAGTTCGAACACGCGTGTGACACTCAACTGAACTAGCCCTGTAAAAGCGGCCCCGAGACGTAGGTATAAATTCAAGCGCGCGCCGAGAGTGCGCCGGGCCTGACAGCAGCGACAGCAGCCAACAGTGCGTCTGCCCACTAAACAATTACAACAGTATCTAGCAAGAGCAGTATTCAACATTCCGTTGAAATCATGCTGCACAATTGATACAACGGCTTTGTGGATTATGCATGTATCTACAGATGCCATTTTCATAAAATCTTTCGAATAAAAATACGAAAAGAACAAAAGAAACATGCAATCTAGTAATCGGGAAACAATAATAATGTTGTCTGTAACGGTGGGCGTTTCAACGACGAATAGTTTTAAAAGACCGTTTTTTTGTTCTGCAACGTAACAACCGTTTTTCCATCCTGCGACCAAACAGTCTTCGTTGCACAAACCAGTCTTCGAATTACTGTATGCGAATTGTTATCTTCCCGTTAAGAAAATAAGGTCGAAAATCCATTGCTTCAACTATCACACTCGTCGCGTCGTCGTTTTTAAAACCAGTTATTGCAATGAAAAATGAATTTTATGAATATAGTCATAAAGTTCATTTTTCATTGTAATAACTGGTTTTGAAACGACGACGCGACGAGTACAGAATTTATTACCGTCCTCAAACTACTTGCGACAACGAACGTTTTCTGCAACTACTTCACTCAACGATAGTTTCGTCTTCAAACCAGTTGCGACGACAACCGTTTTCTGCAACCGTTTTTGTCGTCGCCAAAACGGTTACGTCTCGTCCGTCTAAAATTCGACAACGACACACCACTAGTTGTCTGTCAGTGTCAAACTGATTGAAACTAGACCACAGAGCATCTGCAACGGGCTATTAATTACGTTTCGTTCCACGGTGATTTTTAAAGTACGTTACTTGATATTTGTGTTAACCGTTAATAACAGCATTAAAAACAAGTTCGCTGTACCAA
This sequence comes from Mythimna impura, assembly GCA_905147345.3. Lineage (NCBI taxonomy): Eukaryota > Metazoa > Arthropoda > Insecta > Lepidoptera > Noctuidae > Mythimna > Mythimna impura. The sequence goes on along the minus strand of LR990351.1, from coordinate 27,963,779 downwards.
TTAATTATTATCTCTTGAATCGCATTTAAATCCGATGTCACCGCTGCGCACTGTAGTAACATTTTTTTTTCACGTTAAAATAAACTTGAAAACGCTCCTAAACAAGCATTTTTTGCCGTAACACTTTTTTACTATTATTTTATTATTCCGGTTAGATTTCTATATAATTTTTGGTCTGTTAATTATAATAAGATGATCGCTTTTTCCATGTGTAATATGATTAATAAACGTAACCGTTAAATAGTGGGCCCAAAAAAAATTGTCTCCTTTTAGACAGTATGACAATTGATTACTGAATTGGCATTTTATAGATGTCCATTGAAAATTTTTGAACCCTATTTCCGTATTAAGGGTTCCCTAGTCGGTCATTCTTCCATACAAACATGTATATTATTTCGATATTCGGCGGTGTAATTCCAAAACAAAATATCATCTGATTTTTTCGTCATTACCTAGACCGCGACCGGTATGAAACCAAAACAGTAAAAAAATAGTTTTGTAAGTTATGAGTGTCAAAACTTCCTTTTCGACTCTAATTTGCGCATCTTTTGATGTACCTAAATGAATAACTTGGGGCAATAAAATAGCAAAATAGTAACCAAAAAGAAAAAAAAATATTACTTAGTTCAAAATTTTTTTCGTAATATCCACGCATAAAGGTCTCATAAAATTTTACTCGCTTTATCGTTTTAAATCATCGGCTATCGTACTTGTAGTAGGAGTGTGTACCTATTCATGTGTGCACTAGCGTCATTTTGTTCGTCACATTGTTTGTAACTTTCGTACGTGATGTTAGATGTGTTAGTATTCATCAACCCACTTCAAAAAGGAGGAGTTTCTATGTTTGTACAAAACAAGGAACACCGACTTCCAAAATTAAAGTTATTTTGCGCTTTTTTAGAGATTTTTTCTTCATATTAAAGTCATTTATTTTATTTTTTGGTAAGTTTGTTATTATACTCGTGTATCAACGAGTTTGAACTGCTGACTAGTGCAGCCTTCTGATCTGCTGACTAGTGCAGCCTTCTGATCTGAGAATTTAAAATGGAATATCTCTGAAACCTTAGCCTGAAGTATGGCTGACATTGGCTTGGCCATCATCATGGTTTTTAATTTTGATAACATAAGTCAAATTTTGCCATTAGAGTTTGCAACATTTTTAACTCTAAAACGTCACCGCAGAAAGGTGCCTTTAATCTAAACTAATATTAAAAAGAGGAAAAAATTGATTTTTTGTTTGTTTGTATACTCAAAAACTCCTTAACCGATTCAAAAAATTCTTTGACCATTAGAAAGCTACATCTTCACTGAGTAAAATAGGCTATATTATGTTATGTTTTGAGATAATTGTTTGGCAGCTGGCAGCAGCTGGTGTCTTTAGTATAAAGCTCAGTTTACCTTGGCGTGCACCTCCACTGGATATCAAAGTTGCTGACGCTGACAAGTGGCATCAGCAGTGCCATGACGTACATAATCCCACTGCGATCCAGAGAGTTCGAGGGCGCCAGGGTCGCGCGTTGGACTAGAACTTGCCTGAAAACAAAAAATGATAGGTAAACCTTATGTCATGATGGAGCTCGTGATTAAATAAGTTTAGTCTTCTAAGTTAAGTAACGCTTGCCGAGGTTGGTCCGCAGATGGGTGACCGTCCATTATTAGTATACCTACCGATATTCTTTCGTGTCTCGGAAAGCACGTCAAGCTTGGCTGTCTATCTCTGGCAGCTGTTACGGATTGTTGACATATCAGAAAATCTAATGCCATAGATATCACGAGTTTGGACTTTAACAAATTAGTCAAAGACTTAAAAATAACTTATGAAATGTGGATAAATACTACAATTATGCTCATTTTCAACGCTTCGATAACAGTCACGGCTAGTGACAATAAAGACATAATTGGTGGCATATTGTAGTGGCATCTACACCTAACAGTACTACACACATGAGTTACAAAAAGACTAGACATTATACAAACTCTAGCATCAAAGAAATCTGCGTGATTTGAATATATACAACAGCCCAACAGCTACTGGTGGTGTGTTATGGCTATATATAGCACACTACTCAACATTTATTGAGCCTAATCCTTTTGCTACACTGAAATCCGGAATATTGTCTTTATTTTGTTAATCGATGTTATGATTTTAGTGGTTTTGGCACTAAATGTTCTTTCGTACAATCGGGCAGTTGCCCGTTAGGCACGACACCCGTCTGGTCGGAAGATCCTCCCTTTTCAATGAAAGTGCATCCCGAGTGGATAGCAGGGGTAGCCTAGCGGTAACAGCTCCGACAGAATTGTACAGTTTTACTTTGATTTTATCACCACTGCTCTCAAAACGGTGAAGGAAAAACATCGTGAGGTTTGGGTTCTAAATGTTAAAAAACCAAAAATTTGAAGACGTGTATCGTGTACCAACTGGCACTCGGCTCGCGTGTTGGATTAAGTACAGCCCTTTCCTTCTCCTGATATACTATGATGCCAGAGCTGTCAGACATAACTTATTTTCACATGGATGAAACCTTAGGCTCTCAGTAGCGTATCATGTGCTTTGAATACCTTTGTGCTTTTGGAGCTCCCCCTTGGGACCCCTGGGCAGGTACCAGGTGAAAAAGGGAACTAAAAATAAGAGTTACTTTTAAACAGTTAAATTTTACACTACAATTTGTTTGACTACTGAAATATAACTTTGTAATAGTTACCTTTGATGACGCGTGTAAATAGCCTCATCTGAAAAAGGGGTGTTTTAAGACAACCAATATGGCGGTGAAATTAAGTTTATATTACACAAAATTAAATCCCTGTTGACGATTCCCTGAGACACCAATACCCAACAACGTCGACAGCAACATCAATGCCCACGTACCTTGCTAATCCAGGGACCCCACTCTGCAGGTAGGAATGCGCCTCGTTCACGGATGCGTGGTCGGTGTGCCGGCGAGCTAATCTGGATTCATCCACCGGTGGGCTGGTCAGAACTCGTGAAACCAACACTGCACTATAAGGTCTCAATGTCTCACAGTAGCAGATACACTTATTACACGAGAATTCTCAGGTTTTCAACATATATGGGATTTATATCGCGGAGCGGTTTCATTCGACGCAATGTCGAACATGGCGGAAGCGGACACACTGTTTTGTTAGCGGGTAGACGCCCTCTCGCGGTCTTCAGCGAGCGTCTCAAGAAAGCATTCGATACGTCAACCAATGGGCGTTGCGGTCGTAGGTATTAACTAATTTATACTATTTATTCTCTAAAAATATATACACCTTAAGAAAAGGCATTGACGCTTCACCAACCGTAATAACATATATAAAAATCAGACATGTAAAAATAAGTAACGTTCATTTTTTTTTTGTGGAGCTCTAAAGCGTCTGACAGAAGTTTTGGTCCATGGACAGTGTCTTACACTTATGATACTACTTTAAAATAATATTCTACAAAACATATATAAAAATCAGCTATAAAAATTTAAGTTTAACTCTTATTTTTAGTTCCCTTTCTGACCTGGTACCTGTCCAGGGGCCCCAAGGGGGAGCTCCACAAGTACACAGGTATTTAAAGCACATGAGACGCTACTGAGAACCTTAAGTTTCATCCATGTGAAAATAAGTTATGTCAGAAAGCTCTGGGATCTTGAACTATGAGCAGAGGGACTGGGAACAATATAAAGCTGATTATGCTATATGCATTGCCCCGTTCTACGTTCCTCTATAATTACCTGCTGTTCTGAACCCCAGTATCTTCAGTGTTACTGTCGTCTCTCGTTGTCTCATAGTTGTACCGGCTGTCGTCACTAGCTAGGGTATACAACGAACTCGAAGCCGCTCCATCACTCTGTTGGGAAAGGAGTTTGGTTAAAATGTTCTATTAACGAAATAAGGGTGAGCTGGTCGTCTTTTGTGTCTTGTCCTTAGGAGCATACAACTCGAAATACATTTTCAATGTTTTTCATACAACTGCTCTTACGCGATTATGACGTTATTACACATTTTTCATTAGATATTTTGGAAACACATATCTTGTGGATATTATCCAGGCTCCTATTGTTTTACAGTTTAAAAAAAAAACACGTATTTCCTGGAACAAGTTTTGTGAAATATTCGAGTGAATGGCGGTATTTCCGAGTGCCAGTGCTTTTTGGTATTATCTCTCTGTTTTCGCATTGCATTTTTATTAAACATTGCGTTGGATGAACCGGCAAGCTTTTAAACCATGCTAAGGTTGACGATAGACGAGTGGGGAAGAGCTCTCTTAAGGGTGCACTAGTTGGTGGCTCAAACTCGTTGACAGGCGAGGTTAGAAGGGCGGCTATTTCATTCAAAATCATTGCAAAAGTTAAAAACGCTGTAGTGAGCAATAGGACACTGTAGCTGCCAATAGTCGGTGAGCTGTATGGATATTGTAAAAACCCTGCTAAAATCTCTCCAAAATAAAATTAATTGAATTTCAGAATAAACAAACTCTGCATGGTAACTACTTTGTCATTTTGATACTCCATAATGTAATATAATTACGTAAAAAATATATTATTTCCTTTTTGTTTGTCAAAAACATTCGTCAAACATTTGCATGTTTCTTGCGAATACGAATACGAATGCGAATGTCAAAAAATCGGCGAATATTCGCCACTACACACACACACACGCACATTACATCACTACTTTGTACGTGTGATATAGACGTAACTACAAGCCATCATAAAATTAAATAACTTACATTGGATTCCCTGGAAGACCTGATGAAGGCTTCAGAAGAGAGAGGCATTAATCCGGGGGTCTGGTCGTATAGGACTCGTCCGAAATGGTTGTTAGATATCTGCTCATTGGAGCTAATCGCAAGGTCGGACGCCATCTACTGAAACATAAAATCATAATTGCAGCTGAATTTAGACCACTGCTTGGCCACTAAATCCCACCTATGTTCTACAGTTTCCCTTTGGGTTCCGCGGCCACTCTCTTAAACGTTACCACTTAGCTGTCCCATTGGGCCCCTTCAGTATACTGATATCTCTTTTAAGGTTCGCGTGGAACACTACCTGCCGTCGACTCAGGCCTACGTACGTCCTTACGGAAGGGTGGATGACCAGCTACCCATTGCTCGTCATCCGGAAGCCGCTCTGAAACTCCCGACACCCAGGGTGTCTCCTTTATAAGAGAACGGATTTTCATGCAGTTTTCACCAATAGACAGAGTGATTCATGAGGAAGGTTTAGGTCTATAATACATGGTACATATGGTGGAGAATAGCAAAGAAATTCAAAGATATGTAACAACCGTGTGAAGCTGGAGCGGGTCGCTAGAATACTAATAAAATAAATCTGAAGCCACCTCACCAGAATACCATGGACACACTGACAAAAAATATATGGTTGTTTGTCCAAATAATTGGTCACTAGGTGAGGTACCATAGAAGACTACAATTTGTTGGCAGGGCGACTAGTTGAGCTGCCTCTGGTGTCCTAGTAAGTTATGTGCCGAATAGTTAGAACGTGATTGTAGCTGAAACTACTAGTTCGATTTGAAGAAATATTTCTGGGCTAGCTTGATGCAAGCGCCTTAGCCCGCGTTGATAGTTGGAAATCATCCCAATCTCTTATTTTTGTGGTCTGGTTTCCGCACTTAGTCCTTATCGGACCATTGTGCGAAGACCATGACGGCCTTTACTCCAGCCAGCCTACCTCATTCCAGAAACAGATGAGTCTCTTTAGTTTGCCCAGGGCGTCCATCAGTGAATTCGGTGCTCCCAAGGTTCGTGTTCTTATCTCAGTGACGGCTGTGCACTCGAGGAGCACATGCATGACAGTTTCTTTTGTTTTGCATGCATCCTCTGCACAGAGGGCTATCTGTGATATTCATTGTGAAGAAGTGTTTGTTCAGGGAGCAGTGTCCGGTGATGGTCCCTGCCACCAAACGCAGGCTACCTCTGTCCAGGCGCAAAAGGTTGCTGGTTAGGGTTCTATTTAAGTTTGGCATGGCTTCTATATCTTGCCTGCAGCCCGGTGTCAGGGACCACCACCTTCCCACTTGTGCATTTGTGTGCTCTCGTAGTTAACCACGCAGCAGACTAAAGGGTATTGGCACGATGGGTTCAGGTCCTAAGACGGTCAGACCCCTGTCTTGCCAGTTCGTCAGCTGTGTCGTTTTCCAGTGAGCCGCTGTCTCATCATCCCAAGTAAACATACTCCTGGTATATTCCAAGACATGGTCTACCCGTGTGCCTTTCATCCAAAGCCGTTCAACCGTTTGAACGTGAAGAAATAATAAACATATGCACATACTAACAAACTTCCGCCTTTATCATATTACGCCCCGGCTTTGCACGGGTGCAATGCTGATATTGCCGCAACCGCTATGTCCCTGCATTTTAAATCTGTAATATCTTCGAAAATATTCATTTAAAATATATGGTGTAAAGGGCCATATATATATTAAATGCACAATCTATTTAACGTACTTCATTGGATAAGGATTAATGCTGTATTGCTTAAAATCGCTTTGTAGGTATATAAGCCATTATTTCTCGTAAAAAGTAAAGGATAAAAAATGGTTATTGTGGGTTATCCCTAAGAGATAGACATATACCATCGCAGACTTTTTTGTAGAATGTTTTAAGGTGTACAATACTGTAGTACCTACATTATTTTGATCTATCTCGTAGGGTTTAGCCAGCGTTTGCAATGTAAGCACAAAAAATGTGTTTATTAACGACATCACATTAGAAACCTCTAAAATTATCGGTGTTTCTCCACTATATTATGCATGTATTATACATATAAACCTTCCTCTTGAATCACTCTATCTATTAAAAAAAACCGCATCAAAACATGTCACGTAGTTTTAAAGATTTTAAGCATACACAGGGACAGACAGTAAAAAGCGACTTTGTTTTATACTAATAGTAATTTGATAGCCCAGTTCTTGAGGTAGGCTTAACAGGTTTAATACTACGACTCTCAGAAGCAGAGCAAAAAGAAAAAAAAGGTACAATATTCAGCGAAAACAAAGTTGTTTTAAACTCCGTATATTACTAACTGTATTTTTTTTAATTTCCTCTAACTCGTGTCGACATTAGCACGGTCAGGAGTCCTCCGTGAATCCTGCGTTACATTTTATTTTTATATTACTGCTTTTTGAGAACTTATGGTGCTTTTTCCATTTATTTGATTTTCTCTGTCTCACAGAAATGTCATTCGTTTCTGACGTGGTCAAAGCTGTAGTAGTTTTTCTTTTCTTTATTTATACAAAGGTTTGTAATTCTGTAAAATTTTTTGAAAAAGGTTTACTCTAATTTTTCAGGTGATTCATGCTTCAAAATTAATCTAGTATAATATTATATTTTACAACTATCACAACGCCGTCTAGTCTCAAGCTAAGCAGCTCAGAGCTGGTGTTATGAGTACTAGACAACTGATAAACATACTTATATATTTCTAAATACATATATATTATAGATAAATTACACCCAGACACAGAACAAAATAATGATTGTGCTCATCACACAAACATATGTCCTGGGTGGAAACGAACCCACGACCTCTGGCATAGCAGTCAGGGCCACTAACCACTAGACCAACAGGCGAGTCAAATTATCATCATAATTTCAGCCGAAAGACACAGGCCTCCCACAGAGTCGCTACAACGGCCGGTCCTGTTCGTCTGGTATCCATCGAATTCCTGCGACTCTCACCAGGTCATCGGTCCACTTTATGGGAGGCCTTTCAACGCTGCGTTTGCCGATACGCTGTCACCACTCCAGAAATTTTCGGCTCCATCTACCACCGAAACTTAATCGTCCATAACTTGGAGTGTAGTCTCCAATCTCGATAGGAGTGTGTGCTACATGGTTGTTTACAATGACTTTGGTTTTGTCCAAAAATTTAAATAAATAATTTAAATTCGGATATTATTTTAGGAAATCTATAAATACAAAAGTTTTTAGAAGACCACGTGTAATAATAGAAAGATTTCGAATCCGAGACTACTAATTTAATTAAAATTCTATCTGTAATTAACTTGTAAATTCGGTAGCCCGTGTCAGAACTGGCATAAGTATAAAATCATGTTTTTTTATATTTCATCTATTTTTCTTTAAGTGTCATTCTTTGGGCGCAAACTGTTGGACGCCATTGTTCGAAATTCAAAAAGAACGCGGACGACCCGCGGTGTCATTATTCGCGGTTGCAGTTGTAAAAAAAAGGTTTTTTATTTAATTGATTGAATTCTTTTTTTATTAATTGACTTATTTTTATATAAAGAATTTGCCTTAATTGAGGCCTGATCAAAGCCACCTACAGAGTTATTTTTTTTTTCTTTTGACCTACGGTTTGTACATTTATCCAGTGTCAAGTTTAGAAAGTATTTAATTTTTTGATAAAGAATACAGACACTTTGGTTTTCATTAGAATGCGAATGTAACCAATTTGGCAGCAAATATAGTCACGTCTCCTCGGCAAGCTTTGCTGGGGCAATATAGGTACAGGTACTATAAAAAAATCTCAGCTCCATTTTACCGACATCGTGCTTGTTTCAATCATACATTATTATTGTCCAGTTGTATTGAGACTTGAGAAACAACTGTGCAATAATGTAGAATCATTGAAACATGTGCGATGACATCGCATAGATAGTCCATAGACTACACAATATCCACTATGAGTAAATTTGCGCATAATCAAAACAGCCGCTGAATTTCGCTTGTTGAAATATCCCAAAAAACCTATTTATGTTGTAGATGGTATGAGGTACTATAAACTAGTGGAGTCGCTATGGTGGCTAAAAAATGGTGGCCCAGTGATAACAGCCCATACTTACGAGCTTTAGGTCGCGGGTATAAGCCCAGCCAGGCGCAGTACTTTGTGTAATTTATTTCATCACCATTGCTCTCAAAACGGTGAAGGAAAACATCGTGAGGAATACGGCATGTCCTAGAACCAAAAATGCAAAGACATGTGACATCCACTACTCCGCACTGGGCTCGTGTGGTGTATTACGGTCCATTGGATTGTCTCTCCTTGCGAGGAGGCCTGAATCCCAGCTGTACGAAAATTATAATGCTGATTATGCTATGCTATGTTATATCAATGGGAGAATAAAAACCTAACTAAATATGTACAGTGTCATTTTTAGGGTTCCGTAGCCAAATGGCAAAAAACGGAACGCTTAGAGATTCGTCATGTGTCTGTCTGTCCGTCCGTATATCACAGCCACTTTTTTCCGAAACTATAAGAGCTATACTGTTGAAACTTTGTAAGTAGATGTATTCTGTGAACCGCATTAAGATTTTCACAAAAAATAGAAAAAAAAACAATAAATTTTGGGGGTTCCCCATACTTAGAACTGAAACTCAAAAATTTTTTTTTTCATCAAACCCATACGTATCTATGGATAGGTCTTCAAAAATGATATTGAGGTTTCTAATATCATTTTTTATATACTGAATAGTTTGCGCGAGAGACACTTCCAAAGTGGTAAAATGTGTCCCCCCCCCCACGTAACTTCTAAAATAAGAGAATGATAAAACTAAAAAAAATATATGATGTACATTACCTTATAAACTTCCACCGAAAATTGGTTTGAACGAGATCTAGTAAGTAGTTTTTTTTTAATACGTCATAAATCGTAAACCGCAATTTACCTTTTAAGTTTGTACGGAACCCTCAGTGCGCGAGTCTGACTCGCACTTGCCCAGTTTTTCCAATTTTCACAGATTGCCAATGCCATTGTTTCAAAAATATCTTCCAAATGACTTGTCACAAGCTACAAGATTAAGTGATGGGAATTTAACAATGCAGCGTTGATTGTCACACATCAGCCGCATCAGCAATAATGACTTAATCAGTATTTCCTGTGATTTCTCGGCGGCACTGTGGGAGACCACCTAAAAATGCGAATTATCCTTATTGCTTGTCATTTGCAAATATAGCCAGTGTGTTTGATAATAACTTTATTTCTGTTTGTAAACCAGCCGCCACATATTAGTTGTGTCGATGTAAATGAAACAGTAACTTCTTAGATTATCATGATAATTAGGTATCATCATCATTTCAGCCGAAAGACGTCTTCTGTTGGGCATAGGCCTCTCCCAAGTGTCACCACAATGAACGGTCCTGTGCGTCTTGCATCCATCGGATTCCCATGACCTTCACTAGGTCACTTTTCCATCTTGTGGGAGGCCTTGTACAAATATACATAATTATTTAAATTATACTGTTTTCAAGTTTATTCATAGTGAGAAAAAAATGCTGAAAGGCGTTAATTTATGCTTTGTAACTTCATTTCTGTTTTTCATAAATACCATTATTACGTCTACAGACTATAGGAGAAATACCAAGGATAATTATAGGTTCTTGGTAGACAACGGACTTTTGTCCAAACGAACCTAATCATTTTTAGAAGAGTATCAATATTTATATCCAGGGGTACACTGAAAGAAAGAAGAAAGAAAAACAGTTTATTTACGTCAAATATGGCGCACACCTTAAAAATGAAACTGCACTGCAGAATCCAATACATTTTTTTTTAATAATATAAGCTAGTGCTTGACTGCGATCCCGCCTGATGGTAAGCAGTGAAACAATTGTTGATGGTGAGGTGCACTAGTTTATGAGGAGCCTATTCACACTAGCCTTGGTATATATTTTTGTTACACCACCTGTTCGATAATGCCCTTTTATACGTAATAAAACCATCACTTAAAGCAAGTCATTATGTCCCTAGGGAGATAGTATGGGCGATCCCTAGGGAATAATGAGATTTGAATTTGGAACGTGAAAAACCGTCAGCATTATGTGAATTAAAATGTAGTGCATCGAACAAGTTTATTCAAATTTCAAACTGGCCACTAACAAAAAAAAACAGAATAAAAAAAGTTTCTAAAAAAAAAGTAATAAACAAGCGGGAGCGTTATAGAAAATTTAAACTATAGAATCTTTGAGTAGTGAATTTTGTTTGTTTTAAATCTCAAAACATTTTGAGTGAGAGTTAAGATTAACTCGTAAATAATACTAATTATATTTCTCTATTATATGATTTGTTTTACTAAATTGTCTTTTAATTATCTCACAGATGGTGTAAAAAGTAGAGTATCCAACACGGGGATAAAGCTGTCTTTGTCTTGGGCGGCTTGAATTCCTCACTTCACTCAGGTTTCTGTATTAACTCCCTCGCGGTGCTCGGGAGTTAATTATATAAATCCCTCACTGACGTTCGGGATTAAAATTAGCAACCTTCGTTTCGTTCGGAATTCAACATGCCGCCCGCGACTTAAAGACACTGCTTTATCCCCTAGTCACATAATCTACTATTGTTACCTCTGGGTTCACATTTCAGGCATAACGCCCTTTGAGCCCAAAGGTAATATCACCATGTACTTATTTGAACGTATTTTAAAAAAAAAATACGCCAATACCACCTGTACTTTAATGTATCTACGACATAAAAAAAAAACCGCCAAGGATATCAACATCACGGTATGTCTGCTGAGTGGGCGTGCAAAATCAAAAGCTCAGAAAGTGAAAAGGTCTGCCATTTTTTTTCGCAAATCAATCTGTTTTTATTGTAGCTACCCCGCGGTAGCCGACACTGGCCACACCGCGGGATGTCGCGCTACCGTGTCCAGAAAATTGATGGATTTTGTAATTTTTTGAGTTATGCCACTTTTGATTTTGGCGCTGACATTTTGGTTGTAAGTGATTGGCGGTGTAGATATTATTGTTTATAAAGCTTTTTTTTGCACATTCTTGGTCAACGAAGTTTGCAGGATTTACATAAGTAAATATAATATAGGTAGGTTATCTATATATAGTGTTAACAAACAATTTTTATTATGGGAGCAAAGCCGAAATCGCAAAAAAAATATCAGCTGTTCAGTACTTAGGCAAATATAAATGTACTGAACAGCTGATTTTTTTTTCGCGATTTCAGGTTTGTTCCTATAGTAAAAGTTGTTGGTTATCATGAGCACAATCACGTGTTTAAGTATTGTACACTAATTACCAGTCACCCTATATATAAAAGCGAAATACCACTCACTGATTAATCACGAAATCTCAGAAAGTATATAACACCTACAAACTTATAATTTAGCCAGTAGGTTTGTTATAGGGTGTAGACATCCGCTAAGAACGGATTTTACGAAACTCTACCCCTGAGGGGGTAAAACGGGGGTCCAAAGTTTGTATGGAGTTTTCACAGCTTTTCATTTCACAATTTACCAGTTTCACTTCGATAGATTATAATCTACCGAAAAGAATGCGTTACATTGTAAGCAGTATGTTCCGGATCACAATCATTCGATAGTTTACAATTTCGCGAGATATATTACAATCGAACGGTATTTACAATTTTACGGTGACATATATAAAAGGCAAACGTTACTGACTGACTGACTAATTGATCCATCAACACACAGCTCATACTACTGAACGAATTGCAATGAAATTTTGCACGCAGCTAGTTGTAACGTAGGCATGCACTAAGAAAGGATTTTCTAAAATTCACCCCTAAGGGGTTCGGGGTTCCGAAATTTGTATGAAGAAACCTTGAAGAAACCTACTTTCACGCAGGTGAATCCGCTGGAAGAAGCTATAGTATCATATATGTAGATATAACCAGTTCCTCAAATGTTATTTTAATGCTCTCCTTTTTAGTTCTAGCTAACAATAACTTATAACAATATTCAGTACAAAAAAAAAAACTGATTAACTCACAAAATAACAGTAAACCCAAATTTTTTACCACTCAATCTCTTCGCTATATTTATTTACACATCAAAAATGTAATAGCCAAATATTTGTCGAAAAAACTCCCAAATGTTGACTTAATAAATTCGAAATCAACCCTTTATTTACCATCGGCGGGTCGTTTAGGCCCCTATTATAATATTTAATGCTAAACAAACACGGGATTTTTGCTTCTAAATGACTTCATCCACTTTTGATATGAGTTAATGATTTGACAGGATTAACTTTGATTTTGGGGTTTGCGTTTACGTTATGCCAAGCTATAATGAAATCTTCAGCAAAGTCACAGAACAGGAATTGAACAAAAAAATAGCAAAGTTATTGTAATATTCTAACAATAAAATTAATATTCTTTATTTAAAACATGATTAGTAAAATGTATGATTATAACAGAAAACAATATGCAAAAAATAGTACCTAATGAGACTAGTCTCGGTTTCAAATAAAGAAAGAAAGAAAATGGTTTTATTTGACACAACATTTAGGTACACAAATACTAATTAAGTATAAAAGAAACAAAAAAAAGCGAAAATAAAATAGATGTAAGCTTCAAGAGACTATTAACCAACTCAAAACGTAAACCCCATAAAACTTTGTCTTTACAGACTCGCTCCAGGGCGAAGGGTTAAACGTCCATTTAGTCAACTATACTTAGTTCGCGCTTCGTTCTATAACGATCACTATTTAGCCACATCGGGACCTTTGATACAGTTGATCACCTTTTTTGTTTCTCTTGATGATACTTTTTTTTTCCTTTAAATTAAAGTACTTTGTTTAAAGTTTACGAAATTATAGACGTTTTTTTAACTTTCTCCTAAAGTTTATGTGTATTTTAAAAGACGTTAAGTTACCCTTTTTATTGTGATTGCTGAATAAATATTTAACTAAAGGGTAAACTTTGAAATTACTACAAAAAAGTAAAGAAGCGCCGATGAGGAAATGACCTGTTAACTATAAGGGCTAGCCAAATACTAAAGAACTGTCTCTTGCATTGCATTATAACTTTTTTAATTTTTGTAATAGATAAAGTATTAAAAAAAAGGGTAGCATTTGCGAGTACTTAAGCAACATCTATTCAACTGGTCCAATTAATTTTGGTACTTTTAAGCGGTAGACACATTCAGACATTCAGCGACACATTGCATACTTACTGCAAACAAAATAGAAGACATCAGAAATCCTAGGAACGGTAACAAAAAAAAACAAAAAATAGGTAGTCAAGCAAATCCAGTCACGAAAACAAACAAAAGTAATCAAAATTATAATCTTTCTTTTTTACAAAAAAACTTAAAAAACCTTTTTCTATTTTTATCAATAACTGTGCATTGACACGAGCGGGTAATTTACAATTCGACCGGAGCCATTCAAGGGTTAATAATTGTACGTTGCGGTGGCATCATTACTATTGATTGGTTATGGATCAAATGATAGAATAAATTAGATAATACGGTTTTGAAGAATTCTGTTATTTTGAATGAGTTTTTTTGTAAGTTTAAAGTTTGAAATTCTGAGTTGTTCCTTATTTTTATTGTGAAGTAGCTTCTCTCAGCGGCTTCGCCTACGGGAAAGTAGGTATCTTCAAGGTTTCTTCATTAAAATTTCGGAACCCCGAACCCCTTAGGGGGTGAATTTTAGAAAATCCTTTCTTAGTGCATGCCTACGTTACAACTAGCTGCGTGCAAAATTTCAGTGCAATTCGTTCAGTAGTATGAGCTGTGTGTTGATGGATCAATTAGTCAGTCAGTCAGTAACGGTTGCCTTTTATATATGTCACTGTAAAATTGTAAATACCGTTAGATTATAACCTATCTCGCGAAATTGTAAACTATCGAATGATTGTGATCCGGAACATACTGCTCACAATTTAACGCATCTTTTCGGTAGATTATAATCTATCGAAGTGAAACTGGTAAATTGTGAAATGGTATAGAACGGAACGCATCTCGAGCACTGATTGTTTGAACGAAATTTTTTTGTTAATTCGTTTGTGAATGTAAACAAGCGGTGTTGAAGTGGTTGTAAATTGATTTCGTCTTAAAAATAACTCACAGCTTTAGAATTAGCTATGTGAAATTGTTGTGGAAGTAAAATGAATCAGTGATTAACCAAAGAAGTGCAGTTTGAATGATAAATAAGTTAGTGTTAGTCACAAAACATAGCCAGCATAGAACGGCCTACTGTACGACCGACCAATCAGGGATGTCCGAACAGTTGACAATTTAACGCGCGACAGATTGGATTTACCGGTTTGGCTTCGATAGATTATAATCTAACGGTATTTACAATTTTACGGCATATATAGGCTAGCTTATGCTAGCTTGCTTCACCTGCGTAGAAGTAGAAAAATATCTCGAGAGGACACTCCCGGGATAAAAAAGTATCCTGGACATGGTTTACTTATATGCCAAATTTTATCCAGATCAGTTAAGCAGTTTAAACGTGGAGGAACAACAAACATACACACATATACATATTTTCGGCTTTTTAATTGACATATTATATATACGGTGTACCTCGACGAGAGAACAGTATTTATTTTATTTTTTAGCTTTGAAATTTTTATGGCGCTAATACATTACCACGTTACTATTTGTAATATTACTAGCATCTGCCAGTATCTACGTCTGCTTTAAAGTAGAAAATATATCTAATGCCTCAGCGATAACGTATCATTCTACTGGTAAAGTAAATTCTAAAGTCGGTCTCGTAGGTTTTGAATTTATTCATTATAATATACAAATAAAAATACAAATTCTCCGTCCCTATGAACCTAACCACAAAAAAAAAACATGTCGAAGAACACTAGGATCCATATGAGAATGAATTACCCAGTGGCCAGTCATCTTTGCCGTGAATTTCCTGTCAACATTCTCCAAAGAAAAATAATGAAGCATAAAGTTCCATTATTCCTAAAGTTCTCTAAAACCCCAATTTTGCAAAGTCCGTCATCTCGATTAAGGCTCGCGTGTCATACAAACTGTAATGAATAGACAAAACTGACGGATGTAAATATCGCCATTTTGGAAATGAACTGAGTGAGGGTAATTTTCGAAACCTCAAGCAGCATATGGCCGCGGCAGACGCCATACGCAGCCAACTGTCATATCTTCTTTCTCTTTCGTACTAAGGAGATGTAGGACAGGAGGGAAAGGTGTAGAGATAGGATTCATTAGTCGGTTGTACTATCATTTGAATGTCGTATCGCAAAAAAGTGTATTGTTTGGTGAAGACACGTGCGCGGGCGCCGGAAGTAGGGTAGGCTTTGGCGCGAATTTGAGCATAATTCGAAATTTCGAATGACTGTATAAACAGGATATTGGAACGATAATCGGTTTCCGAAACAACATATGGATTATGGGTAAAACTCGACCGTTTTGGGGTTAACACGAGATTGTTACCATGATTATTTTCGAGATGTACTGAAAAAAGGTTGAAATAAATAGCTTCCTTTTAACATTATTTGAATCTAAGATTTAAATGTTTTACAAGTTGTGCAGGATGCTCGTGTAATATCTAGTAACCACTTTGTTGAAATCATCTTAGTTCTTTTTTTTTCATAATTGTAACAAAGTTGCTGATAAAACAAAGTCTGCGTCTCTTCGTTTATTCGCTAATTCCTCCTAAACAACTCACTGGATTTTGATGCAGTTTCCAGTAATAAAAAGAACAATAAATGAGAAAGGTTTGTGTATATAATTTGCACCCAAGCAAAACCGAGGCAGGTCCTAGTGAAGAAAAACACTATGAAAAAGCTTAATATTTTGAGTATTTTACATTTTCGCTTTATATACATTTGCATTTAAAATAAAGCGACAACATTAATTTTGAAAAAGAAATACTGGTACAAGGAAAATCCAAATTTTGGACATTAAAATTGCCGGAGTGTTTTTAATAGGATCTTTATCAAGTGAACATCAGTGACTGTTTTAATTATTCGCATATTGATTCCTAGCAGATATTATATAGACAATATGTGGAATCATTGAAACAGGTGCGATCTCGGTAAAATGGAGCTGAGAATTTTATTTTAGTACTAGCTTTTACCCGCAGCTTCGCCGACGTAAATGTATGTTTCTCCATACAAAACTTTGGAACCCCGTTTCATGCCTTTAGGGGTGAAGTTAAGAAAATCCTCTCTTAGTGCTCATTTACGTCATAAAAGGAACCCTTGAGCAGTATTTCACACTCCTAGTCCCAGTAGTTTCGGCTGTGCGTTGATGTCAGTCGGTCAGTTTCTCCTTATATATTAATTAATTAATTAACTACCTAAGCGGAGCTTGCTGAGAAGGCTGACTTGATATATTTTCTGCATCATCAGATTAGCTCGATGGTATCTTATAGTCAGAGTGCATCTCATGACAATTCTAATAATCCCAAACACGGTTAGGTTACATTGATTTATTATAGAGTTCCTCCCCCTCTTCTTTCAGTTAGTCATCGATTGCACGTAAAAACAAAGCAATTTTACTTGTGAAGACAGTTCTACTGTGATCCTATGAGGAGTTCCGTTCCATATCTTCGAAGTTCATCACAACATTTCTATAGGACCAAATAGAAAGTATAACCTTTCAATCAAAAAAATTATTTTTAAAA
Organism: Mythimna impura; assembly: GCA_905147345.3. Classification (NCBI taxonomy): domain Eukaryota; kingdom Metazoa; phylum Arthropoda; class Insecta; order Lepidoptera; family Noctuidae; genus Mythimna; species Mythimna impura. The sequence continues at coordinate 27,946,443 of LR990351.1, read as the reverse complement.
TCGGTCCACAATTGACCAAGAAATCGGTGAACATACATAAAAAAAATACATACAGCCGAACATAGAACCTCCTTCTTTTTAAAGTCGGTTAAAATACTTCAAAAACATTATAATGCGTTCCAAATAAGAATAGGATCGATGCCATGTTGTGACGTCACGTCATGCTGTCAAATCGCAAGAAATTGGGCAAAATTGAAGAACTAAGAGATGAGCAAAATTGAAGAACTGGATTCTGAATAAACTATTTTCTTTCGTTCACAGTTCGTAAATAAATTAAATTTTAAAAATTTCTTGTTTTGCTCACCATAAAAATTCTTTGATTTGACAGTATGACGTGACGTCACTACCTGGCAATCGATCCTATTCTTATTTGGAACGCATTGTAGATTATGTTACACCCGCATTGTAATGGAAAACAAAGTACCTAACTGTATTCTTAGATATCAAAACTAAATACCTACTTTCCAAACTTGACACTGGCATGAACAACCACGTAAAGAATAGTGAATCTTGTATTCAAGTGGCTCAAAATGCTATCTCTCCAATATCTAATCCGAGCTACCTCTCCTTATGTCCTATAGCTACCAAGAAGAGTAAAAAAAAACTCGATTCTTTTTTCAAACATCCCCTAACGAGGGCACGCGACATATGGACTCGTGCGCATCTCTTTGTGAAGCCGCGATGTTAAGGGTGGGTTTTCTATTTATTTTTACTTGTTTTTGAATGTAAGAAGATCATGTGTGATAGACGATGGGCTTTTAGGGTGTTGGATTAATGAAGCACGTGTTCAGGTTGTATTGTACTTGCCTTCGTAGACTTTGTGAATGAGAGCAAGCTGTGAGATAGAATAAACTTTATTGTACACCGAAATAGTTACAGAACTTTTACACAAACTGAAATGTATAGGTACTACAAAGGTGGTCGTATCGCTGCCAGCGATATCTAGCAGACCACCTTAGGATGGACTGTAAGAACTTAAAATAAAAATGTAGATAGGCTGCAGTATAATACTGCTAGTAAAATAATTAAAGTGTCTTACTTCTCTTAGATTGAAGAAACTGCCCTCAGTATTACTATGTAGATTGATTTCAATAGATACTCGTATAATCCACAAAGAGCCTCATAAAATAGCAACACAAGCGCCGCACGTGTATATCATTTGTATTGGCGCGTGGGGCAGAGCCCGGGCGCTCCGCCCCCCAGCAGAATGTTTTATGACTTCACTTGTGTGGCCGCAAACAATATTTAATTTGAACATCATGTTAATAAAAGATCAGGCAAATATATCGTGTGTATTTCATACCATACATTTAAAAGATTCAAAACATTTTAATTCAAATAAACTATTTACAGGTGCTTTTGAAATGCACATCCCAAAGCGTAGATCTCTATGGAGAAGAATGTGCAAGAAACTCCATGGACACTCTTTTCAATCATGTTAAGTATTACAAATATCTTGGTTACATGTTTCATGTACAAATAAAAACTAATTAAAGATATTAAAATAGCTGCTAGCCACTGACAGCACCCGTTCACGGACATGACGCGAATATTAGCACCGCTCAGCTCAACCATTCAACTAAAACAGATTATGAGACATTACAATAGTCTTGTATTTTCACTTGAATACACTTTAAAAATAATGACAGTCTCCCTTCAAGCGTATTTTTTTATTATTGATAGTCTCGCGTTGGTCCATTATTTAAAAGTAAGCGATGAGTCGACTGTTGACTTAATGACCCCTAAGGTAGGTAAATTCCTCTCAAATTTAGCTTGGTCTTTGTCATAATTTTGAGTTCTCTTTTTAAAGTTCTGATATTTGCTATAGAATTTATGAATGAATAATTTAGTGATATCTGTACTTACTATTTCTTATTCTGTGGTGATATCCGTATCGTAAAAGAAAGTTCAAAGCTCGACAATTGCAATTCTGCTTCAGTGTCTCCTAAAATATCTTAACGACGCATCTGTACGGTAGTAGGCAGTATTTCACGGCCACCATTAAGATTTAGCGATAATAACTAATTTTATTGTTTAGGAAACTAATAAATTTCTCCTTTTTTTCTTACCTTAACTGCGACGTTAATTTGTTTTAATAACCCATAAAAATTTGGCAAAAAAACAGTTTGGTTCCGCTTTTTTTTTAATGTCGCTAAAAAGGTTTATTACTTTTTAGCTTCGGGGAATTTACTACCTAATCGCTTTATATATTAGAAATGGAGCAGTTTTGGAGTCTTCGGTGGAATTTTTCTAATGAAATATTTTAATTCTTTAATTCTTTATTGTACACAAAAACATAACATAATATATTGACATACAAACAGTTCATGTACAAAGGCGAGCTTAACTCAGCAATGAGTTTTCTCCCAGCAAACCTTTGAATTGTAGAGAGAGAACATATAAAAACTTACTAACTTGCTTACTAACTTACTTTTTATTTTAAAAAGTAAGTTTTTTAATCATTCATAAATTGATTCATAGCGGATAATGTGATATTAGATGTTATTTTAATATAATATGTGTAGGCAGTTTTATACTTCAACTTTCTACTCAACTGAACAATATTGTGGAATCCAATAATTTCCGTGAAGGTAGCCGAAAAAGCGATGAATTTTCCGTCAAACATTGCAAAACATTATAATGTGTATTAGAATAGAATAAAAAAGAATGCATTTATTTGTCAGAATATTGAACTAAGACATAATGTGCATAATATATATTATGATCATAATATGCTGCCGTTTCCGGCGTACAAATATGGTTTGTAAAAATAAGAGTAAATACATTAAAAATACATTATTTGTCATTAGAATTACAAATAATTGAAATTAATTGAGCAATAATTATAAGTATGTTATATTATATGTTACATCCGTATAGTAATGAAAAACCAGCAGTCTATATTTAAAAAAAATATATATATAATTTCTCCTTTTAATATCTTCTGACGTCACGCGTCCGGACAAAAAAGGTGTCACTTTTTACACATTTTAAGTAGCAGTCGTTCAAGACACTAAAATCAGTGACAAACTGACTGACGACAATAATGATGTCTCCTATCACTTTACAAAGCTTTTGAAGCCTTTTAAAATCAGTTTATAGATAAGTAGCCACTTTTGTCAACCCTAAATTGCCAAATAGATGTAATGAAAATTAATCTTTAATTGTTTGATATAGAGTTCAGTTTTGAATGGCTGTGTAAGTGTCCATTGTAAGTGAATCTTTAGATCAGTGTCTTGTCAAGGCAGTTAATTTGTATGGACACAATAAATTTGGTTTTATTGGTACTTTGCGACAGAAAAAGTGAGAATGGTCAGTCTTTTAGTAAAGCGACACTTTTTTTATAGCAAACCGTTTAATTGAGACGAACTTTCAATTTTGTTTTGTTACGTTTTGTGCATTTTATCTGATTGTTTGGTGATAAGCAAGGGTTGGAATAGATAGAGAACCTATAAGGAGAGTTATGTGGATGGATGGAGAGCCATCCATCCACATATATACTCATAACTCTTTATGTAATATGTGTTTCATTCCCACATGAGTCAACATATATATATATATATATATATAGATATATATATATAGATAGTGCAACATATATATATAGATAGTGCCCACATGAGTCAACAGCCATTTCGTGCCCAAACCACCTCATACCAGAATTAAGAACTTTGATGTGCTGTACCAAAATGTCCGTGGTCTTAAGACTAAACTCTCAACTTGGAGAGCGAACTTGTTACAGTTGGAACATAATCTCATCGCTGTAACAGAGAGCTTTCTCGATGCTTCTATTGAAGATGGAGAACTTGCGGCTGGCGATTGGAACGTGATGCGACGCGACCGAAGTACACCGTGCGGCGGAGTGATGCTCGCTGCTCGCGAACCTATCGTGCTGCGCCGCCGCCGCGATCTCGAAACGGTCGGTGGTGAAGACTTGTGGGCTGATTTTTCATGGTGCGGGCGAACTGTTCATGTATGTGTGGTATACATCAAGCCTAGTGCAAGTGATGAAGAGTACATGGGATGGTTTTGTAAAGAAGGAGATGGTTTTGGAAGAGTATATAAATAATTTAAAAGGACTTGTTATCATTTTAGGTGACTTAAATTTAAATAGTGCTTCGTTAAATATTAAGAATTATTATTGTTATTTTGTGTCTTTTTGCTGTATGAATGAGATGAATGTTGTAAATAATTTGTATGGTGGTATGTTAGATGTTGTTTTGGTCCAAGAGAACATAAGTGCTCCAAGAACTGTAGTCACCGCCACCGAGGGAATAGTGCCACTGGACGCATATCACCCGGCGTTGCATATTGAGGTAAGCATTGATGTACGTCATTCCTCAGACTTGATAGAGCTTAGTAATATAAACAAAACCAAGGATTGGAACTTCCGAAAATGCGATTTTTATCAACTTTATTTACTTCTCTCTGGCGAGAATATTTGGGAGGAGGTTTTGGAATCCAAAGATGTAGAAATAGCCACTCGTAAGTTCTACAATATTATCTATGACTTCTTTGACGCTTCCATGCCTAAAAAGAATAGAGAAAGGTCGGCGAATAAACGATATCCAGTGTGGTATACAAGCGATATCATTCAGGATCTAAAACTCAAGTTGAGGCTCCACAAGAACTGGAGGAGAACTAAGTGCGATAGCGCGTATTTGTTATTCTCGAATCTCAGGGCAAGCTTAAAAGCCCGTATTGCGGATGCGTATACCTTATATATCAGAAATATAGAGAGTAGAATCAAGACCAGCCCACGTAATTTCTGGTCACACATTTCCAGCCTCCGCTCCAAAGGTGGGTTTGAGCATAACATTGTGTACAAGGGTATAACTTTTTCGGGATCTAAGGCGGCAGGGGCTTTTGCAGAGTTTTTCTCTGATGTTTTCCTACCTGATGCTCCGCGGCTTGATGCAGATCATATCTCTGCGGCTGTCCATACCAGTAACAGCAATTGCATAAGCATACCTCCCTTGTGCCCAGTAGACCTTATAAAAGCCATAAATAAACTCAAACCTAGCAGCTCCATCGGCCCTGACAATATTCCCCCCTTTATTATTAAAGATTTAAGAAATATTTTCAGTGATCCTCTTTGCCACATTTTTAATTTAGCTTTGCAGGCTGGTACATATCCCTCTCAGTGGAAGGTTTCCAGAGTCACGCCAATTCCTAAAACCCAAAACAAAAGTTCCGTTGAAGATTACCGCCCTATCGCAATTTTATCTTCCCCGGCGAAGGTCTTTGAGAACATCCTTCACAATGCCATCTACCAACAAATAAACACATACTTATGTAATGAGCAGCACGGTTTCAGGGGCAAGAGATCTGTTGACACCAATCTCCTGACTTTGGTTGATTACATATCCTCTAGCTTAGACCGCGGACGTCAGGTAGACGTACTTTACTTTGACTTCCGGAAAGCGTTTGATAGGATTAATAATGACACGCTGCTGATGAAACTAAACAAAATTGGTTTCTCACCCTCTCTCCTCCGTTTTTTCGCAGACTATCTACGTGATCGTCAGCAGTTTGTTAGGCTCGGAATGTACGAATCCGGTGCCTATCACACGCGTTCCGGAGTGAGTCAAGGCTCAATTCTGGGGCCTTTATTATTCCTAATTATGATAAATGATCTTCCCCAAGTTCTGCGTCACGCAAAGTGTCTATTGTATGCCGACGACTTGAAACTTTACCTCGAAGTAAACTCCGAGTCTGACTGCTTGGCACTACAGCAAGACATTGACGCAATCTACAAGTGGAGTCTAGATAATAAGATGGATTTTAATACCTCTAAATGCTTTGCTATGACCTTTGGTCGAATGCGGCACCCAGTTGAATTCGAATACCATCTCGATAATAATGCCATCATAAAAACAACTGCTATGAAAGACCTGGGAGTCACATTCGACCGAAAGCTCACATTCCACGACCACATGGTTACAGTAGCAAAGCAATCATACCAAAGGTTGGGTTTCGTTTTACGCAATTGCCGTGATTTTCGCACCGCGCACGTCATTAAGATTTTATTCAATGCGCTCGTGCGCAGTAAGTTAGAATCCAGCTCTAGCGTGTGGAACCCGCACCAAAGTTCTTACGCACTTTTACTGGAAAAAGTGCAAAAAGCGTTCCTTAGGTTCCTGTACAAGCGAAAACACGGCTATTATCCATACCTCTATCCGACAAAATTTCTATTGGGTTGCCTCGGATATAACTCACTAGAGGTAAGACGAGCGCGAGATCAGCTCACCATAGCCTGCAAGACGCTCCGTGGCACTATTGACGCGCCTGATCTGCTTACTGTGCTAGCGCGTTTCTTTGTCCCAGACAATTACTGCCGCGGCAAAAAGCACAGAATGTTTGCTGTGCCTCAGTGTCGCACTGTTGCCCGTGCGCAGTCTCCAATACCTCGCACTTTGGCTGCACTAAATGATCTCTTGGATTCTTATCCAACAAACGATCTGTTTGCGGATGAATGGAAGATGATTTTATTGGTATGTCAGAAGTACTGTGAGAGGAATTGATGAAAGTACATGTTGTTTTTTTTAACTTAAAGTTTTTGTTTAGTTACTGTAATTGGTTGTTTAACCGTTGTAATTAATTAAATAAATAAATAAATAATAAATAAATTCCTCCATTTGATTTTTGCGCATTCTGGAGAAGTATTGATTGACGCTTTTTTTTATATAAACTAGTGCTTGTCTGCGATCCCACCTGTTGGTAAGCAGTGATGCAATCGTTAATAGTGAGGCGCGCTATTTTATTAAGAGCCTATTCATTCTAGCCTTGCTTTTACCAATGAAAAATATACTGAATAAAAAAATCTACAAAGCTCCGGCATGATGTGTGCGATATAAAATGTTATGCCCATTTTTAATACTATAATAACTTTTATAAAATTATAATAACATGGCGATATAAAAGTCGCATTCAAAAAAATCACAGCCACTTTTTAAAAGACATTGATTGACAGCTGAACATCAAAACACCGCTAAATCTCTCACGACAATGTAGGTGGTAACTTGCTTGCCAAAATACAATACAATCCAGAAAAAAAGCACAAAGGAATTAGAAACATCGATTTATCGCTCTATTGAGCTTTTGCACTAAATATACTTTTAATTATAACTTAAAAATGCATCTAGTAATTATGTGGTGGGCGTTTTGCTAAACATCAAAATAAATGTATTTTTTTATTCCATTTCTGATGCGTAGGCGGGGAGATACCTCCCCTAGATCTATGGATTTATTTCAATTTCTACCTAATGGTAGCATTTTGTTTAATTATAGGTATTAAATCTTTTGTAATTAAGTTGAGCAAAATTTTGACGTTTGCGCATTCCGGAGGAGTATTGATAAATGCTTTTTTTTAATTGATTGAACTTTAAATGGCACGCAATGGTGGTCTATGGTAGAAATACAATGGAATCCTTGGATACTTTACATATTTACAAATCTTCTGCTTCTTTGTCCGTCCCTGCTCCCATTATCTAGGGTCGGGTCTTCTCACAATTCTGCGCCAGGACAGTCTGTTCTGAGTTGTCGATTTTGGTAATTGGGCTTTCTTGAGGTCTCTTTCGATGTTAGACCGCCAGGTTAATTGGGGGCGACCTCTACCTCTTTTACATATTTATTTATTATTATTATTATGAGCCCGTTGTGTCCCACTGCAGGGCAAATGCCTCCGTTCCATTATTTCACTCTTTTTTGTCCTTAGCCACTTCTGGCCAATCCTTAAGGTCCAAATCGTCACGCCATCTTCTGGGTCTACTGCGCCGCCGGCTCCTGCTGTTCGGAATCCAGTCAGTGGTTGCTTTCGCCCAATTTTGTTGCGTATTACATATTTACAAATTTAAAAAAAATCCTCCTTTTTTGGAAATCGGTTAAAATAAATTAAATAAAACCTTTGCCGGCCTTCCCAACACCGTCTATACTTTACACACAGAATAACATTATACTCGGTATTTTTCCCACCAAGACATTCCTAAATCACCACAGGTTAAAAAAAACCGTCAACCCTTAGCCAACGCAAGGGGTCCACTTGACCCATCGATTAAGTTTTTGCCGCGCTTCTAAATAAAATCATAAATTGTACCATGGCGGCCAGTGGCAAAAAATCACACTATATCATATTATTCTGCCGCAGGCGTGGTGTGGTCAATTTATGACTAAATTTTAAGGGTCCGTTTGACCCCGATGCGCCTACATTGTTATTTTAATGTAGTATTTACTGAAAAGTGTAGTAATGGCAGTTTTATAGAGTTCATAAACAGCATAAATATCATAGTGTAAACCTCGTTTTTTGCTTTATAAATTATCTAAGACAGATTTTAGTTAGATAGTTATCTAATGAAAAAAATACCTAAATTATTTCAGAAGAGAGGAAAATGTCATGAATCAAAGCATTTATTTCAAACAGACCATTTATAGATAGATAGCTCTCCACCTCCTATTGTTTTCAATGGTGCCGTCATTCCTATCAGCCCTAGTATAAAGGATCTCGGTTTGCTACTGGACTTGACGCTTGGCTGGCAAAGTCAAGTTTCTAGTGTTTGTCAAAAAGTCAACGGGACTTTGCGGTGTCTGTATCGTCTGAGAAACTTTTTACCTGCAAAGACGAAGACAATGCTTGTGCAGACTTTGATTTTCCCTATCATAGACTATGGTCACGTGTGTTACTTTGACCTGAACTCGGTCTTGCTGGATAAGCTCGATAGACTCCCGAACAACTGCATCCGCTTTATATTTAATCTGAGGAAGTATGATCATGTGTCGAACTTCAGGTCTGATCTCAAATGGTTGCCAATTCGCCAGAGAAGAACTTTGCGCGCTTTGACTACACTTTTCTCTCTACTCAACTCTCCCACGCCTCCATCCTATCTCATTACTCACTTTCAATACCTATGTTCTTCACACGCAAGGAATCTGCGTTCTTTTAACAATCTCCTACTGCTCTGTCCTTCTCATATTTCTGATTTTCTCCATTCTTCCTTCTATATACAGTCCATCCTTCTGTGGAATGCGCTTCCTCTCGATATCAGGACGGCCGAAAGTCGATATGCATTTAAGCGGAGGTTGCGGAATCATTTGCTCCACCAATAGCAGAATCGTCTCAAAACTTCTTTCGTTAATTTATATTAATATATGTGTATATATATATATATATATATATATATTATATTAAATATATATGTATGTGTATTTTAATTATATGTATAAGTACCTTTTTGTTTTACTCCTGTTTTTCGCATATAATTTTCTTTTTATGCACCTACCATATTGTCTCTTCACCACCCTAGGTTGGCTGGTAGAGAATGCCTCAGGCTTTAAGCCCGCCTTTGTACAATAATGTTGCATGAAGATTAAATAAATAAATAAATAAATAAATAAATAGATACTTTTGAATTGTCAAGAAGTCAGTCAGTCAAAAAAAAATGATGCTAATTGCATTCCGAAGTGTAGATCTCTATGGAGAAGAATGTGCAAGAAACTCCATGGACAGTCAACAATTCAATGTGGATGGATTCTCAAAGTAGATTGTTTTTGCTTGGGCAACCCCAGGTAAAAACAATTACAGTAATTTTTGTGTAGTTTGTAGTAATAGAAACAGTAGAACTTAATCAGTGGGAGTCCTATATAATACCTCTTTCTCCCCTAACCCCAGAAAGGAGGGTGATAATTTCCCCACAAAAAAAACACATTTTCTAGTATTTATTTATTTAGTTAGGGATAAAAACAGTAATACAATATCATGTGATAAACTACATACAAACATAAAATTACAGCACTTATTGCAAAACCAACACTATTATCCACTGATCACTAGTTAAAGATTAATACTACGTGAGTTACAGTATAAAAAAGAAAAAGAAAACGAAAAATTACTTTTTTAAGAAAATAACAGCGGTTACGAGCTTTCAAAATTAAAACAGTGACAAAGATACAAAAATTGTATAACATTTTCTGTTTACCTTCGTACCCACTATAAAACAAAACTACATAAATCCCTTGCAAAATAAACTAAAATTATAATGATCCTAACCTCAAATATTTTTTCAGTGCTATCAAATACAGGAAGTTCTAATGAATAAACCGAATGTCACAAATAGCGTGTAATCTCACAAAATTGCATTAAATTAAATTCTATTAGTGAATTAGAGTTGTTCGCAAAAACTTGACCGAAGCTTGTCATCAAATCGCGATCAACTTATTGATGTGCACTACAGGGTGCTTCTCGAAATTCGCCGACAAGATTTAAAAAAAAAAAATTCGAAAGACATTGCTTTCGGAGAATATTCGCTGGTCCCTGTCAATGCTTAGTATGTAATATTTTTTTTTTATGTTTCCAATCGCTTCAGTTTTGTGTATTAACAATACTTTTTATTTTTATTGTTCAATTAGCGGTCAAAGCAAAGTATACGATTAGTCAGATTACTTTTTTGTGAACTGGGTGCGTTCACAAAAATGTAATCGATACATGAGTAGATCCAATCGAAGTGTGGGGCAACGATTTAAAAAAATACAGTGCATGTAGTACTCTGTTTTAAGTGATGGGGTACTTAGATTAAGACTGAAATGTTTACCTATACCTACTTATATGTAATAGTGTGCGCATTGTTAAAGAGCCAAATAAAATAAATAAATAAAGATGGTACAAAAAAATCTCTCATTGTTTTGATTTTTATTTACTTATAAAGAAATCAGTGCTTATCAAATAGGTATTACTTAGTTAAAAGTTCCACATAAAGGATCCATGTAACAAAAGTATGTACTATGCGTTCCAAATAAGAATAGGAAAATCAATAACCTCGATCTGTCAATTGTTGAGTGAAAAGTACGGTTAGCAAAGAAAGCTTATTTGCGTATCAATAAATGTTTTTTTTTTGCTTTGTATTACTAAGTCTTAGTTAAATCTAGGTGAAGTAAAAAAAGTTATTGTTTAATATAAATTAGCTAAATATATTGTTTTAAGTCATATACCCAATTTCTTCGATTTGACAGTATGACGTGACGTCACAACATGGCAATCGATCTTCTTCTTATTTGGAACGCATCATCATCTTCCTGCCCTTGTCCCGTGTTATTTGGGGTCGGTGCAACACGTTTTTTTCTTCCATTCTGCCCTGTCACTTGTCATGCTATCACTAACTTCCTTTTCTTTCATATCACTCTTCACACAATCCATCTATCTTTTCTTTGGTCTCCCTCTCCATCTATCCACATGTAAACTTATAACTCTTTTAGTAACATGCGTTTCATCCCTCCTGACCATACCAAGACAAACGATTCCCTTTCAACTTTTCAGTCACTTGGAACGCATAGTATTCCGAATCCGATATTAAAATTCGAATCTCGAAAACCGCAACACCCTATAACACAGAACATTCTAATTGAATTAAAGTTTCGCAAGCATTAGTCCGAAACCGTAAAGTCGAAAATTATAGCTTTACGGTTTCTAAGTATAGCCGGGCGGTTAAGTATAGCCAATGTGGCTAATTTGACAAAAACTTAGATGTCGCCGCTTACTTTAGGCTTGTTAGGACCAAAGTGACGACGGTGAGGAAGGAGCTAGCAATTTTGAGAGGAGAAAAAAGTTGATCACACTTTTTAAGGTTATATGAACTTAAAATATCAACCCGAACTGGACTCTAGTGGTGGATTTCCTCTCATAGAGAGGAGGCCTGAGTTCCAGCAGTGGGAACAATAGCTTAGCATAGCATAGCATAATCAGCCTTTTAATGTTCCCACTGCTGGGACTCAGGCCTTCTCTCTAGGAGTGGGAATGGTCCGTAATCCACCACGCGGGCCCAGTGCGGGTTGGTGAATGTCACATGTCTTCGAACTTTTGGTTCTAGGACATGCCGGTTTCCTTACGAAGTTTTCATTCACCATTTTGAGAGCAGTGGTGATGAAATAAATTACACAAAGTAATGCGCCTGGCTGGGTTTGAACCCGCGACCTACAACTCGTAAGTCGGAGCCGTTACCACTCGGCCACCACTGCTCTTCAAAACTAATAAGATACATGCATATAAATAAGCAATGTTAATGTGAAAAAACAAATCCAGCTAATCAATGCTATTTCTACCGCCGATAAGTATAGCGTGTAAAAAAAGGCATGAAACATTACTCGATGACGCTACTTAACTAACCTGCTCCAAGAGAGCCGTAGTAAAACTAGCAGGCTTCGCAACACAGTCCGCCATCCTTCCTCAAATATCAAAGTTCGACCAAACGGTCCCCGCGTTGAGCCTCCGGCAGGAGGCTTCTGAACCTAATCTACCAACCTAGGGGGGTTGGGCAGGAGCCGCTTAGGGGCAGCCCCGGTCCGTTTCAGTTTGGGAGCCAGACGTCGGAATTGCTCCTCAAAATTCCACCGTAGTCACGAACATCTATAAATATGTGATGTGTAGAGTTGCCATGAACTTGAAAGTAGCACACATCTATTTTCAGCTCATTGAAGTCAATGCAACTACAAAAATAATAAGCGAATATGCAAGTATCATTTTTGCATTTTTTGCGATGTCCGGCTCAGTGGCGCATGCAAACTGCGCGTAGTTGGACGTCCGCTGTTGAGATGTATCGGACGGACGTGTAGTTTCCGATGGCGATGTCTTGATAGTTTTCTTAGCTGGTTTCGGTTTTAGTTATTTTATTATTGTTTTTGGAGCTGGATTACCAGCTGGTTCTTCAGAAGGTCAGTTCTTGTACTTTGGAAATATATGTATATATTTTTAGGGTTCCGTACCTCAAAAGGAAAAAAACGGAACCCTTATTGGATCACTTGTTTTTTTGTTTGTCCGTCCGTCTGTCTGTCTGTCCGTCTGTCTGTCTGTAAAGACCCTTTATCTCAGGAACGCAAAGAGGTATCGAGTTGAAATTAAAACCATATACTCAGGTCTGGGGTCCTTTGAAGCTGTAAAAAAATCAAACTTGTTAGTTAACGAAAAATAAAGATACGGCCGTTTATGTAGCAAAAAACGTATATTTTGACACTCAAAGAAATCAAAATTCCCGTTGTCTTAGAATCCTGAAATTTGGCATGAAGCAAGGTCTCATAGCATAAGTATAGGAAAAAATCGGAAAACTATAAATTTGTAGTTACATCACAAAAAAAAACTTTTTTGCGATTCGTAAAAATCTTTAGGACTCGATTCGGAAATTGAACTGTTTTCATAGGTAAGTTTGTACGGAACCCTCAGTGCGCGATTCCGACTCGCGCTTGCCCGGTGTTTTTATTATGGATAGGCTCGCGTTTGACCACTATCTCACTGGATGGTAAGCGATGATATTCCCAAAACTCTTTGTACGTAAAAAGTCAAGATGCAATCATATTCCAGCAATATAATCAATGTCAAAACTCTTTTAGTAGACTTTTTGACAGTTTGATACTGAAGATAGGGAATAGGAATTGCCTCTTTGGTTAGATCATATTATGCACTAATAAAATCTATGGGCCTTAAATGTTTGTCAAAACTGAAAATCTTTGCTCGAAAGTTAAAATTTAGAGTTTTGTAGATAAGTGTATCTTGGTTTTTTGAACTCAACACTGCTTATCATTAAATAACAGATTTGTTTGTATCATTGATCTGATTGGAATATTTGGGAATTTCTGAAAAGGAAACCCGTAGTCCTAGAACGCAAAGGGTAATTGAAGGATACAGGTGTGGTTTTAGTCCTCTGACACGCCCTCCCGCTCCATCCAGAGCGCGAGGAGTCATTGGATGATTTCCAATCTTATAAAAAAAAGGCTAGCGCCACGAATCCTCGTTTCGTGTTACCACTTAAACACTACATCTAAGGTGCATTCATATATGCACTATGTGATGTGACAAATATAACGAAAATACATAAAAATATAAGTATTACGTATAGCGTCTATGTACCCATATTTGCAAACAAATTATTCTAAGTTTGGTTTGAACCAATAGCTAATCTATAGTTAATTAAATTAAATATCAAGACTATTCTACCATCGTATACCATGCGACAATATTATGAATATACCCGGAAGCGCGATATCTTACAAATTCTGCTCACTTCCGGCCATGAAACCTTGTTTAGGAAATTATGGGAAGTCTCCATTCGATCCGCCCTTTTGTAACATATACCTTTGTTAACGCTACGTTTGCTTCAAATTAAAATATATTGTTGAAAATATAGCGTCATCATCATCAGTCTTATATGAATAATATTTTGACAAAGAATGATTTTGTTAGGAAATAAGTTATTTAGGTTAAGGACATTTTTTTTTATTCTTGATAGGTTCGCGCTTGACCGCTATCTCACCTGATGGAAAGCGACGATGCGTTCGACGATGGAGCGCGCTTATCTAGAAGTAACCTATTCACTCTTGACTTAAAGATTCCCGGGTTGTAGCCATCAGGAAACACAAATTCCGGCAAGGAATTCCACTCCTTAGCTGTACGCATAATGAATGTGTTCCCAAAACGTTTCGTGCGTATAGTTGGGATGTCCACCATGTAGGTACCGGTGGCGCATTGCCGTACGCCTGGTGGTCCGATGATGGAACGGGCGCGGGCGGAATTAGGTTATGCCATTTCGACGCACACTCTTACAGAGATAACCGACTGGTGTCCGATCTTTATGTATAAAAAGAGAAACTGACAGACTGCCATATCAATACACAGCTGAAACTACAGGGCCTAGGAGCGTGTGCACAAGGTTTCCTTTTATGAGGTAGGCAAGCACTAAGGGAGGATTTCCCAAAATTAACCCCAGGCTTTCGGTGTGTCTTCTCAGGGTAGTCAGCTAGGAAATACTTCTATGTTGTTAATAACCTGTTTGCTAAATAATAATATTTACTTATCATTTTAATTGGAGATGACTGGATCTGTAGCAGAGGTGGCCCCAACTTATGAGTTATATCTCAGATCATGGATTGAAACCCAGTCAGGCGCATTATCTTGTGTAATTTCATCACTACTACTCTCAACAGAGAAGAAAAACATTGCTGGTCCCAAAAGTGAGCAACTTTATATAGCTGTTTATGCTTAATGCTGTGTTTATAGTATGCCAAAACTTAAGGTATTAGGGACATAGTATTAATCATACGACCCATCAAATGACTTTTTAATACACTTACTCGTAAACCCGCTCGAAAAGCGCGCAAGCTCGCCTCCCCCGCCACTATTTATAAGATACCTACATTTCTCTTATCAGGCTGGGCGTTATGGGACCCCCACGAGTCACGCGTCCACCCCTGTTTGTTTATATTTTCGTGTGTTGAAAAACATAGTTAGATACACGTGGTTTATCATTTCAGCACTCGCCTCCATAACACCCCCATTAACGACTCGCTCGAGCGAATTCTGCCTCGGTGGCAATGACAAACTTTCTGGACTTGTATCAAAATGTACTATTTTAATGCACTTACTCGTAAAACCGCTCGAAAAGCGCGCAAGCTCGCCTCCCCCGCCACTATTTATAAGATACCTACATTTCTCGTATCAGGCTGGGCGTTAAGGGACCCCCACGAGTCACGCGTCAACCCCTGTTCATTTATATTTTCGTGTGTGTATTGAATAACATCGTTTGATAAACGTGGTTTATCATTGCAGCACTCGCGTCCATAACACCCTCACTAACGGCTCGGGCGAATTCTGCCTCGGTGGCAATGACAAACTTTCTGGACTTGTATCAAAATGTACTATTTCCGCTCTCTGTGGAGCGAAAGATGGGTTCAGACTTTTACTGACTAAAACACCGTGTTCCCTCAGTTGCCCCTTGCGTTCCAGGGCCGTGGTAATGCTTTCAAACAATCCCGCTGCCCTTAATCGACTGGCCTGTTGGTCTAGTGGTTAGTGGCCCTGACTGCTATGCCGGAGGTCGCGGGTTCGATTCCCACCCAGGACAAGTGTTTGTGTGATAAGCACGATCAATGTTCTATGTCTGGGTGTAATTTATCTATAATATGTATGTATTTAGAAATATATAAGTGTGTTTATCAGTTGTTTAGTACTCATAGCACAAGCTCTGTTTAGTTTGGGACTAGATGGCGTTGTGTGAAATTTGTGGAATATTAAAAAAAAAAACATGACTTACCACCGCTATTCTTTGATTAATTACGGTCAAGTCCAGAGGCTTTAGGCAGTGCTATTTTATAAGCAACTATCTTCTGCCAGGGGCCTAATTTTGGAAAATCCTTTCTTAGTGCTTTGCGCTTACGGCATAAAAAGAAACCTTATGCAAAATTTCACGCTCCTAGTCCCAGTAGTTTCGGCTGTGCGTTGATATGTCAGTCAGTCAGTTTCTCCTTTTACATATATGTATAGAATAGATAACCGTTTTCAAATCGAAAATGTTCGGGAATTCAGTGATGCAATAGTTGATGGTGAGGCGCACTATTTTATTAAGAGGGTCCTTTTTCACTCGCCAATCGTCAACATCGAGCATGGTTTAAAAGCTTGTTTATACTTTATCTAACGCATTCCAACGCGATTGTTGACGAAAAGGCAACGCGAAAAAAGAGAGATAACGCCTGAATACTCTGTTATCATTCGGTAATTCCGTGATTTACTCGAATCGAATCGAATAAACTTGTTCCAGGAAATACGTGTTTTTGTTTAAACCCTTAAGAGTTTTTGAAAAAAAAATTCGTTCTTCGTCGTTATTCAGAATCTTAATTAAATTTGCAAGGCTTGACTTTTTAATTTTTGAGTAAATTATGAAGTGTCAAAGTTCATGCAAAATAGCAGATTTTCACAGGTCTTTACTGGATTAGTATTACACAAATTTATAAATTGATTTCAATAGAAGCCTAGATAATATCCACAAAATACTGTGTTTCCAAAATATCTAATAAAGAATGTGTATAATCGCGTAGGAGCGGTTGTATGAAAAACAGTGAAAATGTATGTCGAGTTGCATCCCTTTAAGAGCCTATTTACTCTAGCCTTGTGGACACCAAAATTTTTAATCGGACGGGAAGACCACTGCAGACAAATTCATTCAGTTCTTCGATGTAGGTACGCGGTATAAACTAGTCGAAACGCTTTGTTCTCCGGATTGTCAATTTCATCGAATTTCAATCTTTAGCCGCAGTCTATATTCTACCTTCATTTATAAACATGTAAATGTCGTCGTCAGATTTTAGAAATTGATTTCATGATTTGGCCAAGTAACACTGGCCAGATCGTTTTAAACGTTAAAGTTTGAAGATGTAAATCCTCGTTTGGCCTACTTTCTTTAAACCTTTTATTATCATGGAAATCCTACATCAAAGATATAGCCAAACGAGGATTGACTTATCATCAAATGTTAACGTTTAAACGATCTGGCAAGTTTTAGTTGGCACTACCATGAAGTGATCAATTCTAAGATCTGGCCACGACATTATACATACTTACAATCGAAATAATTCGCGAGTCTATATTCAAGTTGGACCAATTGCAGGCCACCTGCCCGCGCATGCGCGAGAAGCCCCCCAACTGCTGCCATTGCGGTCGACTTGCAACTGTCACTTTTCCCGCCCTTTTATTATTTTTCATTCAAGATGTCCTCCAGAGTCCAGATGTGGGTGTTTTTGTAAAATCTCAGCTGATCGGTTAATTAGGTGTTTAATTTATTGTGTAATTGGTGTAAGTTAGGAATCTTGTGAGCATTTCGTGTGAATTTTGCGGCAGATGTAGGTCAAAATATTTTTAGGATTTTCTGTTTCTGTTTTATTGGTTTAAACCTTTGGATTTGTGCTTACTTTCTATACGGTATGATAACTATTCACTGAATAAAATTATTAGAAAATCGTTACATTTAGGAGCGTGGTGTTGTGTTGTACCAATTAAAGAGAAATTGGCCAGAGAAATCATTATACCTGGGAGTGAACACAGACTATCGCCAGACGAACACATAGTCATCTGTAGTCATATATACTTCATTTATGGTTATATAATGTGTTTTTATTTATGCCAGACATACTTATCTACGGCTATAATATATGACAGAAAACCAATGCAATAGTAAAGGTATAAATATGATAGTGTAGAAAAGAAATCCAATAACAAATAACACAATACAATATAATATATTATTAATCACTATAATACAATTCAATTAATTAATCTATATATAAAAGTGAAATACCACTCACTGATTAATCACGAAATCTCAGAAACTATAACACCTACAAACTTAAAATTTGGCAGGTAGGTTCCTTAAAGGGTGTAGACATCCGCTAAGAACAGATTTTCCGAAATTCACCCCCTAAGGGGATGAAACGAGGGTCGAAAGTTGGTATGGAGAAACTGACTTTCACGCGGGCGAAGCCGCTGGCAGAAGCTAGTAAATATATATGACTGGTCACGCTATTAGGTCTTAACAAGAGACACAATCAATTTTTAAAAATAATTATGATGAAAAAGGACTACAGACAGCATAAAACTTCCTTCTAGGTATTTTCATGTTCTTTAAATATTTACATTAGGTTTCGTCTACATATCGACAGTCAGGCGTTTTAATTGTGTAATTTATTTTTTAACCAATGCTCTCAGAACGGTGAAGTAAATCATCGTGAGGGAATCGGCAAGTCCTAGAAATAACAATTCGAAGACATGTGACATCCACCAACACGCACTGGGCCCGCGTGGTGCACTACGTCCCATTCCCTTTCCTAAAGGGGATGCCTGTATGCCTCAGTAGTGGGAAAAAATAATTTAAATCTATAGAAAAGTATTTTAAAAATTATAACTTTCGATCCTTGTCACAGAGCTAAAGTCAGTTTCACACGAAATTACTACCATATGGCCGTATTAGTGATTTTTATGTAAAATCTCAACAGGTTAATGAGTTCAATAGGCAGTGTAATGAGTGAACTTGGAATTTATCGTGAGAACTTGACGACAGATGTAGGTCAGGTAGGTGACATCGTCTTTTTCCCTAATATAGCTTACTGTAATTAGAGACACAATAGAAAGACAATGACCGAGCGAACGCCGGCGTTCGCTTGGAGTTTAAGACTGTGATAACTTGATACCACGTGAAACATCTGTTTAATTAAATTCGTGAAATAGCCAACAATTTATAGCAAAACATTATCGTTTTACGGTGAGTGTCCACCCTTACATCGTTGACACCTCTACGGTCCGGACTAAGCGTTTCGCCTGTTGTTTATACTGTATACATAGAAGGACTAAAACAATTTTCCTGCAACGGTCTTCCCATCCGATTATAATTTGAGTAAAGCTAGAGTGAATGTGCTCTTAATAAACTAGCGCGCTTCACCATTAACAATTGCATCACTGCTTACCATCAGGTGAGATCGCAGTCAAGCATTAGTTTATATCATTTAAAAAATAAAATAATTTAAACCGTTATTCTATTATAAATTTTCTACCAGTTGCATTTCGGGGTGTGTGTTTGGAATTGCAGTCTAATTCAGCGGTTCTCAAAGTTTTTCTCTAACGGAACCCTGTTGGAAGGCAAAATATTTAACGGAGCCCTTAAATAAAAAAAAAGAGTTATCGTGATAGTATCGATTATTTCCTATAGATCGTAAAATCTAATGTGAGGTATGACACTGCTTTATATTTTTTTTAACAATTAAACAACAATATAAATAATGAGGAAAATAGTCTAAACACACCTGGTTTTTATACTTTCTTCCACATTAGATCCAGTATTCACATGGAGTCCGCCAAGAGGCTTTGCGGAGCCCACTTTGAGTATGACTGGTCTAATTCCACCAAGCCCATCATCGGACCACCAGGCGTACGGCAATTATGCACCACCGGTTGACCGGTACATGGTGAACATCCCAACCATACGCACTCATTGTTTTGGGACAAAAATCATTGTGCATACAGTGTTTCCTGATAGCAACGAGTACAAACTGGGGATCTTTAAGTCAAGCGTGAATACGTTACTAGGTTACTTCAAGACAAGCATGCTCCATCGTAGACTACATCATCTTTTTTCTCCATCAGGTGAGATAGTGGTCAAGCGTGAACATATCAACAAAAAAAAAAACTTTCAAACAAAATATAATATTTTTTTTTTTTTTTTTTTACAAATAAAATTGAAATCTGTGCCTACACTACACGACTAGAAGCTTATACTTCTGTTAAACTCTTTAAAGAATAAAAGCATATTTTTCCTCTTTACTTACCCCAAACAATACAGCACCAACACGACATCAGGTCACCACCTTCTAAAACCACACAGGTTAAACATCGCGTTAAACCAAAAAGGTTGTAAAGGTACCTAATGAGGCGTGATGCGCCCGCGCCGATGTCGATGTGTGGCCGAAGCCCTGCGGTCACCCACTGGCCTACTGTTTGTGCGATAGTGAGGGGATCTGAATGCACAATGAAAATAACAAGAAATGATAAAAAAACAAAACATTGAAAGACAAGATTATTCTTCCTTTCCAATGAGCTTAAAAGATTACAAAACAAGGCAAGATAAAAAATACCTACATAGCTACTGAGACCTTCATCTTCCAGCGGAAAATAAAAAGTAGCTAAGTTATTCATTCAAACATTAGCTATATCCTAGTGACAGTCCCGTCACACTTTGTTTAACCGATTTGAAGACTTATTACCTACGTAATTTTTGTTATAGGTATCGAATATACTTTCATGTGCATAAAGAAAAAAAACTTTTTACAAAAAAAAAAATAACCGACTTCACTAAAAAAAAAAAAACACTAACAGAATCAAAATAACTTTAATTTCGGAAGTCGATGTTTCCCGGTATTGTTTGTTTCTTATTTAACACAGACTTCCGAAAGTAAAGTTATTTTGATCCTTTTAGTCTTTTTTTTTTATTAATGACATGCTCGCGTTTGACCACCATCTCACCTGATGGTAAGCAATGATGTGGTCGACGATGGAGCACGCTTGCCTAGAAGTAGCCTATTCACTCTTGACTTAAAGACCCCTAAGTTGTAGCTATCTGGAAACACAGACTCCGGCAAGGAATTCCACTCCAGTGTTTTTTTAGTGAAGTCGGTTTTTTTTTAAGTTTTTTTTACTAAAAAGAATTATTATGATAAAAAAATATACCTACAACCGAATTGATAACCTCCTCCTTTTTTTTGAAGTCGGTTAAAAATGTCAGTTTGATGACATAAAAAGATGCCTTCAATTTTATTTAAATGTATGTGTGTATGTTTGAATTATAGATATGTATTTATTTTACTTTTATTTATTTCTCGCCAAATTTAGAAAAAATAGATATAAAAAAAGATAATAATAGGTATGTATAGATATTTGAAAACCATTCCAGGAAACGCCCAAAAATGTGAACTTTGGTGTTTACTTTCGAAAAAATTAGCCGCGACGTCATAGATTTTCAACGAATAAATAAGAAAGTGGCCTGCCACTCTGGGATCCACAAAATCTCCGTCTCCCACACAACAGTGGCTGTGGGAAAGTATTTTTTCTGTGAATATTTTTTACTGAGACTCAAAAACTCTTGTAATCATTAACATATAAAGGGCAAGGAAGAGTTCCGAGTACATCCGGTGTTTAAGTCCGTGGCACACTGGGATGGAGGCGTAGATCTTGTATGAAATTCCGTTTTATAAGTGCCCATGTAGGCAAAATAGGAACATTTTGATTTTTGAATGATTTTGATTTTAATTTTGAATTAAATGATATAGGTACCTACAAAAAACTATAATGATAAAGGTATAAAAAACTTGATTTTACATGTTTTTAGGGTTCCGTAACTCAAAAGGAAAAAACAGAACCCTTATAGGACCACTTTGTTGTCCGTCCGTCTGTCTGTCTTTTAAGAACCTTTATCTTAGGAACGCGTTGAGGTATCGAGTTGAAATTAAAACCATATACTCAGATCTGCGGTCCCTTGAAGCTGTGAAAAAATCAAACTACTGAGTTAACGAAAAAAAAATTTACGGCAGTTTATGTCGCAAAAAACGTGTATTTCGACACTCTCAAGGGAATCAAAATTCATAGGGTACTTCCCGTTGACCTAAAATCTTGAAATTTGGTATGAAGCGAGGTCTTATAGCACAAGTATAAAAAAAAATTTGAAAACTGTAAATTTTTAGCTACGCCACAACAAAAAAAATTTTTTTTTTTGTTATTCGGAAAAATCTTCGTAACTCAATTCGGGAATTGAACTATTTACATAGGAAGTTTGTACGGAACCCTCAGGGTGCGAGTCGGACTCGCACGTTCCCAGTTATATTATTTATTTAGTAGGTACAGCAGAAAAGCCTTAAGCACTAAAATACTTTAATCCTTTCACTCTGTCTTCTCATAGCATAGATGCTAAGTTGTTATAGCAAATTCTCACCGTGTGTATATCTCATCTCAGTGTGTCCCTCACCCCAGCATCTCGATGAGTACCTGCACATAATGACATCCTGTCCGAACTCTCAAGTATCTACTCATAAGAAACTATTACTCTTTCTGATTAATTAACTTTATTGTATTGACTCTTTATTGTATTAAATTATCATGCTTCTTTAGTTCCGTGTATTCTTTAACATTATTTTCAATGGTTGTTTTAACTTATTTTATTTCTTCCTTTATTAATGCTGAACATTGATTAGTTAAAACTCTCAACCATCAAATTATAGGAGAAGAAAAGAAATGGCAGTATACAAGGCAATGCACAAACCAGTCTGGAGCCTCTATTGAGCTCTGACATTTTGACAATTCAAAAGTGCCTGTAATTGGTCTATTTGAAATAAACGTTTATGATTTCTGGGGAATGATTACGTATCTTGCAGGAGATGAACGATAGCAAAAATCGCGTAATAATTGCTCTTCAATCGCAAATTCGCTTAATATTGTTTTGTTTTGTTTGTTTATATTTTTTTCCGCATACTTTTATTTTTTGTAATTTTTTTATTGGAGTACAATAACGAATATATCTATCTATCTATTTGTATTACATATTAGCGATAACGTGCCACACTAAAATATACATTGGGCAATGTATATTTTTGTGTGGCACGTTACGCACCATACGTAAAACATCGCAACGCGTTTTATTTCGTATTTGTATAGTTTTTGACAGCGAAGCGATAGCGATCGTCAAGCAAAGGCTTTCAAATTGCGTTAACCATTGTCTTGGGAACAGCAAGTAACAGGAATTAAAGAGCCTAGAAAGATTCCAAACTAAGGTATCAAAAAGAATTAACAAAACCAAAAATAGATACATTCTCCAAGGCCTAAAGTCTGTTTCGAAACCTGGGACTTGTTCTCGACACCCAGTGGAACTACTGACTAAAACCCACCTGGTGATCCTTCGTTTGCTCTTTGTATTCTAGGGCTACGGTAACTCTTTTGGATAAAAGCAGCCCTAGTTGGCGAATGTCCAGTCCATTTTGCTGGAATCTCTTTGAGGCTCGCTGGTACACAACGCGCCATCGATTCAGGCTTAATATTTACCAGACGGCCAGCTACCTAATGGCCACCCTGAACTATGCAAAAAAAAACTCTAAATTATATTAACCTTAATCTAAATAACGAGCTATAACTTGCCAAAAATGGCTCCCAAAAACCTTAATGTCCAATTTTTGGCGCCGAATCGACCACCCTTTTCGTCACACTCAATAAAAACGATAAAAACGTTAGGAAATATCTGGTAGAAGTAATTAAAGTAAATTAAGTTATAACTTGGGGCAAAATATCGGTCACAGATGATGTTAAGTATTTTTTTGTGAAAGAGGTGCGATGTTTTGATAAAAAAACTGGCCGCTTCAAATGGCCAACTTCAAGTTGTGGAGCTTAAGAAGGTCCTTTTCCATCCGCCTATCGTCAACATCGAGCTTGGTTTAAAAGCTAGTTGCTTCATCTAATGCAATCCAACGTGATTTTTGATGAAGAGGCAATGCAAAAAAAGAGAGATAACGCCTGAAAACTCTGTTGGCATTCGGTAATTCCGTGATTTACTCGAATATTTCACAAAACTTGTTCCAGGAAATGCGTGTTTTTTTTAACCCTTAAAAGTTTTTTAGAAAAATTGTTGTCATTCAGAATCTCGATTAAATGTGCAAGGCTCTATTGATGTACTTTTTTATATTTTTACTATATGAGTACATTATGGAGGGCCAAAATTCACGTAAAATAGCAGATTTTCAGAGGTCTTTACTAGATTAGTTTTACACAAATTTATATTTTGATTTCTATAGAAGCCTAGATAATTTCCACAAGATAGCTGTGTAACCAAAAGAATCTAGAGAAAGATGTGTAATAACATCATAATCACCTATGAGCGGTTGTATGAAAATGTACCTCGAAAAGGACGCTCTTAAGAAACTATGGGCTCCCTAAATGAGAAATGAAAACAAGAAATAGTCGTAAAATAAAATTATTTCAAAGGATAATATAGATTGAAAGACTATAGAGTAGTATTTCTCAAACCATCGCGTCGTGACTAAACATTGAATGCGCCTTGAAAAGCCGATGCTTACCATCAGGTGGGATCGGGATCGCAGTCAAGCACTAGTTTATATCAATTAAAAAAATAATACTTAGGTTGTAGCTTAGGGTAAAAAGACATCCTTTTCATTGAAACAGAGCTTGTATTTAACTATATTACATTTAGAGAACATCAATCGTCATCATCATTTTCTTTTTTTTTTTAAGAGTAGATCTATGTATATACAGGGTGTATTTGACATCAACGCCCAAACGAATACCATAGATCCAGTAGGAAAAAAAAAAAGTAGGAGTACCTACATGATTCTGGAAAATTCCACCACTGGCGGGTGGAATTTTTCGTAGGTTTTTTCCTAATTAAAACAAAATCTTAACGTTTTTTAATTTAAACTGTATGTCGTGTGTGTGTGGTGACTGGTCTGTTGGTCTAGTGGTTAGTGACCCTGACTGCTATGCCGGAGGTCGTGGGTTCGATTCCCACCCAGGACAAATGTTTGTGTGATGAGCATGATCATTTGTTCTGTGTCTGGGTGTAATTTATCTATATATTTTTTTTTTTATTAATGATAGGCTCGCGTTTGACCACCATCTCACCTGATGGTAAGCGATATGTATGTATTTAGAAATATATAAGTATGTTTATCAGTTGTTTAGTACCCATAACACAAGCTCTGCTTAGCTTGGGACTAGACGGCGCGGCGTTGTGTGATAGTTGTGGAATATTATTATTTCCTTTATTTACTTTATATACACATTTTGTACATTTTTAAATATTTCTTAAAACATATATAAAAAAAAACATTTAAAAATATAAAAAATAGTACCCCACCGGTACCGGGAACAGGGTCCAAGCTACCGGCGGTCAGGGCTCCAGAGAAAGGAACTTCCTAACGATACGAGCCGTGTCCAGGAGTACCGCTTTCTGAATCAAGGCCTTGATCCAGCCGCCTAACGCGAGCCTCCTAAGGTGTTGGTCGAGGCTCTTGGCTATTAAGCCATTGGCTGACACGACTATCGGTACAATGATCGCCGAGTCCACATCCCACATGTCGACAACCTCGCGAGCCAAGTCAATATACTTGATTTGTTTATCTTTCTCGGCTTTCACGAGGTTCTCGTCATGCGGAACGGATATGTCAACAATCATTACACGCCTCTCGCTTCGGTCCACCACCACTATATCAGGCTTATTGGCTACAATAGTCCTGTCAGTGATGATGGGCCGATCCCAGTACAAAGTGATATGACCATTATCAAGAACTGGGCCGGGCTCATACCTGTAGTACGGCACTTCCGATTCCACAAGAGAGTATTTCAGAGCAAGTTGCTGATGGATAATCCTGGCTACAAGGTTGTGTCTATGCAAGTACTCTCCGTTAGCTAGACGAGAACAACCAGAGATAATGTGACGAATTGATTCTCCCGGACGGTGACATGCCCGACAGATGTCAACCGTGCCGTCCTTCACAATAAATCTCCGGTAGTTATTCGTCATGATAACTTCGTCCATAATTGCACAGACAAAACCTTCGGTTTCCCCAAAGAGGTCACCGAAACGCAGCCAGGCTACGGACGCCAATTGGTCTACATCGGGCCCGTGAAAGGCCCGGAAAAAGCGTCCGTGAAGTTCCTTGCTCTGCCATACTTCCCTGCGATCGTTAGTGTCAAGCACTACCGGTTTGCGCCAGTTCTCGTTAGCCAGAGAGAGCGGGGTGAGTCCCTTGTCCACTGTCACTACATCTCGATGCATACCCACGTCGGTAGCTAGGAAATATTCCCTGAGACTGCATACCTCGCGGTTGTGTAGGGTCTTAGCATTTAAAAAACCTCGCCCCCCACACTTCCGCGGGATATACAGTCTCATCACCGACGATCGTGGGTGATGCATTCGGTATGCAGTCAGCAGAGTGCGGACCCTCCTATCCAGGGCGTCAAGTTCCGTTTGAGTCCATTTGAGTACACCGAAAGAGTACATCAATACCGGCATGACCCAACCATTGAAGGCGCGCACCTTGTTTCCGCCTGAAAGAAGGCTATTGAGTACCTTCTTCAGGCGTCCAAAGAAACGCTCCTTCAACGATTGCTTCATGTCAGTGATATTGATGCCTAGAGCTTCCGACATACCCAAATACTTATAGGTTTCGGTTGGAGAGAGGGATCTCAGGTTTATGGAATCCGTGAGTTGAGTGCCCACGGATTCCACAACCTCCCCTCGCTTTACATGCATGACCGCACATTTGTCCACACCAAACTCCATCCTGATGGCACTACTGAAGGTTTCAGTTACCTTCAGTAGCTCCATCAGTTGCAGATTGTTGGGGGCAAAAAGTTTCAGGTCATCCATGTAAAGTAGGTGAGATATTACCTGACCACCTCTCTTCACCCGATAGTCTAGACCTGAATTCTCCAGCAGTGTGCTTAGAGGATTCAAGGCTAGGCAAAACCAAAGTGGACTCAAACTATCACCCTGGAATATACCTCGCTCGATCCGTACAGGTTCGCTATTCCTCTGGATATGTCGACATCCTGGATAGTGGAGGACCGTACTCCATTGCCTCATACACGACATCAGAAAGGTGCGTAGTGTTGTATCAATTTTATACAATTCCAGCACCCTCATGAGCCATGTATGAGGAACAGAGTCATAGGCCTTCTTATAATCTATCCAACATGTCGACAGATCCTTTCGGAAACGTCGAACCCGTTGGCTAATGGTCATATCAATGAGGAGCAGCTCCTTAGTACCGCGGGACCCGTTCCTACATCCATTCTGAGAAGGTGACATGATCAAATTTTTGTCAATATGACTATTAATTTTGCTTCTCAGTATGGATGTAAGAACTTTATAGACCGTCGGCAAACACGTGATCGGTCTATAATTTTTAGGCTCCGCAGTACTACCTGACTTATGGAGCAAGTGGGTTATTCCTGTTGTTAGGAACTGAGGTAGCGACCCTGACTCTAAGGCAGACTGAAACTGATATGCCAAGCGAGCGTGCGATCTTGTAAACCACTAAATCCAGAAATTGTGCAGCCCATCCGGCCCTGGAGATTTCCAGTTTGGCAACGGACGGACTGCACGAGCTACATCTTGGGGGCTGATGTCAATTGCCCCCATTTGTGGTATTGGATCGCACGCACGCTCGACCTCTCGAGTCCAGTCACCCTCGGTGTGACTGACCGGCATCGACCAGATGCTGCGCCAGAATGAACTCATGGCGTCATCATCCGGGAGGCGCGCATCAGTCACACCTTGGTCCGGTCTCTCCCAAGCCCTATAAACCCACCTTTCATTACTCCGGAATGTGCGATTCTGGGTGTAACGCTCCACCCGCCGCTTATACCTGCGGATACGGTTTGCCCATGCATACACCTTCTGCTTCAGGAAGTCGTTGCGCTCTGTGACACGGGACATATAGTCTCGGGGGCTGATGTCAGTCCCCGAAAACGCCCGCCTCACAAAGCGCATCACTCTTGGGCGTGTGTTGCCCTCCCTGAAGCAGATTAGTTTGTCGATGAGTGCTCTGGCCCCACCAATACGACGCTCGATCCTGCACTGCCAAGCCGGCACGGCTGGTTTCGGTCGTGTAGCTACGTCACAGTTTGGAAACTTGACGTGAGCTACACGACATGCCGCAACAGCTGCGCAGTACATTATCGAGTGTGTATCAATGAGATCTTCGCAGTCGTCAAAATAGTTTGACAACTGCAAATCCAGAGCAGCCACCAGCGCCTTATTCTTATTATGCATGGGCAAACGAGGTAAGCGCGGCCTAAGTTCGAGCGGCATGTTGCGATACTCCCGAATAGCACACTCCAAAGCACTCCTCAATTCATTGTTGCACTGGGTACTTACATGTGTAACCATGTCAGTAATCTCTTCGTCAGCATGGTCGGAAAGATGGTTGGACGGTGGTACCATCACTGGTAGCACAGGCTGCGACGAAGGAGCAATGGCATGGTTACTCATTTCCGTACGGAGGCGATCAAGTACAGTATCGTCCAACATATGATTACGCTGGATAACCCGCACCTGATCCGACAGTCGTTGGGCCGAAACGTTGACAGCTGGCTCAAGCACCTGAAACAAAGAGAGCATCCGAACACGGTACGCGGTCAGGTTGTTTCCTCCCTCTGTAGCCCCATAGTATGCGCGCATGACGTTCTCATTGATGGATTGCGTCCATCGCATGCGCTGCACACTTCCGCCGGGAGCTGGGACCCTATCAGAGGCCGGTGGGCCTCGAGGTCCTAAGCCACTCGGCGGCCGGCGTCCTCTCCGTCGACGCGCAGGTGGTGGTGACGTGGGCGGAGAAAAGTACTCGTCACTGGAGCTCGACGCAACTGCCACGGCCTGTGTCACAGCACTCACGGTGGGGCTGGATTCCGGCGGCGGCGAGGCGGAGCTGAGCGACGAGGCCGGAGGTGGTAGGCGTGCACGGCGAGCTGCGGCTCTGGTCAACATTTTTGCGGTCTTTTCGCTTTTCAGCTTCAATTTTCCATAGTTTCTATTTTTGTCGTTATGATTTCATCTTTGTTTTTCTCTCATATTTGTTATTTCTGAGGTTACTTCTTTTTATTTTCATGATTTTAGGGTGTTTTGGATTTATTAGATAAATTTGTTATAAAAAAATTGTGCAAAGAAAATTTTAGCTTGTCACTTGGTTGACAGCCGAGCCACATATTATTATTATTATTATATTATTATGTAATCTTTATTCTAACTTTTTTTGAAAAAAAAATGAATGAATTACTTTTAAAATTAAAAATGTCATCGGAGTTGATTAGAATAACGTTTTTGTCTACCCCGATGACTTTTTAATTAATTAATTTTTAATTTTTTGCTTTTTATTAAAACTACTAGCTTCTGGTGTTTTATTAGTGCCAATGTAGCATAAGCATAAGCATAATCAGCCTTATAATATTCCCACTGCTGGGACACACACACAGGTCTCTCTAGGAGAGGGAATTGGCCGTAATCCACCACGCGGGCCCAGTGTGAGTTGGTGGATGTCACAAAAGTTCAAATTTTTATTCTAGGACATGTCGTTTTCCTGACGATTTTTTCCTTCGCCGTTTTGAGAGCAGTGGTGATGAAATAAGTTACGCAAAGTAATGCTCCTGGCTGGTTTTGAACCCGCGACCTACAACTCGTAAGTCGGGGCCGTTACCACTCGGTCGCCATGTAAATTAAAAACATTTTAAATTGAAGAGCTTGTAAGCGAATCGATTGAACTTAACTTATTTTTCTTTTATTTAAACAGTCCCTAGTTATGCTCCCTTTTTCCTATTTGAGATGTTATATTTCATCACGCCCGAACGGCTGAACCGATTTGAATGAAATTTGGCACACGGATAGACCACATCCTAGAATAGCATACATAATACTTTTTATGACGGGAGTATGCGGCAGAATCTAGTAAATATACAAAATGATACACAATCAAAAGATTACCTATCTAAATATACTGAACTCAACACCCAATCGTTTTACAATTTCAATACGGACTCCCAAAAAAACTTCATAGGAAGGAAGCTTCTTTACCTTTGCCGCCACTGACTTGCAGTTTCTGAAGTGGAATAAAAACTCCCATGGTGGCTCTATGGTGTGGGGACGGTAAAAAACCCACCCAGGCACGATGACTGTGGGGAATTGTGCTAAAAAGTGTGAGCTTAACGAGTGACGTCTGATGAATTAATTTGTATTTGACAGGTTTATTTTATGTGAGAATTGAAGCGAATGAATGTGAGTATAGTGCTCCTAGAGAACTGCTAGGGACCTAGTGTCTTAACTACCCAACCAGCAAAAACTAGGCTTACAACAATCTCAAGACTACTGTTTTTTTGCTCTTAAATCACTCCTATATAATGATATAAGCCTGGGTTTGGGCACTATTATAAGCATATTTAGTTTAATATCGTTCTAATATCAGTCTAATTGAATGCTGTTTGCACTTACTGAAATCTAGCCAAAATTAATTTAAGCCGACTTAGGCTAATATTGCTTTTACGTAAGTATCTTGTAAGTCTGTATAGGCTTATATTGGTCTAAGGTTAGAATATTTTGAGAATTTTACGTCAGATTCAACTTAAAAGTTCGTGTGAGTATTGGTTTGAAATTAAATGAAAACAAATTAAAGTTGAGTGAAGTTAATGTTTATAATAATGTACGGCACTTTAGTATAAAAGTAAAAGTAGTTTTACGGTAAGTAATCGTATTGGAATTTATTATTTACTGTTAATTAGACCTCATATTACGCTTCAAAATTCATGCGCCTTGTTAAATAAGGTATTTTCTGTTCTCGTTTAATTATTTTATTTGTTAATTTGTATTGATAGTGGCGCCATTAGTATAGCTGCATTTTACAAGCGCACTATTAGACTAATGTAAGATTATTTACTCTAATTTTAGCATTCGGTATACTAAAGATAACTCCATATTGGAATAAATTAGGGTTCCTAGCAATTTTACATAAAACCTTAAATCGACAAAGTAAAAAAAAGAAATTAATCTTAAGGCTATACGGACATGAAGTCGGGTTTTTAACCGACTTCAAAAAGGAGGAGGTTCTGTGTTCGGCCGAATGTATTTTTTGTATTGTAAATTTGAGAGTGATTTTGGATCAACATTGATCCAAAATCACTCTAATATCATACTTATCCAGTGCTATTGATCTTACATTAGTTTCAAATAAGATCAGAAATGCACGTACTCACAGTACTCTTATGCTATGCTGATATTAGTCTGACATCTTACAATAGCATTTAGCAAGTCTAATATAAAATCAAACGAGCTTAGAAAATACCCATATAAGACCAATTTTTTCTCAAGTGCAACTAGTCTTAGTAAATGCTCTTATATACATATATGAGACTTGGTTATGAGACTGAGCGTTCTTGAGGCCATACCGGCTTGTCTAAAAGTAATATAGGATCGATGGTATGTTCTAAAACAAATATAAGAGCGCTTTAAGCCTACCACTCTTAAAAAGTGCGAGTTCTGAGACTGTTTTGCTGGTTGGGTATGTTATGAGATAATTATTTCATTGGTAAAAAAGTCACAATATTGGGCTAACTAATAGGAGGTCAATATAATAAAATAGCAGTGGTGGCTGGTGGCCGAGTGGTAAAGGCCCCGACTTACGAGTTGTAGGTTGCGAGTTCAAACCCAGCCAGGCACATTACTTTGTGTAATTTATTTCATCACCACTGCTCTCAAAACGATGAAGGAAAACATCGTGAGGAAACCGGTATGTCCTAGAACCAAAAATTCGAAGACATGTGACATCCACCAACTCGCACTGGGCCCGCGTGGTGGATTACGGCCCATACCTTCTCCCAGAGAGGAGGCCTGAGTCCCAACAGTGGGAACATTATAAGGCCGAATATGCTATGCTATAATAAAATGCCATAGCATGAATAGTATAATCAATCTATTAATATTTCCACAGCTAACTGTAGCCTCCTTCCTGGCAGACGCAATACCTGGGCCTCACCACACCTCATTTTTGAACGCAGCGCTGAGGGCCTATGTGTCGATTCTAGGACATTGTTTTCTGCACCGTTTTGAGAGCAGTGGTAATGAAATAAGTTACACAAAGTAAATTCCTGCTCGAGTTAGAACCTGTGATATACACACGCAAGTCGGAGCTGTTACCACAGGGCCACCACTCATCCTTATTGGATATTGTAGAATTTAATAATCTGATTCAGAAACTTGACAGTGAACTCCAAATAATTAATTAATTCAAGCATTCTAACCCAAGTGTAAACTTATTAAGAAATGCCTTCTTAATAAAAAAAGCTCAAGAACATGCACCCTTGAGCTTTGAGTTTTTTACACAGCGTGAGGGTGGCAAAAATTCCGGTAGCCAAACTAAACAGCAGCGCCACTTGACACCGTCAAGTGTTTTGTTAACAAAACTACAAATATTTGAAGTTATTTAGAAGGTTCTATAATGTTAACAGCTGATGGGAATAGGGAGAAATCAATTAAAAAATATTTTAGGCTTTTTTTTGAAGTGGTTAATCATCCCGTGACTTTTACCGTTCTAGGGTAAACTGAGAGAGCGTGTCAGACTTTTACTGACTAAAATCTATCTGTCCCTTTATTTAGGTGGGAAATCATGAAATGACTTCTCCAATTCTAGGGGGAGCGTGTTACACACTCCCTGTGTCAGAATTTTACTGACTAAAACCCACCTGAGTTCTTCAATTGCCTTTTGCGGTCTACTAGTATGCCCGTGGTAACTCTTTTGCGGTCTATGCTCGTGGTAACCCTTTTGCGGTCTATGCCCGTGGTAACTCTTTTGCAGTCTATGCCCATGGTACCTAACTCTTTTGCCCATGCCCGTGGTAACTCTTTTGCGGTCTATGCCCGTGGTAACTCTTTTGCGGTCTATGCCCGTGGTAACTCTTTTGCGGTCTATGCCCGTGGTAACTCTTTTGCGGTCTATGCCCGTGGTAACTCTTTTGCGGTCTATGCCCGTGGTAACTCTTTTGCGGTCTATGCCCGTGGTAACTCTGTTGCGGTCTATGCCCGTGGTAACTCTTTTGCGGCCTATGCCCGTGGTAACATCCATGTAAAAACAGCATATTTTATGTAAGCCCTTTTCTTAGCAAAAAAATATTTCACTTGAGATAGCAGTTGTTGAACAAAGATATTCTTCAACATTTTAATAATAGCGAAAAACATAAATTAAGTTCGAGTTTTTTTAACATCGAAACAAAAATGGTAACAAAACGGCTTTTATCAAAATCCCACAGATTTATCAAATAAACATTGCTAATTATAAACTTTTGTTATAATAAAAGCGTTCGAAATCATCCTTTTTCACAGACAAATCCTTTACAAAGAAATTAATTCGCTTATACTACAATAGGACAATAACATTCACTATTGTAGGAATATAAAAGACAGTTTTACCGCCAAAACTTTTTTGACAGGACATTGAGAAAAAAACCAAAAACATTTAACAATCATAGAAATGAAAATTGACCCTTAACTCGAGGAAATAAAGTAGATGTATTAGTTTTCGGCACGCAGGGTAGAGGTTGTCGGAAAAATGTCCCGCGGAGCGAAAGAGTAAATGAAAAAGTTTGACTATTGTTTTCGCTCAGTCGCTGATAGGTGGTATTTTTTATTAAAAAATATGATTTATTATTGCCAATTGATAAAAAGGATGCGCTGTTTGGTTCTTCCGGTGTGAATAAAGTTTTGAAGTAAGAAAGAAATATATCAAAGAAAATAAATTAATCAATTTTGTGGAACATGGTCAAGGAATTTTTTGAAGGATATGTAACGTATGTCTTTAAAAACGAAAATAAAAATAATAAAAAAAAATTGCCCTATACTCCTGTATCGTGGGTGCGCGTACAAAAATGTAAATTCACATACACAAGACACCTACAACTATTTGTACCGTGTGGGAATCGAACCTGCGACCTGCAGCACAGTAGCAAATCACTCAACTACTGCGCCAACTGTGACAACACACAAGCACACACAATGTAGGAACCAATTCAAGTAGAAATAAATATTTAAAACAATAAAATTGTCCACCTTACGGCTGCGCCAAATAATATAATTTATGTAATCGACGAAATAATAGCATCTCATATATTAAAAATTATCTAGGTACGACCATAAGAAAATCATATTCTAGACAACGTCTAAGTCTAGATGCAATATACCTACTCCGTTTTACAGGTACTTTAAATGCTCTTTTACGGTTTACAAAAATATGATTTAATTTCTCAAAGATTAATATAGAACCGCTTAAAGAGATCTTTTTAATAATTATAATTTAATAAAAAAATCCAGGCCGTAAAAAAAAAATACTTACAAGTTTTTTTTTTATTATTATTGATAGGCTCGCGTTTGACCAATATTTATCATCGATCGATCGATCGATCGTAAACGATGATGTGGCCGACGACAGCGCACGCTTGCCTAGAAGTAACTTATTCACTTTTGACATAAAGACTCCTAGGTTGTAGCTATCAGGAAACAGACTCCAGCAGGGAATTCCTGTTCTTAGCTTACGCACAGTGAATGCACACAGTTGGGTACCTATACTCCATCTGTTTAGGTAATTAACTAAATGTAAACAATATTGACATGTCTTTTATCTAAAAGTTGTCTAAAAACGTTATCAAAAAATGTTTACAATTTGTTATTTACCTATACCAATGTTTGGTAATTAACTAGATACAAATAATCTTTGTATGTCTTTTATACGATTTTTTTTTTAAATAAAAAGGCATACAAGATTGTTTACGTTTAGTTAACTACCTAAACAAATGGAGTATAGTTATAAATTGTTTAAAATTATCGATACTAAAATTATAAAGATGTAAATTTTGCTTTTTTTTTTGCTTGTAGGAGGTAATCTGTGAAAATACTGGTCCCATTGCTAAAAATTTTTCACTGATAAAAAGCTGCTTTATTCCTGAGTGACATAAGCATATCTTATGTACGAGGGCGAAGCGGCGGGCATAAGCTAGTCGCCAATAGTTATTTAAACAAATCGAACTATTTTATGAGTAAGTACATTGTGAAGAAATAGCTTTTGTGATATTTAATTCAAGATTTTTTTCCTGTTTACTGTTCGTAAAAAAATCTTGTCTATTAAATTCTTGACAAAGAAATTATCACATAACAGAGCCCCTTGGATCATTGTTTGATACTTAAAATTCGCCGCCGAAGGTAAACCCTTGAATTAAAAAAACTATAATTAATTCGCTGAGCCTAAATCCTTAAAAAACAATATGAATAGTGATTCTATCAAACTTGACAAAATGATGACGATTAAAAATGAAGCAGACACATAGGTATTTTTCTCATCAAAAAAAAAACAAATTCCATTGCTACTTGCGTAAGCAGGACAACAATACAATGCGTTTCAAATAAGAATAGGATCGATTGCCATGTTGTGACGTCATGTCATACTGTCAAATCGTAAGAAATTGGGCAAAATTGAAGAACTCAGAGATGAGCAAAATTGAAGAACTGGATTCTGATTAAACTATTTTCGTTAACAGTTCGTAAATAAATTAAATTTTAATTGTTTCAATTCTTCTTTTTGACAGACAGTATGACGTGACGTCACTACCTGGCAATCGATCCTATTCTTATTTGGAACGCATTGTACATTTAAACATTTTTAGTATTTGAGTGCGAGTAAGATTGAATTAATTCTAGCTTCCATTGGAATTTTTTGACGGGATTTCTTCGAGTGAAGTTCAGTGGCTGTTTTAACCTTTTGACGTGCGTAATTAGAGACACAATAGTAAGACAATGGCTTCCGGGCGCCGGCTACCGCCTGAGCGTTAATGAATTAATTATTTGCAAATTGATTCTTAGTGGATATTGTGATGTAAAATTGGTGTAGTTTTGTATCTCGAGTGTCTGTGCAAATAGACAATATGTGGAATCATTGAAACAGGCACGAGCTCGGTAAAATGGAGCTGAGAATTTTATTGTAGTGTTAACTATCAATCAATCATTTATTTTGTCCCAACACTGCGTCTATCTCCCAACACTTCCAGTACGCGGTCGCCACTCCAGAACCTTTCGGCCCCAACGGCCATCTGTTCTGTGAGCAATGTGCCCTGCCCATTGCCACTTAAGGTGAACCGATGACCTAGTGAAGGTTGCGGGAATCCGATGGATGCGAGACGCACAGGACCGTTCATTGTGGCGACATTTGGGGGAGGCCTATGTCCAGCAGTGGACGTCTATCGGCTGAAATGATGATGATGATGATGATGTTAACTATCTCGGCGAAGTATGCCGAGAAGGTTGACTTGATACGTTTGCCAAATACTACAAAAACATTAGAATGTACATCCATTTTCTAATTAGTTAGAAACATGTAATCTTTATTATTTTGACTGAAGGACTTTGTATCCATGATCAAGAGATAAATAAAAAAAAAATCTAGCTTCCACTCGATATTGCCACATCAAAAATACAATGACAAAAAAAAAATCGAATATCGTTCGACTCCCTGTTGCGCAAGCGCAGTTATAGAAACATTTCACCAGATTTAACGCCCAAAAGGCGGCTTTATAGGGTTTGCATAAATTTTATATGAAATACGAAATTATTATGTCATGGGAAACGTTATGGGCGGTCGGGGTTATTGTTTTTTTGTTATATTTATGATTTTTATGACGTCATTATTTTTATAGTTACGAAATTGGGTTTGAAGTATAAAAATGTAAAATATGTGAGATCTTTCTTGCTAGCGCCATGCGCCTTAGATTTCGAGAGCTGAAGAAAGTACACTCTGATCCCACTTTTTTTTTTTAATGATTTGAACTAATGCTTGACTGAGATCCCACCACTGAATCAAAGAGCCTACTTTCAGCAATTTGATCAAAGTAATTTTTCGTTTTTAAAGCTCATAAAAAACTTAGTTACCGACCCATTGTTATCTCCTAAGAAGCTCATAAAACGGAAGTCCAAACAACCGGATACACCACCATAAACAAAAACAACCAATCAAAACAAATTCGAAATTAAACTGGAGTTAACTCAAACACAACATGTTTATCAAAAGGGTTAACAATTACATAAATTAATACATCCTTTTTATCTAAAAAGGTATATGTTTTTATATTATTGTACGCGTAAAATCACTTCCTCTATCATTTGAGTGTTTTTTCCCGCCATCTGACGCCATTTTTTCATCCAAGATGACTGCCACATATGTCGTTGGTAGCACGTGTTTAAAAAGTTATGTTTTTGGAACGAGCGGCTTATTAGACTTCATTTTATTGTGAAAATATCTTAACAAAATTGCAAATGACACCTTCTCCTTTTATCTGACACCTCATGGCAAATTAGTTTCGTGTAATATTTTGGCAAATTTGTAATGCTGATGTGACAGATTGGGTATCGATTTCACATAATTTAAACTGGAATATGTTTGATTCCAGACTTTTATATTAATAGTAATGTCCAAGACAAAATTGTTCAGGAATTTAATGTATATGCTTTTGAATATCTTTCATTATTAAACGCTAAAAAAACTGTAGGTACCAACGAAATTTTGTTCGGGAGTCCGCCATTGTTTGGAGACAGTGTAGGTACTTATGTCATTTTCAAATTTATATATTTTTTAATTTTCAATGTGACAATTACAAAAAAGGAATATGCTTGATAGGCTTGCGTTTGACCACTATCTCACCTGGTGGTAAACGATGTGGTTGACAATGGAGCATGCTTGCCTAGAAGTAACCTATCCTGATGCTAATGATGCTACTTTAGTAATTTTCTTGAGCGATTTTTTTTTTAACAGGTTCAATAATTTATCTATGTTTGCCCACGGCTTTATCATTTGGAACTATATACTGTACAAAATCATGATAAGGGCGTCATATATTTTGTAAGCATCTCTTTTGTAGGAATGCACTTTATCGATCATAAGTGAGTTCATACTTCGACCCGCAACTGGCCAATTTTCGGGTGGCTGTTGTTTACCTTTTTTGTAGGCTGGGTCCACACTTGGTCCTATGACCAAGTGTGGCCCCAGCTACCTTAGCTGCTTAGGTACCTAGCGTGTCTTCTCCGGCTCTTCGCGTAACCACGTGCTGACCTTTTTAGGTCAAAGGGTTTGAGCACTTTCTTCATTAACATATTGTTTGATACCCAATGCGTTCTGCCATCCTATTTTTTTACCAGCAGTATAATTATTTTTATTCAGTTGTTCTCACAAACTACCGTTGGAACGAGTCGTTTATGGTGTCGTGTCTGGTCCAGGTAACTCCCCGGTAGTTGATTTTAGACTGTTGTATATAATAATAATAATATTCCTACCACTTTCACATAACACCATCTAGTCCCAAGTTAAGCAGAGCTTGTGGTATGAGTACTAGACAACTGATAAATCATAGTCATATACTTATATCCAAATACATAGGTACATATTGGCCCCGACTTACGAGTTGTAGGTCGCGGGTTCAAACCCCGCCAGGCGCATTACTTTGTGTAATTTATTTCATCACCACTGCTCTCAAAACGGTGAAGGAAAACATCGTGAGGAACCGGCATGTCCTAAAACCAAAAATTCGAAGACATGTGATATCCACCAACCCGCACTGGGCCCGCGTGGTGGATTACGGCCCATTTCCTCTCCTAGAGAGGAGGCCTGAGTCCCAACAGTGGGAACATTATAAGGCCGACTATGCTATGCTATGCTATACATACTAATATTATAGATTAATTATACCCAGACACAGAACAAATG
Source organism: Mythimna impura (assembly GCA_905147345.3). Taxonomy (NCBI): domain Eukaryota; kingdom Metazoa; phylum Arthropoda; class Insecta; order Lepidoptera; family Noctuidae; genus Mythimna; species Mythimna impura. Next base: position 27,907,815 of record LR990351.1, on the reverse strand, counting down.
ATTCGTGCTCATCACACAAACATTTGTCTTGGTGGATCGGAATCGAACCCACGACCTCCAGCATAGCAGTCAGGGCCACTGACCACTAGACCAATAGGCCAGTCAAGTTATGTTATATGTTCTAATCACGAAGGGAATACTCTGATACCGATGTAGAATTTTGAATTTTAGTTCTTATCTAGCGTCATAGATGTCACTACAGTTGTACTCGTATAATATTGTTTTATACTGAAACCAAATTACAAAATATATTTTGATGGTACTTTTTTTTTTTTTTTTTTTCGGTGGGAAAATCATCTTATGACATCCCCCGCCCTTGGGCGGGGCGGGAGATAGTGTCAGACTTTTACTGACTAAAAACCCACTCCTGTTCCTTCGTTGCCTTTCGTACCAGGGCCGAGTCTTCCTTTCAGAATCAGACCCTTGGCCCCAGTAGGCTTCGACCCTGCTAGGCCCCTACAGTTGCTGACATCTCCTTGAGGCGCGCGTGGAACAGCACGCGCCGTCGACGACTTGGGCTCGGTCCGGACGGTTACCGGACGGTCGGACGGCGAGCCACCCATTGCTCGCCGTCCGCAAGCCTGCGCCTACGATGGCCGGAAATCGGGATCGGAATCCCGGCGGCGATTGGGGCGTGAGGACCGTTGCCTCACGCGATCGGCCGCCTCCTTTGCTAGCATTACTGCTTCGCAGAAGGAGGCGACCGCCTGCCACTTCTCCTCGCTTCGGACCATGGCCTGTACCAAGGCCCGGCGCGAGAGATCGCCGGCTTGGAAAATCATAAAGCCCCTAAATTACTTTTCCCGCTCAGGGAGCTCGCTCCAAGAGAGGAAGTGTCAGATTTTTACTGATTAAAACCCACGTGTTCCTTTCGTTGCCCATTACGTCCCAGCCCCCTTGGCCAAGTTACAACCGTTTCGTGTAGAATTCTGTTCTCCAATCGGTAACGCAATTGTAGAAAACGATAAGTAGCCATGTTGACGCGCCTGAGTCGGCCGCTCGTTTTACAATGTAGCGTTTGTATAACAAAGGATGTAGAGTTAAACATTGTAGAAACGATAACAATTCATTTTCTCATTTTGAACGATGTGAACTTGGCTACGAATTTTATATTCGTTTGTTCTGACCACGTGACTTTACGTTGAGATGATGTCATTCCCATACATTTGATTCGTTTTCAACTAGCGTTAACGATTGCAGATTATCAGCTTGGCTAGGGGTGCAGAGCTGATAGGACTCTTCTCAACAAACCCATAGCCCTGGTTATTGTTGTCACTCATATGCTCCTCACTAACTCTCGCCATCTAGATTCACACGAACCCCTAGCCACCAAGGAAGCCGAGCAATGGGTAGCTCGCCGTGATTCCATCCGGCCGTCCGGCTGGTCGTCGACGGCGGGTAGTGTTCCACGCGCACCTCAACGAGACCTTACTTCCACCACCCTTACCACCTCTACCTCCTACCTCTACCTGGTTAGTTATGCACATACTTCAAATTAATTACTGCCAATCATACAATCCTCACTTACAGTCGTCATCTAGATTCACACGTACATTCTTACTTGTCCATGCAGACCTTCAATTAGTATACCCCTCACGCGAGCCTAAGGCTGCGGCAGCTTTGTCTTAAGTCCCTAAATGAAATTGTTATGTAAGAGAGCGAAAATTTAAATGATCTTAAAATGGAAATAGCCTTAAGTTAGTCGTCAAATGTTTAAGGACATTCCTCACACCTTCGGAAACGTGACTCTTTAAGATTCCTCTTTAATTGAATGGGCAGTGATATTGACGATAATTTGTCACGAATGTCACGAAGCAACGAGTTTTTTAACTGGGCTGCAAAAGTTATGAGTTGTGGTGCGGATCGTGTGATTTAAGGCCCTAACTCCCGAATAGTGCTATAAAACAGTGATTTTCTGAAGCTAATGGCTAGGTCAAAAGGTTTTTTATTTTATTTATTTATTAATTCTTTATGCACACAAAAGTACAGAGGCGGACTTAATGCCTTATGGCATTTTCTGCCAGTCAACCTAGGTCAAAAGGTTTAAAAAAAATAAATGTTTATTATAGATTCATGTACAATATTATCAACATATGATTTTTTTGTAAGACTAATACTTTTGCAAAAAAAAAAAATTATCAACATGATATTTTTTCGCTTGTTTTCCCTACTCCTTTTAAACGGCTTTGGTCTTTAGAAATATGTTTACACAAATAAATTGCTTGTTAGGTGTTCTTTAGAATGTAATAGCATATTTAAATCAATCAATATTTCGCAAAGAAAATGGATTTAAAGGTCAGCGGGGCTCTATCCGAGCGCAGCTGGGCGGAATTAAATGCACACATACTCCGGCCTCCTAGGGGCCGGCAGTACGAGTATGTGTAGTAAGTAATTCACTTGGTATAATCTTTTTTTGAATTTACGGAATTTAAAGGGAACTCCAACACAGTGGTGGCCCAATTGTAAAAGTAAGGACCCGTTCAAGCTCAGGCCTCCTAGCCAAGTTACAACCGTTTCGTTTCGATTCTCTTTTCGTCGATCGCCTCGAGTAGGCCACGCCTCCGATTCCTTTATTCTGACGTCATCTCAACGCTCAGACACGTGGTCAGAACAAAGGAATAGGAGGTGTGGCCGACTCGAGTCGATCAACGTAAAGAGAATCGAAACGAAACGGTTGTAACTTGGCTAGGGGGGCAGATAAGCGCTTTACTTTGTGTAATTTATCTACACTAATATTATAAAGAGGTAAAGTTTGTTTTTTTTTTGGTTGTAGGAGGTAATCCCTGAAAGTACTAGTCCAATTGCAAATTTTTGTACACCGATAGAAGGCTGCTTTATTCCTGAGTGACATAGGCTATATTTTATGTAAACAGGCGAAGCCGCGGGCAAAAGCTAGTTTTTCAATAAACTTACTCGAAAACCCGCTTTTATCTCAATTACTTTTAGGCACGCAATTGACTGTTTTCCACCCTAGTACGGAAAAGTGTGCAAGCTTACCCTTGCCACAAAAGATTGTTGTTATCGTATTTATTTATTTATTTAAACTTCATGGTACAGTGGTTACAGTAGTGGTACATAGGCGGACTTACTTTCGTATCAGGCTGGGGGCTAAGTAAACCCCACGAGTCATCGGTTAATCCCCGTTTATTTATTTCTTCGTAAGTGTATTGAAAAACCTCGCTTGATACACGTGGAAATTTGTCACTGCAGCACTCGCCTCCATAACACCCTCACCTGCGGCTTGGGTGTATTCCAAGAAACTGGCATGTCATTAAACTAAACATTCGAAGACATGTGACATCCACCAACCCGCATAGCTGATTTGATGAGGTTGCCGCCCATTCCCTCTCTTAGAGAGAAGGCCTACCAGCGGGAACATTATACTACTCTGTCAAGAAAGTACCGGGAAAAGATCAATAATACACAAAATGTTTGTTATTCATCCAATTTATTTTATCACCTTCAAAGTATGCTCCTTCAGAAACGATACACTTATGCCAACGAATAATCCAATCATCAAAACATTTTTTAAATGCTATTTCCGGAATTGAGTTCAGTTCTCGCGCGAATTCTCCTTTATGTTTTCTACCGATTGAAAATGGGACCACCCATTTTGTTTAATTTGAGTTTAGGAAAAAGAAAGAAGTCGGCTGAAGCCATACCTGGTGAATATGGTGGTGGCTCGATGGTATTTGTTGAGTGTTTGGTTAAAAATTTATTCACAATGATAGCCTTGTGCGAAGGCGCATTCACGTGGTGCAAAATCCAAGAATTTACTTTCCACAAATATGGCCTTTTTCGTCGAACTTGCTCTCTTAAATCCCGCATAACGCTCAAATAATATTCTTTATTTACCATTTGACCTTCCGGCAAGAATTCCGAGTGCTCAACACCGCGATAATCAAAGAAAACAGTCAACATGACTTTGACTTTTGATCGACTTTGGCGTGGTTTTTTCGGTTTCGGTTCAGTTGGAAGGCGCCACTCCGAAGCTTGTTGACTAGTTTGTATGTCAAACTCGTAAACCCACGTCTTGTCACCCGTAACAATGCGTTTCATGAATGTTGGGTCGGAATTGACTCGTTCTAGCATGTCCTCAGTGACTCTCATGCGATGAAGTTTTTGGAGAAAATTCAGGTCTTTTGGGACTAGCCGAGCGGTAACATGTTTCATACCCAAATGATTAGTTAAAATGGTACGGATCGACTCGTGAGATACAGAAAGTTTGGCGGCTATCTCCCTCAAAGTTGAATGAGGATTTTCAGCACTACTTCCTTCACTTTTGCGATGTTAACTTCAGTTGAAGACGTTGATGGCCTACCAAAGCGAGGCAAATCTTCCATCACATCTCGACCGCTTTTGAACGCTTTGTACCACTCATAAGCACGTGTTTTTGATAAAGTCGATTCACCGTAAGCCTTTTGTAACATTTTCAGTGACTCCGAACACGAAATTCCATTGGCGATGCAAAATTTGAGACAAACTCTTTGTTCGATGTTTTTGTCCATTATGAAATTCGCAATACAGACTAGATATGATATAACTAAAAATAGCACTGCATTTAATATAAATAACTGATGCAACTCAAACTTTGCACCAAAATGGAAAACAGTTGTGCCAATCTACCAACAACTAAAAAAAAAACAAAAATTTGAATTTGGAACCGTAAACAAGCGGGGGCTGAGTCACCCGCGTCCGTAGGAGAATACCCATAGATAGGCCCTACACGTGGTCCCCGGGTGGTGCTAATCAGGTGACATTAACTGGTGGTAGGTTTCGACCGATGGCTTGTGACCACCCACTGGGCAAAGACGTACCGCCAAGCGGCCTAGCCGTGTTCCGGTACGATGCCCAGTGTAGCCAATTTTGAGGAGTTGGGTCGAAGTGGCGGTTCTAATGTATGCAGACCAGCCGGACCCGCGCTGGTATTGACATATCGGGAGACTAGTCGCGGAGGGTAGCGGGATCCGAGGCACGGTGCACCGCTGGCCGACCGCAGTTAGTTGGGGGCCCAAGTAATGTGCTAGCCACACATGAAAGGCTGCCCCGCCAACTGACGAAAAATCCCGGAATGCACCATCGTGCTGGTTGGCGACCAGATGAGAGGGCCCGATGGTCATTTCCGGGGGGGCTCGGGCGTCCCCGCAGTCTCCAGACTAGTGCCCCAATGATGTTGTCCTGCCAGTGCGTGACGAAGGTTAGCAGCATGGGACTCCATTTCACTTCCTTCTCCTCTCCTACCTCACTCACAATATGCCAAGGTTGAAAAAGAGAAAAGTTAAACAGCGGCTGCACTCCCTCTCACTTAAAGTGCACCTCAGCAATATTAGAGGTCTGCACTCAAATCTCGCAGCAGTCCATCATCACCTGGAGACTGAAAAACCTTCCCTCTTTTTCCTTTCGGAGACGCAGATAAGAAGTCCGTCAGACGTGTCGTACCTGTCTTACCCAGGGTTTACCCTGGAGCACAATTTTAAACCACACGCTGGTGTGTGTTTGTACGTCAGGGACGACATCTGCTATCGGCGTCTCCGTAACCTTGAAGATACCAGGTTCTCAACGCTTTGGGCTCTGGTGGACACAGGCATGGATAAAATTATCTATGCTTGTGTCTACCGTTCGCACAGTGGTGATCAGGAGACGACCAGGCTCACACAGTACCTTAGTGAGGCAGCGGATGCGGCTCAGCAGAGGTACCCTTCCGCACAACTGGTGTTACTGGGGGATTTTAATGCCCACCATCAGGAGTGGCTTTTCCCATACCGGTGCACAGACCATGCTGGTCGAGAGATGCGAAAGCTTGCGCTAGCGTTAAATCTCACCCAGCTGGTCCAGGGAGCTACGAGGGTGCCGGATGTTGATTCGCACACGGCCAACTGCTTGGACCTTCTGCTGACAACAGATCCAGACCGCTATTCAGTGTCGATATCATCACCGTTAGGTAGTTCCGACCACTGTCTGGTGAAATCTGTATCAGTCTACTCTCCGCCTGATCCCTGCCTTAGAGGCACCAGGCGGGTTTGGCGATATAGGTCAGCAGATTGGGATGGCATGCGATCTTTCTTCGCATGTTATCCTTGGCAGCCTACTTGCTTTTCTTCGGATGATCCATCGTCGTGCGCAGATGCTGTGACAGATGTTTTGCGGCGGGGGATGGAGTATTACATTCCATTCTCTGACGTAACAATGTCTGGCCATGCTCGCCCTTGGTTTGGTGCGGAGTGTGATCGCGCTAACGCGCTTAAGCACACGGCATACCAGGCATGGGCCGACGCTCGTATGCATAAGGCGAGTGACGTGAGTCAGAAGAAGAGAGCCTTCAACAGAGCTGCCAAGTCTTGCAAGAAGGTGATGCGGAGGTCTCGGTTCGACCACATTAGCCGCATCGGGAACAAACTCGCATCATACCCTGCTGGTAGTAAGGCGTTTTGGTCCCTGGCTAAGTCGGTTGAATCGAACTTCTGCCGTCCCTCACTACCGCCACTGCTGAAACCCGACGGGTCGCTGGCCCATACCGCTGAGGAGAAAGCAAATTTGTTTGCCTCTCTCTTCGCGGAATCTTCGCGTCTAGATTCTGGTGACGCGCGGCCCCCTGTTAATCCTGATGGTTGCGGGACGAGTATGTCGGATATTCGCATCCATCAGAAGGACGTCCGTAGGGTGCTGTGTAACCTTGACGTGAACAAGGCTAGCGGTCCAGACGGGATACCGGCAATTGTTCTAAGAACGTGTGCGCCTGAACTGTCTCCGATCCTGACACGCCTATTTCGGCTTTCATTTGAGGCTGGAAAAGTGCCGATTGCATGGAAGCAAGCTAACGTACAGCCCGTGCCCAAAAAGGGTAGTCGGGCTGACCCAGCTAACTACAGGCCAATCTCAGTAACGTCCATTCTCTGTAAGACAATGGAACGTGTACTCAACAGTAAGCTCCTGGCATACCTAGAAGCTAATGACATCCTAAGTGACCGACAATACGGCTTTCGCCGAAATCGGTCAACTGGTGATCTTCTAGCGTATGCCATCCACATCTGGAGTGAGGCCATCGAGAAACACGGGGAAGCTCTTGCCGTCTCCCTCGATATCTCGAAGGCTTTCGATAGGGTCTGGCACGAAAGCCTTATTAGTAAGCTTCCTTCTTTCGGATTACCTGCTGGTTTGTGTGCTTGGATTGCAGATTTCCTGAGTGACCGGTCCATCCGAGTGGTCATCGATGGTTGCTCGTCCGGTCAAATGGCCATTAATGCCGGGGTCCCTCAGGGGTCAGTGCTCTCGGCAACATTGTTCTTGCTGCACATAAATGATCTGCTTAAGCCCGGTACCTTTGGGTATGCAGACGACAGCACTGTTGCTGAGAGTTACATATCCAGCGCGCAGGCTAGTGGGTCACAGATCCAGTCTCTCCGAGAGGCTATGGTCGAGCGCTTGAACTTGTCCTTGGAGGCAGTCTCTGAATGGGGCGATGCCAATTTGGTCAAGTTCAATGCTGCTAAAACCCAGGCGTGTCTATTTTCCGCTAAAAGGAGCCAATTCAGCCCTGCTCCAACTTTCCGGGGCGTAACCGTGCCAATAACCGACCATCTTGATCTCCTTGGTGTTACGCTGACGTCAACACTCAACTTTGGGCCATACATCGAAGCAAAGGCTCAACTGGCAGCAAAAAAGCTGGGAATCCTCGCGAAGGTCAGACAGTACTTCACGCCGGAACAGCTGCTCAAACTTTATCAAGCGCAAGTTCGATCGTGTATGGAGTACTGCTCTCATCTTTGGGACGGATCTGCCCGATACCAGCTTGATGCACTTGAGGCAATTGAGAGGCGAGCCAAGAGGATCATTGGCAATGATGCACTCGTTGAGTCGAGGCTCCAAAGTCTTGAGCATCGACGCAGAGTTGCTAGCCTGTCGGTTTTCTACCGGTTGCATTTCGGGGAGTGTGCATCGGAATTGCATAACCTAATTCCGCCAAGCCCGTTCCATCATCGGACCACCAGGCGTACGGCAATGCGCCACCGGTACATGGTGGACATCCCACCTATACGCACAAAACGTTTTGCGAACACATTCATAGTGCGTACAGCTAAGGAGTGGAATTCCTTGCCGGAATCTGTTTTTCCTGATGGCTACAACCCGGGAATCTTTAAGTCAAGAGTGAATAGGTTACTTCTAGGTAAGCGCGTTCCATCGTCGACCGCATCGTCGCTTTCCATCAGGTGAGTTAGCGGTCAAGCGCGAACCTATCAAGAATAAAAAAAAAAAAAAAAAAAAAAAAAATCATCCATTCCCGATACTTTTCTGACTGAATGTAAAGCTGATTATTATTATTTATTTTTTCTGTCTACTAAGTTTACTATAATTTTATGCTCATACAACTTCGTATGTGTCGTTATATAGCTACCGTCAACACCGCTAAAACTTATTTCCACGCCATTTTGAGTAAGTTAAACCGTAAAAATAAGTAATTTCATAAAACAACGAGTTTCACACTTCTGGCACTTTTCAAATTAGTCATAACCGAGCTGTCGGGAGGTCGTCAGTTGGGTGATTTCCAACACTTTTGGCTAATTTCTTGACGCGAGAACCGAACCTGGTACCGTATATTTATGAGTAAGCACGCGACTTCCGTACTGGTAAACAATTATTGACATTAAGATTCTCTTATTATATTTTAACGCGTGAAAATAATTTTTATTTTGTCTCTTTGTAAAATGGTTTGCAACGTTAGATATAGGGTGGGGTTCTTTTTATATTGAAATTTTACGAATCTGAATTCAGAACAACAGCAAGGAGCTCTCTGAAATTTTGCTACAGATACTGAACAACTATTACAATTTAGGTGTCTTCAAGGCTAGAGTAAATAGGCTCTTAATAAACTATATAGTGCGCTTCACCATCAACGATTGCATCATTGCTTACCATCAGGTGGGATCGCAGTCAAGCACTTGTTTACAACGTACTCGTCGTACGTCGGGTTGTCCGATGGTAGAAATGAGATGGCGATGGATTTCTGTGTTTTCACCAGTTATCTTTGTTTCGATCGTCTTTCCTAAACTCCTTATAACTTTTTCAATATTTTTAGGGTTCCGTACCTCAAAAGGAAAAAACGGAACCCTTATAAGATCACTTTGTTGTCCGTTCGTCTTTCCGTCTGTCCGTCAAGACCCTTTATCTCAGCAAAGCGTGGAGGTATCGAGTTGAAATTAAAACCATATTATTATAGTAAGGTCGGCGGTCCCTTGGAGCTGTGAAAAAATCAAACTTCAGAGTTAACGAAAAAAATGATACGGCCGTTTATGTCGCAAAAAACATGTTTTTTGCGACACTCTCAAAGGAATCAAAATTTTAGGGTACTTCCCATTGACCTAGAATCCTGAAGACATGAAGCAAGGTCTCTTAGCACAAGTATAGGACAAAATCTGAAAACCGTAAATTTGATGTTACGTCACAATTTTTTTTTTGCGATTCGGAAAAATCTTCCGAGTCTCCATTCCGGAATTGAACTTACATAGGTAGGTAAGTATGTACGGAACCTCACGGAACTTTAGGGTGCGAGTCCGACTCGCAATTGCCCACTTTTTTAAATCGTGGTGAGCTCACTCAAGTCATGAAGTCATGACTTTGAGCTTATTGGAGAGCAAATAGATCTACCAAAGAGCGAATGAAGATGCCTAAAAATTCTATATGACAACCTTTTCACTTTAGTTATTTTTAATTTTGGAGAGCAATTAGATCTACGATGGAGCGAATTAAGATGCCTGGAGTTCTATTTAACCTTTAGGTACACTTTAGTTATTTTAATTACGTACTTAATTTTATATTTATTTATTGAAACTTTATGCACATAACACCGTACAAAGGCGGACTTAATGCCTTAGGCATTTTCTACCAGTCGACATATCGATATTTTTGTTTTAGTGTGTATAATATAATTGGAGTTAGGTAAGTGTTTTTTTTTTAATAGTAGGTAAATATGTAGAATTTTTTCAACATAGCCGTGGTGGTCCAGTGGTTAAGGCGCCCGTCCCTCAAATACCAATGTGAATTTTTCAATTCATATTTACTTTTCTAAGTTTATTTAGGACATATACTGGCACCCCGTGCTTCGGAAAACACTACGCGCCGGGCTCGGTCCGGACGGTTACCGGACGGTCAGACGGCGAGCTACCCATGGCGTGTGCTCGCCGTCCGCGAGCCCACGCCTACGGTGGCCGGTAATCGGGATCCGATTCCGGGGCTGGGGTGCGAGGGCCATTGCCTCGCGCGTGCACGTGCGGTCTTCTCCTTTGTTAGCTTTACTGCTTCGCAGAAGGAGGCGACCGCCTGACATAGCGGAGATGAGAATGTTAAGATGGATGTGTGATGTGACGAGAATGGATAAAGTGAGAAATGAGTATATATATAGTCCCTAGCACCACTTTCAAACTTCCCCTAGTTTGAAAGAGGCGCTAGTGACTGAAAAGTTGAAAGGGTAGGTAAGGTAAGGGCAAGGGGTAAGGGTAGGGGGGTAGGGGGTTGAAGGGGTTGGTATGGTCATGTAAAGAGGAGGGATGAAACGCATGTTGCTAAAAGAGTTATGAGTTTACATGTGTGTGGATGGATGGGGAGGTAGAGGGAGGCTAAAGAAAAGATGGTTGGATTGTGTGAGAAGTGATATGAAAGAAAAGAGAGTTAGTAATAGCGTGACGAGTGACAGGACAGAATGGAAGAAAAAAACATGTTGTGCCGACCTCAAATAAAACGGGACAAGGGCAGGAAGATGATGTTTTCTTTTTTATTAAGTGTTATTTTAAAAAAAATTGTATTAAGATTACATTTTCAATATTTAATTTTCCTTTCTGATGATTTTACCTCGATTGAATACTTCCAAAAATCTTGCGTCTCGACCAAAAGCTACACACCCTGTCCACCTCGGGCACTCGTTAGCGTGTTGATTTAATATCGAGTGGCGTTATTATTGGCTTATTGCCGGCGGGGCTTAAATTACAACGTACGGTCCCGGGTTCGACGCGCGGCTGAGCCACTTGTCAGGGAACGTGTTTAAATGTTTTTAAATAGTAGTAATCGGAGTTTTTGTGCGTTGAAATGGGTGGTAAGAGTACAGAGTTGTTTTTTACATTGTATATATTGTTAGAAATACTTAGTGTTTTTTTTTTCGGTTGGAAAATCATCCAGTGGAACCTCCGCACTTGGGTGGAGCGTGAGGTTGTGTCAGATACTGACTAAAAACCCACTCCTGTTCCTTCGTCGCCTTTCATACCAAGGCCGAGTCTTCCTTTCAGAAGCAGACCTTTGGCCCCAGTAGGCTTCGACGCTGCTGGGCCCCTACGGTTTGCTGACATCTCCTTGTAGAAATAGTGGTGCAGGACATTTCACGTAGAAAGTGAAACCGGGGGCCCTGGGACTAAGGCAAAGAAGGAACAGGAGTGAGTTTTTAGTCAGTAAAAGTCTGGCACTATCTCCCGCTCCACCCAAGAGCGCGATTTGTCATTAGATGACTTTCCCACCTAAAAAAAAATTTTTGTTCAATAATCGTTTATCACAATTTTAATTTTTTTCATTAATTTTTTTTTTTAAATTTACTGTGATTATAAGTTTCTTAATAATATGAATGATCTTCGTTATGGGGCTACCCTCTTAATCTAACTGGTTATAGACCTTGAGTGACCACAACAAAAAGCTACGTGTAGAAAATTAGTTGTTACATTACTTATTCGTAGATAACCCATATAATTAACAAGACTTGTAGGAAACAATAAAATTAATTATTTTATTTTTAGGCAGCGGAGGCCCATAAGTCAATAGGCCCTTCCTCCGCCCTGCATCTCTTCCTACTGAAACCATAATTGTTTCAGAGGCCTTTAGAGGTATGTGAAACAGTCCCGCAAACCTACACTGAAAGAGAGGATCCTCCGACCAGACAGAAGTTATGTCTGGTCCAGGTATTGTCCACGGTCTACTGCCCGATAGTTGATTTCAGGCCGGTTTTTTTTATTCTTGATAGGTTGGCGCTTGACCGCTATCTCACCTGATGGAAAGCGACGATGCGGTCGACGATGGAGCGCGCTTACCTAGAAGTAACCTAATCATTCTTGACTTAAAGATTCCCGGGTTGTAGCCATCAGGAAACACAGATTCCGGCAAGGAATTCCACTCCTTAGCTGTACGCACAATGAATGTGTTACCAAAACGCTTTGTGCGTATAGGTGGGATGTCCACCATGTGCCGGTGTCGCATTACCGTACGCCTCCGATGATGGAACGGGCTAGGCGGAATTAGGTTATGCAATTCCGACGGACACTCCCCGAAATGCAACCGGTAGAAAACCGACAGGCTAGCAACTCGGCGTCGATGCTCAAGACTTTGAAGCTTCGACTGACGAGTTCATCATTGCCTATGATCTTGGCTCGCCTCTCAATTGCCTCAAGTGCATCAAGTTGTGTAATAATATGTTCTAATCGCGCGCAGAACTCTAATACCGGGATGCAATATTTCGTAAAGTACCTATGGGTAGTCATAGATATCGCTACAGGCTCATAAATATTTCCCACACTACCCCGTTTGGCAGCGACCCAACTTTGTACACTAAAAATCCGATAAAACTGGCAAAATAAAAGGAAAACATTGGAGCCTACCGCACCGGCACACAGGCGGGTTGTCCAACAGTTGACAATGGTGGTGTTGATACAACTGATGACGTCAGAGCGAACAATGGGGATGCGAACACTGTTTGTACAATGTTCGCGTTGTAGGTTAAGGGGAAGCTTGTTTGGTAGTATCTAGATTTTGAAATGGTTTTCGAGTAATTCTTCTTCTTGGTATCGTGTTGACAGTTCATCCAATTTATTTTATTATTAATAGGGTCGCGTTTAGCCACTAAGTATCTCACCTGATGGTTAGCGACGATGCAAGGTCGACGATGGAGCATGGTTGCCTAGAAATAACCTCTTCACTCTTGACTTAAAAATCCTACTTTTTCATGTGATAAATCATCAAGTAACTTCTCGCGCTCAGGGTGAAGTGGGAGGGAGTGTCAGACTTTTACTGACTAAAAACCACAGTGTTCCTTCAGTTACCCTTTGTTTGACTGGTCTGTTGGTCTAGTTGTCAGTGTCCCTGACTGCTATGCCGGAGGTCGTGAGTGCGTTTCCAACCCAGGACCAATGTTTGTGTGATGAGCACTGTCATTTGTTCTGTGTCTGGGTGTAATTTATCTATAATATGTATGTATTTAGAAATATATAAGTATGTTTCTCAGCTATCTAGTACCTACACAAGCTCTGCTTAGTTTGGGACTAGATGTCGTTGTGTGAAAGTTGTGGATTATTATTATCATTATTATCAGCCCTGGTGGGCATCGGCCTCAGAAACAAAAAGGCACTTTTCGTGGACCTAAAGATTTAGAAGGGAGATGTAAGTAAGTCTAATAAATTAAACTTTTGTCTAAAACAATTATATTTTTGGGAAGGTCCCAGTGCAACGCTACCCCTTAACACATCTGTTTATATTTTCAGCGGGCGCCGGACACTGTTTGACGAGAGCTGCTTATCGCGACCCCGTGCTGCCAGGGATGCACCACATTTTGATATGACTACATACAGGGCTGGGCAAAATACATGCTTTGCTTTAATTGAAATACAAATTACAAAATACAGTATCGCAAGTAATTAAAATACAAAATACAAAATATCTTTATGTAAGGTATTTGAAATATAAAATACAAAATACAGTATTTTAGCTATTTTTAATTGAAATACAAAATACAAATTACATATTACAAAATAAGTAATCTAGACCAGCATGGGCTGAAAAGTAGAGGAAAACAAGATTAATTTATCAGTAAAACCAGAGTTTCCTTTCATGAACACTAGATTTTTAAATGTACTGTTAGACAAACAGCCTCTTGTTGGAGAGGGAATAAAACCTGCTAAAGAAAACAATCTTTCTTGAAGGTTAAATGTATTTTAATGTTAAAATGTATTTTGAAGCCTCAAGTATTTGAAATACTAATTACAAAATACTTCGCCGTCAGGTATTTGAAATACGAATTACAAATTACATTTTAAGGAAGTAATTGAAATACAAATACCAAATACGTATTTGTATTTCAATTACGTATTTTAATTACAAGTAATTCAAATACTGCCCAACCCTGACTACATATATATCTTATTGACTCTGTAGCAGGAAGCTGGTGGCCTGGTTCCCTGGAAGAAATTACAGAATGCGATAAAAATAAAATAGAATAGAATAGCATAAACTTCTTCTAATCTGTGTGATGGAGTCACGAACACCTAAATGATGACGCCTATTTGGCAGGGTGTCAGTGTCAAGTGTTAGTCTCTTTCGTTACTGGAATTAGCCAGACAAACCGCACCTCCAATTAAGAACGGCCATGCACCATCACCCAACGAATCAAGAAAGAGCTGTTAATCTGTCATTCCTTCCGGTTTTCGGGTCTGGTGAGAACCACCAACTATATGTACTTGTGTATTTTAGTGATTTTCATTATACAAATTACTATCTTGGTGTACAATAAAGTATATTTAAATAAATAAAGCAGTAAACCGACCAAGTTTGCCTGATATACAAGATAAGGATGAAAGAGACACTCTTTCATCCCTCATTTCATGACCTCTTAAGAAATATTACACGACACGATGCTAAACAGCAGCAAATTACAACAAACGAAACGTCAAATAATGGTTTCACAATTTCATTCTTGGCAAACTAATACTAGCAGTGATGTTTTTAGGGTTCCGTACCTCAAAAGAAAAAAACGGAACCCTTATAGGATCACTTTGTTGGAATCAAAATTCATAGAGTACTTTCCGTTGACCTAGAATCCTGAAATTTAACATAAAGCAAGGTTTTATGGCACAGGCATAGGAATAAATCTGAAAACCGTGTTGTTGTTACATCACAATTTTTTTTTTCGATTTGGATAAATCTTCGAGACTCCATTTGGGAATTGAACTCTCTTCACTGCGCGAGTCCGACTCGCACTTGCCCAGTTTTTGTTTTATGACAATACAATTCTAATCTCCAAATCCCTATCGTTCCAAATGTGCGCGACCCCTGCCAATGTCCGCAATATTTGCTCAGTTATTGTGCAGCTAATTGGCACGAACATGAAACATTGTTGTCACAACGGAATCATTTTGTTTGTTGTTTATTTGGATGTTTAAATCCGATCGCGGATTACGAAATTTAAAATTATATCTGTATTTTTGTGGATACGTATGGCGTCCAGTACACGGTCATGCAAGCATCAATCAATTCCATCAGTCATGAATGATGTTTGAATGACGGAATTTTATCGCCATTATGTTTTCGTCATGCAAACGTCAGTCATCGCATTAGACGGTAGGTTTTTCGTCAATCAAAATATTGACTGTGGCAAAACTGACAGCAAAACCTATCGTGTAATGGACAGTAGTGGCCGAGTGAGCAGTGGTAGCCGAGTCGTAACGGCCCCGACTTACGAGTTGTAGGTCGCGGGTTCAAACCCAGTCAGGCGCATTACTTTGTGTAATTTATAATAATGTGTAATTTATAGTAATTTATTTCATCTCCACTGCTCTCAAAACGGTGAAGGAAATGTCCTAGAACCAAAAATTCGAAGACATGTGACATCCACCAACCCGCACTGGGCCCGCGTGGTGGATTACGGCCCATTCCCTCTCCTAGAGAGGAGGCCTGAGTCCCAACAATGGGAACATTATAAAGCCGACTATGCTATGCTAATAGATGCCTATGGGAAATCACACGAGTGTTAACTATTAATGTATAATAAGGGATGAGGGAGGCACTAACGCGATTAAAGATACTTATAACGTGAACAAAGACCCGGAATTTCGGAGCAATCCGCCATTTTCACTTTCTGCGTCCTGTCGTAAAGGAAATCTTTAAAAAATCCTAATGCGTTTCCCCGAAAGCCAATCATTCTAGTTTGTCTACAAGAAAAGGAATTGAGACGTAAATCATCAAACAACTTCTCTCCAGAGACGTAGCGTGGACAAATTTAGACGCGGGCGAAGGTTATCAGCGAGGTCTTTTTCTTTCATAAATTTGAAAACGTGTCAGCGACTGTCACATCCCAATGTTTGTCCACATCGTCGCTTGCCATTAGGTTAAATAGTGGTCTAACGTGAACCTGTAAATTATAAAAAAAAACTCTCGTTCTTAAAGAGCCCTCGCACACGTGAGGTCCCTTTGGGTGAGAGGCCGTGGGCGAGGGCCCTCTTCACCCACGCTCTGGTTAGAGCCAGAGAGAGTGTCAGACTTTTACAGACTAAATCCCACCAGTGTTACTGTGTACCATACTCATGTGATAAACACAAACTCACATTATCCACTTGAAGGAGGCCGCCGCAAAAATGAGAAAACGTACATCCTCACGCCCCAACTGCAGTGATAGAAGACGCACCGGGCGTCGGGAATTGCAGAGCGATCTCCAGCCAAGATAGGCACGGGCTTGCGGACGACGAGCGATGAGTAGCTAGTGTTTCACGCGCGCCTCGAAAGATATGTCTGCAAAACCGTAGGGACCCAGCATTGCTGAAGCCTACCAGAGCCATGGGTCAAATTCTGATAACCCATGGTTTTAAAACGCAAAAGACAACTGAAGGATGTGGTTTTAGCCAGTAAAAGTCTGACACGCCCTCTCATCATCATCATCATTTCAGCCGAAAGACGTCCACTGCTGGACATAGGCCTCCCCCAAGTGTCGCCACAATGAACGGTCCTGTGCGTCTCGCATCCATCGGACTCCCGCAACCGTTACCAAGTCATCGGTCCACCTTGTAGGAGGCCTTCCAACGCTACGTCTTCCGGTACGTGGTCGCCATTCCAGAACCTCCCACGCCCTCTCACTCCACCCTAAATTGAGAGAGGTCATTAGATGATTTACCATTAAAAAAAAAAAAACATCTACTTATATCGTCACGCAGTATTAATAAGCCAATATCGACCCCAAGCTAATCAAGCTCAATATTGACGTTGTAGTAATGATAGATGACATCATCTCATCAATTTTGAGGTCTCCCTTCAAAAAGCTCATCATTGGCTGCTCGCGTGACCAGATCCCTATGCACGTGCCTCCATAAACTGATTAAAATACAAAAATATACAACAATGGTTAACTTTAGGGGTCTCATGACAATTTATGTTGTTCATTTTCAAATAAGCTGTTAATTTATATATATTTTGGTTTGGGTATAGATAGGTCGCTTATTCTCCCCGTGGCTTGCAAAGTTGACGGAAATCTCAGATTAAAATGTTTCAGTGAGTTTTCAGTAGTCTTGAAGCGTTTTTCATCATTTCATTAACATTATAGACGTATAGCGTTGCGCCATCAGTACATGGTGGACATCCCACCCATACGTACAAAACGTTTTGGGAACACATTCATAATGCGTACAGCTAAGGAGTGGAATTCCCTGCCGGAGTCTGTGTTTCCCGATAGCTACAACCTAGGGGTGTTTAAGTCAAGAGTGAATAGGTTACTTCTAGGCAAGCGTGCTCTATCGTCGGCCACATCATCCCTTAACATCAGGTGAGATAGTGGTCAAACGCGAGTCTATCAAAAAAAAAAATAAAAAAAAAAACAAAAATAAAATATCGTTCAATTTTTTATTTATTTAATGGCCTCCCTATATCCAATACAAGTTTACACAATTGATAATTATTTTTTTTTTTTTTTTTACGGTTTTCGGTTTAAGACATTTATTTCTCAAAAAGAATACAATTCACTTAATATGAGAAATACAAGTTATTCTTAAATACTAAACACGTTGACATGAGAAATTTAAGCTTGTTTATTATATTAATTGGGTTATATAATTTAACATCAGTGTTTTTTTTTTTCTCTTCCCTCCTTTTTCCTCATATTTTTATTTGGTTTTTCTTTGAATGCTTTACTTATCCAATGATTTGATTGTTCTTATTATGTAGATATAATTTTATTATTTGAAATGTGCAACTAGCATCATTTTTCTGACTGACTGACTTCTTGACATTTCAAAAGTGTCTGTAAATGGTTTATTTGAAATAAAATGCTTTGAATCTTGAATCTTTGAATTATTAATTTATTTTATTGTTATGTGAATTTTATGATTGGATCTATTTAGCTTGAAATTATTATTGTAACTTATATTTTGGTCTACACTATCGCATTGAGTTGATCTGCAATGAAAGCTGTATGTACTCGTATGGCTAATAAATAAAATTCCCATATTTCACGACGTCATAGTTATTAGCCGCTAAGGGTGTGTCCACATGGTTCCGGCTCATTGGTTCAACATGATGGGGTGGTACCCCTTCTATTGGCTATAAATTATCGAGGCTGTTGGAAACTCATCAGTTGACGGCGCGTATTAAATTAATTTTGTCGTTGATGGTAAATAAACTGTAATTTTTTGTTTCTGTTTCTAGGTTACAACTACCTCAGTGTTATTTGTTTAGGTACGTTTTATGTTCTTCTGTTCATAATAATAATAATAAGTTTATTAGTGAATGAAAGGTGATAATAATAAGCCTTCCAATTGAATTTTGATCCCTATGGCCAATCTTTTTTTACTTATTATGGATGGGCTTGCGCTTGGTGACTATCTCACCTGCCCTCTTAGCCAAGTTACAACCGTTTCGTTTCGATTCTCTTGCGTCGAACGTCTCGACCACGTCATCTCGTCACGTCATCTCAACGCTCAGACACGTGGTACTCAGAACAAAGAAATCGGAGGCGTGGCCTATTCGAGGCGTTCGATGCAAGAGAATTGAAACGAAACGGTAGTAACTTGGCTAGGGGGGCTGATAGTAAGCGATGATGTGACCGACAGTGGAGTACGCTTACCTCGAAGTAACCTATTCTACTTTAAGTCAAGAGTGAATAAGTTATTTCTAAGCAGGCGTGCGTTATTGGCGACCACATCATCTTTTACCATCAGGTGAGATAGTGGTAAAACGCAAGCCATTAACAAATAAAAAATTGAACGATATTTATTTTTTATTTTTCTCTAGGTTGCTATCGGGAAACACAGACTCCGGTAGAGCTTGGCTTATCTCAACAGAGATCAGCCAAATACGTAGGAGATGTTATAATGCTCAAGTGTGTGTGCAAACACAGATGTACTCTCTGTATCTTTACTGTCATAGTCCGATGAGATGGTAATCCGTCATGATCGGAGAGATATTAATCGCAGGACCAAAGGCTTTACGTCTTTCCGAGACACGGGGGTGTCACACCGACAATTTCCAAAATCTGGGCTCATCATCATCATCATTTCAGCTGAAAGACGTCCACTGCTGGACATAGGCCTCCCCCAAATGTCGCCACAATGAACGATCCTGTGCGTCTCGCATCGTCATCGGTCCACCTTGTAGGAAGCTTCTTCTTTTTTCTTGCAGGAGATCCAAGGTCACCGACATAGCACGAAGAATCGCCAAACTTAAGTGGCAATGGGCAGGGCACATTGCTCGCAGAACGGATGGCCGTTGGGGGCGAAAGGTTCTGGAATGGCGACCACGTACCGGAAGACGTAGCGTTGGAACTCTGGGCTGCCGCAGAGTAATTTTTGACAGAAATCCCATTAGCACTTTTTACCCAACCTGGAAATTAAACCCAGGACCTCACGCTCAACCGTCGTGAGACTAATGAGGCAGTTACATTCAATATAGTTCTTCACTTTTATGATCTTATTTTGTCTTACGATTTTATAATTGATAGATCCGGCCTTTACCACTATCTTTCTCACCTGATGGTAAGCGATGATGTGCTTGGTGTTGGAGCACGCTTGCCTATAAGTAACCTATTCACTCTTGACTTAAAGACCCCAGTGATCTCAATCTCTTTCAAATGCCAAGTCATAGGTATTCATTAAGTTTCATACTGAAATTTGCAGTTGTTTTTAGCTAGTTTATTATTTAAAGATTTGTATGTTTGTTTGTAATGAACAAACTCAAAAACTACTGAAACGAATTTAAAAATTAAAATATTTAAATAGGTACCTTAAAAAATTCAAACGTTCCAATTTCAATATTCAAAAACAACGGAATTCCTTCGGTGCCATGAATTAGTTCTAAATAATTAACTCCTTATCG
Source organism: Mythimna impura (assembly GCA_905147345.3). Classification (NCBI taxonomy): domain Eukaryota; kingdom Metazoa; phylum Arthropoda; class Insecta; order Lepidoptera; family Noctuidae; genus Mythimna; species Mythimna impura. The sequence goes on along the minus strand of LR990351.1, from coordinate 27,887,724 downwards.
GCGTGTGCGCTGCACCCCTCTTCAAAATAAAAAAAAACCCTTCGTATTCAAATTAACAAAACATTACTGTGTATTCCTGCTTCAATTATTTTATTCGCGTTTGTTGAAAAAATCACCCTATATTTTACCATCAAGCCAAAACTAATTTTCACTTGATAATGTTAAGGTTGATTTTTCTTTAGCAATAGTTAACCCACTGTATTCAAAGAGTAATGGACTGTAACATAGGGAGGACAGGGTTGGTTTTCCTTTGGGTGGAGTGGGGTGGTGTCGGTTGTAAAGCGATGCAAGTCCATATGAAGCAAAAAGGTGGCACGCGCCCTGCGTACGCGCAAGTACAGGGTATCTTCCCTAACCATCGGAGGGTGGGGTAGGGACGTTACTGTGGTTTTATCGATATAATCGATACTATTTAAAAATTAGACTGCTGTTTTTGAAAATTATTACTTTAGTATCTATTAATTCAGTAGTTAAGGATATGGTCTAATCAGGTTTATATTTTAGTTAATACAGTATATCAAAAACAAACAAGTATTGGGATGTACTCATATTAAAACAACGATGTAAACTAAAGAATCTAAGAATGTATTAATGTCTTCATCGATATGTTTTAATATTATCGCTCTTGTTCGTAAAAGTCTATGAACTTTTAGTAACAGTTATATGTGAAAGAAGTTTTTTCCATACAAACTTTGGACCCCCGTTTCTTTCTCTTAGATAATCATTCCTCAACTATCACACAACTCCATCTAGTCCCCAGCTAAGCAGAGCTTGTGCTATGAGTACTAGACAACAGATAAACACAACATATTTCTAAATACACACATATTATACATAAATTACATACAGACACAGAACAAATGATCATGCTCGGGTGGGAATAGAACCCACAACCACCAACATAGCAGTCAGGGTCACAAACCATTAGACCAACACAGGCCAGTCAATTTACAAAAATCATAATAATATACCACATATTAGTAAATTGTTAAAAAAGAACAACTCAATTGAATAATCATTTCGTCCTACATCAACAAAAAAATAAAGAAGATCCTGATGTTTATCGACTATCGATAGAAACTTGGATACTACACCATTCCCATCTCTATGATGGCTCGTGTCACAGGGCGAGGCGCAAACGCAGGTGCTGTTCCGCTTGCCCGTCCGTGCCCAGTCGCCCACTGTTGCCCACACCTGGGCAGATCCAGCGATTAGGATTTACGTACTTATCTACTGCACCTACAATCTTTTTAACGTACATTTTTTGTCTTTTCTTTTGTTGTTCGTATAAAGAAGTGAAAGTTTAATGTTGTTTTAATAAATGAAAGTGGTTTTTTTATATGTTACAGAGAACTTTGGAAGTTTTAGTGCTTTGGTAGTGTGATATCGAAAGGAGATCGCATGAGTTAGGTTTGTTATAGCTAACGAACTGGCTTGTAAAATATATTTTTAATGATTTTGCTGTTCTAGAATGGATTTGAAAATTGAGTAGAACATAGAAATGTCAAGTTTTTTCAGTTCGGACATAATAAGAAAAAAAAAGAAAAGTATAAGTATATTACGTTACAAGAATTTCATTCAAGTAGAAGATCTAGTACCTCTGTTCTACCGTCGCAGAGTGCGACAGTAGTTTTCAATAAATTTAAGTGGTTTTTTCACATTACTACAGATACACAAACTTTAGTTTTTAGTTTTACTGAAAAATAGAGCAATATAAATTCAAATAGTAAAGAAATCTGTATTTCAGGGCAATAAATATTACATAACAGCTTGCCTGACTTACTATGAATATTGAATTATGCGAATTCGTAGCACGATCATTTGTTCTGTGTCTGGGTGTAATTTATCTATAATATGCATGTATTTAGAAATATATAAGTATGTTTATCAGTTGTCTAGTACTCATAATACACTCATAACACAAGCTCTGCTTAGCTTGGGACTAGACGGCGTTGTGTGATAGTTGTGTGTGTGAATAAGTATTACAAAAAACTTTTTACAAAAAAAAAAATAACCGCCTTCACTAAAAAAAACAAAACACTGAAACGATCAAAATAATACTACGGAGGAGCTCAGTATAATGCTTGGTGACCTCAGTAGAGCTTCCGAAAGAGTGGGACTTAAAATGAACATGGACAAAACCAAAGTCATGGTAAACAGCCATGTAGCACCCACTCCTATCAAGGTCGGGGACTCTACACTCGAAGTTGTAGACGAATACGTTTACCTGGGACAGACGGTCCAGTTGGGAAGGTCTAACTTCGAGAAAGAGATCAATCGTCGAATCCGACTCGGCTGGGCAGCGTTCGGGAAGCTGCGCGGTGTCTTCTCGTCCAATATACCACAGTGTCTCAAGACGAAAGTCTATGACCAGTGCGTGTTGCCAGTGATGACATATGGCTCCGAAACGTGGTCGCTTACAATGGGCCTCATTAGAAGGCTTAAAGTCACCCAAAGGGCAATGGAGAGGGCTATGCTCGGAGTTTCCTTGCGTGATCGAATCAGGAATGAGGATATCCGCAGGAGAACCAAGGTTGCCGACATAGCACGAAGAATCGCCAAACTAAAGTGGCAATGGGCAGGGCACATTGCTCGCAGAACAGATGGCCGTTGGGGCCGAAAGGTTCTGGAATGGCGACCACGTACCGGAAGACGTAGCGTTGGAAGGCCTCCTACAAGGTGGACCGATGACTTGGTAACGATTGCGGGAGTCCGATGGATGCGAGACGCACAGGACCGTTCGTTGTGGCGACGCTTGGGGGAGGCCTATGTCCAGCAGTGGACGTCTTTCGGCTGAAATGATGATGATGATGATGATGAAAGTACTGAGAATTTATTGATATTGCGCTGTATTTATGGTCTCAACAATAAATACCTGTTTTGAGTAGTTTTTGTGTAGATATATTATGTTAAAGAAAAAAATTGAGAACCTGGTTGCAGCGCTACCTAATGCCTTCAATTGTATTTTCAAACCACTCAAATATACACAAAAAATTTCATCCAAATCGGTCAAGCCGTATGGAAAGAGGTAGGTGACAAACACACGTAGGTACAGAAGAATTATATTTTTAAAGAAACATTAACGATGTTTAAATAATCTCAATTTTGTAACTATTTATTGATTTAATAGAGTGTCCCTGGAGTTTCTTGCAAATTCTTCTCTATAGAGATTTAAGTTTTGGTACGAGCATATTCTTCAGCTTTTTTTCACTAACCGACCTCGATAAAGTAGAAACAAAACCATTTATTTGTTAAACATAGGCAAGTTCTTGCTATGTGTTTTCGAACTGGCATACAGGTTTTATATATAAAACCGTAATTAAAATAAATAAAAAATCGTAATCAAAATTTAAAATTAGATACAATTATAAAATGTCAACTAAGAACAATAGAAATACATGTCCAAATAAAATTACAAACATAAAATATCAATTAAAATTAAACATGTCAATGCTGTTGATCCCCGCATTAACGCCGGCGTTCACGCGCCATTGTCTTTCTATTGTGTCTCTAATTACGCACTCAAAAGGTTAAAAAATAGAAATATGTGAAAAGTGCATAATGATTTCTTTGAAAACAAAATGCGTCGTTTTTTACCACTTTCAGTCAGCAAGAAAGATTGTTACTCCTTTTACTGTTATGGAACAAAACGATAAAACGACACCCGCAACGAACAAAGTTGTAACATTAATTCAGTAATTTTTAAAATAAACCTTAAAATGATAGTGTTATGTTTGAATTTTGTTTGGACTATAATCGGAGATACTGCCTTGTTCTATGCGGGTGAGTGAGAAAAGATAAATGGATGTAGAAAGTAGAAAATAATAACAATCGTCATCTCCCTAGCGTTTTCCCAGCTAGCTTGGGGTCAAGATTTTATTTCAAATAAACCATTTATAGGCACTTTTGAAATGTCATGAAGTCAGTCAGTCAGAAAAAAAAATGATGCTAATTGCACATTCCAAAGCGTAAATCTCTATGGAGAAGAATGTGCAAGAAACTCCATGGACACTCTTTTCAATAATGTTTTGTAATTACAAATATCTCTGTTACATGTTTCTTGTCGGTATCATGTGAGAACAATGCAAATAAAGTAAAAACAAAAACTAAATATAGATATTAAAATAGCAACTGGCAGCCAAGAGATGACCAGTCTAAACTGACAGCGCCCGTTCACGAACATGACGCCAATATTAGCACCACTCAGCTTAACCATTTTGAAGGGAACCGAATGATCCAACACATGTGCCACCATCAGTGAGACATTTGAGTGAGCATGACAAACTCTCAACTGCCATGCTCATTTATGTCAAACAAGTCTAATAGTAACTTAAAAAACCATAAAATAGCTCCATGGTACTCACATTTACAAACTTTGAAAAAAATGCTTCTACATTATACAATACTTATAATATTTTACAATTCCAAAAAAAAAAAAACATTAAAAAATAATAACAATAACTTCCAAACTAATCAATTTGTTCACCCCGGTGGTAGTGGAGCTGGAGTAGCCTTGAGCCAAGCATTTTTATCTTGAATATTATACTCCAACTTATAATATGCTTGCCTGCATAGTGTGCGTTTAATACAAGATTTAAATTTCGTTTCATTGAGTTCTAATATTTGGGGAGGTATTTTATTATAACATTTCAAACAGTAGGCACCCCATGAAAGAAGAGGCCACTTTAGCCAGTCTGAAACCTGGTTGAACTAATTGGTCCCTATTTCTTGTAACATAATTATGTCTATCGCCTCTTTTGCTAAAAAGATGAAGATTTTTTCTAACGTACATGACGTTTTCATAAATATATTGACAAGGCACCGTCATGATATTATTATCCTTAAACAGTTCCCTTAGAGAATCGCACCGGCGAAGATTGTAAACGACTCGACGGGTTGACTTCCAGTCTAACCATATGCGGCTGAGTACCCGTGTTTTACATGGAACGACTGCCATACACATTCACAACGCAGTTACTGAGCAACACGATACTCCTTGGATCACACCTTGGATAGACTTTCTGGCGTCTGATTTAAAAATTTAAAATTCAAAATAATTTTATTTCACATGGGCACTTAGAAAACATCAAAAGCTAGTGCACGGTTCCAAATTGGTCGTTTCCTATGGAGAAGAACCGGCAAGTAACTGAATTGTTACTCTTTTAAAAAAAGTGGTTGATGTTACAATATTTCCATTTACAGTATTAATAGATATTATGTAAGAACAGTGTAGACCAGTCAATATTGTACCGAAAAGCCCAATAAAAAAAAATCATAATGAAAAAAATGAGTCGTCGTAATAGGAAGTAATCTAAGAACTCGCGGAGTCTACAGTGTTCTCACATTCACATTATAAAAAAGAGGCTGCATAAAAAAAAAACTGAGAGATTACCTGTAGACTGAAGACTGTCAAAGATCTACGAATGAAAACCGGCACTAACGGCTTTACAATACTTTTCGAGGCATGTGGTGTCAATAATGTTCTAGATAAACTTAGAAAAATACATATGAAATGAAAAATTTACATTGCTGACCCGGTTCCAAACCTGCAACCTCATGCATGAGAGGCGGGTGCCTTAACCACTGCGTAATCACGGCACTATAGAAACAACATTGAGTATTAAAAAATACCAAATCCAAACCAAATACCTGAGCTTGCGGACGTCGAGCACTGGGTAGCTCGTCGTCCGGCTGTTCGGTAATTAACCGGACCGAGCCCAGTCGTCAACAGCGCGTAGTGATCCTCGCGCTCCTCAAAGAGATGTCAGCAAACCGTAGGGGCCAAGCAGGGCCGATGCCCGCTAGCTAGGACCGCGGAGAATTTCTGAAAGGGAAACCCGTAGTCCTAGAACGCAAAGGGTAATTGAAGGATACAGGTGTGGTTTTAGTCAGTAAAAGTCCACCCACCACCACCCACCCAGAGCGCGAGAAGTCATTTGGATGATTTCCCACCTTAAAAAAAAAAAACCAAATACCTGGTTAAGTTTTAAATAATTACCTTGCCGTGTACTTCTTTGTTGTCCATATTCAGGAAGAGAAAGAACTTTTCACTGAGGAAGCCTCAATACAATGGCAGTGGAAATTATACAGCATGTTACAATATTACACACATTAGGGACAGGTAGCCCGAGAAAGTTCCTGCGGTTGTACAAACGGCGCTGTTTGTAAGGAGGCCATGACACAAGCGATTTTATATTTAAACGATAGCGATGACATCCATCCGTTCTGCGAGCAATGTGCCCTGCCCCCCTAGCCAAGTCACAAACGATAAACGTAAACTCTCAGTAGTCTTTAATAGATTTTCAACTTTATGTTATTGGATATAAAGTTGAAAATCTATTGAAGATTACATAGTGTTTTCGTTCGTTCCGGTCGCTAACGCTCAGTAGTCTTTAATAGATTTTCAACTTTATGTTCTTAGGTATAAAGTTGAAAATCTATTGGAGATTACTAAGCGTTCACGTTTATCGTTTGCAACTTGGCTAGGGGGGCTGACCATTGCCACTTAAATTTGGCGATTCTTCGTGAAAAGAAAGAAAAAAAAGAAAGAAAAAAATTTATTTGGCACACGTACACAGATACACACAATGCAGAAACAACATGTAAACATCTGAGATTAAAAAAATAAGAAAATAAAATAACTAACATTGTGTGTCGTGCTATGTCGGTGACCTTGGTTCTCCTGCGGTTATCCTCATTCCTTTGGGGCTGAAAGGTTCTGGAATGGCGACCACGTACCGGAAGACGTAGCGTTGGAAGGCCTCCTACAAGGTGGACCGATGACTTGTTAACGGTTGCGGGAGTCCGATGGATGCGAGACGCACAGGACCGTTCATTGTGGCGTCACTTGGGGGAGGCCTATGTCCAACAGTGGACGTCTTTCGGCTGAAATAATGATGATGATGATGACATCCATATTGTCTCATGAAGGTTTGAAAATGAAGCTGCTAGCTGGCCTGTCGGTTTTCTATCGTTTACATTTCTGGGAGCGTGTATTGGCATTGCACAATTTAATTTCGTCCAGCTCGTTCCGTCATTGGACCAGCAAGTGCAGTGCAGTGGTGGCCGAGTGGTAATGGCCGCGACTTACGAGTTGTAGGTCGCTTGTTCAAACCCGGCCAGGCGCATTACTTTGTGTAATTTATTTCATCACCACTGCTCTCAAAACGGTGTAGGAAAACATCGTGAGGAAACCGGCATGTACTAGAACCATCGAGATATAAGTACTAACGTACTAGAGAAGCTACGTCAAATAATTGAATTGTCCTATTTTCGTAATTTAAATCTTTAGTTCGCTGCAGCGCTAAAATAATAACAATTCGTCTAAACCGTAACTAATTTACCACAGCGCTAGATTTGCTGCGGAAGTGTATTTATTCTCGGCAAAAAGGTCTTAAGCGCCATGTAAATCACGGCACTTACGCGTTTTCTTTGACAAAGTGCGGCGCAATCGCCGCAGTTGAACGAGACAAAGTAGGAATTTACGGTGTCTTCTCTAGTACGTTAGTACTTATATCTCGATGCCTAGAACCAAAATTTCGAAGGCATGTGACATCCACCAATCCGCACTGGGCCCGCGTGGTGGATTACGGCCCATTCCCTCTTCTAGAGAGAGGAGGCCTGAGTCCCAGCAGTGGGAACATTAAAAGGCTGATTATGCTATGCTATGCGTATAGATAAGGATTGTCTGTGTGTTTTGATAGTTACAACCTAGAGGTATTTAAGTCAAGAGTGAATAGGTTACTTCTAGGCAAGCGTGCTCCATCGTCGATCACGTCATCGCTTACCATTATGTGAGATAGGGGTCAAACGCGAGCCTATCGATAATAAAAAAAACCGGGCAAGTACGAGTCGGACTCGCGCACTGAGTCTTCCGTAAAAACTTACCTATGAAAACAGTTTAATTCCCGAATTGAGTTACGAAGATTTTTCTGAATCGCAAAAAAAGTTTTTTTTGGTGACGCAACTACAAATTCACAGTTTTCAGATTTATTCCTATACGTGTGCTATGAGACCTTACTTCATGCTAAATTTCAGGATTCTAAGTCAACGGGAAGTATCCTAAGAATTTTGATTCCCTTGAGAGTGTCGAAATACACGTTTTTTGCGATATAAACGGCCGTATCTTTCGTTATTTTTATATATTATTAACGTTAACTCAGAAGTTTGATTTTTTCACAGCTTCAAGGCACCGCAGACTTGAGTATATGGTTTTAATTTCAACTCGATACCTCCACTCGTTCTTGAGAAAAAGGGTCTTGACGGACAGACAGACAACAAAGTGATCCTATAGGGTTCCGTTTTTTCCTTTTGAGGTACGAAACCCTAAAAAGAGTGATACTCACTCGCTAAATGAGGTTGGCATTAAAAGAGCAGGTTGGTAGCAAGTGAACGTGTGTCCGTCTCTACGTTCTTAGTGGGCGGTTAGCGGTTAAAGCAAGCGGCGGCGGCGCCGCGGGCGACGGCTATAGCACGCACTGGGGAACGCGTGCCGACGTACTGTTTAGTAGCCACAGAGCAGTTTTAACAGAGGTTATAATATTACGTAGCTAGCTAACCCGGCGAATTTCGTACCGCCTAACAGTCAATGAATGTAGTACAATATCTTTCGATATAGTCAACCGATTGCGATGAAACAAAGCCTAAGTAATATATCAAGTTACACACAATTTTAATATATTACAATTATCTACATGCATGATGCGCGCACAACTCAAAACTTCTACAGATTTATTATAGATGTAGAACTAAAATACGAATATGAAATCATTTAATTTTATTTATTTGATTTAAGATACATAGAACATGTGAAATCTAAAACGCTGGCTTGGAGATCTAGAGATCTTTTCACGAGATTGGTAGGAGATAAACTGGGAAGACTATAAGTGAATCCTTTGGAAGCTTTTGGAAGAGTTTGAAAACAACCACTGACTGCTGGTACATTCTGTCAGCACACCTAAGATCCTAGATAGACGACTGAACTCTACGACGGAGGAAGGACAGCTGTAAATTGACAACTACTTAGGGCGGAATTCACCAATAAAACTAGACGCGTTTTAACGTTTGGCTCGCATAATCGCGTTTAGCCGCTGTCACTAGTGTCACTTGTCTGTATTTATCTTTTGTTGTATTTTTACAAGTGACACTAGTGACAGCGGCTAACCTCACACGTATCAATATGCTTTCGTGACTAACTTCGTAACGCTTCTTCGAAGCGTCGCTACACTGCATCTAGATTTGGGGTCAACTGACACCGTTTTTAGTCCTGACACAAGACGAGCTAACTCTTTTATGATTCGATATGTTTTTTTTCGGCCAGAACCAGAGCACTTATTGATTAAACGAGATTAACATTTAACTTATTGATTTTTCAATTAATTATTTTATAATATTTATTATTATGCCAAGAAATTTTGGAAATAAATGTCCATTTTATTTATTTATTTTTATTATCTACTATTTCATCGACGGAAGACCCCGGATAACGGTAAACAAAGCAGCCTGAAATTCAAATCGAAAAGCAAATATATTTATAGTAGGTATACTTTTTCCTCATTTGGTATTCCAAACTCAGAACCTAGGATTCAACATTAATCACATCCTTAATATCCTTTAATATAAAGTTTTTATATAAACATCCTGATCGGCCTTTCTTCTTAGCGACACGCGCGGTCGATCTGCGGCAGACAGACGGACAGGCAGACCACCCGATCTCTAATCAAATCAAAATCGTGCAGACTTTATTCACAACAACTGGACAATGGTATACACTAGTCGTGAGATGCGGATTCATCTGCGATATTATTTTATATTTTTTTCAAGCTTTTTTTTACCTCTAGTTAGAATAGAAATAGGTGACCTTTACTATTCTGCTATCTAGGTAAACCATATAATCGTAATTGTTGGTTATTTGTAGGTTGCGAAAAAAAACAGATTTAGGTAAAAAAGAGCAGATTTAGTTGTATAATTTTGTATATTTATTCATGAAACCATAGTAAAGTAGTATTATTTTTTGTCACTAGATGGTGTTGTTAGATGAGCTCACTTTTCTACATCTCGCTATGGTTTCGTTACAGAGCTTTCATAGGGTCTCGACCAAATTATGATTAAATGTCTTCGTCTTAATAACATTGGTTTTATTTATGGTCCTTCGAGCCGGATGAAAGAGCGTCTAAATAATCCTACCGACCGACTGAATTTCAGTCATGGTGCCCAATCTCAACAGAAATTAGCCTAGTACGTAGATGATATTGAGCACTAAGAGTGTGCATTAACACAGTCCTCTCTCTGTTCCCTTAGTTTCATAGTTCGTTGTGACGGCAATCCGACGGGAGTGGAGAGAGATCAGGCGCAGGATCAATGGCTTTACGTGCACGGGTGTCACACCACCAATTTTCGAACTCTGAGGTGTTATATAGTAATTTCTAATAGAGAAATCCAATAGCATTTTTTGTCAGGATCCTGGAAGCGAATACAGGATCCCATGCTGCTGCATCAACGAAGATGTTCATACTACATACTTATAAGGTAACTTTAATTTTAATATAATTTAAGTAAGTATTTATTTATAGTTCTGAAATCGAATGATTAGTCCGCTATGATGGAATAAATTGCTGTAAAAATATTGTATATCAAAACTTAAACAGACATCCCCACATTTTCGACGTAGATTTCATTGGTAGCAACGCGTGAGTGCCTCCACTTAATTCAACTTAATATCAAATTACTTAATGACTGGCCAATGAGGATTATTAGGATTGCTAACAAGTCAAATTTCCTACAAATTACATCCAGATAAACTTATAAATTATTTTATTTTTGAAGCAGAACAATGCGAAGTATCAGCTGCTTGTTAACCTGGGCCAGCTCAATGGGAGACAGTTGTGGGGAATGGTAATCAGTGGAGGTTTGTGGATGGGCCCTTACAGGCACCTGTGAATTTGGCATGTATCAATATTATCAAGTAAATGATTTTTGAGCTCGTGGCGGGTCCCGAAAATTAGTAACAGAGTGTTTTTTATTATTATAATTGATAAGCTCGCGCTTGATCAATATCTTACCTGATGCATGGTAAGTGATGGTGTGGTCGACGGTAGAACACGCTTGCTTAGAATTAACCTACGCACGCTTGACACAAATACCCTTAATTGTAGCTATCAGGAAACAGGACAGAAACAGACAGGCAGGGAATTCGAGAATAGCTGTGGTGTAACCATTGTGTGAACTATCCGGAGGACACGGTGGAGCAGTGTCCTGCTTGGGCGGAGCACCGTGTTGTCTTTGTGGGGGCGATTAGCGGCAACGACTCGCGCCGGGTCCTGGTACAGGCCATAGTCTGGAGCGAGGAAAAATGGCAGGTGGTCACCTCCTTTTGCGAAGCAGTAATGCTAGCAAAGTAGGCGGCCGTACGGTGAGGGAACGGACTACCTCACACCCCAGCCGCTGGGACCCGATCCCAATTTCCAGCCACCGTAGGCGTGAGCTTGCGGATGACGAGCAATAGGTAACTTGTCGTCCGACCGTCCTGTAACCATCCGAGCCTGAGTCATCGACGGCGCGTAGTGTTTCACGCACGCCTCAAAGAGATGTCAGCAGGGCCGAAGATTACTGGGCTATGGGTTGTCCGAAAAGGAACCCCGGGGTCTCGGGACGCAAGGCAAAGAAGGAACATAGGACTGGGTTTTAGTCACTAAAAGTCTGACATGCCCTCGCGCTCCACCCTAGGGCGAAAAGGTTCATTGGATGATTGTATTTTTTCAATACATATATAGCTTCATTAATCTGCATGTCTCTAACGGACTCAAGGCCAGTTTAATGTTATTAAAAAAACTGTTAGATAAGAAATTACAATTACACTTTAAATTTAAATCACAATAATACCGGATACCTTCACGACGATCTGACAGGGTGTAGGCAGTTTTATTTTCAGCGGCGCAAGCGCATCTCACCGGAAGTCGTCTCGATGCGTAAGCTTCGACAAATTGCGCCACTTCCGGATAAAGATGGACGCTCGTTTCAATGTTATTTATGTCGTGAGAAGATTTTAAGCGTCTGATTTAAGTCTTGTTTGATTTTGCATAATGTTTTGCTTTATTTTCTGGTGGATGGACTATAAATTTGTTTTTGAGGAGGGGAACTTTTGTTGGTCTTCTTTTGATACCATTTAAACGAGTTTTTTTTTATAGATAATATAAGTTTTATTTACTGTAGCTGCAGATTTTGTATCTTAGAAAGAAAGAAAAAAAACACGTTTATTTGGCACACAGGTACACACAGTGAGATAACAATTATAAATAAACTTAAATACTAAGTAACTTAAAAATATTAAATACTTAAACTTAAAAAAAAAAATACATCAACATTGTGTGTCTCACGGCTGCGCCAAATAGGTCCAGTTCAGCATAATGCCAGGCCACTACGTAGCAGTTGCCTGATCTTACCTTTTTAGGGTTCCGTATCCAAAGGATAAAACGAGACCCTATTACTAAGACTCCGCTGCCAATCAGATAGTTGAAATTATCACAGATTATGTATTTCTGTTGGTGCTATAACAAGATACTTAAATTAAAAAAAAGAGTATGTTTTTATTTATTATTTAATTAAAAACGGCAAAAAAGAACACGTTTATTGTATGGGAGCCACATACAACAAACGTGAATTATTTGCCGTTTTTTTACTTCTCCCGCTTTGGATGGAGAGGGAGTGTCAGACTGACTAAAACCCTGTTCCTTCAGTTGCCCTTCTATGAGTGCCACGGTAACTCTTTTGACCACCACTAACTGGCCCCATCAATTTTGCTGACATCTCCTTGAGAACACAACGCACTGTGATGACTGATACAACAATTGACTTCTCTCAGTCTAGGATGGAGCGTGAGGCGTGTCAGACATTTACTGGGTTACTCGTACCATGACGTTCAAAGTAAGATTGTGTCATTCTTGTTCCAGTGTGGGTAAGAAACAGAGCTATACAGGTTGTCTAGCACCATCTCTTACCCACAATGGAAATAAGAATGAAAAAATCTTCCCTAATCTCCTCTCCTAGGTCTCCTGACCTGAGTCCCAGCAGTGGGAACATTAAAAGGCTGATTATGCTATGTTATTATACTAATCTTACTTTAAACGTCATGGTAACCCAGGATGAAAACCCACATGTGTTCTTCAGTGGCCCTTTGCGCTCCAGGACCATGGGATCTCTTTCAAAACTTGCCGCGTTCCTGCTGGGTCCCTACGTCTATTAATTGCCTGAAATTACAATCAAGAAACCGTGTTTAAAAAAAAAATCTCCGACTTTAAAAGACCAGCTGATTTAGATCGTTTTTCTTAAATTCTCAGGCTACTATTAAAAATATTCTTACGGTAATAAATAATCTAAAACTAATAACGTCCCAATCATCCAAAATTCAAATCAGCTACTTTATATTTTTTTCTAAAACTCATAGGACATTTTTCTTCCAAAAAAAAACTAGATTCCCAATAAAAAGGGTTGCATTTTACGTCATTTTAAGTGGTTTTAATTTGTCAACCGTAACGAAATTAATATAAACGATAGAAATATGTTAATTTAGCATTAAATAATATGTTTTTAATACATTTTCTATCATCGACGTATGAATTATGCCTATATTTGTTTTTTTAAGGAGCTGTTTTTCTCAGTGGGGTATTTCTTGACTACCTACGATTAAAGTGTCGTTCAGAGAAAGGAATAGATGTAAATGATAGATATGCTGGTGATAAATTTTATTGGAATTGTTATAAATGCTGTGGGAATACTTGAAGACTATATAACAAAGCCTTTAAGGAACCTATGCCGATGCTAAATTAGACTTATTATAGGGATAGAGTAGAGTAGAGTGAATAAAATTGGAGTAGATTTTAGTAGAATTTACAATAAGGTTTGTATGAACCTATACTAGGTTCATTTGTTTATTAAAACTTCATGCAACACAAAAGTACAAAGGCGGACTTACCTAATATTATAGTATCAGCTTTTCCCCGCAAACGGCTAGCTGAAAAAAATCTTATAGAATCTATATATAAAAGCGAATTATCACTCACTGATTAATCACGAAATCTCAGAAACTATAACACCTACAAACTTAAAATTTGGCAGGTAGGTTCCTTATAGGATGTCGACATCCGCTAAGAACAGATTTTATGAAACTCTACCCCTAAGGGGGTAAAACGGGGGTTGGAACTTTGTATGGAGAAACCTATTTTTACGCGGGCGAAGCCGCTGGCAGAAGCTAGTACTGATTACAATTAACAAAAAGTAAACCAAGTTATAAAAAAAAACATATTATTGGCGGCCTTATCGCACTCGGCGATTTCTTGCAAGCAACCTGGAATGTACAGAGATTGCCTGGACAAAAAAAAAGTACATTTAGCCGAACATAGAACCTCCTTCTTTTTGAAGTCGGTTAAAAAATGGGGTTGCACTTGGTGCAACACCCTAAGTAAGCGAAGATAAGTTATGCAGACAGTGTGAGGAACCAAAAGTAAAGTAAAAATTAATAGCGGCATTTCATTAGTACCCAAGTCAGTTTAAACTGATAATAATGCTGTAAATATAACGTTTTTCCCACAAATAAAAAACATGGGTATTGATACCCAATATTTTTCTATTCCAAAAGGCATAAATCACCTTTCTGTAATATAAAATGACACGCCTTTTCAAAACGTTTTGTCTTTTTAAATTTTTTAATCTACACAAAAACTGACAAAACCGCAAAACAATAGCAAAAAAGAAAGATCTTTAATAAAAAGTTAAATAATCTTATAACTAAATCAGAGTTTAGATTTACGAGTTCCCAGTGTTTTTGATAGTGTGTCCCATAATAACTTTGCTTTGATTTATTTATTGTTTTTAGAATATTGTATGGTGAAAAAAATGCGAGTGACTGAATTGACTATTTTAATGAAAGATTGCATTATTCAAAATTCGCTGCAAAGAATTATCAAGAGTTGATCTAACACAACTTTTGTACTCTTCGCTTATCTTTCTATAGTTTTGTTTAGCTAGTATAATTGTGTAGGTGTTTTATCATACTTGACACTAATGTCATATGGGCAAAAGTTTGTGAGTGTGTATGTATGTTTGATATTTCTTCAAGCTTGAACGAATATGGCATACATTTAGAACTTCTATCTTCTATATTAGGGATAAGAGAGAGAAAAAAACGTGTTGCGCTGACCTCAAGTGTTCCTGACACTTGAGGTCGGCGCAACACGTTTTTTTCTTCCATTCTGTCCTATCACCCGTCACACTATCACTAACTCCCTTTTCTTTCATATCACTCCTCACACAATCCATCCATTTTTTCCTTGGCCTCCCTCTCCCTCTATCTAAATGTATACTCAGAAGTCTTTTGGTAATATGCGCTTCATCCCTCCTCTTCACATGACCATATCAAGACAACCGATTTCACTTCAACTTTTCAGTCACTGGCGCCACTTTCAAACTTCCTCTAATGTACTAATTTCTCACTTTATCCATTCTCGTCACACCACACATCCATCTCAACATTCTCATCTCCGCTACATGCAATCTTTTTTCATCCATCTTTTTCACAGGCAGGCACACATGTAAATCATTGTCCTGGAATAGCACATAGGATTTGACTTTTTGTCCTGGGAATATGTTCCTTCGTGACAATTTTCTAATTTCACGCGGGCATAGTCACTGATAGCAGCAACTAGTTGGTCATAGGATTGTAATAGGTATGATTGTAGTATTTGTGATTGTAGTAGGTGTGATTGTAGTAGGTGTGATTTTAGTAGGTGTGATTTTTTAGGGTTCCGTACCTCAAAAGGACAAACCGGAACCCTTATAGGATCACTTTGTTGTCTGTCTGTCAAGACTCTTTATCTCGGGAACGCGTGGAGGTATCGGCTTGAAATTAAAAACATATACTCAGGTTAGCAGTCCCTTGAAGCTGTAAAAAAAATCAAACTTCGAAGTTAACGAAACAAAAAGATACGGCCGACCGTTGACCCAGAATCCTGAAATTTGTCATAAAGCAAGGTCTTAAAATATAGGAATAAATCTAAAAAGTGTAAATTTGTTGATACGTCATAAAAAAATCTTTTTTGCGTTTCGAAAAAATTTTTGAGAATTGAACAAAGGTTACTCATAGGTAAGTTTGTACGGAACCCTCAGTGCGCTTTCCGACTCGCACTTGTTATATCTTTTGTGCGGTCAGCTACCACAACTTCTGATACTAATGAAAACTAATAAATTCTAAAAGAAAAGTTCCTAATCAGCACTTTTAGACCAGTCTAACTTTACAATCATCTCCTATTAGCCCAGCATTAATTTCTATGGCGTCACAGGCACTCACAACCGCCATTATTTTTCCATAAATCAAATACCTTTATAAAACCTCGACGACAAATATAAAAATGTCAAGCGTTGCCGCCGAATAAAGGATGTCCATATTTAAAAAGCCGTTTGTATCCCATATAATATATATTTCGGTTTTCAAATTCGGAATAAATTTTGTGTCACCTGCGCCGACGCAACCGGAAGAAGATGTATGTCCATCTCTCTTCCGTGTATAACGCTGTCTCGTTCTCACCTGTTCTTTTATTATTTGTTGTACTATTGAGATTCGTATCTAGATAATCTTTATACTAGTTTTATATGCGATAAATTACTGTAAGCAAAACTTTGGTGATCACTTCGTAGATAAATGTTGTCGTAATTTGTAGGGACACCGTTGACAGGTGAAGAAAGTCTCAATAAAAAGTGTCTGCATTTTTAATTGCGGAGCAAGAACGAGAGTGACAGGCTCCTGGTAATAATTTTGATTGATTAAAAGACACTTTTTTTTTACTTTGCTAGTGCGGGGCACTGAGTATTTACTCCTGTATCATGGGTGGGTTACAAATGTAATCTCACATACAAAAAAACAGTTCAATTCCCGAATCGAGTTACGAAGATTTTTCCAAATCGCAAAAAAAAAACTTTTTTTGTTTGTGACGTAACTACAAATATACAGTTTTCAGATTTTTTCCTATACTTGTGCTATAAGACCTTGCTTCATGCCAAATTTCAGGATTCTAGGACAACGGGAAGTACCTACCCTATGAATTTTGATTACCATGCGAGTTACGAAATATAAATTTTTTGTGGCATAAACGTCCGTATCTTTTTTTTTCGTTAACATAGAAGTTTAATTTTTTCACAGCTTCAAGGGTCCGCAGACCTGAGTAAATGATTTTAATTTCAACTCGATACCTCTTTTTATTTATTTTTTATAGGTGGGAAAATCATCTTATGACCAATCTCGCTCTTGGGCGGAGCGAGAGATAGTGTCAGACTTTTACTGACTAAAAACCCACTCCTGTTCCTTCGTTGCCTTCGTCCCAGGGCCCGGGTTTCGTTTTCACACTACCCATGGCCCCAGTAGGCTTCGACCCTGCTGGCCCCCTACTATTTGCTGACATCTCCCTGAGGCGCGCGTGGAACAATACGCGCTGTCGACGACTTGGGCTCGGTCCGGACGGTTACCGGACGGTCGGACGGTGGGCCACCCATTGCCCGCCGTCCGCAAGCCCGCGCCTACGGTGGCCGGAAATCGGGATCGGAATCCCGGCGACGGTTGGGGCGTGAGGACCGTTGCCGTTGCCTCACGCGATCGGCTGCCTCCTTTGCTAGCATTACTGCTTCGCAGAAGGAGGCGACCGCCTGCCACTCCTCCTCGCTCCGGACCATGGCCTGTACCAAGGGCCGGCGCGAAAGATCGCCGCCGCCGATCGCCCCCACGAGGACACGGCGTTGCTCTTCCCAAGCGGGGCACACCTCCACCGTGGGCTCCACCGTGTCCTCCGGGCGGTCCACACAGTGGCGACACCCGGGCGTCGCTTCCTTACGAATCCGGTCAGGAACTTCCCGTGTTCGGTGAGAACCTGTGTCATGCGGAAGGTGAGGACGCCGTGAGGTCTTTCCAACTACGCCTCAAAGAGGGGACTTACCGAACTCGATACCTCTACGCATTCCCGAGATAAAGGGTCTTGACAGACAGACGGACAATAAAGTCATCCTATAAGGGTTCCGTTTTTTCCTTTTGAGGTACGGAACCCTAAAAATGCTATTCGATGCACTCCGTGAAAGTCAAAAATTGACCCACGGGGACGTACCTATGAACTTGTGAGACAATTAGTATCCAAATTCAAATCATAATCAGTTTAACTATTGAAGCAGCAAGGTGATTATTTAAGAAATATAATTATAAATAAGTATCTCTCCATTTTAAATGTAGATACTTTTTTGTAGTACTCGTACATCCTTTTTTCTGAGGTGGTAGATCATCAAATAGCTCCTCATAGCTCCTCCCACTATAAGTGGAACGAGAGGGTGTGTCAGACTTTCACTGACTAAAATCGATTTGTACTACTTCAGTTGCCGTTTGCGTTCCAATCCCTTGGTTAATCTTTCGAACAATCCCGCAGTACGTAGTAGTAAATATTTCATTAACAATAAAAAGTAACTGTAATACATTTTTAATCGAAACAAAAAACAAATACTTCATAAAACGAAATAACTCATCTTTAATTAAGAGGTTTTACTATTTCAATCTTCCTGAGTTTTCTCCATTTTTTACTAATTCAGTTAAAGAAATATGACCTTTTTGTACAAAAAATCGTTTCAATTTTTTAATTCATACTATATTGATGTAGCTGGGCCCGCCTTTCTTCCGTTCCGTGAATTAATTCTAACAACTTCATCATAACTCATTCTTGCTACCGAATGGGTGTTGCTTACGAAACCATTATTTCTTTTTTAATCATTAATTGAAGATATTTTAGGATGAACTGTTCTGTTTCTTGCAAATCTTTTATAGTTGCAGAGATATTATTTATTGTATTATAAAAAGATTATCTACGATAAGTCGGAGCCGTTACCACTCGGCCACCACTGCCCGATTCTAGATTACATCCTAATTAACCCTATAACCACTCGCGTCGAATTGGCCCGATGAGTGTATTCGTGTCCTATTCGCCAGCGTCGTGTGTTTAAGACTGGGTACGAGTACTCCATCTCGCTTAGCTCTTCAATCCCCATAGATGACAGAAGAGCTGACGAGATTGAGTATCTGGTTGTGGATGTGCGACCCTGGTGGAATAAACGCGAGAGTGTTTGTTGTAAATATCCGTATCCGACATAGAAGGTTAAAGGTTAAAGGGTTTTTTTAAAGGGTTTTCTAGTACAGCCTAAGCTTATTCCCTCCATACCTTATTATTTATTTTATTTATTTATTTAGTACAGCAAAATAGCCATTAATACTAAAATAATGTACCTAATCCTTTCACTCTGTCTTCTCACAGAATCGCAAACTTTCTAATAATATTGTCTTCCATTCATCAGCAAACAAATCCAATCCAGGGTTGGTCTCTATGAGCGCGATAAGCATCATTAGCATACGCGGTATAGGGAAGGTAGATCGAGCTACAGTGCGACAAAATGGGACATTAAATAATTTATGGTTTCTAGCGATTGTAATTATTCAGAACAAATAATTGACACAACTCTACATGTAAGTCGGACGCATCAGTGTAACCATTTAACCATTAATAATTTTATAGGCTGGTGTAAGTTGGTCAACAGCCCGCCTAACCTTTAATGAATTGCAATTTAAGCATCCTAAAATAAACATAGTAGAATACTTATATGGATAGTATCCAAATAATCATTTATAAAGGTACTTATATCCTCCCCAAATCGTCGACAGCGCGTACTGTTCCACGCGCGCCTCAAGAAGATGTCAGCAAATCGTAGGGGCCCAGGGTCGAAGCCTACTGGGGCCACGGGTAATGTGAAAGCCAAACCCGGGGCCCCGGGATGAAGGCAAAGAAGGAATAGGAGTGGGTTTTTAGTCAGTAAAAGTCTGATACTATCTCCCGCTCCGCCCATGAGCGGGATTTGTCATTAGATGATTTTCCCACCTAAAAAAAACCTTATATCCTCGTTCACAAGACAAACACTCGCAATTCCCAACAGCTTCACAGGAACATTAGCAGCTCGTCTAATTGTGAAGTTTCACTTGCATTTAAAAGAACCTGGACAAGGTAATTGCACCGTATCCTGTCTGTCCGTCTGTATGTCTGTAAGTCGGGATTAAGTTCAATTTTCTTATCGTTCCTCGTAATTGTTCCGATCGATTTGGTTACTTCCATTTATTTCGGAGTCGCTAATTCTTTAAATACATAGATAGAGGGAATTGTAGTGTTTATGTTCGCAAAGGTTTTAACTTTGTAAGTGAACAGGGTTACAAATAAACTACACATAAGTAGTTTGTAAGTTGAGGCTGTTATCATTAGCATAGCATAGCATAATCAGCCTTATAATGTTCCCACTGCTGGGACTCAGGCCTCCTCTCTCTAGGAAAGGGAATGGTCCGTAATCCACCACGCGGGCCCAGTGCAGATTGGTGAATGTCGCATGTCTTCAAATTTTTGGTTCTAGGACATGCCGGTTTCCTCACGATGTTTTCCTTTACTGTTTTGAGAGCAGTGGTGATGAAATAAATTACACAAAGTAATGCGCCTGGCTGGGTTTGAACCCGCGACCTACAACTCGTAAGTCGGGGCCGTTACCACTCGGCCATTACTGCTCTCATCACTGTTATCATTGACCAATAATAATAATATTCCACAACTATCACACAACCTCATCTAGTCCCAAACCAAGCAGAGCTTGTGTTATGAGTACTAGACAACTGATAAACATACTTATATATTTCTATAAATACCTACATATTATAGATAAAGTACAGCCAGACTCAACAAATGATCGTGCTCAGCACACAAACATTTGTCTTGGGTGGGAATCGAATCCACGACCTTCGGCATAGCAGTTAGGGCCACTAACCACTAGACGAATACGCCAGTCAATGATGAGAATACACTTTTTTTTTTCATTAAACACTCGTGGTGTTAATTTTATTCATTTCTTTAAAAATATTGTCTCTGTTACTCCTAAAAGACACTACAAATGGCCTCAATGCGGTCATCGACTTAGGTTCCCCTAGAGTTCCAGCCATGAGCACCACATCGTTGGTAAATCGAATCAACGATTGTTATCAAGCTTGCTCTAATAGCTTACGTGTGCTTTTAAGAGGGTCCTTTTTCACTTGTCTATCGTCGACATCGAGCATGGTTTAAAAGCTTGTTACTTCATCTAACGCAATCCAACGCGATGCTTGACGAAAAGGCAATGCGAAAAAAGAGAGATAACGCCTGAAAACTCTGTTAGCATTCGGTAATTCCTTCATTTACTCGAATATTTTATTATGCTTATGCTATCACTCTTCTAACAATATTTCCGGGTAGTAAAATTTTAAGTCGAGTGAGATAATCAAATAAGTTGTAATTATCAAAGAATCCAAAATGTCGGCAATTATAAAATAAAAGTTGTAATTTAGCAATAATTAACACATTGTGGTGTCAAAAGAAGATGAGAGGGATGCATGTTATTAAAACAAGGGATGAAGTAATTTAATATTTATGAGAACGCGTGTTTTGAGAAAATGTAAGAAACGTAAGCAGTCTTTCTTAAATAGTAGGAAAAAAATATGTTGTTTTATACTGAAATATAAATACAGTCACTTCTCAAAGCAGGAAAATATCCATTTATTGTTTTTAGGGTTCCGTAACTCAAAAGGAAAAAACGGAACCCTTATAGGATCACTTTGTTGTCTGTCTGTCTGTCTGTCAAGACCCTTTATCTCGAGAACACGTGAAGGTATCGAGTTGAAATTAAAACCTATACTCAGGTCTGTGGTCCCTTGAAGCTCTGAAGAAATCGAACTTCTGAGTTAACGAAAAATAAATTTACGACCGTTTATGTCGCAAAGAACGTGTATTTCGACACTCTAAAGGGAATCAAAATTCATAGTGTACTTCCCGTTGGCTTATAATATTGAAATTTGGCATGAAGCAAGGCCTCATAGCACAAGTACAAGAAAAAAATCAGAAATTTGTAGTAACGTCAAAAAAAAACCACTTTTTTTGCGATTCGGAAAAATCTTCGTAACTCAATTCGCTAATTGAACTGTTTTATATTCAGTGCGCGAGTCCGACACTCACACTAGCCCATTTTTTTATGGTAATGTTTTTGGTTCGGATACTACGTCCTTTAAGCCATAATCTTCGTATGAATAGTTCATTTGTTTACCATTAGAATATGGATGTAGACATTGTAATGTTTTCGTAGTATTTGGCAGCAAAAGTAACAAGTCAACGTTCTCGGCAAACTTTGCTGAGGTTAGTCAACACTATAATAAAATTCTCAGCTCCATTTTACTGAGATCGCGCCCGTTTCAATGATTCCACATATTAACCAGTTGCGCAGACACTCGAGATATAAATCTACACCAATTTTATATCAGAACTAGGAATCAATTTGCGAATAAATAATACAGCACTGAACTTCACTCGAAGAAATCCCGCCATAAAAACATCAATTTATTGTTAAGTTGGTACAACAAAAACATGCTTTCCCACATTTGCCAACATAAAAACAACTGAAAGACTTGACATTATTATACCAACCAAAAAAGTAACTATACAGAACTCCGTAATCTATGTACCTACATTCGACAATTGAATTCAAATCGTGCTCTATGAGCCGGCCTCTGATTGGCCGGCATTTAACCAATCATATCGTTTGCATTCATAGAGCTGGCGCGCATGCGCTGGAAATGTCAAATAGGGGAGTGAACTTTACTTTTTTTTTAGCAAAGATCATTGAAGTTTTATTCCTTTTGCGTTGTTGAAGGCATTGTGAGCTGAATGTGTAATGCTTTTTGAATGGTTGGGTTATTTGTACGGAGTATTTGTGGGTATAGGAGAAGTTTTTTCTATCTTAGCGTGCTAAGAGATGTCTCAAATGTTTTGTTTGTGTTTCTTAATAGCTGTAGGTAGTCTGGGGATCTATAAGTCAAGAGTGAGTAGGTTACTTTTAGGTAAGCGTACTCTATCGTCTGTCACATCATTGTTTACTATCAGTTGCGACGGTGGTCAAGTCGCGCTTGACCACCGTCGCACCTAATGGCCTATGGATAACGAAAAAAAAGGAATGTGTTAAACTGTTACAGTGACCATTGTTAGCCACTAAGGTTATTTTATTTTTTTGATATTCAATGTAGTTTTTTGACAAAAAGAAATAAAGAATTAAATAACAAAAGGTATAGAAGAGGATAACTTTTAATTCCGCACCCCCACAATTAACATAGGCTAACGCTAATACCAAAATTAAACTCCTTAAAACTACTTTCTCATGCAAAAAATCACATCGGCATCAAATTAACAATATAAATGACACTTATAATGATAGCTCATCATTCAGCCAACGATCTCCGCAAAGAATCGCGCATGACACTGCACTCTTGCGCATGACACCCACTTGTCAAATTTTGACATTTGACATGTGGAATTAAGACGTTTCATTTAACTGTTAAAAAGTGGACGGAACCCGCTATTACGTTCACACGTTTCGTTTCTTTTAATTATATACCGGTGTGTTTTAATAAAATAGGAATTTTTACGTCTAAGGTAAGTTTTTTGAAAATTATAGAGTTTTTGAATATGTTTTAGCCGGTCATAACTGTATTAGATCAATAATACATCGTCTTATATCAACTTCTTCACGGGTTCAAACCCAGCCAGGCACATTACTTTGTGTAATTTATTTCATCACCACTGCTCTCAAAACGGTGAAGAAAAACATCGTGAGGAAACCGGCATGTCTTAGAACCTAAAATTCGAAGACATGTGACTTCCACCAACCCGCACTGGGCCTGTGTGGTGGATTACGGTCCATTCCCTCTCCTAGTGAGGAGGCCTGAGTCCCAACAGTGGGAACATTATAAGGCCGACTATGCTATGCTGTGCTATATCAACTTCTTGCTAATATTATTTTCGTTCTAATAGAAAGCAAGTTGCTGAAACACGCAGCGTTGACAGGCCTCCTAGGTGGACCTATGACCTAGTGAGGGTCACGGAAATCCGATAGATGCGAGACACACAGAAGCGGTCGTTGTGGCGATGCGCGCGGGGAGGCCTATATCTAGTTGTAAACGTCTTCTGGCTGAAATCAGAAATCAGAAACGTTTATTTTAAATAGACCAATTACAGGCACCTTTGGTCAAAATGTCGGTCAGTCAAAAAAGTGAAGCTAAACTGCACGTTTTTCAAAGCGTAGATCTCTATGGAGAAGAACGTTTAGGAAACTCCATGGCCACTCGTTTTCCTTCACCGTTTTGAGAGCAGTGGTGATGAAATAAATTACACAAAGTAATGCGCCTGGCTGGGTTTGAACTCGCGACCTACAACTTGTAAGTCGGGACCGTTACAACAGGGCCACTACGACCCCCGCTACCGCTTCTTGTCATGAAATAATTGCTTAGATTACTATTTCTGTAGTCTAGCAAATCTACATAATGGTTTAAAATTTGTAGATTTATATCGATAGTGTAGAGAATATTAGCAACATACGTTACTTTCCAGTGCGTATAGACAAACCCTGCCCTATTTCTGTTAAAAAACAATGTCACCCGGGCATTGTTCCAACGGCTCCCTCAGAACCTCTCCATTCGCAATACACCTCCTTATCCCAACGCATAGAGTTCAAAATCACGTGTTTTTTTACCGTTTCAAGGGTCATGTTAGGCTGGTTTCCAAAACATCTGCTTAATTTGCATACCCTGAATGTTGACTGATTGTCCTGTCACTCCAGGTTTGGCACCAACGATAGACTGGTTACGTTTGAAAGGGGAGCAAAAAGTGGTATCATTAACCTAAGGTTAGGGATTGAAGTGAATCCAGGGGAGGAGGGCAGTGGGTGATTGCATTAGGTAGGTCTTTTTGCTTTTTATGTGTACTTAGGTATATTTTATTGCAAACCGAAGACTTGGTCGGTTAGTCGTCAAGTATAATATGGCCATGATTGATGATTTTCATGGTGTCTGAATTCGATACACCGCTACTTTTATTTTTCTTACAATCTATTAATTTATTACACAAAACAAGTACAAAGGCTTGGCATTTAAACTTTGATTGCAAGAAATAAATAAAGGTATAATTATGCGATTGTAAATGCGATGGTAAGCGATTTGGTCGACGATGGTGCACGCTTGCCTAGAAGTAACCTATTCACTCTTGACTTAAAGACCTCTTGGTTGTAGCTATCAGGAAACACAGACATCAGCAGAGTATGGTTAATCTAGAAGTAATCTATTCACTCTTGACTTAAAGAGCCCCAGGCTGTAGCTATCAGGAAACACAGAATCCGGGAGGGAATATAATATATATCCTAATGAATAAACTTAATAAAAGATAAAATTAAAGATATTTATTTTATTTGTAGGTTACAATTTGAGTTTTTACTGCAAGATGTTGTGTTTAGAACAATGGCCTACATGTTTTAAGGTTCTAAACAAATATATTTATCAATCATACATTCTAAACGACTTATTTAGAATATATGTATATAAGGTGTTAAAAAATTAACTTTAAGAATTTCGAGGGGACATTGTACTCCTCATTATGAACAACTTTTGCTATGGGACCAAACCTGAAATCGCGAAAAAAAAATCAGCTCTTCCCTACATTTATGTTCGCATAACTCGTCAAAATGTATGGAACAGCTGATTTTTTTTTCGCTATTTCAGGTTTGGTCCCATAGGAAAAGTTGTTCATAATGAGGAGTACAATGTCCCCTAGAAATTCTTAAAGTTAATTTTTTAACACCTTATATATTACAGGAAGTTTGAAAGTGGCGCCATTGACTGAAAAGTTGAAAGGGAATCGTTTGTCTTAGTATGGTCATGTGAAGAGGAGGGATGAAACGCATGTTACTAAAAGAGTAATGAGTTTACATATGAACGGATTAAGAGGGAGGCCAAAGAAAAGTTGGATGGATTGTGTTGGAAGGATAGTTTTTAATTAGTACAAATATTTAAAGGGCTTATTAGTTAAGGTCTTATTATTATTTAAGTAAAGTCTCAATAAGTAATATTCACAAACAGCAAAGTTATTATCGTTTCCATATTCCATAAAATGGAAATATTATACACGCTATCGATTATGAATGAAAAACAATGGAAAAACACTGCGCGTAGTATTTTCTAGGAACAATTGTTATGAATGATTGATTCAATTATGAATTTACCAATTATGATAAATTTTCGTTGACAATTTTTGGGATTTCGTTTTTTTTACTTTTGACTACACAAATATGATCAGTAACGGATACGAATAGAGCCCAATTTTTATTGAACTAATTAAAAAATTGTGGTGAATAAGAAAAGAGTGATAGTAATAGCGCGAGTTGCGTCGACCAGTAACATGGGACAAGAGCAGGAAGGTGATGACCAAGGGCGCCGGCTTTTAGAAAACCTCATGGGTGCTCATGCTCATTTGATGGGCTCGAAAAAGTGGCGAAGTGTGACAAGATAAATGCATACTGATAGACCGACAAATAAATAAATATCCTACTTATATACTGAGCGCTGCGTACTTAATTACTAATTATCTTTGATAAAAATATAAAATTAATCCATTATATAAAAATGAAACTAGTTTTAGTATCAAGGAATATTATATTTTTTACGTAACCTAAAAGGCGATTACTGATCTGTTTTTTGATGTCTATTCTCAGGGGTGCGCGGCACCCAATGTTTATTTCTCATGGGTGCTCGAGCCCCCGAGCACCCACGGAGTCGGCGCCCCTAGTGATGACCCTGATTATACTAACTAATACATTTTGAAATAGTTGTAAGAGTATCCTTAACATTGTCTATACGTATCTGTCTACTTTCAATAAGTTGTTTATTAAGTGTAGCAGTTTTATTTAAACATCAACTTTAGATGGGTATATAACTGTTCCTCACTTCAGATAGTTAAAATATATTTTACTGTCTGTGTAGCGTACTGAATAGTCTCATTATAAGTTTTAATTAGTACAAATACTTATAGGGCTTATTAGAAAAGGTCTTGTTATTATTAAGTAAAGTCTCTATAGATAATATTCTTAAACAGCAAAGTTATGAGCGTTTGTTTATATACCAAAATATCACTCAATTTATGGCAATATTGTACAGGCTGTTGATTATGAATGAAAAACAGTGAAAAACACTGCGCGTAATATTTTCTAGGAGCAATTGTTATGAATGATAGATTCAATTATGAATTTACCAGCTATGACAAATTTTTGTGGACTATTTTGATATTTAGTTTTTTTTTTACTTTTGACTACACAAATATGATCAGTAACGGGTATGGATAGAGCCCCATTTTTTTTTTCTAATTAAAAAATAGGTGTGTATGTAATGCTATGTAGGTGTTATGAAAGTCAGGTTTTGAATTGTGAGTGTTATTGAGCAAGTGAAAACTGTTCATATTGAAGGGGGTAAAGGAAAACAACAGAATTTTGAAACATAATTTGTATATTTACACATGAAAAAACATTTCGAAGCTACTTAGAACTACGTAAACAATCTACAATCTAGTTATTAACAATTTTAATACTGTTTCAAGCTCTCGTATTGACGCTTAGGTACTTAGAAAAGTGACAAACTTTTATGAACACAGAGAAAAATGATTCAAGAAAAATTATAAAGAAAACTAACTTACACTCATTAAGTATAAACTGGTAACTAAATTAATATTAAATCGTTAGAATATTATCTTTGAGAGTATTTTGTATCACAATTATACAATTTGGGTCATAATAAATTCGAGAAATTATACATAATTATTTATCTATTATTTTCTTTACACTGCTCAAACAATATGAATCTTGGGTAACATTTGCGTGATGACACAGTTATTTAACCAACTTAAACCTAGTTAAAACAAATATATACAAAGTCTTCGTTTTGTCACTTCAATAAGTATTCAAATGTACACTTTCAGTGGCTCTAAATACGAGAAAAAACTCATAATACTTTCACAGGCAAAGATGAAAATCTAAGACAAACTAACTTAAGATCTAATACTAAATCGGTAGGACGGAGTACACTGGTGAGATGTGCTTACAACTAAAATCTAGACTCGTTTACTTGTTTGAGTTAAGACCTAGGTGAGCTAAACTTAAGGGGTCTAAAAGTTTTACAGACTCTATTAGAAACATTTCAAAACTATTCACTGTAACTATTAAAAATGTTCCTAAAGTCAAAAACAATTTTAAAGCTACTGAAAATTACTTTCACTAACTGCTAGTTTATTTCAATGTAAACACAGTCTTTAACTTTACGTAAAAAGAAAAAAAAACTTACACAAAACGTATAAAAAATAATAAGCGTAAGATTTAAACGTAACACGATACAGAAACTCGACACTTTAAAAGTTAATTTTGAACTCGGAAAACTTGAAGCAGGTTAACTTTACTGGTAACGAGTACTACGGTACTTAAACTTAAAATAAATATCCCTGTAGTTTAAATCTAATTTGGCAAATAGCGGTGGTATGTGATGCAACTTACTGGAGTAGTTCATATAATGCTGATATGTAGGTTTGAGCCATTTGAAGAGTTTCGTACTTGGAGAGCTGGCGATCAGCGCCCAACGATGGTAAGTGTCCGCGAAGTCTGTCAAATGCTTTGTTCAAATTCTGCATCCTCCTCCGTTCCCTGGCATTTGCTGCTAAACGTCTCCTTCTCAACACTGCGGCACTTGTCGCTCGTCCTCGTCTCTTCCCCGACTCCAGAACTTCGTTATCTTCAGCACTGTCGTCCAAAACGTCTCGCGACAATCCTCTGTACGCGATGTGTGACGAGTCTTGATTGATGCTGCCATCAATAGACGGCGTAGGCTCCAGGCTGGACCTGCCCGAATCAGGAGACCTCGGCCAGGTCAGGTAGCACTCCTCAGTCGAATATTCCAGCATCACGTCTGACGCGAACATGTCCTTCTCGTAGACAAGTCGGTGTCCGTAAGTTTCGGCGGTCATTTTGATCACGGTTAGTACAGGTGCGAACGAGTCGGCGTCTCGCAAGGGTCTACCATCGGCGCCTACCTGTCGGGCTTATATAGGTACCCTGTTTGTGCGAAAAGGTTCGCCGGGATAGGCTGTGGGTGTGCGAGAGGGACGCAAGAGGTCCCGAGAGGGTAATTTAAGGCCAATCATCATTAATTATTTCCTCCCCCGGGCTCGGCGGGCATTGTAGGTAGCGTTTGACTCCGCGGCTCTATTTTTATAGCACAATGCTTGTTGTTAACCTTGTGACTATTAAAATGTTTTGTTAATATGTTACAATGGTGGTACAAGTCAATTAATGTCCTGTAGTCGTATTTTTATACGTAACTTTTTTAGTTAAGTAGTTTAATGAGAAAACTTAGTACAAAACGGAATTGATATAAACTGATTACCTACTGATTTTCCTTATAGCGTAGACACATAAAATAAAGAAAATATTGAAGTTGCCCTGTTCTTTTTAGTTTATTATTAATTTTGATTGTATTAATGCTTCAAATTACTCCTACAAAACTATTTTTTTTAAAGCCTGACAGTTTACAAGTTCGCCATAGTTTTTTTTTTTTTGTCAAAATATAAGTTCCTAAAGAATTCGAGTTCTCATTGAGAAAGGAACTCTATTTAAATAATAAAGGTTATTGAATTAATTGAAGAATCAATGAAGTATTTTTGTTTTTGTTTTTAGTCTACTCGAATTTCAGAAGATAGGTTTATGTTCAGTAGTGGATGGTTTTTCGTCGAAAATCATGATAATGATGAGATTTCGGAAGGCCAATATCGGATCAAATTCAAGTCGACCATTAATTCCAAAAGTTTATCAAGCTGTAGGGAAATTTACTTTTTAATCGACTTCAAAAAGGAGGAGGTTATATGTTCGGTTGAATGTATGTTTTTTATTTTTATTTTTTATGTATGTTCACCGATTTCTCGGTCAATTGTGGACCGATATTGAAATTTTTTTTTTGATTGTAAGGTTTTGCTTCCGAATTGGTCCCATAGAAATATTGTTATGATCTGATCATGAACTTCGAAGATATGGAACAGAACTCCTCATAGGATCACAGCAGAAACGTCGTAACAAGTAAAATTGCTTTGTTTATACGTTCGATGACTGACTAAAAGTAGAGGGGAAATATATCGAACTGATCTGGATGATGAAGCCTGAAGTTAGGCACCGGAACTCTGTAATAAATTAATGTAATCTAACCGTGTTTGGGATTATTAGAATTGTCATGATATGCACTCTGGCTATAAGGTATTTAAGTTTGGCTGAGGGGTACTTTTTAGTGGTGGTACCATAACTAAAAAGTGTAAAATAAAAAACTTTTTACAAAAAAAATACAACCGACTTCAAAGTAAAAAAAAAAAAACACTGTAAAGTGCAAAATAACTTTAATTTCGGAAGTCGGTGTTAAATAACGAAGAGACAAAACTATTAAAGAAACACCGACTTCCGAAATTAAAGTTATTTTGCACTTTACAGTGTTTTTTTTTTTACTTTGAAGTCGGTTGTATTTTTTTTTGTAAAAAGTTTTTTATCACGAATTTTGTCGCTCGAATTGTTGATTTTTTAGGGTTCCGTACCTCAAAGATTATTTGATTCCATACGGTCAAGACCCTTTATCTCGGAAACGCGTAGAGACATCGAGTTGAAACTAAAATCATATACTCAAGTCTGCGGTCTCTTGAAGCTGTTAAAAAATCAAACTTCTAACTTAACGAAAAATAAAGATAAGTACGGCCGTTCATGTCGCAAAAAACGACAATATTCGAACACTTATCGGAGGGCTGGATGGTGAACCATCCATCGCTCGTCGTCCGTAAGAACGCACCTACGTTGGTGATGAATCGCCCTGCGACTCTCGACGCCCGGGGCGTCTTCTATCGCGACGGCTGGGGCGTAAAAATGACCGTTCAAGGTTGTGGATATTTCTTTCGCTGAAACTACCAACTACTCGGTTGGTAGTTGAACCTTAAGAAATTACAGTTACAAAACTGTATTCAGCAGCAAATCGCTACGGCGTCGAGTTTTATAATAGCATAGCATAGTCGGCCTTATAATGTTCCCACTGTTGGGACTCAGGCCTCCTCTCTAGGAAAGGGAATGGGCCGTAAACCACCACGCGGGCCCAGTGCGGGTTGGTCACATGTCTTCGAATTTTTGATTCTAGGACATGCCCTCACGATATTTTCCTTCACCGTTTTGAGAGCAGTGGTGATGAAATAAATTACACAAAGTAATGTGCCTGACTGGGTTTGAACTCGTAAGTCGGGGTCGTTACCACTCGGCCACCACTGGTCTACGAGTTTTATAATGGCGTCAATAAAAAAGAATGAGAGATATCAGGAAAATACTTTTATCTACCCACATTCACGTGGAATATGTAAGAATGCGATAGAATGCGACGAAATGCGATGGAATGCGATGGAACGTGATGGAATGCGATCGAATTCGTTTGAATTCAATGGAATGCGATGCAATGCGATGGAATGCGATGCAATGCGATGGAATGCTCTAGAATACCACAGAATGCAACGGAAGGCGAAAGAATGCGATTGAATGAGACGGAATTCGATGGAATGCGGTGGAATGCGTTTGAATGCGATGTAATGCGAATAAAGCGGTGGAATGCTATAGAATACCAGAGAATGCGACGGAAGGCGAAATAATGCGATTGAATGAGACGGATTTCGATGGAATGCGATGGAATGCGTTGGAATGCGTTTGATGCGATGGAATGCGGCGGAATGCTATAGAATACCACAGGATGCGACGGAAAGCGAAAGAATGCGATAGAATGAGACGGAATTCGATGGAATGCGATGGAATGCGTCGGAATACGTTAGAATGCGTTGGGACGTGATGGAATGCGATCGAATGCGGTGGAATACGACGGAGTGCGAAATAATGCGAAATAATGCGATGGAATGCGATGGATTGCGATAGAATGCAATTGAATATAATTGAATGCGGTGGAATGCGGCGGAACGCGATGGAATGCGTTCGGATGCGATGGAATGCGATGGAATGCGATTGAATGAGAAGGAATTCGATGGAATGCGATGGAATGCGGTGGAATGCGTTTGCATGCAATGGAATATAATTGAATGCGGTGGATTGCGGCGGAACGTGATGGAATACGATAGAATGCGGTGGAATGCGATTGAATGTGACGAAATTCGATGGAATGCGGTAAAATGCGTTTGAATGCGGTGGAAAACGACAGAATGCGGTGGAATGCGGCGGAACTTGATGGAATGCGTTCGAATGCGATGGAATGCGATTGAATGAGAAGGAATTCGATGGAATGCGATGGAATTCGGTAGAATGCGTTTGAATGCGGTGGAATGCGTTAGAATGCGGAGGAATGCTACAGAATACCACAGAATGCGTCGGAATGCGAAAGTATGCGATAGAATGAGACGGAATTCGATGGAATGCTTTGGAATGCGTCGGTATGAGACGAAACTCGATGGAATGCGATGGGACGTGATGGAATGCGATCGAATGCGATGGAAAGCGGCGGAAAGCGAGCATTCAATAGCATTCTATCGCATACAGTCACATTCCGTCGCATTCAATCACAATCCATCGCGAACCGTAGCATTCTTCCGCATTCTTTAGCTTTCGACGGAAAGCGATGCAATGCGACGGCATTGCATCGCTTTCTTTCGCATTCTATCGCTTTCTTCCGCATTCCACCGCATTCCGTCGCATTCCATTACATTCCATTGCATTCAAACGCATTCTACCGAATTCCATCGCATTCCATCGAATTCCTTCTCATTCAATCGCATTCCACCGCATTCTATCGTATTCCATCACGTTCCGCCGCAATTCATCGCATTCGAACGCATTCCATCACGTTCGAATTTCGTCACATTCAATCGCATTCCACCGCATTCTATCGTATTCCATCACGTTCCGCCGCAATCCACCGCATTCAATTATATTCCATTGCATGCAAACGCATTCCACCGCATTCCATCGCATTCCATCGAATTCCTTCTCATTCAATCGCATTCCATCGCATTCCATCGCATCCGAACGCATTCCATCGCGTTCCGCCGCATTCCACCGCATTCAATTATATTCAATTGCATTCTATCGTAATCCATCGCATTCCATCGCATTCCATCGAATTCCTTCTCATTCAATCGCATTCCATCGCATTCGAACGCATTCCATCACGTTCCGCCGCATTCCACCGCATTCTGTCGTATTCCACCGCATTCAAACGCATTCTACCGCATTCCATCGCATTCCATCGAATTCCGTCTCATTCTATCGCATTCTTTCACTTTCCGTCGCATCCTGTGGTATTCTATAGCATTCCGCCGCATTCTATTGCATTCCATCTCATTCCAACGCATTCGATCGCATTCCATCACGTCCCATCGCCAACCAACGAATTCCGAAGCATTCCAAAGCATTCCATCGAATTTCGTCTCATTCTATCGCATTCTTTCGCTTTCCAACGCATTCTGTGGTATTCTATAGCATTCTACCGCAATCTATCGCATTCCACCACATTCAAACGCATTCTACCGCATTCCATCGCATTCCATCGAATTTCGTCTCATTCAATCGCATTCCGCCGCATTCCACCGCATTCAATTATATTCCATTGCATTCAAAAGCATTCCACCGCATTCCATCGCATCCCAACGCATTATTTCGCATTCCGTCGTATTCCATCGCATTCGATCGCATTCCATCACGTCCCATCGCATTCTAACGTGTTCCGACGCATTACATCGCATTCCATCGAATTCCGTCTCATTCTATCGCATTCTTTCGCTTTCCATCGCATCCTGTGGTATTCTATAGCATTCCACCGCTTTATTCGCATTACATCGCATTCAAACGCATTCCATCGAATTCCGTCTCATTCAATCGCATTCTTTCGCCTTCCGTTGCATTCTGTGGTATTCTAGAGCATTCCATCGCATTGCATCGCATTCCATCGCATTGCATCGCATTCCATTGAATTCAAACGAATTCGATCGCATTCCATCACGTTCCATCGCATTCCATCGCATTTCGTCGCATTCTATCGCATTCTTACATATTCCACGTGAATGTGGGTAGATAAAAGTATTTTCCTGATATCTCTCATTCTTTTTTATTGACGCCATTATAAAACTCGTAGACCAGTGGTGGCCGAGTGGTAACGACCCCGACTTACGAGTTCAAACCCAGTCAGGCACATTACTTTGTGTAATTTATTTCATCACCACTGCTCTCAAAACGGTGAAGGAAAATATCGTGAGGGCATGTCCTAGAATCAAAAATTCGAAGACATGTGACCAACCCGCACTGGGCCCGCGTGGTGGTTTACGGCCCATTCCCTTTCCTAGAGAGGAGGCCTGAGTCCCAACAGTGGGAACATTATAAGGCCGACTATGCTATGCTATTATAAAACTCGACGCCGTAGCGATTTGCTGCTGAATACAGTTTTGTAACTGTAA
Organism: Mythimna impura; assembly: GCA_905147345.3. NCBI lineage: Eukaryota > Metazoa > Arthropoda > Insecta > Lepidoptera > Noctuidae > Mythimna > Mythimna impura. The sequence goes on along the minus strand of LR990351.1, from coordinate 27,853,276 downwards.
TTTCTTAAGGTTCAACTACCAACCGAGTAGTTGGTAGTTTCAGCGAAAGAAATATCCACAACCTTGAACGGTCATTTTTACGCCCCAGCCGTCGCGATAGAAGACGCCCTGGGCGTCGAGAGTCACAGGGCGGTTCATCACCAACGTAGGTGCGTTCTTACGGACGACGAGCGATGGATGGCTCACCATCCAGCCCTCCGATAAGTGTCCGAATATTGTCGTTTTTTGCGACATAAACGGCCGTACTTATCTTTATTTTTCGTTAAGTTAGAAGTTTGATTTTTTCACAGCTTCAAGAGACCGCAGACTTGAGTATATGATTTTAGTTTCAACTCGATGTCTCTACGCGTTTCCGAGATAAAGGGTCTTGACCGTATAGAATCAAATAATCTTTGAGCTCGAGTTGTTGATTTTTTAGGGTTCCGTACCCCTAAAAAATCAACAACTCAAGCGACAAAATTCGTGAAAAACAATATAAATCACGCTACGGTAGTACGTTTAGAAAACAAGAAATATTCACAGAATAAAAGATGCAATACGTTTCCTTTAGACACTATATTTCGTAAGTACTTAGAAGGTAAGGACCCCAATGCTTCAAGTCATAAAAAACTTTTTCAAAAAAAAATACAACCGACTTCAAAGTAAAAAAAACACTGTAAAGTGCAAAATAACTTTAATTTCAAAAGTCGGTGTTTCTATAATAGTTATGTCTCTTCGTTATTTAACACCGACTTCCGAAATTAAAGTTATTTTGCACTTTTCAGTGTTTTTTTTTACTTTGAAGTCGGTTGTATTTTTTTTGTAAAAAGTTTTTATTAAAGATTGAGATTGAAAATAGAGTTCCCTAGGAGAAAAAGACCGGAGTTATATAATAATATTCACACAACTATCACACAACGCCGTCTAGTCCCAAGCTAAGCAGAGCTTATGTGAGTACTAGACAACTGATAAACATACTTAAATATTTCTAAATACATACATATTATAGATAAATTACACCCAGACACAGATCAAATGATTGTGCTCATCACACAAACATTATTCCTGGGTCAACAATCGAACCCACGACCTCCGACATAGCAGTCAGGGCCATGGACTATACACTATAAACAGAGAGTCAGGGCCACTAACCACTAGACCAACAGGCCAGTCGAAGTTGCTTTTCTGATTGTATAATATTACTGGTTTCTGTTTGTTATCTCAAGGGAATTTACTCTCGGGATAAAGTATCTTATATTCCATGAGAAGTTCTAGCCGCTTGCCAATTTGATATTTTTATTTTATTTCAAAACTAGCTTTTGCCCGCGGCTTCGCTCCCGTCAACTGACTACTATATCCTACTCTACCCAACTCTACCTTACTCTACCCTACTCTACCCTCCTCTACCCTGCTCTACCCTACTCTACCCTACAAAAAAAAAGTATCCTACGTCAGTCTCCTGGTTCTAAGCTACCTCCCCACCAACTTTCAGCCAAAACGGTTTAGCCGTTCTTGAGTTATAAATAGTGTAACTAACACGACTTTCTTTTATATATAGAGATAGATAAACAAATATATACGTACATACAAACTTTCGTATTTGTAATAATAAAAAATAATAATTTATTAACTAGACAACATTTGGTTCACAAATATATGTTAGTAATTCTTATATCTACGTTAGTTCATCATCAAATATAAATAATAATATACGAAAACAATAAAATAGACTAATAAAATGTTCATAGCATAGCATAGTCGGCCTTATAATGTTCCCACTGTTGAGACTCAGGCCTCCTCTCTAGGAGAGGGAATGGGCCGTAATCCACCACGCGGGCCCAGTGCGGGTTGGTGGATGTCACATGTCTTCGAATTTTTGTTTCTAGGACATGCCAGTTTCCTCACGATGTTTTCCTTCACCGTTTTTAGAGCAGTGGTGATGAAATAAATTACACAAAGTAATGCGCCTGGCTGGGTTTGAACTCGCGACCTACAATTCGTAAGTCGGGGCCGTTACCACTCGGCCACCACTGCTCTCTAATAATAATAAAATGTTCAATAAAATAAAATGTCAAAATTACAATATCAGTGAAATTTAAAACCACCCGAACCTTTTCAAGAATTATTGTAAGCGACAGCTTGAATTTTTTTCAGAAGGGGTTTATTCTTAGTTTCTTCTCATCAGTAGTTTAATAAATAACTAGCTTTTGCCCGCGCCTTCACCCGCATACATAAAATATAGCCTATGTCACTCAGGACTAAAACAGCTTTCATTTGGTGAAAAAAATTTAGCAATCGGATTAGTACTTTCAGAGATTGCCTCCTACAAAAAAAAAAAACCTGGGCAAGTGCGAGTCGGACTCGCGCACTGAGGGTTCCGTACAAACTTACCTATGAAAACAGTTCAAATCCCGAATTGAATGAAGATTTTTCCGACTTTTTTTTGTGACTTAACTACAAATTTACAGTTTTCTGATTTTTTCCTATACTTGTGTTACGAGACCTTGCTTCATGCCAAATTTCAGGATTCTAGGTCAACGGGAAGTAGGTGCCCTATGAATTTTGTTTCCCTCGAGAGTGTCGAAATACACGTTTTTTGCGACATAAAAAGCCGTATCTTTTTTCCGTTAACTCAGATGTTTGATTTTTTTACAGCTTCAAGGGACCGCAGACCTGAGTTTTAATTTTTAATATGGTTTTGGTTTTAATTTCAACTCGATACCTCCACGCGTTCTCGAGATAAAGGGTCTTGACAGACAGACTGACAGACTGACGGACGGACAACAAAGTGATCCTATAAGGGTTCCGTTTTTCCTTTTGAGGTATGGAATCACAAAAAAAAACTTTGAGAAAACTCATTCCTTCAAAAAACGCGAATTGTCGCTTATGATGTTCATTCTAAAAAGGGTTGATATTAGTCTGATAATTAATATAATTTGTAGCCTACAGCAGTTATTTATTTATTAATCAATTGCTTGCTATAAGTACTTACAGTATACAAATCGTCTAGCAAGCCAACAATCTACAAATTTAATGCAGACATTGATCATAGCTTCACCAATTCCCCTCAAATCTATGGTAGACCGACACACTCCACAAGTTTTGTTCTTGGTTATATAAAGAAAGTTAAGGGCTGATCACTGTCTCTTAAGATACAGGATAACCCTAGTTTAAAAGGCAGGGCTGACCAATTTTGTACAGATCTTGTTCGCTGGACACGTCTAGTACCTACTCTACCAGCCGTATTTACTTTAATCTTAACTTTTTCGTTACTTTGTATCTTATTAATATTGTTTCCAATTTTTAAACCATAACTGTTTGCATCTTTAAGTTTTTGGAACAAATAAAATTATTATTATTATTATTTCCTTTATTCAGTATATTCTCTCCTAGAGAGGAGGCCTGAGTCCCAACAGTGGGAACATTATAAGGCCGACTATGCTATGCTATGCAGTATTTAAAATACATATGAATTACATTTTTAAATATTTTTTCAAACAAAACTCATAAAAAAAAAACATTTAAAAATATAAAAAATTGTACCCCACCGGTATCGGGAACAGGGTCCAAGCTAGACGGCGGTCAGGGCTCCAGAGAAAGGAACCTCCTAACAATACGAGCCGTGTCCAGGAGTACCGCTTTCTGAATCAAGCCCTTAATCCAGCCGCCTAACGCGAGCCTCCTAAGGTGTTGGTCGAGGCTCTTGGCTATTAAGCCGTTGGCTGACACGACTATCGGTACAATGATCGCCGAGTCCACATCCCACATGTCGACAACCTCGCGAGCCAAGTCAATATATTTGATTTGTTTGTCTTTCTCGGCTTTATTATATTATTAGCTTGGTCATACATTGGTCTTAGCAATTTAGACCCCGCTTACTCTCTAATTCTTTCATTGCACCTCCATTGTGTTCCCAGATCATACATTTTAATTCATGCCCATCCTGTTGGAATACCAGGGCACAGTGAACCAGTCACCACTCGACACCGTCCTGGCTCGGGAACCGAACCCGCGATACTTTTCACGAGATGCACCCACTCTGGGTGAAATTCAAAACTGTCGTGTTGGTGGGCTGTTTGAGCAACGAAGTGAGAACGTATGGATGCGGTATCGAGAGGTAGCTAGATTTATGTTTATTATTTTCAAATACTTTTTTTTTGTAGGAGATACAGGGGGAGCGAGAAAAAGAGGGATGGAGCTATACACCCTATATAGCTCCATCCCTTGAACAGTTCAGTTTGTTCAGTAAAATGGATCGCGTTAAGAGCTCGTGGTAGGGCCTCAGGGCTCTAATAAGTTGACTTATTAATACACTAATTAATACTTAATGAATAATTAACTATTAATTTAATTATTCTAATAATACTAATACTGTGCTTATTTGGGAGCAGTGGTGGCCGAGTGATAATATGGCCCCGACATACGAGTTGTGTAATTAATTTCATCACCACTGCTCTCAAAACGGTGAAGAGAAACGTCGTGAAGAAACCGGCATGTCCTAGAACCAAAACTTCGAAGACATGTGACTTTCACCAACCCTCACTGCGCCCGCGTGGTGGATTACGGCCCATCCCCTCTCCTAGAGAGGAGGCCTGAGTCCAGCAGCAATGAGAACATTAAAAGGCTGATTATGCTGTTATGTGCTTATCTAAAGTTAGTCTTTATATAAAAGTTATCAAGCTAAAAAATTCAGACTATGAGTTTTAATTTTGAGGTAGGTAACTGTACCTAAAAACCTTCATGGTAAACAAGCACACGCTTGTTTACTATGAAGGTTTTCCACTCAATCATACAAACTTCTAAGAGTTCTTAGCCCTCAACCTCATATTGGTAATACGAAAGCATTATATATATCGGTAAACGAACGAATCATTGCCTCAAGGACTTGATCACTTCAGACTTCATTCATTCTTGTTAAAGGTTTACTTAAAATATATTTTTTATATATTTCAAGTATACAAAAAATATTTCAAAATAGCTTATCCTAATGTAATAAGACTAACATCTATAACTAACTATAAATAATGCATTTCTTGTGAATTCACCCCGATGTAGAATATAGAAATATGCAGAAAAAAGACAGATGCCACATCAAAACCGCGGCCTTCATTCATCCACGTCGCTCCATCCGTGTACCCCCGGTGTGGTCCAATTATTTCCACGAGTCGGCGTCCCATACGCAAATCACAGCTCCTTTGGTGAACTCATTCACTGACCTAGCTTCTGGTCACTTGTTAGACTGTCCCGGCTATTTAGGTCTATAGTTTTCATTATAATAATAATAATAATATTCCACAACTTTCACACAACGCCATCTAGTTACAAACTAAGCAGAGCTTGTGCTATGAAATAAGTACTAGACAACATCAACGAAACTTGAATGCAGGAATAAGGTCTTAAAATGGCTCCTAACACTTAACTACGAAGATACGGATAAACTTTTACTCAGTTAAAGAGAAATATAACACACATCCACTACACACACCCCCAAAAACCACACAAGCAAAACTCGTAAAACGCAACACTATACGCAGAATAAACACTCACACAACACTATAAACAGAATAAACACTCATAAACAAATCACAAACTTGCCAAAACATTAACTACTATGACTGTATAAATATGATTTCTTTTATTTTGATCTCTTATTTTAATTTCATATTATAATTTAATTTATGTCATAATTTGAATTTTGATATCATAATTTAATTCTTATTTTCTTGAGTTATAAGAACTTCCTATTAATGAAATGCATCCTCTGACTTGAGCAGTGGTGGCCGAGTGGTAACGGCCCCGACTTACGAATTGTTGGTCGCGGGGTCAAACCCAGCCAGGCGCATTACTTTGTGTAATTTATTTAATCACCACTGCTCTCAAAACGGTGAAGGAAAACATAGTGAGGAAACCGGCATGTCCTAGAACCAAAAATTCGAAGACATGTGACATCCACCAACCCGCACTGGGCCCGCGTGGTGGATTACGGCCCATTCCCTCTCCTAGAGAGAGGAGGCCTGAGTCCCAGCAGTGGGAACATTAAAAGGCTGAATATGTATGTATGTGTATCCTCTGACTTTGGATTTTTATAATGTTTTCGAGATTAGGAGACCAGGAGACTCGTAGCACAGGTTTCATGTAGTAGTATGGGCTCCTGTCTTTCGTCTGTAAACTGTTTCTTATAAAGTGTATAAATCTTACTAAGTAAATATGGGAGAAAACAAATAAATATTATTATTATTATACTTTATATCTAAATACGTACATATTATAGATAAATTACACCCAGACACAGAATAAATGATCGTGCTCATCACACAAACACTTGTCCTGGGTGGGAATCGAAGCCACGACCTCCGGCATAGCAGTCAAGGCCACTGACCACTAGTCCAATAGGCCTGTCAATATATATGTCTTGGTCAGATCTTAGAATTAATCACTTCATGATGTGATCGGCCATATCATGAAATGGTGGCATTTCATGATATAGAAGCTCATCCGCTGGCCACATCATGATATGGGCAAGCCAAATCAATGAACACTCTGCATTTAACGATACGAACGGCTAAACACATGATTATTTCATGATATGGCCAAACATGGCTGATCATATCGTAAAATAATTACATTACCCACCGTTAGCGGCGCTGATGTTGTTTGGTTTTTGTTATGAATCATGGCGGCGGACGGTTATTCTGATAAAACTACTAGTAATCATGTGTCAATTGATAATAACGATATAGTGAAATGTCATTACGATAAAAAAATACTTGAATTTTACGAAAGCCATTCAAAAAACGAGCGCATCGTAAAAAAAACTTGCGAGTTTGGAACATATTTCACAGCTTAGTAGATTTCAATCTCTTATAGTGTTATTTAGTGATTATTCTTTGAAAAATCATGAAACGTTGACGTTTAAACGATCTGGCTAGTTTTAGTTGGCCATATCATGAAATGCAACCATTTCATCATATGGCCGGTCACATCATGAAGTGATCAATTCTACGATCTGGCCACGAAGTATTATATATTTGATGACCACTAAGAGATTTTCCAAAATTCACCCTGTTAAAGGGATGAAACGAGGGTCCAAAGTTTGTATTGAAAAACCTACTTATACGCGGGTCAAGCTGCTAACAGAAGCTAGTATTAAATAAAATGTTGGGTCTATCCTATCATCATCGTTTCAGCCGAAAAACGTCCACTGCTGGACATAGGCCTCCCCCAAATGTCGCCACAATGAACGGTCCTATGCGTCTCGCATCCATCGGATTCTGACAACCTTCACCAGGTCATCGGTCCACCTTGTAGGGGGCCTTCCAACACTGCGTCTTCCGGTACGTAAAAAAAAATACAACCGGTTTCAATGTAAAAAAAACACTGAAAAGTGCAAAATAACTTTAATTTCGGAAGTCGGTGTTAAATAACGAAGAGACAAAACTGTTATAGAAACACCGACTTCCGAAGACCTGGTGACCTGAAATACAGGCCAAAAGCCTAGCTTAGGCACCAGTCTCCCACAGTATGAATCTAATTATTGTTATTGTCTTAGTTTTGTAATTGCTGTTATATTGTGGTGAGAAAATAAACAAATTATTATTATTATGATATGGGTTATTATATCTTAGAATCCTGGACCTTTGGAAGGCGAACGAGGAGTCGAAACCAACTCGCAAAGGCCTCCTTTGACGCTTTTATTGGAACGTGGTATCAACCGGCGATTATCCCTGTACGCGCTGTGCTAGTGCATCCAAGGACAACCCCCGGTTTGTGGGAAACTATTGCAACATATGGAAAACAAAAACAATAGAGCTATGTTTTTTTTTTGGTAGGAAAATCATCTAATGACAAATCGCGCTCTTGGGCGGAGTGGGAGTTAGTGTCAGACTTTTACTGACTAAAAACTCACTCCTGTTCCTTCTTTGCCTTCGTCCCAGGGCCCCGGGTTTCACTTTCACACTACCCGTGGCCAGAGCTATGGTTTTATAATTCTTAAATGGACTGGTTACCAGGAACTATGTTAAGACTATGGGCCCTGCCTGAACAATGTTTTTAATTTCCATCGATAAAGTTATTATTATTATTATAAAACTCGGGATAAGCTCCTATAGCCCCTTAAGACTCACACACCTAGATCTACCTATCCCATATAAAAACTAGCTTGAACATACAAACGTCCCAAACCCCCATGAGGTCAAGAACATTGTTTTTATCGACGATCATTTTTCACATCATTAACCCTTCAATGCGTCTCGGATTTCGCAACCCATAAAAAAATGTTAAGGGTCTACCGTACCCTTGTCTTTTTGTGTTACTTTATTGAAATTACTTATTCTGGATAGTTACGTTGATGATCGTTGAATTTTAGGATTAAGATGTTTGCGATTTTAGTATATAATGAAAGAAAAAATTATGTATTAGCATACTGTAAGTATGTTTTGCATAATATTTTGCTGTGCAAGTTAAGACTTTGAGTTTTCCTTTTATCTTGTTCCCTAATTTATTATTGTTTTTATGATTGCAAATTAGAATAAATAAATATAGAGTTATCAAAGCGACAGACTGAATAGATATAAAAACTAAACAGCGTCTCCAGTGGGCCAGAGCGTAAACACGTATAACTTTTTAATTTGTTGGGTTACACAGCCACATAAAATCAATCAATCAATCAATCATTTATTTGCTATAAATATGGTACATGAGTTGTTATAGTGACAGTTATAGACCGAGACATATTTCACCTAAGTTGGTATGGTATGCAAATATTAAAAAAAAAAAATTTATAAATACATGAATTATTGAAAATTGATTAATTGAAGTTTACATTATTGATACTTAGACTAGTTAGTAGGTGCAGTAGTGTTCTTCTAGATAGGTTACGAGGTAACCTATGTTTAAAAGAGACAGTTGATAAACTTTTTAATTTGACTGATACATGGATAATCGTTTACTTCCAATAGTCATAACATGTTTTTGTGCAAATAAACTGTTTTTCTTTTCTTTTTCTTTTTTTTTCTTTCTGCTAATTTAATTAGTAGTATTATTTATTTATTGTGCACACCTAACACAGTGTAGTCCTTTTTTAACCCAAAAGTTTACTGGTAGAGAATGAATGCCATGTTACATTAAGTCCGCCTATGTATCACTACTATACATAAAGTTAAATAAATAATTTAACAAATAGGGAATTTTGTCATGTAGATAATAATAAATTTTAAATAAATTCGTGATTTGAATTTTTTTTCAATTTACAATAAAAAAAATAAAGCTTTATATATATAATTATGTGTGTTTGTCACGTAACTCCTCCTAAAAGGCTTAATCGGATTAAATGTTGTGTGTATATTTGAGTTGGTCCTTGGATAGCAAATACAATTGGACTCGGTAGGTAGCGCTGCAATCTGGTTCTGATTTTTTTTTTATGACGAAAAGCCAGCTATTGGGCAGGACAACGTCTGTCGGGACCATTCGTCTTTTATATAAATAAAATTGCTACATGTATGGCAGAGTACCATTTAAGAACGGCTCCTGCGATTTGGTAGTTTTTTTTTTCGTATTCATATTTTTTAAGAAAAGTTTTATAATATGAAATATTTTTTTGGGAAAACCCCTTGTAAATAAAATTAATCCCGTACAAAATTTGGCTTAGTCGCTAGTAGTACATAAATATAACGTATCCTTACGGCTTTATATAGCTGTAAAACAGTAAGTCGTATGATATAATGTTTAATAGATAACCGTTTTTTATACTTAAGGTGATTTTTTAACTAAAGAAATTGAAAATGTAATAAACCCACTATAAAATTGTAATGTGACCTATTATTAATATTGTGTTTATGATCTATTGTGTCATATTTTTACTGTACTGAGTAGTAAATTTTTGCATATCTCTTGTTGTCGAGATATGTAAAGCAATACTTTCTTTTAGCACCGATTTTACCAAATTTTTGTCGAAGCAAATGATTTATAATTTACCATACACCGATTTTGAAACTAAGCTTATCTCTAAGAATGCGCAAATTTATAAGACTAAAAGATATTTCCTTAAAAACCCTGATTTCTTCCTCATTTTTCTTCCATATCTTATTTCAATGTTTACCGGTATACAATAACAAAACGTTCCAACAAACGTAACGGAACACCAAATTAAGTTGACTGTGAAAAATTTGATCAACCAAAAAAGTAAAAAATAACAAAAAATGAAGTAAAAAGTAACAAAAAGATCCTATAGGTAACGGGATCGTGGTGCAAGGGTTGGTCCCGTTACCGGAGATGTGCCTTCGTTCCGGGGTTCACTTCCGATTGGATTGTTGTAATTGCTGATCAACTGTCGGACGGTATTTTTACACCGTTCTAAGTTAATCTTCGAAATGATACGATGGCACTAACCAAAATATTTTTATTTTATTTTATATTTATTTTCTAACTTACAACTATCTTTACAGGGTAACCTAATGCGATAGAATATTTTTTTGTGGTCATTGGAAAAGACTAGATCAGTCCTAACTATTGTTTTATGACTTAGAGTTTTGACTTTAAGTATTATTAAGGTAAAATTTGGGCCAAACGATATTCCACTACTATACATTCACTTACAGTTAATTATTGAGTTTGAAGGAGTGATGGTCCAGTCCTAAAGGTCGTAGGTTCAAACCCAGTCAAACGCATTACTTTGTATAATTTATTTCATCACCACTGCTCTCAAAACAGTGAACGAAATCATCTTGAGGATACAATATATCCTGGAATCAAAAATTCGTAGCCATGTGACATCCACCAATCCGCACTGGACCCACGTGATGGATTACGGCCCATTCCCTCACTTAGACAGGAGGCCTGGGTCTCAGCAATGGGAATATTTGCTTAATATAGGCTGATTATATTATATGCTGAGTTTGATCAAAGACCAAATCTTTAATCTCAACTAAGAACAACTTAATTCCACAAAAACAGTTCCCTCCGCTCAGTGTGTGGGCAAACTTAACAATCCCTGATTGATAACATTAGCATAATTTTATAACAACTCAACAATACAGTTATAACATAAATATAATAAATAAATGGTCGATATTTACCCCCTGACCGTTTTAGGGTTATGAATATTTATATCAAAGATTTATTTATGGGAACCAATCAATTTTGTTGGATTAAGACATTATGATATTTATCAAATTATGCGATGCTTTGTTTTTGATTTGTAGTTCATATTTTAGATTAATTTCGATGGGGTTAGAATTAAAAAAAAACTTTAAAAAAATAGTGTTACTTGGGACAAGGGCACGGGGATAAAAAGGTTTGTTTAGTTTTTCAGTCATATAGAACAGTAGGTTACGCAAAATTTTAATTAATTTATTTTTAGGGTGTCGTACCTCAAAAAAAAAAAAACGGAATATAGATCATATTCCGATCATATAGATCACTTTGTTGTCCGCCTGTCTGTCTGTCAAGACCTTTTATTTCGAGAACGCGTGGAGGTATCGAGTTGAAATTTAAGCCATATACTCAAGTCTATGGTCCCTTGAAGCTGTGTAAAAATCAAACTTCTGAGTTAACGAACAAAACAGATACAGCTGTTTATGTTGCAAAAAACGTATATTTCGACACTCTCAAGGAAATCAAATTCATAGAGGGAAGTGCCACGTTGACCTAGAATCTTAAAATTTGGCATGAAGCAAGGTCACATAGCACAAGTATAGGAAAAAATCTGAATACTGTAAATTTGTAATTACGTCACAAAAAAAAAACTTATTTGCGTTTCGGAAAAATCTTCGTAACTCAATTCGGGAATTGAACTGTTTTCCTAGGTAAGTTTTTAAGGAACCCTCAGTGCGCGAGTCCGACTCACACTTGCCTTGTTTTTTTTTTTCATACATTTAGTGGCACGTTCTCCAATAAGGGTTCGCCATCCCTGTGCTATAGTTTTAATAAACCCTTCTACCCCACACAGTGTCACCCAATGACATAAACCAACGTATCATTAATCAAATCAAACATAAACCACACAGGGTGACATAGAACAGGAAATCAAAATCCATAGATAAACGGAAGCGCCGCCATCTTTCCGCCATTTACAGTTAAAAACTAAATGATAGAGTTTAGCGAAATTATAGAGCGGTGTGGTATAAACTGATAAATTTGACGGCTTTGATGCGGTTTTTTTAATACTATCGTTTAGTAAAACCGTAAATCGTCTTGGGAGGTATATATTTTGAGAGGTTTTTGAAAATGGTAGCAAGTTAAATTGAAATTAGATTGTTTTCTAGTACAGTCAACAAAGGAGATAAGTAGCCAGAGTCGTCACTCGTCATACATATAGAATAGAAAAGAATTAACTTTATTGTACACCAAAACAGTAACAAAAGTTACTTACTTATTTGATATTATTTCTTCTTCTCTTGCTCCCTACACACTTTCTTCTACATTTCTTTTAATTTTGCCTTTTGCAGGTCTGCTGGAAGAAATTTCTTTGGAAATAAGCAGTACCTTTGTACTCTTGTCTACTTTGTATTGTCTTTTTCTGTTTTTGTGTGTACATAAATAGTAAAATAAATTAATAAATAAATAAAATATTTTTGTTTTTGATTTAAATTAATTTAAAATTATATTATTGTGTTGTTTATTTACTATGATTTTTTAAAATCTAATTCTTTTTGTTTATTTTGTAACTAATTAAATACTAAAACAGGAAAAATAAAAACACTTATAAAACTATATCACGGTGTCAAAAAAGACAGGCGGCCTTCATTTTGGTGCTAAAAGTGTTTTTTACGCTTTTGTACATAAATTATGTTTCAGGGCCATGGTGACTCTTTAAAACCATCCCGTTTTTTTTTCTAGGTTGTAAATTATTCAATGACTTGTCGCGCTCTTGAGCGGAGCGTCGTCCTTCTTGGCCTTCGTTCTAGGGCCCCTGAGTTCTCTTTCGCACAACCCATGTAGGCATCTTTTTGAGGCGCGCGTGGAACAATACGCGCCGTCGACGACTCGAGCTCGCTCCGGACGGTAGGCCGGACGGCGTGCTACACATTGCTTGCCTTCCACAAGTCCACGCCTACGGTGGCTGGAAATCGGGTTCGGGATCCCGGTGGTTGGGGGCGTGAGGTCATGCAGTTCCCTCACGCGAGAGGCTGCCTCCTCTGCTAGCATTACTGCCGGGCGTTTTTTCCGCACGAATCCGGTGCAGGAACCTCCCGAACTTACCATGTCCAGTGAGGACTTGCGACATGCGGAAGTTGAATCCCGCAAAAGTGAGATATCTTAGAAATGATCCACTTTAACTCCAATAACAGAAGTACCGATAACACATTAAGTGCATCAATGTCACGGTGGCCGGCCATTGCAGTGATTGTGCACAACGACCGGTCATTTCGCAGGAATGTCATTGTGGACTAGATACACGACAAATTGGCAATAACGGGAGCAAATGACGAGAGATTTAATGATTTGTGGCTATCTACACTATCTACACTAATATTATAAAGAGGTACCTAAGGTTTGTATTTTTAACACGCTTTTATTAGCTTCACTTGTAACTATGTACATACGAGCATGTAAGAAAATCTTGGAATATTAATTTGACCCACTTCCCGGTCTTCGATTAGAATGAAATTTTGCACACGCTCTGAGTTCTGATGACAATACATGACTAGCTAAGAAACGTCATTACAAATCCAATATGGCGGCCTCCCCAAGATGGTGGACTGGCGGTTTGAAATCCACCCCCATGATATGGGTATCAAATGAAAGGGTTTGCTATCAGGAAAACGAAGAAAATAGTCACGTGACTTAAATCCAATATGGCGGACGTCCAAGATGGCGGACAGGCTATTTTTTAGTGCGTGCTAAAATCGTGTTTTTTAGTTTTTTAAACTATTTTTGTTTTTATGTTTTATTGTTTGTAGGAGGTAATCTCTGGAAGTACTGGTCCGATTGCTAAAATTTTTTCACCGATTGAAAGCTGCTTTATTCCTGAGTGACATAGGCTATATTTTATTTACGCGGGCGAAGCCGCGGGCAAAACCTAGTGGTCTTATATTTTTACTAGCCTCTGGCAGCAGCTCGCCCGCGAGAATGTAGGTTTTTCCAAACTAACTTTAGACCCCCGTTTCATCCCCTTAGGGTCCGAATTTTGGAAAATCCTTTCTTAGTGCTCGCCTACGTCATAAAAAGAAACCTTGTGCAAAATTTCACGCTCCTAGTCCCAGTAGTTTTTGTTGTGCGTTGATATGTCAGTCAGTTTCTCCTTTTATAAAATATAGATAACGCTTTATTATTTTATTTTAATTGGAAAATCGTCAAGTAACTATTATATAAGCTAATAACACTTTCTTGTAAATCTAGTGAACCCAATTATGTACCTACCTTTCTTTAGTGGAAATCAGCAAAAAACTGGGGGTTTCGTACAAACTTACCTATGTAAATAGTTCAATTCCCGAATGGAGTCTTGAAGATTTTTCCGAATCACAAAAAAAGTTTTTTTTTGGTGACGTAACAACAAATTTACTGTTTTCAGATTTATTCCTTTATTTGTGCTATAAGACCTTGCTTTATGCCTGATTTCAGGATTCTTGGTCAATGGAATTTTGATTATCTCGAGAGTGTCGAAATATACGTTTTTTGCGACATAAACGGTCGTATCTTTTTTTTCGTTAATTCAGAAGTTTGATTTCTTCACATCTTCAAGGGACCGCAGACTTGAGTATATGGTTTTAATTTCAACTCGATACCTCCACGCATCCCGAGATAAAGGGTCTTGACAGACAGACAGAGGGACGGACGGACAACAAAGTGATCCTATAAGGGTTCCATTTTTTATTTTTAAGGTACGGAACCCTCTTTAGAGGTACGGAACCCTAAACACATTATACAATCCTCAAGTAGCCAAGATCTTACGACATCTCAATGAATGGCAATTCTAAGGTGACCCATTTAACTGAAGAACTTATTTTTCAAGGCGACACATAAAAGGTCTCCTTTCCATGTCCTTCATTTTAAGTCACTGTGTAAAGACCCAGAGCCCCTGGCACATCTTAAACGTTTTTTCTTTCAAAGCAACGTTAACTAAAGACCCTGGACTGCACTGAATAAAAGCGATTGATTATATCATTGTGTTAACCACGACACGCGACCAAGAAAACTGTTTATGGTCTTGCAAAAACATCTGTTACGCAATATTCCTGTCTCTGGCCAAAGCTTACAATGTTTATAAACAGATTTTAAACCATACATTTTTGTGCGGAAATATAATTTCTCAAAAATAAATTGTAATTTTTATTTTTGTTTTGTATAATTCAATAAAAACACATATCGAAATAAAACTATGTATACACTAAAGGCAAAAACTACTAGCTAAAATATGGCGTCATAAAACTCCTCAAATTTACCTCAGTCAGAGATTAAGCATTGCCATACAACGTGGCAATGCCGCCAGCCTTTTGGGCACACTTCCAGTCGACAGTGATGCGGAGGAGTTTTATGACGCCATATTATAGCTAGTAGTTTTTGCCTTTGTTGTTTAAATAGTTTTAATTTCTCATATTTAACGAAAATGATGATTTATGTCGTTGTAATGCAGCGAAACTCTCATGTGAGAGGTGTCAAGTTGAGATAGGGTTTTTTTTTCTTTTCGGGGTAGAGTGAAAGGGCATGTCAGACTTTTACTTAATAACCCACCGATGTCCCGCAGTTACCCTTTGCGTTATAGGACTGCAGTTTCCATTTCAGAAATTCCCTGTGACCCTAGCGGGCATCGGCTCTGCTGGGCCCCTACGGTATTACTGAGCTCTCTGTGAGGCGCGCGTGCCGTTGACGACTCGGGCTTGGTCTTTATCGGACGACTGGACGGTGAGTTACTCATTGCTCGTCCGTCGTCTGCAAGCCAATCGCGACTGAACTCCCGCAGCGTCTCCTACATGAGATAGGGTTGGAGAGTGGTTCTGTAGTGGTAAAGCTAAGGTTTTGTACGTTCAGGGTGAGGTGACAAAGCGGTGAAAGAAATAATAAAAAAAATATATATATTTAAAAATGTAATTAATATTAATTACATTTTTAAATATATTTTTTGTGTACTGAATAAATAAAGAGCATAATAATAATAATCTTTATTGTCATAAATAATATATACATTTTATTTTATGAATTCAGTTTCATTCATTCAGTTCATTCACTAGCGCAGGAGCTAGGCTCCTGCGCTAGTGTACACTGTCTTACAGGAGCTAGTGTCTTCCCCTTATAACTAGATTATAATTATATAATTCATGGCACATAATGATATTAAAAAATAAAAATGTGAACAATAAAATTAAAAAAAAAATTAATATACAAAATTCAAATCAAAATTAAAATACAAAATGAAAACCAAAATCAAAATATAAATTAGAATTATGTGATAATCAAAATATCATTATAAATATGAATAAATTAAATTAAAAATCAAAGAAAAAAATAAAACCATAGTTTAAAATGAAGAAAGACACTGATAATATAATCTCAACCTAAATCCACCACAAGTAAGATTCAATTGGCACCCTGCTGCCACTACCAGGGATGCAGGATTGTACAAAAGGGTCACTTTGGCCCTGCAACACAAAGGGCAACTGAGGGAATACAAGTGGGTTTTAGTCAGTAGAAGTCTGACACTCCTTTTCGCGCTATCTAGAGCGGGAGAGTTATTTTATGATTAATTATTTGCTCGCGTTTGACCACAATCTCACCTGATAGTAAGTGAGGATGATGCCGTCGACAATGGAGCACGCTTGCCTAGAAGTAACCTATTCACACTCGACTTAAAGACCCTTAGGTTGTAGCTATCAGGGGATACAGATTTCATTGCAGGGAATTCCACTCCTTAGCTGTACGCACAATCAATATCTTCCCAAATTGTTTTATACGTATGGGTGGGATGCCTGCCATGCATCAGTAGCACAACGCCGTACGTCTAGTGGTCAGATGATGGAACAGGCTTGGTGGAATTAAATTTTTTCAATTCTGGTGCAGCCTCCTCGAAATTTAAACGATAGAAAACCGACCGGCTAGCAAGTCGGCGTCCCTGCTCAAGACTTTGGAGTTCACTTCCACTGACACCCTTTTCTTTCAAGTATAAAGCTTCAGGCTCTATATAAATACATTAGGGAAATAGACAAAATGTCCCCAGACATGCAGCATGACGCACAACGCTCAATTTACGTGAAAAAAATCAGAGCCATGGATAGAAAACATCTTTAAAGTTCCCCGCTTCCACTCCCACCCAGTTCACACCCTAACCTATTATAAGGCTGCATTAACAGAACCGGAGGCTTTACACAGATCTTTTGTATGGGATTACATGAGCCACCGAATAACGGGAGCACGCTGTATGGCACGCACGAGTATGGTACAATGGTATGGTCAAACATTGGTCCAATATGAGGTTAAATTGCTCGTTGCTTGATTTTCTTGTTCCATATTTTTTATTTGGCAGTCTGTTATGTGAATGGATGGATAGGGAAAGATCTCTCTCTCCCTATCCATACTCTTGGGAGGCCAAACATAGGTGGATTGTGTATGGAGTGTTTTAAGAAAGAAAAACTGGGCAAGTGTGAGTCTGACACGCTCACTGAGGGTTCCGTACAAAATTACCTATGAAAACAGTTTAATTTTCAAATTAAGTTACGGAGATTTTTCCAAATCGTTTTTTTTTATGGTAACTACAAATTTACAGTTTTCACATTTTTTCTTATACTTGTACTATAAGACCTTACTTCATGCCAAATTTCAGGATTCTAGGTCAACGGGAAGTACCGTATGAATTTTGATTCCTTTGAGAGGGTCGAAATACACGTTTTTTGCGACATAAACGGCCGTATCTTTTTTTTTCGTTAACTCAGAAGTTTGATTTTTTCACAGCTTCAAGGGACTGTAGGTTTATGTAGGGATATGGTTTTAATTTCAACTCGAAACCTTCACACGTTCCCGAGATAAAGGGTCTTGACAGACAGACAGACAGACAGACGGACGGACAACACAGTGGTCCTATAAGAGTTCCATTTTTTCCTTTTAAGGTACGGAACCCTAAAAAAACGTGTTTTGCCGACCCCAAGTAACATGGGACAAGGGTAAGAAGAAAAGAAAACAACAAAATTCTTACTCAACTTCTGAGGCGTTTTATGAATGGTAGACATCGCTTTATAGAGTGCTAGGGTCACGAAGGACGTCGTTTGAATAATATTACGTATTTTCAAAAAAGTAATTTTCCCGTGTCTTCAGTTTTTGATTATGTAATGTAACGTGTATTTAGAAATATAATTATTTATTAATTTTAATGCGGCTACAAAAGTTAGTTTATGTCTGAGACAGCCTGTATAATATACTTAGTAACAATTACAATCGTTCTTCTTTTCATGAATAGAAAAAGAAACCAAGATAACGCCATCTACTGGCATTACCAGAACAGCATAATTCATTTTATAATGACATTTTAATTAGAAATGGCGTTGAACTCGGATTTTTTTTTGTGAATTTTTCAATTTTTTCTCACCTCCCTGGACTATCACGAATATTTTGAGACCAACCGGTCGCGTTAACCGAATCGGTCCAGCCGTTCTCGAGTTTTAGCAAGACTAACGAACAGTTAATCATTTTTATAATATATAGAATAGTAGCCGTGATGACCGATTTAATCATATAAAACTAAGTAAAGTTTAGTAGCCATCTATCTATTAAATTAAAAAAAAAACTTTGAATATCAATTTACCCCTTCCCACCCTGCAGCATTTCACAAGAACCACACAACCGAAAGATTAGATAAACATTTGATCATCGATTATTTTAATAACACTAAATCACTTTGATCCATCACGATTACGTTTTTTTTACAAACGAAAGTGTTGATTTTACCCTAAGGGGACAATTCACACTTCGATCTAAACCAACTTTGAAAAATACGTTACGTTTGCGTTACTTTTCCCCACAAATTCTTATAGAATATGGTAGAAAACGTTCAGGGTGTTTTTTATGCTAAGGGAGTACGAGGTTATGACAGTTGCTGAAAAATAAATGGGCTAATTTTAAGTGAATTAAAAAAAAAATGTTTAGTTTTGGACACGGGAGCAATGAATAAAGTATACAAACAAGCTGAACAGATGTCTGTATTTATTTAGTAGTTAGTATATTTGCATTTAATCTCATATAATAAGCATAAAGCATAATCAGCCTTAAAGACCCTATGGGACAGGGAATGGACCGTAATCCACCACTAGGCCCGCATGTCTTGAGAGCAGTGGTGATAAAATCATCATCATCATCATCATCATTTCAGCCGAAAGACGTCCACTGTTGGACATAGGCCTCCTCCAAGTGTCGGCACAATGAACGGTGTGTGTGTGTGTGTGTCTCGCATCCATCGAATTCCCGCGACCCTCACCACTTCATATTCCCGTCTTGTTACCAACGCTTCGTCTTAATATCATTACTATGATTCAAACAAAGGAATCACATGACTTGATTCCGCCATCACCTTTCTACCATTGGACAATCCGACGTACGGCGATTGTCCATCCTTACGTTGTTGACACATCTAAGGTCCAGACTAAGCGTTTCGACTCGTCGTTTACACCGCGTACATCGAAGGATTGGAACAATTTACCTGCAGCGGTCTTCCCGTCCGATTATAATTTAGGTGTCTTCAAGGCTAGAGTGACTAGGCTCTTAATAAACTAGTGTAATTCACTATCAACTATTGCATCACTGCTTACCATCAGGTGGGATCGCAGTCAAGCACTAGTTTATATTTTTCGTCGGCTTACTGCAAGACCTCATAACTGATAAATACAAAACTTTGAATAAGCCATTTTTAATAACTAAAGAAGTTTTGTATTTGTCAGTTAATGAGTATGTAAGTGTCAGCCAACGATATACACCACTTATTTTTAATTTGTATTAATACTTAAAGTGCTTATTGGAAAAGGTGTTGTTATTATTTAAGTAAAGTCTCTTTAAATAATATTCATAAACAGCTAAGTTATTACCGTTTGTTTAAAATTATCCCAAAATGTCACTCAGTTTATGGAAATATTGTACAGGGCTTGATTTTTTGATTATGAATGAATGAATGGCGATCAAAGTGGAAAAAGATTGCGCATAGTATTTTCCAGTAGCAATTGTTATGAATGATTGATTCAATTATGAATTTACCAATTATGACAAATTTTCGTGGACAATTTTGGGATTTCTTTTTTTTACCTTTGACTAATGATCAGTAACGGGTACGGATAAAGCCCCATTTTTTTGTACTAATTAAAAAAACAGTGCTGTACACGTAAAACTTTGAATAAAGTCACTTTTAGTAACTAAAAGTAGTACAAACTTTTGTATCTGTCAGTTAATGAGTTCTTGAAATAAGCTGACGCATTTAAAAAAAAGCTTAGTAAATTTTGCATCAACGAATTGTGGAAAAGTACGCCCTCGATTCTCAACTCCACATTCTGACCTTACCACCATCAAACTTATAAAACGGTACACTTGCCCTTGCCACAGGTAAAAGTATATCAATGAATAGTACCACTTATTCCCCAAGGATGTACCAATCACGCGATCCCACAAAAGATGCTTTTGAATTCAAAAAACATCGTGGTTTTTGTAAACCTTTATTTAGTCTCAACTTGTATAATGAAAGACATTGGAACATTTTGTATAAGAAAATTGAAGCAAGGTTATTGGTCTGTGGTATGAATACAAGAGCGTACAGGACGTGTAAGGGATCATATTTTTTTTCACGTATATATATGTATCGGATTATTAAATAACTTAACAAATAATGTTATTAAGCTCTGAGATTGACTATTTTTTTTTTTTTTGGTGGGTATATCATCCAATGACAACCGCCGCTCAAAGGCGGAGCACGAGGTCGTGTCAGACTTTTACTGACTAAAAACCCACTCCTGTTCCTTTGTTGCCTTTCATACCAGGGCCGAGTCTTCCTTTCAGAAGCAGACCCTTGGCCCCAGGAGGCTTCGACCCTGCTAGGCCCCTACGGTTTGCTGACCTCTTCTTGAGGCACGCGTGGAATAGTAATGCCGTCGACGACTTGCACGGCGAGCTATCCATTGCTCGCCGTCCGCAAGCCTCCGCCAACGGTGGCCAGATATCGGGGTCGGGATCCCGGTGGCTGGGGCATGAGGGCCGTTCCCTCGTGCGTGCACGTGCGGCCTCCTCCTTTGCTAACATTACTGCTTCGCAGAAGGAGGCGACCGCCTGCCACTGACCTCCTCACTTCGGACCATGGCCTGTACCAAGGCCCGGCGCGAGAGATCGCTGCCGCCAATCAAGCTCTGAGGCTAAAACTAAATTAAAAGAATGGTTGTTAGAGCGGACTTATGAGGAAACAGAAAAATTACTACAATTCTCAAGTTAATCTATCTATATACACCCAATTGAAACACATACACATACACTCAAACTTTACACCTACTCACCTAAACTGTGTTTTGCATCAACAATATTTTTTCAATTTTTTTTCTAGTCTATCCATTTGAATTCTAGTCGAAATCTCGTCTAAACGATAATAACATAATTTCAATAAATTTATGCAATTTTTACACTTTTAGACTACGAGCGAATGGAATCGCTTCTCTGAAAAATTGACCAACTTATGAAGTTAGCGTTGATGTCTTTTGTATTGACACTGAAGAAAATTTTTATTAATTCAAATACACCATCAAAATTATTTAGAGATCGAGTAAATGTTTAAGAAAACCTAATTGACAGTTGATTTTCTCTTTAAATTCAAAATTTGAACAAAATTATTTATATAAATAGTGAAACTCAATAAATTTTAATGTAAATACATGTAAATGAATGGAGAGGAAGAGGGAGGCCAATGAAAAGATGGATGGATTATGTCAGGAGTGATATGAAAGAAAAGGAAGTTAGTGATAGCGTGACGGGTAACAGGCTAGAATGGAAAAAAAAGGGCAGGATGAAGAAGAAACTCAATAAATGTAATCAATAATGATAAAAATGTATATATATCGTACCCTTATTGCAAAAACCAACTAAATGCACAAACATTTTTGTATTATTATATTATGTTATTACTATTATATTCAATCAAATTTGTAGGTTATTTACTTTTTGCCGAAGCTATCTTTGTAAATAGATTTATAGATTGATAGATTCATCTTTATGAGATGAATGGATGAATGGATTTAACTTTAATTTGGGTAAAAATTGCAGATAGTTGGTTTTTGCAATAAGGGTACGATATAATAATAAACCTCAATTGCAACAATATTTTAAAACAGCGGCTCCTTACCGGTTAGTGGACGACTGAGCCAAGCCAAGTCCACGAATGGTTTGAAAAATACTAAACTTTCTAACTGAAACGTTACATTAAGGTGAACTGATTTTAAGTTTCAATCAGAAATGTTGTGTTTTCTGTGCTCTAAGTTTTGAATTTGTGATTTATTTATTTAAAAAATATATGTTCACAGTGCATGACTAAAACAGTTATATTCTAAAATCTTAAATACTATAAAAAACAAACTCACTACTTAAGCTTAAGCAACACTATTTATAAAAAATGTCCGTATTAGGGAATCTAATCCCGCGAGCGCGGGATCCCGCACCTTTTTTACAGGATCAGAAATGCGGGATTAGTCGTGCGGGATCCTGCACGTCTGAGGGATTGTTTTTTTTTAAAGAAAATTGGATTCAAACGACTGACGCGCCGTTCTGATTATTTTTTAGACCTAGCACAACCTCAATAACACGTAATATAACAATTTTCCACGGAACTCGTTTTTTTTTTTTTATGTGGGAAAATCATCCAATGACAAATCCCGCTCTTGGGTGGAACAGGAGATACTGACTAAAAACCTACTCTCGTGACTTTTCTGTAGAAATTGTTCCCAACTATCTTTATATAAATAATATAAATAAAATTAGATTGCCAATTTATAATATAGAAATATTTTTTTTTTTACTGAATGCATGTGAAAGCAAATTACCTATAACAATAACGCATTTTTAAGTTTCTGGGGGAGCTAAGGTTCCCCATAACTCGGGGGGGGGGGGGGAAGGGCATCTTCGAAAAGGATACCTAACATATTATACACCATTTTCCCAAAAAAGGAGAGTAATGTTCTTCAACCTCATTAGTAATAATTCTAGATACGAGTAATTATAATCATACGAAATATTTTGAAATTAACTTGTCTTTATTTTTTTAATTAAAAAAATCCAATCCCGCAATGATTTTTATTTTTTATTTTATTTTTTTTTAATGACAAACCCATGGGTGGTTGGAGGCCCTTAGGCCTAGCAAGGCCAATACATGCTAGGACCACGGGAGTTTTTTGAAAAGGAAACCCATGGTCCTAGAACTTAAAGGGCAACTGTAGGACACATGTGTGGTTTTAGTCAGTAACAGTCTAACGTCCTCTCGATCCAACCTAGTGCGAGAGAGGCAATTAGATGATTTCCCGGCACGAAAAAAAAAAGATTAAAAATTGAGGTTATTCGCTTCAATTTCCAAAAGATTTACGGCTTTCAGAAGCCAAAATTAAACATCTCCAAATTGCCTGTCATTCTATTGGCGACGAACCCACACGAGCAAATCCGCCCATACTAATTCCTCATACGGAAACCGGAGGTATCTATGCAAAAATCATAACCGTAGTAATTATAATAACAAACAAAAAAGAAGACAAAAGGTACCGCAGTATTAATATGACAAATAGATCAAACAATAGACTACCCGCAAGTCAGCGTAGGCGCAGCTAACCGCAAAGATTTGCAAAAAAATGTCTTTGTCGCTCACCGCAAAAAGGTATATGGCAAACACGATTTTTTTGGTTTTGTTTTAACGTGTCTCTTCAAACTTAAACCCTATATTGAAACTAATGAGGTTCAATTTCGTAAAAGTTGTGGTGTTGCAAAACTTTTGTGCGAAATCAGCAGCAATTTTTTGAGGAAGCTAGGTTTGAACAATTTAAGACCTTATAGTATTTAGGTTAAGATGTAGGTTCCTAAAAATAGAAGTTTGCAAATTATAGATGTTTATAACGCTTCATAAAGCAAACAATAATTTGTCATTGAGTAGAAAGAAAAAAAATAATTAGAATAGTTTTTACAGTTGTTACAGAAATATTGGTTTTAATAACTGATATTAGTGTAATATTTGTTTTCTTTAATGTTCGGGTAATATTTTAGATAATTACGCATGGAGTTTTAAACTTCGGAAGATAATTGTTTTTTTTTTCATGGAATTTTGAGGATTTCGGTTTCTGCTTATTATGGGTCTCCTGCAGTCGGGCGCGCGTGACATAACCATTTTTTTTAAACTAGTGCGTAACTGCGTCTCACCTGATGGTAAGCAGTGATGCAATCGTTGGTGGTGAAGCGCACCTGGTCTATTCACTCTGGTCTTGAAGACACCTAAATTATAATCGGACGGGAAGATCGATGCAGGCAAGTTGTTGCAATCCTTTAATCTACGCGGTATAAACGCTTAGTACGGACCGTAGAGGTGTCAACAACGTAAGGGTGGCCAGTCACCGTACGTCGGGTTGTCCGATGGTAAAAAGGTGATGGTGGAATCAAGCCATGTAATTGAATTTAAATAGATTTTTTGGATTTTTAACACATGGAGGAAAATGAGTAGGTATGATATTTTTTCACTTTACACCCGTCTTAGCCCTAGGGGCTCTGGAATAAAAAAGGCATCTGAAGGATAGATACAGGTGAGTTTTAGTCAGTAAAAGTCTGACACGCTCTCGTTCCACCCTAGAGCGAGATAACTTATTTGATGATATCCCAACTCAAAAAACCAGCCGAATTAGGAAGAAGGAAACATTGACGGACAGGTTCTGGAGTGACAACAACGTACCAAAGGACATACACCTCACCAGGACATCGATTCTTGTGCGAGGCCTTCCAACGCGCCTCGCACAAGAATCGATGTCCTGGTGAGGTTCGAAAGAATCAGATGGATGCGAGACGCCCAGGACCGATCGTTGCGGCAACACTTGGGAGAGGCCTATATCCAACAGTAGAAATGATGATGATGGTGAACATGGACGGGGGTCAAAGTTTTCCTTCTTCCTAATTCGATGGCTTTTTCAATTCTTCTTCTTCTTTTCACGTTAATGTACTCAAACTGTTATTTTTTTCTATTACTAGTATTTGGCAACCTGTACAGCTCTGTTATTGACCTCGTATAGATCCTGAAAAGTGCTGGTGGTTGTACAGGATGGGCAGCATAGCAGGTGACGCATGTTCTGTGCAGCGGCTCCACACTGGCACTTTGTTAAAGATGGGTCGAGGAAACAATCTAGTCAAATGGGGCTTCCATTTGTCCAGATTGTTTTTACAGCGGCCAACCTGGTCACCTGGTCCGCAGTCGATTAAGAGATTTCTAGATTGACCACTGCAGTTCACGTCCAGGGGGGAGATGTTCTGATGGGGTGATAAACTTTGGAGGAGTCAAGAAGTCAAATAAGTGATGAATCTTGCAATGGAATTTGATCACTTTTGTCATGGATAATTCCTTCAGGTAGGCTTGTACCTTGTTTAGATGTGCATCGTCAAATAGCATGTTTATTTCAATTAGAACAGTAACGTAGAAAAAACAAAAGAACGCCTGTTTTTTTTTTTGTGCGTAACACAATTTGAGCAAACAAACTCGGTGATTAAGCCTGATTATTGGGTGCGGGTTCGATTCCCGATTATAGATATTTTTCGGTTAGAATTTGGCGGTTAGCAATATTATTTTGGCGTGTAATAATGAATTATAGTTTGTCGGTTAGTTTGTTTTGCCCCAAATTTGTTTTTTATTAAGTTAAAAATATAGAAGGCTTTCCTTTTGATCTGATTATAGCAAGCAGGACCAATAATGATTGGAATGGTTCGTGGCAATATTGCCACGTTAAAAAGATACGGAAACAAAAGAGTTGAAATAAAAACTTTTTCGGAAAACTTGAGTACCTACATAAGACAGTCTATAAGGTTGTTGATAAAAAAGATAGAAGAAATTCATTGAAATACAAATTGAATCATTCAAGGATAATAATTATATTGATAATAAGAATAACGGAGTCAGTTAGGGCCACTTAGACTACAGATTGTTCAAAGGACGTGGCCCTCGCAAAAGAGCAACTGACGGGACTACTGGTTACTTGCTGCTGCTGGATACTGGTTACTGGTTTACGTGGACTGGGTAGCCAGCCGTCCGGCCATATCTAGTAAGGAACGAGCCCCAGTCGTCGACGGCGCGTAGTGTTCCACGTGCGTCTCATAGAGCAAAATTTTAATAGCCCAAATTGGTGGGCTAAGGCGAAAGTAGGCTGTTGCTGTTGGCTGATTACAATGATGGAAAATCTCGAATTCTACTATTCGCTACGAAAAGAGGCAGAGAAGAACTGGCAAGGACTCGTCATTTGTACTGTGACGGTACATTTAAAATTGCACCGAAACCTTTTCTTCAGATTTATACAGTACATGGTGAGATCGATGAGGTCGTTAAACCATTAGCATTTGCTATGCTTTTAGACAAGAAAAAGTCAACATATAAAAGATTGTTTCAACTTTTAAATTCTGCAATTTCTGGCATGCATGTGGATTTTTTTACAAGCGACTTTGAAGAAGCAGCTGTAAAAGGAATATTGTCTGTATTTCCCAAAGTAATAGTAAAAGGGTGCTACTTTCATTTCAAAAAAGCTATAAAAAAGAAGGGGAAGGAACTTGGGCTCAATAAAAATAGCATTCATAGGAAACATGTTGCTTTGTGCGCTGTGCTACCATACTTGCCTCCAGATACATTAGATGAGGCATGGTTTTATATTATGAGTGAGAGTCCTCACGATATGAACGTGACAAATTTCAATGACTACATGGTAACACAGTGGATTGACCACAGATTTTGGTCAAACAAATGGAGTTGTTATGGTCAGGTCCATAAAACTAACAATCATCCTGAGACATTTTACTCGGTGATAAACAAAGCTATTAATAAAAATGGTAGCAAAAATCTGGCACAGATTTTAAGAGTTCTTCTAGAAAAATCCAAGAATTACTCTGAAATCCGCGGAAAAATAGAAAAATCTAAAAATCAAAAATATGCGGAACATAGGAATAATTTAATAAACCATGTAATAGAAGAGTATAGATGTGGCTTAATTTCCCTTGGACACTGCATGGAAAAGCTGCGTTTTTAATAAAATAGCCATTGACATCATATATTCACATTTGCATGCGTATCAAAAATTATATACATATATCTATGATTCGTAATCTATTTTTAAGTATTTTATATTTTAAAATGTCTATAGTGCGTAAGAAATAATTCAAGACTGATTTTACAATAACAGTGTCAATAATTGATTATTGATTGTGTCATATTAAAAAAAAGACATTATGATAGTAAAGATAATTTAGAAGAGAAATATTCGTAAATAAACCTCTTTTGGGTCTATTTAGGAAAAGTTGATTATGCAATAATAAATGTGTTAATATAA
Organism: Mythimna impura; assembly: GCA_905147345.3. NCBI lineage: Eukaryota > Metazoa > Arthropoda > Insecta > Lepidoptera > Noctuidae > Mythimna > Mythimna impura. The sequence goes on along the minus strand of LR990351.1, from coordinate 27,825,812 downwards.
TTTGGTTAAGGAAACTGATTGTGATATCATAATTATTAGAAACATAAAGAAGTTATATATTAATAATGTTATTAAACTATTTACTGATTTTAATCTTTGTATTTTTTAAATCCTAAAAAATAAACGTCCCAACACTAGTAGCTACTAACCCTTAGGTGCCTTAAGTGGAATAAAATTTTAAATAAAAATGTATTCCACTTTGGGCACCTGAGAAAAATATCAATGGGTGCCCAAAGTGGAATACCTCAGGTGCCATTCACTCAGGTGCCATTTTAGCGGGTGCCCAAAGTGGAATACCTCGTAATTTTAAGATTCACTCATTAGGCAGTTTATTTATTTAGTCAGTTAAAGGGATTCTCTCAACACGGTCTCACCTCATCTCACCCAACATTATCAAAAACTAATTTTCCCAAAATTTTATAGAAACTGACCTGACATAACAGCCTATAATGACTTAATGCTAACCTTATGATGCGCCAAACACATTTTTTTTCCAAAAAACAAAGCATTTTACGCCCACTGTTGGTTTTACAATATTACTTAATCTCCTCGTTATAAAAATAAAAGAAAAAATGGCGCCAAATAACGCTTCGGCGCGCTTTTTACAGCCGCCATTTTGAAAAAAAAATATTTTATTGGTTATTTTTATTGCTTGTTTTCGGTCAATTTCGACTGCTGTTTACTATAATCATAGGTTTTCTGTGAAATAGCTAGGTTGTAAATAATTTTGGTGAAATAATGAGAAAATGCTACTAAATAGGAGCCGCCTAATTGGTGTTTGACAGTGGTCAATCTTTATCATCTTGCTTCGAAACTTACTTGAACTACTTACAAATGAACTCATGAAATACTTAGCCAACTATAAGTATAACCTGTTATGTGAAAAAGGTATTGTTACAAGCAATGATCTAATGAATACAGTTCCATAAAAACAATCTGGTTAAAAATTTGCGGTACGAAGTGGGGGAGATCTCTGGCTTCCCCGTGGCCCTAGTTAGCATTGACCCTGCATGGCGCAGAAACACCCACCGTAGGGACGGTAGGTGTTTCTGCGTGCCTCTCATCAATTTTAAAAATGTGAGGAGCAGCTCACTCCTCCTTATATAATCAGAGATCTGGTTTAGCAAGCGCAAATCGTCACTGCTGGAATTGTAGTGCAGATTATGACTAAGAAGAGACGAGGAGGAGCACCACCGTGTGGTTTTATCGGTAGAAGTCTGACAGACCCCTCCACCTGCCTCAAGATATAGAAGATCTACTAGGACATACAAATAAAAAATATATATATCTAGACACTAGAGCCTGTAGACCGAGGTCTGTTTACTTAAGTTTAGTTAAATTCAAGACCAAAACATGTTTTCTTTTCACACATTGAACCCAATCTTTAACAACCTTATTATTTGGGCTTATAGTAAAGCAGGCACATTATTAACTTAAATGAGGAGGCTATAAAGCTTCAACACTGGGCTGATACGATATAGCACCGATCGTGGGGACCGTTTAATTGGGTTGGCGAAACTTGGAGCGGCGCGCGCGCATGGCGCCGTAGATCAAGTTTCTAAAGAAGGGACACTGGAGACGACCTGTTTAGAAATACCTACACAAAAATTTAAGCATGCTAGACTCAAGACAGCGGTTAGGTCTCAAAGCATAAGTATAGGAAAAAATCTGAAAACTTAAATTTGTAGAATTGTAGTTACGTCACAAAATATTTTTTTTTTTTTGGTTTTCATAGGTAAATTTGTATGGAACACTCAGTGCACGAGTCTGACGCGCACTTGCCCGGTATTTTTTATTATTCATAGGCTCGCGCTTAACCATTATCTCACCTGACGGCAAGCGATGATGTGATCGACCATAGACCACGCTTGCCTAGAAGTAATCAATTCACTCTTGACTTGAAGACGCCTAAGTTGTTGCCAGTAGGAAACACAGATTCCGGCAGGGCGACAACCACGACAACTAACCGAGTTTAAGTATTATTCTTTTTTTTTTGTCTCCTGATAAACACTCACAGAGGACACCCTGACATAGGCACAAACATCACCATTCTTTCGGTTCGAGACTCAATGCCAGGCACATCCAATCAATGGATGATTTATGGCACAAAGCCGAGCGGATGTTTGTTTAATCGATTACCTTTATGATTATGTCGGTAGCGCCTCGACTCCTCAACAGAGCCTGATTGCGCCTTTCTGGCGAGAAAAAAGGTTTTTTAGTTTTTGGATTTTGAGTAAATGGGTCAATTGGGTTGGGAGTGGAGCTGAGATTTATCCTGTTTACTTTTATGGAGAGTGTAGTGTTTTGTTTTGTTTCTGTCGATTGGGTCTCCCAGGATCAGCTACAGTGTATTGGTAAAGAAAACACTTTGTCACTATGTTTGAACGTGTTTCTCTGTGAGAATAAAGAAAGAGAAGTGTAAGTATTTGTGAGAAGAATTGTATATTCATATGTTTAATATTATAATAGGTGCATAGATAAAAACAAAGAATATAATATTTTAAGACCAATAAAGTATCACACATGTATCTCTTCAGTTGCCACTGGCGTTCCAGGGCCAGGTAGCTCTTTTGAATAATTCCACAGCACTAAAACACTCCTAGACAAACTCAATGCCAGGCACATGCTATGCTAGCATGAAAAAATGCTATGAAAAGCATAGTTTTTAGGGTAAGTACGAGTATATTGATCCCGTGGCTTTCTATCGATAGCATTTCTTCAAAAATGTCCGTAAAAAAATCTAAATTTTCAGCAATCCAAACAGCTAAGTTTCTCGACAACATTTTACCTAACAACTTTATGAATAAAGTAACCTAATCTTTGCTGGAAATCGAACACATAACGTTTTTATACCATTTCTGTCCCTCACTACAAATTGTAACATCTATAACCTACCCATATTTTTAAACATGTCTGTAGTTCTTCATTCCTTGATCTATATTAACATTAGCTGACACCGCGAACTTCGTACCGCCTAACAGTCAATGAATGTAGTATATCTTTCGATATAGTAAACCGATTGCAATGAAACAAAACCTAAGTAATATATCAAAATACAGACAATTTTAATGTATAAAAGTTATCTACATCGATTTCGTACATTTTACGTGATGCGCGCACAACTAAAACCTTCTAAAGATTTATTATGTATATGATAAAAGGAGAAACTGACTGACTGACATATCAACGCACAGCTAAAACTACTGGGACTATAGGAACGTGACAATTTGCACAGTTTCCTTTTATAACTTAGGCGAGCACTAAGAGGGAATTTTCTAAAATTCATCCCCTAAATGGATGAAACGGGGGTCCAAAGTTTATATGGAGAAATCTACTTTCACACGAACGAAACCCCTGGTAGGAGCTAGTACAATTATATTGATAAATTATCATTTCCTTTCTACGAAGGGTGATCTTTAACATGAGCATCAAAGCTAAAGGCTGCGAATCGATTAGACTCGTTAAAGATTAACCGCTCATTGGTAATAGAAATCAGTACCTTTACACATGAGCAGTTCCAGTTTAAACTAGATACGAATGAATAGCGCAGTATTTACTTATGATAAGAAACGACAGAGCTCACGATGTTATCTCTTGATACTAGATAAAAGTTAATAGCCATGTTGATTTAGAGCGGTAACGGGGGTCCAAATTTTGCATACAGCAATCTACTTTCACGCGGGCGAAGCCGCTGGCAGAAGCTAGTATATCCATAAAAACCGGCCAAGTGCGAGTTGGGCTCGTGCACCAAGGGTTCCGTACCGTCCATAGAAAAAATCACGTTTGTTGTATTGGAGCCCGCTTAAATATTTATTTTATTTAGTTTTTTAGTATTTGTTCTTATTACGGCAACAAAAATACATGATCCGTGAAAATTTCAACTGTACTGTACTGTGTGTGTGTGTGATCTGTACTTGTGTGTGTGTGTGTGTTTGTGTAAGTGTGTGTGTCTGCAGTAGCAGCAGTATACGGTTCATGAGTCACTAAAATACGCACACGAACCTTAGGATCCCCGAATTCACTTAGTAATGCCCTGAAAAACCTGATAGGCCTAATCTGTTTTTGGAGAGAGGTGGGCTGGTTGGAACAAGCCCACCTAAGGTTATGGCCGCCATGGACCATGTACAATGGTCCGCATAGGACTAAGTGCGGAAACCATACTCAGACATAAGAAACGGTTCATGAGATACAGTCTGGTAACGGACGGACAGACAGGCAGACAGACGGACGGACTGCTGAGTCTTAGTATTAGGGTCCCGTTTTACCCTTTAGGTATGGAACCCTAAAAATCAAAAAACCATCGACAAACTCACAAAAAATCAAAATTCCAGCTAATTAAACAGCCTAACTTTTTCACAGCCTTACTAGGTGCCCTACATTCTCACCTTACGACCATCTGATGTCGTAACAGGCTGCAATTAGCTCAAGGGTGAGTTCACGGTAGGTGAGCGTGCCTTATGGGAAAGTGGCTGAAGATCGGGACAGGTGGTGGGGTTCCCACGGGTGACGGTAGCGTGCCTGTACTTGACTTTATAATGTACATAAGTAGGTGTGTGAATTTATGCTAAGATGGGTGGGAATCTAAACCAAAAGTCATAGCCGAGGCTTATAATAAAAGTTTTCAAATAAGAATGAGTTACAAATAAGTAAATAAATACTCGAAGGACTTTTTTTTTTGGGCGGAGCGAAAAATAGTGTCAGACTTTTACAGACTAAAAACTCACTCCTGTTCCTTCTTTGCCTTCGTCCCAGGGCCCCGGGTTTCACTTTCACACTGCCCGTGGCCCCAGTAGGCTTCGACCCTGTTGGGCCCCTACGATTTGCTGACAACTCCCTGAGGCACGCGTGGAACAATACGCGCCGTCGACGACTTGGGCTCGGTCCGGACGGTTACCGGACGATCGGACGGCGAGCCACCCATTACTCGCCGTCCGCAAGCCCGAGCCTACGGTGGCCGGAAATCGGGATCAGAATCCCGGCGGCGGTTGAGGCGTGAGGACCGTTGCCTCACGCGATCGGGCGCCTCCTTTGCTAGCATTACTGCTTCGCAGAAGGAGGCGACCGCCTGCCACACCTCCTCGCTCCGGACCATGGCCTGTACCAAGGCCGGGCGCGAGAGATCGCCGCCGCCGATCGCCCCCACGAGGACACGGCGTTGCTCTGCCCAAGCGAGGCACACCTCCACCGTGTGCTCCACCGTGTCCTCCGGGCGGTCCACAAAGTGGCGACACCCGGGCGATACTCGAAGGACTGGAACAATTTGCCTGTAGCGGTCTCCCCGTCCGATTATAATTTAGGTGTCTTCAAGGCTAGAGTGAATAGGCTCATAATAAAATATAGTGCGCTTGACCATCAACGAATGCTTACCATCAGGTGGGATCGCAGTCAAGCACTAGTTTATATCAATAAAAAAAGTTATTAGCAAAGATTAGAATAGGTAGAGAATATTTTGTCTATAGTTCGCTAAAGTTCTTTACTTACTTTAGCGAACCTTAGACAAAATATTGTTGGTAATACCTCCTATAATATCCCGGTATCTTATTATGTCTTCTAAGACAACAACAACTCTAGTTCTACTCTAGTTGCGTACCAAAACTTTTAGGTACGGAACTTATGCTTGTGTTTTGAAGCATGCTGTACTGTCATGAATGATGAATGATAAATCGGAGCTGTTATATGAGAAATTTTGAACCATTCGGAATTATGAATCGGTATTTTGAAATTATTTGTGACTGTCGGAATAAGGTTTTTTGAACTTATATAGTGTACTCATACTTCTCACCCCTAGCACTATACCGGCCATATACCTGCCTACCCCACCAGAGTTTAATACCGTTGATATGGTAATGTAAGTAATGCGTCACGGTCTAGTGACGTCATACGATGAACATTACTGGTATACATCGTGATACCATCAGTAGTTTAGTAACAGATGGGTAATGACCATTTGGATATATTATAGAAATGGATGTTCGATATCATTCTTGTAAAGACTTATCCTATTTGTTACTGCTTGGACCTTCTCATCATCATCATTAAACGTCAATTTCAAGGCGTTCGTTGTGCGAGTCCCGAACACTTTCCTGTCCCTCATGCTGAAGGAAGACTTTTGGCCGCAAGGCGTGGTGTTCCGTCGCTTCCACGGACAGGTGCCACAGAACAGCACGAAGTGAACATAGTGCAATGTGAAGTGTTACTAACATAGCTTTCCATCAGGTGAGATAACGGTCAAGCGCGAACCTATCAAGAATAAATAAAAAAAAAAAATAGTCCTAAGTCTTATTTACTAACGATAAATTGTATTTACTTTATATATGTTAGTCTGTAAGATATGTATCTATGGGCCAAGATGCCTGATAATAAATGATTTATTATTATTATTATCTTCCTGCCCCTGTCTCGTTTTATTTATGGTCGGCACAACACGATTTCTTCTTCCAATCTGTCCTGTCACTCGTCACGCTATCACTAACTCCCTTTGCTTTCATATCACTTCTCACACAATACATGCATCTTTTCTTTGGCCTCCCTCTCCCTGTCCAGCCATCCACATTATTCATAACTCTTTTAGTAACATGCGTTTCATCCCTTCCTATTCACATGATCATACCAAGACAAACGATTTCCTTTCGACTTTTCAGGCACTGGTCCCACTTTCAAACTTTATAGGCACTCATTGCTCACTTTATCTATTCTCGTCACACCACACGTTCCTTGTCGTTAAATGATATTTATTTTTACAAATAGGATTAAAAAAAAAACACTTTTACACATCAATTTTTTCGGCAGTTTAAACTAGATGATGACGGTGTTTCCTAGCAGACTACCCTGAGAGAAACACCGAAAGAAACGCAGCGGTCCAAGCAATATAGTTCTTCTCATTGCCTGCTGCGGTTTTCCCGTCCAATTTTAATTTAGGTGTCTTCAGGCTAGAGTGAATAGGCTCTTAATAAAATTGCATTTGATTTTTATTGATTAACGATTGCATCACGATTCCATCAGGTGGGATCGCAGTCAAGCACTAGTTTATATCAATTAAAAACAACCTAGGCATAGCACCAATTCTAATCAACCAATGCCAAAACAGACAATAATTTTCCAGAAACCTCTAAACTGACCTACTGGGAGTCGAACCGGTGACATATGGCGCGTCGGTTACCACGTGTCGCCCACCTGAGCGTGCACGTGCTGTCCGCGGGTTTTTGTAACCAATATCAACCATCAAACCGTTTGAGAGAGCCGGCAGATTGGCTGCTGTTTACCTTATGTGTTAGGGAGTCTGGGTAGTTTGAGTTTTAGAGAGGGTGGGAAATATAGGGATTTTTGCAATTTTTCAGACAGTTAACTGATTGGTAGAAATGTATTGTGATGTGTGTGTATGTGCTTCGAAGCTAGTTTGAAAAAATGGCATAGCGAGTAAGCTTTTTAATCTTTTGACGAATTTAAGATTTAATTTAATTTTGACGTGAATATTAATTTGGACTGAAAATTATTGTGACTTTTCTTATGATTTATTTAAATTTTAATTTGTGATTTGACTTCTATTTATTTGTTTCCTTGTATTTTCTGTTTTTTTGTTCGGCATTTTTTTATTAATTGGCATTGCAATGTAACTTATTTGTAATCATTTCTTGACTATAATGTAACATTCTATAAATGACTTGTAAGAATCCCTTACCAATAAATTGACTATGATTCTGCTACAGAATTGACAAATTTTTTTAAGGTGGCAAATCATCCAATATGGCTTCTCTGCTCTAAGGCTGAGCGAGAAGGTGTGTCAGACTTTTACTGGCTAAAACCACACCTATGTTCCTTTTTTGCCCTTTGCGTTCTAGGACCACGGGTTTCCCTTTAGGAAGTCAACCCATAGCCCTAATAGGCTTCGGCCCTGCTGGGGCCCTACGGTCTTGCTGACGTCTCTTTAAGGCGCGCATGGAACACTGGGTAACGGTAAAACTATTAATAATATTTTAGGTACTATAATGTGCAAAGAATCCCGAAGAATCGCTAAACTTAAGTGGCAGTGGGCAGGGCACATTGCTCGTAGAACGGATGGTCGATGGGGCCGAAAGGTTCTAGAGTGGCGACCGCGCACCGGAAAACGCAGCGTTGGAAGGCCTCCCACAACGTGGACCGATGACCTGGTGAGAGTCGCGGGAATGCGGTGGATGCGAGACGCACAGGATCATCCGTTGTGGCGACACTTGGGGGAGGCCTATGTCCAACAGTGGACGTCCTTCAGCTGAAATGATGATGATGATGAATCAGATGAATGATGTGTGTTGGGGGCAGAGGATGTAAATAATTACACAACACAATGGTCACGCTTGAAAGGCCTCAGCCAATTTATTTAACACGTATAAAAATACAGACTTCACATAACACGTGTAAATATCGAGTCCTTTACGTACATACGCGTGACGCTAACTCACAAATAGTTCACAGTTACTTAACAATACTTCACTGACTCTAATACGTTAGATAACTTAGGAAATCTGGAAATCTAGGGCCGCTCCAGGAGCGTAGGGTGCCAAGACAAACTGTCGCAGTGACGCTTCGAGTCGAACTGCAGAGAGAGAACGTCGTCCTCAACGAAAGTGCAGCTTAAGTACTTTTTCAGCCGGTCGCAAGTCGTGGGAGAGAGTCCCTTTTCCTCTAGTCTATTTCCTAATCCTGTTGAGGCCGGCTGACGTTCACCTCCCGACCCCCCGCATACGGCAAGCACACCATTGGTCATCAATAGTGGCGTGATTTTCTCCATTGTAATCTACCAATAGAAACCCAGATTATTCTTAACGGTTTTTCTGTACTATTTACTTCTAAGAACCGCATTATGTACTTCTAAGAACTCAGTACATAGCCTTATATACTATCCCAGTAGCTGATTGGACAATAGTCTGGCCTCTGATAGGCTTGCTCTCTATTATGTACAGCGCCTATGTACATACATTACGCGTCTGTGAATGACGTAATGTTGCTTATATTTAGTGATTCTAAATTACATGCTCGTGTCCGTAACAGCCTCCCCCCGGCGTAGCAACGCGAGCCTAACTTCCATCGGCCAGGACAACGAGCCTTCTAACTGGGCGTCTGAAAACGCCTCCACGCGTCTGTACCTCAGCGCTGCGTATGACACCATCAGGTCCTTGTATGGTGCGCACTATCTTCCCATATGGCCATACATTTCGTGGCAGTTGACCATCCGCAATGACTACTATATTTCCCGGTGCGAGTTGCGTGCGTGAATCTCGGACGTCGCCGCGCGGTGTCAACGTTGGTAGGTATTCGTTTATCCAACGAGTCCAGAACTTGTCCGCTAGCGCCTGTGTTGCGCGCCATGTCTTTCGATCGGCGACGTCGCACTGCCCTGTAGTTGGTAGTCCAGTAGCCGAGCCTAATAAGAAGTGGTTCGGCGTGAGCGCCTCCTCGTCGCCAGGTTCAACACTTACGTGTGTGAGGGGTCGCGAATTGACGGTGTGCTCGATCTCGATTAGCAACGTGGAAAGTACCTCCTCCTTTGGTGCGCGTTCCTTCAACACGGCCGACAACGCCGACTTTACACTTCTTATTAGTCGTTCCCACGCGCCGCCCTGATTTGGGGCCCCGGGGTCAATGAACCGCCATTCCATATCTTGCTTAATTGCGAATTCATTGAGGTCATTCGCCCACTGCTTGTATGCCTGTTGGATTTCAACATCGGCTCCTCGAAAATTAGTCCCGTTATCGGACATCATAGTTTTAGGCCATCCGCGCCTAGCCGCCATTCTTCTTAGCGCTAATATAGCTGAATCGATGTTCAAACTTGGCAACAACTCTATATGTATTGCTCGCGTGACAAGACAGGTGAACAACATACCCCATCGTTTTTCATGCCGTCTTCCTATTGTGACTGTCATTGGGCCGAAACAGTCTACTCCGCAACGGGTGAACGACCGCAGGTGGGTGTCCAATCGTTCAATAGGTAAGTTCCCTTTGACGGGCCGTATTGGCGGCTTCCTTCGTCGCTTACATGTCACGCAATCTCTTATCAGTGCGCGCACTGTCGGTCGAACCTTTAAAATCCAAAAGCGTTCCCTCGCTTTGTTCACCATATATTCACGTCCCGCGTGATGATCCCGTTCGTGAATCTGACGTAAATATAGTGACGTCATCGGATGTTTGCCTTCCAAGATGGGTGGGCACTTCCTATCTTGAGAAACGTTCGCGGCATTTATGCGACCGTTTAAACGAATGACGTCGTCTTGAAAAATCGGGTCCAATCGGTAGAGTCGACTGGTCCTGTCTACTCTCCTACCTACAGCGAGTCGCGCTATTTCCGCTGGAAAACACTCTCTCTGAGCCTCCCTTATCAGTAGCAGCTCGGCCTCCTGCTTGTGACGCAACGTCAACTGGGTAGCGCGTTTGCGGCATTTGTCGACGAACAGCAGGACATACGCAGTCGTTCGTAGTAATCGTTCGTATGACGAGAAACGAGTCGTGTCGACGAGGCTGGTGATGCGCGCCATGTGCGCGACGATCTCATCACCCCCCTCTCCCTGCGCGATCTCCGTTGGCCAGATGTGTTCTGGTCCGCCCAGGAAGAGGGGACCAGTGGACCGTCTGCTGTCGCTTTCCAGTTGTATCATTTCGGACCGAGTTGCGTCATCGGCTACTTTACTCGCGTACCCTTTTTCCTTGAGGTCATTGACCTGTGACACGTGTGCTTTTTTGAAGTCAGCTGACTTATCCATTTTCCTTTCAATGGTGTCGAGTCTACGAAAGGTCATATCGTGACTCGGTGGTAGGTGTGGCTCATCACTCCGCCACGGCAATCCTACCTCATGGTGACCGTTGACCAGCCGAGCAGTCTTCGTGAAAATATCCTGCGCCCGTTCGTCTGCCAGCACTGTTCTCGGCTGGTAAACTATCCCCTGAGCGTCGATCGAGATATGCGATGTGGTGAGGTCCTTTAACTCTTCGCAATCCTTGGATATTTCCTGTGGGTGCACGTGCAATGCTGTCCCGCTACTCGCTTCGAATTCAGTTACGCGCCGTGGTACCGTTCCGTGTACCACCCATCCTAGCTGCGTAAGTGAAGCGGCTGGCTCGTTCTGCCGTCCCGTGAGCAAAGTTCGCGACACTATCAAATGCCAATTATCGGCGCCTATCAATAGGCGTGGCTTCGCATTCTCGTAACACACGTCACGTGCAGGTATACGTTTCATGTGTTCGCAGCGTAGATAGCTCGCTTTCACGGTCTGACTAATTATATTTAAGCGTTTAACAGTACGCGCGCGTATGTTAAAACACTCTGAGCGTTTTCCCTTGATTCCTATTTCCACGCAGCGACTGTCGTTCTCTTGTCGCGTGGCCGTAATCCCGTGGACGCGTAACGCTCGCTTAGTTCCTTTCGCGCCCATTTCGTTAGCTATCTCTTCGTCGAGTAGCGTAATAGTGGAGCCCTCGTCCAGTAACGCATGCGTCTCTATTTCCTTGCCGTTAGGCCCCCGCAACGTTACTGGGCACACTTTGAGTAACACCGCGCTCATTTCGCTGCCGGCATGGGCAGATGCGGTGGTCGCCGATTCTTCCCTCACGCTCCTGGTCCCACAGTTGGTGGAGGCGCTAGCCGCGTCCGACGTTCGGTCGGCGGTGTGGAGTAGCCTATGGTGCGATCTACGACATTCCTGCTCTCCGCACTTCCTCGCGGTACACTTGAATCGACGATGTTTACTCGCCAGACATTTGAAACATGCTCCAGTTTCCTTGGCCCATTCCCATCTTTGTTGGACCGTCATGTCACCAAGTTTCTTGCAGCTTGGCGTGGCATGTCCCTCGCCACAGCACAAGCACGTCTTCTTAGCCCTCTCTCTCTCGTCCTCGCCAGGTCGCTCGGCGGCGGCGTACGTTGCGGGTACGCGCGCTTTATTCCTTCTAATGACCGCTTGTGCTCTGGCGGGAGCTTGCTGACGCGTCGCTTCCTTTGAAGTCGTAGTCACGGTCGACGAGTACGCGTATCTTACGGCCCGATCAGCTTCCCTCATTAGGTAGCGCGACAGCGTAACGATCTCTGCTTCCACGCGACTACCATGCTCTTGGGCGTAATCACACCAACGCGCGCGCATGTGTGGGCTGAGCTTCTCTACCACGTGTCTGGACAGCATTGGGTTTTGTAGGTACCCCCTATCATCCAGACACGATAGCACGCTGACGATGTTCTGCAGCTTTATCGCGAACGCGTTGAGTTCAGCGGCCGTCGTACCGAGTCGCGGTAATTTTCTTAAATCGTCGAGTGACTTGTCGATTATAATCTCGGGACGTCCGTAACACTGTTCGAGTGTATGCATTATCACGGCGGGGTCAGCAGCGGTGCAAAGTAGCGCGGACACGGTCTCTCTCGCTTCACCTTTCAGGCTGTTGCGTAGGCGCGCTAAGTTCTCTCCTCGTGAGAATCCATACTCTCGTGTCGAGTCTCGCATTGCTGACTTGAACAGCAACCACTCGTGCGGCGCTCCCGTGAAAATTGGCAACTCTATCGCTTGACGCGGCGGCGGTCGATAACGTGTCATCCTATTTAACGCGTCGGCTAGCTTATCGATATCTCGGGATCGAGATCGAGATTTAGATTTATGTCGCGACCTAGGCGGTGATCGGAACCTAGGTTCGCGGGGCTCCTTATTATCTACGCGGGGCGGCTCCTCTCTCGGAAAGTACGCGCGTTCTCGCTCCTCATACTGTGGCGTACGCGGCCTCGTAAATTCCTGCCTACCCCGGGCGCGCTCAGCTTCCTCCCCCCGTATGTGAACCGGGGCGGGTGCGCGTATCGCTGACGACGTTTGATCCGGCGGAGTCAGCGATGGTAATCCCTCGTCCCCCGTAGGCTGCGCGCATTGCAGCCAATTATCGATTCGATTATCGGTGTCCGCGACGTCCTGGGCTATATCACTATCTCGATCTGTTTCCTCGCGAATGGTAGCTACATCTATCGCTAATCTCTTCTTAACCAGCTCGGCTTCGAGTTGCAATTCCTGGCGGCGTATCGCGGCGAGGCGCTCCTCAGCATGTAATTCTGCTTGCCTAATGCGCAGTACAGCACTAGCGGTGGATTGGCGCGATCGTACGGATTGGACGGGCGACCTACTATTTATCCTATCAACGGCGGGCGCGGGCGCTGGGATGGCGGTCGCGGCGGCGGCTGACGTTATAGCATCCATCGTAGTGTTCTCGGCTGTCGGCGCGTTCGTAGGCACTGTTGCAGGAACTGGTACAGACGCGGGAATCGTAACGCGGGGGTTAGCGCGTGATAATACTGTCGCGCGGGACGACGGTGACGCGGGGGGGTCTTCAAACACGCGGGCTTGCGTATCTTCGTTCTTCTGGCTTCTTGTAGTCGGCATCCTTCCTCCTCGTTTGGCACCCTAGCTCTATCAATGCCCTAGCGGCCCTATCAGACCTACCGGAGGGCCCTATGAGAGGGATATGCTCCGGCAGGGATGGAAAATGTGCAGGAAATGGAAAGGTGGGGACTACCCTGCAGAGAACTACACGCGCTACGAGGTGCTCAGCAACCGGTGGGAACGACCGGTTGCCTCGGCAGTGCCTACAGTCCGGCCCTCGCAACGTGCGCAGCCTTACAGGCGCAGTAGTGCTGTTCAACCACGTTTGGTTGGCGACACCGCACAATATGTCGCACCGCCTTGAAACGGCGTTAACTCAGGCACGCACCTTTGACACCGTTAGGTGGCACGTACCTGAGCCGCGGTCCACCCGCTTAAAAGGTTCTTGACGCGACGGCGTAAAGGACCCGTGGATCCCTCTCTGCAGCTCGACACGACGGCTTGACACGATGACTTGACACGACGGCTCGACACGACGCTGGCGGCTCGAAGTTCCCGACGTGGCGACAATCCTAAGCACCTACTGGGTCGGACTTGCTGCGTTCCTGTGTTCCTTTTCAATCTTCAGAATAGGTATTCTTCGTAACGTGACTTGCTGCGTTCCTTTTCCCACTTGAAGCGTTCCTTTTCAATCTTGAAAGCTTTCCTCTTCTTTCTTGAAAATAGGTTTCTTCGAAACGTAACTTGCCGCGTTCCTATTCTTACTTGCAGCGTTCCTGTTCGAGCTTGAAGCGTTCCCTTCTTCAATCTTCGACACCCAACTGTATTTCTTCACGTCTCCCCAAAGACGCACAATAAGCCGCTCGATATTCCTTACCAAAGGACCAATATCCGGCTCTCGAAGGACCAAAGTTCCTCTGTTGGGGGCAGAGGATGTAAATAATTACACAACACAATGGTCACGCTTGAAAGGCCTCAGCCAATTTATTTAACACGTATAAAAATACAGACTTCACATAACACGTGTAAATATCGAGTCCTTTACGTACATACGCGTGACGCTAACTCACAAATAGTTCACAGTTACTTAACAATACTTCACTGACTCTAATACGTTAGATAACTTAGGAAATCTGGAAATCTAGGGCCGCTCCAGGAGCGTAGGGTGCCAAGACAAACTGTCGCAGTGACGCTTCGAGTCGAACTGCAGAGAGAGAACGTCGTCCTCAACGAAAGTGCAGCTTAAGTACTTTTTCAGCCGGTCGCAAGTCGTGGGAGAGAGTCCCTTTTCCTCTAGTCTATTTCCTAATCCTGTTGAGGCCGGCTGACGTTCACCTCCCGACCCCCCGCATACGGCAAGCACACCATTGGTCATCAATAGTGGCGTGATTTTCTCCATTGTAATCTACCAATAGAAACCCAGATTATTCTTAACGGTTTTTCTGTACTATTTACTTCTAAGAACCGCATTATGTACTTCTAAGAACTCAGTACATAGCCTTATATACTATCCCAGTAGCTGATTGGACAATAGTCTGGCCTCTGATAGGCTTGCTCTCTATTATGTACAGCGCCTATGTACATACATTACGCGTCTGTGAATGACGTAATGTTGCTTATATTTAGTGATTCTAAATTACATGCTCGTGTCCGTAACAATGTGCCAATATTTTGTAGGGTATTATAGACCCATACCTTAATTTAGTAGTTTGTAACTTAGAGATCTCTTGCATTGATGTCTCGAGTTGTAGACATCTTTATGGGCTATTTAGCGTAACTGGTCGCGCCGCCATGGTGTCCCGCTGAAATATAGCCCTTTCATAAGACAGATTTTCATCTTAGTACATACTCTTTGGTGGGGGCGTCACTGGCGGCCGGTCTGTAGTCCGAGCTGGTCGCGCCACTAAATTGGTTGCGCAACCAAACGGACACCATGTGAGTAACTCTCTATAGAGCTGTATACATTTTGTTTGTAGCGGCGACTAGTCGCGCCGCCATGGTGTCCCGGTGAAATATAACCCTACACGCATGTTTTTATACTAAGAAAAACCTCTTTTTCTCGATCATCTTAGTTAAATCAAATAATATTTACTGCAATCTCACCCCTACACGAATCCAGCGTCACAACAATACCAATATCAGTAACAAAGGAATAAAACAATAATTTCATTTGCCCTACCATAACTATTTGCACCCTACAAACATCCCATAAGCCACGCATATGGTCCTATAACGGTTGTCCGTCGGTCGCTAATTAAAATTGTTGGACACACACCCAGGGGTGATGTACACCCCTCTGACTAACTATTGACCCTGAATTTAACCCCTCTTTGTTCAATTATTATGTGCTTGACTTTTAGTAGTGACTTTGACCCTGTTTGGAGTTTATGTTTACGAGTAAGTTTGAATCATCTTTAGCTGTTAAATGTATTTTTTTTTTATTGATATAAACCAGTGCTTGACTGCGATCCCACCTGATGGTAAGCAGTGATGCATACAAAGTTATTATCTGGGCTTGCGGACTACGAGCAATAGAAAGCTTGCTGTACCTACAGCCGTCCGGTAACCATCCAGACCAATCCCGAGTCTTCGACGCCGAGTGTTCCACGAGCGCCTCAAAAAGATGTCAGCAAAACCGTAGGGGCCCAGCAGGGCCGAAGCCTACTGGGGCCATGGGGTTACTTAAAAAAAAAAAAATGTGAAGGGAAACCAAAAGTTTAGTATCAATACACTTCAGAAGATATCAATCATCATCATCATCATTTCAGCCGAAAGACATCCACTGTTGGACATAGGCGTCCCCCAAATGTCGCCACAATGAACGGTCCTGTGCGTCTCGGATCCATCGGTTTCCCGCAGCAACCATTACCAGGTCATCGGTCTACCTTGTAGGAGGTCTTCCAACGCTGCGTCTTCCGGTACGCGGTCGCCACTCCAGAACTTTTCGACCCCAAAGGTCATCTGTTCT
Source organism: Mythimna impura (assembly GCA_905147345.3). NCBI lineage: Eukaryota > Metazoa > Arthropoda > Insecta > Lepidoptera > Noctuidae > Mythimna > Mythimna impura. Next base: position 27,809,525 of record LR990351.1, on the reverse strand, counting down.
GCGAGCAATGTGCCCTGCCTATTGCCACTTAACTTTGACGATTCTTCGTGCTATGTCGGCAACCTTGGTTCTCCTGCGGATATCTTCATTCCTGATTCGATCACGCAAGGAAACTCCGAGCATGGCCCTTTGGCTTTTTGAAGATATCAATAGATACACGTCACGATTTGGAAGTTGTGCTAATTAACTTTATTTGACCCTGTAGTTATTTAACCTAGATGTTTGGTTAATTAACTACAGGGTCAAATAAAGCTAGACTATATTCATTTAAAAAAACTTATTACAAAAAAAATACAACGGACTTCAATGTAAAAAAAACACTGAAAAGTGCAAAATACCTTTAATTTCGGAAGTCACTGTTAAATAACGAAGAGACAAAACTAGTATAGAAACACCGAATTCCGAAATTAAAATTATTTTGCAATTTCCAGTATTATTTTTTTTGTAAAACTTTTTAGTTATGGTACTACCACTAAAAAGTACCCCTCAGCCAAACTTAAATACCTTATAGCCAGAGTGTATCTCATAACAATTGTAATAATCCCAAACACGGTTAGATTACATTAATTTACCTTCCGGCCTCATCATAAGATCAGTTCGATATATTCCCTCCCCCGTTTCTTTCAGTCAGTCATTGACTACACGTATAAACAAAGCAATTTTACTTGTTACGACAGTTCTGCTGTGATTCTACGAAGAGTTCTGTTCCATATCTTCGAAGTTCATGATCAGATCATTACAATATTTCTATGGGACCAACTTGGAAGCATAACCTTTCAATCAAAAATTTAATTAAAATTTTCAAACTCGGTCCATAATTGATCGAGATATCGGTGAATATACATAAAAAAAATACATTCAGCCGAACATAGAACCTCCTTCTTTTTAAAGTCGGTTAAAAAGAGAAATTTTAGCGGTAACCTAGTTAGATTTCCGCAAAAATCTCTCTATCAACCCCCAATTGTTATTAAAGATCGGGGCAAAATTCCGACCCCCGTAGAAAACATTACCCAAAACCCCAAACGCACTACCTGAGAATCCTATGATCCGTATTTTTTCGTCAGTAATTCGTCCATTTTTTTTCTTACAGTGATACTTTGGCTATTATTTTGTCATAAAATACTCTATCAAAACATTTTTTGGGATACGAGACGGATTCTGATGATTGGACTTCTTTTTTTCTGTAGAAATAGCAAGCCGACACGGTTTTTTTGTGGGTAGATTCGACTATGGGTATTTGCATTGAGGAGTGAGGAATTTGAGTGTAGTAAAGGGTCCAAGCAATGGGCAATTGCAATTGACCATATTTCCTTGAATTACAATTTTATTGACAATTCTTTTTTAATGATATCTTGCCAGCACTTGACTGCGATCTCACGGTGATAGTAAGCAGTAATAGAATTGTTAATTGTGAACCGCACCAGTTTATTAGGACTATTCACTCTAGCTGTGAAAATTATAATCGGACGAGAAGACCGCAGCAGGCAAATTGTTCCAGTCCTCCGATGTACGCGGTATAAACGTAGAGGCGAAACGCTTAATTGACGTCAATCACGTAAGTACATATTGTCAATCGCAATTGACCACTTTGGGACCCTTAACAAGTGCGAGTCTTTTAGTAAACAATGAAACATTCAAGACCACAGACATATTTTAGTTACTTTCAAGGACCAGAAAACTTAATGTCTTGTAAAAGGTTTTTTATGGTGGAAAAACATCGAATAACTTCTCCAGCTCTGGGTGGAGCGAGAAGGAGTGTTTTTTTTCGTTAATTTAAACTAGATGAGGCCGGTGTTTCCTAACTACTAACTTGAAAAGAAACACCGAAACAAACTCAGAGGTGTAGCGACATCTAGGACGTCACATAAGAACTAATCCTGCATCGCGCAATCAAAGTTCTCCGCGCGATTAGAACATATAGAACAGCCCGAAATCATCTATCGGGCAGTAGCCCACCAGACATAACACCCGTCTCGTTGGAGGATCCTCCCTTTTCAAAGGCGGTATGTGGGGCTTTACTCTCTGTTCCACATAACCCTAAAGAGGTATCTATTGAAGTATGGACTTTGCTTTGCATGGTTCTCATTGATTTGACCAATACAAGTTTAGTTTTGGTCAAATCATATGAGAACCATGCAGATGTATCTGAGATGGTCTTTTGAGGAAAGAACCACACAGATTTGAGTGGAACTGTCTAGTCAGTCAAGCGTTTGTCAGTATTTGTGTAACTCAACTTAGGATTGGAGCTCACGATCGGATGACCACTTGGCTCTCAGTGTTGATATCAGACCGATTTATTGAAATAGAAGGGTGAGGAATTCAGTCCAGCTCTATTATAATAGGGCACGCTTATTTCGCAGCCCTCATCGCCATGAAATAATGTATCACGGTGTTGCTCCACTTAACATTTTTTGTGCAGGTAACCCTTAACAAGGGTTGACAAAAACGTGTCAACGGGTTGCGCAGGCGCCGATTGTGATGAACGACTAACGGATTAATCATTATCTAAATCGGTAAATAATGATGCTACATTTGTCATTTTACCCTTTTGTCACCCTTTGATTCTGATGCTTGTAATCGGCTCTGGTAAGGTGATAAAATTATTATGAAGAAGGCTTCAAAATATAATATCTAAAATTATATTAACAGAAAACGTGCGAAGAGGCTAATTGGTGATCCAGGGGGGCTATTGGCTAACTTTTTCAATAACAGTTGACAACTAGCATTCGTTGCACACTAAACTTAGTTATCAACTGACAATTTCATAAAATTGGTATTACGTATCACACAAGTGACTAACAAACTACGGTGGAAATGTGGTGAATTATAAAAATTTACGGTGCCTATTGTGACCAATCTAAAATTTTATCGACTATTATACAGCTTCAAAAGCTTACACAATCGCAATTTTAAAAGTATCAATACAATAACATCTGTCAAAACGTGTTACGGTGGCTATCAAAGGCACCAGTGGCTAATGACGTCACTGCGGTTGGTCACTGAAGATAGGCAATACGAAACTAGCTGTTTGACAGTTCAATGATGCACATTGTTAACAAGTGATGATTACTTGAACTGTCAACAGAGTTACGCAATAGCCCCGCTGGTAAGGTCATAAAATTATTATGAAGAAGGCTTAAAAATATACCTAAAATTATATTAACAGAAAACGTGCGAAGAGGCTAATTGGTGATCCAGATCTGTTTAATGAACAATCTTTAAAGCCTGGAGCACATGCGTAGTATAGTCAGTCTTTCAGTATTCTTTATGATGCATTTTGGAGAGTCTGCGCGTGAATTACATGACTTGATTCGGACACCCGACGTACAGCGAGTGTCAACTCTTTTTTTAGTTTGTAAGTTTCTATTGTACAACGCCTTGGACATCCTCCGTAACGTTGTACAAGTGCTTGTAAATAAATAAATAAATAAATTGCACTCTACGGTCCGGTTGTTCTTTATGCCGCGTACATCGAAAGACAGAAACAATTTGCCTGCTGCGGTTTTCCTGTCCGTTTATAATTTGTGTTTTCAAGACTAGAGTGAATAAGATCTAAATAGACTAGGTGCGCTTGACCATCAACGATCGCATCACTGTTTATCATCAGGTGAGATCGCAGTCAAGCACTACACTAATCTACCATTTAAAAAAAGAACTGCCCCCTAGCCAAGTTACAACCGTTTCGTTTCGATTCTCTTTTCGTCGATCGCCTCCGATTCCTTTGTGCTGACGTCATCTCAACGCTCAGTCACGTGGTCAGAACAAAGGAATAGGAGTCGTGAAACGGTTGTAACTTGGCTAGGGGGGCTGGCGTCACGGCGGTACAGGATAATCAAGCTGAAGTGGCAATGGACCAGTCATGTTTGTCGAAGGACCGACACCTAATGAAGAAGATAGACTTTTTAGGGTGTGCGAAACAGGGTGTAAGTAAAGTCCCGCAAACCCTGGAAAGGGAGGATCCTCCGACCAGACAGATGTCTGGTCCAGGCAGCTGCCCGCTAGTTGGTTTCGGGCCGTTGTAGGTATGTTTTAATCGCGCGGTAAACTCTAATACTGCGGTGTAGTATTTCGTATTTTTATTTCCTATGTGGCGGAAAATTGAGGACTTACAACATTTGCTCATGGAGTGTGTTTGGAGCGAGTCGGAGAGAGTCGGTGATGAGAAAGTTTAACATAAATAGGATGGATATAGGGTGATAGTCATTTAGCGTGCATAAGCTATTATTATAGAACAATAGGTAGGTAGGTATTTTTAAATAGACTGGATGCGGAAAGCATCAGGTGATATAGAGCAGATTAGGAAAGGCTGAGTTCGGTTTCAAAAATGGATCAGCTGATGGCCATCTTGCCATGTTGTAGGTAAACCCCAAAAAAAAGGTTTAAGTAGGTACCTACTCAGTCAACGGACTCTAACTTCTTTTTGTACTTTTATGTAGTATGTTGCTAGCTAATACGTAAGTTATCTTATAATAGTCCAAAGTCCAATAAACTTTTTCTTACTGATACAAGCTGCGCCATCTATTATATACTTTAAAAACTGCAGTTCGCAACAGCAGCGCCACTTAATCAAAGTTTGCTGTTCTTAGTTAGTTAGGACTTCCACAGATGGCGCTATACTCAAATAAAACAACTGTTTTTTTAACATTCTTTTAATTAATTCTACAATAATAAAATAGTAATCTAAATGCCTCATAAAATATTACAAATGCATAAACTGTCTTCTATCAGTCTCTTTTTGGAACAATTGTGAGTGTTTTCTATGACTACATAGAATTTAGTATGTGAAGCCTTTTTCTTCTAATTCTTCTCTTACTTTTTGAGGATTTGGCCAAAAGATCATGAGGATTGTTGAACCTGAAATGAGAAAAAAATACTTTAATTGCTTGCCCGTAGCTTGGTTTAATCACTCAAAAGTAAGACGTGTCCTATCGTGACGTGTAATATCTAGTAGATGAAAAATACAGTAAAGCGAATTCTATTAACATTAAAAAAAACCGCATTCTGGAATGAAGCGCCATTAAATTATAAGCAAATCAAATAATGGGATTGGCTATTGAAAATAATCACATTAATTTTTGATCAGTTACGGCCCAGAAACTGGAGCATTATTTTATAAAAATGTTAAAAGTAGTCGGGCGAAAAAATACATTGACTAGGTGAATTTCGTACCGCCTAATAGTAAGAATAACGCCATCTACTGGCATTACCAGAACAGCATCATTCATTTCATAATTACAGTTTAATTAGAGATGGCGTTGTGTTCGGATAGTTTTTCTTGATTTTTTCGTGATTTTTTCGTGATTTTTTCTATTTTTTCTCACCGATTAAACCTTCCCTGGACATTTGGAATAAGTATTTCAAGACTAAAATTAGCCAAATCGGTCCAGCCATTCTCGAGTTTTAGTGAGACTAACGAACAGCTCTTCATTTTTAAATATATAATCTATTTAAAGAAGATAGATATATAATATAGTTATAGATGTTATACAAGTAGTTCTCACCTGCCGTAAAAACTCCAAAAACGGTGAAAGCCTCTTGACAGTGCAGGTCCAACGTGGCTCCGAGGAAGTTGGACCCAACAGCCGCACCCGTTCGTCCCACCATGTACATCACGCACATCGCCATAGCCCTAGAATAATAAATAGTGTTAGTGGTAGACCTTTTGTATGCTTTAAAAAAAATAGGACGCAAGCTATAAGCTTTACGAAAGAAGTAGGTACGTATGTGCCTAGAAACAAAGGACAAACTTGCTTGAACGAAATTTAGTAAATCTATGTTTGGAATGTAATTTCTTGTTTAAACAGATTCATAATTTTAATATGGCATTTGCCAACGTCCATACTACGTTGAATACACCGGTTCTCGTCCGATCACCGAAGTTAAGCAACATCGGGCGCGGTCAGTACTTGGATGGGTGACCGCCTGGGAACACCGCGTGACGTTGGCTTTTTGCAGTTTTGTACTTACTATATAATTTTATTAAAGTTTTGATACATAATAATTATTTGCTGAGTGTAATGATACCTTTTAATAATTATAGTGACAGTAAATACTGGTTACGCTAAATCGTAAACTTAAGAGGACTATAAAATAATAAGTTCTAAGTACAGTAGAATAAATTAAATTCTTGTATTTCTATACTTTGTCAAAACTAAAGAAAGGCAAACCAGATTCTCCTGACTGTTAAACACCATTCTGGAGCCATACAATCGTGCGAGCGAGACAGAGGGAGCTATACACCCTGTATAGCGCAATCAAAGGCTTTTCTGTTCTTCAGACTGTTATTATTTAGATTTTAGCACTTTCATTATACATTTTCAATATAAAATCTATATCGACATTTGTATGACGTCTTCCTTCTTATTCCATTCGAACATCAATCTAACTAAACTTTTTATACTTAACGTAAACATTAAAAGTCTATCATGCCAGTTTTGCAAGTTAGTAATTATTAGTGGAACCTGCACGGTTGCCACAATACTTACCCCACATGGGTTTGATGAAAAAAAAATTTCTAAGTATGGGGAAACCCCAAAATTTATTGTTTTTTTTTCTATTTTTGTGTGAAAATCTGAATGCGGTTTACAGAATACATCTATCTAAGTACTTACCACGTTTCAACCGTATAGTTCTTATAATTTCGGAAAAAAGAGGCACGGACGGACAGACAGACAGACATGACGAATCTATAAGAGTTCCGTTTTTTGCCATTTGGCTACGGAACCCTTAAAAGGACATAATTTAGCCAAAATAATGACTGTTAAACTAAGATATGTACACTCACGCGAGCCAAATAGCAGGCAAAAGCTAGTCTAAAACTATAAAAAAATATATAATCAGCAAAAAGCCAACGTCACGCGGTGTTCCCAGGCGGTCACCCATCCAAGTACTGACCGCGCCCGATGTTGCTTAACTTCGGTGATCGGACGAGAACCGGTGTATTCAACGTAGTATGGACGTTGGCGAGAACTTTTGTCAAATTATGAACTATTTTCGTACAACCTAATGACGTCATTCAACATTAGTGGATGAAGGAGTCACAATTATTCCATCATTTCAATTTTTTTTTTGTTTTAAATAATATAATGTGTTTGGTTTAGACACTAAGTCCTTTGGGTCGTGTCTTTGTGTGAATACAGTTACTTCGTTTACCATTCAGTCAGCGTTCTTGGCAAACTTCGCTGAGATTAAAATTCTCTGCTCCATTTTACCAAGATCGCGCATTTTTTTTAATAATTCCACATAGGTATTGTCCAGTTATTGTTTGAACATTCACTAAAAATCCGCCAAAACCTCTTAAAAAGAAATTGTGATATTAGGTTTGCCGCCCATTAAACTATATAGGTACCTACATAATATAAGTACATTCTTAGTAACTTTTTATTACTTTCTTTATAATGTTTATTTTTTTAATTTCTACCATCATTACTTCTAACCATAATAAAGAAAAATAAAAGTCAGCATTTTTCGTGATCCTTGGAGACCCCTAACTATGTCTCCCATCAATCTAGCTAGTTTTGGGAAAATACCTCCACAACTCTTATATTCAGACCAATTGTTGGTCTGAGACTCTATGTTGACTTGTTTGTAACCGATGCAGCGATAATGAGGGAACCAGATAAATCAAAGCACGGTTGGATACATCTCGTGTATTGTTTGATAAACAATATCTTATTTATATCGAGATTTAGATGAAATCAAAATAAAAACCGACTTCTCGAACCGTCAACATGACTGGTAATAAAAAACTTTTCACAAAAAAAAAATACAACCGACACAAATGTAAAAAAAAACGTTATGGTACCATCACTAAAAAGTACCCCTCATTCCAACTTAAATACCATATAGCCAGAGTGCATCTCATGACAATTCTAATAATCCCAAACACGGTTAGATTACATTAATTTATTACAGAGTTCCGGTGCCTAACTGCAGGCTTCATCATCAGATCAGTTCGATATATTCCTCCTCTTATTTCAGTCAGTCATCGACTACACGTATAAACAAAGCAATTTTACTTGTTACGACGGTTCTGCTATGATCATATGAGGAGTTCTGTTCCATATATTTGAAGATCATGATCAGATCATTAGAATATTTCCATGGGACCAACTCGGAAACATAACCAGTAAATAAATAAAAAAATCAAAATCGGTCCACAATTGACCGAGAAATCGGTAAACATACATAAAAAAACATACATTCAGCCGAACATAGAACCTCCTCCTTTTTGAAGTCGGTTAAAAAGGAAAGAGCCATGGAAATAGTTAGTACTCTATATGGTTATGGCGATGTTGCCGCCACATACTAACCTCAATTGCGTCGGGAACACATCAACGGCTATAGCTGCCAAAATGGAAGCAGCACAGCCTGAACATAAGCTTATTATGAGCAGCACGGTTGCTGCGATACCCTCGGGGACGAAGGCTGCTCCAACTGTCGCGATGCCGCAGATAAACATTATACCACCTGGATGGGAAAAGGAAATATCATGGATGAAGATAAAATGCCTTTAGACATGCTGAATGGTTTACTTATAAAGTGAATGTATTTCAGGTATACAAAGGATGTATTATAAGTTCAGAGTTAATGCAATATCAAAGTTTTTGCAGATCCTACGCCATCAAAAGACAAAATATCTCAAGAAGCTGCTTGATATTTTGCAATCACATCTACCCAGGCCAGTCAATGTTGCTTGACAGAACTGAAATAATATGATAAATAGTAGATAATACTTAATCTGTACCAAGCCATTAGCAGGCTACAAAATAAGCAGCAGGCATGGATAATCCATAGAGGATTTTGGGGAAATGAGGATAACTCCTCACGAACATAGGATGACAAATAATAACAATTCTGGAGTCAATGCTTTTCATGAGGTTCACTGAGTTGCTAGCCTGTTGGTTTTCTATCATTCACTTGTCAAGGAGTATGCACCGGAATTGCAGAATTTAATTCCATCCAGCCCGTTCCATCATCGGACCACCAGACATACGGCGTTGCTCCACCGGTAAATGATGGACATCCTAACCATACGCAAGCATTATAACTTAGGGTTCTTTAAGTCAAGAGTGAATAGGTACTTTTAGGCAAGCGTGCTCCATCGTCGGCCACATCGTTGCTTTCCATCAGGTGAGGAGATAGTGTTCAAACACAAGCCTATCAATAATAAAAAAATAATGTAGTCTTAATAGAAGAATCTTACTGTATAACGTCTTCTTGCCAATTTTGTTGATAAAGAAGCCTATGGCTAAGTACGTGAGCGCAAACACGGCCCCCATGGACATTGATATGGGGAACACCGCCACCGATACCTCTGATTCACACACTGCTTCATCAGAAGACAGCATCTGGAAGAAGAATTAAAGATTTTGATTGTACAGCCTTTGTGAGCTCTTAGGTACTTCGAAAACTTTGTTGGATCAATAGTGTAATTTCGTAGTCTATGGATGACCACAGACAACAGCATATCTACATAATACATATTATTATGTTTTGCGTTTACACTAAGTACCTATATAAGCCTACGGGTACAAACTCCAAATCGCTGTCCTGTAATGTAAAGTAAGCTTTTTCAATTCCGATAGTTTACCTAGGGACAGCTAAGGAGTGGAATTCCTTGCCGGAGTGTTTCCTGATAGCTACAACTTAAGAGTTTTTAAGTGAAGAAAGAACAGGTTACTTCTATAAGCAAGCGTGCTCCATCGTCGACCACATCGAATCCGCCATCTTGGATGTCCGCCATGTTGGATTTAAATCACGTGACTATTTTTTTCGTTTTCCTGACAGCAAACCCTTTCATTTGATACCCATATCATGGGGGTGGATTTCAAACAGCCAGTCCGCCATCTTGGGGAGGCCGCCATATTGGATTTGTAATGACGTTTCTTAGCTAGTCATGTATTGTCATCAGAACTCAGAGCGTGTGCAAAATTTCATCCTAATCGAAGACCGGGAAGTGGGTCAAATTAAGATTCCAAGATTTTCTTACATACATAATTAGTTACAAGTGAAGCTAATAAAAGCGTGTAATAAAAAAAGCGTGTTAAAAAAAAAAGGAGATTTCACTATACACTAAATAACGACATGGGATAGATTTTTAGAATTCTAGATAAATTGATATGCTTATGTGACAGTGTAATAAGCAGTCGAAAAAGACGTTTTGTATGCGTTTTCTTGTATCTAAAAAAAAATAACTTTTTTTTTAGGTGGGAAAATCATCCAATGACAAATCCCGCTCTTGGGCGGAGCGAGAGATAGTGTCAGACTTTTACTGACTAAAAACCCACTCCTGTTCCATCTTTGCCTTCATCCCGGGGCCCCGGGCTTCGCTTTCACACTACCCGTGGCCCCAGTAGGCTTACCCTGCCCTGCCTGCTGGTGTACCCTGCTGGGACCCTACGATTTGCTGACATCTCCCTGAGGCGCGCGTGGAACAATACGCGCCGTCGACTACTTGGGCTCGGTCCGGACGGTTACCGGACGGTCGGACGGCGAGTCACCCATTACTCGCCGTCCGCAAGCCCGCGCCTACGGTGGCCGGAAATCGGGATCGGGGAAAATCTGAACTTGTCGTAGGTAAAAAAGTACTTACGCTGGTATTAACAAATTTATCACGTATGATCTGACATATCGTGATGCTGCGATTTGTATTGCTTCTTAAAATACTGTTCAGTATATCTGGAACCCAAACGTAGAGACCACTCGACCTGGAAAAGAAAAAGTATTGATAACTGGATAAGTGTTCAACTCCCTAACCATTTCACAACTAGCTTTTTTTTAGGAGGGATATTATCCAATAACATCTTTCGCCCTTGGGCGGAGCGAGAAGGCGTGTCAGATTTTTACTGACTATAAACCCACTCCTAGTTCCTTCGTTCCCTTGCATTCCAGGGCCGGGTTTTCCTTTCAGAAGTGAACCCTTGGCCCCAGTAGGCTTCGACCCTGCTGGGCCCGTACGGTTTGCCGACATCTCCTTGAGCACTACACGCCGTCGATATGGCGCCATAGATGCCACTAAAAATTTATGCTTTTAAGAATCGAAATGATCAAAATGTTTTATATAAATCTTGGTACTTACTTATATATATATATTTTTTTTCGTCATGGCTTTGCGTTCGAAACGGACATTAAAACCATACCTATTTTACTATGAAGATGTACGTTTATTACGTTACATGTTGTTTATACAATTATTTTTATTAATTTAATTACTTACACCATGAATACGGCAAACATCGATATGTGTGAAATGAACACACATCTGAGGAGTGGCACCTTGAACATCAGCCCCACGTTCTTGACTGCACCAGCAAAGCCTCCGGTCTTGACCTCTTCACTGCCTGTTATTAGTTTCTGAACCTGGAAAAGAGATTCCAATAATTAGATCATCATCACCAACCTTCAGCTTACTGCTGGAAATAGAACTCTACGATTCGGAAATAGAATCAATTACGCACATTTTTTTTTATGTTGTTTACTAGTGCTTGATTGTGATTTCACCTGATGGTAAGCAGTGTTGCAATCGTTGATGGTGAAGCGGACTAGTTTATTAAGAGCCTATTCACTCTAGCCTTGAAGATACCTAAATTATAATCGTACGGGAAGACCGCAGCAGGCAAATTGTTCCAGTCCTTCGATGTAAATGACGAGACGAAACGCTTGTTTCTTTTTTTCTTGGATAAACGTTGCCAACTACACCTGTATCGTGGGTGAGGTTCCGTACCTCAAGAGGAAAAAACGGAACCCTTATAGGATCACGTTGTTGTCTGTCTGTCTGTCAAGACCCTTTATCTCGGGAACGCGTGCAGGTATCGAGTTGAAATTAAAACCATATGTACTCAGGTCTGCGGTCCCTTGAACTGTGAAAAAATCAAATTTCTGAGTTAACAAAAAGAAGGTACGGCCGTTTATGTCGCAAAAACGTATATTTCGACATTCTCAAAGGAAACAAAATTCATAGGGTCCCGTTGATCTAGAATCCTGAAATTTGGCATGAAGCAAGGTCTCAATAGCACAAGGATAGAAAAAAAAACTGAAAATTGTAATTTGTAGTTACGTCACAAAAAAAAAATTGCCATTCGGAAAAATCTTCGTAACTCAATTCGGGAATCGAACTGTTTTCAAAGGTAAGTTTGTAAAGAACCCTCAGTGCGCGAGTCCGAATCGCACTTGCCCGATTTTTAATAATGGTGTACTAGTGCTCGACTGCGATCCCACCTAATGGTAAGCAGTGATGCAATCGTTGATAGTGAAGCGCACTAGTTTATTAAGAGCCTATTTACTCTAGCTTTGGAGACACCTAACTAAATAATTGCAACTCTCATCTCCCATTTCCTTCCGCGTTTATTTAACGCTTCTCTAAATCAACATGACTATTAATATTTATCTAGTATCAAGAGATAACATCGTGAGCTCTGTCGTTTCTTATCATAAGTAAATACTGCGCTATTCATTCGTATCTAGTTTGAACTGGAACTGCTCATGTGTAAAGGTACTGATTTCTATTACCAATGAGCGGTTAATCTTTGACGAGTCTAATCGATTCGCGGTCTTTAGCTTTGATGCTTATATTAAAGATCACCCTATGTAGAAAGGAAATGATAATTTATCAATATAAATGCACTAGCTCCTACTAGGGGCAAGTAGATTTCTCCATATAAACTTTGGACCCCCGATTCGCCCCCTTAGGGGGTGAATTTTGGAAAATTCTCTCTTAGTACTCGCTTACGTCACAAAAGAAAACTTTGTGCGAAATTTTACACAAGGTTTTCTGCCCGTAGGCCTGGGCCTTAAGTCTGCTATAACAATAGTGTCAGAATGGTCTATCATTGATTTCACAATTGTTGATTTTGACAACTTTGGTAATCTACTAATATAATGGTGTCATTATGACTTTCCAACGGTTAACCACTGACACTCCATTGAAAGAAGTGGCATAGAATGGTAATCTCGTAAATATTGACAAATGACTATCTGACGTATGCGGTAATCTGCTAAAATTTTGACAGTTCCTTTGAACAGTGACCTTCCATAATTCCATTAGAACATCATTGTGCAGTCATTGCTTTTAATGTAGTGTAGTGGTAGAATGACAATATCGAGCTTCGATATTGTCATTCTACCACAACTCTATTACGAGACCATTGACCGATCAATGATCGATCATTATGAATTAGCAGATTACGAACTTTTAGCAAAATGACAATGGGATCGTGTTGGAATGACGAATATATAAAAATAGCAGACTTGAGCCCCTGTAGTTTTGGCTGTGCGTTGATAGGTCAGTCAGTCAGTTTATTCAGTAACGCGTAATAGCGTGTTGCTGATTGAAGCTCCTGAGTAGTCCTGAGTTGAGCTACACGAATACTGACAAATGCTTGCGCTGATTGGACAGGTCCACTCAAATCTGTGACCAGCACCATCTCATACACCAATCTGCATGGTTCTCATGTGATTTGACCATTATATATTTTCTGTATGGACTTAGAGACTTTGTTGACCCCTGAGTTTGTTTCGATGTTTCTTCTCAGTGTAGTCAGCTAGGAAACACCGGCCTCATCTAGTTTAAATTGACGAAAAAATTTACGTGTAAAAGTATTTTTAAAAACCTATTTGCTAAATAAATATCATTAATCATTTACAGGTTGAATGAATTTAGAAATTAATGTTTTTTTCACGACGACGACGGTGCATCCAAAAGATCATCATCATTTCATCCAAAACCGTCCACTGCTAGACTTAGGGCCATATTTCACCGGGACACCATGGCGGCGCCACCAGTCACTGCTACCAACAAAATGTATACAGCTATAGAGGGTTACTCACTTAGTGTCCGTTTGGTTGCGCAACCAATTTGGCAGCGCGACCAACTCGGACGCGTGCACTTAAGGTCTATTTTAATACTGTCTCAGTGTGGTGTGGCGACTCTGGTGTCTGTATGGTGTCTAGTTTGGTAGCTTACGCACACCATGGCGGTGCAACCGGTCGCGCCGCCATGGTGTTCCGGTGAAATATAGCCCTTAGGCCTCCCTCCCTCCTCCACGTAACGCCACAACGACTTGTCCTAAGCATCTCGCATCCATCGGATTCCCGCATACCTCACTAGGACAATGGTCCATATTGTGGGAGGTCTTCCACCGCTGCGTCTACTGATACTTATTCATCCAAAATATACTTACAGGATAATCCTCAGGACTTCTCCCATTATTCCAGGCATACATCATGGCTAGAACTGGCAGAGCTGCTTCAGGGCCTTTAGCAGCTAGCAGGTACCGCGGGCTTTCTGGCAGGAACAGCAGGATGGCTGCGGCAGCTAACCCCGGGGCGCACCATAGCCAGATAAAGGCTCTCCAGGGTACGATCTCCATGTAACCGAAATTGAAGGACCATTTTCCTGGGATTATTAGCCAGGCCAGACCTGGAATAGAGATAAAAGGTTATAGAGGTTTCTGATGTCTTGTAAAGAATTAACGAGATTGGTACGCTTCCAAACCAAATCAGTCCAATAGAGTAGTCCGGAGACCATCATCGTCATTATCTTCCTGACCATGTCCCATTTTACTTAGGGGTCGGTGCAACAAGATTTTTTCTTTCATTCTGTCCTATCACCCGTCACGCTATCGCTACGGATATGTTTCGTACCAGTTAACACACACTCTAATTTGGTTCGACGGACCAAATCCGCCGACCAAATCCGTTTTTACAGATTACCGGATCAGACATTTGCTTTGGCGTACAACGCCAAGTGCACCGACATCCGCTAGCGGCCTTCCACGGGACTCAAGTACCTACCTAGTAATAATTATGGTCGGACTACTACCGTCGCTGCGGACAGCGCTGCGCTCAAGGCTGTTTTCTTAGAGAATAGATAGGCTGATCGATTTGTGGCGGTAAGTTAAATCGCACATTGATTATTTTAGGGTGTACCTAAAGATTACAGAAAGAAAACAAAGTGTGCAGATCTTGAAGATCTGGACATTTTTTTTTTTAAATTAATTTTGCTTTTTTAAATTAACTTTGTGCCTAACATATAAAACAGAAAAAATCTTTATACTTTCTACTACAAAATATTCGTTACTTAGATTTTAAAATCATCCAATCGATATGCTCCAAATCGATTTCATTAGCAAAGCAATAATGCGAATGATGAGATTTTTTTTTAAATATTTTTTGTTTTGGCTTCACGAAAGCATAGCAAATCAAACTGTGTCAAGTTTAGAAAGTATTTAGTTCTTCTTCTTCCTTTCGAATCGATGTTAAAATGGTTATTTATTTTTATTTATTTAGCCCAATACGTTGGTCTAACCAGCTCCCCTAGCCAAGTTACAACCGTTTCGTTTCGATTCTCTTTTCGTCGATCGCCTCGAGTAGCCACGCCTCCGATTCCTTTATTCTGACGTCATATCAACGCTCAGTCACATGGTCAGAACAAAGGAATAGGAGGCGTGGCCGACTCGAGGCGATCAACGAAAAGAGAATCGAAACGTAACGATTGTAACTTGGCTAGGGGGGCAGATCCGCACCGCTCTTGACTCTATGCTATACAATGCCCATTACACCGCAAGAGACAGAAACAGATGAAAGAATATCGTTTGAATGAAAGTGATGAAGCATGGTCACGACCCTCAGCATTGACTAGTACAGCAAAATAGCCATTAACACTAAATTACGTTGAACCTTTTACTCTGGCTTCGCACAAAATCGCAAACTTTCTAATAATATCGTCTTCCATTCATCAGCAAACAAATCCAATCCAGGGTTGGTCTCCACGAGCGCGTTGAGCATCGTTAGCATACGCCTTAAACTGTTTGGGCTCAGTTGGTGGGTACGTTAAAACTGCAGTATCGGTGTATTCCGTATTTACGTTGTTAACACCTCTACGTCCGAACTATGCATTTCGCCTCGTCTTTTATCATCATCATCATCATCAACATCATTTCAGCCGATAGGAGTCCACTGCTGGACATAGGCCTCCCCCAGAAGTCGCCACAATGAACGGTCCTGTGCGTCTCGCATCCATCGGATTCCCGCAACCTTCACCAGGTCATCGGTCCGCCTTATAGGGGGCCTTCCGACACTGCGTCTTCCGGTACGCGGTCGCCACTCCAGAACCTTTCGGCCCCAACGGCCATCTGGTTCTGCGAGCAATGTGCCCTGCCCATTGCGACTTAAGTTTGGCGATTCTTCGTCCTATGTCGGCAACCTTAGTTCTCCTGCGGATATCTTCATTTCTGATTCGATCACGCAAGGAAACTCCGAGCATAGCCCTTTCCATTGCCCTTTGGGTGACTTTGAGCCTTCTGATGAGGCCCATTGTAAGGCTCGTCTCGATATCTACGCGGTATAAAACCGCGTAGATATCGAAGGATTGGAACAATTTGCCTGTAGCGGTATTCTCGTCCGATTATAATTTAGGTGTCTTCAAGGCTAGGGTGAATAGGCTCTTAATAAACAGGTGCGATTCACCATTAACGATTGCATCACTGTTTACCATCAGGTGGGATCGCAGTCAAGCACTAGTTTAACATATAACATTAAAAAAAGTATCTATACAGAATACAGTCACTTTGTTTTCCATTGCAATGCGGATGTAAAACATTCTAATAATTTTGCAGTATTTGGTAGCAAATGTATCGAGTAAAACTTCTCAGCAAACTCTAAAATAGCCATTTACTACAATTATTCTCAGCTACATTTTATCAAGATTGCGCCTGTTTCAATGATTCCACATAATCATTGTCCAATTGTGCAGACACTTGAGATACAAACCTACACCAATTTTACATCACAATATCCACTAAGAATCAATTTGTGATTAATCAAGATAGCTATATACTGAACTGAATATATAAAAAAAAAATTTAGTACTATCTAAAAATAAGGTTAACATAACATTTACGATTGCATCACACATGTTGACGATTTTAGTTCTACCAATCTGCATGTTTATAAAATGTCTAGCTCTAAAATATTAGCAAGATATGTTAGCCTATTTAACGTACCAAATAATCTATATATACACAAAAGCGAAATACCACTACCTCAAACCACTCACTCACAAATACCACTCACTGATTAATCACGAAATCTCATAAAATATAACACCTACAAACTTAAAATTTAGCAGGTAGGTTCCTTATAGAGTGTAGAATTTCGCTAAGAATGGATTTGACGAAACTCCACCCCTAAGGGGGTAAAACGGGGGTTGGAAGTTTGTATGGAGAAACTTACTTTTACGCGGGCGAAGCCGCTGGCCGAAGTTAGTAGTTAATATTGCGTTCAGTGACTGAGAGATAACTGTAAGTTCAAGTTAACTCTATAGTAGTTATAACAGAGATAAGGTTCGCTAATTGTTGTCTGGCATTTTTGCTGAACTGGACCTATTTGGTGCAGGCGCGAGACACACATGTTAGTTATTTTATTTTCTTATTTTTTAACCGACTTCAAAAAGGAGGAGGTTATATGTTCGGTTGAATGTATGTTTTTTATTATTTTTTTTTATGTATGTTCACCGATTTCTCGGTCAATTGTAGACCGATTTTGAAAATTTTTTTTTTGATTGAAATGTTATGCTTCCAAGTTGGTCCCATAGAAACATTGTTATGATCTGATCATGAACTTCGTAGATATGGAACAGAACTCCTTATGGGATCACAGCAGAACTGTCGTAACAAGTAAAATTGCTTTGTTTATACGTGTAGTCGATGACTGACTGAAAGAAGAGGGGTAATATATCGAACTGATCTGATGATGAAGCCTGAAATTAGGCACCGGAACTCTGTAATAAATTAATTTAATCTAACCGTGTTTGGTATTATTAGAATTGTCATAAGATGCACTCTGGCTATAAGGTATTTAAGTATGGCTGAGGGGTACTTTTTAGTGTTGGTACCATAACTAAAAAGTGAAAAATAAAAAACTTTTTACAAAAAAAAATATAACCGACTTCAATGTAAAAAACACTGAAAAGTGCAAAATAACTTTAATTTCGGAAGTCGGTGTTAAATAACGAAGAGACAAAACTATTATAGAAACACCGACTTCCGAAATTAAAGTTATTTTGCACTTTTCAGTGTTTTTTACATTGAAGTCGGTTATATTTTTTTTTGTAAAAAGTTTTTTTTTCATTTTCTTTTTTTATCTTAAGTGTTTACATGTTGTTTCTACATTGTGTGTATCTGTGTACGTGTGCCAAATAAAATATTTTTTCATTCTTTACTTTTTTTCTAATTACACAATTGGATTTATTCGTTGTTAGCCTCTGTGCAACAAAATTAACCGATATATTTGGGTTACATTTACGTAACCCAAATGCAGGAAAACCAAGGTTGCCGACGTAGCACGAAGAATTGCCAAACTGAAGTGGCAATGGGCAGGGCACATTGCTCGCAAAACAGATGGCCGTTGGGGCCGAAAAGTTTTGGAGTGGCGACCGCGTACCGGAAGACGCAGCGTTGGAAGGCCTCCAACAAGGTAGACCGATGACCTGATAAAGTTTGCTGGAATCCGATGGATGCGAGACGCACAGGACCGTTTGTGGCGACGCTTCGGGGAGGCCTATGTCCAACAGTGGACGTCTATCGGCTGAAATGATGATGATGATGATGATGACATTTACGTAAGGGTTTCATAATGTGTAATTTACATTTCTGTCTCATTTTTCAGCACGATTTTTTTTCATGTCTTGGAGAGAATCTTGGTCAGCACGAAAGGTCATAGCAGGGTTGAATATAAGGCACTGTATGTCTCGAATCGAGTCTCGAAGATTTTTACTAGTCACATTTTTTTTGTGACGTAGATAACTAAAAATTTTCATTTTTAAAAGTTTTTCCTATACATGTGTTACGAGAGGTTCCTTGCCGGTCTGCCACTATTGCATCTGGAGGCAACAGTCCTTGCACGCATGCACGATTTGCATGGAGAAGCGACGCCGGGTCGAAACACCGCTGCGCGACAAGTCGCGGCAAGGTGGACA
The DNA here is from genome assembly GCA_905147345.3 of Mythimna impura. Taxonomy (NCBI): domain Eukaryota; kingdom Metazoa; phylum Arthropoda; class Insecta; order Lepidoptera; family Noctuidae; genus Mythimna; species Mythimna impura. Next base: position 27,790,549 of record LR990351.1, on the reverse strand, counting down.
GAGTTCCGGCATGATCTCATGGTGGAATGGCGACAGCAACCGTCGCAACTCAGTGCTGGGCACGCCATAATTCTGGCGGAAAGTCCCCTCTTTAAGGAGTGGCTGGAAAGACGTCACGGCCGGCTCTCGGCTTAGGTACGGAACCCTAAAAAGCAGTAGGTACAAACCTGGTAATATAATAAATGAGAAGGAGATGAAGGCAGAACTCCAGGCAATAGCTTTAGCTCGCTTGGAGTTGGCATGCATCTCTCCCAAGTACGCGTACACTGTCGCACTGGATGCCGATATCCTGGAATTGAAAAGATTATCTATTATTTTTCTTGGTAATGGAAGCTGGAAAATACTGGTTATGGAAGGCCAAGAGTCTCTTGGAGTAAGTTCATACGAGGCAGTTGTTCACCATATTTTTTGAACTGCCAAGGATAGATGAAGCAGGATTTCTGTGCTAGACTACAGCTAATTGAGTACTTACATAATCATTGCAACCGCCAATCTTTAAGAAAAGGTATACAAGAATAAAATATAATATTTCACAACTATCACACAACGCCTTCTAGTCCCAAACTAAGCAGAGCTGGTTCTATAAGTACTAGACAGCTGATAAACATACTTATATATTTCTAAAGACATTGGTACATATTATACACCTAGACGCAGGACAAATGATCGTGCTCACACAAACATTTAATTTTTTTTTGGGTGAGAATCGAACCCACGTCCTCCGGCATAGCAGTCAGGGCCACTAACCACTAGACCAACAAGCCAGTCAGATCTGACTTGAATACCCTACGTATACAGCTTGTATAATATGTTTTTACGCTACATACTGCATACAAATCTGTAATAAAGGTTCGCAAATGGCATCAAATCCTTGACTTTCAATGCATAGTTCGATAAATTGCAAGGTTAGCTACGCACATACAGTGGAGGTAGGGTAGGGAGTACCCTACCCCCACTGTCACATGAATCCAGCCTGCGCAGCGACGGCGAGCAATGGGTGGCTCGCCGTCCGATCGTCCGGTAACCGTCCGGACCGAGCCCAAGTCATCGACGGCGCGTAGTGTTCCACGCGCGTCTCAAGGAGATGTCAGCAACCGTAGGGGCCCAGCAGGATCGAAGCCTACTGGGATCATGGGTGACGCGAAAGAGAAATCCCCTGGGCCCTGGAAAAAATGGCAAAGAACGAACAGGAGTGGGTTTTTAGTCAGTAAAAGTCTGACTTCCCGCTCCGCCGGGGGATGTCATTAGATGATTTTCCCAACAGAAAAAAAAAGCTCCTGCGCAAGGACTCGCGTCGAGCCACCATTAATTCTATTTTTTCTCATTAATTCTATATTCTATTCTATTCTATTCTATTCTATTCTATTCTATTCTATTCTATTAAGGCTCTAGCTCCCGAGAAGTGCCTTAAATAGAGACTTTCAGAAGCCTACTCCTCGGTAACGGCTAGGTCAATGGATTTAAAAAATATATATGTTTACTAGCTGAGCCGGCAAACGTTGTTTTGCACTTTAAAAAAAAAAAAAAAAAAAAAAGATGTTGGCCGATTCTCAGACCTACTCAATATGCTCACAAAATTTCATGAGAATCGGTCGAGCCGTTTCGGAGGAGTTCAAGTTCGAACACCGTGACACGAGAATTTTATATATTAGATTAGATTATAGCTTCATATATAGGGTGACTGGTAATTAGTGTACGATACTTAAACACGTGATTGTGCTCATGATAACCAACAACTTTTACTATGGGAACAAACCTGAAATCGCGAAAAAAAATCAGCTGTTCAGTACATTTATGTTTGCCTAATATACTGAACAGCTGATTTTTTTTCGCGATTTCGGCTTTGCTCCCATAATAAAAATTGTTTGTTATCATGAGCACAATCACGTGTTTAAGTATCGTACACTAATTGCCAGTCACCCTATATAACATTATCGACATACGATTTTTTCGTATGACTAATACTTTTTCTAAAAAAAATTCATGATATTTTTCGCTTGTTTTCCCTACTCTTTTCAAAGAGCTTTGATCTTAAAAAAATCTTTTACACAACAAAATTGTGAAGTGTTCTTCACAATGTACAAAGCATATGTAAATCAATCAATTTTTCGCAAAGAAAATGGTTTAAAAGGTCAGCGAGGCTCTATGCGGGCTGTAGGAGTATGTGAGCATTTAACTCCGCCAACGACAAGCCGCCGTTCAAAGGACTGTACGCCTTGATGGCCTTGATTTTACTGACTAAAACCACACCTGTATCCTTCAATTACCATTTGCAATCTAGGACTACGGGTTTGCCTTTTAGAAATTCTCCGCGGTCCTAGCTAGTGGGAATCGGCCTTGCTGGGCCCCTACGGTTTGCTGACATCTCTTTGAGGAGCGCGAGGATCACTACGCGCTGTTGACGACTGGGCTCGGTCCGGTTAATTACCGAACAGCCGGACGGCGAGCTACCCAGTGCTCGACGTCCGCAAGCCCGCGTCTACCGTGGCTGGTAGTCGGGATCGGAATTACGGCGCCTAGGGCGTGAGAATCTTCGTTCCCTCACACGTGCAGCCTCCTCCTTCGCTAGCATTACTGCTTCGCAGAAGGAGGCGACCGCCTGCCATTCCTCCTCGCTCCGGACCATAGCCTGAACCAGGGCCCGACGCGAAAGGTCGCTGCCGCCAATTGCCTCCACGAGGACATGGCGGTGCTCCGCCCAAGCGGGGCACACCTCCTCCGTATGCTCTACCGTGTCCCCCGGGTTGGTCCGCACAATGATGACACCCGGGCGTTGCTTCCGCCTGAATCCGATGCGTCCCAACAGAGGTAACCTTGCTAGTTGCAATCCGTGTAGACAGCAGATGTAATATGTAATCAAAATTTTGATATGAACTTCAATGTTGTCCTTGGATGTCGGGCGCGTTTTTTTAACCGCAGTGACTGATTTGCAAATGTTGGCGCGGGATTAGATCTGTGTAGCCGCAAAACAATCCGTGGAGGCAAACTAAGCTCCCACCAAGGTCACCTCTGTTGGAACGCTAGATTACAAATAAACATGTTTTCTTTCTTTCTTTGAATCTTTCTTTGTTTTTCTTTCTTCCTTTCTGTCTTTCTTTTTATTACATCCATGGTGCTCATGCTTTATTTTTAACCGACTTCAAAAAAAAAGGAGGAGGTTATCAATTCGGTTGTATTTTTTTTTTTTTATCATTTTTTTTTTATGTTTGTTACCTCAGAACTCCGTCGTTTATGGACCGATTTGCAAATTTTTTTTTCCCTTTATAGGATATGCTTCCAGATTGGTCCCATTTTTTTTGAAAATCCAGTTCTGATGATGGAATCCATGAGGAATCGAGGGAACTCTTCAAAAATTATAGGCAACTCTATGGTAATTTTAGTATTTTCATCAAGAACTTAAGCATTTACAGTCAAAAAGTAACATTTGATGAAGTGGAACTGATGAAGAAGACCAGAAATGGTCAACGGAACTTCATACTCAAATAGATATCACAATCAAGATATAGTTAAGCGACTATGACAATACAAATAAATGGATGATTCTGAATAGTTACGTTGAAAATGGTATCATCGAAGTGATCTGATGATAATGATGGAGCCGGAAGGTAGGCACTGGAACTCCGTAATTAATCAATGTAACCTAGCCGTGTTTGGACTTATTAGAATTGTCATGAGATGCACTTTGGCTATAAGGTACTATCGAACTGATCTGATGATGGAGCCGGAAGGTAGGCACAGGAACTCCGTAATTAATCAATGTATCCTAGCCGTGTTTGGGTTATTAGAATTGTCGTGAGATGCTCTTTGGCTATAAGGTACTATCGAACTGATCTGATGCTGGAGCCGGAAGGAGGAAGGTAGACACAGGAACTTTATAATAAAACAATGTAACCTAGCAGTATTTGGGTTAATTGGAATTGTCATGAGAAATAGGCACTCTGTTTATAAGTGTATCGCAACAAAAAAAATGTGAAAACTGTGAAAACTGTAAATTGTAAAAACTTTTTAGAAAAAAAAAATAACCGACTTCACTAAAAAAAAAACACTAAAAGGATCAAAATAACTTTAATTTCGGAAGTCGGTGTTAAATAAGAAACAAACAATACCGAGAAACACCGACATCCGAAATTAAAGTTATTTTGATCCTTTTAGTGTTTTTTTTTTAGTGAAGTCGGTTATTTTTTTTTTCTAAAAAGTTTTTATAAAACAAACTAAAACAAATCGTTCGCTGACTAGTAATTGTACGTGTTATAAAATAAACAGCAGTAAAAAGTTATAGCATTGGCTTATCATTTTATTACAATACATAAATAATAATGGATTATTACAGTACGTACGTTAAACCTGTGTCAGTGACTTGATTCAATTATAAACTAATACCTATTATAATAATGTTTATCAGTAAATTATTAATTTAATTAGTAGGTATCTGGCACAAAATAGATAGGTACAGAAGTCAATCTACATACAAAGCGCGCTCGAGCAACATAGACACTGCTCACGGACCCGATATCTCGGCTCAATTCAGCTCAATGCGAGCTCGAGTGCTATCCGTTTGAGACACGCGTCTGTGAACTTTTTGTGGAAAAATTAACCAACAAAAAAACCTTATTCTTATCTCTATATCAATATCCTTAATTTATAACTTTCAGAAAATACTAAATAATCAAATAAATAATTATTACTTACATATAAATTTTAACACACACAGACGAACGAGAAGAACAGAACAGAACAGACGTTCGGGAAGCTGCGCGGTATCTTCTCGTCCAATATACCACAGTGTCTCAAGACGAAAGTCTATGACCAGTGCATGTTGCCAGTGATGACATATGGCTCCGAAACGTGGTCGCTTACAATGGGCCTCATCAGAAGACTTAAAGTCACCCAAAGGGCAATGGAAAGGGCTATGTTCGGAGTTTCCTTGCGTGATCGAATCAGGAATGAGGATATATCCGCAGGAGGACCAAGGTTACCGACATAGCACGAAGAATCGCCAAACTAAAGTGGCAATGGGCAGGGCACATTGCTCGCAGAACAGATTTTGGAATGGTGACCACGTACCGGAAGACGTAGCGTTGGAAGGCCTCCTACAAGGTGGACCGATGACTTAGTAACGGTTGCGGGAGTCCGATGGATGCGAGACGCACAGGACCGTTCATTGTGGCGACACTTGGGGGAGGCCTATGTCCAGCAGTGGACGTCTTTCGGCTGAAATGATGATGATGATGATGAGACGAACGAGTCGGTAAATTTTTAACTCAACTGTCAGCTCAAAGACGCTAGTTTCGGTCGAACCGAATATTCGTCCTCGTTTTGTCCGAAATTGAATCTCAAGCCAAAACCAGTTTTTTAGGTCGAAACTGGCCAAAACCGAAACCGAATCTTTGGTGGTCCCTAGTTAATTTCTGATCACATAACCCAAAAAAAGCTAGATCGATCCATAAAAAAGATACTTACAAGCATCCCGTAAAGAACCGGAAGACCAGCAGCATCCACACGTTGGTTGAGAACGAGGATATGACGGAGAAGACGGCAGACAGCAGGATAGCTGGTAGCATAACTGCGCGCCGACCGATGCGGTCACCGAGGTAGCCCCATAGGAAGGAGGTGCTGATTATTCCTGGAGAAAATAATGTATGTTAGTCTGTGAACACGGCTTTGGAAGTGATGGTAGACTTTAGAAGACATTTTAAGTTAAGAGGGCTCTTCCCGATTTGTCTATCGTCAAGGTGAGCATGGTTTAAAAGCTCATCCAATGGAATGTTTAATAAAGAAGCAACGTGAAGAAAGATAAGTAACGCCTGAACGCTCTGTTGGTATTCGATAATTCCGTCACTCACTCGAATATTTTACAAAACTTGTTCCAGGAAATACACGTTCTATTTTATACTTTTTTTTTAGGTTGGGAAATCATCTAATGACAAATCCCGCTCTTGGGCGGGGCGAGATATTTTGTCAGACTTTTACTGACTAAAAACCCACTCCAGTTCCTTCTTTGCCTTCGTCCCAGGGCCCCGGGTTTCACATTCACACTACCCGTGGTTTTATACCTTAAGAATTTTTGAAAAAAAAAAAACTTTTATTTTGCATGGACTTCGATACGATTTTAAATTCGTGATTCAGAATCTATCGATTAAATAATATGCATAGTTTTTATGCGTACATTATGAAGGGCCGAAGTCCACTCAAAATAAAAGATTTTCAGCGGTCTTTACTGGATTAGTTCTACTATGTTTTGATTTCAATAGAAACCTAAATCATATATACAACATATCTGTCTTTCCAAATTATCTAGCAAAAGATGTATACAAACGTTATACATAATCACGTAAGAGCAGTTGTATGGAAATATTTCTCGGGTAGGGCGCTCTTAAGTGTGTGTTTTGGATTACCTACATCTTTATTCTCTATTATTTGCTTGACTTATGTCAAAGCCATCGTACCTTTAATTTTCTTAAATATGTTGGAGTCGGCAATGGATATTTAGAATCAGGTCATAAGTACAGGTAATTCATTTCAAAATTGTGTCTGTATTCATGTCCCTAATTAGGTATAGCACTATTATAGGTAGCATAAGCATAATCAGCCTTTTAATGTTCCCACTGCTGGGACTCAGGCCTCCTCTTTAGGAGGCTGTAATCCACCAAGCGGGCCCAGTGCGGGTTGGTGAATGTCACATGTCTTCGAATTTTTGGTTCTAGGACATGCCGGTTTCCTCACGATGTTTTCATTCACCGTTTTGAGAGCAGTGGTGATGAAATAAGTTACACAAAGTAATGCGCCTGGCTGGCTTTGAACCCGCAGCAACTCGTAAGTCGGAGCCGTTACCACTCGATCACTACTGCTCTAGGTATATAGGTAGGTTATAGGTATGTATACAATATCTACGTAAACAGTCAGAATTAGGTTGATTTTGAAGCAATAATTCGACTCGAGTTCAAGAAAGTGGAATGTCCGATTTTCGCAAATACCATTTTCTTGACATAATAATGCTCTCATACACTAAAACACAAAATAGATTAAAAATCATGAGTACAGCCTGCGGTTCAGCGCAACATGGCCACGCTCGGCTCGAATACGGAGCTTTTGTTTTAGGTGGGATATCAATTCAATTAAATTCAATTCTTTATTGCTATATCACATGTGTTACATAAGATCTTAAGAATAGTTAAACAAGTGCACATGGACCCTGTCGGGCACAGCATTTACAAACAATACATAAAACAGGTAGAAGTACAATTTTAGAGAACAAAGTTATAATTAGAAAAAAAAAAGAAATCGGATATACAACTCAAATTAAATAAAATACAAAATATGTCACTAACATGTATGCGTATAAAAAATAGTAATCGTATAAAAGTAGTGTCAAATATCATCCAAACGACTTCTCTCGCTCTAGGACGGTGCGCGAGGGTGTGTCAGACTTTTACTGACTAAAACCCACTCCTATGTTTCTTCTTTGCTTTGCGTTCCAGGGCCTCGGGGTTATTCTTTCTGAAGCGAACCCATGGCCCCAAATAGACTTCGGTCCTGCTGGGCCCCTACGGTTTTGCTGACATCTCCTTGAGGGGCGCGAGGAACACTACGCGCCGTCGACGTTTCAGGCTCGGTCCAGATGGTTACCAGACGGCCGGAGTATGAGCTACCCATTGCTCGCCGTCTGCAAGCCCACGTCTACGGTGATTGGAAATAGGGGTCGGGATCCCGGCGGCTGGAAGAGCCGAAGAAGGCCGCCTCTTTTGCTAGCATTACTACTTCGCAGAAGGGGCGACCGCCTGCCATTCCTCCTCGCTCCAGACCATGGCCTATAAAAGGGCCCGGAGTGACAAGTCGTTGCCGCCGATTATCGCGAAGAAGACACAGCGGTATTGCACCCAAGGGGGGGCACACTCTATCGTATGCTTCACCGTGTCCACACAATGGTGACACTCGGGTGTTTCTTTCGCACGAATTCAGTGCACGTACCTTCCGAGTTTACCATGTCCGGTAAGGACTTGCGTTATGCGGAAGTTGAGGATGCAGTGACGTGGCGTGGCCATCCCGTAGCTATTTCACCTAAGGTCTATTTATTAGGTATCTGAAAGGCAATATATATTCTGATTTAACCAATAAATAAGAAAATAAATCAGCTTAATCTCCACTCCATTAGAAAGGCTGTCAAATTAACATTATAAATTATTTTTTTCATAAATCTTCAAATCCAATATATATTTATCGATTCATACTTATGCCAGTCACACACGATCCAGTTTACCCTAAGCTCGCAATGAGTGACGTCCGGTAAACTTGACGGTATGTACATATAGTCACGCACCGTCACTTACCCGCCATTTTATACGTATTTAGATAATTGTATAACCTCTTTATTTATGTATTATTGTTATTTCCATTTATGACTTTGCCCTAAAATTTATTTTTATTTATTGTACTCAAATCTATTGGTACACAATACTGTTGCCGACGTCTGTTAGTCGATAACGTCTCCGGTCCACGCTGAAAACCAGTGCTGTAGCTCGTCGCATTTTGCGTGTGGACACGGCATTATGCTGAGCGTACGGCCGTTTTGCTCGGACGTGGCGCATACCTATATTTTATTTAAGTATATTTATTTTTTGTCACGGAAAATATTTGCAATATGTTGTCTTATTTGCGCCAAATAGTTCCAGTCCCTCGTTGTACGCGGTATAAACGACGAAGCGAAACGCTTAATCCAGACCGTAGAAGTTTCAACACCTACACCTATGTTCCTTTAGACGCAATGGGCAATTGCGTCCCAGGAACACGGGTAACCCTTTCAGTACTTAATTGACCCTTGGCCCCAGTAGGCTTCGGCCCTGCTGGGCCCCTACCGTTTGCTGACATCTCTTTGAGGCCTACTGTGTGTACAAGAGGTCAAGTATGTATGATGTTAGTCGGTAAAAAATAAAAATATTTAAAGAAAAACAAAAAACCCGACTGCGTTGAAACTAATTTAAAAAAATACGTAAAAAAATTAACTTAAATAAAAACTAAAAAGAAACAAACAAGCCCAGAAGTTTAAAATTCTGTTATGTAATACTAAATAACTACACAATTGAAATAGTTTTATAATCGATACACACATAAAACAAATCATACATTCTAATGCAGAACAGAACGACTCACAGTCGGGGCCCCTTGGGAAGATTTGATTGGTAAAATTTGAATGGGCCCCGACTGTGAGTCGTTCTGTTCTGCATTAGAATGTATGATTTGTTTTATGTGTGTATCGATTATAAAACTATTTCAATTGTGTAGTTATTTAGTATTACATAACAGAATTCTAAACTTCTGGGCTTGTTTGTTTCTTTTTAGTTTTTATTTAAGTTATTTTTTTTACGTATTTTTTTAAATTAGTTTCGACGCAGTCGGGTTTTTTGTTTTTCTTTAAATATTTTTATTTTATTTTATACTTTTTAGTTACGATTTATTGACTTCGTTATAAGATGGTAAATTTCGCAATCTAGTCATTTCATTGAGGGAGTTAATATCGTGGGGATTATTAAGTAACTTGCGGTGGTCTAAACTACTGATGATTAGTCCCTCTAGAGACCTAACTCGGCTCAAAGCTACATATGCTTGACCTTTAGCAAAAATGCGTGAACTTAAGTCAACCACAGCTCGGTCCAAAAGTCCGAAGTAGTTCCTTGGAGCTTGTGTACAGTTACACCCCAGCACAATATCAATGGCAACATTTTTCGCTCTATTTTACCCTGTCCGCGAAGTGCATCGAATTCTGTCGTCGATGGTTCGATTCTGACTCCTACTCCAGGAACATTGTTTTTAATTGCTTTGTCGTCAAATTCTATATAAACAGCTTGTGGCAATTCTCCGGGTTCCAATTGGTCCCTCCGAAGAGCTGACCACTCAATAGTCCTTATACCATTGCTCCGTTAGCAAGACCATGGGTAACATTCAAATTTCTTCGTAACATAACTCGTGATCCTAAACCGATTGTTAAATATTTAACGATTCCTCCAATTTTGTTAGGATCATCAGAAACATATACCTACATCTTTCGGTTTTTGACCATATGTTTTTGATTCTACTGATATATCAACTGCATGTAATTTATACAACCTAGTAGTTTTTGCCAATATAGTTGTCATCTTTTGCTTATGTTCATCGACCTGTCTAGTAGATGGGAAAACTCGAATGATTTGATTTACAAACGTGCATCAAATGAACAACGCCATCTATCGAGTTTGGTGGTAAACTTTTTTTTACCAAAAATATTTGTTCTTCATGTTTTTTCACTGTTTTTTTTATTTGTGTATCGTTTATACTTGAAATGAAAACTTAAATCAATAAGTAAGAAAATTAGCGAGAATGATTGTTTTGTTTAACAACTTTAAATCGTTATATATCCTAAACTGTTATTTAAAATGAAAAATGATAAAAGGAACCTAAAGATGATTTTAAAATACCTATTCAACGACACCCCACTTGACATAGTTTATCGACTATTTTTTTTTTTCATTTTGACAATATGGCGTCTGGTTGTAGCTGTGGTGAATTTTGATTACTGTCATGTCTTTAGTGACACTCGCAAGGTTAAGACGAATCGATTGACGTAAGAATTATCAAAATCGGCCTACGCATTTGGTCTCTAGAACGCCACATAGAAACAAACATACATACATACATACATACATAGACTATGGGGCGGGTCAATCTGTGTGCTTTCGCGGTTGCCGAACGACATGACTCACATGGTAGCATAGAGGTTGACCTACCTCACGGACTCCTTCAGAGGATGTGAGGGGGCGTCGGCTTTAAGGGAGAGCGCAACAGTCGCATAGATCCTTAAGGCCAGTCTGGTGGTTATCCTTCTCGTGGTTGCCGCCCCGTTATTGGTCTAGTTCCTTAAGAAATAGACGTAACAGAAACCACCGGGCGTTTTAATGCAGGGATGGAGAGGTCATGTCTCTGCGGGTCCATCATCAACAGGGTAGATGGTGGATAGTTAATGACCTCCCGCGTGTTTGTGCCGTGCGCGGTGACCCGTACGGGGGGATGAAGGAGTCCTGGTGGTTGAGCCTGAGAGGGGTCGGGTTGTATTTACCCCTTGAAGGCAACACGCCACTTTGGTCTGGATTTCTCCTCAAACGGGCGGCCATGGTCTAGCCAATCATGGTCAATCGGCTGCGACGTCCGGTCAGACGGTCGTCAGGTGAGTACTCGGGGGTGATGGGGTTCGCAGCGGAAGGCAGGTACGCACTGGCACCTATTGTGGGGGGCAGATGTGGACTGCTGGAAGCTCGTGGACAACTCACGCACGGGTACTATATCAGCTCGGTAACCTTGGTGCTTTAAAGCATCCCCGATGTTGAGGGCTCGATGGTGGGTGAGGAGCCGGGCTGATGAAGATACAAAATATAAAGGTATGGATTTTACTAACACACAACAAAAAAAAGGTGACAAGACCGTAAAGGGCGTGTCACAAATGGCCATGGACCTGACTACAGGGACTAAGCCTAAGGCATTAGCAGGTAGGGGGGCCGCTGCCTCCAAGCAGGATGTACCCGTATCGGGCTTCGACTCCTGGACCACCGTGACCCGCAAGGGCTGCAAGGGACGGGGGAAAACCGGTACGGGGGTTCCGCAAGGAGGGAGTGGCGCCCAAGGGCACTCTGGGATAGGGGCACCGCTGCCTGTTCGCGGGGGCCCCAGCACACCGATACCTCCGCCACGGACGGAACCTGCACAGGGAACGTCCAGTGGAGGGACGGGAGCGAGGGACCCCGCGACGCAGGCACCGGGGCCGCATCACCGGCGCTTGAGCGGCAGCGCTAAGCGCAGGTCGAAGAACCTGCAGCGACAGGCTGCAACGGCAGGGGGAAACACGGCACCTGTCAAAAGGATACGGGAGGTGAGCGACGAGGCCAAGGAACCGGGCAATGACACAAAAAAGGTCAAAACCCAGGGATCCTACAAGGACGCTCTCATGGGGACGAAGATGGCGATAGTGCACACGTCTCACCCTGACCAAGCGCTGGAGGCGGGAACCCTGGGTCCGATTCAGGAGTTTTTATGGAAACTGCTGATGGAGACCCCGGATCCACTGCCCCGCGTGAACGTCGGGAACATGGTCGGAGGGGCGCTGCACGTCAGTTGCGAGGGACCCGACGCAGTTAAGTGGCTCCGCGCTGTCGACGGCCGGGAGGTCAATGGCATCAAGCTGCGGGTGATGGATGCAAAAGACCTTCCGAAGCCGATCAAGATGGCGTGGAAGTCAAAGACCTTCAAGGGCGCCGACCTCGCGGACACCTTGAAGCTGCTCCAGCGCTTCAACCCAGCACTGCACACAGATGGGTGGAAAGTGCTGAAGGTCGACGTGGAGCCAACCACGACGCGCCGGATTGTCCTTATGGACAAATTATCCGCGGACGCCATCAGGGAGGCTGGCTACACACTCCACTCAGGACTGGGGCCTAGCCAGTTCAAACTGTTGGAGGACGCGGATAAGAGGAGGGAGGACCAGGCCAAGGAACCCCCAGTGACCTCGGCAGAACCGGACGCCCCCAGTGGGGAGATGAAGGAAGACTGCACCGAGGGAGGGGTCCTGAGCTCGGAGGAGGAGGCCTACCTCGCTGAAGAGCGGACCAGCGACGGTACAGACCGTTACGGGGACTACCATCCAGCGATGGAACTGGACCGCGCGTCGTCACCATCGACGTGCGCGGGGGACCTAGCGGGACTGGCAGTCCTCAAACTGGATCCCAACTGCCTGGACTCAGACGAGGACGGGGAGGCGGGGCCGAATAGGCAGTGAAGACTACAAAATAAAAAATAAAAAAAAAATGGCTGCAATAAGGTTTGTACAGATTAATCTGCAACATAACAAGGCTGCGACTGCCCTTCTGGCGCGCGAGCTAAACATGTTAAAATATGATATAGCTCTAATACAAGAACCTTATAATACAAGGGGGAGATTAGAGGCCTGGGCAGGACTGGGGGTATTGTATACTACCAACGTCATGACCTAAACGCAAGGGCGTGCATCTATGTCAGAAATGGCCTAGACGCGATTCCCCTGCACAATTTCTGTTACAGGGACCTGACAACCATCAAGGTCCCTCTAAGAGAGGAGGAGGGAGGCGGGGCGCTGATACTAGCCTCCGCATACATGCCTTATGAAGCCGAGGACCCCATTTTAACGAACCTGAGGGAACTCGTGGATCACTGCAGCCGGGAGGGCCTAGACCTGATCATAGGCTGCGACGCCAACGCACACCACGTCACTTGGGGGAGCACTGGTAACAACAGGAGAGGTGAAAAACTGCTGGATTTCCTGGTAAGCTCACCTTTACAAATTATAAATAATGGCAACAGGCCCACGTTCGTCAACGCTAGACGAGCGGAGGTGATTGACCTAACAGTAGCTACTAATAGGGCTAGTAACCGCATAAGCGAATGGCACGTACCAAACGAGATCTCACTCTCAGACCACAGGTATATCTGCTTTAAGTACAGTACACGATGGAAAAAGGAACTGGTAGTAAGGAGGAACCCAAGACACACCGATTGGAACTCCTACACGAGAGACTTGAAAGTGGAACTTGGGGACCCCAAAGGGAAGCTGAACTCAGCGATTGACGTAGAGTTTGAGGCGGGGCGAATATCCGAAGCTGTTCTGAGCGCTTGGACAAGTAATTGCCCCGTAAAGGTAGTACAAGCAAGAAAGGAACCTTGGTGGAACTCTGACCTAGCTAGGCTACGGAGGGAAACTAGGGCCGCCTTCAATCGTGCTAAGGCTCTCAAAAATTTTGAGATGTATGCTATAAAGCTGACAGAATTTAATAAGGCTGTACGCAGGGCCAAAAGGCAGGCCTGGAGGGACCATTGCGACAACATTGGCAGCATTCCAGACAGCATGAGACTGTCGAAGGCTATGGCCACTGCAAAGGTAAATCCACTGACATCCATCAAGGATGAGAATGGCAAACCGACAGAGTCTGGAGGTGATACCCTCGAGATAATGTTCAAAACGCACTTTCCCGGCTCATTCGCAGCTAACGACACGGCGGACTCATTAAGCTTAGACGACATTAAGTCAAAAACAACGAAAGCAGACTGGGACGCCGCGAAAAAGGTAGTAGGGCCGAACGGCATAAAGTGGGCCCTGGAGAGCTTCAAGCCATACAAGGCCCCGGGACCAGACGGAGTGTACCCAGCCCTATTACAAAGAGCGGGGAACATACTAGAACCGCATCTTGGTAGACTATATAGAGCATGCATCGCCTTTAGCTACATACCAAAGGCGTGGAGACAGGCGAAGGTAATCTTTCTTCCCAAGCCAGGAAGAGCGGACTACGAGGACGCTAAGTCATACAGACCTATAAGCCTGACATCATTCTTCCTGAAAACTCTGGAAAAGCTTGTAGATAAGCATGTCAGGGAGGGAGCGCTGAAGAAACAACCGCTTCACAGGATGCAAAACGCATACCAGCCTGGTAAGTCGACGGAAACGGCGCTACATCAGGTCGTAAGTCGTGCCGAAAAGGCGCTAGAATGCAAAGAGATATGCCTAGCAGCTTTTCTCGATGTAGAAGGCGCGTTCGATCGCACTACTTTTAGAACGATACGAACAGCTGCAGAGAAACATGGCATAGACCCTACCATTTGTGACTGGATGGACAATATGCTGAAGGGCAGAGTTATAGAATCAACACTGCTAGGTGAGACCAAAAGGGCACATGTCACAAGAGGATGCCCACAGGGGGGCGTACTCTCGCCAACACTCTGGTGTTTGGTGATAGACGAGTTGCTAATAGAACTGAACAAAGGACCAGCGTACACGGTTGGATATGCAGATGATCTCGTGATACTTGTAAACGGAAAATTTCCCAACACTGTGTCAGGGATTATGCAGGAGAGATTAAACATGGTTGAAAGATGGTGTAAACTCAACCACCTATCCATCAACCCAAGCAAAACGGTGATCATCCCGTTTACCAGAAGGAGGGACCTAACAGCAATGGGTACCATAAAGCTCTACGACACTGTACTAGAGTTGTCCACAGAAGTAAAGTATCTAGGAGTAATCCTAGACAGCAAACTCACGTGGAAAAGCCATGCCGAAGCGACAGCAAACAAGGCTCTAAGAGTATTTGGCATGTGTCGCTCTGCCTATGGGAAAACATGGGGCCTTAGACCCCAGGTTATCAAATGGATCTACACCATGATGGTGAAACCGCTGATCACATACGGGAGCATCGTATGGTGGACCAGAACCAAGCTGGCAACTTGCAAACAGGCCCTAAGCAAAGTACAGCGGACTGCCTGCATGGCCATTACAGGAGCATTTAGGACCACGCCAACTGCGGCGATGGAAACGCTGCTCAATCTCACCCCTTTACACATTGAAGTGGAACTAGAGGCGAGGAGGGCCATTCATAGGCTTAAGAGTATGGGGCACTGGACGAACTCCGGATGTAAAACAAACCATACAAACACAAGACCAAACAGGGAACTTGACTGGATGATGGACATGGGATGTGACAAAATACATACCATTCATAATCTCAAAAAGGAGTTTAAGATCTACATTCCGAGCAGGGAGGAATGGAAAGGTGGGATAAAACCCCACAAAGGGAAAAACCAGGTATGGTACACGGATGGTTCTAAAATGAACACCGGTACAGGAGCGGGGGTACATAGCGACAACTGCAACCTCAGCCTAAGCATGGGCAAACTGGCGACGGTCTTCCAAGCAGAGACCTATGCTATAATCGCATGCGCGCAGGAAATACTAGACAGAGGCACCGAAGGGGACACTGTCTACATTTTAAGCGACAGCCAAGCAACACTCAAAGCACTCACGTCCAATAGAGTGGATTCTGGGCTGGTACTAAACTGTATTAAAATACTAAATCGGATAGGAAGGCGCAACAAGGTCAGATTGATCTGGGTGCCAGGTCATACAGGAGTAGAAGGCAACGAAAGAGCCGACACTCTAGCAAGGAAAGGATCCGAGACACCCCTATACGGACCGGAACCCTTCATAGGACTCTCACCAAGGGTCATCAACCAAGCATTGATAAAGGCTGCGTTGGAAATACACAGCACACACTGGCGCAACACAACAGGCCAGAAGCATGCAAAGCTATTTCTTAATGACATAGATAAGGCCTGGACCAAAAAACTATGGAGGTACAGCAGAACACAGCTCCGAACAATCACAGGAGTCTTCACGGGGCACTATGCCACCAACAAACAGCTCCACAACATGGGACTAGCAAGCGACCCGACTTGCAGGATCTGTGGAGAGGCAGAGGAAAATATGCTACACGTACTGTGCGACTGTGCAGCACTAGGCTCCAAAAGACTAGAGTATCTGGGTCAACCATTTCCAAGACCAGAGGACTACAGGCTCAGCCCCATCAAGGCCATACTGGGACTCATGAAGAAGGTGCACGGAAGGCTGGGGGTTGAGTAGAAGGGAGGGGGATTAGCACAAAAGATCCAGAAGGGTCGAAGTGCTCTGGTTTAAGGCCAGCCCCACTATAAGATAAGATAAGACATAGACTGATAAACACATTACCCTCCTTTGCGTCGCGCAGTCGGGTAACAAGCTTGACGGTAAACTGAGTCGTGTGTAGCTTGCCTTACATAGTACTTTGGCTTTGATATCCGAACCGGTTAAGCAGTATATGTAGTGATTAATGATAGTTTTTGTACCAGACAACGTTGCAATAACTGTTTTATCGCAGACAGGTACTTATCTATGTAATAAATATCGTTTTCATTAACTAGATACTTTACCTACGGTGTTTATTATGTATATGAATCGGCTTTGGTAAAGATATACACGGGCTGAGGGATTGTTGGAAAGAATTACCGTGACCCTGGAATGCTAAAGGCAGCTGAAGGGACACAGATAGGTTTCAGTCAGTAAATCCGAAATCAGAAACATTTATTTCAAATAGACCAATTGCAGGTACTTTTGAATTGTCAAAATGTCGGTCAGTCAAAAAAGTGAAGCTAAATTGCACGTTCTATAGCGTAGATCTGTATGGAGAAGAACGTGCAATAAACTCCATGGACACTCTTTTAAATCATAATAATATGAGTTACATTAATCTTGGTTACATATTTCTTGTTGCTTCTACTATATGAGCACAATGTAGATAAGTAGTAGCAATAAAAAAAAAAAACTAAATAAAAAATAGAAATTGAAATAAGTCACTGGCAGCTAAGAGATGACCAATCACAACTGACGGTACCCGTTCACGAGAATAACGCGTGCATCAGGCCCACTCAGCTCAACCATTTTGAAGGGAACCGAATGACCCAATAACACGTGCCACCATCAGGGAGACATTTACTTAATTGTGTACCTATGTATGTAAGTAGTTAAAATTTTGTAATTAACACTTTGATCAAAATATAAAAGCAATTGTAACCTACGCCATAGACCCATCCAAGATATTTCGGCATCACTCCAAGACAGCAGGCTTAAGCATGGACCAGACGGTTCCAATCCAGCGTCCCAACAGAGGTGACCTTGCTAGTTTCAATCCGTGTAGACAGCAGATGCAATCCATGACCTTCAACGTCCTTGGATAGCGGGCGCGTTTTCCAAACTACAGTTTCGACCGCAGTGACTGATTTGGGGAAGTGTTGGTGCGTGGACTAAATCAGTGTAGCTGCAACATAATCCAAATACACAAACCAAGCTCCAACAAAGGTGACCTCTGTTGGAACGCTGGATTGTAACTGTCTGGTCCATGCTTTAAACAAGTGACTTTTCAGTTAGCGTTCCCGCCAAACGCTAAGTACAAAAATTTATGGCAAGTGACAAGTGCCATGACTGATCATTTGTCATTGTCTAAGCTTGTAGGTTTCTCAAATACAGGAAGAAATGCGAAAATGCTTAACTAAAAGCAAGTTACTATTTATCATAGTGTGTTCATGCAGTTGCATTCGAGCAGTGGTGGCCGAGTGGTAACGGCCCCAGTTTACGAATTGTAGGTCGCGGGTTCAAACCCAGCCAGGCGCATTACCTTGTGTAATTTATTTCATCACCACTACTCTCAAAACGGTGAAGGAAAACATCGTTAGGAAACCGGCATGTCCTAGAACCAAAAATTCAAAGACATGTGACATTCACCATTGGCCCGCGTGGTGGATTATGGCCCATTCCCTCTTCTAGAGAGAGGAGGCCTGAGTCCTAGCAGGCAACATTAAAAGGCTGATTATGTTATGCTTATGTACCTTCCCTCACAATTTTTCTGTTCTGTAATATCTTACCAATAAATGCAGCAGCATTAACCAGCCCTTTGTCCTTGCTGGTCAGCTTGAGTTCGCACTCGGCCGCTGTGATAGCGTAGCTCATGCCAACCGACTCCATGGAGACGTTCAGCATGATCAGCCCGCTGGTGAACAGCACCAGGTGGTTTAGTCTGCCATGGCCTGTGGAGATAAAGGTGGACTTTAGAAATTTTACAAATAAAAAGTACATTTTCTTTTCCTTTCTCAGTTACTTATATATTTCGTATTTATGAGTATATTTAAAACTCCAAAGCCTTGAGCATCGACGCCGACTTGCTGGCCTGTCGGTTTTCTATCGATTACATTTCGGCGAGTGTGCGTTGGAATTGCACAATTTAATTCCATCAAGTCCGTTCCATCATCGGACCACTACACGTACGGCGTTGCGCCACCGATACATGGTGGACATCCCACCTATACGTACAAAGCGTTTTGGGAACACATTCATGATGCGTACAGCTAAGGAGTGGAATTCCCTGCCGGAGTCTATGTTTCTTGATAGCTAAAACCTAGGGGTCTTTAAGTCAAGAGTGAATAGGTTACTTCTAGGCAAGCGAACTCCATCGTCGGCCACATCATCGCTTACCATCAATAATAATAAAAAAAAAATTATTTGGTATTGTGTTTGTATTTTACATTTTCGTTAGGTAACCTTCCAATTAATATTATTTACTAGCTTCTGTCAGCGGTTACACCCGCTTGAATGTAGAATATTATCCCAAGGGAACATAATCCTGGGATAAACAGTACCCTATATGCTATTCTTCATATAAATTCTTTTTCTTTCTTTCTTTCGTTCTATTCCAAAACATGATCTACCCTTGTGGCTAATTCGATCCAGCTTCCACAGGTCTGATTGATTCGCCACTAGCACACTGAAAACCAGCGCTGTGTGTGGACTCATCGCATTATGCTTGGGGCCACGGCCATTATGCTGAGCGTTCAGTCGTTTTGTGCGGATGTGACGCGTATTTTCCCCAGAGACTAGCTGTAGTCTAGACTAAAGAGTAAGATTGCGTCATTCCCTGCAAATACTTTATTTTTCTTTAATTTGGTATTCTCAAAACACATGATAGGTATCCTTGACCTGATGACGCAGCATGACTTGGAAAATACAGAATGCCCAACTCCTCTTACGAAACTTTCTTTGAGTTTTTGACAAATTTCGATCACGCAGATTTTGAAGTAAATGTACACACAGATTTACAGATTTTAAAGTAAATGTACAGTCAACAAGGCAATGCGCCAGTTTCACTTTCAGACTTTAACTTTGCAAAACTTTCGGAAAGAATTTAGCAGATATGTAAAAATGTGAATAACAGTTAAGAGAGTAATAAAAAGGGCTCCAAAGACACATTATTTCCCTAAAATAGTGTCTCTGAAGGTACAGTTACCGGCATGAATCTTGAACGCTCGGCGAAAGAGTGGGGATTGTTTTGCGCATCGTACACATCGGCGAGCCAATCACTGTACAAGGATTACACTCCCCGCTCCCGCGTCTCACTTCATACCAATAAAGAGACCCGATATTTCACTTCTGCGCAAGTGAAAGGCAGCGCTCAAGATCTGTGCCAGTATCTGTATTTTAAAAGCTGTCATGTTTGCAATTTTTCATACATGTACCTTTGTTCTACCAAAGGTGCGAGTTATATATACGTACTTAATTAAGTAATTTCACGCTCTACATTTCGCGACTATGTCGTCCATTATTACCGTTCACCGATTCTAATAACTACATTACTTTATTATCCACGTATATTGAAATACGGCTTCATTGTTGTCGATTTAATTCGGTCGATAGCCTCTGAAGTCGAGATTGGTTCCACAAAATTAGTCCAAACGCATTTGCACGAATTCCGTTTCTTGTTGTAGCGAATAAGTTTGTATCAATTCAAAATTACCATGTTTTTAAAACTAATGTAAGAAAATGTGTAAACCCTTGTAAACCCTATGGGGAATGGAACTGCCCCTGTACCATGACGTTCAAAGTAAGATTATTTCATTCTTATTTTTGTGTGGGTAAGAGACAGAGCTTTAAAGGTTGTCTAGCGCCATCTCTTACCCACAATGGAATAGGAATAAAACAATCTTACTTTAAACGTCATGGTACCATTAACCCAGATTATTATGTAACCTAGCTAAGATGCCAGTTGCGATATATTTTGTCGAAACCAATTTTAGTGCATCTAAGATGTTTTTGTAATTCCATTACTGGTTTTTTTGAGAATTAATATAGCATTATTATCATTACTGTTTCTCCATTGTAGAGAGAACCATAAATAATATAATATTTTTTTAGAACCATAGACAATATTGTGACAGATTTCACCTATGACAGGTTCGTGTGGTTATATTTCACCGTTTGTCTTACCTTTACAACAAAATCATTACTAATTAAATTATAATTAGCTAGCTTACTAGTTGCAGCTGCTTATTTAAACATCAATTATATTATTTTACCTGTATGTTCGAAGGCATCTTCGAAACTATGCTCGTGTACTGGATTCAGTTTCTCTGCGCTCTCTGCATCTCCTTCTCCATTGTATTTGCTTTTGTCTGTCATTGTTTTTGACGTTTCCCTTAATGTATCGATTTCTTTATATTTGTCATCACTTTTCTCTCTCCTTGATTTCTTAT
Source organism: Mythimna impura (assembly GCA_905147345.3). NCBI lineage: Eukaryota > Metazoa > Arthropoda > Insecta > Lepidoptera > Noctuidae > Mythimna > Mythimna impura. The sequence continues at coordinate 27,769,615 of LR990351.1, read as the reverse complement.
GTAGCAAATTTTGATCTTTATCTCTTTGAATTCTGTGATGATATGATATTCTGAAAATATAGAAAGGAAATTTTGGTCAAAATCTGACTATTTTCTTAATAGGTCTTTAGGTACCTATAACGGGTTGCTTCGAAGTATTATTAATCTTTGGATTGACTTGGTATTCTAAGATCAAATAAACTTTATAGTAAAGGTACGTTGTTTTTTTTTTCGAAATTACCCAACAAACATTTGATCGGTCGCCACAACGTGCTGATTTTAACTTTTGGTTCTATACGCTGGTCGTAAATACGTCACTATCACGTTGATATGACCGAAAATAGGCCCATTTCTTACGAATCAGTGTCGTAATAGAGTTACACATCAGTCGTATTAATCACTATTTGATCATATAGTGGTCGTATAGATGTCTTAAGGACCTCTTTTCGTCGAATTATGGTGTTTATTAGCGCTCCTTTGCGGCATTTTATCGAATAACTAGTGTTCATCATGACTTTTATAAGGAATTTTGATGTACCTAAAGTGATGAGATAAATGCGGTAAATTGAAACTTAAAAACCAGACAGATTAATCTTATACTGTGTAAGAATAATATATATTTTTATCATTGAATGAGGACTACAGCCATTTTATTTATTCATTAGGTATTATATTTTCTCAAAATAATGAATGCGCCTTATAAATTCTTTAAATTAAGCAACATTTTAAAATTTGTTTTAACGAAAGTGTTAAAAATTACCTTTATACGACTTAGGGTTTAAGACACAACCGTAATATAACATCTAGACGACTTTTCGTTTCGTGCACTTATATTTTATCTGTATATTGTAAATTATAAGCCATATTAACTTAATTATTAGGGTTCACTTAAAGAAAATCTCATATGAAAAACCATTTTAAATATATAATTAAACTAGTGATTTATTGTTGGTTTCGGCGGTAATAAAAAATGATATATTAAAAATATAAAGGACATTGTTAAGTTTTTAACATATTGATACAGTATGTATTTGAGATGGCTATTGATATCATCTATATCTTCTGAGGCACGCTTTCATGAAAGTTAGAGATCACTTTGAAATGTGCCAGAGACGGATGACATTTTAGTACACATATTTACATTATCACGAAGTATATCATTTTTACTAGTTTCGCTTGCGCTTTCATAATCGGAACCATCATTAAGATATAATTCATCAAATCTACCTTTATAGAACTTGATTCTACTTTTATAGAACCACTAGATCTACTTTTTGCGGTTTGAACCACATCATATCGTTTATACCCACTTTACATCGAACTCAATTATCTTGAGTTTTAAACAAAATTTTGTGCGGAACCAATTCCAGTTTCATTACAATTGACTTGTCCTGGCTGTGGTTGTAATTTTGAAATTTTGTTATACACTAATAGGTCATCTAGTCAATGAATAGTAGTACAAAAGTGCTCATATTGACTGAAAATTGTATAAGAGTGCAATTTATTACTCTTACACGATTATCACTTACAAGCAGTTTTCGTGACTCTAATACGATTAATGACGGTACAAAAGTCGTGTAGGTGTTACTAAGACGACAGCATCGGTTATACCACTGAAAATTGTGTATCAGTCATATAAAATAGTCGTATAGAAGTTTATTCGATGTCTGTATACGACTACAAGTTGTGTAAAGATAAGAGGCACTAAGTCATATTTCACGATAAAAATACTTCAATACGATGTTTAAAGCACTTCGAGTCGTGTAACTCTTACTTATACGGCTAAAATGTTTGTTGGGTAGGTATTTATTGGTTTCTTTGTGTTTTGTATTTTCTGTAATATCGCAGTACTTATAACCATTTTTGTATGAAATCTAAGAAAACTCGCACCAAAACCTTGGAAACAATGTGTCTCAAGCGGCTAAACCCGTTTTAAAAAACGGCAATTTCATCGTTAAAGACCTATTAACTGCCTGGCAAAAAGTCACTCTTTCTGCTCAACAATAGTAAAATTGTACAAATCAGATTAGACGTACGACTACGCAGACAAACTCGAGACGTTATACAAACAAGACATTAAAACAATCATTATTCTTATTTATAATACTTACTACATGCTTTTAAAATTGTTATTTACATTGTTAATTTTTATAACTCATAATAAAAGGTTATAAAATATCTAAACGTAGTCTTCGTCGACCTAGCTTACTTGTCCTTTTTTTTTGTAGGTGGGAACACTATCCAAAGATATCCCCCGCTCTTGGGCGGAGCGGGTGGGCGTGTCAGACTTTTACTGACTAAAAACCCCACTCCTGTTCCTTCGTTGCCTTTCGTATCAGGGCCGAGTCTCCCTTTCAGAAGCAGACCCTTGGTCCCAGTAGGCTTCGGTCCTACTATCCTCTACGGTTTGCTGACATCTCCTTGAAGCGCGCGTGGAACAGTAGGGTACGCGCCGTCGACGACTTGGGCTCGGTCCGGACGGTTGGACGGCGAGCTACCAATTGCTCGCTGTCCGCAAGCCCGCGAGCTTACTTGTGCTGCCAAAGACACTATGAAGGAGCACCATTTTATAACAGTTTAAATCTCAACTGTCAAATGACACTATTGAAACTCCTCACTAACAATATTATCAGCCTGCTAGTTGAGAAATTGCCTCCATTGCGGCGGCAATTTGGATTCAGCACAGCACACGCTGGAAGAGTGTCCAGCGTGAGCCACTGAACGACGAGTCCTGGTCGCCAGGATCGGGCGAGATCTGTCTCTGCCAGCAGTAGTGAGGGCTATGCTGGCGGAGTCAGAAAACTGGAGGGAAGTTGCTTCCTTCTGTGAGACCGTGATGGTCCAGAAGGAGGCCGCCGAGCGAGATCGTGAAAGGTCCGATCCCACTCGGAGAAGAAGGCGTCGGGGAGGCAACCGCCCCGATGCCTAACACGCCGAAACCCCGCTTGCACTATCCAATACAAGTGGGACTTTGGAACCACGGGCGCTCAGAGTCGGGACTCTGCTCGCCCATCGAGTAATTCCAGGGCAGACGGTGGCACAGTGAGGCTCAGGGGAGACCGCTATACAGTCTCTTCAGGGATGTGCCGTAGCAGGCGTTGTACAGAGGGGGTTCCGGAACTCAGAGATGAGGAAAATTGAAGAAATGGATTCTGATTAAACTTTTTTCGTTCACAGTTCGTAAATAAATTAAATTTTAAAAATTTCTTGTTTGCTTACTATAATAATTCTTCGATTTGACAGTATGACGTGACGTCACAACATGGCAATCAATCCTATTCTTATTTGGAACGCATTGTACACCAGTGTGCCGCGGCGCATACTTTGAGGAACACAGCTCTGTTGCGTGATGTATTGAGAAGGTATCCATGGCATCGCATATTGATAAAGCGGCCATGGTTTATGCTTTTTATTGCTTCAGTTTTCGCATTGTTTTTCTGTACCTGCCTTGTTTTATTGCAGCATTGTTTTTTTTTATTAAGTGGACTCTTATTATCAAGCGGATTCTGCTATTGAAGGTTAATCAGTCTGTAATATGCCTAATGGGACACTGACCTCATCACTGTTAGGATTTTAGGTTGTAAATTACCAACCTACCGACCGTGGGTTGGTTGATTCTTCTTTTATTTTTTATGTTGATTTGACTTAAATTTTGTCCGACCAATATATAGTCTAATACACATATGTAGTCTCATAGTCTGGGTTGTTCGCTATCACATGTTTTTCAATCTAGCGGGGGCACTCGAGCTAGACCGACAAAACTATAATGCTTTGTTTAGTCAATGTACCTTACGAATTTACTAATCTAATGTAGCCTACCTATTTTGATAGAATCCATGCACCGGGGCCCTCGGTTGTATTACGCTGGGAATACATAAAAATAATACTGATCATAACTTGTGCCAATGTACCTCACAATTCATGTGTTAACTCCAAGGGATCTTAAATAGAACAGGAGATATTCTGCTAGAAAAAATTGTCTACCTAACAGGGTCATCAGGGGATTACAAAATATTAAAATGTCAGACTTTTATTGACTAAAACCCACCATGCGTTCTAGGGCCGTGATAATCACTACAGAGTATAAAACAAAGTCGCTTTCCGCTGTCTGCCCCTATGTATGCTTAGATCTTTAAAACTCCGCAACGGATTTTGATGCAGTTTTTTTTAATAGATATAGTGATTCAAGAGAAAGGTCTATATGTATAATAGATGCATAATATAGTAGAGAAACGCTGGTAAGTAATTTTAGAGGTTTCTAATGTGATGTCGTAAATAAACACATTTTTTGCGCTTACATTGCAAACGCTAGCTAAACCCTACGAGATAGGTCAAAATAATGTACTACACTATTGTACACCATAAAAAGGTCTACAAAAAATCCGCGATGGCATATGTCTATCTCTCAGGGATAACCCTCAATAACCATTTTTTACCCTTTACTTTTTACGAGAAATAATGGCTTATTTACGAAGCGGTTTTAAGCAATACAATTAATTACCTTAAATACATTTTGCATTTAATATATATAAATATGGCCCTTTACAGCATGTAATTTAAATTAATATTTTGGAAGATATTACAGGTTGAAAATGCAGATACATAGCGGTTGCAGTTTTTTTTTTGTTGGTGCGAAAATCATCCTAAGACAAATCTTGCTCTTGGGTGGTGCGAGAGATAGTGGCAGACTTTTACTGACTAAAAACCCACTCCTGTTCCTTCTTTGCCTTCGTTCCAGGGCCCCGGGTTTCACTTTCATACTACCCATGGCCCCAGTAGGCTTCGACCCTGCTGGGCCCCTACGATTTGCTGAAATCTCCCTGAGGCGCGCGTGAATGCGCCGTCGACGACTTGGGCTCGGTTCTGACGGTTACCGGACGGTCGGACAGTGAGCTACCCATTGCTCGCTGTCCGCAAGCCCGCGCCTACGGTGGACGGTAATTGGGATGGGAATCCCGGCGGCTGGGGCGAGACGACCGTTGCCTCGCGCGGTCGGCCTCCTACTTTGCTAGCATTACTGCTTCGCAGAAGGAGGCGACCGCCTGCCACTCCTCCTCGCTCCGGACCATGGCCTGTACCAAGGCCCGACGCGAGAGATCACTGCCAACGATCGCCCCCACGAGGACACGGCGGTGCTCTGCCCAGGCGAGGCACACCTCTACCATATGCTCCACCGTGTCCTCCGGGATAACGGTTGCAGTGGCATCAGCATTGCATCCGTGCGAAGCCGGGGCGGGTAGTATATACATAGTCACTCTTTAGAACAATACCGCAGCCCTAGCTCAAAGTCAACACGTGCCCTTTAGTTTGATACAACCACATACAACTAGATAATCTTACAACCTTGGCATATGCAAAACCTTCGTTTCTCTTCAACCGCTTACCGTTCTAAAATAATTACCTAAGCGGGATATTATCTAAGTACCTAACTTTATGAAGTAAGAATTATATCATCATTTCAGCCGATAGACGTCTACTGCTGGACATAGGCCTCCCCTAAATGTCGCCACAACGAACGGTCCTGTGCGTCTCGCATCCATCGGATTCCCGCAACCTTCACCAGATCATCGTTTCACCTTGTAGGGGGCCTTCCAACACTGCATCTTCCGGACGCGGTCGCCACTCCAGAACCTAAAGAAGAATCTTCCAGAAGAATTATATACATATACATAAAAAAATTGGGCAAATGCGTTCTCGAATGGAGTCCCGAAGATTTTTCCAAATCGCAAAAAAAGTTTTTTTTGTGGCGCATCAACAAATTTACCATTTTCAGATTTATTCCTTTACTTGTGTTGTGTGACCTTGCTTTATTCAAAATTTCAGGATTCTGGGTCAACGGGAAATACTACAGAATTTTAGTTCCCTTGAGTGTCGAAATTTACGTTATTTGCGACATAAACGACCGTATCTTTTTTTTTCGTTAACATAGAAGTTTGATTTTTTTCACAGCTTCAAGGGACCGCAGATCTAAGTACGAGTATATGGTTTTAATTTCAACTCGATACGTGTCCACGCGTTCCCGAGATAAAAGGATTTGACAGATAGATAAACAAACGGGCGGACAACAAAGTGATTCTATAAAGGTTCCGTTTTTTTCCTTTAGAGGTACGCAACCCTAAAAAGGAGAAACTGACTGACATATCAACGCACAGCCGAAACTACTGGAACTAGGAGCGTTAAATTTTGCACAAGGCTTCCTTTTATGACATAAACGAGGGTATGAAACGGGGATGCAAAGATTGATCGGATAAACCCACTGTCATGCGAGCGAACCAGCTGGCAGAAAGCAAGCAAGCAAGGTTCTGTTGAAAACCAGCGTCAGGTAACTGCTACGTAGGGGCCAGCCCCCCTAGCCAAGTTACAACCGTTTCGTTTCAATTCTCTTTTCGTTGATCGCCTCGAGTCGGCCACGCCTCCTATTCCTTTGTTCTGACCACGTGACTGAGCGTTGAGATGACGTCAGAACAAAGGAATAGGAGCCGTGGCCGACTCGAGGCGATCAACGAAAAGAGAATCGAAACGAAACGGTTGTAACTTGGCTAGGGGGGCTGGCATTATGCTGAACTGGACCTATTTGGCGCAGCCGTGAGACACACAATGTTGATGTATTTTAAGTTTAAGTTTCTATATTATAATTGTTATCTCATTGTGTGTACCTGTGTGCAAAATAAACGTGTTTTCTTTCTTTCTTTCAGAAGTTATAGTATATTCGTATTATCTATATAATTGTACACACAACTTTGAAAAAATACTTGTATATATTACGATATACCTACTTTTTTTGACGTATGAAAACATCTAATGCCTTCTCGCGCTCGAGGGCGTAGCGTGTTGAGTTTCACTGACTAAAATCACGCCTATGTTCTTTCAGTTGCTCGTTGCGTTTCAGGACCACGGGTTACCTTTTCAGAAGTCCTCCCATGGCCCCAGTAGGCATCGACCCTGCTGGACCCTACGGTTTTGCTGACATCTCTTTGAGACGCGCCTGGAACACTATGCGCCGTCGACGAGTATGGTTCAGCCTGGATGGCTGGACAGCGAGCAACGCATTGCTCGTCGTACTTAGACTTAGATTTATATTATAATATAGGCTTCTGCCAGCAGTTACGCCCACGTGAAAGTCAGTTTCTCCATAAAAACTTTGGACCCCCGTTTCATCCCCTTAGGGGGTGAATTTCGGAAAATCTGTTCTTAGCGGATGTCTACACCCTATAAGGAACCTACCTGCCAAATTTTAAGTTTGTAGGTGTTTTATTTTCTGAGATTTCGTGATTAACCAGTGAGTGGTATTTCGCTAGATTTTAGGTCATTGACCTTCGTATCTGTTAACGTAGTAACCTACATCATTCAGTCATATTTCATGAGTCAAGATAAGAAATCTATTGTCATTTTGACAAGACAAGGGCATACTGTTTAGAAGATAAGGTCTAAATTCGCGTGACAACATAATGTTAACATTGTATTGAATTGCTGCATTGTATGTTAATTTTATGATCGAAATATACTTTGACAATAGAAATAACTGTAAAGATGATTATAACTTTGTAAAAAAAGCAGATTCAGACCAGCAGTTACGCTCGGCGGCAACGATCTCTCGCGCCGGGCCTTGGTACAGGCCATGGTCCGGAACGAGGAGGAGTGGCAGGCGGTCGCCTCCTTCTGCGAAGCTGTAATGGTAGCAAAGGAGGCGGCCGCACGCGCGAGGGAACGGCCCTCACGCCCCAGACGCCGAGATCCCGATCACGATTTCCAGCCACCGTAGGCGCGGGCTTGCGGACGGCGAGCAATGGGTAGCTCGCCGTCCGGCCGTCCGGTAACCGTCCGGATCGAGCCCAAGTCGTCGACGGCGCGTAGTATTCCACGCGCGCCTCAAGGAGATGTCAGCAACCGTAGGGGCCCAGAAGGGTCGAAGCCTACTGGGGCCATGGGTTGGGCGAAAGAGAACCCTGGGGCACTGGAACGAAGGCAAAGAAGGAACAGGAGTGGGTTTTAGTCAGTAATAGTCTGACAATGACATGCCCTCTTGCTCCGCCCAAGGGCGGGAGATGTCATTACATGATTTCCCACCTAAAAAAAAGACCAGCAGTTATGCTAGAGAGAATATGGAATTAGAGGAATAGTGAAGCCCTAGTAGGAATAGAGTTCATTCTGTGGAGATAGATCAGGAACCTAAAACCTTGTAGAAAATTCCTCTAACTCTAGCACTAAATTAAAAAAAAACCGGGCAAGTATGAGTTGGACTCGCGCACTGAGGGTTCTGTACAAACTTACCTAAGTAAATAGTTCAATTCCCGAATGTTTCCGAATCGCAAATTATTTCTTTTGTGACGTAACAACAAATTTACTGTGTTCAGATTTATTCCTTTATCTATGCTATAAGGTCTTGCTCTGTGCCATATTTCAGGATTCTGGTCAACGGGTTGTAAGTACCCTATGAATTTTGATTTCTTTAAGAGTGTACTTATACATTTTTTGCGACATAAACGGCCGTATCTCTTTTTTCGTTAAGTTAGAAGTTTGATTTTTTCACAGCTTCAAGAGACTGCAGACTTGAGTACCTATATGGTTTTAATTTCAACTCGATATCTCTACGCGTTCCCGAGATAAAGGGTCTTGACAGACAGACAGACATACGGACAACAAAGTGATCTTAAAAGGGTTCCGATTTTTCCTTTTAAGGTACGGAACCCTAAAAAGGCTGTATTGATAGGTACGGAATAACAGAACAAGTGATGGATCTTATAATAACTGCTAACTAGCTAGTGCCCACGACTTCGCCCGCATCAAACTCGCAAAACAGCTAAAATGTCATTTAGTCACGACGTGACGTGAGACCCTAACGTCAAATAATGTTTTGTAAAAGTGTTAATAGATACTAGTTAATAAAATAAAATTTCTCTTTGCAGAGCAACACAATTTTGGTTAGAGTTTTACTGTTCCCATAATATCCAAGGATAATTATAAAATAACACATTATATTTAAAAAAAGGACCATAAATATCGGCGCACGAGCGTAAAAGTAGCTGTACTCCATAAAAGATCAACCATTTTCTCCTGTCACCACTGATCAGAACTACATACTACAAATGACGAGCAATTGCTGCGATCGTATGTCTAATCGCTATCGCTTTTAGCGATAAGACCGCCCATTGTGACATCCTATTAATTTTAAGTTCCTAATGTAATTTGTATTTTTGATGATAAAGAATATATCTATCTATCTATCTAAATATTGTTTATACAAAAAAAAAAAAATCATGCCAGTACGCTCTGGAGGGAGAGATGGGGGGCAAATATGTACAGTTTTCCCTGCTACACCCTCATTGCACAAACAGCACCAAGGTAGGTATTTTTTTTTTGTAGGTGGGAAAATCATCCAGTGATATCCCGCGCTCTTGGGCTGAGCGTGAGGGCGTGTCAGACTTTTACTGACTAAAAACCCACCCCTGTTCCTTTCATGTCAGGGCCGAGTTTTTCTTTTAGAAGCAAACCCTTGGCCCCAGTAGGCTTCGACCCTGCTGGGCCCCTACGGTTTGCTGACATCTCCTTGAGGCGCGCGTGGAACAGTACGCGCCGTCGACGACTTGGGCTCGGTCCGGACGGTTACCGGACAGTCGGACGGCGAGCTACCCATTGCGTGAATGGCCGTTCCTTTGCGTGTGTACGTGCGGCCTCCTCCTTTGCTAGCATTACTGTTTTGCAGAAGGAGGCGACTGCCTGCCACTCCTCCTCACTTCGGACCATGGCCTGTACCAAGGCCCGGCGCGAGAGATCGTTGCCGCCGATCGCCTCCACGAAGACACGGCGGTGCTCTGCCCAAGCGGGGCACACCTCTACCGTATGATCCACCGTGTCGTCCGGGCGGTCCACACAGTGGTGGCACCCGGGCGTTACTTCCGCACGAATCCGGTGCAGCAACCTCCAACCTGAAGGTGGGTATAGATTGAGCAGTTATGGGCATTTTACCATTCCTTTATGTACCTAACCTTACCGTGGAATTTGACCGAGTGCATTTAACCCTACCCGCTTGAGTTCGATTGGTCCAACGAGCGTTTTCGTGTCCTATTCGCCAGGGTGTTTACGACTGGGTACTCCATCTCGTTTTGGCTCTTCAATCACCATAGGACACAGAAGAGTTGACGAGATGGGAGTATTTGGTCGTGGATGTGCGTCCCTAGCGGAATGAAAGCGAGAGTATTTGTTGGGTACCTATATTGGGGAGTGTGCACTGGAATTGCACAATTTAATTCCACCAAGTCTGTTCCATCATCAGACTACTAGACGTACGGCGTTGCGCCATCGGTACATGGTGGACATCCCACCCATACGTACAAAGCGTTTTGGAATACATTAATTATGCGTACAGCTAAGGAGTGGAATTCCCTGCGGGAGTCTGTGTTTTCTGATAGCTACAACCTAGGGGTTTTTAAGTCAAGAGTGAATAGGTAACCTATTACCTATTTCTTGGCAAGCGTACTCCATAGTCGGCCACATCATCGCTTACCATCAGGTGAGATAGTGGTCAAACGCAAGCCTATCATTAAAAAAAAAAAACGTTGGCGGTTAAAAGGTTAAACCGGATCATTGATACTGGAGAAAATAGTGGACATACAAACATACATACGGATTGTATACAAAACATCATTTTTTAAAGTCGGGTTAAAAAAATATTTGGAAGTTTGTGTCCAAAAATGAAGAAACAAAACCAGAGACACCCGAACTTGAGGTTATTTTGCAGTAGGTAGGTATTTATGTATTTTTAGGGTTCCGTACCTCAAAAGGAAAAAACGGAACCCTTATAGGATAACTTTGTTGTCCGTCCGTCTGTCTGTCTGTCTGTCAAGACCCTTTATCTCGGGAACTTAAGTTGAAATTAAAACCATATACTTAAGTCTGCGGTCCTTTGAAGATGTGAAAAAATCAAACTTCTAAATTAACGAAAAAAATGATACGGCTGTCTATGTCTCAAAAAACGTATATTTCGTCACTCTCAAGGGAATCAAAATTCATAGGGTACTTTCCGTTGACCTAGAATCGTGGAATTTGGCATGAAGCAAGGTCTCACAGCACAAGTATAGGAAAAGATCTAAAAACTGTAAATATACAAAAAAATCTTTTTTTGCGATTCTGAAAAATCTTCGAAACTCAATTCGGGAATTGAACTGTTTCTAACCGATTTCAAATAAAAAGGAGGAGGTTATCAATTCGATAATATGTTTATTTTTATTTTTTATGTGTTACCTCAGAACTCCGTCGTTTATAGACCGATTTGCTTTTTTTTTTCTTTTATAGGACATGCTTTCCGATTGGTCCCATTTTTTTCAGAATCCTGTTCTGATGATTGGATCCATGAGAAATCGAGAGAACTCCTCAAATATTATAGGCAACAATATAGCGATTTTGGTATTTTCATCGAGAACTTAAGCACTTACTGTCAAAAAGTAACATTAATTGATGAAGTGGAACTGATGAAGAAGACCAGAAATGGCCAACAGAACTTCATACTCACATAGATATCACAATGAAGATAGTTAAGCGACTATGACAATACAAATAAATAAATGATTCTGAATAGTTATATTGAAAATGGTATCATCGAAGTAATTTGATTATGATGATGGAGCCGGAAGATAGGCACCGGAACTCTGTAATTAATCAATGTATCCTAGCCGTGGTTGAGCTTATTAGAATTGTCATGAAAAGCAGTTTGGCTATAAGGTACTATCGAACTTATCTGATGATGGAGCCGGAAGGTGGAAGGTAGATACAGGAACTTCATAATAAAACAATGTAACCTAGCAGAGAATTACTCTGTTTATAAGTGTATCGCAACTAAAAAGTGTGAAATAAAAAACTTTTAACAAAAAAAAAAAAACCGACTTCACTAAAAAAAAAAAACTAAAAGGATCAAAATAACTTTAATTTCGGAAGTCGGTGTTAAATAAGACACAAACAATACTGAAAAACATCGACTTTCGAAATTAAAGTTATTTTGATCCTTTTTGTTTTTTTTAGTGAAGTTGTTTTTTTTTTGTAATAAGCTTTTTCATAGGTAAGTTTGTACGGAAGCCTTAATGCGCGAGTCCGTCTCGCACTTGCCCAGTTTTTTTTTTAAGTTAGTCATATTTTTTTTAATTGCTAATAGTGATTTTTGACCTGACAACATTTGGGTAAAATTGATATAGCAGGAGAAAAGATACTCAGGTAGTTTGTTATTGAAACCAAATGACAAAAGGAAGGCAATGCATTTATAAAATCACGTGTTATTTTTAAGGAGGTAGGTAGTACTTCAAAGTATTATAAAATTGAATTGATTATATTGTCCGTAATAATTTGCTCGTTGTTTGCATCAGCCTAATCCATAAGTTGTTATTATTAATCTGTAGACTTAAAAAACAATAATATTTTTGCTTGAACTGCTGTTTTCATGAAGACAGAATCATCAATGTGCCGCTAAAAAACAACTAATGCTAGTTCAAACAAAAAAAGTAACTAGACTAAAATGTAAGTGAAGGTAAAAATGAAAGTCTACTCACACGACAGGCGGTTAAAACTTAAACGATTCACTGCACTTAACGATGAACATATGATTACAAAGTTAAACTAGAAAAATATCACTTTTCACAACAAAATCAAACAAAAAAAGCACTAAAAACAAACTATATACTTATAGTTAACACATTTTAATTCAGGAAACCACGTTTTACGATACAAAACGGATATTTTGAAGAGGATAAAATGAACACGACCGTACTAGGTCGCGGTGAGTGATGTACTGAATGAACCACTGTCTAAAATTAGGTACGGGACCTGCGCAAGCGCAGTCTGGTATTTATATAGAGCTGGCAGGTCATACCGAAATGTTTGTTTTCTAATTAGTTAACCTTGTTAGTAGGTCGATAACCGTGTCTTTGTTTTGGGATGATTTTTAATGAATAAAAAATAAAATTTGAATTTTTAAATTGACTCGGAGATCTTTTTATAAGATAATGTGCGCTATAATTAGATAACACGGCTCATTCACAGTATCCGTTAGTAATGTAGGTATTGATTGCAACAAATATCTAATCTATGTACGTACTATATTTTTGTACGTTAGTAAGACTGTCCATGGAGTTTCTTGCACGTTCTTCTCCATAAAGATAGATCTCGACATCTGTAGACAGTTTTGAATGTGCAATTAGTTTCATCTTTATAACTAACCAACTTTTTGACAAATCAAAATTGCTTTTAAATGATTTATTTTGAAATTAATTTTAATGTTATACCTACTGGGCCTCAAGTAGTCAAGTCTGCTATTAAAATAGGGTCTATCATTTATTTATTTATTTATTTATTTATTTAATCTTCATGCAACAAAAGGTACCTAATTGGCCTAATTGTTTATTTTGACAAGTTTAGTAATCTATTAATATAATGGCGTCATTATGACTTTCCAATGGTCAACCGCTGACACTCCATTGAAAGAAATGGCTTAGAATGGTAATCTCGTACATGAATCAACAAATGAATGTTTGACGTATTCGGGAATCTGCTAAAATTTTGTCAGTTCCTTTGATCAGTGACCTACGATTAGAACGTCATTGTGCAGTCATTGCTTCTAATTTGTTACGACACAGCTCGATATTATCATTCTACCACAAGACCATTGACCGATCAGTGATCGATCATTATGAATGAGCAGATTACGAACTTTTAGCAAAATGACAAAGGGATCGTGTTGGAATGACGAATTTATAAAAATAGCAGACTTGGGCCCATGGTCACTAAGCAAGTACGCACGCGCAGATTTTGCGGAGCACAACCACTTATTTTCCTCATTTGGTCCTCGAATGGACTTGACAATGGATAGAACTATTAAAAAAAATGCTAGTACCTAAATCAAAACCAAATAGCCGGTAATCTAATCTAAGAGCGGGAGGCATTATTTGATGAATCTAAAAAAAAGAGGTACCTAATCTTTATCAAAGAAGGTTAGTGGCCCTGACTGCTATGCCGGAGGTCGTGGGTTCGATTCCCGCCCAAGACACATGTTTGTGTGATAAGCACGATCAATAATAATTGTTCTGCGTGCGAGTGTAATTTATCTATAATAATGTTATGAATTTAGAAATATATATATAAGTATGTTTATCAGTTGTCTTGTACATATAGCACAAGCTCTGCTTAGTTTGGTACTATTAGAAGGAGTTGTAAAAAAAAAGTGGGCATGTGCGAGTCGGACTCGTGGACTGAGGGTTCCGCACAAACTTACCTATGAAAACAGATCAATTCCCGAATTGAGTTTCGAAGATTTATCCGAACCGCAAAAAAAGTTTTTTTTTTTGTGACGTAACTACAAATTTACAGTATTTAGATTTCTATACTTGTGCTATGAGACCTTGCTTCATGCCAAATTTCAAGATTCTAGGTAAACGGGAAGTACCCTATGAATTTTGATTTCCTTGAGAGTGTCGAAATATACGTTTTTTGTGACATAAACGGCCGTATCTTTTTTTTTTCGTTAACTCAGATGTTTTATTTTTTCACAGCTTCAAGGGACTGACGACCTGAGTATATCGTTTTAATTTCAACTCGATACCTTTTCGCGTTCCCGAGATAAAGAGTCTTGACAGACAGACGGACGGGCAACAAAGTGATCCCATAAGGGTTTCGTTTTTTCCTTTTGAGGTACGGAACCCTCGAAACAGGTGTAAAAAATATCCGTAGGATAACGGTGATGTGTGTTGCACAGGCGCATATGTACTTACCTCCTCTCTTGTTACAGAATTTACTGAAATTTATTGCTTGCGGTAAATGAGATAAAAATAACAGGACTGACGTTTTTGTTGAAAATTCAGGTCACTGAAGCATACGACAGCGGTATATTTATAAGCACTCCTAAGTCAGAGCTAGCAGACCTACTAGGCTAATCTAGATTATGTGGTGTGGTTATGTATGGTTCGGTATATGTGTGTGTACCTATGTGGTTGTGTGTGATGGTTTGTGTGGGTGTATTCTAGGTCTTGTGTCTTTTTTTAAGGGGGAAAATCATCCAAATCACTTTTCTCGCCTCTAGTGCGTAGTTGAAGAGTTTGTCAGACTTTTAAGGTAGAACTACACTGCGCACGCGTGTGCCACACACGCCGATCTGAGCGCGTCGGTTTCCAAACATTTTGTAGGGAAATTAGACTTGTAGAGCTACACTAGATCCACGCCACACGACGTTGTTCTACGTACAAATCAGGCGTGTTACACGAGTGCGTCGGTCTAATGTAGTTCTAGTTTTAGGTACCTACTCTTAGGTGTTTTTTAAAACAAAATCACCAAAAAGTGCAAATAACTTTAGTTTTGGAAGTCGGTGTTAAATAACGAACTATGTAATTAATGTAAAAAAAAAACACCAAAAAGAGCAAATAACTTTAGTTTTGGAAGTCGGTGTTAAATAACGAAGAGACTAAACTATGTATTATATATTAAAATTCGTCGTGATCTTCGTCCATCATAATAAAGGTTATCAATCCAGGTCATGCCACGGTGATAAGCGACACATATCACAATATTGTGAACGTAATAATTGATAACAGCGGCTGTGACGTCATCGTATCCGTTCATTACTATGCATATGTCCGTGAACTCATGAGTGATATAATAATATGGGTTATAATCATTCGTCCTTGAGGCCACCTGATTATTCATTGTACTGCAGCTGAGCAAATATGTAATTTTTTCGATACGAAAAATTCTTCGGCATTAAATCAAAACTTATGCATTCGGTTTATTTTTGGTCTACGAAAGTATGATCACGTCTCTCATCTTCGCAAGGAACTCAAGTGGCTCCCTATCCGTCTTCGCAGAAACACTCGGATTTTATGTCTCCTTTTCAACATCCTACATAACCCATCTTATCCCTCCTACCTGCGGGACCGTTTCTCTTACGCTCGCCCTAGCGACGTTCCGTGCAGATCACACCTAAGATCCCTACTTAAATCCCCTCCTCATAAATCCAGCTACTACTCCTATTCTTTCTCTGTCCATGCAGTAAGGTTGTGGAACTCTCTTCCGCCTAGCATTCGAGATTTGCAAACGATTTCCCTCTTCAAATCTAGAGTAAAAGAGCACTATCTTTCCTCTCTAGTGTGATAATTATTTATGTATTTACATTATGTATTTATTTTTAGTATAATATATATATGTATCTAAGTATTTATTATTGTAACTTAAGATTTCACATTCTCTTCTTTTATTACTTCTACACACTATTGTCTACATTTCTTCCTATTTCTCCTTTCGCAGGTCTGCTGGAAGAAATTTCTTTTAGAAATAAGCAGTACCTTTGTACAATTTTTACAATTATGTTTCTTCTCTCGTATATATGTGTGTACATAAATTATAAAATAAATAAATAAATAAATAAATCAAAATGCCAAATTATAAGTTTATTATTATTATTGATAGGCTCACGCTTGACCATCTCACCTGATGGTAAGCGATGATGTGGTCGACGATGGAGCACGCTTGCCTAGAAGTAACCTATTTACTCTTGACTTAAGACCCCTAAGTTGTAGTTATATCAGGAAAAAAAATTCCATAAACCTACAACCTTTTTTAGAATAAGTTACCTACAAAGAATGTCACAGGATCAAGTCAAAATTATTTTGCTATCAAAATGTCCAAATAGTCTCTCAGAAATTCTTCTATCTATTTTTTACCAGAGGGAGTTTCATAGGTTTATTTAGCAGTCCAAGACGCATGGGTTTTGCCCCTGCTTCAAATGCTCCAATAGATGATTTGCCCAGACCACATCGGCAATTCAGGTGGAATAAACGACCGGGTGTCATCATTGTGTGGACCGCCCGGAGGACACGGTGGAGCATACGGTGGAGGTGTGCCCCGCTTGGGCGGAGCACCGTCGTCTCCTCGTGGAGGGAACGAATGTCCTCGCGCTCCAGCCGGCGAGATTCTGACCCCGACTACCAGCCACGGTAGTCGCGGGCTTGTGGACGTCGAGCTATGGGTAACTTGCCGTCCAGCCGTTCGGTAATTGATCGGACTAAGCCCAGTCGTCAACAGCGTTTAGTGATCCACGCGCTCCTCAAGGAGATGTCAGCAAACCGTAGAGGCCCAGCAGAGCCGATACCCACTAGCTAGGACCGAAGGAATTTCTGAAAAGGAAACCTGTAGTCCTAGAACGCAAAGGGCAACTGAAGGACGCAGTTGTGGTTTTAGTCAGGAAAAGTCTGACACGCCCTCTCGCTCCGCCCAGACCGTGAGAAGTCATTAGATGATTTCCACACTAAAAAAAAAAGATCACATCTGCAAGAACAAAGCTTTCCTGCATGCCTTTGGATCTAAAACATCTAGAAGAACCCAGTAGCATGGCGAAAACGATCAGAGTTCCTACCACAAGCTCATAACAAATTCCATTGGACGACCTATACTGGACTTTTACAGGTATGGAGCTGTATAGGTATATTTCTTTTCGGTAATACGGTTATTCCTCTCTCGCCACGCGTTAAAGACCTAGGCTTTTATATTGAAGCTGGAATAAGCATATTGCTCAGGTTAACCAGAGAGTCACCTTCACGCTGCGATCTCTCTATAGATTCAAGAATTTCCTTCCATCAAGCACTAAAACCACTTTGGTCCAATCACTTGTTTTACCGATAATTGACTATGCTGATGTTTGTTACTCTGATCTATCCCAAAAACTTCTAAACAAATTGGATCGACTTCTCAACAACTGTATTCGTTTTATATTTGGTCTTCGTAAATATGATCACATTTCTTCTTCTCGTTCTCAGCTTAAATGGCTGCCTATCCGTCACAGGAGATCCCTCAGATCCCTTTGTACACTCTTTACTATAATGAACGATCCGTGTGCTCCTGATTATTTAAAACAATATTTTAAAGTATTGGGCAGTTCTCATCATTTCAACCGTCGAGCATCCAAAAAAATGCTTCTTCATATTCCTTCTCACCGTACTGGGTTTATGGCTAATTCTTATGTTGTTTCTACCATAAAACTCTGGAATGTGCTTCCCCTTGACATCGAAAAAGCCGAAAGTAAATTTTCTTTCAAGCGTAAAATAGGCAGGCGTGAGAGGGTCTATTATAACCTGCTCAATTATCCCTCGAACTCGGTGGTCTTCTCGTCAGCTCCGAGTGATTAGTATACTCGAAATAACTAAGCATGTCAAGGTTGAAGACCGGTTTCAATTTGAGACGACTTTATTAGCACCTCTGAACCAACAAGGTTCAGAGGTGCTAATAAATCTGATAGGTATTATTTAAGTAACATACTGACCTGAAGAACTTTGTTGATAGGTACTTACTCTAATTTTAATCTGTGTCTCATTAGCCACATTATGATACGACTGAAGAGAAAATGACCAAAAGCCTAAGACGGCTCTCTCAAGTATTCGCGAGACGAAGTTGGAGTATACCAAGAGAAACTGGAAAGATTTTTACCCAGGATGATGAGAATTGTAATAAAATTACCACAAATGCCCAATCAAAGGATAAGTCATATAAAGGTGCTATTCGAACCTCGGCTACAGCCTGCGGATGCAGCACATGTGGCAGCTGCACTAAGCCGGCTGCAGCTTCACGACTGGTTTTCTGTTTAGTAGTATGGATTTTTGTGAAAATCATTCCGAACGCGGCTGCGGCCGGTCGTGCTGCCGAGTTTTGGCTGCGAGTGCTGCCGCGACCTGCAGCCGCAGCCGATCGCAGACCAGTAGTGCTGTAGCCGCAAGTCCCTACGCACGTAGTTACGTCACTCCAACCTGTTTAGACAAGTCCGAAATAATCACTACTCGGAGCCGATAGCGTTCATATTAGATTGAATCGTAGATTTGCAGCTAGCCTCGGAATCACTCCCGGCTGCGGATGCAGGCAACGGCTGCGTGTCATGTGTGTGCTACTCGTACATGCATTCGCAGCCAGCGTCCGCAGCCTGCAGCCGATCACTGGATCTTTTAAATGCAAAAAAATGACATCTTTGAATGATTTTGAACTCATAACTTCCTACCAATTTAAATATCCCTACTGACAACAGTTTTCGCAAAAAGCCAGGTCTGATTAAGTTTTCATCCAAGGATAAATAGAAAAAGGGTATTTTCATGAACCCACGGGATTATGTCTGTCTTCTTCAATTTTACAGACATTGAGATTCTACAATCCTTATATAGTAGATAGTTCTATATCTAATTTTGCGAATAAAATCATGCCAAACTTTATCGGTAATAGCAGCTCTAGGTAAATCGCAAAGATAAAACTTAGTTCTCACATGTGTCGCGCGGCGCGCCCCTTGCGGATCACCGAAGTGACAAGTGCCTGATTACTGCATGTCATGCAGCCGCATGCCGCCAAAGACAATGCAATCTAACGTAATACGATTAGGTGAGTAAAGTCGCCGATCTATTAAAATCACGCTGAGAAAGTACGACGAGGTGCTTGAGGTGGGCCTGGAGTGACCTTTCATTCCATCACGGGTCATTAGTATGTATTGACAAACTCATTTCAAATTCATTTGCCTTAAAAAGACTACAGGAGCTAATCGTAAGTTTTATAATGCGCAAAAGTATGTGATCCAATGCTGTAAACAGAATCAGAAAAATAATATATGTTAGCGGAAGTCGGGAGCATTCATCCGTTAAAACTACGCAGAAGCCAAAATCAATGATTTCCGACGGACAATATAACAATAATGTGTTTAATTTCTAGATAAGATATTGACGTCATATTATTGGGAATTTCATAATCTAGTGTATGGTCCAAAAACATTTTCAAATGATCGTATAGTTTTCCCATTAGAACAGTTCTTATCCAAGCCGTTTTTAAAACTAGCGGTCGACGGTCTACGCAGATGCGAGATAATAGTTAAACCGTGTATGGCAAACTTACAACATTTTACTTTAAAAAAAAAATGATAACATTGACTAGTTCATGGCCCAAAAAAAATACGATTGCTGTAAGTTTTCATTCAAGAAAAGTAATCTCAAAACTGTCATTTTTAGCCGTTTTTGGAGATATTATACGTGTTAGTTTAGGATAATATATGAGGCATTTTTGTTTTTTTTAGACTTATTAATTGAACGCATTTACGATCTATGACATGGTACAATAATTTTTTTAATAACTTATTTGTTTACACTACAATTAATTATTTAATATCACTATATAATAGACGCGAAATCCAGCGCTTTGTACCGGCCGAGGTCTTTCAGATTTTTAGTCTTTCTATTCTACAGTGATACTAAATAATTAATTGTATTGTAGTGCACATTATTGTTATATTTTCCGTCGGAAATCATTGATTTTGGCTTCTGCGTGGTTTTAACGGATGAATGCTCTTAAATAAGAAACAAACAATACCGAGAAACACCGACTTCCGAAATTAAAGTTATTTTGATCCTTTTAGTGTTTTTTTAGTGATGTCGGTTATTTTTTTTTGTAAAAAGTTTATTATTTCGCGTTGCCTTTTCGTCAAACATCGCGTTGGATTGCGTTAGATGAAGCAACAAGCTTTTAAACCATGCTCGATGTTGACGATAGGCGAGTGGAAAAGGAGCCTCATAAGGTACTTACGATGAGATTTAACACAATAACACTGCTGGTTGAGAAGGATTTTGAGGTTCCATGGTAAAATAACTTCTACCATGTCTATTTCAGCCGCAAAAGCAGCGTTGCTCTGCTTTGCGTCGGAGGAATACATGCACGTATGTCAACCCTTAGACGTGCCTGCTCCACTATTGATGCCGTAAATAAACCTGCTGTGTCGCAAACAACCCGGTAAGCAGTAAAATGAAAAGGGGCAAGCAGAGCAATGAGGATGGCTTCAATAAGATGGAGAAGAAGAAGAGGAAGAAGCCTCCTTGTCAGTACCAGTGCGGTACCACGCTAGATAAAATAAAATAAAAATTATTTGAACTTCCAATTAACAAGTTTTCCAAATTACAGTAAATTAGGTCGAAAGGTTAATTAATTGATATCTAAGCTAAGATAACTTAATATTTTGTATAAATGTCGTGGCCAGATCTTAGAAATTAATTACTTCATGATATGGCCAAGTTAAACTGGCCAGATCGTTTGATGATATTTCAATCTTCGTTTGGCCTACTTATTTTAGACCCTTTATTATCATTGAAATCCTACATTAATGACTAGCTTCTGCCCGCGGCTTCACACGCGTGAAAATAGGTTTTTCCATACAAACTTTGAACCCCCGTTTCCTCCACTTAGGGGATGAATTTTGGAAAATCCTCTCTAAGTGCTCGCCTACGTTATAAAAGGAAACCTTGTGCCAAATTTCACGCTCCTAGTCCCAGTAGTTTTGTCTGTGCGTTGATATGTCAGTCAGTCAGTTTCTCCTTATATATAAATAGATATAGATATAGCCAAACGAGGATTGACATATCATCAAATGTTAACGTTTAAACGATCTGGCCAGTTTTGGTTAGCCATTTTATGAAGTGATCAAATCTAAGATCTGGCCACGATAAATATATATGCATCAGCGCCCACCCCCATAATCACTAGCAGAGATTTTAATATCCTCGTGATGAGATGGACCCAACATGCTGCTGTGTTCAACAATATGTACCCACGACGCAGCTGTACGTGTCGAGACTATATCACACCGTATAAACTTGTGTAATGTAGATAAAATTAATTTGAAGTAAGTTTGTCAATACTCTCCTACCCATCCTTCTTATCTTTTATCACACTTTCAATATCTATGTTCTTCCCACGGTAAGAATCTGCGTTCTTCTAACAATCTTCTACTGCTTTGTCCTTCTCATACTTCTGATTTTGTTCATTCTTCCTTTCATATACAGTCAGATCTAACAAAGATACATTTAAAACTCAACGAATTTCTTCATAATCAGTGGGCGAAACGCTGATTTAATTTATGTTTCCCATGCTCCTTGAGTCAAGAGGTTATCGGATGTTTACGTCTGGGTTCGGGGTATTGCAGCCCAAGCACTTCAACGCTGTCATCGACCACCATTCCGATTTGTATAGTCATTGATTCCGATCCAGTGACATCACCTTTAGCTTTGCTAAGAGAGCACAGTGATCGCCAACATTAGTGATCGAAACGCTGATCTAGTTTACGTTTCCCATGCTCCTTGAGTCAAGAGGTTATCGGATGTTTACATCACGGCTCTGGGTATTGCAGCCCAAGCTCTTGGACGTCGCCATCGACCGATAATTCTTTATTGTACACAAAAACATAATATGTGGAGATACAGACAGTTAATGTACAAAGGCGAGCTTAACTCGGCAATGAGTTTTCTCCTAGCAAACCTTTGAGTTACTCGTATAGAGAGAGAACATATTCGAGGAAAGGAAATATAAACTTACATAACTATTTCTAATATATAATTATATTATACATACTATTATATAATATATATACTAATATTATGTCAATAATGAAAGGAAGTGCTCTTTAGTCTTTAAGTTTCCTCTTGAAGACATCTAGAGAAGGGCTGTCGCGAAGAGAGTGTGGCAGAGAGTTCCAGAGACGCACTGCAGTTACAGAAAAGGAGCCATCGTAGCGGCTAGAAGTATGACGCGGAGTATGAAGGAGAAGAGAAGAGGAGGTGCGACAGAGTTTACCCCTCGGGACGAGGTACTCAAAGCGTTCACGAAGGTATTGAGGAGCATTAGGATTGTATATAGAAGAGATAGAATATATGTATCTCGCCGACGCCGAATCGGCAGCCACATTAATTTGGTCCGAAACTCCGACACATGGTCATATTTATGGAGGCCAAAAATAAAGCGGGTGCACAAATTCTGCAGTCGTTCAAGTCTTTAACCATTCAGATTAGGTCGTCACGTTAAGAGCTAGCGGTAGGCCCACAATCCAATTCGCTGGCCCACAATTCAAATGCGAATGCACTTGTTTTTATTAAAATTGACATAGCTGAGTCACACCTCGACACAGTTTGGGTTCACAGTGATGAATTGTACTATTAAATATACTCGGGCACTCGTTGAGACACTAGACCTATTTGGACTTGTGTTAAATGATAAATTTCGGGAATTAAATCTTAACAGCTGTAGGTACTTAATGCGACAATACAATGCATGCACACTCGAACGTCTGAATGGATTTTCGATAAGAGATAGGACCATCTCCTGGAATAGCATAATAATATACTATGTGTATTTTTTTTTTTTTTTCAGAATTTAGACTACTAATAGGCACATTACAGATGATGCAAATTATAAACTCATTAGAGTTTTTCCATGCATCATAATCATCACATTCTAGATCAATAACATATATCCGAAGTGGGTAATAAGGCAGACTGTAATTAAGAGGGTCCTTTTCCACTCGCCTATTGTCAACATCGAGCATGGTTTAAAAGCTTGTAAATTCAACGCGAAAAAAGAGAGATAACGCCTGAAAACTCTGTTAGTATTCGGTAATTCTGTGATTTACTCGAATATTTTACAAAACTTGTTCCAGGAAATACGTTTTTTTTAAACTCTTGAAAGTTTTTGAAAAAAATTGTCGTCATTAAGAATCTTGAAATTTGCAAGGCTTCATTGTTATTCTTTTTAGACTTTTTAAATTTTTGAGTAAATTTTGAAGCGTCAAAGTTCATGCAAAATTGCAGATTTTCAGAGATCTTTACTGGATTAGTTTTACACAAATTTATAAATTGATTTTAATAGAAGCCTAGATAATATCCACAAGATACTGTGTTTCCAAAATATCTAATGAAAAATGTGTAATAACGTTATAATTGCGTAAGAGCGGTTGTATGAAAAACAGTGAAAATTTATGTCGAGACATTGACGAGTGAACGGGCGTAACATCGATGATCGAGCTAGCCGCTTATCTATTCAAAAAGTAGTTATGGAATCTATTGAGAGTGATAATGCAGGTTGTTCCTTTATTTTAAAACACCTATCTGTGTGCATCCCTCATCGCATAATCGATTTATGGGCACAGATGCATAAGGTAATAGGTCTTTACCTATGAAATTGGAGATTTTTAAAACGGGTTGCTTTGAAGTGTTATATCATTGGATTGACTTGGAATCATAAGTTCAAATAAATTTTATATTAAAGGTATGTTATTCTTCTTTTGAAATTAGGTATTTATTGGTTTCTTTGTGTTTTATATTTTCTGTAATATAGCAGTACTTATAACCATTTTTGTATGAAATCTAAGAAAACTCGCATTATTTTGTAATATGAGTTCTACCGTGGAAACAATGGGACTCAAGTGATATGCAATATTGATGATGTATACGGACTTAAAACTGCTAATGAATGAGATGTCTATTTTGGTTTCAATCACTTTCATGTGAGAAATTTTATCTCAGGAATAACTTTATTTCTTAGGGCGGCTACAAGACAAAATTTCCAAAACGAAATCTATTAAACCAAGAACACAGAGTTTTTTTGTTAGAAGAAAGTCGAAGGTATGCGACATTGATATTGTTTGCCCTTTGCAATGCATAGTATCTACGTTGAAACTCTTAATATGAAAAAACGTTTTTTTTATTAGCTTTCATGGTTATAAGTACTGCGATATTACAGAAAATACAAAACACAAAGAAACCAATAAATACCTAATTTCAAAAGAAGAATAACATACCTTTAATATAAAATTTATTTGAACTTATGATTCCAAGTCAATCCAATGATATAACACTTCAAAGCAACCCGTTTTAAAAATCTCCAATTTCATAGGTCATCTATTATTTTCAATACACTTACTCGAAAACCCGCTCTTATCCCACCGCTTTTAGGCACGCAATAGACTATTTTCCGCACTAGTGCAGAAAAGAGCGCGTGCTCTCCCCCGCCACAATTTTATTACATGTATCGCATCAGGTCCGGCGCGTGTCGACCTTCACGATTCGGCGGTCAACCCCCGTTTATTCATTTCTTCGTAAGTGTATTGAAAAAAGTCGTTTGATACACGTGCAAATTTGTCACTGTAGCGCTCGGCTCCATAACACACTCGCCTACTGCTCGTGCGAATTCCGCCTCGGTCGCAATGACAAACTTTCTGCACTAGTATCAAAATGTACTATTTTTCTTCCTGTTTCTATTTAAAATTTTCAGAGAATTTGTATTTTATGTTTTTATGTGAAATTATATATATCTATTATGTTGTCGGTAGACTATTTATAAGATAGGGAATAATATTGCGATGAAAGTTGTTGTACTTAATAAGTAAGTGAGTATAATAAAATAATTTCTGCTTATCCTCAACTATGACAATGCGGAAAAATTTCTTAAACCCTAACCAGTTAATATTCACATGCATAGTAAACAATACTGTGATATAGAAAGGATATTGCATGAGTTATTTTTCTAATTACTTTATCTAGTGGACTGGTTTGAAAATTGATAGAAGTATTGTCGGTGGTTTTAGAGATCGTGACTTTTGATTTGATTTGAAATGTAATTGTCTTGGAGCTGAAAGAAAATACATATAGGTTATTATTGCGACGCCCAGTCTTTATCTTTTTCAAACACACATCCCGGACCCAAAGCCCACTAGAGCTAGGCCCATACAATACACACGAATTCCCCCTTCCCTAAATTTAGCTTTGTTTTTGTTTTTTTTAACCGACTTCAAAAAAAAGGAGGAGGTTATCAATTCGGTTGTTTTTTTTTTATCATTTTTTTTATGTTTGTTACCTCAGAACTCCGTCGTTTATAGACCGATTTGAAAATATTTTTTTTCTCTTTATAGCATATGCTTCCAGATTGGTCCCATTTTTTTCAAAATCCAGTTCTGATGATGGAATCCATGAGGAATCGAGGGAACTCCTCAAAAATTATAGGCAACCCTATGGTAATTTTAGTATTTTCATCAAGAAATTAAGCATTTACAGTCAAAAAGTAACATTTGATGAAGTGGAACTGATGAAGAAGACCAGAAATGGTCAACGGAACTTCATACTCAAATAGATATCACAATGAAGATATAGTTAAGCGACTATGACAATACAAATAAATGAATGATTCTGAATAGTTACAAATGATATCATCGAAGTGATCTGATGATGATGATGGAGCCGGAAGGTAGGCACTGGAACTCCGTAATTAATCAATGTAACCTAGCCGTGTTTGGACTTATTACAATTGTCATGAGATGCACTTTGGCTATAAGGTACTATCGAACTGATCTGATGATGGGGCCGGAAGGTAGGAACTCCGTAATTAATCAATGTATTCTAGCCGTGTTTGGGCTTATTAGAATTGTCGTGAGATGCTCTTTGGTTATAAGGTACTATCGAACTGATCTGATGATAGAGCCGGAAGGAGGAAGGTAGACACAGGAACTTTATAATAAAACAATGTAACCTAGCAGTATTTGGGTTAATTGGAATTGTCATGAGAAATAGGCACTCTGGTTATAAGTGTATCGCAACTAAAAAGTGTGAAATAAAAACTTTTTAGAAAAAAAAAGTAACCGACTTCACTAAAAAAAAAAACACTAAAAGGATCAAAATAACTTTAATTTCGGAAGTCGGTGTTAAATAAAAAAACAAACAATACCGAGAAACACTGACTTCCGAAATTAAAGTTATTTTGATCCTTTTAGTGTTTTTTTTTAGTGAAGTCGGTTATTTTTTTTTCTAAAAAGTTTTTATCTTCTCCTAATCCCCAAATTGTACCAATTTACAATTGTTTTTTTTATTCTATATAAGTGTATGCACACGGTGGAGGTGTGCCCCGCTTGGGCAGAGCAACGCCGTGTTCTCGTGGGGGCAATCGGCGGTGGCGATCTCTCGCGCCGGGCCTTGGTACAGGCCATGGTTTGGAGCGAGGAGCAGTGGCAGGCGGTCGCCTCCTTCTGAAGAAGTAATGCTAGCAAAGGAGGCGGCCGATCGCGTGAAGCAACGGTCCTCACGCCCTAACCGCCGCCGGGATTCCGATCCCGATTTCCGGCCACCGTAGGTGCGGGCTTGCGGACGGCGAGCAATGGGTGGCTTACCGTTCGACCGTCTGGTAACCGTCCGGATCGAGCCCAAGTCGTCGACGGCGCGTATTTTTCCACGCGCGCCTCAGGGAGATGTCAGCAAATCGTAGGGGCCCAGCAGGGTCGAAGCCTACTGGGGCCATGGGTAGTGTGAAAACGAAACCCGGGGCCCTGGGACGAAGGCAACGAAGGAACAGGAGTGGGTTTTTAGTCAGTAAAAGTCTGACACTATCTCCCGCTCCGCCCAAGAGCGAGATTTGTCATTAGATGATTTTCCCACCTAAAAAAAAAATCACTGCTTATTAGATGCATGGATAACCCCTGTAACACAGGTTTACCAAGAACAGGGGTCGGGGGTGGGGGGGGGGTGATCATGAATCTTGTACCTCACCAATTGTATCCTAAATTAAGTGTCACCTGTACTTGTGTAATTTTGCAAACCATCATTTCAGCCGAAAGACGTCCACTGTTGAAAATAGGCCAAACCCAAGTGACACCACAATTAACGGTCCTGTGCGTCTCGCATCCATTAGTTTCCCGCAACCCTTACCAGGTCATGGGTCCACCTTGTAGGAGGCCTTCAAACGCTACGCTTTTGCAAATATAATATTATTATATTTCATGCAAATTATAGAAATGCAATGTAGAAAAATGCCAAGAATTTCAAATATTTGTAACATCAGTGCGAAACTAGGGTGAGAAGCTAGATTAGCATGTTTAATTTAACAAGAAAGTTTGGTTCATATATGTAAATTAAATTCCGTCAATAGGAGGATATTGGCATTGAAATTAGCATTTTTTTACTAAATAGTTAATGCTACTTAGATTTAAATTAATGGGAACCAAAGATAACGTCAAAATGGAATGCAATTTATCAACTGATTAATTGAAATTCATTTTAATTATAATATTATTACTAGTTTTTACTTGTCTGGATACGAGAGTAGAACTGCAGACTCGAAATATTAGCGGAATTATTGCAGTTACATTGAATACTTCCTGTATTAATATTATCAAGCTGAAGAAATTGTGTTTTTTGCCAAGTTGAACGCTCTAATCTCAGGTGTTAGTAGTTCAAATTAAACAACATATTTTAGTGTTGGATAGCTCATTTATTAAGGAAGGCCATAGGCTATTATAATATCACACTACAACCAATAAGAATGGATCAGTAACCAAATTTTTTTTGTTTGTTAATTTAGCCTATTCCCACTGCTGGGTAAAGGCCTCCCCCAACTTCTTCCAGGTATTCTTCTCTTGAGCCACCTCGAACATTGGTTCGAGGTGGCTCAAGAGAAGAATACGGTAGGTGTCTAGGCCTTGCGGTAGGTGTCTAGGTCGTCCAGCCACGTCTTCACAGGTCGACACCCACTTTGTGGAGACTCTTGCCCAACGGTCAGTGTGCATGCGGTTTATGTGACCCGCCCAATCCCATTTTGGCCTGGCAGTCTTTTTTCTTACCGTGTCCAACATCCCAGTCTTTTGGTGCAATGTGGTGTTCCTCATTCTGTCGGCTCTTTTGACACCCATAATGCTGCGTTCCATTGCTCGTTGGCAAACCCCGAGGCGAAACTTTTGTGACTCGCTGAGCGACCATGTCTGGGCACCGTAGGTTAGGATGGGCAGGATATACATATCGATGAGTTTTCGCTTCAGGGAAATCGGGAGGTCTCCCTTCATTAACGTCTTCATGGACCAGTAGCTTTTCCAGGCGTTTTCGATACGGCGATCGATTTCCTTCTCCTGCCTGTTTTCAAAATAAACTAACTGGCCCAACTAAATATACTCATCGACATAATTTGCCCATCTACCTCGACCCTACGTTTAGTGGTGTTGGTCATACTTTTAGTTTTGGACTAACCAAATACGCGGGTGAAACCGTGGGGGACAAACGGTCTTAGATGAATTAATTGAAAATGTAGTGAAACAGATTAATTAGGTAAGATGCTGATTTAATGTCTCTTGAATGACGAGATACATGAATGTATTTACATACTTAAACGAAGTAAGAAAACTCATTCATTTGTATATCTACTATTCGCAACCGTTATGTGTTTATATTTTTTTACTACCTTTAACCTAGCTAAACCCGACCGACGTAATTGTGCTGAGTTTCTAACTGTTAGGTTTTTTAACTGTTAAAGGGATGGAGCTACAAAGGTTGTATTGCTCCATCCCTCTTTCTCGCTCGTACGCCTGACATTTTAAACCGACTTCCAAAAAAAGAAAGAGGTTATCAATTCGGTTGTATTTTTTTTTTATGTTTGTTACCTCAGAACTCTGTCGTTTATGGACAGATTTGCAAATTGTTTTTCCCCTTAAAGGATATACTTCCAGATTGGTTCCGTTTTTTTTCAAAATCCAGTTCTTATGACGGGATCCATGAGGTATCGAGGGAGCTTCTCAAATATTGTAGGCAAACATATAGTTATTTTGGTATTTTCATCGAGGAGCATTTACAGTCAAAAAGTAACATTTGATGAAGTGGAACTAGTGAAGAAGACCAGAAATGGCCAACGGAACTTCATACTCACATAGATACCTATCACAATAAAAATAGTTAAGCGACTATAACATTACAAATAAGTAAATTGTTCTGAATATTTATGTTGGAAATGGTATCATCGAAGTGATCTGATGATGATGACGGAGCCGGAAGATAGGCACCAGAACTCCGTAATTAATCAATGTAACCTAGCCGTGTTTGAACTTAGTAGAATAAATTGTCATGAGATGCACTTTGGCTTTATGGTACTATCGAACTGATGTGATGATGGAGCCGGAAGGTAGGCACAGGAACTCCGTAATTAATCAATGTATCCTAGCCGTGTTTGGGCTTATTAGAATAGTCATGAGATGCACTTTGGCTATAAGGTACTATCGAACTGATCTGATAATGGAGCCGGAATTTGGAAGGTAGACGCAGGAACTTCATAATAAAACAATGTAACCTAGCAGTGATTGGGTTAATTGGAATTGTCATGAGAAATAGGCACTCTGTTTATAAGTGTATCGCAACTAAAAAGTGTGAATAAAAACTTTTTACAAAAAAATGAAAAAAAAAATAACCGTCTTCACTAAAAAAAAAACACTAAAAGGATGAAAATAACTTTAATTTCGGAAGTCGGTGTTAAATAAGAAACAAACAATACCGAGAATCATTGACTTCCGAAATTAGAGTTATTTTGATCGTTTTTGTGTGTTTTTAGTGAAGTCGGTTATTTTTTTTTGTAAAAAGTTTTTTTTACACATCATGGTAAGGACTTGTTGTCCTGCTATAATCTGTTAACGCGCAAACTGTCAAACACGCGAAGGAAAAATAATCGCAGTGTTTTTTTTAATGTTCCGCGTAACTTTCTTAACTTTTTTCTTTTATAAGAACCTTCTCTTGACTTCACTAACAAACATAACAAATAATAATTAACGACATTAGTCCAGCCGTTCACGCGTGATGTCGTTACCAAAAAAATAGGGTATATTATTTATTTTTTTAATATCTAAATAACATTACTTATAGCGTTATCCTTCACCGTTTTGAGAGCAGTGGTGATGAAATAAATTACACAAAGTAATGCGCCTGGCTGGATTTGAACCCGCGAACTACAACTCCGTAAGTCGGGGCCATTACCACTCGGCCACCACTGCTCTACATCACACATACAAACATCGTGAGGAAACCGGCATGTCCTAGAACCAAAAATTCGAAGACATGTGACATCCACCAACCCGCACTGGGCCCGCGTGGTGGATTACGGCCCATTCCCTCTCCTAGAGAGGAGGCCTGAGTCCCAACAGTGGGAACATTATAAGGCCGACTATGCTATGCTAGGCTAGAGCGTTATAAGTTTCTGCCATGGGATATTTTACCTATAGAATGTATTTTTAAAGGTTATTTTAAGGGTTCTATAAGAAATCGGCAAGAACGGGAACGATATAATCTCATTCTGTCTGTCTATCCACGACTCACCATCATTATATTTGACTTAACAGATACTTCTCATGAGCAGTAGCTATATTATAAATATAAAATGTATGTAATTTTTTTTGTTACTGATTTGGATGTAATTTTGCACTCGGGAAGACAATGTTCTGAAATACAAATAAATAAATGCTTTTTAACCCGGGGCTATATTTCCATGGGATAATTTTCGAAAGAAAGAAAAAAAGAAAGAAAAAAAAGTAAAAAAAACTAAAACTCGACTACGACAAAAAAAAACGACGAAACTAAAAGTATGAAACAAGATTTCCAGGATGCTGAAATCGTCGTTTTTTTTGTCGTAGTCGGGTTTTAGTTTTTTTAGTTTTTTTTTATTTAAATTATTTTGGTGTTAAATCACTGTGCTTCTATACCATTTGCAAAAGCTAAATTTAAAATTTCTAATTAATAATGGTAAATTAATTTTTGTCCACCAGAGGGTTCCACATTGAATTTTGATGATATATTTTGATAAGTACCAGTGAAGCCCTTTCAAATGATATCAAACACGGTGTATTTATCTTAACATTTTTTTTTTAACACATGACTTCTTGTCCGCTAGAGGGCGTCACTTTAAATTTGAACAATATTTTGGAAATGTACAAGTAAAGCCCTTTCAAATGATACCAAACACGGCGTATTTATCTCCATTTTTATTTTTTACACATTACTTTTTGTCCGCTAGAGGGCGCCATATCAAGTTTTGTGACACGTCACGTAACCTATGTTCAGCGGACAATTAAGACGGTTCTAACGATACCTCATACGTCGAGTTCCGATAAGTAGATTAGGAGCTATGTGGGAACAGATGAACAAACTCACATACATACATAGCCTGTCAAAATCATAACCCTCCGTAGTCGGGTAAAAAGAGTTTATTCACGTCAAACATACCTATATGCATGGTATGCGTCACATCCGCGCAAAACGGCCAGCGCTTAGCAAAATGCTGGGGCTCGTGTAAGACAGAGCCTCAGCGCTGATTTTCAGCACCAGCCGTCGTCGACGGTGAGACGTTGATCGGCCAGCAAGGATTACATATTATATATTTAAAATTACTGATTATTATGACTTATGGGCTAGGCTAGCATACGCATCGCAAGAACTTGCGAATGTTTTCGTATCACACTTTGTATGGTCATTCGAAATCGCATCAGCAAAATTCACATTGCTGGTTTCTGCAATTCGGCATCGTATAGCAGTTGTGTGAGGGAGCCATATACGGACAAAACCACTGGCAGAATCTAGTAGGTCTATATTACTAAGGAAATCGGTATCTTGATCGGTCGCCAGATTAGATCTACAAACGATTATAGATCTACAAAGTAACTAGATAATTATACTTTCACACTCCTATTACGGGATAAGCCGGTCTGTACACTGCTTAGCTGGACTGGGCAATTTTTAAAAAATAATATATACTAGTGCTTGACTGCGATCCCACCAGGGGGGCTATTGGCTAACTTTTTCAATAACAGTTGACAACTAGCATTCGTTGCACACTAAACTTAGTTGTCAACTGACAATTTCATAAAGTTGGTATTACGTATCACACAAGTGACTAACAAACTACGGTGGAAATGTGGTGAATTATAAAAAATTACGGTGCCTATTGTGACCACTCTAAAATTTTATCGACTATTATACAGCTTCAAAAGCTTATACAATCGCAATTTTAAAAGTATCGATACAATAACATCTGTCAAAACGTGTTACGGTGGCTACCAAAGGCACCAGTGGCTAATGATGTCACTGCAGTTGGTCACTGAAGATAGGCAATACGAAACTAGCTGTTTGCAATGATGCACATTGTTAACAAGTGATCATCACTTGAACTGTCAACAGAGTTACGCAATAGCCCCGCTGATAGTGAGCGGAGATGCAATCGTTGATGGTGAAGCGCACTAGTTTATTAAGAGCCTATTCAATCTAGCCTTGAAGACACCTAAATTATAATCGGACGGGAACACTATAGTGGTTCCATATTTTAAACCGCAGTTTCAATCTAAGCTTCTAGGAATGCTTCCCACCCTAGCCAAGTTACAACCGTTTCGTTTCGACTCTTTTTTCGTTGATCGCCTCGAGTCAGAACAAAGGAATAGGAGGCGTGAAAAAATTCATCCACATCGATGTCAATGGGAAAAGTGCCCAGAACGCAGGCAGCATTGCCACGTTGGATAGCAATGCTGATTCGTTGACCGATGAAAAGCCAAGCCCTCTCACGCGAAGAGTCGACCAGCTGTTTCCTGATATGCCGAGTGTGTG
The DNA here is from genome assembly GCA_905147345.3 of Mythimna impura. Lineage (NCBI taxonomy): Eukaryota > Metazoa > Arthropoda > Insecta > Lepidoptera > Noctuidae > Mythimna > Mythimna impura. The sequence continues at coordinate 27,736,445 of LR990351.1, read as the reverse complement.
TTATGTTAGTTACTTCTTCACGCACGAACTACTAAATGGATTTGTAAGAAATTTGACAGACGGGTAGTCTTATGTCCTGGAATAGCACAAAATATACTTTTTCAATACACTTATATTATATATCCCACCACTTTTAGGCACGCAATAGACCGTTTTCCACACTAGTGCAGAAAAGTGCGCGTGCTCTCCCCCGCCACAATGTTATTACATCGTATCAGGCTGGGCGCGCGTCGACCCTCACGAGTCGCCGCTCAACCCCCGTTTATTCATTTTGTAAGTGTATTGAAAAATGTCGTTTGATACACGTGCAAATTTGTCACTGCAGCTCTCGGCTCCATAACACACTCGCCTACGGCTCGTGCGAATACCGCCTCGGTCGCAATGACAAACTTTCTGCACTTGTATCAAAATGTACCTACTTACTATTGTTACCCTGGGTAAAAGTTCCTCTAAGACAAAAGCGGGCAAAGCCGCTGCCAGCAGCTAGGCCTTCATGAATCTTTCTACCCCACTCACAAGCATAGCCGAAACATTTCTACCGACTAGTGAAGTAGTGGCCACCCAAAGACTTAGCCTAATTATCCAATAAGATCACCCAATCCAAGGAAGTAATGTTGATATATGGGTCGAAGTACTTAATCAATCTTTTGGAGGAAGTTTGCATTAAAAAAATTATAGGCGAAGCGGAAACAAGATGTGTGTAATAAGATCGTTAATTATCCATTTGATGTTGCTATGTCACCGATGATAGACCACCCTGTGAGTTCACGTGGTTGGTCGAGGCGTGTTCCTACTTTCAACAAGCAACAGGTCTTAAATTATATATGCTTCATCTATATTATATAAAAAACTATTTACAAAAAAAAAACCGACTTCACTAAAAAAACACTAAAACGATCAAAATAGCTTTAATTTTGGAAGTCGGTGTTTCTCAATATTGTTTGTTTCTTATTTAACACCGACACCGACGAAAAGTTTTTTATTTCACTCTTTTTAGTTGTGATACACGTAGGTACAGTCAGAGTACCTATTTCTCATGACGATTCCAATGAACCTAAACACTGCTAGGATACATTGTTGTTCTGTGTTGTGTTCATTGTTGATACGGCTCCATCATCAGATCAGTTCAATAGTACCTTATAGCCAAAGCGCATCTCATGACAATTCTAATAAGCCCAAACACGGCTAGGATACATTGATTAATTACGGAGTTCCGGTGCCTATCTTCTGGCTCCACCATCACCATCAGATCACTTCGATGATACCATTTTCAAGATAACTATTCAGAACCATTCGTTTATTTGTATTGTCATAGTCTCTTAACTATCTTCATTGTGATATTTATGTGAGTATAAAGTTCCGTTGACTATTTGGTCTTTTTCATCAGTTCCACTTCATCAAATGTTACTTTTTGACTGTAAATGCCTAAGTCTTCGATGAAAATACCAAAATCACTATATAATGTATATCTTTGTTGTTGCCTATAATATTTGAGAAGTACTCTCGATTCCTCATGGATCCTTTCATCAGAACTGGATTTTGAAAAAAATGGGACCAATCTGGAAGCATATCCTTTAAGGGATAAGAAGTAGCTTATGTCCTTTTATTGCGGATACGAAGTCGAAGTCGAATAACAAGTAGCTTATGTCCTTTTTTACTGATTAGCGGGAGTCGGAATCAGGCAGAGTTATTCATGTATCTACTGTTTATATTAATATGGATCTTCCCAGGATTTCAAATGAAAAATCCCGTGTGCCCAACAATATTACAAATAAATAATAATAAAAATCACAGAGATAGATAAGACATTAAAGATATATAAATAAAATACAATTGTTTTTCAATGATAACGGTCCGGACTAAGCGTTTCGCTTCGTCGTTTATACCGCGTACATCGAAGGACTGGAACAATTTGCCTGCTGCGGTCTTCCCGTCAAACTATAATTTAGGTGCCTTCAAGGCTAGAGTGAATAGGCTCTTAATAAACTCGTGCTCCTCATCATCAATGATTGCATCACTGCTTACCATCAGGTGGGATCGCAGTCAAGCACTGTTTTATACCAATTACAAAAAAAAAACTAATAAAAATTGTAGTAGAGGTAAGGTTAACAACACTTCCTCCTCCTCGTCATTAATGCAGGAAGAAATTTGTTTCTGCTATATTTCTGATATTGTCGTAAAAAAATATTCTGCTCTTTAAAATTAATCTCGGGATTTATGGCATATCCACTTTATTCTTTCGCTGTATGAAATCGGTGTAAGTACATGTTTGACTCTACCTAATTTCGACCTCTGGTTATTAGACTCCCGCACTCTATTGCTTACTTAGCATAAGGTTGCAAACCTTACTCTAAAATAGAGTAGGTATTGTACTATATAGGGTGAGTGGTAATTAGTGTACGATACTTAAACACGTGATTGTGCTCATGATAACCAACAACTTTTACTATGGGGACAAACCTGAAATAGCGAAAAAAAAATCAGCTGTTCAGTACATTTGTTTGCGTAATGTACTGAACAGCTGATATTTTTTTCGCGATTTCGGCTTTGCTCCTATAATAAAAATTGTTTGCTAAATAATGAATAAAAAAGATACGGCCGTTTATGTACCAAAAAACGTATATTTCGATACTCTCAAAGGAATCAGAATTCATAAGGTACTTCCCGTTAACTCAGAATCCAGAAATTTTGCATAAAGCAAGGTCTTATAGCACAGATATAGGAATAAATCTGAAAACAGTAAATTTGTTGTTATCTACGTCACAAGAAAAAACTTTTTTGTTAGGTATTCGGAAAAATCTTTGAAACTCCATTTGGGAATTGTAGTTTGTACGGAACCCTCAGTGCGCGAGTCCGACTCGCACTTGCCCAGTTTTTTTACACAGTGTTTACTTTACTAGTGAAAGTCGACTATTTTCTTACATGTGATGTGGTGGGAAGAGAGGAAATGGGCTTTATTGAAATTGATTAAAAATGAGCCCTTGATCTATGTAAACTTAGAGTGAGAATGTTTCTCATCATTTCAGCTGATAGACGTCCACTGCTGGACATAGGCCTCCCCCAAATGTCGGCACAATTAACGGTCCTGTGCGTCTCGCATCCATCGGATTCCCGTAACCTTCACCAGGTCATCGGTCCACCTTGTAGGGGGCCTTCCAACACTGCGTCTTCCGGTACGCGGAGAATGTTTGTAGTCATACAATTCGTCTAAAAACAATGAAAAAAGGTTATGTGCTGCAAAAAATTTTACACACAAATATTTGTTTTAGTCGACAGAAGAAGAAGTACATTTTTTCTACTAAGACTGGTTAAAATATGTGGGCCCCAACGTGGACCAGAATGTGTATCGAGTGGACTGTATATATTGTTATTGAAAAATTTTGGTACGAGTCTGCAAATGAGACAAGTTATCATTTTAATGCAGACGATTGGCTTTGTTTCAAAGGCGAGACATCATTTTATCATAATTTCAGCCGAAAGACGTCCACTGCTGGACATAGGGCTCCCCCAATTCATTAGCAGTCCCCTCTCCAAACGCAACATTGATATTGCGAGCTGTTTCTGCCGCGTTAGTTCCGCGTCGGAACTCGTATTAAAAAATTACTCGAATTTTCGAGTCGATAATCGAAAGTTGCACATTTTTTTAAAGAATAACTTCATTGGTACGATGTGAAAAAAGTTTCAGTCAAAAATCTCAAACCATAATAGTAGATTATGTGACTAGGGGATAAAGCAGTGTCTTTAAGTCGCGGGTGGCGGATGTTGAATTCCGAATGAAACGAAGGTTGCTAATTTTAATCCCGAACGACAGTGAGGGATTTATATAATTAACTCCCGAGCATTGCGAGGGAGTTAATAAAGAAACCTGAGTGAAGTGAGGAATTCAAGCCGCCCAAGACAAAGACAGCTTTATCCCCGTGTTGGATACTCTACTTTTTACACCATCTGTGAGATAATTAAAAGACAATTTAGTAAAAGAAATCATATAATACAGAAATATAAGTATTATTTACGAGTTAATCTTAACTATCACTCAAAATGTTTTGAGATTTGAAACAAACAAAATTCACTACTCAAAGATTCTATAGTTTAAATTTTCTATAACGCTTCCCGCTTCAGTTCATTACTTTTTTTTAGAAACTTTTTTTATTGTTTTTTTTTTGTTAGTGTTCAGTTTGAAATTTGAATAAACTTGTTTGATGCACATTTTAATTCACATAATGCTGACGGTTTTTCAGGTTCCAAATTCAAATCTCATTATTCCCTAGGGATCGCCCATACTGCATTATCTCCCTAGGGACATAATGACTTGCTTTAAGTGATGGTTGTATGACGTATAAAAGGGCATTATCGAGCAGGTGGTGTAAAAAGGTTCTATGTCAATTCGAAGTATCCATTACAATGAAACGGCAATTCTCCCGCTCTGAGTGAAGCAATGGGAATGTCAACTCAGACTTATAATGACTATATTAAACTTTTGTTCCTTCAGTTACCCTATCTATACGTTCTAGACCCGTGCTGACTTTTTCAAACAATCTTTCAGCCAGTAGATAGGCAACTACTTACTACACACATCTTAAGATCTACTTATTAAAACTTTGTTATCCGAATAAACACTAGACTACAAAAAAAAAAAAAAACAATAAATGAGCAAAAAGCCAACGTCACGCGGTGTTCCCAGGCGGTCACCCATCCAAGTACTGACCGCGCCCGATGTTGCTTAACTTCGGTGATCGGACGAGAACCGGTGTATTCAACGTAGTATGGACGTTGGCGAAGGATAAGTTGAAATTATCAAACTGTATCTATGTATGCAACAAAGAATATAGTAACTAATGATAGAAATGGTGGAGGTTTCATTCAAAGATCTTAATTATTTATTATTCTTAATTTTTTCGAGTTATGCGAATTTAACCTTTATATTCCAAGTTTCAAGTCATGTCCTTCAATATGAGTCACCAACATCATTATGAGACGAATAATTAAATGAACAGTTTATTCAGTTTTTTCATTAAAATACTTATTTTTATTTACGCTACCATACGGCTACTGAGTTGAGTTGAGGTCCCTCAAACTAGCACGGTACCTTATAACCCTAAATGATTGTGCAGCTGATTCGCCAGGTTTCTTTTTCATATTTTAAAATTGATTCCATTTTAGGTACTTTACTTCCATTCGTACATTTTACCGTCTCAAAAATAACATATACAATAATTTATTGAATAACATGGAATCAATACGTATGAGTATACGAACAGTGTTTGTAAAATCAACGCCTAATGCAAATTTGAAAGCAAGATGTGACCATATAGCGCTATACTCACAACATTTTATAGGCGTTCGTAACTTTTTGTGAACATCAGGATGACGAGTGTACCTACGTCAAAAAACAGTGATTTTATACACAATAAAGCAATATTTTAGCAATGTGCTTTTACAAAACTAGAGTCATTTAAAAAATTTAGTGAGTCATCAGTCTGATATCAAAATGATGGGTGTATTTTTAATCTAAGCAATTAATTAAAAAAAATACTTACCAACTAAGTATGAAAACACTAGCGTAGCAATGTTCCGGCAATGTGCTCGAACGTACCAAAAGCAGAATCAAATGCGGCGAAAGGTTTAAAAGTAATTTTGAAAATATTTTTTTTAGGTTTTAACGCCTGCTTATTTTATACTAGCAATCACGACCAAACGTATAGAGGGACATTTAAACCACAGGCGTCACTTAAGTGATTTGCGCCCTGTTTACCACCTCTTTCATATGCCTAAAAGAACAGTATCAAATGAATAATGTAACAAATGTCGTAAAGTATTATACAAATATCGTTATTAACGTTACAAGTTAAAGAAAAAAAACTGGGCAAATGCGAGTCGGACTCGCGCACTGAGGGTTCCGTACAAACTTGAAAGGTAAATTGCGGTTTACGAGGAGCGATGAACGATGAGGAACCCCCAAAATTTATTGTTTTGTTTTTCTATATTTGTGTGAAAATCTTCATGCGGTTCACAGAATACATCTACTTACCAAGTTTCAACAGTATAGTTCTTATAGTTTCGGAAAAAAGTGACTGTGACATACGGACGGACAGACAGACAGACAGGACGAATCCATAAGGGTTCCATTTTTTGCCATTTGGCTATACATCACAATCCCCTTATCTATAATGCAGGTGCAATATTAATAATGGTAAGGATATTGAACGTTTTATATACCATTGTGAGCCTATTTACTGTAACATCTGTATATTGTGTGAGAAAATAAATAAAATTGATTGATATATTGAATGTGTAACTATTCAGGTATTTAGGTATCGCTTTAGAAGAGTGCCCGTGTAGTTTCTTGCACGTTCTTCTTCATAGAGAATTATATTTTGGTATTAATGTGCAACTACCTTCATCTGACTGACTAACTCCTTGTTAATTCAAAAGTGTATTTGTTTAATAAAGCTGATAATTTGACATATTTGTCAAAAATTACAAAATTGTAGAATTGTCGCTAGTCGGCTGTGTATCTATTTATAATGTAAAAGGAGAAACTGACTGACTGACATATTAACGCACAGCCGAAACTACTGGGACTGAGAGTGTGAAATTTTGCACAAGGCATATTATGACGTAGGGGAGCACTAAGTGAGGATTTTCCAAAATTCACCCCCTAAGAGGATGAAACGGGGGTCCAAAGTTTTTCTGAAGAAACCTTTTTTCACGCGGGCGAAGCCGCTGGCAGAAGCTAGTGGGTAATAAAAGATTCAATATTGTCAAAAATCGACAGGTAAAATTTTGACACATTTGTCATTAAAAAAAACGAGACTTAAAAAAAATCACAGTCAAATTATTTCTTACAAAATAACGATGATAATTTAAAATTGTTGGATTATCGTGACAATTATGTCGACTTTTGACGTATTTGCAAATAATTTTATTTTATGATAAATGAGGCCAAAATATTTTTCTTTCAAGCAAAAATTTTTCACTGATGGTTTAATTGTATTTATTAACCCCCGACGGAAAAAAACGGGTGTTATAAGTTTGACGTATCTGTGTGTCTGTCCGTGGCATCGTAGCTCTTAAACGAATGGACCGATTTCGATGCGGTTTTCTTTGTTTGCAATTGTTTTGTAAAGTTATAAAATAAAATAAATAAAAAAGCCTTTTATTCCATGCAACAATGCAAATCAAATAAATAATTCATCATGCAATTTTAATAATATTCAAATCTAATCAATTTCAATAAATATCTAAAATCTAGTTTGATTTTACAATTTTCATAACATTATTATTATTTATGTATATTTAATTATTGTACTTACAAATGTCGATATGATTAAATATTTAATTAAAAAAAGAATATTTGTGAAGTTAAAGCTAAATAAATAAACTTCTTCATAATGCGGTCCCCTGACTCAGCGACGTTCATCTTTAAAATATTTATTGTTCTTTTAATGAAGTAAAAACGGCTGAATGAGTAATTTTTTAACTAATATTTTACTTTTTAATAGGTTTTTTTTGTGTCGGGGTTTTTTTTTATTTTAATTTTTTTACTATATTATTATGCTTTGAGTTTGAGACGCTTAAAGAGCCAATTTCACATTTATGTCCTGTCAGCTCCTTCATCAAACTATAGAAAGAAGTGGTCACTTCTATTCTACTGATACAACACGTGTAAACTATTTAAATATATTATTATCACCCTGAGGTTTAATTACTAAAGGAAAACAAGTTAATTAATCCCATGTGTTCTTAATGATTGTCTTGACAGTTAATGTTTATGGGCACAATTAATTGACGTTGTATGAACCGGGAACAATGAACGAGCGAATTGAAAGATTCATTCGTAAGGTCTGTCAATGCTGGTCCATATTCTTGGTAACTTCGATCCTGAATCTGGATCAGTCAGCTTGATTTTTCAGTACCTAAGCCTTAATATTAAATGTCACGGAACAGAAGGCGTTTTGAACCGACATACTATCGAACTAATTAATTACCGAACTAATGAGCAATTGCTGTGGGGTTTTTCGCTACAGGATTTTTCGCACTAAAGTTACATCGCACCAATAAAGCATCGATGCAATAAAACATCGTACAATTGAATTATCGACATATCGTGTTCGATATAATAAAAATCGAATCATCAAAACCCACTCCTGTTCCTTCTTTGCCTTCGTCCCAGGGCCCCGGGTTTCACTTTCACACTACCCGTGGCCCCAGTAGGCTTCGACCCTGCTGGGCCCCTACGATACTCCTGGGCCCCTACGATAAGTATCCCCCCGTGCGGATTGGTGGATGTCACATATTTTCGAATTTTATAGTAACAATTTAATTTTTAGTACGTAACCATCACTTATCTTCATGCACTTGTATCTGTATTATTTGGGGTCGATGCAACTTTTTATTTTCTTCTATTTTGTCCTGTACCTGTAACGCTATCACTAATTCTCTTTTGTTTCATATCACTCTTCACAATCCCTCCATCTTTTCTTTGGCCTCCCTCTCCCTCTTCATCCATCCACATGTACACTTATAACTCTTTTAGTTATGTATTTTTTTTATTAATAGAGAAACGAGTCACCCAAAGGGCAATGGAAAGGGTTATGCCCGGAGTTTCCTTGAGTGATCGCATCAGGAATGAAGATATCCGCAGGAGAACCAAAGTCGCCGACATAGCCCGAAGAATCGCCAAACTAAAGTGGGGCAGTGGGCAGGGCACATTGCTCGCAGAACAGATGGTCGATGGGGACGAAAGGTTCTGGTGTGACAACCACGTACCGGAAGACGCAGCGTTGGAAGGCCTCCCACAAGGTGGACCGATGCCCTGGTGAGGGTCGCGGGAATCCGATGGATGCGAGACGCACAGGACCGGTCGTTGTGGCGACGCTTGGGGGAGGCCTAGGTCCAACAGTGGACGACTTTCGGCTGAAATGATGATGATGATGATGACACTCTGTTCCTGGGTAAACTAGACCGAGAGAATTCATTTGAAGAAAACAAAGAGTGGGTTCAAACGATATGAAGTGTATATATGTTAATTGCAGTTTCATCTTTTGTCCAATGCATTTTCCCTAAAAAGAGGTCAAAGTCTCAATAAGTATGAAATAAAGGCCTTTCTTTAGTCAAACAAACCGAATCTTGGCTCACAGCCAGATATTATAACGGACAAAGATGAGACTGTGCGTCTCCTCTACATCGATTGACCCCATAGGTTTAGCGAGATGTTCTCACCTTTTATTTATTTAAACTTATTGTACAGCAGTGGTAAATGGGCAGACTTAATACAACATGGCTATCAGTAAACCTTTGGGTTAAAAAAGTCTACACTGTGGTAGGTGTGCACCATAATTAAATAATCTATTATCATAAATCATTTATTATCATATTATTATTTACTAGTTTTTTGTTTATCAGTTAGACCATCTCTGATGTTTTTGGGGTTTTTGAAACGGCAAGCATAATGGTTTGACTGGCCTGTTGGTCTAGTGGTTAGTGGCCCTGACTGCTATGCCGGAGGTCGTGGGTTCGATTCCCACCCAGGACAAATATTTGCGTGATGAGCATGATCATTTGTTCTGTGTCTGGGTGTAATTTATCTATATAAGTATGTATTTAGAAATACATAAGTATGTTTATCAGTTGTCTAGTACCCATAACACAAGCTCTGCTTAGCTTGAGACTAGACGGCGTTGTGTGATAGTTGTGGAATATAAAAATAATAATAATGTTCTCTCAGCTAGAACACATGTCTCCTCTCTGTAAGATCATCCTCACAAAGGCAGTTTACCACGAGGTCCCAGCACATTTCTAAAATGTTTTTGGTTGTGGTCTAATTAGACACTCATAGGGATTGTTTTATTTATTACTAGCGACCTGCCCCGGCTTCGCACGGATACAATGCTGATACTAAATAAACTATAGAATGACTATATATACAACGTTTACAGCTTTTTTGTTATATAATTGGCCATGAGAAAAACACTCAACAACCGCTATGTCCCTGCATTTTAAATCTGTAATATCTTTGAAAATATTCATTTAAATTACATGCTGTAAAGGGCCATATTGATCTATATGAAATGCACAATGTATTTAAGGTACTTAATTGGATAAGGATTAATGCTGTATTGCTTAAAATCGCTTCGTAAATAAGCCATTATTTCTCATAAAAAGTAAAGGATGAAAAATGGTTATTGTTGGTTATCCCTAAGAAATAGACATATGTATACTATTGCGGAGTTTTTTGTAGACATTTACTGTTGTACTTTATTTTGACCCCTATGTAGTTATCAGGAAACACAGACTCCGGCAGGGAATTCCACTCCATAGCTGTACGGCGGTACGCATATAATGTGTTGGGTGATGAAATAAATTTTATATAGTAAAAGCACGTGCCTAGGTTCGAATCTCAAATCAAAAATGAATGGGGAGATCTTGTGAGTTTTTGTTTTTTATCAAACTATAATCTTTTATATAATAAACAAATTCTCTCTGATTAAAAAGTAGTTCATTAGTAATATATTATACGTAACAGTTCGTCATCTGACCTTGTAAATCCATTTCGTTCCTTATTGGCATGGTGCCATGGTACGTTGTCGTCACCGCTATACACCATCCATTGCTCGTTCAATTAGAAAAGTTGGGATGCAAAATAGTTGTTGGTGATCATTGTACCATATGTAATGAAGTTCGTTCGTTGTTTACGTAGGTTTCAGTAGTTGATCTGAAGTTGTGGGCACCGATCGATCGTTAGGGGGAACGCACAGAGAGCTTGATTAATTTTTGAATAAGACTCATCATCATCTTCCTGCCCTTGTCCCGTGTTATTTGGGGTCGGCGCAACACGTTTTTTTCTTCCATTCTGCCCTGTCACTCGTCATACTATCACTAACTTCCTTTTCTTTCATATCACTCTTCACACAATCCATCCATCTTTTCTTTGGTCTCCCTCTCCCTCTCCATCCATCCACATGTAAACTCATAACTCTTTTAGTAACATGCGTTTCATCTCTCCTCTTCACATGAATTTTTGAATAAGACCATTCAGACATAATGAGAAATATAGAGAATTTCTATATCTAGAATACCTAGCAGCTGTAAGAGTGATTTCTGACTATAATGATGAACAAGTTTCAAAATGATTTAAAGGAGATGAGATGTATATTTAGTTTACTTGAGATTTTAAACTATTAAATTGGTATAATTAGCACCAATTTTTTTTTAAACGAGCTGAGTATTGACAAATATATGCTCACAGATCACAATACTATTATTAAGGCGAAAATTTGTGATGGTGTGTGTGTGTGTGTGAGAGTGTATACATATATATACATGTTTTGTACCCCTTTACGCTTGTTTAAGCATAAAGGGGTACAAAACATCAGCTGTTTAGCTGAAAGGATTAGTATGAAATTCAGTATAGATGTGGGACATGGGATACTTTTTATCCCAGACATTATTACATTTCCTTGGTATAATTTTCGATTTTCAGACTAACAAATTCATATAGACAGCAGAAACTACCGTTAAAATATATCTGGAATCAAAACTATTGAATAATTTGATGATGTGGAGTAAATTAATTTCAAAAACTAGAAATATGATTCGCTTCGCTTAGAATTGAATAATGAACAGAAAATACATACAGTAAAAAGACTCAGAGATACTGAAGTAAAAAGTACAAGATCAATATTCTGTTATTTGGCATTCGTTTCCATAATCCGCGCTGCCAAATTCAACCCAAACGTTTTCCCTTCCAACTGTACGTCAGTCTTACGCTGACTTTGAAATACACGCGCGTGCGAAGCTTTCAGTCCAGTGTCGTCAAGGAAGTGTGGTGGGTGAACGTGTGACCATGACCACAAAGTGTGACCACAATGACGAAACCCCAGTGTCCTTCGAGGAAGCCCTGGATAAGACAGGTATTGACGAAAAGTCCAATAAAATTTATAAATTTTTCAAATGATCTTTTAAAGTGTTTATAAATTTTGCGGTAATTTAAGGGTTTCTATTTGAGTTCATAATTTGAATCTATCCTTTGTTTCTAGAATTTCAGTCTTAGTGAAGTTATTTGCGATAGTTTTCGTATTCCTGCTTGTCATAACGATATTTTTGGGAAGTTTCCAAAAGTGTTTATTTTTCTTGTTCCCAGTTTGTTGTGTAAACACTTTCACGAGTAAAACTATGCGTTCTATTGTTGTGTTGACTTCTCTTTCTCTCTGTAAATCTCGGTTATTGAGGAAAATGTTTTAAAATTTTTATTCACATTTCCCGGTCATTGCTCCGGTTTTCATTATAATTAGATTGTTTTGGTTTTTTTTTGCTCGTCTGAAAGTAATGCTTTTACGATTCAATTTGAAATTGGTGGAGTTCTTTCGTAGAACTCACAGATTAGCGAATGTATACAATGGTATACATTCGCTGATGAAGAGATGCTCTTACTTAACAGAGCTGATTTTACTGAAATAAATAAGATAACCATTCTATGAGTAGACGTGATAGTAAATACAAAGTTAATAGATGATATTGCTGAAAGAAATTGTTTACAACAGATTTCAATGATTGATAATTATATAGATGAAGGAAAATTACTTGAGGAAAACTTTAATAGTCTAGAATTGGTAACATGAATGGACACAAAATGATGCCTTCATCGACTATTGATAGATTTAAGTACAGATATTCTATTAAAATTTCACAAAGGCGGCTTTGTCTTGTATGCATAACATAAATTGTACACGTGGAACTACACAGATTCATGTACACAATGCGTCTGTGTGCGTACAACCAGCGCATCAGACTTACGCACACAGACTAAAATGTGCACATGAGTCCACAGACACATCCAAGAAGAACCTGCCTTGGTAAGATAGAACAACTGTAAAAGTATAAACTTACCTACGTTGAAAAACGAAATGGACTCTCATAACAAACTTTTAATATAAGATTTACACGTAACTAGCGTCTGGCGAGTGAGTGATTCTATTTTGTACAATTTTGCCTCATCATTGGGTACCTTCGGGAACCAATGATGAGGTAGATGGTGAAACACGCTTGCCAAGAAGGAACCACTCTTGTCTTAAATGCCCCTAAATTGTACTTGTAGCTATCAGGAAGCAGATACTTGCAGGGAATTCTACAACTTAGCTGTATGCACAATGATTGTGCTTCCAAATCGTTTTGCGATCGTATGGATGTCCACCATGTACCGGTGGCACATCGCCGTACGTTTGAAGAGGTTAGATCATAGGTAGATAAATAAAATTAAACAAGTTCCATTTATTCATATAAATAGTAAAAAACACCTGCCAAGTGTTAAATTATTTCGTAAATGCCTAGACCAGCAAAGATACCTTACAGAACTTGTAGTATGGTCGCAGTATCCAACAGTAAAACCGATTTATCAATCAGTTTTGTAATGTACATCGAAGACCCTTTCATTTCATACTTCACTTGGACACATTTGCACATATTCAGTTGTTCTTTCACAATTTTAGCCTCCTCACCCTTTTCTTGTAAAAGCTTGAATTGATATGGATCAAACATACCTAAGAACTTGTTTAATTAAGTCACATATGAAACAAAAAATAACCTTCGAAATCGCCTCACTTTTCTGGCAACCCCTCTTGTGTTAGTTGAGCGTTAAAAAAAGTAATGATTACGTTTATTTATTTATTACATACTTTATTGTATTAAGAACAAGAAACACATTATAATTATTATTTTTTGGTGGAATTAGATATCCATTTGGTAAAGCGATTTTATAAAATGTAGTAAATTATTGTTTCAATATTTATATTGGTGACATGTAGACGCTTCATCAACCATTTTCTACGAAGAAGAGTAATTTGTGAGGTCCCAAAGACCTCACAAATTACTCTGGGTCTACTGGGTTACGAAACCGTAAAAAAAGTACACAGCTCAAACCTTTGTGGTTTTTAGCTTATATACGTAATAAATGTTTCCACGGTAACCCCATATTCCAATTTCCTGCGAAGCAGCGAACCTCCTTGCTGGCCAACCACCGTGGGATTTGGAGGCAACAGCCCTTGCACGCATGCACGATCTGCGCATGGAGATGCAACGCCGGGGCGAAACTCCGCTGCCACGCCAAATCGCGGCATGGCGGAAAGACTCCCGGCGGGATCTCATGGTGGAATGGCGACAGCGACTGTCGCAACCCAGTGCTGGGCACGCCATAATGGTGGCGATAAGTCCTCTCTTTGAGGAGTGGCTGGAAAGACCTCATGGCGTCCTTACCTACCGCATGACGCAGGTCCTCACCGGACATGGTAAGTTCGGGAGGTTCCTACACTGGATTCGTGCGGAAGAAACGCCCGGGTGCCAACATTGTGTGGACCGCCCGGAGGACACGGTGGAGCATATGGTAGAGGTATGTCCCGCCTGGGCAGCACCGCCATGTCCTCGTGGGGGCGATCGGCGGCATCGATTTCTCGCGCCGGGCCTTGGTACAGGCCATAGTCCGGAGCGAGGAGGAGTGGCAGGCGGTTGCCTCATTCTGCGAAGCAGTAATGCTAGCAAAGGAGGCGGCCGATCGCGTGAGGCAAAGGTCCTCACGCCCCAACCGCCACCGGGATTCCGATCCCGATTTCCGGCCACCATAGACGCGGGCTTGCGGACGGCGAGCGATGGGTGGCTCGCCGTCCGTTCGTCCGGCAACCGTCCGGACCGAGCCCAAGTCGTCGACGGCGTGTACTGTTCCATGCGCGCCTCAAGGAGATGTCAGCAACCGTAGGAGCCCAGCAGGGTTGAAGCCTACTGGGGCCATGGGTGATGCGAATAAGATCCCCGGGATAAAAAAAAACCCATATTCCAAAATAGTGCGATTTTTTTTTAATTTTTATATTGGTCATAAATATATGATATTACAGAATATATAAAACCCAAAAAAAAACAAATGAATAACCAATTTTAAAAAGAAATAAGATTGCCTTTAATATAAATATAATCTTATTCTTTTCGAGTCGATGTTCTCAAACTAGATTTCTTCTAACCAGTACTTAGCAACCTGTATAGCTCTATTATTGGACTCGTATAAATTCTGAAAAGTGCAGGTGGTTAATAAAAAAATCTTCTTCTTCCTGCCCATATCCCATATCACTTGTGGTCGGCGCAACATGTTTTTTTTCTTTCATTCTGTCCTGTCACCCGACACACTATCACTAACTCTTCATATCACTCCTCACACAATCCATCCATCTTTTCTTTGGCCTCCCTCTCCCTCTCCATCCATCTACATGTATACTCAGAACTTTTTTAGTAACATGCGTTTCAGCCCTCCTCTTCACATGACCATACCAAGACAAACGATTGCCTTTCATCTATCAGTCAATCCCAAGTTATAACTGCTCAAAGTGATCTGTTTTTAGAAACAACTACCTCATGGGTAACTACCTCAATAATGTATGGTCTTTCATCTCTATTGATCGTAATTTATAATTTATTTTGTGTTTATCTATCCAGGCAATGGGCTCTACAACATCCTCCTAGTAATGACCTGCTCTCTCATTCTCCTGGCCATCGGTGTAGACCTGTTCGGGTTCAGCCTGGTGGTTGCAGCCGCATGTGACCTGAAACTGACTGTCCCGCAGAAGGGGATCCTCACTTCTTTACCTTTTGTTGGTAAGAGTATACCTAGAAATATTTTTTTTTAACTTTAGCCTTAAATATAGATCTATCACCATATCGGCCGGTTCCCAGCTAATAGAATCTAGCTGAATATCCAGCTTTCTACATGGACCGACTGCCTATCTGATTACAACAACCTAGTCGTTAGGTAGGATATTCTTTGGCAAGTTGAATGTCAGATTGACGTGCTTCTGACTGTCTTTAATAACTATCAAATAATTAATGACTGTTGGAACCACCTTCTTTACGTTTTTTCCGAGGTTGGGAGGAACGGATCGGTTAGGTCACATAAATTTGACATAAAATTATGTCATAACCAGAGGTCGGAATTAGGTAGAGTTATTTAAGTACTTATACTTTAGAACATATTTTAACTTTATTATTAAACAATTTATATGAAACTTAAATAATAGCTAAACTATTTATACTAAAACCGAACTATGTACATACAAACTATAAAAACTATTATACTAAACCTAACTATGTACATATAATACAAAAACACCTATTACACTCAGGCGTCGAAGTACTCCTCCACATCGCTGTCATCCGGAAATGTGCCCAGAAGGCTGGCAGCATTGCCACGTTGAATGGCAATGCTAATTCTTTGGGCGAAGAACGAGCCAGCCCTCTGGTCACGCAAAGTGTCGATCAGACGGCGTGAAATTTCCTTAAAAAGGAGACGCGCACTCGGACCCCATGACCCAGCGTTTCGACCCCAAACGGCTCAAAACTGTAATTACCAATAAGATTACAGTATTTGCGCCGTTTGAGGGTCTCAGCAGCCGCAGCGGCAGCGCCGGCACAGCCCGCCGAACTAAGAACATGGGATGGCGCAAGGGTGTCGACACAGGTTGCGTCCCTCACCAGAGGCCTACCCACCTTCCACGGCACCAACGTCATACCATCTGGTCTCTTCCCATCGTCACGTACCAAGCCGCTAGGTTCTAATACGGCAGGTACGCCAGCGGTGACGAGAGCTCGACGAATAATGTCGTTGATGCTAGCGTGCCGTGCTATGCGGCCAGCGCTCCTGCAGCAGGACAGGCCATGGTGTCCGAGGCTGTCGACAGCTTCGCCACAGTGGCACCGATGTGGAGCAACACAAGGTGCGCCTAAGCTTAAGCAGATTGCGAGCCGCAACGAGGCGTCATCCATCATAGTGCCTATGGTGGATGACGGGAGTGCCTGAAGTCACAAACCCGACTCCCATTCCTCTACAGCCAGCAGACGCGCTCGCTCAGCAGTACTTGACGACGTATTCATTAGGTTGTTCCGTACAATACTGCAGAGCGGCACATCCCACCGTCTCTGCGAGGACAGGTTGTCGGGCAAATCCGTGTTGAGACAAGCCATTTTCCAAGCGTTCAACGCATCGGACAAGCACGGTACCTCAACATTAACCAGTGAGGAAGATAAAATATTCCTGATTAAAGTTTCAGTACTGTGCACCGAGGAGAGGAAAGCTGGTATAACTATACTTGAAATTTTGCGGACGCCGAGGCCACCTAGCCGGATGGGAAGAGTGGCTTGCTGCCATGCTCGGTCGTCCAAGGCCACATTTAGGATCGAAGATAGTGTGTTCCTAATACTTATACTGATTTCATACATCGAAAGAATAAAGTGGTTATGCCTCAAATCCCGAGATTAATTTTAAAGAGCAGATTTTTTTATGACACTATCAGAAATATAGCAGAAAAAATTTCATCCTGCATTAATAGAAGTGTATAAATTAGTTAACCTCACCTCAGGTGACGTAGAGAGATCTTTTTCAATGAAAAATACTAATAGAAATTGTATGTTAATTATCTTTGTTTTATTTGTCTTATCTATCTCTGAGGTTTTTATTATTATTTATTTTTTATATTGTTGGTCACACGGGATTTTTCATTAGAAATCTCGGGAAGATCCATATTAATATCAACATTTCGATGCAAGTACATATTTGGTACAGATGCGAGTATATTAGGGGAAGTTTGAAAGTGGCGCCAGTGACTGAAAAGTTGAAAGGGAATCATTTGTCTTGGTATGGTCATGTGAAGAGGAGGGATGAAACGCATGTTACTAAAAGAGTTATGAGTTTACATATGGATGGATGGAGAGGGAGACCAAAGAAAAGATGGATGAATTGTATGAAGAGTGATATGAAAGAAAAGGAAGTTAGTGATAGCATGACGAGTGACAGGGCAGAATGGAAGAAAAATACGTGTTGCGCCGACCCCAAATAACACGGGACAAGAGCAGGAAGATGGTGATGATTTCGATGCAAGTACATGAATAACTCTACCTAATTCCGACCTCTGGTCATAACAAAAGATTAACCAGTTTGATTTAACTTGCGCAGGAAGGAACTTAGAATCAAATATGTTTGGATATGAAAATATCCAACCGAAAAAACAGCTAGTTTATTGATAGGCTTATCTTCTAGTCCTTAAGCCTATCAATAAACTCTGCATGCAGATTGTGTTGCCCAACTGTTACTGTATTTTGCATTTTACAAATTTTTGTCTTCAATAAGGCAAGGTTCGATCGAAACAAACGTATTGTTGGCCGCTGACTGTGAGCGCGCGTTACGCAGTTTACCGCTTTCCCATATATATTAACGTCTGGTTCACATCGAACCGACTATACGCTAATTACGTAGTGCGTTGTCGCTGACTGTCGGTGGCCGATTATAGTACTACGCGTAGCAAGGCTACTCTATTGCTCACACAAGTAACGCATTCTACGACAAAGCGTATTGTCTGTTTAGTGAGAATGTGTACTGCACTGACACTGACTGAGTCCACGTTCATACTGGGGCTGACAATGAGCAAATTCACTCTCTGCGGCGGATAATAAGTTTTGGTGTAAACGATGCCTAAATATAACAATCCCTCCATGTGTTTTTTATACCTGCGTCTCTGTATAGAAATGCAGACACATATAGGGTGACTGGTAATTAGTGACCGATACTTAATTAAACACATGATTGTACTCATGATTACAAACAACTTTCCCAAAGAAACTTTTTTTTATATTCTCATTAGTTTTAGCACAATAATAAAACAGCTGATTAAATAGGCGCGCGCGCCTGCGACCGGCGACCGCTCAGCTGTTAGCCGCGTGACGCCGTCGTACCTACAATAGTGATAGAACACCCGCGCGGCTTGCAAATAGGTGTACGTACCTAATCAGTGAAGGTACCTGCAAACGAGTGAGTATATAAAAAAAGTTTCTTTGGGAAAGTTGTTTGTAATCATGAGTTAAATCACGTGTTTAAGTATCGGTCACTAATTACCAGTCACCCTATATATGTCAATTGTTTAATTTATTAACGTTTTCTTTAGACATTGCATCTTTAAATGTAACACAATAATTTCGTTCTACAGTGTCTACATACTAATACAACTTCAATTTCCTTAATAAAATAGTAGTATGAACAATAATAAAACAATTGACTGATAGGCTATCATTTGAGACCATTTCTATTAGAGCTGAATTTCTTTTGATGAAATGTTTCTTAGTATTTCCTTCTGTTTCCAGGTATCCTCCTGGTATCCTATCTATGGGGTTACGTGTCTGACACCAAGGGTCGTCGGTTTACCCTCGTGATACCTCTGCTGCTGTCTTTCATACTGTCCTGCATCAGCAGTCTGTCTCCTCATTGGCTGTTTCTGGGACTTGTCAAGTTTCTGTGTGTTTGTTTGTAAGTCTAAATTATTTTTACTTTTTAGCCTTTAGTATAAGCTGTATACTGCTCAATTGGCAGTACGTTTCGTTTTGATTGATTGACTCATGTTTTCTATTCTATACTTTATAAAAACACTGGGCTCTCTGGCTGACTCGGACTCGCGCACTGAGGGTTCCGTACAAACTTACCTATGAAAACATGTCAATTCCCGAATTGAGTTACGAAGATTTTTCCGAATCGCAAAAAAAGTATTTTTTGTGATTTAACTACAAATTTACAGTTTTCTGATTTATTCCTATATTTATACTCTAGGATCTTGCTTTTTTTGAATTTTGATTCCTTTGAGAGTATTGAAATGTACGTTTTTTTGCTACATAAACGGCCGTATTTTTTTTCCGTTAACTTAGAAGTTTGATTTTTTCACAGCTTCAAGGGACCGTAGAATTGGTTTTAATTTCAACTCGATGCCTCCACGCGTTTCTGAGATAAAGAGTCTTGTCAGACAGACAGACAGACAGACAGACAGACAGATGGACGGACAACAAAGTGATCCCATATGGGTTTATTTTTCCTTTTGAGGTACGGAACCCTAAAAATGTCTGTTTCTTAACTTTTGTTGATAACATAGTGACACCTTAGGTTAAAGTTATTATTATTTATTTGGTGCCACGGTAGATAATTATACCTTTTTTATGTTTAGTTGCTACCTGAATGCAATCTTTTAGCAAAAACATAATCTCATTTTTCATAATCATCAGAAATGATTCATTTCAACCGAAAGACGTCCACTGTTGGACATAGGCCTCCCCTAAGCGTAGCCACAACGACCGGTTCTGTGTGTCTCGCATCCATCAGGTTCCAGCGACCCTCACCAGTTCATCGGTCTACGCCTTCCAACGCTGCGTATTCCGGTATGTGGTCGCCTCTCTAGAACCTTTTCCCCATCGACCATCTGTTCTGCGTGCAATGTGCCCTACTCACTGTCACTTAAGTTTGGCGACTCTTCTAACTATATCAGTAACGTCGGTTCTCCTGCGGATATATTCATTTTGGATGTGATGATCACACAAGGAAACTCCGAGCATAGCCCTTTCCATTGCCCTTTGGGTGACTTTAAGTTTTCGTATGAGGCCCATTATAAGCGCCCACGTTTTAGAGTCATATGTCATCACTGGCAACACGGACTGGTCATAGACTTTCGTCTTGAGACACTATGGTATATTGGACAAGAAGATTCGAGTCGGATTCGATGATTGACCTCTTTCTCGAAGTTACCTAACCTACCCAACTGGACCGTCCGTCCCAGGTAAACGTAGTCGTCTACAATTTCTCATCTTTATCCTAATTTATTTGGAGGTGGAGCGATATCTATTTTTTTTATTTATCTTACATCTATCATTACAGTTTTTTTTTATTCCCCAATGCGATGAATTCGCATATACTAAGAACTATAACTAACATAAAATCATTGCTTAAGGCTCGCCTTTGTATAGTATTTTTATTAGTGCATACGTTTTTAATATATAAATATTCCTTGCGAATTCACCTAGAGTACAACAAAACATGTTCGTCTTTGGATTCAGTTAATAATAGTCAATTTTTTCCTTCGTGATATTTGTATTAGTCGTCATGTCATTTGTCACAGTCTACTACCAAGTAAAAACATTTAAATTACTCTAGCTTGCGTTTCTCTATCAATGCTTTGTTGGAATATTATCTCGCAAATTCTTCAGCAATTCTTTTCACTATAAAGATCACCACCATAGTTTTCCTTTTGTACTAACTAAGCTAAGCTTGGAGTTTCCTTGCGTGATCGCGTCAGAAATGAAGATATCCGCAGGAGAACCAAGGTTACAGACATAGCCCGAAGAATCGCCAAACTTAAGTGGCAGTGGGCAGGGCACATTGCTCGCAGAACAGATGGTCGATGGGGACGAAAGGTTCTGGAATGTCGACCACGTACCGGAAGACGCAGCGTTGGAAGGCCTCCCACAAGGTGGACCGATGACCTGGTGAGGGTCGCGGGAATCCGATTCATGCGAGACGCACAGGACCGGTCATTGTGGTGATATTTGGGGGAGGCCTATGTCCAACAGTGGACGTCATTCGGCTGAAATGATGATGATGATGATGATGACTAACTAAGCTTGCGTAATGACTCCGCAATCTTTTGAAAGCTAAAGAAAGTCTCATCTGCAGCTTCATGGAAAAATCCGTCAGCTTCAAAACAATCAATATTGTCATCATTTCCCATATTGCACGGGACTTATTAATTTGACCCGTTTAATTGTGTGGAGCATATACCGAGATACCAACTGGCCGACTACCATATGTGCCATATTTCGCCATTTGATCATGAATGTTCAAGTGTTTATTGGATAGAAGATTCGAGAAAACCGACAGTGGAAAAGTTTTGATGGAGCTATTTTTGGCTTGTTTGTATTTAGTGGTTGCTTCAGGATCACAGATCAGTAAATTTATCTGTGTTCGGTAAGATTTTTGTCACAGTTTAAAAGTGTGTTTGAGACTGAGAAGTTGTGTTTGAGAGAGAAGAATTGTCTGTAATGTGATGTGGTGTCCGTGGAGTTTCCTGCACGTTCTTTTCCATAGAGATCTATGCTTTAGAACGTGCAGATAGCTCAATTTTTTTTGACTAATAATGCACGTAGCAGAGATGAGCATGTTAAGATGGATGTGTGGTGTGACGAGAATGGATAAAGTGAGAAATGAGTATATTAGGGGAAGTTTGAAAGTGGCGCCAGTGACTGAAAAGTTGAAAGGGAATCGTTTGTCTTGGTATGGTCATGTGAAGAGGAGGTATGAAACGCATGTTACTAAAAGAGTTATGAGTATACATGTGGATGGATGAAAAGGGAGAGGGAGACCAAAGAAAAGATGGATGGATTGTGTGAGAAGTGATATGAAAGAAAAGGGAGTTAGTGATAGCGTGACGAGTGACAGGACAGAATGGAAGAAAAAAACATGTTGCACCGACCCCAAATAAAACGGGGCAAGGTCAGGAAGATGATGATGATGAATTGACCTTGATAAATCAAAATTGGTAAATGGTTCAATCGAAATAAATGCTTTGAGATGAGTTTGAGATGCAGAGGAATGAGAAAGCTGCGAGATTGTTCGAAAGAGTTACAGTGGCCCTGGAACGCAAAGGGTAACTGAAGGAACACGGAAGGGTCATCATCATGTTTCTGCCCTTGTCCCGTCTTATTTGGGGTCGGCGCAACACGTTTTTTTCTTCCATTCTATCCTGTCAACTGCCATGCTATCACTAACTTCCTTTTCTTTCATATCACTGTTCACACAATCCATCCATCTTTTCTTTGGCCTCCCTCTCCCTCTCCACTCATCCACCTGTATACTCATAACTCTTTTAGTAACATGCGTTTCATCCCTCCTCTTCACATGACCATACCAAGACAAACGATTTCCTTTCAACTTTTCAGTCACTGGCGCCACTTTTAAACTTCCTCTAATATACTCATTCCGTGAAGGAACACGGGAGGGTAATCAGTAAAAATCAGACACTCCCTTTCGCTCCATGTAGAGCGAGAGGATTTATTTGATGATATCCCACTCGAAAAACCAAAAAAAAACTGGGCAAGTGCTAGTCGGACTCGTGCACTGAGGGTTCCGTACAAACTTACCTATGAAAACATTTCAATTCCCGATACGAAGATTTTAAAAGTTTTTTTTGTGACGTAACCACAAATTTACAGTTTTCAGAATTTTTCCTATACTTGTGCTATGATACCTTGCTTCATGCCAAATTTCAGGATTCTAGGTAAACCCTATGAATTTTAATTCCCTTGAGAGTGTCGAAATACACGTTTTTTTCGACATAAACGGTTCCGTTTTTTCCTTTTGAGGTACGGAACCCTAAAAAAGAGATATAAGGGACATTTCGTCCCGACATTTTTGAGCATGAGGACGGTTATATATAAAAAAAGGAAAAAAACAAGAAAAAAAAAAAAAAAAAAACGATGAATGGACTGCGTGGAAGATGATATGGCGCGAAGAGGGAAGAATCCTCACACGACTTCTAACAGTTAGCTAAGACATTAAGTAAGGGTAAGAAACTAATGATAATGACTTACCATGTCAAATGTGCATGTCCTAGATGAGGTATATGCATACTATAATAGATAAAAAGAAGACTTAATGGGATGCAACTCGACATACATTTTCACTGTTTTTCATACAACCCCTCTTACGCGATTATGACGTTATTACACATTTTTCATTAGATATTTTGGAAAAACAGTATCATGTGGATATTATTTAGGCTTCTTTTGAAATCAGTTTATAAATTTGTATAAAACTAATCCAATAAAGACCTCAGAAATTCCGCTATTTTGCATGAACTTTGACACTTCGTAATTTAATCAAAAATTAAAAAAGTCAAAAAAGTATAACAATAGAAGCCTTCTAAATGATGTAAATTTTTTCATATACTTTTAAGGGTTTAAAAAAAAAACACGTGTTTCCTGGAACAAGTTTTGTAAAATATTCGAGTAAATTACGGAATTACCGAATGCTAACATAGTTTTCAGGCGTTTTCTCTCTTTTTTCGCGTTGCCTTTTCGTCAAACATCGCGTTGGATTGCGTTAGATGAAGTAGCAAGCTTTTAAGCCATGCTCGATGTTGACGATAGGCGAGTGGAAAAGGACCCTTTTAAGTTTGCTCTAAACGAAGTTAAGTACTCTCAGTTGAAAGAATATTTTATTATTAACAGTATGAAGCTGCACCTGGTGAAGAAAACGTTAAACGGCGCTAATTTAACAACTTTTCTGATTGAGCCGTTTGGAGTTGAAACACTAGGGACGTCGGGTCCGCGTGCTCATCGAGTTGTTTGGGATATAACTAAACAGCTATAAGTCGACTCTTCACGCGACCATTGAGCCAAGCTTTCTTAGGCCAACGAATCCACATTGCTATTCAAAGTGGCAATGCTGTCAGCATTGTAAGCTTTCTTTCCATTGAAAGCAATGTGGACAATTCTTTTTATGCTTATAGTGTTCTTTTATGACCGGCCATTTTTTATGTTTTTTATTGTTATCACAGATTCGTAAAGAATTAAGACTGCGCATTGTCAGTTCTAGTTGATCGCTTATCGATCGACTATAACAATCGACTACTTACACAAAGTATTTTATGTTTGTTTTTATGGTTTTATCGTGTAATGCTTTATTATTACAATCTTTAGTTTGTTTATTGTTTTTAGTTCGTAAGATGTTGCTAGCCGTTCAACGACTCGTCGACGACGGCTGGCGCTGAAAATCAGCGCTGTGGCTCTGTCCAGCACATGAGCCCCAGCATTTTGCTGAGCGCTGGCCGTTTTGCATGAATGTGTCGCATAATTTAACTTTTTTGTGTAATATGTTATTATTATTATTTTTTTAAGTTATGTGTCATGTTTGTGCAAATAAACTGTTTTTCTTTCTTCTTATACACGCTTGTACATACTAATTTTCAGTTTGTGTATTTAAACAAACTTCTTCGTTCATAAGGTATTTAGCAATACATAAAGATACATTAAACCTAATGTTTAATGTATCTTTGTGTATTAGGAATACAATATACCTATTAAATTATTTATTAATTTAAATTGTATATAAATATATTTAGATAGGTACGTAGTGCTGAATATCTTATGAATGAAGATATAAATAGTAGTAAAACGAAATATAGCTTCGAAGTTATTTGAAGGTTAAAATACCATTATATACGTAACAGGAAATCCCGGGTGCTTCCTTAAAGATATATCATGGCGCTCATAAATAACACGGCAAATCATCAGATTTTTTCTTTTATTTATATTAGAATCTTGAAGAGGCGCCAGCCATTTTAATTTTACTTCCTCAGAATACAGAAGACTGATTGATTGTATATTATAAACTGTATTATTTTTCATATTTAAGGGCCTTGTCTATCTTTTACGATTTAATAAACAGTCTAGTCTAATTCTTTGATATAATATATGTTTTTAGGTATTCAATAAATCTACGATGAAATCGATATTTCGTGGCCAGATCTGAGAATTGATCATTTCATGATGAAAGAAAGAAATAAAGTTTATTTCTTTCTTCACTCGCCTATCGTCAACATCGAGTATAGTTTAAAAGCTTGTTACTTCATCTAACGCAATCCAACGCGATGTTTGACGAAAAGGCAACGCGAAAATAAAGAGAGATAACGCCTGAAAACTCTGTTAGCATTCGGTAATTCGGTAAAGGAAATACGTGTTTTTAATTGTTATACTTTTTTGATTTTTGAGTAAATTATGAAGTGTCAAAGTTCATGCAATATTGCAGATTTTCAGAGGTCTTTACTGGATTAGTTATACACAAATTTATAAATTGATTTCAATAAAAGCCTAGATGATATCCACAAGATACTGTGTTTCAAAAATATCTAATGAAAAATGTGTAACAACGACATAATCGCGTAAGAGCGGTTGTATGAAAAACAGTGAAAATGTATGTCGAGTTGGATGCCCTTTAAGCCTCTTGAGTATGCTACAGCTCACTATCTCAAAGCTGTTTTAATCTAAATTTTTAGTCTTTTCGTCAACAATATCTTCATAAGTATTTTCTTGTTTTCCAGTGCGTGTGCAGCCAACTCTGCCACCTACACCCTGGTCGGAGAGTCATGTTCACAGCGAGTGAGAAACCGGTACATGCTGCTCATGACCTGCCTGATCCTGCTGTCACCGGCCGTTGCTGGGGGTATGTGTATAAAGTCAGGATCGTAGTATTATTCTGTGTGGTAATACTGCCTCGTTGGTATCGTGGTCGCAAGCGCGACTGCTGAGCGTGGGGTCCTGAGTTTGATTCCCGAGTCAAAAGTGCTACTGGGTTTTTTAATTACGCACCTCTCATCAATATGAGAATCGAAGGTTGTGGATAACATGTTTTTTTTTTTAGGTGGGAAAATCATCTAATGACAAATCGCGCTCTTTGGCGGAGCAAATCAAAATAGTAATTTTAATATTTTTCTTTTTCAGTTCTCACCTACCCGACTCTCAAGCTAGATTTAGAGGTAGAACTCTCCTGGTTGAACATCGTGTACAGACCTTGGAGGCTACTTATCGTGGTCCTGGCTTTACCATCAGGTCTTGGAGCCCTGGCCATCTACTTCTTCTGCGAATCGCCCAAGTTCCTCTTCAACTCGGGCAGAAGTGATGAAGCTTTGGATGTGTTGAAACATATTTATGCTGTTAATCATAGAGGCTCTAAGGAGGAATATACGGTAAAGTTGTGTTTATACTTTTACCCTCCAACTTGAACCTTTCTAATGAAGTGTAGAGTCATAGTGATCCAGGGTGTCTTACGAATACCTTGGATCCAGTACATGATTCTGGACCCCCCAGTGGTGGAATTATTCGTCGAGTATTTTCCCATTTTTTTTTAAATCTTTACGTTTTTTAATTTATACTGTATAAAATCGTTATTCTAACATTTTTAAAAATGAATGAATTACTTTTAAAATTAAAAATGTCATCGGGGTTTGTAGTGTGCGTGTATGGTGTCTCGTGTATGCAGGATGGTAAATAATATTCGGATGAGGAATTCACTTGGTTTATTTAGATCACTCAACAGTTCACATTTACACTTAGTTACAGGATACAATAGATTCGCGGTTCGGTGGCAACTGGCCTATGTGAGGTCTACGGCGCGATTGCCTGGCAGGCGTCGCCTCTACGATTCCATTGAATATTGCTTACATGGCGCTTGATGACGTAGTGCGCCCGCTACAGGGTTGATTAAAATAACGATTTTATCTACCCCAAAATTCTTTTTAATTCAATTTTTTTTTTTACTAAAAATATCATCAGGTTTGGTTAGAATAACGATTTTACACAGTTAAAATTAAAAAAAAAAGTACAGATTTTTATTTAAAAAAATTAGGAAAAAGCCGAGGACAAATTACACCACTAGGGGGTCCAGAATCATGTACTGGATTCGTTTCCGCGTCGATGTCAAAGACACCGTGTATGTAAATATAGCCGACGGTTTGTGTGTCGCTCTATTGGTTTACGAACAGCATAAAGGCTTGTATTCAAACATAGCATAGCAGAGCATAATCAGCCTTATAATGTTCCCGGCGCTGGAACTCAGGCCTCCTCTCTAGGAGAGGGAATAGATGAATCCACCACGTGAGCCCAGTGCTTATTAGTGAATGACACATGACCACGAATTTTTCTCATTTCATTGACTTCATTGACTTTATTCATTTGCGCTCGGAGAATATTTTGATTGAGATTGATTGAGAGCAAAGGGACGGTTGGACCGATGACTTGGTAACGGTTGCGGGAGTCCGATGGATGCGAGACGCACAGGACCGTTCGTTGTGGCGACGCTTGGGGGAGGCCTATGTCCAGCAGTGGACGTCTTTCGGCTGAAATGATGATGATGATGAAGGGACGGTTTTATTGTTGTCTTGGCGATCGACTCAAGATCCTTTCAATTAACTTGGAATATTAATCTCTTGAACTTCATTGTTTCCAGGTTCACTCTTTAAATATAGACGGGTACACCGCCAAGAAGGAGATGTCCCTAATCCGTTCAATGTACGAGCAGAGCGCTCCTCTCTTCAGACCTCCTTACGTCTGGAGGAGTGCCCAGCTGTTCTACATTGTTGCCGTCGTGTACATCACGTGAGAGACAGGTTTTATATTGTAACTATGTATACTAATCTGAAAAAAAGAGCCCCGAAGAATCGCCAAATATAAATGGCAATTCGCAAGTTCTTGCGATGCGTCGCGCTAGCTCGTAGATTTTTACAATGCTACGTCGCATCGTAGTTTTGTGTTTGGGCCTAGACCATTCTGAATTCTCAGTCACTCGGAGAATGATGTATATTCTTGTTCTTCTCTTCACAATCAAATATAGGTTACAATAAGTTACCGCAGGCAGTTGCTCAGTTTAAAATACTTCTACTAACTTATTTTTGATCATTTACAGGAACAACAGCTTCCTAGTTTGGCTTCCACACATCCTCAACGTGATCCGGTTGTCCATGGAGAGTGGTACCGCGGCTGGAAACATCTGTACATTGATTAGCAAGCCTATTAGTAATTCTACTGAAGAGATTGTGAGTATCATAACGTGTTTATAGTAAAATTATAGGGCAAACATGTTTGCTCGGATTTTCTTTGCGTGATTGAATCAGAAATGAAGATATCCGCATGAGAACGCCGAAATTCGCAAGCTCAAGTGGCAGTGGGCAGTGCACATTGCTTGCAGAACGGGAGATGTAGCGTTGGAAGGTCTCCCAAAGGTGGTCCGACAACCTGGTGAGGGTCGCGGGAACCAGGAAGAGAATGTGAGACGCACAGGATCGGTTGTTGTGGCAAAACTTGGGGGGAGGCCTATGTCCAGCAGTGGACCTTTTCGGCTTTAACCTTTTGACGTGCGTAATTAGAGACACAATAGTAAGACAATGGCTTCCGGGCGCCGGCTACCGCCTGAGCGTTAATGAATTAATGATAATGATAATGTTTTGAAAGAAAGAACAAATATAGGTATAGAAGTGCCTCACGTAACGTAACAATTAGTAATTGTTTGTGCGGTTCAGGCAAAAGACCGCCTGAACGATAGGCAAGTGCAGGAAAAAGATGGAAACAGGAAATGCAACAACTAGCCGAAACAACCAGGCAACATAGATAGAATCAGTTTAAACATTAGTCAAAAATTAAAATAAAAACCTGTGCGAGGCCAAAAAGTCACGTAACTCATAAGCTGCAACATTTAAAAACAATAAATAACATAGCGCTGGTGTTCTACTATGGTCCTTTTTGCATTATTACTAGTACTTACCGATATTTGGTTCTAAGTTTTAGTAGGTAAATGGAAATTTTTCACATCTATCTTTTATATTAATAAATCTGTAGAAGTTTTTAGTTGTGCGCGCATCACGTAAAATGTACGAAATCGATTTATGTAACTTTTATACTTTAAAATTGTGTGCAACTTGGTATTATCTTACTTAGGCTTTGTTTTATCGAATTCGGTTGACTATATCGAAAGATACTACATTCATTGACTGTTAGGCGGTACGAAGTTCGCCGGGTCAGTTAATATTATATAAATATAAAGAAGTGGACATCGACACTTGAGGACGTCTTTGTTCAGCAGTCGACATTTTTCAGCTGCAAGAATATTTTTATACCGTGATTTCATGAATGGAGTTGGTTGATCAAAGAACGATTCAACGGAAGGAAAGTCAAAGATCAGTCGTTTTCTTCAAAAAGTCCACATTGACTAATTAAATCTTCTTTTTTAATTCCAGACCCAAAAAGTCTGCACTGGCACAATAGAACACAACGTGATCTTGACCCTGATCGCCTCTCAATCAGTCTTCGCGTTCTTCAACTTCCTTATCTCCTACCTCCAAAACCGGAGAAGAGTGGTTCTCATCTGCATACTCTGCCTCTCCTCAATCAGTGGGACCATGCTCAACCTTGTGCCAGAACCCATTTCTAGTGTGTTCTTCTTTATGGTGTTCACCTGTACTTGCTTAGGAATGGGCATACTGGCTTCGTATTTTGTGGATATTTATCCAACTTCTTTTAGGTAAGTGAATTGTTAATTATGTTCTTCTTGCAGCTTAACACCATATACAATCTAAAAAATATATCTTGCAGTTTCGAAAATGTTGTAAATTTCAAAAATATCGGAAACTAGCTGTCATTAGTAGTAGTAGCGAAGCCAAGCTTGTATGGTTGCTCCATAAGACTAATGGAGCATCCTTTGGTAAAAACAACCATATGTTAACAGATTTTTTATGTGCGTATATCATGTTTCCAGCCCCCCCCCTAGCCAAGTTACAACCGTTTCGTTTCGATTCTCTTTTCGTTGATTGCCTCGAGTTGGCCACGCCTCCTATTCCTTTGTTCTGACCACTTGACTGAGCGGTTGTAACTTGGCTACCGGGGCTGTTTAACGACATGATCCTGACTATCATTAGGAGGCAAAGAGAGGATTCTCGGCAACTGTTCCATAGCTGATTCCAGGCTGTTGTATATATTCTAATCTCGTGGAGAACTCCAATACCGCGATGTGAATATTGAGTTTTAGTTTCTTTGACGCCTCATAGATGTCCTTACAGGCAGTTGTTTTATCTAAAATTAAGATACCTGCTTAACTACGCCCAGTTAGACTAGAAACCTTCCTGATATACTTGAAAATGATTGCCATCTTTTCACATATTCTGGATTCTTACCCGTGTCTTTCCCTACTGTTCAAGTTTTCAGTAGTGTTTACATCATCTGTTATGCTTTCAGGGGCATGGCCACTTGCCTCAGTATAATGGTTGGTCGGAGCAGTACGTTCATCGGCATCAATGTGGTGGGTAACCTGATCTTCAACCACTGTCAGGTCACTTTCTACTTGTGGTCTTTACTTGTGTTAAGTAAGTTTAATTTCATACTTAAGAGCTATTCAAACTCAATTATAATGTTGTGTAAAAAAGCATTTCCTAAATGAATTGTCACTATGGGGAATTAAGAGCTGTTGTTTCTATAGTCCTCTAACTTTTATCTGATTTAGTAAATATGATAGTTCGACATATTTTTATCAAACCGCCATTTATATGTTCCTCGAATAAAAGATATCTGAAGATTGGAAAACTTTGAAGGCCTTTCCATATGCGTTTAACATGTATCCAGAGGGCTAATGCATAAACAGACTTTCTGGGGCTCACAAGGCCCGATGCCAGCCAGGGAAACGGGCATCTGGAATGTAAAGGGTAACTGTAAGAACACAGGAGGGTTTTAGTTAATAAAAGCTTGAGACTTCCTTTTGCTCCAGCCAGAGCAGAAAAGTTATTTTGGCGATTGGACATGGAGGACAAGGTGTGGCATGAATAACTTCAAATTTAAAATATTATCGTCAATTTTATTAATAAAAAGCAAGTGGTGTATTGGTTTGTTTTCATGAATCGGAGCGTAATAGGCAATAATTGGTTATACTTTTGGTATAATATATACATTTCCTTTTCAGGTAGCGCAGTAGCAGCATGGTTCTTACCACCAGACAAGCCAGCAGTTTCCAAAACAAATGCCGTGTAACTTATAATGTGTAATGTGGTGATGAAAACTTTATATCTGTGATTTATTTTATATCGTAAGCAGTTTGTTAAGAAAATTGGAATGTCTGAAGTATTGTGAGGTTTCATCATCATCATCATTTCAGCCGAAAATCGTCCAGTGTTGGACATAGGCCTCCCCCAAGCGTCGCACAACGACCTGTGCGTCTCGCATCCACCGCACTCCCACGACTCTCACCAGGTTGTCGGTCTACCTTGTGGGAGGCCGCGCCAACGCTGCGTTTTCCGGTGCCTGGTCGCCACTCTAGAACCTTTCGGCCCCCTTGTGAGGTTTAAAGAAACAGAATAATCGAAAAATGGTGCTGAACTTATAAAATTAAGAGAGTCCTTTTCGAGCGACATTTTCATACAACCGCTCTTACATGATTACATATCTTTCTCTAGATATTTTGGATACACAGCTATCTTGTGGATATTATCTAGGCTTCTATAGAAATCAAAACATAAATTTGTGTAAAACTAATCTAGTAAAGATCTCTGAAAATCTGCTATTTTACGTGAACTTTGGCTCTCTATAATGTACTCATATATTAAATATATAAAGTACATCAATAGAAGCCTTGCACATTTAATCGAGATTCTGAATGACGACAATTCTTCTGAAAAACTTTTAAGGGTTTAAAAAAACACGTATTTCCTGGAACAAGTTTTGTGAAATATTCGAGTAAATCACGGAATTACCGAATGCCAATAGAGTTTTCAGGCGTTACCTCTCTTTTCTGCATTGCCTCTTCATCAAACATCGCATTAGATTGCGTTAGATGAAGCAACAAGCTTCTAAACCACGCTCGATGTTGACGATAGGCGAGTGGAAAAGGACCCTCTTATTCAAGGAGCAACAGTGCGATAGCAGCTAAGTCCTGAACAATGCCTCACCATGTCGTGTTCAATAATTCGAAGGCTTATAGTAATATAGTAATACCTCGTAACTGCGAAATACTTAACTTTTCAGGAGGCACAAAATAGACCTTTATTATCATGCAATTTAAATAGGCTTAAACATGTTTTATTTCAAACACATATTTCTCTTGTTTTTCAATTTTTTCGACTAGTTTTTACGCGCCGTCACGAGATTATCACACTAAACTGACTCGACCATTCAACATCGCAAATGGCGCTACAAGCATCGAATGAAAATTTTGCTCGATACAAAATGGTGCATTACGAGTTATTCTTTCCAGAAATATAATAAAAAAAAATTATCATTAAAAAAAAAACATACCAGCACCCCTAGCCAAGTTGATAATCTGCAATCGTTGAAACTAGTCGAAAACTAATCAAATGTACGGGAATGACATCATCTCAACGTTAAGTCACGTGGTCCGAACAAACGAATAGAAAATTCGTCGCCAAGTTCACATCGTTCAAAATGATAGAATGAATTTATTGTTATCGTTTCTACAATGTTCAACGCTACATCCTTTGTTATTGTAGAACGACATTGTAGAACGAGCGGCCGACTCAGGCGCGTCAACATGGCTACCAATTTATTGACACCGAGGCGTTACCGATTAGAGAATGGAATTCGACACGAAATGGTTGTAACTTGCTACGTGTATTTGATGGCTTAAAGCAAAATTTAAGCCATCAAATACACGTAGCAACACTACATTTCGAAAGACCTTTACAAGGCAAACACTAACGCTGTCGATGTGGCTGAACTTTAGTCAAAAGACATTTAATTTCGGTATCATCGATACGACCTGACGAAGATTGAGATAATATACAAACTTATAAATATTATTGAGAGTTAAAACTGTTTTGTCTGTTGAAGGAAATCTCCGATCTACTGGTTGGTTCAATTTCGATTTTATTATTTTCATTTAGAGAAAGTTGTGCTGTTGCGGAGTGTTGTAATTTTTTTTTAAATTATTGATAGGCTCGCGCTTGTCTAATATCTCATTTGGTGGTAAGCGATGATATAGCTGATATTAAAGTATGAAAGAAAGAAAGAAAGGAGAGGAAAGAAAACAGTTTATTTACGCGAAATGACGCAGTCTTAAAACTAGCTAAAAACATAATCAATAGATAGGGAAGATATGCGTCACATCCGCGCAAAACGGCCGAACGCTCAGCATAAAGCTGCGGCCTTACGCATGCGATGAGCTCACAGCGCTGGTTTTCGTCGTGGGCATGCTTGCCTAGAAGTGACCTAGTCACTCTTGACTTAAACACCCGGTTGAAGGTTGTAGCGATAAAGAAATGATTTCTTCATTCTGCTTCAAGCTCAGAGTGAATAGGCTCTTAATAAACTAGTGTGCTTCACCATCAACGATTGCATCACTGCTTGCCATCAGGTAGGATCGCAGTCAAGCAGTAGTTTCAATAATTTAAAAAAAAAACTCCCGCTTAATCGTGAGTGCGAAGACGCCGCTAAAAGGTTAGTTGACAATAATTTCAAACGAAATAATAATTCTTAATTTTTATTAATGCTGCATGAATTATGAATAAATGTTTTCGAAAATAAAACAGGATTGACCCCGTTTAAGATTCTAATGATAATTATTATGCACTAGGTTGTGATAGTTCCTCATTCATTATCAAAATTATTTCAAATAAATAGTAGGTACAATTTATAATTACCTGTCTCATTACAAGATAATATGTCAATTATATTTTTTATAAATCTTTTATTTTATTTTGTAATTTTATTAATTACTTAACTAGATATAATTAAGATAATTGTATATTTCATTAGTTGATTCATTTTGCGTTATTTAGTTTGTGAAAAATTGTAATTATTTCGATGAAAGTTCTCAATAATTTAAGTATTTACGTAGTGAAATGTGCTTTAAAATATACAAAGTATATTTTTTTAATATATTGTTAATGTAGTTATAGAAGACCGTTAACTAAAAATAAAGGAGTATGTAGTTATAATGTGTTATGATTATTGATGAGGTACGAGGTTTTTTTTTATGTGGGAAATCATCCAATGACATCTCTCGCCCTTGGGCGGGGCGAGAGGGCGTGTCACACTTTTACTGACTAAAACCCACCCCTGTTCCTTCTTTGCCTTCGTTCCAGGGCCCCGGGGTTCTCTTTCGCAAAACCCATGGCCTCAGTAGGTTTCGACCCTGCTGGGCCCCTACAGTTATGCTGACATTTCTTTGAGGCGCGCGTAGACGGTTACCGGACAACTGGACGGCGAGCTATCCATTGTTCGTCGTCCGTTTCACCAGTAGAAAGTTTCAGAAGCGAACCCATGGCTCCAGTAGGCTTCGACCCTGTTGGGCCCCTACGGTTTTGCTGACATCTCCTTGAGGCGTGCGTGGAACACTACGCGCTGTCGACGACTTGGGCTCGGTCCGAACGGTTACCGGAGGGTCGGACGACGAGCTACCCGTTGCTCAACGTACCGAGGTGGAGCGGGAAAAATAATTCCTGAAAAGACTTGAAGGAAGCCATTGCCCAGTTATTATTAGTTATTTATAGATTAAGTAGTTACTTTTTATTTTATTGTTGTTTGTCCTGTGCGAGTCTCAAACAAATGTTTTCTTTCTTTCAGTTGTGGGACAGTAAAACTAAAAAACAAAATATTTGATAAATAATGTCATTTATTTAACTTTTTACTAGTAAAGCGTTATCTAAAATAATACATTTGTCATTTACTTTCTATTTCACGTTTTGAACGTTGCGTCATGTAAACATCGCTCATATTTTCTTCAAATCACAGAACAAATTGTGAATGTTTTTTAAACAAAGCTAAGCTAAAGCCGGTGTAGCAAAAACTACACGGTGAGGCCAAAACTTTACTTTCAAAAGACCCTGGAGACAGGCGTAAAGCGACAAAATTGAAGAAAAAAATAGCTGTTTAGAATTCAATACTTATAATATACACTTACTCGAAAACCCATATATACGATCTTATCCCTACCTCTTTGAGGCACGCAATTTACTGTTTTTCAGTCTAGTGCGGAAAAGTGCGCGTGCTCGCCCCGCAACAATTTATTACACGTATCGTATGAGGCTGGGCGAACAAACCCCACGAGTCGCGCGTCAGCCCTGTTTATTTATATCTTCGTAAGTGTATTCAAAAACGTCGTTTGATACACGTGGAAATTTGTTACTGCAGCACAGAAATCTGCTTCGGTCGAATTGACATACTTTCTCCACTTGTATCAAAATGTAGATACTATTTTTTAACTTCAAGATTGATCTTATAGTAAGTAAATTGCATTGTCGCTTTGCGTCCGTGACAAGAGTCCTTATATTTTTTTGTTTCTCTCTTATAAAATAGACACACCTTAGAGTATATTTTACATTCAAAATTTGATAATTACCTAAAATAAATACAAAAATCTTAACATTACGAGATCTTATTCTATTTACTTAGGTTATTATTGGAATGGTGGGAAAAATCATGAATTTAGGATCCAAACTTCGAGTTAGTTATTAAAATTGTTGATATGTATGACTTTATTTAATTTTTAAATCACCTCTTTATCATCTTGTTTGTGGAAATTGTAAAACACTTTTATAAATTGCCGAGGACTGATATTAAAAAAAACTGAAAAATTTGTATAGCTTTTTGACATATTTTTTTTTACAGAGATGTCAAGATGCCATTTTTATGAATCAGGCCATTTTTATGGTCAGACTATTGATAAATCAGCCCTATTGGGGGTTAGAAAAATGATTTTAAATGTATGGCATTGACATTACCTGTCACGTCACTTATCACGTGAGTTCTCTGCAGGTAATATCATTATCATTGATACTGTACTTGGCGTTTGGCGGTAACGCTAACAGCCCCCCTAGCCAAGTTACGATCGTTTCGTTTGCATCGAACGCCTCGAGTAGGCCACGCCTCCGATTCCTTTGTGCTGACGTCATCTCAACTCTCAGTCACGTGGTCAGAACATAGGAATCGGAGGCGTGGCCTACTCGAGGCGTTCGACGCAAACGAAACGATTGTAACTTGGCTAGGGGGGCAGAAGTCACTTGTTTGGTCAAGCCTGCTGCATACTGATTAAAATGTGATGTATAAGGATGGGCATATACTTACCACGTCTAACAGTGGATTTAATATGGCTACTAAGACGATGAAAAAAGTGATTGCACTTTCTTAGTCTCACATTGTTAGACATTGGTATATCCCTTTAGTGGGTTTCCATTCCATAACCTTCATGAGTTATTCTCACCAAAACTATTTAAATCATGATTACAATATGTACAAACATTACGGTCTATTTTACGTAATATTACAGTTATAAGACGCAGTACTTCCATTTTAACTTATTTAGACAAGTTTAAGGCATTGTGTGATTCGGGTTTTATACTTAAATAATTTAATATAATTATCTTAATAAAGGCAAGTATGTTTTTGGTGGGACACTATCCCCGTCAGTTGCACATACTGTTCCTAATAATTTGTTAGTTATTATTTTGGTAGATATAAGTTAATTATAGACCTGAATGGAAGATTTGGCATAAGTATTAGGACCATATGCCATGGGATATAAATTGTCTTTCAAGGATAGGGGCAACGCAACAGGTATTGGCTTCTATACAGTTATTAACCATTTCAACTTTGATGGCCTTAACTAAGCAATTATACCCTACTAGTAGATTCAAAACTGCGTACTCATTAATGTAGTTTTGAATCTACTATTCTGATTTTTTTTTTGAGGCCAGTAACTATAGCGTTGACCCCTACTTGATATTCTTCTTCTTTTCGTGCAGATGAAAAATAGTTGAGCCCAATAATGCAAATCGTGGCGTCATCATTACCTACATCAGCCATATATTCGGACGGACTGGTACCATTCTTACGTTTTGTAATCTTTACAAGAAGAACATTAATATAATTAATGTCTCTTAATAGTTTAACTGAATTATACTTGGCTTGACTTTTGTCTCCTATAGCTACATATACGTGGATATATATCTGTCTAGTCCTGTATTCTTCTCCAATCCGTGGTCTGGTTCTTCTTCTGTCTTCTGACTTACGTCTTCTTTGACTTCTCCAAGATTTATTACTATGATGGCGCCGATTGATACTGTGGAATAATTGTTTGGTAAGTTACTACTGACTTCAAGTACCTTTATTACATGACTAAAAAACGTAAAGAAATACCAGCATTATAATCTTGATCTTTAGTAAAACACAAGTGTATGACTATAAATGACTATAGGAGTAAGAAAGATTTAAAATAATAGACGTATTAAGAAAGTAAATAAATCAAAATAAAAGATTTACAATTTGTGGAAATGATATAAATACAGAGAAGGATACTGAAGTGAAAGCGGGTTGAGATGTACATGGGTAAGACAAAGACATGCTGTGCCAAAAAATTTAGCTTAAGAAGAGGGGACGCACTATGATATACACAAAATAAAAAACTTACGCGCAAGCAAAGCCCCCACTGCTATGAAGGGTGCTGGACAGGAAAAGTCTAGTAACGCTCCTACTGCGAGGTTCGATGCTACTCCACCAGCTCGACCCCACCAGGCTCCCCAGCAAACACCGAGACCACTGGAAGAGAGTAAGGAATAGGTATAACGTAAATGTTGTTTAAGGCAGAACATTCCTATAACTTTATACTGCAAATTATTTTGCATCTGATTTTAATGTTATGATTCTTAGTTTTTTATTTATTTATTGGAACTTTAACAATAAAATCATATCTGATATCAAACTAGCATGATATTCAGTTCCATAGCTGAATATTTTTATCTGAAATCTTGTAACGATATTTATTTTATTGCTCTTCTTATACAGCTCGAAACATGGATCTGCTCAGATGGAAAATTTTAATTAGATGAAATCACACGAAATGTTGAATCACCTCAACCGCGCCGGCAGAGCATGCAACAACAGTCGTATCAACAGCACATTTCCGTTTAATGATGCTGCATTTAGTGCTGCAGCAGCTGCGACAGCTATCTTATTGAAACTTGAACAGGAACAGGCAGTGGCGGCTAAGCAGGCGCTGGCGAGGGCACATACAGCTGTGCAAGCGATTGCAGCACGACGAACTCCTAAGGCACCACCTCGTGCGCAGAGGATGGCACAAGCAGCATTGCCGAGGACACAGCAGGCACCGACTATTAGACCTGAGGTGAACACCTGGAAAATGACAAAACAAATGTTAAAATATTGTTTTATGAAAATGTTGATAAGTATTAACAATTTTGTCATCCAAGAGGATGAAATATGCAAACATTCTCGATTACCGATACCGACTCATTAGATGTGAACTTTTTGATGCAATAAAAACTTCTGGATTACGAAAAGCTGTACAATACTATACATAAACGGGTTGTTAATATTTAAGTTACATATGTACATATTATATTGTTATTCCTTGACTGTGCAATTACTTTAATGTCATAAAATTGGGACCCTCACCTCCTGATCAATAGTAGCATCACAAGTACTGCTCTGTCCAAAATGATCATCATAGCTGGTATCATTAAGTCCTGGGATAGGTATCTCCTTGCCATAGGAGTCATACTTCAGGTCCTTCCAATGGGTGGTGGCGTTGAACAGTCTGGCATTTTCTGGCTTAGCTGTGGAAGCTGTTAGCTTGCACTCCCGGCCCTGGATGCGAAGGAGGAGCTCAGGGATCCACATGTTTAGACCGAAGCCTCTGAAAATATAGGAAAAGAGAAATGATTTTTTTTTTTTTCATTTTGATATCTTTGTTCCAGCATATTACAGAAATTTGCCATCGATTGTGGACAACCACGTGAGTTCAATGACAATATTTTGTACGACTTTGTGGCCATAATGATAGAACATAGAACTATTGTATCCAATAAGCCTGATATAGTGGTAGTGGACCGAATCGAGGCGTGCAATGATTATTAACATAACCATTCCACATAACGACAACCTTGTGAAAGGTGAAAAAGATAAGCATGTAGACTCAGCGGTCATTTTACCAATAGTTGTGTCAGCCAATGGGTTAACTAGGCTCGTGGCTATTATTCATCATCATCATCATCATCATTTCAGCCGAAAGACGTCCACTGCTGGACATAGGCCTCCCCCAAAGCTCCAAAGTGGCTATTATTACCAACATCTAACTCATTAGATGTTGGACCACCTAACGAGAGTCTCCACTCTCGTTAGGCGGTTGGATTAATACCTAGATTCAGAAAGCGGTACTTCTGGACACGGATGTTTGAAGGTTCCTTTCTCTAGAGCCCTGATCGCAAGCGGCAGAATATTGTTTTTTAGGGTTTCGTACCTCAAAAGGAAAAAACGGAACCCTTATAGGATCACTTTGTTGACCGTCCGTCTGTCTGTCTGTCTGTCTGTCAAGACCCATTATCTCAGAAATGCGTAGAGACAACGTGTTGAAATTAAACCGTATACTCAAGTCTGCGGTCCCTTAAAGCTGTGAAAAAAAAAAAAAGATATTTATTTATTCATTTCATCAACAAATTTACATTTGTGTCGAATGGTTGAAAATTTTACAATATAATAAAACATTCAAAAACCACAATACTAATAATTAAAAAAAAATAAAATCAATTTATATAGACATGCTGGTACAGGAACTTGCCAGGTAAATAAATAAATACGTTCGTTTATGTCGCACAAAACGTACATTTCAACACTCTCAAAGGAATCAAAATTCATAGGGTAGGTACTTTCCGTTGACCCAGAATCCTGTAATTTGGAATAAAGCAAGATCTTATAGTATCGATACAGGAATAAATCTGAAAACTGTAAATTTGCTGTTACATCACAAAAAAAAAACTTTTTTTTAAATTCGGAAAAATCTTCGTAACTCAATTCGGGAATCGAACTGTTTTCATATGTAAGTTTGTGCGGAACCCTCAGTGCACGATTCCGAATCGCAATTGCCCTGTTTTTTTATAATTTTAAAATTTAAGGTTACATGTAAAAGATTAAATAATAATAACAATAAACTAAATAAGATTCGTCGTGGCTTCCTCGAACACAGGCAATTATTCTCTGTCAGTCTCTGTTACTGTTCCCAAAACACATTCAAAGTTAAACAGTAGCGTATCATCTTTGGTAGACAAGTTATACTCACGCTGCCATATTAGCGAAGAACATGAAGAGTATCAGACTGGACTTCACAGCATAACTCCTGGATACAAACGTCTTCAAATCCTTGATGACGCTGAGGAACAACACCTTCGTCCTGCTCTCCTCACTACCCAGCGTCTTACCCACGAATACATCGTCTTGGATCAATTTCTTTATCTGGAAGTGAAAAAACTCGTATATCTAAATATATAGAACTCAAAGGTGACTGACTGACATAGTGATCTATCAACGCACAGCCCAAACCACTGGAGGAATCGGGCTGAAATTTGGCATGCAGGTAGATGTTATGACGTAGGCATCCGCTAAGAAACGATTTTGATAACATCTACCCCCTAGGGGATAAAATAGGGGATGAAAGTTTGTATGAAACTTTGTCAATTTTAAACCGATCGGGCTGAGATTTTCATGCATATAGCTACTATGACGTAGGCATCCCCTAAGAAAGGATTTTGATAAATTCTACCCCCAAGGGATAAAATAGGGGATGAAAGTTTGTGCCGCAAAAAATATACCTAATTAATAATAATACTTAACGCGAGCGAAGCCGCGGGCAAAAGCTAGTAGAAGCATAAGTATAATCAGCCTTTTAATGTTTTCACTGCTGGGACTCAGGCCTCCGCTATAGGAGAGGGAATGGGCCGTAATCCACCACGCGGGCTCAGTGCGTAGTGATGGATGTCACATGTCTTCGATTTTATGGTTCTAGGACATGCCGGTTTCCTCACGATGTTTTCCATCACCGTTTTGAGAGTAGTGGTGATGATAAATTACACAAAGTAATGCGCCTGGCTGGGTTTGAACCCGCGACCTACAATTGTAAATTGGGCCATTACAACGGGGCTACCACAGCTATAATAGAAACAATGAAGCATATTGGTGGTTAAGTTATTTTGATCTAAGCGATAAACCAAAGGAAGGCTCGGAGGTAATCTGAAAAATCTAACTTTTCTTTTTTATAAATGATTGGCAGCCGTAATCCAATCAGTATTAGGGTGTTTTTAATATCGTGTGGATTTCATCACACATGCGAGATTGCCTTATTTTATTTAAATACATTTTTCCTTAGTTTTCCTATTAATCTTTTCTTTTTTTTATGCATTTACCATGTTTTCTCTTCACTACCATTGGTTGACTGGTAGAGAATGCCTAAGTCACTACGTCCGCCTTTGTACCTTTGTGTTGCATGAAGTTTTAATAAATAATAAATTGCTCCGCATGCATAAAATTTCAAAATGCAAAAAAAAAACGCGTCCCGCGTGCATATTCCACGCATTACAATAAATACTTGTATGAAATGGACATTTGCGGGGGTTACCTGTGCGGGGCAATACCGCATGCGTGATCAAAACCACACGATATTAAAAACACCCTAAAAATCATCAATACCTCTAGTTTATCTTACCCTACTGAATGACTTTTTTTATGAAATAGCAAGAAAATAATTTGAATTGCGCGGGCCAGCCTGGCATTTTCACCTTAAATTATTATATTTTACTTTCTGAACTCAGATAAGCGCATTAGACAAGTCTTCTTCAACGATGGAAGCATTTTGGAGAGTGTGCGCAGGAATTACATGAGTTGATTCCGCCATCACCTTTCTACTATCGGATAACCTGACGTACGGCAAGTATCCATCCTTACATTGTTAACACCTACTTAGACGATCCAAACTAAGCGTTCCGCCTCGTCGTTTATACCGAGTACATCGAAGGACTCGAACAATTTGCCTGCTGTAGTCTTCCCGTCCGATTATAATTTAGGTTTCTTCGAAGCTAGAGTGAATAGACTCGTGTCTAAACACACCATGCCGAAGGTACGCGACGAAAGTTCTGCGGCTGATATTACGTTCCGACATATTCAGCTGACATGACACACCATAAGTGCCAAACTTACGCGGCTGAAATTCAGTTGCGTAATAATATTTGACAATCAATTTAAAGAAAGATATTAATTATAGAGTTAATGTAGCAAAAAGTTTACATCAGTCGACAATTGAACCGAACTTCGGTCGCGTGTAATGTGTGCTCTACAGAATACTTTGCCGCCGAATTGCCACTGAACTTATGCCGGACCGAAGTTCGGCTGTATGCCATAATGCAACGTAATTTCGGCATAATGTGTCGTAAGTAATACAAATAGCATTGCAGGCGTTAACACGCCGAACTTCGGTCGCGTTTTTTCGGCATAGTGTGTTTAGACACTTAATAAACAAGTGTTCTTCACCATCAATGATTGCATCACTGCTTACCATCAGGTGGGATCGCGGTCAAGCACTGGTTTAAATCGTTAAAATAAAGATTAATAGTACTTTTTCCGTAAATAAAATACCTTATATTCAGCACTACTTCCATGATTAGCCTTATGAATAGAGGCCAGGATCTTCAATGCCTTCTCGCTTCTATTAGTATCTGACAGCAGCCTGGGGCTCTCTGGGAGGTACAGCACCCAGCCTCCAGATACGAATCCTGGTATGCTGGAGAGCGCCAGGAATAGTCTCCAGGAGTGAATAGGCCAGAGGGTCTCGTAGTTAGCCAATTTGAATGGTATTACTAGCCACGCGATACCTGGAAATAAAAATGATTTTTATACATAATTTGAAGTAGTTAATTGATCAGCACTGTTCTCAAAACACTGATAGAAAATATCTTTTGTTTATCGGTTTATCGTGGGAGAGTGTCCATTGGAATAGGGTATTATACTCATTGTTGAAAAGTGTCTCAATTAGATTATATAGTGCTAATAAACCACTAAAAAAAATTACAAAATTTTTATTCAGTCTCTCAAAAGTCAAATTTCGCGCGTAATTTGACGAAAGTGCAGAACGCAGTGGACGCCATATTACTCTGTGGTCGAGAGTT
The DNA here is from genome assembly GCA_905147345.3 of Mythimna impura. NCBI lineage: Eukaryota > Metazoa > Arthropoda > Insecta > Lepidoptera > Noctuidae > Mythimna > Mythimna impura. The sequence goes on along the minus strand of LR990351.1, from coordinate 27,693,117 downwards.
CGTGACGTCAGTTGCCTGTGTAAACAAATGCGCTGATATTCACTCAGTATGGCCGATCAGTTGATAGTTGACAGCTGTCACTTTAGTTTACACAGCCGAATGACGCAATAAAATGGTGGTTACTATTTCATGGTGATAAAGAACAGATAAAAAAGACTGAAAACTTTGAATCGAATTAAAACATTTATTTTGTTATTTTATGAACTAAAACTAACACTTACCGACTACTTTTTGCCTAAGCTATCATAATAATATTTTTTTAGATTTTTTCTCATAAAGAGTAAAATACCGTATTGTACAATTCGATTCCGCCAAGTCCGTTCCATTATCGGACCACTAGACGTAGGGCGTTGCGCCACCGACCGGTATATGGTGGAAACGTACTAAACGTTTTGGAGACACATTCATTGTGCGTACAGCTAAGCAGTGGAATTCCCTGCCGGAGTTTGTGTTTCCTGATACAACCTAAGAGTCTAGTCAAAAGTAAATAGTTTACTTAGAAAGACAGTAAGAAAAACATTTTATTTGGCTTAAACAAACACCATCTTAAGACTAACAAATAAATTATAAGTCTTCTTTGTGAAAAAAATATGCGCCATGTCCCCGCAAAACGGCCGAACGCTCAGCATCATGCCGTGAACACACGAAAAATGCGACGAGTCTACAGTGCTGGTTTTCAGCGTAGGCCGGTGACGGTGTAGACATAAAGTCTATCTATCTATCTATTTAGGTTTCCGCACTTAGTCCTATGTGGACCATTGTACGTGCGCTGACATAAAGTCATCGGCACTGTATTGTGTGCTAATAAATTTGAATAAGTTAGATAGGTAATTAAAATTAAATTTTAGGAAAAAAACAATAATTAATAAATAAAGAGCAAATACGATATCATATTATGTATAAAGTGTGTGCCAAGGACGCGATGACGAAAAGCGTGGAAAGGATATTATGCTTGATGACGTTGATGATGCTGATGCTACGCGTTGTGACGAGACTGTCTACGGAAATGGAAATTTAAAATTTCAAAAAGATGCAATGCTCCATCGTCGATCACAATCAGGTAGGAGGTCCAGCACGAGCCTATCAATAATAATAAAAAAAAAACATTATGAGGTAACTGACATGTCCTAGAACGACAAATTCCACCAAACCCATATTGGACCCGCGTGATATATTACGGTGTCTCTCCCAGAGAGGAGGTTTGAGTCTCAATAGTGGAAACATTATAATTAGGTACCTATAACCGGTTGATATATTTATTCTTTTTAAGAAAAAACTTAAATTTTTATTTTAGTATTCGGTACTGCACTACTATAGGGCTGGCTGGCTTGTTCTTTCCCCAAAGAATTAGAAATCTTCTGGGTACATTTCCGGATGACGGTCTTGTGGAGGATTACTTCGACGTTTAGTATAAATAGTAAAGTTAAATAAAAAAACGTTAATATTCTTTATTTGTCTTCTTCACATATTGCTTACAATAAAAAAAAATTAAAAGAAAAAATGTAAAAAATAGTAGTCCACCGGTGTCAGAAGCAAGGTCCTAACTACCGGTGGTTAGGGCTCCAGAGAAAGGAACCTTCTCACGATGCGAGCCGTATCTATCTAGGAGTATTGCCTTCTGTATCAGCGCCCCTAGGCAAGTTGATAATCTGCAATCGTTAAAGCTAGTCGAAAACTAATCAAATGTATGGGAATGACATCATCTCAAAGTTAAGTCACGTGGTCAGGACAAACGAATAGAAAATTCGTAGCCAAGTTCACATCGTTCAAAGTGATTCTGAATGAATTGTTATCGTTTCTACAATGTTCAACGCTACATCCTTTGTTATTGTAGAACGACTTTGTAAAACGAGCGGCCAACTCAGGCGCGTCAACATGGCTACCAACTTATCGTTTTCTACAATTGCTGACATCGAGGCGTTACCGAAAGGAGAACGGAATTCGACACGAAACGATTGTAACTTGGCTAGGGGAGCAGATCCTTGATACTACTGCGCAACGACAGCTTCGACAGGTGGTCATCGAGGCTTTTGGCCATTAGGCAAAGTTTCGCTGCATAATATATTTTTATATTATATAAAATGAATTATTTTAGATTTGAAAAGACGGAGTTGAATGCACAATAAAGTTTGATGTTTATGTTATAAAAGATTTGTTTTATTTAAATAATATAATATTATTAATCTACGTTTCGCATGATCAGAAGGCAAAAAACGTTCTTTAGTGATAAAAAAAACATATTGATATCTATAATATTGTGTAAAAGTGACTTAACCTTTTGAGTGCGTAATTAGAGACACAATAGTAAGACAATGGCGCGTGAACGCCGGCGTTAATGCGGGGATCAACAGCTTAAATGTGAAACGAGAACAACTGCCGACAAACTGTTTTACAGTTTGGCAGAATTTTTGTAATGCAAAGGAGATGTTTCATTTTTGTATGGGGCTCCGGCCATAACATGTACATTTTAGCGAAGTTGGGAAACTTACCCCTGAATAGAATAAAGTAAAATTTTTTTCATAATATCAAATGGTTTTTATGTACAAAATAAAAATTTAAAATGTTTGACGTTTGTCCTAAGAGTTATGACAGCCATGACAGGTTGTAAAGATGACGTTTAGTTAACCTATAAAATTGTTTTGTTTTTGTTTATCAGAACTAAACTCATACTCGTAAATAGTCTAAGATCAGATCTTTCTAATAGAATATTAGACAAAAGTGGCTCACCAAAGCACCATCAAATCTTTGAATTATTTCTTAAATAAAAAGGGACAGAAGTCACTTTGAGCGTTCGGGCGGTTATTTTGAATTCGTTTAGAAACACACTTCAAAAATGGAGACTAAAGATTTTTGTAACGATGAAATGGTCACATTTAATTATGTTTACTCAAAAATATGTCTATGAGAATAATAGTAATTTATTTTTAACACAACAAGAATACACACATTTTTTAATTATTTTCTACGTAACATTGATTTGATGAGACATGATTTCAGAACGAATGAAGTCTACAAGCATACGAGACGCCATGTTGATTAAAACATGGAAATAATCGAAAAACTATTATTTTTTGTACACAACAAATCAGGCTCAAATTCACCAGAGAATATTTTTCCCCAATTTGTGGTATTTTTTCCTCTTTTTCGATAAATGTACATCTGATGGCCGAAAATGAAACATGTCCTTTTGAATAAAGTAAAAAAAAATAAAAAAATATCATTATTGTTAGCTATAATTCCTGAAATACAGGCCCCAAGCCTAGTTCAGGCACCAGTCTCCCACAATAAGCTTACTGTATCTACCTTTACCCTAGAAAATGTAATTATGATGTTTTTTTAGCGAGAAAATAAAAATAAATTCTCGTGAATGCGTACAAATAAATGCTGCCAATGGCTTTGTTTATTTATTCATTTAAACTTCTTACAACTAAAGGTACGAAGTTAATGCTGATAATAAAAAATCATCCCAAGAGACCCTACTCCCGGGATAAAAAGTATCCTATGCTATTCGAGGGCATGGTCTACACACGTACCAAGTTGTTAGAGTGGAGCCAAAAAGATTTATGAATGCCTAGCTGCTGCCTTTACACACGTGAAAGCAGAAAATCATCCATCCTACTCTCGGGATAAAAAGTATCCCAAGTGCTATTTCTAGGTCTACCCGCGTACCAAGTGTCATCGAAATCTGTTCAGCCGTTCTAGCGTGCAGAAGTTACAAGCCTACACATACACTCTCATAAACATTCATCTTTCTAATATAAGTGTGATAGTAGGCTCACTTGAATGTAAGCGATGATATCACGGAATAAAGAAAAGTAGGATGATATGGTGGGTTACCATGACGTTCAAAGTAAGATTGTTTCATTCTTATTTCAGTGTACCCACAATGGAATAAGAATAAAACAATCTTACTTTAAACGTCATGGTACCCAGCAAGTCGACGATGAAGCACACATTCCCAGAAGTACCTAACCTATTCACTTTTGACTTATAACGGGGTATTTAAGTCAAGAGTGGACGGACTGTTTTTGGGATATAGGCGTTCGCGTTGTAGCCATCAGAAAACACAGCACACAAACATATCTTACCTGTAAAGTGAGAATTCGTATTCGTATCGACAGTATAGTTCTTACAGACCATCCTAAGGTTGTCTGGTAGATATAGCTGTTAGCGATAAGATCGCCATTGTACCCATAGATTAAATTAGTTTAAAAGTTTTTGTTACTTTTTTGGTGTACAATAAAGTTTTATTCCATTCCATTCAATTCAATTCAATTCAATTCAATTCAATTCAATTCAATTCAATTCAATTCAATTCAATTCAATTCAATTCAATTCAATTCAATTCAATTCAATTCAATTCAATTCCATTCCATTCCATTCCATTCCATTCCATTCCATTCCATTCCATTCCATTCCATTCCATTCCATTCCATTCCATTCCATTCTATTCCATTCTATTCTATTCTATATCGACTACTTTATGAAATAAGGCCCGGTGATTAATTTTCAAAAGTTATAAAGTCCTGAGGTTCTACCACGAGCTCTTAACACAATCCAATTGACGACCTAAACTGAACTGTAAAGTGATGGAGCTATACACCACTAATTTTTAATTAGTACAAATATTTAAAAGGCTTATTAGAAATGGTCTTATTATTATTTAAGTAAAGTCTCAATAAATATTTTTCATAAATAGAAAAGTTATTAGCGTTTGTTTATATCCCAAAATGTCACTCAATTTATGGAAATATTGTACAAGCTATGATTATGAATAAATAAATTGCGATCAAAATGGAAAACAACTGCGCGTAGTATTTTCTAGTAGCTAATGTTATGAATGATTGATTTAATTCAATTATGAATTTACTAATTATGACAAATTTTCGTGGTCAATTTTGGGATTTCGTTTTTTTTTTACTTTTGACTACACAAATATATACCTATATAAAGCAGTAGTGGTCGAGTGGTAACGGCCCCGACTTACAAGTTGTAGGTCGTGGGTTCAAACCCAGCCAGGCCCGATGACGAGCTACCTATTGCTCGCCGTCCACTAACCCGCGCCGCCGGCTGCGGTGTCAGCCTCACGGTTTTGGCCGATTTATCAATACATCGGTAAACTAACAGTGCAAAATAGGTTTGTATGTATACGGTACAGTGGTGGCCGAGTAGTAACGGCCCCGAACATAGCCCCGACTTATGAGTTGTAGGTCGCGGGTTCAAACTCAGCCAGGCGCATTACTTTGTGTAATTTATTTCATCACCACTGCTCTCAAAACGGTGAAGAAAAACATCGTGAGGAAACCTGCATGTCCTAGAACCAAAAATTCGATGATATGTGGCATTCACCAATCCTCACTGGTCCCGCGTGGTGGTTTACGGCCCATTTACTCTCCTAGAGAGGAGGGCTAAGTCCCAGCAGTGAGAACATTAAAAAGGCTGATTATGCTATACACAATAATCAGTAACGGGTACGGATAGAGCCTATTTTTTTTTTACTTATTTAAAAATAGTAGTGTATAGTGTGTATAACTCCATCCCTTTTTCTCGCTCGCCCAAATGACATTTTGACACCTCATGGTAAGGCCCTGAGCATCTCAGTGTCGCCGCACAAGGGCCACATGCCACAGCCACAAACGCCGCCACGAGAAGCTAGAAGCGGCCACAAAGGAAGCTGAAGCGCGCGACAGTCACTTCTGGCCGGTGGCTGCTACTTTTTTTAACCCATACGCGCAGTATCATAATGGACTCTGACAAAGAAGGTTTAAATGCGCGAGTGGCGTGTGACGGCGTTTTGTGGTCAGTGTGGGCCAGAAGAAGCGAGTAGCGGCGATTTGTAGCGTGTGGTGGCCATCGGCGTCAACCGTGTGTGGCGAATCCATATAAAATGTATGAAATCAACAGGAAATATGCCGGTGGCGGCATTTTGTGGTTGTGGCCAGTGGTCTGTGTAGCGACCCCTTACTCTTACTTGTTAAATTCATGAACGATTTCTATTCGACACAGACACATACAAAGATACAATTGGCCGCAGCATGAAATTAGTCTCTTTACAGCCACAATGAGGCATTTCAAACCAATTTCCAATCAATTGATTAATTGGAAGGTGTGGATTCCTTAATGCCTATACGTTCCGAGCAATTCACTAAATAACCAGATAGTGTGTTAGCTGATTCTTCTTCATTTTAGTCTTATTCCTTTAATAGTAAAAAAGACAGTGAACAAAGTAACCTCTATCAAATTCTAAACATATATAATTATATTGGTCAAAAAAGTGAAAATATATCAATTTTAGCAATGTATGGACATTGCCGGCTAAATGATAAACGTTTATTTATTTATTTTATTGTTTATGTTCACGCAAATATACAAAAGAGGATAGGTATATTATTTAAAAAAATGTAAAAAGGTACTGCTTATTAACGTTGTATGGAATGCCTAGGTATCACACCATATTATATAGTATAAATGTGTGTGTGTTTATTTTTTTTACTCCTTCACGCTGAAACTGAAAAAAATAAGACTTCTATTTGCGAATAAAACATTTGCGCATTGATCGTCAGCAATTGAATTTACTCCATCACAATACTTATCATTCACGCTTGACCGATCACACACACAGACAACACTTCACAATAAAAGTTGCATTCATTCAATTTCATTGAATGAAACACTCGATAATGGAATAAACAAACGATTTTTTATTGTGTTGTTAGATTTCTCAATAGATTAGATACTATCGCCTTTTTATCAAGACCTATATTTTTAAGGAAGAAATCACCAGATGATTTCTCCCGTTCTGAATGGAGCGAGAGGGTTAAAACCCAGCGTTCTTTCGATTACCCTTTGCGAGGAGCACGGTGAGTCTTTCGAACAATTGGCAGCCCTTGTAAGCATGGGCCCTGACTGGCCCCGTTAATCTTAGTGATATCTCTTTGAGTCAACCCAGCCTCGGCCCTTACCGAACGGCCCGATGACGAGCTACCCATTGCTCGCCGTCTGCTAACCCGCGCCGCCGGCTGCGGTGTCAGCCTCACGGTTTTGGCCGATTTATCAATACATCGGTAAACTAACAGTGCATGAATTAAATACTTGTATGTGGTGCAGTGGTGGCCGAGTGGTAACGGCCCCGACTTATTTTTTTATTATTCATTTATTTCAAGTAACAGAGACTCATTTTAGTTCTTCCTTCCTTGTCGATATCACTCTTGACAAAGTGGTCGTGGTCATCACTTCAGGTGTTGGTGGCAAGCTTCACAACACGCCGCCACTCCTCTCTGATGGCCGCCTTCCTCGTGCATTCGTGCAGTGATGATGAGCCATTTACTACCGCTTTAATCTGGTCAGTCCACCTCATAGGCGACCTTCCTCGTGGCCTGGTACCCTTAACCCTTCCCTGAACTACAAGTCGCTCAATAGCCACTTCCCCTCTGCGGCATACGTGACCAAAAAAGGTGAGAATACGAGACTGTACCAAAGATGATAAACGCTGCTTGATGCCGAGTTCCCGAAGTATAGACTCGTTGGTACGGAATTCAGTCCACGATACTCCGAGCATTCTCCTCCAGCACCACATCTCGAGGGCGTCTATCTTCTTTTTCTCTATTTCCCGTAAGGTCCACGTTTCTGCGGCGTACAAGAATATGGGGAATACAAGTGCCCGAACTAGCCGGATTTTTGTGGCTCTATATATGTTGCGATTTTAGTTACAAATCATTAAAATACAGACAATACAAACAGACTTGTTTGTACCATGTTTCTCATGTAAGTGACTGTAGTCTTTTATGAGAATAAATTTCTACTAGGCCAGAAAACACTGGCTGACTACCACAGGGTACTAAACGTTTTGGGAACACATTCATTGTGCGTACAGCTAAGGAGTGGAACTACCTGCCGGAGTCTGTATTTATTGTAATTTGGTTGACGATGAAACACGCTTATCTAGAAGTAACCTATTCACTCTTGAAATAAAGACGACATGAAAATGTGGGACGCTAAGCGCCTTGCGCGTCCAATATAATAATGTTTTCAGGATGATGTTGAAACTCCCTCGTTTCTGTAGTGCCTCGGGGATGTTTGCCCAATCGCGTATAGATGGTTTTCATGCGATTATCAGAAAAAAGGTGGCATCGGTTGTGAGGAGGATTCGGGGGAGTGACAATAGCATCCTGAAAGTCGTTGCTGACGATCCGAGAGCTCCTGTGCTGAGGCATCTCATGAGGAATCATTGTCCGCCTGAAGTGCCTCGTAAGTACATGACTCACTAATGTATTTTGTTGTCAGTTATAATTATAATTACTAATCCTAGTGTTTAATTTTTAGCTTGTAAGTTACTAACAAAAATGGTTCCATTATTGTCCGAAAATAAACAATTTATTATTATTATTAAAACCTCTAAGTTGTAGCTATCAGGAAACACAGACCACGGTAGAGATCCTCCAGGCCTCATTACCTTTACATAAAATTGCATTTTATTTCTGGCAGTTTAACCAGCTGTCATATTTGTAGCAAAACAGTGAAAACCCCACAAAGTTTAATGAACGCCGACCTACAACTAGTGAATGTAAAACCACTGAACTTTTCCATTAGAAAAAGTAACTACTTAATTACCCATACAAAAAAACTTCCACTTGTATAAAATGTAGGTACAACACTAACTGTTACTCTCGGTTTCTCGCATACGGATCTGCCTGCAAATACATTTTAGACTAACAAATTTGTAACACTGACCCCTGATTGGTATGTACAATAACCATGTATATATGTTACACGCTTAACTATTGTGTCGTTTAGGTCATCGGTTCATCTGTCTAAGTTCAGAGGTACAGATTAAAACATAGCATAGCATAGCATAGTCGGCCTTATAATGTTCCCACTGTTGGGACTCAGGCCTCCTCTCTAGGAGAGGGAATGGGCCGTAATCCACCACGCGGGCCCAGTGCGGGTTGGTGGATGTCACATGTCTTCGAATTTTTGGTTCTAAGACATGCCGGTTTCCTCACGATGTTTTCCTTCACCGTTTTGAGAGCAGTGGTGATGAAATAAATTACACAAAGTAATGCGCCTGGCTGGGTTTGAACCCGCAACCTACAACTCGTAAGTCGGGCCGTTACCACTCGGCCACCACTGGTCCTCGAACACAGAACAGTGGTACAGAATATACAGGTACAAAAAACGTTTTATAAAAAAATTCGATCGACTTCAATCCAAAACATCTGGTCAAGTGCGAGTCGGACTCGCACACAAAGAGTTCCGTACCATTATCTATCTATACAATATTATACTCCATTTGTTTAGGTAGTTAACTAGGCGTAAACAATGAAATCTTGATATGTCTTTTTAATAAAAAAAAAATCGATTAAAAGACATACAAAGATTATTTAAATTTAGTTAATTACCAAACATCGGTTTAGGTAAATAAGAATTAGTAAACATTTTTAGATAAAGTTTTTAGACAACTTTTAGTTAAAAGACAATGACATGTCAAGATTGTTTACATTTAGTTAATTACCTAAACAGATGGAGTATAGGTAGACTATATTAAAGCTATTTATTATATCGAGCAAAAAACGGCAAAAAAAATCACGTTATATGTGAGCCCCACTTATATATTAATTTTATTCTGGTTTTAGTATTTATTGTTATAGCAGCAACAGAAAGGCATAATCTATAAAAAAAATCTACTGTCTAGCTGTCACGGTTCATGAGATACAGCCTGGGGACAGACAGACATTGAAGTCTTAGTAATAGGGTCCTATGTTCCGAGCGGGAATTGAACCCGCGACCCGTAGCACAGCAGTCGATCGCTCAACGACTGCGCTGACAGTGCCGTTCTTTTACCTACCTAAACTGTTATTGCTTTTGGAGTAAGTACCGGTTAGATCCATTGACCTCTCGAGGTCTTAGATCTAATATCTTGGGCGAAAGTGTTTCTTTTTTGTCGATATGTACTTGCCTCCATTTTTTGTTCGCTGACTCACACTTTAGGATTTTTCCTATACTTCACATACTCGTGTACTCTTGAACTTGAGAACCTTACTTTGCCGTTTTACTTTCATCTGTCCTACATACATACTCGTAGATGTAATCTGTCAAATGCATGACGCATTTTTATTTCACTTTTATTTTATTAAGTTTATCTGTAGGTTCTGTTAGCGGCTCCACCCACGAGAAAATAGAAAATTATCCCAAGGGAAAATAATCCCAGGATAAAGAGGACAATATGACCTACTCTTACACCAAGTTTCATCGAACTTAGTTCAGCCGTTTGAGCGTGAGGAAGTAACAAATTTACACATATACACTGACAAATTTTCGCCTTTAAAATTTCACCCGGCTTGCGTCCAGGCCGACAGGATCAAAGTACCTATTTATTAGCAGAGGTCGGAATTAGGTAGAGATATTTAAGTACTTATACCGATTTCATACAGCGAAAGAATAAAGTGGATATGCCTCAAATCCCGAGATTAATTTTAAAGAGCAGATTTTTTTATGACTAACAGAAATGTAACAGAAAAAAATTCTTCCTGCATTAATAACGAGGAGGAGGAAGTGAATAAATTTGTTAACCTCACCACAGTTGAGAGAGATCTTTTTCAATGAAAAATACTAATAAAAATTATATGTTAATTAGCTTTGTTTTATTTGTCTTATCTATCTCTGAGGTTTTTATTATTATTTATTTGTACTTAATATTGTTGGCCACACGGGATTTTTCATTAGAAATCCCGGGAAGATCCATATTAATATCAACATTTCGATGCAAGTACAATAACTCTACCTCTGTTTATTAGTTTATAATTTTAGCATATATCTACATATATATTATGTATTTTATTATTATAGGCGTCTAATTTTAATGATACTTCATTCTATTTGAAATATCTAGTATTTATTTTTATTGTGCACACCTAACACAGTGTAGTCTTATGAACCCATAGGTTGACTGGTAATGAATGCCTTGTTGCATTAAGTCCGACTATGTAGGTACGACTACTGTACAATTGTACATTTAGAGTTATACGGAACAGCGTGTGAAGTCCCGCAAACCTCCGTTGAAAAGGAAGGATCCTCAGACCTGACGGATGTTTTTGTCTGATCTGGGCAACTGCCCGAAAGATGATTTCGGGCTGTTGTATAAGGGCCAACGCTGCGTTAAGCGGGCGCCCACGCGGGTGCTCGTACATGTCGTGCGTCACGCATGTGTTTCGTGTACGGCGGTCCCCGTAGCGAAAACCGGAATATAACCTGCGCGGTGTCGCTTGTTCAAATATAACGGTGTACATGTAGTCGTGTCGATGGAGAACTTTAATGTATTATTACGTAGAAAAACGGGCGCGGGGCGCGGCTGCCAGCGACGAAGCACTTTTGTATGGGACCGCGCGGGCACCCTCGCACGGAGAACTCTAATTGCACGATGTAGGATTTCGTAGTTTAGTTCATATGTGACGCCATAGATGTCGCTACATAGATGAAGCTCAAATAAAAATAAATAAAGTAAATATAAGGACTCACCAGGTAATATCAGCCAGGCGACTATGAAGCTCATTCCCACGACACTGAGGTACAGCTGCCTCTTCTTAGGTCCCACTAAGTCTGATAGATATGAGAATACCAGAGTTGCAGGGCCACCTAACAAAAAATAGAATTATTCGTAAACATTTTTGATTAGGTTGATGGTAGTTACTGATTTTCGCCGCTTATTTCTAGACTCCTGATTTCCAACTTGACCATTGCAATGAAAATATTGAAGCGTTCCAAGTCACAAAAGTAGGTGATTTTAGTGTGGTCTCCGGAAGGCCGCTATGGCTCACGCACAATGGTCCGCCAAGGACTAAGTGTGGAAACCAGACCACAATAGATAGAGATAGATAGTGTGGTCTCCTATGACGACTTTTTACATCGATTCAGTGACGCCGTGCCGCTACATCTCTACCCTTCATTGCATTCCCAACACGCATAAACCACACGGCATAACCAGACTCCTAATATTCCTACTGCTGGGACTTGTCCGACCGTCCGGTAGCCATCCGGACCGAGCCCAAGTCGTCGACGGCGCGTATTGTTCCGCGCGCGCCTCAGGGAGATGTCAGCAAATCGTAGGGGCCCAGCAGGGTCGAAGCCTACTGGGGCCATGGGTAGTGTAAAAACGAAAACGTGGCCCTGGGACGAAGGCAACGAAGGAACAGGAGTGGGTTTTTAGTCAGTAAAAGTCTGACACTATCTCCCGCTCCGCCTAAGAGCGGGATTTGTCATAAGATGATTTTCCCACCTATAAAAAAAAAAAAAACTGCTGGGACTTGGGCCTAATCTTTATGCGAGGGAAAGGTTCGTAATTCACCACGCGGGCCCAGTACAGATTGGTTCAGGGAGTCACTACAGCGCACTTGTCACGCAATTGTCTTGATGCTGCGTGTTGTCTGTAATCATACTATGTCGCGACAGTTGCGATGGATGGAGATCTCTGATTATGAAGGCGTATGGTATAAGACCTGCGAAAGCATTGCGATTGTATCTCTACTGGTTCGCTGCAAAAATCATTGTGGGCGATCTCCTTTGATCCTTAAAATCAAAAGGAATAGGACTTTCCAATGAGCTTTTCTTCGTTATAGGCTAATAGTAAATATCAGAGAAGGCTACTATTATTAAAAATTAGGTTTTGCTAGTAGCTTTGCCCATTTAAAAAAGTAGAAAATAATATAGCCTAAAGAATCTACTGGTCAAACAATTTTTAAAATCGGTCCAGAAACTGAGTTTATCCATTTCAAACGAAAATACAAAAACCAAAAGTACAAATCTTTTCTCTTTTTAACATTAAGTATAGATTCAATCACACAGGAGTTATCGCGTTGAATTAATTTAATCGGAATCTTTTCAAAGAATTCACTCAGATCAACTATCTACTCCCTTTGATGAAAATTAATTAATTTATTATGGATAGGCTCGCGTTTGTCCACTACCTCACCTGATGGTAAGCGATGATGTGGCCGAGGATGGAGCATGCTTGCCTAGAAGCAACCTGTTCACTCTTTACTTAAACTAGGTTATAGCTATCAGGAAACACAGACTCCTTACGTTTACGATTCCAAAAAAACTGATCCATAATATCAGTAACTTTCAATGGCTTACCTATCACAAAACCGTTAATAGTCCTTGCAGCCAGTAGAAGCCGGTAGTCAGCTACAGTGCTCTGGGCCAACGTGATTGCAGCGTCCATGAGCAGCGTCATGCTGAGCACGTTCCGCCTGCCGAACACATCGCCCACGATGCCCCAGAAGAAGGCGCTCGCTACCCCACCTGAAGAAGAGAGATAGCTTTTAAAGGAGAAGAATAGATATTTAATGGGCATGGCAACAGGTACACTATTAGAAAGAAACGCTTTAAGTAACAATGTAATAAACACACAACAAACATAATTATACAATTACAAAGAAAAGTCCTTTATTAAAAAGAGGAATATATATAGTTCACTATATTATTATATATGGCCAAAATAGTTATTATTTAAAAGCAATATTATGCAGCTGTTTCTAGACTAATCGTTACTAGACTAGGTGTTGGACGTGTTGGTAGACGTTGCAATAATAGGGGAAGAATTGGTATACCTTTTATATTATTATCTCAGCTCATTTCTCATTTCTACCTTCGGACAAGCCGACGAACGGCGAGTATCCACCCTTACGTTGTTGAAACCTCTACGGTCCGGACCAAGCGTTTTGCCTCGTCGTTTATACCGCGTACATCGAGGGACTGGAATAATTTGCCTGCTGCGGTTTTCCCGTCCGATTATAATTTGGGTCTCTTCAAGGCTAGAGTGAATTATATAGGCTCTCAATAAATTAGTGCGCCTCACCATCAACGATTGCATTACCACTTACCATCAGGTGGGATCGCAGTCAAGCACTAGTTTATATCAATTAAAAAAAAAAATTAGGTAATATTAGAATTAATAAACCTTTTGTATTGAAAATAAACATTTTCTAGTTTTGTATTTTGTATAACCTAGATTATCTGAAATCCCTAATACTTGTGAATAAAGATTGTAATAAGAAGATGTCTTCCTTTAACAAAGTCACATTTGAGGTAAAGACCAACAGGATATACCTCAAATAAATTGAAATAAGACAGAATGATGATGAATCACACATACTTGACATTCAATTCTCAGTTGCGTTTAGGCTACCTACATAATGTGCCCGCGCAGAAACAATCAGTCAGCCTTGTAGGCGCACCGATTGTTTAATTGTTCCGATCAATCCATCGCCTAATCGCTCTGAGCTACATAAGCGGTCAATTTGACTTGTTCGATGTTCTTAATTGATATGGCTTTAAAATCTAGGAACAGTCCTATCCTAATAAATCTAGTTATGACGAATTGTGGTTTTGAAGGCCAAGCAACGTGTTTCTAAAGAATTTCTTTCGCATATTTATCATGTTTTCTTCAAGTAGAAACTTTGTCTTTAACTACTTTATCAGTTACATTATCTATTGGTCCGTTTTATACTCTGGTCTTTTTTATAAAGAGCTCCAGTACTTAGTATTTAATTTTTGCTTTATTTGGAGACAATGTGTAAGATAGATAAGTTTTTCACATACTGGTCTAAGTTTTTGGGATAATTCCCAATTGGCATTTAATAATTTCATCTCGAAAATTGGTTCGTAATCTTAACCTTCAAAGTACCATTTATTTTTGCCTGTAATAAACTACAAAAATAATAATAAAATAACATTGTTCAGGCAGGAGCCGCAGTCTTAACTTCTTCTTCGTGACCAGTCCATTTAAGCCTCCCAAAATCATAGCCCTCTTTGTTTTCCATATGTCGCAATACTTTCCCACCAACCGGGGATGGTTCTTGGGTGCACTAACACAGCGCTTACAGGGATAATCGTCAGTTGGAAACATGTTTATTTATTTATTTAAACTTCATGTACAGTAGTGGTACATAGGAGGACTTAGTGCAACAAGGCATTCTCTACCAGTCAACCTTTGGGTTAAAAGAGACAACACTGTGGTAGGTGTGTACAATAAATAAATAACAGATATGTATCTCAAGTAGAATGTAGTAACATTAAGTAACTTACAATAATAAAATATATAAGCTAATATTATAAACTAGTAAATACATTATAATTAGGAGAACTTAAAAAATAACAATTATGACGAAGACCGAACTAAGTTTGAGAGGACTTCAAGTAGTAGTTCCGAATTTTACACATGAAGGAAAATTTACTTTCGGCATTTTTGGTGTCAAGGGGAAGTACATGTTCTACAAAAATTGTTTATGGGGTTTCTGCGTGTTGACTTCGGTCCCTCGTATGCCTTCCAAAAGTCCAAGACCCTGGTCCTGAGATATATCAACACATACAATTAATAGGTACCTACCATATATATTTTTTTATTACTCTCTTTACATTATTTACGTTCTTCTTTAAAAAAATTACTACAGTACCGCTCCAAATCAGGGCTATTACTAATAAATCGTAGTAACACTTGATATATTTTCGCTAATAAATCCATATACGTTATAATTGGAAGAATCACTATATAGAGAAAATGCTGTCATCAATATATTTATGAATATACTAAACGCCACTATACGCTTAGAGTAGTTTTGGCCCAGTAGTAACGGCCCCGACTGACGTATTATAGGTTGTGGGTTCAAGCCCAGGCAGACGCTTTACTCTGTGTAATTTATTTCATTGTCACTGCTCTCAAAACGATGAAGGAAAACATCGTGACGAAACCGGCATTTCCTAGAATCAAAAATTCGAAATTGTGTGACAACCTCCAACCCGCACTGGGCCTATTGTGTGGCTCAGTGGCGGACTACATAGCCCATTATTACCTCTTCTTAAGAGAATGCGTGAGTCCTAATAGGTGGAACAATATAACGCTTGTTATATTACGCTTGTCTAATTTATAAAAATCTCGTGTCACAAAGTTTGTAGTGTAGTACGAGTAGGACTCTTCTGAAACGGCTTGACCGATTTTTAAGAATTCCTTTTTGTGTTTATTTTATAGGTCTGAGAATAGGTCTCCCACCTCAATTTTATGGGTACACTACATAAATACGAAAAACTTTATTCCGACAGTCACAAATACGAATTTCAAAATACCGATTTTCATAATTCCGAATGGTTCAAAATTCCGAATATAACAACTCCGACTTATCATTACTCCCATTTTTATAATTCCTAAATTTCAATATTCCTATCGTTTATAATTACTATTCTCAAAATACCGAGTTTCAATAGATCGAATAACAAAAAGTCCGACTGAATGATAATTCGAAACATCAAAAATACGAATTCCGATTATTAAAATACCCATTAATACAATTCCGAAAAAAAAACACCTTGTAAAACAGACTGTATAGCAAGACAAATAAACACATAATTGCTCGTCAGAGAGATGTATAATATTATGTATAGTAGGAGGGGGTAGAATTAAAAAACTAATGACAGATGCGTTTTCGAGCATGCATGCAAGCAGGCATGCAACATGCAAGCAGGCATGCAACATGCAAGCTATGCAGCATGAAAGCAGGCATGCAGCAAGCATTGTTTCTGTCACAGCTCCGGCGCTGCGGGGTTTGGCCCACCCCTCCGCGCCTACGCGGGTTTAAATTACACTCTAGGGGTAGGGCAGAAAAGACTGCGTGAAGTCGGTTTTGCAGCGATTCGTTTCTGTCACTAAATTTTGTAGCACAACATGTTGACTTTTAGTTATTCGAAGTATTGAAAATCGGAATATCGTTTTTCGGACCGAGAACCCTTCGAGCATTTGATTCTTCGAACGTATGAAAATCGGAAAACTAAGAAATCGCATTTACGACTACCGGTAAAATAAATTTCGTGATTTTGAATAATAGACATTATAATTCTTAGGTATTATGAAATTCGGACTTTTGAAAATCGGAACATCGAAATTCGGAATAAAATATTTCGGAGTATTTGGGTGTTCCCCAATTTTATGCATTGATAAAATTTATAAGGTAGAACAAAGTTTGCCGAGTCAGCTACAACACGCTACTATGAGTAGGTAAATGCTGTGCTAAATGTTCTGTTATGTTATGTGACGACCTTTTATAGCTGATGCTTTGTAATGCTGAAGTCGCAGAAAGCAACTACTTGCATTTTGTACTAGTAACATACTTTTTCGTTTGACAATATTACTATTTCACGTGATGATAAGCGATGATGTGGTCAATGATGGAGCGTGCTTTCTTGATTAGGTCTCTATAATTCTAAAGTTGCGACTTATCTTTATAAATTTTCAATGATTGAATTCATAATTGATTATAACGTCGACTTAAGCTCTCATACAGACACAATGATGTAGGTACCTAACCAAAAACAAATAATTGTTTTCAGTATAAACAATAGGTAATTATAATTAGTACTATTCTCGTTATCTATATTAGATACGATTGTAATGCGTATTGATGTGTTTGTTTTAACAATGTGCCTATAATTTTGGTGTAACCATTGACCAAACGACAGATTTAACACGTAAGTGTTAAACTTCCGCGAAAATCGTGATCGAATTCGTAAATTCCCGTGGTTTTCATTAAACTTGCTAGTAGATTTTTTTTTGTGAGTGGCAACTTGCAAGCCAAACTCTGATGTGATCGCCAGCTAAATAAATTAAAATCTCCAGCCAAGAGTCATACTCACTCAGCTCAACAATTTTGAAGGGAACTAAATGATCTGGAATGGCGACTGCGAACCGGAAGATGCAGCGTTGGAAGGCCTCCCACAAAGTGGACCGATGCCCTGGTGAGGGTCGTGTGAATCCGATGGATGCGAGACGCAGAGGACTGGTCATTAAGGCGACGTTTGTGAGTTGACGTCTTTTGACTTTAATGACAATAATGATGATGAAGGATAAGGAAAGATGTAGGGATTATGTTTTGATAATCTTAAAGCAGTGGTGGCCGAGTGGTAACGGTCCCGACTTACGAGTTGTGGTCGCGGGTTGAAACCTAACCAGGCGAATAACTTTGTGTAATTTATTTCATCACCACTGCTCTTAAAACGGTGAAGGAAAACATTGTGAGGAAACCGGCATGTCCTAGAACCAAAAATTCGAAGACATGTGACATTCGCCAACCCGCACTGGGCCCGCGTGGTGGATTACAGCCTATTCCCTCTCCTAGAGAGGAGGCCTGTGTCCCAGCGGTAAAAACATTAAAAGGCTGATTATGCTTATGCTATTCTTATGCTTATTCTTAAAGCTGATTCCACGTGGTCTGTGGTCACGGATGCGAAGGTTTTTTTTCAGGTGGTAAATCATCCAATGACTTCTCCCGCTCTGGGTCGAGCGAGAGAGGTGTGAGACTTTTACTGACTGCAAACACACTTGTATCGTTCAGTTGCCCTTTGCGTTCTAAGACCACAGGTTTCCTTTTCAGAAAATCCCCTTGGCCCTAGCAGGCATCGACCCTGCTGGGCCCGTATGGTTTGCCGACATCTCTTTGAGGAGCACCTGGAGCACTACGCGCTGTCAACGACTTGAGCTCAGTCCCGTCAATCACCGGATGACCGGACGGGGAGCTACCCATTACTCGTCGTCCGCAAGCCCGCACGGAAGCTAGTAGGAACTAGTAGTGTTAAACTAAGTGGCAGTAAGGACTTATCTATCTAGTCTTCATACAAATCAACATTAAACTTTCTTCTTTCTATAAAACTGTTCAAGTGGACGGACCATAAACTCAAACGTCAACATTTTAATTGTAATTTCTTGAGGTGTGTCCAGACCTGACGAATGTGCGGCGAATGCACCGCTCGCGAGCCGCTTGCGAACTGCGCGCGTGCTGCTCACGTGCGGTTATGCACGTAGCTTCTTTCGCGTTTGAACTATGTTTGTGTACCACGTTCGGCACGCGCGCGCCTACTGCGACGCTCGAGTACGACGTGTAGCTTGCGCACGAGCGGCGCGCGGGCGGCGGAGCGCAGGGGCTTCGTACGAACGAACATGAAATGCACGCGCGCAGTTCGCAAGCGGCTCGCGAGCGGCGCATTCGCCAGCTCTGGACACACCTTTAGAGTAAGATAAAACTGATGATCCTGCTTTGTTTTATGGCGTCACTGGCGCCTGCAATAGTATCAAGATTGTTGATGTAGGTAATGTGTTCAATGTTTAGATAGGTTTAGAATTTATTGATTAACTAATTTCTGCCAGTGGCTTCGCCCGTCTGAAAGTAGAAAATACATACCTAGCCTACGTTACTCATAGATAAAGTAGCATTCTATTGGTTAGAGAATTTTCAGAATTGGTTCAGTATACTTTCAGAGTTTACCCTCTATATATTTTAGAATCTTACAGATTTTACCTCTTTATAATGAACCCTAATGCAAAAAAACTGGGCACTTCAGATTTTTTTTTTCTACTTCAGTATTTATTACAAGAAAGAGGTTTTATTCATTAAAAGTTGTATTGGCATATTATTTAGAGCATCTTAGCATAATTCTTAACGTTCCAAATTTAATTTTTTACATTAACAAAAGAAAAATAGTGTAGTGTGTATTATTGAAAAATTGCTATAGTAATGGCGCAAATTGAAATAAAAAAAAAAATAGAAAATATATTCTTGACTTTATTGCTAACGACTTCTTATTGTTTTGATGAGTAGGTACATCAGTTTTATGGAATTCATCGAAAATTAATTAAAAAATTGCTAGAATTGACTACATACATTTTAACTTATGAATTTCCTTAGGTTTTTCTTGCAAAGCAGTTTAATTAGCGCCTTATGGGCTGTCTAATTATGCTTGAGACTGTTTCATAGTCAATTTTTTAAGATGTATACAATAACAAATTGAAAAACTCATGAAAATGTTTGGGTTTATTAACCGAGTTGGCAAAGAATTTGAGGGAGTCTGACTTTAAAAGTGTTATACAACATCTTTGTGCGCAGTCCTAGGTGACCTAGGTGAGCCTAAAGTACGCGTGCATTTTGGTTACACTTAGGCACTCAAAGAACATATGCATGATCGTTTACACCGTCTCTATGCTTGCTTTGTGCAGGGGACTATCCGTGGTATATTCATCCAAACGGAATTTCGATCATGGTGGCCAATATCAACAAGGATTAGACAAGTCATCATCGTCATCATCATTTCAGCCGAAAGACGTCCACTGCTGGACATAGGCCTCCCCCAAGTGTCGCCACAATGTACGGTCCTGTGCGTCTCGCATCCATCGGACTCCCGCAACCGTTACCAAGTCATCGGTCCACCTTGTAGGAGGCCTTCCAACGCTACGTCTTCCGGTACGTGGTCGCCATTCCAGAACCTTTCGGCCCCAACGGCCGTCCGTTCTGCGAGCAATGTGCCCTGCCCATTGCCACTTAAGTTTGGCAATTTCTTCGTGCTATATCGGTGACCTTATAGACAAGTACTCAGGAGATATTATAGTGCTCCTGCGTGTGCGCAAACATAGGTGCACTCTCTGTTCCTTCACTCTCATAGTCCAATGGAACTGCAAGCCGGCACGACGGAGAAGATCAGGTGCAGGACCAATGGCGACACGTGCTTTCCGAGATACGGGGGTGTCACACCACCAACTTCGAAACTCTGGGCTGCTACAGAGCAGTTCTTAATAGAGAAACCTAATAGCACTTTTTGGCAGATCCGAGAATTGAATCTAGGAAGTGTTTGTTTAGTGAGCAGTGTCTGGTGATGGTCCCCGCCATCAGTTGCAGGCTGCCTCTGCCAAGATGCAGAAGGCTCTTGGTTAGGTTCTTAATTAGACATGGCATGGCAATGGAAGTGCCTGATGGTAAGCAATGATGCAATCGTTGATGGGGAGGTGCACTAGTTTATTAAGAGCCTATTCCCTCTAGCCATGAAGACACCTAAATTATAATCAGACGGGAAGACCGCAGCAGGTAAATTGTTTCAGTCCTTCGATGTACGCGGTACGACCTACTTATGATATATACACAATTTTGAAGTAAAACTCACCACTCATAAACGCCATATTGATAAGTCCAGCCTGGTAGGTGGTAAGTTCCAGTTCACATCTTGCAGCTGGAAGGACGTACGACATGACGCAGTTCTGGACGCCCGAAGCAAAGAAGGAGAAGGCGCACGCGCCGAGCGCACTCCGGCTGAAGCGGCCGTAACCTGCGGAAGAGAAAAGATAAGGGTTTTACTATTGTCACATTTGATATAGATTAATATTTGATATAGAAATAGATAATTAATTAAGATGCCCTGGAGTCGATTGAGAAGCGAGCCAAGAAGATCATTGGTAATGATGCACTTGTCGAATCAAAACTACAAAGTCTAGAGTATCGACGCTGAGTTGCTGGTTTTCTATCGTTTACATTTCGGGGCGTATGCGTTGGAATCACACAATTTAATTCCACCTAGTTCGTTCCATCATCGAACCACTTAAACGTACGGCGCTGCGCCATCGGTACATGGTGGAAATCCCACCCATACATACAAAGCGTTTGGGAACACATTCATTATGCGACCAGTTAAGGAGTGGAAATCCCTGCCGGAGTCTGTTTTCCGATAGTTACAACTAAGGGGTCTTTACGTCAAGAGTGGGGGCAAGCTTGCTTCATCTTCGGCCACATCAGATGAGATAGTGGTCAAACGCGAGCCTATCAATAATAATAAAAAAACAAATTGCTGGGTCATATCGCCAAATTTGCCATCAGAATCGCAAAACTTAAGTGGCAGTGGTCAGGGCATATTGCTCGCAGAACAAATGGTCGATGAGGATGAAAGGTTCTGGAGTGGCGACCACGGACCAGAAGACGCGAGAAGCGTTGGAAGACCTCCCACAAGGTGGACCGATAACCTGGTGAGAGTCGCGGGATTCCGATTTATGCGAGACGAACAGTACCGGTCGTTATGGCGACACTTGGGAGCCTTATGTCCAAAAGTGAACGTATTTCGGCTAAAATGACGACGATGATGAATTGCTGGGTAGGGCATGGTTTAAAAACCGGGAAAATGCGAGTTGGACTCGCGCCCTGATGGTTCCGTACAAACTTACCTATGAAAACAGTTCAATTCCCGAATTGAGTTACGAAGATTTTTCTGAATCGCAAAAAAAGTTTTTTTTTTGTGACGTAATACAATTTTTAGTTTTTTTTCTGTTACAACTTGCTTCATGCCAAATTTCAGGATTCTAGGTCAATGAGAAGTGGATTATGAATTTTGATTGTCTTGAGAGTGTCGAAATATACCTACGTTTTTTGCGACATACACATACATTCATAATGCGTACAGCTAAGGAGTGGAACTCCCTCCTTACCATCAGGTGAGATAGTGGTCAAATGCGAGCTTATCAATAATAAAAAAATAAATAAAAAAACGGCCGTATCTTTTTTTTTCATTAACTCAGAAATTTGATTTTTTTATCAGCTTCAAAGGACCGCAGACTTGAGTATATGGTTTTAATTTCAACTCGATACCTCTATGCGTTCCCAAGATAAAGGGTCTTGACAGACAGACAGACAGACAGACAGACGGACGGACAACAAAGTGATCCTATAAGGGTTCCGTTTTTTCCTTTTGAGGTACGGAACCCTAAAAATAACTATCTTGTATCGTTCTGTAGCGACATCTATAAAGCCACTTATGAATAAAATTCGAAATCCTGTATGCCGATATTAAAGTTCTCTGAGGCCCGTGCCTCACTGGGACGCCATGGCGGCGCTGCCAGTTCGCGCCACCAAGAACATGCATGCAGTTCTATGGTGTGTACCTCACCTGGCGACTGTTGGTCACGCAGCCAATCCATACATTTTTTTGGCGTCTTGACCTGGCTACGCCGCCATGGCGTCCCAGTGAGGCACAGCTCTAACATTCCGAAACAGACCGTCTGGTTGGAGGATCCTCGCTTTTCAGTAGAAGTATGTGGGACTACCTACACCCTATTCCGTACACCTCTTAACCTTTCTTCTGTGGCTCGTAATTCCGCAAGCGCGGCGCGACACATGTGCGAGTTCGCGAATTATTCGCGCGCAAATTTCGCTTCAATTGGCGCGTCTGATTAAAACGATGATATCTTCGAAACTACGTTAGTTAGCTGGCTACGAGTTATATCATTAGCATCGTTATTAAATTACCTAACAGGATATTTATGGATTAGTATAGTTTTGCCTTGTAATGTATTAGTAATTGTCAAAAAAACTGGTAAAAATTAGTAATTTTAATTAAAAAATAGACCAATAAATTAAAAAAGTTACTGTTTTATTTTAGATAAGTTCTGCTGCTTGTAGAATAAAAACTCCTTTTACTCGTTTCTGTTCACAGCTTGTTATAATAAATATAACAAGCTGTGAACAGAAACCACTGACACTAATAGTTTTGCTAACTCGCCATAATGTAATAGAAACACAGCATCTTACCGTTGGCATTGTTATGACTCTGGCCACGTTCGTAGGTTCGCATTCCGATAGATAATTGTGATAGGACAGTATAATACTATTAGATCTTTATCTTCCACTGATAGTGAAATGCTGTAGATTTAGGATATTTTAATAATTAGATAGTTAGACTTTGTCGACCTCTTATATATTTTATTTTATTATTTATAACACAAACTCTTTAAGTCAGGAGTGAATAGGTTACTGCTAGGCAAGTCGACTGAAGTCGATGTGACTTAAAGATTCCCAGGTTGCCTAGAATTCCACTCCTCAGGTGTACTAGGCATGCCTTTTAAGTTCTGTCATTTCCATATTTCCCGGCAATTTTGAATTTAGAACTGTTCTATATTCGAATGTGTTTAAATTTTGAATCTCAAAACAGTTGAAAGTATTAGATTAATGCTATTGTTTAGTCACAGCGTCGATTGGAATCTGTCAGGTTACGTACGAAAATTAATCTTTCTAAGGAAAATGTTCGTGCAATAATTTTCTGCAACTTTAGAAGAGGCCTGAAACGGTTTCAGTGTTTTGAAGAGCTAACATCTGTGTTCAGTGATGAAGCCCCATGTCTGCGGACTGTCGAACGCTGATATTTAGAATTCCAGCGTGGAAATACTAGTGTTAGTGACAAATCTCGCGAAGGAAGGCCAAAATCCGCCTTAACTGAAGATGACATCATTGCTGTGAGACAACTAATTCTCGAAGATCGTCATGTGACGTATCGAGAGATAGAGGCTCTATTAGGCATCTCAGGGACAACCATTCAGAAGATCTTGCATGAAGCTTGTTGAAGAGAGAATGTTGTTGTTGTTGAAACTTCAACGATCCGGACTAAGCGTTTCGCTTCGTCGTTTATACCGCGTACATCGAAGGACTGGAACAATTTGCCTGCTGCGGTCTTCCCGTCCAACTATAATTTAGGTGTCTTCAAGGCTAGAGTGAATAGGCTCTTAATAAACTAGTGCACCTCACCATCAATGATTGCATCGCTGCTTACTATCAGGTGGGATCGCAGTCAAGCACTGGTTTATATGAATTAAAAAAAAAAAAAAAAGCGCTTGGTGTGAGAAAGCTAGTTTGCCGTTGGATACCGCATCTGCTTTCCGACGATCACAAGGCGGCCCGCGTCAGATGGTGTAAGAAAACTCTGCAAAGGTTCAACCGAGGAGAGTCAAATCACGTCTACGACATCATCAGTGGTGACGAATCTTAGATCTATGCCTACAATCCTGATTCCAAACAACAATCTACAATCTAGGTCTTGCAAGACGAGCCAAAGCCGACTAAAGTTGTTCGTTCTCGAAGCACTTCAAAGAAGATGGTGGCCACGTTCGTTGGAAAAACCGGCCATGTTGCGACACCGCAGAGTGGTATACCACAGTTTCTTTACCACAAGTCATCGCCGAACTTCGAAAATCTAAGTCAAAGCGACGCATCATCCTGCACCACGACAACGCAAGCTCACACAGCACTCGTTAAACGATTGAGTATTTGAAGCAGGAAAAAGAAATTCTTGACCATCCTCCATACAGTCCTGACCTAAGCCCTAACGATTTCTTTACATTTCCTAAAATTAAGAAAAGTCTTCGTGGTCAAAGGTTCCAGTCCGGTGAAGAAGCAGTCGACGTTTTCAAGTCAGCCATTTTGAACACCCCCACTTTAGAGTGGAAATGTTATGAGCAGTGGTGGCCGAGTGGCATCGGCTCCGACTTACGAATTGTAGGTCTCGGGTTCAAACGCCTTCGTAATTTATTTCATCACCACTGCTCTCAAAACGGTGAAGGAAAACATCGTGAGGAAACCGGCATGTCCTAGAACCAAAAAATTCGAAGAAATGTGACATTCACCAACCCGCACTGGGCCCGCGTGGTGGATTACGGCCCATTCCCTCTCCTAGAGAGAGGAGGCCTGAGTCCCAGCAGTAGGAACATTAAAAGGCTGAATATGCTATGCTATGCTAAATGTTATAATAACTGGTTTGAGCGAATGGAAAAGAGTATTAAGCAACGTGGTGAATACTTTGAAAGATAATAAAAAGTACTATAAGTTGTGTTTTTTTCTTCAAACGACAAAACTTAAAAGGCAAGCCTCGTACGCACAAATAATGTATTCCCAAAAGCGTTACGTGCGTATAGGTGGGATGGAGTAGGTACCTATACGATTTTTTTACTACATGTGTACGTTAACATATTATTTTATCAATAGTCGTACTATACAACGATATGGGACCCAGTTCGCATTTATCATCGTCACACAATGGTAAGGTTTTCATTAAGAACTGCTGGAACAATAATATTATGGCTAATGGATTGAGTTAGTTATATGAAGTATGGTAACAGTTTTTATTAACCCTGCAGTGGTCTCGCAGATCATATGAGAATAATACTTTATATATTTATCTATAATACTCGAATGTATTTATTTAAAAAATGTTTGTATGTTTTTTAGTTATCTAGTATTCATAGCACAAGCTCTGCGCTTAGTTTGGG
Source organism: Mythimna impura (assembly GCA_905147345.3). NCBI lineage: Eukaryota > Metazoa > Arthropoda > Insecta > Lepidoptera > Noctuidae > Mythimna > Mythimna impura. Next base: position 27,667,235 of record LR990351.1, on the reverse strand, counting down.
ACTAGATGGCGTTGTGTGAAAGCGGTGGAATATCATATATAATATATATCTCAGGACCCTGAGGTCCTGGACCTTTGGAAGGCATACGAGGGGCCGAAGCCAACTCGCAGACGCCCTGTAGGTAATTTTAATGGAACGTGATACCAACCGACGATTATCCCTGTACGCGCTGTGCTAGTGCATCCAAGGACAACCCCTGGTGGTGGGAAACTATTGCGACATATGAAAAAAAAAGATAATAGGGCTATGGTTTTTGGAGTCTTAAGTGGACTGGTTACCAGGAACTATGTTAAGAGACTATGGCCCCTGCCTGAACAATGTTATTAATATCCATCGATAAAAAGGCAGGGAATGACTTGTAGACTCAATAAATGGGCCCCCAAAAATGGTCGCTAGCACAAAGTGACGTAGCAACAAGAGGGCAACATATGCTGAGGTGCTTGAGGAGTGGAGAGGTATACCACGGCTATCAGGACAATCCCGGAAGTACGGTCAAGATCCCTATCAGCACCTTACTGGATTATACATCTTTCTCCTAAGCATGTTTGCTCTTGCGAATCTCCACTCAAACCAGCCAATAAAGGCAAGAGAGAGGTGGGAGTTGCGTTCCTCGTCAGTGTTCACTACGGTCGGCCAACAAATATCATTATTATTATATTATAACCATGCTTTAATAATTTAAATGTGATTGTAACTGTCTATCTGTTACACATTCACGGTTAAACTACTGAACCGATTTTGATGAAATTTGGTACGGAGTGAGCTTGATTCCCAATAATCGACATTCATGAGAACGAAGTTGCTGGGTTGCTAGTACTTTACAATTATGTTGATTTTAAATATTATACTTTAGATTACTTATAGTTAGTCCTTAATGGTTTGGTTGTTTTTTTTTTTAAATTAAATATAAAGTGTTGATTAGTAAATCAATTTATAAAGTATCAGCCTAGGTTTATCTTGCTTTTTAACCGACTTCAAAAAAAAGGAGGAGGTTATCAATTCGGTTGTATTTTTTTTTTTTTTTTTATCATCATTTTTTTTTTTTTTATGTTTGTTACCTCAGAACTCCGTCGTTTATGGACCGATTTGCAAAATTTTTTTTTCCCTTTATATAATATACTTGATATGCTTCCAGATTGGTCCCATTTTTTTCAAAATCCAGTTCTGATGATGGAATCCATGAGGAATCGAGGGAACTCCTCAAAAATTATAGGCAACCCTATGGTAATTTTAGTATTTTCATCAAGAACTTAAGCATTTACAGTCAAAAAGTAACATTTGATGAAGTGGAACTGATGAAGAAGACCAGAAATGGTCAACGGAACTTCATACTCAAATAGATAACACAATGAAGATATAGTTAAGCGACTATGACAATACAAATAAATGAATGATTCTGAATAGTTACGTTGAAAATGGTATCATCGAAGTGATCTGATGATGATGATGGAGGCGGAAGGTAGGCACTGGAACTCCGTAATTAATCAATGTAACCTAGCCGTGTTTGGACTTATTAGAATTGTCATGGTTAGCACTTTGGCTATAAGGTACTATCGAACTGATCTGATGATGGAGCCGGAAGGTAGGCACAGGAACTCCGTAATTAATCAATGTATCCTAGCCGTGTTTGGGCTTATTAGAATTGTCGTGAGATGCTCTTTGGCTATAAGGTACTATCGAACTGATCTGATGATGGAGCCGGAAGGAGGAAGGTAGACACAGGAACTTTATAATAAAACAATGTAACCTAGCAGTATTTGGGTTAATTGGAATTGTCATGAGAAATAGGCACTCTGTTTATAAGTGTATCGCAACTAAAAAGTGTGAAATAAAAACTTTTTAGAAAAAAAAAACCGACTTCACTAAAAAAAACACTAAAAGGATCAAAATAACTTTAATTTCGGAAGTCGGTGTTAAATAAGAAACAAACAATACCGAAAAACACCGAATTCCGAAATTAAAGTTATTTTGATCCTTTTTGTGTTTTTTTTAGTGAAGTCGGTTATTTTTTTTTTCTAAAAAGTTTTTTAAACTCATAATATCAATCAATCAATAGATATTAATTATTCTTTATTATTTAAACGGCGGCCGCCGTCTGTCCGCCTCTGTACTTTGTGTTGCATGTTGATTAAATCATCATCTTCCTGCCCTTGTCCGTCTTATTTGGGGTCGGCGCAACATGTTTTTTTCTTCCATTCTATCCTGTCACCCGTCATGCTATCACTACCTTCCTTTTCTTCCATATCACTCTTTACACAATCCATCTATCTTTTCGTTGGCCTGCCATGCATGTAGATTAAATAAATAAATAATTTTAAATATACATTTAAAATGAATAAATAAAAACCATTGACAGAACATCAGACACTTGAAAACTCAAGTAAACTAATATTTTTCCTCAAACAAGACAAATCTACTCTAATTACATAATATAACTAGGGTAAGCCCCAATTTTAATTTGGAACTATGCAGAACAGGGTCTAAAGCCCCACAAACGTGCGTTAAAAATCTGAAGCTGTGTGGCTGGAGGATTCTTCGACCAGACAGGTGTGTCAGGTGTGTGTATGTCTGGTTTGGGCAAACGCCAAAATAAAAAAAATAAAAAGATAATATTTTGTTTGGTTAAAATTTAGATAAGCCGCGTAATTCGCGGGGCTAACTTGTCAAAAAGGAGACCACCATTGTGACCTTAAACTATCCAACTTGGAAAAAGTACTACAAATGACTGAAAAATTCCATCTAAGTTTTTTGGGCATGTTTTAAGGTAGTTTTTTTTTTCATTTTTTATTTATTATTGATAGGCTCGCGTTTGACCACTATCTCACCTGATGATGTGGCCGACGATGGAGCACGCTTGCCTAGAAGTACTTAACCTATTCACTCTTGACCCCTAGGTTGTGGCTTTGGCTTTGCTTTGCTGTGGTTTTTTTGGTTGCGCTGACGTTCTTTGTCGAGGGTCACCAGTTTGGGGGGGTTGCGGAACAGAGTGCAAAGTCCCGCAAACCTCCGTTGTAAAGGGAGGATCCTCCGACCAGACGGGTGTTATGTCTGGTGGGCTACTGCCCGATAGATGATTTCGGGCTGTATATATATGTTCTAATCGCGCGGAGAACTTTGATTGCGCGATGCAGGATTAGTTCTTATGTGACGCCATAGATGTCGCTAGTCGCTACATCGCTATCAGGAAACACAGACTCTGGCAGGAAATTCCATTCCTTAGCTGTACGCATAATGAATGTGTTCCCAAAAAGCTTTGTTATATGGGTGGGATGTCCACCATGATGTACCGATGGCGCAACGCCGTACGACTAGTGGTCCGATGATGGAACGGACTAGGTAGAATTAAATTGTGCAATTCCAACGCACACTCCCCGAAATGTAATCGATAGAAAACCGATAGGCCAGCAACTCGGCATCGATGCTCAAGGCTTTGGACTAGAAATTCTTGAAAATTCTATCTGTGTTTTTTAGGTTTTTATTTTATAACAGTGGATTACAATTGTAATCCGCATGACCACTGCTGGTTAACCCTGCAGCGGTCGCGTTGTTACGCAGTAGAAATGTATGTGAGAGTATGATCACGTATGATGACGAATTTATGCACGTGCGAACAACACGCGCGGATTTTTTTGTATTTTTACAAGACACGTGTGAGATGGTACGGAATATACACTTACACTCGTCTTATCTTTTTTTTTTAATTTATATAAACGAGTGCTTGACTGCGATCCCACCTGATGGTAAGCAGTGATGCAATCGTTGATGGTGAGGCGCACGAGTTTATTAAGAGCCTATTCACTCTTGAAGACACTAAAGTTATAATCAGACGGAAAGACCGCAGCAGGTAAATTGTTCCAGTCCTTCGACGTACGCGGTATAAACGACGATGCGAAACGCTTAGTCCGGATTGTAGAGGTTTCAACAACGTAAGGGTACGTAGAAAGGAGATGGAGGAATCAAGTCTTGCAATTCCCGCGCACACTCTCCAAAATACATCCTATAAATGTAATTCATAAGATTCATGAGGGCTCAACATTTCATAGTTTAAGTGTTGCTATATCTAATAGATTCTATAGAATATACACCAAATACACTAACATTTTAATGCTTCTTTTTAACACGCTTTTATTAGCTTCACTTGTAACTAACTATGTATGTAAGAAAATCTTGGAATCTTAATTTGACCCACTTCCCGGTCTTCGATTAGGATGAAATTTTGCACACGCTCTGAGTTCTGATGACAATACATGACTAGCTAAGAAACGTCATTACAAATCCAATATGGAGGCCTCCGCAAGATGGCGGACTGGCTGTTTGAAATCCACCCCCACGATATGGGTATCAAATGAAAGGGTTTGCTGTCAGGAAAACGAAAAAAATAGTCAAGTGACTTTTTAGTGCGTGCTAAAAGCGTGTTTTTTTAGTTTTTTAAACTATTTTTTTTTTATCAATATTTTTGATTGTGGTCTTTACCTATAAAATTGCCGTTTTTTAAAAGGGGTTGCTTTGAAGAATTATATCTTTGGATTGATTTGGAATTATAAGGTAGGTTATTCTTTTTCGAAACTCTGGACGGAGTACTTTTGTACGGGAGCGCGCGGGCGTCCGCGTAACGCAGCGTTCGGCCAGTACTGCGATATTACAGAAAATACAAAACACAAAGAAACTTTAGGAGTATGTGGAACAGAGAGTAAAGCCCCACATACCTCCGTTGAAAAGGGAGGATCCTCCAACCAGACGGGTGTTATGTCTGGTGGGCTATTGCCCGATAGATGATTTCGGGCTGTTCTATATGTTCTAATCGCGCGGAGAACTTTGACTGCGCGATGCAGGATTAGTTCCTATGTGACGCCATAGATGTCGCTACAAAACAAATGTCTAATTTCGAAAAAATAATAATGTACTTTTAACATAAAGTTTATTTGAACTTATTATTCTAAGTCAATCCAAAGATATAACAGTTCAAAGCAACCCGTTTTAAAAAACGGCAATTTCATAGGTAAAGACCTATTAGATGAATTTAAAATAAAAAGGGGACTAGCTTCTAGAGATCCTGAGATTATTTTCTTGAGGTGGAAAAACATCTAGTAACTTCTCCCATTCTAGGGTGGAAGGAGGGCTTGCCAAACTTTTGCTGTCTAAAATCCACCTGTGTCCTTAAGAGGGTCCTTTTCCACTCGCCTATTGTCAGCATCGAGCATGGTTTAAAAGTTTGTTAATTCATCTAACGCAATCCTAGGCGATGTTTGACGAAAAGGCAACGCGAAAAAAGAGAGATAACGCCTGAAAACTCTATTAGCATTCGGTAATTCCGTGATTTACTCGAATATTTTACAAAACTGGTTCCAGGAAATACGTGTTTTTTTTAAACCCTTAAAAGTTTTTGAAAAAAAATCTTGATTAAATTTGCAAGGCTTCTATTGTTATACTTTTTGACTTTTTAAATTTTTGAGTAAATTATAAAGTGTCAAAGTTCATGCAAAATAGCAGATTTTCAGAGGTCTTTACTGGATTACTTTTACACAAATTTATAAATTGATTTCAATAGAAGCCTAGATAATATCCACAAGATACTGTGTTTCCAAAATGTCTAATGAAAAATGTGTAATAACGTCATAATCGCTTAAGAGCGGTTGTATGAAAAACAGTGATAGTGTATGTCGAGTTGCATCCCCCTCCCATACTTTGCGTTCCAGAGCTACAGTTACTCTTTCAAACGTTCCGTACCCATGATACTGTACCATGAGAATCTAAAAACAAATCATTTTAAACATCATCGACCGTGTAAGCTTCTCGAACCAGTCTTTCATGCTTCTACCTACTCCCTTATAAGTGAAACCGGGTTGAAAAGCCGTTATAGGCTCTACAACGTAAACTAGTCTTCTTCTGTATCTAATACACTTAATTTCATATTATTACACTAATATTATAAAGGCGGAAGTTTGTGAGATGTGTGTATGTATGTTTGTTAATTCTTCACGCTCGAACGGCTGAACGGATCTCGATAAAACTCGGTACACGGGTAGATCATGTCCTAGAATAGCACATAGGACTTTTTATTTCACCAGTATATTCTTCAAGGGATCATTTGCTACTACAACCTGAGCGGAGCCACTGTCATCAGCTAGTTTGATTCATAAATTCTTATGGAGAGATTGTATTTAAAAAGGGTTTGAATTCATTTACAGACAATGCATTCTCTACTTTTTAGGGTTCCGTACCCAAAGGGCAAGGCAGAGCATGGTTTAAAAACCGGGCAAGTGCGAGTTGGACTCGCGCCCTGATGGTTCCGTAAAAACTTACACCTATGAAAACAGATCAATTCCCGAATTGAGTTACGAAGATTTTTCCCAATCGCAAAAAAAAAATGTTTTTTATGACGTAACTACAAATTTACAGTTTTCAGATTAATTCCTATACTTGTGCTATGAGACCTTGCTTCACGCCAAATTTCAGGATTCTATGTCAACGTGAAGTACCCTATGATTTTTGATTCCCTTGAGAGTGTCGAAAATACGTTTTATTTGCGACATAAACTGCTGTATGCTTTTTTTTTTCGTTAATTTAGAAGTTTGATTTTTTCACAGCTTCAAGGGACCGCAGACATGAGTATATGGTTTTAATTTCAACTAGATATCTCCACGCGTTTTCAACATAAAGGGTCTTGACAGACAGACGGACAACGAAGTGATCCTATAAGGGTTCCGTTTTTTCCTTTTGATGTACGGAACCCTAAAAAACTGAATGGACGGAGGTCTGTTTGCTCATCTGTTGGATAGTACGGACCAGATATAATAACATAATATATGTATATAACGCTGGTATTCCCTAAAGGTTTAGTAGGTACTACTTTAAATTTTAATTTCTATATATAAAATCGAATATTTCAGATAAAAAGCTATAAGTTCAATATAGTAGGTATACCTCTGTCTCTATCGCAAAGCATTTTTACTAGCTGTTAAATACTGCTAGTAAATACTTTTAGTAGGTACCTAAATACCTAGTTAAAAATAAAATTATTATAAAACTAAGTATTGAAATACTACAGAAAATCCCAGATTTCAATTAACCAGCAATAAAATATTGTTATTAATAGAAAGTAATATTATTAAGTACCATATTAACTATAAACTGAAAGAAACTCGTATTTGATAAATGGAGAGGGAGAGTCACTGACCTTTATATGGTATACCTTCTAGGTATTAGTGATATTTATTCATAATAAATAATATCATATTAATTAAGGGAATGTGAAGGGGTCAAATACATCTATAAATAATAACTTTAAGTACCTATTAGTACATATCTAATTATGAATGAAAGCTGACAGGCGATGGTGGCTGACTAGTTTTTACTGCGTCGTCTCTAGTGGCCTAGTGTTGCCAGGCGTCCCGATTTGCGCGGGATGTCCCGATTTTCAGGGGTCTGGGGACGCGTCCCGATTTGCACATGATCGGGACGCTAAATGTCCCGATAAATCAAAAAAAATATTAAAGCCATTATTATTACTATAAATTAATCTGTATTGCATTCACATAGTGATGTTGATGATTGTCAAGTGTGTTCAAAATGACACACGGCGCATCACTAATAGTCATCTCTCTCTCTCAGAGCCGCGTCATCTTCGTCCGTCATACGCGACCATAATGTCTTCTGCTTCACTCAATCCACATAATTAGAAGTCAATCTTTGTTCATTCATTCCATTCATATGTTCCAACAATACAATTATTTTAATATAAAAATATTTAAACTTTTAAAACAGCACTAATCTATAATTCCTAACATCTTTTTTCGTTTTTGTCATTATTGGCACGGTGGAGCTTACGGTGGAAGTCTGCTTGAGCGGAGCACCGCCGCTCCGTGCTCTCGTGGAGGCGTTTGGAATGGGAATCGGTCGCCTCCTTCCGTGAAGCCTGCGAAGGAGTTGACCGCAACCGTGAAGCAACGGACACCCTCACGCCCCAGTCGTCTCCGAAGGAGATGTCCCGGGTGACGGGAGTCGCAGTGACCTCCGATCACAGTAGGCATGGGTTTGCAAACGACAAGCAATGGGTAGCTAGTCGTTCGCCCGTCCAATAAGGACTAGGCCCAAGTTAATGGCGCGTCGTGTCACACGCTCCTCAAAGAGATACCAGAAAAACTGAAGGGGGCTAGTAGAGCCAATGTTTGCTAGGGCTGCGGGAACGTTTGAAACATCCGGTTTGAAACAATGCCCATGGCCCTGGAATGCAAAGTGTAACTAAACAAAACTGGGTTTTAGTCAGTAAAAGTCTGACAGACCCTCTAGTTCCACCCTAGAGCGAGAAATCATTGTTTGATTTCCTACACCCCAAAAAAACATTTATTAAAAAAATGTCCCGATCTAAAACCCTAAATCCCGATTTGTTTCACCATCTGTCCCGATTTTTATCAAATAAGACCTGGCAACACTACTCATGGCCTACCTCGCAAAAATCGTGCAATTTTCTAGTAAAGAAAGAAGGAAAACTTGTTGCACACACAGTTACACAGAATGTAAAAACCAATATATATAAACTTATACAATAATCTCAAATATGAAATTGCCATTTTTTTAAAACGGGTGGCTTTGAACTGTGATATCTTCGGATTAGCTTGGAATTCAGCTTCATCTTTCTGTCCTTGTCCAATATTACTTGGGGTCGGCGCAACACGTTTTTTTCTTCCATTCTATCTTGTAAGTAGTCACGTTATCATTGACTCCCTTTTCTACCATATCACTCTTCATGCAATCTCCCTGTCCATCTACATGCTACATCATAACTCTTAGTAACCCGCATTTCATCCCTCCTCTTCACTTGTCCATACTATAAACGATTCCCTTTCAACTTTTCAGTTACTGACGCCATTTTCGAACTTCTTAAAATGGTTGACTTGAAATTATAATTCTAAATAAACTTTTTTTCGTAACTAGTTATTGAAAGAAAGAAAGAAGAAAAAAGGAGGAGGTAAGGTATAGATATTATAGATAGATAGTTTTTTTTATGTGTGTTACATCAGAACTCCGTCGTTTATGGACCGATTTATAAAAAAAATCCCCTTATAGGATATGCTTCCAGATTGGTCCCATTTTTTTAAAAATTCAGTTCTGATGATGGGATCCAGGAGGAATTGAGCCCACTCCTAAATTATTATAGGCATAATTATTATAGTTTAAAAAACTAAAAAACACGCTTTTGGATTTAAGTCACGTGACTATTTTTTTCGTTTTCCTGACAGCAAACCCTTTCATATGATACCCATATCATGGGGGTGGATTTCAAACAGCCAGTCCGCCATATTGGGGAGGCCGCCATATTGGATTTGTAATGACGTTTCTTAGCTAGTCATGTATTGTCATCAAGATTTTCTTACATACATAGTTACAAGTGAAGCTAATAAAAGCGTGTTAAAAAGTAACATTTGATGAAGTGGAACTGATGAAGAAGACCAGAAATGGCCAACGGAATTTTATACTCACATGGATATTACAATGAAGATAGTTAAGCGACTATGGCAACACAAATAAATAAAAGGTTCTAAATAGAGTTGAAAATGATATCATTGAAGTGTTCCGATCATGATTATGATGATGGAGCCGGAAGATAGCCACCGGAACTCCGTAATTAATCAGTGTATCCTAGCCGTGTTTGGGCTTATTAGAATTGTTATGAGATGAACTTGGGTAAAATGTACTATCGAACTGATCTGACAATGGAGCCGGAAGATGGAAGGTGGACACGGGAACTTCATAATAAAACAACGTATCCTAGCAGTGTTTGCGTTTATTGGAATTGTCATGAGAAATAGGTAGGTACACTGATTATAAGCGTATCGCAACTAAAAAGTGTGAAATAAAAAACTTTTTACAAAGAAAAAAAAACACTAAAACTGATCGTTTTATTGTTTTTTTTTTTGTGAGTTCGGTTTTTTTTAAATAACTTTAATTTCGGAAGTCGGTGTTAAATAAGACACAAACAATACCGAGAAACACCGACTTATGAAATTAAAGTTATTTTGATCATTTTAGTGGTTTTTTTTTAGTGTTCTGATGTCAGTTACATTTTTTTTTTGTAAAAAGATTTTTTTGTATTTTCTGTATAATCACTTTATTTATGGCATTGTAAAACACTGTCTAATGTAAGTTTTTCGAATACATTCTAAGGTTTAACTTCGAAATATTGGAATTAAGAAGGCGCTTCCCAATTCGTCTATCATCAAAGTGAGCATGGTTTAAAAGCATGTTGTTTTATCCAACGCTGTCTAATGCAATGTTTAATAAAGACGCAATGCGAAAAAAGAGAGATAACGCCTAAACGCTCTGTTGGTATGCCGGTGGTAATTCCATCACTTACTAGAATATTTCACAAAGCTTGATCCGGGAAATACGTGTTTTATTAGAAACCTTAAAAGTTTTTGGAAAATAAAAAATCTCGATTAAATGTGCAAGGGTCTATAGATAAGATAAACTTTCCTATTCTTTTTTAATTTATGAGTGCATTATCAAGAGCCAAAGTTCGCACAAAATAGCAGATTTTTAGAGGTCTTTACTGGATTAGTTTTACATAAATGTACGTTTTGATTTCAATAGAAAGCAATACCTAGAGAAAGATGTAATTTATTTATTTTATTTCAAACAGGCTAGACCCAATACGATATTGTAGTTTCCTTATATTAAATAGTGCCACGGTTTATACCGTACCTAATTTTATATGTAGCTATCCTAGTGAATGTACTTAAAGCACAAGAGAATATGTCGACGTCATAATATAGTCTTAATCACGTAAGAGCGGTTGCATGGAAATATATCTCAGGTTGGGAGCTCTTAAGTCGTCACAAGTGTAGCGGTGATCCAGCTCCTCACTAGCTATGTGTACCAATCTCAGTAATGTTATCTTTGCAGGTATGTTTATTTTGCAGTTAGTTATATAACTGTTTAGAGCCTAGGTAACCGCTAGTGTAAGCAGTCAGTCAACGTTTAGTTCACTTTTATGACGATCGACTAGGTTCTCCTTTGAAGTTATTAGTTATAAGTTTTGAATAATTCGTTTACTTATAGTCTTAGAGACAGATACATTTTTTTTTTATAGAACTTAAATATTTAGTTTATATTTATTGCACGCTTCTGCCAGTGGTTTCTCCACGTGATAGAAGAAGATTATCCGAAGGAGGTTCCCAGGAGCAGGGTCGAAGCCTACTGGGGCCATGTGTTTGCTTCTGAAAGGAAAACCCGGCCCTGGAATGAAAGGCAACGAAGAAACTAGGAGTGGGTTTTAGTCGGTAAAAGTCTGACACGCCCTCCCGTTCCGCCCAAGGGGGGCGGGAGATGTCATTGGATGATTTCCCACCTAAAAAAAAGGGAACCTACTGTTGGGATAAAAAATAGGATATTTTTTATAAGCGTCTTCCATCGTCAATTACATCGTCATCAGAAAAGAAAAATTACCTTCCTGCAAAAAGTTGCTAACGATAGATAGATATTAAAAACAACAATATATAAAATTCAATATTGTGAACGTGTTTGCAGTCCCACCTGTCCAGGTGGGACTCTCCACTGCTGCACCACTGGATACGCTTGCACGCTGTACGGTGAGTACTGGACAGTTCTCCCTTATCGCACTAAATGTGTAGTTTTTTTTTTGTTTTGTATGTGTTTCTTTTTGTATAATTGTGTATTGTAAACTGTTTCTTTTTTTTCTGTTGTGTGTTGTTTTTAATATGGTGTGTGTTGTAAATATGCTGTACCTAAGTGTTACATATGGACGGAAAGGTCCGAAATAAACGTTTATTATTATTATTATTATTATAGATACACAACCTCAACACATAAATCACTGGGCCGCCGGAGGACACGGTAGAGGTGTGCCCCACTTGGGCAGAGCACCGCCGTGTCCTCGTGGGGGAGATCGGCGGCAACGATCTCTCGCGCCGGGCCTTGGTACAGGCCATGGTCCAAAGCGAGGAGGAGTGGCAGGCGGTCGCCTCCTTCTGCGAAGCAGTAATGCTAGCAAAGGAGGCGGCCGCCCGTGCACGCGCGAGCGGCGTTCACGCCCCAGCTGCCGGGATCCCGATCCCGATTTCCGGCCACCGTAGGCGCGGGCTTGCAGACTGCGAGCAATGTATAGCTCGCCGTCGGACTGTCTGGTAACCGTCCAGACCGAGCCCAAGTTGTCGACGGCGCGTACTGTTCTACACACGTCTCAAGGAGATGTCAGCAAACCGTAGGTGCCCAGCAGGGTCTAAGACTACTGGGGCCAAGGGTCTGCTTCTGAAAGGGAGACTCGGCCCTGGTATGAAAGGCAACGAACGAACAGGAGTGGATTTTTACTCAGTAAAAGTCTGACACACCCTCGCGCACCGCCCAAGAGCGGGGGATGTCATTGGATAATTCTCCCACCGAAAAAAAAATAACATAAATCACCACATAGACATTTTTGACATTTATAACATATACATATAATACCTATTAAGTACCTACACATAGATCGAATCTATATGTTATGTAGGCTCTCTATCTGAGACACGTGATTCGGTCAAAACGTGAAAAAATGGATGTATAGAAAAATGATTACGTTGCATTTTGTGGTCTATACTAATCTATGCTATTATAAAGAGGAGATTTGTATTTTATTTGTTTGTAAAGAATAAACTCAAAAATTACGGGACCGATTTCAATTTCAAACATTCTTTCACCGGATTTTTTTTAAGGTGAGAAATCACCTAATGACTTCTCTCGCCGTAGGGCGGAGCAGAAGGGCATGTCAGACTTTTACTGACTAAAACCACACTATGTTCCTTCAGTTGCCCTTGCATTCCAGGACCACGGGTTGCTCTTAAAGAAGCTGACTCGTGGCCTTAGTAGGCTTCGGCCCTGCTGGACCCCTACAATTTTGCTGACATCTCTTCAAATCACGCGTGGACGGTTACCAGACAGCTGGACGGCGAGCTATCCATTGTTCGTCGTCCGTTTCACCAGTAGAAAGCTACTTTATCACTGAGTGACATAAGTTATACATTCATCATACAGATCCCCCAGTCCCCTCTTTAAGGAGTGGCTGGAAAGACCTCACGGCGTCCTCACCTTCCGTATGGTGCAGTATCTCACCGAATATAGTCAGTTCCTGCACCGGATCCGTGCGGAAGTAACGCCCGGGTGCCACCTACTGTGTGGATCGCCCGGAGGACACGGTGGAGCACACGGTAGAGGTGTGCTCCACTTGGGCAGAGCACCACCGTGTCCTCGTGGGGGGAGGTCGGCGGCAACGATCTCTCGCGCCGGGCCTTGGTACAGGTCATGGTCCGAAGCGAGGAGGAGTGGCAGGCGGTCGCCTCCTTCTGCGAAGCAGTAATGCTATCAAAGGAGGAGGACGCACGTGCACGCGCGAGGGAGCGGCGTTCACGCCCCAGCCGCCGGGATCCCGATCCCGATTTCCAACCACCGTAGGCGCGGGCTTGTGGACGGCGACGGGCATGCATTGCATTATAAACAAACCTCTATGATAATAATACATAAGGGATATTAAGATGATCACTATGAAGCAACTACAGAAAATATTATAAAAAATAGTAGATTATGTGACTAGGGGATAAAATAGTGTTTTAAAGTCGCGGGTGGCATGTTGAATTCGGAACGGAACGAAGGTTGCTAAGTTTTAATCCCGAACGCAGTAAAGGATTTATATAATTAACTCCCGAGCACTATGAGGGAATATAGAAACCAGGTGAAGTGAGGAATTCAAGCCACCCAGCTTTATCCCCGTTGAATGCTCTACTTTTTCCACCTTCTGTGTGATAGTTAAAAAACAATATCCTGAAAAAAAATTATATTACTGAAATATAAGTAAATACATAAATTATTTACACTTGTAAAAAAAATCTCAATACATTAACCCTAATATTTACCTTAACGTTAACTATCAGTCTACATGTTTTGAAATTTGAAACAAACAAAATACACTATTAACCTATCTAATAGCGTAATTAGAGACACAATAGAAAGACAATGGCGCGTTAACGCCGGCGTTATTGCGGGGATCAACAGCTTAAATTGAAATATAGTTTTAATATTCTATAACGCTCCGGGAGCTCTTTAATTTTTTTTTAGAGTCCACATTTTATATTTTTTTTTATTTTTGTACATTTTAATTTACTATGTTTTTTCTTAAATGGTTTCGACGTTCCAAATTCAAATCACATTATTCCCAAGAGAACGCCCATACTACATTAGATCCCTAGGGACAGAATGACTTCTTGTGGAGACAATCGGTGGCAGCGACCTCTCGCGCCGGGCCCTCGTTCGGGCAATGGTCCGAAACGAGGAGGAATGGCAGGCGGCGGCCTTCTTCTGCGAAGCAGTAATGCTAGCTAAGGAGGAGGCCGCACGCGTGAGGGAACGAATGTCCTCACGCCCTGCCACCGAGATTCTGACCCCGAACAGCCACGGTAGACGCGGGCTTGCGGACGTCGAGCTTGCCGTCCAGCCGTCCGGTATTTGACCGGACCGTGCCCAGTCGTCAACAGCGCGTAGTAATCCACGCGCTCCTCAAGAGATGTCAGCAAACTGTGGGGCCCAGCATGGCCGATGCTCACTAGCTAGGACCGCGGGTAATTTCTGAAAAGAAAACCCATAGTCCTAGAACGCAAAGGGCAACTGAAGGACACATGTGTGGTTTTAGTTTAGTAAAAGTCTGACACGTCATCCCGCTCCGCCCAGAGCGGGAGAAATCATTGGATGATTTCCAAACTTAAAAAAAGGGACCGAATGACTTGCTTTAGGTGAGGGTTCTATGACATATAAAAGGGCATTATCGGGCAGATGGTGTAAAAATTTAATGAAAAAACAAAGCGTGTTTCATACCGCCATCGATTAACTTCAATCAAGCATAATGTGACAAATAACATAATCATAATGTCACTTCATTCTTCATTTGAACGTCGTGAAACAATTTACCTTTCAGTACGATTGCTCTCATAGAAGGAAGTAATGGACACTTATGTAATTAAAATATCGTTGTAATCGTTAGTCTTTATGCACGTTTGAAGACGCAGATCAAGCAGAAATAGAAAACTTTGTGACCCATTAAGTAGTTATATGCATGTTTCTGTTATTATTATTGGTAGACACGCGTTGCCAAGGTTACCGACACCGTAGGCGTGGGCTTGCGGACGACGAGCAATGGGTAGCTTGCCGTCCCGCCGTCTGGTAACCGATCGAGCCCGAGTGGTCGAAGGCGCGTAGCGTTCCACGCGCGCTTCAAAGAGATGTCAGCAAAACCGCAAGGGGCTCAGCAGGGCCGAAGCCTACTGGAGTTGACGTCAGAAAGGGAAACCAGTGATCCTGAAACGCAAATGGAAAAGAAGGAAATAGGTGTGGTTTTAGTCAGTAAAAGACTGACACGCCCTTTCGCTCCGCCTTAGAATTGGAGAAGTCATTAGACGATTTCCCTACTTAAAAAAAAACCCAAGTTTACCGACACAGCTATAAGAATCGCCGCACTTAGATTTGCTCGACACATTGCTCGCACAAACAGATGGTCGATGGGACGGAATCTTTTGGAGTGGTGACCGCGCACGCTTTCACACTACCCGTGGCCCCAGTAGGCTTCGACCCTGCTGGGCCCCCACGATTTGCTGACATCTCCACAATACATACACATACACACACACACACACATATTTTAATATATAGGTATATATTTATAGTTATGTATTGTGTTTTATATACTATAGAGATAGATCAATTTGTTAGCAGTACACCGTAGACTACCCCCTGTATTATGTTAAGTTCTTACGATCCATCCTAAGGTTGTCTGGTAGATATCGCTGTTAGCGATAAGACCGCCATTGTACCCATAGATTTAAGTTTATGTATAAGTTATGTTACTTTTTTGGTGGACAATAAAGTTTATTCAATTCTATCTCCCTGAGACGCATGAATTTTGATGGTGCCATCTAACCGATTTCGGCCACAGCGACCGCATTCCTTGGCTACTCATGGTGCTTGTGAGCTCAGATCTGCTGCTCTGTTATTCGCCCTTGCGTGACTTTCATACCCAACTTTGGCCGAAAAACTCCGAGCACAAAAAAAAAAATATAGCTGTTGGTTTGGTATAGCCTTGAGGTCGTTGCGTTTTTGGTCTAATTCCAACCTCCTTTTTAGGGTTCCATACCTCAAATGGTTAAAACGGAATCCTTATAGGATCACTTTGTTGTCTGTCTGTTTGTCTGTCTATCAGTCAAGTCCCTTTATCTTGGAAATGCGTGGAGGCATCGTGTTGAAATTAAAACCATATACTCAAATCTGGGATCCCTTGAAGCTGTGAGAAAACCAAACTTCTGAGTTAACGAAAAAAAAAAGATACAGCCGTTTATGTCCCAAATAAACGTGTATTTCGACACTCTAAAGGGAATCAAAATTCGTAGGGTACTTCCCGTTGAACTAGAATCCTGAAATTTGGCATGAAGCAAGGTCTCATAGCACAAGTACGGAAAATTCTGAAAACTGTAAATTTGTAGTTATGTCATAAAAAAAATATTTTTACGATTAAAAAAAAAATATTCGTAACTCAATTCGGGAATTGAACTGTTTTCGTGCATTGTGGGTGCGTTCACAAACAGGTAATCTCACATAGCTACACAAGACACCCAAACCCGAAAAACCTATCTGTAGGCCATTTGAATGTTTGTTTCATGCGGGAATCGAACCCGTGAGACGCATCGCAGCAGTCAATCGCTCAACTACTCACTGCGCCAACCGTGCTGTCATATTATTAAATATCAGAAATCAGAAACGTTTATTAACACGCTTAAATTAGCTTCACTTGTAACTATGTATGTAAGAAAATCTTGGAATCTTAATTTGACCCACTTCCCGGTCTTCGATTAGGATGAAATTTTGCACACGCTCTGAGTTCTGATGACAATACATGACTAGCTAAGAAACGTCATTACAAATCCAATATGGCGGCCTCCCCAAGATGGCGGACTGGCTGTTTGAAATCCACCCCCATGTTATGGATATCAAATGAAAGGGTTTGCTGTCAGGAAAACGAAAAAATAGTCACGTGAATTAAATCCAATATGGCGGACGTTTTGTAATTTTTAGTGCGTGCTAAAAGCGTGTTTTTTAAACTATTTTAAAAATTATTTCAAATAGACCAATTACAGGAACTTTTGAACTGTCAAAATATCGGTCAGTCAAAAAAGTGAAGCTAAATTGCACGTTCCAAAGCGTAGATATTTATGGAACGTGCAAGAAACTCCATGGACGCTCTATTAAATCATATTATGAGTAGGTAATATCTAGGTATTGTATAACTTTCTTCAACTTACCAGCGATGTCCAGCGCAGTTTCATAGTCTGCTACTTCAGGCATGGCATCTTGTTGTGTGTCATTACTCGCCGTCCGCCGAGTAGCTAGAAACACAAATGATTCAGATTCAGATTCAGATTTCATTTATTGCTTAAACATGAGTGTACATACAATTATTATAGTAAACAATTCATGCAAGGTGTTACAATCAATGGAGTTGTGCTAACATATTTACCATATTGTCATGGTGTGCAAATATTATAATGTGTTTAGGATTAAAAATAATTTAAACATTCGATTTAGAAAATAAGTTAAACGTTAAAAATTAGATTAAACTGCTTGACTATAAAATTAGTTACGTTAAACTAGAAATAGACAGCGAGCTAAAATAGACAGAAGATTACATAAGTTGCAAAGCATTAAATTACAAAAAAAAATAAAATCAATATTTATATAATGTCAGTGTTGGTAAAAGAATATTTCTATTTATATAATAATCAAAAATAAATAAAAAATTGAAATAAAATACCATTATAAAAGTTATTATTATAATGGTCTAAAATTATACATTTCAAATTAATTAATCTATAATTCAATGTCAATTCATAATAAATGTTAGCTGGTCAAAAAAAAAAAAAAAATGTCATTATAAAATCATTAATAAAGTACAAATCAAATAATTTATGTCAATTTAAAGTGAATATATTAATGATGAATTGGGTTTTATTTTAATAATGCAATAAACACAAAACTAAGCTTGTAATGCAATGTCAGACTGTGTAAGTAGTTGCAATTTGCATTTCAGCAGACCTAACCAAGTTACGATGGTTTCGTTTCGAATCTCTTTCTACAGTTGGTAACGCTTTCGATTCCTTTGTTCTGATCACGTGACTTAACGTTGAGATCGTGTTATTCCCATACATTTGAAGTTTTCTACCACGGTTGTAGATTATCAACTTGGCTATGCCCTCTGGGCTACAGCAACTCTTTCAAATGTTCCCTGTAGCCCTACTGGGCATCGGCCCAATGGTTTTGCTGACACCTATTTGAAGCGCGCGTGGAATACTAGGCGCCTTCGACTAGGGTTCGATCCTTACAGGGGACGATAGGCGCGGACTTGCAGCCGGCGAGCGATAGGTAGCTCGCCGTCCGACCGTCCGGTAACCGTCCGGACCGAGTCCCAGTCATCGATGGTGCATAGTGTTCCACGCGCGCCTCAAGGAGATGTCAGCAAACCCAGCAGGGTCGAAGCCTACTGGGGGCATGGGTTCGATTCTGAAAGGAAAACCCGACCCCGGAATGCAAGGCAACGACGGAACTAGGAGAGGGTTTTAGTCAGTAAAAGTTTGACACGCCCTCGCGCTCCGCTCGAGGGCGGGAGATTTCATTAGATGATATCCCACCTAAAAAAAAACCAATAGCGGACGATGAGTCACTTATTGTCGTCTGTAGCTAAAAAGTTCAAAATGATTTTAATTTCAGTCGGTGTTTCTATAATAGTTATGTCTCTTCGTTATTTAATACCGTCGGTTGTATTTTTTTTTTTTTTGTAAAAAGTTTATTTTATTTTACACTTTTTAGTTGTGGTACCACAACTAAAAAGTACCCTTAAGCCAAACTTAAATAGGGATAATAAGGTTCCTACAGAATTTAATCATTAAAACATTGCATGACAATTCCAATAAGCCAATCATCCAGTTTCATCATCAGATCAGTTTGATTTATATCCCCCCTCCTCTTCTTTCAGTCAGTCATCAACTACACGTATAAACAAAGCAATTTTACTTATTACGATAGTTCGGCTGTGATCCTATGAGGACTTCTATTCCATATATTCAAAATTCGTTATCAGATCATAACAATGATTTTCAAAATCGGTCCATAATTGACCGAGAAATCGGTGAACATACATAAAAAATAAAAAATACATACAGCCGAACATAGAATCTCCTTCTTGTTGAAGTCGGTTCAGAATGCAAAGGAGTTGATACTAAATTGTAACTTACAAATTACAATGCGATTGTTACATTATACAACACCATTGTTTAAAAAGTGTAACAGTCAGTAGCTCAGTTGGAACTAAACTCAAACAATTATATAACCTTATTATTTTATAGTCAGTATAGCAGATATAGGTCTTTTCATTCACCATCTTCCTGCCCTTGTCCCGTGCTATTTAGGGTCGGCGCAACACGTTTTTTGTCGCGCCGAATATTATATGATATCAGTTTTTCCGAACTGGATCCGAACCTTCGGTCGATCTCTATTTTTAATATTTGTATGATAGCGGGTGAAAAAATTAAAGGGAATTGTTTATTTTGGCATGGTGATGTGAAGAGGAGGGTTAAAAAGCATGTTACTAAAAGAGTTATGATTGTGGACGGATAGAAAGGTGAAGAAAGAAGGGGAGGGTAGCCAAAGAAAAGATTGATGGATTGTGTGAGGAGTGATATGAAAGAAAAAGAAATTAGTGATAGTAATAAAGAAAGTAACAAAGCGTTTTGGGAACACATTCATAATGCGTACAGCTAAGGAGTGGAATTCCCTGCCGGAGTCTGTGTTCCCTGATAGCTACAACCTAGGGGTCTTTAAGTCAAGAGTGAATAGGTTATTTCTAGGCAAGCGTGCTCCATCGTCGGCCACATCATCGCTTACCTTCAGGTGAGATGGTGGTCAAACGCGAGCCTATCAATAATAAAAAAAAAAAGAAAGAAAAAGAGTTTATTTACGACAAACATGGCTCATTCCTTAAAAAATAACAATAACAACAACTATAATATATTGGGAAGATATGCGTCACATCAGCTCAAAACGGTCAGCGTTCAGCAACATGCTGGGGCTCGTGTGCAAGACAGAGTCACAGCGCTGATTTTTAGCGCCAGCCGTCGTAATATTAATAATATATCAAATACAATGTAAATTGTTCCTGATAAATAAATAAGCATGCTCCATCGTCGGCCACATCATCGCTTACCATCAGGTGAGAATGATAGTGGTCAAACGCGAGCCTATGAATAATATTCTATTCTATTCTAAAAAAAAAAATAAGTTTGTCAGGACTGGATAGAATGGAAGAAAAACTGGGCAAGTGCCAGTCGTACTGGCGCCCTGAGGGTTCCGTACAAACTTACCTATGTAAATAGTTCAATCCCGGAATGGAGTCTCGGAAGATTTTTTCGAATCGCAGAAAAAAAATTGTGGCGTATTAACAAATTTACAGTTTTCAGATTTATACTTGTGCTATATAAGACCTTGCTTTCTGCCAAATTTCAGGTTTCTGGGTCAACGGAAAGTACCCTATGAATTTTGATTTCCTCGAGAGTATCGAAATGTACCTACGTTTTTGCCACATAAACCGAAGTATCTTTTTTTCTCGTTAACTTACAAGTTTGATTTTTTTACAGTTTCAAGAGTCCACAGACTTGAGTATATGGTTTTAATTTCAACTCGATACCTCAATGCGTTCCTGAGATAAAGGGTCTTGACAGACAGACAGACAGACAGAGACGGACGGACAACAAAGTGATCCTTTATGGGTTCCGTTTTGAGGTACGGAACCCTAAAAAACATGTTGCGCTGACTCCAACTGACACTGTAGATAAGTTTTAACCTTTTTGTTACTGAGTAAAACCCACGTGTGTTCCTTCAATTCCAGGGCCACTTGAACTAGTTTGAACATTCCCGTAACCCGAGTTTTACCATATATGAATTCTAGAGATTTATGTATAAAGTCAGTCTGAAATATTACGCAAAAGTACGTTTGTAATGGTTAAATGACCGATCAATCAGCGATATCGAATGAAATACCTTAATGCCTTATGACATCAAGTGCGCCCATCGTGTGAGGAAGTATGCAATGAGTAAATTGTTTAGTATAATTTGCATAGAGCAAGTTAATGACGTTCGGCGCTCCGATTGGCCCGCGCCAAGCTTTTAACCAATCAGAGAGCCAAACGCGGTAAACGTAAAACAACTCGTACCTACTCAGTGCACAGGTCCTGAGCCTGGGTAATTGGTCAACTCGTACCGCATACCTACGGCCCATGTGGTAAGAGTTGTAGAAAGTAAAAATAAATAATATTTTCATTGGTCAACTCGTCCCACGTCACTATCACAATAAGAAAAGGTACAATCAGTAGCAAAAGTGTTAGTGTGGAAATAATAAAGAAAGTTACGAATTTGCTTTAAAATATTTAATCACCACAAAACTAACACATATAAACAGAAATTATTAAACCATCTCAAATTTGAAATCAATTAACACACGACGTAATAGAAAACATTAATACATGTAGGATTAACTAAAAAAAAAAACAAATATTATAATATATAATAAATAAGTACTAACTGAAGACCGACGATGGCAGAGTCATATCCGCCAAATCGGAGCTTCTGGGAGAGATCGAGGCTTTTTATGGACAGTTATACACGTCTACCGCTAAACCCGCTGTAAATCTAGTAAACGACCCAAGAGCTAGATTGACTCGACACTATACCGAAGATATCCCGGACGTCAGCCTGTACGAGATTAGGATGGCTCTGAAGCAGCTGAAAAACAACAAGGCGTCGGGTGAGGACGGAATTACGGCCGAACTCCTGAAGGCGGGTGGAAAACCGGTCCTTAAGGCCCTTCAGAAGCTATTTGATTCCGTCATACTCGAGGGGAAAACGCCACAGGCGTGGAGCAGAGGCGTGGTGGTACTCTTCTTTAAGAAGGGCGATAATGCCCTGCTTAAGAATTATAGGCCCATCTCGCTTCTGAGCCATGTCTACAAGCTGTTTTCCAGAGTCATCACGAATCGTCTCGCGCGCAGGTTCGACGACTTCCAGCCTCCCGAACAAGCCGGATTTCGAAAAGGCTTCAGCACCGTGGACCACATACATACGCTGCGGCAGGTTATACAGAAGACTGAGGAGTATAATCAGCCTCTCTGCTTAGCGTTTGTGGACTACGAGAAAGCCTTTGATTCGATTGAAACTTGGGCTGTACTGCAGTCTCTCCAACGGTGCCAAATTGACTATCGGTATATCGAAGTGCTGAAGTGTTTGTACAAAAACGCCACTATGTCAGTCCGACTACAAGACCAGACCTCGAAACCTATCCTCTTGCAGCGGGGTGTGAGGCAGGGAGACGTTATTTCTCCGAAACTGTTCACGGCAGCAATGGAGGATGTCTTCAAGGTTTTGGAATGGAGAGGGCTAGGCATTAATGTCAATGGCGAGTACATCACTCACCTTCGGTTTGCCGACGACATAGTAGTCATGGCTGAGACTACGGAGGAGCTCAGTACAATGCTTGGTGACCTCAGTAGAGCTTCCGAAAGAGTGGGACTTAAAATGAACATGGACAAAACCAAAGTCATGGTAAACAGCCATGTAGCACCAACTCCTATCAAGGTCGGGGACACTACACTCGAAGTTGTAGACGACTACGTTTACCTGGGACAGACGGTCCAGTTGGGAAGGTCTAACTTCGAGAAAGAGATCAATCGTCGAATCCGACTCGGCTGGGCAGCGTTCGGGAAGCTGCGCGGTGTCTTCTCGTCCAATATACCACAGTGTCTCAAGACGAAAGTCTATGACCAGTGCGTGTTGCCAGTGATGACATATGGCTCCGAAACGTGGTCGCTTACAATGGGCCTCATTAGAAGGCTTAAAGTCACCCAAAGGGCAATGGAGAGGGCTATGCTCGGAGTTTCCTTGCGTGATCGAATCAGGAATGAGGATATCCGCAGGAGAACCAAGGTTGCCGACATAGCACGAAGAATCGCCAAACTAAAGTGGCAATGGGCAGGGCACATTGCTCGCAGAACAGATGGCCGTTGGGGCCGAAAGGTTCTGGAATGGCGACCACGTACCGGAAGACGTAGCGTTGGAAGGCCTCCTACAAGGTGGACCGATGACTTGGTAACGGTTGCGGGGGTCCGATGGATGCGAGACGCACAGGACCGTTCGCTGTGGCGACGCTTGGGGGAGGCCTATGTCCAGCAGTGGACGTCTTTCGGCTGAAATGATGATGATGATGATGATGATGAATAAATAAGCAATCGTTATAAAGATTATAGTCAACATTTATAAAGATATTAATGAATAATTATATTAAACAATAATAAATCAATTTAATTATAATATTGATTATTATAATTAAATTGATTTATTATTGTTTTAAAAGTTTTAACAATAATTTAATAGAAATTTGTGGTGGTAAGTGAGGCTTTCTAGGATTTATTATTAACTTGTAACTCAAAACTACAAAAAAAATATTTAGAGTTTCTATGATAGTTTTATGATTAAATATCACATTTTTAAAATGAATTTTACAAATAAGCTCTACAGTTCTTAAACAATCAATAGTGATAAGAATAATAATATATCAACAAAATTTTAAAAAGATTCATCCATATTATAACTAATAGTAAAGTTTTTTTAGGATTTATCAGTAACTTGCACAGGTCTAAAAAAATATAAAGTTTTTAGTGCTGGTAATCTCATAATATAATTTGATGAATGACTTGATATTAAGTCGTATAGAAGTTTTAGAACGTCAAAAGTACGTGTAAATTCAAAATTATCCACATCTGGAAAAAATACCAATTGACTGTGTTTTTTTTTTTTTTTTTTTTTTTTCGGTGGGAAAATCATCTTATGACATCCCCCGCCCTTGGGCGGGGCGGGAGATAGTGTCAGACTTTTACTGACTAAAAACCCACTCCTGTTCCTTCGTTGCCTTTCGTACCAGGGCCGAGTCTTCCTTTCAGAATCAGACCCTTGGCCCCGGTAGGCTTCGACCCTGCTAGGCCCCTACAGTTGCTGACATCTCCTTGAGGCGCGCGTGGAACAGCACGCGCCGTCGACGACTTGGGCTCGGTCCGGACGGTTACCGGACGGTCGGACGGCGAGCCACCCATTGCTCGTCGTCCGCAAGCCTGCGCCTACGATGGCCGGAAATCGGGATCGGAATCCCGGCGGCGATTGGGGCGTGAGGACCGTTGCCTCACGCGATCGGCCGCCTCCTTTGCTAGCATTACTGCTTCGCAGAAGGAGGCAACCGCCTGCCACTCCTCCTCGCTCCGGACCATGGCCTGTACCAAAGCCCGGCGCGAGAGATCGCCGCCGCCGATCGCCCCCACGAGGACACGGCGTTGCTCTACCCAAGCGGGGCACACCTCCAACGTGTGCTCCACCGTGTCCTCCGGGCGGTCCACACAATGGTGACACCCGGGCGTTTCTTCCGCACGAATCCGGTGCAGGAACCTCCCGAACTTACCATGTCCGGTGAGGACCTGCGTCATGCGGAAGGTAAGGACGCCGTGTTGCCTTTCCAGCCACTCCTCAAAGAGGGGACTTATCGCCATAATTATGGCGTGCCCAGCACTGGGTTGCGATAGTCGCTGTCGCCATTCCGCCATGAGACCCCGTCGGAGCTCTGTCCGCCATGCCGCGACTTGTCGCGGCAGCGGAGTTTCACCCCGACGTTGCATCTCCACGCGCAGATCGTGCATGAGTGCAAGGCCTGTTGCCACCAGATCCCATGGTGGCTGGCCAGCAAGGAGGCTCGCCGCTTCACGGGAAACCGTGCGGTATCCCCGCACCATCCGTATGGCCATGACCCTCTGGCACGCGTTCAGCTGGGCCGCCGGTCGCTTTCGCAGTGACGGCGCCCACACCGGCGCCCCATAAAGGGCCATGGACCGGACGGTGCCTGCGTAGAGCCTCCGGCAGGAGGCGTCTGGACCCCCGAGGTTGGGCAGTAACCGCTTGAGGGCAGCCCCAGCCCGATTCAGTTTGGGAGCCAGACGTCGGAAGTGCTCCTCGAAATTCCACCGGCTGTCGAGGACGAGTCCCAGGTACTTCATCGTCGACCCGACGCCGATGTGAACTCCTCCTACCGTTAATTGGGAGCGCCGAGGCGGCGCGCTCCGGGGGCCATGAAAACACATGGCCTCGGACTTGTGCAGCGCCACCTCTAGTCCCAACTGCTGGATCCTATCAACGACTATCGCAACCCCGCTTGTCGCTAATTCGACCGCCGCCTGGTACGACTCTCCCTGCGCCAGGACCAGCGTATCGTCTGCGTAACAGACCACGCTGACCCCGTCAGGGAGGTCGCCGCGCAGCACGTAGTCGTAGCCGATGTTCCACAAGGGCGGTCCTAGTACCGATCCCTGCGGAACACCGCACGACATCTCTCGCCGTTTCCACTCTCCCTGGTGACCAGGGTAGATGATGTACCTGTCCGACAGGTAGGCCTCGATCACACGACAGAGGTAGTCGGGCACCCGGTGATACCGGAGTGCCCCCCTAATGCTACTCCAGGGCAGGGAATTGAAGGCGTTGGCGATGTCCAATGACACCGCCACGACGCACCTGCCCTGGGACACCGCATCCCCCGTCGTGAGAGCTCGCACGCGCATGATGGCGTCCACCGTGGAGCGCCTCCTGCGAAAGCCGAACTGGCCGTCCGCCAGATCTGGCCCCACCCGTGTTAGGTGCGCGACGAGGCGGTCTGCAATTACTCTTTCAAAGAGCTTGCCCACCTCGTCGAGCAGCACAATGGGCCGGTACGCGGACGGAGAGTCCGCAGGGCGCCCTGGCTTCGCGATAAGGACCAGTTTCCCCGTCTTCCAGCGAAGTGGGAACTGGCCCCTCTCCATGCATGCGCTGAAGAACCCTCTTAATCGAGACCCAAGAGCCTCCATGGCCAGGACCCAGGCTTTACCAGGCAAGCCGTCGGGTCCTGGGGCGGTATTCTTGGCACTCAGCCTTCGTACCGCCACACTCATCTCTACCTCGGTCACCTCTGGAGCATTGCCGTCGTCGTCGCCATCGTGATCCGCGTTAGACACCGCTGGTGGCGGAACCATGAGCGGGGGCGCAGGGAACAGATTGCTCACCACACCCTCCACAATCTGGGGCCGGAGACTCTGCGTGAGTGGGGGAGCCCAGGGGCGGAGTTTTTCCCGCACCACCTTGTAGGGGCGTCCCCACGGGTCTCGGTTCAGAGTCCCCAGCCACACGTTGCGGGCCTCCAACTTGGCCCGCTTTATTTCCGCTCTGAGGGTGCGCTTCGCTTCTCTGTATCCCTCATACAGCTCCGCCTTTCTGGCCTCCGCATCTGGTGGGCGGATGCGGCGACTGCAGTGTCTGGCGTACCGGCGCCGCGCAGCATTGCACGCATTGCGCAGTGCCGCAATCTCCGGCGACCACCAGTACACCTGGCGCCGGGCACGTCCTGGCCGGACTCGGGGCATTGCCGCGTCGCAGATTTGCGACATGGCCTCCCGGAACCACTCTGCCTCGACATCGATGTCAACAGGCCTGTCCGGTGCTTGCACCCAGGCCTGTACCATCGCGGCTTCCAGGAGGAGCTCCCGGTCCAGCTGCTTCAGCGCCCAACGCGGACCACACGGGGTCTGTTGGACCGGCGCGATCGAGGTCTGGGTGGAGACGTCAAACCGAATGTACTGGTGGTCTGAGTACGTCTCCACCCCCTCCATGACGCGCCAGTCGACGACACGCGGTGACAGAGCAGGGCTGGCGAACGATATGTCCACCACTGACTCGCCCTGCATCCGCACACACGTGGGGACAGAACCCTGGTTTAGGACGACCAGGCCTGTCTCTAGAGCCCAGTCCTCCACCATCCGACCCCGCTGGTTCGTGAACCGGGAACCCCAAGCCAAGTTCTTGGCATTGAAGTCCCCGCAAACGACCACGGGGAGGGAACCAAACCCAGCGACGACGGCATTCAGCTCCATAAGGGAGATGTGGAGATCGGCGAGAGTTCTGTTCGGGGACAGGTAGACGCCTACCACTGCAATGTCCCCGAACCGTGCTGCCACGCAACCCCGTCCCCTCGTGACGGCCTCGAGGGACGGAGTACCAGCGGCGGCCGACGAAATTAGGGTCACCGAGCCGTTCAGGTCCTGAACCCAGTCTCCCCTGGGCAGGACATAGTACGGCTCGGAGACCACGGCGATATTGATCGACCACTGCGCCATGCTTTGGAGCAACAGATCCTGAGCGGGGGCGCAGTGGTTGATATTCGCCTGGAGGAGACGTAATGGGGCCGTACTTAACAGTCCATTACAGTCTCCTCCCGAGCCCCTCGTGAGGGCCCTGCCGCGGTGGTTGCGGCGGCGACAGCAGCAGCAGCCAAAGAGGAGGCTGCGGTGGTGAGGACATCGGTGGGGATGGGCCTCCCGACCTTGCCCTTGGCCTTGGCGGGGGGGTCGCAGGACCTGCTCCCAGCCCGGTGGTCGGCTGGCTTGCCTGCCGCCGCACATGCGTAACAGTGCGGCGTAGCACGGCATTCAACTGCCTTGTGACCGGGCTGACCGCACTGGAAGCAGCGGTCACTGCGGTCCACCTCCGCGGCACAACAGGCCCCCACGTGGTGCCCCACGTGGCAGCGATAGCACCGCAGAGGTCTGGGCTCCAGCAGTTTCACCTGCGCGGAGACCCAGCCCACCAAAAGCCGTCGGCCCTCCTCGGTGATAGTCTTGGCCGCCGACACGGGGCAGCTAACCGTCATGGCTCGCATGCCCGTGCTGTCAGCGCGGATTGTGCCCGTCCGAACCTGCTCGGCAGTGCATCCTCCCGCCCTGACGACGGCGGCCACCACCTCGTCCACCTTGACGGAGTCGTCCAAGCCCATGATGCGCATATCAATGCACTTGGTGGGCCTGGACACTCGGGCCTCTTCCGCATCCAGGGACGCCCTGATCCTTGCGGCCAGGGCATCCGCGGCGGGGCCACTGGCCGCACCAGGGACCTCCAGTATTCGGGCCCCGGTTACAGTGCGCCTCATACGGAAGCCCCCAGAGGCTCCGAGCTCCTCAAGGTGGGGCAACACCGCCTGCTTCGCCTTCGCCATGACGGCGTCATATGTCACGCCCTTCTTTATCGCATCTGGCTGTAGTGTTATAACCACAGCCTCGGAATTCGGGGCGCGAAGTCTGGCCGCCATGGCCCGCTTTTTGCGCTGCTGTCGTCTCTCGCGCTTTTTTGCCGCCCTAGCCGCCTTGCCCGCCTTACTCTTGGCGCCGACAACCGTCCATTCGGCGCCAGCCGAGGGTTCTTCAGGCAGGGGAGGCGGCAGGCGCGGCCTGGTCACCGCCGCGGCAGGAGATCCCGCCGGTTTAGCGGCAGGCGCCGTCCTGCCCTTCTGCTGCCGCTGTTGCTTGGCCGGCGGGGCCGGCCTCGCAGGCTCCGACGCCACGGTCCCGCGTCTGGTTTGTCCCGACGGGCCCGCCGTGGCCGTGGCGGCAGCATAAGACGCCGCTTTTCTCTGGCCAGAGGCCGCCAGCGGAGGACGCAGCACGATGCCCTCCAGCACGGAGAGCTGCTGCTGCATCCTTTGCTGGAACTGCTCCTGCTGTTGCTGCTGCTGCTGCCGGAAGGCAGCCAGCTCCTGCCGCACCAACACCAGCAGCTGGTTCTCTGGCTCGGGCTGAGACTTGGGCTGACTTGGCCCTTGCCCCTGCTCGCATCCCCCTGCCTGCCCGCAAGAGTCGCCCTTTGGGAACTCTTGCTGAACCGAGACCTTTCGGAGCCTAGCATTGTCAGCCCGAAGTTTGGTGAGCCCCCTGCGGATTGGGTCCACCACCTCCTGGAGAGAGGTCCTGGCCTGGGAGATAGCGCTCTTCTTGGAGGACTTCTCCCTTTTTTTGGCCACGCCATTAAGAGCGGATGCCAGGACCGACTCCAGCCTGTCGAGTGCCTCGTCGATGGCGGCGTCTGGCTCACTGCCGGACGGCCCCGAGAGGTCCATCCCAGCGCTGGCCGCTCCAGGGTGACGCCCCTCCGCGACGAGCCTGTCAGCTCGCTGAGCGGACTCTTGGGCGGTGAGACCCCTCCCCTTGCCTCGCGCCCGTCCCGCACCCCGCCCATTGGTGGGGATTTTTCGGGCCGAGCCCATCTCTGCATCGGAGGACGATCCGTCCCCCGATTTGGAGCGCTTCAGGTAGGGGCGCAAGTCCCTACCAGAGTCGCCCACCACCTCCTCTGCCTCCGAGCCCTCCGAGCTCCTTCCGGATGCCGCGTCGGACTCCGACCGCGCATCACTCTCAATTGGGTTTGAAAAAAATTTAGAGTTCATTATTGTTCCCACGAGTATTTTTCATGTTTTACTGGCTCAAGTACTATGGTTCGCACTAGAGACTAATTAAGCTACCCATTAGTCAAGCTAACAACCTCCCTCACGGTGCGCCGCCGCTTGGAGGTTTGGGGTGATTTTTTATAGAGGTTGTCTTCCTCGCGGCCCAGGCGGTTAAGCCAAGACCCTCGACCCCCTTCAAAAGTCAGAAACATGACCTTGGACAATCTCTGGGGCTACGAGACTAACGGTGGCAGAAGGAGGAGCAAGTCTTCCTCCTGCCTGCCCGGTGGCAGGGTAAGTGCACACCGAACCCGCTCTTACTTCGCCACTGTGCCCTCTGCTATAGCAGAGGGACACGCGTTGAAGCGATCCTTCGGACAGAATATTCGCAGGCGGATATCAAGGCCCCTTAGGCAGAAGTACCCAAGGGGAGTCGTTAGCCGCCTCCCAGGGTGCACCGTCCCGCAGACTGGCCTTCACCTCGGACGTATCCGCAAGGGAACTACAGCCCGCGGGCACTCGTGGAGGTTTTCTGTCGTAGCACCCCACCAATTGACTGTGTGACTGGGTGACTGTGTTCGCATTCCGTCAATGTATGTTATTAACCGGTAATATCATCTTGTTGTCTAGGTGCAGTTGGTTAATTAATTCGAATATATTTTATTACATTAGGGGTGTATATGGGGAGAAAAGATAATTAAAAAACCAATAACGGTTTTCGTAAAAAGGCGTATTTTGACTTTTATATCAAGAACTTAGACCGACCATGGGCGACCGATAGTGGATGAGTGATAAACTAGCACGATTGAATTTCGGTATATCTATGATTTGGTCAGAACCAAAATTGGAGTTATTTGTGTTTATTCAAATAAGAACTTTGATGATAAACGACCATTTTATAATTTTAATGAATAATTTGGAATCAGCGGCTTGGAAATCTTTCGTCAAATTTGTCAAAAATAACTTAAGAAATGAAAAGGCAGAAAATTACGTGGCATTAGCTCAGGACCTTCTAGATAAAGTTAAAAGTGTTAGCTGTAACATGAGCATAAAAGTATACAGCCATTTGGCCATCTTCCCTTAAAATCTTGGTACCTGCAGCAAGTCTACCATTCTTATTAATTTCGGATAACACATGAAACACAAAGTGAAACAATAAAAAAAATGTAGTTACTGACTTTTCTAATCGACACCAAAAAAGAGGAGGTTCTTAATTCGTCAGATTTTTTTAATATGAAATAATCTATGAACAAAACGAAACTAAAAAAAAAATATTATTAATCTTGTGTTACTAACTGTACCAAACGTTGATAAGGTTTAAAGTTCCATACAAAAAGAAACGTTGGACGAGTTGACCAATGAAAATATAATTTATTTTTATTTTCTGCAACTCGTACCATATGGGCCGTAGGTATGCGGTACGAGTTGACGAATTACCCCTGAGCCTGAGGGTCTTTGAATCAAAAGTGAATAGGCAAGCGTGTTCCATCGATGCCTACATCATCGCTTACCCGCGATGAGATAGTGGTCAAGCGCGACCGTAACAGTAATAACTGGAGCCCTAACCACCGATACCCGGATTCTGTTGCCGACTACGGCGGACTACTATTGTTTTTTTTTTGTAAGATGTTTTTAAGAGCGTCCTTTTCGAGGTACATTTTCAAACAACCGCTCTTACGTGATTATGATGTTATTACACATCTTTCTCCAGATATTTTGGATACACAGCTATCTTGTGGATAATATCTAGGCTTCTATAGAAATCAAAACATAAATTTGTGTAAAAGTAATCTTGTAAAGACTTCTGAAAATCTGCTATTTTACGTGAACTGGCCCTCCATAATGTACTCATATATTAAAAATATAAAAAAGTACATCCATAGAAGCACATTTAATAAAGATTCTGAATGATGACAATTTTTTTCAAAAACTTTTAAGGGTTTAAAAAAAAAACACGTATTTCGTATATAAAATGCTAACAGAGTTTTAAGGCGTTATCTTTCTTTTTTCGCGTTGCCTTTTCGTCAAACATCGCGTTGGATTGCGTTAGCTGAAGCAACAAGCTTTTAAACCATGCTCGATGTTGACGAGTTGAGAGACGAGTGGAAAAGGACCCTCTTAAGAAATAATAAAAAACATAGGAATTTAACAAGAAGATTAAAGAGCATATAAACATAATCAGTCCGATATAAGGTGGGAACTGCTGGGACTCAGTTCTCCTCTCTAGGAGAGGAAATAGGCTGTAATACACCACGTGGACGAAGTTCAGTTCGGTAGATGTCACATACCTTCGAATATTTTTTTTTCTTACGATTTTTTTTCTTTACCATTTTTAATGCAGTGGTGATGGAATAATTTACACAAAGTAAAGCGCCTGCCTGGGTTTGAAAGCGAAAAACGAAATGCGAAAAACTCGATTTTATATGGAAACTAGACTTGTAGAGCTACACTTGATCCACGCCACGCAACGTCTTTCTACGTACAAATCAGGCGTGGCCCACGTCACATGTGCGTCGGTTTAATGTAGTTCCCGCTTTATCCGTGATAGATAGGTCTAAGGCAGTTAAGCACCCCGTACTATTCAGAACAGGCTTACAAGTGGAACTCAGTGTTATAATAATGACTGTTCACTACAATGAAAGTGTAACAATGAATTGTGTTAACAATTCATTTTCATGTTGTGGTGTAGTGTGAATCATACTTACGTAATAATTTTATTATGTATTGAAAGATAACGTTTTGAAAACTAACCTGCCAATGCGGTTACATTAATCATGGAGACTATCAATGCTATAGTTTTAAAAGCACTGCATATAGAGTTTATTACTTAATCATCATGTACGTGTTGTATACCACCACGTTGTATTTTATTGCCTGTGTTGAATAAATTCTATTCTATTCTATCATCATCTTTCTGCCCTTTTCTCTTGTAAAGGTCTACGTAGACCGGGACGGCATGGCAAAGGATTTTGCCGCCAGTCAGCGCACACTAGCCGCTTACGCATGCCGCGTCACGTCGAAGTATGCCACGGCAGCTTCTACTGCCCGATACATATTTCAGTCATAAGTAGCGTTTGATAGAGTGTTAACGGGCGCTGGCGTCCTTCGGCATGCCGTCGCCTACCGCAGCGCGCCACGGCATCCTGCCGCGGGAGCCCGTGACGCGTCTTTCAACGCCGTGCGATAATATCCCTTTCGACGCCACGAGATCATTTTAAAGTATAGGAATTTATGTCTTATTTCTATTTCGATATGGTTTAATGTCCATTGGTAAAAATTTAAAGCCTTTGCCATGCCGTCCCGGTCTGCGTAGGCCTTTATTTGGAGTCAGTGCAACACGTTTTTTCTTCCATTCTACCCTGTCAGCCGACAACTCTTCTTTCATATCACTCCTTACACAATCCATCTATCATTTCTTTAGCCTCCCTCTCCCTCTCCCTCTCCAGCCATCCACATTATTTATAACTCTTTTAGTACTTAACAAGCGTTTCATCCCTGCCCTTCACGTAACCATACCAACACAAACGATTCCCTTTCAACTATGAAAAGAAATCGAAACTTATATATGGCACTGTTATATTTTCACTTTTGACAGCTTGTCTTATTTACACTACTATATTCATTAAATCTCTCTGCTTAGCGTTTGTGGACTACGAGAAAGCCTTTGATTCGATTGAAACTTGAGCTGTACTGCAGTCTCTCCAACGGTGCCAAATTGATTATCGGTATATCGAAGTGCTGAAGTGTTTGTACAAAAACGCCACCATGTCAGTTCGACTACAAGACCAGACCTCGAAACCTATCCTCTTGCAGCGGGGTGTGAGGCAGGGAGACTCATATTCATTAAACCCCGAGCGAACGCCGGCGTTCGAATGTCATTGTCTTTCTATTGTGTCTCTAATTACGCTACTCAATAGCAATACTATCAATACTGTCATAACTCTCTAGAGACAAAGTAAAATGTAAAGTTTCTTTTAATATGGCACATTTTAGCTCTTCTTTAAGTTAGATAGTTTATGATACCTAATGGTTTTAATGAGTATAATTGTGTACATACATACATGTGTTTTGAGAGCAGTAGTGGCCGAGTGGTAACGGCCCCGACTTACGAGTTGTAGGTCGCGGGTTCAAACCCAGCCAGGCGCATTACTTTGTGTAATTTATTTCATCACCACTGCTCTTAAAACGGTGAAAGAAAACATCGTGAGGAAACTGGCATGTCCTAGAACCAAAACTTCGAAGACATGTGACATTCACTGCTGCACTGGGCCCGCGTGGTGGATTACGGTCCATTCCCTCTCCTAGAGAGAGAGGAGGCCTGGGTCCCAGCAGTGGGAACATTAAAAGGCTGATTATGCTATAATGATACTATACATGTGTTTATCGCAAATGTATTATATATATTTTTTTGGTTTTAATGAGTATAATTGTGTAAATACATACATGTCACTACCGCAAAAGTATATTTTTTACCTTGCTATCCGATACTGAACTGCAAATGACAATAAACGTTATAAAATTAAAATTTCGAGGTCTACCCTGAAGTATTCCGTGGGCGAGCAATGGGTAGCTCGCCGTCCCGATCGAGCCCAAGTCGTCGACGACGCGTAGTGTTCCACGCGCGCCTCAAGGAGATTTCAGCAAAACCGTAGGGGCCCAGCAGGGCTGACGCCTACAGGGGTCATGCAACCCATGGCCCAAAGTGGCTTCAATGATGGAAAATAGGAGTGGTTTTTAGTCAGTAAAAGTCTGACACGCCCCCCTGCTCCGAAGTCATTGGATGATGACCTTAAAAAAAAGGTAAAACGTCTAGTTTCTTTTAAAATGATACCTACACTTTAGCTCTTCTCTAAGCTAGAGAGATATGGTCATTGCTTTAATGAGTATAATTGTATACAACATACATGCATACAAATGTCTTTACCGTAAATGTATATTTTTCTTACTGTACTATCCGATACTGAGCTGCCAATGACAAAAAAAAAATCACGGGTTACTTACCCATTTTTTTAAGGTGGGAAATCATACAATGACTTCTCCCGCTCTGGGTGGAGCGGGAGGGCGTGCCAGACTTTTACTGACTAAAACCACACCTGTCCTTCAGTTGCCCTTTGCGTTCTAGGAATACGGGTTTCCATTTCAGATGATCCCCGCTATCCTAGCGGGCAACGGTGACACCCGGGCGTTTCTTCCACCTTAATCCGATACAGGAACCTTCCGAACTTGCCATGTCCGGTGAAGACCTGCGTCATGCGGAAGGTGAGGCCACCGTATTGGCGCTCCAGCCACTCCTCAAAGAGAGGACTTACCGCCGTGATTATGGCGTGCCCAGCACGGGGTTATTCGCGGGCTACCCTGAAGGATTCACTTTAACATATTTTTAAAACAAATTTCCCTAACCTATTTTCTCAACTATGTTAGGGCTTTTTTTTTTAGGTGGGAAAATCATCTAATGACAAATCCCGCTCTTGGGTGGAGCAGGAGATAGTGTCAGACTTTTACTGACTAAAAACCCACTCCTGTTCCTTCGTTGCCTTCGTCCCAGGGCCCCGGGTTTCGTTTTCACACTACCCATGGCCCCAGTAGGCTTCGACCCTGCTGGGCCCCTACGATAACTATGTTAGGGCTGGATTTACTATATGTTAATGAATACTAGTATTTTATATAGAGCATCTGACTAACTGACCTCCTGACTGACATAACTGGCCTGTTGGTCTAGTGGTTAGTGGCCCTGACTGCTATGCCGGAGAGAAGACAAAAATTCTGATGCAGTAATGCTAGCAAAGGAGGCGGCCGATCGCGTGAGGCAATGGTCCTCACGCCCCAACCACCGCCGGGATTCCGATCCCGATTTCCGGCCACCGTAGGCGCGGGCTTGCGGACGGCGAGCAATGAGTAGCTCGCCGTCCGACCGTCCGGTAACCGTCCGGACCGAGCCCAAGTAGTCAACGGCGCGTACTATTCCACGCGCGCCTCAAGGAGATGACAGCAACTGTAGGGATCCAGCAGGGTCGAAGCCCTACTGGGGCCAAGGGTCTGATTCTGAAAGGAAGACTCGGCCCTGGTGCGAAAGGCAACGAAGGAACAGGAGTGGGTTTTAGTCAGTAAAAGTCTGACACTATCTCTCGCTCCGCCCAAGAGCGCGGGATGTCATAAGATAATTTTCCCACCGAAAAAAAAAACAAAATGACACACTTTTTAAAGTAAAAATTAAATAATTCACTCCTTAATTAATATTAAATTAGGAAAGTTTTAAATTAAAGAGCACTTCTTTTCACAGCTCACAATCCATTATAAAAGGAGAAACTGACTGACATATATTATCAACGCTCAGTCAAAACTACTGGAACTAGAAGCGTGAAATTTTGCACAAGGCTAGGCTTCCTTTTATGACGTAGGCGAGCACTAAGAGAGGATTTTCGAAAATTTAACCTCTAAGAGGATGAAACGGGGGTCCAAAGTTTGTATAAAAGAAACCTACTTACACCGGGCGGAGCCGCTGGCAGAAGCTAGCATTCGTATATATTTAGTTTTTCTTAGTACGTATGTATATTTTTATATATTACATTTATTTATGTAGGTTTATAGTAGGCCTCGCCGGCGCAGAGACGTTGGTCCGACCAGATCCGCACCGCTCTTGACTCCACGGCATACAAAGCCCTTCACACCGCCAGAGACAGGAACAGATGGAGGACCATCATAAAAATGAAAGTGATGGAGCAAGGAGGTCTTGTCCCTCAGCATTGAGGAATATGTCGCAAGGAGGAGGGATATTGTTCACTAGATCGTAGGTACCGTCCAATATCATATCGTCCAAGATCTCTCTCCGTTACTCAAAGGTATGCTGGCAGAAATCTTATTGTTAAGTTAAGCTCGCCTTTCTACATGAATGGTCAAATCACAGTGTCACATATTAAGTTTTTGGTGTACGATAAAGAATTAAGAATTCAATCATGCTAATTTTAGTGATAGCGGAAAATTACATTTCCTAATAGGTAGGTTTTACAGCTGAAATCCGGTTCAATAGATTTTTATTGCCACTTTATCGAATATTTTCCGTTTTCAAAGCAACTGCGACCGTTTCAAGATAAGGCTGTTACGTGAAACTAGTAAAATCTAAGGATTTTCCACGATTACAGGTTCGATTCCTCGCTCTTGCACGTTTGTTGGGCAAGAAAATGTCAGCTGGATTGCAAATAATTAGTAATTCATCTTTATGATCAAAAATCAAAGCAGTTTTTTTTTTCAAATAATCCATTTACAGGCACTTTTGAATTGTCAAGCAGTCAGTCAATCAGAAAAATTATGTTAATTGCACATTCCAAAGCGTAGATATCTATGGAGAAGAACGTGTAAGAAACTCACTCTTTTAAATAATTATGTATTACAAAAATCTCGGCTACTATTACTTGTCGCCATTATTGGAAAATAATGTAAATAAAAATATATAAGAATTGAATGAAAATGAAAGAATAATGATGATTTGGAAATTTTAAATCCCAACTTAAATGTTATATTTTGCGAATATAAATGTAAGAAAAAGAAGTTATGCTACACTAATGATAGATAAAAACGAAAATGAAAAATTCGCAAAAATATTTGCGTAATTTTCTAAACGGAAGTCTGCCCCTACCCCAAAACCCTCACACAGAAAAATCGCTTAAAAAAATTTCTTTTTCACTTACGATTCTGAATCCTCGGTAAAATTTTGCAAACCATAGTGTAGTATTTTAATCACTGTTCACACACTAAACCATGGGCGCGAGAGCCGTGGTACCGCGCGCCACACTCAGTCGCCAACCTCAAACTGCGGTCGCCATCTAGCGCCATCGCTCCACAGAGTTATTAGCTCACAGAAAAGGCGGGGATGAAATGTAAATTAAGTTTGAGATATCACCTTTTCGATTAATATACAGCGTAGGCTTGTTATAGTAAGGCCGTTTTCTCCGGAGCGGGATAGTTCGAAAGAGTCACCGCGACCCAGGAACGGGAAGGGCAATTAAAGGAACACAGATGGATTTTAGTCAGAAAAAGTCTGTCATTCCCTCTCGCTACACCCCGGGCGATACCTGTCAGAGTCGCATAGGGCTCCATCAATATTGCTGATAGCTCCTGATCAGCTTAGTATCCGGGTTTGCATTTGCAATATCCTCTGGAATTCGCTGTGGTAATTACTTATGTAACATTGGGTTAACCACTGGCTAGCTTCTTATCGAATAACATAAGAAACTATGTAACTTTAAGATGAAAATTATAGTTTTTCCTCTAGTAGGTTGTAATATGTAGTTACTTAGACAGGAGACGCCTTTCCTTGGCTACACTTTCCAATGAACACAGTAATTACTCATTTCTGTAATGCTGTTCTAAGAAATAGAGATAGAAAATAAGCTTTGAAGTACATAAAGTGTACTGATTGGTACTTAATTTATTTTAATCTGCCATACTGTTGACTAATCACCTCAATAACTAATTGGTACTATTCTTGACTTTGCAAATTGATTTTTTGATACGATCATGATGGTGTTCCGTATTCGATAAAGCTTGCGTTACTGTAAAAAAATGGTCTTGCTTTTAGTGTCTGGGCATCTTTCGAAATACAGACGAAAGTTTGTATGCATGTTTGTTCCTCCTTCAAGCTCAAATGGGCACACAAGCAGACCATGTCCGAGAGTATGTTCCCTTGGGATAATGTTCAACATTTACGAGGGCCAAGTCGCTGGCAAAAACTAGTAGATGAGTTATTTGTGGCCGACGCAGCATGCCTTTTTCTTCCTTACAGTTTTATTTATCAATCAACATAGTACTTAATGACCCTATTAATTCAAGACTTGAACTTTGACTCAATTTATTCACCGTGGGTATCGGATGACTTCTCTTACTCTCACAGCCATGCATACTGATTCATTCTTATCACATCTTCCCAATACTATTTTTTTTTTATTATTATTATTATTATCGATAGGTTCGCGCTTGTCCTTTATCTCACCATGGTCATGTGAATGACGATGTGGTCGACGATGGATCACGCTTGCCTAGAAGTAACCTACTCACTCTTGACTTAAAGACCCCCAGGTTCTAGCTGTCAGGAAATACAGACTCCGGCAGGGAATTCCACTCCTCAGCTGCACGCACAATGAATGTGTTCCCAAAACGTTTTGTGCGTATGGGTAGGATGTTCACCATATACCGGTGATGCATTGTCTTACTTCTGATAGTCCGATGATGGAACAGGCTTGGTGGAATACAACCCCTTTCCATCATGTTATTTACAACGATCTAAATAAACAAATCAGGCTCTAATATATCAATTATTTCATTCATCTTTATCGGCTTTCTCTTCCTGGCGACTAACCACCATTTCACTTCAACTACACATTTATGTTCAACATAATTATAGTGGGTTTGCATAAAATTGCTCTCAGATACTGGTAATGCATGTCGCTAGTAATTTGCTGTAGGGATTAACGGTTACCATAAGTAGTAATGGCGCCTGCTAAGAATTTATAAATTGTAGATACGTTGGGATTTGTGATGGAAGATAAGTGAGTATCCTGTTTTAGTTGTGAGGTTCTTGTTAGTTTGTAAAAAGAGATTATAAAGCAATGACATCGCTATTAATTCTTTCTTTTAACTAGTTTTAGTTGTAAATTGTTAGACAGTAAGTTAGTGTGATTGGTTGAAATATATAATCTCGTCACAAATTAAATAGTCTATGAAAGTTTAAAAACATATTCTCACTAAAGATTGGTTAAAGAGAAATCTTAAAGAATAATTGATGATAATAATTATGACTACAAAAATAGCCTACTGGGTCGTTAAATATTTTAAGTTACATAGTAATATTCCTAGAACTGCATTGTGTATTGCATCATAGAAGAATTTGATGTGTCTATAATAATGTATTTAGTTTTTTTTATTTATTTCTTTTCCAATTGAGGTTAGTGGTATTTCTTGAATGGGATGGTAGAATGATGGATGAAGGGTTTATAAGTACTTATATTTATTCTCGTATTTGTGTTCTTTCTCTCGTTTATTGCACCTTCCACTATTTTTCTCTGCATCACCCAAAGATTGACAGCAGGCAAGTCCGCCTCTGTACTTTTGTGTGCATAAAGCATTTAATAAATAAATAAATGATCGACATCAGTTTTGCTTGCCATATAAAAAATAGAAAAAAGAACACACTCTGTAAAGGACGCGTCTAGCATTACCAAGCTCTATAACCAAACAACGAAATAAAAACAATAATAAGCATTTTTTTAAATGACAACAGAATCGTGGTTTCGGCAAAACTTGACTAGAAAATTAGGTTGTAATAGACAAAACAATGATTACAAATTGAGAATTATAATAATTTGATTACTTATCATAATTTGTGGACAAAAATAGACACGATCAGTGACACTGACATGATTTTTAAGGTTCCGTACCGAAAGGGTAAAATGGGACCCTATTACTAAGACTCCACTGTCCATCTGTCTGTCCGTCTGTCACCAGGGTGTATCTCATGAACCATGATAGCTAGACAGTTGAAATTTTCACAGATGATGTATTTCTGTTGCCGCTATAACAACAAATACTAAATAGCAGAATAAAATAAATAATTAAGGGGGCTCCCAAACAACAAACGTGATTTTTTTTTGCCGTTTTTTTGCTACGGATGGTACAGACCCCTTCATGCGCGAGTCCGACTCGTATTTGGCCGGTTTTTTTACTTGTGAGTTCATAATATACGTTGTCTGAATTCCGGAAAATTTTGGAGCGTTTGTTTAATGGGTCTACAAGGCATATTGTTTAAGTTAGTTATAGTTGAGTTCTTTGTGACAACTATAATGGTTGAAGAATCATGTAAGCATAATCATACTTATAATGTTCCCACTGCTGGGACTCAGGCTTCCTCTCCAGTAAAGGGAATAGGCCGTAATTTATCACGCGGGCCGGGTGTGGGTTTATGGATGTCACATGTCTTCGAAGTGTTGGTTCTAGGACATGCGAGTTTCCTCACGATGTTTTCCTTCACCGTTTTGTGAGCAGTGGTGATGAAATCAATTAAGTACACATAAAGCACCTGACTGGGTGTGAACCCACGACGTGCAACTCGTAAGTCGGAGCCATTACCACTGTGCTACATGATCCGGAGTGTGAGGGAATGGGATATAGTCGCCTCCTTCTGCGAAGCAGTAATGCTAGCGAAAGAGATGGCCGCATATATGAGGGAACGGACATCCTCACGCCTCAGCTGCTGTTA
The DNA here is from genome assembly GCA_905147345.3 of Mythimna impura. Lineage (NCBI taxonomy): Eukaryota > Metazoa > Arthropoda > Insecta > Lepidoptera > Noctuidae > Mythimna > Mythimna impura. The sequence continues at coordinate 27,626,577 of LR990351.1, read as the reverse complement.
CAGGAGACGTCCCGGTCACCACAGGTTTAGGCTTGCTGGGGAAGAGCAATGGGTAGCTCGCCGTCCAACCGTAGGGGCCAAGAAGATCCGATGCTTGCTAGGCCAACGGGGAATTTCTGAAATGGAAGCCATAGTCCTGGAACGAAAAGGGTAACTGAAGGATATAGCTGTAGTTTTAGCCTGACACTCCCTTTCACACCGCCCTACAGCGGGAGACGTCCACTGAGGAAACCACTGAGGACTGACTGCTCTCAATCATGTCATCTTCATCTTCCTGCTCTTATCCCGTTTTATTTGGGGTCGGCGCAACACGTTTTTTTCTTCCATTCTGCCCTGTCACTCATCATACTATCAATAACTTCCTTTTCTTTCATATCACTCTTCACAGTCTTCACACAATCCATCCATCTTTTCTTTGAGGCATGTATCTTTGTAAAATTGTGGAAGGAGGTTTTACATACCCCTTTTATTTTTTCCGATTCATTTTGTTGCGAGGTACAAATGGATTCGTCGATCTTCGTTTTATAAGCGACTTTTTCTGATTCAGTAGTTGATGTTCGTTTGCAGAAAATTCATTGGGTGGCGCATTTTATACTAAGACGCCAGACCGTTTTGCCTTATAAAGAAACAGGTCGACTCTAGAATCTAAAACTTAAACTCAAAAAAATTCTGTGCATCCGTGATAAACTTCCTCTACGGAAGAAACAGATAACACTTTTTACCAAATAGTTTTAAATCACTAATTGATACTTTTTCACAAAATATCAAGTTAACCTTATTTTTATAGCAATAAGGCTTATAATCGGTCGTCAATAAATGGCTAAAACGGTGATTTTACGCCAAGAACACTGAAAGTGAATTTTCAATGAATCAGCGATTTTTTTTCTTTGATAGCCGTTACTTGATACTGGTTATCTAATTATAAGGTAAATAAAAGAAATAATCAATGCTAGTGCATCGATTATTTCTTTAAATATCTGCAATAGTGGTCTACTGCAAATATTTTAGTTTTTAACCGACTTCAAAAAGAGGAGGTTCTATGTTCAGCTGAATGTATGTTTTTTTTTATGTATGTTCACCGATCTCTCGGTCAATTGTGGACCGATTTTGAATTTTATTTTTTATTGTAAGGTTATACTTCCAAATTGGTCCTATAGAAATATTGTTATGATCTGATCATAAACTTCGAAGATATGAAACAGAACTCCTCATAGGATCACAGCAGAAGTGTCGTAACAAGTAAAATTGCTTTATTTATAGGTGTAATCGATGACTGACTGAAAGAAGAGGGGGAATATATCGAACTTATCTGATGATGAAGCCTGAAGTTAAGCACCGGAACTCTGTAATAAATTAATTTAATCCAACTGTGTTTGGTATTATTAGAATGGTCATGAGATGCACTCTGGCTATAAAGTATTTAAGTATGGCTGGGGGGTACTTTTTAGTGGTGGGACCATAACTAAAAAGTGTAAAATAAAAAACTTATTACAAAAAAAAAATACAACTGACTTCAATGTAAAAAAAACACTGAACAGTGCGAAATAACTTTAATTTCGGAAGTCGTTGTTAAATAACGATGAGACAAAACTAATAAAGAAACACCGACTTCCGGATTAAAGTTATTTTGCACTTTTTTATATCTCGTGACATCAGAATATATGGTTTCTTAGATTTCGTAAAAACGTTATCGTGCGTTTGTGTTACACACGTCCGTGTAGCGTAAAAATACTGAGCGCATTGTATTGGCTGGTTTTTAATAAAATTTGTCAAGCTGGGTACAGTGTTTTTTGTTTCGGTAGGAAAATCATCCAATCACATCCCCCGCCCTTGGGCGGAGCGTGAGGGTGTGTCAGACTTTTACTGACTAAAAACCCCACTCCTGTTCCTTCGTTGCCTTTCATATCAGGGCCGAGTCTTCCTTTCAGAAGCAGACCCTTGGACCCAGTAGGCTTTGACCTTGCTGGGCCCCTACGGTTGCTGACATCTCCTTGAGGCGCGCGTGGAACACTACGCGCCGTCGACGACTTGGGCTCGGTCCGGACGGTTACCGGACGGTTGGACGGCGAGCTAAAGCTGGGTACAGACTGCTGCAACGTAAAATGAAAGAAGCATTTTATAAGTCTAGACCCACCGCTCGCACAAACCGAGCTTGTACCTACTCACATTGTTGAAATGCTCTGTTCGCTCGCGTGGTGTGCACGGTTCGCGAGCGCAAGGTGTCCATGTCCACACTATGGGAATTCTGTTACATTGCATGATACATTGCAACAATGTGGACGGCAAATTATGTACCCGGCTGCATATAATCTAATAAAATTATGCATAGCATAGCATAGTCGGCCTTATAATGTTCCCTCTGTTGGGACTCAGGCCTCCTCTCTAGGAGAGGGTATGGGCCGTAATCTACCACGCGGGCCGAGTGCGGGTTGGTGGATGTCACACGTCTTCGAATTTTTGGTTCTAGGACATGCCGGTTTCCTCACGATGTTTTCCTTCACCGTTTTGAGAGCATTGGTGATGAAATAAATTACACAAAGTAATGTGCCTGGCTGGGTTTGAACCCGCGACCTACAACTCGTAAGTATAAAATTATGATGACTTGTATAAATGTCTTCTCATTTTATTATGTATTTTTTAGGGTTCCGTACCCAACGGTTAAAACGTGACCTTATTGGTGTCACTCCGCAGTCCGTCTATCTGTCACCAGGCATATACCTCATGAACCGTGATATCTAGACAGTTATAATTTTCAAACATGCTGTATTTCTGTTGCCGCTATAACAACAAATACTTACTAAAAACTCTATTGTTTGTTTCGGTTTGTGAGTGTGTGGCCTTTTTAATTTTATACATAATTAGGAACGAACATAATAATTATCATCAGTGCTAAAGGGACCTAAGTCGTTAATATTTTCCAAAATACCATTCTTTTCTTATAATTAGAATTTAATTCATTGAACCCCACGTTCGCTCTCTCATTGTCTTTCTATTGTGTCTCTAATTACGGTATTTGAAAGGTTAATTCATAAATCTACCTACTTAAAAACATAAATCAAATAAAAGTATATAAATAATATAATAAATAAATAAAAAATAGCCTTTATTGCTTTTATTTTCCTAATACAATAAATATTTACATACATGCCTTAAAACTAGTTTATAATTAAAGGTTTTAATTCCTAACATTTTATTTTTACTTATTTTGTATTTATTTGCTTATTTATCTATCGGCAACCGGTTTAGCTTGTCCTTCGACAAAGGTCTCCTCTAAAGCTTTCCATTCTCCTCGGTCTTTTGCTATTCTTGTCCATTCTGGACCAGCTACTTTTTTTATTTCGTCTTCCTATCGTGTCGTCTGATGTCCTTTATTTCTTTTTCCATCTCTTGGGTACCACTATGTCATACTGCAATATAACACGTAAATAATAATTGTTATAACGCTCATTACTGAAAATAATGATTACCAGGCCACAGAAGTTTTGCCAATAAAGATTATTATAGTTTGATATTTGTTTTCATTTCATTTGTTTCAATTGATTCATCTCTTTATTAAATTTTTAGATAAAATATGTTATTTTGTAATTTCAAAATACTTATTATAACTTATTATTGTACTATAATGTGAATGTTGTGCATGCCTATAAATTAAGTTGTTTACACAAGACCATGCATTCTCTGAGTATTTAATCTTTAAATAATATAAAAGGAGAAACTGACTGACTGACATATCAACGCACAGCCGAAACTACTGGGACTAGGAGCGTGAAATTTGCACAACGTTTCCATTTATAACGTAGTCGAGCATTAAGAGAGGATTTTCCAAAATTCACCCCTTTAGGGGATAAAACGGGGGTTCAAAGTTTGAATGGAGAAACCCACTGTCACGCGGCCGAAGCCACTGTTATAAGCTAGTGTAGAATGTTTTGTAAACAAGTTGTTGGTGCGTTTTATTAGAATTATTAAAATAATTCAAAGCCAGAATTCGGTGTGCATCAACGTGCTAAGTGTAATTCCCGAGCTATCAGCTGCTGTCCATCTCCCGCTCCCGCATAATCACGACTTTTTTTTTTTTTTTAATTGATATAAACCAGCGCTTGACTGCGATCCCACCTGATGGTAAGCAGTGATGCAATCATTGATGGTGAGGCGCACTAGTTTATTAAGAGCCTATTCACTTTAGGGAAATGACCAATCTTCTCGTAATCGCATCACACTGAGCTGCAAATTGACATTATTTACGCATAATTATGATGACCATTCGGCACTTGTAGTGTATTCCTCGTTTACGGAAAGTTTTGTTTTATTTACCGTATCTAGAGCAGCCCCCCTAGCCAAGTTACAACCATTTCGTTTCGATTCTCTTTTCGTCGATCGCCTCGAGTAGGCCACGCCTCCGATTTCTTTATTCTGACGTCATCTCAACGCTCAGTCATGTGGTCAGAACAAAGGAATAGGAGGCGTGGCCAACTCGAGGCGATCAACGAAAAGAGAATCGAAACGAAACGGTTGTAGGTAACTTGGCTAGGGGGGGGCTGTATTTTTTTTTTGAGGTGAGAAATCATTCTCATTTCTCCCGCTTTAGAGTAGAGTGAGAGGGCGTGTCAGACTTTCACTGACTAAAACTCACCTGTGTCTCAGGACCATGGTAACCCTTTTAGAAATTCGCGTGGCCCTAGCGGGTATAAGCCTCTACTGCTTCGAGGCGCACGTGGAACACTACGCGCCGTTGTACGCCCACGGGACGGTGAGCTACCCACTGCTCGTCGTCCGCAAGCCTGCACCTACGGAGGCCGGGGATTGCCCAGCAACTCGCAATGAAGAATGGCCGAGACACCCCGGGGGGCGTCTCGGCCATTCTTTACTAGCATTTCTGCTTCGCAGAAGGAGGCGCCCCTATCCCATCCGTTCTCCTCCACTCCAGAACCTTTCGGTCTCATCGATAAATCTGTCGTGCGAGCAACGTGCTGGTGATATTGCGGGCTACGTCGGTAACCTTGGTTTTCCTGCGGATATCTTCATTCCTGATGCGATCACGCGTGGAAACTCCAAACAAAACCCTTTACATTGCCCTTTGGTTGACTTTAAACCAAAGGTAAGTAGGTAGGTTTCGGTTTGTAACTTAATCATTTTTAATTTCTTTAGGCAAGGCACTTTACTTCCCAATTTTTTTGCCTACCAACACGAGTCACCCTCACTGTGAACTCGCCAAAAATATTCCATCCCACCTTCATACCACACATTTCATACATAGGTACACTCGCGTACACAAGTATGAGCAAACCATATGTACAGTCGCGTCGTAAATCAAGAATCGAGCATGCAATAACGTGCCGGGCACGCCTTGACTTTGAACTTGGATAGTCGCGCGGGCAAGTGTTTTGCAGAATTATTGTTTTGACATTGTATTTTTATTTAGATTGAAAGTGGTTAAAAGGATGCGACATAAGTTTTCACTGTTTTTCATACAACCGCTCTTACGCGATTATGACGTTAATACACATTTTTCATTAGATATTTTGGAAACACAGTATCTTGTGGAAACAGGCTCTAGGCCTAGGCTTCTATTGAAATCAATTTATAAATTTGTGTAAAACTAATCCAGTAAAGACCTCTGAAAACTTGCTATTTTGCATGAACTTTGACACTTCATAATTTACTCAAAAATTTAAAAAGTCAAAAACATAACAATAGAAGCCTTGCAAATTTAATCAAGATTCTGAATGACGACAATTTTTTTCAAAAACTTTTAAGAGTTTAAAAAAAAAACACGTATTTTCTGGAACAAGTTTTGTAAAATATTCAAATAAATCACGGTATTACCGAATGCTAACAGAGTTTTTCGTCAAACATCGCGTTGGATTGCGTTAGATGAAGTAACAAGTTTTTAAACCATGCTCGATGTTGACGATAGGCGAGTGAAAAAGGACCTTCTTAAGAAGAATCGGTGGTGGTGACCTCTTGCGTCTGCAGTCCGTAGCTAGAGGAAATGGGACGCGGCCACCTCCTTCTGAGAAGCAAATGCGAGTAAAGAATATGGTCGCAACAGCCTCTTGCCTCAGCCACTGGCAGATGCCCCAGGAGTCACAGAGCGACTCCCAGCCACCGCAGGCGTGGGCTTGGGGATGACTAACAATGGGTAGCTCGCCGTCCGACCGTCGGGTAACGATCAAGCCCGACTCAACGGCGCGTAGTAATCCACGCGTGTCTTAAAGAGATGTTATCAAAAAGAATGGGACCAGTAAGGCCGGTGCCCGCTAGGGATGCGGGAACGTTAGTGGCCCTAGAACGGAAAGGGCAACTGAAGGGCATAGATGGATTTCATGTTATACTTTGTAAACCCTAGTTTATTTTTTATTAACTTAAATTTGGCCGATTCACTGTCTCTTAAGATACAAGTCTCCTAGATTAAAAGACAGGGTTCATATTTTTAGGGTTCCGTAATCCATACCTCAAAAGAAAAAAACGGAACCCTTATAAGATCACTTTGTTGTCCGTCTGTCTGTCTGTCTGTCTGTCAAGACCCTTTATCTCGGGAAGGCGTAGAGCTATCGAGTTGAAATTAAAATCATAGACTCGGGTCTGTGGTCCCTTGAAGCTATAAAAAATCTGAGTTAATAAAGAAAAAGTTACGGCCGTTTATGTCGCAAAAAATGTGTATTTCGAAACTCTCAAGGAAATCAAAATTCATAGGGTACTTCCCGTTGACCTAGAATCCTGAAATTTGGCATGAAACAAGGTCTCATAGAACAAAAAATCTGAAAACTGTAAATTTATAGTTACGTCACAAATAAAGTTTTTTTGCGATTCGGAAAAATCTTCGTAACTCTATTCAGGAATTGAACTGTTATCATAGGTAAGTTTGCACGGAACCCTCAGTGCGCTAGTCCGGCTCACACTTGCTCGGTTTTTTTGTATGCATCTATGCATACATCTTATCTTGTAGACTAAAAGTCTCTGTTCATATAACTATTATGTTTCTTGTATTTCTGCCACCTTGTTTTGAATTGTGTCTGTGTGTATTACTTGGTTAAATAATCTATTTTTTATTTTAATTTGAAAATTTGAAAAGGAGAAACTGACTGACTGACTGACATATCAACCCCACAGACGAAACTACTGGGTATAAGAGCATGAAATTTTGCACAAGGTTTCCGTTTATATTGTAGGCGAGCACTAAGAGAGGATTTTCCGAAATTCACCCCCTAAGGGGATGAAACGGGGGTCCAAAGTTATGTATGGAGAAACCTACTTTCACGCGGGCGAAGCCGCCGGAAGAAACTAGTTAGTCAATAAAAGTCTAAAAAAAATTGCAAAAGTGTATATAATTTTAATGCTGTGCTAAGCAAGAAAGCTAATTAGTAATCAGTTTGAGTTGTCTGGCTTGTGGCGTAAACAAAGATATCTAATACTTTGTCAGTAATCTAGGAAAGTGCTTTGTTCTTGGGTGTTGTTATAAAATTCCTTTACTTTGCAGTTATTAAATTATTATGTTTAAGGTCAATGACTTTTTGGAGTTCATGTTCATTTTTAGTATTAATCTTTCCTGCTTGTCTCTTTTTTGCGTTGAAATCGTTTTGTTATTTGCATCAATGGTCCAATTTTACTATTTTTGTAGTATTTTTTTGCAAACTACAGTTAACGTTAGATGTGTTTATTATTTTTAATATTAGTTATTTAGGTTATACTTTAAATTTTAGGGCTATTTTTATTTCGAAAGGTAAAAAAAAAATACTTTAAATTACAGTAATAACAATATTGTACTTAACCTTGTTATTTAACCACTAGATTTTACCAGTGGCTTCACCAGCCTATAATAAAAAAAATTGCGGATCTAGGCGCCTTCCAGCCGTCCGACGGCGCGTAGTGTCTCATGCGTGCCTCAAAGAAAGGTCAGAAATAGTGTAGGAGCCCAGTAAGGCCGATGCCTGTTAAGCCATGGGAAATTTCTGAAAAGAAAACCCATGGTACTAGAACGCCAAGAACCAATGAAAATAGGTTGGTTTTAGTCAGTAAAAGTCTGACACGCACGATTTCTCACCTCCCAAAAAAAAATGCTATGGGAATATTCCTACTCCCGAGATAAAAAGCTGATTACTTGATTTATTATGCACACCTACCACAGTTTTGTTTTTTTTAACCCAAAGGTTGACTGGTAGAGAATGCCTTGTTGCATTAAGTCTGCCTATGTACCACTACTGTACGTGAAGTTTAAATAAATACATTAATAAAAAGCATCTTATATGCTATTTCTATAAATTAATTAGATTATAATCTAATTATACCATAAATATTAATAATTATCATCATCATCATTACAGCCGAAAGACGTCCACTGCTGGACATAGGCCTCCCCCAAGTGTCGCCACAATGAACGGTCCTGTGCGTCTTGCATCCATCGGACTCCCGCAAACGTTACCAAGTCATCGGTTCACCTTGTAGGATGCCTTCCAACACTGCGTCTTCTGGTACGCGGTCGCCACTCCAGAACATCAATCATCACAACAGCCATCTGTTCTGCGAGCAATGTCTGCCTACAACACACACAATTAATAATTATACTGTAAATATATACCATTATATTACTTTCAGGTCGCTCCTTTTGATATCATTTGCAGACATTCAAAGAATTCCCAAATTATTATAACTTCAATCCTCCCAATGCGCTTAACTACAGTCATAACTCATCCTTTCAGCAGCATCCTTTCACGTCTTTAATCGATAAAGATTAATACGAACGCATTTAACAAAAAGCTTTACATTTCGACAATATATCATTTAATTTTGATCGTAACTGTACCCGGTCGGAGGTATTCGCAGAAGCAAAAGTAAGAGCAAACCAATTTGACATGTATGTATGTGTTTGAGCTCCGTGCCCAAAAAATGAACTCACGGTTAGGTACATATGGTTGTGTTTAATCGATTTGGACCTAAGTTGTATTCAGACGGGACTGCGATTTCGGCAGGATGAGGTTATATTCAGTATAGTATTCAGTGTTGTATTCTGATGTGGCTTCGAAAAAGGATGAGGTTATCCTAAATAGTTTAGTTTTTAAAGTACATACTTATAGTAATAAGCCTTTTAATGTTGCCACTGCTGGGACTCAGGCCTCCTCTCTAGGAGATGGAATGGGCCGTAATCCACCACGCGGGCCCAGTGCGGGTTAGTGAATGACACATGTCTTCGAATTTTTTGGCTCTAGGACATGCCGGTTTCCTCACGATGTTTCCTTCACCGTTTTGAGACCAGTGGTAATGAAATAAATTACACATAGTAAGCTCCTGGCTGGGTTTGAACCCGCGACCTACAATTCGTAAGTCGGGGCCGTTACCACTCGGCCACCACTGCTCTTTGCTTTAAAGTACAAGTTTTCTAAATTTAATTATAATTTAATTTGATAGGTTTTATATTGGTCCATTATTGTCACTAATTGTCTCTTAATACTAAACTGATATTATTTTTACAGAAACTGATTGAATTGACTGATTGGTATTTCTTGTACCTATTCGCCTTTTCTCTCTCTTTTATTGCACCTACCACTATTTATCTCTGCATCACCTTAAGGTTGACTGGTAGAAAATGCCTTAGGCATTAAGTCCGCCTCTGTACGTTTAATAAATATAAATACGTACGTTTAATGCATAAAGTATTTAATAAATAAATAACAATATTTATTATTATGTTGAAGTTTCGTGAAAATCGTTGAGGGAATTATTGCCTCGATTAAACGTATAAAAAGTTCGTATATAGGTATATACAGTATTATAAAGATAATAATAAATGTATAAATATTTATGAACGATCAAAATCCTATTAAAGATGTAAAAGTTGTGACTGAACGTCCAAAATAAGTTTTTTTTTTAAATCACTGCTGATTTAAAAAAAAACTTATTCGTAAAATTGATTTCTATGCACTTATTAAGTTCGATACAAAATATTTTAAAGCTATTAACACTTTTTATCTCAACTGTACAGCGTAATAGTATTTTAAAATAAAATCCATTGAATAATTTGAACATTTCCGGGGTACGGACGCTTATTAACATACTAATTTATTATTATAATGGTGAAAGTCTGTTGTCCCTTACTCCTCCTTAAACGGCTGAACGGATTTAGATGAAATTTTAGCACATGGGTAGACCATGTTTTGGAATAGCACATAGGATACTTTTATCCCTGGAATACGTTTCTTTGTGACAATTTATTACTTTCACGCGGGTGTAATCGCTGGCTGAAGCCCGTAGTGTTCCACGCGCGCCTCAAGGAGATGTCAGCAACCATAGGGGCCCAGAAGGGTCGGGGCCAAGGGTCTGATTCTGAAAGGAAGACTCGGCCCCGGTACGAAAGGCAACGAAGGAACAGGTGTGGGTTTTTAGTCAGTAAAAGTCTGAGAAGCAGTGGTGGCCGAGTGGTAACGGCCCCGATTTACGAGTTGTAGATCGTGGGTTCAAACCCAGCCAGGCGCATTACTTTGTGTAATTTATTTCATCACCACTGCTCTCAAAACGGTGAAGGAAAACATCGTGAGGAAACCGGCACGTCCTAGAACCAAAAATTCGGAGACATGTGACATTCACCAACCCGCACTGGGCCCGCGTGGTGGATTACGGCCAATTCCCTCTCCTAGAGAGGAGGCCTGAGTCCCAGCAGTGGGAACATTACAAGGCCGACTATGCTATGCTATGCTAAAAGGCTGACACTATCTCCCGCTCCGCCCAAAAGCGGGGATGTCATTGGATGATTTTCCCACCAAAAAAAAGTAGGTACTTTCATAAATTAGCGCTATTTCCCATAGAGAAATACTACAGAACTGTTACTGTTTTTTTTAATGACATAAACTAGCGCTTGACTGCGATCCCACCTGATGGTAAGCAGTGATGCAAGCGTTGATGGTGAAGCGCACTAGTTTATTAAGGCCCTATAGCTCCCGGGTAGTGTCATAAAACAGTGACTTTCTGAAGCCAATTCCTCAGTAACGGTTAGGTCAACAGGTTTGAAAAAAATATATGTTTATTATAGATTCATGTACAACATATCGTGAAATTAATAGTTTTGTCTAAAAAAAATATTTAACAACATGATAAACGAATGAAACGGCGCGTAGAGCCAATTTTTAAATTTTTGTTTGTTTTCGCATGATGTAAGATAGTGTGTTGTTTTTTTTTTTTGTTCAATGTTAATGTTAATAATGATAATTTATAAATTGGTCTGAATTTAAAAATTTAGTGACATGCTATATAGTATAATAATTTAAATTTTCCTTTTGACATATACAAAATATATTTAATTGAATTTATAAATAAAAATTGAATAACGCAAAGGACATCATCCACATTTCATACAGTTTTGGTCCAAAAGTAAAAGTGCCGGCCAAATAAAAAAAGTGTTTTATTCTGATAGAACTCGTCCGCCTTAGAATTTCTTTATATGACACCAAAGCTGTAGCATCACTATACTTGGTATTATTTGAGTTCTAAAAATCCGTCTTTCATACATTTCGAGTAAACTACTAACTGTAACAAATGAAGTTATCTTGCCAGAACATGATGTTATAAATATTTTTTTGAACACGATATACTTATTGTCGTATACATTGCATACCCAAAAATACCAGGAGTACCTACAACCAATAGAAAAGTAATGTTGAAACTAGACGTGGGTTATTATATATACTTTTTGGAATTAAAACAATGGCCGAGCCTACAAAAGATAAGCAGGTAGGTATAAGAAAAATAGCCTTTACCCTGCCGCCATACAATGCTGTGTTACCCCTCCCCCAACCCTTGCACCGCTCGTTTCGCCGCCCGCGCCTGTTTATTTCCTTAGTACCGAGAGCAACGTTGCCGTCAACTGCCGTGCGTGTACGTTTGTGTGATTTTTCAGCTAGCTCCCGCTCGCTTTACGTTCTTTTGTTGTTTTTGTTATCACCTTTGTTAAGTTTTAATATTTTCTGTTACGTTTTGGAGTTTGTTATTGACTGTTACGTGTCCCTGTGGGTAATAAACACGACTCATGGAAGACTGTATCTTGTGTCGTGAACCGACAGAGAATCGGCGAAGATATGAATGGACTTCCCGAGAAAGGGATCATCTTGATATCGCCCAAATAGTGATTGAAGAATTGATAGATAGACAGGTAAGATCACAGTCATTTTACATACGATTATATGTAATGTTTTTGGATTAAGCATTTGAAAATACGTTCATTTGATAATGAAAACGATTTTTTTCTTTTCAGTTGGAACGTACTGAGTTCATTTGCCGACCGTGTTGGCAAAGAACAGAAAGAAGGTACCGGCGACGTATTCGAGATGTTGAAGAGCAAGTTGGCCAAGAAGATAATCAATCCGTAAATACAAATCCAATACCTACTTCGTTGGATTTGCCGGGTCTACTTCGCGCACCAAATACGTCAAATAGTTGTTTATTCCAACATTGTGTAAATGAATCTCGCCGTCGTATTCCCGAAAACATCACTCTTCGCATGCTGTGCCGATATAGTTATTTTGTACCCGAAAGTGCACGTGTATGCAGTGAACATTTGGAGCAAAATCTGTGGCATTTACTGCCATTGCAAGACAATGCATCTACGGAATTTACAGCTGCACAGATAAGTAGTATTGTTTCAATACTACAAAGACATATTACTCAAGATATTATTGATTTTGAACAATACGAAAATATGACACCAGACGAGTTTTATACCTGGATAGGTTTAAGTCATAACCAGTTTGCGGAATTACTGGAGGACTTACCAAGATTGAGATCAGTAAACAAAAGAAAATCAATATTGGCGGCAGTATTAGTTAAGTTAAGAACAGGAGACTCAAATGCAAGGCTTGCTAATATATTCAAATGTGGCGAAACAACATTCCACAGATGGTTACAAATAGGACGGAATGCTTTTTTGGAAGATTTCGTGCACTTAAATCTTGGGTTTGATCACATGACTCGTGAAGACGTAGTACAACGGAACCTGACACTGCCCAACAATCTGTTCGGGAACCCCTCGAGTCCAGAAGCAGAAAGAAAAGCAATAACTATTGTTGATGGTACATATGTGTACTTGCAAAAAAGTGGCAATTATTTTTTTCAACGTGAGTCTTATAGCCATCACAAGTACAGAAATCTCCTCAAACCGTTCCTCTTGGTTTCTTGCGATGGACATATTATCGATGTAATTGGACCATACGCTGCTGTTACATCTGACGCGGATATCATGAATGGCTTAGTAAATAATACGGACAGTGCATTCCACTGGTTTTATTTTAGACCGTGGATTTCGCGACTCAGTAGAAAATCTCGAGTCTTGCGGTTATGTAACACATATGCCAGAAACTAAGTATCCAAATGAGACCCAATTAACGACGGATCAGGCAAATAAATCAAGATTAATTACGATCTGCCGTTGGGTAGTAGAAGTGATCAACGGCAGATTCAAGAGAGATTTTCGACTACTACGGAACGTGTACAATAATAGAGCGCTGAGAAGCATGTTCGATTATTTTAAGATTGCAGCAGCAATATTAAATCGTTTTCATGTTTTAATTGAGGACAATCCACATATTACAAGCATGTTGGAGATTATCCATGAAAGGATAAATATGCCAAACAGATTGGCAGCACTCGTAGAACGGCACAACTACAACCGCAGACGTGCTCAATTCAGGGCGATGACAGCGGATATGGAAGAGTTCTCTGAATTCCCAAGGATGACCGAGCACGAGCTGTTTTTATTCGCGCTTGGGGTTTACCAATTAAAACAAGCGAAAAGCTATTATGGCGAACATATCCTCGAAAACGGATCTTTTACAATTGAGCTTAGCAATGATTTGCCAGGCGAGCACCTGACGGAGTTGCAGGAGCAGGGAAATGATTTGTGGATGATTCGTGGGCGATTGCAATCCCGGCATGTAAGAGCAAGACAATATTATACGTATATTGTAGTGGACAAAACGTTATCGGGAAGACAAGCCATCGCTCACTACTACTGTACGTGCGTCATAGGAAAAAGAACTATTGGGTGCTGTTCTCATATAATGTGTATTATATGGTATATGAGCTATGCTCGACATTTACAAAATATAGTTCCACCAGCTTTGGGATTAGAGAATATCATTGTTATGCCAGATGATTTTGATACAATTGTTTAATAATAATATCGATTATGTTATATTAAAATATGTTTATTGAAATAATTCAAAGCTATTATTGTAATACATTACATTAAACATATAAAAATCTAATCTTATTTTATTACAACCCCCCAAACAAACTACGGACTAAGGTCCATAACAAAATGAAATGTTCTGTTATGGACCCTAGTCCGTAGTTTGTTAGTGTGGTAATTCATTTAAGCGAAAATATTATGGTACCTCATTGTTTTCGTTAATTCATTTGATTGAAAAATCTATGAAAAATCAGGTTTTTTTTAACATGAATACCACCAAGTATATTGGTGCTACAGCTTTGGTGTCATATAAAAAAATGCTAAGGCGAACGAGTTCTTTCAGAATAAAGCACTTTTTTTTATTGGCCGGCACTTTGACATTTGGACCAAAATGGATGATGTCCTTTATAAATTAATCTGATATTCATGTCTCTTTTGTTTTTAACGTAATAAAAACGATGTAAAATAATGTAAATATTTGCATGCCAAATGGTAAAATGTGGCTGAGCTTTTATGTATCATAAGAACTGATGTGTATTACCCATATTTGCAAAATAAAAATTCTATTCTATTCTATTCTATAGTGTTCCACGTGCGCCTCAAACAGATACCAGAAAAACCATAGGGACCCAACTGGGCCGAAGCCTACTGGAGCCATGAGTTAACTCTGAATGCAACTGAAGGAAAATGGGTGTGGTTGTAGTCAGTAAAAGATTGACACGTCCTCCTGAGGCTCACACAAGTTCTTAACGCGATCCTTTTTACGACCTAAACCGAACTGTTAAAGGGATGGAGTTATATAGGGTGTATAGCTCCATCTAGGGATTGCAATCCAGATTCTTCGAAATTCGAAAATAATCAATCAATAATCAATCGTTGTTGAAACTTCAACAGTCCGGACTAAGCGTTTCGCTTCGTCGTTTATACCGCGTACATCGAAGGACTGGAACAATTTGCCTGCTGCGGTCTTCCCGTCCAACTATAATTTAGGTGTCTTCAAGGCTAGAGTGAATAGTAGTTTATATGAATTAAAAAAATATTGAAAAATCCGTTTTTTCTTGACATTTTGAAATCCGGTTTTTTGGACTCAAATTCGGTTTTTTCGGGTTTTTAGTCAAAACTGAGTTTAACGAATAATATCCACAAATTTCCATTAAGAGTAGTCCAAAAGATATTTGAATTGGTAGGATTAGGTGTAGTGTAGAGTATTTGCGCAAATTTGGCTCGCCGCAGAGATGCCACTATTCTAACAGCCGATATACCTTTTAAATTTTTGATAAAATCATTAGACAGCCAAAACACGATATCTGCAAAGCAACTGGCAAATCCATTGAAAAGGAGAATTAAAGAGAGACGGCTCACAATATTTACACATCCCTAATGATTTTTTTAATTAGTTTATGTTGTTATCTTAATTATCTAAAGTTTATGTTAATGTTATATATTCAAAATGATTACTTACGTGAATTTATAACGGGAAAAATGACTGATGCCTAAAAGTTTTGTGGATTATTTTAGTTGATTTTATTCTGTCGTGCTGTGAATTGAGCGAATAAATAAATATTTTGAATTATTTATGCTATTTATTTCAGTTACATCAAATCAACCCCTGACACTCAAAAGTTCGAAAAATCCGGATTATCCGGATTTTTATCGGACGAGAGTACAGAAATTCGGATTTCTAAAAAGTCCGGATTTTGCAATCCCTAGCTCCATCCCTCTTTCTCGATCGCACAACTGTCATTTTAACGCGTCATGGTAAGACCCCTGCTCCGCCCTAGAGCGGGAGAAGTCATTAGACAATTTCTCACCTCAATAAAAAGGTATAAACGAAACATTTCTACAATTGTTTTGAAATTATGTAAAACGAATCATCGACCATCTGCTGCATTCTTTTTACATAATCTCCCGTCTTATTCATTGTATATCATCACACAATCGCCTGGACTTTCGTAATAGCTGTAAACATAGTCGGGTAATAGGCAATAAATACAAACCGTACGCGAGGACGTTGAGGCAGTACGTTAGAACTGGTCCTCGGCTGCATTCCGGAGCGAACTGATGGTCAGCCAGGGCCGTCAGGGAAGGTTTAAGGGTTAAGGAACTAAGGTACCCAAGCGGTTGGTAACAAAACGGTCAAAATACCGCTGTAACTGAATTTATTCCCACTTAAAATCTAGACACGGAGCGTGTCAAGCTAAGAGAACTTTTTTGTCTGTAAAGTCGAAAATCACACCATATCATAACATTGAACTTTTATATTTATAAAGCAAATAAAAAAAAAAAAAAAAAATACTTTATTTCAGACCATGGTCCATAATATGTTAGTAATCACATACCTTAAAAACTATGTTAGTAAAAGATAAAAGAATAAAGAGATTTTGATTTAATTTAAATATCTTTTGCGTACACCTGACACACCGGGTACATGCACCCAGTGTGCCAAAGTGGCCCAACACGGCTTATCACTAATGACCCTCAGAATGCTGTTGCCGCTCCCACGCACCCTGCGCATCATGGAGGCTACCGCTTACTTATGATGGCTTTGAAACCATCAATATGTGCGTCGGCAAACATTCCTGATGCACTGCAGTAACGTGGGAGACCCAACAACATCCTGAAGGCATTATTATACTGAACTTTGAGGGCGTTGTATGCCCGCTGCGTATGTTTATATTTATATGTTGCGTATATATTCTTGTGTATATATTCTTGTTGTGTATATCGTCGTATCCTACGAATACTGCAACGAACATAGGGGTTTTCTTTTTTTATTGCATAATCCAATTCTGCTCATCATACCACATATAACCAGTTCAACAAAACAATTAAAAACGGTACAGGTTATCAAATAATTAGGTTTTTTAAAACGCCACAATTTTAAGCACTACGTTTTTATCGAAGAAAAAAGCTACAATCGCCGTCGCGTCCCCTTTCTTCGCGAGTAGTGGGGGTGCGCGGGCGCGGAGAGAGCGTACTAGCGCCGTTCGGCCACTAGTCGGCGGAACGCGTTTTGTTAAATTGTAGTATTGAATAAGTTCAAATATCATAACATCAACAAGTTTGTACTTAATTAAGTCATTCTAATTACATAATGCGAAGTAGTGCTGAACTTGAGCAATAAGTTACATTATGCCTTTTATCTGCGGAAGAATAAAAGACAAAAACATAATTTGAAACATAGAAGAAAGACACAAACGTAATTAGGGCTTCGTATCGCAATATAGCCATTCTATAGAACACGGCCACAATCACCATTATGGTTTTTTTCTATGCACCCAATATTGAAAATTGATTAACACAACAGAGAATAAAGATTTAAGGGACAAAAGGCGTTTAAAATATAAAGATAATTTATTGTAAATAATCCTAGCCGAATCTTAGGATATCAATACACATTATGTGAAATCATTAATACATATTTGATAATATTTAATTTAATTAAACACAAAGAAGTGTCTCCTGAAAAGTTGCTATTATGCAGTTACGCCCCTATTCGTAGGATACGACGATATATTCTTTTATATTTTCACATTTGTTTGGTATTCCAGGTCTGGATTTTTGGGAACGAGCCCACGATACAGGAGTAATGGCTTGTGTGGGACAATGTAGATCGCAGGATTGTTTAGAAGAGTTACCGTGGCTCTACCGACCGTCCAGTAAGGACCCATCCCGAGTCTTCGATGACACGGAGTGTTCCATGCGCTCCTCAAAGAGATGTCAGCAAAACCGTAGGCTCTCAACTAGGCCAATACCCACTAGGGCCATGAGGAATTTCCTAAAGGGGAATCTGTGGTTCTGC
Source organism: Mythimna impura (assembly GCA_905147345.3). Lineage (NCBI taxonomy): Eukaryota > Metazoa > Arthropoda > Insecta > Lepidoptera > Noctuidae > Mythimna > Mythimna impura. The sequence continues at coordinate 27,608,605 of LR990351.1, read as the reverse complement.
AAAAGAAAGAAAGAAAACTTTTTATTTCGAAGGACTCTGGAACAATTTGCGTGCTGAGGTCTTTCCATCCGATTATAATTTGGGTGTCTTCAAGGCTAGAGTGAATAGGCACTTAATAAACTAGTGCGCCTCACCATCAACAATTGCATCACTGCTTACCATTAGGTGGGATCGCAGTCAAGCTTAGTGTTTATTAATAAAAAAAAATTGACGGAAAAGACGCAACGCAAACGGTAAGTGAAGGATGTGGTGCAGAAGAAGAATTTATCATTTAATAAAAGAGTGTCCGTGGAGACTTTTGCAAATTCATCTCTATAGACATTTCAACTTTAGAACGTGCCAACACGTTTTTTTTTTTTGTGACTGACTGTCCTTCACAAGCCAATGCTTTGAGTTTTGTCCTGGCCACTTAACTAACGTGTTTTTCTAGTGGTTGGTGGCCCTGACTGCTGAGCCGGAGGTCGTAGGTTCAAATCCCACCCAAGACAAATTTTTGAGTGATGATGAGCATGATCATTTGTTCTGTGTCTGGGTGTAATTAATTTATGTATTAAATTAATATGTATGTATTTAGAAATATATAAGTATGTTTATCAATTGTCACAAGGGCACATAGGCCTACATGGGCACTTATAAAACGTCAGAAGCTAGTGCACAGTTCCAAATTGGTCGTTTCCTATGGAGAAGAACCGGCAAAAAACTCCATGGTTACTAATTTAAAAAAAATGTTGACAGTGTAGATCGATCAATATCGTACTAAAAAGTACAATAAAAATAATCATAATAAAAAGTGAGTCGTAATAGGAAGTACCCTGAGAATTCGCGGAGTCTACAGTGTTCTCACATTCACATTTTAGAAAAGAGGCTTTATAAAAAAAAGCAAGAAAAATAAATTATTACAATTATCAATAAATGAGACAATCTAGTACCGTGGTATATTACTATAAAAGGGCTTCAAAATCAACACAATAGCGCAGAACAAACGGGCATTTTCCAAACCTTTCTCCTCTTGTTAATCGAGGTACTCGAATCAATATGAATGAGATAGATCTGTGTCTGTATTCATCTAAACTTTTACCACTTAAGTAAACATGCGTGTATTCAACATGTAGCCTCTTTAAACAGCTGACGTGCTGCAGTTCAAGCAGCTGAAAGTTCTACTTTCTACCCTTGACCATGAGAATACTCAGCACTCATTTGAATTGATCACGAGTGGAGGTCGTGAGTGAGTAACAAAAACATAAACATAGATACGAGTGTTGATTTCAAGTAGGTAGTATAAAATCAGGGCAGCCAAACCTGACATAATCCTTAATAGGCAGTCGCTTCATGTAAAAAAAATAACCAACTTCACTAAAAAAACACTGAAAGGATCAAAATAACTTTAATTTCGGAAGTCGGTGTTAAATAAGAAACAAACAATACCGAGAAACACCGACTACTACCAACGGTTATTTTTTTTATTTTTTGTATAAAGTTTTTTATTTTACACTTTTTAGTTGCACTTATAACCAGAGTGCCTATATTTCATGACAATTCCAATTAACCCAAACACTGCTAGGTTACATTGTTTTATAATGAAGTTTCTGTATCTCCCTTCCACCTTCCGGCTCCATCATCAGATCAGTTCGATAGTACCTTATAACCAAAGTGCAACTCATGCCAATTCTAATGAGCCCAAACACGGCTAGGATACATTGAAATTCGAAAGGTTCTGAAGTGGCGACTGCGTACCGGAAGACGCAGCATTGAAAGGCCTCCTACGATGTGGACCGATGACCTGGTAAGGGTTGCGGGAATCTAATGTCCAGGTCATTGTGGCGACATTTGGGGGAGGCCTATGTCCAACAGTGGACGTCTTTCGGCTGGAATGATGATGATGATGTCCAGCAGTGAAGCCTTTTAGCTGAAATCATTTCTGCTAGATGATAAGTATTATCTACAATTAGAGGGTAACAATTTTTTCTTCTTTTGGGTCATTTGTATTCTATACAAGTTTATGCTTGTGCTTTGCCCGTGCGAAAATTATCCCATAGGTACATAATTCCAGAATAAAAAGTTCTAGTATCCTATATGCTATTCTCGCGGGCTTGCGGACGGCGAGCAATGGGTAGCTCACCGACCGACCGTCCGGACCAAGCCCTAGTCGTCGACGGCGCGTAAGGTTTCCACGCCCGCCTCAAGGAGATGTCAGCAAACCGTAGGGACCCAACAGGCTTGAAGCCTACTGGGGCCATGGGTTCGCATCTGAAAGGAAAACCCGGCCCTGATATGAAAGGCAAAGATGGAACAGGAGTGAGTCAGTAACACCCTGACCCTGCTCTGTGTCTGACATGTCATTGGATGATTTTCCCACCTAAAAAAAATTCTAGGAGATGGTCTAAACGTGTACCAAATTTCGTCGAAATCCGTTCTGACATTCGGACATAAAGAAGTAAGTAACTAACATACAAACACACACTTTCGCCTTTAGAATATTAGACTGATATTAATATACTATAAACGGGTGTGTAATATATGCCAGAATAACAAATAACCTAATATCATGTGATCTAATATTACAATTCATATAAACTTCTTTTGCTCTAATAATATTTAGTAAAACGTTCATCTCATATAATTTTCAATTAGTATAATTGCTCTTTTTATATAACGTTCAATTGACCTAATTTTCATATTTACTCATTTTCTGCCCAAATTCTGTCATAACACCCGTCTGGTTGGAGGATCCTCCCTTTTCAACGGAGGTATGTGGGGCTTTACTCTCTGTTCCACATACCCCCAAAATGAATGATGGTTCCAGGAAGTCGTACTGAATTGTACTGCGATGTCAGCACACCGACTCCTAGACCCCTCATTCCCAAACCATTGCGCAAACAAGTCTTCGACTCACTGCACTCGCTGAGCCACCCTGGCGCTAACGCAAGTGCAAAGCTCGTAGCACAACGCTACGTATGGCCACAGATGCGGAAAGACTGTCGCGACTGGTCTAAGGCATGTTTGGCTTGCCAGCGTTCGAAGGTGAATCGCCACATCACCAACTTGCTTGCGCCTTCTAACTAACAGTGTTGTAGTGTTGTGTGTGAGGAATATACCTGGAGATTCAGCAAGGACTTTTATTTATTCACCACTACCCAGTGAGTACCTACACCACACACACCATCCACACAACCAAACATCATACTGTTATAACCTCATCTAACCCACATGATTCACCAACCATAGAGGGGATCTGACGCAGGTATAGGTGAATATGAAAGAACAAAAAAACATATTAATTCGTAGTTTTTTTTATTTTTATTCTTGGTAGGTTCGCGCTTGACCGCTAACTCACCTGATGGTTATTTACTCTAGACTCATACAACAATGAATGCATTGTTGTATGAAACAACAATGTTATAAGTGAAGACAAAATACTATGTTAAGGTTGACTAACCTTATTTCTTATTATACTAACTAAATATTATACTAACTGAATATTAGTTCAAATATGCATTATAGAAAATGTTTATTAAACCATATAAAATTAGGTAAACTGAAATTATATCAATAATTCATTATATCATTTCATCGTTATACTAAAAAAAATCTATTAAATGAAATTAAGTCATGTGATCGTTAGAACTTTTGTTATTATGTCAAATGGTACGCACCCACAAAAAACACTAGTGCGATGGAGTCGGCCCCGAATTCAGCGATGATTTTAGCGCCCAACGAGGAGTACACAATAAAATAAATTTTAGATATAAGTAAGCTTAGAATCCTAGAATCCAGGTCCTGCAGACGGCCCTGGCACTCGGGCAATGCTCTCCAACGTTAGAATAAAAAGATTTAGCTACGTCTATTTACAGCGCAAGCTTTCTCGTACCAGCTAATTTTATAAATAGCCAGCTTTATGTTGTCACTGACTTACTGCTCGCCAGCTGCAATGATAAGAATTAGGATGGCGATAAAAATTAAATGTTATTATCTTCATGAATAAAAGAAAATATGAGGTCTTTATCTTAAGGCTTTTTTTTTGAGGTGAGAAATCATCTTGTGATTTCTCCCGTTCTAGCGTGGAGCAGGAGGGTGTGTCTGACTATTATTGGCTAAAACCACACCGGGGTTCTTGGGCATGGACATCGGCCCCGCTGAGCCCCTATGGTTTGCTGACATCTCTTTGAGTAGAGCGCATGGATCACTACGCACTTTAGAAGAATTGGGCTCGGTCTGGTCGATTACCGGACGGCCGGACGGCGAGCTACCCATTGCTCGTCATCCGCAGGCCCTCGTCACCGTCGCTGGTAGTCGGGGTCGGTATATCGGCGGCTGGGGCGTGAGGATGTTCTTTCCCTCACGCGTGCGGCCTCCTCCTTCGCTAGCATTACTGCTTCACAGTAAGAGGCGACGGCCTGCCTTTCCTCCTCTGTCCGGACGATAGCCTGAGTCATGGCTCGGTGCGAAAGGTCTCTGCCGCCAATTGCCTCCACGAAGACACGGTGGTGCTCTGCCCAAGTGGGGAAACCTCCACCGTAAGCTCCATCATGTCCTGCCACACCTCCAGAGGGGACCTGCCAGAGGGGACTTACCACTATGATTATAGCGTGCCCATTTATCTTAGGGCTGCGGGATTTTTAGAAAGAGTTACCGTAGCCCTAGAACGCAAACAGCAACTGAAGGATAGCATAGCAATAAAATAATCAGCCTTTTAATGTTCCCACTGCTGGGACTCAGGCCTTCTCTCTAGGAGAGGAAATGGACCGTAATCCACCACGCGGGCCCAGTGCGGGTTGGTGGATGTCACATGTCTTCGAATTTTTTTTTGGTTCTAGGATATGCCGGTTTCCTCACGATGTTTTCCTTCACTGAAGGATAACGAGTGATTAAATAATATTTAATCCCAATTTCCGGCTACCATAGGCGCGGGCTTGCAATCGGGATCGGCTGGAGCGCGAGGGCCATTGCCACTCGCGTGCACGTGTGGCCTCCTCCTGTGCTAGCATTACTGCTTTGCAGAAGGAGGCGCCCACCTGCCACTCCTCCTCGCTCCGGACCATGACCTGTACCAAGGCCCGGCGCGAGAGAAGTCCATTAATATTTGGTGTATAATTAGTATTTTTAGTGAAGGATAAGATTTTTGATTCAAAGTAAAAAAAAACTGGGCAAGTGCGAGTCGGACTCGCACCCTGAGGGTTCCGTACAAACTTTCCTATGTAAATAGTTCAATTCCGGAATGGAGTCTCGGAAGATTTTTTCGACGTAACATAAAATTTACAGTTTTCAGATTTATTCCTATACTTGTGCTATAAGAACATGCTGTATGCCAAATTTCAGGATTCTGGGTCAACGGGCTGACACTTTTAAGGGAATGTGTCAGCCCGTTGACCAAATATACGTTTTTTGCGACATAAACGACCGTTTTTCCCGTTAATTTAGAAGTTTAATTTTTTCACAGCATCAAGAGACTGCAGACTTGACTATATGGTTTTAATTTCAATTCTATAACTCCACGCGTTCCCGAGATAAAGGACAGACAGACAGACAGACGGACGGACCACAAAGTGATTCTATAAGGGTTCCGTTTCTTCCTTTTGAATTACGGAAATCTAAAAATTAATGAATCTGTAACACGAAGTACCTACGCACAATGGGCCTACCATTTTATATTGTACTTGGACAATATAAAAAGTCACTATAGCACATTGCCATTGACCGCTTGAGAGGTCGCGGGTTCAATTCAAGTACAAGTTTACTTGACCTTGCGAAAATGATTATTATTTGTAGTTTTGTACGGTAGTTTCACTATTTTCAGTTCACTATCTCGACAGGCTTGTTGGTTTAGTGGTTAGTGGCTCCGACTGCTATGCCGGAGGTCGTGGGTTCGGTTCCCACCCAGGACAAATGTTTGTGTGATGACCACGATCATTTTTTCTGTCTGGGTGTTATAGATAAGTTATGTATGATATGTATGTATTTAGAAATATATAAGTATGTTTATCAGTTGTCTAGTACTCATACCATAAGCTCTGCTTAGTTTGGGACTAGATGGCGTTTGTGTGAAAGTTGAAGAATATTATATTATTATTATATTATCTTTTGATAAAATTAAATTACATCACATAGGCCTAAATGGGCACTTATAAAATGTTAGAATACACGGTTATGGAACGTACATGTACGGAATGATCAGTGCGCGAGTCCGACTCGCACTTGCCCAGGTTTTTTTTGTCACTTGACAGTTTCGCCTTCCACCAGTTTTAAAAAGCTTCTAAGTTACTTAATTTTGAACAAAGAAAAATTTTTTTTAATTATTATTGATAGGCTCGCGTTTGACCACTATCTCATCTGATGGTAAGCGATGATGTGGCCGACGATGGAGCATGCTTGCCTAGAAGCAACCCATTCACTCTTGACTTAAAGACCCCTAGGTTGTAGCTATCAGGAAAAGTCCTTTCTAAGTATTTCCAATTCATTAATAAAAATAAACGAGTTAAATACCCAGTTTTGATCCCGCAGCTGCTTACGTAGCAATATCACAAACAAAAAACGCAGCGCACCGCTCTGTTTATCTGGAACCACCTTTACAAACAATTCTCAAAATCGATGCTCTTATACTTTTTACATTACATACTCCGAGCGAGTATAATTTAGCGTGCGGGAGGAGATTTAATCATTTTTCTCATTGCAATGCTGACTGGGATCGAAACACAATGGCGTAAATACCGACGTAACAGCTGTATCATTGGTACAGGGCCCCCGGTTTACAGGGGCCCCGACGAGTGTAATTTGTAATATGTTACCCACAACCTTAAATCGTCGGCTTACTGCAAGAACTCATTATCTGACAAACACAAAACATTAAATAAAACCATTTTTAACCGACGTCAAAAAAAGGAGGAGGATCTCAATTCGGTTATATTTTTTTTTTGTATGTTTGTTACCTCAGAACTTCGTGGTTTGTGGATCGATTTGCAATTTTTTTTTTTTTGTTACTAAATGTGGCTTTGTTCAAAGTTTCTGTTCAGTTCTTGCAGTAAGCCGAATAAATTATAAGCCCGTAGTGAGCAATGGTGGCCTAGTGGCAACGATCCCGACTTACAAGTTATAGATCACTGGTTCTAACCCAGCCAGATGCATTACTTAATTTATGCCATAACCACTGCTCTCAAAACGGTAAATGATAAATGATATTTATTTTGCAAGTAGGTTTTTTAAAAACACTTTTACACGTCAATTTTTTTTTGTCAATTTAAACTAGATGAAGCCGGTGTTTCCTAGCTGACTACCCTGAGAAGAAAAACCGAAACAAACTCAGGGATCAAAGTCTCTTTTAAAGTCCATACAGCAAACATGTGAAGGAAAACATCGTGAGAAAACAAAATGTACTAGAACAAAATAATTAAAGACATCCACCATTCCGCACTGGGCCCGCGTGGTAGATTACGGTCCATTCCCTCTCCTACAGAGGAGGGCTGAGTCCCAGTGGGGACATTAAAAGGCTGACTATACTATGCTATGCCAAGATGTATTAATTTAATAGCTTGCTCCACTTGTTCTAGCATAAGATCACAAGGTGTATATAGGTAATTCCTATATGCATCCATTAATTAACAAACAGCAAAAAAAAAAAAAAACAAACGCGCATAGAAACAGCTTGTTTTAAGCGTATCTTCTCAGAGTAATCAGCTGTAATAGGTCCCATGTAGTTCAAATTGACGTGTAGGTAAATGTGTAAAGAAAACAGCTACAAATTCCATAAATGGATATCCTTCATCAAATCAAGTCGTGTTTAAATTTATGAAGAAAAAAAAACGCACAGGTCGTCTGTAACCACCTTTATCCAGTTCCCAAAATTGTACCTCTTATACTTTTTACATTTCAAACGGCTATAATTTAGCGCCGGCTGATGCATGCTGTGAATGTAACTGATCGGATGAACACCTGTCAGAGCTGTTGCTAAGGGATCCCGAATGAATGCCTAAAAATAACTTCGTCGATTATCTACAAGGAAACTGAATACTAAAGTTTTGGCTGACATGTTTTTTTTAACATCGTTGATCGGCCGTTTTCACATTATGCGATTACGATAACGATACGATATCGTGGGACTGGTAGATTTCACATGTTTTTTTTATATAAATTTGTGTGAATAAAACACAGCATGAAGCTGCGTAACTTGCTTGTTTATTATTTTCACAACTTTTTATTTTACAACTTTATAATAAAATTACTACGTCCTGTCGCTCACGTTTAAAGGAATTACACTTCTTATCTGTGCACACAATGAAAGTGTTCCCAAAACGTTAAGTACGTATGGGTGGATGTCTACCATGTTTTTTTTTTTTAAATACGAAATCATCCAATTACTTCTACCGCTCGAGGGCTCCCAGGTGTGTGAGACTTTTACTAACTAAAACCACACCTGTGTTCCTTCTTTGCCTTCGTTCCAGGACCCCGGGGTTCCCTTTCGGATTACCCATAGCCCCAGTAAGCTTCAACACTGCTGGGCTCCTACAGTTTTGCTGACATCTCTTTGAGGCGCGCGTGGTACACTGCACGCCGTCGACGACTTGAGCTCGGTCCGGATGGTTACCGGACAGCCGGACGGCGAACTACCCATTGCTCGTCGTCCGCTAGCCCACGCCTACGGTGGCTGGAAATTGGAATTGGGGTCACGGCGGTGTCAATGATCGGCTTTCGAGGCAACAATTATCTAAAAAAAATGTGTATGTCTGGCGAATCAGCTGTAACAACAAAGACGTGAGAATAAAACTAGTCTGTTATAAAAATATACTCTAATATCGATTGTAAGACGATTAAAAACAAACGCCACCACGTGTTTCAATCTTCTAATTGGTTGTGAAAAAGTAAATACTGGTGTATACCTAGTTCTCTTAAGAGCATCCTACCTGAGATACACTTTCATTATTTTTCATACAATCGCTCTTACGTAATTGTGACTTTATTACACTTGTTTCTCTAGGTATTCTAGAAACAGATAATAATATGTGGATATTATCTAAGTTTCTATTGAAATTAAATCATTAATTTGTGTAAAACTAAACAAGTAAAGACCTCTGAAAATCTGCTACTTTGCGTGAACATTGGCCCTTTACAATGTACTCATTTTAAAATATAAAGATAATATAACTATAGAAACCTTGCACATTTAATTCATATTCTGAATGACGAAATTTTTTTTTTAAACCTAAAAGGTTTTTAAAAAAATTACGTAGTTCCTGAAATAAATTTGTGAATGCCAAGCCATCTCTCTTTTTTCGCGTTGCCTGTTTTTCAATCACTGCGTTTGATTGCGTTGGATGAACCAACAAGCTTTTAAACCATGCTAAGGTTGACGATATACGGGTTGGAAAGGGCCCTCTTAAATGATACTCAGGTATGTTCTTAGTATGTGGCATATGTCGCGGTAATGATCATCGCGAGAGTCCACAGTTGATACGGGTTGCTGAAGTATAAGTTGGTCGAGCGATTGAAAATTCATTCGACAATGATAGCTATAGCTGGCAAAAGGCCTTAGGCCAGATTCATAAAAACTCAATCAGTACATGACATATTCAAGTATAAAATAAAACACTTTTTACTGCTCGATAATGCCCCTTTATATGTCATACAACCATCACTTAAAGCAAGTCATTCTGTCCCTAGGGAGATAATGCAGTATGGGCGATCCCTAGGGAATAATGAGATTTGAATTTGGAACGTCAAAAACAAGTTTATTCAAAATTCAAACTGGCCACTAACAAAAAAAAAAGTAATGAAAGAGTTCCCAGCTTTATAGATAATTAAAACTATAGAATCTAATAGTGAATTTTATTTGTTTCAAATCTCCAAACATGTTGAGTGATAGTTTTTTTTTTTTTTTTTTCTGTGGGAAAATCATCTAATGACAAATCCCGCTCTTGGGCGGAGCGAGAGATAGTATCAGACTTTTACTGACTAAAAACCCACTCCTGTTCCTTCGTTGCCTTCGTCCCAGGGCCCCGGGTTTCGTTTTCACACTACCCATGGCCCCAGTAGGCTCCGACCCTGCTGGGCCCCTACGATTTGCTGACATCTCCCTGAGGCGCGCGTGGAACAATATGCGCCGTCGACGACTTGACTCGGTCCGGACGGTTACCGGACGGTCCGACGGCGAGCCACCCATTGCTCGCCGTCCGCAAGCCCGCGCCTACGGTGGCCGGAAATCGGGATCGGAATCCCGGCGGCGGTAAGAGCGTGAGGACCGTTGCCTCACGCGATCGGCCGCCTCCTTTGCTAGCATTACTGCTTCACAGAAGGAGGCGACCGCCTGCCACTCTTCCTCGCTCCGGACCATGGCCTGTACCAAGGCCCGGCGCGAGAGATCGCCGCCGCCGATCGCCCCCACAAGGACACGGCGTTGCTCTGCCCAAGCGGGGCACACCTCAACCGTGTGCTCCACCGTGTCCTCCGGGCGGTCCACACAGTGGCGACACCCGGGCGTCGCTTCCGCACGAATCCGGTGCAGGAACTTCCCGAACTTCCCGTGTTCGGTGAGAACCTGCGTCATGCGAAAGGTGAGGACGCCGTGAGGTCTTTCCAACCACGCCTCAAAGAGGGGACTTACCGCCATAATTGTGGCGTGCCCAGCACTGGGTTGCGACAGTCGCTGTCGCCATTTCACCATGAGAACCCGCCGGAGCTCTGTCCGCCATGCTGCGACTTGTCGCGGCAGCGGAGTTTCGCCCCGGCGTTGCATCTCCATGCGCAGATCGTGCATGTGTGCAAGGACTGTTGCCTCCAGATCCCATGGTGGCTGGCCAGCAAGGAGGCTCGCCGCTTCGCGGGAAATCGTCCGGTATCCTCGCACCATCCGTATGGCCATGACCCTCTGGCATGCGTTCAGCCGGGCCGCCGGCTGCTTCCGCAGCGTCGGCGCCCATACCGGTGCGCCATAAAGGGCCATGGACCGAACGATCCCCGCGTAAAGCCTCCGGCAGGAGGCGTCTGGACCCCCCAGGTTGGGCAGGAGCCGCCCGAGGGCAGCCCCAGTCCGATTTAGTTTGGGAGCCAGACGTCAGAAATGCTCTTCGAAATCCCTTCGGCTGTCGAGAACGAGTCCCAGGTACTTCATCGTCGACCCGACGCCGATGTGGACTCCTCCTACCGTTAGTTGGGAACCCCGTGGTGGCGCGTTCCGAGGGCCGTGAAAGCACATGGCCTCGGACTTGTGCAATGCCACCTCGAGGCCCAACTCCTGGATCCTGCCCACGACTGTCGCAACCCCGCGTGTCGCTAGTTCGACCGCCGCCTGGTACGACTCTCCCAGCGCCAGGACCAGCGTGTCGTCTGCGTAGCAGACCACGCTGACCCCGTCAGGGAGGTCGCCGCGCAGCACGTAGTCGTATCCGATGTTCCACAAGGGCGGCCCTAGTACCGATCCCTGTGGAACACCGCACGACATCTCCCGACGTTCCCACTCTCCCTGGTGACCAGGGTAGATGATGTACCTGTCCGACAGGTACGCCTCGACCACACGACAGAGGTAGTCGGGCGTCTGGTGATACCGGAGTGCCCTCCTAATGCTACTCCAAGGCAGGGAGTTGAAGGCGTTGGTGATGTCCAGAGACACCGCCACGACACACCTGCCCTGGGCCACCGCATCCCCCGTCGTGAGAGCTCGCACGCGCATGATGGCGTCCACCGTGGAGCGCCTCCTGCGAAAACCGAACTGGCCGTCCGCTAGATCCGGCCCCACCCGTGTTAGGTGCGCGACGAGGCGGTCTGCAATTACTCTTTCAAAGAGCTTGCCCACCTCGTCGAGCAGCACAATGGGCCGGTACGCGGATGGAGAGTCCGCAGGGCGTCCCGGCTTCGCGATGAGGACCAGTTTCCCAGTCTTCCAGCGAAGTGGGAACTGGCCCCTCTCCATGCATGCGCTGAAGAGCCCTCTTAGTCGAGGCCCGAGAGCCTCCATGGCCAGGACCCAGGCCTTCCCAGGCAAGCCGTCGGGTCCTGGGGCGGTATTTTTGGCACTCAGCCTTCGTACCGCCACTCTCAACTCTACCTCGGTCACCTCTGGAGCATTTTCGTCGTCGTCGCCATCGTGGTCCACGTCGGATACCGCTGGTGGCGGAGCCATGGGCGGGGGAGAGTGTTCCCCTCGCACGGGGAACAGAGTGCTCACCACACCCTCCACAAGCTGGGGCCGGAGACTCTGCGTCAGCGGGGGAGCCCAGGGGCGGATTTTGTCCCGCATCACCTTACAGGGGCGTCCCCATGGGTCCCCATTCAGAGTCCCCAGCCACACGTTGCGGGCCTCGAGTTTGGCCCGCCTTATCTCCGCTCGGGTTGAGTGATAGTTGAGATTATCTTGTAAATAATACTTATATTTCTCTAATAAATGATTTGTTTTACTAAATTGTCTTTTAATTATCTCAAGGATGGTGTAAAAAGTAGAGTATCCAACACGGGTATAAAGCTGTCTTTGTCTTGGGCGGTTTAAATTCCTCACTTCACTCAGGTTTCTTTATTAACTCCCTTGCATTGCTCGGGAGTTAATTATATATATCCCTCACTAACGTTCGGGATTAAAATTAGCAACCTTCGTTTCGTTCGGAATTCAACATGCCGCCCGCGACTTAAAGACACTGCTTTATCCCCTAGTCACATAATCTACTATTTTCTTTAAAATTATGTAAACTGGTACTTGACTGCGATCCCTTCTGATAGTAAACAGTGATACAATCGTTGATGGTAAAGAGAACTAATAGATTATTAAGAGCCTATTCACTCTAGCCTTGAAGACACCTAAATTATAATCGGACGGGAAGATCCTTCGATGTACGCGGTATAAACGACTAGGCGAAACGCTTAGTCCAGCCGGTAGAGGCATCAACAATGTAAGTACGTCGGGTCACAGTATAGATATATGGAACAGTACGGAAACTACCTACAAATATTCGAAACGGCTCACTCACACAAACATACGCATCGACGAGACTCCTAAGCGGCATTCGCTACTGACAGGACCGCGAGAAACGCTTAGGAGTCTCGCCGATGCGTATGTTTGTGTGAGTGTGCCGTTTTGAATATTTGTAGGTAGTTTCCGTACTGTTCCATATATCTATACTGTGGTCGGGTTGTCCGATGGTAGAAAAGTGATGACGCAATCAAGTCATGAATCAACGATTGAAATTAGATTTATTTTTTTGAGAAGGGTATTTGTATCTAAATGCTTTGTCTTATTATAATCTAAATACTTGACGGCACAGCTGGTGCAGTGAATGAGCGATAGGTTCCTGCACCGCGTGTCGTAGGTTTGATTATCGTACGTAACAAATATTTGTATGACGCACAGATGCGATGGTCTAAGCCAGCCTCATCTAGTTTAAGTTGACGAAAAAATTGACGCGCAAAAGTTTTATTTATAACCTACATATTTGCAAAATGAACTGAAATCGGAAGTTAAAGGTAAGTACCTTTGGAGGTATACGGAACAGAGTGTAAAGTCCTGCAAACCTCCGTTGAAAATATGTCTGGTGGGCAACTGTCCGATACATGATTTCGGGCTGTTCGAATCGGATTAGTTCTTATGTGACGTCATAGATGTCGCTACATAGCTATAGATCAAAATTATGAAATACGCCAGTACTTTTGTTTGTAGTACCGAGTTTGGTTTAAATGACTCAACAGTGGCCCTACCATGATCCATTTTACGACCTAAACTGAACTGTTAAAGGGATGGAGCTATAAAAGGTGTATAGCTCGATACCTCTTTATCGATTTCTCGCTTGATATTTTAACATGTTCTAGTAAGGACCCTGCACTTTCAATTGACCTATCGCTTGATATATTTTCGTTTCAAGATAACTACAACCACCACATACACACACACCATCACACACACACACACACACATATTAACACTTTTACATTGATAAGTATACTAATTTTAAATGCTTCTAAAATGTTATATCGACACACTTTTACTTCACTTTGTAAACCCAATACTCAATTATTTATTGCACTCCACAATGTAGATGATTAGGTGGTAGGTGAAAACATTGGACACAATCGTGGACCCTGTTGGGCACAGCAACAGGGTCCACGATTGTATGGGTATGTAAAAATTAACTTATTCTACCCTAGTTTTATTAAATTACAGTTTAGCCGATTCACTGTCTCTTAAGATACAGCCCTCCTAGCCAAGTTACGATCGTTTCGTTCGCGTCAAACGCCTTGAGTAGGCCACGCCTCCAATTCTTTTGTCCTGACGTCATCTCAAAGCTCAGTCACGTGGTCAGAACAAAAGGATCGGAGGCGTGGCCTACTCGAGGCGTTCGACGCAAACGAAACGATCGTAACTTGGCTAGGGGAGCAGGTCTCTTAGTTTAAGAGACAGGGTTCATAATTTTTTGTATACATAGACATATCTTGTAGACTAAAATTATCTGTTCACAAAACTAAGCTTCTTGTATTTCTGCTACCTTGTTTTGAATTGTGTCTGTGTGTATTACTTAAATAAATAAACTATTTTATTTATTCTTCTTCTTCTTCTTCTTATCGATTCGATGGTAAACTCGTCAAACTGTTTGGGCCCAATAGGTGGCTACATTAATAGCAGCATCGGTAGCACTCATCAAATCCTCCAAAGTGCAGGTGTATGGGGACTTGGGGCATTCTGGGGTGCACGAAAGGAGCCTCCACGAGTGGCGTTAAATATATCGTTCTGCGATTCCAAACGCCCGGCGCACCCTGGACAGCTAGCACTCGGTAACGCAAAGTCTAGCTGACTAATCCTTTCACCACGATGGTAAACTCAAACGGTTCTCTTCAGGACCACGACCAACAGTCCTTCGTAAGGCCACTTAACAATTTTATTTATATTATTTTACCTTCTGCTTCAAGCCGGTGCTGTGTGATGCAGACGTACGCTACTCACATCTAAGGATGTCAACAAGAAGAAAGTCAAACAAAAACTAGTTTTAATACAAAATATAAAGCTCAACAATAACGTTCAAGTTTAATATGCTATAGAATTATATTTCTGGTTTTTGTAGGCTCTGTGTGTGAGGGCAGCGAGATTCTTTGAAAGAGATGCCGTGGTCTTAGAACGCCAAGGGTAAATTATGAAGGAACATATGTTTTTTTTTTTTAAGGTGGGAAACCATCTAATGATATCTTTCGCCCTTGGGTGGAGCGTGAGGGCGTGTCAGACTTTTGCTGACTAAAACCCACTCCTGTTCCTTCTTTGCTTTCGTTCCAGAGCCCCGGGGTTCACTTTCGCACAACCTATGGCCCTGCTGGACCCCTTTGTTTTGGTGACATCTCCTTGAGGCGCGCGTGGAACACTACGCGCCGTCGACGACTTGGACTCGGTCCGGATGGTTACCGGACGGTCGGACGGCGAGCTACCCATTACTCATCGTCTACAAAAAATAGGTGGATTTTAGTAAGTCTGACACACCCTCTGGCTCCACCAAGATTGGGATTTGACGATTTCCAAATAAAGGCAATTAATAAAAATAAAAAGAGTTTTAATAAGTGCTAATTTCTTTATTGACTATTTTAAAAACGTGAATTTAATATTTAGTACAGGAGCTCCTATATACAGGCTGTCACAAAAAATATTTTTATATTTCATTGTTTTTAAATTAATTTAACATTTTTGTTTCGTTACTTTGACAAAATTAAATGGTTATTTAAGGCCTTAATATATTTGTGACACTCTGTGCAATTTTGAATTGATTAAAATCAAAGCAATTTTATTCAAAAATATTCTATCATGACTGTTTGATTGATAAATCAGTTAAAAGTTCAGTAAAATTATGTACAAAAAGTAATGTACAAAAAAATTAATGAACATGATAAAAAAACATGCAATATTGTTAAAAATCAAAGCTATACAATATTATTCATTTAAATCAGTGTGTTATTCTACTTTATAAAATGGTATAAATTATTTTACATTTATTGTAGACAATCAATACTACGAATTGTAATTTTACAGTAAATTATTCATATTAAATTTTCAGCAATTTCATTTGACAAAAGTACATTATTATTATTGGTATTACCATCACTTTCACCGCTTTACACCTAATTTAAAAAGTCAACATATTTAAAAACTTTACAATCGCATTCAGGTGTTTACAAGTAATAATTTAAAATAAAAACATTTATTTTTCAATAAAAATTAAACAGTATTTCAGTGGTGTAAAACTGCATGTGTGACTATATTGTTATTATTTTTTTGTTCTTATCTATATCTATTGAACTCTCATCTAACATGAATTTCTTAGATCCTAAAATTATTTGTAAAATATTAAGCTTACCTAATTAAAATATAGTATTACTTTGCAAAGTACAGAAACCTCGCTTTAGTATGGAACACTGTCTTCCCAAAGGTTACCACTGGTAGGTTATAATAATAACTTGCAAATTATTATTTTTTTTTAATCTGTTTTTATTTAGGGGCTTTTACAGAGTATGTCAGCCCCATCGTACCCTACATGAAAAAAAGTTTATCTTAAAAAATATAGTAAGTAGGTACTCGGTTAATTTTTCTACCATCACAAATTCCAACAAAAATGGGCCCCCGATTTATAGATTTTTTACGGAAAAAACCACCCAATCAGGTACTTTCCCAAACAAAAATTAAGTTGAAATCCAGTATTACCAAAAAAAAAAATTCAGAAAAAGATACAAGTTATTGGAATAGAAGAAGATTATTGAAAGAAATGAATCAATTTGAGTCAATTCTAAGTCTACTTTACTTACGTGGCGTAATAAAGCTCTCCTGACCACAAGACATTAATGTTTTGCACTAGACCACTTCCTCAATCATAATCACTTAAAGTACCATTAAGTATGGATACAACATTCCTGATGTCACAACCAGCTCTAGATTCCCACTGTTCGGGCACCAATGAGAAGCTAGAACTTTAAAAAATAGATGAAAGTAAACAAAAACAACAGCAAAAATATTGCATCCACAAAAAAATATAATGTTCTATTTACAAATTTTTGATTATGTCACAAAAAGTAAAAAACATGCAGAATTTTGTAACAGTAAAAATAAAGATCAGTTTTTGCAACAGAATCAATTGATTGTAAAAATCAATTAGGATCTTATAGTGCAGAAATAACAATTAATTAATCGACGTAAACAATTTAGATCAATTTGTTCAGAGAGCTGTAGACATAAACTATTATCCAATTAAGGATAGAATTGAAGAAACAAGTAAGACAAGAGAAAAAAAAAACAGAAAAAGAAAAAAATATTAAATGACTTGAGAATCCAACTTAATACTGTATTTAGGAACACATAATTTGAACAGATCCTGTTGTAATAAGAAGAAACAAGAATGACAAGAGAAAAAAAAAACAGAAAAAGAACGAAATAACAAATGACTTGAGAATTTCAACTTAATACCATATTGAGGAACACACAATTAATTTGAACACACCCTGTTGTGATAATAGAAAAATATAACATTGTACTTACTGACATAATTATTTAAAGATGGTGAACCATCGATGAAGTATGTTTTGATACGATTGAATGAAATTATATTTTCGAAACAATTATAATTGCCTATGTATTTGAAACGAGTCATAATATTTATACTTGGTATTTCACCTAACACGTACCTAAGGGCCTACGGGGACGTGGTATTATTTTAAACACGTCAGATATCTTATAATCAGAAGGATCTTGATCAATAGCTGCTTATTTGATATGAGTTTCATCTGTCTAGAATCCTGGCCTAGGGGCCGAATAGTGTCGCGCGGGGGAGGGTACGGACGGCCGGACAGGGGAGAGTGGGGTTGGTATTACCGTTGGCCAGTTCTAACATGCGGTTTTTCGTGACGTGCGAGTAAGTTTTGTGTACGGGAAGAATTTTTGTGTGTTAGGGAGGGAAAATGCAATTATAAGTTGCAAGCAATGAAGGGAAAATAAAGGGACAGTTTTTTCTTCCTAAAATTAAAGCGGGGAGCAAATTCAGGAGCTACAGGAAACGTCATGGACAATAATTATGATGTAAGCAGTAGTTACAGGTCAAGCAGTTTTTTTCTTAGCGTGCGATATCTTGACTGGTCTATTGGTCTAGTGGTTAGTGGCCCTGACTGCTATGCTGGATCAAGTATTACGTAAGCAAATTTTTTGCAAACTATAACCCCCCCCCCTTCCCCCTTTGTCAGCAAAAGTAAGCAAAGCTCTCACCCCCCCCCCCCATGATTACGTAAACATTGGTTCGTGCATTTGTCAATGTGTTAGTTTGGTTATTAATTTATGAGCAGTGGTTGTAAGTCTAGAAAAAAGGAAAACTTGGAATAAAGGAAAAAAACAGAATTAATTTAAAATTTTGACATTATTAATTCAAATTGTCATTAAGACACTAAGTCTCCAATGACATTGAGATGTATACTGCATAATGATATGGGTCTGCTAATTTTCTTGTGATTTTGAAACATCGACGATAGTTCTCTTAAAAAACTAAAAAAAAAATGGCACTGCTGACGTCATCACCATCTAGACTTCTCCATCCCCCCATGTCATCAAAAATAAGCAAAGTAAAGACCCCCTCACGCCCCCTTAAGTGCTTAAAGTAATGCTTGAATGGCCCTCTACCATAATTTTGACACCCTGTCTAATACAGGTAAGTTAGTAGTTACATTGGTGTATCTAGGGCACAGGAGCGGTCGTTGTGGCGACTTAGGGGAGGCATATGACCAACAGTGGACGTCTTTCGGCTGAAATGATGACGATAAATGGTTTAAGGTTATTTTTCTGGGGTTTTACTGGCCCCTGCTATGCTTTTTGTGTGAAGTTATCAGTAGCTATATTCGTCTTCCAGTACATGATCGCCACTCCAGAACCTTTCATCCCCATCGACCATCTGTTCTGCGAGCATTGTGTACCAGAAGACGCAGCGTTGGGAGGCCTGCAACTAAGTGGATCGATGACTTGGTGAGGGTCGTGGGAATCCGATGGATGCACAGAACCGGTCGTTATGGCGACGCTTGGGAGAGGCCTATGTCCAACAGTGGACGTCTTTAGGCCGATTTGATGATGATGATCAGTATATTTACATCTATTATAGAATTGAGAATCTGTAGCTCAACATCCTAAGGTTGGCACTAGACCATACTGGCTAGACACGGCTCACTCTCCCTTCCACCTCTATGTATGTCCAGTTTTACATTAAACTGGTCTTTCCAATTGTATGTTTCAGTAAGATAATTAAATAAATGAATACAATAGGGTTGTTTAAGTTAACTAGCTTTAAAAGAAATGACATATTCACACAGTGTTGCTCGAAGAGAGAACCAATTTTATTTTTATTTATTTTTTTTAGCTTTGAAATTGTGATTGCGCTGGTACAATTACCGCGTTACTACTCGTAAATCTGTCTCGGAGAAGGAGTAAGTATAATTATTATATACGTGTAAAATTGTACCTACCTACCAGTAATAAAAATGTTGCTAATACAAAATGAGTATCAGATTAGATTATCTACCTAATTAGATGAGAGTTCAAATACTCGTACATTAAATTGTAAAAAAGATCATAGAACATTATTTAACTTTAGATTTTATCACTAGTTGGATTATATAAGATTTAATTCTCTCTAAACTTGCTCAAATCCATAGATAGTATTCTGGAACTATCGCACGGCACTGGTTCATTCCTGTAAGGAGAAAATATGGATTATTCATTTGGCTGGAAATGAAGGAAATATGTATTTTCAAAGACACAAGCTAAATGCGCGGGTTTAGTGTTTTAGATGTATGCGGAACAGAGTTTAAGTCCCGCAAACCAGAGGCCATAGAAACGGGAGGATCCTTTGACTGGGTATTGTGTCTGGTCCGGACGGCGGACAGCTGCCCGATAATAGATTTCGGGCAATTGTAAATGTTTACCCCTGACTTGAATTGGTTTTCCGCCCGCGGGCCACGTCCCGTATTGAGGAATAATATAATATTTCACAACTATCACACAACGCCGCCTAGTCCCAAGCTTAGCAGAGCTTGTGTTATGAGTACTAGACAACTGATAAACATACTTATATATTTTTAAATACATACATATTATAGATAAATTACACCCAGACACAGAACAAATGATCGTGCTCATCACACAAACATTTGTCCTGGGTGGGAATCGAACCCACGACCTCCGGCAGAGCAGTCAGGGCCACTGACTGCTAGACCACCAGGCCAGTCAAGGAATGACTCCCCTATACGACTAAGAGAGGCACGTGTGGAATACTACGCACCATCTACGTCTCGGGCCCGGTCCTTATCGAACGGCCAGACGGTGAGCTAACCATTGCTCGTCGTCCGTAAACCCGTAAGTACCTGGGTCATTATCAGGAGACTCATTATTTGGTTGACTTCGGAGTCAATTTTTTTTTTTTTATTTGTGGCATATTATCATGAAATATCAAATCTAGAGTTAATTTAAAACATATTAGTAGTAGAGGGAATCGTATAGACCGAATGGTATGAAGGGATTTAATTTTTTTTAAATGGTGTCCACCGAAATCAATATTCTTATCACCGAAATCAAATATATCAAATAATTTATATTTCAAATACTGTTGTTTTATAAATATTATATTAACTACCTAAGTTTTACTATGAAAATATGGTCTGTAAGAAATTGCAGGTAAATTTAACAATAAAACATTTTATTTTATCAAGACATGTCCCATTTATTAAGTTATAGGGAAAATTTACAAAAATCAACTTTGAAAGGAAGCTATATATTCTACATTAAATATAATTAAAAATCGTAGGTAATCTAAAACTAACAATATATTAGGAACTTGAAAAAAATCTGAAGTCTTAATTGAGATCCAGCTTAATCACAGACAATTTACTTATTAATAAAACATCACTACAAAAATCAATATTCAGTCACAAATCAGTCTTTCTAACAACATCAACAATTTTAGAAGGCTCTTAATTAACTAATAATATTTGTATTTTTATTTAAAATATTTTGTTGCCCGTTTGATTTTAACACAATTAAATAAGCTAATAGGTTGAGATCTAGTTAATAACAGACAATTTACTTAATACAAAATTACTACAACAATCACTTTTCAGTCACAAATCAGTCTTTCCAACAACATCAACAATTATAGAAGGCACTTAACTAATAATATTTGTATTTTTTTATTAAAAATATTACTTACTTGATAATTTTAACACAATTAAATATTTTTTTTTAGTTAAATTAAGCACCCAGCATTAAATTAACAATGTAATAAAAACTTTATAGGTATTACAGTTTTCAATCTTAAATTAAAAAATGTTATATTTCTCGTCACTGCTTTCTTCGGAATTTACAATTTTGGAGAATACTTCATTCGTTACTTTCGGAGCAATATTTTCACAATCTGTCGACACACGCGTCCAGAAGCTGTCACTTTCATGCAATCCAATGTCTGATGTTAAAGTATGGGACAGGCGCTGCTTGGTTTCATAGAAATCATCAGGAATATCAACAGAATAGCTACCTACTGCCAGGTTGAATCAGAATATTCGATAAAATTTGGGGTTTATTAGATTTAGCTGCACAGACTCCACTTCCTTTTTTGGTTTGACTTGACTTTTTAATCAGATCGATCTTGTTACTCTTGTTTTTATTGTTTCTATCAGTCAGTAGTCTGTCAGTTTGCTCGCCTATGATGTATAACCCTACATGACATGATACCCATGTTCACACGACACTGAATTATTTTTACAGTCACCTTCGGCGCAACTCATTTTTCTCATTGATAGTTGGTTGGGCTCATTGGCGTTCCAAACTGTCTTATGAACTTTCATAGTCCCTGCAAATTGTTTCAGATCGGATGGAATCAACAATTCTTTTTCATAAATACCGGAGTCGTTAATAGTTTTCGTTATAATACCTTGAACAGATTTCAGATGAGTCATCAATGATGATAAGCTTGTGATATCATTGCCTTGAGCAACTATTCGATCAGCCATTCTTTTGAGTGTTGCACCGACACCATCTGGGGCTCCTTTTCCATGGCCGCTTTCTGTATAATTCTATGTAATACTAGTCAAACTGGGAAGGTACCAGTGGAGTTTGCTGATTATATAAAACATTTTACGGTTTCGGTACTGGCCCGACGGACTATCAGAAATGAAATGTAGTATACGAATATTGAGATTTTCACCTTCTATGAATTTTAGAATCAGAAGTAAATGCTCCCAAATGGCTGGTGCGTCATGGCGTAAAGACTCTGATAATGTACATATCGACTGAACTGTCTGAAGTCCATTTTTACGATAATAAATGACCACGGTGTGCAGGTTTATTTGTTGGCGGTTACCCCCGAAATGAATGGCTTGAATTTCACTAGCGTATTTTGTGCTGTAATTTTCACTAAAGTCGCAGTGAGTTATGCACTCTTCATCAGTGAGATCGCTTTTCATTTTTTTAATGAATCTGTTCTGTGCGATCATAACTCCACCGTGAGTCATGTATGGAGGTAACATTTTTTCAAATTTTAAAATAATGTCTCTAGGGAAAGCATTCACTTTATCTTTCGCTGTGTGAGTGGTGTTTTTTGTCACTCCATTCTTGGAATAAGTTCTTTTACTTTTTTGCCAAATCCAGTAAAATGCTTCAGCGTTATTGAATTCTTTATAAATTAAGCTTTTATCTTTGCAGTCGTGGCATTTCCTTGTTAAACATGACACATTCGAAGAGTCACAGCACAGTGATGACCAAATATCTTTAGTAGATTTTTCTTAAATCAAGTTGTTTTTTTTTAACGCAGTCACCATTAGGTCCATATTTTCATGTTCAATACAAAGACAGGTTTCTCGTTTATTTACATTAGGTTTCAGTATCCAAAAAGGTCGTTTTTTGCAAAAACTGGAGTAACTAATTTTATTTTGGGGATTTGTTTGCTTAAACTTAGTATATAAGTCTTTTAAATAATCATTTAAGTAGCGTCTTTGTTTTTTATCCTTTTTCTTGGTAATGCACTCCTTCTTTCCAGAACACATACGACTGTTTTCATCTTCTTCAAGAAAAGTTTTAATTTCCTCTTCCACATTATTTTTAATTGTTTTTATAGCGTCTGATTCACTTTGTTGTTTCATATCTTCATTTTCACTTGTAGTAAACCTACAAGTTATTTTCTTAATGCAGCACTTTGGTATTTTAATCTATATATACTGTTTTTCGTTGTCGTTCGTTGACAGTCTTCAATTCATCAATCTTCTTTTTCTGTAACTGATACAATTTATTCATGCGGTATTTAAGTCTACGTATAATAATTTTAGTATTTAGTTTCTTGTTAGCCTTTGGAGTTGGAGGAAACTCCTTTTCAATCACATGAACTGATGATCTGGTACATGGTCTTGAAATTGTACTTACGTCACTAGACGGACTCAATGGTGCAGCCAAGTCTCGATAAGTCTTAACACGCTGAGGTAAAGGAGATGAAATGACTGATGAACTTGATGGTAGCAATTCAACATAGGAACTTGCTTCAGTTCGAAGTGGTCCTGATCGTTTTGGTTATGATCGTGAAGTCACCAAAGGATCGTCAGTTTTGTCGTTTACTTCTGGTACTATTATTTAATCCTCTTCAAGACACCTCATCTCTTTGCGCCTTTTTTTTCTTGTTTTTGTTGGAAGACATTCTACTTCTCTCCCTAAAAATTCGTTGTTGGCGAGGATCTAATTCACTTACAGGCTTTATCTTTCCTTCATTCTTCCTTTTATAATAGCGTTGCCTATCTTTCTCCTTGTGCACTGCAAAAAGCTCTGGATCACTCTTGATGCGAGCTTTCCGACGTCGTTCAGCCAATCTCTTTTAAACCAACCGATCTTCTTTTGAATTTGCCATAATCACAGTTCTGAAACAAGATTAGAGGTGATGAAAAAGCTAAATAAACGATCTTAAAATGTAAATAAATAGCTATTGATTGATTTCGGTGGTTTTAAAATTGATTTCGGTGCACCTATTTCCACCGAAAACACCGAAATCAATGCCACTGAAATCAAAATAATTGGCAAAATCCTAGATATTTTCAAAAGTAACCCGAATTTTTAATATTAATCTCTTTTATTGAAATCGAATACATAAAAGACATGCTTTTATTATAATTAAAAAATATTAATTCAAATAGTTGTGGATAAAAGGGATTCACCGAAATCAATTTTAAAGGTATACCAAGCCACCGAAAACGATTACGTACCTTAATAAAAGAGTGGCACGGAGACGCACAGACGTGTTATCCTTACCACCAATGCGGCGCGACTAGCCAGTATACTATAGTAGTCTTTGGGCGCGACTGACAGTTTGTATTACTCGAATAAATATTCTCACAGTCACTAGAATACAGGTTATATGAACAGATCAGTGCGCGCCACTGATGTCAACTCTAAACGTCGGACGTGAAGACAACCAGTTGTAACTTGTCTACTAAGGCCTATTATGGCGTAGAAATATTATAAATTGAGTTAATATCTATCTAGTTGTTTATGAACACATGAAAAATAGCGACATGTATTGCAGAAAAAAAGATAAAAATTAATTTCCGCCGCAATACGGGGCCGAACGCGGCACCGAGGTCAATATTTTGGAGGTTTTTATTATTTTAAACTAACTTATATTTCACTTATTTAAAAAACAACACAGGCCCCTCCTAATATTTTGATCTTACCTATAATAGAAAAAAATATCAAGTTGTTAGTTATCCATTTTGTACTGGATTTCGACCCGGACACGCGTATTTGTGCCTTTTGAGAATGACCGACCTACGGTGGTCAGGGATCGTTCTGCGAATTCTGACTCCTGGGGCGTCTTCTGTAGCGCCAGCTGGGGCGGCGGCAGGCGATACAAATGACTTACAAAAACATTAAGTCAAATATACAACATTATTTTTTATTTTTAGTTAATGCGAAACCTGAATATAGTTTGTTCAGAATCAGTAACTGAATCAATTCCAATAATTTTTACGGGAACCGATCACTTTTCCGAATTTTTTTTGTTAGATTTTCATTTTACCGAAAACTATTGACTGACGTCTTTTTTGCTATAAGCATTATTTGACATATTTCTAGATCATCGAAGTATCAAGTGTCATAAGTATTATTTTACCGAACTATATTTCGCCGATTTACAAAATAACTTTTTGCTATTGGCCGAAGTCTCTTTTGAACTTGTTTCATTTGCCAAATAATTTCTTTGCCATATTTTCACCACACCGAAACAACATTTTACGGAATTTTGGTCACAAATATATAGAAGATTACTTGGTAGCATTTTCAATATTAAATTAAAATAGTATCATAAAAAGTCAATATGTTGTGTTACAAAATTTTGTGACAGAAACGAATCGCTGCAAAACCGACTTCACACAGTCTTGTCTGCCCTACCCCTAGAGTGTAATTAAAACCCGCGTAGGCGCGGAGGGATAGGGCGGCCCGCGAGCTAAGGAGCAGGTGGTTTCAAGGCCCGCCGCCGCGGCTGAGGCTGGCCGGCAGAGCCGGCCAGCAAGCCAAAGCTGCGGTGGAGAGCGTTAAAACCATCTGCGACGATAAGCTCGCGTGGGGCCGGCCAAACCCCGCAGCGCCGGAGCCGTGACAGAAATAATGCTTGCTGCATGTTGCATGCCTGCTTCCATGCTGCATGCTGCATGACTGCTTGCATGCTACATGCCTGCTTGCATGCTAAATGCCTGCTTGCATGCTACATGCCTGCTTGCATGCTGCATGCCTGCTGCATGTTGCATTCCTGCTTGCATGTTGCATACCTGCTTGCATGTTACATGCTTGCTTGCATGCTGAATGCCTGTTGCATTTCGCATGCCTGCTTGGATGCTACATGCCTGCTTGCATCTGCATGCCTGCTGCATGTTGCATGCCTGCTTGCATGTCGCATGTCTGCTTGCATGCTACATGCCTGCTTGCATGCTACATGCCTGCTTGCATGCTACATGCCTGCTTGCATGCTGCATGCCTGCTTGCATGCTGAATGCCTGCTTGCATGCTGATTTCCTGCTTGCATACTGCATGCCTGCTTGCATGCTGCAAGCCTGCTTGCATGCTATATGCCTGCTTGCATGCTACATGTCTGCTTGCATGCACCACTTTTGTTCATAATCAACTATATTATAAAATGCCTTTACTTTTGAATAATTCATTAAAAAAATATTAGATTAAACTAATCTGAAATTAGCTCCTGTTGCCTCAATCATGCCACTGTAATAATTACATTTCTAGGCGTTTGTTGAAATGAAAATATGGTAATTAAAACAGTGGTATAATGAATGTTCGGAAACATAATACTACGAATAAATGTTATTTCGGCTAAGTGTAACATCGGTGAAAAGTTTTCGACCAAATGAAACGTCGGAGTAACGATAAAAATCGAATTGATAATAGGTCAACTGATACAGTGGCAGACGTGACTTCGATGAAATAAAAAAAAACGAAACGAAAATAGTTGAAAAGTTTTAGGTGAAATGAAATTCGGTCAAATATTTTTCGAACTTATGATAGGTAACCAATTTTTACACCATGTTATATTTTTTCCCTAAAATATTTAAAAAGGGTTACAAGTTGGACTCCACCTGACCCTTCGAAACTAAGTACAACACAGGTCGTGGCAGGTCATAGCGGGCATTAGGCGCCAGCGCACAGCTGGATGCGGGAGCAAAACAACCCCTCAGTCGCCCGGATGGCCCGTAACCAAGTATTTGTGCGGACAACCAGATAACATAACAAGCTTATAACTTTGTGATTTTTCATGATAGGTACAGTTATGAAATGTTGTACATAGATTCTTTACATAAGAATACTAGACACGTGTTTCGGGTTTTGCATAAATACTAAAGCTAATGTTGTATACACAATTCAAACAATATTTTGATTCAGAAATTCTATCGATGCGATGGCAGTAGTGATGAATCAAAACGAAAGTTTTAAATATATTTGAGCAATACTCACCCAGGTAGATCGTCTCTGAGGCAAGCTGCAGGCGGCATAGACACCAACTCTATACCGTCCCGATTGTCGCAAATAAGTCGAGACAACGTCACCTTCTTTATCTCTTCTAATTGAACTGTAATTAATAGAAATGCAAACGGTTCATACAAGGCCATTTAATCCTTATTTTTTTCTAGACCAGTAAAACATAAAAAAATTGTTACAAGTCGAGTTTTGTTTGATTGAGAAATATAAAATAGAATATAAAATATCTATTGGGACTTAGCATAAGCATAATCAGCCTTTTAATGTTCCCACTGCTGGGACTCAGGCCTCCTCTCGCATGGTGGTAGATGTCACTTATCTTCAAATGGTTTTAGGATATGCCGGTTTTCTCATGATGTTTTCATTCACAGTTTTTAGAGTAGTGGTGATGAAATAAATTACACATACTAAAGCACCTAGGCCACCATGCAATATATAGCATAATCAGCCTTTTAATGTTCCAACTGCTAGGACTCAGGCCTCCTCTCCAAGAGAGGGAATGGGCTGTAATCCATCACGCGGGGCCAGTGCGGGTTGGTGGTTGTCTTCGATTTTTTGGTTCTAGGACATGCCGGTTTCCTCACGATGTTTTCTTTTACCGTTTTGAGAGCAGTGGTGATGAAATAAATTACACAAAGTAATGCGCCTGGCTGAGTTTGAACCCGCGTCCTACAACTCGTAAGTCGGGGTCGTTACCACTCGGCTACCACTGCTCTCCACCATGCAATGCAACACTATATATTTTATTTGCTGTATTTCCACTTACTTGGCGTAAAAGCTCCTGGGTTAACATCAGGTCCATATTCGTAGAAGAATCGGTCCCCTTTCTTATGCCTGGCGAACTGGTCTGCGATGATATTGGCGAAAGTTGGGCCCACTATACCGCCTTCCACTGGTTCCTCCAGCAGCCCGCCCACCCAAAGGTCTATGTCATCTGGATGCTCATACACTGAGACTAGACGTTTAGCTGCCTGTTGAAGAAAGTATGTTTTATAGAACTTCGACATTAAGAGGGTCCTTTTCCACTCGTCTATCGTCAACATCGAGCATGGTTTAAAAGCTTGTTGCTTCATCTAACGCAATCCAACGCGATGTTTGATGAAGAGGCAATGCAAAAAAAGAGAGATAACGCCTATAAACCCTGTTGGCATTCGATAATTTCTTGATGAATATTTCACAATACTTGTTCCAGGAAATACGTGTTTCTTTTAAACCCTTAAAAGTTTTTCAGAAAAATTGTCGTCATTCAGAATCTCAATTAAGTGTGCCAGACTTCTATTGATGTACTTTTTATATTTTTAATATATGAGTACATTATGGAGGGCCAAATTTCACGTATAATAGCAGATTTTCAGAGGTCTTTACTAGATTAGTTTTACACAAATTTATGTTTTGATTTCTATAGAAGCTTAAATAATATCCACAAGATAGCTGTGTTTCTAAAATGTCTAGAGAAATATGTGTAATAACATCATAATCACGTAAGAGCGGTTGTATGAAAATGTACCTCGAAAAGGACGCTCTTAATGTTCGCTTATTCTATTCATATTATAATATTTATTACATGCTTATTTTATAAGGTCTCAAAATAGTTTGACAAGTTCATTACTTGGACCCTGGTTGGTACAACCATTTTATAATAAGTACTTTACCTATGAAACTACAGTTTTTTTTAAACGGGTTACTTTGAACTGTTTATATCTTTGGAATGATTTGGAACTATAAGTTCCAGTAACTTTTATATTAAAGGAACGTTATTCTTTTTTCAAAATTAGTTATTTAGTGGTGTCTTTGAGTTTTGTATTTTCTTTAATATCGCAGTGTTTATAATCATTTTTGTGATGTTGTGCTCTATGATAAATATATTCTATAGATACCGACACGGATCTTGAGCGCTGACTTTTACAGTTCTACTTGCTCAGAAGGACGCCGAAATGAAATATCGGGTCTCTTTAGTGGTATAAAGAAAGATGCGGGGGCGGGGAGTGAAATCCTTGTACAGTGATTGGCTCGCCGATATTGTACGATGCGCAAAACGATTCCCGCTCTTTCGCCGAACGCTCAAGATTCGTGCCGCTATCTATACCTATTCCGATCTCTGCTGACCAAATCAAAAAGAAAAGAATAACTTGATGAATATATATACACTTTCAATCAACCTAAGTATTGAATATTACCCTACAACATCAGTTTCCATGGAATACTTACGCTAGGTGAAAACTGCTGGAAGTCTGCGTATGTATCTAAGCCTATCAGTTTTCTGTACTGGTTGTACGAGTTCAATCCGTGATCGCGACCGCGCTGGATGTTAATGGCCGCCAGGTCCACGCCATACGGATTGCCTCCATGGAACATGTAACGAGAGAGCTGGAAAAAATGACAGAATAGATTCAAGACAACAGTAAATTGGGAACAGACCGACGCACACGTGGGCCACGCCTGATTTGTACGTTGAGTCGTGGCGTGGATCTAATGTAGCTCTACAAGTCTAGTTGCCATATAAAATGTACGGAGAAGACGCGTATAGACGCGCCAGTACGTATGTGGCCCACGTGTGCCCAATGTAGTTCTGACTTAATTCTAAGCATAACATTATAAGCAACTTAGGCTGTTTTTTAGTTGGGAAAATCATCTAATGACAAAAATCCAGCTCTTGTTCGGAGCGGGAGATAGTGTCAGACTTTTACTGACTAAAAACCCACTCCTGTTCCTTCTTTGCCTTCGTCCCAGAGCCGCGGTGACACTTTTGAAAAATTCCGCCACTCAACTGTCTGGATGTCTAATGCTTGCTTTTTAAACGGTAGTTCTACTATATTATCAAAATGGTTTCCCAAAAAGACTTCAAAAGTCGCCATAGAAGTGTTACGTCATGTTAGGTCATTTAGCATCTACTCGAGTTTGGGTCTCGTACACGGGCCACCTGCTACAACCACAAAAAACCGCCACCGCCATATTTCCTGTAGTTTTCATACATTTTACATGTATTCGCCGCACACGGATGACGCCGGTGGCCGCCACACGCTACAAATCGCCGATGCTCGCTTCTTGTGGCCCGAACTGGCCACTAAACGCCAATACAAAAAGCCGTCACACGCCACTCGCGCATTTAAACCTTCTTCGTCAGAGTCCATTATAATATTTCGCGTATGGATTAAAAAAAGTAGCAGCCACCGACCACAATTGGCTGTCACGCGCTTCAGCTTCCTTTGTGGCCGCTTCTAGCTTCTCGTGGCGGCGTTTGTGGCTGTGGCTTGTGCCCCATGTGCGGCGACTCTTAGGGTCCTGGGGCCCAAGTCTGCTATTTTTATAAATTCGTCATTCCAACACGATCTCATTGTCATTTTGAATCAAGTCATAATGACGCCATTATATTAGTAGATTATCAAACTTGTCAAAATCAACTATTATGAGATCAATGACAGACCATTCTGACACTATTTTAATAGCAGACTTGAGTCCCTGGTCCCTATCATATGTGGAGACCAGGATAACGGTTCTACTGGACGGCGATTCGTGTTCCACGCGTGCCTCAATGAGATGTTATTATGATGTGGTTGACGGGGCCCGCTAGGGCCGATGCCTGTCAGGGTTGCAGGAATCTTTGAAAGAGTTACCGCGGCCATGGAACGCAAAGGGCAACTGAAAGATCACAAGTGGGTTTTAGTCAGAAAAGTCTTACACCCTCTCCCTCTCTACCATGTGGAGGAGAGTATATATGTCACTCACCTAGCAATAAATTGGCACACTTTAAAACGAAGTCTCGAGTTCATTTTACATTTTATATCAGAAATTGTGATGTTGGCTACTAGTAGACCATAATAGATATTCAAGGATATAAATTATCCACTTTTAAACACTTAAGCCGTTCATACTCAATTTCGCATTTGTTGTAGATGTGCTAATATTTTACTAATTGAGCTACGGTCTAGATTGGGGATGGACCCACCTACAACTGCTCTGTTGCTAAACAGCTGAGCACTCACTTAAGTCAATCAAAATGGGCGTATGGTTTTTCAACAATGGCTAATGACAATGCTTGTAACAATAGTAAGCTTACCCCTTCAGTAACAAACGGATCGACACTCTGCATTGGCTGCGAGGACAGTCCGATCAGCACCCTGTCCAGGAAGTGTCGCAGGCGCATCCTGGTCGGATGGAACATCAGCTCCGGGATCGATATTGTTTCGTAGATGCCGCCCATTTGAGGACTCGGAACCCTGGAATATTATTGTTTTAATTGGCTTGTTGATCAATATCCATTCGGGATTCACAGATTTTGTTCTGATTCTTTTGATCAAAAGGAATCAAGGTTTCACACCGACTGATCGACACTGCGTGACCAGAAGGCTTGCTAGTTCTTCGCCTAAAGATTAGCATTACCATTTAACGTGGCAATGCTGCCAGTCTTCTAGGCACATTTCCGGATGACAGCGATGTGGAGGAGTACTTCGACGCCTGTTGTGGTTTTGTATAGATGTACACAATTAGGTTTAAATACAGTTAATATAGTATACAGTGTGAGTCTTTATAATGTGCACATATCGAAATGAGGGAATCTATGCTTAATTTTATCGACGGAAAAAATATTTAAAAAAATCTAAATATTTATTTATATTTATTATGGATTTTTTTAAAAATTTGTTTGCTTTTGTGACCCCAGTGTATATAAAGCTGTGTAACTTTTAAACTAAACGATCTATCATGATGAAACAAACTCCATAATGATCGGAAGTAATTAGGCGTTGTCATAAAATGAAAATTGTATAAAAAAAAGCCTCAATTAAAAATAAACAAAAATCTGATTTTTTTTCATTCATTTTTACAATAATTGTAAAATTTCTCAATAACACGCCCCCATCACCTACCTTTTTTATTACTTTAAGTTATTCTTCATTGTATTAGGAACCTAACGGTAAAAATTGCATGTTTTTAACTCAACCCCAACGTTTTTTATCAACTGTCAAAGAAAGGCCCAGCGCATAGCTACGCACTATTATTTAGCAAGTAGATAACTTTTTTTTTGAAAATTTGCTGTGAATGTGCGCGGGTCTTTTCAAAGATGGCACTCCAAACGTGCAATTGTATTGTTCTTATAAGGGTGATGGTTTATTTGGGATGATAATTAGCACAAAAGAGTTCAATTAAAACCCATTTATGATTAAATACAAAATTTAATGCGTCAGGTTCTCAAAATGTCCACCTCGTTGTTGTAAGCACAAAGCCGCGCGAATTAAAATTTGGTGTGTCGCTCTCCTTTTTTTTATGGTAGGTATAATCATCTTATGACAAATCGCGCTCTTGGGCGGAGCGCGAGATAGTGTCAGACTTTTATTGACTAAAAACCCACTCCTGTTCCTTCTCCACACTACCCGTGGCCCCAGTAGGCTAGGCTTCGACCCTGTTGGGCCCCTACAATTTGCTGACATCTCCCTGAGGCGCGCGTGGAATAGTACGCACCGTCGACGACTTGGGCTTGGTCCGGACGGTTACCAGACGGTCGGACGGCGAGCCACCCATTGCTCGCCGTCCGCAAGCCCGCGCCTACGGTGGCCGGAAATCGGGATCGGAATCCTGGCGGCGGTTGGGGCGTGAGGACCGTTGCCTCACGCGATCAGCCGCCTCCTTTGCTAGCATTACTGCTTCGCAGAAGGAGGCGACCGCCTGCCACTCCTCCTCGCTCCGGACCAAGGCTCGGTGCGAGAGATCGCCCCCACGAGGACACGGCGTTGCTCTGCCCAAGCGGGGCACACCTCTACCGTGTGCCGTGTGTCCGTGGTGTCACTCTGCTTATCATTTCGGGATCATTGCGAATATCATTCGCACAGTTTATTATGCGGTCACGCAAATCGGCCTCACTGTTGATGGGGGTACTGTAGATGCGTTACTTCATGGTCCCCCATAGGAAATAATCAAGGGGCGTCAAATCGGGTGAACGCGCAGGCCACCCTACAGGTCCTTGCCGGCCGATCCATTGATCATGATAATTGTCGTTTAAAAATCTCCTTACATAGCTTACATAGCTATGCGCTGGGCCTTTCTTTGACAGTTGATAAAAAATGTTGGGGTTGACTTAAAAACATGCAATTTTTACCGTTAGGTTCCTAATACAATGAAGAATAACTTAAAGTAATAAAAAAGGTAGGTGATGGGGCATGTTATTGAGAAATTTTACAATTATTGTAAAAATGAATGAAAAAAAATCACACTTTTGCCAAAAAAAAATGTTTGTTTTTAATTGAGGCTATTTTTTTATACAATTTTCCTTTTATGATAAAGCCTAATTACTTCCGATCATTATGGAGTTTGTTTCATCGTGATAGATTGTTTAGTTTAAAAGTTACACAGCTTTGTATACACTGGGGTCACAAAAGTAAACAATTTTTTTTAAAAATCCGTAATTAATATAAATAAATATTTAGACTTTTTTTAAATATTTTTTTCGTCGACAAAATTAAGCATAGATTCCCGCATTTGGATATGTGCACATTATAAAGACTCACACTGTATTTAAGTGTCTTATATATCTATGTGGATTTAAATAACAGTTACAAATCTGTATTAATAGAAATAAACGTAACACGAATCAAAGCACAGATCTTTGTGACTTTCATTTGTCATGTGACAATCTTGGTTTTGGACTATATAATTTGAAAATGGATTCTTCTCGATTTAGCAGTTCCATGAACTTCACAGATATTTGACTGCCAAAGTAATGAAAAATTATATCCAGCACGCCACGGTCGGACTAAACTTTAAAAGAAAGTATTGTTTTTGCGGGGTTCCATTTTTGCAGACTTGGTACGGAATACCAAGTCTGCAAAAATGGAACCTGAACACGCGGTAGTATGACACTGAAATTAATATCAAATAGGCATCAGTGAAAATCAAACTTCCATGTTAACGCAATCTAAAGAAAAGGCCGTTTATGCTTCGTTTAGGCGCATATTTTGACACTCGCTGGGAAATGAAAACCAATCGGGTACTTCCCATTGATCTAGAACCAAACCAACCAAACTAAACAGAGCTTTTACTATGAGAACTAGACAACTGATAAACATACTTATATATTTCTAAATACATTATAGATAAATTACACCCAGACATAGAACAAATGATCATGCTCATCACAGAAACATTTGTCTTAAGTGGGAATCGAACTCACGATCTCCAGTGTAGCAGTCAGGGCCACTAACCACTAGTCCAACAGGCCAATCAAATTGAACCATTTACATATGTAAGTTTGTACGGAATCCTCAGTTCGCGAGTCCGACTCGCACTTGCCCGGTTTTCGTATAATTTGTGTTTTTAAACTTTAAAAGTACTTACACAATTCTTCCACTAACTACCGAATGTCCAAATCTCATAGCAGCAGCGGAGAACTCGGCTGACAGTGAGGGGTTCGTGTGAGGGTCGTATGATGAGGAGTAGCCTGCTGACGGCGACAGCTCGAAGGTCTTCATGATTTGAGGACCTGCAAGAAGCAAGTGCAATAACTTTCAAAGCTTAATTTATATTCTAGACCGTTCCATCCTGGACCTAAATATGCGACATTCAAATGAAAAGTTACTCATAATCTCAGATCATCGTCTTATTGCTCTTTAGACGAAGGAATAGACCGTAATCCGCCACGCGTGCCTGGAGCTGGTGGATGTCACACGTCTTCCAATGTCTGGTTCTAGGACATGCTGGTTTCCTCACGGTTTTTACCTTCGACGTTTTAAGAGCAGTGTTGATGACATATCAAACCTCTGGCTTTGAGAACCCACGATGTACAATTCGTAAGTCAGGCCATCACTACTGATCAAAAACAAGTACCGGGGCCCAGGCACAAAACCCGAGCATAGGCGTAGGTTGGCTAATCTTTCGGTATTAGTCTTTCGGTATTGTACAGGGTAAATTTTGGAGAGTGTGCGCGGGTATACATGACTTGATTCCGCCATCACCTTTCTAGCATCGGACATCCCAACGTACGGCGAGTGTCTGTCCGTCCACCCTTATATTGTTGACATCTCTACGGTCCGGACTAAGCATTTCGCCTCGTCATTTATACCACGTACATTGAAGGACTGGAACAGTGTCCGATTATAGTTTAGGTGTCTTCAAGGCCAGAGTGAATAGGCTCTTAATAAACTAGTGTGCTTCACCATCAACGATTGCATCACTGCTGTACCATCAAGTGGGATCGTAGTCAAACAGTATATATCATTTAAAAAAAAAGTATAGGGATAAATATCTCACCCAGAAGCAAAGGCAGCCACTCGTTATAAATGATATGCTGGAACTCAGCCTGCAGCACTCTCCTGGTTTCCCAGAACACAGTATCTTCATCCCAGCCAGGGTTGAGGGCTGACAAAGCCTTAGCCAGACGGTTGTGCTCCCTAGTGAAGATCGTATGAAGGACTGTCAGGGAGATGATCTGGTTTCCGTGGTTATCGCCTAGAAATTGAAAATATGGTGTTTTAAAAACCATCTATTAACTAAGTGAAAAGTATTTTATTTCAGATATTCTTTGACAAGCCCCTCAGATAAATTTTTGGATAGGTAATCGAGAGAAGACTATCAGACTTTTACTGACTAAAACCCACCTGAGTTCCTTCAGGTGCCCTTTGCGTTCCAGGGCAGCGGTAGTTCTTTCAAACGTTCCCGCAGCGCATTTAACCCAGGCATTGGCTTGGTGTAAACCTAGCGTCATAAGCTTTAAAAATCTAATAGTCATACTACAAAACCTGATTCAAAACAAGCAGCTCCTTCCTTCACCGCCAAACATTCTTTCCTGTCCGTCAGAGGCGGCAGCTCCCTGCCGTAGTCGCTGAAGGTCTTCAGCAGCCCACCAGGTGCTCGGAGAGAAGAGAGCTTCTCCTCTGAACTACCGTACAGGTGGGACAGGTCCGGGTAGTGGGATGCGCCATTCATCTGCAGGTTTTTATGATGAGTCTTTAGTGCAAGCCTGTACAATATCCAAAAATGCATTCAAGACGACACAAAAGCTCTATATCTAATCTAAAATTGTGTCTTAACTACGACTCGTATAGTCGTAGTTAATACACAATTTTATATAAGATTTTTTTTTAATAGCCTATACTGTCCCACTGCTGGGCAAAGGCCTCCCCCAACTTCTTCCAGGTATTCTTTTCTTGGGCCACCTCGAACCAGTCTTTGCGGTAGGCATCTAGGTCGTCTCGCCACCTCTTCCCAGGTCGACCTCGGCGGCGTCGTCCATCTTCAGGTACCCACTTTGTGGAGACTCTTGCCCACCGGTCAATAATACAATGTGCAATGGTGCAATGTTTAATAAAAAGGCAATGCGAAAATAGAGAGATAATACCAGAAAACTCTGTTGGCACTCTGTACCTAATACCGTTATTCACTCCAATATTTCACAAAAATTGTTCCAGGAAATACGACGTTTTTTTTAAAACTGTAAAAGTTTTTGGAAAAAAAAATTCATCATTCAGAATCTTGATTATATTTGCTAGGATTCTATTGTTATATTTTTTTACTTTTTTAATTTAAAAAGGGTCAAAGTTCATGCAAAATAGCAGATTTCCAGAGGTCTTTACTAGATTAGTTTTACACAAATTTATAAATTGATTTCAATAGGAGCCTAAATAATATCCACAAGATATATGTGTTTCCAAAATATTTAATTTAAAATGTGTAATAACGTCATAATCCCGTAAGAGCGCTTGTATAAAAAACAGTGAAAATGTAGGTATGTCGGGGCGGATGAAGGGTCGGATGCTCTTATAGCGCCATCTAGCGAGTACAAGGTCACAAATTCGGGATCTAAGGCAATCATTTGTGTTGGAAATATTGTTTAGATTTTGACCAATAGATGGCGTTGTTAGGTGAGTGTCGTTTACTAAATCGCGGTGTCAAGATTTTCCGCGCGGTCACTAGGCTCGCGATAGTTAAAATTTAATTAATTACTAAATACTATCTCGTACCTGCTTAGCATACCCTGCGGAACAATCACTAGCTGGCGCAATCTGAGTCCTGACAAAGTTGATACATTTCTGTTTAAACTGTCCGTAGAACTGGTCGTCAGCAGCCACCTCTATTGGAGCACAGGCGAAGTGCTGCAGTTCTGGAGGCAAGATGTCTTCACCGTCGTTCATGCAGCAGGAGATGGCACTGCCATTGTCTAAAAAGAAGGAAAAGACAGATGAATAAAAAAACCCGGCAAGTGCGAGTCGGACTCGCGCACTGAGGGTTCCGCACAAACTTACCTATGAAAAGAGTTCAATTATCGAATTGAGTTACGAAGATTTTACCGAATCGCAAAAAAGTTTTTTGAGTGGCATTATTTTGTGACGTAACAACAAAACAGTTTTCAGATTTTTTTCCTATACTTGTGCTATGGCCTTGCTTTTTGCCAAATTTCAGGATTCTAGGTTAACGGGAAGTACCCTATGAATTTTGATTCCCTTGAGAGTGTCTAAATATACGTTTTTTGCGACATAAACGGCCGAATCTTTTTTTTTCGTTAACTCAGAAGTTTGATTTTTTCACAGCAACTAGGGACCACAGACTTAAGTGTATGTATAGTTTTAATTTCAACTCGATACCTCTACGCCTTCCCGAGATAAAGGGTCTTGACAGACAGTCAGACAGACGGACAACAAAGTGATCCTATAAAGGTTCCGTTTTTTCCTTTTGAGGTACGGAACCCTAAAATGGACTTGCAAACAGCAATACGGATGTTAATACGATTAACAAAAGTGTCCTAAAAATGATGACTGAATTATTTTGAAATCTACTACAAAATATTATCGTCAATTCATCATCATCATCATTTCAACCGAAAGACGTCCACTGTTAGACACATGGGGGAGGCCTACCCCCCAAGTGTCGCTACAATGAACGGTCCTGTGCATCTCGCTTCCCTCGCGACCCTCACCATGTTGTCGGTCCACCTTGTGGCAGGCCTTCCTACGCTGCATCTCCCGGTACGCGGTCGCCACTCCAGAACCTATCGGCCCCAACGGCTATCTGTTCTGCAAGTAATGTGCCCTACCCACTGGTAGCAGTGGGTAGGGCAAACTTAAGTAGTTAAGTTTGCCCATTCACAAAACAGCTAGGTGGAAAAATCTGGTAGAAGTTTTTCTCACCTGCAGTAAAAATAACTCCTGCGCTGATGTCGTGGGCGATGAACTGTCCGAATTGCATGAACATCATGTTATGTGTGCTGCTGGGGTGGCTCCCGTCCAGGACTAGGGCGCTGCTGACTGTCCTCGCACTTGGCAGAGGCTGGCCGGATTTTGCTGTTCTCATTGCCCATGTTCCTGTAAAGTTTTAGGGTTTTTTTTAGAAAGCTGTCATCAAAAATTAAACAAAGCTTAATCAAGCCTTACAAAGTACCCACAGTTGGGGCTAGGCCTCTTCTCTAGGAGGGGAATTGAATCCAAAAAAAAATTAAAATAACTCATAATCGTCAATATTCTTGACAGTTTAGAGAATGAATGAAAAATAGTTTATTTGTGACTCGCACAGAACAAAATAAAATAAATTAGTACCAATTTTTTTTATAATAATAATGTTTATTTTGTACGTTTAACACACACAGTAACAGTACATAATGACATGAACAGATATAATAGTTGTACAAACACTGATTAATGTAAATAAAATGATCATTTGACTCCTAAACTAAGTAAAATAAATACTTGTATCTCAGGAGCCAGTTCTTTCTTAGAGATGATCAAAAATATGATGTTAGATACAATTAAAATGCCTTATAAAGACGTGTGTGACTTGTAACAGTATAGGGGAATAGTTATGCGATAATTGTTAGTAATAATTCGGTATAATCATATAAGACAAGGCTTGCAACCAAATAAATAACTTAGCTTTAAGTGTATATTTGTTTAATGTATATTCATTTAACACGAGATATGGGACCTGAGTTTTTTAACACATACTTTTCTGAAAAATTGAGTTTTTAAATGCGCTTAAGCATAAGCATAATCAGCCTTATAATGTTCCCATTGCTGGGATTCAGGCCTCCTCTCTAGGAGAGGGAATGTGTCGTAATCCACCACGCAGGCCCAGTGCGGATTAATAGTGGATCTTACTTGTCTTCAAATTTTTTGGTTCTAGGACATACCCGTTTCCTCACGATGTTTTTCTTCACCGTTTTAAGAGCAGTGATGATGGTGTTAGGTTACACAAAGTAACACCTAGCTGGGTATGAATCCGCTACCTATAACATGTAAGTCGGGGCCGTTACCATGCGGCCACCACTACTCAGTGTGCTTACCGTCACTATAATCAGGAGGCAGCAGTCTCTCGAAGCCAGTGAGGACAGCACCCCAAGTGGAGGAGGTAGGGTTGTTACACTCTCCTCCGATACTCCGGTAGCGATTTGGAGCCGAGCACGATGGTTGAGGAGGACAGAATGGACCTACATACAATAAAACATTATTATTTTTAAGTCAGGTATATTGGATAATTTTATCATAAAATTAACTGAACAAAAATATCAACTCGATACGGTCTCACTGTTGATTCGTCATCATCATTTCAGCGAAAAGACGTCCATTATCGGACATAGGCCACTCCCATGTGTCGTCACGATGACTGGTCCTGTGTGCCTCGCATCCATCGGATTCCCGCAACCCTCACCAGGTCATCGATCCACCTTGTAGGAGGCCTTCTCGTTAGAAGGTTCTTGAGCAACGACCATGTCGGAAGACGTAGAACGCTATATCTCCCGACATGGTCGTCCAGAAACTTTCGACCCCATCGACTATCTGGTCAGCAAGCAATGTGGCCTGCCCACAGACACGAATCTTCTGGCTATGCCGTTAACTTTGGGATTCCGGCGGATATTTTCATTCCTGATTTGATCACGCAAGGAAACTAATGGTTAATACTACTTAAAAAGAAACAACATGCTGTCGTTAATTCTATATTAGCTGCACTGTTGGTTTCCGGGCTATGAGGCTCAGGCTACACTAGACCACGATGCGACCGGCGATACATAAGCGATTGAAACAAATATTTGAAATTCACGTTTATAGCTACACTGTACGCCAAATATTACTAGAAATAATTTGAGATTTGTAAGCGATTGGAAATTGGAACAGTACTGTTATCATAGCATAGGCTACATCAAATTATCAGCGAAATCGAAATTTAAGCGAATTTATTAGATAATTTCTCACTTACGCGACAATTTCAACAATGCTACTTAATATGTATGTGCTACATTACGCGTATCGTCAACGGCGACAGACATTGATCGCTGATGGATACCTACACCCGTAAGTAATATTATGTACTTGAGCGAATTTAAATCACGGAGCGATTTTTTTGCGTACAGTTCAAAATAACAATTTTAGAGGATTCGCTGTCTAGTGGCTACATTATCGCGCTAAAGATGGCGATCGCTCACGTCGCGGCGACGCGGTCAAATCAGTTAGTTTTGAGCACTCGTGGAAAGAACATTTTTATCTACAATAGACGTTAAATTGTTTGTGTCCGAAGTACAAGTGCGTGCAAGTTCTTGTACTATTCAAAGAAAGTTTCTGGAAATTGACGCAGGTCTTTATATTTCATGAATCCAACACAATCTCATTTTCAAAAATAGTTCGTACTTAAGTTAAGAATTTTCTAGCAAAAACACAAGTTTTAGTCACAAAGCCGACAACGACTGGGCAATTGCCGAACCAAACGAGCTTCCCCCGCGCGCGTCATATACTTTGCCTCTGTACCGCTTCTATGTAGCCGCCTTGTCGCGATTAG
Source organism: Mythimna impura (assembly GCA_905147345.3). NCBI lineage: Eukaryota > Metazoa > Arthropoda > Insecta > Lepidoptera > Noctuidae > Mythimna > Mythimna impura. Next base: position 27,567,879 of record LR990351.1, on the reverse strand, counting down.
TAAAAATGCGAATTCGCAGCGAAATCGCTGTCTTTCTCCTTTTACAGTATAGCCGCATGAATTGCTCATCTAATTCGTTGTAAGCATATGTGCAATGTAGCCACATCATTGCCAAATTTTCGCTTCTAATTTAGCCACACCATATTTAACTCGTTTCGCTCTTCCAGCCGCATCGCAAATCGTTGGCCAGTGTAACTTCAGCCGAGTAAAGGAACAGAGACTGCATCTGTGTTTGCGCACACGCTTGTGCTATGATTATCTCCGTAATTAGCAAATCTCCGATAAAATTGGTCACAGTAACCGAAATTCGGTCGGGTAATTATAAATTAGTAAAAGCTATTCTGAAACGTTTGCTTATTAAAGATGTTTAGCTTTCTATCAGACCAATTGATTCCGGTTATTGTGATAAATTTTATTAGTTTTTCAAACGTGTAATAATAAACAGCTTAGCTGACTCAATAACCATACCATCTGTATTTTCAGTGAATCCTAAAGCCAGGTCATCTTCAGAGATTGCCTGGCGTGCCTTCAACTCTTGCGCAGTAAATAAGTTCAGCAAACCGCCACGACCAAGAGCGGCGGCGCGTTCATCATGCGTCACCACTGACTAAAGAAAGACAACAGATTAAAGCATGGACCCACATGGATGTAATCCAACGTCCCAACAGAGGTGACCTTGCTTGTTGCAATCCGTGTAGATAGTAGTTTTTTTTTGCGGTGGGAAGTCATCCAATAAGTTCTCTAGCTCTAGGGCGGAGCGAAAGGGCGTGTCAGACTTTTATTGTCTCTGTCTGGGCAGCGAGCGAGTGCGCACTTAAGCGAGCGCAAAATGTTGTACGCAGTGAGTTAATCGATGTCTATAGAAATCTGTCATATTTGGTCAAAATTGGTGCCATTTGTTGTATAAAGATAAAGACAAAGATAGTTTGTCAAAATATGAGTAAATAGAACAAAAACAGAGTTTGCAAAGCATGGTTTTATATTATAAAAAAAAACACGATGCAATTTTGATTTCATCATAATCTCTTAGAGTGTCTTACATACAAATGTATGCAGCATGCCACTTTACCCTAAACTTGTCCGTGTTGGAGTTCCCTAAAATTTCGAGCTTGCTCCGATCGCTCTTGGACTAAGAATATTTAGTTGGCATTGTAAAAAAGAAGAATTAGTTTATTAGAAACTATCTCATTTTCCCGTGGCTTGGTTATAAAATGAGAAGTTTGGTCATGTGGCTAATAAAGAATTTTCTTGCTTGCCTTAGATTTTTTTAAATAAAAATGCTATCTTACCAAATGATGCCCATAACTGGGAGAGGTGGTGTTGACGATGGTGTGCATGGAGTGTTCTAAAAGCTTCGCTGCTAAGGTGATCCACTGGGACAGCTTCTGACGCGACTGCGAGTGAGAAGACTTGACCTCGTCTGCGCTGATCGTTGTGGCAGCTCTGGCCTTGCGCTCAGTTTCCGCTGCGGGAACAGATTCAGAATTTGGATGAAGTATACCTAGTAATCTTTAGACCAATCAAACCAGACAGATCAAGAATCGTTTTGGGAACACATTCATTGTGCGTACAGCTAAAGAGCCGGAGTCTATGTTTCCAGATAGCAACAACCTAGGGGTCTTTAAGTCAAGAGTGAATAGGTTACTTCTAGGCAGGCATGCTCCATCGTCGACCACACCATCGCTAACCATCAGGTGAGATAGTGGTCAAACGCGAGCCAGCTGCCCTTTACATGATTTCAGTCGTTGAGAAATTTCTGATAGGTAACCTCAATGACACTGCCCACTGCAGATGTCATGCTTAGCAGCTGCTCTTGTAATCACTAGTATACCACTCAAGGCAGTCACCACAGGTATTATAAATTTCATTTCAATACATTTACTCGAAAACACGCTCTTATTCCTACCGTTTTTAGGCACGCAATTTACTGCTGTTCGCACTAGTGCGGAAAAGTGCGCGAGTTTGCCCCGCAACAATTTATTACATTTATCGTATCAAGCTGGGCGCTAAGTGAGCCCCACGAGTCACGCGCGTCAGTCCCCATTAATTATCTTCGTAAGTGTATTGAAAAATATCGTGTACTCGTGGAAAGTTAGAATTCCACCGCGGTCGCAATGACAATCTTTCTCCTCTTGTATCAAAATGTACCTACTATTTTTTATGAGGTGGAAATCAACAAATAACTTTTTCAATACACTTACTCGAAAACCTGCTCATATCCCACCGCTTTTAGGCACGCAATAGACTGTTTTACGCACTAGTACAGAAAAGTGCGCGTGCTCTCCCCGCCATAATTTTATTACATTTATCGTATCAGGCTGGGCGCGCGTCGACCCCCACGAGTCACCGATCAACCCCCGTTTATTCATTTCTTCGTAAGTGTATTGAAAAAAGGTGTTTGACACACGTGCAAATTTGTCACTGCAGCCCTCGGCTCCATAACACACTCGCCTACGGCTCGTGCGAATTCTGCCTCGGTCGCAATGACCAACTTTCTGCACTTGGATCAAAATGTACTATTCGCGATCTGTATGGAGCGAAGGGCAATGTTAACCCACCAGTGTTCTTTCAGTTGCTCTTTGCGTTTTAGGGCCACTCTTTAGAGCAATCTCGCAGCCCTAGCAGGCATCGGCCCTAGTGGGCCTTGTTCATTTTGCTTACTTCTGTTTGAGGCGTGCGTGGAACAACAAAGGGGCTATCGATTCGGGATTGATCCTTACCGATCTGCCGGACGGTGAGCTACCCTTGCCGACCGAGGTATTAAAAACGCCTGAGTTGTAATAAGTTGGCAGGCACTGTTTCATCCATCTCACCTGCATGTCCACTACCAGTGAAGCAGCACACTCCAACCGCTCCATCCAGGTGACACGCTGGGTTATGGGAGCTGGCTCTGACGTGCGCTGGACATTGCACCTTGGGCACACATTTGCCATGACGTGGGCAGATGGCACAAGGAGGCTCTTTGTAATGGGTGTGCTCTGAAAGAATTGCATTATGTTTCTGTAGCATAATCAGCTGATGATATTAATCCCATTGCTGGTACCCGTGTCCCAGCAAAGAGAGCACCTGGAGACCTGTGGGTTCACTTATGGCAGAGGATGTTAAAATCCACCATGCGTCGCCAACTCGCTCTGGACCTGTGTGATGGGTGATTTCCATGATGTAATGGAGTATTTGATTATTGAAAATTGCGTTAAACTTTAGAACTATATTTTGATTAAGTAACTTAGGTTGGAATTCACCAATAAAACTAATCGCGTTTTAACGTTTGGCTCGCATAATCGCGTTTAGCCGCTGTCACTAGTGTCACTTGTCTGTATTTTTCTTTTGTTGCATTTTTACAAGTGACACTAGTGACAGCGGCTAAACGCGATTATGCGAGCCAAACGTTAAAACGCGATTAGTTTTATCGGTGAATTCCGCCCTTAATGTTTTTAGACTAGTTCTGTTCAAGTAAGAAAACTGGTAACAGGCTCGACATAGGAGTTGTACTTAGAGGGTTCATATCCAGACAAACGCTATACTTTGTGTAATTTATTTCATTACCACTGCTAATAAAACGGTGAGGGAAAACATGTGAGAAAAGCGGCATATCCTAAAACTAAACATTCGAAGACATATTATGTGACATCCAATAACCCACACTAGGCCTGCGTGGTGAATTACGGCCCAATCCCTCTCCTACATCCCTCGGTCTCAACAGTGGGAATATTATAACGCTGATTATGCTTCTTAATATCAAAATAGTAATCACATTTAGTAGTCTTATAGGTCTATCACACGCACAAGCTTCACCACGGATTTATGCACGGAGCACCGTGCGTGTGGTTGGACTTACACAGTTCTAAAGCTAGAACTAAATTAGACCGACGCACATGTGTAACACGCCTGATTTGTACGTAGAAAGAGGTCGCATGGCGTGGATCAAGTGTAGCTCTACAAGTCTAGTTTCCATATAAAATGTATGGAGACCGACGCGCCCAGATCGGCGTGTGTGTCACACGTGTGCGCAGTGTAGTTCTAGCTTAAGTACCGTGAATAAACCGGCCTGCACAGACAAAATTGTGATGATACTAGTGCGTGTGATAGGCTCATTACAAGGCACACATTGAAAGCCGGATCGAAAATCAACTATCTTCATTCGAGCTGTAAGACGTCCATCGTTGAACGAGTCCTCCATAAAATTATTTAAAAAAATATATCTGAATTTGCCATAAAATACCTATATTCATACTAACCTTGTCCATGTGTCTCTGAGCTCCTCTCACGCGCGTGGGTAGACCATATAACGGGACACACTACCACCACATACACGAACAAACGTATAACCAACTTATTCATACTCATATTGATGAAATTATAAGCATAATCTTAAAAAAAACTAATTAATTTTAAGTATAATGGGCATGGTTGTGCTCGCGCCAGCTAGCGTTGATCAAAATGACCGAATGAACGAATTTTAATCGCCTAGGTGTGCAATCTGAGGGTAGTTGTATTTTTTTTTAATTCAGAAAGAAAGTAAAAGTAGGTACTTCTTCAATGCTTGTTCGAGTGAAGTTAAGATATATAACTATCGCCGGGCCTTGGTACAGGCCATGGTCCGGAGCGAGGACGAGTGGCAGGCGGTCGCCTTGTTCTGCGAAGCAGTAATGCTAGCAAAGGAGGAGGCCGCACGTGCACGCGCGAGGCAATAGCCCTTGCGCCCCAGCCACAGGGATCCCGATCCTGATTTCCGGCCACCGTAGGCGCGGGTTTGCTGAAGGCGAGCAATAGGTAGCTCGCCGTCCGATCGTCCGGTAACCGTCCGGACCGAGCCCAAGTCGTCGGCGGCGCGTAGTGTTCCACGCGCGTCCCTAGGAGATGTCAACAACCGTAGGGGCCCAGCAGGGGAAGCCTACTGGGGCCAAGAGTCTGATTCTGAAAGGAAGACTCGGCCCTAGTATGAAAGGCAACGAAGGTACAGGAGTGGGTTTTTAGTCGGTAAAAGTCTGACACTATCTCCCGCTCCGCCCAAGAACGGGGGACGTCATTGGATGATTTTCCCACCGAAAAAAAAGGTACCTATATAACAATGAAACGAAGAATAAGAAACAATCAAATAATTTATTAGATAAATAGTCCAACTTACAAACATAAATAACATTCATAGCAAATACCTTAGTTTACCTACCTATTACTTCTTGTGTATCATATAACATTAAATATCATTAGAGTACTTAAACTTTATCATTCATTACACTAAAACCTAAATAACTTCTTAAAGACTTATGGTAATAAAAAATTCGACGATTTCTACCATTCTAATCTTAGTTTTATAATCTACTACAAGATTTTGTACTAGGTTCAAGTGCCTTGTAAAATACTGTTAGCAATAAATTGCAACTTGAACAATAAGAGTTAAAATACAAGCACTACAATGTGCTTCCGATGGCAATTTTCAAGTTTTTAACGCTTTTTTCTGTTCTTGTATCTTCTCATCTGAAGGTAGAAGTAATGCGAGAATGCCACCACCTGGAAATAAAACGAATTTATTGATGAGAATTTATAACAAGTTAATCTGCACTTTAACTGATTTACGGCGTGTCCTCGTGGGGGCGATCGGCGGCAGCGATCTCTCGCGCTGGGCCTTGGTACAGGCCATGGTCCGGAGCGAGGAGGAGTGGCAGGCGGTCGCCTCCTTCTGCGAAGCAGTAATGCTAGCAAAGGAGGCGGCCGATCGCGTGAGGCAAAGGTCCTCACGCCCCAACCGCCACCGGGATTCCGATCCCGATTTCCAGCCACCGTAGGCGTGGACTTGCGGACGTCGAGCAATGGGTGGCTCGCCGTCCGATCATCCGGTAACTGGTCGACGGCGCGTACTGTTCCACGCGCGCCTCAAGGATATGTCAGCAACCGTAGGGGCCCAGCAGGGTCGAAGCCTACTGGGGCCATGGGTGATGCGAAAGATATCCCCGGGACCCTGGAAAAAATGGCATAGAAGGAACAGGAGTGGGTTTTTAGTCAGTAAAAGTCTGACACTATCTCCCACTTCGCCCAAGAGCGGGGGATGTCATTAGATAATTTTCCAACCCGAAAAAAAAAACTGATTTACGCACATTAGCGCTAACTATAATATTGTGCAAGAAATTAACAGCAGCATCACAAACTTACCAAAAGTAATAGATCCATAGATGTAGAAGGCAGCTTCGCAGTTGGAATCAAGGAGTCGCTTGAGGACATTGATGCCAATTATCGCACTGCCGCGACCAACCATCAGGGTGAGACAAACAGCCATTGCTCTGAAAACGAACCAAATAAAATACATAGACGTTCAAATAAACTGCATCTAAATAGTTGAGAAATCATCAAGTATATCCACCCGTCTGAATAAAACCCAACCATGTTGGGTTCGTAGGGGCCCAGCTGGGTTGAAGCCTACTGGGGCCACGGGTAGTGTGAAAGTGAAACCCGGGGCCCTGGGACGAAGGCAAAGAAGGAACAGGAGTGCGTTTTTAGTCTGTAAAAGTCTGACACTATCTCTCGCACCGCCCAAGAGCGGGATTTATCATAAGATGATGAAGAAGAAAAAAACCATGTTGGGTGAGACGGTACTTCACGCCAGAACAGCTGCTCAACCTTTATCAAGCGCTAGTTCGATCATTTATGGAATACTGCTCTTATCTTTGGGATGGGTCTGCCAAATACCAGCTTGATGCCCTGGAGTCGATTGAGAAGTGAGCCAAGAGAATCATCGGTAATGATGCACTTGTCGAGTCAAAACTCCAAAGCCTTGAGCATCAATGAGATTACATTGTGCATTGCAGTGTGCGTTAGAATAGCACAATTTAATTCCACCAAGTCCGTTCCATCATCGGACCACTAGACGTACCTACGGCGTTGCGCCATCGGTACATGGTGGACATCCAACCCATACGTAAAAGCGTTTTGGGAACACATTCATTATGCGTACAGCTAAAGAGTGGAATTCCCTGTCGGAGTCTGTGTTTCCTGATAACTACAACCTAGGGTAGCTATCAGGAACAACCTTAAGTCAAGAGTGAATAGGTTATTTCTAGTAAGCGTGCTCCATCGTCGGCCACATCTAAATTACCATCAGGTGAGATAGTGGTCGTAGTAGGGCATCGGTCCTACCTGTATTGGGCACTGATAAACTATCAGCTTTTATAAAATTAAGAAAGTCTGGCAGCCATAGGCTTTTAGGCTATAAATCCAAAATAAGAATGACATATCTAAAATCTATGAAAATGATTAGACACCCATATGCCTGATAAATTATCAGACATAAGGTAACAAATAACTTACTTGACATAGGTTGGGAAGATATCAACACTGTAACTGTTCATGAAACCAAAGTTGAAGATGGCGGATAAGAAGATCATGAATAGGACAGCACTCAGGATCCAGTATGGGCTAGTGTTGAGGACCAAGGCTGCTGTGCCAGCTATCATCTGTAGAATACCAAACAGTGAATTAAATAATAAGTTTATAAACCGATATACACTGTGCAACATTGTTATTTTGGTTACAGTTCGAATTTGGTTCGACGGACCAAATCCGCCGACCAAAACCGCTCTCCCAACAGACGACCGGATCCGACAGTAAGTTGCTTTGCATACGACGTCAAGTGCACACCGGTCCACCAGCAGACCTACACGGACTCAATTATGATCAGACTACTCTATATGGCGACTCCACATTAGTGCCGTGAATTCACGCGCGAATTCACGACATGAATTCACGGTACAAGTCGTGCCCTCCACATTCACGTGATGCTCACAATCGTTCGTGAAACCCGCCGTGAAATGGACGTAAAAGCTGCTTCTGCAATAAATTTGTTTGCTGTGGCAACATATGACTGTTTAGACGTTCAAAACAGGAAAGTTATTAGAAAGCGTTGGAAAAAAAGATGGTGGATGACTGAAATTTATAATCACATAAAATTCATTTCAGAATTTCTATTGAGAAGCAGTATTACATTCTGAACTCAGTGGAAAATTTAACTTGTATGTAAACAGTGGATTTTCCAATATTTGCTTCAGAAAGTTTCTCCAATTATTTATTATATACGTCCTTACGCCTTTGTAGTGCGGAGTACACTGGCACCGGCAGAAACCGCGCGAAGGGCGCGAGCACTTTGTCGCGAGAAAAAATACCGACTCTGATCGGGGAACAGGCGTGGACGCGCGTGAACCCCACGAAAACCGTCCACATTCACGTTCACGCCTGTTTACGGAGCTTCGCGGCACTAATGTGGAGCCGCCAATAGATGAACTGATTTGGTTCACTTCCGAACCAAATTCGTGATCCGACCGTACCAAGTTTGAGCGTAGTTTAACACTTAGTGTTTACTTTTATAGACATGTGAATAACAAAATACAAATAACAGTAGATAGTAGTTTCATACTTACTGAAAACAAACTTTTTACTTAGAGGATTGTAATATTCAAATAAATGATGTATACCTGTATACTAATTAAGAGTCGTTTTCTACCAATGCAGGCAATGATGGTACTCATGAAAATGTTGCAGAAACCTAAGACCATAGTGATACCGAACACCAAGGTCATAGCTTCAGTGTTCATAGAGCAGTCTTGAACCTGGAAATAAATACACATGATATTCAAAAACTGATCAAATAAAGTAATAACAGTCAAGTCAAACTAAGTATAACTTTAAAGCCCATTGCTAATATCTATGAATACCTATATGGTCCTTTCTTTTTTGTTATCGGGGAAACCTTAAAAGACCTGCCCCCCTAGCCAAGTTACGACCGTTTCGTTTCGATCCTCTTGCATCGAACACCTCGAATAGACCACGCCTCCGATTCCTTTGTTCTAACCACGTGACTGAGCGTTGAGATGACGTCAGAACAAGGAATCGGAGGCGTTGCCTTCTCAAAGCGTTCGACACAAGAGAATCGAAACGAAACGGTCGTAACTTGGCTAGGGGGGCTGGGCTTTTGGGGAAAAGACCAGGAAGTGAAGGATTTTTACTTCACTTACACCACTCCGATGAGCACATGGAATGGGTTCCGTGATCTTTTAGAAGACCACACTAGGACCCCCTCTGTATAGTGTTAAGACACATTCTTAGAGAGATTTAAAGAAGACAGTATCAGACATACACGCACACACACAACCTTTCTCCTTTATTATTAATGTGATTATTTATGGTACAGATAGAAGCATAAAAACAAATAATCAGTACAGCTGATATACACAGGCAAACTGAACCCACAAGTTTAATAAGTCCTCAAAGATGTTACAACTATACCTAATCTTACCTCTTGGACAGATGTATAATTCGCAGTGAGCCTGATCATCTCACAGATCGTAAGGTGCCTCTCTCCGCCCACTACTGATATCATGAAGGCATTTACAATAAATGGTAACCATAGGAAGAATGCGTTCATACTGAAAAAAAAAAGAATAGTATAGTTAGTTGTTGTCAAATGATTTATGAGCGGCCGACCACCAAAATATTCACTATAAAAAAAAAAATCATGTATTTGTTTCCACTGTTTCCACTATATTGTTCTACATCGCTAGAATATAAGTCGATGGTTCTACACCCCTACATATGTACGTGGGGCATTCTGAAAGTTTCTCGATCTGGCCACTTACAATAAAAAATGAAAAAAACAATTATAGAATTCGAAAATGGAACTATTTGTGAGCATGTTATTTTTAATTTGCGAAGCTGTCATTTGTTTTTTCATTGTGACGTCCTTTCGAAGATGGTGTGTCGCTATCAAAATGAATTTAACTCGTGAACATTTGTGGCTTAAGTCAACAAGAGAGTTGCCAGAGACTTCAATTGGCATTTGGTGATAAAGCACCAGCACCATATCGCAGCTCATAAAGCACCAGCACCATATCGCAGCTCTGTGTATTCGTGGTTTGGAGAATGGAGACGTTGACGTGACCATCTCTATGACGAGGTCCACTATAGTGTTCTACACCCTCATTTATGTATATGTATAATCGGCAAAGGTGAGTGATGTAAGACGCAGCGTTGGAAGGCCTCCCACAAAGTTTACCGACCTGGTGAAGGCCGCGGGAATCCGATGGATGCGAATGTGAAAAACACATGGGTGAGGCCTATTTCCAACAGTGTATGTCTATCATTTATATGTTGTAGATGCAAAATAAAATATGTCTACTAACGTGATATAGCTGATGACGAATAGAAACGATAGAAGTATAGTATGTTTGAGTAAAGGTGGCTTAATCATTGGGAGCGTCTGTGCTGCTATTGATCTCCAAAAACCTTTGTGTACAGCTGAATTATGCTCTTCATCTAAATCTAAAGCATCAACCTGAAAAGAATATAATTTATTGTATTACAAATGCAGTGCAGTGTGTTGATGGTATGATATATATATATATATATTATTGAACGAAGACTCTGAAGACAATTGAGTATTTTCCTTCTATATTTTTGTAGAATATTTTATACTAAACAACAAATGCAGTGCAGAGCAGTGGTGGCCGAGTGGTAACGGCCCCGACTTAAGACTTACGAATTGTAGGTCGCGGGTTCAAACCCAACCTGGCGCATTACTTTGTGTAATTATTTCAACACCACAGCTCTCAAAACGGTGAAGGAAAACATCGTGAGGAAACCGGCATGTCCTAGAACCAAAAATTCGAAGACGTGACATTCGCCAACCCGCACTGGGCTCGCGTGGTGGATTATGGCCTATTCCCTTTCCTAGATAGGAGGCCTGAGTCCCAACAGTGGGAACATTATAAGGCCGACTATGCTATGCTATGCTCAACAACAAGTAAGACTAAAAAGAAATCTTTTTCTGAAAACAGCATCAAAATTGATAATTAAATAAAGCAGCAATTATCGTTTCAAATATTGGTTAGGGGAGGAGTGGGTGCGTGATGAGGACATCTCGCCATCTCTTTTGTACACACATAACCTAATGGCAGTGACGTCACATTTCACTATCTGCATCTTAATTCTGTTATTTGACAGTTTCCTGGTCTACCAGATTTGAAAAGTTTCTAACTTAATATTGAACGGATTTGAAAAATTCTGTCTATTTGTAATTTTAATTTTAACTCAATACCTCCACGCGTTCCCGAGATAAAGGCTCTTGACAGGCAGACAGACAGACAGACAGACAGTCGTACAGATGGACGGACAACAAAGTGATCCTATAAGGGTTCCGTTTTTTCTTTTTCAGGTATGGAACCCTAAAAATGACCTTAATGACCTCTGACAGATTAGAATTATAAAAATAATAAATAATAATAAATTATTTATTGCCCAAACAAAAGAAAATACATGACATGTTACATTTGTGTTTGAGTTCTTTTTACATATTTTGTGAATAATGTCCCCTACGCTAGGAAAGTCCTGTGTTATAGGAGACAACCATTCGTCCATTTTTACAAATTCCAGAATTCGATGAACCAAACATGTAACAATAACAATAATTTATGTACGTGTGAGCACGCACGCTGGAGTAGTATGTGTGAGAAAGTGTGTGTGTGAGAGAGGTAGAGTGTGATGTTGTGTGTGTGTGTGTGTAAGTGATGGTATGAGTGTGATGGTGTCTGCGCGTGTGTATCATGATTATATCAAAGATTTATGTGGATGAGGGTTTAACCAGTGCTTCTGTCTCGTCATAATCTAGGGTTAGTAGAAATGTTTAGAAGAAGAATTACTATAGGCAAACATAATGGCGAATCTAAAGCAGAGGGAATGAAAGAGGCCATAAAGATTAATTTAACTAACCTTATAATGCTCAGAACTTTTCCCTGTATTCATAGTATAAATCCCCTTCAAAACTTCAAGAGCTTCTTCGTCTCTACCCACACTGACCAGGAACTTTGGGCTCTCAAACGCGAAATAGCTCCCAATGGCACTGATGGCACATGGCACCGCGAAGATCAGATCCAGAACACGCCAGGAGTTGAAGGAAATACCCAGGAATGGTATGTAGTAGGAGAATTTCAGTGGCAGAACTGGGATTGCTATTACTGAAAGGTATAAAATAAAGTGAGCTTTGTTGCATGACTAACAGTTAGCTAATGAAAACAAAATCGATCAAGACATTTATGTGAAAACAAAAATGTCCAAAGTAAGAAGAAAATTTAGTCATTTCTTATAAAAAGGGTACCGATTATGAAGTTTGTGTCTAAAAGAAGAAAATTTTCTTACCAATTCTTTTTATTCGCTTTTATTTTGAAAATATATCTAGTGTACTTCAAAAATTAATGCAATTTAAAAGTGGTACTAAGTTTTGATGTTAAACCGTTAATTGATCGTTGAAAGACTGAGCTACGCTTATAACTGCCTCAAACTTACAAAGCATATAAAAAATATATATAGTTATAACTTGTAACTCAAAAACACGTGTAAAAAATAGATCTTTGGGTTATAACCCAAAAACACTAAATACATAATAATAGTTTAATAAAACATAATAATAGTACAATACACAATAATAATAATAGTATAATAGTTTATTTAAACTGGCAAGACTATTGATGAAAAGAAGATAAAACAAAAAAGAAGCAGACTTTCAAAACACATTGTCAAGCATCTGTGGTACTTGAGCCCGTAGTTTTGAAATTTAAAAGGTGAATATAGAAAAAGAGTTTTGTACTAACTTGCCATGACCCCCATAGAGGCCAAGTGAATAGTAGTGGTCAGTAAGATCAGGGAACTCCTCCTCGCCATGGGTGTGCACTCACTAAGCAGCGTCACTGCTAGTGCATAGCCTCCGGATACACTGAGAATAATAATAATGTTTTTTAATTTGTACTGACGGAAGATTTTGAATAAGACCCGGAATTATGATGATGAGTGACATGATGCAGTTAGTGATATGATTCTTGTGATCATAATCATTTGAGGTACTCGACTCAACCTCGTTAAATTGGCTGTATATAGCACTAATATTATAAAGGCAAAAGTTTGAAGGTGCCATTCGAACCTCGGCTGCAGGGTGCAGATTAAGGCTGCGAATGCATGTAGCACATGCACGACACGAAGTCGTTGCCTGCATCTGCAGCCGGTAGTGATTCTGAGGCTGTTTGCAAGTGCTGCCAGTCGCAAATCTACGATTCAATCCAATATGAGCGCTATCGACTCCGAATAGCGATTATTTCGGACTTGTCAAAACAGGTTGCGTCACACGTAGTTACGTCACGCCAGTGACGTGAGCATCGCCTTACGGCCGCCGCACTACTGCCCCCCTAGCCAAGTCACAAACGATAAACGTAAACTCTCAGTAGTCTTTAATAGATTTTCAACTTTATGTTATTGGATATAAAGTTGAAAATCTATTGAAGATTACATAGTGTTTTCGTTCGTTCCGGTCGCTAACGCTCAGTAGTCTTTAATAGATTTTCAACTTTATGCTCTTAGGTATAAAGTTGAAAATCTATTGGAGATTACTAAGCGTTCACGTTTATCGTTTGCAACTTGGCTAGGGGGGCAGGTCTGCAAGCGGTTGTGGCTGTAAGTCGCGGCAGCACTTGCAGTCGAAGCTCGGTAGCATGTGCGGCCGCTGCCGCGTTCGTAATGGTTTTCACAAAAATCCATACTACTACATAGAAAACCAGTCGTGCAGCTGCAGCCGGCTTCGTGCAGCCGCCGCATGTGCTGTCTGCATCCGCAGCCTGCCGAGGTTCGAATAAAACCTTGAGAGTGTGTGTTTATATTTGTTATGTTTATTACTCCTTCTCGCTCGATCAGTATGGAATTAGATCAAAAGCTACCCGTGTTAGTAGAACATGATCAGGAAATGGACTAGGATACTTTTTATCCCAGGAGTATGTTCTTTTGGGATATTTTTCTTCTTTCACGCGGGTAAAACCGGTATTAGAACCTAGTCTTATTACATATAACTGTAAGGTTTTCTTCTGTCGTCAAGGCTACTGGGTCGAGTAGACGAAGACCCGCAAACGAACTTAAAATGTTGACTAAAGACGAACCATTTTTATCACTAGACATAAATCGCTCGCCTTCTTTTGTTTACTAAACCATCTAAGGCAGTAAAGGTTCTCTTCTCTTTATTGTCTAATGACTCATGAAACTTACTGAAGGTACTTACCAAGCCGACGACAGTAACTTAAGGAACCCCAACGCTATCCAGTGAGGCGAAAAAGCTGCTAATGTGCCAGCCACGTACGTCAAAGTCATGGAGATGACCAGGATCTTCCGCCTGCCTTTTGTGTCTGCATGGTAACCCCACACGTGGGACATAGCGATAGTTCCTGGATAGAACAAAATGGTTACTAACCACATTATACATATACATAGCATATAGTCACACTAGGTTCTGCCAGCGACTTCGCCTGCATAAAAGTAGTTTTCTAAATAGAAACTTTTGACCCCCGTTTTATCCCCTTAGAGGATGAATTATGAAAAATCCTCTCTTAGTGATCGCCTACGTCATAAAATAAAACCTTGTGCAAAATTTCACGTTCTTAGTTCCAGTAGTTTCGGCTTTGCATAGATATGTCAGTCAGTCAGTTTTTCCTTTTATATATACACCACTAATTTTTAATTAGTACAAATACTCAAAGGGCTTATTAGAAAATGTCTTGTTATTATTTAAGTAAAGTCGCAATAAATAATAATCATAAACAGCAAAGTTATTAGCGTTTGTTTATATCCCAAAATGTTACTCAATTTATGGAAATATTGTACAGGCTATGATTATGAATGAATAAATGACGATCAAAATAGAAAAACACTGCGCGTAGTATTTTCTAGTAGCAATTGTTATAAATGATTGATTCTATTATGAATTTACCAATTATGAGTAATTTTCGGATTTCGTTTTTTTTTTTTACTTTTGACTATAAAAATATTTTTTTTCATCAGTAACGGTTACGGATAGAGCCACATTTTTTTTTGTACTAATTAAAAAATAGGTTTGTATAGTCAATAAGAGCCCTAAGTAAATTGTAAAGATAAATTTATTTGCAGGTGAAATGATTTAAAAAGGGTATGTGAGGACTCCACAACTATAAAAGTGGTCATATTTATCAATGTCATGATACATATATAACAACAACTAGTACGACTAATTTATCCTTGTCTGACCTGATGAAGAGACACAGGCTATACTTTGAAGACAAAAAGCACTTAGATACATTGCAGGACTACTAAGATACCACGAGTAACTGAGAAGTTGAAGGGGAATCGTTTTGTCTTGGTATGGTCATGTAAAGAGGAGGGATGAAACGCACGTTACTGAAAGAGTTAAATGTATACATGTGGATGGATGGAGAGGGAAAGGGAGGCCAAAGAATAGATGGATGGATTGTGTGAAGAGTGATATGAAAGAAAAGGGAGTTAGTGAAAGAACGACGGGTGACAGGACAGAATGGAAGAAAAAAACGTGTTACACTGACCCCAAATAATACGGTACAAAGGCAGGAAGATGAAGATGAACTAAAATACCACGAGCACACAAACTCTCAGTTATCCTTTAACGCAGCTTAAACATTCTCAATAAACTCACCAATCAAAGGCACACAAGCTACCATTCCCTGCTGCGTGCTGCTGGTGCCAAGCTCACAGGAACTGGCAGTCACCAAGTAGGAGACAGAAAAGATCTCGAAGGTCATGCCGATGATGATGCTAGCACAGAGCATGAATGTATAGAGGTTGTAGCGACTGAACCCTGCAAATACAGTGGGTATTATGAGAAATAGATCTTTCTAGAGCGGCGTTGGTAATCCAAATGGAGTTACCCCAAATTCAGTTATGTGTTTGGCACCAATAGTAGCATCTATCAATTCATATTGCGGGAATTGCATGACTTGATTTCGCATCTCATTTTAACCATCGAACAACCCAACGTACGGCGGGTATCCACCCTTACGTTGTTGAAACCTCTACGTTCCGGACTAAGCGTTTCGCCTCGTCGTTTATACCGCGTACATCGAAGGACTAGAACAATTTGCCTGCTGCGGTCTTGCCATTCGATTATAATTTGGGTGTCTTCAAGGCTAGAGTGAATAGGCTCTTAATAAACTAGTGGGTCCACCATCAACGATTGCATTTTTGCTTACCATCAGGTGGAATCGCAGTCAAGCACTAGTTTATAGCAAATAAAAACATATATATAACGTCCAGACAATATTGTCCAGTATTTGTATCCTGGACAATTGTATGAATGTTTCGACCAATCCGAATATATATATGCCTGTCCATATGTATACGTATGTAATATGTATAGTCTCAACTTTTATGACATGAGTAATAAAAGTGGCTTTATGCAATATTTTCTAAATTTAATCCCCAGCCCAGTATTTCTTCAGGAAGGTAAAAATTTACAACTTTTTGGTCTTATCATCATTATTTTGTACTTAAGACGGGAAACTACTTTTTTGAAGAGCAAATATCATAATCTAAAATTTCACACGTGTTACATTGCTCAAACATACATAACATTATAAAACACCAATGTAGGTACGGTAATATAATTCTAGATAAATTGAACTAAGCATATTTGTCTTTGATAAGGAATTTAAAAATATCTATGGTGTTATTTACCATGGTG
Source organism: Mythimna impura (assembly GCA_905147345.3). Lineage (NCBI taxonomy): Eukaryota > Metazoa > Arthropoda > Insecta > Lepidoptera > Noctuidae > Mythimna > Mythimna impura. Next base: position 27,551,339 of record LR990351.1, on the reverse strand, counting down.
ACGTGAATATAAATTGCACCATATTACATCGATGAATGTAATAATGGTGTGTAGGTACATCGTATATTATATCAACTTTTTTTAACTTGATATAATATGCTTATAATAGTGCTTGACTGCGATCCCACCTAATAGTAAGCAGTGATGCAATCGTTGATGGTGAAGCATTCATGCCTTGAAGACACCTAAAGTATAATCGGACGGTAAGACCGCAGCAAACAAATTGTTCCAGTCCTTCGATGTACGCGGTATAAATGACGAGACGAAACGCTTGGTCCGGACCGTAGAGGTGTAAACAACGTAAGGGCTGGCTACCCTACACATGTACTTCAATTAAATAGCTTTGAATTCTCCATCAAAAAATATTTATTAATAAAAAAGATGTGTTTATTATTTAATAGAACTTCTATAATTCGAACATCAAGGGAGACAAAAAAATATGAGCTATAGAGTTTACGACAGGTGGATTATGATTAAACTTGTATAGGTTAAGATTCATTTTAAGTAATTTTAAGTTAGAGAGTTTTTTTTTCTGTGGGAAAATCATCTTATGACATCCCGCTGCAGCTCTTGGGCGAAGCGGGAGATAGTGTCAGACTTTTACTGACTAAAAACCCACTTCTGTTTCTTCGTTGCCTTTCGTACCAGGGCCGAGTCTTCCTTTCAAAATCAAACCCTTGGCCCCAGTAGGCTTCGGCCCTGCTGGCCCCTACGGTTTGCTGACATCACCTTGTGGCGCGCATGGAACAGTACGCGCCGTCGACGACTTGGGCTCGGTCCAGACGGTTACCGGACGGTCGGACGGGGAGCTACCCATTGCTCGCCGTCCGCAAGCCTGCGCCTACGGTGGCCGGAAATCAGGATCGGAATCCCGACGGTGGTTGGGGCGTGAGGGCCGTTGCCTCACGCGATCGGCCGCCTCCTTTGCTAGCATTACTGCTTCGCAGAAGGAGGCGACCTCCTGCCACTCCTCCTCACTCCGGACCATGGCCTGTACCAAGGCCGCGAGAGATCGCCGAAGTTAGAGAGGTGTAATAAATTCACACTCATTATGCGTACAGCTACGGAGTGGAATTTCCTGCTGGAGTCTGTGATTCCTGATAGCTATAACCAAGGGATCTTGAAGTCAAGAGTGAATAGGTTACTTCTAGGCAAGCGTGCTGCCATGCTCCATCGTCGGCCACATCATCACTTACCATCAGAGTATGATGTGATCCATCGACCGGCCATTTTTTATGTTTTTTATTGTTACCACAGATTCGTAAAGAATTAAGACTGCGCATTGTCAGTTCTAGTTGATCGCTTATCGATCGACTATAACAATCGACTACTTACACAAAGTATTTTATGTTTGTTTTTTTGGTTTTATCGTGTAATGCTTAATTATTACAATCTTTAGTTTGTTTATTGTTTTTAGTTCGTAAGATGTTGCTAGCCGTTCAACGACTCGTCGACGACGGCTGGCGCTGAAAATCAGCGCTGTGGCTCTGTCCAGCACATGAGCCCCAGCATTTTGCTGAGCGCTGGCCGTTTTGCATGAATGTGTCGCATAATTTAACTTTTTTGTGTAATTTGTTATGTTTAAGTATGTTATTATTATTATTTTTTTAAGTTATGTGTCATGTTTGTGCAAATAAACTGTTTTTCTTTCTTTCTTTTTCTTTCATCAGGTGAAATAATGGTCGAACGCGAGCATATATACACAATGAATAAAAAAATATATGTCGATTACTCTTTCATTTGTTATTTTGTTTCGAATTTGACATTATGGCAACATAGCGGTGCCTGGACACAGCGACGCGGGGTCGTGGCAGACCAAGAAGGAGATGGCCGAACGACCTGGATGTCTCCCTTAAGAATTGGAAAGAGAAAAAAAAAATATGCATAAAACTCACACTATGTAGACAAGCGTATTATAAACTGGAAGATTTTATCCTTGATAAAAACGCTTGGCTAAATGCCGGTCCTGCTCCACAGCCACAGCCACGTTTACCTTCAAATTAATTTATAGTGTCTATGGAGTTTCTTGTACTTACGTTCTTCTCCATAGAGATCTACGCTTTGGAACGTGCAATTTAGCTTCACTTGTTTTTTTTTGACAATTCAAAAGTGCCTGTAATTGGTCTAATTGAAATACACGTTTCTGATTTCTGAAAGCTTGGAACCGTGATCGTTGGAAAGAATGGAGGGAGGCCTTAATAATTTGGCATCTTGTGGGCTCGCACATACTCAAGTTTTTGATTAGTTTTAGTAGTGTTTCATTTGACGCTTCTGCTTCCGCGTCCGATTTGAAAGAATGAAAGAAAGAAAGAAAAAATGTTTATTCGTACTTCACACATACAGTAAAATTAAAATACAGTAGAATACATTGGAATTAAAATATAGTAGAATTAAGTATAAAAAATAACTGAATGATCTGTGCAAAGCCAGAAAGGCGCCTAACTCAGCATATGCTGTGATATTTAAAACGATAAATAATGCAGCGCTGGTATTCTGTTAGGGCCCGCGGTGATGCCACGGTCACACCCATGGAGGTTAAATAAAACTCTACAGCTATCGAAACAAAACAATAAACACAAGCATTGATAAACAAACATTTTCAGTTGTGGAATATTATTATTATTATTTATTATTGGAAAAATAATAATTACATAACATTGGTAAGTAAAAAGCGTGAATTTATGATAATACGTGTCATGTGTTAGAAAGATTTCAGTTCCAGTTTTGGTTTTGGTACACAGAGATTCAGAGGCAGGAATTGCTGATGCGTTGAAATCTTTCGAGTTGAAGTTGAGAAGTTATTTTGTTACCTGGCTGCTGCCAGCGGATATGCTTGCGTAAACGTAGAAAATGGTCTCAAGAGAACATACTCTTAGAATACTATTCCATAATCCACCGGATAATATTCCAGGAAATGTCAGAAAAGGACATTTAGGTAGGCCGTAGAAAATACTCAAATTGCCAGACATACGTCAAAATAACCGAAAAGAAAAAAGAAAACAATCCACATAGTCCTCACATTCATAGTATCTGGCTTAAGTTCTACTTCACTATTTATTTAAATTTCATGTACAGTAGTGGCACGTAGGCGGACTTAATGCCACAAGGTATTCTCTACCAGTCAAGCATTGGGTTAAAAAAGACAACACTGTGGTAGGTGTGCACAATAAATAAATAACAGATATTTTAAATAGAATGTAGTATCGTTAAATTAAGTTGCTTAAAACAATAAAATACGTATATATGCTAATATAATAAACTAATAAATACTATGATAATTATGAAATCATTATAATTAAGAGAACTTAAAATATAAAAATTATGATGAAGACCGAACTAAGGTTGAAAGGACTTCCAGTAGTAGTTCTAATTTTACGCTTGAAGGAAAATTTACTTTCAGCTTTTTTATGTCAAGGGGAAGCACATTCCAGAGTTTTATGGTAGAGACAGTGTAAGAATTAGCCATAAACCCAGTACGGTGAGAAGGAATATGAAGAAGTATGTTTTTTTTGGATGCTCGAAGGTTGAGATTATGAGAGCTGCTGCTTTCAAGTAATCAGGAGCACAAGGATCGTTCATTATAGTGAAGAGCGTGCAGAGGGATCTGAGGGATCTCCTGTGGCGGATAGGCAGCCATTTAAGCTGAGAACGGAAGGAAGAAATATGATCCTATTTACGAAGGCCAAATATAAAACGAATGCAGTTGTTGAGAAGTCAATCCAATTTGTTTAGAAGTTCTTGGGATAGATCAGAGTAACAAACATCAGCATAGTCAATTATAGGTAAGACAAGCGATTGGACCAAAGTGGTTTTAGTGCTTGATGGAAGGAAATTTTTGAAACTATAGAGAGATCGCAGCGTGAAGGTGTCTCTCTGGCTAACCTACGCAATATGCTTATTCCAGCTTAACTTATCGTAGATATATAAACCAAGGTCTTTAACGTGTGGCGAGAGAGGGATAACTGTATTGCCGAAAAGAAACAGCAGTAGTCGGCCAGTGTCCAAGCTACGTAAAAAGTATGAACTACCAATAAGAATAGTCTGGCATTTACTGAATGACAGGCTATTCTTATTGGGGTTTTGGGGCTTGACCAATCACTAATCGCTAGAAGATCAGCATTAGCACTATGCAGTTCTATAAATTTAACCCAAATGTCCTTTCTTTGATATTGATCGTCTAGTCGTTGAACTCCTTAGTAGTCCAGAGCTAAGCTACACCAAAACTGACAAATGCTTGCACATAGGACATAGGTCCACTCTAATCTGTGTGGTTCTTTCCTCAATGACCATCTCAGACACGGTTCTGCATGGTTCTCATATGATTTGACCATTCGTTGTTTGCTGTATGGACTTTAAGAAAGACTTTGACCTCTGAGTTTGTTTCGGTTTCTTCTTTTTAAATCGACGGTTTCATCTAGTTTAAATTGACGAAAAAATATATTTCTATTTTTTTTTATTCTCCATAAAAATCCATATCCAGATTTGGTTAAGTCTAATCTACAAAGCCTTGTGAACAGGCGTAGGGTAGCCAGCCTTACGGTATTTTCCTGGATGCATTTTGGAGAATGTGCGCGAGAATTGCATGACTTGATTTCGCCATCTCCTTTCTACCATCGGACCACCCGACGTACGGCGAGTATCCACCCATACCTAATAAACTAGTGCGCCTCATCATCAACGATTGCATCAATGGTTACCATCAAGTGGGATCGCAGTCAAGCACTGGTTTATATCAATAAAAAATATATATAATCCTTGTTCGGTCTCACCCGTCATGTTCAGCGCCTCTTCAAACGGCACCTTATTTGTCTTCACCGTCATTTCGCACTGTATTCCACTACCACTATTTACTACAAAAATTATATTATTTACATTATCATCACAGTCTCGTGGCAGCAACTGCGCCAGCCATTGTCAGGGACACGTTTTATAATAAAAGTTATTCAAGTCAAGCGTTTCGTTTTATAAGACGTTTGGTTCCGCAGTTTAGAACAACACAGGCTCCAGAAAATGTGACATTCTAACAGTAAATGTGAATTTTAAAATGGCTCAATTTTTATATTTTACCAAGGTAATAAGTGACACAGTTGGAGCGATTAATTAAAAAAAACCGTAGATATTTAATGTAATGTATGGATGTGATAAAGTGAATTAGTAATCGTCTAAATAACTATTGTACATATCTATGTATAAATAGTTATCGTAGAAAAATGTCCTTCTGTCCAGAACCCCTTGTCCACTGAATAGATTTTGTTTTATAAGACAGCAGCGATAAGACAGCCCATTAGATTTGCCTTTCAAATATTTTTTTTATTTTATATTCCATGTCAATATAATTGGTTTGTATTGTTCGTGGAAATTGAATTCAAAGCGTGTTTGCATGGTTTTGAAATAGTTTTAGTTTAGTAACTATTAAGTTATACATAATTCTGTGCGTCTCGCAGCCATCGAATTCCCGCGACTCTCATCAGGTCGTCGGTCCACCTTGTGGGAGGCCTTCCAACACTGCGTCTTCCGGTGCGCGGTCGCCATTCTAGAACCTTTCGGGCCCCATCGACCATCCGTTCTACGAGCAATGTGTCCTGCCCACTGCCACCTAAGTTTGGCGATTCTTCGAGCTCTAGGTGGAGTAAGAGGGGTGTGGTAGGGGCCTTACCATAATATGTTAATATATCAGTCTTGCGAGCGAGAAAGAGGGGTGAGCTCCACCCCTCTTTCTCGCTCGCTTACACCCTTTATAGCTCCTGCCCTTTAACAGTACAGCTTAGGGTCGTAAAATGGATCGCCTTAAGAGCTCGTGGTAGGGCCTCAGACTTTTCTGACTTAACCCCACCCGAGTTCCTCCAGTTGTCTTTTGTGTTACAGGACAACGGTAACTGTTTTGACCAATCCTGCAGTCCAAATACACGGAACCCTAATATCCGAGATGACACTATCATTAGATAGCGCTGTTTGTGCATAATAAATATATTATGTACATTCGCCAAGAGCAAAATATAATATAATGAATAGATATTGTGTCATAGTAATCCCTGCGCTACCGACGTAATTATATCATTAAGTTTTCTAAGCAATACTGAAAATTTGCTTAATATCAACTAACACGTGCTAACTGCCACCTTCTTGACTATTTATGGATGTTGTGGCCAGATCATAGAAACTGATCACTTCATGATGTGGCCAAGTAAAACTAGCCAGATCGTTTTAAACTTTAAAGATGATATTTCAATCCTCGTTTGGCCTATTTTATACCACGGCTATTTATATAAATTATCATAGAAATCCTACATCAATGATATGGCCAAACGAGGATTGACATATCATCAAATGTTAACGTTTAAACGATCTGGCCAGTTTTAGTTGGCCATAACTTAGATCTGAACACGACATGGACAAAAAGTATTCGATCACATTTTTTTTTAGATTACCATTTTTTTTTATATACCACCGAATACAGGATAATAATAACTAATATATTATTTTTTTTTATTATTATGAATAGGCTCGCGTTTGACCACTATCTCACCTGATAGTAAGCCATGATATGGCCGACGATGGAGCACGCTTGCCTAGAAGTAACATATTCCCTCTTGTTTTGAAGAACCCGAGCCTATAGCTATCAGGAAACAGACTCTGGCAGGAAATTCCACTCCTTAACCGTACGCATTAATGATTGGTATATTAACTAGTTCATTTTGATACAAGTGGAGAAACTTTGCCATTGCGACCGAGTGCTATGGAGCCGAGTGTTGCAGTGACTTTCCACGTGTATCAAACGACGTTTTTCAATACACTTACGACGATATAAAATTATAGAACGAAAAGTATTTTTGTCATTAAAATGTTTAATTTTGAAAAACTCAGACTAACAAAAAAAAGAACTTCCTTCCGGGTACTTAAAACTTCCGGGTGCAATTATTAAAACAAAGAGATGAAGCCGCTATACAACATAAATTTAAATATTTTTGAATTTAGAAAACAGATTTTTATATCAGATTATGAGATTCCTTTTCCACACTCGCTCTCAACATGGTTTAAAAGCTTGTTACTTCATCTAACGCAATCCAACGCAATGTTTGATGAAAAGGCAACGCGGAAAAAGAGAGATAACGCCTGAAAACTCTGTTAGCATTCGGTAATTATATAAAATTATGTAAATACCTACGTGTTTTTTTTTAAACCCTTAAAAGATTTTCAGAAAAATTGTCGTCATTCAGAATATCGATAATGTGCAAGGCTTCTATTGATGGACTTTTTGTATATTTTTAATATATGAGTACCTACATTATGAAGGGCACGTTTACGTTCACGTAAAATAGCAGATTTTCAGATGTCTTTACTAGATTAGTTTTACGCAAATTTATGTTTTGATTTCTATAGAAGCCTAGATTATATCCACAAGATAGCAGCTGTATATCTAAAATATCTAGAGAAAGATGTGTAATATTAATAATAATGATAGCTTCGTGCTAGCGGCCGTTTTTTGGGGACCCATTTATTGAGTGTGCAAGTCACCCCCTGCCTTTTTTCGATGAATATTAATAACGTTGTTCAGGCAGGGGCCATAGTCTTAACATAGTTCCATGTTACCAGTCCACTTAAGACTCCAAAAACCATAGCCCTATTATCTTTGTTCTCCATATGTCGCAATAGTTTTTCAACAACTGGGGGTTGTCCTTGGGTGCAGGGATAATCGTCGGTTGGTATCATGTTCCATTATAATTATCTAAAGGGCCTCTGCGAGTTGGCTTCGGCTCCTCGTACGCCTTCCAAAGGTCCAGGACCTCAGGGTCCTGAGATAAATATTGAAAATAATAATGTTCCGTTCATAAACAAAATTCAATTTTCATTAAAATAAAACCTTTCGCTCCGCCTTAGAGCATAAGAACTCATTGGAAAATTACCCCCCTTAAAACAAGGCATATTTGGTCCATACAGTTACATTTTACATTTTCATTATTATATTATTAATTGATTATATTATAATAGGTATTACTATATATTGTTATTATATTAATAATTCAATTCAATTTAATTAAATTAAATTTAAGTATTATGTCATCATTATATTGTATAAAAAATAATTTAAGTATTTGCCGCCCTCTGGGGCCCCGGGCACGCGCACTTGAGTTTGAACCCATTGTCCCAGAAGGGGGCTGTCCTGCTTGTGGCTGAGCACGTTCAGGATGGTGTTGGCACTACCACGCGTACGGAACATCAGCGAGGCGATGCGGCGCGGCGCCGCAGCACGGTGTGGAAACCGTCTGTGTGCGCGTGCGCAAACATCGCAGACGCACTATAGCAGCGTGGGAGCCCCACCAGCACCCTGAACGCGTTATTATATTGTACTCGGAGAGCGTTGATGGCCCGCTGCGTGTAGTTGACCCACAGATTGCAGGTGTAGAGAGTTTGGCAGAATGCTTTAAACAGAGTGATCTCTACCTCTAAACTACACCTCGCAAATCTGCGTGCCAACATGTTACAGTGGACCGCCATAATATTACCCTCGTGTTTTTTTTTTCATTTATCACGTTGAGGGTTTTATTTTTTCTGATCGCGTCACATAAAACTGTTGTTTCGGTAAACAACCGTTCTATACGCGGCGGTGAATTTTTTTTCACCTCAAAGTGGTTCATGTCTCTAAACCTTAGCTCATCCGTCCTATCCCTCCTTATCGTAGTGCGATAAGAGTCAGTTTTCGAGGAAGTGTTTTGAAAAACCTTGATGCCTTTTTTAAGGGGGGTAATTTTCTAATGAGTTCTTTTAATCTAAGGCGGTACGGAAGGGTTTATCAGACTTTTACTGACTAAAATCACACCTGTAACCTTCAGTTGCCCTTTGCGTTGCAGAACGACAGGTTTCCTTTTCGGAAATTCCCCGTGGCCCTAGCGTGCATCGGCCTAGCTGAGCCCCTATGGTTTTGCTGCCAATTCTTTGAGACGTGTGTGGAACACTAAGCGCCATCGACGTCTCGGGCTCGGTACTTACCGGACGGGCAGACCATTATCCAGCTATCCATTGCTCTTCGTTCGCGAACCCGTGCATTTTCATAGGTGTGTGCCTAATAATCACAATAATATTGTAGAGGTGAAAGAAAGTTTGTCATAAATAAAAACATTACTGAACGGATTTAGATGATATTTGGCACAAAAAAACGAATGTTACTTTACGTCAATTTGTGCTAGCGACCACTTTTGGGGGCGTATTTATTGAGTGTGCACCGTGCAAATCACCCCTTGCCTTTTTTATCGACGTATAGTAATAACATTGTTCAGGCAGGGGGCATAGTCTTTAGTTTTTTATGTCTTTTAGGGGGTATAGTCTTTTTACAGTTATTTTAGCTTTATATACTTTTTGACTGGCCTGTTTTTGTGTCCCGACTGCTATGCCAGAGGTTGTGAGTTCGATTTCCAGCTGATATGGACTGAGATGGGCACGATCATTTGTTCTGTGTTTGGGTGTAATTTATCTATAATATGCACACTTTGTATGTAAAAATACATTTAATAAAAGTATGTTTATCGTAGTACTCATAGTACAAGCTCTGCTTAGTTTGGGACTAGATGGCGTTGTGTGAAAGTTATGGAATATTATATTATTTAGTTCTTGATAACCAATCCGCTTAGCCTTCCAAAACCATAGCACATCATTTTTGTTTTCCATATGTCACAATACTTTCCCACCCACTGAGGGTTATCCTGGAGTGCGCTTGCATAACGTGTACAAGGATATTCGTCGGTTGGTACCATACTCCATGCAGAGGCGTGTGTGTGAGTGTGGAAATCATCTAATGACTTCTTCCTAGCTAGCGGGCATCGGCCCTGCTGGGCCCCTACGGTTTGCTGACATCTCTTGAGGAGCGCGAGGATCACTACGCGCTGTTGACGACTGGGCTCGATCCGGTCAATTACCATGGCCCGAACCAGGGCCCGACGCGAGAGGTCGCTGCCGCCGATTGCCTCCACGAGGACACGACGGAGCTCCGCCAAAGCGGGGCACACCCCCACCGTATGCTCCACCTTGTCCTCCGGGTGGTCCACACAATGATGACACCCGGGCGTTTCTTCCGCCTGAATTCGATGCAGGAACCTCCCGAACTTGCCATGTCCGGTGAGGACCTGCGTCATGTGGAAGGTGAGGACGCCGTGTTGCCGCTCCAGCCGCTCCTCAAAGAGCTTACTGCCATAATTGTAGCGTGCCCAAACCCAAACACTGCTAGGTTACATTATTATGAAGTTCCAGTGTCTACCTTCCACCTTCCGGCTCTATCATCAGGTCAGTTCGATACAGTCAAATGGGGTGAATAGAAACAAAACTTCAAAGGGTATTTTCAAGTTATTTGAATTTTTTTTTCAGCATTTAACTGTTCAGTTTATTAATGAATTGTTATTCTAAAAATTCGATGCTTTGTTAGAAGCCGATAATATGGTATCAAAGTGAGAAAAACCAAACCAAAATTTTGTTTCTATTCGCCCCTGCGTTTCTATTCACCCCGTTTTACGGTAGTACCTTATAGCCAAACGCATAGCCAAACGCATTTCATGGCAATTCTAATAGCCCAAACACGGCTAGGATACATTGATTAATTACAGAGTTTCGGTGCCTATATTCCGGCTCCATCATCATCAACAGATTACTTCGATGATACCATTTTCAACATAACTATTCAAAACCATTTATTCCACTCAGAGCCGGAGGAGTTTATGTTAATATTTTTTTGGGTTTGGAAACCACTATTGTATTAGGTTCAGCCTGTAAAGATAGTGTGTATATTTAATAATAAATAAATAATAAATAAATGTTTCTATAAAAAAACTTTTTACAAAAAAAATACAACCGACTTCAAAGTAAAAAAAAACACTGAAAAGTGCAAAATAACTTTAATTTCGGAAGTCGGTGTTTCTATAATAGTTTTGTCTCTTCGTTATTTAACACTTTTTAGTTATGGTACCACCACTAAAAAGTACCCCTCAGCCAAACTTAAATACCTTATAGCCAGTGCTTATAGAGTGCATTTCATGACAATTCTAATAATCCCAAACACGGTTAGATTACATTAATTTATTACAGAGTTCCGGTGCCTAACTTCAGGTTTTATCATCAGATCAGTTCGATATATTCTTCCTCTACTTTCAGTCAGTCATCGACTACACGTTTATACAAAGCAATTTTACTTGTTACGACGGTTCTGCTGTGATCCTATGAGGAGTTCTGTTCCATATCTTCGAAGTTCATGATTAGATCATAACAATATTTCTATGGGACCAACTCGGAAGCATAACCTTTCAATCAAAAATAAAATTTTCAAAATCGGTCCACAATTGACCGAGAAATCGGTGAACATACATAAAAAATAAAAACATACATTCAACCGAACATATAACCTCCCCCTTTTTGAAATCGGTTAAAAAAGAAACTTCTATTGGCTGAAGCATAGGCGTAGCGTGGACTAATTCGTGTGCGTGGGCGAAGGCGTATCAGCGACACCTTTTTCTTTCATAAATTCGAAAACGAGACAGCGACTGTCGCAACCTAGTGTTCGACCACATCATTGCTTACCATCAGGTGAAATAGTGGTCAAACGCGAGCCTATAAGTTTTAAAACAAAACCCTCGTTGCTAAAGAGCCATCGCACACGCGAGAGGTGCGAGGCCGTGGGCAAAGGGGCCCACTATGTCCACGTCTACCTACGCCACTGACTCCATGAAAAGTGTCTAAGGGGCCTCTGCGATTTGGTTTTTGCTCCTCGTACGCCTTCCAAAGATACAGGACCTCAAAAGTCTGAGAGATACAAAGACAAAACGTAGGTAATAATAAAAATAACATAATTTATTTATCTTTTCACAATAATAATTTAAAAAAAAATCTCGTATCACAATATTCTTTGGATGACCTTTTAAACTAAAATAATGCGTAATATTAATCAAAAACAACAACATTACAAATTAACTATCTTAAATTAATTGAATATTCTGATTCAACCAGTAGGTATTTATAATTTTGTATCTTATAGAGGGTAATCTCTGAAACTGCTGAACCGAGAATCGGTTATTTAAATCTATATAAATTAAAGGAGAAACTGACTGACTGACATATCAACGCACAGCCGAAACTACTGGGACTAGGAGTGTGAAATCTTGCACAAGGTTTTCTTTTATGACGTAGGCGAGCACTAAGAGAGGATTTCACAAAATTCACCCCATAAGGCGATGAAAAGGGGGTCCAAAGTTTTTATGGAGAAACCTACTTTCACGCAGGCTGGCAAAAGCTAGTAATTAAAAAATATAATCTTTTAATAATTTTCAATTAGAATGAGGATCAGTCATGATTTTTGTGGAGTATGCAGACTTATTGCGTAAAAAAAAAACAGTAAATACTGTGAAGAAAATATTTAAATCGGACCAAAAATGACAAAGATAGAGCAATTTTAGTGTATTAGTTCCAGAAACGCGCCCGAGAATAAAGCGACTCGCTGTGACGTCATCTGTCATGATCTGTCTCCACCGGCGAATGAATACGATCAAGCCGTTCGTCGCTCGAATCATGACAGATGACGTCATCATAAACAGTCCAGCGAGAGAGCGCGTTTCAAAGTAGCCGTTCAGAAAATCTTTAATAAATCCATCATTTCTTGACGGATTTTAATCATTTAAAAAATTTAATGCTCAGTCAATTATTACACATATCTACGATGTACTTAGTAAAAATCGGATTTGCTATTATCTGATTGATCCTCATTGTTATTTCACCAGAAGAATGATATTTATTAAGGGGTGACCACACGGTTGCAAATCAACGTCCCAACCAAGGTGACCTTGCTAGTTTCAGTCCGTGTAGACAGCAATTGTAATCCACGACCTTCAACGCCCTTGGTTGGGAGGCGCGTTCTCCCAACCACCGAACGTGTTGGCGCGTGGTTTACATCCATGTAGCCGCAACACAAACCAAACACATAAACCAAGGTCACCTTGGTTGGAACGATAGTTTGCAACCGTCTGGTCACCCAGTGGCTTAGGCTATATACTTTTAAAAATATACATATAACTATGTTCGTGGATTCAACTTATAGCTAGGCACTGATTTGTATTTGACACGTTCTTCCAAGCTATCTGAAAGACCTTAGAAGAAATGGAAACTTGTTTTTAAGTCGAAAAAAGCTTTTTCCAGTTTGTGTTCACGTTTTTGGTTTCTTTTGCTGCTCTCTGATCTTCGCATCTGAAGGCAGGAGGAAACCAACCAGACCACCACCTGATAAATAGACTTGAATTAGCATCTTACAAAGCTTTTTGTACTTTATTTAATAAAACAGAACAACGATACAAGTAAATGATGAGTGTGTGTAGGTATTTGTATGTTTGTTACTTCTTCGTGTTCAAACGGCTGTACAGATTTTGATGAAACTTGGTCACGGGTAGACTATGTTCTGTAATAGCCATATAGGATACTTTTTATCCCGGTAGTATGTTCCCTTTGAATATTTTTTTACTATCACACGGGCGAAGCGACGGGAAGCAGTTAGTAATAATATCGAGTTTAAAGAAAGTCGGATTTAGATATTATTAACATGATTTTAATAGTATCTAAATCCGACTATTTCATCATTTTTAACAATTCATTTTTCTAAAAATATTAACATTAAATCACTCTTCTGGACCGGTCATTGTGGCGACATTTGGGGGAGGCCTATGTCCAACAGTGGACGTCTTTCGGCTGAAATGATGATGATGACTCTTCTGTAAAGTTTTACTCAATGTCGCTTAGTAATTTTTGCCTTTCTTGCGTCGATATACAAAATTATTTTTAGTATACGTGAAACCTGAATATAGTTTGTTCAGAATCAGTAACTGAATTAATTCCAATCATTATTGCACCATGTTATATTTTTACCCAAAAAACAATAAAAAAGGTCCCAAGTTGGACACCGCCGACACTACGCACAACACAGGCCGCGGCAGGTCATAGCGAGCATTAGGAGCCAGCGCTCAGTTGAGTGCGGGAGCAAAACAAACCCTCAGTCGTGACTATGTATTTGTGCGGACAATCAGGTAGCATAACAAGCTTATAATTTTGTGAGTTTTTCATGATACAGATGAAATTTTGTATATACTTAGATTCTTTTCATGAAAATACTAGGTTACACATGTTTTGGGTTTTGCATATACTAAAACTAATATGTCGTGGCCAGATCATAGAAATTGATCACTTCATTGAATCCTCGTTTGGCCAAATCATTGATGTAGGATTTCGATGATAATAAAAGATCTAAAGAAAATAGGCCAAACGAAGATTGAAATGTCATCAAACTTTAACGTTTAAAACGATCTGGCCAGTTTTACTTGGCCATTTCATGAAGTGATCAATTTCTATGATCTGGCCACAACATATATACTAAGTGGTATTACCAACTCCGAGTTTTCTGTTGTTACCTATGAGTCGACGACAGTGATGTCTATCAATACTGTTTAGTGATAGAGTAGACTTACAAAAAGCAATACATCCATATATATAAAAAGCAGCTTCGCAGTTGTAGTCAAGAAGTCGCTTGAGGACGTTGATGCCGATCACGGCACTCCCACGAGCAACCATCAAGGTGAGACACACAGCCATTGCTCTGATAATCAAACAGAAAAAATATTTATTTTTTAATTTTTTATCTATCTAGATTCATGTCCTGGCCAGATCGTAGAATTGATCACTTCATGATATAGCCAACTAAAACTGGCCAGATCGTTTAAACGTTAACATTTGATGATATGTCAATCCTCGTTTAGCCATATCATTGATGTAGGATTTCTATGATAATAAAAGGTCTAGAGAAAGTAGGCCAAACGAGGATTGACATATAGCATCAAACTTAAACTTTTAAAACAATCTGGCCAGTGTTACTTGGCCATGGCCATATCACGAAGAGATCAATTTCTTTCAAAAAATTCTTAGGCCTGTACACTCAAAACTTAGCATAAATAGTAATCCAAGTGAATAAAAAAGGTTTTCTATATTAGATTTTTAAAACTACCCATACATAACGATTTGGGGGTGTTACAAGTTTGTGTGTCAAAATCATACCCTAAGTTAATAAACTTGAAATTAGGCACTAATTCTAATAAAGATTTTTGTTTGTCATTTTTCAAAACTACCCTCTAATACAATTTGAGGAGTTTTAAAGTTTTTGCGAAAACATTCTCGCGAACGAAGTTGAAAAGTGCTAGTAAGCTACTTTTATTGTTATTATTAATTACTATGCAGTCCCTAGTAGATGAAACACCATAAGAAAAAGAAAGAATTGTTTAAACGAGTCCCCGCAGCTGTAGAACGCAAAGGGCTACTTGAAAGAACATAGGTTTCTTTTTTTTTTTAAGTCATCTAATGACATCCCGCGCTCTTGGGCGGAGCGGGAGATAGTGTCAGACTTTTACTGACTAAAAACCCACTCCTGTTCCTTCTTTGCCATTTTTCCAGGGCCCCGGGGATCACTTTCGCATCACCCATGGCAAAGAACATAGGTGGGTTTTAATCAATAAAAATCCAATTCCACCCAGAGCTAGAGGATTTTATGTTTCTATGAAAAGAAACTTCTATTGGCTGAAGCATAGGCGTAGGTGTGGACTAATTTAGACGTGGGCGAAGCACATCAGCGAGGCCTTTTTCTGTCTTCTTTTTCGAAAATGAGACAGCGACTGTCGCAACTCAGTATTCAACCATATCGTCGCTTACCGTCAGCTGAAATAGTGGGCAAACGCGAGCCTATCGATTATAAAAAAACTGGGCAAGTGCAAGTCAGACTCGCGCACTGAGGGTTCCGTACAAACTTGAAAGGTAAATTGCGGTTTACGATTTATGACGTATTAAAAAAAACTACTTACTAGATCTCGTTCAAACCAATTTTTTGAAAGTTTGCATGGCGATATACATCATATATTTTTTTTAGTTTTATCATTCTCTTATTTTAGAAGTTACAGGGGGGGGGGACATTTTACCACCTTGGAAGTATCTCTCGCGCAAACTAATCAGTTTAGAAAAAAATGATATTAGAAACATTAATAATATATCATTTTTGAAAACTCATAGATACACGTATAGGTTTAATGAAAAAAAATTTTTGAGTTTCAGTTCTAAACTGTATGGGGAACTCCCACAATTTATTGTTTTTTTTATTCTATTTAATCTTAATGCGGTTCACAGAATACATCTACTTACCAAGTTTCAACAGTGTAGTTCTTATAGTTTCGTAAAAAAGTGGCTGTGACAGACATGACGAATCCGTAAGGGTTCCGTTTTTGGCCATTTGGCTACGGAACCCTAAAAAAACCCTTCAAAAACCTGAGAAACCTTCTTAAAGAGCCCTCGCTTATGCGAGGCTCCTTTGGGTGCAAAGCCGTGGGCGACGGCCCACGTTGCCCACGCCTATCTACGCTACTGGGCTGAAGGATGAAAGGTATCAGAAAAAAATTATCTAAAGTGAACGGCTGTCAAGTGAAGTGGTAATCTTTAAAAAATGCATATAATATCTACGCATTATAGGAGTTTATCATGGATTTGACAGTAATATCACATCAAATTGACACGTAGTGATAATCATAAGTATCGCTTGCTCATCATGGCTAAATTGAAGCGCCTTCACCTATATTTAGAACCTCTGTATTGTATCTACCATATTTTTATAATAATTTTAGACAGAAGAATATACGAAGTTAAATAACCCTATTAATATTTTTTTTTTTGGGGCAATAAATCAGCTGCATTGCTATCCAGTGGCAATGCTGCCAGCGTTCTGGGCACTTTTCCCATTGATATCGATGTGGATGAACTTTTTAATGCCCAATAAGTTCTTTTTCTACCCGTTTGTACATATTATTATTTTTAGTTTGTATAAATACCTATTAAGTTCTGATATTTAATAGTAAACATCGTGAGGAAACCGGCATGTCCTACCACCAAAAAGTTCGAAGACATGTGACATTCACCAGCCCGCACTGGGCCCACGTGGATTACGGGCCATTCCTTCTCCTAGAGAGGAGGCCTGAATCCCAGCAGTGGAAACATTAAAAGGCTGATAATGCTAATAAATGCTAATTTATTAGTTTAGATGTTTATAAGTAGTTATATAACTGTAAATATTAATGAATATACGGAATAATAATTTTTTTCTTTACCAATGTTTCTGTATTATTATATTTATCTCAAATGATTATCACGGAAACATTTTCTGTATTTGGTCAATCAGTAAAAATGTAACTTACTTGACATAAGTAGGGAAGAAATCAACACTGTATGAGCTGAGAAAGCCATAGTTGTAGATGCCTGACAAAAAGACCATGAACATGATGGCGCTTAGGATCCAGTAAGGGCTGATGTTGATGAGTAAAGCTGCTACTCCGGCGACAAACTGAAACAAAAATATTTTTACAAATGACTTATTAAACGGCACAGACAGATATGTATGTACATATTTACATACTAACTTAAAGGCAAGGTAAAACTTCAATGACTTCACTAGCTCTGAGTAAAGCTAGAGAGTTTCAGACTTTTACTGACTAAAATCCCTAATCCTATGTTCCTTCAGTTTTTCTTTGTGAGGGCCACAGTAACTCTTTAGAACAAAACTACAATCGACTTTAGAACAATATAAAAACAATAAAATATGCAGAATAACTTTAATATCAGTTTTAAATAACGAAGAGACAAAAATCAGAAACGCATAAATAGCCACTAGTGTTTTTGTTCAAGTTAGTTAAACCTAAATAGTGTATAACCAAAAAAATTTTTTTTTCTGAAATCAGTTTTTTTAGCTGATTCGGGGTTCAAAAAAAAAAAAAAAATTTTTTACTATCGGGTTGGACCATCTCGGGTTTTTTACATCATCTCATAGTTTACGTCTAGAGCAACAACAAATTCTTTTCCGAAAAGTTTTTCATCCGAAAAAAAATTAAAAGCTCCTAACTCAGAAACGGTGCATAGGACCGACTTCTCAGAACCTAAATAGTTTATTTGGTCAAGGTCAGCCTAATACTGCAATAAAATTTAGTTTAGTTTTATACGAGTCCTCGCGCCACAGCGCCCCTAAGGCTACACTTCAACTGGGAGTGCTTTAGAATCATAATATAAATGGATTGGATTGACTGATTATAATAGTTAAGATGCTAGTCATACCTGGATACCAATGAAGAGGGCCTTCCTACCGATGTGGTTGACTATAAAACTCATGCAAATATTGCCAGCACACAAAACCATGCTGATACCAAACACCAATGTCATTGCTTGAGTGTTCATGGAACAGTCTTGAGTCTGAAAAAAACCATTGCTAAGTCTAAGTATACAGCAGTAGCAGGTTAAACCTAACGACCTGTGTCATTAACTAATTACTATTTAATCTATGCTTCCATAATTAACATTATAGAATTGAAAATAACTATCTGTTCACGTCTTGACGCTTAAACGGATCAGGCTGAAACTTGACACATAGATAGATAATGTTTTGAATTAAAACGAAAGATACTTTCTTCTTCATACTCCCTTCCCTCTCCTTCCCTCGGGATGATTTCTTTTACTCGTGCCTGCAGGTAGAAACTAGCTGATCATAAACTTACCTCTTGTACTGACGTAAAATTGGCAGAAAGTCTGATCATTTGACAAATGGTAAGATGCCTCTCTCCTCCGACGACCGATATCATGAATGCGTTTACTATAAAAGGCAGCCATACAAAGAAGGCGTTCATCCTAGAAATAAATAAAAAAAATATCATTTTTTTTTTACAAACAAAAATTAAGCAGAGTGGCATGTCTCCTCAGTCTTCTGTATAAGCTGCCAGAGTGTATGTATGTGGTCTACGGTGCTGAAGCCGGCTTGCCTTTCGGAATCCGGCTTGTTCGGGAGGCTGGAAGTCGTCAAACCTGCGCGCGAGACGGTTCGTGATAACTCTGGAAAACAGCTTGTAGACATGGCTCAGAAGTGAGATGGGCCTATAATTCTTGAGCAGGGCCTTGTCGCCCTTCTTAAAGAAAAGTACCACCACACCTCCGCTCCATGCCTGTGGTGTTTTTCCCTCGAGTATGACGGAATCAAACAGCTTCTGAACTGATCCTTCCCACCTGCCACAGAAGTTCGGCCGTAATTCCATCATCACCCGGCGCCTTTTTGTTATTAAGATGCTTCAGAGCCATCCTAATCTCGTACAGGCTAACGTCCGGGATAACTTCGGTATAGTATCGGGTCAATCTAGCTTATCGGTCGTTACTAGATTCGCAGTGGGTTTGGTAATTGACGTGTACAACTTTTAATAAAAAGCCTCGATCTCTCCCAGAAGCTCCGATTTGGCGGACATGACTCTGTCATCTTCGTTCTTCAGTTTCGTGAGCTGGCTCTGCCCAATAGACAGATCTCTCAAATTAATTGCGATTGAGCGAAATAAGGATTTCGCTCAATGGCGTCTTTAATTTTTCCGGTATAAAAGTGACGGACAACTCGTTTCAAGGACTTACAGATCCGTTTATTGAGCTGACGAAATGTGCACGCATTGTCTGAAGACTGCAGAAACATCTCACACCTCTCCTGCAATAGCTCGGGAGTTCAATCAGGGAGACTCTTGCTCTAATTTGTACGAGTCTTAAAGAATTTAGACCCGACCGTATGGACAGTTTCCACGAACCGATCTTTGTATTCGCCCACGGAGCTTCCTAGCGTCGTTGAGAAATCAATACTAATTTTCTATTATTATTGATAAAAACGTACAAATTAATCTATGGAACGGCCAATTAATAAAATAACTTACGTTATATAACTGATGATAAACAGGAAAGATATCAATACGGTACGCTTCAGTAATGGTGGCTTCACTACCGGTACTATCTGAGATACTATGGATCCCCAAAATCCTTTGTTGAACGAAGTAGACTGGTCTTCATCTAATTCTAGTGCATCAACCTGAAAATCATCTAAGATTTAACATTTACTTTCAAAAACATATCTATGCTATAATATACTAAGATATTAGTAGAAGAAATTTTTGTTTGTTTTTTGTTTACACCCACTAATCTCTGAGACTACCAGTCAGACTGGAATAAACCTTTCTATATGGTACATGACAACTAGTATAGGCTATACAAGATCATGCTACAATGCAAAGATCCGACACAGTAATCAAAAATGCGGGTGAAACCGCGGAGGACAGATAGTACAATGATAAAAATCCATATTATTATATATATATCGTGGCCAAAACGTAGAATTTATCACTTCATGATGTGACCGGCCATATGGCCAACTAAAACTGGCCAGATAGTTTTAAAAACGTCAACGTTTCATGATTTTTCAATCAATGTTTGGCCATATCATAATGTAGGGTTTCCATGACATCAAGGGTTTAATAAAAATTCCAAATAAATAATATTAAAGATAAATAAGACATTTTAAATAGCTTTAATTTTAAAAGAATAATCACTAAGTAACACTATTAGAGATTGAAATCTACTAACCTGTGAAATTCGTTCCGAACTCCAAGGTTATTTTTTTACGTTGCGCTCGTTTTTTGAATGGTTTTTGTAAAATTCAAGTATTTTTTTGTCGTAATGACATTTCACTGTGTGTGGCCTTACGAAGGACTGTTGGTCGTGGTCCTGAAGAGAACCGTTTGAGTTTACCATCGTGGTGAAAGGATTAGTCAGCTAGACTCTGCGTTACCGAGTGCTAGCTGTCCAGGGTGCGCCGGGCGATTGGAATCGCAGAACGATATATTTAACGCCACTCGTGGAGGCTCCTTTCATGCACCCCAAGACATTTCACTATATAATTATTATCAATTGACACATTATTACTAGCAGTTTTATCAGAGTGTTCATTGATTTAGCTTGCCCATATGATGATGTGACCAGCAGATGAGGTTCTATATCATGAAATGCCACCATTTCATGATATGGCCGATCACATCGTGAAGTGATCAATTCTTAGATCTGGCCTGAGGTTCTAGATAGATTCATTCAATCAGCAATGGCTATGGTCGAAACGATAAAATATAAGAGGCTTGATCATGTATCGCTACGATCATCATCATCATTTCAATCGAAAGACGTCCACTGTTGGTCAAAGGCCTCCCTAAATATCACCACAAAGACCAGTCTTGTGCGTTACGCATCTTCTATCGAGTTTCCGTGACTTGTGGGAAGCCTTCCAAAGCTGTGTTTTCCAGTACGCGATCGCCACTCCAGAACAAACCGGCCTCATTAAACATCTGTTCTGCGAGCAATGTGCCACTTTTAGGGTTGATCTCCTAAGTTAAGCAATGTTTGCCGAAGTATGATGATCTTAATATGTCGAGTTTCTTCCGTGCTTTTTGATCCCGGCTGTCATGTCACACCCTCGTCTGCAGCTCGGGCGAATTCCGCCTCGCCGCAAGGACAAACTTTCTCCAATTGTATCAAAATGTACTTACAAAGATAGAAGATTGCCATGCACAAAATCTAGTTTCTTTTAGAAGAATGCGTAAGGATCATTTCTACTAACCTTATAACAATCTGCGCTATTCCCAGTATTCATAACATACATCGTCTTCAGGACTTCGAGGGCATCCTCATCCCTGCCCACACTGACCAGGTACTTGGGGCTTTCATTGGCAAAGTAGCAACCAATGGCACAGAAGGCGCACGGGACCGCAAAAATCAGGTCCAAAACACGCCAGGAGTTGAAATAGATGCCCAAGAATGGTATATAGTAGGCAAATTTTAGAGGTAATACTGGTATTGCTGTAACTGGAATAAAAAAATCGACGGTTTCAGCAGGTGTGTAATTCAAGTGATTTAATAGATGCAGCAGTCGAGAGAGTGTTTCTTTGCCAATTTAGGAGTTTTAATAAACATATAGGTAATTGTATTAGTTTAGTTTTGTGCAAGTATGTCAATTACAGGTGTACACAGTTCGTACAATTTGACATTCATTAATATTCGATGTAAATAAAATTAGATTAAAAAATAATGATTCTTAAAATACAATGATTGATTCAAAAATATATGTATAGTTAACATTTTTAATTTAAATACAATTAATTAAAATTTAAATACATTAAATTAAAATAAAGAATTAAAATAACGACTAATTCGGAATTGATTACAAATTAATTAAAAAACAATGTTTTTTTGTGTTAAGTTTTACTGTCACAGAACAAGTCAATGCTGGAATTCGTAGAGATGCCATCATTCGTTTTATTGGATTGGATTATTATATTATCATAAGTATAGGCACAAGCTTAATCAGCATTACGATATTCCCACTGCTGGGACTCAGGCCTCCTCTCTAGGAGAGGGAGTTGATGGTTATGATTAATGATTATCTTTGTGGTATTATCTACGGAATACGATATGAATTTATTGAGTGTTATTTTGAAGTACTTCTAAGTGAAACATGCAGAGAAGTTACACAGGCAAAGAACATAACGAGCCACATTTTATGGTCTTCATTAACAGTTTTTTCAGAGAGCCATCACCTCATTAATAGTTTTCGGAGAGGGACAGCGCGAACGCAGTCCCTCACTACCAAAAATTACGCGTCCGAGATATCCACATTAGGGATATTCGCAGGGGTCAACCTAACCGCAGTGCAATGGTAGGCCTCGCCCTGGGGGAACCGCCTTCATGATCACGGTGTCCCCTACGCCAGGTAAGTATGAATTCTCTACAGTACCACGCGAGGGTCGTTCAACGCCGGAGAATCTTAACACCGCGATTCAGGAATTGGCACGAACGGTACAACGCCATCTAGTTACAAAGTTGGAACTAAAAAATGTACCCCTCGGCAAACAGCAGAAGGGTGAATGTTCTGAGGGGAGAACAACAATAGACAAAAGTAGCGAAAACAAGAATACGACCTGGCTTAGGTAAACTTCTTTTATGGGAACATTTGGCAGAGATATCGAGGATCTAGAACGCAATGGGCAAATGAAGGACTATAGGTAGGTTTCTTGCTCCACCCGTCCCTAGAGTCATTTAATGATTTTCTACCTAAAAAAAAGGTGTACTTCTATAAATTAGTAATATGTTACTGATTTAAATTACAACTATTTTTTAGTGATTTCTTGGCCTCAAGTCTGCCAGAATGGTCTATCATTGATTTCATAATTGTAGATTTTGACAAGTTTGGTAATTTACGAATATAATGGCGTCATTATGAATTTCCAATGATCAACCACTGACACTCCATTAAAAGAAATGGCATAGAATGGTAATCTCCTACATTATGACAAATGAATTTTTGACTTAAGCGAGAATCTGCAAAATTTTGAAAGTTCCGTTGATCAGTGATCTAGCATTAGAACGTCATTGTGCAGTCATTGCTTTTAATTTGTTACGAGGCGGTTTGATATTGTCATTCTACCCCAAGACCATTGACCGATCAATGATCGACCATTATGAATTAGCAGACTACGTACTTTTAACAAAATGACAATGGGATCATGTTAGAATGACGAATTTATAAAAATAGCAGATTTGGGCCCCTGTTGTTTTGTATATGTGTGGCCAGATCTTAAAATTGATCACTTCATGATATGGCCAACTAAAACTGGCCAGATCGTTTAAACGTTAACATTTGATGATATGTTAATCCTAGTTTGGCCATATCATTGATGTAGAATTTCTATGATAATAAAAAGTCTAAAGAAAGTAGGCCAAACGAGGATTGACACATCGTCAAACTTTAACGTTTAAAACGATCTGCGGGGCTATTGCGTAACTCTGTTGACAGTTCAAGTGATGATCACTTGTTAACAATGTGCATCATTGAACTGTCAAACAGCTAGTTTCGTATTGCCTATCTTCAGTGACCAACTGCAGTGACGTCATTAGCCACTGGTGCCTTTGATAGCCACCGTAACACGTTTTGACAGATGTTATTGTATCGAAACTTTTAAAATTGCTATTGTGTAAGCTTTTGAAGCTGTATAATAGTCGATAAAATTTTAGAGTGGTCACAATAGGCACCGTAAATTTTTATAATTCACCACATTTCCACCGTAGTTTGTTAGTCACTTGTGTGATACGTAATACCAATTTTATGAATTTGTCAATTGACAACTAAGTTTAGTGTGCAACGAATGCTAGTTGTCAACTGTTATTGAAAAAGTTAGCCAATAGCCCCCCAGGTCAGTTTTACTTGGCCATATCATGAAGTGATCAATTTCTAAGATTGAAATTATACATATCGTCTTAAAATTAATAAATTTTTACCTGCCATAATTCCAGTAGACGCCAAGTAAGCACTAGTGGTTAGCAACACCAGAGTACTTCTCTTTGCAGACGGCGTGCATTCACTCAACAACGTCATTGATAATGCCATGGAACCCGACACACTGAAATAAAGATGTGGTAGGTACATAACATATTTAGTTTATTACAATTTAATGACCGTCAGTCACAAGCAAACCGTTAGTCGACTCTTCACGTGACCAGAAGATTGGGTTTTTTTAGCTAACGAATCAGGACTTCCATTACACGTGGCTTCTGCCAGCGTTCTGGGTAATGGGAATATTGACAGCGGCCACATTTAAAATCGTAGAAAATCATCGCACGAAAATGTTCTCGATGCAGACCCATTTTTAAATGAGACACGATAATTTGATTTGGCTCTCTAAAAAAATGTGGAGGGAAATTCAAAATTCGAACAATGGTATTTTTACTTTTGAATAACCAAAGTTTTCAAAATAATTACAAGTGGCCAGTGCCTTAGACATAAAAACTTTTTGAGTGGCCTGGTATTATTTTCAGTTTGTTTAAATATCTAATAGATGATTACTGGTGTAGCTGTGTGTAAGTACAGTAAAATGACTTAAGTATTTGTAAGTATGTATATAATTTTAATTAGATTGATTAATGTTATTGAGAATTGACATCAATATGATGACAATTCTCAATAAAAAAAACCTTTAAACTTTGTGCTATATCTATAAATCTCTTATCTTTCGTCACTATAAATTTCTTATTAGCAGGCTATGGTCTTGCTGCAGGATTACTTGAAAGAGTTGCCGTGATCTTGGACCGCAAATGGAAACTGAGGGAACCCAGGTTGGTATTAGTCAATAAAAGCCCAAAGCACGAGGAGATGATTTCCCACTAGAAAAAAAAGGAATAGTCTCGCCCCCATTAAATGGGAGTTTATGTAACTCCCATTTAAACACATACAAAATGCAGTAAAACCGGCTTCGTCCGAACTCATCCCCAGTCCTAACTCACCCGCTTTTTTATACGCCTATTAGCTGAAAAGGTACAGTTTGTCCGAAAAGTGCTACGATGTGAAAAATAAATAATCACCGCGTATTAATTTTGGTCTTGAGTTTTTAGACAACATATTTAGATTCCGTGTAATTAATCATTAAGTATCTAATTAATTCCTAGAAATATTACATCATGCTTAATAAGCGTGCACTTGTCTGAACAAAAGAGTCATAAAATTTAACCACAACAAAACGTATAGATGACATTGTATTTGGTTACATTAGACCACTTTGGGAAAAAAATTAATTATTTTATCGTTGCCAAAAAAAAAACTATATTCCCGAATCTAAGGTAATTTGTAAAATACTAACGAGGCTGACGAGAGTAGTTTGAGCAAGCTCAACACAATCCAGTTGGGGGAGAATGCAGCCGCAGTGCCAGCCACGTAGCTGATTGTCATGGATATTATGAGGATCTTCCGCCGACCCCTCGTGTCTGCTAGGTAGCCCCAAATGTGAGACGATGTAATGATACCTGGTCAAATAAATTGCATTATATTATAATGCAAATGCACCTTCACGAAATCTGCAAATAGTTCCTACAAACTCTTTCATTTTATTGTAAAAAGTATAACTACAGTCACGAGCAATAAGACATACACCCCTATTTATAAATTAATATAAAAAAATGGGGCTCAATCCGTACCCATTACTGATCGCATTTGTGTAGTCAAAAGTAAAAAAGAGAAATCCCAAAATTGTCCACGAAAATTATTGGTAAATTCATAACTAAATCTATTATTCATAACAATTGCTACTAGAAAATACTACGCGCAGTGTTTTTTTGCATTTTTATCGCCATTCTTTTATTCATAAGCCTGTACAATAACCTTTTACCTTTTTTTAACCTTTTATTAATAATCCATAAATTGAGTGACATTTTGGGATATAAAAAAACGCATATTATTTATTAAGAAATTACTTAAATAATAACAAGACCTTTTCTAATAAGCCGTTTAAGTATTTGTACTAATTAAAAATTAGTGGTGTATACTTTGGCAAATTTTCTATACATATATCTTAACTTCTAACATTCACATCCATAACTGTATGACATTTAGTTCTAAATTTCTTGTTTGATGACACTTATTTATTGAATGACAGAAGTAAAGATAGATAGCAAATGTGACAATCTTATCGCTCATGACTGTATATAAAAATTTCTAAGCAGACACAATAGCAAATACATAGACTGACACACAAAACAACATCACAGAATAGATATGTTTGGGTCATACAGCACTCTGTACCCAAACCCACTAGTAAATACTGCTAACCAATCAAAGGCACACACGCGACCAGTCCCTGCTGTGTGCTGCTGGTGTTCAGTTCGCACACGCTGGCTGGCACCAAGTAGGACACTGAGAAGATCTCGAAGGTCATGCCGACGATAATGCTGGCACACAGTATGAACATGCCCAGATTGTAGCGGCCGTAACCTGTAAGGAAAACAAAACTAATTTAAATGATACATATGGGAAGAAACTTTGTTCTATAGGTAGACAATAAACAGCTTATCTACCTACAATTCAGTTCTGAAGCCAATATGGATATATAGGGTCCAGCTGGGGTGTAGCTAGTAAATCCAATACTCTGCTCGCAAGGAGTTTAAAATAACAACATAAGAGCAATAGTTAATGCGCCTTGGTCTGCTAGGAACGACGAAATCCACGACTATCTAAATATGCCATCAGTGACATCGACATCTGAAATTGAGCGATACAAAACGCAACATAAGGAACGCTTGACCTTGCATCTGAATCGACTAGTTGCTGAACTGTTGATCCCGACTACGTTGATAAAAATGCTGAAGAGAAACCACCTTCTATATGTGGGAGGAGCAGCACTGGCCGCTCCACTAATTCGCTTATAGTCTGACGACCGACTTCAAATGGAAGGAGAGTTAAAAAAAGTGACACATATGATGATTAATCATACTAATGTTATAAATGTGAAAGTTGTATCGCCCCTGCTGGGCTCTTACAGAAACTATAGTAGAACGGTTATTAAAAACTTACTTTTATCGACCACAATTGTCCCGTCAAAATTTTATTATTATTATTTATTTATTATTAAATATACACACACTATCTTTACAGGCGGAACCTAATACAATAATGGTTTCCAAACCGAAAAAAAAAAATTAATTGAAAAAAGTCATAATCTTACACTAACATTAACATAAAAAGCTAAAATAACACTAAACTCTATTACAATACTACTAACTATAAAAAATAAAAGAAGTACATAAAAAATAAATAAAAAACTTAACGTTAACCTATACGTAAATACAATATAAAATCAGACTTAGTACAGTAACAAATATTTAAATACAACTAATAAAATTTAATAAAACTCTTGCGATTTCACTCTCAAATTTAGTTTGTTGATGTTTCATTTATTTCGCTATGACAACTGATGCTGAACTTTTAATTGTATACGGTAATTTATTTATTTTTAAATCTTTTATGAAGTCATTTGTGATTAATGGTGATTACTTCGCAATAATCGTCATCGTTTTGCTCTTGTAAGATACGAAACTCTTTTATAAATAGCACCGATGTGTCGATCGAGCCATTCTGAAGTTTGTTGAAAAATTACGCTACTGCTTGCTGTTACTGATAATATTAATTGCGATTGAAGAGCAACTAGTGCGTAATAGTCGCTAGTATATTGCTCTTGTAAGATACGTAATAAAGAGACAGAACTTCTTTATGACAAATAGCACCGCAGAATGACTCTATCCACACAGGGTGTGTAGATGATGATAAGATATGTATACAAGTTTCTGGACGAAGATCGAGACATTCTGGGCATTTTGTCACATTCTTTTCTACTTCCTCCTAGGTACAAAATAGTGATCATTTTTTTTTTATTAGCTAACTTTTTCTTTTTGTTTATTTTTCTTTTTTATTAAAAGAAAATAATAATAGTAAAAATAATTCAAAAACTGCATTTATCTCATTAATTTTAAAATTTACAAGAGTCAGTCAGAGATATATATTTTTTTATCTAAATCAAATGATGTAGGTAGGTAAGTACCTATCTAATTTGTGTATAATATATTTTCTTGTACTAACGTTTGAACAAATAAAGACTATTATTGTTATTAATTTTATAATTAGATAATAAATTACTAGAGTTGGAAAGTTAAAAAATTATATCAGATTCCAAAAAAAAAACCAAGAACCAAAACGAAATACACTAAGTACCTTCTGCAATCAAAGTTATTTTGCAGTTATATATATTTTTTAATTGCATTTGAATATTAAATAAAAACTTACCAGTCATATCAAGGGCCTCTTCGAACGGGACTTTGTTACCCTTAACCGTCATATTTACACTATTCTTTACTTACACTTTTCTCTTAAAAACGAAACAATTAATAATTAAACACTCAATATTTCTGTTCTTTTCTCAATAAAACCTGCCCATCACTGCAACGGCAACTGTCATGGCCGCATTTTATAATAAAAAAAGATAGTCAAGCGATTTATTTTTTATTTCTTGCTTGGTTCCGTGCTTATCTTATTTGAAAAACACAGGTCGTGCATTCGTGGTCAAATTACGTGCTTAAATGTGCAGTAGGGCTAAGCGAACGTTTGAAAGAAAGTTTCCGTGGACCTAAAACGCAAAGGTGAACGGACATCCACGCCTAAGTGCTCGAGAACCCGACTACAGGGACGGGTAGTCGTCTACCAGCCACCGTATGGGCTTGCGGACGTCGAGCAATGGGTAGCTCGCCGTCCTGCCATCCGGTAACCGTCCGGGCCGAGCCCGAGTCCTCGATGGCACGTAGTGTTCCATGCGCGCCTCAAAGAGTAGTCAGCAAGACCGTAGATAGATAGATAGATATACTCTTTATTGTACACCAATAATAAATTTACAATAGGAACTTAAAATTAATCATCATCATTTCAGCCGAAAGACGTCCACTGTTGGACATAGGCCTCCCCCATGCATCGCCACAACGACCGATCCTGTGCGTCTCGCATCCACCGTACTCCCGCGACTCTCACCAGGTCGTCGTCACCTTGTGGGAGGCCTTCCAACGCTGCGTTTTCCGGCGCGCGGTCGCCACTCTAGAACCTTTCGGCCCCATCGACCATTCGTTCTACGAGCAATGTGCCCTGCCCACCACCACTTCAGTTTGGTGATTCTTCAAGCTATGTCGGCGACCTTGGTTCTCCTGCGGAAAATTAATAGGGTGTCACAATAGGCGGTCTAATCGCTACAAGTGATTTTACCATAGGAGCCCAGCAGGGTTTGAAGCCTGGGCCATGGGTCGAGTTATGAAAGGGAAACTCGTGGTCTTAGAGCGCAAAGGGCAACAGAAGTAACATAGATGTGGTTTTAATCACTAAAAATCTGACACACCTTCGCGCTCCGCCCAAGAGCGCAAGTCATCAGCCCCCCTAGCCAAGTTACAACCGTTTCGTTTCGATTCTCTTTTCGTTGATCGCCTCGAGTCGGCCACGCCTCCTATTCCTTTGTTCTGATCATGTGTCTGAACGTTGAGATGACGTCAGAACAAAGGAATCGGAGGTGAAAAGAGAATCGAAACGAAACGGTTGTAACTTGGCTAGGGGGGCAGATGATTTCCCACCTTAGTCGGTTAGTGTCTAAAAGTCTCTTTTGCAGTTGGGCTGCGGGAACATTTGAAAGAGGTTCCGTGGCCCTAAAACGCAAACAGCAACTGAAGGAACATAGGTGGGTTTTAGTCAGTAAAAGTCTGTCACGCTCTCTCGCTCCACATGCGAGCTAGATAAATTATTTGATGGTTTCCTAACACTACAAAAAAAAATTTACTTATATAAAAATACGGTACCCTAATATTTAAGATGTTTTTTATCATTTGATAACCAAGTTGTTGGCATGCAAATAAAATGTAATATAATAATTTTAGTCTTCCTTTATTCGTTATCAAAGACGTAATAACGTAATAATTATCATGATTACATTATGCAGATGTAAGTTAGTCTTATTTTTTCAAAATCTGAATTATACTTGTAAACTATTTATAACTTCTGACTTCAAAGCATTTTGGAATTATTCCTTTAAAAAGCTAAAATTAATTATCACCATTATGTCTTAATTTCATCATATCATCATCACCATCTGTAACTGTCCACTGCCGGACATAGGCCTCCCCCAAGTGTCGCCACAACTACCGGTCCTATGCGTGTCGCATCCATTAGATTCCCGCAACTCTGACCAGGTCATCGGTCCACCTTGTCCGGGCTTCCAACTCTGCCGCTTCCGGTACGTGGTCATCACTCCAGAACCTTTTATCCCCATCGATCATCTGTTCTGCGAGCAATGTGCCCTGCCCACTACCACTTGTTTGCAAGTTTGGCGATTCCTCTGGCTTTGCCAAACCTTGGTTCTCCTGTGGATATCTTCTTCATCATCATATAATGTAGAGAAATTACTTAAAAGTAGACAAAAGTATTAATAGTATGCGAGAGAAAGTGAAAGAAATAATCGAAGACCAACAGGGGCGCCGGCTTTTAGAAAACCTCATGGGTGCTCATCACAGAACAGATAAACTGTTCTGTGGTGCTCATGCTCATTTGATGACTCGAAAAAGTGGCGAAGTGTGAGAAGAGAAATGCACACTGATCGACAGACAAATAAATAAATGCCCTACTTACATACTACGTACTTAATTACTTTTGCGTTTGCGTTTGATAAAAATATAAAATGAAACCATTAAGTATATAGGCTCTTAATAAACTAGTGCGGCTCACCATCAATGATTGCATCGCTGCTTACCATCAGGTGGGATCGCAGTCAAGCACTGGTTTATATGAATTAAAAAAAAAATATATATAAAAATAAACTAATTTTTATTATCAAAAAATATTATAATTTATACATAACATATAAGGCGATTACTGATCGAGGCATAAAGCAGCTTTTTATTGCTGAAAAAATTTTAGCAATCGGACCACTAAGTACCTACTTTCAGAGATTACCTCCTACAAACAAAAAAACAAATTACCTCTTTATAATATTAGTGTAGATTAGGCCAAGTATAGTGTTTTTCTTTATAGGTGTTAAATCATCCAATAACTTCTCCCACTCTAGGGCGGAGCAAGAGGGAGTGTCAGACTTTTACTGACTAAAAACCACTCCTATGTTCATTCTTATTGCCTTGCGTTCCAGGGTTCCACGCGGGTCACCGCGACGGAGCACTTTTGTATGGGACCGCGCGGGCGCCCGCTTAACGCAGCGTCGGCCCTTAAGCTACGCGTCCGTGGTCGGTAGGCTTAAGGGCGCTTTCAATTTAGACGTTTCATGTCGGACCGCTGCTGCACGGCAGCCGGCCGGTTAAAGTACGTTAACAGTCCGACAACAAGCGCCTAAATTGAAAACGTATATCTGGCTGCCGTGCGTTTGTATGTCAGTGACGCGCTATCCAACACTGCACTATTCAACAACGAATTGAACACGTGGTGCTTGTGACGTTGCCGTCCTGTTTTCGACCGTTCGCCGCACGGTTGCCTCACCGCGCGCTTTGTATGAAAAATACGATCGCCCGTACGCAGTACGACTAACGCACCGCATCCGCACCGCAGCAGGCCGTCAAAAAACGCATAAATTGAAAGCGCCCTAAAGCGTATATCTATCTATCTATCTCGAGTTATTTTTTTTTTGGCGTGAACTTCCCTTCGTATTTAAATAGTTTGATAATGATTTTGCTCGAATGGACTTTGCACCTCTTAATATCACGAGGTTAGGACTTTGCACAGTATCCATATCATGTTATTGTTTACAGATGTATAAAAGAAGTATCTTTTAGTACAGATAGCAGCATGAATCTTGAGCGCTCGGCGAAAGAGCGGGGATCGCTTTGCGCATCGTACAACATCGGCGAGCCAATCACTGTACAAGGATTGCACTCCCCGCCCCCGCATCTCCTTTCATACCACTAAAGAGACCCGATATTTCACTTCTGCGTGCTTCTCTTCTTCTTTCTGTGCGCAAGTAGAACTGTCGAAGTCAGCGCTCAAGATCCGTGCCGGTATCTGTATAATTATTCGTTCAATAAAAGTTTTTAGGCTCTGTGTAGGTATTATTTATTTAATAAATTCTTTTTGCACACAGAATTACGGAGACGGACTTATTGACTTGCGCCCAGCAGGGCCGAACCCTACTGGGGCCATGGTTGACTTTCGAAAGGGAAACCCGTGGTCTTGGAACGCAAAGGGCAACTGAAGGAACATGGTGTGGTTTTAGACAGTAAAAAAAAACCTTTACGAGATTATAATTGATATAATATACCCAATGAGAGTAATGCAAACATACTCGTTTGCGCATTATATCGTATGTCAAAACTTGTTATCTAAGACCTTAATGTTACCTGTGTCTACAAATTAATAAATGAATCTGAACCAAAATTTGTTAGATCAATGACCTTATTTATAGTAGTGATAATAACCTGCCGGAGTCTGTGTTTCCTGATAGCTACAACCTAGGGGTCTTTAAGTCAAGAGTGAATAGGTTACTTCTAGGCAAGCGTGCTCCATCGTTGACCACATCATCGCTTACCATCAGGTGAGATAGTGGTCAAAGGTGAGCCTATTATAATAAAAAAATATTATCATACTGAATTTCAAAATCAACCAGATTGATACAATTGAAATTTTATTAAACTTACAAAATAATATAGCATAATAATAGCATAATCAGCCTTTTTTAATGTTCCCACTGCTGGGACTCAGGCCTCCTCTCTAGGAGAGGGAATGGGCCGTAATCCACCACGCGGGCCCAGTGCGGGTTGGTTAACTAACAAATAGCAAATCGTATTTATTTTTTATTAACCGACTTCGACTGAGCATTGGTGCACTCGTAAGTCGGGTATATTACCACTCAGCGGTAATGCCCCCCCCCCCCCGACTTACGAGTTGTAGGTCAAACCCAACCAGGCGCATTACTTTGTGTAATATATTTCATCACTACTGCTCTCAAAACGGTGAAGGAAAACACACGATGTTTTCCTTCACCGTTTTGGAGCAGCACAAAGGAAACCGGCATGTCCTAGAACCAAAAAATCGAAGACACGTGACATTCACCAACCCGCACTGGGCCCGCGTGTTGGATTACGGCCCATTCCCACTCCTAGAGAGGAGGCCTGAGTCCCAGCAGTGGGAACATTAAAAGGCTGCCGACTTCAAAAAAGAGGAGGTTAAGTATATGTTTGGCTGTTTGTATTTTTTTATGTATGTTAAGCTTTATTTTTTTTTATCTCGGTCAATATGTACCGACTTTGAATTTTTTTTTATGGAAAGATTATAATTATACTCCTGAGTTGACCCCATAGAAATATTGTTATGGTCTGATGATGAACTCCTCATAGGATCATGGCAGAACTGTCGTAACAAGTAAAAATGCTTTTGTAGTCTTTATCTGACCGATTTTATAATGAAGCCGGTATCATCATAAATCATCAGTTCGATGTACCCTTTACCATTCTTCCTTCAATCAGTCACCAGAATTCTGTAATAAATCAATGTATCCTAGCCGTGTTTGAGATTATTAGAATTGTCATGAGATGCACTCTGGCTATCAGGTACCATTGAAATGAACTGATGATGGAGCCGAAAGGAGGAAGGTATTTAAGTTTGGCTGGGGGTACCACAACTAAAAAGTGTAAAATACAAAACTAAAAATAAAAGTTCCTATAATATTTTTGTCTCTTCATTATTTAACAGGGGTGTATACGGGGTCCCAATCAACACCTATCGGGACCCAAGCCAACCTCACCTGCACGTGGTGCACCCTGCTGATAAACGAACGAGGCTATGGCGACCCGCCAACACGCACTGGACCAGCGTGGCGGGTTATGGTCCAAACCCCCTCAAATGCATAATGCAACAAAAAACAGGCCCCACGTGCCCGGTGACTCCAGCGGTTGTGCTAGCGTGGACGGGCGTGGGCGCAGCCCTGGGGTCTGGGGTGCTAAGAATCTCCGGGCGGGATCGATCAACCGTCGACGACTGGACCTGGCGACGTACAACACGCGTACACTCCGGTCCGATGAGAAGATTGCCGAGCTTGAGGAGGAGTTGAGCAGGTTACGATGGAGTATTGTGGGATTATCCGAAGTCCGAAGACAGGGGGAGGACACGATAATCCTAAAATCTGGTAACCTGCTCTATTTTCGGGAGGGGGACCAGCAGTCCCAAGGTGGTGTCGGGTTTATCGTCCACAGGTCCCTTGTGAACAATGTGGTGAAGATCGAGAGCGTGTCGACCAGGGTGGCGTACCTTATACTCAGAATATCATCAAGATATTCGCTGAAGGTCATACAGGTTTACGCTCCGACCTCGACACACCCCGATGACGAAGTAGAGACCATGTATGAGGATGTATCCAGAGCCATACATGGTTATAAGACTCACTTCACCGTAGTCATGGGGGACTTTAATGCGAAACTGGGCAAACGAGACGGTGACGAGCTGCGAGTGGGGCAATTTGGATTTGGACGTAGGAACCACCGTGGACACCTACTGGCCAGCTTTATGGAGAGGGAGGGCCTCTACATGATGAACTCCTTCTTCAGAAAGCGTGAGCATAGGAAGTGGACCTGGCAAAGCCCTGATGGTGTAACAAAAAATGAGATTGACTTCATCATGTCGACGAAGAAGCAAATATTCAATGATGTCTCAGTGATCAATGCGGTGAAAACCGGAAGTGATCACCGCATGGTAAGAGGCACATTGAATATCAATGTCAAGCTTGAAAGATCTCGACTGATGAAGTCTACGCTCCGTCCTGCACAGATCCAGATCCAAAACTCCGAGAGCTTTCAGCTCGAACTTCAAAATCGTTTCGAATGCCTAGGAAGCTCTGTGGACGAATACAACGATGGGTTCGTGGAAACTGTCCATACGGTCGGGTCTAAATTCTATAAGACTCGTACAAATAAGAGCAAGAGGCTCACAGATCGAACTCTCCAGCTTATGAAGGAAAGGCGTGAGATGATTCTGCAATCTTCAGACGATGCGTGCACATATCGGCTGCTCAATAAACGGATCTCTAAGTCCTTGAAACGCGATATCCGTCACTTTAATACTGGAAAAATTAAAGACGCGATTGAGCGAAATAAGGGCTCCAAGGTGTTTGCAAGAGATCTGTCTATTGGGCAGAGCCAGCTCACGAAACTGAAGACCGAGGATGGCAGAGTCATATCCGCCAAATCGGAGCTTCTGGGAGAGATCGAGGCTTTTTATGGACAGTTATACACGTCAATCACAAAACCCACTACGAATCTAGCAAACGACCCAAGAGCTAGGTTGACCCGACACTATACCGAAGATATCCCGGACGTCAGCCTGTACGAGATTAGGATGGCTCTGAAGCAGCTTAATAACAACAAGGCACCGGGTGATGACGGAATTACAGCCGAACTCCTGAAGGCGGGTGGTAAACCGATCCTTAAGGCCCTTCAGAAGCTGTTTGATTCCGTCATATTCGAGGGAAAAACACCACAGGCATGGAGCGGAAGTGTGGTGGTACTCTTCTTTAAGAAGGGCGACAAGGCCCTGCTCAAGAATTATAGGCCCATCTCACTTCTGAGCCATGTCTACAAGCTGTTTTCCAGAGTCATCACGAACCGTCTCGCGCGCAGGTTCGACGACTTCCAGCCTCCCGAACAAGCCGGATTCCGAAAAGGCTTTAGCACCATAGACCACATACACACGCTACGGCAGGTTATACAGAAGACCGAGGAATATAATCTGCCTCTCTGCTTAGCGTTTGTGGATTACGAGAAAGCCTTTGATTCGATCGAGACTTGGGCTGTGCTGCAGTCTCTCCAACGGTGCCAGATTGACTATCGATACATCAAGGTGCTGAAGTGTTTGTACGAAAACGCCACTATGTCAGTCAGACTGCAGGACCAGACCTCGAAACCTATCCTCCTGCAGCGGGGTGTGAGGCAGGGAGACGTCATTTCTCCGAAACTGTTCACGGCCGCAATGGAGGATGTCTTCAAGGTTCTGGACTGGAGTGGATTGGGCATTAATGTCAATGGCGAGTACATCACTCATCTTCGGTTTGCCGACGACATAGTAGTCATGGCTAAAACTACGGAAGAGCTCAGCACAATGCTCAATGACCTCAGTAGAGCTTCCGAAAGAGTGGGTCTTAAAATGAACATGGACAAAACCAAAGTCATGGTAAATAACCATGTAGCACCCACTCCGATCAAGATCGGAGACTCTGCACTCGAAGTTGTAGACGATTACGTCTACCTTGGACAGACAGTCCAGTTGGGTAGATCTAATTTCGAGAAAGAGGTCAACCGTCGAATCCAACTCGGCTGGGCAGCGTTCGGGAAGCTGCGCGGTATCTTCTCATCCAATATACCACAGTGTCTCAAGACGAAAGTCTATGACCAGTGCGTGTTGCCAGTGATGACATATGGTTCCGAAACGTGGACGCTCACAATGGGCCTCATCAGAAGGCTCAAAGTCACCCAAAGGGCAATGGAAAGGGCTATGCTCGGAGTTTCCTTGCGTGATCGAATCAGAAATGAAGATATCCGCAGGAGAACCAAGGTTGCCGACATAGCGCGAAGAATCGCCAAACTAAAGTGGCAATGGGCAGGGCACATTGCTCGCAGAACGGATGGCCGTTGGGGCCGAATGGTTCTGGAGTGGCGACCGCGTACCGGAAGACGCAGTGTCGGAAGGCCCCCTACAAGGTGGACCGATGACCTGGTGAAAGTTGCGGGAATCCGATGGATGCGAGACGCACAGGATCGTTCGCTGTGGCGACGTTTGGGGGAGGCCTATGTCCAGCAGTGGACGTCTATCGGCTGAAATGATGATGATGATGATGATGATTATTTAACACCGACTTCCAAAATTAAAGTTATTTTGCACTTTTTAGTGTTTTTAGGGTTCCGTACCTCGAAAGTAAAAAACGGAACCCTTATAGGATCATTTTGTTATCCGTCTCTCTGTCTGTCTGTCAAGATCTTTTACCTCGGGAACGCGTGGAGGTATCGAGTTTAAAATTAAAACCATATACTCAAGTCCCTTGCAGCTGTGAAAAAATCAAACTTCTGAATTAACGAAAAAAAAAGATATGGCCATTTATGTCGCAAAAAGTCGTACATTTCGACACTCGTTGACCTAGAATCCTGTTTGGCATGAAACAAGGTCTCATAGCACAAGTATAAGAAAAAATCTTCGTAACTCAATTCGGGAATTGAACTGTTTTCATACGTAAGTTTGTACGGAACCGTCCTGAAAGTAGTGGAGTTTCTTGCACGTTCTTCTCCATAGAGATCTACGCTTTGGAACGTGTAATTTAGTTTCACTTTTTTTTTGACTGACCGACATTTTGACTATTCAAAAGTGCCTGTAATTGGTCTATTTGAAATAAACGTTTCTGATTTCTGAGTGACATTTGACACATAGCAATATACGACGGTATATATGACTAGCTTCTGCCATCGGCTTCGCCTGCTTGAAAGTAGGTTTCTCCATACTAACTTTGGATTCCCGTTTCATCCCTGTATGAGGTGAATTTTGGAAAATCCTCTCTTAGCGCTCGACTACGTCATAAAAGGAAACCTTGTGCCAAATTTCACGCTCACAGTCCCATTAGTTTCGGCTGTGCGTTGATATGTCAGTCAGTTTTTCCTTATAAACGTATATATATATATATATGTTACCAACCAAACAAAATTTTAGGATAAACTAGTTTCGCCTAGGCCAAGCCAGTTCTCCCTACACGCGCCAAGCCCCGCTCCACGGGGCTCTTAATTCTGGTTTGTTATAAAAAAAAATAACCACGAAGGTTAAGGCGGGAGCTCCGCTTCGCTCCGCACCCGCCTTAGCCTTCTAACCTAACCTGTCCATGTCAGGGTGCCCTAAAATTCCGATCTCGCGTCGCTCGCTCTTGGACTAACACCGCGGATTAGGCCTAGGCGAAACTAGTTCATCCTAAAATCTGGTTCGGCCGGTAACATATATAATTCTAAAAGTTCCCTTGCATTATGCTACATCATTATGCGCAGGGAATTTTCCGCGTTATCTCATGTTATAATATCTTCATCTCAGACATAATGTGACTGAAAGATAAATTTTGTTTAATGTTTAATATTGTAGTCATGTTAGTAAATAAATTTTTGTTTATTTTGTAGATTACTGTTTATACCATTGCTACAATGGTGGGCAGGACATCATTTTCATTTGGACCCCAAATGAAAATGATGCCCTGGCCCCCTAGCCAAGTTACGATCGTTTCGTTTGCGTCAAACGCCTCGAGTAGGCCACGCCTCCGATTCCTTTGTTCTGACGTCATCTCAACGCTCAGTCACGTGGTCAGAACAAAGGTATCGGAGGCGTGGCCTACCCAAAGCGTTCAACGCAAACGAAACGATCGTAACTTGGCTAGGAGGGCTGATTGGCCAAGCTCTGTTGGGCACCTACGGTTTTGCTGACATCTTTTCGTGGCACGCGTGGAACACTACGCGCTGTCGACGACTCGAGCTCAGTCCGGACGGTTAACGGACGGGCCAGACGGCTAGCTACCTAGTACTAATGTGAGTAAGATGGTCTTTTATTCTTTTCATTCTGATAAACGTCCCAATTTTTTTTCTATTTCATACAAAGCTTACTTATTCTTGCTCAATGTCTTCTACAGCCTATAGACCAGTGGTTCTTAACCGGTGGTCCGCGGACCACTGGTGGTCCCTGGAAGCATCCCAAGTGGTCCGCGGAGCCATCCTAATAAATAAGAATGGTCGGGAATAGATCTTTAGGAATTTTGGAGCCAAAAGTCAATTTCTTTACAAAACTTCGAGACGTTGATATTCGTTACCTACCTTTATTTTCATCGATATATCTATGTGAGCAGTTTTTCTTGGCGCTTCTGATTATTAAAAAAAGCACCTAAATCGGTTGGATACCACTGCCAATATGCTTTTGGCTTTGAGTAGCACTGAACCAAAGATTCAGAAGTTAGTAAAGAGTATGCAGTCACAGAAATTGCATTAAAATCGTAACTGTAATGTCGTAAAGAAAATTAAAATACTGAGGGCTTTAAATAATTTTATGCGTGTTTTATTTATATATGAATTGAAACAACCGTTCATTTATTTACATTTAGGTACTTTATATTAACTACAAACTAATTAATCAACTTGGTGGTCCACGGCAAGACAAAAATTTTGTCATATGGTCCCTCATGACCATAAGGTTAAGAACCACTGCTATAGACTATGCGAATTTCTATTTCCTAGATACTATCGAGTTACTTCTAAACAAACTGGAGCGACTGCAGAATTTTTGCATCCATTTTAGCTTTGGCCTCCACTAATCATCATCTTCCTGCCCTTGTCCCATCTTATTTGGGGTCGGCACAACATGTTTTTTTCTTCCATTCTATCCTGTCAACCGTCATGCTATCACTAACTTCCTTTTCTTTCATATCACTGTTCACACAATCCATCCATCTTTTCTTTGGCCTCCCTCTCCCTCTCCACCCATCCACATGTATACTCATAACTCTTTTAGTAACATGCGTTTCATCTCTCCTCTTTACATGACCATACCAAGACAAACGATTCCCTTTCAACTTTTCAGTCACTGGCGCCACTTTCAAACTTCCTCTAATATACTCATTTCTCACTTTATCCATTCTCGTCACACCACACATCCATCTCAACATTCTCATCTCCGCTACATGCAATCTTTTTTCATCCGTCTTTTTCACAGCCCAACATTCTGATCCATACAGTATGACAGGTCTTATCACGGACTTGTAGATTTTACCCTTCAACTTGGGGGGCATCCGTGGGTCACAAATTGTTCCAGTGACCTGTCGCCATTTCATCCATCCTGAATTGATCCGATTTGATACGTCTCGGTCTACCTCGCCATCTCCTTGGATAAGCGACCCGAGGTACCGAAAGTCGGAGCAGATTGGTATGGGCGTTCCAGCGAGAGCTAAGGGCATAGGACCGGAGAGACCACCAAAATCACAGAACAAGTACTCGGTTTTCGTTCTGCTCAATTTTAAGCCAACACTCTCCAGTCTGTGCCACCACACCTCCAATTTGCTCTGGATCTCTAGGCCACTCTCGGCAACCAGCACAATGTCATCGGCAAACAGCATACACCAGGGAGCCTCTTCCTGGATGCCCGACGTCAGAGCGTCCATTATCATCAGGAAGAGGTAAGGGCTGAGGGCCGACCCTTGATGTAAGCCGACAGCCACACTGAAGCTGCCAGTGTTGCCCACTGCAGACCGGACTTGGGTACTGCATTGGCTGTACATCGCTCGGATCAACTGCACATACTTCCCAGGCACACCTTTCTCCTTAAGGGCCCACCACAGAACCTCACGAGGTACCCGGTCATATGCCTTTTCGAGGTCAACGAATACCATGTGCAAGTTTTTATGCGCACCTCTGTATTTCTCGCACAGCTGGCGTATAGCAAAAATGGCATCCGTTGTACCCCGACCAGGCATAAAACCGAATTGGTTCTGTGAAATTTCACTCTCTTCTCTTAGCCTCCTTTCAATAACTTTCTCCCAGGCTTTCATAGTATGTGACATTAGCTTTATTCCTCTATAATTGTTGCATTCAAGCACATCACCCTTGTTTTTAAAGATGGGCACCAGGGAACTGTTGCACCACTCAACAGGTATGGCTTCTTCCTGCAACAACTTATTGAAGAACAAAGCTAACCACATCCATCCATCCACTCGCAGCAACTTCCACACTTCGACTGGTATTCCGTCTGGACCAATTGCCTTACCATTCTTCATTCCATTTATAGCTATTCTGACTTCATCCATACTAATCATTCTCACTAAACCCACGTTCACTGGTTTGCTCTCTAAAATCCCATTCCAGTTGTTTTCCTCATTCATCAGTCTTTCAAAATAGTCCTTCCACCTCTCTTTGATTTTACTATCTTCTGATAGAATCATGCCAGTTTCATCCCTTATACATCTTATCTGACAAACATCTCTCGCATTTCTCTCTCTTGCTCTAGCAAGCCGGTATAGATCTTTCTGGCCTGCCGGACTATCTAGTGTGTCGTATAGTTTGTCCTGTGCTTTTGCTCTCGCTATTGCCACGGCTTTCTTGGCTTTTTTCTTTAAAGCATCATATTCACTTTTTTTTGCAGACTTTAAGCTAGTGTTTTCCGGATCTATACGCTGCCATTCCTTAAATTTCCTCTTTTTTTCTTTCAACACATTCTGTATATCTATCGACCACCACCATGTATCCCTATCTATTGTACCCTTTCCTCTCGTCTCTCCCAAAATATCTTTCGCTGCATGTCTAATACACTCAGCAATCTCATTCCAGCTTTCATTTATACTTCGATCATTCATGTCTCCCATTTCTATCATTTTGTCCACCACTCGCTCTCTCAATTTCTTCGCACAGTCACTCTTCTCTAGCATATGCCATTTTATTTTAGGAGGAGGACGCTCTTTGCTTTTTTTGTTATGTGTCTTGACTACTGACACCATAACCAGGAGCCTGTGCTGTGAGACTAGGTCTTCTCCTGGCAGCACTTTGCAGTCTTTGACGTACTTTAGTTGGTTACGCCTAACCAGGAAATAATCTATTTGCGTCTTGTGGTTACCGCTTTTGTACGTGACCAGGTGTTCGTCTCCTTTCTGGAACCAAGTATTGGCTACTGCCAGGTCAAATGCAGTAGCGGATTGCAGCAGCGTCTCCCCTTCACTGTTCCGACTTCCAAAACCCCATCCACCATGTACTCTTTCATAAACACCTCTCATTCTTCCTACATGTCCATTAAAGTCACCTCCAACAATCAATTCCTCATGTACAGAGATGGCCATTAAAGCTCTATCAAAATCCTCCCAAAACTTCTCTTTCACCGTTTCATCGCATCCTACTTGTGGTGCATACACACTAACTATATTCAACATTACATTCTCTAACATAATCTTCACAACTATGAGCCTATCATTAATCCTTTGTACTTCCATCACGCTTTCTTTCAATTTGCTGTCTAACACTATTCCTACACCATTTCTTTTACCATCACTTCCACAGTAATAAAACTTATATCCCTCACCAATTTCTCTCGCTTTTGTTCCTCTCCATTTAGTTTCTTGTAAACACGCCACGTTTATTCGTCTTCTTTTTAATACATCCGCTAACTCTCTGGCCCTTCCAGTCATTGTTCCTACATTCCAACTTGCATACCTCAATCTCATTTCCCGAGCTAGCTTCTTACGTTGCCCCCGCCCGGGATGGTGCAAC
Organism: Mythimna impura; assembly: GCA_905147345.3. Classification (NCBI taxonomy): domain Eukaryota; kingdom Metazoa; phylum Arthropoda; class Insecta; order Lepidoptera; family Noctuidae; genus Mythimna; species Mythimna impura. Next base: position 27,508,811 of record LR990351.1, on the reverse strand, counting down.
AACCCTAGTCCATTTCCCACAGGAGCCGGGTGCTGCCCCTGCGCGTCGCCTGTGGGGTACGCCCTAACCCTATCGCGCATTCCATTTATACTCATCATGTTGTAAGAGATATGGCTACTGTTTTACAGTCGGCCGCCTGCCTGACACTAACCCTCTTTGGGAATGCTGTTGCTGGTGGTTTACCCGCCACCACGCGGTGACCTGGGGTGCTTAACAGTCTCAAAAATGTCCCTTAGTCGCCTCTTACGACACCCACGGGAAGAAATGGGATGGTGCTATTCTTTACGTCCGACACCATACAGTACTAATACGAACTTAATAAAAATATGTTCGTATTAGTGGAGGATTATGTTGAATTTTTCGGACCAGATTAAGTTGGTTACGAATTCGGCGTCGGCAAGATACCCATATTCTAACCCCTCTATATGCTATAATACACTACCCTAATGCTTCTCGATATCTTTGTGAACGCTTACAGTATCTACCTCACCCCGAGAGGTATTCTCTGTCACACTACCACTTCTCTTCATCGAAGATGACTCCGCCTCACTCTTCCAGCCACTATGTTGGTTCCTTATCTGTAAATAACTGTAGTGCTGCTCTGGAACTCTTTCCCAAACTCCCTTCGTGGCAGATCTTCTCTAGATGTCTTTAATAGTAGAGAATAATAGGTTTTTTATTAGGGTTCCGTACCTCAAAAGGAAAAAACAGAACCCTTATAGGATCATTTTGTTGTTTGTCCGTCCGTCCGTCCGTCCGTTTGCCTGTCTGTCTGTCTGTCAAGACCCTTTATCTCGGGAACGCGTGGACGTATCGAGTTGAAATTAAAACCATTAATTAGGTCTCTTAAAGCTGTGAAAAAATCTAACTTCTAAGTCAACGGAAAAAGATATGGCCGTTTATGTCACAAAAAATGTACATTTCGACACTCAAGGGAACCAAAATTCTATAGTACTTTCCGTTGACCCAGAATCCTGAAATTTTAAATAAAGCAAGGTCTTATAACACAATTAAAGGAATAAATCTGAAAACAGAAAATTTGTTGTTACGTCACAAAGAAAATATAATTTGCAATTTGGAAAAAAAATCGAGACTCCAATCAGGAATTGATCTCTTGACATAGGTACCTAAGTTTGTACGGAACCCTCAGGGCGCGAGTCCGACTCGAACTTGTCCAGTTTTTTTCTTGTATTTTTTTTTTTACAAATTTGCTGAATTGAGCCTAAGACCACACTCTCAGCAGCCGGGTTTGAGATCTCTGAGTAACACAGACAATTGTGGAAAGTCTAATAAATCGAAGGGAGTAAATGGATTTTCCCAATAAGTACTCAAATGAGTATACATTTTCTTCTAAAACAATAAATCTACGCGAATATTTCATCATTTCTATAAATAATTACGACAATTATCTTAATATTTACTTTCGTAAAACAACAAAAGCATTGTTGATTTACGAAATGTTGACATGCAGGTTAAGTCTGGTAAACTAAGGTATCTTTTTGGGTAAACTATATTTCTAAGTTATTTGTAAAGAATCGACGTCATTAGTTGTAGCTGATGGTATTGTTTATTGTATTATCTATATATATAAAAGGAGAAACTGTCTGACTGACATATCAACGCACAGCCTAAACAAAGCTTCCTTTTATGACGTAGGCGAGCACTAAGACAGGATTTCCCAATATTCACCCTCTAAGGGGATGAAACGGGTCTCCAATTTCGTATGGAAAACCTACTTTCGCGCGAGCGAAACCGCTGTCAGAAGCTAGTATTATATATATCTTTTTACTATATACTAGCTGTCCCCGCGGCTTTGGCTACTGCTTCGCTTTCGTGGGTCGAAGCGTGATGTTACATAGCCTAAGTGTACTTTCTTCATGAACCTAGCTATCCCATACATAAAGACTTTCCTAATCCAACGGGTAGTTCCAGAGATTGAAGAAAGAAAGAAGAAAGAAAAACATATATTTGTGACTCGCACGGGACACATAAAATAAAAATAAAAAAGTTAACTAAACTATAAATAACTTAAAATAAAAATTAAACATTAAAAATAAATACAAATAATAAAAAAGACCTGCGCGAGGCCAAAAAGGCTCCTATCGGCCGGCATATTCTGTGATATATAAGGACCGGCAACTAACTAAAATCTTTTATTTTAAATGTAGGGACAATAGAATGTTAAAATATCATCGTTATATTTTTATTGTACAAAAATATCACAAATTCACATCACTTATTTTGAAACAGATTTTCTATCCGGCGGCAAAAACAGCGACACTAAGACACCACCTGAAATAAAAAGCTCGAATTACTAAAATATTCCAGATTTTTAGTTTATATATATAACAGAATGTAACTATAATATACTTATAAACAATTAAATATCAATATTATAAAGAAAGATTTGTTTTTTTTTGTTTGTTTTAAGAAGACCTATTTTAAATATGCTATTTTTATAAATTCGTCATTCCAACACGATCCCATTGCCATTTTGCTAAAAGTTCGTAATCTGTTAATTCATAATGATCGATCATTGATTGGTCAATGGTCTCGTAATACAGTAGTGGTAGAATGACAATATCGAGCTTATTATAAGCAATGACTGCACAATGATGGTATCAAAGGAACTGTCAAAATTTTTGCGAATTTTATTATACGTGAGACACTCATTTATCAATATTTACGAGATTACCATTCTATACCACTTCTTTCAATGGAGTGTCAGTGGTTGACCATTGGAAAGTCATAATGGCGCCATTATATTAGTAGATTACCAAACTTGTCAAAATCAACAATTATGAAATCAATGATCCTGACACTATTGTAATAGCAGACTAGAGGCCCTGGCAACAATACCGCAGTTCTGGCAACAATACCGAAGCCCTAGGACTATAATCACACCTACCACTTCAGCACTGGTCGTATCCAACGAATGGCTTGATAGTTTTGCGAGACCCCATTTATTTTGAAAGAAATCAATTTTTCGACGTGAACATTATGAGGGAAATTAAGATACTTACTTATCGAAAGCAGAGATATGCAGTAGAAGGTCAGCTCGCAGTAGCTGGTGATGAGCATCCCGATCACATTGACTCCCATAAATGACACCAGTCTGGCTACCATCATACCTAAACTGGTTACGAGACCCCTGGAACACAAGAATGAGATTAAAACTTATTTGTAATATGCGTATAACATGATGCAAAAGAGTCTCCATGGAGTTTCTTCCACATTCTTCTCCATAGAGACCTACGCTTTGGAATGTGATATAAGCATCATTTTTCTAACTGACTGACTATTCTTGACCATTCAAAAGTGCCTGTAAATGGTTTATCTATATATATAAAAACGAAATACCACTCACTGATTAATCACAAAATCTCAGAAACTGTAACACCTACAAGCTTAAAATTTGGCAGGTAGATTCCTTATAGGGTGTAGACATCCGCTAAGAACGGATTTTACGAAACTTTACCCTAAGGGGGTAAAACGGGGGTTGGAAGATTGTATGGAGATATCCGCAGGAGAACCAAGGTCGCCGACATAGCCCGAAGAATCGCCAAACTAAAGTGGCAGTGGGCAGGGCACATTGCTCGTAGAACGGATGGTTGATGGGGCCGAAAGGTTCTAGAGTGGCGACCGCGCACCGGAAGGCGCAGCGTTGGAAGGCCTCCCACAAGGTGGACCGATGACCTGGTGAGAGTCGCGGGAGTGCGGTGGATGCGAGACGCACAGGATCGGTCGTTATGGAGACGCTTGGGGGAGGCCTATGTCCAGCAGTGGACGTCTTTCGGCTGAAATGATTATGATGATGGTGGAGAAATCGACTTTTACGCGAGCGAAGCCGCTGGCAGAAGCTAGTTAGAAATAAATGCTTTGATTGACTGTACAAAAAAAGTACTCACCTATGACACGTAGGATACAGATCCACAAAATATCCAGCCACACATCCAATTCCCAAAGCAGTCGTCTGCACCAGGGTAAAGAATACCAAGTTAGCCACCGGTTTCTTCAAGTTGACCAGGGATGAGCTGACTCCGGAGACAATCAGGATAGATATGAGGAGCAGGCGAGGTCGGGAGGCAAACTTAGAGATGGCAATGTTGATGAGGAAGTAGAAGAGGCCGCAGACCATGCCAGTGTAGATTGTGTTCGTTGAGATTGTGTCGTCACATGTGTACTGAAAAGAAATGATATATATAATTAAAAATATATATATGTCGGAGAAGTCAATAGTACGGAAGCTTGAGAACGAATGAACGGGCTAAGTGAAAAATGACACATGTCACTTTGACAGAATCCGCGCTGACGTTTGCACGAACCGAGCAGATAAAGGTGCCGACCGCAGAGATGCGGTGCTCTTTCCTCTGTCGGCTGCCGTGCGTAGAACGTCTAGTCTCAGGGACTGTCTCAAGGCTCGTTGTGTGAAGTGAATGCCTAAAGCTTGCATCATAATAAATCAGTTGTGTGATCTGGAATAGTTTGTTTATTGCTCGATACCCAGCCATCGCCCACAAAACAGAGTGCCTGGACAGAGCTTCCATGATGATCGGCATCCTGAGCCGACATATTATATTCTTTTGTCATTAATTTACTCAATTTAAAACAAGTTTAAAAGGACTCTTGCCGACCCGTCAACTTGAGCAAGGTTTAAAAGCTTGTTGGTAATAATAAAAATAAATTCAGCCGAAAATAGAACCTCCTCCTTTTTGAAGTCGGTTAAAAAGAGAGAACACCTAAACGCTCTGTTGGCGTTCGGTAATTTAGTTATTCACTCGAATATTACAGAAAACTTGTTACAGGAAATTCGTTTTTTTTTTTTTAAACCTTAAAGTTTTTGGAAAACATTTTCGTCATTCAGAATCTGAATACCTACGAGTATATCCAAATTTTGAATGCCGAAAATGTTCCAATGCGCAAGGTTTCTATAGTTATATTTTTTACTTTTTTTAATTTATGAGTACTTACATTAATAATAATAATAATTTATTCAACATTTTCAGTTTCTCATATTTCTCTTAATCTAAAATTTTTCACAGACAATTAATAGCAAACTGCTTAAGAGATAGCGTTGACGACTGCACTAGCATGAACTGTGACACAGTCGACAGCGTCCTCCTCCCTATTTATTATAATTTTAATACAATTAAATATTAATATTATAATTTAATACAATTTTATTTAATATTTCCAATTTGTTGCATTTATCACATTATGCATAAGCATAGCATAGCATGGCATAATCAGCTTTTTAATGTTCCCAATGCTGGGACTCTGCTGGCCTCCTCTCTCTAGGACGACTGGGTCGTAATCCACCACGCGGGCCCAGTGCGGGTTGGTGAATGTCACACGTCTTTGAATTTTTGGTTCTAGGACATGTCGGTTTCCTCACGATGTTTTCCTTCAGCGTTTTGAAAGCACATTATGAAGGGCCAAATTTCACGCAACGGATTAGTTTCACATAAAGAACAACGGCCAGGAAATTGTTGATGAAATTATTATGTGTTTACATATGTCACCATGATATATACCGGCGAAATAATTTACTAAGTTTTATGAAATCAAGCTAAAATTTTCATAATTGGAAACTGAGTTGACTAGATTTTTTTATGATAATAAATAATCATGGCTTTTTTTAAAACAGTGTCAAAAATGATTTATTTCAAAAGAGAAAAAAAAACATGCGGATGAAGTCGCGGGCATAAGACAGTGATCTACTTAATAGACCGATCTATCTACCCATCTTGTACAGTGAATCAGTGAAATCTGTAGTGTTACGGTTGGTATCTATACATATAACGTGTGACTACGGCTTTTCTTTTTTTTCTGTTCTTGTTTCTCCAGTAACCTTGTTTATTTCAACATCCTGAAAATCTTGTTTCATACTTTTTGAGCATCATTTTTTTTTTGTCGTAGTCGGGTTTAAGTTCTTTTTTTTTACAAATGATATCAAACACGGTGTATTTATCTTCACGTTTTTTTAACACATGACTTTTTGTCCACTAGAGGGCGTCACTTTAAATTTGAGCAATATTTTCGAAATGTACAAGTGAAGCCCTGTCAAATGATACTAAACACGGCATATTTATCTTTTTTCTTTTAAACACAATACTTACTTTTTGTTCGCTAGAGGGCAGCATATTGAGTTTTGTGACACATCACGTAGCCTAGGACAATTAAGCCGGTTCTAAAGATACGTCATTTGTCCAGTTCCGATAAGGAGTTTAGGAGCTATGAGGGAACAGATGAACATACACACATACATAGCCTGTCAAAATCATAACTCCTCCGTAGTCGGGTAAAAAGGAAGAAAAATATCACTATCTAAATACAAACCGATACAGTTGCAGGTGAAGATACAGTTTGACTGTATATCCTGTCGCAGAAGCTTTGGGCCGTCTTCTGTTCTTCAGAGAATGAGTTGAAGAAGAAGTTCACCATCGTCGGGAACCACATCATGAACATGTTGTTCCTGAAAGTAAAGTATTGGTGAATACTTAAGGGATTGGACTAAGGTATATTTATAGGTACCTCTATATACGATTTTTATTATCTATGGTATAAAGTAAAAATTTTGCTTTTGTAATTTTTTATCTATTCTTAATAAATAATTAAGAAATTCAGTAGTCAAATTTACTACTAATTTTTTTAAGATTTTAGGATTCAAAATTGTTAGTACACCGTAACTTTAAGTTTCAGAAGTGCAAACTCCCCTAACATAGGTAATTTTTGTTTAAAAGGTCTGTAGTGACATCTATGGCGTCATAAAGAAACTAAACCACGAATTCCTGCATCGCGCAATTGAGAGTTCTTCGCGCGATTTGAACATATAGAACCGTCCAAAGTCATCTATCGGGCAGTTGCCCACACCAGTCATAACACCCATCTCATCGGAGTATCCTCCCTTTTCAACGGAGGTATGTAGGACTTTACACACTGTTCCGCATGTCTCCAAACTGGTGCCCCCGACGTAATAGGAACAATCTGACTTCAACCACTAGATGCAGTACTTAATTTGTGAAAGGAATAGTACATTTGGATACAAGTGGAGAAAGTTTGTCATTGCGACCGAGGCAGAATTCGCACGAGCCGTAAGCGGCTCGGCTGCAGGGACAAATTTGCACGTGTATCAAACGACTTTTTGAAATGAATAAACGGGGGTTGACCGGCGACTCGAGGGGGTCGACGCGCGCCCAGCCTGATGCGATACATGTAATAACATTGTGGTGGGGGAGAGCACGCGCACTTTTCTGCACTAGTGCGGAAAACAGTCTATTGCGTGCCTAAAAGTGGTGGAAAAAGAGCGGGTTTTCGATTAAATGTATTGAAACAGTACATTTTGATACAAGTGCAGAAAGTTTGTCATTGCGACCGAGGCGGAATTCGCACGAGCCGTAGGCGAGTGTGTTACTTATACCACCAGTCTTTTGGGTACATTACCAGTCGAGTGTGTACCAGTCGACTTCGACGTGGAGGAGTTTTTGACGCCATATTTTAGTTTGTTTTAATTTGTTTACGGTTTTTATTATTATTATTAGTGTGATTATGATTAGTTAAGTATTTTTGTATAATTTGTTCGTACATAAATTAAAAAAATAACCTTACCATTTTATTTTAAACTGTATCAATCTAATCAACCCTCACAACATTTTTATTTTATAAGGAATCAACTCACTATTTTAATTTAACACAGAATGTAAACAAAAATAGAAGGAGTTATTTACTCAGCTGAGCTCAGATGCTCACGTGAATGGATATTTATGAACCTACGGTGTTTCGAGAATTTTCTCTTTTACACACGTGTATAAAAGTAGAAATTCTGGTTGCTCCTACAAGATTTATTAAAGCAAGCACACACTTACGTGCTGCAACATAGTGATATTAGAAAGAACAGCTGCAAGGTCCTCCAGAGCAGCGGAGGCTTGAATATTGGCATTGTATGCTCTGCTATTGACTTCCAGAAGTCACTGCTTGGCTTAATTTCCGTGTCTGAAATTAGTATGTGTTTCACCTGAAAGTAATTAATTTTAAGTTAATAGTGAACTCACTATAAGGAATTTATTTATTTGTCTCAGGACCCTATACTCCATTCACGATAGCAATAGATAAAAGAGGTCAGGTGTGCACAACATTTATTTTTCGAGTTATATTCAAACAATTTTAATAAATAATGGTTTCAATATATAAAATAATTAGATAAATTTGATTATTGTAAGGTAAATATTAAACACTAAGATAAGTGATTAATACACTGCTTACCATCAGGTGGGATCGCAGTCAAGCACTGGTTTATATCAATTACTGGTTTATGACAAAAGTTTTATTATAAATTATTAAGAAATAAAAAGTATAAATTTGATTTAAGGAACACAAAGACTGATTTGTAATAAATAGAAATTTAAATTAGAACAAAAACAAACAGACAAGTATATAAAGTTATGTTTATTGCTACTTAGCAACACGTTGACAATACTGTTAGATAAGGCGTTTAAAAGAATCGTCTAAAAAAATTAAAGTCCTTTTCATTTTTATGTTGACTAAAATTAAAAACATAAAAAAATACTTTTCATATTTGAATTCTCCTGAACTATTTTCAATTATGGTAGCCAATCTCACGCAGGATATAATATATCATAGCGCACAAGCGTGTTCGCAAACACAGATGGGACGGCAAACCGACTTGACCGGAGATAGAGATGAAAATGAATGACTTAATATTACTACCCACCGGATACCCATCCTTCTTCCCACCATTGGTTTTGTAGATCCTCTCCAACACCTCCAAAGCCTTGACACATTCCCCTCGACTGGCCAAAAACTTGGGACTCTCATGTAAGAAGAAAATGAACAGGCCTCCTATTCCTTGCGGTAACGCCAGGACAAGGGTGAAGAGACGCCAGGATCGGAAGTTCATGCCAAACCAGGGTAATGGAAGATTAAAGGTTAGAGGTAGAATGAAATATGCTAAGCCTGGAAGAGAAGAAATTAAAGCTTTAATTGATTGTATTTATCCTAATCGTATTTTTGCTTATCAAAATTGTCATGGGATGCATTTTGACCATAAATGAAAAAAATTGCTGAGAGAAAATTCAACGTTGCTGCTCGTTTTTGTATATGAATTTTCTGATCCCTGTGACACACCTGTTTCTTCTTTGAGTATTAAAATGATTCAATAACTTATCCCACTCTAGGGTGGAACGAGAGGACATGTCAGACTTTAACTGACTAAATTCCATCCTTTGTTGCCCTTGCACTTGTGTCTTTATATTATGAGGCCGCATTTACTCTTTCAAATGTTTCCCCAAATATGTATAACCTATGTTAAATTTTGGTAATTTCTAATTTTTTTTTTTATTAATTATAGGCACGCGTTTGACCACCATCTGACCTGATGGTAAGCGATGATGTGGTCGACGATGGAGCACGCTTGCCTAGAAGTAGCCCATTCACTCTTGACTTAAAGACCCCTAAGTTGTAGCTATCTATTATACAGTCAGGGATCAAAAGTGCAGTTGCACTCTACCAATGCTAAAGTGTGTAAAAATTTTCTGTTGTCGAAGTTCAATAGTCCACAACTAGTTTATTCAATAGGTACTTTAGATTCCATGCTACCAATTAAATCAGTCATGAACCATTGACCCTCTTCTACAAAGAAATTTTAGACATTTTAGCATTGTTAAGGTGGAACTGCACTTTTGACCCCTTGTACATAAAAACATAACATAATACACAGCGATTTGATAATTCATGTACAATTAAGAATTAAGAACTATAAAAATCTATCCCCTTTTACGGGAAGCTCAAAATAAATTGATTACTCAACTGTATTACTTACTAAAGGCGACCAGCTCCGAAGCCAAGTTGAAGGAATTCAGTATTTGCAGGAACTTGCATCTATGTATCACTCCGGTGCATTCGCCCAGTATCGTCATGCTAAGAGTGTAACTTGCTGTAGAGCTGAAACGAGCGTTACATTTATTATACCTATTACACTGGTCGACATCAAAAGTAGAGCTAAAGAATTTCAGGTCCTAACATAATTAAACATGGTGAATCAAAACACGTAGTCCTATTAAATTTCGATGCAATTCCTTATGTGAGGCAAAACTAAAGGCAAACCATATTTTTGGCTGTTTAAAGAGAACAACAAGTCAAGAGTGAATAAGCTACTTCTAGGCAAGCGTGCTCCATCGTCGACCACATCATCGCTTACCATCAGGTGAGATAAATAATAATAATAATATTTTTTTATTATCCACAAATACACAGTTATTACATGAGGAGATATTGTTTCCAATAAAAACTGCAATGTGTAACACAGATTAACGACCTCTGGCACCCAAGATGGTGGTCAAACGCGAGCCTATCATTAATAAAAAAAAACATTCTAGAGATACCAAGATATGTTACCGGCAATCTGAATTATCCAGTATTCTATACAATACCTAGGCAATGTATAGAATACTTAAAACGTATATGTAATGTAATATGAAATGTTATTTATTTTATATTTTGCCTAGGTATTCTATACAATACCGAATACGCAGCCGGTAATGTGTTTAAAAGACGAAAGTAGGGAAGGAAGTGACGTAATTTTAGGGCAACCCGTTGCGGACCGGTAAGGTTAGAAGGCTAAGTACATACTTGTAAGTAAAATTACATTATGTTACTTCTAGCCAGAACAATTTTTTTTTTCACGTTAATTTTATTATGTATAAGTACTCAGGTTCTATTTCTGTCCGCCGGGTTTAAGGTTGGTTCGGGGTGCTCTAATATTACATCAATTCCTTCCCTGTCTTTTACATTATTTTTGAGTATAGAACATGTTTCATTTGCCCGTCATTTTATAGGTAGGTTGGTTAACATTGATCAGACCAAAATCTATTTATTTTACACATTGCCGGGGGACCAGCAGGTATTCTATACAATCCCTAGGAATTGTATACATTAACTAGATAAAGTATGCAATGGACAATAATATTCATAATATTTGTTTCATACATTGCCTGGACGCCCCAGGTATTTTATACATTGCTTAGGTATTGTATAGAATACCTAAATTATACAGATTGTCGGTAACCGATATATTCTTTATTGTATACCTTACAAAAATACAATGCGTGTGCTGTGAGCTTAAAAATTAATATATCTAGATTCTGTTATTTAAATGCCGAGGGTCATTTCAACGTCACGGTATCACCGCAGAAACAGGAATGTTCGAAAAATTTACCGTAGCTCTAAATAACAATCCGTCGAATCCGACTCGGTTTGACAGCGTTCGGGAGGCTGCGCGGTATCTTCTCGTCCAACATACTATAGTGTCTCAAGACGAATGTCTATGACCAGTGCGTGTTGCCATTAATGACATATGGCTCCGAAACATGGTCGCTTACAATGGGCCTCATCAGAAGACTTAAAGTCACCCAAAGGGCAATGGAAAGGGCTATGCTCGGAGTTTCATTGCGTGATCGAATCAGGAATGAGGATATCCGCAGGAGAACCAAGGTAAGGCAAAGACATAGCACGAACAATCGCCAAACTTAAGTGGCATCATCAGAAGGCTCAAAGTGGTGACTTAAGCCTTCTGAGCGGGAACCGATCACTTATCCGATTTTTTTTTAATAGATTTTCATTTTACCGAAAACTATTGGCCGACGTCTTTTTTGATATATGCATTATTTGACATATTTTTAGTTCACCGAAGTACCATGTGTCATAAGTAGGTATTATTTTACCAAACTATGTTTCGTCGATTTACAAAATAACTTTTTGCTATTGGCCGAAGCCTTTTTGGTGATGATGAAATCACTTAGTTAAAGACGTTAGAGCTGCCCAGTTTGTTTGTCCACAATACATCCAGTTTTTCCCTACTTAATGTAATTGTGGACCTCCAAAAGTTGCATAGATTTTGGCAAAAAAGAGAATATTAGTTTTATAGGAACCGAATTCAGAACCTGCAGGTTTCTAAAGGATCATGGCATAGTTCCGAACAAAATTTTGTTGGCACATTTTTTAGCGTATAGTGATGAAAAATACACAAAAGTATATACGAAACGAAACGAAACAAACACAACACGGATTCACTCTCTACTCTGTTCCTTTACTATCATAGTCCATGTTCCGATGGGACGGTTATCTGACACCACCGGAGAGACAGGACCAACAGTTTTAAGTACTTTCCCAGGCACGGACCTCCGTACCTCGGAAAGCAACGTTTCAAAATTGGTAAGATTACTTTGATCTTCGTTCAAGTGAAAAAGGCATTTGGTATAGAAAAATCCATTCACAACCTTCATATTCACCGTGGCTTAATAAGTGTTTTATTACCAGGGAGGACTTAACCATAATAATTAGGCTTCGTTCGGGTCATATGCCTCTCAATTAATTCGGTTTTATGATGAAAAAGTTAACTTCACCTATTTGCAGTACATGTAACGAAGACGAGGACACATATCATATTTTAATGAGATGTGTCCGAAATCAATCGCTCAGAACACAAATTGGCGCGCTCAATATTAATTTATCAAATCCTGTTTCAGATAAAATATTAAATAATCACATATTATTTATAGGGATTATTTAAGTTTGCTCTGAAAAACCAACCCAAAACCTAACTGTATTTTTATTATTTTTTATTTTTTAAGTATTATATTTGTATACCAACAGAGTGACATATTCACACTAGCGGAAAAACTCTACGTTGGCAAGTTGGTGGCGTGACACCTGTCACACCACCAACTTCCAAATCCCGGACTGCTGCAGAGTAATTCCTAATGGAAAATTCTAATAGCACTTTTTGCCCGACCCTGGAACCCTGGACTCCATGCTCAGCAGTCGTGCTAGGGATCACGACACCAACGAGGCAGTAAAAAAAAACTGAGGGTTCCGTACAAACTTTCCTATGATAATTGTTCAATTCCCGAATTGAGTTACGAAGATTTTTCCGGATCGCAAAAAAAAATTTGTGTTACGTCACAATTTTTATTTTACGATCCGGTAAAATCTTATACTTTAGAGTTTTCAGATTTTTTTCCTTGTACTTGTGCTATGAGAACTTGCTTCATGCTAAATTTCAGGTTTCTAGGTTAATGGGAAGTACCCTATGAATTTTGATACCCTCGAGAGTGTCGAATACACGTTTTTTTGCGATTTAAACGGCTGTATCTTATTTTTTTCGTAAACTTAGAAATTTGATTTTTTTACAGCTTCAAGGGACCGTAGACCTGTATATGGTTTTAATTTCAACTTGATACCTCCTCGTGTTCCCGAGATAAAGAGTCTTGACATTGACAGTCAGACAGACGGACAACAAAGTGATCCTATAAGGGTTCCGTTTTTTTCTTTTGAGGTACGGAAACCTAAAAATGAGACAAGTAAGTATACATACAAACTATTTCCAATTAGTTTGACGACCAGCATGAATTGCCAACTGGGAGCAAAACTGCTGACTGCAGCGAAGACGAATCCCACGGTAGTGGACAGCAGCAAGGCTCGACGTCTTCCATGCGTGTCTGCGTAGTACCCCCAGGGAAACGCAAAGAGGAAACCTGGAAAATACACCACAGAACATATAAAGATTCAAAGATTCAAGATTCAAAGCATTTTATTTCAAATAAACCATTTACAGGCACTTTTGAAATGTCATGAAGTCAGTCAGACAGAAAAAAAAAATGATGCTAATTCAACAACGCATCTCAACGCTCAGTCACGTGGTCAGAACAAAGGAATCGGAGGCGTGGCCTACTCTAGTCGTTCGGCGCGAACGATACGATTGTAACTTGGCTAGGGGGGCAGGTTTACATCTAAACCCGTTAAGCGCTTGAAAGGGACAAAGCTACAATACCTGTGTATAATTCCGCCCCTACCTGCAAACGGTGCCGAAGCTAATATCCCGATCTCTCGTAGCCCCATCTTCAGGTCACAGCTGGAAGCTGCCACCACTGTAGCAAACCCAAATATATCCAGAGCAAAGGCATTGGCGATGATGCAGCATACAGTTAGGAGAAGGTAGTTGTAACGTCCATGACCTGGAAATGGAAATAGGATGGATTAATGGCAAAAAGCTTGTTCTGTTTTCTTTTAGTAGTTTCAGTATTTGAGAAGGTCAACTTGGTCATAACTACTGCAACATAATTACCTACAGTTTTTTTTTTTAGTTGGTATAAACCAGTGCTTGACTGCAATCCCACCTGATGGTAAGCAGTGATGCAATCATTGATGGTGAGGCGCACTAGTTTATTAAGAGCCTATTCACTCTGGCCTTGAAGACACCTAAATTATAGTTGGACGGGAAGACCGCAGCAGACAAATTATTCCAGTCCTTCGATGTACGCGATATAAACGACGAAGCGAAACGCTTAGTCCGGACCGTTGAAGTTTCAACAACGTTATGGGATAAAGTAGCTCCTCTTTCATCTATCAGACAACACGAGATGTACAGGACCGGTCGTAGAGGCGATACTTGGGGTAGGCCTATGTCCAGTAGTGGACGTGTTTCGGCTGAAATGATGATCGACTTCGCGTGAATGTCGGACGCGAAGTCGAAGTCGAAGTCAGATAAAAAGTAGCATATATCCTTCCTTGAGTTTTAAGCTTACTCCGTACCAAAATTCTTCCAAATCGGCTCAGAAGTTTAACCGTGAAAGCTTTACAGACAGACAAAGTTATTTTCACATTTATGATATTATTAGCATGGATAAAATCGTAAAATCGTGGCACAAACTTTCAGCTTTATCTCTAAAATAGGTGCTTATTTCAAATCTCTTAAATCATATTTGAAATAGGCATACTATAGCTAACGGGCATAATCGGAAGGTTTTCAGTCACCCAAAAAGCAATAAAAAGGACTATGCTCGGAGTTTCCCTGCGTGATCACATCAGAAATAAAGATATCCACAAGAGAACCAAGGTTACCGATATACCCCGAAGAATCGCCAAACTTAAGTGACAGTGGAGAAGACACATTGCTCATAGAAAATATGGTGGATGGGGATAAAAAGTTCTAGAGCGGCGATCACATACAGGAAGACGCAGCATCGGAAGGGCTGTACAGGAGCAGTAGTTATGGCAACACTTGGGGGAAGCCTATGTCCAACAGTGGACGTCTTTCGGCTGAAATGATGATGATGGTGATACTTATCCGACGGTACGTCACACCGGGACAGCTTCTAATGTTATACAAAGCACAGATCCGATCGTGTGTGGAGTACTGCAGTCACATATGGGCTGGTGCTGGAAAATGCCATCTAGTAGCTTTGAACTCAGTGGAAAGGCGTGCGAAGAGGCTAATTGGGGATCCAGATTTGGTTAAGTCCAATCTACAAAGCCTCGAGCACAGGCGCAGGGTAGCCAGCCTATCGGTATTTTACAGGATACATTTTGGAGAGTGTGCGCGGGAATTGCATGACTTGATTCCGCCATCTCCTTTCTACCATCGGACAACCCGACGTACGGCGAGTATCCACCCTTACGTTGTTGAAACTTCAACGGTCCGGACTAAGCGTTTCGCTTCGTCGTTTATACCGCGTACATCGAAGGACTGGAACAATTTGCCTGCTGCGGTCTTCCCGTCCAACTATAATTTAGGTGTCTTCAAGGCTAGAGTGAATAGGCTCTTAATAAACTAGTGCGCCTCACCATCAATGATTGCATCGCTGCTTACCATCAGGTGGGATCGCAGTCAAGCACTGGTTTAAATGAATTAAAAAAAAAAAAACTTGCTAACAAGTAAACGGCGTGACTGCTTGCCCATCAACAATTCCACGACTAAGAGAGTAAGAAAACATACACGGCATATTATTAATAACTATATTTTTTTCTTGATTGGTAATCATAATAATCTCTTCTTCACCCAAAAGTGGAGCAGTGGTAGTATTAGACTATTTACTGACTATCTACCCGTGTTCTTTCAATAACTCATTGCGGTTTAGGCCATGGTAACTCTTTCGAACAACCAGGCCCGAGTCGACGGCGCGTTGTATTTCATGCGCCTCAAAGAGATACTGCTACAGCCGATGCTTGCCAAGGTGGCCGAGTTACTGAAGCCCTGGAACACAGGGTTTCAGTCAGTAAAAGTCTGACACTATCTGTCGCTACGAGCAGGAGTTATTTGATGATTTTCAAACCCTAAACTGACTGGCGTACTATAGTTTTTGTTTACTCACATAGCAAATAGGCGTGCACATGTCTCTTTGTAAGTACATTCAGTCAGAAAAGTATCGGGAATGGATGATTTGCTTATGGTTCCAAATTCAAATATTTTTTTTTTTTTTGTTGGTTGATTGGCACAACTGTTTTCCATTTTGAAGTTTGAGTTACATCTGTTATTTATATTAAATACAGTGCTGTTTTTAGTTATATCATATCTAAATAGTGTGTATTGCGAATTTCTTAATGGACAAAAACATCGAACAAAGAGTTTGTCTTAAATTTTGCATCGCCAATGGAATTTCGTGATCGGGTCACTGAAAATGTTACAGAAGGCTTACGGTGAATCGACTTTATCAAAAACACGTGCTTATGAGTGGTACAAAGCGTTCAAAAGCGATCGAGATGTGATGGAAGATTTGCCTCGCTCTGGTAGGCCATCAACGTCTTCAACTGAAGTTAACATCGCAAAAGTGAAGGAAATAGTGACTGAAAATCCGCATTCAACTTTGAAAGAGATAGTCGCCGAACTTTCTGTATCTCACGAGTCGATCTGTACTATTTTAACTAATCATTTGGGTATGAAACTTGTTACTGCTCGGCTAGTCCCAAAAGACCTGAATTTTCTCCAAAAACTCAATGGCATGAGAGTCGCTGAGGACATGCTAGAACGAGTCAATTCCGACCCAACATTCATGAAACGCATTGTTACTGGTGACGAGACGTGGGTTTACGAGTTTGACATGCAAACTAGTCAACTAGCCTCGGAGTGGCACCTTCCAACTGAACCGAAACCGAAAAAACCACGCCAAAGTCGATCAAAAGTCAAAGTAATGTTGACTGTTTTCTTTGATTATCGCGGTGTTGTGCACTCGGAATTCTTGCCGGAAGGTCAAACGGTAAATAAAGAATATTATTTGAGTGTTATGCGGCATTTAAGAGAGCAAATTCTTGGATTTTGCACCACGATAATGCGCCTTCGCACAAGGCTATCATTGTTTACGAATTTTTTACCAAACACTCAACAAATACCATCGAGCAACCACCATATGCACCAAATATGCCGGCCGACTTCTTTCTTTTTCCTAAACTCAAATTACCATTTCGTGGCACCCGTTTTCAATCGGTAGAAGACATAAAGGAGAATTCGCGGCGAGAACTGAACTCAATTCCGGAAACAGCATTTAAAAAATGTTTTGATGATTGGATTATTCGTTGGCGTAAGTGTATCGTTTCTGAAGGAGCATACTTTGAAGGTGATACAATAAATTTGGATGAATAACAAACATTTTGTGTATTATTGATCTTTTCCCGGAACTTTCTTGACAGAGTAGTATTATAAAGGAATATAATTATTTACCAGTCATGTAAAGAGGAGAGATGTTACTAAAAGAGTTATGAGTATACATGTGGACGGATGGACAGGGACAGGGAGGCCAAGAAAAGGAGGCTGGATTGTATCAAGAGTGATATGATAGAAAACGGAGTTAGTGATATCATGACGGGTGACAGGATAGAATGGAAGAAAAAAACGTGTTGTGCCGACCCCAAATAACTCGAGGCAAGCCCCAGAAAGATGTTGATAAATTACTTACCAGTTAACTCTACAGCTTCATCGTAGCTATACGCTCCACTCTTAATATCACCATAATCAGTTCTATCTTCCATCTCGTATCGTGTAGCTTTCTATCTTCATCTCCCAACACTGTGCATGCTTGTTATTTGTTACCTAACTCGCCAGACTCTTATCTAATATAGACACACATTATAAGTGTTTGTCTTGAATTATAATACAGTCTAAATAAGCATATGGCGCGATAAATTTGAAAAAAAAATTACAGGTTTTATTACTTTCTTGATGTTTCAAATTTTTAGAGCATTGTTGACGCAGTAGGTAAGCGATTATCTGCTGCACTGTGTCGCGGATTTGATTCTCGTATGAAACAAATATTTGGCTACAGATTGTCTGGGTGTCTACCTTTTTAACCGACTTCAAAAAAAGGAGGAGGTTATCAATTCAGTTGTATTTTTTTTTTCATCATCATTTTTTTTTTAAATGTTTTTACCTCAGAACTCCGTCGTTTATGGATCGATTTGCAAATTTTTTTTTCCCCTAAAAGGATATGCTTTCAGATTGGTCCCATTTTTTCAAAATCCATTTCTGTTGATGTGATCCATAAGAAATCGAAGGAACTCTTCAAATATTATAGGCAACCATATAGTGATTTTGGTATTGTTATCGTGAACTTTAGCATTTACAGTCAAAAAGTAACATTTGATGAAGTGGAACTGGTGAAGAAGACCAGAAATGGTCAACGGAACTTCATACTCACACAGATATTACAAGAAGATAGTTAAGCGACTATGATAATACAAATAAATGAATGGTTCTGAATAGTAACGTTGAAAATGGTATCATCGAAGTGATCTGATGATGATGATGGAGCCGGAAGGTAGGCACTGGAACTCCGTAATTAATCAATGTAACCTAACCGTGTTTAGACTTATTAGAATTGTCATGAGATGCACTTTGGCTATAAGGTACTATCGAACTGATCTGATGATGGAACCGGAAAGTAGGCACAGGAACTCCGTAATTAATCAATGTATCCTAGCCGTATTTGGGCTTATTAGAATTTTCATGAGATGCACTTTGGCTATAAGGTACTATCGAACTGATTTATTTATTTATTTATTTATTATTAAATATACACACACTATCTTCACAGGCGGAACCTAATACAATAGTGGTTTCCAAACCGAAAAAAAATATAATAATTGAAAAAAGTCATAATCTTACACTAACATCCTAAAAAGCTAAAATAACACTAAACTATTACAATACTACTAACTATAAAAAATAAGAGAAGTACATAAAAAATAAATAAAAAACTTAAAAAATAAAAAACGTTAACCTATATGTAAATACAATATAAAATCAGACTTAGTACAGTAACAAATATTTAACTAGAACTAATAAAATTTAATAAAACTCTTGCGATTTCACTCTCATGGCTCGAAAATAGGTCCATCCTCTCATGCACTTCATTTAGTACACATATTGTGCGGGTGAGGGGTGCTTTTGACAGTAGGTTGGTTCTGGCAGCAGGTACGGCCAGCAATGGCGGCCGCCGCCGCCTCCACACGTACCGGTCTGGCACGCACAGCTTCAGGTGCAGCAGCACACCCGGATTGTGCGCTACTCCACGCAAGAGCTTTACAGCATACGCCGCGAGTGTAAATTCCCGGCGCACTCTGAGTTCGTTGTACCCCACCATACCCAGTACAAACAGTGTAGGATACATCAGTGGGTAAAACGGGTAAACCCCATAAAGTTTGAAATACAAGTGTCTTGTGAATTTATTTTGTACTCGCTCCAGCATGACACTGTATTTCGCTTCATGAGGAGCCCAAATCACCGCACTGTGTTCCAAATGACTCCTTACCAAGGCGTCATACAGTACCCTGAGCGTGGTAATATCTGATCTGATGATGGAACCGGAAGGTAGGCACAGGAACTTCGTAATTAATCAATGTAGCCTAGCCGTGTTTGGGCTATTAGTATTGTCATGAAATGCACTTTGGCTATAAGGTACTTTCGAACTGATCTGATGATAGAGCCGGAAGGTGGAAGGTAGACACAGGACTTCATAATTAAACAATGTAACCTAGCAGTGTTTGAGTTAATTGGAATTGTCATGAAAAATAGGCATTCTGTTTATAAATATATCGCAACTAAAAAGTGTGAAATAAAAAACTTTTTACAAAAAAAAATAAACGACTTCACTAAAAAAAAACACTAAAAGAATCAAAATAACTTTAATTTTGGAAGTCGGTGTTTCTCCGTATTGTTTGTTTCTTATTTAACTGTTATTTAGTGAAGTCTTTTTTTTTGTAAAAAGTTTTTTTTATTGTGGTAGTACGTGGGGCATACTGAAATTCTGTAGATCTGGCCACTGTAATACAGGACAGCAATGTTGGTAGTGTTTTACAAATATCCCTGTATAAGCCACGACACTTAAGACTACACGATTATCCGTCGTGACGACAAAGTCGCACTTGATAGGATGTACCAGGGGCGCCGACTCCGTGGGTGCTCGGGGGCTCTAGCACCCATGAGAAATAAACTGTGGGTGCCGAGCACCCCTGAGAATAGACATCAAGAAACAGAGTAATCGCCTTTTTAACCGACTTCAAAAAGGAGGAGGTTATATGTTCGGTTGAATGTATGTTTTTTTTTTATGTATGTTCACCGATTTCTCGGTCAATTGTGGACCGATTTTGAAAATTTTTTTTTTGATTGAAAGGTTATGCTTCCAAGTTGGTCCCATAGAAATATTGTTATGATCTGATCATGAACTTCGTAGATATGGAACAGAACTCCTCATGGGATCACAGCAGAACTGTCGTAACAAGTAAAATTGCTTTGTTTATACGTGTAGTCGATGACTGACTGAAAGAAGAGGGGTAATGTATCGAACTGATCTGACGATAAAGCCTGAAATTAGGCACTGGAACTCTGTAATAAATTAATTTAATCTAACCGTGTTTGGTATTATTAGAATTGTCATAAGATGCACTCTGGCTATAAGGTATTTAAGTATGGCTGAGGGGTACTTTTTAGTGGTGGTACCATAACTAAACAGTGAAAAAATAAAAAACTTTTTACAAAAAAAATACAACCGACTTCAATGTAAAAAAACACTGAAAAGTGCAAAATAACTTTAATTTCGGAAGTCGGTGTTAAATAACGAAGAGACAAAACTATTATAGAAACACCGACTTCCGAAATTAAAGTTATTTTGCACTTTTCAGTGTTTTTTTACATTGAAGTCGGTTGTATTTTTTTTGTAAAAAGTTTTTTATAGGTCATGTATAAATAATAATATTTCTTGATAGTAAAAACTAGTTTCATTTTTGTTTCGTTTTATATTTTTATCAAACATAATCAGTAATTAAGTACACAGTATGTAAGTAGGATATTTATTTATTTGTTGGTCGATCAGTGTGCATTTCTCTTCTCACACTTCGCCACTTTTTCGAGTCACCAAATGAGCATGAGCACCCATGAGATTTTCTAAAAGCCGGCGCCCCTGGGACGTACAGCAAGATGGATGGTGCGTACGGCGCTTTGCATTGCAAATGTAGCGACATCTATGGCGTCACATAAGAACTAATCCTGCATCGCGCAATCAAAGTTCTCCGCGCGATTGGAACATATATAGAACAGCCCGAAATCATCTATCGGGCAGTAGCCCACCAGACAACACCTGTCTGGCCGGAGGATCCTCCCTTTTCAACGGGGGTTTGCTGGACTTTACACTCTGTTCCGCCAATACTCCAAACAAATAACTGTACTTGGGCCTTACCTAATACCGTGTTAAAATGTCAAGCGTGCGAGCGACAAAGAGGGATGGAGCTGTAAACCCTATATAGCTCCATTCCTTTAACAGTTCAGTTTAGATCCTCAAATAATAAAAATAATATATTCCACAACTTTCACACAACGCCATCTAGTCCCAAACTAAGCAAAGCTTGTGGTATGAGTACTAGACAACTGATACATACTTATATATTTCTAAATACATACATATTAAAGATAAATTACGCCCAGACACCGAACAAATGATCGTGCTCATCACACAAACATTAGTAACCCACGACCTCCGGCATAGCAGGCAGGGCCACTGACCACTAGACCAACAGGCCAGTCGAAAATGAATCCCGTTAAGAGTTCGTGGTACGACCTCTAATCGAATGCAGTATTCAATAATTTAAAAATTAAAATAAGATTCTTCTTGTTTTTTACTTGATCAAGAGATTGTTGATACGGAAATCACTAAAAACTGGTTATTACTCTTTGATTATTTATATCATTATAATAATAGTTTCTACCCTTTAAAAAGGTTAAGATAATTATTATTGTCGTTTAATAAGTAAGTATAAATAAACATGGACAATCTCTTACGATCCCAAAAGACATAAACTAAGTACAAAATAATTATAAGGTATTGAATTGTAAATATATCAAGTTCGTCTGTATTTCATGAATCAAATAAACCCCACACAGCTTAAAAATGTAACTGACAACAAGTTTGATAAGAATTTAAACCGCTTGAGGTACTCTGCAGCCCCAGCGACCGTTATAGTACGTACCCAAGCACACGCACAGCTTGTAGGTTAAAAGATCGCAAATTAGAAATGACAATAGTCTTTCTTAAATGCGCTTGTCTAAGCTCATTCAAAGTCATTTATCTAACTATGCAATTAGATCTTAAGGCCCTAGCGCCCGAACAGTGCCATAAAACAGTAACAATAACAACGCCTTCTAGTCCCAAGCTAAGCAGAGCTTGTGTTATGAGTACTAGACAACTGATAAATATGCTTAAATATTTCTAAATACATACATTTTGTAGATAAATTACACCCAGACACAGAACAAATTATTGTTCTCATCACACAAACATTTGTCCTGGGTGGGAATCGAACCCACGAACTCCGGCATAGCAATCAGGGCCACTAACCACTAGACCAACAGGCCAGTCAAACAGTGACTTTCTGAAGCCTACTTCTTGGTAACAGCTGGGTTAATAGATTTGAAAAAATATATGTTTATCATAGACCTATGTTCAATATTACCAACGTATGATTTTTTGTGCGATTAATACTTTTGTCAAAAAAAAAAATTTAACAACATGATATTTTTTCACTTTTTTTCCTTACTCCTTTCAAACGGCTTTTATCTTTAGAAATACGTGCAATTTAGCGTCACTGTTTTTTTAACTGACCGAAATTTATGTATGTATTTAGGAATTTATAAGTATGTTTATCAGTTGTCTAGTAGGTACTCATAACACAAGCTCTGCTTAGCTTGGGACTAGACGGCGTTGTGTGATAGTTGTGGAATATTATTATTATTATTTTGACAATTTAAAAGTGCCTGTAATTGGTCTATTTGAAATAAACATTTCTGATTTCTATATTATTACACAAAAAAATAGCTGGTTAAGTGTTCTTCAGAATGTACATAGCATATGTAAATCAATCAATATTTCGCAAAGAAAATGGATTTAAAGGTCAGCGGGGGCTCTATCCAGGCGCAGCTGACGTGGGCGCCTAGGCGGCAGTACGAGTATCATCATCATCATCATCATTTCAGCCGAAAGACGTCCACTGCTGGACATAGGCCTCCCCCAAGCGTCTCCACAACGACCGATCCTGTGCGTCTCGCATCCACCGCACTCCTGCGACTCTCACCAGGTCGTCGGTCCACCTTGTGGGAGGCCTTCCAACGCTGCGCCTTCCGGTGCGCGGTCGCCACTCTAGAACCTTTCGGCCCCATCGACCATCCGTTCTATGAGCAATGTGCCCTGCCCACTGCCACTTTAGTTTGGCGATTCTTCGGGCTATGTCGGCAACCTTGGTTCTCCTGCGGATATCTTCATTCTTTAAGCGATCACGCAAGGAAACTCCGAGCATAGCCCTTTCCATTGCCCTTTGGGTGACTGTAAGCCTTCTGATGAGGCCTATTGTAAGCGACCATGTTTCAGTGCCATATGTCATCACTGGCAACACGCACTACGAGTATGTGAGCATTTAATTTCGGCCAGATGTTCAGGGGACTATACGCTTTAAGTTGTCAATTTACTTTCTCATAGCACAATGGCATGGGTTTACAATATTATACGTGAAGGTCATCCTGTGTTTTATAGATTACTAGCTTCTGTCAGCGGCTTCGCCCGCGTGAAAGAAGGTACAAACAAACAAACAAACAACATCACCAAACAAACATACAAACATCATACAAACTTTGGACCCCCGTTTCATCCCTTTAGGGTGTGAATTTTGGAAAATTCTCTCTTAGTGCTCGCCTACGTCATAAAAGTAAGCTTTGTGCAAAATTTCATACTCCTAGTCTCAGTAGTTTAGGCTGTGCGTTGATATGTCAGTCAGTCAGTTTCTCCTTTTATATAGATAGATTTAGGTGCTTTACGAACTTGGTAAAACAAATCAGATTATCATGATTATTGTTAATTTCATCCTAATT
Source organism: Mythimna impura (assembly GCA_905147345.3). Taxonomy (NCBI): domain Eukaryota; kingdom Metazoa; phylum Arthropoda; class Insecta; order Lepidoptera; family Noctuidae; genus Mythimna; species Mythimna impura. The sequence goes on along the minus strand of LR990351.1, from coordinate 27,484,615 downwards.
CAGGTAGATATTTGGAGGTTGCATCGGTACAGCGGGTTTTCGTCTTCGCCTTCATACTTCTTTTTAGCCATCAGTATCAGTTTTATAACCACATAAGTACAAACCATTTTATCTGTTATATTGTACCTACACTTCTTTTTCTTCTTTTCGATTCGATGGTAAACTCGTCAAACTGTTTGGGCCCAATGGCTACATTAATAGCAGCATCGGTAGCACTCATCAAATCCTCCAAAGTGCAGGTGTATGGGCACTTGGGGCATTCTAATATGTGGCTCATGCCGCACTCACATTGAGTATCCGACGGGTCTATAAAACTCCATTTTGCCAAGTTGTGCAGCGGCCTACCTGGGTTCGCAACCGATTTAATGCTTTTAGTGTGTTTTTTTTATTATTGTACACTATGTTTCTGCCAGTGGTTTCACCTGCGTAAAAGTAGGGTTTCCATAAAAACTTTGGGAACGGGGTTCGTTTCTTCCTCGTAGGGGTTGGACATTAAAATACCCTTTCTTATTCTTTGTACATGTTACAAACTAGTTTCGCCTAGGCCAAGAATCTCGGAATCACGGGGTTTTTTGGCACGACAAGGTTAGGTTAGAAGCTTTACAAGGAGCGGAGCTCCCGCCTTAGTCTTTGTGGTTATTTTTTTATAACCAACCAGACTGCTCCGTGCGTTTAGGGAGAACTGGCTTGGCCTACGCAATCTAGTTCATCCTAAAATTGGGTTTGGCCAGTAACATACAAGTATACATCGTAAGAGGAACGTCTGTGCAAAATTTCAAAGCTCTAAATCCAAGAGTTTGGACTGGACGTGGATAAGTCAGTGAGTTAGCCAGGACTTGGCGTTTAAATACAGGTTGTCATATTATATCTCATTACATCATTAAGACAGATCCACCGATGGGTGGGCTGTGTGCTTCAAGCTCTTCCCTTACGGTAGACTCCCTAAAAAGACTTAATTCTGTGAGGACTTTCAGGTGTTTCGAGGTTATGAAAAATTTACTCAGAGACCTGTGAGACTGATGCTTACAGTAACTGAGCTGCTCAATTCGGATTCTGGGATTGTTCACTGCTTCAAGAGATAGCAGGCTCGAGTATCAAATTGTAGTTTCATACCTCCACACGTTGTGCGATCGGCGGCAACGACCTCTCACGCCGAGCCCTGGTACAGGGTCCGGAGTGAGAAGGAATGGCAGGCGGTCGCCTCCTTCTACGAAGCAATAAGCTAGCGAAGGAGGCGGCCGCATGCGTGAGGGAACGGACTTCCTCGCGCACAAAGTGATCGAATCGCATTTTCTTTGCGAAATATTGGTTGTATTACATATGCTAAGTACATTCTGAAGAACACTTAACCAGATATTTTTTTGTGTATTTACATATCAGAAATCAGAAATCAGGCACTTTTGAATTGTCAAAATGTCAGTCAGTTAAAAAAAAGTCGTCTATACACGGCCAACAAAGTGATCCTGTAAAGGTTCTGTTTTTGCTGACTTAGATAACGAATCCTAAAAAGGGCCGGTTAACTAAAAATAACTAGATATAACTAACCTACTACTACAATACCTAATCAACTAACGAAAGCTATTAATCAGGCCGTTGTCTCCTTTAGTTACGTAGTCTAACTATAGCATTAAATTTTATGAACTATAATTTCATAATAATTACATCACTTTACGTAAAAAGCTCAGCCTTTTTAACCTTAACCTAGTCCTAGTTTCCTTCACGAGATCAATATAGACACTATAATTTATTACTACAAACCATAAATATATTTATCAAGACTTTCAGCGACTTCCTCGATCTACGGAAGTTGTCATTAACTTTGATTTAAGGTGTTAGTAACGGTATAGAATTATTTTATCCAGACACACTTTCAAGAAATGATAAAATGATATCACAGTAATCACGCTATCAAACTATCATTATGAAGGCAAAAGTTTATGACTGAAGGTGCCATTCGAACCTCAGCTGCAGGCTGCAGATGCAGGCAGCACATGCAGCGACTGCTCGAATCCGGCTGCAGCTGCGCGACTGGTTTTCTATGTAGTAGTATGGATTTTTGTGAAAACCATTCCGAACGCGGCTGCGGCCGCACGTGCTGTCGAGCTTCGGCTGTGAGTGCTGCCGCGACCTGCAGCCGCAGCCGATGGCAGACCAGTAGTGCTGCGGGCGCAAGTCGATGCGCACATACTTACGTCATTCCAACCTGTTTAGACAAGTCCCGAAATAATCTCTACTCGGAGCCAGCAATAACGCTCATATTGGATTGAATAGTAGATTTGCGACTGGCAAGCACGTGCAGCCAGCCTCGGAATCACTTCCGGCTGCGGATGGAGGCAACGGCTGCGTTTCATGCGGGTGCTATCTGCATACGCAGCCTGAATCCGCAGCCTGCAGCTGAGGTTCCAATGGCACCTTTATGGTGTTATGGTGTGTGTATGTTTGTTACACCTTCACGCTCGAACGGCTTAAAGGATTTGGATGAAATTTGGCACACTGTTAGACCATACCCTGGAATAGAACAGAATTTTACTTTACAAGAATATGTTCCCTTGGGACAATTTTCTATTTAAACGCGGACAAAGCGGCTGGCAGCAGCTAGTAGCATAATATATTATAACATAATAAGTTTTATAATGTCAGTGGCGTGGCTAGGCGTGGGCGAAGTGGCCCTCGCCCACGGCCTCGCATCCAAGGGGGCCTTGCACAAGCGAGGACTCTTTATGAACGAGGGTTTTTTTTTATAATTGATAGGCTCGCGTTTGACCACTGTTTTACCTGATGATAAGCGACGATGTGGCCGAACACAGGGTTGCGATAGTAGCTATCTCGTTTTCGAATTTATGAAAGAAAAAGGCCTTGCTGATGTGCCTTCTCCCACGTCTAAATTAGTCCACGCTACGCCTCTGTATAATGTACATACTGCTGGGACTCAGGCCTTCTTTCTAGGAGCGGGAGTGGGCCGTAATCCACCACGCGCGCCCAGTGCTGTTTGGTGCATGTCACATGTCTTCAAATTTTTGTTCTACTGGGTTACCATGACGTTTAAAGTAAGATTGTTTCATTCTTATTTCAGTGTGGGTAAGAGACAGAGCTATACAGGTTGTCTAGCGACATCTCTTACCCACACTGGAAATAAGAATGAAACAATCTTACTTTAAACGTCATGGTACAGGTCCTAGTCTAAGATAAACCGGTTTACTTACAATGTTTTTCTTCTTCCTTCTATAGCAATGGTAATGAAACAAAGCACACATAGACTGCACAATCACAAACTTTCACCTATATAATAATAGTTTGATTACTTATTTATTTATTTAAACTTCATGTACAGTGGTGGTACATAGGTGGACTTAATGCAACAAGGCATCCTCTACCAGTCAAACTTTGAGTTAATAAGACAACACAGTGATAGGTGTGCACGATAAATAAATAATAGATATTTCAAATAGACAGTTACGCGTTTCTCAAAAGCAACGAAATGTACAAAAAAGTATTGATATTTCTATAAAACATGCTGCAATTATAGGACATCATTACTTATGTAAAACTAAACATCTAAAGTATATTATATTATGTAACTGGTTTTACAAGACAAAGTAACACATAAACACAAGCTGTTCAAAATTGTAGCTTTCATTCATTCTTATAATCTTTATTGTACATAATTTTACAATAAATCAAAAAATGTACAAAGGCGAGCTTAACCCACAATTGGGTTTTCTTACAGCAAACCTTAATATATTGGTAAGAAATTTTTAATGAGAGGATAACTCAAACAAATGCACAACTAAAACCTAAGTTAACATAAATCAGATCACACTTATAACTAAAATAAACTACACAAATACGTGCACAGCACAGAAATCAGAAATCAGAAACGTTTATTTCAAATAGACAAATTACAGGCACTTTTGAATTGTCAAAATGTCGGTCAGTCAAAAAAAAAATACAAGTGAAGCTAAATTGCACGTTCCAAAGTGTAGATCTCTATGGAGAAGAACGTGCAAGAAACTCCATGGACACTCTTTTAAATCATATTATGAGTTACATAAATCTTGGTTACATATTTCTTGTCGCTTCTAATATGTGAGCACAATGTAGATAAGTAATAATAATTAAAATAAAAAAACTAATTCAAAACACAATACGTATATACGTATAAACTATAGACAATAAATAAAACCTATCCTTAGATATTTATGGGTCATGTTGACAGGAAGTGTTCCTTAATTCTTCCCCTGAAGACCTCCAACGAGGGGCTAGCCCTTAATGCCTTTCTAATACATAACTTGACAATTTGAATCTAAATAAATAATAAATCACGATGAAAGTACAATAATCAAATCATCAGTCTATCCAAGGAGTAGGCATCGTGTTGCCCGCAGTAACTGGTGTAGAGGTCTAACAGGCAGTCGTTCCTTGTAAAACACGGTTAGACTGGCAGCCGACCGCAAGCTAATTGGAAATGCCTGGAGGACACGGTGGAGCATACAGTAGAGATGTGCCCCGCTTGGGCAGAGCACCGCCCGTGTCCTCGTGGGGGCGCTCAGCGGCACCGATCTATCGCTCCGAGCCTTGGTACAGGCCACGGTCCAACCGTAGGCGAAGGCTTGCGGACCGCGAGCAATGGGCAGCTCGCCGTCCGACCGACGGCGCGTACTATTCACGCGCGCCTCAAGGAGATGTCAGCACACCGCCTACGGTGTGCTGACATCTCCTTGTGGCGAGGCATCTCCCTAGGCTCAGTAGGGTCGAAGCCTACTGGGGCCAAGGGTTTGTTTCTGAAAGGAAAACTAGGCAACGAAGAAACAGGAGTGGGTTTTTAATCAGTAAAAGTCTGACACACCCTCTGGCTCCACCCAAAAGCGAGAGATGTCATTGAATGATTTTCCCACCTAAAGCTAATTGCAAAAAGGCTAGAGAGATGATGACGATGAAATTACAATAAAGGGAGTGGTCCGGATACGGCCAGAGGTTTTCAATGCCGTGGACAAGATTATTATTTATACTAAAAATCTTAATAATTACTAGAAATAATTATTAAAATAATATCACGTCAGTTAAAGTTCGGAAAAATAGTAATAAACAATAAGTATATTCATTTATTCAGTGTTTCCTTGGTTCCTGCAACCATTTTGAAGTTTTTTTTCAATTATTTCTTGACCATGGATACAAAATCCTTTAGGCGGAATAATAAAAAAAAAGATTGCATAGAATTTTCAATTTAATAATCGACCAGAACAAATTTTTTTTTAAATCATTTATTATATCAATAATATGCATTTGGCCCATTGATAAAACTGCATACGAAATACAATTATTTTGCTTAAATTATTGAAAAAAATATTAATTGCGTCGTTTAAAATGTTCGGGTGTTTTTGGCGGTATTTCTTGAGTGAAGTTCAGTGGCTGTATGGTCTTAAGACCTTAGCCTACCCAAATGGGGTGAAAAGTGGCGACAAAAAGTGTCACATTTTGCCGCGTAACATTTGAATTGCGACTATTTGCTTCAGTTTGTGAATATTTGCTGCTATTAATTTTCGTTTTCTTAATGAACTCTGCACTCGCTTTCCCCGACGACCCCAGCCTGTCTATGGATTCTGAATCTGCTATGTACGACAATGACCCCGGCCGCTCTATCTCGGACTCTGTTTCTACTTCTTTGAACAACTCCCACAGATGGAAACCGATTCGTACAATATTTCGACCCGCAGAAGCCAACGCTGTGTTATATTATTCAAATGAGACGAAATTCTTTGGAATTTGCTGAAATCCGTGATCTGTGATTTATCCACGGCAGGTAAGAACTATTTAATTTGTACCAATACATACCTAACAAAAATAAAAATATGTAAATAAAATAGGTACTACAGATGTTAATGTTGAATGATACTTGTTGATGAATAAATAAGCTAATACTTAGAAGACACTTAAATAATGTTTTTAGTCGTTGTTCTAATTTTAAACAACGAAAAAAATGATTAACCAAATGAATAAATAAATGTTTGTTTATTTTGCTGTGCTACAGCCGCCATTTTGACTCTAGCAATTTATAAATTAAAACTGATTTAACTCATTTCCTCCAACTTTTAGATAAACCAGTAATAATTGTAAAAGGTTTATTATTTCATAAACTATGAATTGAAGTTGTCTTAATATATATCCACTGTTGCTATACTGTGGCCAAAGTTTGTATGAATGGTGGACCATACCCTTTATGTGTTTGTTGGCTTAGATGAAAATTGAACCACCGATAACAAATTATTTATAGATAAACAACAGATATCACTCATTAACTAAGCTATTAGTCATTAAGCTAGACATAATAAAAAGCTGGACGTAAGCTTTATTGAACATCATACTATTATCTTTTGATCCCGGTTTTTTATTTTTTATTTCTTATTTCGAAACCGTCTAAAAGTCCACGAACTTTGGCAACAATTCTGGGAATTCTGAAATTCTTACCTCACTAAAGCCCACCCCAGTAGTCATAGTCAGCACATGGAAGGGACCTGTAGTCATCTTAAAAGGCCACCCTGGACATATCATTTGAATAAGTCAAACCGTCTTTAGAACAGAAAGGTTAACTGAAGGAACACTGGTGAGTTTTAGTTAGTAAAAGTAAAAAGCGGGAGTGGGAAGGAGATACTTGATGATTTCATAAAGGCCACTCTGAAACTCCTTCTGTACATAACTTAAAAGGCTGTAGAGGAGGGCTTTCCTAAGCCCGCTGTGCAGCCGTTTACCCTGGCATTAATAAAGGAGGAAGCGTAGAACGCAAACCAACAAGAACCGCTGCAGTATAGCACCTGCAACGCCTAGCGTGAGTCTGCGTGCCACCCAGCCAAACACTCCAGTGTACACCTCCCGCCTGCATCACACCACAAGGGAGGAAGACATCGTGGAGTACGTGCGCCAAAAGACGAAATACGCACTGAGCTTCTGGTGCGACTCCGTTGAAGGAAGACTTTTGGCCGCAGGGCGTGGTGTTCCGTCGCTTCCGCGGACAGGTGCCACAGAACAGCACGAAGTGAACTCATTGCAATGCAAGTGTTACTAACATAGTCCTAAGTCTTATTTACTAATGATAACTTGTATTTACTCTATATATGTTAGTCTGTAAGATATGTATCTATGGGCCAAGATGCCTGAAAATAAATCATTTATTATTAATCGGTGAGCGGACAGAATCTTCACAATAAGAGCCCTAGCCCACGTTAAGTGGGGTCTTGTTTTCGATTTCGATTGCGAAATTGGAGAGCGACCCTTCGTCTTATCCAGGCATGATGCTATTAAGCTGCGAGCCTGTTAGATAGAGTTACCTCGGCCCTTGAACGTTAAAGACAACTGGAGGAGTAGGAATACGGTGCGTTTAAGTCAGTAAAAGTCTGATATTTCCTCTTGCTCCACCTAGAAAGGGAGAAGATATTTGATGACTCAAAGAAAAGCGTGATGCTATTGACGGATAGCGGTCCAGATCGCCTTTGAAAACATCATAGCATTTTCCCACTGTTGGGACTCTGGCCTCCTCTCTAGGAGAGGGAATGGGCCGTAATCCACCACGCGGGCCCAGTGCGGGTTGGTGGATGTCACATGTCTTCGAATTTTTGGTTCTAGGAGATGCCGGTTTTCTCACGATGTTTTCCTTCACCGTTTTGAGAGCAGTGGTGATGAAATAAATTACAAAAAGTAATGCGTCTGGCTGGGTTTAAACCCGTGACCTACAACTCGTAAGTCGGGGCCGTTACCACTCGGCCACCACTGCTCTCAAAGAAATTTAAAAACATCATTTATTTTAAAAGAGTGTCGGAAGTATATAACAATCTATGTCAACATATATCATGCTTGAAAATCCAATAAATTACCGTCACCTATGTCCCTTGCGGAAGTGCCACTCAAGTGGACTATAGGCACTTGTACTGATAAAGATTGTATTATATTGTAACCAAGACCTTCGCGCGACTCGGCTAATAGGAGTCATTGATCGACATCCGTACCGTGCTAAAACATAGATTTAGTATTTTGCAGACACGACATTAATTTGAAGTAGAGCCAGGTACAACTTTAGTAATCCAAATTATTTTTATTTTACTGTTATATTAGGTATTTAACAATGAAATTGCCGTTTTTTAAAAAGGGTTGCTTTGAAGGATCATCTTTGGATTGACTTGGAATTATAAGTTCAAATAAACTTTATATTAAAAGTACGTTATTCTGTTTTCAAAATTAGGTATTTATTGGTTTCTTTTGTTTTGTATTCACGTGCTTTCCCCCGCCACAATGTTATTTCATGTATCGTATCAGTCCGGGCGCGCGTCGACCCTCACGAGTCACGAGTCGCCGGTCAACCCCCGTTTATTCATTTTGTAAGTGTATTGAAAAAAGACGTTTAATACACGTGCAAATTTGTCACTGCAGCCCTCGGCTCCATAACACACTCGCCTACGGCTCGTGCGAATTCCGCCTCGGTAGCAATGACAAACTTTCTGCACTTGTATCAAAATGTACTATTCCCGAGCTCTTCCATAGTCATCAACCCCATATGGTTGTTTGTCTGCCGACACTCCTACCATCACTTGTCTATTAATAAAATTATTATTATTATTTTTTATTAATGGCTCGCGTTTGAGCACGCTTGCCTAGAAGTAGTCTATTCACTCTTGACTTAATGAGTTGTAGCTATCAGGAAACACAGACTCCGGTAAGGAATTCCACTTCTTGGCTGTACGCATAATAAATGTGTTCTCAAAACGTTTTGTGCGCATGGGTGGGATGTCTACCATGTACCGGTGGCGCAACGCCGTACGTCTAGTGGTCCGATGATGGAACGGACTTGGCGGGCGGAATTAGATTGTGCAATTCCAGTGCACACTCCCCGAAATGTAAACGATAGAAAACCGACAAAAATAACCTAATCTTATCTAGAAAAAAAAAGACCAGAAAAAAATACCAACGAAAATATTTATCAGCTTTATCTCAGCTGTCCAATCTCCGTTAAATTAACTTAACTTCTTGAGTAGCGTAATTAGAGACACAATAGTAAGACAATAGCGCACGACCGCCGGCGTTCGTGCGGGGATCAACAGCTTAATCTACGTGTAGAAGTAGGAGCGGCTGCTATCTATTGTGAGCAACTGGGCCGCTGTCTGTATGTGTGACGTCACTTACCTGATAGTGTCGCTCGTCAGCTGACTGTGATTGTGTTGGACACGATGGACAATCAACAATGCCGAACTTTTTTTCTGTGAAACTGATTGATGTTTGGACAGATACTTGTAGAATAAATCGTTTGTTTATTGGGAATTCAAGCAAGCACTACCAATGATTTTTTTTAACATAAAAGAACAGAATAAAGGAAGAAAACATGTTTATTTTGCAAATGCAAATAGACGCACAATAAAATACAGCAATCTGTCGGGCCATATGTGAACCGGCCATTACTGTGCTGCACCATAGACACTAGACAGAACACAGTTGTCTAAGTCCAAGGTTGTCTACTGTCTATTGCACCTGGCCGGGACCGACAGAGACAAACATAACATAAATATAAACAATAATATAAGAAAAACAAATAGGCAAAAATATGTTATTGCTCAACATACCGTGACGCTCGCGCTGGCCAAATCCAGCAATCTACGATGCAGGTTTTCAGCAACCACCATAAGAAGGGGTGTGGAATTGTTTGAATAAAGTTACCTACAGTAGCCCTGGAACGCAAAGGGCTATTGAAGGAACATTTTTTAAGCTATTGCATAGCTTCTATCGCGGGCCTTGAGCGCGGGGACCAAATCCAGAAATTCCGTAACGAAAAATATATCTCACGCTCCCCACTCCGACGGGCACGGAGGTGTGGCTTGGAGGCCGACAGAGACCGAACACCTATTTTAGAAAAGTCGTTAACGACCTGTGTGGCGCATTGGTACAACGTTCTACCTATGTTATCATCGTGCCTCGAGTTCAAATCTCGGTCAAACAAAAATAGTCTTTTTGTATTATAATAGATTATAGTAATGTTCTATGATAACAACTGAACATACTTGTAAGAGGGACGGCGGCATTCGTCCCATCGCCGTCGGGTGCACGTACAGGCGTATGGCAGCCAAAATTTGTTGCAGACTATACGGCGAATCTTTGACCAACAATTTTCAGCCCCTACAGCTTGGCTTTGGTTCCAGAGGGGGCTGTGAGGCTGCCGTACATGCCCTCTCCACCTTTCTAAATTCCGATAAGGGCGAGGTCATCCTCAAGGTTGACGTTAAAAACGCCTTCAATTCAGTTAACAGGGACACTTTGTTGGCTGAAGCAAAAAAAGAGCTACCTGAAATTTTCGGCTTTTTGTGGCAGTGCTATAGGCACCCATCTAAATTATTATACAAAGATAATGTTTTGGAATCTGCAGTTGGATGCCAACAAGGTGACCCTCTCGGGCCAGTCATTTTCAGCTTGGCTATTCATCCAATCATCCAACAGTTAAATTCAAAATTTAACGTGTGGTACTTAGATGATGGAACTCTGGGAGGTGACGTAGAAACCGTTTTAGAAGATTTCAAATTTCTCAAAAACCAATTCAAATCTATTGGCCTTGACCTCAACCATTCAAAATGTGAAATTTTTATTTCAGACAATACCGACAGACAATCGATTCTACAGAAATTTTATGCAATAGCTCCAGAAATCAAAATTTTAGATAAAAGTTCACTGCACCTCCTAGGTTCTCCAATTTTGGAAGACAGTTTTTCTTTATTCATTGACGACAAAATTTAACGTTTTAACAACATTTCGGAAAGACTATCCAAAATTAACCTTCATTCGGCTTTCACCCTCATACGGTATTGTTGTTTTGCACCAAATTTCATGTATTTTCTCCGCTCTTCCCCTTTATGGAAGCAGCCACATCTCTTGGACAAAATTGATCAGACCATTCATATCGAATGGACCCTGACTTCCCTCTTAAATGTGGCCCTGGATGACCGAGCGTGGCTACAAGCTACGCTACCCATTCGTTTTGGTGGGCTCGGCATCCGCAAAATTTCTAGTGTAAGCCTACCGGCGTTTCTGTCTTCGGTCCACAGCACTCAACAGTTGACCAATAGAATTTTGACTCCATCATTGGTTAGCTGTGAGGTGCCGTGCTTGGCCGATGCCGTAAGCGCCTGGAAAATGGCTTGCCCGGACAAGGCGTTGCCCGAGAACCCATCTTCCCAGAGACAGTGGGATGAGCCGCTCTGCAGTTTAGTACGGAATAACCTTATTAACACGTCTACCAATACTGCTGAGCGTGCCCGCCTACTGGCTGTGGGTGAATGGGAGTCGGGCCTCTGGCTACAGACACTACCGTCGCCCAACATAGGTACTATGCTGAGTGACACCACCTTCCGGATCGCTACATGCCTGCGATTGGGTGCTCCTAGCGGAGCTCCACATCGGTGTCAATGCGGTGAAGCAGTCGACCGCCTCGGGCACCATGGCCTATCCTGCAGTAAAAGCGCTGGTCGGATAGCTAGGCACGCAAGCATTAATGACATCATCCGTCGAGCTCTTGTCACCGCCGGGGTGCCAGCTGTTCTAGAACCCAATGGCTTGGCACGCGACGATGGAAAGAGGCCAGACGGGATGACCATAATGCCCTGGAAGTTAGGTAGGCCTTTGGTGTGGGATGCAACGATGTGTCGACACCCTTGCGCCATCCCATCTTCTGAGTACGGCAGGCTGTGCTGCGGCGGCTGCTGCAAGTGCAGAAAACCTCAAACGGCGTAAATATTTAATATTTTGGGGGATGAACTGCTCGCGTCCGTAGGATCTACTTGTTTTGACCACCCTACACGTGTCCCCTGGGTAGTGCCAAACGAGCAGTAAAATACGGTGGTAGGCCATAGTATCGGCTGCCGGCTTAGGAGTTACCACCCACCAGACAAAGCCATGCCGCCAAACGACTTGTCGTGTTTCGGCGTGATGTCTGGTGAAGCCATATGGTGGAAGATGGGTCTGAGCAGTTGTGTTGCGATGTGTACTGTACCGGGTATGATGCGACAGCTGTTGTTGTGTCGGACGTTTGATCGCGGAGGGTAGCGGGATCCGAAGCACGGTTATCCGCTGGCCGACCGCAGATAGTTGGGGGCCCAAGTAGTGTGCCAGCCACGCACAAAAGGCTGCCCCGCCAACTGCGAAAAATCCCAGGGTGGCCCCATCGTGCCGGTTGGCGACCGGGCGAGAGGACCCGATGGCGATCCCTGGGGGGGTTCGGGCGTCCCCGCAGTCTCCAGATCAGACCTCCATTGGCGCAGCAACTCTGGTCGCGTTGTTGGATTTACATCGCATCACCTCGCTCAACTGCCATCTTCCACCTACCCTATTCACTCAAAATAATAAAAAATAAAATGAAAGGTAAAAAGAAAAGTAAGTGTGTACAGCGGATGCACGTCCTCTTATTCCAAGTGCACCTCTCTAACATTCGAGGACTGCACTCCAATATCAATGCGGTCCACCATCACCTTGAGACTGACAAGCCCCACTTACTTTTCCTGACGGAGACGCAGATCAGATGTCCGTCAGATGCGGCGTATCTCGACTACCCGGGATACTCATTGGAGCACCATTTCCTGCAGCGTGCCGGGGTCTGTGTGTACGTCCGCAATGACATCTGTTGTCAGCGTCTCCGTCACCTTGAGGACCCTAATTTCTCAACGTTGTGGTTGTTGGTGGACACCGGTGTGGACAAAATTGTCTATACTTGTGTCTACCGATCGCACAGCGGTGACCAGGAGACGACTCAAATGTTTGGCCACCTCAGTGAGGCCGCCGATAAGGCTCTGCATCGGCACCCTGATGCGCAGTTTGTCGCTCTGGGGGACTTTAACGCCGTCAACAAAGACTGGCTTTTCCCGTACCAGAGGACCGACCACGCTGGGAGAGAAGCGCGAAACTTTGCAGTATCGATGGGCCTCTCCCAGTTGGTAAAGCAAGCGACAAGGGTGCCTGATGTAGTTGGTCATACTGCCAATTGTCTGGACCTTTTACTGACCACCGATCCGGACAGATGTATCGTAACAGTTTCCTCACCACTAGGAACTTCAGATCACTGTCTGGTGAAGTCTGTATCGTCCTTCTCCCCACCTGACTGCGACTCACGCGGTGAACGGCGAATGTGGCGTTACAAGTCAGCAGATTGGGATGAGATGCGGCACTTCTTTGCATCTTATCCTTGGCAGCAGGTCTGCTTCTCTTCTAAAAATCCGTCGAGCTGTGCAGATGCTATATCCGATGTGATACGTCAAGCTATGGAGTATTTCATTCCCTATCGCGACGTACCCATCGGTGGCTCAGCTCACCCATGGTTCAACGCCGATTGCGTTCAAGCTGAACAACGTAAGCATTCGGCGTTTCTCGCCTGGGTTGACGCTCGTGACCACAAAGCTCCGGATCTGAGTTCAAAGAAGAGAGCCTTCAACCATGCTGCCAAGTCCTACAAAAAGGCACTAAGGAAGGCTCGCTTCGACCGCATTAACCATATTGGTACAAAGCTCTCTGCGCAGCCGTCCGGTAGCAGAGCATTCTGGTCCCTTGCCAAGTCGGTCGAAGCGAACTTCTGTCGGCCCTCATTGCCTCCGCTGGTTAAACCTGATGGAACACTGGCTCATACAGCGAGAGAGAAAGCGGGTCTCTTTGCATCTCTCTTCGCCCATAATTCTCGTCTTGACACTGGTAGTGCTACTCCACCGACTCTACCTCACTGCGATACTTCGATGCCCGAGGTCCGCATAAGGAACAAAGAGGTTCTGAGAGCACTGTGTCGTCTTGACGTGAATAAAGCTAGTGGACCAGATGGTATACCAGCGATTGTTCTCAAGGCTTGTGCACCCGAGTTGTCTCCTGTACTGACGCGTTTGTATCGCCTCTCACTTGGGACTGGTATAGTGCCCAAGTCCTGGAAGCTTGCCAACGTGCAACCCGTGCCCAAAAAGGGCAGTCGTACCGATCCTACCAACTATCGGCCGATTTCAATAACCTTCATACTCTGCAAGATTATGGAGCGTGTATTGAACTCGCGCCTCTTGGCATACCTGGAAGGTAACGATCTCCTCAGTGATCGACAGTACGGGTTTCGCCACAATCGATCTACTGGGGACCTTCTAGTTTATGCCACCCACTTGTGGGGCGAGACCCTCGAGAAGAATGGGGAAGCGATTGCTGTTTCCTTGGACGTCTCGAAGGCCTTCGACAGGGTATGGCACGCTAGTCTATTGAGTAAGCTTTCAGCGTACGGCGTTTCCCCTGGTCTGATTAACTGGGTAAAAGACTTCCTGAGTGAACGTTCTCTCCGAGTTGTTATCGATGGATGCTCATCAGAGCCCATGACGACTAATGCCGGAGTTCCTCAGGGGTCTGTTCTCTCTGCAACTCTCTTCCTGCTGCATATCAACGATCTGCTGATGCCCGGTATCTATGGGTATGCAGATGATAGCACAGTTGTAGAGAGATACCTGCCAGGTGCTCGAGCTAGTAGGGAGCTAATCCGGTCCGAAAGAGAGGCTATGGTAGAGCGTGCGAATGTCTCACTTCAGGCAGTCTCCAAGTGGGGTGAAGCCAATCTGGTGGGATTCAACGCCGCCAAAACACAAGCGTGTATATTCACCGCTAAAAGGAGCCCGTTCACCTTGGCTCCTGTTTTTCAGAATGTATCCCTGGAGTACACCGACCGCCTTCAGCTCTTGGGAGTTGAAATTTCTTCAGACCTTAACTTTGGGCGGTTCATTGAGTCCAAAGCCAAGGTAGCTGCTAGGAAACTCGGCGTACTTGCAAAGGTCCGGCGGTACTTCACACCAGGGCAGCTTTTAATGTTATACAAAGCACAGGTCCGTTCGTGTGTGGAGTACTGCAGCCACATATGGGCTGGTGCTGCAAAATGCCACCTGGCAGCTTTGGACTCGGTGGAAAGGCGTGCAAAGAGGCTAATTGGTGATCCAGATCTGGTTAATTCCAATCTACAAAGTCTTGAGCACAGGCGTAGGGTAGCCAGCCTTTCGGTGTTTTACAGAATTCATTTTGGAGAGTGTGCGCAGGAATTGCATGACTTGATTCCACCATCTCATTTCTACCATCGGACAAGCCGACGAACGGCGAGTATCCACCCTTACGTTGTTGAAACCTCTACGGTCCGGACCAAGCGTTTTGCCTCGTCGTTTATACCGCGTACATCGAGGGACTGGAATAATTTGCCTGCTGCGATTTTCCCGTCCGATTATAATTTGGGTCTCTTCAAGGCTAGAGTGAATAGGCTCTCAATAAATTAGTGCGCCTCACCATCAACGATTGCATTACCACTTACCATCAGGTGGAATCGCAGTCAAGCACTAAGTTTATAACAATTAAAAAAAAAAAAAAAAAAAATATAATAACCTCATCGGAGGTTATATGTTTGAGCCGTTTGGGGTTGAAACACTAGGGCCATGGGGTCCGAGCGCTCATCGAGTTGTCCGTGATATCAGCAAACAACTGGTCGACTCTTCGCGTGACCAGAGGGCTGGGCTTTTCTTCGGACAAAGAATCAGCATTGCTATCCAACGTGGTAATGCTGCCAGCGTTCTGGGCACTTTTCCCATTGATATCGATGTGGATGAATTTTTTGATGCCCAATAATTTCTTTTTCTACCCGTTTTTAAATATTATTATTTTTAGTTAGTATAAATTCCTATTTATTAATTAATATTTATTAGTTTTGATGTTAGTTCTAGTTTTAGTAAAAGTGATAAATAAAATCCCTGTACATACTTGTAGCAATTTATGAAGTAAACAAGAAAGAAAAAAAATTGTTTTCTTATCGGTCACCACGCTCAAAAAGTGTAACTTGAATTAATATCAAAGAAAAAGAAATACTGCATAAATAAAATAAATAAATAATTATAATTGCATAAGTTGATACAAAATGCTATGCAATAGCTTTACCGCGGCAGTCCCCGAGTGCCACACTTATTTTTTTTTATTTTTTTTATTATTATTTTTAGGTGGGAAATCATCAAAATGACTTCTCGCGCTCTGGGTGGAGCGCGAGGGCGTTTCAGACTTTTACTGACTAAAACCATACCTGTATCCTTCAATTACAAGGAACATAGGTGGATAGGTGGTGGTAGGAATTGAAGGAACATAGGTGGGTTTTAATTTGATGTCACGGTTGGCGCAGTGGTTGAGCATTTGGCTGCTGCGCTGCCTATCGCGGGTTCGATTTCCTTTCGAAACAAAAAGGTGTCTTGTGTATGTGGATTTACATGTTTGTGAAAGCACCCATGATACAGGAGTAATTCCTAGTGTGTGGCAACGATTTTTATTTAAAAAATAAAGAAAAGAAAAGAAAGTCAGTGAAAGTCTGTCACTCCCTCTTGCTCCACCCAAAGTAGAAGGAGTTTTTTTAAAGAAACCCAACCAAAGAAAAATAAGAATGAAAACAAACTCCTATATGATTAGCTATTGGAATGTTTTCAAATTTTTGATGGGTTAAGACGTGTAACATGTTAAAACTAAGTAGATTAGCCTCATAAAATTACATTTGCAAAGTGAGTGTTAATGTTGATAAGGTCTTAGCTAAGCCTTTTATTCCATATCAAACCGCTACGAACCGGATTTGATATAATCAAATTTATCATTTCATTTCTAATCAACGATTACAACTAATTAAGGTAACAAAGGGATTATCAAGGAATATTTGATTACCGCAACAACCTAACTTCATGAGACTTTTTAACAAAATAACGAGGAGTCCCACAAGGAAGAGTTTTAGGACCCACAGTTTTTTTTTTTTCTGAATCTGTTTTTGAAGTTAGTCTTATTCAGTTTTAGCAAAACTCAAAAGCTCAAAGTATTTATTTCAAACAAACTTTTTACGTGCACTTTTGAATGGTCAAAGCCGGTCAGTTAAAAAAAAAATCGACTTCGAATTAGAGTTATTTTGAACCTTTTAGTGTTTTTTTTGTAGTGAAGTCGGATATTAATTTTTTTAATAGTTTTTATTTCACACTTTTTAGTGGTGATACACTTACGTATATAGCCAGATTAGGTACTTATTTCTCATGACAATTCGAATTAACCCAAACGCTGCTAAGATACATTTTTTTAATATGAAATTCTCATTCACCTCCCAGCTCCGTAATCAGATTTATTCGATAGTACCTTATAGCCAAAGTGCATCTGATGACAATAATTCTAATAAGCCCAAACACGGCTAGGTTACATTAATTAATTACGGAGTTCCTGTGCCTACCTTCCAGCTCCATCATCAGATCAGTTCGATAGTACCTTATAGCCAAAGTGCATCTTATGACAATTCTAATAAGCTTAAACACGGCTAGGTTACATTGATTAATTACGGAGTCGCAGTGCCTACCTTCCGGCTCCATCAACATCATCAGATCACTTTGATGATACCATTTTCAACAATACTATTCAGCACCATTTATTTATTTGTATTGTCATAGTTGCTTAACTATCTTCATTGTGATATCTATGTGAGTTTGAAGTTCCTTTGACCATTCCTGGTCTTCTTCACCAGTTCCACTTCATCAAATGTTACTTTTTGAGACTTTACAGATGCTTGAGTTCTTAATTAAAATACCAAAATCACGATATAGTTGCCTATAATATTTTAGGAGTTCCCTCGATTCCTCATAGATTCCATCATGAGAACTAGATTTTGAAAACAATGGGACCAATCTGGAAGCTTACCCTTTTAGCGAAAGAAACAATTTGCAAATCGGTCCATAAACGACGGAGTTCTGAGGTAACAAATAAAAAAAAATGATGATAAAACAAAATAAAAAATACTACCGAATTGAGAACCTACTCCTTTTTAAAGTCGGTTAAAAAGATGAAGCTACTTTCACGTTTCAAAGCGTATATACGAGTATCTATGAAAAAGAAAGTGCAAGAAACTCCAAGAAAATAACAAAATTATAGTTACGTCATTACAGTTAATCTACCTAATCCACGACAAATCGACTCATTACTAAATGATTTTAAAGTTGCCTGTTAATCTAGTCAAGATTTCAAAAAAATATATATTTTTAAGTAGATAATAATTGTAGCTCGTTCATAATCTAGTCTAATTGATTTAAATGAGTTCATAATATGAGCTAAATCATCTAGTACTTCATAAAATTATCCGAATTTTTCAGATATAACAGAAATCGAGTCTAAAGTCCTAAAATGAGAACTGGATACAACGAGCTCCCGATTGGTTAGTCCACAATTAACGTTCGTCTGTCTCGTAATCCACTTACGTAGATCATTCACACCCGCCTAGATTTAATTAATTCTTATGTCATAGAGAGAGGACATAGGGAGAGCGGAGGCGGAAGCGTTTTCGTAAAAGTATGATAAAAGAAATTTCACGAAAGCAAACATATTGTCGGTACCGTAAATATAATTTTCAATACACTTACTCGAAAAACCCGCTCTTATCCCTACCGCTTTTAGGCACGCAATTTACTGTTTTCCGTACTAGTGCAGAAAAGTGCGCGAGCTCGCCCCGCCACGATTTATTGAATGTATGGTATTGGGCCACACCCACGAGTCGCCGGTCAGCTTTGTTTATTTATTTCTTCGTAAGTGTATAGAAAAACGTTGTTTGATACACGTAGAAACTTGTTACTGCAGCGCTCGGCTCCATAACACTCTCGCCCGTGGCTCGGGCGAATTCCGCCTCGGTCGCAATGACAAACTATGTCCACTTATATCAAAATGTACTATTTTCTATTTTCTGCCATGATAGGTCTCTGCCCCACCCTAAGATTGACTGGGAGAAAAAGCTTAAGGCATTAAGTCCGCCTTTGTACAGTATTTTATTAGTGCATAAAGTTTTAATAAATAGATATTTTTATATTACTATATTTTTCGATACTGATTTGGAAATTGCAAAAAACGTACGGAAACTAAAATTTTGCGGGCTACTCTGGACCATTCACCATAATCGGGCAAGCAAAGTTGCTCAAATTCAGGCATCTTAGTAATTTGCGTAATTTATCAAAGACGAGTCTTCAATTTTTTTATTGGTTAGAATATGGTAATAGGCATAAGATACTAACATAGTTTTCAGATTAACTAACAGTTTAATATGGAATTATGTTCGGAATTAATTAAATTATTATGGTCTTCAGTTACATATATTAATGGTTTTATCAGATTCTGCCACGAGTGTGCAAATATATTTAGTACAAAAAATTTACACTATATTATTATTCACTTTATTCATTTAATTTACAAATAAATTACATTTTAATTATTTTTTAAACAAAATCATATAAAAAACATTTTAAAATTATTATTATTAATATTATAAAGAGGTAAAGTTTGTTTTTTGTTTTCTGATTGCTAAAATTTTTTGACCGATAGAAAACTGCTTTAATACTGAGTGGCATATAGCCTACTATATTTTAAGTACGCGGGCGAAGCCGCGGGCAAAAGCTAGTCAAATAAAATATTAGGTAAGTAATACGTTAATACGAATAAAAAATTACAAATGTGTTAGAAAACATATCTAAAAATATTATGTCTTCTACAAATAATAATTCTGGAAACATAATTTAATGAAAATAGTAATTATTTAATCCGTCAGTTGTATATGTCTATCATTAAAAAGTATTGAAAACGTATTTTATGCTCTACAACATCGATAAAAAATGACAATAACAAAACACATAAACATTCAGGAGGGTGTCACGTTCGTTTTTTATAGATCTGCCGGTTATAAAAAATGAAAACGATCACAGATAAAAGTAACCAAGGCAAACCATGTTTTCAAAAGTTTAAATTAAGCATATATACGAGAGGGCGGGTGACATTTATGTAAAAACTTTTTACAAAAATATACAAGTGACTGTCGGTCTGTCCGTCAAGACCCTTTATATCGGGAACGCGTGGACGTGTCTTTCGACACTCTCAAGGGAATCAAAATTCATAGGGTACTTCCCGTTGACCTATAATCCTGAAATTTGGCATAAAGCAAGGTCTTAAAGCACAAGTATAGGAAAAAATCTGAAAACTGTAAATTTGTAGTTACGTCACAAAAAAAAACATTCTTTACGATTTGGAAAAATCTTCGTAACTCAATTCGGGAATTGAACTGTTTTCATAGGTAAGTTTGTACGGAACCCTCAGTGCGCGAGTCCGACTCGCACTTGCCCGGTTTTTTCTGTTTGGTATGGGAAATCACCAAATAATTTCTTCTAAACTGGGTGAAGCGAAAGGAAGTGTCAGACTATAACTGACTAAAGCCCACCCGTGTTCCTTCAGCTACCCTTTCCATTCCAGAACCACGATGATTTTCAAAGATTCAAGATTCAAAGCATTTTATTTCAAATAAACCATTTACATGCACTTTTGAAATGTCAAGAAGTCAGTCAGTCAGAAAAAATGATGCTGATTGCACATTTCAAGCGTAGATCTCTATGGAGAAGAATGTGCAAGAAACTCCATGGACACTCTTTTCAATCATGTTATGTAATTACAAATATCTCTATTACATGTTTCTTGTCGCTATCATGTGAGAACAATGTAAATAAAGTAAAAATAAAAACTAAATAAAGATATTAAATTAGCAACTGGCAGCTAAGAGATGACCAGTCTCAACTGACAGCGCCCGTTCACGGACATGACGCGGCTGTTTCAAATAATTCCACACTTCCTCCCATGCACCCTGCCACCACCCTAATATAGCAAGTCCATTGCAGATTAGCAACAGTGGACATGGGGCGCTACCGTGCTACTGTAACACGATACGGATGTTACGAACACGTCATTCTTGTCATACGATACACTATGTAATTGTAACTTCGATTCCGTATATGTGAAAATTGTTACCTGTAATCAATGGTAGACGGATCAATGACGTGTGTTGGGTTGCTAACTTACAAAGTGGGAGTAGAGATTTAAAAAACAAACCCACACCAAATGAGTCGTTCAACAGTTTTTTTAGGGTACCTTATAGGATCACTTTGTTGTCCATCCGGCTGTATGTCTGTCAGCTGTCAAGGCTCTTTATCTCGGGAACGAGTGGAGGTATGGAGTTGAAATTAAAACCATATACTCGAGTCTGCGGTCCTTTTTTTGCGATTCGTAGAAATCTTTGAGACTCGATTCGGAAATTGAACTGTTTTCATAGGTAAGTTTTGTCTAAGTAAGTCCGACTCGCACTTGCCCGGTTTTTTTTTTTGGGTTCCGTAGGTACCTCAAAAGGAAAAAACGGAACCCATATAAGATCACTTTGTTGTCCGTCCATCTGTCTGTCTGTCTGTCAAGACCCTTTATCTCGGGAACGCGTTCAGGTATCGAGTTGAAATTAAAACCATACACTCAAGTCTGTGGTCTTGAAGCTGTTACCCTCTATTGTGATCTCTCTCTATCACTTAATGGTTTCATCATCGTCATCATCATTTCAGCCGAAAGACGTCCACTGTTGGACATAGGCCTCCCCCAAGTATCGCCATAATGACCGGTCCTGTGCGTCTCGCATCCATCGGATTCCCGTGACCCTCACCAGGTCATCGGTCCACCTTGTAACACTTAATGGTTTGCTGGGAATAACTCAACCTTGAGTTAAAGTCACCTATATACCTGAAGTCTATTAACACTGTAAATAAACCGTATATACATACTTGTTACATTTTGTCTAGAAGCAATCTGCTATAGAACTTCGTTTTAGCAGTTATGACTGGTTAACCAAAATTGTACCAAACAATCAAATCCTTGACATTACTTTCGGCCTTGGATTCTATTGAATAAACGGCCTGCTATCATCGTTGCCTTCGTCCCAGGGCCCCGGGTTTCGTTTTCACACTACCCATGGCCCCAGTAGGCTTCGACCCTGCTGGGCCCCTACGATTTGCTGACATCTACATGAGGCGCGCGTGGAATAATACGCGCCGTCGACGACTTGGGCTCGATCCGGACGGTTACCGGACGGTCGGACGGCGAGCAACCCATTGCTCGCCATCCGCAAGCCCGCGCCTACGGTGGCCGGAAATTGGGATCGGAATCCCGGCGGCGGTTAGGGCGTGAGGATCGTTGCCTCACGCGATCGGCCGCCTCCTTTGCTAGCATTACTTCTTCGCAGAAGGAGGCGACCGCCTGCCATTCCTCCTCGCTCCGAACTATGGCCTGTACCAAGGCCCGATGGTCGATTAGACGGTGGAAATCTGCCTCGCTTGGGCTGAGCACCGCCGTGTCCTCGTGGAGGCCATGGTCCGGAGCGAGATGGAATGGTAAGCGGTAGCCTCCTTCTGCGAAGCAGTAATGCGAGCGAAGGAAATGACCGCAATTGTCAGGAAACGGACACCCTCAGGCCCCAGTCGCCGACGAAGGACACATCCTGGGCGCCAGGAATCGAAGGGCGATTTCCGGCCACCTTAAGATTGCAGATGACGAGCAATGGGTAACTCGCCGTCCAGCCGGCTAAGCGACGACGCGTTGTGCAGCAAACTGAAGGGTCGATGCCTGCCTGAAAGAGGAAGTAGGTTCGATGCCTGCACAGGTAGGTTTTAGTCAGCAAAAGTCTGACACGATCTCGTTCCACCTTAAAGCACAAGAAGTCATTTGACGATTTTCCACGCAAAAAAATTCAGACAACTTGACAACCGTCTTTCTTTTTTAGAAGTCGGTTAAAAAAGGAGTAAAAACTTAACCTAATAACACCTAAAGTTTAACATAATTTTCATGACATAAAATATTTCTAGAAATAAGTCAGCAACTTAAATGCCCAACTTTGTTATCTCTATCACAAATTAGTTGCAGAAACAAAAGTTGCTCATGTGCCACACTTTTCCACTTTGTCGTGACGACAGATTCTGATAGTCGTGTAGTTTTAAGTGTCGTTGCTTATTTAAATGGAGGTGTTCAATATAAAACGACACGTTTAACTGTCGTCTTTAACTTTTTTTGCAGTGACAACAGATTGTCATTACAGTGGAAACGGCTAGCACAACAGTCGTAAAACGATAAAAATTTGTCAAAACTTAGTGTCGTTATAATGGGAACAGCTAGAAACGACAATCGTCTGACGATAAATTAACCGTTACGACATAGTGGGAACGCGGCCTAGGATAGTGCAGGTCTTGAAAGATCGCCTTCACGCAGAGTTGGAGAAGTCAATCATTGACGATTTTCCACCTAAAAAAAAAAAGAGTTACCTAGCTTAGTAAAGCCTAAAATTTTTATAACAAAATATTTCCAGTTCAGTCATTTTACAACACCGAACTACGTATTTCGGTGTTGTATACCACGAATAATTTATAGACGTGATTACATTATTATTTATTGTACAGTTTTATTAATAGTCGTTCTAGACAAACAATACGTTTGATAAGTTTTTCCGTTTCAGAGATATTACTCGTATTTAAATACTTACAGCAGCTTAGATTGTTGGGATTTTATTACCTTATGTAAGAAAAAAACTACACTGTTCATTCAAGATGACTGTTTACATGTTGTGCCTTTTTTTACGTGGAAAATTTTCAAATAACTTCTTCCACTTTTGGATGAAGCGAAACAGTGTGTCAGACTTTTACTGACTGAAACCCACGTGTGTCCTTCAATCACATTTGCCGTTCTAGCACCACGAGGCGCCATCCATCATAGTGCCTATGGTGAATGATGGGAGAGCCTGAAGTCACAAACCCGACTCCAATTCCCCCACAGCCAGCAGACGCGCACGCTCAGCAGTACTCAACGTTTACACATTAGATTATTCCGTACAATACTGCAGAGCGGCACATCCCACCGTCTTTGCGAGGACAGGTTGTCGGGCAAATCCGTGTTGGGACAAGCCATTTTTCAAGCGTTCAACGCGTCGGACAAGCACGGTACCTCAACATCAACCAGTGAGGAAGATAAAATATTCCTGGTTAAAGTTTCAGTAATGTGCACCGAGGAGAGGAAAGCTGGTAAACTTATACTTGCAATTTTGCGGACGCCGAGGCCACCTAGCCGGATGGGAAGAGTGGCTTGCAGCCATGCTCGGTCGTCCAAGGCCACATTTAGAATCGAAGATAGTGTGTTCCTAATAATTTGATCGACTTTTTCCAAATGTTGTGGGTGTTTCCAAAGATGGGAGGAGCGAAGGCTATATGTAAATTTTGGCCCAAAACAACAGAATCGAATGAGTGTGAAAGCCGAATGAATGTTAATTTTGAAAAGTCTTTCCGAAACGTCATTAAAATTTTGTATTTTCTGTTCAATGAATGTTGGAAAAGATTCATCGAAAATTGGGGAGCCCAGGAGGTGAAGAAAATTTCTATCGTTGATTTGGATATTTGGTGCTATTGAGTTAAATTTTTCTAAAGTCGTCTGTCTGTCAGTCGTTTGGGGGGGTAAATTTCGCATTTTGAAAGGATAAGTTGTAAACCAGTAGAAGTAAATTTATTTTTCAAAAAGTTAAATCTTTTAAGACCGTGTCTAAGTCACCTCCTAGGGTTCCGTCATCCAAATACCAGACATTGAATTTAGAATTTAGCTGCCGAATGATCGGATTTATTGCCAAACTGAAAATGACTGGCCCAAGAGGGTCACCCTGTTGACAGCCGACGGCTGATTTCAAAAGGTTTTCCTTATAGAGTAATTTAGAGGGGTGCCTATAACATTGATAAAGAAAACTGTAAACTTTGGGTCTCTATCTACACATTTCTATTGAACCATGTCCCAACTTTCCACAAAAATTTAAATAACTTAAAGATAAGTATTAATTAAAGAATATATTTTTTAAATGACTTAGGTATTTTATTTAACAATTTTTTTTAATACTTTATTTTAAAAACAATCATCAGTAAAAATATTTAACTATTTTTTCAATAATGAAAATGAAAAATAACGCCTGAATAGCCTGCCGGCAACAGAAAAAAAAAGGCGGGAAAGTGGCAATTCGGCAATACGATCTTTATTTGTTTTTTCGAGTTGTAGAGTTTTGTTTACATTTCCGTACAGCAGAGATTTGTATTAACACGATAGACTGAGGCTAAAGCAGAAGTGGAAAACCTTTTACCGCCTAAATCAAAAGAAAGACTCAAGTTTTTATTTTTACTTTACTTGTATTAGTAATGAAAAGCACAGTGTTTACCTCAGGCTAAAGACTTATTTAGTCCTTCGACCTATTGGCGACCTCGCTACGCTCGGACGCCAAACTCCTTCTCGGGACTACATAAGTTACTTTCATCCCTGTGGTAACAATGTACTATTTATTAGCCTATTTTGTGTCACACTGCTGGGAAAACGTCTCCCCTTTCTCCTTCCAAACCTTTCTGTTTAGGGCGATCTCTAGCCAAATTTAACCCGTGAACATGATCAGAGGCCCACAAACTCTTAAGGCGATCCATTTTACAATCTAAACTGAACTGATAAAGGGCTAAATACTGTGACGACTATGAAGGTCAACTATTATTAACTTGCAAAACTGGCATGTTAGACTTTAAAGGTTTATGTTATAAGAAGTTTAGTTTTGATTGATGTTCAATCAATAAGATCACAGAGTACTTTGGTAATATACAGAATAAGATGGAAGACGTCATGTAAAAGAGTCAGGACATATTTTATATAAAACATATATATGAAAGTGCATAATACTAATCAATAATAGTTAAATAATAATATAAAGCCTTTCATTGCGCTCCCAGCGCGACAATACCTAGTGTGTATAGAAAGAGGGATCTCTTTCTCGCTCGCACGACTGACTTTTTAACACATCATGGTAAGCCCTGCCGTGCTCATCTCTAAGAAAACAGCCTTGAGCGCAGCGCTGTCCGCAGCGACGAAATCCAAATAGGTACATTGTATTAACAATCCAATGTAGCACTGCTGATCGTCACACCAACTTCGGCGCGGTCGACCTGGACGTCGACCTCCCTCAGGCGTGCAGTGACAATCCTCGCCCATCTATCCGGGTGCATTCGTGTGACGTGACCAGCCCACTCCCACTTCACCCTGGCTGTTTTTCCCCGCAATCTGCTACATGAGTTATGAAGTTGGTTAAAAATAATTAATACTGAGCTTAGAATTAATTATTTTTAACCGACTTCAAAAAGAAGGAGGTTCTATGTTCGGCTGTATGTATTTTTTTAATGTGTGTTCATCGATTTCTCCTGTCTAGAATTGACCGATCTTAAAAATTGTTTTTTTGATTGAAAGGTTACTTCCGAGTTAGTCCCATAAAAATATTGTATGATCTGATGATGAACTTCGAAGATATGGAACAGAACTCTTCATAGAATCAAAGCAGAAATGTCGTAACAAGTAAAATTGCTTTGTTTATACGTATACGCGATGACTTTAAGTATCACTGAAGGGTACTTTTTAGTTGTGGTACCGCAACTAAAAAGTGTAAAATTAAAAAAACTTTTTACAAAAAAAAATACAACGAACAGACAAAACTATTAGGTATAATAATAAACACCGACTTTTGAAATTAAAGTTATTTTGCACTTTTTGGTGGTTTTTTTTTTACATTGAAGTCTGTTGTATTTTTTTTTGTAATTTTTTTTTATTATTATTAAGAGCCTGTTGCCCTGCGGGGCAAAGGCCTTCCTTCCACTCTTCTCTGTCCTTAGCCGCTTCCAAAGGATTGGCTCCTTTAAGTAGGAGTCCAAATCGTCACGCCATCTCTCCTTCAGGGTATACCACGTCGCCGGCTCCTGCTCCAGTCTCAAGATCCAGTTAGTGGTTGATTTCGCTAATTTCGTTGCGACAAGCGGCAGATGTGGCCTGCCCAGCTCCATTTCAGTTTGGCAGCTGCGTTGCCTACGTCTGCGATTGGTGTTTTGGAACGAATTATACTGTTCCTTATGCGGTCTGTTCTTTTGACTCCGGGAATTAATTAAATTAGTTAAGTTATTAATAGATATCATACGAGATATACTCAGAGACATGAATAGGTAGGTACTAGCGGCTGCAAAGTCCTAGGACCCTTAGGGTATCTAAGAGCGAGGGTCATACGATAGTAACTTGTTTATCAACTGTTATCACGAACTGTTACGTCCAACCCATATACAGGTTATTAGACCGAAGGATGCAAGGATCGAGAACCTTCAGTAATCTAAAAGTGGGTTGATAAAGAGAACCAAATTGCTGTGTAGCAAAAAAAAAAAAAGTTAGGCATAGAGTCAAATGCATTTCCGCTCTCTCAAACAAACTCTCCGCTTGGAACGAAGGTAAAGAAGGAACATAGGAGTGGGTTTTAGTCAGTAAAAGTCTGACATGCCTACTCCACCCTACAGCGGGAGAAGTCATTGGATGATTTCCCACCTAAAAAAAATCCCGCTCGCTCCGGACCATGGCCTGAACCAGAGACGGCGCGAGAGGTCACCGCCACCGATCGAGTCCCCCAGGATACGACGGTGCTCCGCCCGAGCGTGGCACACCTCCACCGTGTCCTCCAGGCGGTCTGCGCAATGTGTGTGTTGATTAATTTTAGTTTTAACTAAATAATTTACTTCAGATGACCTTGATGGATCAAACCATTTTATTACAACCAAAAGGTTAAATTTATCCAAATCAAAACTACAAACAAAAATGACATCAAAAGTAAAGATTTACAAATAAAATAAATAAAAATAAGAATTAAAATTAAAAACGGAATTATAATCAAGCACTTGTTTATAACAATTAAAAAAAAAATTGCATTAAAATAAAAAGGAAACTAGAAGTAAATAAAAGTAATACACATTAAATTACCTGCCTAATATAAAGGCTCTCCATAGTGGAGAAGAGATACTGTAAGCTACAGTCTTCAACATTCGGTTGCAGCTGCCAACCATTCTGGAGATCAGGGATACAATTTTGACTGAAAGCTCGACTGACATGAAAGCCAAGTGTGATACAGCGCAAACATCCCCGATGCACTACAGAAACGAGGCTGCGCCAATATCATCCTGAACGGCGATCTCTCGCGCCGGGCCTTGGTACAGGCCATGATCCGGAGCGAGGAGGAGTGGCAGGTGGTTGCCTCCTTCTGCGAAGCAGTAATGCTAGCAAAGGAGGCGGCCGATCGCGTGAGGCAACGGTCCTCACGCCCCAATCGCCGCCGGGAATCCGATTCCGATTGCCGGCCATCCTAGGCGCAGGCTTGCGGACGGCGAGTAATGGGTGGCTCGCCGTCCGATCGTCCGGTAACCGTCCGGACCGAGCCCAAGTCGTCGACGGCGCGTGCTGTTCCACGCGCGCCTCAAGGAGATGTCAGCAACCGTAGGGGCCCAGCAGGGTCGAAGCCTACTGGGGCCATGGGTGATGCGAAAGAGATCCCCAGGGCCCTGGAAAAAAAATGGCAGAATTTTTAGTCAGTAAAAGTCTGACACTATCTCCCGCTCCGCCCAAGGGCGGGGGATGTCATTAGATGATTTTCCCACAAGAAAAAAAAATCATCCTGAAGATGTTATTATACTGGACGCGTAAAGCATCCAGCGATCTTTAGGTGTGACTAACCCACAAACCCCCCGTACAAAAAGCTTTGACAATCGCCCTAAACAACGTAATCTTTACTTGTTTAGTGCAGCGAGAAAATCTGCGAACCAGCATGTTACCTCTGACCGCTAAAGCCCTGCGCTCCCTCTAGATATCCTGATCGTCTTCAAGAACTTCGGAAATTCTTTAATTCTTTATTGTACACAAAAACATAATATGTGAAGATACAGACAGTTCACATGAACTGTCTGTATCTCCTCAAACTCATACATAGGCTCTTTGTACATACAAAGGCGAGCTTAACTCAGCAATGAGTTTTCACACAGCAAACCTTTGAATTATAGAGAGAGAACATATTCGAGGGTAGGATCCAGTGCACAATATAAACCTACATACTAAGTCTATTATATAATTATATTATACATACTAATACATACATACTATATATACCAATATTATGTCAATAATGAAAGTAAGCGCTCTTTAAGTTTCCTTTTGAAGACATCTAGAGAAGGGCTATCGCGAAGAGAGTGTGGCAGAGAGTTCCAGAGACGTACTGCAGTTACAGGAAAGGAGCCATCATAGCGGCTAGAAGTATGACGTGGAGTACGAAGGAGAAGAGAATAGGTGGTGCGACAGAGTTCAATTCAGAATAAGTAACGGTAGGGTCCATATTATAGATAGAACTTTGAAGTTAGGGTTTGCAACCGAATAATAGTTCATATAGTATGAAATGGGTAGTGGAGTGGACTGTAGAATTAGAAGAGGCAATAGCAGTGGTCTAGTGGTTAGTGGCCCTGACTGCTATGCTATACAGGAGGTCGTGGGTTCGATTCCCACTCAAGACAAAAGTTTGCGTGATGAGCACGATCACTAGTTCTGTGTGTTAGAAACTAGCATCTGCCAGCGGCTTCGCCCGCGTGAAAGTAAGCTTCTCCATACAAACTTACAACCCCCGTTTTACCCTCTTAAGGGTGGAGTTTCATAAAATCCGTTCCTAGCGGATGTCTACACTCTATAAGGAACCTACCTGCCAAATTTTAAGTTTTTAGGTGTTATAGTTTCGGAGATTTCGTGATTAATCAGCGAGTGGTATTTCGCTTTTAATGTTTGTCAGTTGTCTATTTAGTACTCATAATACAAGCTCTGCTTAGTTTGGGACCAGCCCCCCTAGCCAAGTTACAGACGATAAACTTGAACGCTTAGTAATCTCCAATAGATTTTCAACTTTATACCTAAGTGCATAAAGTTGAAAATCTATTAAAGACTACTGAGCGTTAGCGACCGGAACCAACGAAAACACTATGTAATCTTCAATAGATTTTCAACTTTATATCCAATGACATAAAGTTGAAAATCTATTAAAGACTACTGAGAGTTTACGTTTATCGTTTGTGACTTGGCTAGGGGGGCAGCATTCCTTTGTTCTGACCACGTGACTGAGCGTTGAGATGACGTCCAGAACAAAGGAATCGGAGGCGTGGCCTACTCGAGGCGTTCGACGCTTTCAATACGATTGTAACTTGGCTAGGGGGGCAGATGGCGTTGTGTGAAAGATGTGGAATAAAAAGGTATTTGTGCCAATCATCTTGATTATTATTAACATAATATTTTATATGTGTTAGCTGTAGAATCTTTATTAATATTATTATTAACATAATATTTTATATGTGTTAGCTGTAGAATCTTTATTAATATTTATATAAATCCTAACTATTAAATATTGTAACTGTATTTAAAAAGATAAGATTTTAGATGTTCTTTTAGAGTACTACAGCTTCTTTCTAAAGCACTATTGTACAATCTGATATCAAATAAAATTTCCCTAGTACATGGTTGTTATTTTCAAATATAAAATTATACAACTTAAAATGTCCAAGACTTTTAAGTTAATTTGCATCTTTATCAATACCTTTGAAACAAATGTCAATTTAGGTCAAATTTTGTAAACAACTTTATTTTATATAAGAAATACACGTGTACCAGTATCAATTAATAGAACTAGTAATTTATTAGAAAACCTAGTTTTAACATAGATAAGAGGCAAATGTATCTTATTATTTTAGTTAATTTCCAATATATATGTATATTTATACAGCGATAAATAATGTTTTTTTTAATGAAGTGCATGTTTTTCATTCACTTTTAATTTTCTTCATTGTGATGAACTATTTATTATTATCTATATCCCTTTATTCATTTCACATACATATAAGTTTAAAATATATATATATAATAGGATTTTAATAGGAATTAGGAAAAAATTAAAAAAAAAATATTTTATGCTTTTTATGTTATGCTTATGCTTAAAAAATTTAGGAATTGAGGGATCTTACACCGAACTTACTCAAATATACATGCAACTACAAAGTTTTATCCAAATCGGTCAAGCCGTTTAGGAGGAGTTAAGTGACAAAGCACACGTACAGAATAATTATATCCTAAAAAGATTAATTGCTGACTTGCGCAACAGTATTTGCGTCAATCGCCGTTTTTTTTTTTTAAAGTTAAAACCGGGGTATATCACTACGATAAAGGAAATCAAAGCAGTGTAGGAAAGAATTCGAAGAGATTCCGTTCGGCAGACCATGTCCTGAAATGGCACATACTCTTTATTCCGGGAGTAAAGCTAGAACTACATTAGACCGCACACGTGGACCACGCCTGATTTGTACGTAGAACGAAGTCGCGTGGCGTGGATTTAATGTTGCTCTACAAGTCTAGTTACTCTTTAAAAACTTTTTTCAAAAAAAAAAAACCGACTTCACTAAAAATAACACTAAAAGGATCAAAATATCTTTAATTTCGGAACTCGGTGTTTCTCGGTATGTTTTGTTTCTTATTTAACACCGACTTCCGAAATTAAAGTTATTTTGATCTTTAAGTGTTTTTTTTTAGTGAAGTCGGTTTTTTTTTGTAAAAAGTTTTTTATTTCACACTTTTTAGTTGCGATACACTTATAACCAGAGTGCCTATTCTCATGACAATTCCAATTAACTCAAAACACTGCTAGGTTACATTGTTTCATTATGAAGTTCCTGTGTCTACCTTCTACCTTCCGGCTCCACCTTCAGATCAGTTCGATAGTACCTTATAGCCATAGTGCATCTCATGACAATTCTAATAAGCCCAAACACGGTTAGGATACATTGATTAATTACGGAGTTCCTGCTCCTACCTTCCGGCTCCATCATCAGATCAGCTCAATAGTACCTTATAGCCAAAGTGCATCTCATGACAATTCTAATAAGCTCACACACGGCTAGGATACATTGATTAATTACGGAGTTCCTGTGCCTACCTTCCGGCTCCATCATCATCAGTTCACTTCGATGATACCATTTTCAACATAACTATTCAGAACCATTTATTTATTTGTATTGTCATAGTCGCTTAACTATCTTCATTGTGATATCTATGTGAGTTGACCGTTGGCCATTTCTGGTCTTCTTCATCAGTTCCACTTCATCAAATGTTACTTTTTGACTGTAAATGCTTAATGATGAAAATACCAATATAACTATATGGTTGCCTATAATATTTGAGGAGTTCCCTCGATTCCTCATAGATACCATCATGAAAACTAGATTTTGAAAAAAATGGGACCAATCTGGGAGGATATCCTCTAAGGGGAAAAAAAAAATTGCCAATCGGTCCATAAAGTTGAAGCAACTAAATACCAATAAACTAGTGTAAACCAATGTAACCTAGCAGTGTTTGGGTTAATTGGAATTCTCATGAGGTATAGGCACTCTAGTTATAAGTGTATCTAAGTAAGGATCAAAATAACTTTAATTTCAGAAGTCGGTATCAAATAAGAAACAAACAATACCGAGAAAACCGACTTCCGAAATTAAAGTTATTTCGATCCTTTTAGTGTTTTTCTTTAGTGAAGTCGGTTATTCTTTTTTTGTCAAAAGTTTTTTCCACTCGCCTGTCGTCAACATCGAGCATGGTTTCAAAGCTTGTTGCTTCATCTAACGCAATCCAACGCGATGTTTGACGAAGAGGCAACGTGATAAAAGAGAGATAACGCCTCAAAACTCTGTTAGCATTCGGTAATTCCGAGATTTACTCGAATATTTCACAAAACTTGTTCCAGGAAATACGTGTATTTATTAAACCCTTAAAAGTTTTTGAAAAAAAATGTTGTTAAGTATTTAGAATCTTGATTAAATTGGCAAGGCTTCTATTGTTATACTTTTTTGACTTTTTAAATTTTTGAGTAAATTATGAAGTGTCAAAGTTCATGCAAAATAGCAGATTTTCAGAGGTCTTTACTGGATTATATTTACACTAATTTTATTTATAAATTGATTTCAATAAGTAGAAGCCTAGAAAATATCCACAAGATACTGTTTTTCCAAAATATCTAACGAAAAAATGTGTAATAACGTCATAATCGCGTAAGAGCGGTTGTGTGAAAAACAGTGAAAACGTATATATCGAGTTGCATCCCCTTAAGGCAATCAATGGGTAGCTCGCCGTCCGGCCGTCCGGCAACCGGCGCGTAGTGTTCCACGCGCGCCTCAAGGAGATATCAGCAAAACCGTAGGGCCCGCAGGGTCGAAGCCTACTCGAGCCATGGGTTCGCTTCTGAAAGGAAAGCCCGGGTTCCTAGAATGCAAGGCACAGAAGGAACAGAGAGTGGGTTTTAGTCCGTAAAAGGTAAAAGACTAACATCCCGCTGCGCCAGCGAGAGAAGTCATTGAATAATTTCCCGCTTAAAAAAATAAATAAAAAAAAGACGGGTGACACCCACTGACAGAAGCTAATAATATAGTTAAAATTGTTAACATTGTTTACATTTGTTTAGTCTGTAGTTCGAAAAGGAGCATTTAATTAAGATAGCTCATTCGTTTTAATTGATCTAGTAGAAGCAAGTAACCTATAAAGTACTAATTAGTTCAAATTTAAGAACATCACCAAGCTTGGCTAATGAATTTGTGATTGCAATGTTATGTTATTTTAAGATAACAACAGTTCAACGGACTAATTACATGAAAAAACAACTTTGTAATTGTACTTTCGATCACAATGCCTTCTTGTCAATTTAAAAAGGTTTTTTTGCGGAATTGTTCCAAAGAATTATCGTGGCCAAAGCCGGATTAAGCCAGCGTGGGGCCTGTAGCACTACCAAGGGGCCCGCTAAATTATCAAATGGAAACTAAATAAATAACAATAAATCATTTTTTTTAATGTTTTAAATTTAATTTAAGATTTCACTAACTCTTCTTATTTCTACACGCTATTGTCTACATTTCTTCTGATCTTTCCTTTCGCAATTTGCTGGAAGAAATTTCTTCTTGAAATAAGCTGTACCTTTGTACAAACGTTTTTTGTTTTATCTTTTCCAATGTAAATGTATATATAAATTAATATATTATGTTACATAAATTATAAAATAAAAAAATAAAAAATCTCATCCAACTTATTTTTCTCATAGACCGCAGGACACTTAGGTAGCAATCTCCCCATTGCAGTTGCTTATATTGTCTCTATAGATATTCCAGAATTGGTTATTTATCTTATTATTATTATATAGGAGGTGTCCTGACTTGTTTTTGTATGTCTGTCCCCTGAATTTTATTAGCAATTTAAAATTTTCACTTAAAAAACAAATTAAAAAAAAAAAACAAATTTTAACCCAATTAAAACTAGTTTTCCACAATGAGGTTAGTATGATAAGCTACGATTGCGTTAATTATGTAATTAAAATAAAATGTAAAAATTCACGAAAAATTTGGTAATATTGAAGAACTCAAAGGCACATTGGTAATACATAACAATGGTGTGCTTTTTTGGCCATATGAACTCAAATATATAGACATTTTTTTCCTGGTGTATTTCTAGATTCCTTGGAGTTTATACATGAATCGAGAGGTACAAGTTACGATCAGTATTCATTTTACGTATTGTATTCCAAGCGTAATAGAACCGAGGGTCTCGCTGGATGGACGAGGCGATTAATTGTAATTTCTATCAAATCAACATAGTTGAGGTACACTGGATTTTGTCAGTACGTTCGTGAGGTACAGTCAGGGGTCAAAAGTGCAGCCAAGTTACAACCGTTTCGTTTCGATTCTCTTTTCGTTGATCGCCTCGAGTTGACCACGCCTCCTATTCCTTTGTTCTGACCACGTGACTGAGCGTTGAGATGACTTCAGAACAAAGGAATCAGAGGCGTGACCTACTCGAGGCGATCGACGAAAAGAGAATCGAAACGAAACGGTTGTAACTTGGCTAGGGGGGCAGTTCCATCTTACCAATGTTAAAATGTCTAAAATTTCTTTGTAGAAGAGGGTCAATGGTTCATGACTGATTTAATTGGTAGCATAGAATCTAAAGTATTGAATAAACTAATTGCGGACTATTGAACTTCTACAACATAGAAATTTTACACACTTTAGCATTGGTAGAGTGCAACTGCACTTTTGATCCCTGACTGTACATTTAACAAACAAAGCAATGCCTCTAGTTCTTTCGGTCTAGCTCGAGGGGCCCCGCTGGATAGAAACACATGAGATAACTGCAGCCATCGACATGGGGTGGCAGGGGTGGCGGCAGCCCGCGACATTTCGGCGGCAGCTGTTGACGCGTCGACGCGGCCGTCGATATTCCAACTTTGTAGATCAGTAGCAGCCTTCGTGTGTGTCAAGTGTTACTATAGGTCGACGGCTGTAGTTACCTCTGCCGTTGGCTAACATGCCACTTGTGTCTTGCGCTCTAGGGCAGAGCGAGAGGGCGTGTCAGACTTTTACTAACTAAATTTAAAAAAAAATCTTTCAGTTCAGAAAAAACAGTCCATAAAAGTTGTTAGAAACATAAAACGTAAAACTCATTCATATGTTCCTTCTTAGCCTTCGTTTCAGGGCCCCGGGGTTCTCTTTCGCACAGCCCACCATGGGTTAGCCCAGTAGGCTTTAACCCTGCTGGGCCCCTACGGTTTTGCTAACATCTCCTGCGATCAGCTTCCAGTTCAATGGATGTAGGTAATTATGCATCAGTATTTTACATGGAGCAACGCCCTATCTCATATCTTACCTCCAAAACCCAGTAACCTCTTCGTAAGACTGGTATCAGATTATCTGTCTATTCATAGCCAGACTCGTCTAATTTTTAGAAGGAAATGCAATAAATCCTGTACTCTGTAGACTCTTAGACTATTTGTGTAGAAGGCCGGTGCAGTATCCACTTACTCGGTAAGATTTTTATTAATAAATTAGGTGACCTGCGCGCGACGCGAAGTTAAGGCGTGTGACATACGGGCGGAGAGAACAGCAAGCAAACATTCTTACATATCACTACATAGTATAAAACAAAGTCGCTTCCCGCTGTCTGTCCCTATGTATGCTTAGATCTTTAAAACTACGCAACGGATTTCGGCGCTGTTTTTTTTAATAGATAGAGTGATTCAAAAGAAAGGTTTATATGCATAATACATGCATAATATAGTAGAGAAACACTGGAAATTTTTGAGGTTTTTAGATGTGATGTCGTAAATAAAAACATTTTTTTGCGCTTACATTGCAAACGCTGGCTGAACCCTAAGAGACGGACCTTAAAAAAGTTTATAAAAAAGTCCGCGATGGTATATGCCTACCTCTTAGGGATACCCCACAATAACCATTTTTATCCTTTACTTTTTACTAGAAATAATGACTTATTTGTGAAGCGATTTTAAGCAATACATTATTAATCCTTATAAAATTAAGTACTTTAAATACATTTTACGTTTAATATAGATTAATATGGCCCTGTACAGCATATAATTTAAATGAATATTTTCGAAGATATTACAGATTTAAAATGCAGGGACATAGCGGTTGCGGTGGTATCAGCACTGCACCCGTGCAAAGCTGGGATCGGTCGTTAGTTTATTATAAAACAAAGTCCCCCTCACAGCGTTTTGAACGGATTTTCATGCAGTTTTCAGCAATAGACAGAGTGATTCATGAGGAAGGTGTACGTTTATAATACATGCATATTATAGTAGAAAAAACCCGAGAATTTCAAAAATTACTAACACCCGTGCGAAGCTGGGGCGGGCCGCCAGTCATATCTATTTGACATTGTTGAAATAACTTCTTATATTTTTAAGGCTTTTTGATCTTACTGAACTTAAGAGAAATTCTGTTGAAGTGTAAAGATTTAGGCAATATAAAGTGGTGTGTAAGCAAAGTTATTTATGGATGACTCTTGTTGAACATGAATAAGACCATTTATTGTCATATCAAGGTCATTTATTTAGAATAAATAGTACTGCCGTGTTATATCTACAACACAAAAGTGAATTAAAAAAAAAAATACAAATATATTTTTTTAAATTCATCTTTTTTACCCGACTACGGAGGGTTATGATTTTGACAGGCTATGTATGTATGTGAGTTTGTTTATCTGTTCCCTCATAGCTCCTAATCTACTTATCGGAACTCGACGTATGAGGTATCGTTAGAACCGTCTTAATTGTCCGCTGAACATAGGCTACGTGAAGTGTCACAAAACTCGACATGGCGCCCTCTAGCGGACAAAAAGTATGTGTTAAAAAATAAAAATGGAGATAAATACGCCGTGTTTGGTATCATTTGAAAAGGCTACATTTGTACATTTCGAAAATATTGCTCAAATTTAAAGTGACGCCCTCTAGCGGACAAAAAGTCATGTATTAAGTTTAACACCAAAATTGTTTAAATAAAAATAAAGTAAAAAAACTAAAACCCGACTACGACAAAAAAAAAAACGACGCTGAAAAAGTATGAAACAAGATTTTCATACTTCGAACAGAACAAAAAGAAAAACCGTAGTCACACGTTATTAAAGTGTTTCGGTTGGTACCTATTACGTGTGACTGCGGCTTTTCTTTTCGTTCTGTTCGAAGTATGAAAATCTTGTTTCATACTTTTTCAGCGTCGTTTTTGTTTTTTTGTCGTAGTCGGGTTTTATTTTTTTACTTTATTTTTTTCTCTCTCATTTATTGCACTCCAGATTGACTGGTAGAAAATGACTAAAGCCGGGTTTACATTACTCTGTTGTTTCGTGTCGTGGCGCCCGGATGCACCAATCAAACGAATCTATTCAAGATTACGTCATCACCCTGCCTTTGTACCCATAGATTTAAGTTAGTGTAAAAGTTTTGTTACTATTTTGGTGTACAATAAAGTTTATTCTATTCTATTCTATATCATATTGAGTTTGGTAGCCAATCAACTGCGTCAAAAGGCGCCACGACACAACACAACACAATAATGTAAACCCGGCTTAAGGCATTAAGTCCGCCTCTGTACCTATAAGTGCGTAGAGTATTAAATAAATAAATAAACACTCTAGTCGTCAGTTTGTGAATTTCTTAACTCAAACTTTTGTTCTCTTTACAGACAAAGAATCGCAATTAATCAAAAATGGATTCCTGTCGTAATGACATAACTCCCTACACGCCTAAATAGCAAAAATTATTAATTGCCCGACTTACGAGTTGTGGTCGCGGGTTCAAACCCAGCCAGGCGCATTACTTTGTGTAATTTATTTCATCACCACTGCTTTCAAAACGGTGAAGGAAAACATCGTGAGGAAACCGGCATGCCCTTTTTTTGTAGGTGGGAAAATTATCCAATGACATCCCTCGCTCTTGGGCGGAGCGTAAGGGCGTGTCAGACTTTTACTGACTAAAAACCCACTCCTGTTCCTTCGTTGCCTTTCGTACCAGGGCCGAGTCTTCCTTTCAGAATTAGAAGCGACAAGAAATATGTAACCAAGATTTATGTAACTCATAACATGATTTAAAAGAGTGTCCATGGAGTTCTTCTCCATAGAGATCTACGCTTTGGAACGTTCAATTTAGCTTCACTTGTATTTTTTTTTTTGACTGACTGACATTTTGACAATGCAAAAGTGCCTGTAATTGGTCTATTTGAAATAAACGTTTCTGATTTCTAATTTCAGACCCTTGGTCCCAGTAGGCTTCGACCCTGCCGGGCGCCTACGGTTTGCTGATGTTCTAGAACCAAAAATTCGAAGACCTGTGACATTCACTAACACGCACTGGCCCCACGTGGTGCATTACGGCCCATTCCCTCTCCTAGAGAGGAAGCCTGAGTCCCAGCAGTGGGAACATTGACAGGCTGCTTATGCTATGCTATTAATTGCAACAACATTACCTATCTACAGCTTATCTCAAATCTTCGAATGCAAAGAAGCCATGTTTATTTCTATATCATCTTTAATATTTCTCGATAGCATCGCAACTTGCGGATTGGTTTATCCGAATCTATCCATCATTTGGAAATGTTATCAGTATTTATTGTATGCACGCTTTCAGCACAATTAACAATCACGTTTCATATTCATCATGATTTGTTATCTTTTGTCTTTCATATGACTTCTGATTTGACCTATGTCGTGGGCAGATCTTAGAATTGGTCACTTCAAGATATGGCCAACTGAAACTGGCCAGATTTAAACGATCTGACAACATTTGATGAACTCGTTTGGCCATATCATTGATGTAGGATTTCTATGATAATATAAGGTCTAAAGAATGTAGGCCAAACGATGAGGATAGAAATATCATCAAACTTTAACGTTCAAAACGATCTGGCCAGTTTTACTTTTTCATAACATGAAGTGATCAATTTCTCTACGACATTCATAATGCTTTCTATATTGATCTAAATCTAGTCCCCACCATCTTGAAATATTTGGCCCCAGCCGTCTGTTTTCACGTTTTGTACAACAATGTTTAAAGGTTTTTTTTTTTCTAAGATACATGTACTTACAATACATAAACCTATTTTTCCAGGGTTTTTAATTACTCTCTATCTATTAGCCATTTATTGTTGGCGTACAAATTTCGATGTTATTTATTGAGAAATAAATTATTACTACTATTTATTATAAAACTTTTACAAAACATCTTGAATAAATAATTAACTGAAACTTGAAATACATCCTAACAAGGTATTTCATTGGAATACTGGCCCATTCTACTTTTCGACAGAAAACTCTATTTCTGCGTAAGAGTACTTAACTGTTGAAAATTTAAAGTACTAAATGCTTAATAAGTACTTTCATTCATTTGTTTTGTGAATTCATTAACATATAAAATACTTTTCAAATTAATTAATGAATTTAACATGTAAATTGTTATTTGTTTTCGAAATACCTCAAATTCTGTTATTTGGCAAAATGTGTCCTTGAAAGTCAAAGAAAGAGGACAGTGACTATCTTGGACTTGTCTTTGAGGAGTGGCTGGAAAGACAATATTTTATTTTATTTTGTTTGGAAAACTACAGCTAATAAAAACATGTCAACTTATGATAATAAAGCTTAAGGCCAATTACAAGTTTTCACTTAAAATAAATGAATAAATGTGTTGAAACAATCGGTACATTACACGATATAAGTACAAAGCTTAAAAACTAAATTGATATTTTCGAAGAAATCGATGCTACTACAATTAAAACGATTACCTACACTAACATACTTAATATATTTTCATAACTGATGAAAATATAAAAAGTTTACAATTTCAACATTAGGAAATGTTAGCGAAAAAATCATTGCAAAGGGTTCTTTTCAATTTACGTATGCCAGTATTAACGAGATCGATGTCAACTTCCCGGCAGGCTATATTAAAAGCACGACTCGCTCTAATCAAGTACGAGTTTTGCCTGTAGCAAGTTCTCACCACTGGTGTGGCCAATAGGTGGGGTCTACGTAGATATGCACAAGACACACGTAGTCCTATCTTATTTACCAAATCAGGTACGTCAACCGATCCATTCATGATTCCGAACAAAAATGCCAAATCTGCGATTTTTCTGCGCTCATAGAGAAGAAGAATATGAAATTTCTTGCAGCGAGTTACATAATTTGACAAATATACATTTGAGCGGAATTGGATGTACCTTAAAAGTTTTCGTTGAATGCTTTCCAAGCGATTGATATAAACGTTATATTTTGGGTTCCAAACTTAAGAACCATACTATAAGTGACTGCGAACGAAAGAACAGTACAGTATTTTAATTGTCTTGATGCTTCTGAACCGTGCATGATAAGTTCGGACATGGTAAGTTCGGGAAGTTCCTGCACCGGATTCATGCGGAAGTAACGCCTGGGTGTCACCGTTGTATAGACCGCCCCGAGGACACGGGGGAGCATACGGTAGAAGTGTGCCCCGCCTGAGCAGAGCACCACCGTGTCCTCGTGGGGGCGATCGGCGGCAGTGATCTCTCGCGCCGGGCCTTGGTACAGGCTATGGTCCGGAACGAGGAGGAGTGGCAGGTGGCCGTCTCCTTCTGCGAAGCAGTAATACGGCCCTCACGCCCCAGCTGCCGGGATCCCGATCCCGATTTCCAGCCACCGTAGGCACTGGCTTGCAGACGGTGAGCAATGGGTAGTTCGCCGTCCGACCGTCCGGACC
The DNA here is from genome assembly GCA_905147345.3 of Mythimna impura. Classification (NCBI taxonomy): domain Eukaryota; kingdom Metazoa; phylum Arthropoda; class Insecta; order Lepidoptera; family Noctuidae; genus Mythimna; species Mythimna impura. The sequence continues at coordinate 27,443,775 of LR990351.1, read as the reverse complement.
GAGCCCAAGTTGTCGACGGCGCGTAGTGTTCCACGCGCGCCTCAAGGAGATGTCAGCAAATCGTAGGGTCCCAACAGAGTCGAAGTCTACTGGGGCCACGGGTTAAGTGAATATGAACCCCGGGGCCCTGGACGCAAGGCAAAGAAGGAACAAACGAGTGGGTTTAATCAGTAAAAGTCTGACACGCCCTCTCGCTCCGCCCAAGGGCGAGAGATGTCATTAGATGATTTTCCACCTTAAAAAAAAACCTTCCTTCTATCTACGTCATTAATTTAAAACATGATTGTGTATTTAAACTATTTTGTTTTCTATGAATACAAAGTGCCAAACCCCTACCTTATAATAACGATGAATGATTAAGTAGTTCGTTATCGACAAAAATATGCTGTGTTTTCAGATTAAGTAAAGTAAGTACATTGCAGGAATTAGGTGTGACAATTGTTCAAGATAATACTGTATCAATAGTAAATCGAGTATGAGTGACGAATCGTCCGTCAATGAAAAGAATTGCTATTTAATAACTTTGAAAACTTTGCTGATTTTAAAAGCTTTTTATTGAATGTTGGAAATTGAGAATTGTGATTGGGGATTGAGTTCAATATCTTATGCATAGCAGTAGCAGTACCACAGTGTCTCAAGATGAAAGTCGTGTTGCCAGTGATGACATATGGCTCCGAAACGTGGTCGCTTACAATGGGCCTCATCAGAAAGAAGAAAGAAAGAAAAACTGTTTATTCGCGCGAAATGACGCAATCTTAAAACTAGCTAACAAACATTATCAATTGAATAGGGATAAAGGAAAGTCACCCAAAGGGCAATGGAAAGGGTTATGCTCGGAGTTTCCTTGCGTGATCGAATCAGGAATGAGGATATCCGCAGGAGAACCAAGGTTACCGACATAGCACGAAGAATCGCCAAACTTAAGTGGCAATGTGCAGGGCACATTGCTCGCAGAACGGATGGCCGTTGGGGCCGAAAGGTTCTGGAATGGCGACCACTTACCGGAAGACGTAGCGTTGGAAGGCCTCCTACAAGGTGGACCATGGTAACGGTTGCGGGAGTCCGATGGATGCGAGACGCACAGGACCGTTCATTGTGGCGACACTTGGGGGAGAGCTGCAGGTAACGGGGACAACAAAACAAATAAATGAATCAATATAGAATACATTTCGTCATTAACCATCTTCGTTCGTAGGCAACTAAGACCCATAGACAGAATACATAGAATAATCTTAAAAATAATAAACTAATTAATAACATACAATAACAATTACTAAACTATAGGTATTGCACACGAAGTGACGGCGTCGTGTTCCGCTGCGAGGTCGGTATCCTTCCACGAAATCGTCGATACACGACACCCTTCGGCCAAAACTCTCCTTTGAAGAAGGTCTCCAAATGGTGAGTCGGCACCCGCACCAGAAACGACTTAAAATTAGTGTTATGGCGCGGCCCCAACTGCACGACTCTCAAAGTCCAGTTTGTCTTTACGCGTACATACTCCACGATCTCCTCAGCCTTCCTCCAGCCTAAATATGATCACATTACTTCCTTTCAATGTCAGCTTAAATGGCTACCTATCCGTTACAGGAGACCAGAGACCTGATCTAAGTGGATCAAGTCAGGTTTCCTCGTTCTTCGCTATAGTGATCGATCCTAGTGCTTCTTATTATTTAAAACAATATTTTAAAGTGTTGGTCAGTTCTCATAGTCATAATCATCGAGCATCCAAAACTTAATTCTTCATATTCCTTCTCACTGCACTGGGTTTATGTCTAATTCTTACGCTGTCTCTACCATTAAACTCTGGAATGTGCTTCCGTTTCATATTTTTTCCTTCAAGCGTACCTACAATCTATAACTCTACCCTACTTAGAGTCCTCTCCACCTTAGTTTGGTGTTCGTCATAATTATTATAAATTAAGTTGTCTTAATTATAATGATTTGATATTTAACATAATGTTTTTAACTTATTATTTTGTTCGTATTGTTCCACGCGCGCCTCACGGAGATGTCAGCAAATCGTAGGGGCCCAGCAGGGTCGAAGCCTACTGGGGCCATGGGTAGTGTGAAAACGAAACCCGGGGCCCTGGGACGAAGGCAACGAAGGAACAGGAGTGGGTTTTTAGTCAGTAAAAGTCTGACACTATCTCCTGCTCCACCCAAGAGCGGGATTTGTCATTAGATGATTTTTCCAAATAAAAAAAAAACAAAGTAGTAGTGGTAGTAGTCTTTTTTAGGGGTCCATACCTCATAAGGAAAAAATGGAACCCTTAGGTATAGGATCACTTTTTCACCGTCCGTCTCAAGACCTTTTATCTCGGGAACGCGTGGAGGTATCGAGTTGAAATTAAAACCATATACTCAAGTCTGTAGTCTCTTCAAGCTGTGAAAAAATCAAATTTCTAAGCTAACTAAAAAATAAAGATACGGCCGTTTATGTCTCAAAAAACGTACTCACGACATTCTCCAGGAAATCAAAATTCATAGAGTACTTCCCGTTGACCCAGAATCCTGAAATTTTGCGTAAAGCAAGGTCTTATAGAACAAGTATAGGAATAAATCTGAAAATTGTAAATTTGTTGATGCGACAAAACAAAAAAAAATGTTTGCGATTCGGAAAAATCTTCGAGAGTCCATTCGGGAATTGAACTGTTTACATAGGTAAGTTTGTACGGAACCCTTAGGGCACGAGTCCGACTCACACTTGCCCAGTTTTTAACCCAAAAGTTGACTGGTAGAGATTGTCTTGTTGCATTAAGTCCCCCTATCTGTAATCCTGTACATAAAGATTAAATAAAAAAATAACTTTTTTTTAAGAATCGAAGGACAAATACTTTTGAATAAAAGTCTATAAATATGCTTATCATTATCTGACAGTTACTAACCAGAAGCAGAATAAGACCAGTTTTTTTAACTGTTTCAAATATAAATCTTATATTTATGAGATTGGAGGCTGGTGATGTAGCGCCATCTATGACTTCACATAACAATTAAGAACAACAAACATCATCATCTTCCTGCTCTTGTCCCGTGTTATTTGGGGTCGGCGCAACACGTTTTTTTTTTCCATTCTGCCCTGTCACTTGTCATGCTATCACTAACTTCCTTTTCTTTCATATCACTCTTCACACAATCCATCCATCTTTTCTAATAATTAAAAACAACAAACACAAGAATAAAATACAGAACATATACAAAAACCCAGAGTCAACTCTCGGGCAGTTGCCCGGATCAGATATAACATCCATCTGGTTGGAGAATCCTCTCTTTCCAACGGAAGTGAATATATACTTCCGTAAATTAGCCCTATGGCTTTACACTCTGTTCCACATACCTCCAAAAGATTATAATAGTCTCAAGTACAAAAAATGGCACATAACGAAAGTTCGACCTGTTGAGAAAACATCACCTCCTAAAAAATAATTGAATAACCGGCCAAGTGCGAGTTGGTCTCGCGCTTGAGAGAAAGGTTCCGTACCATTATCTATAAAAACGGCAAAAAAATCACGTTTGTTGTATGGGAGCCCCCTTTAATATTTATTTTATTCTGTTTTTTAGTATTTTTCGTTATAGCGGCAACAGAAATACATCATCTGTGAAAATGTCAACTGTCTATCACGGTTCATAAGATACAGCCTGGTGACAGACGGACAGACAGACAGACGGACAGACAGACAGACGGACGGACAGACGGACAGACAGACAGACGGACGGACAGACGGACAGACAGATGGACGGACGGACATTTATTAAGCTGTTGATCCCCGCATTAACGCCGGCGTTCACGCGCCATTGTCTTACTATTGTGTCTCTAATTACGCACTCAAAAGGTTAATATAATATCTTGAACGCTTTTGCCAAAACTCATCATCATCATCATTTCAGCCGAAAGACGTCCACTGCTGGACATAGGCCTCCCCCAAGCGTCTCCACAACGACCGATCCTGTGCGTCTCGCATCCACCGCACTCCCGTGACTCTCACCAGGTCGTCGGTCCACCTTGTGGGAGGCCTTTCGGCGCTGCGCCTTCCGGTGCGCGGCCGCCACCCCAGAACCTTTCGGCCCCATCGACAATCCGTTCTACGAGCAATGTGCCCTGCCCACTGCCACTTTAGTTTGGCGATTCTTCGGGCTATGTCGGCGACCTTGGTTCTCCTGCGGATATCTTCATTCTTTATGCGGTCACGCAAGGAAACTCCGAGCATAGCCCTTTCCATTGCCCTTTGGGTGACTGTAAGCCTTCTGATGAGGCCCTTTGTAAGCGACCACGTTTCAGAGCCATATGTCATCACTATATGGGTACGGAACTCTAAAAAGTACGTTGACTTATTCTTATTTTTTTATTGTTATTTTTAGTTGCGATTACTAACTGCATTCTAAAATGGGAACGCAAACCGATAAAAATCATTAAAAGAAATCCCAGACAATGACTTTAATTTTCAGTCAAAATATAATAAATTGATTGACTTCAGACAACTTTATCATGATGAAAGTAATTAAGCTAACAGTTAGCCCCATCTTATAGAAAAATCGGTAAATTTTTCCTGGTTATTTATTATGTTGTTGTGAATCTGTTGGGTCTCATTGCAGAGCAAAGGCTTTCCTTCCTTTTTCTCTCTGTATCTTTTGCTACATCTGGCCAAACCTTTAGATTCTTTGGACTCGTTGAAATGAGGCTTCAAAGTCTTGAGCATCGACGCCGAGTTGCCAGCCTGTCGGTTTTCTACCGGTTGCATTTCGGGGAGTGTGCGTCGGAATTGCATGACCTAATTCCGCCTAGCCCGTTTCATCATCGAACCACCAGGCGTACGGCAATGCGCCACCGGTACATGGTGGACATCCCACCTATACGCACAAAACATTTTGGGAACACATGCATTGTGCGTACAGCTAGTGGAATGCCTTGCCGGAATCTGTGTTTCCGGATGGCTACAACCCGGGAATCTTTAAGTCAAGAGTGAATAGGTTACTTCTAGGTAAGCGCGCTCCATCGTCGACCGCATCGTCGCTTTCCATCAGGTGAGATAGTGGTCAAGCGCGAACCTATCAAGAATAAAAAAAAAAAAGATTTAAGTATAATAACTGTATTATGTACAATCATCCACAATAAAGATGATTTAATTTGATTAGATAATTAGTTATGCCATCACCTTCTCAACCTACGGCTTCGCCGATTATGGTGAACAGTCAACATACAACAAAAACCGGCCAAGTGCGAGCCGGGCTCGAACGCGATGGGTTCCGTACTATTATCTACACTATATTGGCAAACAAATCATTTCTGTTGTACGGGAGCCTCCATTTAAATATTTATTTTATTTTAATTTAATTATTTATTTTGAAAGTGAATAATTGCAAGAAAATATTCTGTGAAAATTTCAAGCGTCTACCTGTTGCCGTTATTAATAAAAACGACAAAAAAGTCACGTTTGCTGTATATTTGTTGTTTTGTTTTTATACCGGCAACAGAAATACATCATCTGTGAAAATTTCAACTGTCAAGCTATCACGGTTCATGAGATACTGCCTGGTGACAGACAGACGGACAGTGGAGTCTTAGTAATAGGGTCCTATTTAAGGTACGGAACCCTAAAAAACAGTTAACAATTTGAATGACCCATTTTTACTGGAGTAAGTATTGTGGTCTGCACAGTTCGGGAAGTAAACAATCTGTTTGTTGACCTATTTTTTTTATTGTGACCTGTATTTCCTATTTTAGACACGTTACCTACTTGACTAGACAGCAGTGCCAGTGGTGGCCGAGCGGTAACGGCCCCGACTTACGGGTTGTAGGTCGCGGGTTCAAACCCAGCCAGGTGCATTACTTTGTGTAATTTATTTCATCACCACTGCTCTCAAAAACATCGTGAGGAAACCGGCATGTCCTAGAACCAAAAATTCGAAGACATGTGACATTCACCAATCCGCACTGGGCCCGCGTGGTGGATTACGGCCCATTCCCTCTCCTAGATACAGGAGGCCTGAATCCCAGCAGTGAGAACATTAAAAAAGGCTGATTAAGCTTACCTACTTGATATATACCGATACCGGGATACCGATTATAATTTAGGTGTCTTCAAGACTAGAGTGAATAGGCTCACTTTTCGAATACCGTACCTAATGAGAGACACAATAGAAAGACAATGAGAGAGTGAAGCGTTCGATTGGGGTTTAAAATGAATAAAGGGCCTATTACACTACGCGATATTCAGCACACGATATTCAAACTGTCTTATTTTTTGTTCCGATTAAGACCAGTCTAACCCTTATTACACTACGCGACATCGACTAAGACTGTCTGAATATCGAATAGTGTAATAGGCCCTTTAGTAAACTAATGCGCTTCACCATCAATGAGTGTTTTCCTCCATCAGGTGGGATCACAGTCAAGCACGTTGATTGAAACATTTTCGAGATTACTTATTTGTGTAAAAGTTGCTCTGAGTACAACATGAACTTATTCTGTTTGCATCTTCCTGAATTATTATGTAGAGATATGTTACTAACATTTTCTTCTCTCATAGCTATGAGAAGACTTAAAGAGAAGCTTCTCTTTAAAGTAGACCGTATTGTGAAACAACACCAGCTTTGTACAGTATTTATATTACTAACTTCATTAGTAATTTATTATTTTTAAATAATCATGCCATATAATAATATAGTATCCTAAACGCGTTTGCCAAACCTCATAATCATCATCATTTCAGCCGAAAGACGTCCACTGTTGGACATAGGCCTCCCCCAAATGTCGCCACAATGACCGGTCCTGTGCGTCTCGCATCCATCGGATTCCCGCGACCCTCACCAGGTCATCGGTCCACCTTACCAAACCTTTCGACTGTCAATACCTGAACCACTATTGCATGGTTCACGTACCTACTCAATAATTTTAAGATATTATTTTAATTTTAATTTCAATTGCTTATTAAATTCAAATATTATTTAATTTTTGTGTCGTGTATGTTTGTAGGATTTTTAATTCAAATTAACGAATTAAGTCCTGCACCTACTTTAATTTTCTTCATAATTATTAATTTATTATAATTGTATGATTCAATTATATAATTGTATGGGAGTAGTGGTGGCCGAGTGGTAACGGTCCCGACTTACGTAGTTGTAGGTCGCGGGTTCAAACCCAGCCAGGCGCATTACTTTGTGTAACTTATTTTATATTTTACCACTGCTCTCAAATCGGTGAAGGAAAACATCGTGAGGAAACCGGCATGTCCTAGAACCAAAAATTCGAAGATATGTGACATTCACCAATCCGCAATGGGCCCGCGTGGTGGATTACGGCCCATTCCCTCTCCTAGAGAGAGGAGGCCTGAGTCCCAGCAGTGGGAACATTAAAAGGCTGATTATGCTATGCTATGCTATGTATGATTCAATTTTGATTGAAATAAATAATAAAAAGAAAATAAAATGTTTAATTTATTTTATATAATTTTTTTTTATTTTATTTTGAATGTGAGAATACTGTATACACCGCAGGCCCATAGATTTATTATCTTTTTCGATCTAGTTTTTTATTTATTATTATATTTTACTTAGTACATGTTGATTGGTCTACACACTTACACAGTCCTTTCATAAGCATTTTTTTTTTAAAGTAACCGTGGAATTTCTAGCTGTTCTTCAGAGGAAACGACCAATTGGAACCATGCACTAGTTTCATACTTTTCTATGTGCCCATGAAGGCTTATGTGAAATAAAAGATTTTTAATTCAATTGAATTGTAGGTACTTATCTATTTTTTTTTCGGTGGGAAAATCATCTTATGACATCCCCCGCTCTTGAGTGGAGTGGGAGACTTTTACTGACTAAAAACCCACTCCTGTTCCTTCGTTACCTTTCTTACCAGGGCCGAGTCTTCCTTTCAGAATCAGACCCCAAGATTTTTCTAGTTTCAATACTTTCAGATACTTATGGCGGAACCAGTTATCGGACGATGACAATATTGTGATTATTTTATTATTTTTAATTTTGTACAAAAAATAAACGCGCTGTATCAGCATTACAGTCTATAATTACCATACTATCAAAATGATAATAGTTTTACACTAAAGCAAATAGCACCTTTTTTTTCGTTTAACAACGTTTACGAAAATAACCCATAATCAGCAGTAAACAGTAACCTACTGATATCAAAACAAAACCAACATATATATTTCCACATTTTAGCATTCCTACCTCTCGTCGCGCATGCCCAGTATTGACTAACTGCGATCGCGGCATGCGCCAAGCGGTCGGTTAGCCGTCGTTCCCGACCGTATGTCACGAACGTACCTATTATCACTTAACACTAAGTACGGCCATTCTGTTAGTACTGGCGGGACGCACGCTGCAGGCGCCCGATAAAAAATGTTCAAATCAAAAAAAAAGTATAAAGCATGAAGGTGTTCGATTTTCGAAATTAGTCCCCAACTGTGGCTGTGAGAGTGAACTATAGTTCCAATAAAACTTCAATTAATTTAATCGTAAATAAATAATAATTTTAAACGAATATTAAGTGCAGTAATTTTTTTTTAAGAATTGTTCAATTTTATTTTAAAAAAATGTTTGCTATATTTGTGTTGTTTGTGGTCAGTTTGGCAGGTGGGTTCGCAATTTGAATATTTTCTTTTTTGCCTATGATAGATTATAGATTTTTTTTTTACTGAAAAAAAAAATACGAACAGAGATGCGTCAAGTAAATCACATTCTTTTTTACAATCTTCTTCTGAATTACATGTAACATCATAAAATTACTTAATTAAAATACCTACATGTGCGTGTTTGCGTCTGTTTACACAATACACGCGCACTTTTGTAAACAAACAAAGTTAAGCGGATCAATTATTTTTTTTTTATCCTTTTTCCTTTATTATAATTATTTTAAAGACACAGTGGGAAAAATTATCTACTTATACTTAATTTTTTTTTATTCATTATCAATATTGACATAAGTTTTGACAATGTTTTCCCGCCAAAACTATTTTTCAACTTTTAATTTTTCAATTCAATTCTATCTTTATTGCAAATCACATATCACTTATGTTTTATAAGCCTTAAAATAGTTTTATTTCACACGGACAAACATTTTATTTTAATAATTAATGCATGTTAACAATAATAACGACAAAAAAACCGTCAAATGAATTGGATACACAAATCAAATAAAGTAGGTAAAATGTCAATAATAATGAGAGTAATTAAATGTCAAAACAAATTGATTATGTACGTGTGTCAACATAAATAAGGTTTGAGTTCAAACTAGGTTTGAGAGTCATCATTAAAGAATTCATTTTGCACAAACAGTACGAAGACAAAACAAAAAAAAAGATAAATCTATACAAAAAAAAAATTTAGACCCGTAGTTATCTGATGCGTTTTACAAATATCCTGTCACTTTCCTCGGTTTAATGTCGTTCGGTATTTTATTACACATTTTTATTGACATTCCGTGAGGACTGTTCTGTGTAATTGTTATTCGTGTTGTTTATTAAATTCAAAAGCAGTACAGACTACTTTTTTTTTATATTTTTTTTTCCAGTATTAAATATAGAATACTAGCTTTAGCCAGCGGCTTCGACCGCTTGAATGTCGATTAGTACGGACGTGAAGCTGAAGTCAAAGCCATATATTAAGTAGCCTATATCCTTCCTTGGGATTCAAGCTTACTCAGTACCAAATTTCATCAAAATCGGTTCAGTAGTATAATTTTCAATAAGAATGTATTTATATTGTTTCAGATTTGACTCTGCAGGCAGAAGATTGGTCCTATGGCCGTAAGTATTTTTTTATTTATAGATAAGTTTAAACATTTAAAAATCTCCCAACTAAACTTAACAATAAACTAAATATGGCGTCGAAACTTTTCAAGTACCTAATAATTATAAAACAAAAGCATTTTCAAATTACATCCATCATAATAGAATAACAATAAAAAAATGTTTCATGGTCGTAATCTTATTTATATTTATTCAAATTGGTTTTATTAAATATGAAGTATTTTAATAAGGTCCGAAGTATTTGCACAGGTTATAAATTCCATAATTATAAATTCCAAGAGGCATAAACAATTCATGTTTTTTTTTTAACTTCAAGCCAAGACTTAAATATACATCCACGCGCTCCTCAAAGAGATATCAGCAAACCGTAGGGGCCCAGCAGGGCCGATGCCCGCTAGCTAGGACCGCGGAGAATTTCTGAAAGGGAAACCCGTAGTCTTAGAACGCAAAGGGTAATTGAAGGACACAGGTGTGGTTTTAGTCAGTAAAAGTCTGACACGCCCTCCCGCACCACCCAGAGCGCGAGAAGTCATTTGGATGAATTTCCACCTTAAAAAAGAAGACTTAAATATATAGATGGAATTTCAGTCTAAAAATAGCAATAAAGGCGCCAAAAAGATAAGTTGTCAATAACTTAATCAAAAACCGTCAAAACAAATGAATCATTGTTTAAAAGTTAATTACTTAAAAGGAGTGGATTTTATCAAAATCTAAAAATAAAATAAAGGTATCTTTGTAAGTATATGTACAACATTTATCATGTCTAAGTAAAGTCATCATCATCATCAAAAAAAGTCATCATGTTTATTTTAAGTACATAAACATGATGACTTTTTTCATGACTTTTTTTTTCTTTTTTCATGTGCAGATAATGAATTATTTCAAAATATTGATAGGTGAACCAAGAACTTGGTAAACCATTTTTTTATGTATAATTATAATATTCCAAAACTATCACACAACGCCATCTAGTTCCAAACTAAGCAGAGCTTGTGCTATGAAAACTAGACAACTGATAAACATATTTATACATTTCTAAATACATACATAATACAGATAAATTACACCCAGAATCAAAACAAAAATGATCGTGCTCATCACACAAACATTTGTCCTGGGTGGGAATCGAACCCACGACCTCAGGCTTAGCAGTCAGGGCCACTAACCACTAGACCAACAGGCGAGTCGAAGTTGAAGTCCTCAAAAATGTTTCCTCCCTAGATTGTTATCACATTGCTATGAGTCAAACTTGAAATAGTACAATTTTGATACAAGTGGAGAAAGTTTGAAATGTGAAATTCACCCGAGCCACAGGCAAAGGTATTATGGAGCCGAGTGATGCATTGACTTTCCACGTGTATCAAAAGACTTTTTTCAATGCACTTCCGTAGATATAAATAAACGGGGGTTGGTGCGCGACTTGTGGGGGTCACTTAGCCCCCAGCCTGATACGATATATACTTATTTTGATGTTACTCCGTTTAGTACAGCCCCAGAGTTGGATACAAAATACGTCCAAATTGGCATAAGAATATGCTTGTAAAGTATTATCTTATTATGTATTGATAAACAGGATTTTGTTCCAAGTAACCAATACATACTTTAATAGCGTATGTCGAGTTCCTGTTTTTTTTTTCCTGTGATTAAAATTATATGAAAAAAATTTACATTTCGTAGTAGTTCATTTGATTAGAAGTTGCTTCTTTCATGAGTAATTATACTCTCTGGAAAGATGCCAATTATTTCTAAGTTAACAGGGAAGTTACTAAGGCAAGTACGAAACCGGAAAAGTTTTCTGAATTCCGTACAACTGAAAATTTAGTTTTTAATTTTCCAAATATTTATACCTAGACACACAGGTATATTTTTCCAAAACACAGATCTTTGATCGTTCAGAAGCGTGTCCAGCTTAATTGCGACTTGGCTAGACATGTCTACTCGATTAGGGCTGATGCCCGCTACGGCTACGGGGAAGCCGTTTCTAAAAGGGAAGCCGTGGTACTAGAACGCAAATCACAACTGTGGGCGCAGCAAAGACAACCTCCACAGATGGGGGTTCTCAAACTGGAACCGTTTGAGAACCCTTCAGTGTTTTTGCGGCATCTCTCCACAGACCATGTCCCACCTCCCATCCTGCATTACGTTCCCTGTTACCAGTTCACGTAGGGACCTAATGACAGCATCAGCGGACGGCATTGCCTTGGCCGAATACTGGGCCAGGCAAGGAATTTAACTAGTTTTGCCATAGAAGAAGAAGACTGGAAGACAGAATTGTAGTTTTAGTCCGTAAAAGTCTGTCATGCCCTTTCGCCCTGCCCTAGTGCAGAAGTAATTGAATGATTTCTCTCCACGAAAAGAGACCTATACGAGAGGTGACCTGACTAGCTTTTGACGCAGCGTGGTGTTCCACGTGGTGGTTTCCAGCGTGCTGCCACAGTTACTTACTTTTATTATGTGAGCTTCCTAGAAGTTTAGTTTCTAAATATACTGTGGCTGACCGACAACGAGCACATAAAAGAGTCCCGTTTTCACTCTTTGCTTACAGAACCCTAAAAACGCGGCGATGTCACGAACGATGGCACGAAGATAAGTACTGCACTGCAGCTACTGGTTTTTAATAATTAAAACACCAGACATCGATTACGCGATAATCTGAACAGATAGTCGAAAAGCTCATCAATCACAAAATTATATATTAATTATCAAGTGTGTACTTAATTTATGATACGGGTATTCAGCTATATCCATCCGGTTAGAGTGGAAACCGACCCCAAGGTACTTGGAAAAAGGCTAAGGAAATAAACTTTATTTCCTCATCAGAATTAAAAATTTCACTTAGTGAGAAACTAAATTTACAATCTATGTTGGTATGGGACTACAGAAACATCAGATAAAAAACATTTTATATAAAGAAAAATAATGTAGGTACCTAGGTGATCACAAAAGTGTTTATCACCAACCAAGTGAGCAAAAAGTACATGATGATGATGATGATTAAAGAATTAATTTAAGAATATATATTTAATTTACATTTTATGGATATAATTTTTTTATATTTTTAATTTATGAGTACATTATAAAGGCACAAAGTTCACAAAATAGCAGGTTTTCAGAGGTCTTTACTGGATTAGTTTTACACTAAATGAATGATGGTTTCAATAGAAACCCAGATAATATCCAAAACATATCTCTATTTTAAAAATATCTAGAGAAAGATCTGTAATAACGATAAAATCACGTAGGTAACAATGTATCTCGGGTTGGAGATCTTAAAAAATCCTTTATCCACATCGATGTTAAACCCTTTTTTCTCCCCACAGAGGAAAACCAATGGCCAGGAGTCTGCACAGTTGGCAAGCAGCAGTCTCCGATCAACATCATGACGCAGGAGACGGTACTAGACACGAACCAGGTCCACATTCGTGGACCCCTGTTCTTCCGAGGGTACCGTGATGTCGAGCTGGTTGCTACGAATAATGGACATACGTGTGAGTAGAAAAACTTTTTCCCTTGTATAGCTTTATTTTTTGAACTAGTTTCTCCAAGGAGCTTCGCTCTCGTGGTAGTCGCCAAGTGAACGTAGCCCCAAAATAAGTATTCTATGTCCATCTCGGAGGCAATTTATTTGTATGCAAAAAATCATCAAAAATAGTTCCGCGTTTTGCATTTTAAAATAATATAGACAGGTCATCATCTTCCTGCCCTTGTCCCGTTTTATTTGGGGTCGGCGCAACACGTTTTAAAAACAAAAAATGAAATAAAGACAAAAAAAGGTGCAAATTGCAAATATCCTCGTAATAAACAAAAAATTGTCTATTGGTATCTGTAAATTTTTATTTGTCATGTGATATATGATATTTTTAGGAAGTTCGAAATATTCGTATGGAATGGTATGGAATTTCTTTTTCAAAGACAGTTTATAGTTTGTAATCTTATTTTGGGAATTAAAAGTTTCAGTGTAGGATTAAGTATCATGTAAACATAATACATACCCCTTCTACCTGCCTATAAAAACAACACTAATTGCCTACCTCTTCAAAGAATACAAAGTGATTTTGTTTCATAGGAAGTGAAGTTTTTTGCTAGAATAAGTTATAAGTCAGAACTTAAAAACTCTTTCTTAACACATCATGTCTGCCGGGTCTTGGTACAGGCCATGGTCTGGAGCGAGGAGGAGTGGCAGGCGGTCGAATCCTTCTGCGGAGCAGTAATGCTAGCAAAGGAGGCGGCCGATCGCGTGAGGCAACCGTCCTCACGTCCCAACCGCCGCCGGGATTCCGATTCCGATTACTGGCCACCGTAGGCGCGGGCTTGCAGACGGCGAGCAATGGGTAGCTCGCGCGTCCGACCGTCCGGTAACCGTCCAACCGAGCCCAAGTTGTCGACGGCGCGTACTGTTCCACGCGCGCCTCAAGGAGATGAGCCCAGCAGGGTCGAAGCCTACTGGGGCCAAGGGTCTGCTTTTGAATGGAAGACTCGACCCTGGTACGAAAGGCAACGAAGGAACAGGAGTGGGTTTTTAGTCAGTAAAAGTCTGACACTATCTCCCGCCCGGCCAAGAGCGCGGGATGTCATAAGATGATTTTCCCACCGAAAAAAAAAACATCATGTCTACATCATAACTATGTGCATACCTTTCAGCGCAATCCATTCAGTGATGTTGATGGATCAGTCAGTCAGTAATGGTTGCCTTTTATATATAGGGTGACTGGTAATTAGTGTACGATACTTAAACACGTGATTGTGCTCATGATAACAAACAATTTTTATTATGGGAGCAAAGTCGAAATCGCGAAAAAAATATCAGCTGTTCAGTACATTAGGCAAACATAAATGTACTGAACAGCTGATTTTTTTTTCGCGATTTCAGGTTTGTTCCCATAGTAAAAGTTGTTGGTTATCATGAGCACAATCACGTGCTTAAGTATCGTACACTAATTACCAGTCACCCTATATACCGATATATTTCACAAGGTTCATAGAACTGCCTGTCTTATGATAAAAGTTGTTTTTCCACGCATCTTTTTTTTGAGGTGAAAAATCAACAAATGACTTCCCCCTCTCTAGGGTAAGAGCGAGAAGGCGTTAAGGTTTTTACTGACTTGAACACCTGTATCCTTCAGTTATCCATTGCGTTCCAGAGTTACCGTGGAACTCTTTAAAAATTTCCCGTGGCCCTAGCTGGCATAGGCGTGAGCAAGCCCGAGACTTGCTGACATCTCATAGAGGCGCGCGTGGAACACTACGTGCCGTCGACGACTCAAGCTCAGCCCCCTAGTCAAATTACAACCGTTTCGTTTCGATTCTCTTTTCGTCACGCCACGAGTAGGCCACGCCTCCGATTCCTTTATTCTGACGTCATCTCAACGCTCAGTCACGTGGTCAGAACAAAGGAATAGGAGGCGTGGCCTACTCGAGGCGATCAACGAAAAGAGAATCGAAACGAAACGGTTGTAACTTGGCTAAGGGGGCTGTACTTACACCACCACCAGAAATCATCAAGCTATGCAGATGTTTGTCGAATCCTGTTATAGATCTAGGGTCGGCATCATCAATAACTGGACCTAAATCGATACATCTGTCTGACACAATGCTTAATTCCTTAATGCGCTTACAAAAAAAATTAACATAGATAAATTGACAACTCATGTACAAAATCGAGCTTGACTCAACGATGAGTTATCTTGACCTTTAAGTGATAAATAGAGATCACATTAGAGGGTAGGATGCAGTGCAATATTAAACTTTTCAAGAAACTAAGAAGCAGTCGTCAAGTAAATGAGCTGAAGGGCCGGTTGTAGTCACTGAGCATTTTGTATGAACTCCGCCCGGGTCTATGTCGATTTCCCCGTAACAGCGGTTTTATTTTTATTAAAAAAAAAACAATAAAAATCAAGATTTTTGTTTTGCGAGGCCCTTTTAAAAACAAGCTTTATTATTTTTTGTAACTTTCAAATAGTTTCGTGACGTAATCTCGTAGACATACACGTTTGAAATCATAAGTTAGGGTTAGATTCAGGGAGATGTCAGCAAATCGTAGGGGCCCAGCAGGGTCGAAGCCTACTGGGGCCACGGGTAGTGTGAAAGCGAAGCCCGAGCCCCGGGGTGAAGGCAAAGAAGGAACAGGAGTGGGTTTTTAATCAGTACAAGACTGACACTATCTCTATCTCCGCCCAAGAGCGGGATTTGTCATTACATGAATTTCCCATCTAAAAAAAAAGGGTCAGATTCGCGATTTTTTTTTTGTCGTGCCAACTAATTAATATCATGTTTTGATTTTTGCCCGGCGGTTGGTCATATAGTCAAATTTAATCAAATAATTTTTGATGGTGTTCTACTTTATATTTGTGGATTTCCAGTGATTTAAAAAAGTTTAAAAATGAGTAGAACCTGGCCTTAAATTTTACATTTGTTACAGTGCAATGGAATGCAGTCGGAAACGATCAAGCACCAATTCTATCTGGTGGTCCCCTGAGAGGAAACTACACGTTCTTGCAGTTCCATTTCCACTGGCTGTCAGAACACGCCATTGATGGCATGAAGTAAGTGAAAGTTGATTAAGCATTTTAAACTAGTTACAATTTTTGTCATCTCTGTAACAATTATATCAATTTTAACGAAAATTTCCCACTAGAAATTAATAAATAATAATAAAATTATTTATTGATATAAAGTTTTTTACACACATAAATGAAATTCCCTGACTCCTGAGCTAGTTATGAACTGTATTACAGGATCCAGTGGTCCCCATGTTGTTGTTACAGTTTTGTCAACAAATTCATACAAATAGAAAAAAAATATATAATGGAAAACATATCATAAGAATTTAAAACTACGGTAAATGAGAAATATCAATCACAATTAAATAATTCATAAAATCAGAATATAAAAAAGTAACAGTGTTAAAATCCACAAATAAAATCAAAACTATAATCAAGATTAAAATCAGAATTTAAAGTCTAAAAATAAAATAAAATCAAAATCAGTGTCCGAAAATCTAAATTAAAGTAAAATTCACAAAATAAAATCAAAATTACAACCCGAAAATAAAATTAATGACAAAAATAAAATCAAAATTGAATAATAAAAATTACTCCTGTATCGAAGGTAAGGAACTCCAGACTCGGAACACCTATCTATAGGCCAAGCAAATATATCCATGGAAATCCAACTCAAAATACGCAGCGCAACAGCCGATCGCTCAGCCACTGCGCCAACCTTGCCGTCATCATCATCATCATTTCAGCCGAAAGACGTCCACTGTTGGACATAGACCTCCCCCAAGCGTCGCCACAACGACCGATCCTGTGCGTCTCGCATCCACCGCACTCCCGCGACTCTCACCAAATCGTCGGTCCACCCTGTGGGAGGCCTTCCAACGCTGCGTTTTCCGGTGCGCGGTCGCCACTCTAGAATCTTCCGGCCCCATCGACCATCCGTTCTACGAGCAATCCGTGCCGTCAAGAGATACCTATTTATTTAACCTAATACCTTACCTACGAGCCCTGGCCCCTGGGAACTGGGCCTCTTTAGTTTTGCTGACATCTCTTTGGGGCACGAGAAACACAACGCGCTATCGACTCGGACTTGGTCCTTTCCGAACGGCCGAACGGCGAACTACCCGTTGCTTGCCGTCCGCAAGCCCGCACTTGTGGCGACCGAGAATCGCCTTGTGACTCCTGACGCCCGGGGTGTCTCCTACGGCGGCAACTAGGGCGTGAGGATGTCCTTTTCCTCACGGTTTCAACCACCACATTTTTTTCCACATCTTTCACACAATGCTTTCTAGTTCCAAACTAAGCAGAGCTTGTGCTATGAGTACTAATCAACTGATAAACATACTTATATATTTCTAAATACGTACAGACACAGAACTAATGATCGAGCTCATCACACAAATATTTGTGTTTAAGTGAATCGAACCCAGAACCTCCAGCATATCAGTATAGCAGTCAGGGCCACTAACCACTTGACCAAGAGGCCAGTCTATATATACCTTCGCAGAAGAAGGTGACTATTTCTCATTCCCTCTCGTCCCGTACCGTGGCCAAAACTTAACATAATAAGAAGTCCTTCCACGCTAAACCCACTGCATCCACTCTTCATTTCAACCTAACAAAGTATAAAAAAAGCTATCCAATCCCATGACATATGAAAGAAAATGGTTCCTCTAAGAAAAATCTTTGCTCGACGGCTCTTTTATCAACTCTTTCACACGCCTATCTTTTCAGAAATCTGAACATGAAAGGGGTGACCTTTCCCATTTACACAGTATACCTTTTCATTCCCGGTTCACCCTTTGCCTTTTCAATGCTAACGATGCCAGTTTACGTGACTCTGCATTTACTGTACCCTATTAATTTCTGCAATCGTAATCATTCAATACATTTTTGCGATTCATTTATTTGTGCACGCTGTTGTGGTTAGGTATTTTTTCATTAATTAATTTAGTAGTAATTGTTTGTTATTGATTGCTTACAATTTTATGATTATGTTGATTGACAATTATTTAATTTATCAATTAGAGAACATGGACAACTTATTGAATCGATTTATCAGAAGACGCATCTTATGCTACGGATCTTACATGTTTTTTTATGTGTAACGTGGGATATCATACCCTTTACCGCGTATGCTAACGATGCTCAACGCGCTCGTGGAGACCAACCCTGGATTAGATTTATTTGCTGATGAATGGAAGACGATATTATTAGAAAGTTTGCGTTTCTGTGAGAAGACAGAGCGAAAGGATAAACTTGACGTCCGTCCGTCTGTCTGTCTGTCTTTCAAGACCTTTGATCTCGGGAACGCGTGAAGGTATCGAATTGAAATTAAAACCATATACTCAGGTCTGCCCATTCCCTCTCCTAGATAGGAGGCCTGAGTCCCAGCAGTGGGAACATTAAAAGGCTGATTATGCTACTCAGGTCTGCAGTCCCTTAGCTGTAAAAATCAAACTTCTAAGTTAACGATAAAAAAAGATACGACCAAATCCATCTTTTATTTGGCCTCCCTCTCCCTCTCCATCCATCTACATGTATACTCAGAACTCTTTTAGTAACATGCGTTTCATCCCTCCTCTTCACATGACCATACCAAGAAAACCGATTTCCTTTCAACTTTTCAGCCACTGGCGCCACTTTCAAACTTCCTTTAATATACTCATATATTTCGTACTATATACTATGTTACATAATATGTGTAATAGATAATATTATAATTAAATTAAAAGAGATAACGTTGATAGTGTAAAAATGTCACTAGATAAGTAACTTCCGTATGGATATTATATCCAACTAGTGGCCAAACCCGGGTTTACGCGGATACTTTTCCTACACAAACCATTCATGTACATATATTGCTTTATATATTAGTGACACGATTTTTAGCAGTCATTAATGAATGTAAGTAAATCATTATAAAAAATACTTTAATCTTTGTACAAATCTAATCGTACAATATTTTGTCATTTCTGAGAAGTTGGTATCAGAAGAGTTTGTTTATGGATTTGGAGTTGTGTACCCAGAGGGAGTGAGTGACATTTATTTGTTGCCTTATTTTGCCATGTAGAGGTTACAGCCGGTTTCTTTCCACAACGGGGAAATTGTAGACAATGAAGTGTTGAATGAGATAGTAGTTTTTACGGATCAAAGACCGCAATTTGGAGTACCATTCTAAAAAAGAGACAAAGCTATTTGTCCTGTATAGCTCCATCTCTCTCTCACACATACTGGAACAGTGATAGGTTGTACACGGCGTCACGTACGGCCCTTGAACTTTTTAATGCCATACTTTCAAGGAGATAAGACAATAGCACAGTATAGATATATGGAACAGTACGGAAACTACCTACAAATATTTGAAACGGCACACTCACACAAACATACGCATCGACGAGACTCCTAAGCGTTTCTCGCGGTCCTGTCAGTAGCGAATGCCGCTTAGGAGTCTCGTCGATGCGTATGTTTATGTGAGTGAGCCGTTTCGAACATTTGTAGGTAGTTTCCGTACTGTTCCATATATCTATACTGTGACAATAGCGCCCGAAAACCAACTTTGATTTATTGCTAAAAAAAACCTGAAATCGTCTGACTCTTTATTTGTTTTCACTACCTAATCAGATAAGAGAAGTAAAATATTAAAGTAAAACACGAAATAAAAGAAATTAGCAACTTGTTTCATATACCTAATCTAAGAGGCAATTTAAGATATTAATTTCAATGACTGATTAATTTTACAACAGTTAACAAAAGAAATACATTTTTCATATGTATACACACCAATCCTGCTTAGTTTTTCCACAACTACGAGTATGTGATAAATGATATATATTTTTTTTACACGTAAATTTTTTTGTCAGTTTAAATTAAATGAGGCTGGTGTTTCTTAGCTGACTTCCCTAAGAAGAAACACCGAAACAAATTCAGTGGCCCCAAAAGACTTCGACCCTGCTGGGCCCCCTACGGTTTTGTCCACATATCCATGAGGCGCGCATGGAACACTACGCGCCGTCGACGACTTGAGCTCGTTCTCGACGGTTACCGAACGGCCGGACGGCGAGCTACCCATTGCTCGCCGTCCTACGCAAGCCCACGCCTACTGTGGCGAGGGGAGTATGTTTGGGTTGGCTTCCAATCTAACCAGCTGCAGCTAAATACCAGTATTTTACATGGAGTGACTGTCTAACTGACCTTCGCAACCCAGGAACTGGACGCCCCTATTGGCAAGACTGGTGTCAAGAGATTCAGACTTCTGACTATCCTTAACAACTGTGAAAGATCTACAAGTGACAGCCGGGGCCAAAGAGAATTAAACCCAACGGCTTAACACTAGAAGCGTCATGGGCGTCCCAAATTTGACCCATTTCTATGTTCTATAAATATAATTGAACCGGCTTTGGGATGATTCCCTTTTTCCCATCCTGTCCTCCTTTATTTCAATTCGCCGCCTATCGCACACGCATCGCACCACCACTTGACGGCGGATGGAAGAAGCAACAGTTCGAACTCAACAGCACGTCAACCCGCGCGCGGAGTAAAAGAAACCTGAAAATATCGTGAAATACTACCGCTAATGATGGAGTGAGGTGATCCCCCGGCTCCCAGCATCCCGTGAGTACCTGGCTAATCCCAATTTCCTCCAAATTCCTTCAGCCTGTTCTGTGTAGGAAACTTAGGGAAGCGTCCCTGGTTGGACGCAATACTCATTCGCAATATTCCTTTCATTATAAATCGCTTTTTTTTAATGAAATATGATGATTATTGTTTAAACGAGATTTCAAAAAGTCATAAAAAAAATGCGATTCTACGCAGAATATAACACGCTAGAGCAGGAAGAACTTCGAAATGGGACAAATTTGGGACGCCCACGCTTAACTGTGGTGGTGTTAACACACAATACCAAATGAAATCGTGAATTAACCAAAAGGTTCTTTGTCACAGGTATCCTCTGGAAGTCCACTTGGTGCACATCAAAACTGGCCTGTCTATGGAGGAGGCCATGGAGAGATCGGACGGTTTGGCTGTAATTGGCGTGTTCTTTATGGTGAGAAAAATTAAAGTCGTATGAAATTCTATTTATAGAGTTCCGTTTCCGGGTGCTAATAGGACCCTATTACTAGGTAAGCCTCGACTATCCGTCCGTCCATTTGCCCATCTGTGTCTCAGCGGGCTGTATCTCATAAACCGTATCAGAGTTGATACTATCACAGAATGTGTATTTGTATTGCCGCTAACACAACAATTAGCATAGCATAGCATAGTCGGCCTTATAATGTTCCCACTGTTGGAACTCAGGCCTCCTCTCTAGGAGAGGGACGCAGTGCGGGTTGGTGAATGTTACATGTCTTAGAATTTTTTGGTTCTAGGACATGCCGACTTCCTCACGATCTTTTCCTTCACCGTTTTGAGAGCAGTGGTGATGAAATAATTACACAAAGTAATGTGCCTGGCTGGGTTTGAACCCGCGACCTACAACTCGTAAGTCAGGGCCGTTACCACTCGGCACTGCTCAACAATTATTAAAATTAAAATAAAGTTAAAAATTAAAAGCGGTCTCGTATACCTATTATAGTACGCACCCTGCGTGTGCAAGTCCGATTAGCACTTAGCCAGTTTTTTTTTTTAATAAGAAACTCTCATGTTCCTTTTATGTGTATACCTACGCCTCTTGGTCGACATCTCATGTATTCATCCTCTTTCATAGCTATATGCTCAACAATTTTATAATAATAATAATAATAATCATTTATTTGTCAGGAAATTATTCCCATATTAAAAACACTACAATTTACACAAATACGCCCAAAGATACACAATTATATAGGTTACATTAAAATTCAATTCATTTCCTTTCCATGTCAAAATAAAATTAATTTCTCGTAAAATATAAATTATTCCAATTAAAGTCTTTGAATGCAAATATTTATATAGTCACTACATTAACGATGCAACAATGGTGAATGGTGACAGTCAAATCTCTCAGCCATCATACGACCGTCGTCGTCGTTTTATGACTTTTCTTTGAAGACTAACATATCATTAAAGAAAATATTGGGAGGAAATCTATGCTAATCCATCATTACCTTCTCATGGCTATGAAACCTTCATTTACCTATGAACAAAAAGATGTATTTTCTTAATTCTTTATTGTACACAAAACATACATAATACACGGTGATACATATACAATGTATGTACAAAGGTGAGCTTAACTCAACAATGAGTTTTCTCCCAGCAAGCCTTTGAGTTACAGAGAGAGAACACATTCGAGGGTAGGATCCAGTGCACAATATAAACCTTACATAACTAAATCTAATATATAATTATATATATAATTATTATACAAAAGTCTTATATATAATTATAATATATATACTATTACATACTAATATATACATATTAATATTATGTCAATAATGAAAAATTTAAAATATTATTTCAGACACAGTCATTTGTCCATATTACGTTAGTAAAATTTAAAATGATTATTATTTTGGACGTGCATGAGCGACCACTGCCTCAGGATTTGGCTGTCCACTCCGTCCAACATCACGCCCAGAAGCGAAAAAGTCATTATTGATTGGTTTAATTGCTCTTAGCTTGTTAAATCGTCTATTTAGTAAAAATCTAACCTATTTTTCTCCATTGAAGGTAAACAGAGGTTACGACAGTACCTACGCTCTAGATCAGCTAACTCCGACTGTGCCCTACATCAAAATGAGTGGTCAAAACCGGACCGAGAGTAAAAAAATTGATATCACGTAAGTACAGACTTAAAAATGTTGAATTTTGAGTAACTTTATCCTTTAGAAAGCATAAGAGTTTCTATCAGTGAAACCTTTTCATTTTTTTTTTGCATCCATACTTACAAAATGTTTTGGGAACACATTTATTGTGCGTACAGCTAATAATAATAATAAGCCAATAAGCCGGATATAATAATGATAGACCGATTAGCGCGCCGCGTAATGATAGTCGATGTCAGCATCCCACATGACGAGAATCTCGTGAAAGCTGAGAAAGAAAAACAAATTAAATATCTCGACTTAGCACACGAGGTTGTTGACATGTGGAATGTAGACTCGGCTGTCATTGTGCCGATTGTCGTGACCGCCAACGGCCTTATAGCCAAAAGCTTCGACGACCATCTATCGAAGCTGTCATTACGCGGTTGGATCAAGGGCCTGATACAGAAGGCAGTACTCCTCGATACGGCTCGCATCGTAGGAGGTTCCTGTCTCTGGAGCCCTAACCACCGGTAGCTTGGCGCTATGTCTCGATACCGGCGGACTACTATTTTTTATATTTTTAAATGTTTTTTTTATATGATTTTGTAAAAAAAAAAAATATTTAAAAATTTAATTAATATGTATATTGAATGAATAAAGAGAATAATAATAACGTCTATCTAATGGGGAATACTTGCATAGACACAACCTTGTAGCCAGGATTATCCATCAGCAACTTGCTCTGAAGTACTCTCTTGTGGAATCGGAGGTGCCGTACTACAGGTATGTGCCCGACCCAGTTCTCGATAATGGCGATATCACATTGTACTGGGATCGGTCCATCATCACTGACAGACCTATTGTAGCCAATAAGCCTGATATAGTGGTGGTGGACCGAAGCGAGAGGCGTACAATGATTGTTGACATTTCCGTTCCACATGACGAGAACCTCGTGAAAGCCGAGAAAGATAAATCAATCAAGTATATTGACTTGGCCTTCGAGGTTGTCGACATGTGGGAGGTGGACTCGGCGATCATTGTGCCGATAGTCGTGTCGGGCAATGGCTTATTATTATTATTAAATTATTATTATTATCAGACTTACAGACTTAAAGCTACCAGTGTTCTTTCAGTTGCCCTTAGCGTTCCAGGGCCACTGTAATTCTATTGAACAATCAGCCCCAACTAGCACACTTGGCCACGCCTTAAAAATGACGTCAAAATAGTATATTTTGATACAAGTGGGCAAACATTATCATTGCAACCGAGGTTCGCTAGGGAGGTGAGGTCGTTATGGAGCCGTGAGACTGACTTACAAATGCACACGCGTATCAAACGACGTTTTTCAACACACCTAGTTCGAAAAAAAAATCGTAAACATGGATACTATTTAATCGACAAGGTCGATTTTCATGGGGCTGCCCGGCGACCAACTTGATGTCATCATATCATACATTGAATAGGCATGGGACTAGCCGGGTCATTTTTCTGCACTAATGCAAAACGTACCTCATTGTGTGCCTAAACGTATTTAATTAGTAAAAGTACAGAGTTAGTTCCACTACTACTTAAACTGATTAAGGGAAGGAAGCAAATCACGGAACTAATGTTATTGTTGTAAGGGCTAATGAGTGACGAAAACTATTGGAAACAATAGCAGACAATTTTAGTCGCGGTTGAAATTCACTATCCAAGGGCAGACAATTTTAAGTCACAGCTAAATACCACACATACCTTCAAAGAATAAAAAATATTTGTACTAGCATTCTCGTCCAACATACCACAGTGTCTCAAGACGAAAGTCTATGATCAGTGAGTGTTGCCAGTGATGACATATGGCTCTGAAACGTGGTCGCTCTCAATGGGCCTCATCTGAAGGCTTAAAGTCACCCAAAGGGAAATGGAAAGGGCTATGCTCGAAGTTTCCTTGCGTGATCGCATCGGGAATGAAGATATCCGCAGGAGAACCAAGGTTATCGATATAGCCCGAAGAATCGCCAAACCTAAGTGGCAGTGGGCTGGTCGATTGGGTCACCTTCTACCACCTTGGTAGTGGAACTGATCAGCCAGTGTACGCAGCAGATTTTTTTAATCATTGGTAGGCTCACGACTGACCACTTTCTCACCTGGGGCCCAATTCTGCTATTTTTATAAATTCGTCATTCCAACACGATCCTATTGTCATTTTGCTAAAAGTTCGTAATCTGCTAATTCATAATGATCGATCATTGATCAGTCAATGCTCTTGTGGTAGAATGACAATATCGAGCTTACTAAAAGCAATGATTGTACAATGACGTCCTAATGGTAAGTCACTGATCAAAGGAACTGTAAAAATTTTAGCAGATTACCGCATACGTCAGACATTCATTTGTCAATATATACGAGATTACCATTTTAAGCCATTTCTTTCAATGGAGTGTCAGTGTTGACCATTGGAAAGTCATAATGACGCCATTATATTAGTAGATTACCAAAGTTGTAAAAATCAACAATTATGAAATCAATGATAGACCATTCTGACACTATTGTAATAGCAGGCTTGAGGCCCTGATGGTAAGCGATGATGTGTTTGACGATAGAGCACGCTTGCCTAAAAGTAGCCTATTCACTTTTGACTTAAAGACACCCAAGTTGTAGCCATCAGGAAACACACGACTGGAATTCCACTCCTTAGATGTCATCATCATCATTATCATTTCAGCCGAAAGACGTCCTCTGTAGGACATAGGCCTCCCCCAAGCATCGCCACAATGACCAATCCTGTGCGTCTCGCATCCACCGCATTCCCGCGACTCTCACCAGTTCGTCGGTCCACCTTGTGGGAAGCCTTCCAACGTTGCGTTTTCCGGTGCGCGGTCGCCACTCTAGCAATGTGCCCTGCCCACTGCCACTTTAGTTTAGCGATTCTTCGGGCTATGTCGGCGACCTTGGTTCTCCTGTTTTTTTCTCCTTAGATGTACCTACGCACAATGAATGTGTTCCCAAAACCGTTTTGTGCGTATGGGTGGGATGCCCACATTTAAACTATTGCCAGTACACAGATTCTGCTGGATGGTTCGAAAGAATTACCGTGACGCAAAGGGCAGCTGAAGGAACACAGGTGGTTTTTAGTCACAATAACTCTGACACTCTCGCTCCACTCAGAGCGAGAGAAGTTATTTGAAAAAAATCCCACTTCAAAAAAAATATATGCACAGATCCTGAATAAGCCAAGCCTGAAGAAAGTTTGTTTCCAACAGGCGACTGCTGAGTTACGATCCTCAGTCCTACT
Source organism: Mythimna impura (assembly GCA_905147345.3). NCBI lineage: Eukaryota > Metazoa > Arthropoda > Insecta > Lepidoptera > Noctuidae > Mythimna > Mythimna impura. Next base: position 27,417,500 of record LR990351.1, on the reverse strand, counting down.
ACACGTACAAGGGATCCTTGACCACTCCTTTGTGCGAGGAGATCGTAACCTGGATCGTCATGGATAAGCCGCTCTTCATCACTGCAGACCAGGTAAGGATCAATCATAAATTTGTTTAAAACTAATACAGTAAAGACTGAAAATCTGCTTGCTATATTTCTAATTAAAAAAAATATATTAATAAGTAGGCACATTTAATTAAAATACTGAATGATGTTTTTTTATAAAATTTTAATAAATAATAATAAATAAAGATTTTAAAAAAATAAACACGTATTTCTTGAAACAAGTTTTATAAATGTTATTTTTGGGCCTCAAGTATTTAAAAACACTGAAAAATACTTCAAGTAAAGTCGTCAGATTGTCATCATCGCAAAAAAAATGTCAAACTTGAGCAAAAAAAGCACCACCGCCTTGCATAAAGTCTATGTTGTAAAACCAAATAACAATACAGACAAAAAGCTAATCAAAATAAAATTAAATATTCCTTTTTCTCCCTATAGTACCGATTGTTCACCAGCGTGGATGTGGGGGGAGACTTCAACTACCGAAGCCTTCAACCCCTCAACAACAGAGTGATATACCGCTCCATAGCTTCGTGTGCCTCAATCCTGGCTCCAACCTTCCCTGGCACACTGCTCAGCCTTCTCTCCTGTCTGTCCTCGACCCTGGCTGCAGGCGTCAATAAGGGCGCTGGAGCAGTCTTGAACATCAAGCGAAAAATCTTTGGAGACAGTGTTAAAAAGTGCGCAAAGCATGCTTAAGCAGGTTTTGAACTCTAAACGCATCGTTCACTATCCTTGGGTGATTTCTGATTTGACCTTTTGACCACCACGTCACAAAAAGCAAAAGCATGCTGTAGACGCCAACACGCAACCCGGCAATTTTTATTATAATTAATATAAACTAGTACTTGACTGCGATCCCACCTGATGGTAAGCAGCAATGCAATCGTTGATGGTGAGGCGCACTAGTTTATTAAGAGCCTAATCACTCCATCCTTGAAGACACCTAAATTATAATCGGACGGGAAGACCGCAGCAGTCAAATTGTTCCACTCCTTCGAAGTACGCGGTTTTGTAATCAACACAAATAAGAAAAACAATACTTTTTATAACATTTATTAAGGTTTAAGTCTGTCATATAGTCGTGACCGTGGCGTGCTAGACACATTTTGCTTTGTCATATATATGTGACAGTGGTGGTCAAAAGGTTAATGAACCAGCTGTGAATATCTCCGCATTTCCGTTCACGGAATCCAGAGGCCTAATTTAATTAATCATATTGACAAAATTTTAGGAACTGCCAAAATAAGATATTAGATATTTATTAGGACGCCATATAGAAGTGCTGATTTTTTCTTCCTCTATGATAAAACTAGTTTTACTGTGCCATATTCCTATCTCATTGATAAGTAGAAATCAGCAAACATTTATTGTGCAGTGATTTTAGGAGGTATTCCACATTAGGCACCCGCTTAAACGGCACCTGAGTGAATGGCACCTAAGGTATTCCATATACGGCACCTATTGATATTTTTCGCAGGTGCCATAAGTGGAATACTTTATTATTTAAAATTTTATTCCACATATGGCACCTACGGATTTGTAGGTACTAGTGTTGGGACGTATTTTTTTTTAGGATGTGAAAATTAAATTTTCTATTAAAATCAGTAGTTTAATAACATGAAAATAAAAAAAATAGTGAGATTAGCTAAACGCGAGCTATCTAAATCATTTGAATTATTTACACTCAATCCTTCTTAGTTAAGTAAATAAAGATCGTACGACGTCGCCTTCGTACCTACTTTCTGTGCAAGTAAAGATCTATTCTATTCTATTCTACGATAGTCGCGTGTGGTGTAAAGGGGTAGTGTTTTGTTGTCAATAATTATTATAATTTAACTATTTACAAATATATTTTTTTACCCTAGATGACCTAAAAAATAAAGTGGCGCGAGTAGGGATCCTTCCCCTTCTACTCTTATTGGTTCTGCCTCTGGTAGAATCAGTTGGCTACTTTTGATATTGAGTCTAGCAAATTGAAACTTTTGGAGTTGGCAACACTGGCTACAACTACAAATGTATTCAAATTCTCGTTTGTAGTTGAACACAAAGTATTACGAATAGTTCCGACACTTTTTTACGTAAACTTGCAATTATTATCTTTTAGTTAAACAGCATTACTCTGACGTCACGGGAGTGTTATATTTATGTGATAATAAAACTATAATAACGGAGCCCATTGCCGATAGCAGCAAACAAAATCCACGCATTAATTACATTTGCAGCAAAAAAGGGAAGCCTACTATTATATGAAAATAAACACTATCGTAGAAAATTCGGTACAGAAAGTTCAGATGTTACAATTTACTTGAATTTACTAACGGTGCATACTAAGACACGTACCGTTAGTTAAATGAAAAAGGTTAAATGTAAAAGTGTTTAATACATATAGCATGAGATATATGTTTAGAAAAAACCAAAATGCATTACCGTTATTAAACTGACGTTGTTAGACTGTCTAATGATTTTAACCTTATTTTTTATTTTGAGTTCCAAAAAAAATATCCCAGCACTAGTAGTTACCCGCCGTAGGTGCCATACACGTAGAATAAAATTTTAAATAATAAAGTATTCCTGCGAAAAATATCAATAGGTGCCTTATGTGGAATACCTCAGATGCCGTTTCTCGATTTTAGGATTTAAAAAAAAATTATAATGAGGAGTTTTTGGCGGGATCTTTTCGAAAAAAGATCCCGCCTTAAAGTTCAGTGGGTGTTTTAATTATTCGCAAATTAATTCCTAGTGGATTTGTGATGCAAAATTAATAATTTAGAAATAGAAAAACATTAGAATATGTTACATCCGTATTCTAATGGTAAACTAAGGAACTGTATTCATACGAAGACATGGCTCAAAGGACTTAGTATCCAAGCTAAAAACATCATTAAAAAAAAATCTCCACTATATATTATATATATTTTATATATAATATTATAAAGAGGTAAAGTGTGTTTTTATGTTTTTTTGTTTGTAGGAGGTAATCTCTGGAAGTACTGGTCCGATTGCTAAAATTTTTCCACCAATAGAAAGCGGATTTATTCCTGAGTGACCTAGGCTATATTTTATGTATGCGGGCGAAGCCGCGGGCGAAAGCTAGTGTACGATAAAGACGTTCGATGTTGTCCATGGACGTTTTATTGATACAATTCAGGCATATAATGTTATGTAATATTATAAATTTCTTCTGTCATATAGGTATATATGTAAAATAATTCATAAATATTGTCGATCGGCGATAATATGGTAAATAATGAAATCGACGATTAATGTCGTAAATTGTCACTATTTCATTCTATACTTTCGTCTTAGATCCAGACGAAGATTTAGCATCAGCTATTACATAGATACGTTATCATAATACGTTACTAACAATATCCACAAAATATATGGCTATTATAAATATAATATATTATGTATTATCGCCGATTTCTAGTCAACTACAATATAGATTATTTAACTAATCTAGAGTACTTATGCACGTGTTGATAAAATACACTTGAGATGTGTGATACGATTATGATGTCACATTTTGTGATTGTCACGCGATTATTTAATTAGTTTTTAATTTCGGATTATTTTTACGTTCCGCTTTAATAATGTAGATTGTGCTGAAATTGCATGTTTTCAGTGGTATCTAATTTTCTTTCTTCGGTTCTTATTTTGAGTAATAAATCATTTTTTTTTGCCAATATTTTTTGAAATATTTTTAACTGTGCATTAAAAATCTTATTCTACGCTAAAAATACTAATAATATAAACAGACTTTTTACAGTTATTAAGGGATTTGAGACATCTCAACTCGAACAGGTTTGTTTAGAAGTTGGCCCCACCGTGGTTTTTTTTTTAAACCACACAGAAGAACATATTATATTTTAGTGCATTTAGTATTTTTGGTGGAACTACGGCATATTTTATACTTAAAATTTTATACGTAATATAAAACGGGAATAAATTGAGGAACAGTTAATTAATAATACCCGTATTTTTTTTACAGTCAAGTCATGTCTGAAGGATTTTTTCAACGGAGAGTGTTTCATTCAAGTAATTAAGTATGTTCCTATGATAAAAAAGATAACAATCCGAAATTGAAAACTAGTTTCATTCCCATTCAGCATAAATGCCAAAAAAGATTGTATCAAATCATGATTAATTAGCGATTATTACACATTTCGGTAAACTTATCACGTGCAAATAATAACACATGATTTAAAATGTGACAGAGGATTCGGACATTTTGGGGAAAAAAATCTTAATTCTAAAGGGGCTCATATAAAAACGATGGACCCGTTTTAAAAGTTTGAACTATTTTATTTGTGACTTCGTGAAACAATCAAATAGCAATTATTCCCGCTATGGTTGGAACAAGAGAAAGTGACAGAATTTTACTGACTAAAACACACTCGTGTTCCTTTGGTTACCCTTTGTGTTCCAGGACTACGGTGACTTTTTCGAATAATCTGTTACCCTGGAACCCTAAATCCACTAAAGTATGACTAAAGGGCATAGGCGTATATATAGAAGGGGAGGGGCGAGTGGGCCGCCCTGGAATGTTGGTCTATCGATTCGGAATTATATGATGGACGCCAAAATACTAACTTCACAAAAAATCAGGCCTGTCAGGAGCCAGCCCCAAAAATAGTCCTGCCCCTTACAACCTTTTCGTTTCGATTCTCTTTTCGTTGATCACCTCGAGTCGGCAACGCCCCCTATTCTTTTGTTCTGACCACGTGATTGAGCGTTGGGATGACGTCAGAATAAAGGAATCAGAGGCGTGGCCTACTCGAGGCGATCGACGAAAAGAGAATCAAAACGAAACGGTTGTAACTTGGCTAGGGGGGCTGGGTAGCTGGAGGCAATACGCCAATGCAAAGGGGTAATGTTTGGGTACCCATAATGACCTTATATTGACACGAAATATCGGTCACCTATCAGAAAGTGATACTACACAATGTCACAATCATATAATAGTTAATCTTTATCGGAATATTAAATTATATCTCTATTAGCGTAGTCATATTAGACTATAGGATTATCACAATGCAATATAATAATTACACCAATAAATATAATTTATTGGTGTAATAAGTGTTTTATTATAATAATAGATTTATTAGATGATTATGACGTTAAATACGTCATAATCATCTAATAAATCTATAAGTGTGAATAAATTGTAATCGAAGCATTGTATATTTTGAGTTTTAATTTTTTTATTCATAGAAGAATGTATAATCATTCATTGTGTTCATTGTTATTGTATAAATAAGGTTTTATTTTATTGATATTCTTATTAATTTTAATAAATAATCGGCTGTGAAATGTGAGCGATTGGAAAACGTGTGGACAATGTGTTCCTATGTATTAAGTTTATAAAAATCTGTACCTAGTATAAATATCATAATTATGAAATTATATGACAAATTTATAGAGTGATTGAGGTATTTTATTTCTTTATCACTTACCTACTTACTTCATTTTCAAAAACATGGCTATCCGGAGAGCAATCAGGTTATTGTTTTAACACTCAACTGTCCTTCAATTCTGATGATTGTAGCAAACAGGTAATTCCCTCACAATTCAATTGCTCTTGTCACCAAGGACCTGCTGTCCTAGAACCTAGCAGCTTGGTACGTAACAAATGGGAAGATAAAAAAACGGCATAACGTTGGTGACGTGGAAGGTGGGTAGGCCTCTGGTGTGGGACCCAACCTGTGTCGACACCCTTGCGCCATCCCATGTTCCTAGTTCGGAGGGCAGCGGCTGCTGAGACCCTCAAATGGCACAAATACTGTATGTAACCTTGTTGGTAATTAGTCTTGAGCCAGTCAAGTGCGAGTTGGGTCAAGCGCAGTGTAGAGTTCCGTAATGGCGTAGGTATGTTTTATACTATGAACATATTAATTGAGTTGACAGTTTAACAGCCAATAACGTCTAAAAATGGGCCCACAGAGAAAGATATAAACTGAAAAAAGAGTTATAGGTGTTATAAAATCGGATTACTCATGGGAAATTTAAAAAAGAAACATTATCTGTGGAGGTATTCTAGAGTTTGAAGGTTTTAAATCAAATATAAATAAGGTGTAATTCAGTGCGGTGTATTTTTAGAAATTTTGAAAACTGTAAGTGCCTTTTTTAATTACTTTTTTAATTGTGTGTTTCATAAGGACTCTCCTCTTAACATCTGTACTTATATAATCTATGACCACAATAAAGACATTCTGATTCTGTGTTCCTTCAGTTACCCTGACAGCCCTATCTAGACCATCTGGTATTTAGATACTTACTGAGGTACACAAAACAAAATCAATATCATAATTTTCAATCGAAATCCATCAATCCATTTCTTCTTATCAACTTCGAGACTGCAACACTTTTGAAGCTGATAATTTTGCCAAAGTTAATTAGGTTCGATGACATCTGCTATCTGACTTACCTTTGTTAGTAATCTGACTAGGGTTACCACCCATACTATCCTGGTCCTAAAGGTAGCATTCGGTGCTTAGCGACCGAGACGCGCGATCGCGACCCGCGACCACGACCAGCCCCCCTAGCCATGTTACAACTGTTTCGTTTCTATTCTCTTTTCGTCGACCGCCTCGAGTCGGCCACGCCTCCGATTCCTTTGTTCTGACGTCATCTCAACGCTCAGTCACGTGGTCGGAACAAATGAATAGGAGGCGTGGCCGATTCGAGGCGATCAACGAAAAGAGAATCGAAACGAAACGGTTGTAACTTGGCTAGGGGGGCAGGTCGCGCGACCCACTGCTTATAGTATGGATTTCTATGGAGTGCTAAACAAATCCGGCGACCGCGTCGCGCGACCGGCGGTCGTGGTGACCGCGACCCGATCGCATCGGAGGCAGTGCTGTCGCGCGACGCAGGCAAGAAGCAAATCAAAATGGCGTCATTTTCACCTAACGAGGACGAGGAGTTGATAGAATTAGTAAATAAAAACCCACCTTTATATGATGTAAGGCATTGAGTTAAACAAGCTCCAATATGTGCTGAATAACTTTTTTCTTAGCTGTGGATAAATTGTCCGACATATCGTACTGCAATAGAACACAATCGTCACCCATAAAAACTGCGGGAAGAATGGCTATGTCGCCTTTGCTGACATCGGAAAGCTAGGGGTCGCCCCGTGACAGGCGACTATGATCACGTAGTTGAATGGTCGCAGTCGCGTGTCGCGGTCGCTAAGAACCGAATAAAACAAAAAGTTCCCCACTATATGTCGCGATAAACTCAAGAAATACTGAATGAATTTTCATGCCGTTTCCACCAATAGACAGAGTGATTCACGAGAAAGAATTAGGTGTATAATATTATATTATAGTAGGGAAAAGCCGATAATACTGTACGAAGAATATACTATACCATAGTTATGTTAAGTTATTGCTAAGGCTTCGTTCCGGCCACTTTCCATCAGCAAAGTTTGCATTCTTAATGCGGAAGGCTGCATCGCCTAATTGTGAGGTATGCAATAAAATTGAAGATGTACAACATTTGCTGATGGAATGTGCTAGGAACAAAGATGAAAGGGAATCTCTGTCTCGGGAGTTTAATCTTAATATGTGGGATGTTTGACTTATCCAAAATATATTGGCATACCCTAAGTCAGAAAGGACTAAACGCATAATTTTTGGGTTAATTCAGAAGTTTAGGCAGTAAATCTCTTTGAGTATGTTCATGATTATGTGTGTAAATAGGTTATAAGATAGGGTTGACGTATCCGTGTGGATAAAAATCCCTTAACAATAAAGAATAAAAAAATAAAATATCATAGTTAAATGTACCTATTATATATTATAGAAAAATAATATAGTACTCAAAATACTACCAATACTTTCATCACTAAAAGAATCTTTCTTTATGAAAGGTTAAAAAATTTGTAGACGTGCCTAGATGCTGGTTTCGCTTACTCTAGCATTTTCGTGCTAGTTCTGCTCACTCTATGATTTATATTTCTTAGGACTTTAAAACGAGTCTTCGACAGACTTAGTTCTCTAGTTCCTCATTGGTAAAACTTAAACATAAAATAAAAACATGGAATTAGGATCTGATTGTAAAGATCACCAAAAACCAAAGAAAAGTGAAAAGGGTCTAAAAAAAGTAACAAGAAATAACAACCATAGTAGTAAAAATAAATGTGTGCAATTTTTTTCCGAAAGTACCTACCTACTATGTTTTTTTGCTATGATTTGTGAAAAATACTATGTTTTTCCAAAAAAATAGATGGCGACCCTAAATTTGCCTAGCCAGCCGGCAATTGAAAGGCACGAGTTCAACAATCTAATTCAAGTTTTGGATTTGCGTATCAGGAAAACTGTGATATTAGGACCTAGATTAAAACAATGGCACTTATTAACTCCATAATACGTAAGAAAAGTAAATACACTCTGAAAAAAGAAAAACAAAAAACCCGACTGCGTCGAAACTAATTTTAAAAAATACGTGAAAAAATTAACTTAAATAAAAACTAAAAAGAAAGAAACAAGCCCACTACTTTAGACTGTTAAGTAATACTAAATAACTACACAATTGAAATAGTTTTATAATCGATACACACATAAAACAAATCATAAATTCTAATGCAGAACAGAACGACTCACAGTCGGGGCCCCTTGGGAAGATTTAATTGGTATTTGAATGGGCCCCTCCTTTGCGTCGCGCAGTCGGGTAAAAAAAGAAGTAGACACTTAACAAACTTTTTTACAAACAGTGAGCTACTTTGCTGCTTGTTCAAATGTAGGTACATATAGGTAGTAGATAATAATCAGCATTACTTTAATATATCATCTTCCTGCCCTTGTCCCGTGTTATTTGGTGTCGGCGCAACACGTTTTTTTCTTCCATTCTGCCCTGTCACTCGTCATGCTATTACTAACTTCCTTTTCTTTCATATCACTCTTCACACAATCCATCCATCTTTTCTTTGGCCTCCCTCTCCCTCTCCATTCATCCACATGTATGCTCATAACTCTTTTAGTAACATGCATTTCATCCCTCCTCTTTACATGACCATACCAAGACAAACGATTCCCTTTCAACTTTTCAGTCACTGGCACTACTTTCAAACTTCCTCTAATGTACTCATTTCTCACTTTATCTATTCTCATCACACCACACATCCATCTCAACATTCCCATCTCCGCTACATGCAATCTTTTTTCATTATTCTTTTTTACAGCCCATGATCCATACAGTATGACAGGTCTTATCACGGATTTGTAGATTTTACCCTTCAACTTACAATCAGTATTTCTTTAATAATAAACTAAAATTTTTATTTAAATTTAGATTCAAGTGGAGCAAGTTTGACAATGCGATCGAGGCAGAATTCTCTCCTAGTGCTGCCATGCTGCAGTGACAAAATTTCACGTAAGTATATTAGACCTTTTTCGATACACTTACTAAGAAATAAATTAACGGGGGTTGACGCCCGACTCGTGGTCGCTTAGCTGGGCGTTACGCCTGATACGATACTTATACAATAAATTGTGACGGGGGTGAGCTCGCGCACTTTTCCACACTAGTGCGACAAAAAGTAAATTGCGTGCCTAAAAGCGGTAGGAATAAGAGTGGGTTTTCAAGTAAGTGTATTGAAAAAATGCATAAGTACCTATTTGTGGTCAGCGGACCGAAATTATCCGTAATCAGTTATTTATGTCGGAGGTTATTAAAACATTTTTTTTTGTCAGGTGAATCTTTTAATATTCTATAATTATTATTGTTTTCACTTTATCGATGAAGCACAACTGTCGATAATTATATTTCTTCAAGTTTATCGACATATATGAATCATAAATCTAATTCTGATTAATCACTTAATACAAAGATGTGGACGGATAAGATTTTATTTTTGTTTAAATGACATGCTTTTGAGAATTCAAGTTAATTGTAATATTTAACAGAATTTGATAATTAAAGAAAATCAAATTCTACATTGCTATTTCTGTTCCGCTTGTGACTAATGAAATAGTTTGTGAATGATTCAGCAATGGTCCTAATTTATTCTAACAACAGTCCTGGCTTTCAATACAGAAAGAAACTTGGGGAGTAACCAAAAGACGAACAAAAACAGTTTGGGGAAAGTAATTGGTTGCCGGTTTTTTTTTTTTTTTTTTTTTTTTAGGTGGGAAAATCATCTTATGACAAATCCCGCTCTTGGGCGGAGCGGAAAATAGTGTCAGACTTTTACTGACTAAAAACCCACTCCTGTTCCTTCTTTGCCTTCGTCCCAGGGCCCCGGGTTTCACTTTCACACTACCCGTGGCCCCAGTAGGCTTCGACCCTGTTGGGCCCCTACGATTTGCTGACATCTCCCTGAGGCGCGCGTGGAACAATACGCGCCGTCGACGACTTGGGCTCGGTCCGGACGGTTACCGGACGATCGGACGGCGAGCCACCCATTGCTCGCCGTCCGCAAGCCCTCGCCTACGGTGGCCGGAAATCGGGAGGAATCCGATGGATGCGAGACGCACAGGACCGTTTACTGTAGCTTACACTTGGGGGAGGCCTATGTCCAACAGTGGACGTCTTTCGGCTGAAATGATGATAATGATGAAAATATTTTTTTGAGGGGAAATCATCTAATGACATCTCCCGCCCTTGGGCGGTGCGGGTGTCGGACTTTTACTGACCACCCACTCGTTTGTTCCTTCTTTGCTTTGCGTTCCAGGGCCCCAGGGTTTATTTTCACTTAACTCATGGTCCCAGTAGGCTTCGACCCTGCTGGGCCCCTACGGTTGCTGACATCTCCTTGAGGCGAGCGTGGAACACTACGCGCCGTCGACGACTTGGGCGCGGTCTGGACGGTTACCGGATGGTCGGACGGCGAGCTACGGTGGCTGGAAACTGGGATCGGAATCCCGGCAGCTAGGGCGTGAGGGCCGTTCCCTCACACGTGCTATCGCCTCCTTTGCTAACATTACTGCTTCGCAGAAGGAGGCGACCGCCTGCCACTCCTTCTCGCGCCCGGCGATAATGATGAATAAGTATGCGATAACACCTAATTATTACTCAACAATTAACAGCCGAATCCAATAACGTATCTTTCAGTTGATTTGCCAATTGGACGTAAGGTCCAAACCCTGCAGGATTTTTCAAAAGACACACCGCTGCCCTGATGGTGGGTGAAGTCAATCTGGTGGGATTCAACGACACCAAAACACAAGCGTGTCTGTTTACCGCTAAAAGGAGCCCGTTCACCTTGGCACCAGCTTTTCAGAATGTATCTCTGGAGTACACCGACCACCTTCAGCTCTTGAGAGTTGAAATTTCCTCAGACCTTAACTTTGGGTGGTTCATTGACTCCAAAGCCAAGGTAACTACTAGGAAACTCGGCGTACTTGCAAAGCTCCGGCGATACTTCACACCAGGACAGCTTTTAATTTAATAAAAAACACAGGTCCGTTCTTGTGTGGAGTACTGCAGCCACATATGGGCTGGTGCTGCAAAATGCCACCTGGCAGCTTTGGACTCGGTGGAAAGGCGTACAAAGAAGCTAATTGGTGATCCAGATCTGGTTAAGTCCAATCTACAAAGCCTTGAGCCAGCCTTTCGGTGTTTTACAGGATGCATTTAGGAGAGTGTGCGCAGGAATTGCATGACTTGATTCCACCATCTCGTTTCTACCATCGGAAAAACCGACGAACGGCAAGTATCCACCCTTACGTTGTTGAAACCTCTACGGTCCGGACCAAGCGTTTCGCCTCGTCGTTTATACCGCGTACATCGAGGGACTGTAACAATTTGCCTGGTGCGGTCTTCCGGTCCGATTAAAATTTAGGTGCCTTCAAGCCTAGAGTGAATAGGCTCTCAATAAATTAGTGCGGCTCACCATCAACGATTACATTACTACTTACCATCAGGTGGGATCGCAGTCAAGCACTAGTTTATAACAGTTAAAAAATAAAGCTTTGGGGCCCGATGTCAGCAAAACCGTAGGGCCAGTAGGGCCGAAGCCTACTGGAACCATGGGTTCGCTTCTGAAAGGAAAACCCGGATAACGCGAAAGAAGGAACATAGGAGTGGGTTTTATAAGCCAGTAAAAGTCTGACACGGAGCTCCGCCCAGAGCGGGTGAAATCATTTTAAGGTTCCATCAAGAAAAAACCGGGCAAGTGCGAGTCGGACTCGCCCACTGAAGGTACCGTAGAAACTTACCTATGAAAACAGTTCAATTCCCGAATTGTGTTACGAAGATTTTTCCGAACCGCAAAAAAAAAAAATTGTGATGTAACCACGAATTGTCAGTTTTCAGATGAAAATAGTATGAAAAAAATATATATAGGTAGATATGAAAATAGTTCAATTCCCGTATCTCTCAAAGATTTTTCCGAATCGCAAAAAAAAAAAAAATATTTTTTTTTGTGTCGTAGCAATAATATTACTGTTTTCAGATTTATTCCTATACCTATGCTATAAGACCTTGCTTCATGCCAAATTTCAGGATTCTAGGACAACGGGAAGTACCCTATGAATTTTGATTCCCGTGAGAATGTCAAAATACCTATACGTTTTTTGCGACATAAACGGCCGTTTCTGTTCAACTCGATACCTCCACGCGTTCCCGAGATTGACAAACACACAGACAGAAGGACAACAAAGTGATCCTACAAGGTTTCCGATTTTTCCTTTTGAGGTACGGAACCCTAAAAACAGATTAAATATACCTATTGTTAATGACTGAATAGTTTATCATTTGAGTAGATATTTCTAAGGATGTTATAGTTTCAATCACGATTGAAATTATGTAATAACATCCTTAGCATCTATAAACTAGCTAACCCGGCAAACTTCGTACCGCCTAATAGTCAATAAATGTAGTATATCTTTCTATATAGTCAACCGATTGCGATGAAACAAAGCAGTAATATATCAAGTTACACATAATTTGATGAAGATATCCGCAGCAGAACCAAGGTTACAGACATAGCCCGAATAATCGTCAAACTTAAGTGGCAGTGGTGGCAGTGGGCAGGGCACATTGCTCACAGAACAGATAGTCGATGGGGACGAAAGGTTCTGGAATGGCGACCACGTAACGGAAGACGCAGCGTTGGAAAGCCTTCCACAAGGTGGACCAATGACCTGGTGAGGGTCGCGGGAATCCGATGGATGCGATACGCACAGGACCGGTCATTGTGGCGACATTTGGGGGAGGACTATGTCCAACAGTGGACGTCTTTCGGCTGAAATGATGATGATGATGTCACACAATTTTAATGTATAAAAGTTATCTACATCGATTTCATACATTTTACGTGATGCGAGCACAAATAAAAACTTCTACAGATTTATTATATGTATATAGGGTGACTGGCAATTAGTGTACGATACTTAAACACGTGATTGTGCTCATGATAACAATCAATTTTTATTATGGGAGCAAAGCCGAAATCGCGAAAAAAATATCAGCTGTTCAGTACATTAGGCAAACATATATGTACTGAACAGCTGATTTTTTTTTGCGATTTCAGGTTCGTTCCCATAGTAAAAGTTATTGGTTATCATGAGCACAATCACGTGTTTAAGTATCGTACACTAATTGCCAGTCACCCTATATAGAAGATGTTATTGATAACTATATGGCCGAAGGTTTTTTATAATTAGTATTATTGATAGGCTCGCGTTTGACCGCTATCTCACCTGATGGTAAGCGATGATGTGATCGACGTTGGAGTATGCTTGCCTTGAAGTCACTCTTAACTTATATACTCCCACATTGAAGCTATCAGGAAGCGTTGACTCCGGCAGGGAATTCCACTCCATCATCATCATCACGACGAGCAATGGGTAGCTCGCCGTCCGGCCGTCCGGTAACAGTTCGGACCGAGCTTGAGTCGTCGACGGCGTGTAGAGTACCGCGCGCGCCTCAAAGAAATGTCGGCAAAACCGACCAGAAGGGTCGAAGCCTATTTTTTTTTTGTTTTTTTTTTTAATTCTAGCTACCTCCAACTTCATTGGAGAGTTTTTTGAGACTATACCCTTTCATACCAGTTCTCGCAATTATTCCTCTCGTACTTTTATACTACATACTTTATCTTTCTCTCTTTCGTCATCGTTCATTCATAATGGGTGGGCTCCCATTTTGTAAATTTCTAATTATTAGTTATCTTAACATTTTTGGGGAAAATAATGGTTGCACTTCTTTTTTATTTATCTTTTGCTCTTACAGTATGTGTGTATTTCTAAAGATACTATTTATTTGTTAATTTTAAGGTTTTCTAATTTCTGTTAATCAAATAGACATTACATTATTGGCTTCTTTTTCTATGCTTATTTTAAATATGTTGCAATATTTTGTAAAGCATAATTTGTACAGCTACTTATTTTTTACTATGACACGCTCAGCTATTTTCACACAGGCCGAAGCCTATTAGAGCCATGGGTTTACTTCCGAAAAGGAAACCCCTGGAACGCAAAAGCAAAGAAGGAACATATGTATAGTTTTTGTCAGTAAAAGTCGGACACGCCCTCTCGCCCCGCCCTAAAGCTGGAGAAGTAAGAAACACCATCATCATTTCAGCTGTCCGCTGCTGGACATAGTCCCCCCCCCCCCTAGTGTCACCACAACGATCGGTCCTGTGGGTTTCTAACCTATCGTATTTCCGCAACCTTCACCAGGTTATAGGTTCCTTCTGCGAAGCAGTAATGCTAGCAAAGGAGGAGGCCGACCGCGCGAGGCAACGGTCTCTCGCCCCAGCCGCGGGGATTCCGATCCCGATTACCGGCCACCGTAGGCGCGGGCTTGCGGACGGCGAGCAATGGGTGGCTCGCCGTCCAACCGTCCGGTAACCGTCCGGACCGAGCCCAGGTCGTCGACGGCGCGTACTGTACCACGCGCGCCTCAGGGAGAAGTAAGCAAGTAAGAGTAAGCAAATCGTAGGGGCCCAGCAGGGTCGAAGCCTACTGGGTCACGGGTAGTGTGTAAGTGAAAACCGGGGCCCTGGGACGAAGGCAAAGAAAGAAAGAAAGAAAGAAAACATTTATTTGAGACTCGCACAGGACAAACAACAATAAAATAAAAAGTAACTACTTAATCTATAAATACTTAACTTAAAAATAATAGAAAAAACAATATTAAAACAAAAATAAAAGACCTGTGCGAGGCCAAAAAGGCTCTTATCTCAGCATATGCTGCGATATTACACTAAAAAGTAAAAATAACGCAGCGCTGGTATTCTGATAGGGCCTGGTGATGCCACGGACACACTCACGGAACACAGAAACAAAGAAGGAACAAGAGTGGGTTTTTAGTCAGTAAAAGTCTGACACTATCTCACGCTCCGCCCAAGAGCGCGATTTGTCATTAGATGATTTTCCAACCTAAAAAAAAAACCAGCATATAGGTCAAACTTGTAGGAGGCCTTCCAACGCTGCGTCTTCCGGTGCGCGGTCGCCACTCCATAACCCATCGACCATCTGTTCTGCGAGCAATATGCCCAGCACACTGCCACTTAAGCTTGGCGATTCCATAACCATTCCCGTTTTGTGCGTATGGGTGGGTGGTCCACTGTATACCCATGTACCGAAGGCGCATCGTCGGTCTAGTGGTCCGATGATGGAAGTGGTCGTGTAGATGTCGTAAAATATCATATAGCAAATTTTATGGTGGCACGAGCTATATAATAGTTTTCGCCTCTAAATAAAAACAGTAATAGTCACTCAAACTTATGGAGTATCTATACTACTTTTTTTAAATTTTATTATAGAGTTTGGTTGGAAACTTAGAACCACTGGTTCGAATTGAAAACTGTTTTAAGGTGCATTTACACACATCAGTCACCGTGCGTGTTGCCAGTGATGACATATGGCTCCGAAACGTGGTGGCTTACAATGGGCCTTATCAGAAGACTTAAAGTCACCCAAAGGGGAGGGCTATGCTCGGAGTTTCCTTGCGTGATCGAATCAGGAATGAGGATATCCGCAGGAGAACCAAGGTTGCCGACATAACACGAAGAATCGCCAAACTAAAGTGGCAATGGGCAGGGCACATTGCTCGCAGAACAGATGGCCGTTGGGGCCGAAAGGTTCTGGAATGGCGACCACGTACCGGAAGACGTAGCGTTGGAAGGCCTCCTACAAGGTGGTCCGATGACTTGGTAACGGTTGCCGGAGTCCGATGGATGCGAGACGCACAGGACCGTTCGTTGTGGCAACGCTTGGGGGAGGCCTATGTCCAGCAGTGGACGTCTTTCGGCTGAAATGATGATGATGATGATGAGTCACCGTCAAGTCACCGACGACGGATCGGTGATGGTTTGTGTACGTATCCACAAACACCAGTCACCGTCACGTCGTTCGTCATTCACGTCGCCGGTTTGACTGAATCATTGAACACATACATCAGTCAAGTTACGGGTTGGTCAGTGATTAGGTGTGTGTCACGCTACAGAACAGATACTGCCCTGACGGATAAAATGCCACGCACGAATGCCATGACGTTAGCACGACGCTGACTGAACTGAGACGTGACGGTCCCGGGTGTGTGGGGAGAAAAGTATGATACTTGTATGGAAATATTATTTGACGTGCCTGACCGGTGACGTCACTGATAGATCACGTGCCGGTGACTGACGTGTGGGAACAAAGTCATACCAGGAGTATAGAAACATTTTTTTTTTTAACCTGGCCCGTGAAGTGACTTGACGGTGACTGGTGTGTGAGAATGCACCTTTAGTGTTGAAAAGCCCATTTATCAAGAAAGGCATTTTTATGATAAATGTAAAACACTGATAGCTGATGACTAGAAGCCGATCCAAAATGGTTGGGAAAAGTTTAGGCCGCTTATTTTTTTTTTTTAATTCAAGGTAGCGGCCAGCATAAACTACTATCTAAAAATATTTTTGCATCAATGACAATCATTACCATCATCATTTCAGCCGAAAGACGTCCACTGTTGGACATAAGCCTCCCCCAAGTGTCGCCATAACGACCGATCCTGTGCGTCTAGCATTCATCGGATTTCCACGACCCGCACCATGTTATCGGTCCACCTTGTGGGAAGAGTTCCAACGCGTCTTCAGGTACGTGGTCACCAATTCAGAACCCTTCGTCCCTATCGACCATCTGTTCTGCCAGCAGTGTGCCCTGCCCACTGTCACTTAAACTGCTCAGTGACAATAAAGGTTCCTAAATATAGCCATTTATCTTCAGAGTTAGATTTACACGACTATAAATAGTTTAATCAATAAGATTATACTATAAATTCGCGCGTTAATACTTTGCAAAACAAGATATAAAGATTAAAATACGAGTATATCGCTAATATATCACCAACGGTAGTGATTAGGTGTAATTTATATATCTAAATTAAGTACAGCCAATTAAGAAGAGCAGTGGTGGCCGAGTGGTAACGGCCCCGACTTACAAGTTGTAGGTCGCGGGTTCAAACCCAGCCTGGCGCATTACTTTGTGTAATTTATTTCATCACCACTGCTCTCAAAACGGTGAAGGAAAACATCGTGAGGAAACCGGCATGTCCTAGAACTAAAAATTCGAAGACATGTGACATTCACCAACCCGAACTGGGCCCGCGTGGTGGATTACGGCCCATTCCCTCTCCTAGAGAGGAGGCCTGAGTCCCAACAGTGGGAACATTATAAGGCTGAATATAAGTACAGCCCATAGATATAAAATTTCTATGGTACAGCCACATCAATACATTTCACATCCACAGAACGATCTTAATACAAAAGGACTAATGCACATGACAAGGCGTACCTACTTAGCGCTCACTATAATAATACTGCTGCCTTGATAAACATAATCTTACATCTATATAAAATAAAAAGAGAAACTGACTGACTGACATATCAACGCACAGTCGAAACTACTGGGACTAGAAGCGTGAAATTTTGCACAAGGTTTCATTTTATGGCGTAAGCGAGCACTAAGAAAGGATTTTCCAAAATTCACCCCCTAAGGGGATGAAACGAGGGTCCAAAGTTTGTATGGAGAAACCTACTTTCACGCGGGCGAAACCGCTGGCAGAAGCTAGTTTAACATAAACTGAAAGTACAACCAAATTAACACACAAAAATTTAACGAGTCAAATAACATTAAGATAAAATTAAAATAAATCAAAGTCAAATGAAAACATTAAAAATATATTAAATGAAAATACAATAAATTAAAATAGAACAAATTAAATTAAATTGAACAAATTAAAAAAACGTCTTCTTTTCTTGTCTACATTTCTACTAATCTCTCCTTTCGCAGGTCTGCTGAAAGAAATTTATTTTAGAGATAAACAGTACTTTTGTACAATTTTTTATATAATGTATCTCCTTCTGTATCATATGATGTGTGTACACAAATTGTAAAATATATAAATAAATAACATGTGTGTGTGTGTGTAACCATAGGTCGGAATTAGATAAAGTTAAACATGTACATAAACCGATTTCATACAGGGAAAGAATAAAGTGGATATGCCTCAAATCCCGAGATTAATTTTAAAGAGCACATTTTTTTTATGACACTATCAGAAATATAGCAGGAAAAATTTCTTCCTGCATTAATGACGAGGAGGAGGAAGTGTTTAAATTTGTTAACCTCACCTCAGTTGACGTAAAGAGGTCTTTTTCAATGAAAAATACTAATAAAAATTGTGTGTTAATTATCTTTTCCGTGTCCGTGTTGCCGGTTTTTAGCAAGATATTTGAAAAGGTGATGTTAAATCAAATACTTAATCATTTTAACACAAATAACATCTTACACGATAAACAGTATGGTTTCACCAAAGGACGTTGTACAACTGACGCTGGTGTCTCCTTACTAAAACACATTTTTAATGCGTGGGAAGAGGCACAGGATGCTATAGGCATCTTCTGTGACCTGTCTAAGGCATTTGATTGTGTGGTTCATGAAACATTACTCCTGAAACTTGAGCATTACGGACTAGGCAAAACAGCTTTAAACTTATTAAAATCTTATTTGATTGACAGACAGCAACAAGTTCAAATAAACGGTGTCAATTCGCCGGGATTAAATGTGAAAATGGGGGTACCCCAAGGTTCAATTTTAGGTCCTTTTTTATTTTTAGTTTATATTAATGATTTACCCTATTTGTTGCAAAATAAACTTAATATGGTGTTGTTTGCCGACGACACTTCTTTGATTTTTAAGATAAATAGAAGGACTAATAATCTTGTCGACGAAAATAACGCACTACTGCAGGTCCAAAACTGGTTCACTGCTAATAATCTAGTTTTAAACGGGAAAAAAACTAAATGCATAAGATTTTCCATACCGAATGTCAAAAGTAGTGATTGTGACGTAATACTAAACGATGAAAAACTAGAATTTGTCGACAAAACTGTTTTCCTGGGGATAACGCTTGACTCAAGGCTACAATGGGGTCCTCATTTAACATCTCTTGCAGGACGGCTTAGCTCAGCTGCATATGCTGTTAGAAAAATCCGCCAATTTACGGATGTTGATACCGCTAGACTAGTCTATATTAGTTATTTTCATAGTATCATGTCATACGGTATCTTACTATGGGGACGGGCTGCAGACATCGACTCAATTTTTATTCTACAGAAAAGAGCTATCAGAGCTATTTACAATCTCCGCCGGTGCGATTCTCTAAGGGAACTGTTTAAGGATATTAACATCATGACGGTGCCTTGTCAATATATCTATGAAAACATCATGTACGTTAGAAAAAATCTTCATCTTTTTAGCAAAAGAGGCGATAGACATAATTATGCTACAAGAAATAGGGACCAATTAGTTCAACCAGGTTTCAGACTGGCTAAAGTGGCCTCTTCTTTCATGGGGTACTGTTTGAAATGTTATAATAAAATACCTCCCCAAATATTAGAACTCAATGAAACGAAATTTAAATCTTGTATTAAACGCACACTATGCAGGCAAGCATATTATAAGTTGGAGGATTATGTTCAAGATAAAAATGCTTGGCTCAATGCTGGTCCAGCTCCACTACCACCGGGGGTACAAATTGATTAGAATTTGTTAAATTTGTAAAGTATTATTGTAGTTAATTATTATTGTATTTAGTATTGTATAATGTAGAAGCATTTTTTTTCAAACTTTGTAAATGTGTGTACCATGGAGCTATTTTATGGTTTTTAGGTTACTATTGGATTTGTTTGACATAAATGAGCATGGCAGTTGAGAGTTTGTCATGCTCACTCAAATGTCTCACTGATTGTGGCGCGTGTGTTGGATCATTCGGTTCCCTTCAAAATGGTTGAGCTGAGTGGTGCTAATATTCGCGTCAGGTCCGTGAACGGGTGCTGTCAGTTGAGACTGGTCATCTCTTAGCTGCCAGTTGCTATTTTAATATCTATATTTAGTTTTTATTTTTACATTATTGACATTGTTCTCACATGATAGCGACAAGAAACATGTAACAGAGATATTTGTAATTGCAAAACATGATTGAAAAGAGTGTCCATGGAGTTTCTTGCACATTCTTCTCCATAGAGATCTACGCTTTGGAATGTGCAATTAGCATCATTTTTTCTGACTGACTGACTTCTTGACATTTCAAAAGTGCCTGTAAATGGTTTATTTGAAATAAATGCTTTTGAATCTTTGAATCTTTGTTTTATTTGTCTTATCTATCTCTGAGCTTTTATTACTATTTATTTTTAATATTGTTGGCCACACGAGATTTTTCATTAGAAATACCGGAAAGATCCATATTAATATCAACATTACTACCTAATTCTGACCCGAAACGGTTGTAACTGGGCTAGGGGGGCAGCCTAACCAAGTTACAACCGTTTCGTTTCGATTCTCTTTTCGTTGATCGCCTTGAGTCGGCCACGCCTCCTATTCCTTTGATCTGACCACGTGACGGAGCGTTGAGATGACGTCAGAATAAAGGAATCGGAGGCTTGGCCAACTCATCGGCCCTTGTGGCTTTTCTTGTTTAGCCACAAGCTCCCTCTAGTCCATTTAAGATTCGTGACATCACATCAGCCAGGATATCAGCGCTGCATTATTTATTTATTTTAAACCAGCTTTTGCCCGCGGCTTCGCCTGCGTACATAAAATATAACCTATGTCACTCAGGAATAAAGCAGCTTTCTATCAGTGAAAAAAAGCAATCGGACCAGTACTTCCAGAGATTACCTCCTACAAACAAAAAACAAAGTGCGTGTCGTTAGTGTAAATATCGCAGCATTTATTATGCTGAGTTAGGAGCCTTGTTGGCCTCGCACAGATTATAATTTTAAGTTTATCTAATATTTAAAAATCTCGTGTCACAGTGTTTCTTATCGAACTTTATACCGCGTACATCGAAGGACTGGAACAATTTGCCTGCTGCGGTCTTCCCGTCCAACTATAATTTAGGTGTCTTCAAGGCTAGAGTGAATAGGCTCTTAATAAACTAGTGCGCCTCACCATCAATGATTGCATCGCTGCTTACCATCAGGTGGGATCGCAGTCAAGCACTGGTTTATATGAATTAAAAAAAAAAGAACTACTCCGAAACGGCTGGACCGATTTTTATGAAATTTTTGTATATTCATATTTTGTAGGTATGAGAATAGGTCGTAGGTTATTTTTCACTCTCGTACTCCCCCCACCCCCATTTTTTTAGGGTTCCGTACCTCAAAAAGAAAAAACGGAACCCATATAGGATCACTTTGTTGTCCGTCCGTCTGTCTGTCTATCAAGACCCTTTATCTCGGGAACGCGTGGAGGTATAGGGTTGAAATTAGAACCATATACTCAAGTCTGCGGTCCCTTGAAGCTGCGAAAAAAACAAAATTCTGAAATAACGAAAAAAAAATGATACGGCCGTTTACGTCGCAAAAAACGTGTATTTCGACACTCTCAAGGGAATCAAAATTCATAGGGTACTTCCCGTTGACCTACAATCCTGAAATTTGGCATGGAGCAAGGTCTCATAGCACAAGTAATGGAAAAAATCTGAAAACTGTAGATTTGTAATTCGGGAATTCAACTGTTTTCACAAATTTGTAAGGAACCCTCAGTGCGCGAGTCCGACTCGCACTTGCCCGGTTTTTCTTTGATAATTTATATGGCAAAGCAACGTTTGCCGAGTCAGCTAGTTACAATATAAACTGATCAAAACAAACAGCCCACCTCTGGCTCTAATTCATCTGGCCGAGAAGCGCAAAACTGATCTAATATTTAAACACAATTTGGTGCAGGCTCCACCAATGCATATGAGATACCTTTCGGAGTAAAGGGGCAAGCAAGCTTCATTGAAAATTTATTGAATTTGATAGTTTCACCCGCAATTTCATTTTTAATTACGTTTTCAGAACCTCAAATTATTAGGTATGGTTAGCAGCGTTTAAACGTATATACAAAGCGGTATAAGGGTTTTAAGCACCTAAAAGACTTTTTGAACGTCTACACAAAAATAAGTATAATAATCCGACGCGCGAAATCAATCCGACACATTTTTTTTTGGTATTCTCTTAGACTATTTGCATAGGCATCATCCAAGATTGTCCACCAGTAACTGACTCTTAAATAAATACGATCTAGTGGAGTTAAAAGTACCACATTATAAGGTATGTGTCCGACCCTGTTCTCAAAAACGGCAAAACCAACGTGATATTACCATTTTCGAGAAGAAGTGTTAGAATCGATCTATCACTACTGAAAAGACAATTTTTTGCTAATAAGCCTGATATTGTGGTGATAGATCGACTACAGTATCGCATAATGGTGGTTGATATAGCGGTCCCCCATGCCGAGAACCTCGTGAATGATAAGCAAACTCTTGAAAAAATCTTGACTTGGCTCCCAAAGTTATGACGATGTGTTGTGTGACAAGTGGATACAGCAGTCATTGTGCCAATAATCGTGACGGCCAATTTTTTAATAGCAAAGAGCCATGTTAAACATTTGAGGAGGCTCTCAATGGGCAGTTGGATCAAGGGCTTAATCCAGAAAGCAGTACTCCTGGACACGGAGATACCTCTTTCAAGAGCCCTGACTAGAGCAATAGTATGGACCCGATAATCTTTTTTATATATTTCATACTTGATGCACATAATGGTACTGAGGCGGACATTAAGTCCGCCTCAGTACCTCAGCCTTAGGCATTTTCTACCAGTCAACCTTTGGCTGACGCAGAGAAAAATAGTGGTAGGTGCAATAAAAGAGAAAAATAGGTGAATATGGAAAAAAAAGGATTATATACTAATAAATTGTAGAAACAATACAATTATAAAATATAAACACAAAATAATAAACTAAATATACAAATAAACAATTGGTCCGAGTCGTAAAAGCTTTATGCGATTTACGACCTCTTCAAAAGACAGTGCAGAGGACGAGAGATGCGCGCTGTGGAAACAGAAGCACCCAACTCCTACACATTTCATCACCCCGTCAGAACATTTCCCCCCTGGACGCGAATTGGACCCGACTGCGGACTCAGGTTAGCCGCTGTTTAAAATAATTTGGCCAAATGGGGCTTCCACGACCCATCTCTAACACAGTGCCAGTGTGGAGCCGCTGCACAGGACATGCGTCATTTGCTATGCTGTCCATCCTGCACAACCACCTGCAGTTTTCAGAATCTATACGAGGCCAATAACAGAGCCGTAGAGGTTGCGAAATACTGGTCAGATAAAATTTAGTTAGAGTACATCGACACGAAAAGAAGAGGAATTGGTCCGAGAAACATAACGTTGTAATGATACTACTGCCAACTTCTAGTTTCTTTTTCTTCTCCATAGAGATCTACGCTTTGGAATGTGCAATTAGCATCATTTTTTCTGACTGACTGACTTCTTGACATTTCAAAAGTGCCTGTAAATGGTTTATTTGAAATGAAATGCTTTGAATCTTTGAATCCACGAATATACTTACTTCTTTAATGACAATCGGCTTTTAGCCATCCTGACCTCTTGGGGGAGCGTATTCCACAGAGAAATAGCCTGAACAAAGAAATAACAATGCAATGAGTGGGGCATGGGAGAAGGCGGTTATAAGACGCGTGTAAATCTAGTGAGCGTATTTATAGGTACGAGTATATTATGGTAATATATATATATATATATATATAAAGAAAATAACCAGAATAAATTGATAAATTATTCAGAATTAAAAGTTAGTAAAATGTTACATGCCTGTATAGGATAAACCTATATCACAGACGCGAGACGGTAGTTCAGAAGCTCTTACGGTAGTCTTTACAGGACAATAAAATTCTTATCAATATTAATTTTCAGTCTTGAAATATAGTTACAAAATTAAATTATTTATTATGATATTACTTAAACTACTATATATACCTTAAAATTTAAATATTAAAGATTATAAATAGGCAGCGCGCACCGGAAAACGCAACGTCGGAAGGCCTCGCACAAGGTGGACCGATGACCTGGTGGAGAGTCGTGGGAATCTGATAAAATGCGAGACGTACAGGTCCACAGCATAATCAGCCTTTTAATGTTCCCACTGCTGGGACTCAGGCCTTCTCTCTCTAAAAGAGGGAATGGGCCGTAATCCACCACGCGGGCCCAGTGCGTGTTGGTGGATGTCACACGTCTTCGAATTTTTGGTTCTAGGACATGCCAGTTTCCCTACGATGTTTTCCTTCACCGTTTTGAGAGCAGTGGTGATGAAATTATATTACACAAAGTAATGCGCCTGACTGGGTTTGTTGAACCTGCGACCTACAACTCATAAGTCGGGGCCGTTGCCATTCGGCCCCCACTGCTCCCGTTACCACTCGGCCACCAATGCTCCAGGTCCACAGAAATCTTAATTAAGACAATTATTATTTAGAGTTTATTTTCTTCTTACTATTAATATTCCTGTGCACAGGACCGTTTGCTGTGACGACACTCGGGAGAGGCCTATGTCCAACAGTGCTCAACACTCTCGGCTGAAATGATGATGATGATGATAATGACGATGGATATTAATAACATTTTTCAAACAGGGGCTTAGCTTACTTCCAGGTTACCAGTCCACTTACGACTCCAAAACCCATAGCCATATTATCTTTTTTTTAATATGTCGCAACAGTTTTTCACCAACCGGGGGTTGTCCTTGGATGCACTAGCACAGCGCGTACAAGGATAATCACCGATTGGTACCACGTTCCACTAGAAACTTCAAAGGGGCCTCAGTGAGTTTGATTCCGACTCCTCGTACGCCTTCCAAAGGTTCAGGACCCCAGGCTTCTGAGATATAACCCATGATAATGATAATAGATAGGTAATTTCATATAAAACTATTTTTGCCACTTTATTCTCTAGTTACATAAACACATGATTTTGCGTCGGCTGAATTAATAAGTGGGTTAAAGTCGATGTTGCGTTAATTATGAGGAGTTAACTTTACCTTCGAGTACTATGCTTAGACATCAACAAAAACTATGGTTAGTAGGTCAGTAGGTTCAGTGAAATTTGAAGTAAGTATTAATATGCGTTAAATACGGAAGTTTGGCCTTGAATATAATGCTCTTCCTCTTGGCTAAGGCCTAGCCAAGTTACAACCGTTTCGTTTCGAATCTATTTCTACAGTCGGTAACGCCTCCGATTCCTTTGTTCTGACCACGTGACTTAACGTTGAGATGATGTCATTTCCATACATTTAAAGTTTTCTACTAGCATACATATTATCGGTCAACAGGACCTTTATCAAATACACACTAAGTGGCTTGAATACCACGATTATTCTAGCTTCTAAAACAAATAAGTTTTACACAATATTTTGAACACATATAGTTATATAGCGTTAACGATTGTAGATTATCAACTTGGCTAAGCCCTCTGGGCGTCCTCATGGTCGATAGAGTTCATTTATCTACATTTATATTAAACAATTTTTCTAACAGGACACTCAACGTCTTTTTTTTTAGGTGGGAAAATCATCTAATGACAAATCGCGCTCTTGGGCGGAGAGGGAGATAGTGTCAGACTTTTACTGACTAAAAACCCACTCCTGTTCCTTCTTTGCCTTCGTCCCAGGGCCCCGGGTTTCACTTTCACACTACCCGTGGCCCCAGTAAGCTTTGACCCTGCTGGGCCCCTACGATTTGCTGACATTTCCCTAAGGCGCGCGTGGAACAGTACGCGCCGTCGACAACTTGGGCTCGGTTCAGACGTTACCGGACGGTCGCCGGTTTTGTGGTTGGTGTGGATTTCAAAGCGGGAGCAAGTTGCACGTTTCGGTGAGTCTGCTTTGCGCAGTCGACGGACACCGAGTGTCCTGCTTCACTACAGTGACCGCACGTGGAGTTGACATCTCTACAGGTTTTTGGTGCGTGTCCAATTTGCTGGCATTTATAGCATCTCGTACCTACTCAGCATGAAGTCCCTGACCGGCCAGGGTGTCCAATTTACAAATCCTTGTTTGGGAAATTAGAGCTCTCTGCATTTTAGATGTAACTTCAACCACTTAGATATATACTCGTATAATACCATAGATATCGTAAGATGTTCCATTATTCACCATGCACCGGTGCGTTAACCGTACGTTTGACCTGCGCGTACCTACTTAAATTTTTTTGATTTATGATAGTTTATTTCGTCACCCAACTTGAATGTTTCGTTGCGATACAATCAAATCTTAAATTATTTGATCCCTTCTAGAGTATTTATTCATCTTTATAGGTTCCGAAACGTGATCCATCAAGTTGCTCTTTTTCATTAGGTCATCAATGATGATGTGTGCTTAAACAGCTGATATAGGATCCCCGTCTGTATGTCTATGTATTGTAGCGCAAGCTTATCAATAATAATAAGGTTCCTTTCTCTGACCGTCCAGCAGCTAGGACCCTATTCCCGATACCGGTGGGCTACATTTTTTATATTTTTATACGTTAACATTTAAAAATGTAAATTATATGTTAATTAGTTAAATAAAGGAAATAATAATAAATAAAAAAAAAAAGTGTGGCACTCGGGCACTGCCGCGGTAAAGCTATTGCTTAGCATTTTGTATCAACTTATGCAATTATAATTATTTATTTATTTTATTTATGCAGTATTTCTTTTTCTTTGATATTAATTCAAGTTACACTTTTTGAGCGTGGTGACCGATAAGAAAACAATTTTTTTTCTTTTATTAAATAAATAAACGAGCTTCGTAGAGTCGTACAATACGGCTAGTTGCACGCACACAAACAATACGGCTAGTTGCACGCACACAAACAATACGGCTAGTTGCACGCACACAAACACCCTTCAAGCCACACCTCCGTGCCCGTCGGAGTGGGGAGCGTGAGGTTTTTTTCGTTACGGAATTTCTGGATTCGGTCCCCGCGCTCAAGGCCCTCGATAGAAGCTATGCAATAGCTTAAAATTTTGTTTCAATTTGTGCTCCGAATTGATTTTGCTAATCGTGGTAATAGAACAAGCCTTACGTAGATGCTACTAACATAGATATAAGTTTGTAACTACTAACATAATATGGACTTGTACACAAAATAGGTACAGAAGTCAATCTCATGTGTGCTTCACTTTTCATAACTACGTTACGCTCGGCGATCGCGCTGGGGTTAGCGCGTGGCGCCGAACTGTCCGAGTGCGACCGTGCGCGGTGATAAATGCCTACCTAATCTGAATTGTAAAAATATTACATGGCCACAAAATCATCTTCTCTTTCTCAGCGCGGGGCCTGTTCTGTGTTACGTTAAAACAAACGAACAAAATACAAGCAAATATCTACTTACCTCTCTGAAGCAACTGGTAGCCTAAAAAACGTCAATTCACTGTTTAATGTTTTAAACAACCGTACACTGAACAGTTAGAATAACTTTTTTTTTTGTTGGTCCATTTTTCCACCAAAAAGTTCACAGACGCGTGTCTTAAACGGATAGCACTCGAGCTCGCATTGAGCTGAATTGAGCCGAGATATCGTGTCCGTGAGCGGTGTCTATGTGTGCGTTGCTCGAGCGAGCTTTGTATGTAAGATTGACTTATGTACCTTTGTATTATTATACTGTGTGCTTGGTCTGAAATAAATGTTTTTAATTCAATTCAATTAATCGACAAATAGGATCATGCTGCATTTTCCTTTGTCATCATCGCTCGAGAGGCGGAGAGATGCACTCGACTACTTATGAAGGGTTTGTTATCCATTTTATTTTAAAACCAGTTCAGTACCTTATTTTTTTTCGTTGTGTTTACTAAACTACACACTAGGTAAAAATTAATAGTGCATTACAGTACAATAAGTTATACACATAAAAGGTCACTATCATAATAATATGAAGGTTACAATTATTGTATTACTAGCTTCAGCCAGCGGCTTCGCCCACGCGAAAGTTGGTTTCTCTATACAAACTTTGGACCCCCGTTTCATCCCCTTAGGGGGTGAATTTCGGAAAATCCGTTCTCAGCGGATGTCTACACCCTATAAGGAACCTACCTGCCAAATTTTAAGTTTGTAGGTGTTATAATTTCTGAGATTTCGTGATTAATCAGTGAGTGGTATTTCGCTTTTATATATATAGGGTGACTGGCAATTAGTGTACGATACTTAAACACGTGATTGTGCTCATGATAACCAACAACTTTTACTATTGGAACAAACCTGAAATCGCGAAAAAAAAATCAGCTGTTCAGTACATTTATGTTTGCCTAATGTACTGAACAGCTGATATTTTTTTCGCGATTTCGGCTTTGCTCCCGTAATAAAAATTGTTTGTTATCATGAGCACAATCACGTGTTTAAGTATCGTACACTAATTACCAGTCACCCTATATATATAGAAGATAGATTCACGAGTATGTTAATATCACTACTGAGCACATCTGTATGCTCCAAGCGAGCGATTTGTTAGATCGCCAATTTGATTTTTAAGATCACAGCTAAGACCAGCATCGCCGTTTCTTTTCAATCATCAAGATTTTGAATAAGAAGAGTTGTTTGTTGGAAGGTATATTTTCGAACCGTTTGGGGTTGTAACTCTCGGATCGTGTGGTCCGAGTGCTCACAAGTTGTATAAAGATCTGTCGAAACATCATGTTGACACTTCGCGTGACACAAGGGCAGAGGATAAAGCTAAAACTACACTGCGCACACGTGTGCCACACACGCCGATCTGGGCGCGTCGGTCTCCATACATTTTAGATCGAAACTAGACTTGTAGAGCTACACTTGATCCACGCCACGCGACGTCGTTCTACGTACAAATAAGGCGTGTTACACATGTGCGTCGGTCTAATGTAGTTCTAGCTTAAGCATAGCCATACAGCGTGGTAATGCCGTCAGTCTTTTGGGTACCTATACTTGCTGTCGAAAGCGGTGCGGAGGAATTTTTTGACTACATATCCTACAATATTTAGTTATGAGTTATTGTTTTCAATGTATATTATAAAAGCAAAAGTTTGTGAGTGTGCATGTTTGTTATTCCTTCACGCTCGAACGGCTAAACGGATTGGGATGAAGTTTAGCAGACGGGTAGACCATATCCTGGAATGGTACATAGGATACTTTTTATTCCGGGAGCAGACAAGGTGACTTCTAGGCAAGCGTGCTCCATGGTTGGCCGCATCATCGCTTACCATCAGGTATAATAATAAAAAAAAAAAAACAGTATTAGTAGATATATTATTATGTAAGGACATAATCAAAACTAAGAATAAACGAGGTAGTATCTTCAAGACTAGAGTGAATAAGGCTCTTAATAAACTAGTGCGATTCACCATCAACGATCACTTACCATCAGGTGGGATCGCAGACAAGCACTGGTTAATATAATTAAAAAAAAATGCACACCATTTTGTCCTGAAATATCCTGCTAAATTATCAAGAAGTAGTCCCCTGATCTTACAATGGAGTATTTCTATTTATATAACCGGATCAGACCGTCCTAGCAATTGTGATTGTCTGCAAGGATATGACCTAATGGCCGGCTGCCCAGCGAGAGTGGCATTTCCGCTATAAAATATATCACACTTGCCACAGCCAGTGGATTCGCGTGCTCGAAAGTAGAAAAAAACTGGGCAAGTGCGAGTCGGAGTCGCGCACTGACGGTTCCGTACAGACTTACCTATGAAAACAGTTCAATTCCCGAATTGAGTTACGAAGATTTTTCCGAATCGCAATTTTTTTTTAGTGACGCAACTACAAATTTACAGTTTTCAGATTTATTCCTATACTTGTGCTATAAAACCTTGCTTCATGCCAAATTTAAGGATTCTAGATCAACGGAAAATACCATAATTATGAATTTTGATTCCCTTGAGAGTGTCGAAATATACGTTTTTTGCGACATAAACGGCCGTATCTTTTTTTTTCGTTAACTTAGAAGTTTGATTTTTTCACAGCTTCAAGGGACCGCAGATTTGAGTAAGTATATGGTTTTAATTTCAACACGTTACCTTCACGCGTTTCCGAGATAAAGGGTATTGACAGACCGACAGACGGACAACAAAGTGATCCTATAAGGGCTCCGTATTTTCCTTTTGAGGTACGGAACCCTAAAAAATCACAAAGGAACAGATACCCGGAATTAAAAACCGGCAAAGTACGAGTCGAACTCGCGCACGAAGGGTTCCGTACCATTTTCTATACAACATTAGATACTATAATATTATAACTTAGTTTTTAGTATTTGTGTACAGCGGCAACAGAAATATATCATTTGTGAAAATTTCAACTGTCTCAATTCGGGAATTGAACTGTTTTCAAAGGTAAGTTTGTACGGAACCTTTAGTGCGCGAGTCCGACTCGCACTAGCCCGGTTTTACCCTTTAGGTACAGAATACTAAAAAGTGTCCTCTGACCTATTCTAAAATGTAGTACATCCGTGTACATTAAAATACGTTCAAAACATTAGAAGCTGTCCCATCCCGGTGTGAAGTACCGCCGGACCTTTGTATGAACGCCGAACAGTTTCCTAACTTCTAACTCGGCTTTGGACTCAATAAACCGCCCAAAGTTATATTTACGTTTTATCCCGGGAATATCTATATTCACATTTGCCGACCACGCCTCCTCCTCAATGTGAATATAGTGTGACGCCTCCTTTGCTAGCATTACTGCTTCGCAGATGGAGGCGACCGCCTGCCACTCCTCCTCACTCCGGACCATGGCCTGTACCAATTCCCGGCGCGAGAGATCACTGCCGCCGATCTCCCCCACGAGGACACGGCGGTGCTCTGCCCAGGCGGGGCACACCTCTACCGTATGCTCCACCAAATCGTCCTCGGGACAGTCCACAGTCCACACAATGGCGGCACCCAGGCGTTTCTTCCGCACGAATTCGGTGCAGGAACCTCCTGAACTTACCATGTCCGGTGAGGACTTGCGTCATGCGGTAGGTAAGGACGCCATGTGGTCTTTCCAGCCACTCCTCAAAGAGGGGACTTACCGCCATAATTGTGGCGTGCCCAATCTATATTCCCTTGAGATTATTTTCTATATTCACGTGGGCAAAACCACTGGTAGAAACTAGTATTAACACGAACGAACAGACCCCTCAAGGTCTAAAGATACTAATATACTTATTTATCCTTCCATAACCACTTTTATGTGTATTTCATGCAAGGTTCTACGATAGCGAAACTGAACCTAGATACGACAAATGCCATATTTAACCTAAATCCCAAATATTTGTCGAGGATTTACTTTTATTACTGGTTTTTTTTTAACCTAAAAACTTGAAACATATTATTTGGTATTTGTCCTAGAAAAGATGATAAGATAGTATTCTCTGTCTAACGTATTTGTTGGTATGTATACCAATATATGGTACGGAGTCTGAGGGAGTGGGAGACGGTCACCTTATAATATTCTGCAAATCAGTAACGCGAGGAAAGGAGGTAGCTGAAACCGCGACGCTCCCGCCCGAGACGCCCCGGGTGTCAGTAGTCGCAGGACGATTTCCAGCCACAGTAGGCGAGCAATGGGTAGCTCGTTCTCCGGCCATCTGCCCCCCTAGCCAAGTTGCAAACGACAAAGGTGAACGCTTAGTAATCTCCAATAGATTTTCAACTTTATACCTAAGAGCATAAAGTTGAAAATCTATTAAAGACTACTGAGCGTTAGCGACCGGAACGAACGAAAACACTATGTAATCTTCAATAGATTTTCAACTTTATACCTAAGAGCATAAAGTTGAAAATCTATTAAAGACTACTGAGAGTTTACGTTTATCGTTTGTGACTTGGCTAGGGGGGCTGGTGAGGACCAAGCCAGGGTTGACGACGCGCCATAAACAGATGTTAGCAAGATTAACGGAGCCAGTTAAACTCGTTAAAAAATTTATGTCCCGTTTTGACATTTGAGAAATACCCTAGAATGTAACTTGGAACGAATCTGAAAGAAACAATAAAATAATAATTATTAAATTATAATTTTTTTCGTGGGAAAATCATCCAATGACATCCTCCGCCCTTAGGCGGAGCGAAAGGGCGTGTCTGACTTTCACTGACTAAAAACCCACACCTGTTCCTTCGTTGCCTTTCGTATCAGGGCCTAGTCTTCCTTTCAGAAGCAGGCCCTTGGCCTCAGTAGGCTTCGACCCTGATGGGCCCCTACGGTTTACTGATATCTCCTTGAGGCTCGCGTGGAACAGTACGCGCCGTCGACGACTTGGGCTCGTTCCGGACGGTTACCGTACCGGACAGTCGGACGGCGAGCTACCCATTGCTCCAAAAATATTATGTTTCTTGTATGGGAGCCCCACTTAAATATTAATTTTATTCTGTTTAAAAGTATTTGTTGTTATTATAGCGGCAACAGAAATACATCATCTGTGAAAATTTCAACTGTCTAGATATAACAGTTTACGAGATACAGCTTGGTGACAGACGGACAGATCGACAGACAGACAGACGGACAGTGAAGTCTTATTAATATGTTTTTAGAACATCTTCCCTTTCTTCTTTCCGTCTTTTTGATTCTTTTTCTTTCTTTATTTTTTATCTTTTCTTTTCTTTCTTCTTTTTTTCATGTTTTTTTTCTTTTTTTTCTTGTTTTTTGTTTTTAAAACATATTTCTGCCTTTTTTTTTTTTAATGTGGGAAATCATCCAAATGACTTCTCGCGCTCTGGGTGGAGCGCGAGGGCGTGTCAGACTTTTACTGACTAAAACCACACCTGTATCCTTCAATTACCCTTTGCGTTCTAGGACTACGGATTTCTGCCTGTTTTTGCGACTGAAAAGTTAGATAATTTGGCGGCCTGAAATATTTTAAACAAGATATTACTAAATTAGTTTTCTTCACCTTGAAAAACTGTTGTACTTCAATGTAAGTAATTTAATGCTGACCTAATTCAACCTACTCATCTTTTCATCAATCAGAATCAGGTCACAATAGAGTATCTATTCATCTCCTCCAGCATCCGTCGGTTGAGATATTCTAAAACTAGTCTGGATTTCCTGGCGATTAGATCTAATGGCCGAGAGGGGACGAGATGCATTATCTATTTGTGTAGATGAAGATACGACACGCTTAAATGTATTGACGGCATTTTATAATAAAAATGGTATCTTGATCACTGAAAGAAAACTGAAAAACGATGTTGCATTCGCGCCTGTTGATTGTTTTAGTGGGGTTTCTGACTAATCATCAAGGGAATGTTTGAAATCTAAACTAATTGATTACGAGAAATTGTTCACTTATGTAAATCATCATCATCTTCCTGCCTTTGTCCCATCTTATTTGGGATCGGCGCAATACGTTTTTTTTTTTTTCATTCTTTCCTGTCAAACGTCATGCTATCACTAACTTCCGTTTCTTTCATATCACTGCTCACACAATTCATCCATCTTTTCTTTGGCCTCCCTCTCCCTCTCCACCCATCCACATGTACTCGTATACTCATAACTCTTTTAGTAACATGCGTTTCATCTCTCTTCTCTTTACATGACCATACCAAGACAAACGATTCCCCTTCAACTTTTCAGTCACTGGCGCCACTTTCAAACTTCCTCTAATAAACTCATTTCTCACTTTATCCATTCTCGTCACACCACACATCCATCTAACCTCCTATCAAGTCCATAGGGTGGTCAAAAAACGTTCTACAAAATAAAAGAAGGCCTGGAACGTGAGACACAGCCAAAGTAGTGAGAACATCAGCAGCATAATAAATATTATTATGTCAAGCCCATTCTTTAATAATCTCTTCCATAATATAGGAAACGTATCTTGATTCCCGTGAAATCTTCTCAACGCCGATGACAATGAAGATTATCTTCGATTTGTTTTGATAACAGTAGTTTTTAATTCAGCGGTGCGGCTGGTTGCATCGCATTCATAATTATATCGCGGTCAAGAGCAGTGACCCAGTGTTCTACAGTGCCAATATGTTACGGATTGTCTGGCTGTTAACCTTTCTAGGTATGTACTTGAGTTTTTGTTCTTTATTGATATGTATTTTGTGTTTGCATCAGTTCGTAGTTTATCCAGGACAATACTGACACTGTTGGTCCCGGTTGTTATTCGTAGATCTTTGATAATTGTTATAGGTGGTCAGATGCCAGAAAGTCTGACCATCAATCTATCAAAGGAGTATCATGATGCCTAGTAACTGGTTTATGGAGTTCTGATAAGCAATCGAGATTAAAATCAGATTTTACAACGCATATTGTTGCTAAAAGAGTTATGAGTATACCTGTGGATGAGTGGAGAGGATGAGGGAGACCAAAGAAAAGATGAATGGATTGTGTGAGAAGTGATATGAAAGAAAAGAGAGTGGTGATAGCGTGGCGGGTGAAGGGACAGAATGGAAGAAAAAACGTGTTGCGCCGAGCTGAACTCAAGTAACACGGGACAAGGGCACAACTAAGATGATGACTTGGTTTTGAAAGATTCTGATGTAATGTTTTTTGACAGTGATAATGATAATGATTGATCTGTTTTTTAATTTTTCGTTCTGCGATTTTTTTCTGAGTTGATCTTTAGGCTCAAATTCATTAAACAAAGACAGACTAATCTGTAAACACACTTTTGCCTTTATAAACTTAGCTTGAAATGCTTTGAATATAATTGTGGAAGGATGCGGAGTTGAAGGGAGGCCAAAGAAATGATGACTACTGTGAGGAATGAGTTGAAAGAAAATTAAGTCACTGAAAGTAAGAAGGTTGAAGAGGAAAGTATAACATTTAGAAGATAAAAACTGGGACCCTAATAAAACAACATTATTTCGGCGTGAAAGAGATATAATAATATAGTGTGCTATAGAGGCCTATAGCTGGTGTCTCGTATCCGTTATGGCAGGGCCCCTGGGTTACAACAACTCCCAAGTAAGAGCAAGGAAAAGAAGAAAATAGTTATAATTGAACTGAGTTGGCCTCTTTATCAACGATGTGATGGGGCACGCCACAACTGCGACGGTAACTATGGGATCCGGGAGGTTCCTATTTCAGATTCAAGCTGAAGAAATGCCCGGGTGGTACCATTGTGCAGACTACCCGGAGGACATGGTGAAGCATACAGTAGAGGAGTGTCCCCCTTGGCCTGAGCACTGCCGTGTCCTCGTGGAAGCGATCGGTGGCGGTGACCTCTTGCGCCCGACTCTGGTTCAGGCCATGGTTCGAAGAGTGAGGCAATGGGAAGCGGTCGCCTCCTTCAGCAAAGCACTAACACAAGCCATCTTCTTGATGGCCTCATGCCCCAGCCGCCGCCGAAGAAGACGCCCCGTCGGCAGGGCATTTCCGGCCACTATATGTAGATGCGGGCTTGCAGACGGTGAGCAATAATGCGATCGACGACGGAGAATGCTTGCCTAGACATACCTTACCTATTAGAGACCACACATGAAAACTCTCCAAATTATAAGTAGGTATTTTTGACAAAGAATTTCACCAATTACTTAGCTGTAGGCACAACAAACTATGAAGGTGGTCTACAAAACATTTCGGTACCTAAAATTGTTGATTAGAATAATAACAACAACCCAATAGCTGACAATCATATGCGTAACGTGTATCTTATTGTTCACAAGTTTAAATGTTTACAAGTATTCGGCATTGTTTCGGGCTGTGAAATAACAATACCTTACCTAATGTAAGGTATTGTATGTTTAGATTAGCAAAATACGAAGACTCGAAATAGGCTTGACTCGTTACAGGTGTCATGATAGCCCAGTGGTTAATACCGCCTCTTCTCCCTACTAAAGAAAGAAATAAATAAATAAATAAAGAAAGAAAGAAACAAAGAAAGAAAATATCGCAACATGTGCTTAGATAGGTGTCTTTTTGGTCTCACACAGGTCTTTTATTTTTATCCACTAATATTGTTTTCTTTTATTTCAAGTTAACTATATATATAGATAAAGTAGTTACTTTTTTGTTTTATTGTTGTTGGTCCTGTGCGGTAAATCTGAATTTTTCAATTCATATGTACTTTTTTAAGTTTATCTAGGACATTACTGACACGTCACCCCGTAGCTCGAAAAGCAGATAAAGCCGTTAGTCTTGCGCCTGATTTCTCCACGGTTTGCCATCCAATCGGACTATGACAGTAAAGGAACAGAGAACACACCTGTGTTGCGCATACACTTGTGCATTATGAGTAATATCTTCTGCATAATTAGCTAATCTGTATTGAGATTAGCTACCGTAATTGAAATTCGGTCGGGAAGATTATTATGAAAACCACTCTACTAATTTATTTATTAGAATTAATCGGTGACAGAAAGAAAGCATAGCATAGTCGGCCTTATAATGTTCCCACTGTTGGAACTCAGGCCTCTTCTCTAGGAGAAGGAATGTGCCGTAATCCACCACGCGGGCCCAGTGCGGGTTGGTGGATGTCACATGTCTTCGAATTTTTGATTCTAGGACATGCCGGTTTCCTCATGATGTTTTCCTTCACCGTTTTGAGAGCAGTGGTGATGAAATAAATTACACAAAGTAATGCACCTGGCTGGGTTTGAACCCGCAACCTACAACTCGTAAGTCGGGGCCGTTACCACTCGGCCACCACTGCTCACACAATCGTACACCGTGACACAAGTTAATTTAGGTAAAATTTTAAACACTGACGCTAAAAATGCGATCATTTTTCAAAACGATACAGCTATTCGGTACCTATATATTTGTTTGTGCTCTTTTCGGAAAATCTCTTTGCCGGCTCGGGTGATTTAGAATTTTGTTTTTTTTCACTGCTTCAAGTAGTAGCAAACCTGAGTAGGTATTTGATATTGAT
Source organism: Mythimna impura (assembly GCA_905147345.3). Lineage (NCBI taxonomy): Eukaryota > Metazoa > Arthropoda > Insecta > Lepidoptera > Noctuidae > Mythimna > Mythimna impura. The sequence goes on along the minus strand of LR990351.1, from coordinate 27,380,340 downwards.
TTCAGCTTTATAACTCCACGCGTTCTTGAGAAAAAGGGTCTTGACAGATGGACAAAGGGTACAAAAAGGGACAAAGTGATCCTATAAAGCGGGAACTACATAAGACCGACGCACACCTGGGCCACCTTTAAGGTACCTACTACATTGGGCACACGTGGGCCACGTACGCCGATCTGGGTTCGTCGGTCTCCATACATTGTATATGGCAACTAGACTTCTAGAGCTACATTTGATCCACGCTACGCGACGCGATTCTACGTACCAATCAAAGTCGGCACTTGGGTACTTAATTAATTAACAATCGGTGGGTACAGATTTCTCCCATATCAAACGCTCATTTAACCAGTTTTCTCTGTTTATGGTTCTTTCAGAAATCGCAGCAGCGGCAATGACTACTACATCAGAGCCAGCAATGACTACGTTTACTCCTTCTGCGACCACTCCTACCACCACTACGGTGGACACCATCATCAATTACGAACCAGAATGGAGTTATGACGGTAAGAGTCTAACTTTCAGTTCAACTTTACAGAACATTTTAACCGAGTAAATTGGGGTAACTTTGACCCTGGGGTATAGCTTTTGGCACAAGCTTATTAACCAATAGAAACACAGTTTCTCATGTTCCTATTGGTTAATAAGCTTGTGCCAAAGTTATACCCCAGGGTCAAAATAACCCCACTTTATGGTACACTTTCTGTTTTCGTGTATAATTATGACACTCATGGGCTGCAACAGAAAATTACCATTTGGCATTAAGAAGAGCTGGAGCCTTTTTGCTATTATTCAGTGTACTTTTTGTTTAATTTTAAGGTGTTTCCGTTTTTTTTTTATGTCAATAATCACAATTTTCTTTCTTTCTTTTTTGATTTCATTGAAATTTGACTCTTTAATTATGTTCTTCTTCTGCTCGAATCGCTGGTTTTCTTTCCCCTCAAAGTATTTGGGCCCGGTAGGTGGCTACGTTTATAGTGGCGTTAATATCGTTTTTAAGGTCCTCCAAAATGCAGATGTAGTGACACTTTGGGCACTCTAGTAAGTAGGCCATCATCAGTATCAAGTAGACAATTTACATATACACATCGTTTTTGATACAGATTTCTGTTAGATTGTTTTCCATTAAAGTGCGGATGTAACACATTCTATTACATTACTTGACTGCAAATGTATGTAACTACCCAGCCTTCTTCGCAATAAACTATTCAATACTACAATAAAATTGTCAGCTCCATTTTATCGAGATCGCGTCTGTTTTAATCTTACCACATAATATCCAGTAGTGAGATACAAAATTACACCAATTTTACACAACATCGACTAGGAATTAAAACAGTCGCTGAACTCCACTTGAAAAAATCTGGCCAAAAAAAAACCTTTAAAATGAAAAAAAAAAGAAATACTTAAAAACATTTTATTTGATGGAAAAGACGCAATAAAAAAAAATTCAAAGAAATAAAAATGCAAAAAAATATTGCAAAATGTTTCAGATTGCAGAAACAATTTTCGAGAACATGGGGGCTTTGCATTTTGCAATACGTACATTCTTAAGTCTATTGACGTCGTGATGAAACTAGATTTGCATAGGTTATGAAATTAGGGCATCTATTGAAGGAGGTGAAAACCGTGAGAGAATGGACATCCTTACGCCCCAGCTGTCGCCATAGGAGAGGTTCTGGGCGTCAGGAATCGCAGGGCGATTCCCGGCTATCGTAAGCGCGAGCTTGTAGACGGCGAGCAATGGGTAGCTCGCTGTCCGATGGTACGCTAAGAAACAAGCCCGAATCGACGTCGTGCACCTCAAAGAGATCACATGTCTGACACTAAAAAGTTATGAGTATACATGTGAATGTATGGAGAGGGAGATGGTAAGATCCAACTCCACTCGGTTTTTATAGAAAGCACCGTCATTGACGATCCGACATCTCAGCCCTGCGTTCAAATTTGAGGTTGGAGTTAACTCTAATGACGTCATCAGAGTAGATACTCAACACTCGCATTTTTGAACGCAAACGTAGAGTTCAACTGTCAATGTCAAGCAAGTGTCACTAATGGCCGTTTACACCAACCTACCCTGCTCGGAGTTATTGGGTTAACTCTAGGGTAGCTATAGCTACTCGAGTTATAAAAGAACGATCCTGGGTTGCAACTCGAAGCATTTTTGAACGGTTGGAGTAGCGACTTTACTCTACTCTGGTTATTTTTGAACGCAGGGCTGGTGTAATACAAAGTATCATCAATTTGAACGGAGCCCAGTAGGGTCGATGCTTGCTAGGGCTGATCCTAAATTCCCGCCGAAAGCACTAGAAACTGGAACATTTTCCTGCGATCGATCAAGCATGCCTAATATCTACATTTACATAGTGTTACTCCATTATCTCAAATAACAAAGTTTTAATAACAGTAATTATTACCGCGACACTATAATCTCCGTCACAGGCACTAAAGTTGATCACGAACTTGAATATTACAATTATGAAATTCACACAACAATGTATACCTATGCAGTTTATGCAAGTTTTATTTTAGATGGGAAATCATATAATGACATCTCCCGCCCTTGGGCGGGGCGGGAGGGCATGTCATACTTTTATTGACTAAAACCCACTCGTTTGTTTCTTCTTTGACTTGCGCTCCAGAGCCCCGGGGTTCATTTTCACTTAACCCATATGGCCATATCGATGCAGGTACGAGCAATATTGCATTACAAGAAGTCTTTTGGAAATTGTGTAATTTATGACCGATTTTTTCATCTGTCAGGATACTTTCCAGTCATAAAACTGTTTAGGATTTGAAGAAGGTCCTCAGATATCTTTTTTTAAGGTGGAATATCATCAAATAAGTTTGGTCCCGCTCTGGTTGGAGCGAGAGGGGGTGACCGACATTTACTGTCTGACCCCATCTATGTTCCTTCAGTTGTTCTTTGCGAAGGCTACGGCATCTTTTTCAAAGGATCCTCAGCAGGCAGGTCCGTAGCTCGGTCAGAGATAGAGTGGTTGCTAAGGTAGAATAATCAGACTAACAACTATCACACAACGCCGTCTAGTCCCAAGCTAAGCAAAGCTTGTGTTATGAGTACTAGACAACTGATAAACATACTTATATATTTCTAAATACATAGATAAATTACACCCAGACACAGAACAAATGATCCTGCTCATCACACAAACATTTGTCCTGGATGGGAATCGAATCCAAGACCTCCAGCATAGCAGTCAGGGCCACTAACTCTAGACCAACAAGCCAGTCAAAAATTGTTTTTCTTTCTCTCTTCTTTCTGTTCAGCTCTAGGCAAATTATTGTAAATTGAAATGTCTATTTTAACCGGACTAAACTCTAATATGGTGAAACAGTGGTGGTCCAGTGGCAGATAACGGTCCTGACTTACAAGTTGTAGGTCACGAGTTCAAAACCAGCCAGGCGCATTACTTTATGTAATCTGTTTCATCACCACTGTCAAAACGGTGAAGGAAAACATCGTGAAGAAACCTAGGACATGCCGGTTTCCACAGACAGACAGACAGGACCAAAAATTCGAAGACATGTGACATCCACCAACCCGCACTGGGCCCGCGTGGTGGATTACTGCCTCTTCTTTCTCCTAAAGAGGAGGCCTAAGTCCCAACAGTGGGAACTTTATGAGGCTCTAGGATATGCCGATTGGCATGCCAGATGCCTTAGAACCAAAAATTCGAAGACATGTGACATTCCGTCTCCTAGAGAAGAGGCCTGAGTCCCAGCAGTGGGAACATATTAAAAGGCTGATTATTCTATGCTATGCTAAACTCTAATAAATAAATTTCTTCAGCATCATTTTTCAAAAACTTGTTATCTTCCAGACGAATCTAAATGGCCAGGTCGTCACTGTCAGAAGGGAGGCAAGAGACAGTCTCCCATCGACATCAAGACCAGCGATGTCATCCATGACTTCACGAGGCAGTTCATCAAGTACGGACCTCTGCAGTTCACAGGGTACCACAAGGTCCTGGTCTCTGGGATCAATAATGGGCATACTAGTAAGTGAATAAAAATCTCCATTGATCTCTTGTGATTATTGAGATTTGATTGATTGATTATCTCTTCTGAGTGTTGCTTCTGGAGTCGTGCTGGTCAGATATAGCGTGGTAATTGGTTTTCTCATGATTTGAGTTTTGTACACGAAAGCTAGTCAGAACAGCCCCCCTAGCCAAGTTTTTTTTTTTTTTTTTATTCTTGATAGGTTCGCGCTTGACCGCTAACTCACCTGATGGAAAGCGACGATGCGGTCGACGATGGAGCGCGCTTACCTAGAAGTAACCTATTCACTATTGACTTAAAGATTCCCGGGTTGTAGCCATCAGGAAAAACAGATTCCGGCAAGGAATTCCACTCCTTAGCTGTACGCACTATGAATGTGTTCCCAAAACGTTTTGTGCGTATAGGTGGGATGTCCACCATGTACCGTTAAGTAAGTAAGTGTAAGTTACAACCGTTTCGTTTCGATTCTCTTTTCGTCGATCGCCTCGAGTAGGCCACGCCTCCGATTCCTTTGTTCTGACGTCATCTCAACGCTCAGTCACGTGGTCATCATCATCATCACCATCATTTCAGCCGATAGATTTCAACTGCTGGACATAGGCCTCCCCCAAATGTCGCCACAACGAAAGGTCCTGTGCGTCTCGCATCCATCGGACTCCCGCAACCTTCACCAGTTTCTTCTTTTAGTCACGTGGTCAGAACAAAGGAAAAGGATGAGTGGCCGACTCGAGGCGATCAACGAAAAGAGAATTGAAACGAAACGGTTGTAACTTGGCAAGGAGGGCTGAACCGTGAAAGTTAAGAACTGACTCGCAAACTGGCTTTACGCATTGAGCCCACGACTCTCTAATTGGGTGACCTGAATAAGGATAAGAGAAAAAGGCCATAAACGCTAAACAGCCAGAGTCTGTGTTTCCTAATAACTAAAACCTGGGGGCATTTAAATCAAAAGTCAATAGGTAACTTACAGGCAAGCGTACTCCAAATCATCGCTTATCATCAAGGTAAGATCGTGGCCAAATTTTAGTCCATCAAAACTTAATAAAAAAAAAAACTGATTGCCGTTGTGATGTAACCGACATTTAACCTTATCGTGACACAGCAGTAATAGGGACAATTATCCCTAGGTATCCATTCATTGTTCGTTGAGAGCAATGGTGATCTAGTGGTAACAGCCCTGACTTACGAGTTGATTTGTAAAGATAAATTTATTTCATCACCACTGCTCTCAAAATATTGAAGGAAAACATCGTAAAAAATCATGTGTCATCCACCAACCAGCACTGGGCACGCGTCCTGGATTACGGCCCATTCCCTCACCTAGAGAGAAGAGCTGAGTCCCAGCATTATAAGCCTGATTATTCTATGCTTATGCTGTCCAATCTAACTGAGCCGTCTTAATTCCTCACAGTACAATTCAGCACAGAGGGCGACGAGGCCATCCACCCGGTCCTTACGGGAGGTCCTCTTAAGCACATGTACCGACTGGAACAGCTCCACTTCCACTGGTTATCTGAACATGCCATCAATGGCGTCAAGTAAGTTCACATCAAGAGGTATGTTTCACATTTAGACCCACTATCCACGGACGCGTAACTACGCGTAGCGTACGCTTTTTTTAAGCGGCAACGACACGAAGGCACGACGTTGCCGCTTCATCGACAGAGTTTCATAGCTTTGCAAGCCAGCGTAGGTACACCAAGCGTATAATGACGAATACGCGTCTATGAAGCTACGCGTTCGTGGTCAGTAAACCTTAGTTTAACTTCTACTAGGGTATAAAACGCACATCATACGTCACTGCCACTGTATACATAGACAGGAATAAAATGAGATGTGCAAGCATATGAATAGATATTAGAATAGAATAGAATAAAACTTTATTGTACACCAAAATAGTAACAAAAACTTATAAACTAACTATACTACACACACCACACACACACACACACTACACACACTATACTGATATTGTCTTGACATAGCCCCTAAGTCTAAATTATATGAGTAAAATTCACATTGTATTATCCATACGTACGCCACTGATGCTCCTTTACCATGTATGAAACATCGTTTAGATTTATAAGAGCAGGCACGGAATTGTTCTGTGAGAGCAGGCGTACCCAATGCTCCAGTATGGAGTTGCCCCACCTGTCCGCCATAGTTTTTGGGATGATGTTGGGCTGACGCGGAGGTCCACATGATAAAGACGCATGCTAGCCCTTTGCGTTCCAGGGCCACATTAGAAAGAAAGAAAAAGAATTTATTTGGTACAGCAGAAGGCACAAACACAATATAGGATAAACACGAAACAAAAATAAAAACAAGAAGCAAAAATGTACAACTACATTTTAGCTTCTTGTTTTTATTTTTGTGCCTCACGGCTGCACCAAAATAGGTCCAGTTCAGCATGAATGTCAGACAACTAGTGCTTGACGCTGGTTTTCAACTGAACCTGTTACTGCACACACTACACACTACATTACTGGTTACCCATCACAAACCAGTAACAGTTAGACCATATCCTTCCACTAAAACGCCATGAATGTTTCAGATACCCCATGGAGCTACACTTCGTTCACGTCAGAACTGATCTGACGGTGTTCGAAGCGTTGGGCAAGAGAGATGGTCTGGCCATCGTGTCCGTGTTTGGAAATGTAAGTTTTGTCACAAACTTTCCTTAAAAAAACCATCGGGTAAATAGGTAAGTAGCTTCCCATTCGATAGCTTATCATCAAGGAATAAAATAAACCGGACTAAGCGTTTCACCTCGTCGTTTATACCGCGTACATCGAGGGACTGGAACAATTTGCTTGCTGCGGTCTTCCCGCCCGTTTATATTTAAGCCTCTTCAAGGCTAGAGTATAAATATGTAATAGGCACTTAATAGACTAGTGTGCTTCACCATCAACGTTTGCATCACTGATTATCATGAGGTGGAAATCGCAGTGTATCACTAGTCTATATCATTTAAAAAAAACTGGGCAAGTGCGAATCGGACTCGCGCCCTGAGTGTTCCGTACAAACTTACCTATGTAAATAGTTCGATTCCCGAATGGAGTCTCGAAGAATTTTCCAAATTGCAAAAAAAAAAAAATTTTACATACCTAACAACAAATTACAGTTTTCAGATTTATTCCTTTACATGTGCTATAAGACCTTGCTTTATGCCAAATTTCAGGAATCTGGGTCAACGGGAAGTACCTACCCTATGAATTTTGATTTACTCGAAAGTGTCGAAATGTACGTTTTTGAATGACAGACAGACAAACCGACAGACAGACAGACGGACAACAAAGTGAAAACGGCTGAACGGATTTGTATGAAACTTGGTACACGTGTAGACCATGTCCTGAATGTGTTTTCCGCCCATGTAGGATGTTCATGTTAGATATACCCTAGATAGAACAAAACCACGGAAAAAATCTAATTCTAGAACTATACTGTGCACACGTATGCCACACACGCCGATCTGGGCGCGTCGGTCTCCATATATCCAAAGTTCATATATGGAAACTAGACCTGTAGAGCTACACTTGATCCACACCACGCGATGCCACGCGACGTCGTTCTACGTACAAATCAGGCGTGTTACAATGCGTTCCAAATAAGAATAGGATCGATTACCATGTTGTGACGTCACGCCATACTGTCAAATCGAAGAATTATTACGGTGAGCAAAACAAGATTTTTTTTTAAATTTAATTTATTTACGAACTGTGAACGAAAATAGTTTAATCAGAATCCAGTTCTTCAATTTTGCTCATCTCTGAGTTCTTCAATTTTGCCCAATTTCTCGCGATTTGACAGTATGACGTGACATCACAACATGGCAATCGATCCTATTCTTATTTGGAACGCATTGTACACGTGTGCATCGGTCTAATGTAGTTCTTGCTTAACACATAAAGTAGGTATAGGTATATAAATAAAGTTTGAACTTCAATGATAAGTGTCAATTAGCGGAGTCAGCGATAAATCATGTGCAAAACAGCAATCAATTAACGGTGTTATCAGTCATGTTTCACAAAGAGTGCATGGTCTGTACAAATTAACACTGTAATAAATATTGTTGCTTTTATATTGCATATATGCCTTGCGACCTTGACACGTTCATCGCAGGCATATCGTTACAATTGTGTAAGGTTCACATTTCTTTTTGAAACTGTCTTTCTGCAATTTCTAGGAAGTCTTCGGTATGTTTTTTTTTACTGTCGATAGGCGCACCTGATGGAAAGCAGTGATGTAGTCGACGATGGTGCACGCTTGCCTAGAAATAACCTTTTCAATCATTTACGTGATTAAGATTCCCATTGCATAAGACCAGCTACCAGAGTTGCCCACAATTTTTAGAAGAAATAGAATGTATATACTCGTATCTTATTTTCGAAAGGTTTTTGTTTGATGTTGGAAATCATCAAATAACTTTTCTCGCCCTAGGGTGGAGTGAGAGAGCGTGTCAGACTTTTACTGCTTAAAACCCACGTGTGTACCTACCTTCGGGCACGCCACAATTATGGCGGTAAGTCCCCTCTTTGAGGCGTGGTTGGAAAGACCTCACGGCGTCCCGCGTCCTCAGCTTCCGCATGACGCAGGTTCTCACCGAACACGGTAAGTTCGGGAAGTTCCTGCACCGGATTCGTGCGGAAGCGACGCCCGGGTGTCGCCACTGTGTGGACCGCCTGGAGGACACGGTGGAGCACACGGTGGAGGTGTGCCCCGCTTGGGCAGAACAACGCCGTGTCCTCGTGGGGGCGATCGGCGGCGGCGATCTCTCGCGCCGGGCCTAGGTACAGGCCATGGTCCGGAGCGAGGAGGAGTGGCAGGCGATCGCATCCTTCTGCGAAGCAGTAATGCTAGCAAAGGAGGCGGCCGATCGCGTGAGGCAACGGTCCTCACGCCCCAACCGCCGCCGGGATTCCGATCCCGATTTCCGGCCACTGTAGGCGCGGCCTTGCGGATGGCGAGCAATGGGTAGCCCGCCGTCCGACCATCCGGTAACCGTCCGGACCGAGCCCAAGTCGTCGACGGCGCGTACTGTTCCACGCGCGCCTCAAGAAGATGTCAGCAACTGTAGAGGCCCAGCAGGGTCGAAGCCTACTGGGGCCATGGGTAGTGTGAAAACGAAACCCGGGGCCCTGGGACTAAGGCAACGAAGGAACAGGAGTGGGTTTTTAGTCAGTAAAAGTCTGACACTATCTCCCGCCCCGCCCAAGAGCGGGATTTGTCATAAGATGATTTTCCCACCCAATAAAAAAAAAACCTGTGTACCTTCAGTTGCTATTTGCGTTGCAGTAACTCTTCCAAATCTTCCCGTAGCCTTATTCTACGTCATCTGCAATGACAAACTTCACTTGCATCAAAATGTAATACCTACTATTTTTTTATTTTATTTGGAACCAGCTCGGCACACTGTTCCCAAACACTGCAACTCAAAATAACTAGTAAAACTAAATAACATTTGATGTTAACCTGCAGTCTAATAGTCTCATTAGTCTAGTACTTGTAGCGACATCTATGGCGCCGCATACGAACTAAAATACGAATGCACCGCACAATCGAGTTCTCCGCGATTTGAACATATTATATAACAGCCCGAAATCATCTCACTGGCAGTTGCCCAGATCAGACAAAACATACGTCTGGTCAGAGGATCCTCCCTTTTCCACGGAGGTTTACGGGGCTTTACACTCTGTCCCGAATACCTCCATAATTATAGTTACGAGTCCGAGTGCCTACTGGGTTCGATTAATTGGCCTGAGTGTTATTTAGATTTTTCTAATGGAAAGTCTCTCTCTAAGAGCAGTAATAGACCAGTGGTAACGGCCCCGATATAAGAGCAGGCTGTACATCGTGGTTTCAAACATCAAACACAAGCAGGCATTTTACATTCTCTAATTAATTCCATCATCACTGCTCTGAAAACAGTGAAGGAAAAAATCGTGAAAAAACATGTTCTACACCCAAAATAAGTTCGAAAACTGTGACCCACCATACCACACTGGATCAGCATGTTGGAATTTGGCCCATTCTGTTTCCTGCAATGGAAGCCAAAGTCCCAGCTGTGAGTACAAGGCTGATTATACTATGCTAATGTCTCATTGGCAGCTCGGAGTTTGGACTTGTACTCATCATTTCAGCCGAAAAACGTCCACCGTTGGACTAAGGCCTCCCCCAAGTGTTACCACAATGACAGACGGTACTGTGCATCTCACACCCATCGGATTCCCACAACGCTCACCAGGACATCGATCCACTAAGTGGGGGACCGAGCCAACGCTATGTCAGCACTCCACTCTACTCTCTCTCCACTTGTACTCAATGGGCCCTAACAGTCATGAGTCGAAGAAAACTTTTGTGGGGAGACCAATAATAATAATAATTATTATATTCCACAACTATCACACAACGCCATCTAGTCCCAAACTAAGCAGAGCTTGTGCTATGAGTACTAGACAACTGATAAACATACTTACTATATTACACCCAGACACAGAACAAGTCATCGTGCTCATCACAAAAACATTTGTCTTGGGTGGAAATCGAACCCACGACCTCTGGCATAGCAGTCAGGGCCACTGACCACTAGACCAACAGGCCAGTCTAAATCAATGACCTAGCGAAGGTTCGTGAGAACCCAGTGGACGTGAGAAGCATAGGATCGGCCAATGAGGTGACGCTCAGAAAAGCACACTGTCCACAGTGGTCTGGACATCTTTCAATTCAATGATCGTGATGATGATGAAATATCACCTATTGTTGTAGGTACCTGCCTACTATGGATTAGATAGACATCTGCCAAGTGTTGATTTTAAGTTAATTATGTCATTTTAACCAAAATTATGTGCTACAGGTGCAAGCCGAGATTGAGGATTATCAAGAAGAGGCGTCGGAGTTTATGCAGTACATCCCCAGGCTCCTGAACACCACTGGTGACAGGATCAGCGGAGTTCTCCTCGATATGTCGTGAGTATGACAGCTAAGCATACCATTGTTACTTCTGAGGGGCTCAAAGCTAGCTATAACCATAATAAAGAAAAGAACGAAAGAAAATCGTTTTATCTCACTCAGGTTTATATTACTCCCTTGCAAAGCTCGGGAGGTAATTATGTAAATCCCTCACTAGCGTTCGACATTAAAACTTAGCAACCTTCGTTATGTTCGGAATTCAACATGCCGCCCGCGTCTTAAAGACACTGCTTTATCGCCTAGTCAAATAATCTACTATGGTGCTGTCAGTGTACAAAATTAACATACTAATGAATATCAAATATAAAATATAAAAAGGAAAATAAAGAAATAATAATAACGTGCGTTTGTTAATTTTTATGCCATCATTATTATCTTAATCCTTTTTAATTATATTTGCACTAATTGTTATTTATTTTTAGCTTTAGAGATAAACCAACGAGTTTTTTTTAACAAGCACTTTTGTAAATAACGCGAAAAGTTGATGATGGTTAATTGATCAAAATTAGGATGGAATTAAGAATGATTGGCCCCAATATTTGGCAAGCTGATAACCCTCTTCCTTCACACATTATCTTGTTAAAGTAGGTACCTAATTAGGCCAATATTTGTTTAGTCTAGGGAAAAGGTCGATTCCGCAACCGTTCTCCTAAGACCGATTCGTCAGTGGACTGTTCGTCGACAGGACTATTCATTTATTACCGTTTCTCCAGCAGAATCTTTCACCTATGGACATTTCGCCGACAGGAACTTTCATCTACGACACTTTCGACGACAGGCCTTTTCAGCTACTAAATGTTTGTCCGACACGACGATAAACCCCACTCTCAACTCTCTCAAATCCTCTCTCTCAACTCTCTCTGAGACTCTTTTAACTACATAGGTAGTACCTATGTATACCTTATACCATGCATTTTGTGATTTTTTGTTTTCCAAAAGGTGTCGTTAAAAAAACTAGCATCTGGCAACTGGTTTGTGCTGAGAGTCATGATGGCCTAGTGGTTAAGGCATCCGACTCTCAAGCATGAGGTTTCAAATGAATTCTTTAATGTATATGTACGAGCAGTGGTGGCCGAGTGGTAACGGCTCCGACTTACGAGTCGTAGGTCGCGGGTTCAAACCCAGCCAGGCGCATTACTTTGTGTAATTTATTTCATCACCACTGCTCTCAAAACGGTGAAGGAAAACATCGTGAGGAAACCGGCATGTCCTAGAACCAAAAATTCGAAGACATGTGACATCCACCAACCCGCACTGGGCCCGCGTGGTGGATTACAGCCCATTCCCTCTCGTAGAGAGGAGGCCTGAGTCCCAGCAGTGGGAACATTATAAGGACGACTATGCTATGCTATGTACGAGTATACGTAAAATGCTTAATTTGCTTTCGTTTCCCAGAAAACTGATGTCTAACAGTATAGATACGTACTACACATACTCCGGATCCCTGACATCTCCGGAGTGCAATGAAGCAGTCACCTGGATCATCTTCACTGCGCCGATCCATTTGACAGATGCACAGGTAAACCGATTAAAAAGTGGTATCTTTATCTTTAGTTATATATAATTCTTCTGTACGTGTGTTTGTCACCTAATTCTTCCTTAAAGGCCTAGCTAAACTACGCCAAAAATCTAATGACCCAGTGTCTGTCTAGTCGCCTTATGACTGTTTGTAGCCAAAATCGAATGTGATGAGCACGATCATTTGTTCTGTCTGGCTGTAATTTATATGTATACACTGCTATTTTTTAATTAGTACAAAAAATGGGGCCCTATCCGTACCCGGCGTTACTGATCGTATTTGTTAAGTCAAAAGTAAAAAAAACGAAATCCCAAAATTGTCCACGAAAATTTGTCATAATTGGTAAATTCATAATAGAATCAATAATTCATAACAATTGCTACTAGAAAGTACTACGCGCAGTGTTTTTCCATTTTGATCGTCATTCATTCATTCATTCATAATCAAATAGTTTGTACAATATTTCCATAAATTGAGTGACTTTTTGGGATATAAACAAACGCTAATAATTTTGCTGTATACGAATATTATTTATTGAGACTTTACTTAAATAATAACGAGACCATTTCTAATAAGCCCTTTGTACTAATTAAAATTATTGCTGTACCTATGTTTAAAAAAATACAACTGACTTCAATGTAAAAAAAAAAACACTATAAAGTGCAAAATATTTTTATAAATATTTTTTTATGTTTTTTTTTTCTTTTATATAACTTTAATTTCGGAAGTCGGTGTTTCTATAATAGTTGTCTCTTCGTTATTTAACACCGACTTCCTTAGTGTTTTTTCACACATCAATGCTTGTGTGTGCACAAATAAACTTTTTGAATTTGTTTTTTTTTTTGTAAAAAGTTTTTTATTTTACACTTTTTAGGTAGTAAGGTACCTATAAAATTTAATCATTAAAACATTGCATAGCAATTCCAATAAGCCAAGCCTAGGCCTACCTTCCGGCTTCATCATCAGATCAGTTCGATATATCCCCCCCTCTTCTTTCAGTCAATCATCGACTACACTTATAATTAAAGCAATTTTACTTGTTACGACAGTTCTGCTGTAATCCTATGAGGAGTTCCGTTCCATATCTTCGAAGTTCATCATCAGATCACAATAATATTTCTATGGGACCAACTTGGAAGCATAACCTTTAACCACCAAAATTTTTATTGTGATTTTATCACAATAAAAATTTACAAAACCGGTCTACAATTGACCGAGAAATCGGTGAACATGCATAAAAAAATACATACAGCCGAACATAGAACCTCCTTCTTTTTGAAGTCGGTTAATTACATAACAACTATCTCCTTTTCAAGTACCGTCTCTTCGGCAAGGTGGGAGTGGGTCGTCACAACTTCAGAAGTCTTCAGAAGCTGAACCGACACAAGGTCTTCACTCCCGCGGAGACCAAGATGCACATTCCGCAGATTGCCATCTTCTTCAGCGATGTCATCAAAGCATTCGCGGAGTTCTTCCGGAATTTCGGATCGTAAGTCCATTTTATATATAGATTATATTTTTCAAAAATAGACTGATAGAGAGTTACGGCCTGTTCACGACTTCGGTCTTAGCGGCGAGCGGAGCGGCATCGTACGCAGGCGCGCGGAGCTATGAGCGGCGTCTCGTGGCGTACTTCAAACATTTTCATACTTTTGATTTTACCGCTCGCCGCCTCGCGCTTAGCTCCCGCTCACAGCGGCAAGGTCGTAAACGGGCCGGTATACTCCATTCACAATAAGACATTTAAACAAACCTTTTATACTGTTCGGTTAACCGATTTTGACATTTATTGCTTTGGTGGCATGATAAATGGCGGCTGCAGTAAATAATTGGTATTATAACCACTTTTTTGCTTTTAGTACCATCCTTATGCCTACGAAATAGAAGTCAAAATCGGTTGAACGGACAGTAAAAGAGGTTTGTTTAAATTTCTAATCATATTGCGAATGGAGTGTAGGTAAAATGATCCTGCGGCTAGCATCAACTTATATTCTAGGGATAGACAAGCACGGTCATGGAAAATATTTGTCAAAATACTGAAAGGTTTAAACAAAAGTTCGCTGCGGCGGCGGCGGCGGCGCTACATTGGCATTATGCCGTTTAACAGAACTATTAAAACATACAGCGCTAAAATAGCTTTTAGAGGATATTTTTTTCGTGACCAAAATGTCTTAAGCGGCATGAATTTCGTGGCACTTACGCGTTTCGTTCAACGTATAATGTTCAAGGTGTATGGATTACACTACACCTGAGTCGATTGAAGTGAGTGTTCGGCACGCGTAATCTAGTGCATATAGTACATACTTATATATCGATGGCGGCTAGTTGTTTTCAAAGTAAAACATTTTTTTCCATAACAAGTTTTTATCACGCGGTTTAGTACTCATCAAGACCATTTCAAAGAACTCAAACACGATGAGGTTGTCTTGCTGCGCTCAGTAGTTCCTTTGGCCACCCTCCGACTCCATCATCTTGACCAGCTCCATGGTGCTATATTAGTGCACTAGCTTTTGCCTGCGGCTTCGCCCGCGTACATAAAATATAGCCTATGTCACTCAGGAATAAAGCAGCTTTCTTTCGGTGAAAAAATTTTGGCAATCGGACCAGTACTTTCAGAGATTACCTCCTACAAACCAAAAAACAAACTTTATCTCTTTATAATATTATTAAGTTTCACGAGATAAAAGCTCTTGACAGATAGACATACAGGCAGACAGACAGATGGACAACAAAGTGATCCTATAAGGGTTCGGCAGGGTTCCTTAATCCTTTTGAGGTACGGATCCCTAAAAACGCGCTAAGTACACTACCTCAAAGGTGGCGTGAAAACGTGTGCATAAATTATGACGATGACCTCTTTAAACTTTTTGAATCATTATGTCTCAAAAACGGTGGCTCTTAGGAAAAAAAGTATTGAGACATCTTTGCAGATAATTATCTGACCTACTATTTTTGTCTAAGCTAATTTTATGATAAAACTTAGTTTTGCTAAAAATCACGAAAAACTCGTTTTTGTGACCTTTGACCCCGAGTATTTTTTTTCCAGGTGTCGGATCGATGAGGACTTTTTAGGTTTCATTTATGATGGTGTTTTGAATAATCCTACCAATTTTCAGTTGGGTGCGAATTATTGTAACCTTGGATGTCTCAATTGACCGGACTATAGTGTACTTAGATGATAAAAGTACATTTCTGTTATGTTACGAATTAAAATAAAATCTTTGTTTCAGATTCATGTCCAATATCGGCAAGCATCGATAGACTAAAGATAGCTGAGGAGCGCGTCCAAAAAAACAGAGGCGAGCTAAAGTTAATTTGTTTTCGACTGTATTTTGAGGAACGCATTGTTGATTTTAGTTTGGCAGTGATAACCTTCCTTTTTCACAATTTAAATTCAGTATTCGAGCTAATCAAATGGAACAACACAACTATGTCAAAGAGAGTTTTTAGCGGGAAGTTCAGTGGCTGTTTTAATTATTCGAAAATTGATACCATGTGGATATTGTGATGTAGAATTAGTGTAGTTTTGTCTCAAGTGTCTGCACAACTGGACAATATGTGGAATCAATGCCTGCGCAGACGACGGATTTTTGTCCGCGGACTTTTTTGTCCGCTAAAATAGATCGCTTACAACTGTATCGAGTAACGCAAACGAGGGATTAAAAGTACCGCGTACGAAAAGTCCCCCGAATAACCGAGGACATGCAGAGAGCGGACCGAACAAAAGTAAGGTCCCCGAAAAAAATAGAACTCGTGTGACTAGGCGAAGCAACGCTCATGGCGGACTTTAGTCCGCGTTGTGCGCTCGAGAGTGACGTACGTATGCACGACGATAAACAAGCACACCGTATGCGTTGAGTTCGCGGTAAATTCACGGTGGACTTTTTATTCGCGGAGCGCTTTTTTTCTCGGCCGCGGAGAAAAGTCCGTCGTCTGCGCAGGCCTTCATTAAAACAGGCGCGATCTCAGTAAAATAGAGTGGAAAATTTTATTATAGTGTTGACTACCCCAGCGAAGCTTGCCGAGAAAGTTGACTCGATAAATGTTCTGCCAAATACTGTAAAACAATTAGATTACATTACATCCGCATTCGAATGAAAAACCAAAGTGACTGTACAACAAATGAGGTACCTAATGACAATAGATTGACGTCATCTCGAATTACGCATTCACGTATACTTGTAGTTCCACAATGAGGGTTTTCTAAACTAACGTTCACTAGGTGGCAGCACTGAGTCGTCAGGTCCAGGCAACTGCCAAAACGCTTATGTTAATGACATTAGTGAAATTGACGTCCGCATCATGTATACATGTTTAAAAGTAGAAGACCCCTCTTCTAAGTGGCGCCAACTAGTGGTGTGAATTTTCCTGAAAACCCTCATTACTAAGAAACCATATTGGTGCTAACATTACTCGAAACTGATCATGACGTTCGAAGAATTACCAAGTTGGATTACTGTTTTGTTATAAAATAATTTAGTAATTAGTTTTAGGGGGTTAACAGACCGACTTTATCTGTCGAATCGATTAAGAACAGTCCTGGTCCTACACATGGAATTATAAAGTCCCGTATGCAGCAGATACAACGTTATGCAACTTTGTTTCAGCAAATGTTTCAGTGTTGCTAGCAACATGGAACGTTTCAGTGTTGCTTACCACTAAAATTGATGGAAAAACACTAGTACACGTCCTCGCAACATCAAATGTTATGAAATAAAAATTGCACAAATATTGACGCAACATTATTCTACACTAGGCATAAAAAGGAAGTCGATCTGTTCCCACCTTTATGACAGGGACATGTGATATATTGATAAAATAAATATAGCTTTATTGTTAAATCTGTTTTATTTTAATAATATTAACAGCCGTATCTACAATCTCACACACTCAGTCATATATTGTCAAGTTATTTAAACTGAATTTTGTACACAAGTATTCTTTAAGTTGAGAAATTAAATATATACATTTGTGATCCCCAAGACGGAAATCTTCCTCCACTCTGCTCGACTCTGTCGTCATGACAACAAAAAGAAACTGGAGTCGAGGACGTTACTATCAATAAATAACAAGTAGTAGGTAAAGTAGAGTGTAGGGTAAGTACTCGGAATATATGCCTATTGAGGTGAAAAAATTGTTTGGAATAAATCTAGTTAAACACTTAAGTTTGTCACTCTGGCAAAAGAGTCAAGGCATAATTATATCTCATTTTAACCTTTTTCAAAACAGACAAACGTCCAAAATTCTCAACTAAAGGTTAGCCAACGTGCGATGGAGCGCAGTATTCTACGAGACCAATTAACTTTTAAAAATATTTGTACACAAAACTCACAAAATTCCTCTCCAAACATTTGTTGTTACACATTTTCATAAAAAAAAAGTACAGGAGCCTTGGCCAGTACATTGGCATTGGTGACCAATATTGGACGTACATAAGTTTCCCAAACATCAATTTAACTAATAAATTACATTAATACGGTATTGTTCTAACATGTATGCATGGTAACTAGACATTTATAATAGGGGTTAAAGTATGAAATTGCCAAAAAAAAAAATAGTTACAAGTACTCTGCGATATTACAGAAAATACAAAACACAAAGAATCCAAATAAATACCTAATTTCGGAAAAAGAATAACGTACCTTTAATATAAAGTTTATTTGAACTTATAATACCAAGTTAATCCAAAGATATAACACTTCAAAGCAACCCGTTTTAAAAAACGGCAATTTCATAGTTAAAAACCTAATATTTATTTAGAAACAAAATGGAGATAAAACTCAATGAGTATGAAAGACCAAATAGAAAATGTTTACTGTAAATCTTGCACCAGAATAATCTTGAAATATTGCTACAACATAAACGCCAACGTTTGTGGCAGCTTCGGTCATGAAACGAAGAAGCGAGATGACACTATTCTCCAGTATCTACCGTCTCACTCGCACATTTACGACCGCGCCAGAAGTTGAACTTAAACGTTATTTGCATATTTACTGCTCTTACAATAAACATAGAAATAACGTATATATTTATTACTATTTGCAAAATATATAAGGTGTAAAAAAATTAACTTTAAGAATTTCGAGGGGACATTGTACTCCTCATTATGAACAACTTTTACTATGGGACCAAACCTGAAATCGCGAAAAAAAAATCAGCTGTTCCCTACGTTTATGTTCGCATAACTCGTCAAAACGTATGGAGCAGCTGATTTTTTTTTCGCTATTTCAGGTTTGGTCCCATAGTAAAAGTTGTTCATAATGAGGAGTACAATGTCCCCTCGAAATTCTTAAAGTTAATTTTTTTACACCTTATATAAAAAATAATAAATTAATGTGGCATTTTTTGACGACAAGACTTTAACAATGACAGAATAACAAAAAAAAAGACTCAATATTACACATCAATTAGCACCGGGCGTTAGAAAATTATTGAGGGAATGCGAGTCGAATGTTATGTAAGAAAGGTATCAAATTATCATAGAAGAAATCTCTTTTTATTAACAACAAAGAAAAACAGTTTCCAACGTTTTAATTGCATTATACCATCGTCGTTCTTATAAAAAAGAAAAGTTATAATCTCACATTCTCTACTTATTTCTCACTTTTCTGAGACCTTTCTATAAAGTGTGTGTTAAACTCAATGTCCTGTAGCGAAAAAGAGATAGCGATATCCGTGCTATATCCGTGATATAGCTCCATCTCTCGCTCGCACCGTATTAAACTTGAAATATTGCTACAGTATAAAACGCCAACATTCGTAGCAGCTGCGGTCATGAAACGAAGAAGCGAGATGACACTACACCCCACTTTACCGTCTCACTCGCACATTTTACGACCACGCCAGAAGTCTCGGCGTTTTTTAACAGGCGCCCATTTCTGCCCAGTTAACGAACAACATACATACGTTAAACAATACATTATAGTACATATCTACAGTAGGACATCTACACCTGCTGATTGCTGACAATCTCCTTCAATCTCTTCTCGATGTACTGCACTCTGGAGACCAGCTTGTCTTTGGGATTGAACTCTGTGTATGGAATCTGGAGTACTTTGAAGCCCTGGAATGTAGAAAAGAAATGACTATCAAAACATCATACTAATAAAGGCGAAGTTATAGTTTGTGTTAAGTGGCAGTGGGCAGGGCACATTGCTCGTAGAACAGATGGTCGATGGGGACGAAAGATTCTGGAGTGACGACCGCGCACCGAAAGACGCAGCGATGGTAGCCCTCCCACAAGGTGGAGCGTGCACCTGGTGAGGGTCGCAGGAATGCGATGGATGCGAGACGCACAGGACCGTTCGTTGTGGCGACTTGTGGGAGGCCTATGTCCAATAGTGGACGTCTTTCAGTTGAAATGATGATGCAAATGAAAGTTTGTGTGTGTATGTTTGTTACTCCTCTGAAATTTGGCACACGGGTGATGTAGCACATAGGATACTCTTCATCCCGGGTGAGAGCTCGGACGCTAGCAGAAGCTAAAGTTCAAGTTAATATTGTTTTTAGCTATATATGATTTAATAGCTTAATAAATCGTATACAAAGTACTTTGTGTTTTATTTTTATCTAGGGAGTATGTGCCTTTGGAATAATTAAGAGCTTCTTATAACAAAAACATATTCAAGCTTAAAATATATTCAAGTTTATCATGTCAAAATTTGCGCACTGGTTAAAAACTTTTACTGTATATATATTACTAGCTGAGCCGGCAAACGTTGTTCTGCCATATAAATAAAAAAAATAAAAAAATAGATGTTGGCCGATTCTCAGACCTACTCAATATGCTCACAAAATTTCATGAGAATCGGTCGAGCCGTTTCGGAGGAGTTCAAGTTCGAACACCGTGACACGAGAATTTTATATATTAGAAGATGTATTTATTTTTAGTGTAAGGTATTTATAGTTTTAAAAGTATTTATTAGTTTAATTTAAGATTTCTCTTCTTTGCTTATTTTCTACACACTATTGTCTACATCTCTTCTTATCTCTCCTTTCGCAGGTCTGCTGGAAGAAATTTATTTTTGAAATAAGCAGTACCTTTGTACAAACTTTATATTAAGATCTTCTTCTGTATATTTGTGTGTAGATGAATTATAAAATAAATAAATAAATAAAAACGTGAAAAAAAATAACGACGACGTAACGTAACATAACGTAACGCGTCGAAAAATCTCTGTCATGTAATTGACAGAAACGTGTTGCAGGGGAGTTCGTTGCGCCACTTCTTCGCCCCAGCTCAAACACTAGGAAGTGGTGACTGGTGGGCGCTTTTGGGGCTGTCTATAGGCTTTCAAGAGAGTAGAAATCTTCAACTCTATCATCTGAGTGATGTAGTATAATCATCATCTTCGCCATTCGAAGCCGTCAGTTTCTAGACGGCATTTGAATCGAGTGACAAGCTTGGTTTGTAAAAAAAAGTGTAGACATGGCCGTACTATAACAGTGGCCATCGAACCCTCTCCACGCACTTTTTTGGCATATCCATCTTATCTACACCACAAACTATGGGTAGACCATAGCCCATAGTAATTGCAGGCAGGCCAAAGAGGCACTTCCCTCCATTAATAACCGCTTCACGAAACAGATCCTACGACTGACTAAACCTCAGTTGCGCAAAGTTACATCTGGGGGGCTATTGGCTAACTTTTTCAATAACAGTTGACAACTAGCATTCGTTGCACACTAAACTTAGTTGTCAACTGACAATTTCATAAAATTGGTATTACGTATCACACAAGTGACTAACAAACTGCGGTGGAAATGTGGTGAATTATAAAAATTTACGGACCCTATTGTGACCACTCTAAAATTTTATCGACTATTATACAGCTTCAAAAGCTTACCCAATCGCAATTTTAAAAGTATCGATACAATAACATCTGTCAAAACGTGTTACGGTGGCCATCAAAGGCACCAGTGGCTAATGACGTCACTGCAGTTGGTCACTGAACATAGGCAATACGAAACTAGCTGTTTGACAGTTCAATGATGCACATTGTTAACAAGTGATCATCACTTGAACTGTCAACAGAGTTACGCAATATTAGACCTATAATAAGCACCTGTCTGTCATAGGAGTCACAGACAGCCCACTCTGTAGAGCCTGCATGGAGGAGGACGAGACAGCAGCTTTTCTGTCAAGCTGCCCAGTGGTCGCTAGATACAGGGCAAAGTACTTTGAGAACCCAGGTACCCTCCGCGAAACGGTCAGTAACACCAAAGTGCTGCTGGCGTTCCTGGAGGAGCTGGAGTAGATCGAATGGCACAGTTGTCCCACTCGTACGCAAAATACGCGCTTTAGGCCGTGTTCCCACTTTTGTCGTGACGACAGAAAATCGTGTATTTTTAAGTGTCGTGGGTTATATATTAATGATGTTTTAATGGAGGTGTTCACATTTAGGAAGACACGATTAATTGTCGTCTACGACGTTTTTTGCGGTGTCATGATAATGGGAACAGCCAGCACAACAATCGTGAAACGATAAAAAAAATTCAAGAATAAACCGTGACGGTAAATCGTGTGTCGTTTTTGCGACTATCTGTCGTAGCCACGACAAAAAGATGTTGTAATGGGAACATATAGAGATTATAGTCGTCCGACGATAAATTAATCGTTACGCAAACAAATAAAAGTGGTATAATGTCATCATAATAGAACTGACCTTTAGTGTAAGTAATCTAGTCTCGAGCTGGTTGATCCCGAGCGGCACGGTAGACTTGCGCGTCATGTCGTGGTAGTCCAGGCCTAGCACCGCTATCCGGTACACGCTGGAATAAGAACAAGTGTGTTATAAAATCTGTTGCATATACATAACTGTATGGTGGGTATGGCGTGCGATTAATTCTCTGCGTACTGCTGGTCCAAACGGACGTGCCCTGGGTTGCGTCTACTTACTGAGACTTGTGTTTTGTTACATTCAAAATTATATGGATACAACAGAATCTATAATATTTATATACCAACCCTTGGATAAATAGTAGAAAAAGCCTAAGATTTAAAGTCCGTTTACAGATCCCGGCATGGATCTTGAGCGCTGACTTTTACTTGCGCAAAAGTAAAATATCAGGTCTCTTTGGTGGTATGAAGTGAGGCGCGGGGGCGGGGAGTGTCAGTGATTGGCTCGCCGCGCATCGCATCATAGACGTCATTCGTGATTGGTTCCCTGCGCTTACTGCACGTACCTAACGACGAAGAGTACACTTCCGAATTTCTTCGTAGGGGCGTTACAGATCTTTGAAATTTTCGTGTTTGCTACAATATGCAAAGGAACCGGAAGAAATTCTCTAAAAGATAATGAAAACCGTATGAAAATCTGTTGCATGGTTAATAAGTAAACGGAAAAACAGACAGACGAACACAGCGACTTTGCTTTAAACTATTTATGTTTTTTTTTTTTTAACTTTTAACTTCAACCAGAATTAAGAAGATAGCAGGTAAAAGAAAAAATAAAATAGGTGTACATTTTTTTTGCCATAAGTGTACGATGCGCAAAGCGATCCCCACTCTTTCGCCGAGCGCTCAAGATCCGTGCCGATACCTGTACCGTACCTTAATCAAAGGCTCACCTTGATCACAATCTCACCTGACGGAAAGCGACGATGTGGTCGACGATGGAGCACGCTTGCCTAGAAGTAACCTATTCACTCTTGACTTAAAGATCCCTAGGTTGTATTTATCAGGAGACACAGACTTCGGCAGGGAACTCTTTAGCTATTTTTTTTTATTTAAAAAATTGTTGCACCACACGTGGAACTGATCCTGGACCGTGTGTTCACAAACATAATATAAACATGACACCCAGACACAGAACAGCAATCTGCAGGCCATACAAATATCCGTTTCGTATAGGAATCGAAACCACTACATGCAGTCTCCCGTTCAACTACTGCGCAAAATTGCCGACTATATGGTTCACAACTTTGTTTCTAGACATGAAAATAAACACATGGTTTTCATAAAGTTACTCAACCCATACACAAAGGTCGACTCGTACATAATTCCTTGTTGCATTAAGATGGTCCTTCTCCACTCGCCTATCGTCACTTTTAAGCCATGCTCGACAGCATGGCTTAAAAGCTTGTCGCTTGACATAAGCATTAATATGACATGAAACTTAATCTCTGACATTTATTGAAACTAATTTTACTTCATTTGTAATGATATGCATTTGCCTATTATTATTATTGACTTTATATAAAAGTTGACCTATTTTGATGGTTCTGAATTAATTGTATTTGACATTTGTATTAATATGATATATAACTTAATCTCTGTGACATTTAGTAAAACTGATATAAAATGGTAAAGCATTTGATTAAGCATAACTTTTTCAAACACCTTACTGAAAACTGGCAATACTGATACAGGTCTGTAATTATTAGTGTCATTATGGTCACCAGATTTAAAAAGTGGTATAACTTTACTGTACTTCATTATATCTGGAAAGACTCCTTGGTCCACACACAAATTAAATATTAAAGCTAAGTACGGTGCTATGGTCTCTATTATAGATGCGCATACTTTAACAGACATTCCCCATAGGTCTTCGGTTAATTTGACTTTTATTTGCCGGAAAGCCTTTATGACTGTCAAAGGGTTTATATGTTTGAATTGAAATTCAACCGGACAGCCTGGCAAGTTTGCTTTGAATAAAGCAACTGAAGCTTCAGGGGAGGAATTTAGAGCTTCCGTAGTCCTAAGAGGTATATCGGTGAAATAATTCACAAACTCTTGGGCTACTTCTATGTTAGATCTTTTGGGACCATGTGAAGTCTCCAATAAAAAATCCGTATTGCGTACTTTATTCCTACCAGTTTCACTATTAATAACTTTCCACACAGTCTTTATTTTATTGTCTGCCGATTTGATCTTATTGCTAATGTACAGGGCTTTCGCTACCTTGCAAATCTTTCTGAAAAGTTTAGAATATCTATTTACATATTTATTAAAGGTTTCAGTGTTGAAGAATGGCTTAAGGCCGTACAGCTCATATAGTTTTTCCCTACTTACCCTAATACCTTTAGTCGCCCAGTCACTAAATACAAACTTAGGGAAAATATTTTTCGACTTCTTTTGAAAAGCTGTATTAAATTCATTGAGTACCTCTGAAATGAAATTATCATAAAATTTATTTGCATCATCAATATCATGGCCCATAACATTTAACTTATTTTCTAAGTTACTATTAAATTTTGTTAATTTGCCAATTGTAATTGGCCTAAATTGAATTAAAGTTTTTTCCAAGGCTGCGTGAGACTTAAAAGCTACCGTTTGTCCACTATGATCAGACGGAAGATAATTTACTATGGCTTTATCTAAATAGTCACAATTGCAGAAAACATTATCAATACAAGTAGCAGAGGTTGGAGTTACTCTAGTTGGCTCTTTAAAAACATTAGTCAAATTAAATTATTTAAAAAGGCTTAAAAATCTGATGCTATTTGAATTATTCTCCAAAATATTAATATTAAAATCTCCACAAATAATTACGGATTTGTTACTATCTGCAAGTTTGGCTAAAACATCTTCTATTGTTGATTCAAAAAGACTAAAGTTCTGAGGGTTCGGGGGTCTGTACACGCACACTATAACATGCTTATCCAGCTCAACACAGGACAGTTCAATGCAATGTTCCGTTGACAAGTTAACTATGTCATTACGTTGCTTAAATTTTAAGCATTTTTTTATTAAGATTAGGGAACCACCACGCAGCATTGATTTACGGTTAAAACAACTACCCACACTATAATTTTCATAACTGAGTAGCCCCTGGTAGTCCTTCAACCAATGTTCACTAAGACATACAACGTCAAACATTGTTCTTTCTAATAACATTTCAATTTCTAATAATTTAGAAGAGATACCTTGAATATTTTGATGAAACAATTTCAATTCATGCTGCTGAGACCCCTTTTGCTGCTTAACTATTTGAGAGCAAGAAGATACCTTATTGATGGTTGGTATAACTACGGTGTTTCTGGTACCCTCTGTTGTCTTATGAACTAGTTTAAATGATCCAGAGTTTGTTCCAAATCTATAATATTATCACCTGGCAGTTAGTTGCAACTAATTGTAGCCTCCACGTTAAATAAAGAATTTTCCAAAGTGGTACTTGGAACCTCCTTCGTACACTTCATAAAAGTATTCATAGCAATTGTGCTACTGTTAATTTGGTCCACCACATGATTATTAGTATGATTACTAAACATTGCAGTGTCAATTATACAAGACTTCGACATACTACTTATGTCTGTGTTAATATAATAAGCTAATAGCCTTGCTATTGTGTGTCTATAACTAATTGGCAGATACGTTGTACCCCTGGTCGACTTTAAATGGTCAACAAAAATGTTGGTGTCAAAAAACATAAACTTGTCACTATAGTGACTAACTAAAAAGTACATTATGTTTGTTAAGCATATGAATATAATCATTTTGTCTATTTGACTTCTGACTAATTTGTAATGATGTGCCGATTAATATTAATTTTAAATTTATTAATGATGTGAAAGTTTACATAATCTCAGAAGTTACATGAAAACTGACAATGCACAATGTTAATTATATATATTTGTACGCCTCTGGGTAAAACATATAGGATCTATCTATTTTTAACACCTCACACTCTGTTGTAATCAAACCTATGTTTACAAATAAATTATTCTGATTCTTCATCTAACACAATCCAACTTGATGTTTGATGAAGAGGCAATGCGAAAAAAGAGAGATAACGCCTGAAAACTGTTGGCATTCGGTAATTCCGTGATTTACTCGAATATTACACAAAACTTGTTCCAGGAAGTACGTGATTTTTTAAAAGCCTTAAAAGTTTTTGACAATAATTGTCGTTATTCAGAATCTCGATTAAACATGCAAGGCTTCTATAGATGTACTTTTTTATATTTTTAATATAAATGAGTGGAGGGCCAAAGTTCATCAGATTTTCAGAGGTCTTTTTACTGGATTAGTTTTACACAAATTTATGTTTTTATTTCTAAAGAAGCCTATATAATATCCACAAGATAGCTATGTATCCAAAATATCTGGAGAAAGATGTGTAATAACATCATAATCACGTAAGAGCGGTTGTATGGAAATGTACCTCGAGTTGCCCGCTCTTAAGTCCTCCTATGTGCCACTACTATACATAAAGTAGCAAGTAAATAAATAAGTATAAAAAAAAAAACAAGTTTAAATTCACCTTTTGTTGTTTTCGGCTTTGTCTAAAGGTACAGGATGGCATTTGGCGTCTACTGCAAATTCCGCGTCTGTGAACAATAGTGCAATAATAATAGCCAGGTAATTTTACCTCAAAAGGAAAAAATGGAACCCTTATAGGATCACTTTGTTTTCCGTCTGTCTGTCTGTCAAGATCCTTTATCTCGGGAACGCGTGTAGGTATCGAGTTGAAATTTAAACTATATACACAAGCTTGAGGACCCTTGAAGCTTTGAAAAAAAAAAAAAAAAAGATACGGCTGTTTATGTCGCAAAAAACGTATATTTCGACACTCTCAAGGAAATCGAAATTCATAGGGTACTTCCCGTTGACCTAGAATCTGGAAATTTGGCATGAAGCAAGGTCACATAGCACAAGTATAGGAAAAAATCTGAAAACTGTAAATTTGTAGTTACGTCACAAAAAAAAACTATTTTGCTATTTTGAAAAATCTTCGTAACTCAATTTGGGAATTGAACTGTTTTCATAGGTAAGTTCGTACGGAACCCTCAGTGCGCGAGTCCAACTCGCACTTAACTTTTTTTTAGTGTATTATAAATTTACACCATCCATCCAACCATCATCCGTCATTCCATTCGAAATAAGGTGAAGAGAAGATGATGAGATTGCGTTGGCGGCTGCAGTAAATGGTATTGTAATCACTTTTTTGCTTTTAATGCCATCCTTATGCCTACGAAATAGAAGTTAAAATCGGTTAAACGGACAGTAAAAAAGGGTTGTTGAAATGTCTAATCTTATTATACAAGAAATAAACGTCCATGATGATTTGTACATAGAAGTAGTTCTCCTTGGTGTTGGTGATGGTCATTCTTACTGCTATACCTTAGTAAGACGTACTACAGGAATATATTATAGTAGATCTTCGCCAGCCGTCCGAGGT
Organism: Mythimna impura; assembly: GCA_905147345.3. NCBI lineage: Eukaryota > Metazoa > Arthropoda > Insecta > Lepidoptera > Noctuidae > Mythimna > Mythimna impura. The sequence continues at coordinate 27,352,716 of LR990351.1, read as the reverse complement.
AGGCAAAAACCAGAAAAAATAACACAAGAGGTACTATCGTGTTTCCCAGTTACTAGGTTTTTTTTTTTCGGTGGGAAAATAATCTTATGACATCGCCCGCTCTTGGGCGGAGCGTGAGATAATGTCAGACTTTTACTGACTAAAACCCACTCCTATTCCTTCGTTGCCTGTCGTACCAGGGCCGAGTCTTCCTTTCAGAAACAGACCCTTGGCCCCAGTAGGCTTCGACCCTGCTGGGCCCCTACAGTTGCTGACATCTCAGGCGCGCGTGGAACAGTACGCGCCGTCGACGACTTGGGTTCGGTCCGGACGGTTACCATTCGGTCAGACGGCGAGCTACCCATTGCTCGCCGTCCGCAAGCCCGTGCCTACGGTGGCCGGAAATCGGGATCGGAATCCCGCCGGCGGTTGGGGCGTGAGGACCGTTGCCTCACGCGATCGGCCGCCTCCTTTGCTAGCATTACTTCTTCGCAGAAGGAGGCGACCGCCTGCCACTCCTCCTCGCTCCGGACCATGGCCTGTACCAAAGCCCGGCGCGAGAGATCGCCGCCGCCGATCGCCCCCACGAGGACACGGCGTTGCTCTGCCCAGGCGGGGCACACCTCCAGCGTATGCTCCACCGTGTCCTCCGGGAGGTTCACACAATGGTGACACCCGGGCGTTTCTTCCGCACGAATCCGGTGCAGGAACCTCCCGAACTTACTATGTCCGGTGAGGATCTGCGTCATGCGGAAGGTGAGGACGCCGTGAGGTCTTTCCAGACACGCCTCAAAGAGAGGACTTACCGCCATAATTATGACGTGCCCATCTCAGTTACTGGGTTGAGGAGGTCAGGTAGGTAGAGGCTCTATGTAAAATACTGATCTTCAGCTACAACTGGTAAGACGGGAAACCGACCTTTTGCGCGTTTGACCACTATCTCACCTAATGGAAAGCGACGAGGTGTTCGACAATGGAGCACGCTTACCTAGAAGTAACCTATTCACTCTTGACTTAAAGAGCCCCAGGTTGTAGCCATCAGGAAACATAGATTCCGGCAGGGAATTCCACTCCTTAGCTGTACACATAATTAATATGGCGCGTAGCCGAATAACCGACTATTGACTTACCATATAAAAAGCCCATGCCTGAATTACAGTCCCTCTTCAAGAAAGCTTCAGCCGACACTAAACTCCTGAAGGTGTCCATGATGCTCTGCACGTATAAGGACTTCTCTTTCGTATAGGTCACGGGCACTCCGACTGATATGTCCTCGTGGAGGCGCGCGGACCCAGGGCTTGTGAGGTTAAGGTACGCGTCTATCATCATCAGTTTTCGGCGGCAGGGGATTGGGATCTCTGGGGAAGATATTTTGAGATTAATAGATACAGTCCAAAATAACTTTAATTTCGAATTTGGTGTTAAACAAGAAACAAAACCAGAAACACCGACTTCTAAAACTAATTACTTCGCAATTTTTAGGGTTTTTTTTGTAATTTTTTTACTATTATTAGTACATACATACATACATAATTAATTGAAAACTATAGACAGAAATATAAATGACGACTATCGATATTCACAGCGAAAGGTAATGTTCCCTAACGAGTCTTAGAGATAAAGATTTATATTTATAAAAGGCAAACTTATTTGGACAAAGTCTCTTCAAAACAACTCATAATATCAATGTTGAAAAAAAATTTATCAAATTAAGTTCGCAATGATATCCTTACCGCCAGCAGACAGCAACTTTTCAATAAAATCAGGCTGAAGCGTAGACTCCAGGTGTCGCTTCGTGGCTTTGTTCAAGGTCAGCAGAGAGAAGACCAGGTCCAGCCATGACGAGGACTTGGTCATCTCCTCCTCTTTGAGAGATAATGCCGTCTGTGGGTGGGAGAATGTAATTTAAGAGATACATACTTCTGTTCACACATGTGTGAACAGAAGTCAGGTTAACATAAGAAATAGCGGTCCCAATAGACGTTGTCCTGCCCGTTTAGGTAATAATAATTAAAACCCAATTGTAGCGCCACCACCGAGTTAAACTGCATTTTCAGACCATCCAGGGACCCACTCAAATATAAACTTAAAATTTCATCAAAATCTATCAAGCCGTTTAGAAGAAGTTAGGTGATAAATACACGTACAGAAGAATTATATGTATAAAGATTACGGCTTCGTTCAACCCCAACCAAATCAAATCAAAAATATTTTTTAACACCACCTGCTCGATAATGCCCTTCATACAACCATCACTTAAAGCAATTCATTCTGTCCCTAGAGAGATCAGTGACGGATTAACCCTTAATCAAATTAAGCAATTGCCTAGGGCATCACGTCTGGGGGGGCACCAGAAGAAGCACAAAAAAATCCGTCCTTAGGGCATCACGTCTCACTCTCATGTTACCAAAAACCACACCAAAAAAAGTTTCTAGGACTAACGGGTTTTAAGTTGACATAGAGTCCGACCTAAAGTCATAACTCCGCTCCCGCTTGCCCACTCGCTGCCCGCAAGTGCATTCGGCAATTCAAATGCACCGGAATTGCGATCAGCCAATGACAAACCACCCCTACCCCGCGGCCCCCCCGCAAGTCTGTTTCAATCAAATGTTTTGTTTTTTGAGTAATTGTGCCGGCCGGCTTCTATGCATACGTAATAATAGGGGTTAAAGTATGAAATTGTCGTTTTATTGTAATAGGTACTTCGAATTGACATAAAACCTTCATGGTTTGAGATTTTTGAGTGAAACTTTTTTCACATAGTAGGTACGTACCTTCCGGCTCCATCATCATCATTAGTTCACTTTGATGATACCATTTTCAAAATAACTATTCAGAACCTATTTGTTTGTATTGTCATAGTCGCTTAGCTATCTACTTGTGATATCTATGTGAGTATGAAGTTCCGTTGGTCATTTCTGGTCTTCTTCATCAGTTCCACTTCATCAAATGTTACTTTTTGACTGTAAATGCTTAAGTCCTCGATGAAAATACCAAAATAACTATATGGTTGCCTATAATATTTAAGGAGTTCCCTCGATTCCTCATGGATTCATCATGAAAACTGGATTTTGAAAAAAATAGAACCAATCTGGAAGCATAACCTCTAAGGGGAAAAAAAAATTTGCTAATCGGTCCATAAACGACGGAGTTCTGAGGTAACAAACATAATTTAAAAAATAAAATACAACCGTATTGATAACCTCCTTCTTTTTTGGTAGTCGGTTACAAACGTGCAACATTCGATTATCGACATTCAGTTGTTTTTTATTCAGCTTAGACAAGAAAGATGGATACTTCGAAAATTCGAGTTATTTTTGAATACGAGTTCCGACGCGGAACTAACGCGGCAGAAACAGCTCGCAATATCAATGTTGCGTTTGGAGAGGGGACTGCTAATGAACGCACCGTGCGATTTTGGTTTAAACGCTTTCGTGATGGATTTTATTTGAAGAACGAACCACGTGGAAAACCGCCCACACAGGTGAATAACAATGAATTGAAAGAGATGGTGGAAACCCATCCGAGCTAAACTACCCAGGAATTAGCGGCATGGTTTAACGTTACCTTACCAACAATAAAAAAATATGAAAAATGGGTGCCTCATGATTTGACTGATCTGCAGAAAGAAACGCGTGTTGAAACTTATGTTACCTTGTTGAATTGATACAGAAATGAAGGAATATTAGATCGAATTGTGACATGTGATGAAAAGTGGATTTTTTTACGATAACCGTAAGCGAAAAATGCAATGGCTGACCCCAGGTCAAACGTCGCAACAGTGTCCTAAAGCAAAGCTTACCAATAAAAAGGTAATGGTAACTGTTTGGTGGTCTCAGCATGGTGTTATTCACTATAGCTTTCTCCGATCTAGTCAAGCAATAACGGCAACTATTTTCTCTACAGGAACTGCAATTAGAAACCATTCGTCACCCTCCGTATTCGCCAGACTATCCTCCAACGGACTACCATTTTTTTCGTGATTTGGACAATTTTCTACTTGATAAAAAAATTTCTTCTCAGGAGGCAGTACAAATTGCTTTCACACAGTTTGTCGAATCTAGATCTCCAGAGTTCTATCTCAAAGGCATAAATGACCTTCCTATTAGATGACAGCAATGTATAGATAATAATGGTAATTATTTTGATTAAATAAATATGTTAAATGAAAAAAAAAAACGAATTTCAATTTTTCAGTTCAAATCAGCAATTTCGTACTTTAACCCCTAATAAATAAATTATGCTTTGATTTTTATTGTTGTCGCACCTACTCCACTTCTAAGGTACGTTACATCTCATCACCTTATTTTACAAAAAACTAATGTTTTAGGCGGTAAAGGTTCCGACCGATTCTAGTTGACATACGGATAGGGGGGCCCACAGGCGTAGATTGCTTAGGGCATCAAGTAGTCTTAATCCGTCACTGAGAGAGATAATGCAGTATGGGCGATCCCTAGGGAATAAAGAGATTTGAATTTGGAACGTCAAAAACCGTCAACAATAACTGAACTAAAATGTATGTGCATCAAACAATTTTATTCAAAATTCAAACTGGCCACTAACAAAAAAAAAAACAAAAAAACGTGGTCGTGGTTAATGACGAGTTTCGAAAAAAAGTAGGCAATGAAAAAGCGGGAATGTTATAGAAAATTGAAAATATAGAATCTTAGAGTAGTGAATTTTGTTTGTTTCAAATCTCAAGACGTGTTGGGTGATAGTTAAGATTAACTTTTAGGTACATAATACTTATATTTCTCTAATATATGATTTGTTTTACTAAATTATCTTTTAATTATCTCACAGATGGTGTAAAAAGTAGAGTATCCAACACGGGGATAAAGCTGTCTTTGTCTTGGGTGGCTTGAATTCCTCACTTCACTCAGGTTTCTTTATTAACTCCCTCGCAATGCTCGGAATTATATAAATCCCAAACTATCGTTCGGGATTAAAATTAGCAACCTTCGTTTCGTTCGGAATTCAACATGGCGCCCGCGACTTAAAGACACTGCTTTATCCCCTAGTCACATAATCTACTATTATTTCACATAGGCCTACATGGGCACTTATAAAACGTTAGAAGCTAGTGCACGGTTCCAAATTGGTCGTTTCCTATGGAGAAGAACCGGCAAGAAACTCCATGGTTACTCTTTTAAATAAAATAAAAATATTTAAAGAAAAACAAAAAACCCGACTGCGTCGAAACTAATTTTAAAAAATACGTAAAAAAATTAACTTAAATAAAAACTAAGAAGAAACAAACAAGCCCAGTAGTTTAGAATTCTGTTATGTAATACTAAATAACTACACAATTGCATTAGAATGTATGATTTGTTTTATGTGTGTATCGATTATAAAACTATTTAAATTGTGTAGTTATTTAATATTACATAACAGAATTCTAAACTACTGGGCTTGTTTGTTTCTTTTTAGTTTTTATTTAAGTTAATTTTTTTACGTATTTTTTAAAATTAGTTTCGACGCTGTCGGGTTTTTTGTTTTTCTTTAAATATTTTTATTTTATACTTTTTAGTTACGATTCATTGACTTCGTTATAAGATGGTAAATTTCGCAATCTACTCATTTCATTGAGGGAGTTAATATCGTGGGGATTATTAAGTAGCTTGCGGTGGTCTAAACTACTGATGATTAGTCCCTCTAGAGACCTAACTCGGCTCAAAGCTACATATGCTTGACCTTTAGCAAAAATGCGTGAACTTAAGTCAACCACAGCTCGGTCCAAAAGTCCAAAGTAGTTCCTTGGAGCTTGTGTACAGTTACACCCCAGCACAATATCAATGGCAACATTTTTCGCTCTATTTTACCCTGTCCGCGAAGTGCATCGAATTCTGTCGTCGATGGTTCGATTCTGACTCCTACTCCAGGAACATTGTTTTTAATTGCTTTGTCGTCAAATTCTATATAAACAGCTTGTGGCAATTCTCCGGGTTCCAATTGGTCCCTCCGAAGAGCTGGCCACTCAATTGTCCTTATAACACCCATTGCACCGTTAACAATACCATGGGTAACATTTAAATTTCTTCGTAACATAACTCGTGATCCTAAACCGATTGTTAAATATTTAACGATTCCTCCAGTTTTGTTAGGATCATCAGAAACATATAAGTCCCTACATCTTTCGGTTTTTGACCATATGTTTTCGATTCTACTGATATATCAACTGCATGTAATTTATACAACCTAGTAGTTTTTGCCAATATAGTTGTCATCTTTTGCTTATGTTCATCGACCTGTCTAGTAGATGGGAAAACTCGAATGATTTGATTTACAAACGTGCATCAAAAGAACAACGCCATCTATCGAGTTTGGTGGTAAACTTTTTTTTACCAAAAATATTTGTTCTTCATGGTTTTTCACTGTTTTTTTATTTGTGTATCGTTTATACTTGAAATGAAAACTTAAATCAATAAGTAAGAAAATTAGCGAGAATGTTTGTTTTGTTAAACAACTTTAAATCGTTATATATCCTAAACTATTATTTAAAATGAAAAATGATAAAAGGAACCTAAAGATGATTTTAAAATACCTATTCAACGACACCCCACTTGACATAGTTCATCGACTTTTTTTTTTTCATTTTGACAATATGGCGTCTGGTTGTAGGTGTGGTGAATTTTGATTACTGTCATGTCTTTAGTGACACTCGCAAGGTTAAGACGAATTGATTGACGTAAGAATTATCAAAATCGGCCTACGCATTTGGTCTCTAGAACGCCACATAGAAACAAACATACATACATACATACATACATAGACTGATAAACACATTACCCTCCTTTGCGTCGCGCAGTCGGGTAAAAAAGTGGTTGTTTACAATATTTTCATATTACAATATTAATAGATATTATGTAAGAACAGTGTAGACCTGTCAATATTGTACCCAAAAGCACAATAAAAGTAGAATCAGAATCAGAATCAGAATAATTTATTTGTAAACATAGGTCAGATTACAACAGAGTGTGAGGTGTTAAAAATAGGTAGATCCTCTATGTTTTACCCAGAGGCGTACAAATATATACAATTAACATTGTCAGTTTTCATTGTCAGTTTTCATATTTAAAAAAAAGTGAGTCGTAATAGGAAGTACAATGCGTTCCAAATAAGAATAGGATCGATTGACAGGTAGTGACGTCACGTCATACTGTCAAATCGAAGAATTATTATGGTGAGCAAAACAAGAAAATTTTAAAATTTAATTTATTTACGAACTGTGAACATCAAATAGTTTAATCAGAATCCAGTTCTTCAATTTTGCTCATCTCTGAGTTCTTCAATTTTACCCAATTTCTTGCGATTTGACAGTATGACGTGACGTCACAACATGGCGTCAGTCCTATTCTTATTTGGAACGCATTGTAATCTAAGATTTCGTGCAGTTTACAGTGTTCTCACATTCACATTATGAAAAGAGCAACAACATCTGCCACTTGAACGCGATCTGCAGTGGCCTACATGGAAAGCGATCAATAGACTACGAACCCAAGTAGGCCGTTGCAAACACAACCTAGCAAAGTGGGGGATTATAGACCCGTCCGACACCCAGTACGTGTGCGGTGCCCCTGACCAGACGATGACCCACTTATTAGTGCCCAAAGTGTCCCTTCATCTGCACTTTGGAGGTCCTAAAAAACACCATTGACGTAACCTACTGGGTCCAAAACTTTGAGGGTAAAGAAAACCATCGATTCGAGAGGAATTATAAAGTTTGTTAATTTCTATACTTACTTCAATCAAAGCCACGCCAGAATATGAGGGCGGCAAAAAATCCACTGTAGCCAACGTAACAACAGCGGACGCTATGTCAGTGGCCCGACATTGTTGCATGTGTTGCTGCAGCCAATCAGCGATGGCCGTGAGGACGGGCTCGTGTCGGTACTTTAGAAGGCCTAGAGAGGTGGTGATGGAATTCACAACAGCTGATTTGTCTTCATTTGATGGTAGGCATTCTATTACATCGCTGGAAAGAAGGTTTTTTAGGTTTATTTTTGAGTAATGTAAGATTCTTGTTTGGGGTATGTTATATTATAGGCCAATGCAAACTATTGGTATGATTTACTTTTTTCTTTTCGCCAGAAATGAAACCTAGGCCTCTAACATTATACAATACGAGGAATCAATAGCAAAAAGAACCAGGTTTTTAAACCGTAACCGAACGAAGATACGTATAGAAGCATTGCTAGTATATTTTTGTCAGGCGTTACCTATTTTCGTTATATTATAATGAAATGGAAATATAATACGTAATATTTTGTGGCTTTGTTTGAGGTTTGATAAAATAGATTAGATTGGTTATTACTGTTAAATTTTTTTCACACTCGCAGTTTTTCATCACTAAAACTAGTAAACAAAAAAAAAGTAAAAAAAACTAAAACCCGACTACGACAAAAAAAACGACGAAACTAAAAGTATGAAACAAGATTTCCAGGATGCTGAAATAAACAAGGTAAATAGAAAAGCCGCAATCACACGTTATAGGTAACAACCGAAACACTTTAATAACGTGTGACTACGGCTTTTCTTTTTACCTTGTTTATTTCAGCATCCTGGAAATCTTGTTTCATACTTTTAGTTTCGTCGTTTTTTTTGTCGTAGTCGGGTTTTAGTTTTTTTTACTTTTTTTTTATTTAAATTATTTTGGTGTTAAATCACTGTGCTTCTATACCATTTGCAAAAGCTAAATTTAAAATTTCTAATTAATATAATATAATATAATATAATATAATATAATATAATATAATATAATATAATATAATATAATATAATATAATATAATATAATATAATATAATATAATATAATATAATATAATATAATATAATATAATATAATATAATATAATATAATATAATATAATATAATATAATATAATATAATATAATATAATATAATATAATATAATATAATATAATATAATATAATATAATATAATATAATATAATATAATATAATATAATATAATATAATATAATATAATATAATATAATATAATATTCCACAACTATCACACAACGCCGTCTAGTCCCAAGCTAAGCAGAGCTTGTGTTATGGGTACTAGACAACTGATAAACATACTTATATATTTCTAAATACATACATATATAGATAAATTACACCCAGACACAGAACAAATGATCGTGCTCATCACACAAACATTTGTCCTGGGTGGGAATCGAACCCACGACCTCCGGCATAGCAGTCAGGGCCACTAACCACTAGACCAACAGGCCAGTCAAAATAATAATGGTAAATTAATTTTTGTCCACCAGAGGGCGCCACATTGAATTTTGATGATATATTTTGATAAGTACCAGTGAAGCCCTTTCAAATGATATCAAACACGGTGTATTTATCTTAACATTTTTTTAACACATGCCTTCTTGTCCGCTAGAGGGCGTCACTTTAAATTTGAACAATATTTTGGAAAAGTACAAGTAAAGCCCTTTCAAATGATACCAAACACGGCGTATTTATCTCCATTTTTATTTTTTACACATTACTTTTTGTCCGCTAGAGGGCGCCATATCAAGTTTTGTGACACGTCACGTAACCTATGTTCAGCGGACAATTAAGACGGTTCTAACGATACCTCATACGTCGAGTTCCGATAAGTAGATTAGGAGCTATGTGGGAACAGATGAACAAATTCACATACATACATAGCCTGTCAAAATCATAACCCTCCGTAGTCGGGTAAAAATAAGTGATAAACGAATCGAAAAGATACGCGTTAGTGATGTGATAGTGATTGACACTATTTAATGCGTACTCTGATTCAGTTAAAATAAATCAAAAATTCCAACACATTACATGATTATTTAGTTACAAAATGTAAGTTCTTAGTCCTCAAATAATCAGTAATTCTAACTACTAGATTACAAAAATCAAATTAACAACTACTTCATGTAGTTTGATTACTGTAGCTAAGTTACATGTAATCTACATGTAATAACTACTTTAATCTTAATTACAAAATAGTAGTTAACTACACCCTACACTGCTAGTTACATACCATTTTCATTATGGAATTGTGTAAAGGCAATATAAATTCAACTTACTTGCATATCCTATCTAGTAACACCGGATCAGGGAAGTTGAGCGAGGCCATGGCATACAGTAGATCAGCTGACTTCTTGAGGTCAATGACCTCGGCCTGGTTGGTGATGTTGTGTGAGAGAGCGCGAAGGAGCGGCGTGCTGCGGCGACCTTTTTGTTGGAGGGCTTTCATTACCTGAAGATAGAATAATAAAATAGTACACCACAAACTGCATGCGTTTCTTTTTCTCCTTCTCTGTCAAATCCATCCAAAGTATTTCTGTAAAAACCACCCATTGTGACACCCTATTAATGTTAAGCTCTACTGTAATTTTATTTATGGTGTACAATAAAGAGTTTATCAATCAATCAATCAACAGTAACAAACAGAAAGTTAAATTGAAGAATAGTACAGTGTATGTGGTTTTCAGCTAACACTCCACAGTGACACACAGACAAGGATAAATTAAATAAATATTTAATGAAATAACGATTGATATTTGTTTTAAAAATGTAAAATAGTAAAGTGAAATCTTATGCATAAAAGAGGTTCACGTGAGGTTGAAAATGGCCATATTTCAAGTAAAACAGGTAATGAGAACACCAATAATCAGGCACAGAATTGGACTGCTTGCTATTAAAACCTATTTATTTTTAAAACATTGTCCCACACTAGAAATTAACTCGGTGGAAAAACGTGCGAAGAGGCTAATTGGTGATCCAGATTTGGTTAAATCCAATCTACAAAGCCTCGAGCACAGGCGTAGGGTAGCCAGCCTTTAGGCATTTTACAGGATGGATTTTGGAGTGTGCGCGGGAATTGCATGATTTAATTCCGCCATCTCTTTTCTACCATCGGACAACCCGTCATACGGTGAGTATCCACCCTTACGTTGTTGAAACTTCTACGGTTCGGACTAAGGGCGCCATCATATTAGCCGCAAAGTGCTGCGCGACGCCACCGTGCTGTTTTTTTTCTTCCTTATAAATAAAAAATACGCTAAGAAAAGCTTTTCCAAAATTCACCCTAAGGAGATGAAACAGGGGTGCAAAGCCTGTATGGAAAAACTAACTTTTATGTAGGCGAAGCCAATGGCAAAAGCTACTGCCTGGTCATAGAATAAAATTAAACAGTCCTGATAGTAAAGCTAGAGCAACTTACTTTAATCATCTGTGGCAATGTCAAATTCGTTATAAGTCTTGCCGCCTCATCATCTCCAGTGATGCCCAACACGGTACTCAGATCCTCAGCCATGGTCAGTGAACCTATAGCATGGGTAGGGGACCTGGCCAGGATTCGACACAGCTTCAGAAATCGAGGGTCTTTCTCAAAGTCTGTCAGCTTCACTTTGTTGTTACTTGTCCATTCTGAGAGGATTGACACCATCTGAAAAGTTATAGAAAATAATGATAAATAAACAAAGTTATAGTCATAGTCTTAACATAGTCCTTGGAAATCAGTACACTGCTCAGCCCTGTACAGCCTCTCAAAACCATAGCCAAACAATAGTTTCCCACCATCAGGGGTTATCCTTGGGTGCACTAGCAAAATGCATAAAAGGATAATTGTCAGTTGTACCATGTTCCATAAAATATGTTGAAGGGCCCTCTGGAACTTGGCTTCGGCCCCTTCGTATGCCTTCCAAAAGTCTAGGACCCTCAGGTTCTGAGATAAATAAACTCAGATTGATTGAAGCCTATTTGCAAGGCAGTTGAGCATTTGATAATATTTGACATTTTTAGAGTTTTTCCATTGATTAGTTTTGAAATGAATAAATAAATACGGCTGTGTAATATTTTTTGTCAATGCAAATTACTTGATTTGATTTTAAATTGTTGACGGGTAGAAGAATTAAAAGAAAATACTTTAAATGCAAGTTTTTTTCAATAATGCTGTATAATATTTCAAATCAATAAAAGATTTCTGAAAGGGAAACCATGGTCCTAGAATGAAAAGGGCAACTGAAGGACAAAGGTCAGCTTTAATCAGTAAAGGTCTGACACCCCCTCTTGCTCCATGCGTCATCCTAAAGTGAGAGAATTCATTGGATGATTTCCCCAACTCAATAAAAAAGAATTTACATGAAACGCTTAGATTCCAAATAGCAACAGACAATGACAACAACACACACAATGGTACAATAGAGACAATGGTTGAAATGTCAGCCGAACACATTATTTTCAAAATATCAGTTTTTTGTTGGTTCATATAAACTTATTTATAGTAGTGTTTATCTAAACTGACCTTTAGAGCATGTCTCCGAGACACAATTGAGTTCTCAGCAACAATAAGCAAGTTGTTCAGGTCAGAAGCCTGTGATATCTGTCCGTCTATCTGAGCCGTGCGACTGAACTTTGCAGATTTTGGGCTGGGCTTTTTTGAGCCTTGATCTGAGTCTACGTTTTGTAGGGAAGCAAATGCTGCTGCTACTAAACCTAAAAAAGAATTGATAATAATGTAAAAAAATAACTATTGAGACAAGACTTTAAAAAAAAAATATTTATCTGGTATTCTTTTAGGGATTCTTTGTTTCTATAGTATACGTTGAAGAGACGATGTTCTTAATAAAATTAAACGTGGAAAAGAGACGAGTAATAGCAGAGAACCAACTTAAGAATTTTAAAGAAAATATAGTTTATTTACAATAATCATTTTACCATTTTCCTTATCTTCCGCTGTGAGATCTTGAAGTCTCTTATCAGGTATATTTGTAGAGAGCTCTAGCTTCTCGGTTTTGAACACTGTGGCACTGGGACCGGAGTACTTTCTTACGGCTGCCCTTGATCCTAACCTCCAAATCACTAACCCGCTTAATTTCAACATCTATGACCAAAAGGAAATTATTTATCAACACTTTCTCATAAAACATACTTCACTTAACATCACATTAAAGTTTGGTAAGAGGAAATACAGAAATAATGTATTAAAAACACGTAAAATTGAACATCTTACATCACGACTAGAACATAAAAAAAATCATTTTGTTTACATTTATTATACTCAAGATTCAGAATAATATGATTGATAAATGTACCTTTAAATGTTAAGAAAATGACCTGAAAAGGAGTAAAATGTAGTTTTTACAGCATTTACAAAAAGCGAAATTATTTATCTTTTTGACAGTGGAATGACAGTGTTGCTGTAAGAAAATATTGTAAAAAATGTTTGCCATAAACTTCTCGTCACCTTCACCTTATCCGTAGCAAACTAAACGTGATTCACAATCTGAAAGAACGAAAACCATTTCCATATGCGAGTACTAAACGTTGACTTCATTATTATCTGTGACAATAGTGATGTGTATCCTCACTTGAAAATGTTGAAGTTTTGAAATGAATACTTTACACTTTATTTAAAAATAAAAACGGCATAAGATAACAAACTATGATTTAAAGTTTATAATCTTATTAGTTTTTGTTATTTTGCAACTACGAAGATATTTAAATTTTTTAGCTAGAATGAATTCGCAATCGAGCTGAATCAAATCTGAGAATCAAATAATCAGCTGAATTCACATCACTAGTCTAGAAAATTGCAAACGGCGGTCGTGGGAGGAAGTTTTGTTGTGATATTTTGTTGTTATTTTATTGAAAACATTGAAACGGGTACTGAAAATCATAAAAATGGTGAGTAAACTCATCTACACACCGAGAATCTAACTTATTTACAGTATACATGTGAAAGAAGCGTCAAAATTGTTTCCGTTTAGACCAATGAGTTTGTGCGAATTTAAATTAGTTTCCTTTGAATTTCTTTCTTATTTTGTAGTGGAATGCTCTATATATCGCTAAAATAGTGTCTTCTCTTTACCCCCTATTCGTGAACATCCTCAAATATTGTGTTTATCTGAGAAAGCATGGTTTTCGCATCTGTATACATATAGGTAAACGGTCATTTGGCCTACCTTCACTTTATTGATAAATTATAAGTTACCGGCGTTTCGAACATCTTATCAGGTTTGCCCTTTTGCTACTTACAACGATCAACTTATTGGCTGTGATGCCAATAAGTTTTGTATTTACTAAGTGTGTTTAACTGTAGCAGACAAAGAAATGAGATAATTATAGATTTATGGAGTGAACTTGAATGCTGTTTTTATTAACAATCAATAATGTAACCGTTCTACCTAAAGGAAATGTCCTTGTGACATAATCTTTCCAATTTTAACCTAAACCAGGTAAATATTTAACGTTGCTACACACCACACATATCAACTTTTTCTATCCTACCTGTAAACTAAAAACTATTTAATTAGAAGCATTTCACAAGATTTAGAATGTATTGCTATAAGTCTGGGAATTTACATTTAACTACAATACCACTTGCTATATCAATTCTTCATCATGACAGTGTTGAAAGGCCTTCGATGATCAGGAAATGGAGGCTTATGACACAGAAAACTTAAAAGACAAAGTATCCCTTCTAGATAGATACATCAATGTGGAATGGGTCCCTTGACTGCAAAGTGTCCATCCAAGCTTCTGACATATAAAATCCAGAAATAGAATTTCAGCCAAAAGAGCGGCCTATTGTTATTTGACAGATAGCAAGTTCTGTTGCAGAATAGACATTTATCATAATCTTTCTTTGTTGTCATTAATTTACTTAATCTTAACTTTTTGAATACCGTAATTAGAGACACAGAAAGACAATGAGCGAGCGAATGCCGGTGTTCGCTTGGGGTTTAATGAATTAATACAAATATTTCCAATATTAAACATTTACACCAAGTTTAAATTTAGTTGACCGTGGGTAGCATGATATTATTACTATTTAGCCATTTAATATTCCTTGACAATTCCAATTTTCTTTAATTATTGTTATCATTAATTTTCCAACATTATTTTATTTTGAATAAGTAGAAATTAATTATTGACATAAGTTTTTCAGTGATTTGTTTTGTCATCAAGGACCTCTAATCGAGTAAAGGCCTCCTCCATTTTACTCCACAGCTTCCTGTCTTTGGCTTTTGAAACCCAGTTTTCACCTGCAGTTTTTCTGATTTCATCAAGCCATCTTTCAGGCGGTCTGCCTCTTTTTCTTTTGCCACTAGGACCAGCCCAGTGCATTACTTTGTTAGACCATCTTTCCTTGTTCATACGGGCAATGTGACCTGTCCACTTCCATTTCAGTTTTTTGCAGTGGGTTAAAGCATCTGATACATTAGTTTGTTTCCTTATATCTATGTTCCTTTGTTTATCTATGCGTTTTAGATTCAGTATGCTCCGCTCCATTGCTCTTTGGCAAGTTTGAATTTTTCTTTCAGTTTTTCCTTTAAAGATCCAAGTTTGGTAGCATGATATAAGTATATATAAGTATATACAATAATTTATTGTGCATTCATGAAGGTCGTAAGTATTCCAAGTTTAAACCTTTCTGGAGTCTGATTGTTAATTTCTATAACCTTCTCTCAAAAGGCATCTTATTTGACTATTATCTTGAAGGTAATTGATTAGTTACAGTTTTACTAACAGTATACACTTAATGGTAGGTCCCTTATTAGCTTGCTGCACCATTTATTACCTCATCTATCTATTTAGGTATGGTTTCCGCACTTAGTCCTATGTGGACCATTGTATGTGGCCATTACTTTAGGTGGGCTTATTCCAACCCCAGCCCGGCCATTACCTTAGGTTTTTCAGGGCATCAACAAGGGAGTTCGGGGATCTTAAGGTTCATGTGCGTATTTCAGTGACACCTGTGCAGTCTAAGAGCACATGTGCAATTGCCTCCCCCCCCCCACCCCCGCCAAACATGCTCTGCACAGGGGACTGTCTGTGATGCCTATTGTGTGGAGGTGCTTATTCAGTGTGCAGTGTCTGGTGATGGTCCCCGTCACCAGGCGCAGGCTGCCTCTGTCCAGTCTTATGAGTTTTTTGGTGATTTATTACCTCAATGTGGAACCTTGTGACATAACTACAATATTAATTAGAAGACAAATTATTTATCTTTGTTTGTGTGTATGATCCAAATTTTGTTAAATCTAGGACTAAGTAAGATACAAAATATTGAAAATCCATTACTGGTACAGTAACCCTACCCTCCTCGAAATGATCAGTAAGTCCAAAGTGCTGCTAGCCTTCCTTAAAGAATCGGGGTAGATTGACACATTTGTCACACCCATACACAAATACGTGCTTTGGACGTGGAGTTATGGATACAGCTGACAGAAATACGTACACCAGTACAACAACCCACAAGAGATTGCAAACCAGAGACTTATATAGGCAAGCAGTTCAAGCAACACGGAATCATGGTTAGGATACTGTTCAAGCTGCTCCACAACCTGCACTCCAGGAATCTTCATACCAGTTTCATGATCAGGATTTTTGTGGTTGAATTGATAAATTTATAAACAGCTTTTTCATCAATATGCTGTTGATAAAATAAAATCTTGAATGTCTTGTCTGACTAAAATAGGTGAATGTCAAATCTTATCAGTAATGTCAATCAGATCAATGATAGGTACTCAAGTTCATGTATGTTATTATATTGAATTTAGTTTTATCTGTTTATTCATATTCAGATCACATATCTGTAAGAATCTTTCAATGACACACAGATTTTTACTTGTATAAGCTTGTTCATTTTTATAAATTTCTTTTTTTAATTTACTTTTTTATAACAGTTAAGGGTCTTATTACTCAGATTTTTATGTAAACCCTTACTTCTGCCAGTAGCATAGAATAGAATAGAATAATCTTTATGGTACACCGAAAAAGTAATACAACTTATACTCAAACTTGTATCTATGATTGACTTGATTTGACTGGCCTGTTGGTCTAGTGGTTAGTGGCCCCTGACTCCACTCCACACACTCCAGACAGCATGAGACTGTCGAAGGCTATGTCCACTGCAAAGGTAAATCCACTGACATCCATCAAGGATGAGAATGGCAAACGACAGAGTCTGGAGGTGATACCCTCGAGATACTGTTTAGAACGCACTTTCCCGGCTCATTCGCAGCTAACGACACGGCGGACTCATTAAGCTTAAACGACATTAAGTCAAAAACAACGAAAGCAGACTGGGACGCCGCGAAAAAGGTAGTAGGGCCGAATGGCATAAAGTGGGCCCTGGAAAGCTTCAAGCCATACAAGGCCCCGGGACCACACGGAGTGTACCCAGCCCTATTACAAAGAGCGGGGAACATACTAGAACCGCATCTTGGTAGACTATACAGAGCATGCATCGCCTTTAGCTACATACCAAAGGCGTGGAGACAGGCGAAGGTAATCTTTCTTTCCAAGCCAGAAAGAGCAGACTACGAGGACGCTAAGTCATACAGACCTATAAGCCTGACATCATTCTTCCTAAAAACTCTGGAAAAGCTTGTAGACAAGCATGTCAGGGAGCGCTGAGGAAACAACCGCTTCATAGGATGCAAAACGCATATCAGCCTGGTAAGTCGACAGAAACGGCGCTACACCAGGTCGTAAGCCGTGCTGAAAAGGCGCTAGAATGCAAAGAGATCTGCCTAGCAGCTTTTCTTGACGTAGAAGGCGCGTTCGATCGCACTACTTTTAGAACGATACGAACAGCTGCAGAGAAACATGGCATAGACCCTACCATTTGTGACTGGATGGACAATATGCTGAAGGGCAGAGTTATACAATCAACACTGCTAGGTGAAACCATAAAAACTTTTTAGAAAAAAAAAATAACCGACTTCACTAAAAAAAACACTAAAAGGATCAAAATAACTTTAATTTCGGATGTCGGTGTTTCTCGGTATTGTTTTCTTATTTAACACCGACTTCCGAAATTAAAGTTATTTTGATCCTTTTAGTGTTTTTTTTAGTGAAGTCGGTTATTTTTTTTTTCTAAAATGTTTTTATTTCACACTTTTTAGTTGCGATACACTTATAAACAGAGTGCCTATTTCTAATGACAATTCCAATTAACCCAAATACTGCTAGGTTACATTGTTTTATTATAAAGTTGCTGTGCCTACCTTCCTCCTTCCGGCTCCATCATCAGATCAGTTCGATAGTACCTTATAGCCAAAGAGCATCTCACGACAATTCTAATAAGCCCAAACACGGCTAGGATACATTGATTAATTACGGAGTTCCTGTGCCTACCTTCCGGCTCCATCATCAGATCAGTTCGATAGTACCTTATAGCCAAAGTGCATCTCATGACAATTCTAATGAGTCCAAACACGGCTAGGTTACATTGATTAATTACGGAGTTCCAGTGCCTACCTTCCGGCTCCATCATCATCATCAGATTACTTCGATGATACCATTTTCAACTTAACTATTCAGAATCATTCATTTATTTGTATTGTCATAGTCGCTTAACTATATCTTCAATGTGATATCTATTTGAGTATGAAGTTCCGTTGACCATTTCTGGTCTTCTTCATCAGTTCCACTTCATCAAATGTTACTTTTTGACTGTAAATGCTTAAGTTCTTGATGAAAATACTAAAATTACCATAGGGTTGCCTATAATTTTTGAGGAGTTCCCTCGATTCCTCATGGATTCCATCATCAGAACTGGATTTTGAAAAAAATGGGACCAATCTGGAAGCATATCCTATAAAGGGAAAAAAAAATTTTACAAATCGGTCCATAAACGACGGAGTTCTGAGGTAACAAACATAAAAAAAAAAAAAAAATAATGATGATAAATAAAAAAAAAATAAAAAAAAAAAAAAATACAACCGAATTGATAACCTCCTCCTTTTTTTTGAAGTCGGTTAAAAAGGGCGCATGTCACAAGAGGATGCCCGCAAGGAGGCGTACTCTCGCCGACGCTCTGGTGTTTGGTGATAGACGAGCTGCTAATAGAATTTACCAGGAGGAGGGACCTAACAACAATGGGTACCATAAAGCTCTACGACACTGTACTGGAGTTGTCCACAGAAGTAAAATATCTAGGAGTAATCCTAGACAGCAAACTCACGTGGAAAAGCTATGCCGAAGCGACAGCAAACAAGGCTTTAAGAGTATTTGGCATGTGTCGCTCTGCCTATGGGAAGACATGGGGCCTTAGACCCCAGATCATCAAATGGATCTACACCATGATGGTGAAACCGCTGATCACATACGGGAGCATCGTATGGTGGACCAGAACAAAGCTGGCAACCTGCAGACAGGCCCTAAGCAAAGTACAGCGGACTGCCTGCATGGCCATTACAGGAGCATTTAGGACCACGCCGACTGCGGCGATGGAAACGTTGCTCAATCTCACCCCCTTACACATTGAAGTGGAACTAGAGGCGAGGAGGGCCATTCATAGGCTTAAAAGTATGGGGCACTGGACGAACTCCGGATGCAAAACAAACCATATGAACACCAGACCAAACAGGGAACTTGACTGGATGATGGACATGGGATGTGACAAAATACATACTATTCACAATCTCAAAAAGGAGTTTAAGATCTACATTCCGAGTAGGGAGGAATGGAATGGTGGGATAAAACCCCACAAAGGGAAGAACCAGGTATGGTACACGGATGGTTCTAAAATGAACACCGGTACAGGAGCGGGGGTACATAGCGACAACTGCAATCTCAGCCTAAGCATGGGCAAACTGGCAACAGTCTTCCAAGCAGAGACCTATGCTATAATCGCATGTGCGCAGGAGATACTAGACAGAGGCACCGAAAGGGACACTGTCTACATTTTAAGCGACAGCCAAGCAACACTCAAGGCACTCACGTCCAATAGAGTGGATTCTGGGCTCGTACTAAACTGTATTAAAATACTAAACCGGATAGGAAGGCGCAACAAGGTCAGATTGATCTGGGTGCCAGGTCATACAGGAGTAGAAGGCAACGAAAGAGCCGACACTCTAGCAAGGATAGGATCCGAGACACCCCTACACGGACCGGAACCCTTCGTAGGACTTTCACCAAGGGTCATAAACCAAACATTAAAAAGGGCTGCGTTGGAAATACACAGCACACACTGGCGCAACACAACAGGCCAGAAGCATGCAAAGCTATTTCTTAATGACATAGATAAGGCCTGGACCCAAAAGTTATGGAGATACAGCAGATCACAGCTCCGAACAATCACAGGAGTCTTCACGGGGCACTATGCCACCAACAAACAGCTCCACAACATGGGACTAGCAAGCGACCCGACTTGCAGGATCTGTGGAGAGGCAAAGGAGAATATGCTACACGTACTGTGCGACTGTGCAGCACTAGGCTCCAAAAGACTAGAGTATCTGGGCCAACCATTTCCAAGACCAGAGGACTAGGCTCAGCCCCATCAAGGCCATACTGGGACTCATGAAGAAGGTGCACGGAAGGCTGTGGTAAGAGGTGGTAAGAAGGTGCAGGATAAGATAAGATAAGGCCCCTGACTGCTATGCCGGAAGTCGTGGGTTCGTTTCCCACCCAGGACAAATGTTTGTGTGATGAGCATGATCATTTGTTCTGTGTCTGGGTGTAATTTATCTATATATGTATGTATTTAGAAATATATAAGTATGATTATCAGTTGTCTAGTACCCATAACACAAGCTCTGCTTAACTTGGGATTAGACGGCGTTGTGTGATAGTTGTGGAATATTATATCATAATAAGGAGTTTAAAATAATTCCAGAGGAACAAACTCCCAGAATAAAAAATATCGTATATTGAAGTTGAATTTCATTTCCCTCTACTCGAAAAGATACATAGATAAGGATATTGCTTATCATATTTTTGATGTGTTAACAATGTTATTCTTGATATTATGGGAAACATTCGGAAGTTTTTTTTTTTAAATCATCCAATGATAACTATAGGCTCTAGAGAGCGAAAGGGCGTGTCAGACTTGCAGTGACTAAAATCCACACCTGTGTCTTTCAGTTGCCCTTTGCGTTCTAGGACCACGGGTCTTTTTTTTTCGGAATTCTTCATGGCCCTAGCGGACATAGGCCCCTACGGTTTAGCTGGCATCTCTTCGAGGCGCGCGTGGAGCACTACGCGCTATCAACTTCTCGGGATCAGTCCTTACCGGACAGACGGACGGCGAGCTACCCATTACTCGTCGTCCGCAAAGCTGCGCCTGCGGTGACCAGGGATTGCCCTGCGAATCCTGACGCCCGGGGCGTCTCCTGTGGCGGCGGTTGGGGCGTGAGGATGTCTATTCCCTCACGTTTGCGACCATCTGCGCCATCTCTTTCGCTAGCATTACTGCTTCGCAGAAGGAGGCGACTGCATCCCATTCCCTCTCACTCCGGACCATGGCCTGAAACAGGGCGCGGCACAAGAGGTCGCTGCTGCCGATCGATCGCCTCCACGAGGACACGACGGTGCTCCGCCCAAGCGGGGTCCACGTCCACACATTCCGCCTCCTTCTGCGAAGCAGTAATGCTAGCAAAGGAGGCGGCCGATCGCGTGAGGCAACGGTCCTCACGCCCCAATCGCCGCCGGGATTCCGATCCCGATTTCCGGCCATCGTAGGCGCGGGCTTGCGGACGGCGAGCAATGGGTGGCTCGCCTTCCGACCGTCCGGTAACCGTCCGGACCGAGCCCAAGTCGTCGACGGCGCGTGCTGTTCCACGCGCGCCTCAAGGAGATGTCAGCAACTGTAGGGGCCTAGCAGGGTTGAAGCCTACTGGGGCCAAGGGTCTGATTCTGAAAGGAAGGCTCGGCCCTGGTACGAAAGGCAATGAAGGAACAGGAGTGGGTTTTTAGTCAGTAAAAGTCTGACACTATCTCCCGCCCCGCCCAAGGGCGGGGGATGTCATAAAATGATTTTCCCACCGGAAAAAAAAAAAAGAAATCATCGTCTTTTTTTGCCTTTTTAATTATTATTTCTAAAGAAAAGTTTGAATAAAAACAACAGTAAAATCAAAAGGGCTAATTTATATCCGTCAGGTCGTGCGTCATTCTGCAATCGAAAATAGCTCAGGAGCCTATTCTGTAATTTCTTATTTATAGTTTGTTGACATAACTGCTTGTTTGAAGTGTGTGTGATAGAAGATGGATGGGAAGGGCCATCTAATTAACTGTTGGAGTCGACATTTTCAACAGATGAAAGGCATTTGGATAGTTTCCCATTTTTTCCCTAAGAAAATACTTTGATGATGTTAATTGGTATTAGAATGAAAGGTGATAGTTATGTATATTTAAAGATCAAAGCTTATGCTGAGTCCAATTAAAAATCCCATAAAATAGTAGTATCTAAGCATAAAATAATATAGATAGACATAAAAAACTTTTTACAAATAAAATACAACCGACTTCAATGTAAAAAACACTGAAAAGTGCAAAATAACCTTAATTTCGGTGTTTTATAATAGTTTTGTCTCTTCGTTATTTAACACCGACTTCCGAAATTAAAGTTATTTTGTACTTTTCAGTGTTTTTTAATTTGAAGTCAGTTGTATTTTTTTTTTTGTAAAAAGTATTTTATTTTGCACTTTTTAGTTATGGCACCACCACTAAAAAGTACCCCTCAGCCATACTTAAATACCTTATAGCCAGAGTGCATCTCATGACAATTCTAATAATACCAAACACGGTTAGATTAAATTAATTTATTACAGAGTTCCGGTGCCTAACTTCAGGCTTCATCATCAAATCAGTTCGATATATTCCCCCTCTTCTTTCAGTCAGTCATCGACTACACGTATAAATAAAGCAATTTTACTTGTTACGACAGTTCTACTGTGATCCTATGAGGAGTTCTGTTCCATATCTTCGAAGTTCATGATCAGATCATGACAATATTTCTATGGGACCAACTTGGAAGCATAACCTTTCAATAAAATAAAAAAAAACAAAATCGGTCCACAATTGATCGAGAAATCGGTGAACATGGATAAAAAAAACACATTCAGCCGAACATAGAACCTCCTCCTTTTTGAGTCGGTTAAAAATAAAATACACTCGCGAGCAACCCCAACTCGTTTTTGCCCGAACTCGTAGTAAGCACATTTTCTTATGCGTCCAATTAAACTAGTTATTTAAAAAAGTACCGAATCATTTTTGATCATAATGATCCGGATTTAAAACTGAAATTTCAACGGTATATCGTTTTTTAAAAACAGTTCAGTATTCTTTGAAAACACATCTGCAAGTGCGCACTTGTACGTACGTTGAGTCGATTTGGTTGCTCGCGAGTGTAATAGACACAAAAAAAATAATTAAAAGGCAATATAGACTTATCACAGTGTAATGCTGGAGTCTGCCCTTTGTTTTTAAGGTAGAAAATCATCGAATGACTTCTCTCGCTCTGGGTGGAGGTGGAGTGGGGTGTCACACTTTTACTGACTAAAACCACACTTGTGTCCTTCAGTTGCCTTTTGCGTTTTAGGACTACAGGTGTCCTAGCGGGTATCGGCCTCTATACTCTATACTGGGCCTCTACGGCTTGTTAACATTTCTTTGAGGAGCGCGTGGATCACTATGCGCTGTTGATGACTGAGCTTGGTCCGGACGGCGAGCTACCCATTACTCGACGTCCGCAAGCCCGCGTTTACCGTGGCTGGTAGTTGGGGTCGGAATCTTACCGGCTTGCCGACGTTAGTTCTCCTGCCATTCTTCCTTGCTCCGAACCATAGCTCGAACCAGGGCCCGGCGCTAGATCCGGGCCTAAAATATTCCCACTCCTGTCACAGGATTCACTTTGTCAGAGGAAGTAATAATTTGTATTTTCATATTGCAAAAGAGAGCAATACGGGCTATTTATAAAATGGGTCCTCGCGAGTCCCTCAGAGAAATAAATTCAAAGAAATCGATATACTGACTCTGCCTTATCTTTATATCTTAGAAAGTATTTTGTATGTTCGTAAAAACCTAGGACTCTTCAAAATTAGAAGCGATTTTCATAACATAAATACGCGTAGTAAACACAGAGGTTAGCTAAGACCGTCATTTTTAGTAAACAGACTTTGTATGTAATCGTCCACGTGGGTAAAGTGAGGTCCAGGTTGGCAGATGTCTTTGAATATTTGATTGATAGGCTAGGGCATGCCTTGACAGGGCCAGAGGGGCCCGTGAAGGCATGCCCTGTGTGACGTGCATCATGTGGCGTTTCGTGATCTAGGTGTGGTTTTAGTCAGTGAAAGTCTGATACCTACTCCCTTTCGTTCCACGCTTTATGACTCCTCATCTGATGACTTCCCACTGAACAAAAATTGCTAGGACATGCCAGCTTGCTCATTTGCGCAATTCGCTAATGAATTCGCAACAGTAATTGGTAAGATGTTAGAAGGTCCCTAGACGCTCAGGCTTTACATATTAACTAAGCACATTGCATATTCAATATCTCTCAGCCTACTAATTCTAGTAAGTAGTTAGCTACTGATATCGACGTAAACCTACAATAAGAACATACATAAGTTTAAAAAGGTAGTACCTACCAACTGCCTACGGGTACTGTACTGATGGGGGAAATCATCCAATAACTCCTCCCGCTCTGAGTGGAGCGATAAGGAGTGTCAGACTTTTACTGACTTAAATCCACCTGTGTTCCTTCAGTTGCCTTTTGCGTTCCAGAGCCGCGGTAACTCTTGCGAACAATCCCGTAGGCGAAAACAGTTCACATCTTTGCACTAGACTATATAATTGCCAGCCGTTGCAGATCATCCGGAGACCAGGCGTTGGCCAGACTATTGGTCGAGGTTTTTACCAGTAAGGGCCACCGGCCACAACCACAAAACGTTGCCACTGGCATACCCATTTCCTGTAGTTTTTATACATTTTAAATGGATTCGCCGCACACAGTTGACGCCGGGGGCCGCCACGCACTACAAATCGTCGCTGCTCGCTTCTTGTGGTCCGGACGTGTGACTGACCACTAAACGCCGCCTCACGACACTCCCGTGTTTATATTTATATTCTTACTAGACATTAATACAGAGTTATTAATACATAGGATAACTACGGTTCCGTCTTCTACGATGACGTTTTTTTATCAGAAGCAGCGCAATTAAACCTTCCTCGTCAGAGTCTATTATGCTATTGCGTGCATGGGTTAAAAAAAAGTATCAGCCACCGACCGCAACTATCCATCACCGGCCACAAAGTCGACGGAATTAAAGGCATAGACACTCGTACTGCCGCCGAGGCAGCGCGGCACGAGTGCATTTAAGTCCGGCCATATGTGTGTAATACTTCAGATTGACTGCAACCCGCGGAGAGAAACGTTAAACTTCGTTTAGTGTCCTTTTTTTTTGTAGGTGGCAAAATCATCCAATGACATTCCCCGCTCTTGGGCGGAGCGAGAGACAGTGTCCAGACTTTTACTGACTAAAAACCCACTCCTGTTCCTGCGTTGCCTTTCGTACCAGGGCCGAGTCTTCCTTTCAGAATCAGACCCTTGGCCCCAGTAGGCTTCGACCCTGCTGGGCCCCTACGGTTTGCTGACATCTCCTTAGGCGCGTGTGGAACAGTACGCGCCGTCAACGCCTTGGGCTCGGTCCGGACGGTCGGACGGCGAGCTACCCATTGCTCGCCGTCCGCAAGCTCGCGTCTGCGGTCGTTTAGTGTCCTAGTTTTAACCCGGAGTTAGACGGACAGGGCTGCGGGATGTTCGAAAGAGTTACTACGGCACCAGAACGTAAAGAGCAACTAAAAGAACACTACCCTCGCTTCAGCCTACGCACAAAACATTTTGGGAACACATTCGTTGTGCGTACAGTTAAGGTGTGGAATTCCCTGCCGGAGTCTGTATTGCCTGATAACTACAGTCTGGGGATCTTTAAGTCAAGAGTGAATAGGTTACTTCTAGGCAAGCGTGCTCCATCGTCGCTTTCCGTCAGGTGAGATAGTGGTTAAGCGCAAGCCTATCAACAATAAAAAAACCGGGCAAGTGCGAGTCGGACTCGCGCTCTGAGGGTTCCATACAAACTTACATATGAAAACAGTCCAATTCCCGAATCGAGTCTCGAACATTTTTCCGAATTGCAGTTTTTTTTTGTGATGTAACTTCATATTTACAGTTTTCAGATTTTTTCCTATACTTGTGCTTTGAGACCTTGATTCATGTCAAATTTCAGGATTCTAGGTCAATGGGTACTTCCCCTATAAATTTTGATTCCCTCGAGAATGTCGAAATATACGTTTTTTGCGACATAAACGGCCGTATCTTTTTTTTTTCGTTAACTTAGAAGTTTGATTTTTTCACAGCTTTAAGGAACCGCAGACTTGAGCATATTTTTTTTTTTTTTTTCGGGTGGGAAAATCATCTAATGACATCCCTCGCTCTTGGGCGGAGCGAGAGATAGTGTCAGACTTTTACTGACTAAAAACCCACTCCTGTTCCTTCTTTGCCATTTTTCCAGGGCCCCGGGGATCACTTTCGCATCACCCATGGCCCCAGTAGGCCTCGACCCTGCTGGGCCCCTACGGTTGCTGACATCTCCCTGAGGCGCGCGTGGAACACTACGCGCCGTCGACGACTTGGGCTCGGTCCGGACAGTTACCGGACGATCGGACGACGAGCCACCCATTGCTCGCCGTCCGAGACTTGAGCATATGGTTGTAATTTCAACTCGATACCTCCACGCTTTTCCCAGATAAAGGGTCTTGACAGACAGACAAACGACAAAGTCATCCTATAAGGGTTCCGTTTTTTCCTTTTGAAGTACGGAACTGTAAAAAAACAGATATATATGGATTTCCCACAAAAAAAACGCTTGGCTGATTAAGGCGACAGTAATTAGTACGGTTCGTAACAACATGGTAATCATTTCCAGGCGGGGGCTGAAGGCGTTGGTGCGGCTCGCTGAGCGCGCCCCGCTCCGCGCCCCCTCCCGTCATACAACACTTCAGGTCAGTAGTAATACTTCTTCTGAGTCATTGATTTTTTATTTTAATAGGTCCGGCATAGAGCAGTGGTGGCCGAGTAGAACAGTGGTGGCCGAGTAGAGCAGTGGTGGCCGAGTAGAGCAGTGGTGGCCGAGTAGAGCAGTGGTGGCCGAGTGGTAACGGCCCCGACTTACGAGTTGTAGGTCGCGGGTTCAAACCCAGCCAGGCGCAATACTTTGTGTAATTTATTTCATCACCACTGCTCTCAAAACGGTGAAGGAAAACATCGTGAGGAAACCGGCATGTCCTAGAACCAAAAATTCGAAGCCATGTGACATCCACCAACCCGCACTGGGTCCCTCTCCTAGAGGGGAGGCCTGAGTCCCAACAGTGGGAACATTATAAGGCCGACTATGCTAGGTCCGGCATTTCGAGCCGTTCTCATGATACTCCTCTTCTGATGTGTGGGCCGACCTGCTGATGGAAACCTCCACATGTAAACCTTACCGTGAATGGCTTACCAAGCAACTGGAAAGAGGCTAGAGTGAATAGGCTCTTAATAAACTAGTGTACCTCACCACCTACGATTGCATCATTGTTTACCAAGCAACTGGAAAGAGGCTAGAGTGAATAGGCTCTTAATAAACTAGTGCACCTCACCACCGACGATTGCATCATTGCTTACCATCAGGTGGGATCGCAGTCAAGCACTAGTTTATATCAATAAAAAAAAGGAAACGAGGGCTCGCGAAAGATGGAAGTAGAGTGGAGGGAATCCTGTTCAAAACATGAGCCACCTATTAGAATGCCCCAAGTGCCCATACACCTGCACTTTGGAGGATTTGAGGCCGACGCTACCGATGCTGCTATTAATGTAGCCACCTATTGGGAGAGGAGAGGAAAAGAAGAAGAAGAAGAAGAGTGGAGAGAGGACATTTTTTTTTAATAATACTTTTTCACAAACATATAAACTCACATAAGACACCCAGATCTGAAACAATCATCTGTAGGCCATACAAATGTTTTTTCTGTGCGGGAATCGAACCCGTGACACGCAACGCAGTAGCCAAACGCTCAACAACGCTCGCTAACTGTGCCATCTTTGCGGAAGCGTGGGACAGAACTGACTACCAACTAAACAAACTCTTAAACTAAAAATAGCTCTTACTGCACTTTCTTATGACTTACAATCTACACTAGACTAAGGGCTATATTTCACCGGGACACCATGGCGGCACGACCAACCGATACCATCAAAATGTATACAGCTCTATAGAGAGTTACTCACCTGGTGTCCGTTTGGTTGCGCAACCAATTTGGCGGCGCGACCAACTGGGACGCGTGCACTTAAGGTCCATTTTGATACTGTCTCAGTGTGGTATAGCGACTCTGATGTCTGTATGGTGTCTAGTTTGGTAGCTTACGGACACCATGGCGGTGCAACTGGTCGCGCCGCCATGGTGTCCCGTTGAAATATAGCCTTAATATTATAAAGAGGTAAAGTTTGTTTTTTTGTTTGTAGGAGGTAATCTCCGAAAGTACTGCTCCGATTGGTGGTTGTTTATTTAATCTTCATGCAACAAAAGGTACAAAGGCGGACTTAATGCCTTAGGCATTCTCTACCAGTCAACCTAGGGTAGTTTAGAGACAATATGGCAGGTGCATAAAAAAAAGAAAATATTATTTAGACAACAAGTATTACAAAATTATATATAAAACTAAAACTAAACATAATTACATACATAATTAATAAAATATATACCAACAACACATGCGTAAAATGCGTGCATGTGTTAGTAACATGCGTTTCATCTCCCTCTTCACATGACGAACGATTCCCTTACAAGTTTTCAGTCATTTGCGCAACTCTCAAACTTCCTCTAATATATTAATTTCTCACCTGACTAATGTTACACAGGTTATTACCGCTCTGACTAATCTTAGACGAAAAAATCTGTAAGCCATTTCTCACAAATGCTTGTACAAAATCATCATCTTCCTGCCCTTGTCCCATATTACTTGGGGTCAACGCATTTTTATCTTCGCGATCACTAAGAGAGGATTTTAAAAAATTCACCCCATAAAGAAATGAAACGGGGGTCCAATGTTTGTGTGAAGAAACCTTTTACGAAAGCGAAGTCGCTGGCAGAAGCTAGTCTTTCATATCCTCCTCCGCCTCCTTCTCCCTCTCCATCCATCTACATGTACTCTCACAACAGTCACAACTCTTTCAGTAACATGCTTGCATACTTGGTACGAAATATCTATTCTAAATTTCTGTTTATTGTTTCTTCGTAAAAGCGTTAAATTAGCCTAAAGTTGAGATATCGTCTGAGATTAATGAATATTTAACTCAAGTATTTTTCTGCAGGTTCGCCTAAGGTGTTGTAAGTTCGACACACTTTGCTAAAGAGTTCAGATGGATCGCACACCAGCTTTTATGTATAGGTGAGTCTTTATATTATTATAACCTTACTTATTAGGTAAACATACTGGAAAGATTGCCCGAAATTTTCGGCCTGACTTAAATCGACCTGACTATGAACATCAAAATTGATACAACACATAATAATTGTTTTTTAACCCTTTATTTGTCTCATATATCAGACTATGGCGGCGCGAGCACGAATTTGATTTGTCATATTATATTGACTGGCCTGTTGGTCTAGTGGTTAGTGGCCCTGACTGCTATGCCGGAGGTCGTGGGTTCGATTCCCACCCAGGACAAATGTTTGTGTGATGAGCACAATCATTTGTTCTGTGTTTGGGTGTAATTTATCTATACTATATGTATGTATTTAGAAATATATAAATATATGTTTATCAGTTGTCTAGTACTCATAACACAAGCTCTGCTTAGCTTGGGACTAGACGGCGTTGTGTGATAGTTGTGGAATATTATATATATCAGACTTGCGTTGAAAGGGTTAAATCAGTTCGGATCAATGTAACTTTTCAATTGGAAAGTTTGGAGTTATTAAATCTTTGGAGGACCATATTTTGGTTCTGGAGGACCACTAGTTTGTAGACGTTGGTTTCAACTGTTTAAAAGGCACCTACTAAAAGTAGTCGCACCGTTGCCACATCAGAACTATCTGTGAAAGCATCAAAGCTGCCAGAGTTGTCAAAAGTTAAAACCAAACTGACTGACAAGGCCAAAAGTTTGGCTATATTTGAAAGTCATGCCCAAAGTTAAACTCTCTACTTTGTCTACCTTGCAACCTCCACGTCGATGTTTTAAAATATTTACGTACAGACAGAAATATACACTTAAGAGCAAACATTTATCTAAACCACACATTACGATTAAATACTAAGGATGTTGATCTGGATACGGATATAGAAATAAAATTGTACCGGTTTCGGATACGGTTACAGATATGTTATTTCGGTTCGTCCGCTAGTATCGGATAGTATCGGTTACGGATATTAGAATTTTCACGCAAATTAGGCGAAAATAGAGGTCTATCGCGGAATTCGCGAATAAGCTAGATTTTTACATGGACCTTTGTTTTGACCTTGTAAGACGTATAAAAAATTTAATATCATATCGGGCTTGAGATCGTGGCTTCGTCCACGTGATAGTAGAAAATTATCCCATGGAAACATACTTGGGCACGCCACAATCTGAGCTGGAGAGACGCCACGGCCTCCTCACCTTCCGCATGACGCAGTTCGTCACCGGACATGGCAAGTTCGGGAGGTACCTGTTTCGGATTCAAGCGAAACCGAGGACACGGTGGAGGAAGTGTGCATCGCTAAGGCGGAGCATCACCGCGTCCACGTGGAGGCGATCGGCGGCGGTGACCTCTCGCGCCGGGCCCTGGTTTAGGCCATGACCGAAGCGAGATGGAATGGGAAGCGGTCACCTCCTGCAAAGCAGTAATGCTAGCGAAAGAAATAGCCGCAAAGGGTATTTCAATGAAAAATGAAACGTATCAAACAGAAAATATGTTTATTAAGAATGGATCGATATCACTGGAAGTATTGATTTAAGAAAATCACGAGACGTTACATTCATATCTCTCCTAACTAACATATGGAGTTTTCACAGAGTATATCGGATTACTGTATCCAACGTTGGCTGTATTAATACTCGCTAAATCGCAGACCTTCACTGCAGTGCTCATCAATAAAACTGAATCTGCTAAAGGATTTTATAGGAGTCAAGTTTAGTTAACTAGGTATAATAATAATAATAACTCTTTATTTCAGGCTACTAAGGCCCATA
The DNA here is from genome assembly GCA_905147345.3 of Mythimna impura. Taxonomy (NCBI): domain Eukaryota; kingdom Metazoa; phylum Arthropoda; class Insecta; order Lepidoptera; family Noctuidae; genus Mythimna; species Mythimna impura. The sequence goes on along the minus strand of LR990351.1, from coordinate 27,321,750 downwards.
GACACTATACATAAATAACAATCTTAAAAATAATAAACTAATACATAATAACATTCTATTTTTATTTATTATTAAAACTACGTTGGGTCGGCGACGTATTGCGCTGAGTCGTGGTGTCATGTAGCCTTCCGCGAAAGCGCCGATACACGACACCCGTCGGCCAAAATTCTTCCTTCATGAAAGTCTCCAGATGTTGAGTCGGTACCCGTACAACAAAAGATTTGAAGTTGATCTTGTGACGCGACTCCAACCTTTCAACTCTCAGGATGAACCTGGTCTTCACCTTTATGTACTCCACGACATCCTCTACGCTCGTGGAGTGATGCAGACGTGACACGTACAGCTGCGTCGATGGAATAGCGGGACGCAGCAACATGTTCGGACCTGTCAATGCGGTACCGCACTGATTGCGACAAGCAGGCTTCTTCTTCTTCTTTACTACACGAACGAAGCCTTCTTCATCGACCTGTCCTTGGCTTGTTACCGAAGGTAACGAGCTTCGAACGTGGACGGAGGGCCCCTGGATACCCCTCACTTGTTTTGATGGCCGCTGATTTTTCGCTGGAGTAGCAACAACGGCAGCTGAGTAAGCACGTGACGCGCTCACTTGTTTCGGTGCCCCAGAGACGGGGGACGCGGGGAGGGCGGGGCGCATTTGTGCATCACTTGCAGTGACGGCGGTCGGCGACGAGTCCAATTTTGCTGACTCGAAACTCCGCTGTGATGCATTCAACGCGCCGTGACTGGTGTTGATGTTGATAGTTCGCTCGTGTGACCTACATACCGTATTGCGTAAATCTGCTACCTCGGTACGTAGATCGCTGATGATGGTTTGCGATGCTTCCAACTTCAACTGCACCTCGGCCAGGCTTGATCTGAGGGTTGTGATGTCCCGCAGCAGTCTGGTGACGTCGACGTGGTCGAATGTGACGGGGGGCAGCTTGCGCAAATCCTTCGCCACGAAAGTCGGCACGTCATCTGGGTCGGTCTCCTTGAGCACTTTGATAATGTCCTGGAGACTCCTCTCTCCTTTTTCATCCCTCCTACGGGACGGCATTCGGTCAGCCATGTGTAGCGACTCGTACAGCAGTGTTTTCGCTCTGCGAATCTCCTCTTCATTGAAGTTGGACGTGCAGATCTGGGTCACACTGACCTCGTCCATGACATCGAGCTGATACTGCAGGAATGCCAGAACCTCGTTCGCCACAAGTTCTTCCGAACGCATGATGGCAGCGGCACTTGCCGCGTTCGGCGCAAATTAAATAATAATTTTCGCGTACAGTGCAGGCGCGTCCGATTTCAACGATTGATCGCACTGCACTGATGATGATGATGTATATCTCTATCTCTTTGCTTATTGTTACGACAGCAATACTTTAAACAAGTGTTCGTGTTCCAAGTGCCAAAAACTGTCTGCGTTCTTCCATTTATAACGTTACAGTTCGGTCTAGTAGTCAGTGTTAAGTTCAAAGCAATATATAGTAACGTTTTTAACTCCAGCTTGCTCACTTAAACGCTGCAGCATTTTAACAATGTCTGCAATTCTAAACCACAAAACTTTGTAAGGAACAAAATAGAACACGAACCGTCTCCCCCGTTTCCATTCGCCATGGTTGCCGGATCGATAGCGGCACCGCTTCGATTCCCGACCTACACACACTCGGGTAAACAGTCCCCTTGGGCGGACTACGGCCATAGAGTACAGATGTGTAGAAGCGAAACTTTGGCTACTAACATTTCTTAAGACCTTTTACGTTTTTTTTTTCTCGTTTTCGGATCAGTGTTGGTTAATAGTGTACCTATTTATCCTTAGGCCACAAGGGCTATGGCCCGTGGCGGTCTCAGCGGTCTGCCGTTTTTGTTAAACTATTTGTCTCGAGGCTAAAAATAATAATTAAATACTTCTCGTCTCCCCCTGTTTCCATTCGTGTAATCATAAGTCGTGTATTTATTGGACGAGCCAGGCATTAGGTTTTTTTTAGGTGAGGCTCTAGGACGGTGTGGGAGGACGTGTCAGACTTTTACTGTTTCCTTCTTTGACTTGCGTTCAGGACCATGGGTTTTCCTTTCAGAAGCGAAACCAAGTTGAGGCGCGTGTGGATCAATCGGGCTCGGTCCGGACGGTTACCGAACGGCCGGACGGCGAGCTAAGGCATTAAGGGTTAGCTTCTAGATCTGAATCCCGTCCGTTCAAATTCAGAACTTTTGGAATTCATATCAAACGCTTGTCTTGACTTTAGATTCATATTGGATGCAGTTCTTTAACGTCATTGCGGCGTTTGTCCATCACTTTACAACCTAATCGTAGAGCGAGACGATGACATTGTCGATCGAATCTAGCTTCAAATACAATCACTATTACCACTGCGTTTTAATCCATCGATCACAACGAGGCAATTTTTGAAGAACGCTAAATATTTCGGTAACATTAGCAGTACATTAACGATCTATACTGTCTTAGGTATGTAAAACCCATCTGTCTCAGTAGGTTTGCTGTGAGAAATCCCAAATTCTGAGTTAAGCTCGCTTGCTTCTGTTCTATTTTCATACTCTATGTTACGATACCAGTAGGGGATCTTGTGATTGACATTTCGGACTTTTTATGGTGTTAATAATGTTGGCATTAATTTGCATAATTTGGCTTTTTGAAATTGTATAACTGAATTTTAGGGGATGATTGTGATAAAAATAAGATAGCAATGTTTTTGCTTAATCTTTGCCTCGACATTTACTTGTAAGAGTGCCTATTTAGATTCAAGATTAAGGGTACTTTTTAACCCAACGACATCGCTTATAATCAATCTGTGAAATTGCAAAAAACGTCGTAGTTAACTCGGTCAACCTCGTTACATGTTCGCGTTGGGGTCACAGATGTTCATGTCACATGAACATCTGTGACCCCCTCGATCTTAGAGGTGACAGCACACTTATCCGAGCCGACCAAATCGAAATCAAGAAGGCCTTGCACTTAAATCCCGAAAGAATCGACCGCGCCGAAGTAATTCTTTGCGTTTCTATTTCCTTTAAACCTGTCGCACTGAAATTGAATGATGGATCTTGACGAGGGTTTTGTTTTCAGTGCTTTATTAATAGAAAATGGAGAAAGTGAAATACATCAAAGGGGAACAAGAATGTGGGTTCATAACATTAACTTAAAAAGGCAGTTTTTTGGTGCATCCGAATTCGTCTAGGATTTCTGGAGTTCTTCCAGATTCGGCCGATTCGACGCGGTCAGGTGTGCGGGGTTTTATAAGATTACATATAAAGAATTCTTTTCTTTCAATTCGTTCGATGATGCGTGCAGTTCGGAAAAGTGTGCATTCACCTTAAATTTCAGTTGAATCGCTCCAGCAGACTCGGAGAAAATTTGCTGTGACAGAGACACAGACGCGCGTGTGATCTTATAAGGGTTCCGTTTTAAATTTGGACGTCTAAGACCTTATAAATGGTTTCGCTCGAAAATTATTTCGCTATGAAAGTCCTGATGAACCGTCCATATGCATCCAAACGTGTTTCAAAATCTTCCCTCGAATTATTTAAAACGAATATTCATCGAGCATTAATCTAAACTAATATTATAAGGAGGAAAAAAATTGTTTATTTGTTTGTTTGTTACGATTTAACTCAAAAACTACTGGACCGATCTTCAAAATTCTTCCACCAATAGAAAGCAATCACTGAGTAACATAGGCCTATGTTTTCTATTTTCACGTGAGCGATGCCGCTGACAAAAGCTAGTATAGTAATAAAAGTCGAATTAACAGCGAACCCCACACTGCCGGGTGTCGTAATAACAAATCCCGCGTTTTTGTAGTAAATTAATCTTAGGATGTCTGCACACGATTGAAGGGTGAATAGGGTCGGTGCAGCGAAGGGGCCATGTTCGCGCAACCACGTTGAAGCCTGCCTTATGTTGTAAGATAGATATATTTTTAGATGAGAAGTGAAGGAACTTTATCTTTTTTTTTTTCGAATAGGAAATATGTAAGATTAGGCTCGTAACCTTCTAATTCATGAGGTCACTGTAAATAGGCACGAGGACCTTTATGGCAGGATGTCTTTTTTTTTTAATTCTTGATAGGTTCGCGCTTGACCACTATCTCACCTGATGGATAGCGACGATGCGGTCGACGATGGAGCGCGCTTACCTAGAAATAACCTATTCACTCTCGACTTAAAGACTCCCGGGTTGTAGCCATCAGGAAACACAGATTCCGGCAAGGAATTCCACTCCTTAGCTGTACGCACAATGAATGTGTTACCAAAACGTTGGATGTGAAGTCTATACTTGTCAAAAAGACTTACTTTCAAACGTTTACCCCTCTGGGTATGTTTTTGCGGAAACGTTTGAAAGTAACTCTTTTTTAAATTATTTTTGGCTCTAAAACGCAAACGGCAATACACCCTTAAATATATTCGAAGTTCATCATCACAAAAAAAAAATACATACAGCCGAACATATAACCTCCTTAATTTTTGAAGTTAAAAATTGTATTAGCGGTAATAATATAAGTTTCTGATTACTCCCCTCATCATTAACTTTATTAATTTCAAGTGGAATTGTAGAAAATGGAGCAGGAACAGGATGAACAGTATACCCCCCCTTTCCTCTAACATTGCACATGGAGGTAGTTCTGTAGATCTAGCTATTTTTTCTCTTCACCTTGCAGGAATGTCCTCTATTTTAGGAGCTATTAAAGTTATTACTACGATTATTAATATACGATTAAATAATTTATCTTTTGATCAAATACCTTTATTTATTTGAGCTGTAGGTAATGACATCTGAGTATTTACACAATTATTTTCATTAAAACGATCAACATAACTCTAAATTAAAGGAACCAAATGGCATTGTGCTGTTTTATAAGTCTGACGCGGGTGGAGTCGCGGACACCAATTAGTCCATTATAAAATAAAGGAAAGGCGTTTTTGAGACGATCCTGCTAATTTGTTGAAAATAATCTGTCGTTACCTTTTAGGGTCCCCGCACACCAAGAGCAGAGCAGAGCATTTTCTGAGATTATTGAAAAAAATATTTTATGATTATTATCATACATCGCAAAATTGAATACACGCCCAAACTTTGCTCGAGCAAGCCGACTGCGTGTTCGAGTATGCATTCTACATGCGCGAAAATTTTGGTCGACCATGCGCGAGCATTTTGCAGTTCGGTCTGCGCTGACCCTTACAAACACAATTAAAAAACCAACTTTACCAATATAGGTATACATGTCGTCGTGTCGTGATGTAGGTATACATAATATGAATTCAAATTACTAAAATAAAAAGAAGACTTAGTTTCCTAAAAGTTATAAAATATTAACCAATTTTCCGTTGCTAGATAAGTACAATTTTCAATACAACAAAAATCATCTAATCAGTAAACTTTAAACGCTTTACTAACTCATTACCCATGGAAGACATAATCTCCTCATCATTAATATTTCATCCCCTTGGTGTAACGCTATTCAAGTAACTAAGTTATCCTCCGAAATACTGAAAGCGCAAAATTGCAGCGCTTAGCAATAGGGACGGAAATCTAATCTCCGTGCAATAAATTGTAATCCCCTTAATGAGGGACCGACCTCCGGCTGAGAGGAACGTTTCGGTATGTTTTTTCGTCTTGGCTGAATGATAACCGTCTTAGTATTGTTAAGGGAGGACGGAATAGGTTATGTTGTTTCATATCTGCGAGCTGAGTTCATTTTTTTCGACTTCGAAAAGAAGCAAAATGTATGTTATCAAAACTTTATTTTCGAAAAAAATTACAACAATTCAAATGTAAATAATAAATACAAAACAGAATCTGTTTCTGAGACAAGTAATAAATGCATAAAAAACTTTTGTTGATAAATAGGTAACGCTTCGTTTCAGGAGTTCTGACGATCTACTGTCATTATGGGCAAGATGACCAACAAGCTACAACCCACCTGTTTTGATCAGTTACAGGGAACACGGAGTGATTATTGCCCCAAACCAGTCTCTCTCCAAAATTGTTTGGGTGCCATCCCAATTTGAGTGTTTGTTTATGTTTAACATTTGTTATTAGAAACACCGGATCAGCATTAGGTACAATTATTGGCTCCAAATAATATTCATATCTAGTGTCGTCAGGATCTTCTTCATTCCTCTTCGATCCCCAACAGTATTTGTCTCCGGACTCGTCCCCAACGTCGTCCATTTTCAGAAACATATTACAATCAATGTTGTACAGTTTAAATGTGAGATCGTTTCCTTTACACTCTGGGATAAACTTCCAGCTCAGTCTACCACTAGTTCTGGGTAGACGATTGTCACTCCAAATGGCTCTATCATTGTTCTTCGGATTAATTTTCGAATCCAGCTTGAGAACCTGATTGAAAAGCGTATTGACTATTACCACAGCGTCTTTGTTAAAGATGTATTGGTACGGCTTAGGGAAATGTTTGCGAACAACATCTCTTGCACAGCCATGCCACAATTTGTACGCGAAAACTACCAAGTTTCGTGGTGCTTCGCTGATAAGTTTCTGTATAATTACATTGAGGTCTTCACCAACATTAGCGATATCGAAGCTCCTACTAATATTCACTGCACTTTCATAGTTACCGTTAATGACATTATTGTACAATTCATCTTTACGCGTGCGTATATCATGACTATTGAGGAAAGCTACGTGTCCATCATACAATGTTAAGCCTTGAAGTTCGTTGGGCAGAGTGGCGTCTATATAAGGAAACATTCCTTTTTTCTTCAATTCATTGGCAAGCTCTATGAGCTCTTGAGATTGGTCATTTACTCCGAACACGACCACCGTGCCGAGATCGTTGTTAATGATGCGCGCGATGTCCTTAGTACAGCTGCTGTCGATGTGTTCTCCCGCAATAGTCACAGTGAGGACAGAGTTGTCTTTGATGTAGTCGCTGGTGTTGCAGTCAGTGTAACTGAGGACAGGGATCCTGTTCGGTATCTTCTTGTCCTTGTCCGGGCCGCTGCTCACCAGTCGATACTGATGATTTACATTGTAGCAGTTTGCGAAGCCGCTGATGCCTTCTGTGGATACGACCCTGCCTTCACCGAAGTAGTCAACATGTTTAATCAAGTCGTTGAGAGAAACGGGTATTTTTAACAATCTGTACTCTCCTTGGTGGGGAAGGTCGGAGTAAGGAAACTCCTTGTCAGTGTTGGTGTTGTAGTTTGGCTCCGCGGCTTGCTTCCAGACGGTGAAGGAATGCATTTTGAAGTTTTGTGCAATCTGAAAAAATATAAATATTTTAAAGAAATAGTAATACAGAAGCTCCTAGCTAAGTACCTAATAAAAGCTTGGTTAAGCAATGCTTGCCTAGGTCAGTTTGTGGATTGATGATCATCTTAACATATCGAGATTCCTTCGTACCTCGGAAAGCACGTTAATCGGTGGGTCCCGGCTGGACATTATAGATTATTGAGATATTTTACGGATAGTCGGAAGGCGGGAAATCTGACAACAATCTTGCCAAGGCGTATCGTGGTGTACACATTTGGGAAAGGCTACGCAGATTGTTCGTTGTAGAAAGGTCCAGTTGAAAAAAAATATGAGCAACTTATTTATAATTCCAAAATGGCAAATATATAGGGTGACTGGCAATTAGTGTACGATACTTAAACACGTGATTGTGCTCATGATAACAAACAATTTTTATTATGGGACCAAAACCGAAATCGCAAAAAAAATATCAGCTGTTCAGTACATTAGGCAAACATAAATGTACTGAACAGCTGTTTTTTATTCGCTATTTCAGGTTTGTTCCCATAGTAAAAGTTGTTGGTTATCATGAGCACAATCACGTGTTTAAGTATCGTACACTAATTACCAGTCACCCTATATTCTTCTTTTCACAAAATAAAAACTAATATCACAAGAGTTCACTATAAAAAGTAAAAAATAAATATACAATAGTACTCACCAGCTCGACGTATACCGATGTACGATGATTGTCTAACTGTTCAGCGGGTGGGGCGCCCTTTTATACTAAATAATTTAGGGTCTAGGTATACAAGTTATCAGTTCGGGTAACCGCGTTGCACATGCACTTTTGGGAAGGTGAGCCGCAAAAGATAAAAATGCACGATAACTAGACCTTCCTGCGGATCCTGTAGTACCTATATGATTCAGTGCACATATTGTAATCGAAAAGTGCTAAGAACCCAGGCGTCCATATAGATACCTCTCTTGGGAGGTTCATATAACTGATATTAGTAAGAGGTTCTTCTACTCTTTTCAGTCCCATAAACGTGTCCAAAAATTCTTACCATTTCATACTAAGGTCACTCTTGCTCAATCTCTTCTTCTACAGCTAATAGACTATGCGGATGTCTGTTTTCTAGATGCAAAGGAGGTTCTCCTAAACAAACTCGAGCGACTTCAGAACTTTTGCATCCGCTTTATCTTTGACCTCCGAAAATACGACCATGTGTCGGAGTTTCGGACCAGATTGAAGTCGAAATTGCATCGGCGTGATACCCATATCCTATCTCTTCTCTGCACTATCCTGCACAATCATAATTCTCTTCAATACCTCCGTGAACGCTTTGAGTACTTTGTTCCGAGGGTTAAACCCTGTCGCACTGCCAATTCTCTTCTTCTTCGTACTCCATTTCATACTCCAGTCGTTATGATGGCTCCTTCTCTGTCACTGCAGTGCGTCTATGGAACTCTCTTCCACACTCCTTAAGTGACAGCCCTTCTCTGGATGTCTTCAAGAGGAAAAAAAATTAAAGATCCTTTCACAATGATATGGTACATATAGGTATGTATATATAGGATGACTGGTAATTAGTGTACGATACTTAAACACGTGATTGTGCTCATGATAACCAACAACTTTTACTATGAGAACAAACCTGAAATCGCGAAAAAAAATCAGCTGTTCAGCACATTTATGTTTGCCTAATGTACTAAACAGCTGATATTTTTTTCGCGATTTCGTCTTTGCTCCCATAGTAAAAATTGTTTGTTATCATGAGCACAATCACGTGTTTAAGTATCGTACACTAATTGCCAGTCACCCTATATATATATATATATATATTATATAAGTATGTATTTATATATGTATGTTTATTTTATTCATATTGTAGGGGGCAGAGGATGTAAATAATTACACAACACAATGGTCACGCTTGAAAGGCCTCAGCCAATTTATTTAACACGTATAAAAATACAGACTTCACATAACACGTGTAAATATCGAGTCCTTTACGTACATACGCGTGACGCTAACTCACAAAATAGTTCACAGTTACTTTACAATACTTCACTGACTCTAATACGTTAGATAACTTAGGAAATCTGGAAATCTAGGGCCGCTCCAGGAGCGTAGGGTGCCAAGACAAACTGTCGCAGTGACGCTTCGAGTCGAACTGCAGAGAGAGAACGTCGTCTTCAACGAAAGTGCAGCTTAAGTACTTTTTCAGCCGGTCGCAAGTCGTGGGAGAGAGTCCCTTTTCCTCTAGTCTATTTCCTAATCCTGTTGAGGCCGGCTGACGTTCACCTCCCGACCCCCCGCATACGGCAAGCACACCATTGGTCATCAATAGTGGCGTGATTTTCCCCGTTGTAATCTACCAATAGAAACCCAGATTATTCTTAACGGTTTTTCTGTACTATTTACTTCTAAGAACCGCATTATGTACTTCTAAGAACTCAGTACATAGCCTTATATACTATCCCAGTAGCTGATTGGACAATAGTCTGGCCTCTGATAGGCTTGCTCTCTATTATGTACAGCGCCTATGTACATACATTACGCGTCTGTGAATGACGTAATGTTGCTTATATTTAGTGATTCTAAATTACATGCTCGTGTCCGTAACAGCCTCCCCCCGGCGTAGCAACGCGAGCCTAACTTCCATCGGCCAGGACAACGAGCCTTCTAACTGGGCGTCTGAAAACGCCTCCACGCGTCTGTACCTCAGCGCTGCGTATGACACCATCAGGTCCCTGTATGGTGCGCACTATCCTCCCATATGGCCATACATTTCGCGGCAGTTGACCATCCGCAATGACTACTATATTCCCCGGTGCGAGTTGCGTGCGTGAATCTCGGACGTCGCCGCGCGGTGTCAACGTTGGTAGGTATTCGTTTATCCAACGAGTCCAGAACTTGTCCGCTAGCGCCTGTGTTGCGCGCCATGTCTTTCGATCGGCGACGTCGCACTGCCCTGCGGTTGGCAGTCCAGTAGCCGAGCCTAATAAGAAGTGGTTCGGCGTGAGCGCCTCCTCGTCGCCAGGTTCAACACTTACGTGTGTGAGGGGTCGCGAATTGACGGTGTGCTCGATCTCGATTAGCAACGTGGAAAGTACCTCCTCCTTTGGTGCGCGTTCCTTCAACACGGCCGACAACGCCGACTTTACACTTCTTATTAGTCGTTCCCACGCGCCGCCCTGATTTGGGGCCCCGGGGTCAATGAACCGCCATTCCATATCTTGCTTAATTGCGAATTCATTGAGGTCATTCGCCCACTGCTTATATGCCTGTTGGATTTCAACATCGGCTCCTCGAAAATTAGTCCCGTTATCGGACATCATAGTTTTAGGCCATCCGCGCCTAGCCGCCATTCTTCTTAGCGCTAATATAGCTGAATCGATGTTCAAACTTGGCAACAACTCTATATGTATTGCTCGCGTGACAAGACAGGTGAACAACATACCCCATCGTTTTTCATGCCGTCTTCCTATTGTGACTGTCATTGGGCCGAAACAGTCTACTCCGCAACGGGTGAACGACCGCAGGTGGGTGTCCAATCGTTCAATAGGTAAGTTCCCTTTGACGGGCCGTATTGGCGGCTTCCTTCGTCGCTTACATGTCACGCAATCTCTTATCAGTGCGCGCACTGTCGGTCGAACCTTTAAAATCCAAAAGCGTTCCCTCGCTTTGTTCACTATATATTCACGTCCCGCGTGATGATCCCGTTCGTGAATCTGACGTAAATATAGTGACGTCATCGGATGTTTGCCTTCCAAGATGGGTGGGCACTTCCTATCTTGAGAAACGTTCGCGGCATTTATGCGACCGTTTAAACGAATGACGTCGTCTTGAAAAATCGGGTCCAATCGGTAGAGTCGACTGGTCCTGTCTACTCTCCTACCTACAGCGAGTCGCGCTATTTCCGCTGGAAAACACTCTCTCTGAGCCTCCCTTATCAGTAGCAGCTCGGCCTCCTGCTTGTGACGCAACGTCAACTGGGTAGCGCGTTTGCGGCATTTGTCGACGAACAGCAGGACATACGCAGTCGTTCGTAGTAATCGTTCGTAGGACGAAAAACGAGTCGTGTCGACGAGGCTGGTGATGCGCGCTATGTGCGCGACGATCTCATCACCCCCCTCTCCCTGCGCGATCTCCGTTGGCCAGATGTGTTCTGGTCCGCCCAGGAAGAGGGGACCAGTGGACCATCTGCTGTCGCTTTCCAGTTGTATCATTTCGGGCCGAGTTGCGTCATCGGCTACTTTACTCGCGTACCCTTTTTCCTTGAGGTCATTGACCTGTGACACGTGTGCTTTTTTGAAGTCAGCTGACTTATCCATTTTCCTTTCAATGGTGTCGAGTCTACGAAAGGTCATATCGTGACTCGGTGGTAGGTGTGGCTCATCACTCCGCCACGGCAATCCTACCTCATGGTGACCGTTGACCAGCCGAGCAGTCTTCGTGAAAATATCCTGCGCCCGTTCGTCTGCCAGCACTGTTCTCGGCTGGTAAACTATCCCCTGAGCGTCGATCGAGATATGCGATGTGGTGAGGTCCTTTAACTCTTCGCAATCCTTGGATATTTCCTGTGGGTGCATGTGCAATGCTGTCCCGCTACTCGCCTCGAATTCAGTTACGCGCCGTGGTACCGTTCCGTGGACCACCCATCCTAGCTGCGTAAGTGAAGCGGCTGGCTCGTTCTGCCGTCCCGTGAGCAAAGTTCGCGACACTATCAAATGCCAATTATCGGCGCCTATCAATAGGCGTGGCTTCGCATTCTCGTAACACACGTCACGTGCAGGTATACGTTTCATGTGCTCGCAGCGTAGATAGCTCGCTTTCACGGTCTGACCGGTTATATTTAAGCGTTTAACAGTACGCGCGCGTATGTTAAAACACTCTGAGCGTTTTCCCTTGATTCCTATTTCCACGCAACGACTGTCGTTCTCTTGTCGCGTGGCCGTAATCCCGTGGACGCGTAACGCTCGCTTAGTTCCTTTCGCGCCCATTTCGTTAGCTATCTCTTCGTCGAGTAGCGTAACAGTGGAGCCCTCGTCCAGTAACGCATGCGTCTCTATTTCCTTACCGTTAGGCCCCCGCAACGTTACTGGGCACACTTTGAGTAACACCGCGCTCATTTCGCTGCCGGCATGGGCAGATGCGGTGGTCGCCGATTCTTCCCTCACGCTCCTGGTCCCACAGTTGGTGGAGGCGCTAGCCGCGTCCGACGTTCGGTCGGCGGTGTGGAGTAGCCTATGGTGCGATCTACGACATTCCTGCTCTCCGCACTTCCTCGCGGTACACTTGAATCGACGATGTTTACTCGCCAGACATTTGAAACATGCTCCAGTTTCCTTGGCCCATTCCCATCTTTGTTGGACCGTCATGTCACCAAGTTTCTTGCAGCTTGGCGTGGCATGTCCCTCGCCACAGCACAAGCACGTCTTCTTAGCCCTCTCTCTCTCGTCCTCGCCAGGTCGCTCGGCGGCGGCGTACGTTGCGGGTACGCGCGCTTTATTCCTTCTAATGACCGCTTGTGCTCTGGCGGGAGCTTGCTGACGCGTCGCTTCCTTTGACGTCGTAGTCACGGTCGACGAGTACGCGTATCTTACGGCCCGATCAGCTTCCCTCATTAGGTAGCGCGACAGCGTAACGATCTCTGCTTCCACGCGACTACCATGCTCTTGGGCGTAATCACACCAACGCGCGCGCATGTGTGGGCTGAGCTTCTCTACCACGTGTCTGGACAGCATTGGGTTTTGTAGGTACCCCCTATCATCCAGACACGATAGCACGCTGACGATGTTCTGCAGCTTTATCGCGAACGCGTTGAGTTCAGCGGCCGTCGTACCGAGTCGCGGTAACTTTCTTAACTCGTCGAGCGACTTGTCGATTATAATCTCGGGACGTCCGTAACACTGTTCGAGTGTATGCATTATCACGGCGGGGTCAGCAGCGGTGCAAAGTAGCGCGGACACGGTCTCTCTCGCTTCACCTTTCAGGCTGTTGCGTAGGCGCGCTAAGTTCTCTCCTCGTGAGAATCCATACTCTCGTGTCGAGTCTCGCATTGCTGACTTGAACAGCAACCACTCGTGCGGCGCTCCCGTGAAAATTGGCAACTCTATCGCTTGACGCGGCGGCGGTCGATAACGTGTCATCCTATTTAACGCGTCGGCTAGCTTATCGATATCTCGGGATCGAGATCGAGATCTATGTCGCGACCTAGGCGGTGACCGCGACCTAGGTTCGCGGGGCTCCTTATTCTCTACGCGGGGCGGCTCCTCTCTCGGAAAGTACGCGTGTTCTCGCTCCTCATACTGTGGCGTACGCGGCCTCGTAAATTCCTGCCTACCCCGGGCGCGCTCGGCTTCCTCCCCCCGTATGTGAACCGGGGCGGGTGCGCGTATCGCTGACGACGTTTGATCCGGCGGAGTCAGCGATGGTAATTCCTCGTCCCCCGTAGGCTGCGCGTATTGCAGCCAATTATCGATTCGATTATCGGTGTCCGCGACGTCCTGGGCTATATCACTATCTCGATCTGTTTCCTCGCGAATGGTAGCTACATCTATCGCTAATCTCTTCTTAACCAGCTCGGCTTCGAGTTGCAATTCCTGGCGGCGTATCGCGGCGAGGCGCTCCTCAGCATGTAATTCTGCTTGCCTAATGCGCAGTACAGCACTAGCGGTGGATTGGCGCGATCGTACGGATTGGACGGGCGACCTACTATTTATCCTATCAACGGCGGGCGCGGGCGCTGGGATGGCGGTCGCGGCGGCGGTTGACGTTATAGCATCCATCGTAATGTTCTCGGCTGTCGGCGCGTTCGTAGGCACTGTTGCAGGAACTGGTACAGACGCGGGAATCGTAACGCGGGGGTTAGCGCGTGATAATACTGTCGCGCGGGACGACGGTGACGCGGGGGGGTCTTCAAACACGCGGGCTTGCGTATCTTCGTTCTTCTGGCTTCTTGTAGTCGGCATCCTTCCTCCTCGTTTGGCACCCTAGCTCTATCAAAGCCCTAGCGGCCCTATCAGACCTACCGGAGGGCCCTATGAGAGGGATACGCTCCGGCAGGGATGGAAAATGTGCAGGAAATGGAAAGGTGGGGACTACCCTGCAGAGAACTACACGCGCTACGAGGTGCTCAGCAACCGGTGGGAACGACCGGTTGCCTCGGCAGTGCCTACAGTCCGGCCCTCGCAACGTGCGCAGCCTTACAGGCGCAGTAGTGCTGTTCAACCACGTTTGGTTGGCGACACCGCACAATATGTCGCACCGCCTTGAAACGGCGTTAACTCAGGCACGCACCTTTGACACCGTTAGGTGGCACGTACCTGAGCCGCGGTCCACCCGCTTAAAAGGTTCTTGACGCGACGGCGTAAAGGACCCGTGGATCCCTCTCTGCAGCTCGACACGACGGCTTGACACGATGACTTGACACGACGGCTCGACACGACGCTGGCGGCTCGAAGTTCCCGACGTGGCGACAATCCTAAGCACCTACTGGGTCGGACTTGCTGCGTTCCTGTGTTCCTTTTCAATCTTCAGAATAGGTATTCTTCGTAACGTGACTTGCTGCGTTCCTTTTCCCACTTGAAGTATTCCTTTTCTTTCTTGAAAGCTTTCCTCTTCTTTCTTGAAAATAGGTTTCTTCGAAACGTAACTTGCCGCGTTCCTATTCTTACTTGCAGCGTTCCTGTTCGAGCTTGAAGCGTTCCCTTCTTCAATCTTCGACACCCAACTGTATTTCTTCACGTCTCCCCAAAGACGCACAATAAGCCGCTCGATATTCCTTACCAAAGGACCAATATCCGGCTCTCGAAGGACCAAAGTTCCTCTGTAGGGGGCAGAGGATGTAAATAATTACACAACACAATGGTCACGCTTGAAAGGCCTCAGCCAATTTATTTAACACGTATAAAAATACAGACTTCACATAACACGTGTAAATATCGAGTCCTTTACGTACATACGCGTGACGCTAACTCACAAAATAGTTCACAGTTACTTTACAATACTTCACTGACTCTAATACGTTAGATAACTTAGGAAATCTGGAAATCTAGGGCCGCTCCAGGAGCGTAGGGTGCCAAGACAAACTGTCGCAGTGACGCTTCGAGTCGAACTGCAGAGAGAGAACGTCGTCTTCAACGAAAGTGCAGCTTAAGTACTTTTTCAGCCGGTCGCAAGTCGTGGGAGAGAGTCCCTTTTCCTCTAGTCTATTTCCTAATCCTGTTGAGGCCGGCTGACGTTCACCTCCCGACCCCCCGCATAC
This sequence comes from Mythimna impura, assembly GCA_905147345.3. Taxonomy (NCBI): domain Eukaryota; kingdom Metazoa; phylum Arthropoda; class Insecta; order Lepidoptera; family Noctuidae; genus Mythimna; species Mythimna impura. Next base: position 27,306,267 of record LR990351.1, on the reverse strand, counting down.
GGCAAGCACACCATTGGTCATCAATAGTGGCGTGATTTTCCCCGTTGTAATCTACCAATAGAAACCCAGATTATTCTTAACGGTTTTTCTGTACTATTTACTTCTAAGAACCGCATTATGTACTTCTAAGAACTCAGTACATAGCCTTATATACTATCCCAGTAGCTGATTGGACAATAGTCTGGCCTCTGATAGGCTTGCTCTCTATTATGTACAGCGCCTATGTACATACATTACGCGTCTGTGAATGACGTAATGTTGCTTATATTTAGTGATTCTAAATTACATGCTCGTGTCCGTAACACATATTGTTTATAATTTTAAAATTGTGAACTGGATATTACCCTCTACTATGATCTCTCTCTATCTCTCAATGGTTTGCTGGAAGAAAACTCAACTTGAGTTAGGCTCGCCTATGTACATCAACTTTGATATCCACATATTTTGTAACATATCATGGTGCAGTTACAATAAAGAATAAATTAAGGAAAATATGTAACGCCTGAAAAAATATACTAGCAATGCTTCTAGAGTTATCTTCGTTCGGTTACAGTTTAAAGACCTGGTTCTTTTTGCTATTGATTCCTCGTATTGTCGTCTAACATATTACCTAGGTTTCATTTCTGGCGAAAAGAAAAAAGTAAATCATACCAATAGTTTGCATTAGCTTTTATGCATCCTCTAAAAAATTATAACAACATGAACTTTTTTCAAAAAATGATTTTACTGAATAAAAACTTTTCTCTGTCAACCAATCCCGTAAAACACAACATCATTTGTTATGTAGAAATTCGGAAATATGTTTGGGTAAGATATTGTAAATAAATCTATATAGGTATATATAAAAGCGAAATACCACTCACTGATTAATCACAAAATCTCAAAAACTGTAACACCTACAAACTTAAAATTTGGCAGGTAGGTTCCATATAGGGTGTAGACATTCGTTAAAAACGGATTTTCCGAAACCGACTTTCACGCGGGCGATGCCGCGGCAGAAGTTGTGCCATATATGCACAATTACGTCTAAACAGTTCTAATTTAGGGACCGGCATTTTGAGGGGTAACCACGTTAACAACCGCTTAGGTACTTTTATTATCATTAGCTTCGAAAAGGACTGGATAACCCTTAACTTTGGCGACTTCGTAGATGTAAAGACTAGGGACAGTTAATAGCTTTTTGATTTGAAAATCGGTTTACAGGAATCATACCATAAATTGCACGAATACATTTTTTCTGCGCTATAAAATCCCTGTTTACCTCTGAAGAGTTAGCCCAGACTACAATGCCATAACGAATGAGAGAACAAACATAAGCATGATACACCATTATAGATGCTTCTCACGTTTACGTCTTTAACTTTTCGAAGAGCAAAAACGAATTTATTAATTTTCTTGCAAATACTGTCAATATGATCGTTCCATGTGAGATGTGCGTCTAAAGTTATACCGAGAACTTTGTATTTGTTAACTTTATTATGGTTACAGTAGGAGCGAAACAGTAACCAAAGACGCGAGAGTAACCGCGGGGGACAGCTAGTTTAGTATAATACTAAGCCTGCTTGTCTGTTTGTCTGCAGCAAGCCAATTTTAAACTGTAATGGCAAAAAATATAACTTTTCAGCTTGAAAGAAGTGCTGAGATTTTGTCATTCGAGAAAATCTCTTATTCCCTTTAGCTCGTTTACCTGTCTTTTCTTTGAAGTTGGTTTTTTATTTAAACTCGGAATTCTGGACCGTTTTAGGTGTGCTAGTGCGGTGCATGGCTCCCATCGTCGACCGCATCGTAGCAGATTAGATAGTGGTCAGACGCAAGTTTATCAATATTATGAATGACCTACATGGTTATACCTGTGTATTTCATCCCTTGGCCTATCCCAGAGGAATCGTACAGGTCCAGGTCGATACTTACTTCAGTAGTGGTACTGAGCCAAATAGTAGCACTATGAATGTACTCGTATTTTCAAATCGGAAAAGTGCTGCCTGATATTTCGGCCTCATCATCATCATCATCATTTCAGCCGAAAGACGTCCACTGCTGGACATAGGCTTCCCCCAAGTGTCGCCACAATGAACGGTCCTGTGCGTCTCGCATCCATCGGACTATTTCGGCCTAGGAACAAATAATTTTACTTCTTGATGATATTGTTTTATACTTGGAAATTATTCCAAGGTTACTCCCGGAATAAAAAGTATCTTATGTCGTATTCCAGGACATGGTGTACCTATGTGCCAAATTTTATCCAAAATGCACATACACACCATTGGATACATACTTTATAATACATTATAACACAATTCATTTAAAAAAACTTTTACAAAAAAAAAAATACAACCGACTTCAATGTAAAAAAGAAAACACTGAAAAGGGCAAAATAATTTTTAATTTCGGTAGTCGGTGTTTTTATAATAGTTTTGTCTCTTCGTTATTTAACAGTCAGTTTTCTGTGTGTATTTTTTTTAAGTTTTTTATTTTACACTTTTTAGTATACCAAACCCCTCAGAAACTAAAATACCTTATAGCCAGAATACATCTCATGACAATTCTAATAATCCCAAACACGATTAGATTACATTAATTTATTACAGAGTTCCGGTGCCTAACTTCAGGCTTCATCATCAGATCAGTTCGATATATTCCCCCTCTTCTTTCAGTCAGTCATCGACTACACGTATAAACAAAGCAATTTTACTTGTTACGACGGTTCTGCTGTGATCCTATGAGGAGTTCTGTTCCATATCTTCAAAGTTCATGATCAGATCATAAAAATATTTCTATGGGACCAACTCGGAACCATAATCTTTCAATCAAATTTTTTTTTTTTATATTCGGTCCACAATTGACCGAGAAATCGGTGAAAATACATTAAACTAAAGTGGCAATGGGCAGGGCACATTGCTCGCAGAACAGATGGCCGTTGGGGCCGAAAGGTTCTGGAATGACGACCACGTACCGGAAGACGTAGCGTTGGAAGGCCTCCTACAAGGTGGACCGATGACTTGGTAACGGTTGCGGGAGTCCGATGGATGCGAGACGCACAGGACCGTTCATTGTCGCGACACTTGGGGGAGGGCTATGTCCAGCAGTGGACGTCTTTCGGCTGAAATGATGATGATGATAATGACATTAAAAAAAAATACTTTCAGCCGAACATAGAACCTCCTTTTAGAAGTCGGTTAAAAGTAGTAGTGCTCTAGGTAACTTCGACCTGGAATTGTGGTAATTGGAAATCACGGTGCCGGCGGTGGTATATTGAAGCTCGAAGTTACTGTGGTATTTATACAAGGTATAAGGTACTTATTAAATTGATTGAACGAACACGTTCGCTTGCCAGCTAGATTAATTAAACTTGATACAAGTGTTATGTGATCCGGCTTTATATGAATCCGATGCAGTTAATTGGAATATTATTGTTTTATGGAGCAAGGTAGGTAATTAATTTGCCTGTGCAGTGAACCTGTCACTGTGATTTTTTTGTCAATCTTGTACCAAGTGTGATGTTCACCAAGTCTTTGAATCGATTGAAGTGAATATACCTTAGGTTCTCAGATTTTTTTTGATCTTTATTCTGCTGAAAAGTAAATTTTCCAAATATTGTTAAGCGTTCGAATGTTTACGTAGGTAGTGGATAGATTCCAACTGGTAGGTTTTCCAGATTTTATACATTTTACCAGGCTGATTCTGATAAAATTGTTCCGTAAACTAGCTTTAAATTTTTTTTTGTTAGTCTACATTGTGTCCCACTTCTTTGCAAAGGCAAAGGAAAGAGGGGTTTCCCCCCACCCCCACCCCCACCCCGCCTTCTCTTTCTAAACTACTTTGTTTTGGGCGATCTCTGCCCAAGTTTGCCCCGCGAACATTATCTGATCGTCATATCACCTTCGCTGCGGTGTGTGACGTGGTGAATGACGATCGTCGCCCATATCTGTCCAAATGACTCTTTAAAAAAAACTCATTGACGTATGCGTGATAGCTGTCCTGACCTTCGGTGTCACTTACTGAACAACAAAAGTCTAAACTCAAGATTTATCAACGGGCAACGGAGCATAATAGGTGTTAGGCGAATAAATCGCTTTAGAAACACCACTCTCTTTTTTTCAGGTAGCAAAACATCAAATAACTTCTCCTGCTGTGACTGGAACGGGAGGGAGTGTCAGACTGATTAAAGCCCACTTGTGTTCCTTCAGTTACTTTTTGAGTTCCAGGGCCGTGGTAATTCTTGCGAACATTTCCGTAAAAAATCACCACCTGGCGTTTCATTACTCAAGTAGCAGATGTTGGGGAAAACAGCCAGGCTGAAGTGGAAGTGGACTAGCCACGTTACACAAATTCAGGTCATTAAACACACCCTGCGTCTCCACTGACGCGGAGTTAGGCTGAGTGAAGAGGAGCAGACCGTGAATTGGCTAATCACAGTGCTCGAAAACTCCACTCCGCATCAATGGAAACAGTGTAAGTGGAGCTGAGCGGACAAAAGCAGGCAGAGTGGAGTCGAGGGTAGCTCAACTCCACTCTGCCTCGCTCCGCTTCAATGGAAACACTTTTTACTGCTCTTCTCCGATCCACTCCACCCAGCTTGAAAAAATGGTCAATTAGAATCTCGGAAAAGAAAAAAGACGAACTAATAACCAGCCGTTCCTTTATGCAAAGTGGTCCTTATTAATAAGCACACCATTGACTCCTACGACTCGAATAGTTTCTCACACCCGCGCACTCGCGAACCCTATCACTTATGCAGATCGCAACGTTTATTCCAACTAGCCACACTTGGGCCAGTGGTTCCGTTCCCAAAATTTGGTTCTGCTAATTTCTAAGGACGGAATTCACTAATTATAAAATTAATCGCGTTTTAACGTTTGGCTCGCATAGTCGCGTTTAGCCGCTGTCACTAGTGTCACTTGTAAAAATACAACAAAAGAAAAATACAGACAAGTGACACTAGTGACAGCGGCTAAACGTGATTATGCGAGTCCAACGTTAAAACGCGATTAGTTTTATTGGTGAATTCCGCCCTTAGATCTGCATTCTCACCACGATGACTGGTTTGAGTTAGCACAAGAAAAGACGATTGGAAAGTTTTGGGGCAAGCCTTTGCCAAGCATTGTGACATTTCTTTTAAGCTTAACATAGTCTGCATGTCCGTTAAAAACAGTAATCTAAATTGTTCCAATTTGGATTGAGCTCAAGGATCAAACCATTAACTTTTTTAAGCTTAACATAATGTGCATGTCCCTTAACAAAAGTAATGTAAATTGTTCCAATTTGGACTTGCCATGGTGTTTCTGCCAATACTGCTAGTAACTACAGCTTGATCAGTAACAGTAATATATTTATTTGGCATAAGTATCTAGTGTACATATATTACCAACAGACTTTCTCTTGTAAAATCTAGTGGCTCAGGTGCTTGTGTTTAGACAAGACGCCGATCTGAAAATAGTTAGGAAATTGCTTGGTAGATCATCATCATCATCTTCCGGCCCTTGTCCCTTGTTACTTGGGGTCGGCGCAACATTTTCTTTCATTTCATCCTGTCTACCGTCACACTAACTCCCTTTTCTTTATTCACTTTCAAACTGCCCCTAATAATATATTCATTTCTCGCATTATGCATTTTTGCCACTCCACATATCCATATCAAAATTCTCATCTAATTCTCCGCTACGTGATTTTTTTAAATCCGTCTTTTTCACAGCTGACATCATCACATCACTGACTTGTAAATTTTACCCTTTATCGTGAGGGGCATCCTTGGGTAGATAATGGGGTCCAGTTATGTTTGAAGCATAGTTATAGTACGCCTGTTCAATAACGAAGAAACATTTCTTTAAGCCAGTACAATACCTGAAACCTAACACACCCATATTTTCACACCGACACACTCTAAGTCTTCCACCTCGCCAAACCCATCAGACATGCAGATGGCAACATTTTACACTAACTCGCGAAACACTGGGGCCAAGCTTCCGTTCTTAATATTTTGTACTGGTACATTTGTATGCAGTGCCTGCTGCTTCCTTCGAGGCACGCATCGTGAATTTATTTGCTTTGTGACGTATGAACGGTCTTTTATTCTTTATATTTACTTTGAAGCGGTCTGTAAGTATTCAAGATACTGCAATTAGTTTTTACCAATTTTTTTTTTTATTTATTCTTGAATAGGTTCGCGCTTGACCACTATCTCACCTGATGGAAAGCGAAGATGCAGTCGACGATGGAGCGCGCTTACCTAGAAGTAACCTAATCACTCTTGACTTAAAGATTCCCGGGTTGTAGCCATCAGGAAAAACTTGATTCCGGCAAGGAATTCCACTCCTTAGCTGTACGCACTATGAATGTGTTCCCAAAACGTTTCGTGCGTATGTGGTGGGTGGTTTTTCGTCTATCTTTACAAAAATCAAATTCAATCTATTTCAAGTAACAATAGTTTCATTTTAGGCACTAACATCATAAACCTACTATTCCAATTACAAAAAAAAAAAAACAGAATTTAAATTACATTTCAAATAAACTAAATAACATCTCAAATAAATTGAATTACATAAAACTGAAATTACAAAGTCTACTAACTCCAGTACTCTATTCAGTTTTCTTTGCCCCTCTTTTTTCTAACTTAATATCCCGGATTTTTATCTCCAATAAAATGTTGCAACGTTTTAGTTTTCTCTAAATAAATATCTGTATTGAACTGGTCTCCTGGTACATCTGATGTGTATGACAGCTATAATAATACGAGCATTTTACTGCAAGTCCTCTAGTGTAGTAGCGAAACCATCTTAAATATGTATTAGAAGAGAAGAACTACACTTAACTTTATTAACTTAAATCGTGCTTAAATACACAATAAGCATATCTAACTATTGTCTACGACCACAGGTCCGCGGCTTCCAATCCTAATTAAGATAAGCGAGAAAAGCTCCCAGCTTTTCTTTCATTCAGATAAATTAACTACAACAAAGAAATCTCTGATTACCCTCTCCACAATAATTTTTCTTTTTATTGCGGGTACTTGTGAAATTAACCAACAGTATTGGATTGTTTGCTAATTTATACTTGAATTGACGCTTTGTGGTTTTCCTGGCATACATTAAAATGATTCTCATGATTCATTACGTCACGGACTGTTATAATTTTGTTTTGTTTCTTTGAAACTTTTCTGCTTAGAAATTAAGCTGATCAAGTCAGATTTGATTTAGTCAGCCGTCAAAGCTTTTATGGTAAGACAATCCTAATTTCTGCTTTAATTATGTTATACATCCAAATTATATGTCATACTTCTACTACCATATAATGCATCCCTGTTTTTTTTTTTCGAAGTCACAGGGCATGTCAGACCTTTTCTGACTAAACCCACATGTGTCCTTCAGTTACCCCTTACGTTCTAGGACCACGGTTTTCCTTTCAGAAATTCCTCGTGGGCTGTCTGTTTTGGTACTAGCCTGTTTTATTCAGGCTCATAGACATGCTAAATTATTTATTTGCTAAAAGGAGTAGATTAGGTGAGAGAAAGTACACCTCTCTTCATCAGAATTTTCATATCTGTACTTAGTGGTGGATAATCAATATTTCACAGCATCATCTTTCATTAGCCGACTTCGCCCAGTTCTGGGTGAGGTTCCCACTGCTGGGACTCAGGCATCCTTTCTAGGAGAGGGAAAGGGCCGTAATCCACCACGCGGGCCCATTGCGGGTTGGTGAATGTCACATGTCTTCGAATTTTTGATTCTAGGACATGCCGGTTTCCTCACGATGTTTTCCTTCACCGTTTTGAGAGCAGTGGTGATGAAATAAATAACACAAAGTTATGCGCCTGGCTGGGTTTGAACCCGCGACCTACAAACTCGTAAGTCGGGGCCGTTACCATTCTGTTTGCAAAGAGTTTAATCCTGGTGCGTATTCAAACATTAGTCAGTCCTATTCTAGGAGCAAATTTTAACACTGAATCATGGCGTGATTCGCCCTAAGTTCCTAATCAAATGTCGGCCTAGCCTTCCCAACTGTGTCTGGATCGGCTGGCAACTGAATATTAGTATATAACATGGAGCTACTGTCGGACTTCCACAACCCAGATCAGTCACACACAAATCAGTCATCATCAGACTGCTGTTAGATTCCCTGGCAGATTTCCGGCCACCGTAGGCGCGGGCTTGCGGACAGCGAACAGCGGGTAGTCCGCCGCCCGATCGTCCGGTAATCGTCCGGACCGAGCCCAAGTCGTCGACTGCGCGTAGTGTTCCACGAGCGCCTCAAGGAGATGTCAGCAACCGTAGGGGTCCAGCAGGGTCGAAGCCTACTGGAGCCATGGGCGATGCGAAAGATATCCCCGGGGCCCTGGAAAAATGGCAAAGAAGGAACAGGAGTGGGTTTTTAGTCAGTAAAAGTCTGACACTATCTCTCGCTCCGCCCAAGAGCGGGGGATGTCATTAAATGATTTTACCACGCGAAAAAAAAAAAGTAATGTATGTAATTGTCCCAATCAAAATTATGAGATAATAATATAGTCAACTTTTTTTTTATAGCCTATTGTGTGTCCCACTGCTGGGCTAAGGCCTCTCCTTTCTCTTTCCAAACGTCTCTGTCTACGGCGATCTCAGGCCAAGTTTACCATACAAACATTATCAGATCGTCACACTACCTTCGCCGTGGTCGACTTTTTACATGACTAGCTTTTGCCTGCGGCTTCACCCGCGTACTTAAAATATAGCCTATGTTACTCAGGAATTAAGCAGCTTACTATCGGTGAAAAAATTTTAGCAATCGGACCACTACTTCCAGAGACAAACTCATTTCCTCAAACAAAAAAACTTTACCTCTTTATAATATTAGTGTAGATAATCTTCATAAATCAAGGAAGTCAACATAGCACAACATATTTCAGAAAGAATTCGCTTCACAATAAAAAGTGGCAGATAATGCTCTACAAAGCCAAACTATTTCTAAATTTCTTTATACTATGCGGTCATGAGCTGAACCTTGGATTTATTGATCGGAAACAAAATCCCGTTCACGTGGATGCTGCATCTGACGGCCTCACGTGTACCTTTTAGGGGTTTGGGGGGGAACGCTGCGGTCAGACGGGAGGGGTGGTAAATCCCAATAGGGAAACGGGCAACTTATAAACAGCGCATGGTAAAATTGCTGATATTTTGAAAGAATCAAAGTTAGTAATGAACTCCTTGGCTGAGAAAAGCTCTTGAATGGAGCAATCAAAATCATTTCAGTCATTACAGTACCGTAATTAGACTTTTCCCTGTTAAAAAACACAGAAAAGTTACTAAATGCTACGTTAATGAAAAATGGACCTTGTTGATGAATATATGAGCAACACAAGACCCAGAAGAGTGATAGAGCATATCCGGACGGTTATATTGACGTGATAACAAAGTAAGTTTAATGGAAGCGCCCAGTAACAGCCCTCTAAGCGAAACAACGCCCACCCCGCGTTTATACCCCCATTCAAGTTCACTGCGACCGCGCCTCATCCCTAGTGTTTCCCTAGAGTTTATGACCCAAACTAATTTCCACTTTATGCTTTCACTATAAGCCTGATTATTGTACGTGCGCCGCAACTTCTTGCGACGTTTTAAAAATGATCGGCACTTGTTTGTTGAATAAAAACAGTACGTTGGAATTACGACCTTATGTGACTAGATTGGAGGTGGAAAGTAGTTGGTCTGTCGCGCGCACTTACGCAGCCTCCCCTAGGGTTGACACGGTCGATCCTTGCAGTCGCGTCGCCGGCTCGGTCCGGACGTGTCCCGGCGCTCAACACTTTTATTTTCATAATTAAATAACAGTAACAAAACAATCCACTCTTTCCTTCCCCGTGCAAGGAAACATGTTGGATTTATAATTAAACAAAATTATTTCGCGTTTTTAACTCGCGCAGTTAATTTCGTAGAGAAGCAATTTTTCTTTGTATTTTTTCGTGGTAGCGATGAAAACTTGATTAGTGAATTAAACTGACGTGGAAGTGATACGCAAAGGATGTGATGTGTTTTAGTGCTGAAAGAAAATATAATATATTGTTACAGTGACGTCGGTGGTGTTCGCGAATTTTCTGCAATTATATTCGAGCTTAGTTTAACAGGCTTAGTTCTTAGGGAAACAGTATTATTTTTTGATTGAGGAGCCTTTTACAAAGAGGTATTGTTTGGTGATTTTCATGTATTGGATATCGTCCTGTGTCCGCTTGTAGTTAGGAACGCATTATGTGACAATGCTTTTGTCTTTGTGAGACAAATACGCTTCGGTACTGCAAATGATTACAATAGTTTGCAGGATGACAATTTGATGCACTAAATTGATTGCATACAGTTCAATTGGCCTAGAACTGAACACAGTAAATAAATTCACTTCAAATCCTATTATGAAACGCTTGCAGTGAATCATTTTATAAATTGAAACACAAAATAGAGTCAAATTGCACCGTGAATAGACCGAGATTTAACCGTTAAACCAAGATTAAAGATATCAGTATAATAGATTTAGCTATGAAAGTTGGCGTTATAAATAGCTGACGTAATCACTGTCTACTGATATTGTCAAGAAATGACGTCATCAGGTTTATTTTGATAAATAGACGAATACCTAACGGTGAATATCGGCAAAGTCAATGCCTACCTACTTTTTGGAGTGAACAAATATTTGTTCTAGACATGCACTGAGGTTGTATAAACTGAGAATTTTTGTACAATGATGGAATTTGATACGACACGCGATGCTGCGATTAGATATAATATTACTTATATTACAGAACCTTGGGGTAATTTTTAAATTAACAAATGAGACATTGATCCTCTGTTTTAAATTATTACGACTACGAGTAGAGTAATTACATCAGAATAGATCAACATTCCATATGGTATTACATTCTACAATATTGGGACGGTAGGTACCTTGGAACGTTCGAACATAAACATTTTCAAACACCTGAATGGTTCCAAGTTTCTCAACAATCTAACTAGATAATCTGATAATTTTACTATTGGTAGTGGCGTTACATAACTCGTGCACGATGCAACCGGCAGCGGCACCCACCACTTTGTACGTCGGTTTCACCAAATTAAATTACTTATTATGTGTTTTCCTTTCCATATTCCGGCACATTAAGTGTTATCGTCACGCCCTTTTCACGTAGGTACAAATATAATTTAGTTATACCTCCACAAAATCTGTCAAAAGATGCAGTATTTATTGGCTACAATGATTCTGTAGGCGTTTAAACACATTTAGAATGAGTGGGAGGATGATATGTCTAAGCTTGAAAGCCTACCTACCTCTTGAGTCATAAAGGTCCAAGATGCCAGAAATTCTTAGCTGGTTTATCATGCACAACGTTTTCTTCACTCAATACAAACACGATTCATTCTTTATTGTTCAACAAATCAATCATGTTTAAACCTGCATGGTGCATTCAACCTATTATATTTTTTACTGAAAGAAAACAGGACTTCCGGGGGTAAGCGTCGATGCAACGATTTTTATTTCAGGACGAGAACAATCTATGGTTTCAATATTTTTATTAATTATTTAAAAGCAAGAAAGTTTTCCCCATATCTATTTTAACCACAATTACTTTGTTAATTTATTGACTCATCTTCATTAATATCCTTTATTACCAACAATAAACAGTAAACCACAAAAACTGCCATAAACGTCTTAACCTAATAAATAATGTTGCCATATAAAAAAAATAAGCTTGTTGAACATCGCACCACCAGGTTTGTCAATACGCGAATGTTTACCGACGCAATGCGCAAGTCTGCCGCCGACCCTGGCTAGGCGCCAGAATATCAGCTGATTTGGACTCCGGTAGCTCGGTGGAATTTTTATATTCATTGTGGTAGTTATTGGTAACCTATAAACTATAGACTGGTAGTGGCTGGCTTTGGATATACGCCTGGAATTTGAATAAGCGTTAGTGATTACGTCGGATTATGTCATTGGATGGTGAGCGGTGGCTCGGTGGAATTTTTATTACTATTGTAATAATGATTGGTTACTTATCCTACTTACTAATATTATAAACGCGAAAGTTTGTATGTATGGATGTTTATTACTCTATCACGCAAATTCGATGAAACTTGGTACATGGGTAGATGATGTCCTGGAATTCCAGGACATGATCTACCCATATGTCCTGGAATCACATAGGATACTTTTTATCTCGGGAGTATGTTCCCTTGAGATAATTTTTCACTATCACGCGGGCGAAGCCGCTGGTAGGAGCTAGTATACTTATAGCTAGCTTTTGCCCGCAGCTTCGCCCGCGTACATAAAATATAGCCTATGTCACTCAGGAATAAATCAGCTTTCTATCGGTGAAAAAATTTTAGCAATCGGACCAGTACGTTCAGAGATTATGTACCTTCTACAAATACAAAATAAAAAACACACACTTTACCTCTTTATAATATTAGTGTAGTTAATAAGTTTTGGTCTCACGCCTGAAATTTGAATAAGCGTAAGCTGTCTCATCTCTAGGGCGAATTTGAGTTTAATGAAAAACGAGCCAAGAGCATCATCGGCAATGATGCACGAATCGAAGCTTCAAAATCTTGAGCATCGAATCCAGAGTTGATAGCCTTTTAGTGACCTGGCATTATGCTGAACTGGACCTATTTGGCGCAGCCGTGAGACACACAATGTTGATGATTTTTTTAAGTTTAAGTATTTAAGTTTCTATATACCTAATTTTTATCTCATTGTGTGTACCTGTGTGCCAAATAAACGTGTTTTCTTTCTTTTCTTTCTTTCTATAGCAAACTGTCTCCTGTGTAGTATTTAATGGATACAAAATGGAGACGACGGTACAGCAATAAATGAAAATACTACTCATTATGAACAACTTTTACTATGGGACCCAAAACTGCCGAAAAGCATGGCAACATGGTGAGAAAACGAACGGGCATTGTGTGGCTTGATTTTACGATTTGATAAGGGGTTCATTGGTTCGTGCTCTATGGAATTTTTATATCCATTGTTTCGAGTCGATAGGAGACATATTACTGGTAAGCTTCAGAAATCGGTCTGGAATGTAAATAGCCATGTGCCTAGGGAATTATGTCAGATTTATATAACCTGATTTGGAGTCATCGGTAGTCGATGAACGTGTCTATGTTCAATACGGTGCCTTGAATGTGTAATAATGTAGCATAGTATCAGGTATGCCGTTTTGGATTCCTACGAGGGGGCGTTTTTAAGTTCGCGGAATCGGGGGTAAGACGTGGAAATAAAAATACAAGTTTATTTTTCCTTTTCAATATATTCACCTGCAACTCTAATACATTTTTCAGATCTTTCAATTAGCTTATGTATACCCTCGAAAAAAAATGTTTTTTCTTTGTCTGAAAAATAAGCTGAAACTGCTTCCTTCACTTCTTCATCGCTTGAGAACTTCTTCCCCCGAAGTTCTTTTTTCATTTTTGGAAAGAGATAATAATCACTGGGAGCCAGTTCAGGACTGTAGGGTGGATGAACCAAAATATCGAAGCCCACCTTATGCAGGGAAGCCAACGCAACACGGCTCTTGTGCACAGGCGCGTTGTCGTGCAGAAGGAGGACACCTTTGGTTAATTTTCCCCTTATTTTTGCCTTGATTGCTTCCTTTAATCGCTCTAAGATTGAAGCGTAGTATTCTCCGGTTATGGAGACACCTTTATCTTTATAATCTATCAACAAGATTCCTTCTGAGTCATGATTTTTCCCGCCGACTGTGACACCTTAAATTTCTTTGGTGGTGGGGTGCCTTTTTTGTGCCACTGCATAGAATCTTGTTTGGACTCAGGTTCATAATGATGAACCCAAGTTTCATCCCCAGTAACAATTCGAGTCAATATTCCATCCTGGTCTTCATTACAGAGGTCCAAAAACGCGCGAGAACACTCTACGCGCTGTTGTTTTTGAGGCGGCGTGAGCATTCTCGGCACCCACCTTGCACTGACTTTGGTCATGCCGTGATGATCGTGAAGAATTTTAAATATGGTTGTATCGGATACTCCAACCATTTCTGCGAGCTGTTTCTTCTTTAGTCTAGCATCTTCCAGTATAAATTTTTCCACTTTTTGAAGATTTCCGGAGTGGTCACCTCGATCGGCCGTCCTGGCCGAGGATCATCTTCAAGTGAGGCCCTGCCTTGCTTAAAAAGGGTATGCCACTTATAAACCATGGTTTTACCGGGGCAAGACTCCCCGTAAACGGATGACATCTCTTCTAGTATGGTTTGAACCGATTTACTTTGCTTGGTAAGGAACTTTATAACAGCCCGGTGCTCGATTTTCTCCATTTTTCACAATGTTCTTCCCAACTGAGTTGTTTGATCGACGATAATTCAAATAGTAATGGCCCGATTAAAACAAAACATTCTATTTATACTAATAATGAGCTACTTAACCAGTTACGACTAAGGAAATTACCCTCATTTATTAATTACCTACCCATTCCGCGAATATAAAAATGCACCCTCGTTTATGAACATATTTATTAAGATTTGGAGAACAAAATGTAAGGCACGGAATCTTCTGACTTGTGTCTGGTCTGGGCTACTGTCTGATAGTGGTATTTAGACTGTTGTATTTATATAGGGTGACTAGTAATTAGTATACGATACCTAAACACGTGATTGTGCTCATGATAACCAACAACTTTTACTATGGGAACAAACCTGAAATCGCGAAAAAAAATCAGCTGTTCAGTACATTTATGTTTGCCTAATGTAGGTACTAAACAGCTGATATTTTTTTCGCAAATTCGGCTTTGCTGTCATAATAAAAATTGTTTGTTATCATGAGCACAATCACGTGTTTAAGTATCGTACACTAATTGCCAGTCACCCTATATATGTTCTAAACTCACGGGAAAACTTTAATACCGTTAAGTACACCACCACCACAACCCTAAGGTCGACTGGTGGAAAATGCCTAAGGCATTAAGTCCGCCTTTGTACAGTGTTTAAATATTACTAGTGCATAAAGTTTTAATAAATAAATAAATAAGATTTGTATGACGTCAGATCTGTAGTTCGTATGCGGCATAGATTCCACTACAACATATTCTTAGAACGGATTTATAACGACTTTTGATCTTTAAATAATAAGAATAACGATAGTAATATTCCAGAACTTTCACACAACGCCATCTAGTCCCAAACTAAGCAGAGCTTGTTCTATGAGTATTAGACAACTGATAAACATACATATATATTTTTAAATACAATACATTTTACAGACTAGCTGACCCGGCGAACTTCGTACGGCCTGTTGTGTTAGCTAAACTGTCAAAGGATAACGCCATCTACTGGTATTACTATAATAGCATACTTAATTCATTTAAAATGACAGTTTAATTAGAGATGGCGTTGTATTCGATTTTTCTTTCTTTCCCTTGATTATCACAAATATTTCAAGACCAAAATTTGCCAAATCGATCCAGCCGTTCTCGAGTTTTAGCGAGACTTCCGAACACGAATATATATATACTAGCTGACCCGGCGAACTTCGTACCGCCTATCCTACTCTACCCAACTCTATCCTACTCTACCTTACTCTACCCTACTCTACCCTACTCTACCCTATTCTACCCTACTCTACCTACCATACTCTACCCTACTCTATCCAACTCTACCTACCCTACTCTACCCTACACTACCCTACTCAAAAAAAAAAAAAAAAATATCCTATGTTTTTCTCCTGGTTCTAAGCTACCTCCCCACCAACTTTCAGCCAAATCGGTTTAGCCGTTCTTGAGTTATAAATAGTGTAACTAACACGACTTTCTTTTATATCTATAGATATAAATAATATTGGAGATATCATAAAAGGTTTATTTTGCAATAATACAAATTCAGTGAATACTAACTCAACATATTTCAGAGCCAATGATTAGAAACTTATCACTGATTCATATCTTGACTTCTTTCTCCTTTCTCTGTAATCACTGAATCATTGCTTTCAAAACACAATTTACTGCATCGCAGTGCTTTCTACAAATAGTCGACACTATTTTACTAACCAATTTTAGCTACTCACCAATTTTCGTAATAGTCTTTAAAAAGAACGAAAGGCTGGATATTTGAGTGGTCTATGTTTCCTCATAAATCGTTTTCCCCCATCTATAAAAAAACCGGGCAAGTGCGAGTCGGACTCGCGCACTGAGGGTTCCGTATAAACTTACCTATGAAAACAGTTAAATTCCCGAATTAAGTTACGAAGATTTTTCCGAATCCCAAAAATAGTTTTTATTTCTGACGTAACTACAAATTTACAGTTTTCATATATTTTTTCCTATACTGGTGCTATGAGGGCTTGCTACAAACCAAATTTCAGGAAAGGTCAACGGGAAGTACCCTATGAATTTTGATTTCCTTGAGATTGTCGAAATACACATTTTTGCGACTTAAACAGCCGTATCTTTTTTTTTCGTTAACTCAGAAGTTTAATTATTTCGCTGCTTTTCAAGCGACTGCATACCTGAGTATATAGTTTTAATTTCAACTCGATATCTACACGCGTTCCTGAGATAAAGGGTCTTGACAGACAGACGGACAACAAAGTGATCCTATAAGGGTTCCGTTTTTTCCTTTTTAGGTACGGAACCCTAAAAAGTGTTCGTCAGTTTGTAGTTTTTAGTGCATCCGCAGTAATACTTTGCGTTTAATAACCATTAGTTCAAAGCCCCTTGCTGGGCGCGCCCGCCTTGTCGTAATTAAAAGTGCCTAATATCGTTATGATCGCCCTTTGTAACGGTAAAAGTTTTCTGTGTAGGAAACGAGATAGTCTTATTTATTATTATTACTTGCTGCTGCCAGCGGTTTCACCCGCGTAAAAGTAGGTTCCTGCATACAAACTTCCAACCCCCGTTTTACCCCCTTAAGGGTGGAGTTTCGTAAAATCCGTTCTTAGCGAATGTCTACAGCCTATAAGGAACCTACCTGCCAAATTTTAAGTTTGTAGGTGTTATAGTTTCTGAGATTTCGTGATTAATCAATGAGTGGTATTTCACTTTTATAATTATATAGATTACTAGCTTCTGCCAGCGGCTTCGCCCGCGTGAAAATAGGTTTCTCCATACAAACTTCCAACCCTTGTTTTACCCCCTTAGGGGTGAAGTTTCGTAAAATTCGTTCTTAGCTGATGTCTACACCCTATAAGGAACCTACCTGTCAAATTTTAAGTTACCAAACCTTGAAAGCCTTTTTCGTGAACTCAAGTTTGTCTCCCTTTTCACCAAACAATTTATAAAAAACTTTGCTAGTGTATAGAGGTAGAACTACATTGCGCACACATAGGCCACGTACGCTGAACTGGGCGCGTCGGTCTCCATACATTTTATATGGCAACTAGACTTGCAGAGCTACATTAGATCCACGCCACGCAACTCGCCGCTACGTATAAATCAGGCGTGGTTGACATGTGCGTCGGTCTAGTGTATTTCTCGCTTTAGTGATGATAATACGGCAAACCGCCATCAGTTTCCTGACAAAGCTTTTGGTCCATTTCATTTCAACTGTAGTCAAAAAACTAAACGAAACGATCCAGTAGGTTTCCACACAAGCTATTGAAAGATAAAAGATAAAGCGAAATGAGGTATCTAGTTATTCTATTTTCATATTATCTCCTAACCAAATGCAGATTAACGTAATACGTTCAGTTCGTACCTAATACATTCGTTTCATTTCGCTATCAGATAATACGAACTTTGTACGTTGTTGTATCATACAGATACCGTTTTTGTATAATTAAAAGGGAAAGGACTACGCTTTGAGTTTCCTTGTGTGATCACATCAGGAATTCCGCAGGAGAATCAAGGAAAGAAGAAGAAAGAAAGAAAAACAGTTTATTTGCACAAACATGACACATAACTTAAAAAATAATAATAATAACATATATATATAACAAATTATACAATAAAGTTAAATTATGCGACACATTCATGCAAAACGGCCAGCGCTCAGCAAAATGCTGGGGCTCATGTGCTGGACAGAGCCACAGCGCTGACTTTCAGCGCCAGCCGTCGTCGACGAGTCGTTGAACGGCTAGCAACATCTTATGAACTAAAAACAATAAACAAACTAAAGATAACATAATAATAAACCGACATAGCCCAAAGAATACTTGTGGCAGTGGGCAGGGCACATTGCTCGCAGAACAGATGGTCGATACTATGGCCGAAAGGAGTTCTGGAGCGGCGACGGCGTACCGGAAGACGTAGCGATGGAAGGCCTCCAACAAGGTGAACCAATAATATCTGGTGAGGGTCGCGAGAATTTGTTGGATGCGAGACGCACAGGACCGTTCGTTGTGGCGACACTTGCGGGAGGCCTATGTCCAACACTGGACGTCTTTCGGCTGAAACGATTGTGATGATAATTAAAAACGTCAAGCACATCAATGATTGCTTCTATATTTCCTTCAGCCTGAAACAATTAGCCTGTTAAATTCCGGCTAATTTTTTGTTTTTTTAAATATGTATCTGAATACTTAGATGCAAGGAGATCAGCCTAAGAACCTACAGAAGCTTAATCAACTGTGGTCAACAGTGGAACCTTGGCATGAGTGGCGCGCAGTGGATTGTGAATTTGATCACAATCCACTGCGCGCCACTACGCGAGTCTACCAATGATAAAAAACTTTTCTTCAAGTCAAATGACACGGTCTTTTCAATGATCGTAAAAATCTTCGATCCCCACCATATACACAAGTGACAATGTAGACCAGACAAATCCGTAATAAAATACTATTTAAAACGTGGGATCACATAATACATGTACATACTGCAGAGGTATCAGATTATGAATGTTTACCAATAGTCGTAAGATTCAGAGCGTGGCGATGTCGCGCAACCCCGATACGCGATCCACTTTGCACCTGTAGCAATCATCTTACCATGGTAATGAGATCCAATTTGGGTAGGAAGTTATCAATTGGAGCAAATACAATCAAGGAACACAAAGCTCAAATAACTGTAGAAGAAGAAAATAAATTTCATACAGATGTTAACGGTGAAGATGATGAATTTCAAATACCAATAACAGTGTCCTCAAAGTATGCCTTTAAAGTTAATTTACAAATTCATAAAGGTATACATTCTAATTAACTTTGACTGGCACACTTTACGAGTTTCATAAAGCAATTTTAGAAAGCTTTTTATATTCGCTTTGTGCTTTTTTGCCTCTGATGCAGACACTTCTGAAAGTAATTTTTCTACAAACAAAAAGAGAATAATAAAATAAAGGCTTCTCTAATTAAATTTAGAAACTGCTAAATATTTTTATTTTATCTATATTACACAATTTCTACAAGATCCTATGTTACGTTTCGTTTAAATTTCAGCCTACTATCATTAGCTACCATAACACACGTATCACGTCTTGTCACAGAGAAATCAAATGAATTAAATCTATATTACAATGTAAATCGTTCATGTTTAATCGAGTCACTTCTCCAATACCTTGCACAGATTGCATAGCAATTGGACTTGTCTTTAATTTGTGTTCCTCGTGTTACGTGACATGGTATGATGATTATGTTGTTAGAGATACTTATTATGAACAACGTCTAATTTACATAATCGTTCTGATTTAAATTTCATTTACTGAAAGAATTTGATTGGCATTATGCTAAAGATTATTCTTGCTATACTTAAACCCACAGTAATCTGAAAGTTTCAGATTGATTGATAGAAATGCGTGTTTCAGACTGAAACACGCATTTAACGCCGCAGTAATAATTGCGGGCCCCTACGCCGGGCCTACGCTATAACTATATGTAGGTACTGTTGACCCGAAATGCAGTAGAACAAGCAAAACACTATATGCTTATAGCTATAAAGATTTAATGTCTGAAAGGATGAAAGGGTTGCATTACGTACCCAAGCAAGTCTGTAATACTAATATCATCCAAGTTGATGTAAGCTATGTCATGTTATGGGTTCCAAGTAAGCCTCTCGACTCTGTCTTCTATTTCTATTTCGATTTAACATTGTACAGATGCACTGGTAAACGAACCCGCGTTAAGTAAACATGATTATATCGCCTGAAACAATATCCCACCATATCGGCTTGCGCATGCGGTTGCACACGCACGCTGCGTACGCGCCGGTCCGCGCTCAGTCTGCGCTCCACGCGGCCAATGGGCGCACAACCGCCGATATTACTTTCTACATTCGAATTTCGATGCGCGTTCGCGAATACGAAATCGTTTGTGTATTTTTTTTTTTGTTTTAACTATTTTTTTATCTGTGAACATGGAAAGTGACTAGACTAGTGATTTTTATTCTGCAGTGTTTTTTTTTTTTGTAACTTCGCAAACAAAGCCCGAGGGTTTAATTGAATAGTAAACGAGCACGGAACGCAACGTTATCGGCGGAATGCGTAGAAATCGTTCCGCATGAACGATCCAATAGAAGACCTATCATGGAGGTAACCATCGAATAGTGAACTAGTGTACCTTCGTCGATTTCAGGCATCGCTGGCTATTGTTTCATGGCTGGTGCGTCGGCAGCCGTTAGTACGCTTCTCTATATTTTTTTACCAGCACTCGTGTTTACTAACAATTATTGTAATGGTCCACCGGTCCATCTTACCATATTAATGTTTAACCACCGTAATGTACCTCACTTCAACACTCATCAGTAGCGAACACTAAAATTCCACAAAAGGGCCTTTTCCGGAAATTCACGAGATTTTTCTAACAAGAAAAAGCACTTTATAGAATGAAAACATCTCGAACACCGGTTTAACTACCGGATGTTTACTGTGGGGGTGCATTTTGACATACCACCTTTCATCTGCGTTCACCTTGTACTTTAACATATTAACAATACGGTGTATAACTCACTGGCACAGTGTATTATCCTACGTTATCCTACTCACTTCTAAATCCGTATTTTCAGGAGCTGGATATTCGGTAGTTAGGATCTATATTTATGTTTCGTTCAGAAGTGTTAATGAGTCCCTTTTTGTGGGTGGTAGCCATGAAGCCGATGTTTTGAATGAAAGCGATGAATAATTTATTGATTTACTATGTATAGGCTAGAACGGGTTGCTATAATTCTAAGGTGGCCTTAAAAGCTTTAAGATCGTTCTAAGCTTAAATTGATTGCATCAATTTGGTTGATTGAGTTACCCTAAAGAGTTTAATGCTATGAAATGCTTTTATGATGATCAAAATTGACTTGGTAGTATTTACTTCTCCCAAGAGGCCGTTTTCATACATTAGTCAATTCCTTTATTTTATAATTTTTCAGGGTAAGTTGTCTAAGTCTACTCTACGACCTACCAATGCTACGAGACTTTAATGTTTATTCAACAACCAAAATAGTTTATTGTTTTCAAAATATACATAATTATGTTGTAACATCTTAATACAATGCCGTCGGATAGAAGAGTTAACGGTTGAAAAGAACAACCTTCAAACATCACACCTGCCCACAACGCCACCTTAGTTGGAACACATTATGTGAACATTAAGCCTGAATCACTGTTATGAATGCTAAACTAAATGATAAGTCAAACAATGAATTGTATACAATGATTTTCGACCATCACAAAGATTTATTTTGTGTTAAGATTAGTGCTTTAGGTGACGCTGCAAACCTAGTCATCATTTTTGTAGCTTTTGTGAAATTGTAGAGAATGGCACACAAATATGCGGGCCTATAGACAATTAAGTAAACGGAAAATATTCACGCCTAAAGAAGTTTTAACTGTAAATATCGGAATCGGACGTTAGGTGACCGTTAAATCTAACGCCCATTATAAAACGGTAAATATAAAATTTGATTACTAAGTCAAGGTACAGGTAAAAGTCGATCCCCTCGCTACAATAAAAGATGATCAAAATAATCTAAACGAAAATAAAATCGTCTGCGAATCTCCGTTCTTTGAACCGGCAAAACGGTGTCAGAAAGTGAATGTAGAACTGAATACCGAAAACCTTTGACACGGATAGGAAATGAAGACCATAACAAGAAGTGGTTAATAGATCACTACCATCAAACATTAAGGTTACTATCTACTTAACTGCTAATGGGTGATTAACGAACTGTAAATATTTAAGATTGTAGCTGATGAGAGTGAATGAAAACATTTAGCGTTCCCATACGAAGAGGTGTTATCTAAACAATATCCAAGTTGTTAGTCGTTAGGCAATTGTTTGCAATACTAGCTTCTATAATGAATGAAACTAGAATTGTTTTAGATCTTTAGACAATGCTATTTTGTTCTATTAAGTCTGACTAAAACTCGAATCCAATAGCAAAGCTGTCAGTGATATACTTAAGACGTCATTACCTATAATAAACTAATTCTTTTCTAACGTCAACCTAGAAGTACCGAATATTATTTTTAGATTCTTCATTTAATCTAACATCAATAATGACTAATGGCCATTGTTTTTTATTTAATTTACATTGACAATGCACGTGCTTATATCTATTAGAGCATAGAGCCCACTTGCATCACAATCATTGAGTTTCTCAACTTGTATGATTCTCAGTATTACTGCTTATGGCGCATGTGCAATATAAATTTGTAATCATCGTCATGGAGCGGTTATTGTGAGAGTCGTCGCAAAAAATACGTGGTGTATTCGTATAAGTAAATCTCTTACTCTAGAATATAATGATAAGAGCAGTAACGGCCCCGATTTACGAATTGTATGTCGTGGGTTTAAACCCACCCACCCACTTTGTGTAATTTATTTCATCACCACTGCTCTTAAAACAGTGAAGGAAAACATCATGAGGAAACCGGCATGTCCTAGAACCAAAAATTCGAAGACATGTGACATCCACCAACCCACTGGGCCAGCGTGGTAGATTACGGCCCATTCCCTCTCCTATAGAGGAGACCTGCGTCCCAGCAGTGGGAACATTATAAGGCCGACTATGCTATGCTATAATGAACATCAATCAATACCAATAATTCATAGCCTATCAGAATTTAAAATTGTTGTGAATCCAATAATAGTTCGTGATTGGGTACTGATGTTATTCTTGCGACAAGCGTTGGTTTTACCAGGATCATAAATATCATTACTATCCTCAATACAATGTCACCTATTAATAATTTGTTAACGTTATCATCACATCGTTAATAATAATGCTACTTGAGTATCTCAATATTCTATTTAGTAAAAACATGGAACTGACGTCATAAAATTGATCTTTTCGACCAGTAACGTCTTCTTTTACATCATCATCGATCGCTGCTATGTCCAAAACATCACCAATCCCAAAAATTTGCAGCGTTCTTGACCTACGTTTACCTAAAAATAAATACTACATTACCTAACTTGTTACAACCGGTCGGTGGAGTAACGACCGTGCTCGAGTAATTTTGCTTATAATTAGTACAGTGAGTCAGCCTCGGAAATAGAAGCGTGGCGCTACAGTAAACGGGTCAACGCTGGTGAACAAGGAATTATTGCTTGGGAGAGTGCACATCTGTGCAGCAATTGTTTGTGTGCTATACTTTTTATTAACACATCATTTAGTTCAAATGTTTCAATTAGGAGTTGTATCATAACCATTTAACATAAGTTCTCTCTCTAATCTATAAGTTTATTCCGTGTATTTCATATCTTTGTATGTGTGTAGTCAGTTGTTGGTGAGCCAAATAAATAAAATAAAACATGTGGCTTTAACTAATTTCTAAGAATGTATAATATTTTAAACGCCTCATAAACAATATATTAGTGCTTAATATACAATTACCATGTTATATTCCATGGTCATAGCCGTATTTATGTCTCCATCACAATGGAATATTTCTACGTGCTTTCTTTGTTCTTAGATCTAAAGAAAATCTCAAGTGTAGTTGGAATGACAGACAAGTGTAGGAAGAAAGTGGGTTATTGTGGTGCTTGTTGACAATGAGCCAGAGCAAGTCTTATCTATTAGTTACCGCTACGTTACTTTCTTGTATGAACGCATATTGTTACCATTTGGATTACCCTACTGCATGATAAAACAGTAGACAAAGTAGATCTAAATTAAATACATTTTCTAACAAATACAGGTTCTTATGGAAAAAGTTATTTTGATACAGTAAGTTTCCCTACTTTCGTTATTCGATTTGTTCCCCAAATTCACCGTATGTGTCCCGGTCGATAACTCGCGCAAGATCGTGCAGTGTTTCTACGTTTAGCAACGCCTGATAAAAGTTATAATGTGCATTCTGTGGAAGCTTTTTGTTGTTACAATAACAATGTGCACTTCTTTCACTATTTCCACCTACTTACAAATACTTTCAACACGCACCTTTCTGTCACATGAAGTCATCAGCTGAAATAATAATTTTGTATTATACGATCACATTAACGTCGAGAGCAATAGCCGCGTCGGGAACTCCATCTGTTAAATCTGTTACCAATTTTCAATGAAACGTGTAGTCTATATTCAGTGGAGGCTATCCATCATCAATGTGTTCTTCAAAAGCATCCAAACCAGAGCGGAAAACACTAATGATGCAAATAGAATTCTCTGGAATATCTGTTTTGGGAGGATTGTTTTCTTGTTCTATATTTTACTTAGGGTTTTAAAAGGAGCGTGCAACTTCCCCACCTTTTGTACTAAACTAATGAACCACGAATATGATTTGTCGCAAGTTGCGAGAATTGTTTTTGTGTTCTATATTTCGTTTAAGATTTTAAAAGGACTGTGCCACTTCCTCATCTTTTCAACTGATGAACCACTAATGTGGGCTGTCGCAAGTCTTGCATCATCTCTGTCTATCTATTAAACGCAAAGGAAGCTTACCGTTTGAAATTTTCATTTCCCTTTGCATTTGTCGCGCCCAGAACGTTCGGTACTTCACAAAGCCAAAGCTTGCACCAAACTGCAGCAATGCATACATTTGCATTTTGATTATCACCTTCGTGATTTATGGTTAGTATTGGCGCGAATAAGAACTGGTGGCTGGGTTAAATAGTAGCTATCAAGAGTTTTGGTTATTTAAATATTGAAATGCTTAAGGGCATATGTAAGTTCTTTTCAATATAATTTCTCCTCATCGTATCGATAAACCAACTTGTTGGATACAAGTTAGTTTATCGTTTATCCATTAGCTCTATGAAAGGTTTCTATATACATTTTAAAGAGCTAATGGATAAACTCCTAGAATTTATTCGACACAGGCTATACAATACAGTGTTTTCAAGTATTTTCAAGGTACTACGCAGAACTTTCGAGTATTTACATAACTATTTATAACTGTTAAGTTGTTGAATCGATAAAACATAAAACTTACATTGCCAATGTCAATGAAAGCCAGGAACCAAAGACATTTACATCGAACAATCACGAAACATGTAAAATATGTAAATCAGTACATTTGTACTTGTTACTTTTAATTCCTTCTAATGTCTATTGGCTTTCTACTGATTAGAAAACTATTGGATTTACTGCTTGTTTGACGACGGCTGTAGATGTACCATTTGCGATTTTAATTGCGCTTTCTTTCTGCGGTCTTTTGTTTCGCACCTCGTATACCTGTGTCTACCTGTTTATGCCCGCATGTATCTAACATTCTTCGCTTAATGGTTTCGCCTTTATAGGTTTAAAGACTATTAACAGAAATATGACTATTACCAGTGCTTATGAAGCTAATGTGCAGAACATTTCCTGAACAATCGTGTGATCATCTCTTTTCTCTTACATTTGTTTTAACTTTTACATACACAGCTCGATGAGTCATACCATAACGATGAAGAGTGAATGCACCCGCATTCACTGTTTAATTACTTTTTAATTAAACGCTCTAAATATATTAGACAGCAATCTCAACACATAAAAGCATTAAAACACATTACAGATGCAAAAACAAAAACAAGTTAAAGCTCTGAAGATGACTCACGCGCAGGTGAGTGTAGTCTGAACGTCTGCGCCGACCGATGACACACAATCGTGTCAACAAACATAACTTTAGAAAACATCATTGAGAAAAGATTATCGCCTTGCTTCAGCCAGCGTCAAGGTTGAAGTGAGGACTATGGAGGACTAAGAACCCAATTATGATTTATCATGTTTATTTAAATAAAAATGAAATATTGGTAAATCCTTCAGTTGGAACAAAATGACTGAATTGCTGTAGATGTTACCGATCTATTAATGAGGAAATGCACGGTCATGTATGGTGGTTGGTTGACCATGAACATGTTGACCTCGTAGTTCCTGTAAATATCTTTTAAAAGGAGAGAGCAGCCCATTGTTAAACGAAACTACAGCCCAGTTTATACCAAATTATGAAAAACATACATCTTCAAGTAGGTCTTGTCATTGTAGCCATGTGAAAGACTAGCCTCATTCTTTTGCTACATTTTAAAGTGTTTTTTAGTGAATTCGTAAATGCCCGTCACAAATTCTCGTATTTGTTTTACGATGTCTGTAGAATGTTAATGTGCAGTTTTGTTTGTTATGCGCCTGTAATGTCTTCTTTGGCCTGCAATATTATATACAAAAAAAGTTATAGTTCTTTGAGTCAGTGAATACTACCGAGATTTGGTGAATCAACTCGGACAGATAGAAAATAAAAAGCTACATATTGATCATTTGGTAAGATTATCCGTCATAAATGTTTTATTAAATATGGTGGAGATATTAAACATGAATATATAGCATATATAGGCAATATAGGCCGTGCATTTATCCAAATGAAATGAAAAATAAAACAACAACTTAAAAACCGGACGTAGATTTAAAAATATATAACCGTAGCGCATAATCGATTTCATCGCTGTTCCATTCACCAGATAAAAAGTATTCAACTAAAACAAATCAGCATTACAATGGTTCGCAGCAGTCTTGACTGGATTCCAATAAATAAATCTTCGGTTTTACATCTCCGGATAGCTTCCTGCGATCACTCCTTACATTCCTAGGAGATCAACTGACATCGGTATGTGTTTTAGACGATCGTAACTCATTCGTTTAGGTACAGGCATCTTTGGATAAGACATTAAAATTTATGTCCTTGTCAACTAATAGCAAGATCCGTAACAGTATATGTCACAGCAAGTCTATTCGTCCCTTATGTATGAGGACTGACGTCACGGGTATCTTAGATCATATATTCTACAAGTTACAAATTCTTAAAGCATGGATAGTGCTTTCAATGCGCGTCACAAAGAAGGCAAGCCGTGGGCGATACATTTTTAAAGGGCTGGCATCATAACGAACAAGTTATACAAGAGTATAAAAATAAAATGCTAGATCAGACTAAGCTAAATTAATCTCTGCCTCTGCGGTGGCAACCTTCAGGTTTAAGTTCACTGCCTTTTCCAGTTATCAATCACAGAGACACGTGTAAACAGTACCTATGTTCTTAAATTTACAGACGATGATCATATCCTACTAATCCAGTCCTAGGTCTACTTGGGCTGGCAGCCTACCACTGTAATTTATCTTAAACAATAACTCTTGCAAGATCAGAACGGTTTTGCCCCCAATCTGTCTGAGAATGAAAACTGGTTTAACATTTGGGTCAGTGTACCTAAGTGTTTAGATTATTTCAACGCATAGTTTATTTAAATGTATCATGGTTATTAGGTGTGTTGGATTGAAACATTATTCTTGTCGGCTCTTGAATTTTTATCTTAAGTTATTTATTTTTTCTATGTTGCTTTTTCTTCTGTTATTGTTACTTCCTTATTTAAATCAACGGCAATCACAAAATTACTAATACACGACAGACTTGGATCAGGTTTTCAGAAGCCTACAGTCAGTTTACTCTGCTTATCCCATGCGTGCGTCATAAGCGGTCAAATAGTTGGCAAGCCCATGGTATGCTGTCGTAATTAGTCACTACTACTATTGTGATCTACATTCAGCTATCACTAATGCATTGATAAGCGATACCAGTAATATTTTGTTGTTATTAATAGTTGGTTCTTCTTTAGGTTTTACTTGTTACTTACTTGCTGGTCTTCGCCATCTTCAGGCTTCTCAAGTTATTATCAGTACCCTCTAGTCTTGATTAGACGGGTCATTTCCTTAGTCTTCAGCTTTTAATTGTTCGATTGTCTACATTTCTCTTCTCAAGTCAACATCTACATATATCCTCTGTCATTATTTCACATAAACCAGAAGAGTCCAAATCTACCGGTAAGGACCAAATCGACGGTTGCAAAGTAAAAAAACGGTATCTGTAATTTTGCGATTTTATATTAAAATGCAGAAACTTGCTAAAAATATAATATTTCACAATATAGCAAAAATAAGTAAAGTAAGATTTGCCAACGACACCCGTCGAAATATTCAATCATCACTCATCGCTGCGAAAATATTTTATACTACTAATGTTAAAGATAACATAGTGAATGGGATGGTAACAGCTGTTGTCACTGTTGTAATAATCAGTGTGAATTATTCTAACTGCAGTTGCTGCAACATTCCCATATAGCCGTGAACCTATACCGCTGACCTACCTACCTATAATACTGATTGACACATCATTGTCTTTCGCGCCCACCATAATAACATCTCCATCAATTAAATTACAAACATAGTGCTTCGTATAATGTAATATTCTTTGTATAAACCCAGTATTTAAATATTTTGATGTCAAGCTAACAGTCTTGATGTGACATGAATCTAGGCGTATTCTATGAACCATATACATTTTAACCAACTAGATCAAGGACCTGGGATTACAATGAATTGGAGGCCTATTAGTGTGAATTTATCTATTTAGTTCCTTTTAGATCAATCGAACAATTGTCGCTATTTATTTTAGATACCAGATAAGACTAAGGAATTAAATTGTCTTGCTAACATTCTCTGTATACAGAATAGTCACACCCATTGACAGTATCAATAACAGCAGTCGGTAGTAAATAATTGGTCCTTTCAATTTAAACTTATTCGATTTGCGGAACTTCCAATAGTTATAGAATTAGCTCCTATTAACGCTTTAATCCTAAGCACTTCAATCGATACTTGGCTAGTTAAACCCTGTCATATAAAGAAGCCCACGACACTTCACCTAATCCCTTAAAAGGCTTTACGATCCCATTTATAGTACAAGTATCTAGTCGGAATATCGATACGGAATCGACGCATCGCCTACTCATATCAAAAGACTCCTCCTTAGGAAGTTAGTTGGCTTCCAGATCAGACTAGATGCGATTGCATTTTATATATTTGTCATCTACTGCCAATTAGTGTTGAAAGTTTATATCACGTAAATCGTTTCCAAGTTTCTTGTCTACCTGTCTCATCATCTTCCGCCTAATTTATTTTACATCTTTATTAGCTGTTACGTCTGTGTTTTCTTCCTTTCTATACATATCATTTATCACAGAGTCCATAGCATCGTTTCTTATGACCCTCCTCATTTTGACAATATCAATGTCATAGTTATTGGCAAGGGACGATGTAGTAGTTGCCGTTCCGCCTACTCGATGTTGTAACCGAGACATATCTCGGGTATCGATAACCACAGGGTGTCGTGACCATGTCGTTAGCTTGATTGACGATCATTGAGCGAATTGCTCCGAGCGACGACCAGCTTCCATAACCTGTTACTTAGATCAGGCACATAGAATGGAAGCAGGCTGTAATCTAGTTTGTAGTAGATACGTATCGATAAGTGCTGTTCAGGTATCAGGTGGTCGACCGGCGCTACGCGTATTTTGTGTTGATATTTTATATTTACTGTGCTGGTCTACGTGACTGAAAGACAAGATGTTTAAGTAATATTTGATGATAAGTAAAAGACTTTTTGTTTCCGGATTGTCAGCGACCGGTAAGAGAACAGGCCTTTGAGAGTTAAGGAGCAGAGAGTGCAACTGTGTTTGCGCAGGACTACAGGGCCCGAGTGGGCACTGTAATCCTGTGTTCTGGGCTATCTTTGTTGAGATTGACTCCCATGGTCGAAATTCGGTTGAATTTTTTTTTGTTTCCTTTTTCTTTTCAAAACCATTCCATCACTGATAAGGATTCACACTCATTATAATCAAAACATTGGAAACCAGTTTTTCTAGCGGCTTTACTTCTGCTGTGCATTATCCGACGCAAAAGTAGCATAACGCACTCAGCGATGGTGTAAAGCTTCGCCTGTGTAAAATCCAACAAAAAATGTAATCCCAAGGGAACATTCTAAAATATCCTATGTGTTTTTCCAGGACATATTCTTGTGCCAATTCGAACAATTTAATTATATGTTACAAATAATATTTATTTTTCTATAAACGACTACTATGAATTACATAAACTTATAGGCTAGTACTTAAGACTATGTAATATAGGAGCATCTATATCCAAACTAGGACTAACTATATAAAAAACAATATTATTAATTAGTACTATATTAGTTATAATTAAGATGAAGAGAGACAACTTAACTGTATGCGCATTTATTACTAAGCCACGCAATGCATAACTAACAATTACTGTAAAAGAACAGCAATGTCCATTCCCATATAATGCAACACAAGAAACGTAATATTAGGTCAACTGGGCAACATTAGCCGCATGCGAGTGAACGCGGACACCGATCAAGCTACCAACTGCAATGGAAACCTTACACTGCTTTTATATGGCGACCCATTTTACTATACAACTGTTTTAAATAAGAAGATTAAAGAAGGTTTAGGATAACGTTACACCATTTTGATACGATTTCCGTGTTAGAGTTAAATTTCAGAATCGAATAGTTCTTCTGAGAAAGTTCATAAAAACTGCCTAAATTAAAGCAACAAATAACACCTGAAAGAGACAAAATAAAGCTCTGCCTCTAGGAGATGCTTTTAAAGCTTTAAATTTTTTATAGTCTTGTGGTTTTCATTCTCTAAAAGGATAATAAAACAAAAGTAGAAAGATTTTACGGCACGGATTTTTTAGACGATACTTCAGCTTGCATAAAAAAAGCCACAGTGTACTAGAAAATAGAAGCAACGAGATTGAAATATGCATTAGTGATGATGCTTGTGCAAGTAACACAAGCGCTGCGGCGGCCTATTACAACCACGGCTTAATAACCAGCTCTGACTAGCTATCGGAAACTAAATGCTGTAGTTTTTACATAGGCTCTTAACGGGATATAAATATGAAACTAATATTCTCGAACATAAGTACTCTAAAGAGCGAAAACTGATTTCGGATAAAAGGGGGCTGAATATTCGGCTCAATCGAAACGAGCGTCTTTCAGCTGACGCTTGTGATAGGTACCTAAAAACTGACTAACTCTTTATGTATATTATATTTTTTATGTAATCGTCAATTTATTCGATTATTTAGTATTTTATCATAATATTATTTTGGTCAGTTTTTAAGTTACCACGTCATTTTCAACTTCGGTTACGGCGGTTCGGTTCGTAAACTAGAAGAGGATCCATTTTCGGTTCCGGTTTCGGCTTCGACTGTAAAACGTGTTTCGATCGGTCACTAATAATAACTAGCTTGAACTAGCGATCTGAAATTACATGCTGTATATGTATAGTTTCCTAATATGTACAGGGTGTCCGGTGGCAATTTTCACATTTGAAAGTTTTGTTACTTAAGAACGCGAATAGCTAGAGGGGCGCGAGGTGGGGGGTTAGCTTCGTCAGCGTCGTGAGTTTTTTAGTCGCCATGCCGCGTTGGTCAGGAGAGGAGCGTGCTTTCGTGATCGAGGCATTCTTAACAAGCAATTTTTCGCTAATTGCGGGGCGAAAAATTATCTCTCGGCACGGTGACATCCCCTGGCCAGCACGATCGCCCGATTTGAGCCCATGTGACTTTTTTTTATGGGGCTACTTAAAGAGCATCGTTTACCGAAACCAGCCGACCACCACTGCTCAACTGAAAGAAAATATCCGGACCGAAGTTTCGAGGATTTCCAGCGATCTCTGCAAACGTGTTTTTGAAAATATGCGTGTGAGATGGGAAGAGTGCTTGCGTCAAGAAGGCCGACATTTAGAAAACGTTATTTTTAAAAAATGAAACTCACATTAATGTACCGTAAATAATAATAAAAATAATTCAGGAAACTTTTGTAATTATTTTATTATCAACCTTTGAAATGTGAAAATTGCCACCGGACACCCTGTATATAGTCTGAAAATGAACCACGTACTATAGTCCACATAGGACTAAGTGCGGAAACCATACATAAATAGATAGATAGTCTGAAAATGGTCCTAGTTATCATGAGCATGAATCATAAGACAGACGCCAGTGCTCCTAATTGATCTGATATGTTAATAAACAAATGGTGACGTAAAGCTATCGTTTGACGAGCGATTTTTAGTACCATGATGACGTCTTCATACTGTTTACATCTTCAATATATTCAAACAATACAAAATAATTGCAGTTAAAAAAAATCATGTGGCGAAGATGAGAATGTTGAGATGGATGTGTGGTGTGATGAGAATGGATAAAGAGGGAAATGAGCATACATATGAGAAGAAGTTTGAAAGTGGCGCCAGTGTCTGAAAAGTTGAAGGGGAATCGTTTGCCTTTATATGTATGGTCATGTGTAGAGGAAGGTTGAAACACATGTTACTAAAAGAGTTATGAGTCCACCTGTGGACGGACTATGGAGAGAGAGACCAAAAATAAAAGATAGATGGGTTGTGTGAGGAGTGATATAAAAGAAAAGAGAGTGATAGGTGTGACAGGAGGGTTGAAAAAAAAAAAACGAGTTACGCCGACTCTAAGTAACACGGGACAAGGGCATGATAAGATGATGATGACAAAATAATTGCAGTAATGTCTTAATATTAAGGACCAACGCATTGTTAA
This sequence comes from Mythimna impura, assembly GCA_905147345.3. Lineage (NCBI taxonomy): Eukaryota > Metazoa > Arthropoda > Insecta > Lepidoptera > Noctuidae > Mythimna > Mythimna impura. Next base: position 27,273,546 of record LR990351.1, on the reverse strand, counting down.
CAGAATAAACCGCACGGCGAAAATTCATGACAATTGACTGACAAATTTTCAGGATAACTTTCCAAACGATAACAAAGAGAATTCCGTGTAAAACTTGACACGGCTTCTCAAAATCTAGCTCAATGTGTTACAAGTCATGAGTAAAGTATGTCGGCTATTGTTTTAAGAACCACTACATTATTATTTATGAGTGAAGCGAAGCGGCGCCTACAATGAACTATTGATTGCGTTGAGTTTTTTGTTAATTGATATGTTGCTCAGGTGCTGGCTAATGTTTCATTTGTGAGGCCATGATTCTGTTTTCAGTGTATAATTATGTATAGTAGCGGCTTATTATCTTTAGCCTGTACTTCTAAAGTCTCAGCTTTTTGATCTGCGCTGAACAATATGTACCTACTGTTTTTTGCCATGTTTGAAATTTGGTTGTGAACAATTTCGTAACTAAACTATTATCGAGTAACTGTCAGAAACAGATAAGCATCTTTCTGAGAATAAAAACCGTGAATTGTTTCCAGTTTTAACTAGTGCACATTGCAACAGGAAATACTCTAAAACATCTAAAATCAAACTTATCTTAGTATAACCAACCGCCTAATTTTACTGCAATCATTTGGCTCATCCCAATGTCAAATACAATTTACATATTGCATACTAAATGCATCATCGCCTCATCGTACACCTACGTAACATGCATCTCGGCCTATCATTACATCACGCGATCCAACCTGGATGACTCACCCAGTGGGCGATGGCAACCGGTCCCAGGTAGAATGTAGACCGTTTTTACTGGCCCTATTGGGAAAGTATTCTGCACGTTTTGTAATTTGCAGCTCACTAAAGTAACTTGTTTTGAAGTCTGTGCCCTTGTAGCGTTGATCAATCATTGTTGTGTCATCTAAATTGTGTACTTCAAATTATTAAAAAATCTTTTCGAGACTTGCTCTTGAGCATGTCTGAAGTGAATCCTCCAAAGTTAATTATATTATGAGTGCTGCTCTCACTACGCCTCTTCACCTTGACTATAAGAGTCGTGTAAAAATATTCGATAATGTTCTTATTTATTCGTTTTGCTTTACAATCGGATGTGCTGTAACCCTATCTGCTTCATCTGGCATGACATTATTATATGGCCTCTGTGGCAGTGTTTGAAAGAGTTACTGCAGCCTTGGATCGCAAAGGGCAACTGAAGAAGCACAGGTGGGTTTAGTCAATAAGAGCCTGACACACTCCTCGCTCCATCTAGAGCTGGACGACTTGTTTGATGATTTCCCAACTGAAAAAAAATATATATGTGTGACCTAAGTTTGTATACCTATCGAGGTGATAGACGCTTCAAGACGTATCCAATCCATATACAGCTCATGATTTATGCGAATTCTTTGTGAGCGAATTTTACTTTCTAAACGGCTTCAGTTTCTTTTTTCGTTTGCTTTAATTTCAAGTCACAATGTTTCCGTATCAAAAATGACTTGTCTAGATTTCTAAACATTTCATGCTGATAAGTATTCACGGTCTAATTTTAAAACTGCATTATGTATCTCAGCTGATTGTGCAATAGAAACTGATATTTGTACCGTGACAAATAACTTGAGTATTGTCTACAATCGGGTATTGTCTGCGTATGTTTGATTACATCTATAATTATTTTGAATTCCATTCTGATTTTACTTTTTGTTACACTTTACTTTCACAACGTAATCAATTATACAGAACGAAATGCTCGCGATGGCCTGTCAGAATTCTATGATTTATGCTATCTCCGTTGTGAGTGTATCTGGAATTGTATAACAACTTGTATTTCGTTGGCATCTTGGTTTAGAATCTGTAAGAAATCCTAACATTTCGTTAAATATTTGAAAAGATAAGGGTCAATGTTCTGAAAAGGGTGGTTATATTTTTGTTAACAATTGTGAAAATTTCTACAGATGAGTCTAATATTGCACCACCTCTAATGTAAAGAAACTTTAGTACATATTGATAATAGAGTCGAGAAAGTTGTAAGATTAGTTAAACAGTGCTCAAATAAAGATTATCACAAAGGATACGACAACTGTTGCACCGTCTATTACGAAACAGACGAAGACTATTACGAAAGGGAAATAGATAAAGTTAGCTACTAAGCTACTTGTAATGATGGTCTAACGACCTGGCTCACTAATGAAATGGGTAATAACAATAAACAAGAAGTTCGTGTATACGGAGAAGTATTAAAAAAAGATAAACTATGTATAAAAGCAACTCTGATAATAAGGTTAATGTTGATCAGTAATAGTGAGCTTAACCAAGAGTACAAAAGCAAACAGCCATTACTCAGAACTCCTCATCTACTCAATCAACGAATGCACCAATTGGCTCGAGCACAAAATGTGTTATTAATGCCCCTTTCTAAGAAATACAAACAGTCAAACATATATGATTGAAGAATAATCCAATTGACCTGGATGCAAAATTTAAACGCAATCTCTATTTAGCCACTTAGGCACTTACTGCACTTAGTAACCAAATCCCGGTCCTTTCCATATAATTTGGTCCTATTAGCTTTATTGTCGGAAGAGTATGGTCCTTTGTGCCCATTCGCCCACGGAGTCTGGTCAGCATTAGACCTAACTAAACATTGTTTTAGACATCCCACACAATTTGTATGCTACCAAACCTCCCAATGCTATACGGGGTCTAGAGGAAGGCGTGCGGTCAGTAATATTAACATTTGCAAACAAATACGTTGAGTTTTATTTTTTTTCGTTGGCATTGGCATTATCGTTATCTATTGGAGAAACATTTTTTATAGCCTTTTTATTGGATTGATGACATCAAACTTAATGAAAAAGTTGAATCTTTAAACTTTGTTCAGAATATTGTGTAAATTACCATTAACCATTGATATTGAAATGTATTGATGTGATTTAAAACTTGTAAAATTACCAAACATATTTTAAACTTGTGCGTAATGAATGCGTAAAAGAAACGTTTGTTTTATTTATTAAACTTAATCCATTGCTGTTTTGCTCTTCTTCCTATTAACGACAATCTTGACCAAAATAAAAACAGCTTGGCATCGGAAACTAACTGCTTATGCGAACCTCCTTCCTCTATTTTATTTACAACAGGATATATATACTCTTAGCTTTAAGTATATTTTCCAGCATTACACAGAAAACAGCAAAACTTATCTCCGCCCATCCATCAGTGACTTCCGAAGTCTCGAGCGACTCGGGCCCAAAATTCAGGTCGTGGTTTCCTTCCAATCTTCATGGCACATCATCGTTATTGTCCCTACGTTGGCTACGGTACTTGACCCCGTCGTCTCGGAAATTGCTCGCACTTCCATAGGAAGTTAGGAACTGCCTACCTTTAATGGTTATTAATGAGCCTGACTATAGTTGTCGAATTTTTGTAAGATTGGTTGTTGTTTAAACTTCCTCTGATTCAAGGTTAATTATAATGTATTGTTTCAAAACGGGGTTATGTAACGCTTGAGGTTTATGTAAACTTGGTAATTTGTTTGCTGTACGGTTAGTGAGTTTAGAAAGATCTAAACGTCACATTATGAAATTATTAATCCGCGTAATGCTTTTCTCTCTGCCGTATTCATTTTGCGTGTGTGCGAAAGAGTTATAGCGCCGAACGTGACGTTGACCTTTTTTAATCTGACGAATATTTGGAATTGGTCAGCTTTAATTTGATTTTACTCCTCGTTTCAACCCTTTTCAACCCCGTACCTTTTAGCTTGTGGTCACAAGGGTACTTGACGGAACCGATGTCACATTTGATTTACACGTAACCTCGTTCGTTATTAATTCTTCTGATATACATTTTTAATTCTTCATTTTGAGTAGGTACTTATTTATATATTAGTGTTTTTTTTTTCGAAGGAAACCATCATATTACTTCTCCTGCTCTGGGTGAAGCGAGGGAGTGTCAGATTTTTAATGACTGAAATTTACAATGTTCCTTCAGTTGCCCTTGACGAGAGCCTCGGTAACTCATTCGAACAATCCGCTGCCCAGGCGGCTGGCAGGCATCCGTCATAACTGGCACCGTCAATTTTGCTGACATATGTTTATGATACAATAATATTTACACAGTAATAAAGAATTATTGCATCAGTATTTTCCGATGGCAAGGAGAGCATAGAGCTGTGCTGGATCTCCCGGTCTTGTCGAATCGTCCTCCCATCGGAATATGAGTATGTAGGTACGGATAATACAGGAGCACGCAGCAAAACAGGAGTGTAGTGTTGTGTACTAAAATATTAACCTTGCCGATTGCCGAAGGATACTTTCTGATGAGATTGGCCACTGTGACCGAATTAGTTTATATTTTATCCGAAACGCAGCAATGATTCACAATACAGCAGGCCAGTCTATCGGTAATCATACCCAAAATGTAATTAGAGCTGGTCCAATAATTGCTTATAATAATTAAGTTTAGTAAAAAAATAAAAATTTAAATTGGCACACAATCACAGATATACGTCTTCGTCATGCGCTTGTGGTAATTGCTGCTATTACTGGGGCTTCTATTTCATTCTGTGATGTTAGTGAGGTCATGTGGTAGTAATTTACTGTTTTTTCTCTCACTTTCATTGTATAAAGAATTTTTCATTACAATCAACGACATAAACTAATCATCTTTAATTATTGATGTCTTTGTTTTTGTAGTTATTAAGTTTTTTATATCGACCATATTGCTTTCACTTCTGTTAACATAGTTACCTGTTCTAAAGGACCGCTATACATTTCACTGTTTTACAATTGTCATCATTATCATTAAGTTTTTTTTTATATATCGGGGATATTCCTTCAAAAGCAGGCTGGATTTTTGGGGAAAAACCACAGAGTATGGCTTTCTTACCTCACTAGAACCACCCCGGTGATGACCATCAGTACCTACTTAGTAGGTGTAGGTAGTAGGGTACCTATCTAGTAATCACTTGATAGGTGTTCAGAGTCTCCAGTCTGAGTTCTTGTGATTGCAAGGTCTAAATGATACACGTGAAATTCTGACGTATTAACCGTCGAGGTGGTTGCTTCCACGATGCCTTCTTCTCAGAGATCATCATTCTCTTACCCTTATCCAATTTTTTTGGAGTCTGTGCAACATGTGTTTTGATTATATTTATGAAAAATTAATGCGGCTGTTTAAATTTCTCTGTTTATTTTGCATACGTTTTCGGTTGTTAGCATTTATTGAGCCAACAAAATTTTCTGAACTACGTTAATTTATTTTCATCTCATCTCTGATGTGAATATTTCATGTTCATTCAAAATATTTGTTTCTTTACAGATGAATGATCGCGTTATGTCAAAAGTAATTCAAAGAACATTTCTTGTACTATGTGTAAAGCGTGGGAGTGCTTATCTACTTATAATACATACGTAATACTCTGGTATTTACTTTCATTCTTAATGGCAACGCTTACTTGCCCGTCTCGAGATACTCTGTCATCTCTCATTATGAGTTTTCCCTTGTTAGTGTAAATTAATTGCATTGAAGACTAATAGGATGGGCTAATGACCCGGTTTATATCTTAGAACTGATGCTCCGTGTGCTTCAGAAACCTGACAAATAGCATATAATTAGCCGTTATAACGTCCCCCCTGCTGGAGTATATACTATACTGAACTAATAAAATTACGTACCTCTTATTCGGAAGAGAAAAATGGGCCGTACCTGATATATTAAGATGATATAGCAGTATTTCATCAACCTCCAAACGAGAAATCATTTAAGAAGACCTAAGGGTCTTTATGTCAAAAATGAATAATTTACTTCTAGGCAAGCCTGCTGCAACGTTGCTACATCATCGTTTACCATCAGGAGAGATAGTGGTCAAATGCCAGTCTGTCAATAATAAAAAAGAGGAACTAAAACATGATTCTCAACGTGGAGTTAATATTGTAAATATATTAATCAACTATTATGATTTAGAAAACCAAAACGACAGCCTTCAAATGGTAAAAAAAGGAAAATTGTACCTACCCAATCCAGTAACTGTCAATATTTCGTTCAAGGATTATTTTAATAATAATCACCCAAGCGTATTAAATTCAATTATTCCTCTGTGGGCGGAAACATGGCAACCAATAATAGTCCTTGTAATTCTAACACAGTTTTTGCCGACACTTTATAAAATATCATTTGCAATTCTATTTCTTAGTTACGCAACTAATTAAATTTGTAATTAGTTTGACAGGGTTATAAACATATTGTTTTTATGCACGCAATAGAAAATTAATTATACGTTACGACTTATTTTTTTTTTATTTCAATAGTCTGTACAAAAACTTCTAGTACCTATAAAACAAATCAGCTGCATTTATCGCGTGAAAATATTTCGCCCACGCTAGAATATCGTCAAAATCATCCACTTCGTCGATAACTGGAAAGATAGAAACAAAGTGCATATTCTAATTTGTAGATGGTATTTGGAACAGAAGACTATAGAATAGAATAAACTTTATTGTACACCAAAAAAGTAACACAACACATAAACTACTAAGTACTACAACCCAAATGTAATATATACTTAAGGGGGGAATAAAAAGAAAACTTAAAAAAAATAAGATTTTGCATCCTAATACAATAAAGTTAGAAGCAAATCTCAGACATGCAGGTAAAATAATAAGTACCTAAATTGTAAATAAGTAGGAACCTATTAATAAATTGTAAAACAGGTGTATATTAACTGTATAAAAATAGTGTACTTATACAGGAAAAAAAATTATAAGATCTTTCGATTTGGAAAACGTTTGTGTGGGGGTGAAAAAGTTATCTAAATGTTCTAAGTAGTATTTTAGAATGCCAAACTCACTACTACTACTACCTACCACAAACCCACCACCACACCCCCACAAACACCTAACCCCACCTACCACTCACCCTACCTACTACTATTTTTTTTTATTCAAACTAACATTTCCGTCTACCTGGCCTCACCCACAGGAATGTGTTGCTGTTCAATTACTGGACACTTTCTATCAGTAAAAGAATTTTCACACAAATAATTTGACTTATGAATAATAAAAAGAATCAATTTATTTAATCATTGTTACCAGTATTTTCTTAGCCGTAAGTACGCTATAACATTAAATGAATATCGGTATTAAGTTGTGAGCACATGTTTTTAACGGCGTGGCATAGGTCAATAATTAAAAATCTTTCACCAATATAATGCTATATCACTGTGACAAAGGCATATATTTTAACGCGGGTGAAGCCGCTGACAGAAGCTGGTAAAATATACAATAACAGTAATAATATAAAAGTCAATTCTGAATAATGTTTATGTTAACACGTACGCGTGTTAGAAGTGTTCCTCAGTTTCATTGTATGAGAAGGAGACCATTTTCTTGCTTGCTTTAAATCAATTTAAATTTAGATACGAGTAACTTAACTCGAATACATCCATGCATACGTTTCCTCTATTCCCACAAAACAATCCAGCTCTCAAACGGAATCCCGGAACTTGTAATATTCAAAGAATCTCTTGTCAAACAAGATTCACATTCACACAGATAGATTACACGTTATAGAATCATTGTTACATTTCTTATGAGTATGACAACTTCCTCTACATAACATTTCGTAACTAAAACTTCATCATTGTTATGTCCTATTAGGTAAGCTTCATTCATTGTTTTCCTGCTATCTTTTTTCGGCTTTTCTACGATCGTTCTGGTTTTATATGCTTTTGTTTGGCTCCGCTTACGTGTTTGTTAATTATCACCTAATTCTAGGTGGTTGGCAAAATATTCATGTAACTTTATTAGATTTGTTATTAGCTATGAGAACTGAATGTGTGCTTCAATTCAAAATAGTTTTCATTTCACATAGGCCTACATGGGCACTTATAAAACGTTAGAAGTTTGACTACTATTATAGTACTAATGATCTACCAACGACGTGAGATTTCTAAGAACACCACTTCGGATGATAATCGTCTTTTATTAAAATTCTTCACAGGTTTAGAAAATAGATACTTTATCAATTCATCAACTGTCTTTAAATTCCGGTGTTTCATCAATATAAGTTTTGGCTCAAACGTTTGCGCTATCAGAAGCAAAAGCATAAACTGCGATATTATAAACGTCATTTTTACCACCACGGTATTCTTCGTCGTGTTCCAGCTAATCGTGATATATCATTCTGCCTGTTCCATAAGCATGTCTGGACTTTGATTTATGAGCAGATTGCTGTCGTCACGTCCTTTGCCATTGTTTGAAAATATTATTATAAATCTGCACTGTGTCAAACTATGAAGACGAATGGTGTGAATCTTCTTTTTGACCTAACTATGAGACCAAAAAGCATTAGTTTCAATTCTGTAATTAATTCTAACAGGCTGTTTTCAGTTTCTATAGCTGGACTGGTTAGTTCTAACGACTTGTTTGCGTGAAAATATTCGCCTTTATCCTATTCATAACTTGTATTTTCGCTTTGAGAAAATAGTCGTAGGTTTATTATAGTGTCTTCAATTAATTTTATGGACAAGTCAGTACCTATTCTTTTCTACAAAAGTGGTGCTAAAGTGAACCACTTGACTATATAATATAAATATGAATATGGTAATAGCAATATTTATGATCCTGAGATCAACGTACTTTAGTTTCATAAATTTTAATAATTTTGCGCCAACAAGCTCTGAATATATATTTCAATTTACTACAAATTTAAATGGTAAGTAAATTACGGAAATAAGTGTTACAAGTACGAAAAAAGTTGCAGTTGAACCGACCATGACATGACTGAGTTCTAAACCCTTGACTTTTAAATCTGGCTAGCCTCCAGAAGGCCGATTATATATAAACATATATATCACCACTACCTCAGTAAAGACCAGCACTATCGGAAACTCGTAAACTATAATTATTTTCTCCGCTGAGCCGAAAATGTTCTATCCGGGTTTCAATGACGTACGATGTCGTAAAATTCTACATATGTATTTCTGTCAAGATGAAATGTTTATTGGATTGGACATGGACGCTATTTGAAATTGATTTTGAAATGAGTATTTATGAATAGGAAAATGAAGCATGAATCACGAATTTATTGAATTTTTTTGTTATCAATTTGATTTCATCTGAAAGTTTTAGGCCCGACCAAGTAAAACTGCTTAGGCAACAATAATCTAAGCTCAAGCTTAGTTATAGAAAGAAGGATATAAAAAGAGCAACAGCAAATAATTTAATTCTTTTCATAGTACACTACAATAGAAAATTAATCACACTATAATATCACACTAATATTATAAAGCCAAACCTTTCTGTGTTTATTAATTCTTCTTAACTTTGAGCAAGGGTAGACCATGTCTTAAAATAGCACAAAGGGATACTCTTTATCCCGGGACTATGTTCCTTTGGGATAATTTTCTAGTATCAAACGGGCAAAGCCGCTGGCAGCAGCTAGTGGGTTATAAAAATAGAACCTAATACATACCAAAATAACTTACAAAGAGATGCAAAAATAAAATTACTGTCACACGTAGAAAGAACAATAGGTACACAATTAGTCAAACATTTGAATTCTGTCAATGAATCGAATAAAATTCTACTGCCAGATCACAATTCGGTTTAATTAGCTGAATAAGCCTCATCTCCAAGAATGTCGTATAGCGTGCTCTTTCCATTCAAAACTGCTTAAAATTCTTCGATCTACGACAGATTATGACAATGCGTTCATATATCATATCTCAGATATGCTCTTCGGTAGTAGAAAACTAATTGATGTCTAATTGTTTTTTTGATATTGAAGTTTTGTTTTGGTTTTTCTACGCAATTAGTTGATGAATCAGAAACATTGTGGTACGAAACTCTACCAAGATGGCAGATTTTATCTGCAATTTCAAATCCATAATTGTTCCTCTTCATTCATTTAACTCCGGTAATGCTTTTGAAATTTGAGTTTTAAGATTGTCAATTTTAGAAGAATACCCTTCGTATTTGGCTTGTGGCACACAGGTGTTCTACAAATTCATGCGGTCACCGTCTGCGTAACCTTGTTATGACAGCAATAACCCGAAACGATGGCTGTTTGCGGAGGTAGAATGTGCCCAGGGGACGTTTAGGGACTCGTGTTACGTGGATATTAGGTGACCCTCCCATTTCAGACATTGTTAGCCTAAAACATTTTCTGTAGACGGCGATATTTCTGGAAACGAAAACAGGCAGGAAATTCATCGCGATGTTACCACACATTTTTATTTAGTTGTTCACTATGTTAGATCTGTTCATCTGTCGCCACAATCAATCATGCGACCACACTGCGCGACCGCTCTAAATCTGCCTCGATGTGTGGTCTATCTCTTCTAAATTAATTGGTTAGCTCTTGTATGATTGTTGTGGGGGGCAATACCGTTGGTTTAATATAGCCAGTCATTGTATCTACTCTTCTATTTGTCTCGCTTGCGTTATCGATTTTAGTTTCTCTAGAAATACTTTCTGCATTCTCTCTTCTATTGGCAGTTTTACTGGATCGTACATCAATAAAAATACTTGCTAAAGTATTTTCTGCACTAGCTTGAATCTAGATTTTTATATCTGCTCATGATATTGCAGAAAAATGACCATAAAAATATGAAATATGAATCCAAAAATATGAGCTTGCAAGTTTCAAATTCTAATGCCAAACATATTCTGAAAATGTATGTAAACTCTTGCTATAACATTCTTTACGCTTGCATGAATAAAGAATTAAATTGTTATTGCGAAATGTTTCCCAGTACAAAATGGAGATAGCATTCGTTTTGAAGGTCGTCTGCCGGAGCCAAGAATACGAGTGCCGCATTGCAGCCTAGATGCACTGACCTGCCGGTGCATTCTCAGAATTATATATAGGTTAACTGTCGATTATCCGGCTAAGTGTGTCGCAATTTCGCAACATGAGAAAACAGGTGGGATTCCGTGGTTTTGATTAACAGCCAAAAACTATTGTTAATTTCAATTTTACAAGAAATTATGACCAGTTGTTTGTCTGTCTTAAATCACGCCGAAATGTCTGTGCTAATTTTGATGGTGCTTGACGCATAAATGACTCACACAAACGAAACGTTCTCATTTTTTTTCCAAAACAGTGAACTTCTGATAACTTTGAGTTGAAATTTGAACACAGTAAAAAATAACCATAACAAGAAGCTGATTGACGTCTGTTGGATCGCCCAGTCATTGACACTAGCTTGAACGTTTTTAGGCTCCTAAATATAGTCTCAAGTGATGACTTTTATCCTTCTGTGTGGTCCTTTAATCCTTCTTGGCTCAGCATCATGAGCGGCTGATATTCTTTTATTTAATAATACATCACTGTATCCACTCTAGTTATACTAGAAAATCGGAAATTATTTCTACTGTTCTATAAAACAATAAAAAGCTAGTCACTACTTTTCCTTATTGCTATCAAATAATAACCAATAATGAATTATATTTCTGAGTTATTACTGCCACACAGCTACGGTATGTTAGCTAAAGAGCATCACTTAGTTTCCACTTGCCGCGCTGAATCGTAGGAAAATATTGTTCAACCGTTTATCGACTCATAAATTGTAAAAGCGGACTAGAAACTATCCATTGCATTGTTTGTAACATGTTTATATTGGAAGACAATGCACTTAGCGCTAGTGCTATCTTTAAATTTATTGTAATGGTACAATACAGTTTTAGACTTACCTTAATAGGTATTGAATGGACCTTTGTTTTCCGTTCTTTATCTTTATCTCCTTTAATTAAAATTAATTCAAATACATCTTTGTTCTGTTAGACATTACGGTTTATCTATGGCTATATTCTACATGTATGTATTCTTCTATTTACATGTAGGCCCCACGGATATTTTCAGCTTAACGCCAGCTGTATATGAAATGTTCTTGAACTTTATCTGGTTCTCTCCAGTCTAGATACACTTCTACCATTATTCTTACACTTTCACTTTCCTATTACTTGCAAGTTGCACTACTCGTGTTTAATTAGCGTGGTAAAACGCTTTGAGCATTTGATGATGTAAAAGTATTATTTGGCAGAATAAACTATTAGTTTGACCAACGCATTTGTAAATATCAAACGCCCAGTCAGGCAAAATAAAATCAAAAAGATTTATGAAATCACTACTTTCAAAAGATAAGTAACAATTTATCGTCTCTACTGACTTGGTACAAAAATTCTAGATAGCTTCACAAAATGGAATACAGAAATGCATCGTGCATAGATTTTCACTCGTGTCCGGAGATACAATTTCGCATGGCCTTTATCGAAGTTATCTATATAGGTGACATTGGAGTCACATAACTTGTCCATAATGTTGACATTGTGGAGAAAATAGTTTTATTCCACGAGACATCGAGATAACAAATGACTTATAGGAAGAAATCGAGAATTAATTAGGAATTGATAATCTAGAAGATAAAGATTAACCTTTCAAAACAGTTAAAGGCGGAGTGAAGCAGCCAGCTAGTGAATTCATCAGAACTAATTAAGCATGAAATATAAGAAGTCAATAGACGCAATTATGATCGCTTTGATTTCTAAGCACCGGCGATGACAGTCAACGGCCTCGAGCGTTGCACCCTATCCATCAAGCTGGTCTGCCGACTCTACCATGCCGGTCTAGACGCACCGTCTCACTCCAATTACAATAATGGTCGGGTGCATCGCGAAATTCCATAACACTTTCACCGCTGTAAGTGGCTTTGCTTTCATGTGCCTAATGGCTAGAGAGTATGATCTTGTTTAGTTTTATTCTTTCAAAATGATTAATGGTTGCATCTTTTTTCGCTGCTCCATGTTACTTGGTGTTACGTCTGTTGATGAAATTATTTTTTTTTTCGATACCTTATGTGAGAACTGTTATGAGGTATTGTGTGGTGTGATACCACAATTATTGTGCCGTTACATGCGAAGATTTCTCACGTTTGTATTACATTAATCGTACTCGAGCGTAATATCCGCTGTACTATTTGGGAAGATTATGTTTATTATTATTTTTTTTAATTCATCTTACCAGGAAAGCTATCTAAAATATCTATCCTCAAAGCTTAAAGGATCTTCGTTATTCAGTTTTTCTCGTTATCCAGTATTTACTGCTTCCCCAAATGCTATTTGTATCGTTTAAATCCTTAGCGGTATACTTAACGTTTTCTAAAACTAATATGCGTTCTATTTTTAACGTTCCCTCTTCCTGTTCGGTTGTCACAGATCCAAATCCGTCATTTATCCTCACACATCTTCCTCTGTCACAATCTCACGATGTAGTTTTAAAAACACAGCAAGATTTATTCTACGATTGTTTGTTAAACCTTGAAGGATTAAATGGCAAAAGCTATCAATTTACGTCGTTAATGATTATTTTTGGATACTCTGTGATTGTTCTCAGCCGTTAAATAATTGGATTTGGCATTTATAAATGTTTGCTTTTGTCCGGCTTCCAGTGGATTTAATCGCAACGTTACGGGCCAGATTAATCAATGCAAATGAGTAAAACGGTAAAACCGTTGTTTAATCATTGCTGTTTGCAGCTAGCAGTGTTTGTTTTTTTATGACTAGTGGTTTTTAAAGCCCGTGTTGACCATATTCACTTATACCATCTGTTTAAAAATATAAAATTTACCATATTCAGAACACCTAAAAACGGTTATTCCAATTTCATTGAACACAAACATAGCTACCTACTTATTCCAATAAATCTCATTTCATAATGTAATTTATTGCTATAGGTTTCCATAAACGTGAAATTATTCGGCCACAAGGTATAATAAAGAGTTGCAAAACTGCAGTTGCCGGTAAGTTTCAACTTCCCAACCTATTTGTGTGTAACGACCACTCGGGTACATAGTTGTTGTTCAGATTCGGGTTTTGCGGCCACTTTATAGCCTCCTACACGTGTATACAGAACCTACAGACGTAATCGCTCGGAACGGTCTTCGCTAATGTTTTCACTTACGCAACGGCAACGCTAGTTCGACGACCCAAACCGTTTTTAGTCAAATGTTTGTTTATGGTTTTTGTATTTGGCTCTCACCTTGAATTTTACGGCTGTCTGCCTTTTTAACCTAAAATGTTTATTGGAAAGCAATGGGTTCAATCAATTAGCTTGTTATACCTCGCCCACTATAGCAGATAGACCGTGTTTAGTATACGACTTGTTAGTTTTATGACTTGGCTTGACTCATCCTTCCCCATTTTGGCCGGTGTCATTAGACGTGCTAACAGCTGTTAGATCTGTGTCTGCGCTGAAAGCTTAGATCGATGTATACCTAACGTTTTGCTTATCTATGTAAGGCGTTGCTTTGCTAAGTGCTAAGAGAGTTTTCAGGGTAAATACTCTCACTGGGAGATTAACTTACATCCTGCATCTATTTTCACTTTAAGCTCAAGTGGTTTCTACACTTAAACTTCTTACGAAGCTGAAACTTCCGAAGAATAACAAAACATGTTCACGTCATTTGTCAAGTCAGATTTTGCAACATCATCATTGATTCTCCGAAGATGCTTGAGTTGAGACCAGGAAGTAAAGAGCCATCGAGAAACCGTCAAAGAACCGCTCGGAAACTGAGTCAAGAGTGGCTGGAATAACTACCAAGTTCTTAGTTTATATGGAACCCTTCACTGAATAACCATTGCTTTTAGAAAGATTTCTTCTGTGGCCACTTTCATCATCATGTTTCTGCGCTGCGCTGCGCTGACTCTAAGTAACATAGGATAGACCTATGTTACTTAGAGCCAGCGTAACACGTTTCCATTATTTCCATTCTCTGTCAACAGACACACTATTTTTATTTTCCGATACCACTTATAATTTCCATTAAATTAGAATATATCCAAGTTGCATTTGCATTTCTTCAATTACTGAATGAGTAACATAATCTTATCAATACATGTCAGGGTTTACCGTTACTAAATGCTAAACGTTTCATTCATGAAATTGTTTGTTAAAGAATATTTCAGAATTAGTAGTACCTAAGTGTAATACCTAATATTATTCTGGTTGGCTGGTTGCCAGGGCTCTGTTTCACTGAGTCGTCAATTATCTCGGGTTGTGCATCATCGACTGGCTGTCGGTTCTTGTATCCTCTTATTATGGGTCAAGAACTGATTTCTACAACGATACTTAGGATTCCTATTTGCTATGTATGGACACTGTCTCGTGTATCTTTTTGTTTGAATTCTGTCAGAGATATGGTTCTGCTGTCAACATTCAAACAAGAAGACCCATTTGTTGAGTTACGCTAAACTCAAGAAATAGTTCCTAAGAATTATATGAATCATCTAGTTGTGATATAGTGATATATCAATAGATTTGCTCAATATTCCAAGGTTTCTTAATAACAACCGATGCCAGATGCTCGGTCTAGGTCGAGATTTTTTTATTGTTAATTAAATAAATTAACACATTATAAGAAGAAATGAGTTTAGTACCCAATTATTATTTTCGAGCTGTAATCTTGTCTTAGAATGAAGCTCGAGAACATAAAGACTCTTTCATGTAGTTATGTCCTTCAAACTCAAGTCATTTTTCTATCCGAACTTCCTAATCCAACCAATTACGGCCCTAAAGGCAAATAAATAGAACCGATTCGTACAAATTAATGTGAATTACAATTAAAATTACATCTAATCGCAAGGCTATCAAATTGCATGCACAATTGATTCTGTGTGTAATATAAGTTTAAACAAGATTAGTTCTTGTTAATGCACTGTTAATAATGCATCTTTAACTGACTGATCATAAATCAACATTACATTCTTTACCACATTATATGTCAAAGATAGGTTTAAAGTCCTTCAAGGACTTTGTTTTAAAAAAATAGACTACTTATTAGATAATTTCTTCGTAATATTGATTCAGTTTATCATTATGAAGGCATAGTAGAATATCGTCTCTTTTATTTTTTCTTGATGTATATTCTATGTAACCTTGAGTAAGTCCAATATAAACAGATAACGCTATTTCCACAAGACATTTACGAGCGGCATGTACTTCCCAACCCAACTCTGCGCCATTTACGAGTCCAATGTTAACGTGAAATGTTTATACTACGCGCAGTTTCATCCGCTCACCATCACAACACAAGTAGACACCATCACAAGTAGAATGTAGGTAAATAAGCAGATTACAAACCCCTAATTAACTTCACCATGACCCAATTAATACGCCACGAGAAATTCTACAGTTTTCATTGTTACTACATAAAAATTTCATTCACAAGTTTATTTTAAGAAGATGCGTGAAAAACATCGACTCGACTTGTATACTATACAATGGTCGTCACAAACTTACAGTCTGGCTCTCTTCCAAATAAAAGATTGGTAAAATTACAGACAACTATAATAAAATTTAAAGTTGCGCCTCCCATGAGAGCCCTTCTAAATTCGCCATACAGCTGACCTATTTCGCGTTCAATCTGGCACGACACGATCCAGTGCTGGTTTGTTTATTCGAGGGCAATGCTTTTATAATGGGATTATTTTAGTGTTCGCTACTATGATTTACGATAACTATATTCTGTGCAAAAATATACTTACTCTTCGGCACACGGTGTTATCCAATGCATGGTATTTTCCGCTACCGACGCCACATACTCTAATTTCGAAATATTTTAGGAGCTTTTAAACATTATGAAATAAACGGTAAAACAAAGTGTTATCAAAATGAGTTCGCGGGACTATTACAAGGTGTCTTACATGAGCAAAGGGGCTGAGCGCTCCAGGATATCCATGGACCATGACGTTTTGGACAACGACACGGAGTTCAATGCCAACCAGTTCAAACTCTACGATGACTTCACAACAGACCTTCGCATCGCCTTCAATCCCCTCAGGCGCAACTTCCATGACATCACCAGAACTGATATGATGAGGAGGAGGGGTGACCCCAACGATTCTGGTGTCGATATGGAAAATGGAAACCCTCTGGAAGAAGTATCAACTTCTAACGATAGTGATTTGGTAAGTAATCGTAGGAGTCGTCTTGTAGTCTTTATGTTCATTGTTGAAGCATTCAAAGTATTATATAGGGTGACTGGCAATTAGTTTACGATACTTAAACACGTGATTGTGCTCATGATAACCAACAACTTTTACTATAGGAACAAACCTGAAATCGCGAAAAAAAATCAGCTTTTCAGTACATTTATGTTTGCCTAATGTACTAAACAGCTGATATTTTTTTCGCGATTTCGGCTTTGGTCCCATAATAAAAATTGTTTGTTATCATGAGCACAATCACGTGCAAGTATCGTACACTAATTGCCAGTCATCCTATATAGTCTAACCGAATGCGACTGAATACTCGTGTTTTACATGGAACGAATGCCTATCTAACCTCTACAACCCAGTTACTGGGTAACACGATACTCCTTGATAAGACTGATGGTCAGACTTTCTGACGTCTGACCTTCAGTGCCAGTTGAATGACAACTGGCACTAAAGGCTTTACGTGCCTTCCGAGGCACGGGGTGTCAGTAATGTCCTAGATAAATTCGGAGAGTAAGAATTGAAAAATTTACATTGGTACTTGCCCGGTTTGGAACACGCAACCTCATACATTAGAGGCTGGTGCCACTGGGCCATCGTATATCGATGAATATAATACCAACATGAGTAAGTATCAATTTATGCAACCACTCTACACGCTTTAAATCATACACCGTGAATTTTCTCGTGTAACTGGCTATATTATCTCGCTCGGCTGCAGAAATAAATGGGTGCCTATATAAAATTTTGCAATTGGCTGGAGCTTTCGGACTGAAATGTTTTTTAACACGATACATTTTGGCCGAGTATATTTTAAATTAATGTTCGGGATTGTGGCTTTAAAATCTCTGCTTTAGTATTTGCATAACTGTACGAAATAAAATATACTGGAAACTGAAAGGATTTTCGCGTTATTCCAAATTATATCTGATCACATTTATTACGACAAATCTAGATTTAAACAACAATAAAATACAGCAGTAAAATCCTATAAAATGCAAATCAGTGTCGTCCGGGCAACGCGCGTCGGATCGAATACTACAAAGTACAAATTAGCTATGGCCGGCGCCATCCATTGTGTGGCCGGACGGTAGTGCCTCGTCTAGCCATTGTCCGGCCAGTAGGCTGCGCCAATCGCAGTGGTAACTTGAGACAATGCTCTATGACACAATCACTTGATTTGGACACGAGGAAAGGGGCAATGATTTGTGGGTTCATGTGATTCAGAATTGAAATTAAACTGGCATGTTTAAAAATCTATACATATAAAAGGAGAAATTGACTGACTGACATATCAACACACAGCCATAACTACTGGGACGTGGAGCGAGAAATTTTCCCTTTTATGACGTAGGTGAGCTCTAAGAGAGAATTTTTTCAAAATTCACGTAAAGGGAAGAAACGGAAATTCCAAAATTTTTGTGGATAAACATACTTTCAAGCGGGTGTAGCTGCTGGCAGAAGCTCGTAATGAATATTTAATCTAATAATCCGGCTTTAGGCTCATCCAAAATCAAAGAAAACTTCACAAATATGTAGCCATTTTACTCGCATAACTTGCGTTGTTTGCTGCCGTTTCTTCTAACCTTCCTTCGTTTATTATAAACTTCTTCAAACAAGCTATTACAGTACAACAACCCCTCAATTAAGAAGTCTAATCAAAACAACAAACTAGCATATTTATGACGATGTCAAGCTTGCGTGTTATAAATTCATAAACCACGTCAAAACTTCTTGTATTCCGTTCTGACCTGATTCAATCTCACTCATCTTACGTTTCATGAAACTAACCATCCAAAGGGGTACTCGCTAATAGGACGATATGACGTAAGCATTGACACTTTGTAACACTATTATATTGTAGACTGTGACTCATTGTAATGTTATACGCATTAGCCCCCATACGAGTGGTCAAACGTGACACACAGACATAATGCCACTCCATATTTGTATTAATTAAGATTTATCCTTTTATCTGACAAAATCATCTATCCATATTGTCTGCGCTTGTTAAACAGACAGACACTATTTCCCTTGAAATCAATGATTCATTTTTCCGTTAACTTCTCTTCATCACATTACGTATTCAAACTCCGTTATAACTCGCCTTGTTGACTGTTAATATAGTAACTGTAGCGTTTTGACGAAGGTTTATTTAATAACTTGGCACAATGGCGCCCCTGCCAATCGTTCTGGTAATTAAGGATATTGCACGCATGGTCTCCCCGCGCACGCGCGTACTTTTTTTAACCGATCCAACCGGTATTTTCACCCGTCCACAAATAACTACAATCTTAAGTACACGGTTACGCTGCAACCGACTGGCCTTGACCACACGTGTAATTTAAGTGTAGGTAATGCTCATTTCGGGCAGCATTCGTCTCAAGCTGATTACCTCACCACTAGGAGTCCTTAACCTTGACTTCTTTACCCTTAAAAGATCTGACATTTAAATTACTATTTTTCATTTTGTTGCAGTTGGAGAACGAAGTGATGGTAGATCCCTGGAGCAGCATGGACTCCTCGAATTCACCGTTAACTGACTCCGGACCCTCGGCAAGTGAAGACTGCACCCCTTCTACTTCGAGCGAACCCCCTCGCGGGCCTCTAGACGCGTCCTCCCCCCTTTCGCCTGACTCGCGCCGCTTACCCGACCCAAAAGACACCAAAACCAAGATCGTCCCGAAACACATTCCCCCAAAGTCATCCGACAAGGCGCGCTCGCGAGACCTCACCCTTGAGCTAGAGACCCTAGAGCCCGACCTTCTCTCTCGCCGCCCACATTTTCTTGATGAAGATTACCAACCGCCGTCCAAGTCGAACATCGAATGCCGTATCCCCAAGCCGCATTTCCTCGACCACTCGCCGTCGCCCGATGAATTCGATGAACGCAGTGACATCACAAATCCTAACTTCTTAGATGATGAAGTCGATGGCGACGACAGTCAAGCACAAAAGAAGGCTGGAGCCCTTCCAAAAAGACCACAGAAAAATCAGGCTTCCACTTACTCCAGTTCAGAAGATAGACCACACAGAACAAGTTACCGAAGCACTCTACATTATGGGTTAGAAAGTGCAGCACGATCGAGTGAGAGAGACAAACGAGCTTCCCAACTCTACCGGGGGACCTGGCCAGGAGAACGCGATGTCTGGACAGGTCATGACTCCGCCAGCGTTCGCAGTTTCTCTAGTAATGGTTCCGCGGAAGGAACGAGACCTTCATCGAACCTAGAAAATAAGATGGAATGCGTTTGTTCCTTAATTTCGCTTTTAAGTTTATCACCAGAAAACAACGCAGACTTGAGTGGACCTTTATTGGAAATGAGCAGGTCTGTTGAAAGTTGCATCGCCATGCGGCAAGCAGGATGCATTCCGTTACTAGTTCAGTTAATACATTCGAAGGTCCCTAGAGAAACTCGAGACCGCGCGGCGAAGGCGCTGCGTAACATAATCCACACACAGACTGACGACAAGGCAGGGAGAAGAGAAGCTAGAGTATGGAGGTTGTTGGAACAGGTTAGAGAGTATTGTTACGTGTTAGAAGACCTCGTCGAGATGAGGAAAGAAGGAAAGGAGGTTATAGAAGATGATGCGACGAAGCATCCGAGTCAGAGCGTGGCGGCTCTGATGAAGTTGTCTTTTGATGAGGAGCACCGGCATGTGGTGTGTCAGCTGGGGGGACTGCAGGCGCTGGCGGCTTTAGTGAGCGGCGACCAGGCGGCACACGGCAGCAGAACTGATGATAACACGTGCTTGACTATGAGGAAGTATGCCGGGATGACGCTGACGAACCTCACCTTCGGAGATGGCAACAACAAGTCTTTGTTGTGTTCCTTCAAGGACTTCATGCTAGCTCTGGTTGAACAACTAGAGTCGCCGAATGACGATATGCGACAGGTATGTAAAACAATGGTTGCATTGAATTTCTTTATAAAAACAATCCTCTGACTTTTCATGTAAGATCTATGCTTATGGCATAAAGTTGTCGTAACATTGGTTATGTTCATTAATACAAGTGCACAATTAAATTCAATTATAATATTGCATAGGATAAAAGTAATAATCTGTTTGTTTTACAGGTAACAGCAGCCGTGCTGCGAAACCTATCCTGGAGAGCAGACACCAATAGTAAACAAGTACTAAGAGAAGTAGGAGCCGTCAAAGGTCTCACAAAAGCCGCAATGACGTGTCAAAAAGAGGCCACCCTCAAATCGGTCCTCTCAGCCCTCTGGAACTTGACAGCTCACTGCTCCATGAACAAAGTAGCCTTGTGTTCCGTTGAAGGAGCCCTGGGCTTCCTTGTTGATATGCTCAGCTATAACTCACCCACGAAAACACTAGCGATAGTGGAGAACGCGGGTGGCATCATGAGGAATGTGTCGAGCCACATCGCGGTCCGGGAAGATTACAGACAAATTCTCCGGGAGAGAAATTGTTTAAGTGTCCTACTGCAGCACCTCAAGTCGCCGAGTCTCACGGTGGTCAGCAACTCGTGTGGCACGCTCTGGAATCTGTCAGCGCGTTGCCCACAAGACCAACAGTTCCTGTGGGACCACGGCGCCGTGCCAATGCTTAGGAGTCTCATACACTCTAAGCATAAAATGATAGCGATGGGCTCAAGTGCTGCCCTCAAAAATTTGCTCAATTCCAAACCGGGTAAAACGCACATAATCTCTCTAGACACGACAGCTAGGAACATGAACCTTCCAGCTTTACCAACATTAGGAGCTCGGAAACAAAAGGCTTTGGAGCAGGAATTAGACCAAAACTTGGCCGAAACTTGCGACAATATTGAGCCAGCAACATCTCCTACGACAAGTAACAGAGAAGAGAAGAATCTCTTCACAGCTACGGAAAGACAAATCGCCATGAATTTAGAAAGGCATAGGATGACTTCTAGTTCACCTCTCATGGGGACATTAACATCACAAATATCTTTAAGTCACAGTGCACATTTGGCAAGCTATTTGAGCTGCAGTAACACTTTGCTGAAGGGTGCTTTGGTCACGCGATCTAACACAGGCAGTGCGGGTAACGTCAATAGATCAGAGAGCAAGGACTCGGTCACCAGCACTCATTCAGACTCCGTATTTGACCGAGTCACTCGCACCGGCAAGGTACCAGTACCAACACCCAGAAATAAAGACCTGATGAAGAGTGAAATGTCAGGCGAAGCATTCAAAGCATCCTCGAAACAACTTAAAGACAATTCCTTTCTTCGGTACCCAACACAACCTCCCATTCCTCCACCAAGAACTACCACTGAAATGAGAACAAATTACACAGAATCCGGTTTTGACGTCGACCAGGATTCTTGCGACCAGCCCATAGACTACAGCAGGAAATACTCGGAGACGAAAACAACCGAGTCCGAGGTTGAAAAGCCAAAGACTAAAAACAAGAAATACTCGAAGAAGGACAGTCCTACGACGTACGGTGATTACCAGGAGACTGACTTAGATCAACCTACAGATTATTCCCTACGTTATGCTGAACATCAATCCGAGACTGGATCGGACCTGTCAGAACCTGCCGGTCCCTCAGTCCACGAGGATACAATCAAACACTTCGCCACAGAAGGCACTCCTTACGAAACACCAGCAATCTTTTCAACAGCCACCTCAATGTCGGATCTTAGAGTGATTGGAAAAGATAATAAGAAGGCAACGGCGACCGCCAAACCTAACCCTGAGGCGATGACACATTCAGACGAAAAGGACACGTGTTCGATTGAAGACCCACCGAACCATGACAACGATAGGGCAGCTTCAACTCCTCAAGCGTCAGTACCGGAACCAATTCCAGAAAAACGAGGAGTCTTCGATACCAAGTTCAGTTCAGGAATGATCAGTCCCGAAAAACCGGTGAACTACTGCGATGAAGGCACGCCTGGCTACTTCTCCAGGGTCAGCTCTTTAAGCAGTCTTGGTGAACCGACAGAGGAAGACAGCCTGGCTAAGAGGAACGCTATGGCGACCATTAATGTGGACCCCAGTCCTCCGGAGCAAAGTACCAGCAGTTCTGCTAAGGATAAAGAAGGTAAACTATTTTTCTTCCCAAATAACAGTAATGATGGTGAAGGAAAAATAAAGACGGACAGGATACTCCAAGTTAATTCCCACTGAACTCTTTTCTTCTTAACTATCTCTAAATCCAATGCTTTATTCTTCTAATCCACATTATCATCATCATCAAATCTTAAATTGAATTCAGAATCTTCGACAACATATTAAATGTTGGTAATAAAAACTAATTACCATACACGACAATGGGCAATTTCTATTCCAATCAAAAGGAATATCGCTAAAGTAATCTCGTAGTTGAATAACCTCCGATTTTAGACTTATGAATCTAAAGTTAAATATTTCTCAATCTCTATGTTTGTCTGTAACAACTGCATAGAAGTAAGATTTGATATATTCTTTAACTCTGTATTTTCAATACAGAAATCGGCCCTTGAGTACCCATTGAGTAAGGCCTACACGGTTGTACACAGACGCGTAGCTTCATAGACGCAAAATTGTCGTTATACACTTGTTGTACGCCTCCGTGAAGCTTACATACATTACTATGAAACTCTGTCGACGAAGCGGCAAAGACACGTCGGCAATACGTTGCTGATTTTTTGAGAGTTTGATAGTTTTGTTCCACTTTACACTAAGCGTATAATGACGAATACGCGTCTATGAAGCTACGCGTCCGTGGACAGTAGGCCTAAGTTACAATGTATGTATGAAAGATTCTGATTTCAAGTATACTTAGTAAAGATTCATAATAACTGACCAATTCTTACCGTGCAGGTTCCAAAGCAGTAACATTCGCGACGGAACCTGCGTCCGTGTGCTCGGGCTCCCCGCCGCTGTCGGGGCGCGCTTCGCCGCCGGCGCAGCGCTTCGTGGAGGACACGCCCCTCATGTTCTCGCGCTCCAGCTCGCTCGGCTCGCTTCCGGAGTGTGAGCAGCAAGACGACCAGGGATCTGTGCTGTCTGAAGTGAGGTAAGATGCAGCAGTAACATTCGCGACGGAACCTGCGTCCGTGTGCTCGGGCTCCCCGCCGTCGGGGCGCGCTTCGTGGAAGACATGCAACTTCCAAACACTTCAAAGGTCCATTGTCAGACTAGGCAGGCTGGCAGTATCCAGTTTATCTGTATCTTTACAAAATTGTACTTGTTTTCTTTCAGCCGGCTAACTTCAGGTTGCATATCTCCCAGCGAGATCCCAGACTCGCCCGGCGCTAGCGTGCCGCTGTCTCCGCGCACCAGAGCTGCGCCTGCGACTGAACTGCTTACTGCGCTGTCTACTCCGCCTCAAGGTATACCTACAAAAAATCCGTATTGTCCACTTTTTAAACAATGATTGACGACCACGAACTCATCATTAAAAAGTCTTGACCATCGACGCCGAGTTACTAGCCTGTCGGTTTTGTACCGGTTGCATTTTAGGAAGTGTGCGGCGGAATTGCATAGCCTAATTCCACCAAGCCCGTTCGTTCCATCATCGGCCCACTAGGCATACAGCGATACGCCACCACATGGTGGACGTCCCATCTATACGCACAACACGTTTTGGGAACACATTCATTGTGCGTACAGCTAAGGAGTGGAATTCTCTAACGGAGTCTATGTTTCCTGATAGCTAAAACCTGGGGATCTTTAAGTCAAGGGTGAATAGGTTACTTCTAAGCAAGCGTGCTCCATTGTCGACCACATCGTCGCTTTCAATCAGGTGAGATGGTGGTCAAACGCGAGCCTATCAACAATAGTAAAAAAAAGTTTAATTAATGTTAAACGCAATTTTTTTTTTAATGTTTATTATAATATAGACAGAATGAAACCTAAAAGAATGATTCTATCAGAAGATGAAGAAATCAAAGAGATGTGGAAGGACTATTTTGAAAGACTTAGAGAATAAACCAGTGAATGTGGGTTTAGTGAGAATGATTAGTATGGATGAAGTCAGAATAGATGTAAATTGAATGAAGAATGGTAAGGCAATTGGTCCAGACGGAATACCAGTTGAAGTGTGGAAGTTACTGCGAGTGGATGGATGGATGTGGTTAACTTTGTTCTTCAATACGTTGTTGCGGGAAGAAGCCATATCTGAAGATTAGTGCAACAGGTTCCTGGAGCTCATCTTTAAAAACAAGGGTGATGTGCTTGAACGCAACAATTATATTATAGAGGAATAAAGCTAATGTCACATACTATGAACGCCTGGGAGAAAGTTATTGAAAGGCAACTGAGAGAAGAGAGTGAAATTTCACAGAACCAATTCGGGTTTATGCCTGGTCGAGGAACAACGGATGCCATTTTTGCTATACGCCAGCTGTGCGAGAAATACAGAGGTGCGCATAAAAACTTGCACATGGTATTCGTTGATCTCGAAAAGGCATAATATAACCAGGTACCTCGTGAGGTTCTGTGGTGGGCCCTTAAGGAGAAAGGTTTGCCTGGAAAGTATGTGCAGTTGATCCGAGCGATGTACAGTCAATGCAGTACCCAAATCCGGTCTACAGTGGGTAACGCTGGCAGCTTCAATGTGGCTATCGGCTTACATCAAGGGTCGGTTCTCAGCCCTTACCTCTTCCTGATGATAATGGACGCTCTGACGTCAGACATCCAGGAAGAGGCTCCCTGGTGTATGCTGTTTGCCGATAACATTTTGCTGGTTGCCGTGAGTGGCCTAGAGGTCCAAAGTAAATTTGAGGTGTGGTGGCACAGACGAGAGTGTTGGCTTAAAATTGAGCAGAACGAAAACCGAATATATGTTCTGCGATTAACGCAGACCGAGAAGTCACACATCGGATCAATTCAGGATGGATGAAATGGTGACAGGTCACTGGAACAACTTATGACCCACGGAAGCCCCCCAAGTTGAAGGGTAAAATCTACAAGTCCGTGATAAGACCTGTCATACTGTATGGATCAGAATGTTGGGCTGTAAAAAAGACTGATGAAATAAGATTGCACGTAGCGGAGATGAGAATGTTGAGATGGATGTGTGGTGAGAAATGAGTATATTAGAGGAAGTTTGAAAGTAGCGCCAGTGACTGAAAAGTTGAAGGGGAATCGTTTGTCTTGGTATGGTCGTGTGAAGAGGAGAGATGAAACGTATGTTACTAAAAGATTTATGAGTATACATTTGGATAGGTGGGGAGGGAGGCCAGAGAAAAGATGGATGGATTGTGTGAAGAGTGATATGAAAGAAAAGGAAGTTAGTGACAGCATGACGGGAGACAGGATAGAATGGAAGAAAAAAACGTGTTGTGCCGACCCCAAATAACACGGGACAAGGGCAGGGTAATGATGATGAGACATAAAGAAACCTCATCCAAGAGCCACCGTTATGCATGACGTCACTCGTAGATCAAAATTTACTTGACAAGAAAAACTTCTTGACAATATTTATCTTATATCCCTCAGAGCCCGCCTGCGTCGGTTCAGTGTTCGAGGAGCGCGTGTCCCGATTCTTAGTGGAACACACTCCGGCGCAGTTCTCTGCTGCCACCAGTCTCAGCAGCCTCACTATCGACGATGACGAGCCCAAACTGCCCAAGGTAAGTCTGAACGTAAACGTGAATGTTACGGTCTCCGTTCACTGCAGATTGACGTGAACGCCAAAATTGCCATAATAATCCAATAAACAATAATTCTAATATTTATTTAATATGGCTAATTTTAATCTTTGTATTTTAAATTGTTTAATTTTTTTTCTTTATTTTTCTCAAATAATAGAATAGCGACAGGAAATATGTAACCAAAACAAAACCCTGATAAATTAATAATTAATTTTAAAATGACATACACCGTAAGTACCTTATATATGAAGTAAAAGATAAATGATGTTTATTCAGTAAATAGGTTATAAAACCATGGATTTTTTTCCACGATCTTCTCTATAAAGATCTATACTTTGGAATGTGCAAGCTTCATATTTCTGACTGGCCAGCCTCTTGACAATAAACTAGTGCACTTCACCATCAACAACTGCATCACTACTTACCATCAGGTGGGATCGCAGTCAAGCATTAGTTTATGTCATTTAAAAAATTATAACATTTAAGATTAAGATAGATAGATAGATAGATTAAGTTTGATGCTGTCGACTTTAGGTAGTGTTCCTTAGCTCCGCATACATTGTAATATATTGTGCCTTTTTGTGATAACATTTTTTTATTTATTTTCAGCAATCTCTAAAGCTGTTACCAAGAGTTATTCATCAAGAAGAGATTTGCAGCTCATCACCCAGCAATAATCCTGATGACGTCCTACAGGATAATAGAAATAGGTACGTCATTTTTAGGGTCCCGTACCTAAAAAGGAAAAAACGGAACCCTTATAGGATCACTTTGTTGTCTGTATGTATGTCTGTCAAGAACCTTTATCTCGAGAACGCGTGGAGGTATCAAGTTGAAATTAAAACACTCAGGTCTGCGGTCCCTTGATGCTGTCAAAAAAGCATACTTCTGAGTTAACGAAAAAAAAGATACGGCCGTTTATGTCGCAAAAAACGACTCTCAAGGGAATCAAAAATCATAGGGCTTCACGTTGAACTAGAATCTTGAAATTTGGCATGAAGCAAGGTGTCATAGCACAATTTATTATAGAAAAAAATCTGAAAACTGTAAATTTGTAGTTACGTACTTATCAAAAAAAAAAACTTTTTTGCGATTCGGAAAAATCTTCGTAACTCAATTTGGAATTGAACTGTTTTCATAGGTAAGTTTGTACGGAACCCTCAGTGCGTGAGTCCGACTCGCACTTGCCCAGTTTTACTATTTGTTATGGCATAACCTTACCCGTCAAACATCAAAATAATCTAATCTAGCTATCTATACACGGTGGGTTCAAATTGTTTCAAATAAGTCCTTTACACCGGGAGGAGCGGGAGTGTTAGACTTGCACTAACTGAAACCCACCTGTGTTCCTTCAGTTGTTTTTTTGCATTCTCTCGTTCAATTCCGTAGCTGGATGGTTAAACTCGAAACTATGAGGAATAGCGAAACATACACAAAGTAGTGTGTGTTAGTACAAAGAACACACGGACTCGTTTTTAATAAAAACTAAAACAGCGCCATTAGAATTTTGAAAAAAAAAAAGACAGTTTTCCTAACCAAGAATCAAACCCCTTGATTTTGAAAAAAAAAAATACATGTTGTTTTGCCCATTTGATAAAATCACCTTGTATATTGTTCCACTGAATCTACCAGTGCCATCAGAACCCACCGAATGAAGATACATAATATTCATATTGTATTCTTTTGTTTTTCAGAGACCAATTTCGGACATTACCATCATCCAATCTCGTCATTAATGAACCTATGAAAGGTAAGATTTAGACCCTAATAAAGATCTTGCAAAGGTCCGGCGGTACTTCACACCGAGACAGTTTCTAATGTTATACCAAAGCACAGGTCCGATCGTGTGTGGAGCACAACAGCCACATATGAGCTGGTGCTGCAAAATGCCATCTGGCTATTTTAGATTTTTCGAAATTAGTGCTTGACTGTAATCCCACCTAATGGTAAGCAGTGATGCAATCGATGATGGTGAATTGCACTAGTTTATTAAGAGCCTATTCACTCTAGCTTTGAAGACACCTAAATTATACCAATCCTCGAAGGACTGGAACAATGTATACACGGTATAAACGACAAGGCTAAACGCTTAGTGCGGACCGTAGAGGTGTTAACAATGTAGGGGTGGACTGGACACTCGTTGTAGGTCGAGTGGTCCGATGGTAGAAAGGTGATGGCGGAATCAACTTAGGTAATTTCCGCACACATCCTTCAAAGTGCATCCTGTAAAAGACCAAAAGGCTGGCTACCCTACGCCTGTGCTCCATGTAATGGATTGTGAAAATGAGATAGGTTATCAATCCACTTTAAAATTGTGGCATTCCCAAGCAACCGGTTAGGCTTACATGTCGCTTGGGAAGAGGCTAGGCTGATATATTTATTGCAGGGTCTCTCGAAATGCGAGCTGCAATATTTACCTTTGACCGCCAGGTCAAAAAGGCAAAAGCGTGCTATTGGCACCAACGGGCACGGCGATTTCATCCTACAACTGAATGTTAAAGTCTGTCATGTATTCTTGACAGTGGCGTGTTGGACACTGTTTCCTTTGCCATGTCTACTTGTCTGTCGTAGTCAGAAGGATAAGTTTAAATCGTACTACAATGACATAAAATTCTGGTAATTCCAGGAACCCAAACCCCTGGTGAGGTGTGCAAAGTGTACTTCACAGAAGACACGCCCGCCATCTTATCGAAAGCGGGCAGCAACTCGAACCTGTCCGCCTTGTCCATCGACTCGGCGCCCGCCGCGCCCGCCGCCGCGCTGCACGCGCACGACGTGCACGATGCACACGACGCGCTCGATGCACACGACACACACGACGCGCACGACACGTCGGACAGCTCCAACTTGAGCGACGCCGGGGACTTATTAGAAGAATGCATACAGAAAGGCATCGCTAAGGTAACCTCTCACTTAAGTCAAATGTGCTTAAACAACATATAACATTACTAGCTTCTGCCAGTGGTTTCACTGCCGTGAAAGTAGGTTTCTTTATTCAAACTTTGGACCCCTGTTTCATCCCCTTAGAGAGTGAATTTTAGAAAATCCTTATTCTTCTCTGTGCAACATTTCAGCAGTTGTAAGTCTAAAGGTTTGGGTTGAACATTGATGATTCAGTGAATGAATCAGGACTTTCATAATTGGTAAATTCATAATTGAATCAATTATTCATAACAATTGCTGCTAGAAAATACTACGCGCAGTGTTTTTCCATTGATTTTCATTCATAATCCTGCCTGTACAATATGTCCATAAATTGAGTGACATTTTGGGATATAAATAAACTCTAATAACTTTGCTGTTTATAAATATTAGTTATTGAGACTCTACTTAAATAATAATGAGACCTTTTCTAATAAGCCCTTTAAGTATTTGTACTAATTAAAAATTTGTGGTGTATACATTTTTTTTTTTACATTTTGGGACGCAATAATGGATTATGAAGCCCTTATAATTTTGCCATTCCTGTCTGATCATCCGTCCGTATGTCGGTGTCATTTTATGAAACCCTTCCAATTTCGTCCTTCATCATCTTCCTGCCCTTGTCCCATCTTATTTGGGGTCGGCTCAACATGTTTTTTTCTTCCATTCTATCCTGTCAACCGTCATGCTATCACTAACTTCCTTTTCTTTCATATCACTGTTCACACAATCCATCCATCTTTTCTTTGGACTCCCTCTCCCTCTCCACCCATCCACATGTATACTCATAACTCTTTTAGTAACATGCGTTTCATCCCTCCTCTTTACATGACCATACCAGGACAAACGATTCCCTTTCAACTTTTCAGTCACTGGCGCCACTTTCAAACTTCCTCTAATATACTCATTTCTCACTTTATCCATTCTCGTCACACCACACATCCATCTCAACCACAGAACAAAAAATACATAGAAGTGCCCTTAAACTGGCTAAGCACGGGAACCAGTGTCGCCAAACTCACACATTTGCATGTCAAATTATCTATAACACACATAAAAAACAGTGATTTGATTGGCTACAAATTACAAACGCAACTTTTACAAATCATCTTCTTATTGCTTTCAAAAATTAAGTCTTATTACAACGAGTGAAAGTTGTTATTACTTGATATGACACAAACAATAATGACGTTTTTCGTCTAAAAACTTTAAATAGTCAAATTTACAACAAGTTCAGCTACTCAACGCTAGATGGCGCCGTAACCAATTCATGCTATTCAGAACGCTAGGGTGTTTGAAATAGATGTCATATTCCCATGCACATGTAATCTCATTTGCTACTCAATTAGAGATGTAGATATATATCGATATTTTAATATTGATGTTACGTAATTTATTCGGGAGAGCAATGTAAAAATTTGTTAACATCATACAAATTAATAATGGAAAAGGTTGATTATCTTTAAAATATCAATGTTAAAGAGGTATTTGTATGTTTGTATGGAGGGCTAGGGGGTAATCTTAATTTCATATAATCAAGTACAATGCGTTCCAAATAAGAATAGGATCGATTGCCATTTTGTGACGTCACGTCATACTGTCAAATCGAAGAAATTGGGTAGGGTGAGCAAAACAAGAATTATTTAAAATTTAATTTATTTACGAATTGTGAACGAAAAAAGTTTAATCAGAATCCAGTCCTTCAATTTTGCTCATCTCTGCGTCCCTGTGTGAAGTGTCTGAGTAGTGGAAAATGGAAGAAGGCGAATTAATCCTAACAATGAAAATAAGAAAGAAAACAGTTTTTTTTTTAACTAATGATGACTTAAAACAATATATTTATTTCGCAGCTAATTTATTTTTTTGAGGTCTATCTATATAGAAGTTAATGTATTACGATTAATATTATGTAATATTATCTTCATTAACTATTAACTGCTGCCAGCGACTTCACCCGCCTGAAAGTAGAAAGTTATCCCGAGGGAACATACTTTTGTGACGTGGTCTACCCATGTACCAAGTTTTATTGAAATCCGTTCAGCCTTTCGAACGTGAAGAAGTAAAAGAAAGTGATTAGCAACCCGCACCTACTTCGGACGGATGCAGGTTACGTGTTGTTAAAACCTCGAGATTTCTGTGCAATCTTAGTTAAATATTTATAAATTATACACATGAACCGTCCGACACAAATTTTGGATGATGGTGCCAGCCATGAAATGAAGAGTTAGAAATAAATAAAAATTATCGATACCGATCTACTTTACGGATGTGTCCCATCCCTAATTGAGTAGCGTCGAAGTTACTAGAATTTATGTTATGATTTTCCAGATGACGACCAAGTGCATTTAGACTTTATGACAATGAACATAAGGTTGTTTATGGTTTGCATTGAAGTCATAAAATGTGGTATTGTCCTTAAAATCAACTATATTAAAAATTAACAAAGTTTAGTATTTACCGATGATACGATACACCTCCACAAGATACATTTTTTTTCTGCTTTCGTTTTTGCAGGTCAAATCCACACAATAAGGCATAATTTGTAATTTTTTGGGTATTTCTGAGACAACCAATCGCGACAAGTATCTGACGGCGAATAAGCTAATTCTTGCACAGCTGTGCTTAATGTTGACACGCGTGCGATATCTGAGGGGCACTTCCCCTACTTTTCTTTATTCCGTGATCTCAACATTCTCATCTCCGCTACATGCAATCTTTTTTCATCCGTCTTTTTCACAGCCCAACATTCTGATCCATACAGTATGACAGGTCTTATCACGGACTTGTAGATTTTACCCTTCAACTTGGGGGGCATCCGTGGGTCACAAATTGTTCCAGTGACCTGTCGCCATTTCATCCATCCTGAATTGATCCGATTTGATACGTCTTGGTCTACCTCGCCATCTCCTTGGATAAACGACCCGAGGTACCGAAAGTCGGAGCAGATTGGTATGGGCGTTCCAGCGAGAGCTAAGGGCATAGGATCGGAGAGACCACCGAAATCACAGAACTAGTACTCGGTTTTCGTTCTGCTCAATTTTAAGCCAACACTCTCCAGTCTGTGCCACCACACCTCCAATTTGCTCTGGACCTCTAGGCCACTCTCGGCAACCAGCACAATGTCATCGGCAAACAGCATACACCAGGGAGCCTCTTCCTGGATGCCCGACGTCAGAGCGTCCATTATCATCAGGAAGAGGTAAGGGCTGAGGGCCGACCCTTGATGTAAGCCGACTGCCACATTGAAGCTGCCAGTGTTGCTCACTGTAGACCGGACTTGGGTACTGCATTGGCTGTACATCGCTCGGATCAACTGCACATACTTCCCAGGCACACCTTTCTCCTTAAGGGCCCACCACAGAACCTCACGAGGTACCCGGTCATATGCCTTTTCGAGGTCAACGAATACCATGTACCTTCCAATTTCGTCCTTGCCGATAGAATATTCATCCGTATATCATAGCCATTTATTTTGTTTACAATATACAACTTATTACCAGGTATAAGATAAAAGCTTCGGCTACGTATAGCGCTATACATAAGCACTATAGTTGATAACATGACCAGTCAGAATTAAGTGAATTTTGAGGCAATAATTTGACTGAGTTCAATAAAATGCAATGTCCGATTTTAGCAAATACCATTTCATTGACTTATTAATGCTCCCATACACCAAAAAACAAAAGAAACTAAGTAAAATTGAGATCAGCGCCATCTAGCGACACGGCCACGCTCGGGTTCTTAGTTTTTACCATAGTAACAGTCAATATAATTCATGGCAGGTGTTCAGGATCTCAGGGAGATGAATAAAATGAGTGGACGGTATTAACGGTATATTTAGCTACAAGCAGCTTTACAGTGATGGGTTGATAGAAAGGGACGCGTGTGCCTCGGAAGCTGTCGAATCGAGAAGTGTCGCGTCGCTCGCCGTCCGCTGCGCGCCGGGTGCTCTGCCCCGCGCCCCGCCGTCCGCCTCAGCCGTCGGTGACGTCAGTCCGTATGTTCACGCGTTTGATGCGTGAACAGCAGGAGCTTTTTTTAACGGTATCCAGTGAAATGTGTGAGAATAACAATGTATTATTTTCAGGTGGTGAAGAACAAGGTTCCATCGTCAGAAGTTTCCTCCATCAATCCGTACAGAGATGAAGTATACGTAAGTGTTGAAATATAATTAACACTATCATCAGCCAGTGGCATCGTCCGCGTGAATATTGGTTATGGACGTGAAGTCGCAGTCGAGCATGGATAAAAAGTATATATATCCTTCCTTGGAGTCCAAGCTTCCTTCGTACCAAATTTCATCAAAATCGGTTCAGTAGTTTTACCGTGAAAGTGTAACAGACAGACAGTGTTACTTTCACATTTATATTATTATTATATCACCACTGCAAAACATCGTGAGGAAACCAGCATGTCCTAACAACAAAAAAATCTAAGACATGTGACCTCCACCAACTCGCACCGGACCCGCGTGCAGAGTTACGGCCCATTTATTTATTTATTTATTAAATGCTTTATGCACACAAAAGAGCAGTGGTGGCCGAGTGGTAACGGCCCCGACTTACGAGTTGATCTATCCCATGCACACAAAAATACAGAGGCGGAGTTAATGCTTTAGGCATTTCATTCACTCTCTCAAAGAGGAGGCCTATGTACCAGCAAATCCCACCTCCCACCACTGTAGGCCCTACCCGCCTTGCGGCTCACAGACCATTGCGGACACGCCCGGCAATTGCGTGATGCGTATGTCTTCACCAGAACGTGCTTTGTAAACTCCATACATTCCTTTTTCCTTTCCCCTTTCTGGGGTGTGCTACACCACACAATGTGACTTCGCGCACGAGCAGTCCGGTTGCTGAAAAACATTTTATTTGGCGGAACAAGGCGCAAATTTAGAACTAATAAATTATAAGTATATAAAAAAGCCTGTTGGCAATTCCTAACCGTCCTGATTACCAGTAGTGGATAGATTCTAAGGCTGATTAGTAAACTTAAAATAATCTTGTGTTCACAGAGATCGCTGCCGCCATACTTGCGGTCGTCCACGGAGACTGTCAGAATGTCTCATGAATTCGCCAGGAATGTCCGTGATAGGTAAGAAAATTGACAATTTGTTTTTACAGAAGATTACAGCATAACTTTTTTTTTAATGGGTGTCAAATCATCAAATAATATTTCTCCCAATCTGAGTGGAGTTATCCTCGGAGTATCCTTGCGTGATCGCATCAGGAATGAAGATATCCGCAGGAGAACCAAGGTCGCCGACATAGTCCGAAGAATCGCCGAACTAAAGTGGCAGTGGCCAGAGCATATTGCTCGTAGAACGGATGGTCGATGGGGCCGAAAGGTTCTAGTGTGGCGACCGTGCGCCGGAAAACGCTGCGATGACGCGGTGACCACGAGGTGGAGTGATGGTCTGGTGAGAGGCGCGGGGCTGTGGGGGCTGCGACACGCACAGGATCGGGCGGTGTGGCGACGCGCGGGGGAGGCCCATGTCAAACAGTGGACGGCTGCAGGCTGAAATGATGATGATGAATGAAGCTAGAAGGAATGTCAGACTTTTACTGATTAAAACCCATCTGTATTCCTTCACTTCCACTTTGCGTTCCAGGGTTGCCCTGGATTACGATATACCTAGGCTTATGTAGACATTTTGCAATCTAGGCGTGGTCTGATTGTTTGATTTGAGTTTTGAATAATTGAGATGGCGAAGCCAGGGCGGGGTACATTCACCGTTGTAGCAACAAGGAAACTGTCCCTAAAGTTTCGAAAAATGTTGATCAGTATTTATTATTTTTGTGTTAAAACTAGTGGTCAGTAAGCAGTCTTATTGCACACATTCTGCATATAAAAAAAGGTTACAGTCAGCAAGAAAATGGCAAATTTTTTTACGCAATGGTTAAAGATGCTTTTACAATTTTCACTCGCTCAATTTTAGGTAAACTAGTCGCAACACATCAACATTACGTGTACGCACACAGCACGCACACATAGAATCCATTTTGGTCATAGATCATAAAGTTATTTATGTAGGTTCAAAATAATAAAATGTAGGTTTATGTACAGAAGACTATATAAGCTGTATTATTTTATGATTTTTAAGCTAAAAATGTGCACTTGATTTAAGTTACGCGAACCTATTCAGACTCCTTTTTTTTTGTAATTTTCTTCGATTAGTGCGTTGGTAAAATCGTATTTATATGAAAACTTTATAAGAGACCATAATATTTTTTTACGCCATCCTGGAGATGAATATATTGTCTTTTATTTGATACCATGACATCCTCATAGTTAAGATTCGTAGTGCATCATAATGGTACCTGAAAAACCGAGATATTTGTCTAAAAGCGTAAAAGCGTCCTTAAGGTATCTGCCCTATCTCAATAATCCACTCTGTATTGGTACATATACGAAACTCATCATGCGATGCAGTATCGAAGTAGCCGCTAAGCGGTGTTTTCGATGTTAAGACTTTTCTGTTCCTTTATTTTAGTGTAAGTATATATTTTAATGCAAATGTTACTTGGAGTCGGTGCAACATGTTTTTTCGTCCGATCTGATCAGTCTGTCATCACGTTATCACTGACTCCCAGCGGCATGCCAGATGCCTTTGTAGGGGGCAAGCCAATGAACCTTGATCTATCTACTATACCTACTTACCTAATAGCCCGAATAAAAATAAAACCTCGTGTCAATCCGCCGTCACACACCTACCACCTACCTATCATAAGTGCAAAATTTCTTGCTGTAACACTGATTTTTAATTGCTACATTTATATTTGATATAGAGCATATTTGTTTCTTGCAGCAGTCAGTCGAGCCGATCAGGCGGCGCGTCCCCGCCGCCGCTGCCTCCCAAGGAGGCGGGCCGCGCCGCGCCGCCGCGCCCGCCCGCTCCACATGACGGTACGTATCACGACCATACTATGTTTCTTGCAGCAGTCAGTCGAGCCGATCAGGCGGCGCGTCCCCGCCGCCGCTGCCTCCCAAGGAGGCGGGCCGCGCCGCGCCGCCGCGCCCGCCCGCTCCACATGACGGTACGTATCACGACCATACTATGTTTCTTGCAGCAGTCAGTCGAGCCGATCAGGCGGCGCGTCCCCGCCGCCGCTGCCTCCCAAGGAGGCGGGCCGCGCCGCGCCGCCGCGCCCGCCCGCTCCACATGACGGTACGTATCACGACCATACTATGTTTCTTGCAGCAGTCAGTCGAGCCGATCAGGCGGCGCGTCCCCGCCGCCGCTGCCTCCCAAGGAGGCGGGCCGCGCCGCGCCGCCGCGCCCGCCCGCTCCACATGACGGTACGTATCACGACCATACTATGTTTCTTGCAGCAGTCAGTCGAGCCGATCAGGCGGCGCGTCCCCGCCGCCGCTGCCTCCCAAGGAGGCGGGCCGCGCCGCGCCGCCGCGCCCGCCCGCTCCACATGACGGTACGTATCACGACCATACTATGTTTCTTGCAGCAGTCAGTCGAGCCGATCAGGCGGCGCGTCCCCGCCGCCGCTGCCTCCCAAGGAGGCGGGCCCCGCCGCGCCGCCGCGCCCGCCCGCTCCACATGACGGTACGTATCACGACCATACTATGTTTCTTGCAGCAGTCAGTCGAGCCGATCAGGCGGCGCGTCCCGGCCGCCGCTGCCTCCCAAGGAGGCGGGCCGCGCCGCGCCGCCGCGCCCGCCCGCTCCACATGACGGTACGTATCACGACCATACTATGTTTCTTGCAGCAGTCAGTCGAGCCGATCAGGCGGCGCGTCCCCGCCGCCGCTGCCTCCCAAGGAGGCGGGCCGCGCCGCGCCGCCGCGCCCGCCCGCTCCACATGACGGTACGTATCACGACCATACTATGTTTCTTGCAGCAGTCAGTCGAGCCGATCAGGCGGCGCGTCCCCGCCGCCGCTGCCTCCCAAGGAGGCGGGCCGCGCCGCGCCGCCGCGCCCGCCCGCTCCACATGACGGTACGTATCACGACCATACTATGTTTCTTGCAGCAGTCAGTCGAGCCGATCAGGCGGCGCGTCCCCGCCGCCGCTGCCTCCCAAGGAGGCGGGCCGCGCCGCGCCGCCGCGCCCGCCCGCTCCACATGACGGTACGTATCACGACCATACTATGTTTCTTGCAGCAGTCAGTCGAGCCGATCAGGCGGCGCGTCCCCGCCGCCGCTGCCTCCCAAGGAGGCGGGCCGCGCCGCGCCGCCGCGCCCGCCCGCTCCACATGACGGTACGTATCACGACCATACTATGTTTCTTGCAGCAGTCAGTCGAGCCGATCAGGCGGCGCGTCCCCGCCGCCGCTGCCTCCCAAGGAGGCGGGCCGCGCCGCGCCGCCGCGCCCGCCCGCTCCACATGACGGTACGTATCACGACCATACTATGTTTCTTGCAGCAGTCAGTCGAGCCGATCAGGCGGCGCGTCCCCGCCGCCGCTGCCTCCCAAGGAGGCGGGCCGCGCCGCGCCGCCGCGCCCGCCCGCTCCACATGACGGTACGTATCACGACCATACTATGTTTCTTGCAGCAGTCAGTCGAGCCGATCAGGCGGCGCGTCCCCGCCGCCGCTGCCTCCCAAGGAGGTGGGCCGCGCCGCGCCGCCGCGCCCGCCCGCTCCACATGACGGTACGTATCACGACCATACTATGTTTCTTGCAGCAGTCAGTCGAGCCGATCAGGCGGCGCGTCCCCGCCGCCGCTGCCTCCCAAGGAGGCGGGCCGCGCCGCGCCGCCGCGCCCGCCCGCTCCACATGACGGTACGTATCACGACCATACTATGTTTCTTGCAGCAGTCAGTCGAGCCGATCAGGCGGCGCGTCCCCGCCGCCGCTGCCTCCCAAGGAGGCGGGCCGCGCCGCGCCGCCGCGCCCGCCCGCTCCACATGACGGTACGTATCACGACCATACTATGTTTCTTGCAGCAGTCAGTCGAGCCGATCAGGCGGCGCGTCCCCGCCGCCGCTGCCTCCCAAGGAGGCGGGCCGCGCCGCGCCGCCGCGCCCGCCCGCTCCACATGACGGTACGTATCACGACCATACTATGTTTCTTGCAGCAGTCAGTCGAGCCGATCAGGCGGCGCGTCCCCGCCGCCGCTGCCTCCCAAGGAGGCGGGCCGCGCCGCGCCGCCGCGCCCGCCCGCTCCACATGACGGTACGTATCACGACCATACTATGTTTCTTGCAGCAGTCAGTCGAGCCGATCAGGCGGCGCGTCCCCGCCGCCGCTGCCTCCCAAGGAGGCGGGCCGCGCCGCGCCGCCGCGCCCGCCCGCTCCACATGACGGTACGTATCACGACCATACTATGTTTCTTGCAGCAGTCAGTCGAGCCGATCAGGCGGCGCGTCCCCGCCGCCGCTGCCTCCCAAGGAGGCGGGCCGCGCCGCGCCGCCGCGCCCGCCCGCTCCACATGACGGTACGTATCACGACCATACTATGTTTCTTGCAGCAGTCAGTCGAGCCGATCAGGCGGCGCGTCCCCGCCGCCGCTGCCTCCCAAGGAGGCGGGCCGCGCCGCGCCGCCGCGCCCGCCCGCTCCACATGACGGTACGTATCACGACCATACTATGTTTCTTGCAGCAGTCAGTCGAGCCGATCAGGCGGCGCGTCCCCGCCGCCGCTGCCTCCCAAGGAGGCGGGCCGCGCCGCGCCGCCGCGCCCGCCCGCTCCACATGACGGTACGTATCACGAACATACTAATTATAGTATACTGTGTGTGTACTGTGTTACTGGGTGCATTAGCACCCAGTAACCGCCTATTCCCAAAGTTACAAAGAAAAAATAAAAGCAACGATTAACCCAAGCGCTACACACAAGTAAAGCTCCTAAATACGTTCTCAAAACTGGAAAAATTCTAACAGAACTGCCAAAAGAAGGCATTCAATTTCACTTCCCTGATCAACACCATCCCGCGAAGGGATGTGGTTCCGCTTCAATGGAAAGTAGCACGAGTTATAATGGTTGCTTAGCGCATAAAAACTTGTTGAGGCGCAAACATTTAAACCTATTTATTAGCTTGCTGTCCATACCATCGAAAATCATAGAAATACATTTTCTGCGTAGATTGTACCCGTTTGTCTCTTCGAATAAATTATTAATTGATCACGGTATCATAGAGCAATTGCACAGATTAGTGGAACATATCAACTAAGCTCTTGAGTCTAAACAACACAGTACTGTAATCTTCTTGGATATATCTCAGGCGTTTGATCGTGTATAGCATGACGAACTACTGTTCAAAATAAAACGGGACCTGCCTATAAATTTCTATAATCTTATAAAGTTTTATCTAAGTGACAGACACTGTTTTTGTAAAACAAAATAAATAGATAACTTCCGTACATATTATCTAAGCTGGAGTTCCTCAGGGCAATTTAATGGGCCCAACGCTGTACCTGGTTTTCACAGCCGACCTCCCAACGACTGAAGGCGTGGTCACTGGACAGCAATTCTTTCGATGGACACTTAACCGGACGTTGCAGAACAAAAACTTCAAACTAATATCGATCCAAATGTCTCAAAGACTGGTGAATCAAAGCGAATGACACCAATTCCGTCCAGGTGTCTTTTGCTAACAGGAAAGGAACATGTATGTTCCCCTGCCAATCTAAACGGAATACCTCTTCCGCAAGAGGATAAACATATGCAGGAATATATCTGGATAAATACCTAACTTGAATAGATATAGAGAACTGGTGAATAGGTTACTTCTAGGCAAGCGTGCTGCATCGTCGGCCACATCATCGCTTACCATCAGGTGAGATAGATAAAAAAAGATACGCACAATATACTGGCTACTGAATAACAAATCTCAACTCTTGATCAAAAACAAATTGCTGCTATATAAATGCATAAAATAACCAAAATAGACATACGGCCTATAGCTAAGGCTCAGTGGCAAACGCAAATATTAAAATAATTCAAAGGTTCCAGTCAAGAATTTTAAGAATGATAATAAACTTACTTTGGTTTGTCTCAAATAATAGACTCCATTCAGATCCTCTGCATCAAAACTGTAATGGAAGAAATTTCAGAAAGGGCTAATGCATACATAGAACGAATCTCAAATCATCCAAACAACACACCCAAACATTTGCTAGAAGACATAGAAAGATTCTGCAAGACTTGGGTGTTTTTATTTTTTAATATCGTGTGGATTGGAAAAGTATACTTCTTACACCTATACATTTGAAATTGAGCATATCTCAAACTCTAGTCTGAAAACTTGTCAAAAATTGGCATTAATGCGTTCTCAAAATACTCAATTCAGAAACCCGCCTTCAATATTAGTTTACATTTATTACCTACCTATATCGTAGAAGCGTTTATATTTGCTTCGTAAAACATGGCAAGGTCCCTGGTCAAGGTTATTAAGGTGGTTAAGGTTATGAATATAAAAATATGATTGAAACGCAAACCAAGTGCCAGGGAGCGACGTCGCGATCGCGGCGCCTATTGACCGACGCGATACTGGCACTATGCTGCTATACATGACGCTGCAAAAAGAAACGAGTCTCATGCAATGTTTTCACGTCACCAGGAAAAATATCACTTAGTTAAGAAGAAACTATCTGAACTAGTGGTCGCAAATTGATCGAATTTCTTATGTATAAACTTTTTACTACCAAATGTCAG
Organism: Mythimna impura; assembly: GCA_905147345.3. Lineage (NCBI taxonomy): Eukaryota > Metazoa > Arthropoda > Insecta > Lepidoptera > Noctuidae > Mythimna > Mythimna impura. The sequence continues at coordinate 27,232,475 of LR990351.1, read as the reverse complement.
ACTCTGTGCGCGCAATATCTTAACCAAGGGGTACAAAATTTTCTCTTCATGTATTCTATGCTATCTACCTAGATTAAGCACAATTTGAAATATTTTTTCTTTGTTTTTTACAGGTCGAAGATACGAAAGTCGTCTCCCCGTAAAGGCCGAGAAACGGGACAAACCACGTCCACCAGCTGCTGCCAATCTCGCTCGAAACGACTCCTTATCGTCACTCAGCCTCGACTCGTTCGGCTCCACGGACCGCGAGATCTTCGAGGAAACCGTCAAAGCTGGACTGTCAAGCGTCAATCCCAGAGCTAAGTATGCCATTGATGACAGGACAAGAGCTCATTCAGCTGAAGGCGTTGCTGAGATAAGGCGTGACCGAGTACCAAGGTCTCTTGATCGAGCCATAAGAACTCGTGATATCGAGCCAGAGTTGCCGGCAGTTGCTCGGAACAGTCGCCCTCGCCGGCGACGGTCGCGCGACCCGGATGTCCGCACTTCCCTGTCGCACGCGTCCCCACGACTTGAACGCAGCACGTCGCTTTCATCACTAAGTAATGATTCCTTCGGATCCACTGATCAGGAAGTGTTCGAGAGGAGTGTGAGAATTGGTATGTCGCGAGCCAGTGGAAGTGCACACAGCTCTGGGGCAAGAAGAAGAGGACGTAGTGACGATAGGTTGGAAGCGTCGCGGCGGAGGCGCGGCGGTGGGGGCAGCGGGGCCCTGGCGCGCATGGGGCCCGCGCGGGCCTTGTTGGAAGAAGTCATCGCGCGAGGAGCGGGAGGGGCCCGTGGTGGCGCCGGAGCTTCGGGGCCCCGCGGGACCCGCCGGCCACCGACAAAAAACGTGCCCCCGCCGTCTGCGGCCCGCGCGCCCGCAGGCGGGGGGGGGCAAGCCATCCGCGCCACACCTGGCTCTGACACCACGCACGACCACCCTCCTGACGTCGACCCACATGACGTCACAGCAGAGCCCGCTAATGACGTCACATCCGCCACGCTGCACCGCTCCAACGAGTGCCTCGCACCCCAATCGGCGAACACAACGCTCGAGTCGGAACCAGCGGACGAACTCAACCGCTCCAACGAATCGTACGCCGATGTTCTAGACGGAGAGTGGAGCGACGGCGAGCAACAACGAGATGCTTGCGACGGAGGGACACTCACGCGACATAGCAAGAAGAACAAACTCGAATGGACTGACATCAAGTGTACTACTATAAAACCATTAGAAGACCTACCCATGAACATTGATGACGTATCCAAACGAAGCACAGACACATGGAACGACAACACTTGTCCTGATGACATCACTTTCCCCACTATAAGCGGTTCCGTACACATGGTCTCTTCAATCCGCAGCGAAATTGCCGAAAATGCAATGACATTACCAGATTTACTCGAAAAAAGCGAAGCACCCACCATGTCGTTCTCACGTCCTGATTTAACGAACAAGTTAGAACTAGACAGAGATATTCCACAGTCGCCTCTAGTAATGATGATGGACAGCAGAATAGAAGCTGAACGATTGATGCTGGATAGTGTGCCGGAACCGAGCTTCACATCTTTAGTGGATGACGGTGAACAGAAATTCGACTCGATCATTTCAGCTGCTATAGAAAAAGAAGCGGCTAGACTCGCTGCGCAGTTAAAATGCTCTCATTATGCCATGGAAGCGAGCGTAACGTCTTTAACATCTCTCGACCTCGACAATGTCAAGCCACCGTCAAACCTAGGCAGTTTACTTTCGCTAAGTGCTTCAGGACATTGGGATGATACATCTCATGTTTCGAAAAAATCACAAAAGAGCCGGAAGAAATCACTCCCCGTCGCGTTAATGGTCAAACGAGCTCTCAGTAACTCTATGAACCAAGGCAGCTCTGAACACTTAGACAGTAATCCAGTCAGTTTCCTGGACAACGTGAAGCCTCCATCAGAAATGGAAAATATCGATATGGAGAGTAGCATGATATCCGTCTCCAGCATTGTGTCCGAAGTCGCAGAAGTCAGAGATCGCATTCCCATCGTGTTTGATTTCAAGCAGCCCGTACAAGACTTCCCTCTCTGCAGCACCTTCACGAACGTCTTCCATGACCTCGACAAGGTCAATCCGCCATCTTTGTTCGACGAAATCGCAGAATCAACGATGGAAATTGAACCTACGACTGCACAGCAAATGTATGACGACTGTGTGTCTAATACTTTGAATGTAGTGACTGATATTCCTTCAGGATCTGAAAACTGCACGCCGTTACCCTCTGATATCAGCAGTGTGGAGTCCACGCCAAAAAGACAAAGGGATCCAAAATACTTGACTCCTAAAGAAAAGAGGCATGTATCGAAGGACAGGTATCAAACATACACGATCACTGATACAGTAGCTGAGAGTGACGTAGTACTCGAAGTCGAAGAAGAATTCGCGACGTGGACAAAGTCGGAGAGTGACCGGTCTGTCGAGTACGTCACCGCAGCCTCAGAGATCAAATCCAGAAGGAAACTCAGTGCCAAACAGAGGAGGTTGGAAGACAGAGCTAGGTACCAGACTCAAACTGTTGACATACACACCATCTTACCGCAAGAACCGCAGAAAGACGTCGATCCGCACTTGGCAAGCCTTAAACAACGGCTGAAGAAAACAATGAAACAAAAGCGCATGGAAGACGCCGAACGGTTCAGAACACGGACGCTAAGCGAAGACATTCCGCCTTCGCCAACCTTCGTAACAAAAGACGCCAACTTCGAAAACGTGGAGACTACGACAGGCTACGACAGCTTGTCATCGAACGAGCTGAATCACCAACAGATATCAGATGAACGGCAGGACGATGACGTGTTCTCACGAGAAACTGACAGCGGACACAACGAAGACGACTTCGAACTGAACTCCACTCAGATGCAAACATACACAAAGAGCTTCAGGAACTACTTGCCTGTCATCGAAAGTCCTGCCGCGGTCGACATGTGCGTCGTGTACAATCTTAAGAACATAGAGATGACGGCCTCATACAAACGCACGATGCAGATGCAGTGCGATAAGAATCAGAACCCAAGCAGCAGTGACTTTGCGAGCTATGAGGGCGATAGTAATTCTGAAGATAAGGCCCACTCGGAGTCTGACCCGGAAACTTCTCGACCAAAGCCGAAGATAATCAAACCCGCTCGGCGTGATGACAGTCTTGATTCCAATGAATCTTTAGATAAGGAAAATGATACGCCTAAAGCTATAAGAGGGAGAAAGAAGGCTATGTATGTGTCGCCTTACAGGCGAAACGCACCTGCCGCAGCCAAAAAACCCGCTGCTCCTCAAACTAAAGCTGCACCTAAGAGTGCTCCTCCTAGACTCACGAACCCTGTCAAAGCCCACACAAGTGCCAAAACGCCAAAACCTTCAGTTTCGAAGGCTGCAAGCGCAAACACTTCCCCTAAAAAGTCTATTCCCAAGTCTCCCACAAAGTTACAACAAAAACCGATATGTATTCCTCCTGTTGCCATCAAACCTTTGCCTCTGGAACGACAAGGAACGTTTACGAAGGAAGAGAGTTCTGTGCCGGCTAAAGACCTACCAGTCTCGGTCCCTGACAAAAAGACTACTGACTCTCGGCCTGCTAAGGCTGCCACACCGAACAAAAACAATACATCTCCTTCAAGACTTCCTCAGTTCAATCGCTCACGACCACCTCCGGCTAAACAATCTCAACCCAAACCTTCCACATCAAGGGTCACAAAACGATCTGAGCCGGTGATGAAGAATTCGCCGTCAAACCACAGCTTACAGAGCAATGACAGTGGAAAAACCATCACAATAGCGTCTAGAAGTTCTCGACAAGGCAGCACCTCCAGCGTCAACTCCATACAATCTTCTAAAACAAACTCCAAAGACATCGAGAGCAAGATCGCTAGTCTGTGGAAAAAAGTAGAACAAGCTAAAAAGCTGCCAGCAAAGGCTGAAAAGAAAGTTTGGATAGAACCTGATAAAGCGGAACCTCCCAAACTTATTAGAAGTTCTACATTCGAAGGGCAGCCGAAGGCCCAAGTGTCTTCAGCGGCCCCGAAGCAGAAAACTGCTATAGGTATTAGAGTGTCACAAATACCGAGTTTGAGGCCAAAAACTGTGCCGAATAAAACCGCAGGATCAGTGAATAGTGCTAAAAAGACGAACACAAGAGTGTTTACTAGGAAACCTGCCAATGGACAAATCACATCGTAAATAATAAAGAAATTTTATGAGATTTTAAAGTTCTTAGGGTGTGTGTTATGAGGTCATCAAGATCTTTGTGTGCGTGGGAAGGATTTTGACGAGAAACTCTATGTCCAATTCTGTGACTAAAGTTGAAGACACAACCTTCCTTAGACCTCATGACTTGAAAATCAGTGACGAATTATGAAAACGTATTACTTTTTCGATATTTATTGTAAGGCCTAGTACACACTAGTGTGTAAAGCCGGTCAATTACGAAGTAATTTTGTAAAATGTATAAAAACTACTGCAGTTCTGTAAACGAAAAAAGAGCTTTGTTTATGCGTGACTAAAAAAATATATAGACCTGGTTCTTGAAAGGCTAATGAAAACGAAAATTAGCTAATAAGCTGTCAAACTAAGATCAGTGTTTTGATTGTCTGTTGTTATTTTAGTCGGCCAATCGCAGGAGTTAACGTAGTTTGACAGTCTATTATCTACTCTTGTTGTAGATTATGCTTTTCAAAAACTGGATGATGAACTCATAAGCCAAGTTCGTGTTTCATCACTAATGCAGTTAGCAATATTTCGATCATCTTCGGATCGTGCCGCTATACTTAGCTGCCTACATTGTAAATGATGATATCTGAAGATATGAATTACTAAAGTTAAATAGGCGAACAGTTACGGCCCACGTCGAATACCCTCATCTTACAATTCTTGTTACTATAGCTGATAAATCATTGCTTCAAACTTTTGACAAATAATATTCTTATACTATTAGCTTTCTTATAAACATTGTCAAAAGTTTGGGCGTAATGCAGTGGTACTCCCAATTAGAACTCTTGATACTTACTAACATATATAATAAAGTAGGGAAGTACGATTTTAACGAAATATAAGTGCAATATTGATTAAGAGCTAAATTATTAACCAAAATGAGTTAGATCACAAATGTTCGCACTTTAAATGAGAATGGAGTACCGCTGATTAAATAAATGTTAGAATTAAATAATTTCTTGATTATGAAGTTGTTCTCGAGTGAAAAACCCAGTTAGTGACCTGTTTTCATTTATTTCTTTTTGTATATTTGTTGCATTTATTCATATTTTATAGACTATAATATGTTTGTATAACCTGATTTCGACTGCAATTTTAGTTTTTTGTAAGGAGATATATTGAAAGACATAGTCACAATTCTTTTTATACTGGTATTATTTTATTTACTTAAATTATCGAGTTAGATAAATAAACTATGAACTTATATTGAAAGTAACTAAAGCCTGACTGACCTGCACTTTGAGTCAGTGTTATTCAAATCTGTTGTATTTTATTAATTTGTCTCGATATCTATATTCATAAGTCGCGTTTAACTGCCCAATAGTAATTTCTCTTAATTCTGTTCAGTAAAGTTGTTTCTTCGAATTTTTGTTTCCAGTCATAACACTGGAATTTGTAGTAAAAACATAATGTTTCTCACTATAAATACTATCGTGTATGACAATGAATTGTAAATATATCCCCGCTAAATTATAGTTAAGGTTACCGTTATGCAATTTGTATATTTTTTCATAAAATTTACAACGGAAACGTCATGTTCGCTTTGGAGTAAACATTGAGACAAGAAAGCGCAGCCGTGGGCTCGGTACTCAGGATACCCTGCCCTGTGTCCGTCGTCTCAGTTTTACGTCTAGTCAGATTTAATGTTAGATAAGCGGGATTAGTAAATTTGGCGTAAGAAAAGTAATTTTTACACATGAAAGTGGATCGCATCGATTGTAACAGTTATCTGTAGGTTTTTTTTTAACTGGCTTCCTGTAGTTAGATCGCATTTACGGTTTTTACTTATGAAATATACATCATTTCTGCGGGAAAATCGTAAGATACGTCAATCTTGCGGATCTCTGTGTGTATGAGCCTAAATTCTTGTAACTATAAGTTGAAAATCGTCAACTGTTGCTTTTCTTCCATTCAGGATATTTTATCAGTAAATAGTTTGTACAAGTTAACATAATATATTTAGGGCATGCAAGGCCCGTTTCCATGACCGCGATTTCTGAAGAGTTGTTCCATTATATAGGGCACGGTGGAAACGCGACCTCAGTTATATACCTACCAATAAATATAGTAATACTTTATTACCTAAATAATCATGTTTAAATGTCATGATTTGTACTGATTTCTTTGTTATATAGATTTAGTAGTCGTATAGATTTTTCTTTATCCTTTCACACGATGTAGCGAACGCCATCAATTTCATGTAATAAGCCAGTTTTATATAGTTAAATAAAATAGATTTAAGGTGCGTAATTTGATGGTAAATAAAGGATACTTACCGCATTTCTTTGTATTATTTTGAAACTAATCTCCCCTTTTTTCGCAGCAAGTTGATCTTGGTTGTGTGTGCTCATAGAAAATAAGCTTACGCACACAGACAAAACGTGTATGTGAGTCTATACTCACTAGGACTGCCTTGGTGTGATAGAACAACTTTACTTAAATATTAACTGAAATAGAGTTCAAATTAGCGTGCTCGAGATGTCTGATATGTTCAAGAATGCTTGTGTTCATATTTTCACTAAAAATATGTACGCTGCTGTTTACCTACTGTGAAACGGCAAAAAAAACATTTAAAAAATATTGCCTCACTAGGAATTACTTTAGTATCGTAATTGCGTTCACATACACAATATATCAAGACCCTGTAGGTGCAAAATCGAACCTGCGACACGCAACGCAGGGTATTACACTCATTTTTGAAAAGTATCTCAATTAGATTCTAGTGTTAATAAATCAATAAAAAAAGACAAAATTTTTATTCAGTCGCTAAGTACCCTAAAAATGCATTTAAAATTTACATTTTAAAATTTCGCTCGTATTTGACGAAAATGTAAAAAGCCGTGGACGCCATATTTACTCTGGTCGTGACGTCAGTTGGCTGTGTAAACAAATGCTCTCAGTATGGCCGATCAGTTGACAGGTGTCTGACTTACACAGCCGAATGACGTAATTACATGGTGGCTGCTATTTCAAAACTAAAGAACAGATAATAAAAACAGAAAACTGAATTGAATTTAAAAAAATATTTTGTTATTTTATGAACTAAAACTAACACTTACCGACTGCATTTTACCTAAGCTATCATGTTATATATTTTTTCTCATATAGAGTAAAATACCCTCAACCACTGCGCTAACCGTGCCGTCAACGACATGATTAAGCACACCGTTATAACTCAAGATTTGAAACTCTGTCTAGGCCCGACGATGGATATAAGTTAGGGCCATCACACACAGGTATTGGGCAGTCACACGGCCGCGCTTTCGCACGCCGCCGCGGTAAGACACACTACTATGAATTCAATTCTAATTTAATTCTGAGAAGTCTCGACGTACTCGTGACGTGTATCGAGAACCGGCACTTTAAAATTGCCGAGACTTCCCTTAAGCTACTACCGCCTCAAACTTCAAATTTGAGAGTCGATTGAGAATTTTGGTCGCCAGTGCCTTGATCTCTGGGAGCTTCGATGTCCATTGTGACTTTTTTTATGAGTTCTCACGCTCTTGGGGGGGATGGGACGATGGGATCTACTAACTAAAACCCACTCCTGTTCCTTCTTTGCCTTCGTTCCAGGGCCCCAGGGTACACTTTCGCACAACCCACATACCCTGCTGGGCACCTACGGTTTGCTGAAATCTCTTTGAAGCAGGCGTGGAACACTGCGCGCCGTCGACGACTCGAGCTCGATCCCGACGGTTACCGAACGGCCGGACGGCGAGCTACCCATTGTTCGCCGTCACGTCGCCACACGTGCGGCCGCCTCCTTGGCTAGCATTACTGCTTCACAGAAGGAGGCGACCGCCTGTTATTCCTCCTCGCTCCGCTCAGTATCGCTCGTACAGGCCATACAGGCCATGGGCCTGTACCAGGGTCCGGCGTGAGAGGTCGTTGCCGCCGACAGCCCCCAAGAGGACACGGCGGTGCTCCACCCAAGCGGGACACACCTCTACCGTATGCTCCACCGTGTCCTCCGTGCGGTCCACACAATGGTGACCCCCAAGCATTTCTTCCGCACGAATCCGGTGCAGGAACCTCCCGAACTCACCATGTCCGGTGGATTGTTAATTGTAAATTGTTAACCAGGATAAGTAGGAAACGAACGTAAAATAAATAAAACATCATTTGAACTAGTCAGATTGTATTATGTAATGTATAAGGATCAATAATTCCATTCAGATTTGAGTAGCGTCCTACATGAAACGGAAAATTATCTTGCACACATCAAATCGTACATCGTGATCATAGCAACACTATAACTGTAAAACCTATGTCCCTTATAATTATCTGTTTAATATAACGTACAAAATATATCAATGTGTAAATGTAAAGTTACTTCGCAATAATAACAAAAAAGAAATCTATAATTACTGTTATCCATGGAGGCATGCAGAGGTAGTTCGGTACATTACTTATAAACTGAGCCGAAACAGAAAACTGTAGAAGTCCTGGCGGCCGCCGTCCGCTTGCATAGTTCATCCCAACTTCTACATATTTCTGCTTAGGTTTTTAGTGCTAAATATATGAGCCTAAGTCTTAAAAAAAATCCCGTACAGTTATCGAATAGTAGAAAAAAATGTAACAGCGTTTTTATTTACAATTAGAAGCTTGACGCACAAAAAATACAGTTTCTTAAAAGTATACATATCATGTCAAAAGTTTAAAAACATCAAAGCGAAAAAAGCTGATAAACATTATCCTTTCCACCTAAAACGCGTAGTAGGCCATGATTTGGCTGGGAATTACTAAGTTTGCCATCGGCATCGTAAGCTCGATGAAATCATTGCCGACTAGTTCGTAGCCTAACATCGACATGTGCTTTAGGCCGATTACATATTTAGACGACAAGACTTGGACATCTAATATTTCATCATTATTGGATCCCAATAGATAAAAAAGCTTTAGAGTGCCAAAACACTTTTTAAAAACCACGTCTGGCATAAATGATTAGATAAAAATTGATAAAATATAGAAAAAAATCAAATATATCATTAATTTATTCTTACATTCCATTGACAAAAACAAAACAGTCTTGCCGGCAAAATAAGTTCACAATTAATACATTTAAGATGATATAGGTGGTCAAGGATAAAATTGATTACAGAATTATGTACAAAATATTTTCACAATACCAAAATGCGTCGCCAAATAACTCAGTAGGTACGTAATACTATGTATGTATACTTATTATGCATTTTTACTTCTTTTAAATCTCTAAAATGAAGAATTTTGAATGAAAACGTAATTTATTTAGCTTACTACATGAAATATCGACCGGGTTTTGATACTTCAGAACTGTGTCTTACTTTACATAATTCTTCCAAACATTTCTACATTATATTTTTATCATTAAAATATTTATTTGAAAAATATCATCTATTTAACTTTACTATCTGTGAATACGTTCATATCAAAATTGGCCAAACTTTAACACTTTCTGTAGACAGAAACACATCGTAGATTTTGTCTACTCAACTCTTATCCTTACGAATCGTCACATTACCTCCCACGATTGAAATGAACATAGTCTGCAAAATCTGTTACCATTTTATTACAAAACGAAGTTTAAGGAATTCGTTTTTACTTGATTGCAATACGCTTAGTATTACATTTTACACACACATTTATATTTATTTTATACGTATTTCTCAAAATTCGTTTTAGATAAATCCCTGTAAGTAAAATCGTAACCCGGCCTGAAACCTTACACTTTAAGACAGATTTAGAATGGTACCTATATTGTACACGAGACGGGTATTGGGGTAGTATTATGTAGCCATCATGTTTCGGGTGCGATGTGTCGCTTACTAATCGTTTTTTTAACACTTCCGTTAAAATAGAACCACAATACCCTGTGTTCGACTATAACCTAACACCTAAAAGCTAGGGACAAATACGGTCGCAAAGGGTACAATGAGACAATTTCGGGTTAGTTTGTGAACCGCTGGGCTCGCGCCGACGATCGAACGCGTTGGAGGCCTACTCTCGCTAAACCAACGTGTACTTTTAAGCCCGATAATTTACTTACTTTCGGGTACTGGTTAGACCAGGGTTAAATCTTTGCCAGTATAGGGAATGAAGCTTTTAGAAATCCGTTCGGGTCACAGAGCAAGAATAGGCCTAAGCGTGGACTGCCAATGTCAGAGAAGTATTGGAGCCAATACATTTTTAGCCATCGACCATTTCATTTTGAACGTCAGTTCAATGGATCGTGGGATTGAGCCCTTGAGATTTCCTGCTTATTTCTATAAAGATGGACATATTAGGATCTAGAAACTTCTAACAGTAACAAGCCTCATAAACACTTGCATACAATATCACGGGAGTGCAAAACGAGCACTACGCCGTGCGTCTTGTAAAGGAACTCATCTTATTCATGTAAGTAACTTTCTAGTTAATAGACCCTAATATTAGTAAAATGTACAAAACTGTTTCATTATGATACCCAGCCTTATTTATCTATAATACAGTAATGGGTAAATTTTCCCCGAAAATATACAATTGTCCCCTTTGCAACAAATTTTAACATCAAAATGGTTTTTCATGATTACAGAAGTTCGAAATAAGTACTATTTATATTGAAATAATGAAAGCCTCAGGTGAGGTTTAAGACATCCTTATATTGTATGTGAGTTAATGCTATGTATATTATAACTGTCACAAGCTCGCATTGAACTGACAGCGTTGAACGAACCGCGCGGTGGACACATTTTTATATATTTTTTTATTTATTTATAATTTAGACATACAGATTTACAAACACCGACCACGACAAAAAGACATAGAATACTGCTATCATCGACTTGGCAAAACTTGTACAATTTAACGCCACATGAAGATTATTTATACTATGTTTTTTTTTTTGTTTTGTCCATCGCGCAGCCGCCAATTGAGGAACCAATCTAGCGTGGTTATTGGTCGCGCCACCACCGTCCGAACAATTCCACTACGAGTGAAAATGCAGACAAAAATAATTTACGATCCTTGTCCGGCCAGCGTGTGCGCGTTTAATTTCATTTTTGTAATTTTCCGAAGCATGGGACCGTCCGCGTCCGCCGTCCGACCCGCGTCCGGCGTCCGGCCCGCTCATGCCGTCCCCGGACGACGCCGGGGCACCAGCTCGTGTGTGATCAATGCAACTCTGCCCTATACCTTCTGCAGGTGATTCGAGGCGCCAAATACTTGATTCATTTGTTAATTTTGTCGTTTTCTTGTCAAAGCCTATGATTACCCGATAGCTACACCGTTGTCTATTACATATTTTGCTTTCGTTACGTCTGACTTTATTCCGCATAAATCCCTGACTTATAAGTCGAATTTCAAGTTCAAAGAACTCATAATACCTAGCAGTCTTTGGATATCTTTATCACTAAGACCCCTCTCCTTCACACTTGTAAATAATTCTCTCCAAAATATATTTCGGAGTTAAATATTTTTTCTCTTTTTTTTTAACATTTACATCAACATTTTAAGTTTGCAGTTTGATTCTGCTTAAGTAAAGATTGTCAAGTTATTTTTTTTATTTTTGTTTTTGGTGTGGCAACACCTGTATCCTTCAATTTGTTTAGAATGCTCTTGCAACTCTATTTGTACCAACATCACTTCTCTATTTCCGAATGTAGTGCGAGCGGCCCGCCGGCAGGCCCCGACAGTGCCTGCCAGTTCGTGCGGCGGGCCGCGTGTTCTGTCTCCCATCGCCGTTAACTCGCGATGTATAACATTGTTTGTACTCACTCGTTACGTTACTCTCTCTAATCTTAACACTAAATATACATAAAAAATATCACAGCACTATCGATTCACTTACACTAAAATCACGACGCTTGGCGTCGCGACTTCCGAATAAAAAAATAACAATAATAATAAAGGAATCGAAATTCAAATGCATGAGCACACCGCCGTTGGTCTCGACGCGATGCTTCACGTTTACATCTCACTCAAGTAAATGCCTGTTAGTTACTAACATACTTTAGGTCTTACACAAATCCCTGTAGACGAGAATAGCACATACAATAGAACATACTTTCATCAGTCGAAGAAGTTTTTTACAGTAGAACGTGAGGCAACACACTGATGACTACTCACTCATCTGGACTAGAAGCGACTTCAAAAGTTATCGGTGAAGTCACACGATTACATAACACGAGCTCTACCTTTTCAGCTGACATCAACCCAGCAGTCGAGGTACATTACTTGCCTTATATTCCACACATATTCCCCTAGACACGACCAACGGCGGCCTCAAAAAGCGTCGAAAATGCAAGTGCCGCAAGTACCAAAATATTTACAAATGCAAATAATTTGTTCACCAAATCATCTTACCCTAACTTTGGATCATAATCATCGAATATAATACAATATTGGAACCGAATAGTTTAAACAGCAATTTAAAGATTTTACTGGCGTCTGTCGACCTGAGGCGGCGACACGTGGGATACATAACTAGATGACGTACAGCGGGCGGGAGACCAACATGATGCAAATATTACTTCGATATTCGAGTTGGAGGCTTTCAGCCAGATTAACGTTAATTTGAATAAACCCTTTGTGGCTCTGACATGTAAGGTGTAACAAGTAAGTAACATTCAAAACATCAAAATGCTCTTCCCCCAATATTTCTTGATTTTAAAACCATCAAAAGCAGCCCACAGTACGCAGCTCTATCCCACGTCCGCCGGCTCTTCATAAAATGGCACATATCACTACATTCCGTTCTACATCTGAACGACGAGGCATACGTTTAAGCAACAATCTAAAGCGATAAACTTAAAAAACTAAATGAGGTAGCATTATTATGAATATGATTAAAAAACATTAACCAACTAATGTTTGGTGGGATCTATGTTATATAAATGTATATATCAACAGTTACATTAAAATATTTCCTATGGATTACTGAGGTATATAATAGTTTGCCTGAGGTAGCTGTGTGGTGGCCGAGCGGTTCTGATCGTACACTGGTGCAACATAACGAACAGAGCAGTGTTTATTTTTAAAGGAAAACTATCTATCCAACGCGATCAGACACGTTCGGCCGGAACAAAATACTATTTAACTATTAACATCTACTATTAATATGGTACCGCACGTCGCTACAAGAGTGCGGAGGAGTGTATCACTTTATCAGATTATATAATAATGTTTAATAAATGTCGGTGTTGATGATGGAGAGTCTGTTGAGGTCGGAGTCGTCGAAGGCGCTGTATACCTTGGTGATGAGCGGCTCCCAGGCTGGCGGGTGCTGGGCCGCGGGCTCCACACAGTGGGGCTTGATGGTGAGCAGCGGGTCGATGTGCGGCAGGTAGTGGTCGTCCAGGTCGATGCAGGGCCCCGCCGCGTCGCCCAGCAGCACGTTGAACTCGGGCCCGTACTCGCGCAGCACCGCGCCGCCCGAGCCCGGCCCGCCCACGCTCGTGTGCTCAGATACTTCTGCAAGTTAACGGTCATCATTACTCCAGTTTGTTTTAATCAATCACGACAGCTTTAAAACTCGCAATGGATTTCTTCAACACGTCTTCAGAATCGGATGGTGTGTCAATACTTGAGTTAGCAAATAATTGTGTAATTAAAAATGTGCAATCGCGTGTCTATCTAGCCCTGCTAATCTATCAAAATGCGCTACCCCGATCCGATACAGGGAAATATAAGTACTCGATACTTGTGTTTCAATACCGAGTATTACCGAGTACTTGTTCTGTGACTTCGGGGGTCTCTCCGGTCCTATGCCTTTAGCTCTCGCTGGAACGCCTATACCAATCTGCTCCGACTTTCGGTACCTCGGGTCGCTTATCCAAGGAGATGGCGAGGTAGACCGAGACGTATCAAATCGGATCAATTCAGGATGGATGAAATGGCGACAGGTCACTGGAACAATTTGTGACCCACGGATGCCCCCCAAGTTGAAGGGTAAAATCTACAAGTCCGTGATAAGACCTGTCATACTGTATGGATCAGAATGTTGGGCTGTGAAAAAGACGGACGAAAAAAGATTGCACGTAGCGGAGATGAGAATGTTGAGATGGATGTGTGGTGTGATGAGAATGGATAAAGTGAGAAATGAGTATATTAGAGGAAGTTTGAAAGTGGCGCCAGTGACTGAAAAGTTGAAAGGGAATCGTTTGTCTTGGTATGGTCATGTAAAGAGGAGAGATGAAACGCATGTTACTAAAAGAGTTATGAGTATACATGTAGATGGGTGGAGAGGGAGAGGGAGGCCAAAGAAAAGATGGATGGATTGTGTGAACAGTGATATGAAAGAAAAGGAAGTTAGTGATAGCATGACGGTTGACAGGTTAGAATGGAAGAAAAAAACATGTTGTGCCGACCCCAAATAAGATGGGACAAGGGCAGGAAGATGATGTTGACCGAGTACTGATAGTAACGAAAATACTTAAGTCACTATACATTTTCTAAACGCATGTTAGCAAACATCAGTATGAAAGCCACGTCGATTCCGCCGCGTGCGGTCGCACTCCCGTTCTCTTTCTCGCTCTTGTAAATGACGGTTCGAAGTGACAGAAAAGGATAGAGCTAACTTCTGACCATTGAGATATAATACCTATGGAGACGGCATATTCTACTATAGAAAGAATAGTTATACAAATGTCTATAAAATCGACACACATATGTTAAAAACAGTGTTGTCTCTTTTTAATAAAGCTGTAGCTGCATAAGAAAAGAAAGACAAGTACAGTTTGTCAAGTGCTTATTTTGTCAACACTTTCATGTGACGTCATAAGCTTTTCTATGCGTGACCGATTCCTCCATGTTTTGCGCCGAGTTTTGTGGTACATCAACTGTCAAACAGTTGCGCGGCGGAGATTTTTTGTTGTTTTATTGAAAAATACGGCTAAAAACTAGGTATTGTGGTGCACTGGACTTTGCTATAAACAATTAATCATGCCTTCGTGTTGCATAAAAAGTGTGGTGCAAGGAAAAAGAAAAATCAGCCTGAATTGACCATTCACAGGTTAGTAACAAGTTTTCATTGCTTTTTTACGAATTTTGTTTATTGTTTTGTTACGAGATGATCTTTGGAAAGGTCACTGAGACCTGTGTCAGTTTTGTATAGCTTTTAGCGTTGTTATTTTCTTTATTTCATTGTATTGTTTACATACCTAATGAACTTAGTGATGCACGCATACAATCAGCGATGTCGAAGTATCGATAATATCTAATGTAATTATTGTGTAAAATATTACAATGGTTTTTTGTTCGACAGATTCCCAGTAAATGAAATTTTGAAGAAAAAGTAGCTATCTGTCATTGGCATTGAAAATATTAACCCCCGACATAAAATGTGGTATGTCTGCTCAATGCACTTCGACGAATCATGCTTTAATTGTTGTTAAATTTCCAAAAATGTTCTTTTTATGCATAAATAAAAAAATGTTCTTTTAACGTGAAAGGTCTTTTATTTCAATCAGTCCCTTACAGAAACTATATGTAACGAAATTCAATTTTAACCTAATTCAAAAAAGAAGGTTATATTAGCAAAAATGTTTTTTAATTGAAAGATAGTCCCGAATTGGTCCCATAGAAATATTGTTATGATCTGATGATGAACTTCGAAGATATGGAACGGAACTCCTTATAAAATCATAGCAAAACTGTCGTAACAAGTAAAATTGCTTTGTTTATGCATGTAGTTGATGAACTGACTAAAGGAAGATGGTGAGGGGGTAATTTTAACTGATCTGATGATGAAGCCGGAAGGTAAGCACCGGAACTCTGTAATAAATTAATGTATCCTAGCCGTGGGCTTATTGGAATTGTCATAATATGTACTTACCTACATAGCATGACAGTTCCAATAAGCCATTATAAAATGATTATATTCTATATAAAAGATGTTGATTTAGTTTGTGGTAATACATAGTTGGAAAGCCCTATGTCTAGCGGTAGAAATATTATGTCAATCTGAAGCAGAGTTAATAAAAATAACAGAAAATAGTTTTTTTACTAAGCGTAGTAAGTACACAAGTATGTTCATTTAGATTAACGGTTGTATTGCAACCGTCAAATATTATAAACGAAGAATTAATACGGTGGGCTGACTTAATTTCTATCTATATAGAAGCCATAAAGCTGTCAGTCATATTTATTCCTCAGAAAAGTTAACTGACGATTGAAAAATCAGCCATGTACCTTTAAAAATACTTACCTAAATAAAACACTTTCGAATAATTGAAATAACAAATTGATATTGGCTCAAAATATCGATATCAACTGCGCATGTTGCACTAAATTACAACCCTATAAAAAAGGCAGCCATATTATGCGCCAGATTTTTGTAGGTATCCACGCTAATTCTGTAGGTATGCCCAGTCCATAGGTTTCTAAGTCAATGCTTCTGACAGCAGCTTAGCCTGCGTGAAAGTAGAAAATTCATGTCACTTAAGGCGACTTGCACGTACTAGTTAAATCTCGATTTAGGGTGGAGTTCACCAATAAAACTAATCGCAATTTGTAAAATTGTAAAAATACAACAAGAGAAAAATACAGACAAGTGACACTAGTGACAGCGGCTAAACGCGATTATGCGAGCCAAACGTTAAAACGCGATTAGTTTTATTGATGAATTCCGCCCTTAGTGTGATTTAAACTCCGTTTAAACTTAAGTCGAACTTTATTCATTGCATGACATCTGTTTAGAGCAAAGTTAGATTTAAAGAAGTGTCAAATTTAAACCGTGTGGTAGGCAGTTTAAGTTGCTAAATCTCGATTTAGTGAATAGAATAAGCTTTATTGTACACCAAAAAAGTAACACAACTTATATCTATGGGTACAATGATAATGTCTACCAGACAACCTAGAATGTGGAATGTTCGTTATCGTCTTATTTACTGTGTATATTATAATATTATGCCCTTAGTGATAAAATAACATCCTAATTTTAATTCACTTAAAAAAAAGGTGGAGGTTCTCAAATCGATTATATTTTTTCAGCTCAGGCGACGCTGCGGTTTCGATTTAGTCGATCATATCGAATGAACAAATAAACTAAAGCGTGACGGATCTGAGAACTAGTTTGCGTAGTTCACCCGCGGGAGCGCTCTGAACAATCTAGTTCGTTCACAAACGACTAGAACAGATTATTGAGGTATAAGCACTAAAGAGATAGATACAGAAGTCACTACATACAAAGCAAGCTCGAGCAACGCACACACACACATACACACCATAACACACACACACACACATTTTTGTGTAATAACAAAAAAAGAGTTACTTATTATAATATTGTTCAGTGGATGGTTTAAATTCAAAATTAAATGGTGTATTATCGTTTTTTAACCTACCAGTCGTTTCAGAGAGGTAAGTTGGTATTTGCTTGTATTTCGATGGTTCATTTTACCGTAACACAGAACAGTTAGGTAGGTAGGTACGTAAACGCCTCGGCATCCAGCCTCGCGCCAATAAAACGAATGACTTAGCGGCCATGTCATAATTTTACAATTGACATTAGGTATTTGTCGCCGCGCTCGGACAGGGCGGCGCCGACCCTAGCGCGACCGCTGAGCGTAGCTATGAAAACTGAAGTACAATGCGTTCCAAATAAGAATAGGATCGATTGCCATGTTGTGACGTCACGTTATACTGTCAAATCGAAGAATTATTATGGTAAACAAAACAAGAAATTTTTAGAGTTGAATTTATTTACGAACTGTGAACGAAAAAAGTTAAATCAGAATCCAGTTCATCAATTTTGCTCATCTCCGAGTTCTTCAATTTTGCCCGATTTCTTGCGATTTGACAGTATGACGTGACGTCACAACATGGCAATCGATCCTATACTTATTTGGAACGCATTGTACATACATGAGACTGACTTCTGGGCCTATCCCATTTTGTGGTATAAGTCTAAGAAGATGAAGTAATATAAACTTACCAAAATCAAAGCTAGTGTTATTTACTGGCAACATATCTGTATATTGTAGACTATCATCTATTATAGAGCTTTCATTCGAGATGCACCAGTCCTTCTCTATGATCGTCGGATCGAGACTGTCCATCGTGCTGTCATCCGACTCGGTGAAAATGTATGTCTCTAGTGACATTTCCGAACTCGTCGAATCGATTCCCGATTCGATTTTCATTTTGATATCGTGATTATCGATCGTAGTTACTGGAGGTGGCGATGGTAGTTCGGGAGTGGTTATATCTTGATTTTTCTTTTGTTTTCTGTTGTCTTGTTTCTCGAGGTTGTGCATGCGTCGCATGTGTTTGTGCCAGTTTGGATAGTTGGCGAATGTTTTGGAGCACTCTGTGCACTTGTAGGGCCGGAAGCCGGTGTGGATGTTGAGATGCTGCTGCAGCATGGAGGCCTTCATGAAGCCTTTGTTGCAAACCGTGCACTTGTGTGCGCGGAGGTCGGAGTGGGTCTTCGAGTGCTGCACGAGGCGGCTGCGCAAGTTGAATACCTGATAAATGGAAATTCACAGTATTGTACATCATGTCCTTTAAAATTATATTATTGTCACAATAGGAGGTTTTATCGCTAACTTAAAAGAGGAAAGGGATGACCAAGGCAGTCAGTTTGTGTATCATGTAAAATATAGGTGTCTTCAAGGCTAGAGTGAATAGGCTCTTAATAAACTAGTGCGCCTCACCATCAATGATTGCATCGCTGCTTACCATCAGGTGGGATGGCAGTCAAGCACTGGTTTATATGATTTAAAAAATAAAAAAAAAAGTTGTTGTCTAAAAGTATATAAAAGCCATTGCTAATATATTTTTGTCAGGCGTTACCTATTTTCGTTATATTATAATGAAATGAAAATATAATACGTAATATTTTAAGGTTTCCATTGATAAATACATTAAATTGGTTATTGTTTATTTGGTATATTTTTTCACAGTCGCAGTTTTTCATAACTAAAACTAGTAAAAAAAAAAAAGTGATAAATGAATCGAAAAGATACGCGTTAGTGTTCTGATAGTCATTGACACTATCTAATCACCATAAAAACCGAAACTTTTTTTTTTCATAATTTTTATTATGTAATCAGTCATGTGGACTATAAACAGATGAGATGTAGTCTGTCAAAAACCGAAACTAAATCTATATTTAACAATGGAAAACTAAAAAATATCAGACACAGTATTTTTATAGCAATATACTAAATAGTGTCTAACTTCGTTTGGTTACGGTTGATAGACATAATTCTTTTTGCTATTTATTTATCTTACAGTCCTTTAAGATATGGCCTAAGTTTCACTTTTGGCGAAAAGAAAAAAAATTACGTGCCAGCAATGTATGGGAAAAGTTTCATTCCCCTTTGGCAGAAAAGCAAATGAAATAATATATGTATCTTTTTCTCGCCGTTTTAGCAAATTTATAACTTCGTTGTTGATGAAAATATTTAAAAAAAAATATTTTACATTTGTTTACACTAGAGCTAAAAATGTTCCCTATTACGCTCAGTTAATCAAAAGCGCAACAAGTGCGGCTATAAAATCAACCCAAGACTATATTATAAAAGATAAATTAAGACTAAAAGATAAGATGGGATAATTACCTTGCCACAAACTTTACAAACATGCAGTACACACTCAAAATGGCTCGGTATATGCTTGAGTATGAGATACTTCTCCCGGTAGGAGCGGCGGCACACGGGGCAGGCGTAGTGCTTCTTGCGGTGCACGTCCAGGTGACGCTCGCACGCCGCCAGCGACACGAACTGCAGGCCGCACTGCCGGCACCACGTGTCCAGCTGCGAGCGGTGCGAGCGCTGGTGCAGCAGCAGCTCCTTCAGCGACGAGAATCTGGTGGAACACAATCTAAGTCAAATAACTTTCAAATAGCGGTCAATATCATATTGAAAAAATGAAAAATGTTTTAATTGATAACAAGGTTGGTTCAACAACATTGAGGTTGGCCTCTCCTTTTAAGTTTGAAGACACCTGTGCCAGGAGAGGCCGCTCTCCCTTAACTTGATTACATTTTTGTATGTAACTAAAACTATGTGAGCGCGTGTGTGTGGAAGCGTGAGGTATGGTGTTTGTTCTTGTGTGTGCGACGGTGTGTCTGTGGGTGTGCTTGTCTGTGTGTGCGTCTGTGACTATGTTTCTGTATATGAGAGTGCGTTATGAGAGAGTGTATTATGCAACGTTCCATCATCGGATTAGACGTACGGCATTGCGCCATCGGTACATGGTGGATATCCCACCCATACATACAAAGCGTTTTGGGAACACATTCATTGTGCTAAGGAGTGGGATTCCCTGCCGGAGGAGTCTCCGAAACACAGATGTTTCCTGATAGCTGCAACCTAGGGGCCTTTAAGTCAAGATTAAGGGCGGAATTCACCTGTAAAACTAATCGCGTTTTAACGCTTGGCTCGCATAATCGCGTTTAGCCGCTGTCACTAGTGTCACTTGTAAAAATACAACAAAAGAAAAATACATACAAGTTACACTAGTGACAGCGGCTAAACGCGATTATCCGAGCCAAACGTTAAAACGCGATTAGTTTTATTGGTGAATTCCGCCCTAAATAGGTTACTTCTAGACATGTTCCATCGTCGGCCGCATCATCGCTTACCATCAGGTGAGATATTGGTCAAACGCGCCCACTGCAAAATTGCATGTACTTTTTGTGCACTTAGATAGTAATATCCGGCCATCGTAGGCGCGGGCTTGCGGACGGCGAGCAATGGGTAGCTCGCCATCCGACTGTCCGGTAACCGTCCGGACCGAGCCCAAGCACGGCGTAAGTTCGGCGCGTAGTGTTCCACGGGCGCCTCAAGATGTCCGCAAACCGTAGGGGCCCAGCAGGGTCGAAGCCTACTGGGGCCAAGGGTTTGTTTCTGACCAAGATGAAGGTGGAAATTAGCTTGACAACTACCAGAGATCCTGGCCCGCAACGGCTGAGGACAGACGTGTGGGGAGGCCTTCATGCAGCAGTGGGATATAATAAGCTAACTACTACTACTGCCATATTAACATCGACACAGTCGAACAACCCGACGCCGACGTACGGCGAGTCCACCCTTACGTTGTTGAAACTTCAACGGTCCGGACTAAGCGTTTCGCTTCGTCGTTTATACCGTGTACATCGAAGGACTGGAACAATTTGCTTGCTTGCTGCGTGCCTTCAAGGCTAGAGTGAATAGGCTCTTAATAAACTAGTGCACCTCACCATCAATGATTGCATCACTGCTTACCATCAGGTGGGATCGCAGTCAAGCACTGGTTTATATCAATAAAAAAAAAAAAAACAGTCAACCGTCTGCGTATTCCGCTTGTTGTCGACGATATGCGATTCCGGTGATTGCAAAAATATAAGTACAGCTTCTTATGAGGTTTCTTGTTGTTGTTGCTTGAACGCATTAAAAGAAGTTTCTCAGCTATCCAGAGACGCCCATGCCTAATTAGTGGCAAAAAGGACAATTTTTGACGTGTATTAATAGTTAATACACCACACTTTTTTGGATAGGAAATTATTAAATAACTTCTCTCAGACTTGGTGGAGCGAGGGAATGTCAGGTACTATTGCTGACTAAAATCCACCCGTGTTCGTCCGGTCGCCTTCTAAGGTCACGGTAACCCTTTCGAACAATACCGCTGTCCTGGCATTCAGCGACTCAAGCGGGCCCCGTCAATTCTGCTGACAGTACGCAACCCGCCTTCGACCCGGGTTTGTCGCGACTCCTGACGACCGGGGCGTCTCCTACGGCGGCGGCTGGGCGTGAGAATGTCTTCTTCCTCATGGTTTTAGCCACTACCTTCGCTTGCTTAACTGCTTCGGAGAAGAAGGTGGCTTTCCATTCCCTCTCGCTCCGGACCATGGCCTGATCCAGGGCCGGACACGAGAACTCAACGCCGCCGATTGCCACCACGAGAGTACGGCGATGCTCCGCCCAAGCGGCGCAGACTCACCGTATGCTCCATCGTGTCCTACGGGCGATCCGCACAAAGGTAACACAGGGGTGTTTCTTCCCGCCGAATCCGAATCAGGTATCTTCCGAAACAGCCATGTCGGGTGTGGAATTGCATTAAACGAAAAGTTAGGCCGCCGTGGCGTCTCTATAGCCACACCTCGAAGGGTGGAGAAGAGGGGGGGTTACCGCCGAGATTGTAACGTGCCCAGCGCTGGGTTGTGTTGCGACAGTCTATGTCTTCATACCACCATGAGACTGCACTTCCAAGCGCAGCTCGTGCTTGTATACAAGGACTGTTGTTTTCAAGTCCCACGGTGTGAGGCCCGCTACATACGAAAATGGTCAAAACGAAAAATACTCACAACATGTCACAGCCATCCTCCATGCAGCGCATATTGCTGGTGGAGTGCACGACGCGCGTGTGCTCCCGCAGACGGTTGGGCGACTTGAAGCCACGGCCGCACTCACCGCACAAGAACGGCTTCTCGACCGAGCCCGACGAGTGGTAGGCGTCTGTGTGGGTCACTAACAGCGAGAGACGGGGGAACGTCTTGCCGCAGTCCGTGCATCTGTGGATGAACAACAGTTAAATGACGAGAGGCACTAGGAGTGTTGGCGCAACCAAATCCAGATATGGTGGGGATATATACGTATGGGTTTGCAAAAGTTCGTATGCACGTACTGGATAAGACTCGCAAACAGCGGGGAATGGCACTTGAGATACCTAGCTGTAAATTGTTGTCAATGATAATAATGATTGTCTGAATTTGGGTCTGTTGGGATCACAATCACAATAAGTCACAATTCTTAAAAGGGTTTTGATTTTACCCTAAAAATTATCTATGTGTAATAATATCAGAATTTTAGACACATTAAACTCTACTATCTACTATTATACACATTATCAAAGAAGATACTCACTCAAATCTACCTTTGGTCATATGATTGTAGCAATGGTCGCCGAACAAATGATATTTGTCATACTGTTTCCCACAAATGTTGCAGGAGTACACCAGCGGTTGGTCTCCATGTTCTGTTGCAAAATGTGTATCAAACTCTATTCTATTCTTGAATAACTCATCGCAGTAATTACAGAGGACTCCTCCAAGGATGTCTATGGAGCAATCTTCACCAATTTTAGAATCGGATATGTATTTGTCAATAAGTACTTCGCCAAAGTGTTTGGTTAGATGTTTGGCAGCATCCAGTTTGTTGTTGGTGGTCTCGTCGTTGCAGATGGGGCATGAGTACAGAGCTGTGCAGTGCTCGTCGATGTGAAACTCGCACATATCTATACTCTCGATCGTCTCGCCACATTCTTGGCAATTGTATGGAGGCTTGTCCTTGCCGTGGATAACTTGATGTGTGTGTAATTCCTTTTTAGATGGAAATCTATAATTTAAACGTAAATATTTTAAAATTAATCAAATTCACTCCACTCATAAAAATTTTCTATTAAATTCAGCTGAGCGTCCAAATGTTACTGCAGGGATCCAGCAGAATATCAGCGTCAAATATGACACACATGCTGAGCTGGACTCCCATTTGGGGCAACACTGAGATGCACACTGCACTATGGCTCTTATCTATGTATATTTTTTTTTTGTTTTTGTTTGTATAAGTGCTTAGTTTTTATCATTTAGTTGTGCTTTCATGTGTGTTTTGTATTGTGGCAAATAAATAAATGTGTTTGTTTTTTTTTCTAGTCAATTATGTACATTTCATAAAAGAAACAGAGTAATCTTTAAACTTACTGTTTTTGGCAAGGCTCACATTTGAAGTTGTGAGTTGTGTCAATGTGACTGTTCAGAACTGACTGTTTTGAAAATGTTTTGGAGCAATGTATGCACCTGAAATAAAAAGCAATGAAAATTTTACATACTGATCATATTTTATGAACTTTGGACCAAAAAATAATGTAAAACATGTTTTATTCGCTCAGCATTTCAATCTTATGTACTTTGTCTAAACTTGATGGTTTTGTCAAAATACAATAGGGTACACACTTGAAAAATAAAATGAAATATTTTTTTATTTATTCTATAATCACAAATATTTCCTCAGCAAAATCTGTTTAGAGGACAGAAAGATTTTTCAATTTCTATAGTAGTCAGCATGAATCATAATTTTACAATCATTGGGTGATTCAGATTCTGAGCTTATTTATTTTTAGCTGAATTTCTCTGAAACTAGAATCTTTTTATACTTATGTCAAGTCACACACCTAATAAAACTTTATTATTTTAATAAAATTAATCAAGAATATTATTTTTGACATTTCAATAAAATTAGACAGGATAATTGAATAAATTTAAACATTTTCGATTTTTATTAGACTGTCCTTCTGTTAAATTCATTAAACCCCAAACAAACGCCGGCATTCACTCTCTCATTGTCTTTCTATTGTGTCTCTAATTACGGTATTCGAAAGGAACTGTTCTTCATCCATATTAAAATTTTGTTCCTATTCAAACAAAGCTTATAACATACTTTACTCATAGCATCACCACCAGCACTTGCTAATTTTAATAAATCAATACTCACTTGTGCTTGTTTTTAGCAACATGAATCAAGTAGCAATGGTTGCGGAAGCTTGGGTAGCCGGTGAACTGTTTGCGGCACACGACACAAGTGTAGCCGATGTCTGCGTCGCCTATGTCGTGGTCCACGTAGTGAGAGTCATAATCCTTTTTGTTACCGAATGTTGACTGACAGATGCTGCAGTATATGCCGCCAACCAAGTCTATGGAGGTGAGCTTGCGGCCCAGCACGGTCTCCGCCTGCTCCAGCCAGCCTGCGCCCTCCGGCTGCGTCGGCGAAGCCAGCCCGGCCGGCTGCATCGGGGAAGCCATCACTACCTCTATGTGCTAAGTATGATCCATCTATTACGTTTACATCGGTGTCAAATGGGTGTTGGGAACGCTGCTATTGCAAACATCGTATTGTAATTTAATTTGCGGCTACATGTTTATTGTACTGTATGTTGCCTGAAAAAAAATGTCGGCATGAGCGATCGCTGACCTTGGGCTTTGTGACGGTAACATCTTAGGCATTCTCATTAGACCGATGACCAAATATCGCATTTTAAATAACAATAATTACGTAGTATTACTACAAAACTATCATTCCCGCAGCGTCTACCTTCATCCAAGAATTCTAGGTTGTTCAGCCATTAGCACCGAGAAGTGAAGAATCACTTATCATCTTACCAATGAAAATATCATGCAATACTCACAAATTTTGGATAAAAACATATAAATGAGCATCGGACAGTTGCCCCACACTACATTTTATATTGTAACAGCGGAAATAAACGATAAACTTTAATAAAAACGCAACGCCGGATAACAAACAACGCCAAGAAAACGTGTGGTTTTTGATTTTCTCCGCGTTCCCATAAAAAAGCTTACATTATTAAACATTACTACAGGATAGCTTTATCTATTTCACAGAAAGAAAAATGAAACCACGAGAGACATGTTTAAAGAACAACTGCGTTTGACACTGGAACGAAATTCAACAGACTGCCAAAAAATCAATGAATGGAATAATACGTTCTGAAATATTTAAAAACAACAAAAAATACGACAACTATCCCACTTTAAAAATTAATACTTGTGGACATTAATAAAAACGCCATCTGATAAATATATTAAAATACAATCATACATTATTATATACCATTAAATCCAATTATTAAATCTATCACGATTTTTTAAAAGCTCATTCATAAATTCCATGAAGCAATCAGTGATTTCATTGGTGATCTTGAAAATTTGACATTTGAATTTATTAATCAATGTCAATTTTTTTACTATTGTGGTACTCTTTGATTGTGGCTGGAAAATTGGAAAATGCGAGATACATATTTTGTAGTGATCGTAGAGATAGCCTATAGTAATACATCAGTATCTAAGCAAATCAAGTGATTTGTGAATTTTATCGCAATAATTTAATTCTGTGTTTATCACCGAAGTGAACGCTATGCTAACGAAAATACGCGACAGTGAATGTAAGTTTTTCAGTAATTTAAGTTTTAACTATTGATTTTTTCCTATATCTCTATTTGTGATTGATCTTTACATTTCAAAAAAATTATATTATTCAGTGCGACTATATTTCATAGTTTTATAAATGTAAAATGAATATTAGTTCCACCAGCCCCTAAGATAATCCTTTGATATTTATTTACTTGCAGTAGAAGTTTCATTCAGCTTATTCGTATCTATCGTAACTAAGAGTTTCACACTGTTGTTTTGTAATCAATGTCAAACACCACTATTGGCGCGTTGCCAGCACTAGTCCCGAAATAGTTTACGCCGGCGTGTCGATATTTTCCATTTATTCCACTCCCTGTTTTATTTAACATCAGTATTATATTATGGAGCGTCACCACCCACTTAGTGCGAGTTTCCACGGCTCCATGAGGAGTAGGGACTCTTCATCAACAGTTGGCAGTGATGCAAGAGAGAAAATAAAAGACTGTTTCAGAAAATTCATAGCTTTTATGTTTACACAAGTGGGTGTTGGCGCCCTTGTTGTTTGTTACGCGATCCTCGGTGCCGCGGGCTTCATGCACATAGAGAAGGATAACCCTGATGAGCAGCTTGAACAAGTGCGGCAGCTCAGACGGAACTGTGCAGAGACTCTGTGGAACATTACCATTGCTGACAACCTGTTTAATGAAACTTCTTGGGTGTTCAAAGTGAATGAAGTACTCAAAGTGTTCCAAAACAACATCACTGCTGCTATCCACACCGGCTACAATGGCAGAGCAGCTGAGGATATCTGGTCATTTCCAGCAGCTCTAATGTATTCCCTATCAGTGTTTACTATGATTGGCTATGGAAATATAGTCCCCAAGACAGTTTGGGGCAAGATTGTGACAATAGCCTATGCTTGCTTTGGCATACCAATTTATGTTTTATACTTCTGTAATATGGGCAAAGTGTTAGCGCAGACATTTAAGTGGTTGTACATTACTGCTCATGAATGCAGCAGGAGGGATGATACTTTATTTGAAGATGGGGAAATGCAACCAGTTAAACGGAAGATTACGGTGCCATCAACAGCTTGTTTGTGGGTGATATCATTTTATATCTTGACTGGGACTATTATGTTTGGAGCGTGGGAGAAATGGAACTACTTGGATTCAACATACTTCTGTGTGATAAGTTTGTGTAAGATTGGGTTTGGTGACTTTGTACCGGGAGCAAATATTGTTGATTCTGCTGGCGGTTCTCACTTGAAGTTGGTCATTAATTTTATCTATGTTTTGCTAGGCATGGGTCTTGTGGCTATGTGCTACAACCTCATGTGCGAGGATGTCAGAGTCAAGGTGAGGGAATTACGTGAGGACCTGAGGAACTGCCTTGATGACATCACACTGAAGATCACTGTGTGCATGAATGACACCAAGTATTATCATCATCAGAAAAATAGCAGAAATGTTAAATGACTGTTGTTGTAGTTTGGTATTGATTTATTTATATAATTAGGTACTACTTTAAGATATATCCTAAGTTCAATGTAATATTTTAAATTTGAAAAATAAATGCATTTAGAAATTATCTTTTTTTATTTGTACTAGCTGGTTCGTCCACATTAAACTCATATAATAATAATAATAATAATCCATTTAATTCAAGTTTGCACTCCTACAAGGGTTAGTAACAATATTTACATAAAACTATGTTAGTAGCTATAAAATTGAAATTACACAAAAATAAATTAAATTAATTAGGTAATCTACAATATCTATTAAGTAAAGCACTTGCCTAGATTCAAACCCTGTTATACAACTAATTTTAATTTAATATAATATAACAGCACAATGACATTTTGTCGTAATTTGATAGATAGATTACAGTAGTAGCAAATTATTATTTTTTTTTGCATGGAACTCTAATTCTTTTTCTATAGTAAAATTAGCCTAAGTTACTCCTTATAACATCAGCTATCTACCAGTGGAAGTCTCATCAAAATCGGTCGAGCCCTTTCGGGAGATTAGCCGGAACAAACAGACAGGCTAGATGGTGTTATTAAGTCTAGCTATCTAAAATAGTAAAACCTTGTAGCCAGCGTTATTCAGCAGCAACATCCTCTGAAATAATCTCTTGCGGAATCGGAAGTGCCATGCTACAGGTTGTGCTCAAACCAGTTCTCGATAATTGTTATAACCACAGATATAGATATACATAGTATAACCAGAGGTCGGAATTAGGTAGAGTTAAACATGTATTTACACCGATTTCAAAAAGCAAAAGAAAAAAGTGGATATGCCTCAAATCCCGAGATTAATTTTAAAGAGCACAATTTTTTTGTAGTACTATCAGAAATATAGCAGAAAAAAATTCTTCCTGCATTAATGACGAAGAGAAGGAAGTGTATAAAGGCCAATGCAAAATATTGGCATGATTTTTTTTTTCTTTTCGCCAGAAATGAAACCTAGGTTATATGTAAGAGGCCATTACGCGGAAGCAATAGCAAAAAAAAAACCAGGTCTTTAAACCGTAACCGAACGAAGATATGTGTAGAAGCATTGCTAGTATATTTTTGTCAAGCATTACCTATTTTGGTTATATTATAATGAAATGGAAATATTTTGAGGTTTTCATAGTTAAAATATATTAAATTGGTTAGCATGAGCAGCCTTTTTTAATGTTCCCACTGCTGGGACTCAGGCCTCCTCTCTCTAGGAGAGGGAAAATTAAATTGGTTATTACTGTTATATTTTTTTCACACTCGCAATTTTTCATCACTAAAACTAGTAAAAAAAAAATAGTGATAAACGATTCGAAAAGATACGCGTTAGTGTTGTGATAGTGATTGACGCTATTTAAAACGTACTCACCATAAAAATCGAAACTAAAACTTTATTTAACAATAGGAAACTTAAAATATCATATCTAATATCATCACATACAGTATTTTTATTTAAGAAAAAGTACGCCTGATAATAAACTATAGCAATATACTAAATAGTCTCTAACTTCGTTTGGTTGCGGTTGATAGACATAATTCTTTTTGCTATTGATTTATCATACAGTCCTATATAAGATATGGCCTAGGTTTCACTTATGGCGAAAAGAAATAAAATTACATGCCAGCAATGTGTGGGAAAAGTTTTATTCCCCTTTGTTAAGAAGTTTGTTGAAAAAGATCTCTCTACGTCAACTGAGGTAAGGCCTCAGTTGACGTAGAGAGATCTTTTTCAATGAAAAATACTAATAGAAATTGTATGTTAATTATCTTTGTTTTATTTGTCTTATCTATCTCTGAAATTTTTACTATTATATATTTGTAATATTGTTGGCCACACGGGCTTTTCATTAGAAATCCCGGGTAGATCCATATTAATATCAACATTACGATGCAAGTACATGAATAACTCTACCTAATTCCGACCCCTGGTTATAATAACACATTGTATTGGGATCAGTCCATCACCATTGACAGGACTATTGTAGCTAATAAGCCTGATATCTAGGTGATGTACCGGTTTGAGAAACGTGTAACGATTCTTGATATAACGTGGCGTGAACCAACATGAACTTGGCAATCATTGTACCGATAGTCGTGTCAACCATTGGCTTAATAGCAACAAATATCAAGAGGTAGATTCAGAGGGCGGTACTTCTGGCCACGGCTCGTATTGTTAGGAGGTTCTTCTGTCTGGAGCCCTGACCGTCGGTAGCTTTGACCGTGTTCCCGATACTGATGGGCTATGCATTTTTATATTTTAAAATGTTTTTAAAGAAACATTTCAAAATGTATTTAAAAAGTAGCAATGATGAAGTCTTTTTTTGCCTCTACGAATTGGTTTAGGCTTCTCATACGCCTTCCAAAGATCGGGACACCAGGGTTCTAAAAAGTCTGATAATAAGAGAAAAGTGAAAAGATAGTGTCCATAGAGTTTCTTGCACATTCGTCATCTACACTTTGGAATGTGCAATTAGCATCATTTTATTGACTGACTGACTTCTTGACAATTCAAAAGTGCCTGTAAATGATTTATTGTAAATAAATGCTTTGATTATTAATTCCTCTTGATTCTTGAAAACAATAATGATTCTAATATCGTCCAATATTTTGCCAACAGTGTCACAGCAACGATTAGTGTAAGAAGCCGCATAATGATGCCGGTGCGCTTGCGTCGCGTGACCGGCCACGAGGGACGCGCCAACGACACGCTGTTCCAGCCGGCCGCGCGTGCGCCGCCTCTCTCACAGCACACGCTCGTATTCTTCGGGGGCGATGTGCAGGTGTGTATATACTGCACGCACGTTCCTACTGCTTCTTGATGGACACGAAAGACGGGAGTGGGATTACAACAACATATTGAAAATACCAAGATTAGCATAGCTCAATGATCCTTACTAGCCCTAACAGTGGTAACTGTAACTAGTAAGGATCATTGAGCCGTATTTTTTTATTTTTTGTTATTTATTTATTTATTTAGTACATGGAGGACTTACAGCTAATAAAACCAGACAAAAAAAAAGGAAACCGTAATCACTAGAAAGCCAATTACAAGTCCTCACGTATAGACACTACAATAAAAGTTAAAAATGGTCATCATCATCATCATCATCTTCCTGCCCTTGTCCCGTGTTATTTGGGGTCGGCGCAACATGTTTTTTTCTTCCATTCTGCCCACTCTTTATTGTTTTTGTGAGCACAAAAACAATAAAGCTTCGCTTTTTAGTTAAGTAGGAAGTACAGCATAAATCCTTGGTCTGCACTTAAACAACTAATAAACAATCTAACCTAATCTACAACAACAACAACAATCTAATCTTTGTTATGAACAAATGTCCCCTCGCCAACACGTCCCTGTCTGATATAAAGAGCATGAGGTATTTTTTTTAAGGTGGGAAATCATCCAATATCTAATCCCACTCAGGATAGATCGAGAGGGTGAGTCAAACTTTTACGGACTAAAACCAAACCTGTGTTTTTCAGTTTTCCGGTGTTAGGGTTCTTTTCAGAATATGCCCGCGATCCTAGTGGGCATCGGCCTTGCTGAGCCCCTACGGATATTCAGCATATTGACTTCTCGTGTCTGGCTCTAACAAGTGGCTCTATGACGCTTGAAACATTTAGGACAACCATTCAACACTTTTTAGTATTTGAGATAAGGAGAAGTGGCGCAGCCAGCTTTCTGAAAGTTTCTCTCGCTAGCTCTACTTCATACTCTGGATATTAATCTTTTTCTCCTCTGCTCAGGACTACCCAGAAGTGATGCAAGCGCACCGAGACAACCGGAACTACGTGAAGTGGAACTTGGAGAACATGGTGCGGATGCTGGGGAACAGCTTCCCCACAAAACATATATTGGTTGTGAGACCTTCTAGGTAAGGTGTGCCTGATCTTTATGCTGCTTTAAGAGTCGGAAAGTTCGAAGTAAAAAGAAATAAAGTGCCTTCGGAACTCCACACCTAAACCACAGTATAGATATATGGAACAGTACGGAAACTACCTACAAATGTTCGAAACGGCTCACTCACACAAACGTACGCATCGACGAGACTCCTAAGCGGCATTCGCTACTGACAGGACCGCGAGAAACGCTTAGGAGTCTTGTCGATGTGTATGTTTGTGTGAGTGTGCCGTTTCGAATATTTGTAGGTAGTTTCCGTACTGTTCCATATATCTATACTGTGCCTAAACATAATGACGATTTGAATTGGTTAGCTATTTCGGTAAACTTATTCTAGCTGTGTGACGCTGGCCAGGCATATAGATTCCTAAAAAGGCTAAGGTAGTGTGGTAAGGTGCAGCGTAAGGTACGCCGCACTCGTAGCCTTCACGTATGTGTGCTAGGGTACACCGAAGTTGTTTTAGTTAGTACGAGTCTGACAGACCCCTGGGCGGAGGACGTCGTTAAAGATTTCAATCACGAAAAAACAAAAATGTCGTGAGATTACCATTGTACAGAAAACCCGATGCCTAGAGAATTTATCCTTCGTAATAACAAACTAACTCTAACTTACGAAAGAGGTAAATAGTTTTTCGTCCGTGTTCCTTCGTAGACCACACATACTCGTACATACATGTTACAACAAACCATGCGCGCGCAAGGATTTAGTATCATCAATGCCTTTTAATGTTCCCACTGATGGGATTCAGGCCTCCTCTCTTGGAGATACTGTGGGATTACTGTGGGCAAAAATGACGCAGTTCTTTTCAAACCACCTTCAAGCACTATTTTTTAAGAAATTCTTGTGCAAAATATGGATGCTTCTAGAGCAACAGATTAGCACTGCAGTCTATGTCAATGATTTAAGAAAAATATAAACTAAATACTAAGCTTCTGCCAGCTGCTTGTAATTTATACCTATCTCACTCAGTGATAGAGTAACACTCTATTGGTGAGTTTTTAAAATCGGTCCAGTCATTTTTAAGTTTATTCATTATTTTATAACAAAAATACAAATCTTCTCTTTATAATATTAATATAGATGTAGTTAGCAAAGAGGCCTGTGAAAAGAAGACTGTTCTATTATGTTCTATATTATAGAAGTAGGTACATCGGTGGTTCCAGGATAGAGTACAAGAGTTTCAGCTGTTACGACAACTTCGTGCCGAGCAACAACGCAGGCGTGCCGGAACACACGCCCACGCATGGAGCGCTGCTTCATCTAGAAAGGTAGGAAACTGCTTTCTTACCATTATCGTGTGTCTTCTACAAGTTTCTCCTTCGCCAGGTATCCTTCTACAAATTTCAAGTTACCGGTTTGTCTATAATTGTCAAATAAAATTAAACTACATATTTCCATGGCAATCAATCAATCAATCGCTTGTGAACTAGACGTTACTTGTTTGCGTAATCGACACATTGATACCAACGAAACGTATATTCATTTTTTTTTAATTTACTTCTATATATATAAAAATGAAACCCGTTTTCCTTGGTCACGGCATCACGCGTGAATGGCTGGACCGACTTCACTAATTCTTTTTTTGTTGTATTTGTTATTATTAGGAGAAGGTTCTTTATTAAAAAAATATTAAGAAAATCTCTCAGAAATATTGAAAAATATACATTTAATTTTGCATATTTAAAAAAACGCGCGTAACGAATGTCAATGTCATTCACAGCCATAGACTATATTGAAAGAGCATTGTTTGTCCTAAGATAGGTCAGCTATACAAAATAAAGTAGTGCATCATTGCTACGCTAAGGCGGTACGAAGTTCGCCGGGTCAGCTAGTACGTAATAAATATTAAACAGGGGGAGGGGTCGGCCTATTCTTATTTAGGGAGGGAGGGGCGTTAAAACTAGTAAAATCGTGTTACGTAATGGATGGCCTCAAATCAATCGAAACTCGAAAGTCCGAAAGTTCGGATCTTTAAAATTAGAAATTGACGATTCTATAAATTTTACTACAGAAGTACAGACGTTAAAGAATCGTCAATTTCTACTCAAGATTGAACCAAAAAGGGTTCAATCTTCACCAAAAATTTTTATTATCTATGGTTAGTTTGCATTAGTTGTAATAAAATCCATCAATGTATATAAGTGCCCCGTTGTAACGAAACCATAGCGCGATCTAATTCGATCCCAACGCCATCTATCGAAGCATGAGACAACTCTATTCATTTCAACAGCCGAAGCCTACTGGGGCCACGGGTAGTGTGAAAGCGAAGCCCGAGGCCCCGGGATGAAGGCAAAGAAGGAACAGGAGTGGGTTTTTAGTCAGTAAAAGTCTGACACTATCTCTCGCTCCGCCCAAGAGCGCGATTTGTCATTAGATGATTTTCCCACCTAAAAAAAAAAAAAAGCTGGATAGCTATTCATGTGTTACTTGCGTAGAATTTTAGCAATTATTAAATTCACTTTTCTGAAAAAGTAACCTTAAAGTTTTTTATAATTATTTAACTTTTATTGTTGTCCTTTTATCAAGCACGCACGACTTCTAAGACTCAGTATGGGGACCAATAATAATATAGGAGTCAAATAGAAAAAATCCGGATACCTATGTGATACGCAGATGTTTTTGTTAACCCAAGCAATATTGTCTTTTCATAGGCTTCTCCAAGGAGTCAGCCACAGGATAAAAAGTTTCCCAGCATCAGAGCTGACCGAGGCGTTCTCGCCGGTCACTTTGCCCGAAGACATTGACATTGAAGATTTACACGTGAGTTATTGTTGTAAAATAATGGTGGCAAACTCGTATACATAAGTAAGTTTTGTTTGACCCAACTCAGTTATAGAGCAGTGGTGGGCCAGTGGTAACTGCCCCGATTTAAAAATGCTATTGGATCGGTCATCAGTCAAACATACATAGATACGCAACATAGACGCTGTGAAAAGTGTCTTGCAGTTGCACAAAAATGTAGATAATCATAATCATCATCATCACATCATCATCATTTCAGCCGAAGGTCGTCCACTGTTGGACATAGGACTCCCAAGCGTCGCCACAACGAACGGTCCTGTGCGTCTCGCATCCATCGCATTCCCACGAGGCTTAAGGTCACCCAAAAGGGTAATAGAAAGGTTCGGAGTTTCCTTGCATGATCGCATCAGGAATGACGATATCCGCAGAACCAAGGTCGCCGACATAGCCCGAAGATAATCTTACTAGCATTCTTTAAACTTTATCAGTTGGTCTTTCTGCATACGATATCAATTGATATAAACATGCATACGATATCAGTTGATATACACCTGTTCACAATAGTCAGCGATTAACTAGAACTTGCTATCGCTAATCGCAAATTAGCGTGAACGATGTGATAGTTACGGTGTTTGAACTCCATGGAGAGTTTTGTTACAATATTATCTATTAATCTTTTCTTTTTAATGCTAATCTTTTTAATAATATTATTTTCGAAGACAGTATCTGTGAATATCGCGGGCTTTATAATAATACAATTTAATAAGAATGTCTATCTATCAGGGGACCGTAGACCTTAGTATAATAATATGGTTTTAATTTGAACTCAATACCTCCACGCGTTCCCGAGATAAAAGGTCTTGAAAGACAGACAGACGGACGGACAACAAAGTGATCCTATAAGGGTTCCGTTTTTTCCTTTTGAGGTACGGAACCCTAAAAACACTGAAAGTTCTCACGAACTTATTTTGAGAAAATTACATTTTTAATAATCAGCCTTTTCTTTGCCTGTACCCTTTGATTTGTATCTATATTTTAATGGCATTGCATTAAATGTTAAACGAGCATAGATATCCGTGAAAACGAGTATTTACAATGGTACAAAGCTGGAACTATATTAGACCGACGCACACGTGTAACACGCCTGATTTGTACGTAGAACGACGTCGCGTGGCGTGGCGTAGTTCTAGCTTAAAACTTGTTTATTTATTTATTATTATTATCGCTAACATTACACACCAATTTCAAGTCGTTTATGGTGCGGGTCGGCGCTCACCATTTGGAGACCTTCCTCAAAGGAGAGTTTTGGCCGAAGGGTGTCGTGTATCGACGATTTCGTGGAAGGATACCGACCTCGCAGCGGAACACGAAGCTGTCACTTCGTGTGCAATGTTATTGTTTAGTCATTTTTGTAGTTTCTTTAATACATACCTATGTATTAGTTTATTATTTTGTAAGATTATTTTGTGTATTTTATCTGTGGGCTTTAATTGCCTGATAATAAAGGATTATTATTCTACGGGTTATTACATCTCAGAACCCTGGGGGTACTGGACCTTTGGAAGGCGTACGAGGAGTCGAAACCAACTCGCAGAGGCCCTTTTGACGCTTTTAATGGAACGTGGTATCAACCGGCGATTATTCCTGTGCGCGCTGTGCTAATAGCTAAGCTAAGCCAAAGGAGGGTTATGATTTTGACAGGCTATGTATGTATGTATGTTTGTATGTATGTGAGTATGTTCATCTGTTCCCTCATAGCTCCTAATCTGCTTATCAGAACTCGACGTATGAGGTATCGTTAGAACCGTCTTAATTGTCCGCTGAACATAGGCTACGTGACGTGTCACAAAAATCGATATGGCGCCCTCTAGCGGACAAAAAGTAATGTGTTAAAAAATTTGAAAGGGCTTCACTTGTACATTTCCAAAATATTGCTCAAATTTAAAGTGGCGCCCTCTAGCGGGCAAAAAGTCATGTGTTAAATTTAACACCAAAATTGTTTAAATAAAGTAAAAAAACTAAAACCCGAATACGACAACGCCGTTTTTTTTGTCGTAGACGGGTTTTACTTTTTTTTTTTTTTTAATTCATTTAAACTGTGATTTAAACCAGTGCTTGACTGCGATCCCACCTGATGGTAAGCAGCGATGCAATCATTGTTGGTGAGGCGCACTAGTTTATTAAGAGCCTATTCACTCTAGCCTTGAAGACACCTGAATTATAGTTGGACGGGAAGACCGCAGCAGGCAAATTGTTCCAGTCCTTCGATGTACGCGGTATAAACGACGAAGTATGTTGTCATGTAGAATGTCGATAGAGCAGACTTTAGCAATAACACTCGGCCGTTATTCTGTTCAGAGGGGAGTATTTGGCCAGATTAGTTTTGCTTTGTCGAGAGCGAAACAGGTTGTACTTGTTTGGCCGGGGGCTTACAGTAGGAACTTTGTAGTACTTTTGACACCAACTCTGAACAATCAACTTCTCCATGAACTAGTTTGTGCAAAAACATTTGGTCAAGAAGTTACCGCCTATCGCATAAAGAAATCATTTTTTTTTCCACAACTATCACACAACACCGTCTAGTCCCAAGCTAAGCAGTGCTTGTGTTATGAGTACTAGATAACTGATAAACATACTTATATATTTCTAAATACATACATAAATTATAGATAAATTACACCCAGACACAGAACAATTGATCATGCTCATCACACAAACATTTGTCCTGGGTGGGAATCTAACCCACAACCTCCGGCATAGCAGTCAGGGCCACTAACCACTAGACCAACAGGCCAGTCCAAAATGTTCAAGTCGATTTGAGTATCTCGGGATACTTCGATCCGAACTTCTCCATCATATTGGTACTTAGCTAACCTTCTAAAACCTATAACCCCATCTCCAGAACTCGGCCATCCACCCGGCTGAAGCCAGCAAGTCCAACGGTACGAAGGCGTCGGCGAGCGGTTCCAACGAGCACGAGCTGCCCCGCGACCTGCCAGAGCACAAGCCGTGAGTAGGTTTAGTTCCAATGGATGTTGTACTGTATCTACTGTCATCGCTTATACTTTAATGTATCTAGGGCCTTACCATGGCGTGTTACGCCTTGGTCACGACTTCGGTCTTAGCGGTGAGCGGCGCGGCGAGCGGGGCGGCGTCGGTAGCGGGCGCGCGGCGCTATGAGCGGCGTCTCGTGCTTCAAATATTTTCATGCTTTTGATCTTACCGCTCGCCGCCCCGCGCTAAGCTACCGCTCACAGCGGCAAGGTCGTGAAGGGGCCGTTAAAATGTCAAGCGTGAGAAAGATGGATCGTGCTATCAAACATAAAATAATGTGATGAAACGATCACGACGTGCCATCAAAAATCTTAACTTGGCGATTTACTGGTACAACCCATTTGAGTATTACTTTTTTTTTAAGTGGGAAATCATCCAATAACATCTCTCGCCCTTGGGCGGAGTGAGAGGGCGTGTCAGACTTTTACTAACTAAAACCTACCTACTCCTAGTTCCTTCGTTGCCTTTCCGCATTTCCATGGCCGGGTTTTCCTTTCAGAAGCTAACCCATGGCCCCAGTAGGCTTCGACCCTACTGCTGGGCCCCTACTATTTGCTGACATCTCCTTGAGACGCGCGTGGAACACCACGCCCCGTCGACTACTTGGGCTTGGTCCGGACGGTTAATGGACGGCTACCCATTGCTCGCCGTCCGCAAGTCCGTGCCTATAGTGACTGGAAATCGGGATCGGGAACCCGGCCGACAACGCCGTCTAATCCCAAGCTAAGCAGAGCTTGTGTTATGAGTACTAGACAACTGATAAATATAATTATATATTTCTAAATGCATACATATCTATAAATATAAAAGAAAATCGTGTTAGTTACACTATTTATAACTCAAGAACGGCTAAACCGATTTGGCTGAAAGTTGGTGGGGAGGTAGCTTAGAACCAGGAGACGGACATAGGATACTTTTTTTTTTGAGTAGGGTAGAGTAGGGTAGATTAGGGTAGAGTAAGGTAGAGTAGGATAGAGTTGGGTAGAGTAGGATATAGTAGTCAGTTGACGGGAGCGAAGCCGCGGGCAAAAGCTATTTATAGATAAATTACACCCAGACACTGAACAAATGATCGTGCTCATCACAAAAACATTTGTCCTGGGTGGGAATCGAACCCACGACCTCCGGCATAGCAGTAAGGGGGTCACTAACCACACTAGACCAACAAGTCAGTTTAAAAAAAAAACTCAAAAATAATATCTCCTTTTCTTCGACACGTCCGTCGCTAATCGCTCGTCCTTACCGACTAATTTAGTGCCCTGAATCAGTGAACGCGTAATCAGGAGCTCCGGCGACTAAATTTCTTGCCCTAAATCGGACCCTAAATTTAGGGAGGTGTAATACGCTCTTCATTTCTTCTTCTTTCTCAAGGTGAACCGATGATCTAGTGAGGGTCGCGGGAATCAAATGGATGCGAGTTGCATAGGACCGGTCTTTATGGCAACACTTGGGGAGGCCTGTGTCCAACAGTGGACGTCTTTTGGATGTCAACATTTATTATGCGCTATGCTAGCATTTATTATGTTTTTCACTGGCTAAGGAGTGGATTTTTTTGCCGGAGTCTGTGTTTTCTGATAGCTACAACCTAGGGGTCTTTAAGTCAAGAGCGAATAGGCAACTTCCAAACCACATCATCGCTTACCATCAGGTGAGATAGTGGTCAAACGCGAGCCTATCCATAAATTAAAAAAAAATGTTTTGATCAAGCTTATTGATTTTTACCTTACAAAATACGTAGGTTAGCTCAAACCAATCGCCCCTTCTAATTATAAAAACAACGAATTCTATTCCTACTCCTTCACTGCGCACGCAGTACGGTTGTGGAACTCCCTACCGCCTCACATTAGGGGCTGCCAAACTCTTGCAGTTTTCAAAAAAGAAGTGAAAGAACTCTATCTTTCTATTTCGTCGTAGTTGCTTATAAGTGCAAGCGTGGTCCATCGTCGACCACATCATCGCTTACCATCTTCAAACGTAAACTTCATCGGGTCAAACGCGAGCCTATCATTAATAAAAAATATATATATATAAGTATGTATTTTTTATTCAGTATGTATTATTGCGATATTTATTCTACTATGTGTATGTATATATTTATGATAGTATATTTTTATATAGTATATTTTATTGATAATTGTTTTATTTGTACTTTTTTTTTTCCTTTCACTTTTACACACGCGCACGGTGTCTACATCTCTTTTTTTCCAATTTTCCCTTAGCAGGATTTCTGTAGAAATAAGCATCACCTATGTACCTATTTTGCTGTTACCGTCTTCTTTTCTTTTATTATATATAAGTGTGCACATGAATTGTAAAATAATAAATAATAATAATAAAACCAATTGTCCCATCAGTTGCAGCAACACAGACCCACTGTGGTGGAGAGACAAGTTCTCCCTAGACGAGACACAGCTGACCCTGGTGGGGTTCAGCAAGGGCTGCGTGGTCCTCAACCAGCTCATCTACGAGTTCCATTACGTGAAGACCCTGACTCCTGGAGACGCGCACACTATGAGGTAAGTTAGAAGTATCAATCAATGTTCCCACTGTTTCTAGCCTTTACCCAACATTGTTAGAATCGTCTCACCGGATGCAGCTGCACAACAGTATTGTATATAGGGTGACTGGTAATTAGTGTACGATACTTAAACACGTGATTGTGCTCATGATAACCAAGAACTTTTACTATGGGAACAAACCTGAAATCGCGAAAAAAAAAATCAGCTGTTCAGTACATTTATGTTTGCCTAATGTTATGAACAGCTGATATTCTTTTCACGATTTCGGCTTTGCTCCCATAATAAAAATTGTTTGTTATCATGAGCACAATCACGTGTTTAATTATCGTACACTAATTACCAGTCACCCTATATTACGTCCACAAACCAGTAACTAGTTAACACGATACGCCGCGCCAAGACTGGTGTCACATTTCCTGGTTTGGAGCCGAGAGAGCAGTGGTGGCCCTGTGGTAACGGTCCCGACTTACGAGTTGTAGGTCGCGGGTTCAAACCCAACCAGGCTCATTACTTTGTATAAGCACAGTATAGGTATATGGAACAGTACGGAAACTACCTGCAAATATTCGAAACGGCACACTCACACAAACATACGCTTTGACGAGACTCCTAAGCGTTTCTCGCGGTCCTGTCAGTAGCGAATGCCGCTTAGGAGTCTCGTCGATGCGTATGTTTGTGTGAGTGAGCCGTTTCGAACATTTGAAGGTTTTTTTTTTTTTTTTTTCAGTGGGAAAATCATCTTATGACATCCCCCGCCCTAGGGTGGGGCGGGAGATAGTGTCAGACTTTTACTGACTAAAAACCCACTCTTGCCTTTTGTACCAGTGCCGAGTCTTCCTTTCAGAATCAGACCCTTGGCCCCAGTAGGCTTCGACCCTGTTAGGCCCCTACAGTTGCTGACATCTCCTTGAGGCACGCGTAGAACAGCACGCGCCGTCGACGACTTGGGCTCGGTCCGGACGGTCGGAAGGCGAGCCACCCATTGCTCGCCGTCCGCAAGCCCGCGCCTACGATGGCAGGAAATCGGAATCGGAATCCCGGCGGCGATTGGGGCGTGAGGACCGTTGCCTCACGCGATCGGCCGCCTCCTTTGCTAGCATTACTGCTTCGCAGAAGGAGGCGACCGCCTGCCACTCCTCCTCGCTCCCGACCATGGCCTGTACCAAGGCCCGGCGCGAGAGATCGCCGCCGCCGATGAACATTTGTAGGTAGTTTCCGTACTGTTCCATATATCTATACTGTGGTATAAGTATTTAATTTCATGACCACTGCTCTCAAAATGGTGATGGAAAACATCGTGAGGAAACCTGCATGTCCTAGAACTAAAAATTCGAAGACATGTGACATCCACCAACCCGCACTGGGCCCGCGTGGTGGATTACGGCCCATTCCCTCTCCTAGAGAGGAGGCCCGAGTCCCAGCAGTGGGAATATTATAAGGCTGATCATGCTTATGCTTAAGTATTACGTAAGTAGTTTTTTTTTTCACATATTAACCCCCTCCCCTCTTCCTCGTCAGCAAAATGCTCTCCCCGCCCCTATGCTCACGTAAATATTGGTACTTGCATTTTTCTATGTGTTCTGGTTTCATTATTAATTTATATTAATTTAGTTTCATTATTAATTACTATTTTAATATTAATCTTTAAGTCAAGAGTGAATAGGTTACTTCTAGGTAAGCGCGATCCATCGTCGCATTGTCGCTTTCCATCAGGTGAGATAGCGGTCAAACGCGAACTTATGTACAATAAAAAAAAGTAGTTGATAAGTCTAGAACTATGGAATAGGGCTTGAAATACAAAACTTCATTTAAAAATTTGGCATATTAATTCTAATTAACAGTCCTTAGTCCATGACACACGAATCCATGACTAAAACTTCAATGACATTGGATGTTTGCTGCTCAGTGATGTGTCTGCTCACTGTCGTGTGATTTTGAACATGAACATCGTTTTTTTTAAAAACTAATAAAAATGTAAACTGCTGACGTAATTACTATCCAGACACCCCCATCCCCCATTTCTCCCACCCATACGTACAAAGCGTTCTGGAAACACATTCATTATGCGTACAGCCAATGAGTAGAATTCCCTGCCGGAGTCTGTGTTTCCTGATAGCTACAACCTAGGGGTCTTTAAGTCAAGAGTGAATAGGTTACTTCTAGGCAAGCGTGCGCCATCGTCGGCCAAGTCATCGTTTACCATCAGATGATATAGTGGTCAAACGCGAGCTTAACAATAATAATAAAAAAATGACATAAAAAATAAGTAAAGCCAAGACCCCCTACCCATCTGTAGTGCTAACGTAATACTTGAACGGCCCCTTTCGGGCTGATACGTAACCTATTTCATTATTTAGGCACGACAATGAGCAACATCTTGATGATACCCTTATCGTGTCTGCTCCAGGTTCATGTCTCGCATAGCTGACATGTACTGGCTGGACGGCGGGCACGCGGGTGGCAAGAACACCTGGATCACGTCGCGTAGTCTCCTAGAAACTCTCACCAGGCTCAGTAAGTGACACTTGCTTACTTTAGCAGCCTTCTGCTATAGTCTATCTACGTTAAGAAAATAGTGACGTGTAACAACACCTATGACGCTACATAAGAAGTACAAGAAAAACAAAATCCTGCATCGCGCAATTAAAGTTCTCCGTGCGATTTGAGTATATCTGACAGCCCAAAATCATCTATTGGGCAGTTGCCCACACCAGAGATGACACCCGTCTGGTCGGAGGATCCTCTAGAGGTTTGTGGGACTTTGCACTCTGTTGTATACCTCCAAACTGGTGACCCTCGACAAAATTAAATTTTAATATTAAAGCAAACTTTTTATTACACAGTATTTCCAAATATAGCTAATTATTAAGTAATTAATTTAAAATGTAATCGTGATCGTCGATGGCACATAGTGTTCCACGCGCG
Organism: Mythimna impura; assembly: GCA_905147345.3. Lineage (NCBI taxonomy): Eukaryota > Metazoa > Arthropoda > Insecta > Lepidoptera > Noctuidae > Mythimna > Mythimna impura. The sequence continues at coordinate 27,189,745 of LR990351.1, read as the reverse complement.
CCTCAATGAGATGCCAACAAAACTGTGGGGGCCCATGGCAGGGGAAATTCACGATTCAAATGCACGGGGAATTTCTGAATAGGAAACCGCGTTCCTAGAACGCAAAGACCAACTGAGGACACAGGTGTGGTTTTAGTGAATAAAAGTCTGACACGCCTTCCCGCATCACTCTAGAGCACGAAAAGTCATTACATGATTTCTCATCTCAAAAAAAGGTTAGTGTAGTCCATTATTAAAAAGTAAATGATTTCCTTTCAGATGTAAACGTGTTCGTCCACGTCAGTCCTTACCAAGTACAAGATGAGAGCAGACCGTGGATCGGCAGAGAAGAGAAGGCTTTCACAAGTCTTCTCAAGAAACTTGGAGCTAAGGTAAGGTAACATTTTAATTTGCTCTTCATGTGAAGGTCATAAAATAAAAATCTGTATAAATAACATACATAGCCTGTCAAAATCATAACTCTCCTTTGGCTTCGCCGTAGTCGGGTAAAATTTTTGAACTTAGAATTATTTAAACTGTAGCTAAAATTGCCGTATCTATTAAATACCTTAAGTTTTTATTATGATTTCAACTGCCGTGTCATGAAATAAAGACAAAACATAAGTATTATCATGATAATGCAATATTTTTTCTGCACTTTCGGCACGTGTTGTGCCGTAAGAAGATCAAATCCGTAAATGTAAGATTTAAATTTTGTCAACTTGACGTCTGACGTTGAAATAAACACACAAAGATACACTATACGTCATTGAGATACACACACACTGATACAAAGTTATACTGTCATGCCAATTATCACAGAGTTGCTAACCCTATAAAATGATTTATAGTGATACGAGTTTATATCTTTTTCACTTAACTTTAAAAAAAAACGGAGGACTGAAAAATGTTATTTAAAGCTCAAAAAAAATCAAGATAATTACGCTCTTTCAGACTGTATGTCACAATGCTGTTCAATTTTTTGACTATTTTTAGCCCAAGCTCCATACATTTTTTGAACGTCTCCTTTAATCAAAGTTCTAAATGACGACAATTTATTTCAAAAACTTTTAAGGGTTTAAAAAGAACACGTATTTCCTGGAACAAGTTTTGTAAAATATTCGAGTTAATCACGGAATTACCGAATGCTAAGAGTTTTCAGGCGTTATCTCTCTTCTTTCGCGTTGCCTTTTCGACAAACATCGCGTTGGAGTGAATTTAGATAAAGTAACAAGCTTTTAAACCATGTTCGATTTAGACGATAGGCGAGCGAAAAAGCACCCTCTTAAGTATTTATACTAATTAAAAACTAGTGGTGTATAAACAATGTTAAAAATTTAAAATATTAAAAAAGAACCGACTGCAAGTTGGTGGTATTTAAATTTACTTAGTTAAATCATCATGGAGCAGTGGTGGCCGAGTGGTAACGGCCTCGACTTACGAGTTGTAGGTCGCGGGTTCAAACCCAGCCAGGCGCATTACTTTGTGTAATTTATTTTAACACCACTGCTCTCAAAACGGCGAAGGAAAACATCGTGAGGAAACTTGCATATAATAGAACCAAAAATTCGAAGACATGTGACATTCACCAACCCGCACTGGGCCCGCGTGGTGGATTACGGCCCATTCCCTCTCCTAGAGAGGAGGCCTGAGTCCCAGCAGTGGGAAAATTAAAAGACTGATGATACTACGCTATGCTAGTTAAATCATGGATTTGATGCCACCAACTGTATCAGACTACTGTTAGTGGACTGTATTTGAGGCCACCAACTGTATCAGACTGCTGTTAGCGGAATGTATTTGATGCCACTAACTGTATCAGACTACTGTTAGTGGACTGTATTTGATGCCACCAACTGTATCAGACTGCTGTTAGCGGACTGTATTTGATGCCACCAACTGTATCAGACTACTGTTAGTGGACTGTATTTGATGCCACCAACTGTATCAGACTGCTGTTATCGGAATGTATTTGATGCCACCAACTGTATCAGTTGGTTGGTTATGGTTCCGTATGGTGTTCGGACGTTAAGAATAACACCATCCCATCTCTTCCCGAGGGTGTCGTAAGAGGCGACTAAGGGACATACCAGAGAATGGGCAGCAGCATCCTCTGTACATTACAACAACCAAACTGCGATCGCCAACCCGTCTGCCAAGCGTGGCGATTATGGCAACCCCCCCCCAACATGAAAAACAGAAACAAAAAATGGCCCCTAGTGCCCGGCAGCCCGTCTACCCTTGACTCCGGTAGCGGTCAAGGCCACGACGAGGCAAGGGGTGCGAAGAATCTCCGGATGAGATTTGGCTACCCATCTATGAAACGACTCGACCTGGCAACTTTTAACACGCGTACACTGAGGACTGACGAGAAGATCACCGAACTGGAGGAGGAATTGAGCAGGTTGCGATGGAGTATTGTGGGATTGTCTGAAGTCCGAAGACAGGGGGAGGATACGATAATTCTCAAATCCGGTAACCTGCTCTATTTCCGGGAGGGTGACCAGCAGTCCCAGGGTGGTGTCGGGTTTATAGTCCACAAGTCCCTTGTGAACAATGTGGTGAGGATCGAGAGTGTGTCGACCAGGGTGGCGTACCTTATACTCAGAATATCATCAAGATATTCGCTGAAGGTCATACAGGTCTACGCCCCGACCTCGACACATCCCGACGACGAAGTAGAATCCATGTATGAGGATATATCAAGAGCCATGCATGGTTCTAAGACTCACTTCACCGTGGTCATGGGGGACTTTAACGCGAAACTGGGCAAACGAGACGGTGACGAGCTGCGAGTGGGGCAATTTGGATTTGGACGTCGGAATCACCGGGGACACCTACTGGCTAGCTTTATGGAGAAGGAGGACCTCTATATGATGAATTCCTTCTTCAAAAAGCGTGAGCATAGAAGGTGGACCTGGCAAAGTCCTGACGGTGCAACTAGAAATGAGATTGACTTCATCCTGTCGACGAAAAAGCAAATATTCAATGATGTCTCTGTGATCAACGCGGTGAAAACTGGAAGTGATCACCGCGTCGTAAGAGGCACATTGAATATTAACATTAAGCTCGAAAGGTCTCGACTGATGAGGTCTACGCTCCGTCCAGCACAGATCCAGATCCAAAACCCCGAGAGCTTTCAGCTCGAACTCCACAATCGTTTCGAGTGCCTAGGAAGCTCCGTGGATGAATATAACGATGGGTTCGTGGAAACTGTCCATACGGTCGGGTCTAAGTTTTTCAAGACTCACCGTACAAATAAAAACAAGAAGCTCTCCGATCCGACCCTCGAGCTAATGAAGAAGAGGCGTGAGATGATTCTGCAGTCTTCAGACGATGCGTGCATATACCGGCAGCTCAATAGACAAATCTCGAAGTCCCTGAAACGTGACCTTCGCCGCTTTAATACCGCAAGGATTAAGGATGCGATTGAGCGGAATAAGGGCTCTAAAGTATTTGCACGAGATCTGTCTATTGGGCAAAGTCAGCTCACGAAACTGAAGACCGACGATGGCAGAGTCATATCCGCCAAATCGGAGGTTCTGGGAGAGATCGAGGCTTTTTATGGACAGTTATACACGTCTATCGCTAAACCCGCTGTAAATCTAGTGAACGACCCAAGAGCTAGATTGACTCGACACTATACCGAAGATATCCCGGACGTCAGCCTGTACGAGATTAGGATGGCTCTGAAGCAGCTGAAAAACAACAAGGCGTCGGGTGAGGACGGAATTACGGCCGAACTCCTGAAGGCGGGTGGAAAACCGGTCCTTAAGGCCCTTCAGAAGCTATTTGATTCCGTCATACTCGAGGGAAAAACGCCACAGGCGTGGAGCAGAGGCGTGGTGGTACTCTTCTTTAAGAAGGGCGATAATGCCCTGCTTAAGAATTATAGGCCCATCTCGCTTCTGAGCCATGTCTACAAGCTGTTTTCCAGAGTCATCACGAATCGTCTCGCGCGCAGGTTCGACGACTTCCAGCCTCCCGAACAAGCCGGATTTCGTAAAGGCTTTAGCACCGTGGACCACATACATACGCTGCGGCAGGTTATACAGAAGACTGAGGAGTATAATCAGCCTCTCTGCTTAGCGTTTGTGGACTACGAGAAAGCCTTTGATTCGATTGAAACTTGGGCTGTACTGCAGTCTCTCCAACGGTGCCAAATTGACTATCGGTATATCGAAGTGCTGAAGTGTTTGTACAAAAACGCCACTATGTCAGTCCGACTACAAGACCAGACCTCGAAACCTATCCTCTTGCAGCGGGGTGTGAGGCAGGGAGACGTTATTTCTCCGAAACTGTTCACGGCAGCAATGGAGGATGTCTTCAAGGTTTTGGAATGGAGAGGGCTAGGCATTAATGTCAATGGCGAGTACATCACTCACCTTCGGTTTGCCGACGACATATTAGTCATGGCTGAGACTACGGAGGAGCTCAGTATAATGCTAGGTGACCTCAGTAGAGCTTCCGAAAGAGTGGGACTTAAAATGAACATGGACAAAACCAAAGTCATGGTAAACAGCCATGTAGCACCCACTCCTATCAAGGTCGGGGACTCTACACTCGAAGTTGTAGACGAATACGTTTACCTGGGACAGACGGTCCAGTTGGGAAGGTCTAACTTCGAGAAAGAGATCAATCGTCGAATCCGACTCGGCTGGGCAGCGTTCGGGAAGCTGCGCGGTGTCTTCTCGTCCAATATACCACAGTGTCTCAAGACGAAAGTCTATGACCAGTGCGTGTTGCCAGTGATGACATATGGCTCCGAAACGTGGTCGCTTACAATGGGCCTCATTAGAAGGCTTAAAGTCACCCAAAGGGCAATGGAGAGGGCTATGCTCGGAGTTTCCTTGCGTGATCGAATCAGGAATGAGGATATCCGCAGGAGAACCAAGGTTGCCGACATAGCACGAAGAATCGCCAAACTAAAGTGGCAATGGGCAGGGCACATTGCTCGCAGAACAGATGGCCATTGGGGCCGAAAGGTTCTGGAATGGCGACCACGTACCGGAAGACGTAGCGTTGGAAGGCCTCCTACAAGGTGGACCGATGACTTGGTAACGATTGCGGGAGTCCGATGGATGCGAGACGCACAGGACCGTTCGTTGTGGCGACGCTTGGGGGAGGCCTATGTCCAGCAGTGGACGTCTTTCGGCTGAAATGATGATGATGATGATGAACTGTATCAGACTGCTGTTAGCGGACTGTATTTGATGCCACCAACTGTATCAGACTGCTGTTAGCGGAATGTATTTGATGCCACCAACTGTATCAGACTGCTGTTAGCGGAATGTATTTGATGCCACTAACTGTATCAGACTGCTGTTAGCGGAATGTATTTGATGCCACCAACTGTATCAGACTGCTGTTAGCGGAATGTATTTGATGCCACCAACTGTATCAGACTGCTGTTAGCGGACTGTATTTGATGCCACCAACTGTATCAGACTGCTGTTAGCGGAATGTATTTGATGCCACCAACTGTATCAGACTGCTGTTAGCGGAATGTATTTGATGCCACTGTATCAGACTACTGTTAGCGGAATGTATTTGATGCCACCAACTGTATCAGACTACTGTTAGCGGAATGTATTTGATGCCACCAACTGTATCAGACTACTGTTAGTGGACTGTATTTGATGCCACCAACTGTATCAGACTGCTGTTAGCGGAATGTACCTATTTGATGCCACCAACTGTATCAGACTGCTGTTAGCGGAATGTACCTGTTTGATGCCACCAACTGCTGCTAGCAGACTATTTGATATCGCTAACTATATCAGACCGCTGTTAGCGGACTGTATTTTATGAATCGCAATATTATACACGGTTTATTGTCGCGATAACAGCAAATCGTGAGAAGTACGAGTAAATAAAATCACGATCGCACGAAACCCTTCGTGTGCTAATCCGAATCGCACTTGACCAGCTTTTTTAAATATAAAGAAATGAAAGATCCATTATTGTCTGGCCTGTTGATCTAGTGGTTAGTGGGACTTACTGCTATGCTGGAGGTCGTGGGTTCGATTCCCGTCCAGAATAATGTTTGTGTGATGAGCACGATCATTTGTTCTGTGTCTGGGTGTAATTTATCTACAATATGTATGTATTTTAGAAATATATAAGTATGTTTATCAGTTATCTAGCACTCACAGCACAAGCTCAGAACTAGATGGCGTTGTGTGAAAGTTGTGAAATGTTATACTGTTATTATTATAAACATAAAGAAATGAAACATCTCTCCTCTTTCTTCCAGGTAAACAGATACCTACACGACCAGCCCGGCATGACTCAGTCGCTCCACATGCACTTCGAGGTGCTCGCCAACTTCAAGAGCGTGCAGGACTGCACTCCAGCTGGCGTGCCGGATACCTCTGATGAAGAGGCTTAAGTTTTATTCGATTGTTTCGATTGTTCGAACATCTCGATTGTTCTCGATAGTTTCGACTTTGACTCCGTCTGTTATTGCGCCTGGCGAATGGCCGCGTTCATTCGCGACTTATTTCTTGTTTTTTTTTTTATTTGATATAAACTAAAGCTTGACTGTGATCCCACATGATGGTAAGCAGTGATGAAATCGTTGTTGGTGAGGCGCACTAGTTTATTAAGAGCCTATTCACTCTAGCCTTGAAAACACCCAAATTATAATCGGATGGGAAGACCTCAGCAGGCAAATTGTTCCATTATCTATGTTTTTCCTAGAAAACTTCAGAAAAAGTTATTTTTTGTTTATTTTTTGGTAATTTACGTAAAAACGCGCAATTACGTAATAATAATACCCAGGGGCGCCCGAAGGGGATACACACAATATAGAAACAACATGTAGACATTTAAGATTTTAAAAAAAGTAAAAAAACTATCATTGTGTGTCTGGCTGCTGCGGAAAATAGGTTCAGTTTAGGTCATAAAATGCATCGCGTAAAAAAACTCGTGGTAGGACATCAGAATAAAATGTAATGGCGTCTTGGAACAGTCTGCGAGTCGCTGCGCAATAAAATAGAAGTATTAGTAAATTCATATAACTATAGAGGTGTGTGGAAAAGGGTGTAAGGTCCCGCACACCTCTATTGAAAAGGGAGGATCCTCCGACCAGACGGGTGTTATTATAGCACAGTTGATTTCGAACTACAGCTGTTTTAATCGCGCGGAGAACTTTGATACCGCGATGTAGGATTTTGTGTTTTAGTTCGTATGTGGCGACATTGATGCTGCCACGAGGCGGCTGCGAGGTCGGCTGCTGCCGCGGAGTACTTGCTGCGTGGGTACTGCGCAGCGTATGTGGCGACATTGATGCTGCCACGAGGCGGCTGCGAGGTCGGCTGCTGCCGCGGAGTACTTGCTGCGTGGGTACTGCGCAGCGTATGTGGCGACATTGATGCTGCCACGAGGCGGCTGCGAGGTCGGCTGCTGCCGCGGAGTACTTGCTGCGTGGGTACTGCGCAGCGTATGTGGCGACATTGATGCTGCCACGAGGCGGCTGCGAGGTCGGCTGCTGCCGCGGAGTACTTGCTGCGTGGGTACTGCGCAGCGTATGTGGCGACATTGATGCTGCCACGAGGCGGCTGCGAGGTCGGCTGCTGCCGCGGAGTACTTGCTGCGTGGGTACTGCGCAGCGTATGTGGCGACATTGATGCTGCCACGAGGCGGCTGCGAGGTCGGCTGCTGCCGCGGAGTACTTGCTGCGTGGGTACTGCGCAGCGTATGTGGCGACATTGATGCTGCCACGAGGCGGCTGCGAGGTCGGCTGCTGCCGCGGAGTACTTGCTGCGTGGGTACTGCGCAGCGTATGTGGCGACATTGATGCTGCCACGAGGCGGCTGCGAGGTCGGCTGCTGCCGCGGAGTACTTGCTGCGTGGGTACTGCGCAGCGTATGTGGCGACATTGATGCTGCCACGAGGCGGCTGCGAGGTCGGCTGCTGCCGCGGAGTACTTGCTGCGTGGGTACTGCGCAGCGTATGTGGCGACATTGATGCTGCCACGAGGCGGCTGCGAGGTCGGCTGCTGCCGCGGAGTACTTGCTGCGTGGGTACTGCGCAGCGTATGTGGCGACATTGATGCTGCCACGAGGCGGCTGCGAGGTCGGCTGCTGCCGCGGAGTACTTGCTGCGTGGGTACTGCGCAGCGTATGTGGCGACATTGATGCTGCCACGAGGCGGCTGCGAGGTCGGCTGCTGCCGCGGAGTACTTGCTGCGTGGGTACTGCGCAGCGTATGTGGCGACATTGATGCTGCCACGAGGCGGCTGCGAGGTCGGCTGCTGCCGCGGAGTACTTGCTGCGTGGGTACTGCGCAGCGTATGTGGCGACATTGATGCTGCCACGAGGCGGCTGCGAGGTCGGCTGCTGCCGCGGAGTACTTGCTGCGTGGGTACTGCGCAGCGTATGTGGCGACATTGATGCTGCCACGAGGCGGCTGCGAGGTCGGCTGCTGCCGCGGAGTACTTGCTGCGTGGGTACTGCGCAGCGTATGTGGCGACATTGATGCTGCCACGAGGCGGCTGCGAGGTCGGCTGCTGCCGCGGAGTACTTGCTGCGTGGGTACTGCGCAGCGTATGTGGCGACATTGATGCTGCCACGAGGCGGCTGCGAGGTCGGCTGCTGCCGCGGAGTACTTGCTGCGTGGGTACTGCGCAGCGTATGTGGCGACATTGATGCTGCCACGAGGCGGCTGCGAGGTCGGCTGCTGCCGCGGAGTACTTGCTGCGTGGGTACTGCGCAGCGTATGTGGCGACATTGATGCTGCCACGAGGCGGCTGCGAGGTCGGCTGCTGCCGCGGAGTACTTGCTGCGTGGGTACTGCGCAGCGTATGTGGCGACATTGATGCTGCCACGAGGCGGCTGCGAGGTCGGCTGCTGCCGCGGAGTACTTGCTGCGTGGGTACTGCGCAGCGTATGTGGCGACATTGATGCTGCCACGAGGCGGCTGCGAGGTCGGCTGCTGCCGCGGAGTACTTGCTGCGTGGGTACTGCGCAGCGTATGTGGCGACATTGATGCTGCCACGAGGCGGCTGCGAGGTCGGCTGCTGCCGCGGAGTACTTGCTGCGTGGGTACTGCGCAGCGTATGTGGCGACATTGATGCTGCCACGAGGCGGCTGCGAGGTCGGCTGCTGCCGCGGAGTACTTGCTGCGTGGGTACTGCGCAGCGTATGTGGCGACATTGATGCTGCCACGAGGCGGCTGCGAGGTCGGCTGCTGCCGCGGAGTACTTGCTGCGTGGGTACTGCGCAGCGTATGTGGCGACATTGATGCTGCCACGAGGCGGCTGCGAGGTCGGCTGCTGCCGCGGAGTACTTGCTGCGTGGGTACTGCGCAGCGTATGTGGCGACATTGATGCTGCCACGAGGCGGCTGCGAGGTCGGCTGCTGCCGCGGAGTACTTGCTGCGTGGGTACTGCGCAGCGTATGTGGCGACATTGATGCTGCCACGAGGCGGCTGCGAGGTCGGCTGCTGCCGCGGAGTACTTGCTCCGTGGGTACTGCGCAGCAAAAAACGAACTTAAAAAACGATAAATTTGAAACGACCTGTATGTACAGGCAGCGTGAATATTACAGGGTTATTTTTAGGGTTCCGTACCTCAAAAGGAAAAAACGGAACCCTTATAGGATCACTTTGTTGTCCGTCCGTCTGTCTGTCTGTCTGTCAAGACCCTTCAAGTTCCTTTGTCAAGGAACTCGTGGAGGTATCGAGTTGAAATTTAAACCATATACTCAGGTTTGCGGTCCCTTGAAGCTGAGAAAAAATTAAAGATCTGAGTTTACGGAAAAAAAGACGACTATTTATGTCGCAAAAACGTGTATTTCGACTCTCTCAAAATAATCCAAATTCATAAATTCATACTTCCCGTTGACCCATAATGTTGAAATTTGGCATAAAACAAGGTCTTATAGCATTTTTTTGTTACGTCACAAAAAAAATTACGATTCGGAAAAATCTTCGAGACTCCATTCGGGAATTGAACTATTTACATAGATAAGCCTGTACGGAACCCTCAGTGCGCGAGTTCGACTCGCACTTGCCCAGTTTTTTTTAATATTAAATTAGTTTTGAGGGTTGAAAGTACAAATAAATATTTAGCCCTTTAACCGCTTGCGTTGGGTCGTGTGTTTGCGACTGGGTACTCCATCTCGTTTAGCTGTTCAATCCCCATAGGTGACAGAACAGCTGACGAGATGGATTTGTGACCCTGACGAAATAAACGCGAGAGTCATCATCATTCCAGCTGATAGACGTCCACTGCTGGACATAGGCGTCCCCCAAATGTCGCCACAATGAACGGTCCTGTAGTCTCGCATCCATCGGATTCCCGCAACCTTTACCAGGTCATCGGTCCACCTTGTAGGGGCAACCAACACTGCGTCTTCCGGTACGCGGTCGCCATTCCAGAACCTTTCGGCCCCAACGGTCATCAGTTCTGCGAGCAGTGTGCCCTGCCCATGGCCACTTAAGTTTGGCGACGAACGCGAGAGTGTGGGCGGTTATAAGGTAAGAACGTTTGCGATGGTATCAAAAACAAGAAATATAAGAACAAACATAAGATATTTAAAATAACATTTTACATTCAACCAATAACATTTTGGAGAGTGTGCGCAGGAATTGCATGACTTGATTCCACCATCTCATTTCTACCATCGGACAAGCCGGCGAACGGCGAGTATCCACCCTTACGTTGTTAAAACCTCTACGGTCCGGACCAAGCGTTTCGCCTCGTCGTTTATACCGCGTACATCGAGGGAATGGAATAATTTGCCTGCTGCGGTTTTCCCGTCCGATTATAATTTGGGTCTCTTCAAGGCTAAAATAGGCTCTCAATAAATTAGTGCGCCTCACCATCAACGATTGCATTACTACTTACCATCATGTGGGATCGCAGTCAAGCACTGGTTTATATCAATAAAAAAAAAAAAATAATAACCCTGTGCAATGAATGATATAAAAAAATATTGAGTGTGTTTCTGTACATTTTGGACAGTATGATGACTGTACAAGTAAAGTCTGTTATTATCAAGTGTAGAGTATATTTTTTTGGGCAATATTTATTTATAATTTCTTCCTGAGAATTAACGGACTCACTTTTGGTACCAAGAATGTATAATTTTTCAACACACTCGGTTTACTGTTTTTCGCACTAGTGCGGGAAAGTGGTGGCGCTTACCCTCGCCACTATTGATTGTATTTATCGTATCAGGCTGATTGTCGCGCAGCCCCGTTTATTTATTTCTTCGTAAGTGTATTGAAAAACATCATTTGATACACGTGGAAAGTCATTGCATCTTTCGACTCCATAACACCCTCGCCTGCGGCTTGGGTGAATTCCGCCTCGGTCGTAATGTCAAACTTTGTTCACTTGTATCAAAATGTACTATTATGTGCCCACCCCCGCCTCCAGAGTTGTTAGGCGAAGCTATTGTTAACTTGTGTTCATGCCTAGGACCCGAACAGTGAGTATTTCAATTATTTTACGGCCCATAATGTCGATGTGGCACCGAAAGTGTTACTCAATTTTTAATTAGATGGACTAAAATGACAGTTGATGGGTTGCCAGTACAAGAAACGGTATAAAAAATATGTTCCCTCACCTTTTATAACAGGGTGTCTTTGACATCGACGCACAAACATATACCATGGATCCAGTACATGATTCTGGAAACCCCAGTGGTGAAATTTTTCGTCGGTTTTTTCTTAATTCTTTTTTTTAATTTAAACTGTATAAATGATAAATGATATTCATTTTGTAAATAGGTTTAAAAAAACACTTTTACATGTCAATTTTTTATTTTTTTTAAAGTCATTGCAAAATAAAAATAATCTACAATATCAAATTGTAATAAATAATAAAAAGCACAATTAAAAATAAAAACAAAAGAAATAATAATAATAATAAGACAACATTTGCAGTACGTACTGGAGCAGGTCAATCCCAAGCCTTTTGGTCCTCAACATAGTCCTTTATAGTGTAAAAAGCCTTTTGGCAAATAAAATCGTTATTCTAACATTTTTAGTGGAAAAAATGAATGAATTACTTGTAACATTAAAAATATTATCGGGGTTGGTTAGAATAACGATTTTACACAGTTTAAATATAAAAAAACTTTTTAGAAAAAAAAAATAACCGACTTCACTAAAAAAAACACTAAAAGGATCAAAATAACTTTAATTTCGGATGTCGGTGTTTCTCGGTATTGTTTGTTTCTTATTTAACACCGACTTCCGAAATTAAAGTTATTTTGATCCTTTTAGTGTTTTTTTTAGTGAAGTCGGTTATTTTTTTTTTCTAAAAAGTTTTTATTTCACACTTTTTAGTTGCGATACACTTATAAACAGAGTGCCTATTTCTAATGACAATTCCAATTAACCCAAATACTGCTAGGTTACATTGTTTTATTATAAAGTTGCTGTGCCTACCTTCCTCCTTCCGGCTCCATCATCAGATCAGTTTGATAGTACCTTATAGCCAAAGAGCATCTCACGACAATTCTAATAAGCCCAAACACGGCTAGGATACATTGATTAATTACGGAGTTCCTGTGCCTACCTTCCGGCTCCATCATCAGATCAGTTCGATAGTACCTTATAGCCAAAGTGCATCTCATGACAATTCTAATGAGTCCAAACACGGCTAGGTTACATTGATTAATTACGGAGTTCCAGTGCCTACCTTCCGGCTCCATCATCATCATCAGATCACTTCGATGATACCATTTTCAACGTAACTATTCAGAATCATTCATTTATTTGTATTGTCATAGTCGCTTAACTATATCTTCAATGTGATATCTATTTGAGTATGAAGTTCCGTTGACCATTTCTGGTCTTCTTCATCAGTTCCACTTCATCAAATGTTACTTTTTGACTGTAAATGCTTAAGTTCTTGATGAAAATACTAAAATTACCATAGGGTTGCCTATAATTTTTGAGGAGTTCCCTCGATTCCTCATGGATTCCATCATCAGAACTGGATTTTGAAAAAAATGGGACCAATCTGGAAGCATATCCTATAAAGGGAAAAAAAAATTTTGCAAATCGGTCCATAAACGACGGAGTTCTGAGGTAACACACATAAAAAAAAAAAAAAAAAAAAAAAAAAAAATGATGATAAAAAAAAAAAAAAAAAAAAAAATACAACCGAATTGATAACCTCCTCCTTTTTTTGAAGTCGGTTAAAAAGAACAGATTTTTTTTAATTAGGATATAGCTGACGCTAAATTCCACCACTGGGGGGTCCAGAATCATGTACTGGATCCGTGGTATTCGTTTGTGCGTCCACCGTGTTTAATGATGATAAAGATTATAATATGCTAGACTAGCTTGTGCCAGCGGCTTCGCCCACGTGAAAGCAGGTTTCTCCATACTTACTTTGGACCCCTGTTTCATCCCTTTAGGGTCAGAATTTTGGAAAATACTCTCTTACTGCTCGCCTACGTCTTGAGAGGAAGCCTTGTGCAAAATTTCAGGTTTCTAGTTCCAGTAATTTTGGCTGTGCGTTTATATGTCAGTCAGTCAGTTTCTCCTTTTATATATTATATATATAGATAATGTATTCGCGAATACGTTGCCTAGCTAAATCACGTGCCGATGATGTTAAACGACAAAATTTGTTATGACATTTTTTTGATCAACATCCCTGATTTGTTATTTATGAAATTCGAGCAACAGCAGAAAAAATGTGCCCAAGGAACTGAAAAATTATAGGTTCCCTGCGCGCCGAGACTATGGGTTGGCTTACGAAAGGGAACCCCGGGGTCCTGGAACGCAAGGCAAAGAAGGAACATAGGTGTGGTTTTAGTTTACACACCCTCCGTCTTCGCTCTAGAGCGAGAGAAGTCACTGGATGATTTCTACTTTAAAAAACAAAAAAAAAATCACGTCACTAAGCTTGCACACATGCAACATTGAAAAAAAAATCCATCAGAGCTGTCCCTTTGGTCCGTCTAATGAGGATCAGTCATGGATTTTTGTGGAGTATGCAGACTTATAGCGTTAAAAAAAAAAACAGTAAATACTGTGAACAAATTATTTAAATTGGACCAAAAATGACGAAGATACAGCAATTTTAGTGTATTAGTTCCAGAAACGCGCCCGAGAATGAAGCAACTCGCTGTGACGTCATCTGTCATGATCGGTCTCCACCGGGGAATGAATACGATCAAGCCGTTCGTCGCACAGATCATGACAGATGACGTCATCGTAAACAGTCCAGCGAGAGCGCGCGTTTCCAAGTAGCCGTTCAGAAAAACTAATAAATCCACCATTTCTTGGCGGATTTTAATAATTTAAACAATTAAATGCTCAGTAAACTATTACACATACGATGTACTTAGTAAAAATTGTATTTGCTATTATGTGATTGATCCTCATTAAAATTAGAGTATAAATATTGCTTTGGCCAACTGGCCAGAGGACTACAAAAGATGTAACTCCCATTGTATACCAAGAAATGGAACTTGTACTTCTTCTACTGCGTTTTGGTTGGGTTGTGAATAATCGAAGATAGGTCAATTTCTGGACGAAGTTGAATAGTTAAGAAAGAACATTGAAGAAGGTTGTGGGTAAAAAATTGTGAAAACTCAAGACTGTGAGACTTGAGAAAATATCAAATTAAGTTTTTTTCCTAATATTTTTGTGGGCAGACTAAACTTAAGCCGTGACAAGCCATAGAGGCTTAGAATTAAGATTATTTTTTTAAATGTGCAATTGTCTATGATAGGTCTTAAAGAGTTTTAAACTCGCTTGCTTCTTTTACTAGAAGTCCTCTCAAGAACTGATTTTTTGTGTATTTATTAAATAATTACAATGTATTATTTATACTTTCTAAGTTAATGACATTATATTGTGAGAAAAAGTTATTTAAGTGGGTTTTTGCTACTTGTTTGTCATTACTGATGAATTTTGTTATTTTAAACCGTGTTCCAATTGCCAATAAGCACATTTTACTGTATTTAAGCCGTCGTAGTATATAATGAAGATAACTCCCCGCTTTTTTAGTGTTTTTGGTTTGACGCACCCTCTCCAAGAGTCGCATTGTGGCAATCTTAGATTAATTCTGTAGGAACACTAACTTCCAAGGAGAGTTTGATGTATTGGAGGTCTCTAAGGAGGTAAAAGAGGTTCACTTATCGATGGTAATCCGGCTCTAATTTATACATGTGTGTCTAAACCCCGAATTCTCATCTTTACTTGACAGTATGTGGTCACTGGTCAACTCCACTTGACAGTATGTGGTCGTCTCCATTTAACAGTATGTGGTCGTCTCGACTTGACAGTATGTGGTCATGTCCGCTTGACAGCACGTGGTCATCGCTACTTGACAGCATGTGGCGATTTATATACTTTGAGAATTCGGGAATAATATACTGTATATTATTCCCGAATTCTGAAGCCCTTGCTAATGGCCCTGGAGGGAAACTCAAATCCTTAAGTTGGCTCATGTTACTTAAAGGAGACATTCCTTTATTTTTAAGAAGAAAGAAAACTGCATTCAAAGATTTTCTAAAACTTACTTACCTCGCCTGGGACTCGAACCAACTAAAATTAAACAAAAACAACTCGCTAATTTATTATACTAATCGATAGGATTATTATTCAGGATTAAATTTCTCTTAAGGATTTAAGGTAGTTTCCCTCCAGGGCCCGATTTATTTTTCCACACTGTAGAAGTAATATGTGCAATAAATGTGCTTTACTTAATTGACTTATACTGGTTGCAAGAAAGCAATATATAATATTACTATATTGGCCCTAGGTGTACTTTTTAACCAGTGATTTTATTGTGTACTCTTAAACCACCTGTATTTTTTGGTATTGATTTCTCAATATTTTTGTGAACGTAAGAATTTCTGGCAATACAAAATTAATGTATATTTTCGAGAACCTTTACCTCCTAAAAGTATTTTTTTAAGGCTAGGCTGGGCCTACGAATTATCATTTAAAAGATAAAACTATGTTTAGGAAAAAAAAACGAATTCGTGTAATTCAATGTATAGTGTAAATAAATTGCTTTAAAAGGGATCTTTATTTGGATAGAATGAAATTGATCTCAATTTGTTGAATAAAATTATTTTTAAAGCAAACAGTGTGGTTTCGTTTTGTTCAAGTCTCCCCTTCCTGTATACTATCTACCATATATTTCCATCTTCAGATCTGTCGAAACCTTCTATCATTCTTCTCTTCTTTTAACTTTGTGATGTAGCTGAATAACGTCATATTTTTATCTATAAAAATCTTAAGTCGAAGATGAATTGACTGATAAATTGTCGTAAGTAAAATTAAGCTGTTTATTTAATAACAATCATAATCATCGACAAAGAGAGGGCGAGTTGTTTTTTTTTTTTATTAATGAACATAAGGTTTGTATTAGTAGGTATGTTGCATCGTTCGATCGATTGACTCGGTCACATCTTTTTATGCCAGTGCAAATCGTGGATATGAAGAGCGTTTTCGAGCCCATGTCGCAAAACTGCGACGCGGGAATGCCTCGAGTCCGTCCAGGACGTGCTCGGCGCCAGCTGTACTGGTGGGCGCCGCAGGTTGCGGCGCTGCGCCGGTACGCCTGGCACTGCAGGCGCCGCATCCGCACGCTGCATGCGGAGGCCAGAGAGGCGGAGCTATAAGAGGGATACAGAGTGGAGAAGCGCACCCTCCGAGCGGAGATTTATATAAAGCGGGCCAAACTCGAGGCCCGCAACGTGTGGCTGGGGACTCTGAACGGGGACCTATGGGGATGCCCCTACCAGGTGGTGCAGGACAAAGTCCGCCCCTGGGCTCCCCCGCTAACGCAGAGTCTCCGGCCCCAGCTTGTGGAGGGTATGGTGAGCACTATGTTCCCTGCGCGAAGAGAGCACTCTCCCGCCCATGGCTCGGCGGAGCCGCTGGTGGCTATCAGCGGTGTCCGACGCGAACAACGGTGGCGACGACGACGACAATGCTCCAGAAGTGACCGAGGTAGAGATGAGAGTGGCGGTACGAAGGCCGAGTGCTAAGAATACCGAATACTATAGACGGCTAGCCTGGGAAAGTCTGGGTCCTGGTCATGGAGGCTTTCGGGCCTCGACTAAGAGGGCTCTTTAGCGCATGCATGGAGAGGGACCAGTTCCTACTGGTCCCTGATGAGATGGGCAAGCTCTTTGAAAGAGTAATTGCAGACCGCCTCGTCGTGCACCTAGCACGGGTGGGGCCGGATCTGGCGGACGGTTAAGTCGGACAGGTATATCATCTACCCTGGTCACCAGGGAGAGTGGGAACGTCGAGAGATGTCGTGCGGTGTTCCGCAGGGATCGGTACTAGGGCCGCCCTTGTGGAACATCGGGTACGACTACGTGCTGCGCGGCGACCGGTGATGCGTTGACGGGGGTCAGCGTGGTCTTGGCGCAGGGAGAGTCGTACCAGGCGGCGGTCGAACTAGCGACACGCGGGGTTGCGACAGTCGTGGAGAGGATCCAGCAGTTGGGTCTCGAGGTGGCATTGCACAAGTCCGAGGCCATGTGCTTCCAAGGCCCTCGGAACACACCACCACCGGGTTCCCAACTAACGGTAGGAGGAGTTCACATCGTCGACGATGAAGTACCTACCTGGGACTCGTTCTCGACAGCCGGTAGAATTTCGAGGAGCATTTTCGACGTCTGGCTCCCAAACTGAATCGGACTGGGGCTGCTCTCAAGCGGCTCCTGCCTCTTGCAATTTTTTTAGGTTTTTAAAAAAAGACTTTTTCCTGGAACAATTTTTGTGAAGTATTCGAGTAAATGATGGAATTACCGAATGCCAACAGGATTTCAGGCATTATCTCTCTGTTTTCGCATAGCCTTGTAGCCACCACACAGCACATCACTTTTACCACGCAAAAATCACGCAGCCATTGTACTCCAAGGTCGCCACGTGCGACCTTGCTACCTGCTACCACAGCTGCTCGAACAAAAAGCATTCCCACGCCAAAGACAGCACGCCCGAACCGCGTTGCTAGCGACACCACGTGGGACGCGCTTGAAAGCATAGCGATTGGCATGCGCGCGTGTCGCCGCGGCGCCTCGCTTGTGGGCGTATACAAGACCAGTGTCCGGCGCTGTAATTGGACAATAGTTTTGGCGCCAGAGAAGGGAACAGTACAATGTGTAGTGATTAGACAATAGTTTTAGCGTAACGCATACGAACCAAGTGAAAAGTGATTTTAGTGGTTAATTATTTTTAGCGGGACATTCTGTACAACATTATTGGTTAAGAGTTTTGTAGATATGTATTAAGTTAGTGTTTCCTATTGGTTAAGTTCTTAGTCCGTAACATTGTAAATTAGTATAAAAGGAGGTGATGGTAAAAATATACACATTCAGTTTTGGTGTCTCAATATTCTTTATAATATCCCCAAAGCCTTTTCATCAAACATTGCGTTAGAGGAAGCAAAAAGCTTTGAAACCATGCTCATGTTGACAATAGACGAGTTAGTAAGGGCCCTAAGTATAGGTACAAATAAGTTTCTGCCATTTTTAATAAAAATTTAAAAATGTGATGATTTATTCAAAGCATTATCCATCACTAGCCACTAATTTTTCTCATCTTTTTAGAAGTATTCGGATACCACGTCGGAATAAGGGCCGACGCTGCGTTAAGCGGGCGCCCGCGCGGTCCCATACAAAAGTGCTCCGTCGCGGCTCACGCGCGGGCAGCTGCGCCCTTTATCGACACGACTACATGCACACCGTTAAAGTTAAACTAGCGACACTGCGCAGGTAATAATCCGGTTTCCACTTCGGGGCCCTAACTGTTCATCTTTTGAAATTATCCACGAATCAACCCAATTTTTAGTATCTTCATACGATGTGAAATGCCACTCAGACAGAACATGTGGAAGTGCCACTCAGACTGGCCATGTGTGAAGTGCCACCCAGACAGGCCATGTGTGAAGTGCCACTCAGACAGGCCATATGTGAAGTGCCACTAAGACAGAGTATGTGCCAACCACCGGAACAGGTGATAATCAGGAGAAAATGTATGGTGAGAATATGGCAGTCGGGGTAGGACTTTCCAATTAAATGTTTCTAAATAGTTGACCGATACCGTGACATGCGGACGCGCATTATCATGTAGAATAATTTTATCACATCTAGAGAGGGCACGTTGTACTTCTTCCATAGAGAGCTCCAGTAATGGTTTTACCCATGAAGTGCTTCATCGTTTCACCCGATTGAGTAACTAACATGGCATGGCATGGCCACCATTAGGGATAACAAAAAAAAAAATAGTCTAAATTAATTGAAATTAGTCGATAAATATCAGAATTTTTCGGTCACTTGTTCTGATTCAAATCAAACTTGAACCAGTGACCGACAAATTCGATCGATTGAATCGATCTGGGGTGTTCTTCGCCCCAACTTGAAAAGCTGGGGCACCTACCGAAGATGTTTTCTCTCAAATGTCACTTATCAATTCCATGCGCAATATGATTAGACATATACATTCAATTTTGACTTTAATTGCTTTGGTAAATGACGGCTGCAGTAATTACTTAGTTGGTACTGTAACCACTTTTTTGCTTTTAATGCCATACTTATGCCTACGGAATACTAGTCAAAATCGGTTGAACGGAAGTAAAAAAGATTTGCTTAAATGTCTAATCTCATTGCGAATGGAGTACAGCTTGAAATGAAAAATCAAGATGGCGGTAATAGTTCCGATTGTGCGCTCGGTTTCGGAAGTTTAATTTACAAAAATAAAAGAAGCAAGTCCTCCTTAACAGTTTAATAAGTAAATTCATTCATATAACTAAATACAGTAACCAATGTACTACACAATAAACCCGCTCGTATTCAAAACAAACATTATGCTACAAATTAACACTCAAAAAGTTTACACGCCAAATTGCTTGCTATGTAACCTTTGCACAAGTTTAGTAAGTCATTAAAATGAAATTGATTTGAAGTACATCATACATTAATAATACATTATTACGCAGCTTTTATTCAACCACGTTTATTCGACCAGGTCACACATCCACGACCAAACACCTCCATCTCGTCAGCTCTTCTGTCACCCATGGGGACTGAAGAGCTAAAAGAGGTGGAGTACCCAGTCTCAAACACATGACCCTGGCGAATAGAACACAGAATCCGACGCAAGTGGTTAAAGGAATTCATTAAACTTCTCATAATAATTAAAACAAACTAATCGTAGATTGAACTTAAAAGGTAAAATGAGTGATGAAATGCATTTAACTTGCGGTTGGTAGGTTACACTGCAATAAACTGATAGATACAATGAAACGAGTGGACAAACAACACAGCCTTACTGACCTATACATACATACACGTAGAGAGGAATGATTTAGTCCATTCATTACGACAAAAATGATTTACAAACACAGATTTCATTGAAGTGACGATCATATGAAAATCTACAGTATACAATCCAATATTGAAGTCATCGGTACATCTGACACACAGATACAAAGATATTTCAATGCCAAAGAAATATCAACATTGCCGATATTGAAATAAAGTCGTAAATCACAATTTTAAGAGTGTTAAAGCGAAAGGCGGTCAAGTTATTTTGAACTGTATTTCAATAAGAACAAAGTTGTTATTTCATTAGCAGTAAGTTGCCTTTAGCAGGTCAGGTCTCAGCTGCTTGTTATAATAAAATTGATTAATTGTTATGTACTACAGTTTACTGGGCGAAGAGATCTATGGGTGGTTAGCAACAACATACAGTTTGATCTGAATGTATACTAATTAATCATAATGCACTTTTGAGGCAGAATGCTTTACTTTATACATGGATGCTTACATAGAATGTCCTAGCTAAGTACTTAATTAAAACATGCTCCCAGAGCAGTGACATTAATTTTTCTCAATGTTACTTTTTCGCTTCAGGTGGGGCATACGTTTAAATACATTATCAGTGAGATTAAAATACTAATTTATTAAAACTTACAATCAAAATTGCACAATTTGAAGACATCATTTAGTTCATGGCAACACACCAAGATAGTTACACGTAGCATTTATTAGTAAAGAGTGAATAGGTTACTTCTAGGTAAGCGCGTTCCATCGTCGACCGCATCGTCGCTTTCCATCAGGTGAGTTAGCGGTCAAGCGCGAACCTATCAAGAATAAAAAAAAAAAAAAAAAAAAAAACTAATAAAAATGAATCCTCGTTTCCCTGGATCATACCATAACTTGACAACCACTTTACCAATTTCATTAATTCTTATAATACTTTGTTGAATGTTCTTACATAATGAAAAGAAAATTAGAAACTATTTCATTTATAACTTCGCGCGTTTGACAGTTCATAGTTAGACAATACGTCAATCTGGTTCACTTAAATGTCACTCATATACCACATCAAGGTTTAGAATTAACTATCGCATAGATGACAGACAAAGATTTTTTTATAAAGCCATACAAGTGGTTAACAAACAGACAGACCATGTGATGGTTAGTAGTCTTCGCCGCCTAGGACATTAATTGCTAATGTGGGATTGTTCGAAAAAGTCACTGGAGCCCTAAAGCGGCTTTTTACTGCCACAGGAATGTAAAAGTCTAATACTCCCTCATGCTTCATTCAAAGTGGCAGAAGTTATTTGATGTTTACCAACCCTAAAAAAGGGGGTACGGGTACCACAGATGTGTTGCCTACCCTCTTTAAAGGGGACTCGCTTCAAACCTATGATGACGCATACTGCGACAGACAAAACACTATTCTTGATGATTTTCACGCGATATGTGGTGCTGGACATTGCATATCGCAAAGTCGTGCATTCCGATCCGAAGCTATAAATTCATTGTCCTACAATAATATCATAAAATCTACCTATCTACGTCCTACGTAAGCATCCATCTAAACAATCGTCTCCAATCTCCTCACATGTTCTCAAACTGTCCATCCTTGTCTAGCAGCAGGATGTTGGGATTCTCCTTTTCAAATTCCGTGGGCTTCCGGAGTCGTTGCTGGTCGGTCCACTCGCCCTCGCCCGCCCCCCATTCTCCCACCTTCTCGCCTATAACGTCGATCTCGTCTTTAGCTCGTTGCTTCTCCACCTGATAGGGAAAAGGTAACTTTAAGATCAAATAAAGTCGGTGAAGGAGTATAAGGTGAATAAGCGTGGTTAGATGAGGTTGTGTGACACTATAGCCTATTCACGTTAAAAAATAGTGAGTCATCAGCGCCACTGGAAAGTAAAGGCGTATTTATACTGGTTTCAGAGGTAATCTGGCCAAATGCTATCCCTGATCCATCACTAATACAGTGCTAGTGTGGAGCCCCTTCACAGGATATACATACGTCATCTCCTTTCTTGCCCAGCATGCGCAACTACCTGCACCTTCCACGACTTATACGAGACCAACGACAGAGCTGTCCAGGGGGGCTATTGGCTAACTTTTTCAATAACAGTTGACAACTAGCATTCGTTGCACACTAAACTTAGTTTTCAACTGACAATTTCATAAAATTGGTATTACATATCACACAAGTGACTAACAAACTACGGTGGAAATGTGGCGAATTATAAAAATTTACGGTGCCTATTGTGACCACTCTAAAATTTTATCGACTATTATACAGCTTCAAAAGCTTACACAATCGCAATTTTAAAAGTATCGATACAATAACATCTGTCAAAACGTGTTACGGTGGCTATCAAAGGCACCAGTGGCTAATGACGTCACTGCAGTTGGTCACTGAAGATAGGCAATACGAAACTAGCTGTTTGACAGTTCAATGATGCACATTGTTAACAAGTGATCATCACTTGAACTGTCAACAGAGTTACGCAATAGCCCCGCAGGTCGCTCAATATTGGTCGGACGAGATCTCACGAAAGAAGAAGAATACTGTTTCCAATTTTATAAAAGATTATGGATTTTATTAAGCCTTGTTACTGGCTCATTTACACAAGGAATATCCCGCTTCGAATTTAATAGACACTAGCTTTTGCCAGCGGCTTCACCCGCGATAGTAGAAAGTTATACCGAGGGAACATACTCCCGGGATAAAAAAGTATCCTGTGTTATTTCAGGGCATGGTCTACCCGTGTGCCAAATGTCATCCAAATCCGTTCTGCCGTTTAAGCATCAAGAAGTAATATAATATAATAATATAATATTCCACAACTATCACACAACGCCGCCTAGCCCCAAGCTAAGCAGAGCTTGTATTATGAGTACTAGACAACTGATAAACATACTTGTATATTATAACTGATAAATTACACCCAGACACAGAACAAATGATCGTGCTCATCACACAAACATTTGTCCTGGATGGGAATCGAACCCATGACCTCCGGCATAGCAGTCAGGGCCACTAACCACTAGACTAACAGGCTAGTAACAAACATATATACACACATAGCTACAAACTGTCGCCTTTATAAAAGTGTGATGAACGGTGACTACTTGGCATTTTGATCACTGGAGTACAGTCTTGTGTCCACCTCTTCTGTGTAATATTTAAAAAAGCATGAGCCTTAAAACTTTTCTTGTACTTGTTTACAAAACAAGGAATTAAAAAATTCTAAACGTCTAAAAAAAAGACTGTCCAACTATATAGCGTGAGATCTCAAAAATATTTGGATTTCAACCCAAAAAATACTGCAAAAAAAACCTATTGAATTGAATCCTTTTATAATTGGACAGGCTTCCTCTAGAACATTCCAGTCTAAGATGAATGACAGTGTGAGGGAATGAGCGGTGTACAGTAAGCTCCCGGACCTGTTACCTCCGTGTCGTGCTTCGCGAACTTGTCGAACATGTTCGCGTATAACTGCTTCTCCTTCTGCTTCTGTTTCGCGATCGTAGCCTTGCACACTATAATCTGGTTGGCTGCAGCCTGTGGATCGAATGAATACGTGAGATTAGAAATTGGTTAGATAATAGGTACAAAGGTTAAATAATCCTCCTGACCGAATTAGATCACAGTGACCATTCTCAATGGCGATAACTCAAGTCAATATCTTCCTGACCTTGTTCCGTGTTATTTGGGGTCGGCGCAACACGTTTCTTTCTTCCATTCTGCCCTGTCACTTGTCATTCTATCACTAACTTCATTTTCTTTCACTCTTCACACAATCCATCCATCTTTTCTCTGGCCTCCCTCGCTCTCTCCATCCATCCACATGTTTCTACGAAGCAGTAATGCTAGCAAAGGAAGCGGCCGAACGCGTGAGGCAACGATCCTCACGCCCCAACCGCCGCCGAGATTCCGATCCCGATTTCCGGCCACCGTAGGCGCGGGCTTGCGGACGGCGAGCAATGGGTAGCTCGCCGACCGACCGTCCGGTAACCGTCCGGACCGAGCCCAAGTCGTCGACGGCGCGTACTGTTCCACACGCGCCTCAAGGAAATGTCAGCAAACCGTAGGGGCCCAGCAGGGTCGAAGCCTACTGGGGCCAAGGGTCTGATTCTGAAAGGAAGACTCGGCCCTGGTACGAAAGGCAACGAAGGAACAGGAGTAGGTTTTTAGTCAGTAAAAGTCTGACACTATCTCTCGCTCCGCCCAAGAGCGGGGGATGTCATAAGATGATTTTCCCACCGAAAAAAAAAATCCATCCACATGTATACTCATAACTCCATGCGTTTCATCCCTTCTCTTCACATGACCATACCAAGATAAACGATTCCCCTTCAACTTTTTAGTCACTGGCGCCACTTTCAAACTTCCCCTAATATACTCATTTCTCACTTTATCTATAATACTATGAAAGCCTGGGAGAAAGTTATTGAAAGGAGGCTGAGAGAAGAGAGTGAAATTTCACAGAACCAATTCGGTTTTATCGGTCGGGGTACAGCGGATGCCATTTTTGCTATACACCAGTAGTGCGAGAAATACAGAGGTGCGCATAAAAACTTGCACATGGTATTCTTTGATATCGAAAAGGCATACGACCGGGTACTTCGTGAGATTCTGTGGTGGGCCCTAAAGGAGAAAGGTGTACCTGGGAAGTATGTGCAGTTGATCCGAGCGATGTACAGCCAATGCAGTACCCAAGTCCGGTCTACAGTGGGCAACAATGGCAGCTTCAATGTGGCAGTCGGCTTACATCAAGGGTCGGCTCTCAGCCCTTACCTCTTCCTGATGATAATGGACGCTCTGATGTGGGACATTCAGGAAAAGGCTCCCTGGTGTATACTGTTTGCCGATAACATTGTGTTGGTTGCCGAGAGTGGCCTAGAGGTCCAGAACCGATTGGAGGTGTGGTGGCACAGACTGGAGAGTGTTGGTCTGAAATTGAGTAGAACCAAAACGGAATACTTGTTCTGTCTGTTTTGGCGGTCTTTCCAATCCAGTGCCTTTAGCTCTCGCTGGAACGCCCATACCGATCTGCTCCGACTTTCGGTACCTCGGGTCGCTCGTCCAAGGGGATGGTGAGGTAGACCGCGACGTAACACATCGGATCAACGCAGGATGGATGAAATGGCGATAGGTCACAGGAACAACTTGTGACCCACGGATGCCCCTCAAGTTGAAGGGTAAAATCTACAAGTCCGTGATAAAAGCCTGTCATACTGTCATCATCTTCCTGCCCTTGTCCCGTGTTATTTGGGGTCGGCGCAACATGATTTTTTCTTCCATTCTGCCCTGTCACTCGTCATACTATCACTAACTTCCTTTTCTTTCACATATGTCATACTGTATGGATCAGAATGTTGGGCTGTGAAAAAGACGAATGAAAAAAGATTGCACGTAGCGGAGATGAGAATGTTAAGATGGTGGTGGTGTGACGAGAATGGATAAAGTGAGAAATGAGTATATTAGGAGGTGGGGGGGGCGGGAGTTTGAAAGTGGCGCCAGTGACTGAAAAGTTGAAAGGCAATCGTTTGTCTTGGTATGGTCATGTGAAGAGGAGGGATGAAATGCATGTTACTAAAAGAGTTATGAGTTTACATGTGGATGGATGGAGATGGAGAGGGAGATCAAAGAAAAGATGGATGGATTGTTTGAGAAGTGATATGAAAGAAAAGGGTGTTAGTGATAGCATGACGAGTGACAGGACAGAATGGAAGAAAAAAACATGTTGCCCCGACCCCAAATAAAACGAGACAAGGGCAGGAAGATGATGAATGATTAACGCATTTGAATCGTTATCCTGCCATTTACTGGCTTCCAGCCTAAAAGGATAAAGCTATCAGTCAGCAATCAGTATTTCACGGTAAGCACTGCATTCGTTTCACAGGACTTCTAGACTTCAATACCCGCTAAGAATGTTTAAGATCTACAAATAACGGCTTTTATAAGGAAATGTTTTTTTTTTACTAAAACTTCTAATTATCAAAAAGTCGTTAATTACTAAAACACATGACGCTAAGGGCCGATTGTGAAACAGCCCTTAGCTGGAATGGCAGCGACGCAACGAGGCGGACCGCCTCCGCCTTCTATAGAACCCTTTATCTACTACAATTCTTAAATACTCCAATACTTTTCCATAAATCGAAAACGCCAACTCACCTTATTCTGTGGTTCAGCCTCAACAATTTTCTCGAAGTCCTTCATAGCCTGTTCTGCTTCCCCAAGTCCCAGCAGAGCCTGACCTTTCCTGAACAGCCCCTTGACATTATTCTCGTCAAACTTCAGTGCCTTGAGGGCGTGATCCTTAGCCTCGAAGTGATGGGCTGGAGTGACCTTCAAGTAGACTAGGGATAGGTTCAAGTGAGCTGATAGTAGAAGTTCCTTGGCTTGGTTGCGGGTTTCTTCTGTTTCGCTTGTATCTTCAACCAAGTCTGGAATAATTTTAAAAGTATTTTACATTTCTACCAACAAAACATTGCTGCAAGTTACTTGTACATAAGGTGTGGGTTAAAATGGTTCATCAAAGAGTATAGGGATCAGACATAAAACTGCGATGTATTCTCGCATCGTAAAAATCTACGAGATCACACGACGTATCGTAAGAACTTGCGAATTGCTTCGCATCGCACATTATACGGTCACCTGGACTATGTTTTGCCGCACGAAATCGCATCGCAGCAATTCGCATCGCAGGACAGAAGTGAGAAGTGGATGAAGAAAAGACAAAAATGCTGAAAACAACATTTTTACCCTGTTTTATTTCAATAGAAACTCACCCTCAAGTAAAGCAGTAACCCTCTTATACATCTTGATAGCCAGCTGGAATTTGCTGCCCTTGAAGTAATTAGTACCCTTTTCCTTGAACATTTTAGCTTGCTCTATCTTCTCTGCACCATCCATGGCCCATGTCTCTTTAGTTTTCTCGAAGCTGTTCAGTTTCACTGTGTATTCTACTGGTGAGTTCGGTGGTACACCTAACTCTGCGTTCCCTTCAGATTTGAAGGCGTATTTCGGCTGGATGGTTAGCCGGGACTTCTCGCCCTGAGCGAACTTTTCCAGGGCTCTTTCAATGCCCTCACAGACCTTGTGTTCGCTGCCTTCTCCTAGCGGGAATGTGACTGTTCTTGTGTCGAAGACTTTGCCTTCAGACTGCAGTCTGCCTTCAAGTTCGACTGTTGAATAAAAAATTGGAAACTGAATCAACCAAAACCTGCTAAATACAAAATTGTCGAACTTTCCTTTTTTATCTGTATAGTAGTTGCATTGTAAATCAAAATTACGTGTCATAGGACTTTTATACCATCGGCATAAGGTTTAAGTTACAATATCATAGAACCAGGCGAGATCTCGGTAAAATGGAGCTAAGAATTTTATAACAGTATTAACTACCTCAGCGAAACTTGGCGAGAAGGCTGACTGCATACACATTAAAATGTTTTACATCCGTATTCTAATTAATGGCAAACAAAGAGATTGTATTCTGTATCAAAATCTAAATACTTTCTAAAGTTTACACTGGTTAAATACAGAAATTTTACGAAACCAAAAGAGAAAAAAGCTAATGTGACGCCATTTTACTTTGATAAATAAATGATATTTATTCTGTAAATAGGTTTATAAAACACTTTTACACGTCAATTTTTTTTTTGTCATATTAAACTAGATGAGGCCGGTGTTTCCTAGCTGACTACCCTGAGAAGAAACACCGAAACAAACTCAGGGGTAACCTTTACAAAATTTATCTACTCGTACACCATTTAAACATTCTATCCGGCTGTCACTACATTCAGAATTCAATTTCTTTATCATAATATTATGTACCTATCGTATTTCATTCTATTCAGACCGGCAAACCTAACAATAAAATATCATGTTCCGACAGCTATGTGAAATGCACCTTTTGTACTAGTTGAAACGAAACCTACATCTACATAAGAATAATAGGAAGTGGAGAGAAAGCTATGACAAGTTTGAAGGAATTTATACCTTACTGGTATGTTATAAGATCTATAACCAAAGACTAATTAACTTTTTTGTAAAACATTTTCTGCTTGACTTATTTAAAAGAAATACAGAGCAAAATTAAAACTTAGGTTATAATAACTGCCTTTCTGCTTATAACAATAATCCACTCCCCAAATATGAAGATGATGATATTATAATGTGAAATCACGGGTGCACTCATCTGTTCCATGATTTGCACAGCCTGATGAAATGGCATTCTGCTTATACAGGAGGATTCTGCTTATAATGGAAAGGTGTGGTAATATTTAAGATACTGCATCGGCCCATGGTAGTTAACAACTTTCTATAAAGAATTCAGAAAATTTCCAAAATAAAAAAAAAAGATTAATATGAGGTTCATTTTTTTACAAGCTTATATATTTAATTTAATTTTGTTGTCTGTTTGTCTGTAATCAAATCTTGCAAATTAAATTTAAGTAGATCAAATTACCAGTTACCAGTTCAGCTGAATTTTTGCATGCATGTGTAAACCAGATGACAAGCTTGCTATAAAAAAATGATTTTCATTGAAAACTTGTTTGGGAATTGACTGTTATATCCTTGAAGAAAGTTGTTCAATTCGATGGGCAGAGCAGTTTTTAAAATATGACTACCTTTCCGTTAAACCTTGTATTTGTAAACCTTCATCTGTCCAACCTTTTCCCAACTATGGCCATTTTCATATCATTAGGCAATAACTATAACGACACGATATCGTGGGACTGGTAGTTTCATACATTTTCTTATGAACGTTGTACGTTGCTGGTACGACTACGTACTCGAGACTGCTTGGTGGCATAACGCACACAAGCTGTAGGTTAAATTCTCGACGCATTATTCCAGTTTCATGTTGTAGAAAAGAATATAATACTTTAAACCACATCAAAATTGTAACTCTTATTTTACGAGACTCTTATATTCGCAAGTGGAATCATAAACAACACAATACCTGTGACCATGGCGCCATCATTTGGGGCGTCGCTCCCGGTACCCTGCTCAATGATGTGACGTAAGATGCCCTTGTTCTTGCTGGGAGACAGGTCTTCCACCTTCCAGTCTATCATCTCGATCTAAACAACCAAAAATAACACACATTTATTATACCCATATTTCATCAATTATGTCAAAGCTTAATCATAACATAGTTGATTCCGCCATCGCCTTTCTACCATCGGACAAACCGACGTACGGCGAGTGTACCCTTACATTGTTTGCTTCGCCTCGTCGTTTAAAACGTGTACATTGAAGGACTGGATCAATTTGCTTGCTGCGGTCTTCCCATCCGATTATAATTTAGAAGTTTTAAGGCTAGAGTGAATAGGCTCTTAATAGACTAGTCCGCTTCACCATCAACGACTGCATCACTGCTTACCATCAGGTGGGATCGCAGTCAAGCACTAGTTTATGTCTTTAAAAAAAACAATAGTAGAAGTTCAGTCTATTGCCGTGAACCAAGCACATAACCAGACTCTAGGCTGCTACTCAGAAATAAAAGATGAAAAACCCAGCAAGAATTTGCTCAACCCAAGAGTGAAACCCATGCCCTCACAAACATATGAAAAGTATAGCTAGAGACAAATAAACTAACTTTATGTCGATACCTTTACCGGCCCACGCTGAAAGCCAGCGCCGTAGACTTATCGCATTTTGCGTGTGGTCACGGCATTATGCTGAGCGTTCGGCCGTTTTGCGCGGATGTGGCGCATATTTCTTTCACATAGTGTGCTTATACTTTGTTAATTTTAAATTTGCGCCTTGTTCCGCCAAATAAAATGTTTTTCTTTCTTTCTTTCTTTCAACTAAATATACAACAAGGGAAACCAGAAAATGTATTTTTTTTAATTTCATTTTGCGTGTTTGTCATTTAGCTTACTTGTTTTTTGGTATAGAACAAATACGCATATTTAAATCAGAATTTTCAATTAGGTACTCAATAAAAGGAATTTTGAATATTTGCATTGTGTGTATAAATACAGTAACTAAAATTTGTAAATCAAATTGAGGAAAAAGGTCACAGGTTAAATTCAAGGAAGTTCCCTTAAAAAGAGCTCCTTAAATGTAAATATTTAACTTTGGCTCAATGCTTTTGGGTTTTATTTATTTGCAGTTTGTTTTGTTCCACAGCATGGGGAAGCCTTTCTTCCATTCCCCCCTCCCCCTTTTGAGCAAGTGTGGATCATAGGCAAGTGGCGGATGAGCACGCCATAATCATGGAGGCAAGTGCCCTCTTTGAGGAGTGGCTGGAGAGGCGTCACGGTGTCCTCACCTTCTGCATAACGTCGGATTCAAGCGGAAGAAACGCCCGGGTGTCACCTTTGAACGCCCGAAGGACACAGTGGAGCTTACGGTGGAATTGTGCCCCGCTTGGGTGGAGCTCCGCTGAGTCCTCGAGAAGGCGATCAGCGGGGACCCCTCGCGCCGGGCCCTTGTTCAGGCCATGATCAAAGCGAGGGGAATGGCAGGCGGTCGCCTCCTTCTGCATAGCAGTAATGCTAGCAAAGGAGACGGCTGTATGCGTGAGGGAACGGATATCCTCACGCCTCAGCTACCACGACCTCGACCCTGACTACCAGCCACGGTAGGCGCGGTCAATCCGGCCGTTCGCTAACTGTCCGGACTGAGCCCGTGTCGTCGAAAGCGGGTAGTGTTCCACGCACTCCTTAAAAAGATGTCAGCAAACGATAGGTGCCTGCAGGGCCCATGCCCGCTAGGGCCATGGGGATTGTCTGAAAAGAAAATTCCGTGGTTCTAACGCAAACGACTACTGAAGGATACAGGTGTGGTTTTAGTCACTAAGCAGACTTTACACACACCCTCCACCCGCCACCCTAGAGCGGGAAAAGTCATTGCATGATTCAGAAAAAAAGGCATGTGAAGTCTGTCAAGTTTGTTCCGCAATCTTCGCCTAGGCCAGCCGGGATGTCGCTGGTCATTTTCCAGGACACATGTTGAGGTTGACTTAATCCATAAATACTGTTCGACATGCGGCAGACGTATCCGACCCAGTCCCTTTAGCTTGCGTTCTTATTGAGTAACGTAAGCGATTTGTGTTTAGGAGCACAGCATCGCAGTCCTAAGGCTGTCCATAAATCTAACTACCAGAATGCTGCGCGTCATTTTGGTAAAACTCAAGCTTGAACCTCTGCTGAACTGACAAAGAACAGGTTCGATCACTAGGAGAATGCACATGTCCACCAATTTACGTTTATGGTATACTTTTGTTGGCACGGTTGGCGCAGCGGTTGAGCGGTCGGCTGCTGTTCGATTCCCGCACGGAACATATATTTGCATGGCCTTACAGATAGGTGTTCCGTGTCTGGGTGTCTTGTGTATGTTTGTGAAAGCATCCACGATACAGGAGTAAATTCTAGCGTGGAAAGAAAAAAAAAAACTGAACAAGTGCGAGTTGGACTCGCGCCCTTAGGGTTCCGTACAAACTTACCTACAGTACGGCCGACGTATCTTGGTGAGCCCGAACTTTGCGCAGCAGGCTGCGCATGAACGTCTTTTAGGAACAAAATGGTGGCATGAGGCGACGTGCGCGGGCGAAGGTCTAGGCTAGAGATTGACTCTATGTAAACACAATTGACCCGTTATTCAATCAAATATCGCAATCGATTTTTATTGATTTGGAATTTATTAATTTTTGTTTATTGAACGAAATAGATTTACAAACATAGTGAATGTTGTAAACGAGATTTCGACTTTAATTAAAAAAAAACTAATAAAGTTTTATTTTCTTGGTTGAAAGACATGATTTAGTTAAATATCAGTTATTTATAAACGACTACTAGAATAACGACTGTTTGAGAATATTTTAAACCTCCATAGAAAATTAAAAATAAATATATTTTTATAACTTATTTGATTTGAAAAAAAAATCGATTAAACAACACCCTCTGACACGCTTATTGGACATCCCTCTTCGGTAACTTCGTAAAGCTTCGTGCATATTCGGCAATGTTCGGTACGCAGTAATATGTCTCACTCACACGTTAGCATTGGTGTTATTTTCGTGTCACTGTCTCTGTTTTGAGCACAGGCGGTGACAAAAGTTTTCGTTGGTTGTTATTATTATATTGTTAAGTTTTTTGTGTAGTGTCAGGTTTGTTTCTTTAATTCATAAGTTATTTTTGTAGTTTTCTATCCTTAAAGTGTTTTAATATTTATTTTATTTGTACTTGGTCCCTGTATTAGTAATTATTTATTCGTATTTTAGTTTAAAAAAATTAATGTCAATAACAATTTTTTTTACGAGTGTACATGAGCTAAAGTTCGCAGAGCCTATGTTCAGGCTCGCCAAGTTACGTCGGCCGTACTGTATGTAAATAGTTCAATTCCGGAGTCCGGAATGGAGTCTCTGAAGATTTTTCCGAATCACAAAAAAAAAAAATGTGACGTAACAACAGTTTTCAGATTTATTCCTATAGTTGTGCTATATGATCTTGCTTTATGCCAAATTTCAGGATTCTGGGTCAACGGGAAGTACCCTATGAATTTTGATTTCCTCAAGAGTGTCAAAATGTATATTAGTATGTTTTTTGCCAAATAAACCGAAGTATCTTTTTTTCTCGTTTGAGTTTGATTTTTTTACAGCTTCAAGAGTCCGCAGACTTGAGTAGTGGTGGGTCGTTGTCGAATTTTAGACGGACGAGACGTAACCGTTTTGGCGACGACAAAAACGGTTGCAGAAAACGGTCGTCGTCGCAACTGGTTTGAAGACGAAACTATCGTTGAGTGAAGTAGTTGCAGAAAACGTTCGTTGTCGCAACTAGTTTGAGGACGGTAATAAAATCTGTACTCGTCGCGTCGTCGTTTCAAAACCAGTTATTACAATGAAAAATTAACTTTATGACTACAAACCATAAAATTCATTTTTCATTGCAATAACTGGTTTTAAAAACGACGACGCGACGAGTGTGATAGTTGAAGCAATGGATTCTCGACCTTATTTTTTTAACAGTAAGATAACAATTCGCATACAGTAATTCGAAGACTGTTTGGTCGCAGGATGGAAAACGGTTGTTACGTTGCAGAACAAAAAACGGTCTTTGAAAACTGTTCGTCGTTGAAACGCCCACCGCCAGACTTGAGTATATGGTTTTAATTTCAACTCGATACCTCCACGCGTTCCCGAGATAAAGGGTCCTGACTGACAGACAGACAAACAACAAAGTGATCCTATATGGGTTTCGTTTATTCCTTTTGAGGTATGGAAACCTAAAAATACTGGAAGGTCTCCTAATGGTCCGTAATGAGTGCCTTCATGACCAATAGCTCTTCCAAGGTGTTTTCAATATGGTTGCAAAAATGTTCAGAGTTGCCGAAGCCCTAGAATGCAAAGAGCAACAGAAGAACACAGGTGGGAGACACCTTCTTGGTCCACCCAGAGTGAGAGAACAAATTTGATGATGATGAGACTTAAAAAAAAGGCATTTTTAGTATGACAAGCAACTTCTTTCTCTTATCTTGCCTGGTATGAGACTATTTGGTACAAGTAAATGTATTGTAATTAATTTTTATATAGGGGAACACACAGATACCTCACACCGTAAATATTTGCAATGCAATGCCAGGGGGTTAACAGTCTAAGCTAATAAATTGTATATTGTAGCTCTAGAAACCTGTAAAATTAAATTTTAGTTCTATCTATCTATCTATTGTGGTCTGGTTTCCGCACTTGTCCTTGGCGGACCATTGTGCGTGAGCCATAGCGGCCTTCACTCCAACCAGCCCACCTCACTCCAGAAACAGATCAGTCTTTTCAGTTTGCTCAGGGCATCTACGAGTGAATTCGGTGCTCCCAAGGTTCGTGTTCTTATTTCGTTGACGGCTGTGCACTCGAGGAGCACGTGCGCGACAGTTTCCTCTGACTCCATACATCCTCTGCATAGAGGACTATCCGTGATATTCATTACGAAGAAGTGTTTGTTCAGTGAACAGTGTCCGGTGATGGTCCCTGCCACCAGACGCAGGCTACCTCTGTCCAAACGCAAAAGGTTACTGGTTAGGGTTTTATTCAAGTATGGCATGGCTTCTTTGGCCTGCCTGCAACCCGGTGCCAGGGACCACCACTAAATTTTAGTTCTTTTAATACACTGAGCTGGTAGTAACATTACATATTTCATAGCTAAACAGATAACTACATATTACAGTATATTGTGGTCAAAAGGGGAACTGAAATAATCAACATGAGTGGTTTTCTGCAAAACCACATTTCCTGTAATGTATCGCAATAAACACTAAATATATTTTCACTTCTGGGTTATTAAAATTCTCTGTAATACATAATTACAATTGGTGAAATTATGCCATAATCCTAAAGATTCTAAATATGGTTGCTGTCTCAACAAGTTTGAACTTTTTGTATGTTTCCTAATTGAGCCATACTAAATTGATGATGCCCTAAACTGGCTCTAGATTTTTAAAGGTATTGCTAATAGCTCTCACATGGCATGAAACTTTCTTAGTTCATTAAACCCTGAGCGAATGCTGGCGTTCGCTCGGTCATTGTCTTTCTATTGTGTCTCTAATTACGGTACTCAAAAGCCTATTACACTACTTATAATTCAGACAGTCTTAGTCTATGTTTATCTATTTATCTCATCGTTCTGTTTCATTCCTTTACACAACATTGGCGTAGGTTGCTCTTTTCTTCTGTTATGCTACATAGACTAAGACTGTCTGAATATTGAGTGGTGTAATAGGCCCTATACAATTTGTGGGTGAGTATGATGGGGTAATTTTATATTAAGATACCTCAAACTGCAGTGTAGAGTTAGGCGGGATCTTGGGAGGACTGCCAGCAGCACCATAAGCATACTCCGGAGCACAGGTCAAGACACACACCTCCCCCTTCTTCATTGTAGCCACTCCAATATCCCATGCCTTTATCACGGAGCCTGAGAAAAGACCACAGGTTATTCTAAGTTTTTAGCTGTGCAAAATGCCATTTTCATTTAATTAATTCATTAATCCCAAAGTGAATTCATCTCATTGTCTTTCTATTGTGTATCTAATTATGGTATTTGAAAGGTTAAAGATAGACAATCCAGCATTTTAATTTCCTTATAAGTTCTTTTTTTTTGGGTTTTAATGACCTGGTCACCTTATAAGTTCTGTATTGAGTAAGCATCAAAAAGTAGAATTGCAATGTAAAAAGCCAGTAAGATAACCATCTTTTTTTAATTATTATTCCAATTGGATTTACAATGACTCAACACCAAATTATGAAAACATCTAGGCAAATATTGGATCAGCTGGATCCTCTTTAAATTTTAATTAATGGTTTTCCACTTGTAACGATTAATACTTTCCAAAAAATGCTCATAATTAAATTGATTGATATTTAGTAGCATATTACTTCCTACTTACTTTAAAAAAAAATAAGGTCTTGGAGTAGATTGAACAATGTTCAAGTGCACTAACTATTATTACTCGGTGTCCTAGTAAATGTGCATTCTAAAATAGACTAGTAGGTTAAAGATAAATCGATCAAGGCAGCTGATCAAGAGGTCAAGAACTTAACAATTATAAATTAAAAAGAAATTACCTTTGCCTAAATTGA
Source organism: Mythimna impura (assembly GCA_905147345.3). Lineage (NCBI taxonomy): Eukaryota > Metazoa > Arthropoda > Insecta > Lepidoptera > Noctuidae > Mythimna > Mythimna impura. The sequence continues at coordinate 27,153,924 of LR990351.1, read as the reverse complement.
ACTCGAACGGGTCGTTCCTGTCTCTGCTGGAGTCGAACTTGGAGCCATCTAGAAGAGTTCCTGTATAATGTACCGTGACCTGGCATCCAGGGTTGGGAGTATCGGTCCCTGTACCCTCCTTGATGATCCTCTTCAATACACCACGGTCTCCGGTCTTTGTGATGTCTACACCTTCATCGACAGTCATGTCGTATGATTTTATGTTATTATTTTAATAAAGATGAATTAAAACTACAACACGTACGTTGCTAGGACTGTTAAATACAAATTGATTATTTTTTCTCGAAAACTCAGAATGAGTCGCGCGCCGGTCAATCTTTTTTTTTTGAATGATTCGTACGCCACAGATACAAAACGAGGAAGCGTGGTTAGGAATTTTCTAGATTGCCTGTGTATTAGTCTATCTCTTTCGTTTGCAGTATAACAGAAAGAGATAAGTGTCACCTTTTTTTTTAATTTAATATGTTCAAAAATTTTTATATAATATTTAATTACATACTTCCTAGCTAAGGTATCTATTATTCTTGCTTGATACTAAATATATAGAGGTCAGTGCCAAATATCCGCATTTTTTGTTAGACAAGACCGTATTTTTTCTATATATTGTCTGTTCAGTTTCTTTTTACGCAGAAATATGAATTTATATGAGAATAAGATTGTATTATAACGAAGTTAGAAGTTTAAGGGTCTGTTTCACAATGTACGGATAAAGTGCCAAATAGCTATGTTACACATAAATTATTCGGATGATAAAAGTTCTGAATAAGAAACTTTGCGTTTCACAAACTTATTTTATCTGACACATAACTATCTGGGACCTATACGGAAGCGCGGTGGCAACACCGTAAACATACGTTCCGTTTCTTGATGTCATTTCATTAAATACAGAGAAAGTTAACACAAACTACTTATACATTTATTTTATTGTACACGAAAAGTATTGTTTTACTTTAATATTTTGATATAATTAGTTACTATTCATATAACGGTTAATATTCTATAAAAAAACTTATACAAACGATTTGATGGTTATTGAATATTACTTGTAACGAAACGAGATGTTGTTTGACAATGACAATTGACAGTCACTCACTAATACCGTGGTATTTTTTAGATACTGTTTCGTTTATTTGTTGTGTGTTTCCGTTTTTTCTGTTATTCTTGCGATCTAAGTGTACTTGCTAAATACATTTTGTGCACAGTGATTTCTCTAAATACTCATTAAGTTTAAAATGACGACACCAAAACGTGAACGAAGTGTTAACTTCAGCCGGGAAGAAGTTGAGCTTCTAACCTCACTTGTTGCTCAACATAAAAATATTTTTGAAAATAAAAAGAGTGACGCAGTTACTTGGCACGAAAAAGAGCAGTGCTGGAAGACACTTGAGGCATTGTTTAATAGCACAAGCGGTACGAACTTTCGGAGTGCTAAAACTTTAAAAGCGAAATACGAAGGTATTAAACGGACAACTCGGAAAAAGGCTGCTTTAATACGTGCTGAAACATATCGCACAGGAGGGGGGCCTAGTGCTGCTCCCCCTCTGACGCCTATAGAAGAAAAGGTTAAAGATATGATATTGTTGTCTGTGGATGGAATCGAGAGTGAATTTGATTCCGATCATGTTGGTAAGATCTCAAATTTTAAATTGTTATTAGTTGTGTACTAGTGTATCAATTTAACTGGCCAATCTGTGTTTTATATATAAGTGAATTAACTTATTCAGCCTTATGGCGAACAGAATACATTTGTCCCACCCCTTCTCTTCCTTATATAATTTTCTTTATGTTGCAGATTCTATACAAACACAACCTAGCCAAGACATATTTTTAACAGAAAATATTGAAATAACGGAGATTGTCACAGAAAATAAATGTGTTGAACCAGTGGATGCAGATGAGCATCACATGAGTAAGTTATTGTGAAGTAAAGCCCAGTTCTACTACAACCAACTAACTTTTCACCCATTTTAAACTTCCCTACTTTTTGGTTTTCAGTTGAAGATCAACCTACACAAAATGACGACTCTGATGAGGAACGATCATCAAGAAAAAAGACAAGTAAGTAGTGTTCCTGTTGTGATTTAGTATTGTTGATAAGAATACCTTCACCATGATCTCACCTTTTTTTTTAATATCAGGTCAACATACTACACCCAAAAGAGTTGCCAATGACGATAAGTGGACTAATTGGAAGCCAAAATCTCTGCGTTCCAAAAAACATCCTGCTTTATGTAAGTTCCTTTAATATTAGCATTAGGATAAACAAAGTGCTTAGATTATGTTATTATTTAGATAATTTATATTGATACACAACATAACTTGATTTAACAAGTTGGTGATGTAATAGTAGAACCACTGACAGCTATTAAAACCCAGTTTGATTAGTCTTAGCATGTAGCAACGTGGACATAAACTCCTAGAGGAGACCTACGTATGTCCTGCACTGAGACATGTATGGGTCAAAATAATGATATTGAGACTAGCTTGTGTAATTTTTACCAATATTCAAAATAAATAAAAATCTTGTTTCAGCTGCTGAGAAGATGAAAAGGCCATTTGAAAGAGTAGCAGATTCAAAATTAGAAATTGCAGAGTTGCAAAAGCAGATTTTGGAGGAAGAAATATTAAATAAAAGAAGGCAACGGGCCTTGGAAGAGGAAGAATTGCTACATAAAAGAAAGAAATGGGACTTCGAGGAGGAAGAAAGGGAGCACAAAAGAGAAATGTGGGCATTGGAGAAAAAATACTTTTTAAATAAATTTGAAAATTAATCCTTTTTTTATTTTTATAACTTAACACAGAATACATATACAATATCATAAACCTGCCATATTTTTAAATCTTTTGCTAAATCTGAAATAAATGACTATTTTTATTATAGTAACGAAGCAAAATAATCATTAATTAAATTACTTCGCACTGTTGCATCCCCCATATTTTCTAGTCTACTTTGATTCACAACATCATGTTCATCTGGCTCATCTACTAGGTGGATGACTTCAAAATGATCATCTCGCATATCTATTGCAATGTTGTGCAATACTGCACATGCCACTATTACGGCCTGTACACGAGATACAGACAACAAAATTTTTTTTGACAAAATGGGGAATCTATTTTTCCAAACACCATAGCTTCTTTCCACTACATTTCTGCTTCTTATTTGGGACTATAGATGTTCTGCTGGAGTCATGGGAACTTGTAGTGGTGTAAGTAGGTATGAAGTATTTTCATATCCTTTATCACCGACAACCAAACAGTTTCCAAATTATCCATTTAGAAGTCGTTGCTTTATAAAAGAATTATTAAATATTGTTTGATCATGTGCTGCTCCTGGCCATCTAGCCACTATGTCCAAGATCTTTAACTTTGCACTCACTACAGTTTGTACATTAAAAGAAAATTGTGACTTCCTGTTTCTCCAGTCTTCTGCACTGTCTCCACCTGGAAATAATGAAAACAGAATTTATAAAACACAGGAGTTTTATTTAATCATATAATACAGATACATAGTTTGATAAATAGGTACTGGGTACAAAAGTATTATATATTTAGTAGGTTTATTCATATTACATAATTATATAATTTATTTTTTACCTGGAGATTTTATAGGAACATGGGTACAATCAATAGCACCAATAAGTCTTGGGAATTTAGCTATATTATAAAACTCTTGCTGGATTTCTTGAGTGTTGGTTGGAAATTTGATAAACTCCGGACGCAATCGTGCAATAGCTTGTGAAACCAGGTAGACAATGCGACTGGCAGAAGCTTTGCTGACACCAGAGAAATCACCTACTACTGTGAGAAAGCTTCCCGTCGCGTAAAACCTCAATGTTAAAAGTAGGCGAGTAATCGGCCTTATAGCCCGATTCCTGAAAAAAAAAACATAGTTTGAGTTAGATCAGTATACCTATCTAAAGCTAGGCGGAGGCGTGCCATTATAAAAAAATGCAAATTGTGGGTTAGGTATGTGCTTACTTACCTTTCTGTAGTGACTGATATTGCTCTCTCAATAATTGAAAACACAAACATCACAGCTTTCTTAGTAAGTCTGAAGCGCGCCCTAAAGTCCGTTTCGTCTAATGTCTCCATATAGTTTATTCTTTCCCGATACACAGGATTCCTGCGTGGTATTGTGAGGCTATAAAATATTCATCAAACTCATCTTCAAGAGTCTCAAAAATGTCCATTGTCGTTATAAGTAGTCTACCTAGGTTATTAAAATAAAACACCACGCTGATTCCTTTCTGGTAACAAAGATGTAACTTAAGCTTGTAGGTAAAACTTACGCGAAATGTGTTTTACGTCAATAGATAATATAAATACAACACGAACGATAGAAAGGCAATGTTATTTAATTTTAACTGTCAACACACTACTTATGTATAAGATAAATGCGTTATTTGCCACTTCGTCTGACGTATAACTTATGTTGGACTTTATGTCACACATAACGCTATTTGACAGTCGTGAAACGCAACAATTGTGTTTATCCTACGAATAAGTAACAAATAGCTTATTCGAAACTTGTGCAGAACTTATCGGTACATTGTGAAACAGACCCTAAGAATGAAAAATAAATTCCCATGTTTTTTTTTGTAGGAAATCATCAAATAACTCCTCTCGCTCTGGGTAAATCGAGAGATAGTGTCAGATTTCGAAGTGGATGAGCGATTGGCTGCTACGCAGCGTAGCAGGTCGCGGGTTCGATTCCTACACGGAACAAATATTTGTATGGGTTACAGAAAGGTGTGGAAGTACGTCGTACCCACGATTCAGGAACATGCATGGTTCCTACACGGAACAAATATTTGTATGGGCTACAGAAAGGTGTGGAATGGAAGTACGTCGTACCCACGATTCAGGAACAGGCATGGGCGTTCCCAGGTACTGGGCTTGGGGGTGGGGGGGGGGGGGAAAAGCAGATTTTTTATAAGCTCTGTCACTGACTCCTTTTTCTGTCGTATCACTTTTCACACAATCCATGCATCTTTTTTTTCGTCTCCCTCTCCCTCTTTATCCATCCACATGTACCTAAACTCATAACTCTTTTAGTAACATGCGTTTCATCCCTCCTCTTCACATGACCATACCAAGACAAACGATTCCCTTTCAACTTTTCAGTCACTGGCGCCACTTTCAAACTTCCCCTTATGTACCTACTTATTTCTCACTTTATCCATTCACGTCACACCACACATCCATCTTAAAATTCTCATCTCCGCTACGTGCAGTCTTTTTTCATCCGTCTTTTTCACAGCCCAACATTCTGATCCATACAGTATTAAGGCCTTTTCACGGACTTGTAGATTTTACCCTTCAACTTGAGGGGCATCCGTGGGTCACAAGTTGTTCCCGTGACCTGTCGCCATTTCATCCACCCTGCGTTGATCCGATGTGTTACGTCCCGGTCTACCTCACCATCCATCCCCTTGGATTAGCGACCCGAGGTACCGAAAGTCGGAGCAGATCGGTATGGGCGTTCCAGCGAGAGCTAAAGACACTGGATTGAAGAGACCGCCGAATCGCTCTTAGTCAAACAAATAATTAACGTAAATTAAATTAGGCAATTTTTTATATAAATTCTTTAATTAGGTAAATAATAGCTATTTTAAAAGCAACTTTCGAGGTTCGTCAAAACGGTTTATGACGTCTTCGCGTGAAAAAATCGCCCATAGCGTTAAATGTACAGGACACAGGCTGAGCTGAGATTAAATGGCCTTTGTACATCAAAGGCCATTTAATCTATCCTCGGTCTTAAGTTGATCTTAGCTATGTTTTTACGCGTGTACTTGTGCTAAATGATCTTTCGATTGTAGCAGTGGAATAAGGCATTGCTAGTAAAATTTCTAGGACTATATTCACCTTTGGGTAAAAAGATTCTGCTACTTGTATTAACTCCGTTATTCTAATACTTTCAAAGTCCTGCTGCTGCTTATTTATCCAAAAAGTGCGCCATAGTTCGGCTTCCGATGTGATCCCTTCTTAAAAAATCATAAAAATCGGATACTTCCTCCATACATTTTTGTAATTTTGGAGCTGTATATATTGTACTAGCTTCTGCCAGCGGCTTCGCCCGCGTGAATGTAGGTTACTCCATACAAACTTTGGACCCCAGTTTCATCCCCTTTGGGGGTGAATTTTGGAAAATCCTTTTTTAGTGCTCGCCTACGTCATAAAAGGAAGCTTTGTGCAAAATTTCACGCTCGTAGTCCTAGTAGTTTCGGCTGTGCGTTGATATGTCAGTCAGTTTCTCCTTTTATATATAGATATAGATTACGAATGGCAAAAGTTCGTTTTTTTTTTTTTTAACTTTTATCGTCTAAAGTAGATAGTACGGGCGTAAACACCCATGGGAACGAGAGTAATTCTCTGAGAAAATTTGTAAACAAAATACAAGAATGCAATTGTTAGGAACTGCTGTTGTTGGGCCTTGGGCCTCCTCAAAAATGGCAATGCTTTATACAGGGTGTCACCAACATCGACGCACAAACGAATAACAAGGATCCAGTACATGATTCTGGACCCCCCAATAGTGGAACTTTTCGAAGGATTTTCCAAATTAAAAAAAACTACGTTTTTTAATTTAAACTGTGTTTAATTTAAAAATTTTAGTAAAAAAATGAATTACTTTAAAAATTAAAAATGTCATCTGGGTTGATTAAAATAACGATTTTATCAACCCCAATGACTTTTTGATTAATTAATTTTTAATTAAATAATATTTAATTATTTTTTTTTTACAAAATATATCATTGGGGTTGGTTACAATAATGATTTTATAGTTTTTTAAAAAAGTACAATTTTTTTTTTAATTAGGAAAATCTGACGAAAAATTCCACCACTGCACGCTGGAGAGTCCAGATACATGTACTGGATCCGTGGTATTTGTTTGTGCTTTGAAATACATGACTGGGTAGATCTTGAATCAATATACACCATACTGATTCAAGATCTACCCAGGCCAAAAACAGTTCTTATGTCTAGAGACTAAGATGACTTGTAGGGGGTTGAAAGAAAAAAGTTAAAAGAGTAATAATAATATTACAAAGATTCATATTTACAGTTTCATTTATTACAAGGTTTCAGTCTTTAGAAATTAGTTTTACTGATAATGTAGGTACCTGAAGTCAAACATTATTTTTTAAACATAAGACTGATAAATTTTAAGCAGCATGTATATTATCTTGCATTGTAAAGTGACTATTTAATTGTTTTATTGGTATTTCTTTTACAGATAATATAATAGTATTTACACCTGAACAAATACAAACTATCCTCACCTACTTGGTACAAGTAAGTTAAATAATAGCAGTGGATTAAATTATCCTTTTTTTAAGTTCAAGAATTATCTATGCTGCTTATCACTACTTATATACTTAAGTCTTTATTGATACAACCAACAATATTAATAAATAAAAATCTATTAACAATTGATAGGGCATTTAGTTACATAATATCTATAAAACTTTGATGAACTTTGTGATAAAAGTTTACGGACTGGGTCGTTTTTCCACTCATCTGATCCATCACAACAATCACAAATACCATCATTTACTTGACTTGATGGTATCTTGTTGAGAGACACGGGCTTGCTTCTATACTGTGTCTCACAATAAAATGTTCCGTTGACACATGCACTTGTGCTGGGTTCATCAGTTCCATCCTCACAGTCACAGAACTCATCATTCACCTGCTCAAATGGTATTCTTTGGTCAGATTGTAAACAAGTGAATTCATTCTGATTATTTGGTCTGTATTTCGACATATGAGAGTACAGTACACCATGAATTATTCCATTTGTGTTTATGAACTTGTCAGCATCAGAACGTAAGTGAGTGTAGCTTTCCACTTTCGCATGATCTAGTTCCAGATTCAAAACTGGAACAATTCTGCTGTCATTGCCGGCTTCTGATGTTATAGCCAAGAAGAAATACAGTTGATAAAGTATGAAACATACGACCATACACAGTGTTAGGATTATGATGTTCTTCTTCTTTTTAAGGCCCATCATGCTACTCATTCAGATACAAGTCTACACACTGTACTCTTGATTCACTATTTTAAAGTAATTTATCGATATTATTAAACAAACACGGACGTTAGAAACCAGCGAACATTTATAATAAAAATGATGACAGATTTATGCGCATTGCAATCACTAGTATGCTGTCTTTTTCTTTTCCTATTGGAAAGATGTGATAGAAACAGAAACTAATGCTAGTGATTGCAATTTGGTCACGACACGAAATGACTGCGAATGTCACAAGAAAAACTTGACATAATAAACGTTTCAATTCACCAGGTTCAAGTTTGTAAGAAGAGATTTTGTGGTGTTTTTATTATAATAATACTATTATTCGCATTCAATAGTTATATGAATTTATTCATTATTAATTTATGCTTTGGGGTTTTTATTTACAAAATAGAGTTCTTTAGGAATGAGGCCAAACATGAACTCTTCGTGAAATGATTTTCTGAAATACATCACGGGGATGTCAAGTGTCAATCAAAATTGACATACATTACGTCATAAACGGGTAAATAAAAGTGCTTGTACCTATTGACGAAGAAATTTTTTAGCAATGCAAAACTAAATAGAAATATTCCAATATTTTCTTGTGATTTCAATTCAATGTTTATGTTATAAAGAGATCATCATGGATTTTTTGACGGTGGACCGTCAAGTATCGTCCACCTCCGATAAGAAAGGGGACGAATCTGAAGCTAATGAAGATCTTGAGGTAGATTCTTATTGGTTCTATGATATTGCATTTGTAATGTATATTTTTAGCTGCGTTTCCGATTCTCGCCACGAGTTTCTTGGATAGCACGTGTGTTTTGAGAGTTTTGATCGTTCTCGAGTGATTGTTGTATCTTTTGTGAATTGTTTTATAAATTGTGTTGTCCTTGTGTTTGTGTACAGGTTTGTACTGTGATTGTCTCAAGTAGCTAGACTAAACGTCAAAGATGGATAAAAATAAACCCCCAGATCCCCCCGACATCCCAGCTTCCCCAAACCTTCTGTCCCAAAACCCACTTTCTCAATTTGCCGACGTTGTTTGTAGCGTATCGGAAATGGATGTGACCCAAAGCTCACGTAAACGCCCCAGTGGCGAAGAAACGCTTGCACCCACCCCACCAAATAAACAACCCAAGAGCCAAATCGGCCGGGTAAAATATTCAGCTTTAGATAAGGGCCCCTATATCGTTCATGTTGCTAGAATCGAAGCTACACCAAATGCAGGCACCACACTACACCCTGTAAACTTCGGTAAATTTTTAATTTCCAACAACATTGCAAATGTCCTACGGGATGGTGTTAAAAGAGTTGGCCGTAATCGTGTATCCGTAGAGTTCACTTCCCCTCAGGACGCTAATGCGTTTCTAGTTAATAACCTTCTTGCGAAATATAGCTATACAGCCTCAATTCCCACTTTCAATATCACAAGGATGGGTGTGATCACAGGTGTACCAACTGATATTTCGGAAGAAGAAGCCCTTACCTTTTTGTCAGTGCCTTCTGGATGTGGGCAAATTCTTAAAGTCCGCCGCATTAACAGGAAAGTACAAAGAGACGGTGCAAATGAGTGGAAACCCACGGAAACTTGTGTCATCACCTTTGATGGCCAAGTGCTACCACAACGGGTCTTTTGCTGTTACACATCCCTTCCCGTAGAACAGTATATCTACCCTACTATACAATGTCGTAAGTGTTGTAGGTTTGGACATGTGGCTAACCTGTGCAGATCTAAGCCACGCTGCAGTAAGTGCGGCCACGATCACCCCGGTGATGGTTGCAGCATTGCTGAAGGCGAGGCTTTTTGTGTGCTCTGCTCGGGGAATCACTTTGCCAACAGCAGGTCATGCCCCGAGCATGGTAGACAGAAGGCCATCAAGACAGTTATGGCCGAAAAATCCATCCCTTATGTAGAGGCCAGCAAACTTGTACCTATACCTTCCCGTAATTATGCCAATGCTGCCAAAACGCAATCTTACCGTAAAACTGTTGCACTAAAGCCCAAGACCCATGCCCCTCTCTCCCCATCCTATAACAAAACTGCTCATCAGGAAATAGTTAGCTCCCCTCAACCCACACAACCTAATGGTTGTGCTCTTAATTATAATAATGTCTCTCCTAAAAACACAGTTTCCATAATTGATTTTCTTATCCAACTTCTACCTACTATTATCCCTACTCTTCCTTCAAATTCCCAGTTACCGTCCAACGTTGCCGATAAACTTATACAAACTCTTTTAGAAATTAAAAATGGCGTCCAGCCAAACATTCTTACAGTGGAATGTGAGGAGCGTGTGGCATAAAAAGCACGACCTCATATTCCTCCTCAACAAATACAAACCTCTAGCTTGCTCAATAGCTGAGACTTGGCTCACCCCAAGTCTTAGTTTCCGTATTCCACACTATAACATTCTCCGTTGTGACAGATCTGACGGCTATGGAGGGTCGGCTCTCCTCGTCAACAACCGAGTCCCACTTTCGCCTTTATCTTTGCCTCCTCTTACAGGTGACATGAGCATTGTATCTGGTAGGATAGAAGGCATCACTGTATTTTCTATATATATTGCTCACCCTAATCATAATTTTCTAGGAATTTTAAGAAACATTCTCTCCAATGTTCGGGGTCCCATACTGGTCATGGGCGACTTTAACTGTCACCATTACAGATGGGGGTCTGAGCGTTGTGATGCGTTTGGTGTAGCTCTGGTTGAGATTTTGGATGACATGGACCTCTGCATACTAAATAATGGTTGCCCAACACGCAGGTCACCTCCCGGTCAACAGAAGAGTTGTGTTGATTTAACGTTTTGCTCTGCTGAATTAGCTTCTTCAACTCACTGGGAATGCACATCCTTGTCACATGGTAGTGATCATTACCCAATTGTTATTTCTTTGATTAACAGAACCTATTTAGAAAAAACTTCTCCTCCACTTTTGAAGTACAACTTATCCAAACCAGATTGGTCAAAGTTTGCTTCATTACTGGATCAGAAAATTGATGCTCTTCCAAATTTAAACTCAACTTTATCTGACCCTTCTGATCACCGCCATGCCAAGAGCTGCTATGAGGGCTTTGTTGAAGCTGTTATCTCAAGTGCAGACTCCTGTTTCCCTTTAAAAAACAGTGCCCGGAACAAAATTCCCTCTCCTCCATGGTGGGACCAAGAATGCACTTCAGTTATCAAGTTGAGGAACCAGGCCGAGATGCACTATAATAGGGACATGACCACTCAGAATTTGTTGGCCTATTTGCAAGTTACTGCACAATCAAAACGTCTTCTCCGCAGGAAGAAACGTGCAGGTTGGGTTAAGTTCTGCACCTCTCTTTCCCCCTCCACCCCAATCTCAGTTGTATGGAAGAATATCAACAGGTTTAGACGTGGTTGCTCTCCATCATTATCTTCACCAATCACCAGGGAAACTGCTGAACTTTTCTTTGATAAAATAGCTCCTCCTTATGTCCCACTTCCTTCTGAATGTATCCCAAATAGTACTTCTTCAAATAGTGTATCTAATGACCCTTTTGATGCGCCATTTTCTTTGAGAGAATTGAACTTGGTGCTCAGTCATGTCCGGGACTCAGCACCTGGTATCGACGGAGTGCCCTACTCCTTTATAACCCATTCTGGAGATAAAACCAAACAGTATTTTTTAAACTTAATTAACTTCTGCTATACCCATGGTTGGGCCCCAGATCAATGGAAACTACAAATTGTAATCCCACTGTTAAAACCCGGCAAACATGTGGATGATCCGAACGGTCTCAGGCCTATTGCTCTGTCCTCAGTTTTAACCAAATTAATGGAACATCTCATTAAAAATCGTCTAGAGTGGATAGTTGAGTCGAGAGGTTTACTGCCGAACTACCAATTTGGCTTCAGGAAAGGGCTCAGCACAATGGACAGTGTTGGGGTTTTAGTTACGGATATCCGCTTAGCCTTTTCTAAAAACGAGTCCGTGGTTGCTGCCTTCTTAGACATCTCCTCCGCATACGACAACGTCCTTCTTCCCGTCCTCAGGCAGAAATTGCAACAGCTGAGCATCCCGGTCAAGATGATCGACTGTATATGTGGATTACTTTGTTGTCGCTCATTGGTTCTGAGAGTCCAGGGTGAGGATTTTGATAAAAGGCAGACCTGGAAAGGACTCCCTCAGGGCTTTGTCCTCAGTCCGCTACTTTACAATCTGTATACAATCGATATTGGCTCCTGCCTAAACAATAATTGTCACATCCTACAGTACGCTGATGACTTAGTACTTTATGTGTCAGATTCCTCCATCGCTGACGCTGCATCATCTCTACGCCTCTCTCTGGACTCTTTGAACCATTGGCTGTTAAACCATGGTTTGTCTCTATCTGCACCGAAAAGTTCGGCAGTAATCTTTTCTCGCAAAAGAATAATCCCTCCCATCACAGTGGACATCTCAGGGAAAAATATTCCGTTAGCAAGAAAAGCGAAATTTCTAGGCGTTATTCTAGACTCAAAGCTAACAGGTAAGTATCACATAAATTTCCTTATACAAAAATGCGAAAGAGTTATTTCCATTTTAAAAGTTTTGACGGGTGTCTGGTGGGGAGCCCACCCCTACACCATGAAATTGGTTTATAATGCCTTAGTCCGGAGTATACTAGATTATGGTATGTTCCATCTGATTCCATGTAATAGAGGTGCCTTGGCTAGAATGGATAAGCTTCAGTCCAAGTGTCTTCGGATCATCTCTGGGTGTATGAAATCCTCTCCTGTCAACGCTTTGCAGGTCGAGTGCGCCGAACCTCCTCTAGCCCTGAGACGACAATATTTAGCCTCCCGTTTTCTGTCCAGGGCAATATGTAGATCTTCACATCCTCTCATTGCAAAATTGAACGAGCTGGATATCATATGCAGAACTTCAAATTATTGGAAACATAAAGAAATTCCTCTAATCTTAAAATATTTTCGTACAACACAAAATTTAGAATGCCCGATCGTCCAGTATCCCAAATTACCCCACTTTAACTTTGAATATGAAGCCCTATGTTTCACCCCAAAAATTGTGTTTAATATCGGTATATCTAAAAATTCCCCCTCGGCGAACTCGACTTTCAATGCGGTGGTGGACGAGCGTTGGAACGGGTTTCAAATGTTTTTCACCGATGCTTCCAAATCCACTGACCCCAGTCATACTGGAGCGGCAGTATATTACCAAAGCTCCAGTATCATTCTTCAATTTAAATGTCCCAAGGAGTCCTCTGTGTTCACAGGCGAGTGTGTGGCTATATTAGAAGCTTGTCTTTTTATAGAGTCACACCATAATATCGACAAAGCCGTAATCTTCACAGACTCTCTTAGCTGTCTACAAGCCTTAGTCCAGAATCCCTTCAAAAGTAAATTGCACAGCTCAATTCTCTTAAAAATTAAAAAATCTCTATTGTCATGTGCTAACAGTCAAAGGGAAGTTCAGTTAGTTTGGATACCTAGTCATTGTGGCATCAAGGGCAATGAACATGCTGATGCTTTGGCCAAAGATGCTTGTTCGTCAACTGCAGCTGACCTCTCACATAATTCTATCCAGGGGTATGACTTACTGAACCTGCCAAAAGCAAGTCTTCAGTGTGCATGGCAGGAGCAGTGGAATACCACTGGTAAAAAGAAAGGTAAATTCTTCTACGCAGTTCAACCAACCATAAAATCAAAACCTTGGTTCTTCACGTACAAAAAAGTGTCCAAAACTGTTATTTCCGTCCTCTGCAGAATACGCTTAGGTTTCTGTTGCTCACCTGTTTTTTTGGAAAAAATCCGTGTTCGCGACTCCTCTCTATGCGAGTGCGGTTTGGAGGAAGGCACACTGGAGCACATATTTTTTGAATGCTCAAACAACGTCCCACACTTAGACTTATACAGCCGCCTCCCGAAATTTAAGATCCCTCTCCCAATCAATGTCCCTGCCCTCTTAACATACCCCTCTCCAGAATTGCTTGTGGCGATGATGATCTTCATCCGCCACAATAATATAAAATTATGAATCATAGCCCCAAATATTCTGTCTTTATAGTTGTGGTTTACGCTTTTAATGTTTTAACAATTATAATATTTATGTATTTTTATTTTTTGTTTGTTTCAGTCCAATACTAACCCATCAAGTTCAACTTTATCAACCGAAGAATTTGGGTCTACAGTTACAGTCCCTTTCCATTTTCTGAAATAATAATAATATACACGCTTGCTTTTCCAATTTACTTTAGACATTGGCAGAATAGTCGACATCGGCTCTACTTGCCATTATTTAAGAATAGAATAGAATAGAATAGCTGCGTTTCCTTTTAGAGCCAGTGCTTAGACCTTAAAACTGAATTTCTTAAAGCTGCGCATCGTTTAATAAATCTTGGTTGATTTGATTGTAGAATTCTTTGTATAGTAGTTGTGTAGAATTCATTATATATAAATACGATTTAGAGCAGAGCCTTTTCAACAATTCTTATCATTCTTTTTAGTATATTTTCCCATGCATACCTGAATTTAATTGACAATTATAAAGACTGGTAAAATTCAAAGCTTTTGTGACTCGGAAGACTAAAAGCCATAAATCACTGAACTGAATGTCACTATTCAGTGCCAGTCTATTTTACTGTCATGTTTGATATCACTATCAGACATTCATACACCAAAGCTACCGAGAACTAATTGCTTGAAGTGATTAAAAGGCAGTTCAGCTTCTGCCAATTTTAATCTATCTTTATACAATACTGTGTTTATGTCATTTTCATCAAACATTGGTTGATGATGAGACATAGTTGAGCCAGAATTGTAAAGGGTTGTTTGTTATACACAATCTATTAACAATTTCAGTGCCAAAAGCGTACAATATGTGCCTACTAACAGAATCCCGAGTTGTTGTTATACATAGCTATTGTTGACTTGTGTTCATTTCCATTACCAAACTAACGAGTCCAACTCTTTTATCGATTTTTCAATTACTCTGTGCCCAAGGCCCTGACTCCTTGGCACTGAAAGTGTTAACAACAAAGCCAAGTTAGAAAAGTTATTAAATTTATTTTGATTAGTTAATTCATTAACGCTCAGGCGGTAACCGGCGTCCGCAAGCCATTGTCTTACTATTGTGTCTCTAATTACGCAAGTCAAAAGGTTAATATAAACGCAAACTTTGCCTATAAACGCACCTTCTTTTTGAGTAAACAAAATTTCTTTAATTTAAACACATTTAAACAGGTGTTTTTATAACCTAAGACCACCATTGTAGGCATAGAATTGGAAATATTATGAAAGAGGTCTTTCTGTTACTATGTTAGTTTACCATTATCTTTTTTCTATCTTTTTATAGATCATTTGTTGAATGTTTTCACCAAGCAAGGCTTAAAAGGTTTAGACAACAAGACTTAATTCTATGACAGCATAATGTCATAAAACGGATTGATGTGGATGCACCAATGGGCACATACCAAGCATGAAAATATGAAGCATGATGTTGTGATATTTGAACACAACAGATGCTGAATGTCAATAAGTGGACTGAAATGCATCAGAGAGAGCAGAAAAAAAAATACCAGGCTCATCTCTTCCAAATTCAGACTGAATAATCCCGGACAATACAAATACACTGTCTTAACAATCTGTTTGTTTAAGGTGGACAATTCAAAGAGTGTGTTGCTAAAAATTGCAACACTGTATGCGGAACAGTTGATGAGCGATCTGATCCTGGAGGTTGGCGGACATGGGTACCCGGCTCATCGGCTGATATTGTGTGCTAGCAGTGAAGTCTTTCAGGTATAGACGGAGTTTTAGTAAAATGTCATGTATGGGAAATTGTTAACAATAGTGAGTCAAATTGATTTATGAAAGCTGGCTTGTGGTTTCGGTGCCTTGGCTTCACATCTTTAAAATTCTCAGATTTTTGTACTAAAATATGCATTGTATTATACACCTAAAACTTCCTCATAAATCACTCTGTCTATTGATGAAAACTGCATGAAAATACATTCTGTAGTGTTTGAGTTTATCGCTAACAGACAGATGCGATAGGGGACTTTTAATTATACTATTTGATTTTTATACCTTTCTAATTTTTATTATCGCAGCTGTTTAGCAAAAAAAGAAGTAAACCTGCATGTTAAAAATTGAACACCATGTACCTATTTTGTGATTATTCCTGAAGTCATAGCGCACCTTTAATCCAATACCGTCATTTAACGATATTCTTCAAAAAAACTGTTTTTAACGCCATCTGTTTCAGATTGCGTTAAAAACAGTTTTTTTGAAAAATTTCGTTTAGTGACGGTATTGGATTAAAGGTGCGATAGACTATGATATGAATTATTATTACTATGAATTATGATGTAGATTTGTTTGGATTCTCTTTTAGGGTTCTGTACCTCACTTTTTTGTCCGTCTGTCTGTCTTTCTGTCTGTCTGTCAAGACCCTTTATCTCAGGAACGCGTGGAGGTATTGAGTTGAAATTAAAACCTCAGGTCTGCGGTCCCTTGAAGCTGTGAAATAGTCAAACTTCAAAGTTAACGAAAAAAAACATACGGCCATTTATGTCGCAAAAAACGTGCACCTCGACACTCTCAAGGGAATCAAAATTCATAGGGTACTTCCCGTTGACCTAGAATCCTGAAATTTGGCATGAAGCAAGGTCTCATAGCACAAGTATAAGAAAAAACTGTTTTGTAGTTACGTCACAATAAAAAAAAAATTGCGATTTGGTAAAATCTTCGTAACTCAATTCCGGAGTTGTACTGTTTTCATGGGTAAGTTTGTACGGAACCCTCCGTGCGCGAGTCAGACTCGCACTTGCCCGGTTTTTTTTTTGTTTAAACCATTGCCCCACTTGCGAAATTAACCCTGGGCCTCAAGTCTGCTATTACAATAGTGTCAGAATGGTCTATCATTGATTTCATAATTGTTGATTTTGACAAGTTTGGTAATCTACTAATATAATGATGTCATTATGACTTTCCAATGATCAACCGCTGACACTCCATTGAAAGAAATGGCACAGAATGGTAATCTCGTATATAATGACAAATGAATGTCTGACGTAATTGGTAATCTGCTAAAATTTTGACAGTTTCTTTGTTCCTTAACCTACCATTAGAACGTCACTGTGCAGTCATTGCTTTTAATTCGTTACAAGACAGCTCGTACCACAATTCTATTACGAGACCACTGATCGATCAATGATCGGCCATTATGAATTAACAGCCCCCTAGCCAAGTTACAATCGTTTCGTTCGCGCCGAACGCCTCGAGTAGGCCACGCCTCCGATTCCTTTGTTCTGACCACGTGACTGAGCGTTGAGATGACGTCAGAACAAAGGAATCGGAGGCGTGGCCTACTCAAAGCGTTCGGCGCGAACGATACGATTGTAACTTGGCTAGGGGGGCAGATTACGAATTTTTAGCAAAATGACAATAGAATCGTGTTGGAATGACGAATTTATAAAAATTCAGACTAGGGCCCATTGTATGTGCGTTGACAAACATGTAACAAACTCACATACAGAAGTCACCCAGACCCGGAACATTTATCTGTAGGCCATACAAATATTTGTTCCGTCCGGGAATCGAGCCCGCGACACGTAGCGCAGCAGCGCTTAACCACTGCGACAACCGTGCCTTCTCAAATATCAACTCCATACCAGGCCATCCATGCTGGCCAATGGCCATCACCTAACACATTAGTAACATTCGTGACTAAAATCTATATATTATATAAAAGGAGAAACTGACTGAAATATCAACGCACAGCCAAAACTACTGGGACTATAATTATAGGAGCGTGAAATTTGGCACAATAAATATATTTACGTCCTTTTCATTTCGTTCTCACCGCCTGTTACTAAAGTCTACTGACCCATTTTTCGACGGTTTTTCCACTCCTGGTGTTAACTGTGACATCACGCAAAGTATAGATATATGTATACAACGTGTTAATGAAATAACCCAAAACCTCGGACACCCCAACCGATTTTTATATTAATAAATTGATATGACATATAATTATTTATTTTTATAAATTATAGTAAAAGATATTTGTAAATGTTGTTGTCGCGCTACTTCTTACAGATTCGTAGCTCTATCGCCCGGCTCGCCAGCTCTAGCGCCCGCGCTGTTTGTTTACATCGCGTTGGACAGTAGTGTACAGCGTCGTTGAAAATATTAGAGGCGGCATGACAAATAATTATTTTTTGGAAAAAAATAACCTATATTAAAAATTATTGTAATCGATTTTGCTGCCGATTCTAAACAAACTAGTTTCAGGTTTTGGGTTATTTCATTAACACCTTGTATAAAAGGAGAAACTGACTGACTGACATATCAACGCACAGCCGAAACTATTAGAGCTAAGAGTGTTTTGCGTTTCAAGGTTTCCTTTTATGACGTAAGCGAGCACTAAGAGAGGATTTTCCAAAAATCGCCCCCTAAAGGGATGAAACGGGGGTCCAAAGTTTGTATGGAGAAACCGACTTTCACGCGGGCGAAGCCGCTGGCTGAAGCTAGTATAAAATAAAGCTTTTATTTAACTTAGACATACTTATAAAATACTTACTAACTATTATATATACATACACTGAAATAAAAAGAAACCCCAATCGATGACTTGAATTTCCTTTTACAGGTGATGTTGATGAACCGTGAGTGGAGTGAATGGCGGGAGAGTCGCATCGTGCTGCAGGAGACTCCCACAGCAGCCTCAGTGTTCCCACACTTCCTCAAGTAAGTAACTGATTAAATAATACATTTTAAGAACAACAATATTTTTTACCCGACTGCAAGAAGGGTTATGTTTTACGCGCGTATCTTGTATGTATGAATGTATGTAATATTATTTATTACCTCTTATCTTCTAAACCGCTGAACCGATTTACATAATTAGCATATCGTTAGATTCGTCTTGTTAACCGAAGTGTTCTTAGATAGGTGACGTTGAAAAAAAATCAGCATACCGACTGTAGGACGCTATACATTAGAGTAAAAAAAAAAAAATATTTTTGGTATTGCAATATGGGTATCAAATTCAAGAGCTCATCATGAGGATTTCAAAATGGTATATCATGAACATATTAAAAAAAAAATACAATAGGAAATATGTCATTTATTTTTCTGCTAACTTGTTGGGTTAGGTTAGGTTACTCGCAACTTCGTTACTTCACTTTTTTAGAGCAAACGTGTAAAAAAATGTTATCTATTCCAAAGATATATCCCCCCCTGGAAATTAAGTCCCGTTCCCGCGGGAAAATGAAAAGTAGCCTAAGTTACTCCTTGGTAACATCAACTATCGGTCAATTGAGCACGCCATAATCATGGCGGTAAGTCCCCTCTTTGAGTAATGGCTGGAGAGGCGTGACGGCTTCCACACTTTCCGCATGACGCAGGCCCTCACCGGAGATGGTAAGTTCGGAAGGTTCCTGCACCGGATTCAGACGGAAGTAAATGCTCGGGGATGTCGCCATAGTGCGGATGGATCGCCCGAAGGACACGTGGGGGTAATCGGCGGTGATGACATTTCGCGCGTCTATGATCCGGAGTGAGGGGAAATGGGTGGCGGCCGTCTCCTTCTGCGAAGCAGTAATGCTAGTGATGGAGACAGCCGCACGCGTAAGGGAATGGACATCCTCACGCCCCAACCGCTGAGACCCCCGACTACCAGCTACTGTAGGCGCGGGCTTTTGGACGATGTGTAGCTCGCAGTCTGGCCGTCCGGCTATTGTCCGAACCGAGCAGATTTTCGATAACGCGTCCTGTACTACGTGTTTCTTAAAGAGATGTCAACAAAACCGTAGTGGCCCAGCAGGGTCGATGCCTACTAGGGCCTTGGGAGGACTTCTGAAAAGATAGCCCGTGGTCCTAGAACGCAAAGAGTAATTGAAGGAACCTACGTGTGGTTTTACTAAGTAAAAGTCTGACACGCTCTCCCTCTCCGCCCTAGAACGAGAAAAGTCATTAGATGATTACCTACCCATATGACTGGCCTGTTGGTCTAGTGGTTAGTGGCCCTGACTGCTATGCCGGAGGTCGTGGGTTCGATTCCCACCCAGGACAAAATGTTTGTGTGATAAGCACGATCATTTGTTCTGTGTCTGGGTGTAATTTATCTATAATATTTATGTATTTAGAAATATATAAGTATATTTATCAGTTGTCTAGTACTCATAACACAAGCTCTGCTTAGCTTGAGACTGTCCGGCGTTGTGTGATAGTTGTAACAAAAAAAATATATATATAAAAAAAGCTTTCCGTCAGTGAAAGTCCCTTCAAAATCGGTTCAGCCCTTTCGAAGATAATCCAGACTAAAATCATCCCATCTAATGGGTGCCGACTGTTGCAGTCAATATGTTCCGTATTAGAATTTATTATTTGTTTTATTTAAATGGTTTTTACGCTACTGGGGGGCTATTGACTAACTTTTTTCAATAACAGTTGACAACTAGCATTAGTTGCACACTAAACTTAGTTGTCAACTGACAATTTCATAAAATTGGTATTACGTATCACATAAGTGACTAACAAACTACGGTGGAAAAATGGTGAATTATAAAAATTTACGGTGCCTATTGTGACCACTCTAAAATTTTATCAGTGCGCGTGCAATATCTATTCAGTGCGCGAGTTCGACTCGCACTTGCGCGGTTGTTTTTGCCTATACTTTCTCACTGTTGGACAAAAGCCTGCCTCAACACTGGTCGCACCGCTATGGTGTCCCGGTGAAATATAGCCCTAAAAGCCTACGCAGACCGGGACGGCATGGCAAAGGATTTTGCCGCCAGTCGGCGCACACTAGCCACTTAGATACTGTGGCATTACAGCGCCTTGCCATGGCATGCCGCGTCACGTCGAAGTATGCCTCGGCAGCTTCTACTGCCCGATACATATTTCAGTCATAAGTAGCGGTTAATAGAGTGTTGGCGGGCGCTGGCGTCCTTCGGCATGCTGTCGCCTACCGCAGCGCGCCACGGCATCCTGCCGCGGGAGCCCGTGACGCGTCTTTCAATACCGTGCGATGATATCCTTTTCGATGCCACGGGATCATTTTAAACCATAGAAATTTATCTGATTATATTTATCTGGTTTATTTGATTTTTATCTGTATCGTCTGAGGAACTTTTTGCCTGCGAAAACGAAGACAATGCTTGTGCAGACTTTAATTTTTCCTGTAATCGACTATGGTGACGTGTGCTACTTTGACCTGAATGCGGTGTTGCTAGACAAGCTTGACAGGCTCCTCAACAACTGCATCCGGTTTGTATTTAACTTAAGAAAATATGACCATATTTCTAGTTATAGATCCGAGCTCAAATGGTTGCCCATTCGCCAGAGAAGAGGTTTGCGCGCACTGACTACACTTTTCTCTCTGCTCAACTCACCCACCCCTCCTTCTTATCTCATATCACACTTTCAATATCTATCTTCTTCCCATGCTAAGAATCTACGTTCTTCTAACAATCTTCTACTGCTTTGTCCTTCTCATACTTCTGACTTTGTTCATTCTTCCTTTCATATACAGTCTATACTTCTGTGGAATGCGCTTCCTCTTGACATCAGGACGGCCACCAGTCAATATGCATTTAAGCGGAAATTGCGGCTTTATTTTCTATACAAATAGCGGAGTAGTTTCAAAAATCCTTTCATTATTCCTTATATAAATAATATATATTTTTGCATATATATATGTAGGTTTATATTATATTAAATATTTGTGTATGTTTATTTTATGTATTTATACATTTGATCCCTTGTTTTCGTATTATTCTTTTCTTTTTTTTTTTTATGCACCTACCATGTTTTCTCTTCACTACCCTTGGTTGACTGGTAGAGAATGCCTAAGGCATTAAGTCCGCCTTTGTACCTTTATGTTGCATGAAGTTTTAATAAATAAATAAATAAATAAATTTATGTCTTATTTCTATTTCGATATGGTTGAATGTCGATTGGTAAAAATTTAAATCCTTTGCCATTCCGTCCAGGTCTGCGTAGGCCTTTAGTCATCAACATAAACTTTTTACCTTGTTTCAGGTATTTTTATACTGGGCAGATTAGAATATCTCATCACACCGTGTTACCAGTGCTTTCTCTTGCTGATAAGTATAATGTTAAGGTAAATAAAATAGTAATATACACATGACAAAATAAACAGTAGTACTACATACTAAGTTTTCGGGGTCGTGATGGCCATGTGGTTAAGACACCCGCCTTTCATGCATGAGGTTGCGGGTTCGAAACCGAGCAATATGTTTTATTTTTAATTTTTATGTACTTTTCTAAGTTTATTTATGAGTATGGTTTTGCTCAGTAAAGTAACCAGGTTGTGGAGGTCTGATAGGCAGTCGCTTCATGTAAAACATGGGTATTCAGTTAGTTTGGAAGCTGACCTTGGGGTCAGCTAGTTAGGAATAGGGTCGGTAGATGATGTGTAGTACTAAAGTTTAATCTTTACCAGTGTGTAAATCCCACCGAAAAAAAAAAAAAAAAAAAAAAAAACCAGTGTGTAAATCGCTTTTGCCAATAAGGATCAATCACATAATAGCAAATCCGATTCTTACTAAGTACATCGTATGTGTAATAATTTACTGAGAATTTAATTTTTTAAATTATTAAAATCGGTCAAGAAATGGTGGATTTATTAAAGTTTTTCTGAACGGCTACTTGGAAATGCGCGCTCTCGTTGGACTGTTTACGATGACGTCATCTGTCATGATCCGTGCGACGAACGGCTTGATTGTATTCATTCGCCGGTGGACACCGATCATGACAGATGACGTCACAGCGAATCGCTTCATCACATTCACTAAAATTGCTGTATCTTCGTCATTTTTGGTCCGATTTAAATATTTTTTTCACAGAATTTACTGTTTTTTGACGCTATAAGTCTGCATACTCCACAAAAAAAATTACTGATTCTCATTACATTAATATGAAGAATACCTCTGTCATTCACACCCTTCAAGTTGTCACTAAAAATTTTTTTTTTCTCTAAAACCTTTCCATATCCGACGGCACGGTTGGTTGGTACAGTGGGTGAGCTGCTCTGCGACTCGCAGGTTCGATTCCCGCTTAAAACAAATATTTGTATGGCCTACAGATAGGTGTTTCGGGTCTCGGTGTCTTGTGTATGTGAGTTTTCTTACATGTTTGTGAACGCAGTCACAATACGGGAGTAATTCCAAATATGGGGCAATTTAAAAAAAAAAAAACATGATCGTAGGGGCCCAGTAGGGTCGAAGCCTACTGGGGCCACGGGTAGTGTGAAAGTGAAGGAACAGGAGTGGATTTTTATGTCAGTAAAAGTCCGACACTATCTCTCGCTCCGCTCAAGAGCGTGGGATGTCATTAGATGATTTTCCCACCGGAAAAAAAACATGTCTTTTTTTTATTCTTGGTAGGTTCGCGCTTGACCGCTATCTCACCTGGTGGAAAGCGACGATGCGGTCGATGATGGAGCGCGCTTACCTTGAAGTAACCTATTCACTCTTGGCTTAAAGATTCCCGGGTTGTAGCCATCAGGAAACAGAGATTCCGGCAAGGCATTCCACTCCTTAGCTGTACGCAGAATGAATGTGTTCCCAAAACGTTTCGTGCGTATGGGCGGGATGTCCTCCATGTCTTTCTCTAAACTAAACTTCTTCTTCTAACTAAAAGTACCTGAAACTTGGACCTTATTTCCAGGATCTAGTCAGCCTCTGCCTGAGCTACATGTCGCAACATATCGCTCAAGCCGCCAAGCGCGCTCAGCTCATTTCCTGGATGCAGTACACCATGGCGTGTGGGCACAACGACGTCGCTAAGGTACTACTTCTTATCATTTGCTATTTGATAAACCGGGTGAGGCTTTCCGATTCGTGTCCTTAGTTTATGAGAGTTCGCCGCACTCGATTCCAGTACTCGAGTCAGGAAGAATCAGTCAGAATCATTATGCTTAACCTACATGCTGTTTGAAGTTTAGTCCTATTCGAATTTTCCTTTTTGTTTTAAAATTGGTAATAAACCCGAGTTTTGGACTCGAATTTCTAGATTTGAATTCGACTCAAATTTCCATATTAGAGTTCTTCTAGACACGATATAGATATAGAATTCGACTATTGGACTCGAACCATGGAATCAAGTCATGATTTGAATACTATACAAACTGACTCGAGTAGATAAGATCCAACAAAACAGTGACTCGGAACATCACTAACTGACTGTTATCTGGCTGGTGGAGCGACAACGTCGTGATTGCGGTTTGTGGGTTTCAAGATAGACAGTTTCATGGTTAGACTGATATAATGCGCTGCCTAAAATTAATAAAAATAGAAGTTTATTTAAATAGAGATGTAGATGAATTTACTTATCTTTTTTCTCGGTTTGGTAAAATATAGTAAATTGTATTGTAAATATTTTGCTTAATCATACAACGGCAACCGTGAAAAGAAACGTAGAGCGTACCTTATTTGACACTGACAGTGACACTTGACAGTTATTATTAGAGGTGAGATATACTAGGTAGAGTGCGTACTGAGTCTTAGAAGTACGCTTCCGCCGAAATACTTATTCCAAAAACCGAGTATATTTAGGCGTTTCGAGTTTATTGACGTTTCCTTATCTAGCGAGTCTTCGTACGTATTATAAGTAATATCGAGACG
This sequence comes from Mythimna impura, assembly GCA_905147345.3. Taxonomy (NCBI): domain Eukaryota; kingdom Metazoa; phylum Arthropoda; class Insecta; order Lepidoptera; family Noctuidae; genus Mythimna; species Mythimna impura. The sequence continues at coordinate 27,129,283 of LR990351.1, read as the reverse complement.
ATTAAGTAATGGAGTATTTTCGGTTTAATACTTCGGCTTAGGACTTTTTAGCAATAGCATGGAATAAAACAAAATATTCTGTATTTGGCGAATAAAACGAACAGCCACATGACATGGCGAGTTATCTGTAAGATACATAACAGCTGTGAATTTGTCAGTAAGATATTTGTTAGATATGATGCTAAATTACAAAATAGTGGATGGGATATGGATGTTGGCGCCTATATCACATCACTAGCAAGCAGCCTACTTTTATAGGGAGTTATATTATTTTTAACCGACTTCAAAAAGGAGGAGGTTATATGTTCGGCTGAATGTATGTTTTTTATTTTTATTTTTTATGTATGTTCACCGATTTCTCAGTCAATTGTAGACCAATTTTAAAATATATTTTTTTGATTGAAAGGTTATGCTTCCGAGTTGGTCCCATAGAAATATTGTTATGATCTGATCACGAACTTTGAAGATATGGAACAGAACTCCTCATAGAATCACAGCAGAACCGTCGTAACAAGTTTATTTGCTTTGTTTATACGAGTTGTTGATGACTTTTTTTTTTTCTATTAATTTTTGACAAAAATGTTTACTTTGCTAAAGTATTACATTTTGTAAACAACATTTTTCTTTTATTATTGTGAACGTGAGGACTATGTTGATTGTTTTTTTTTTTTCCTTTTCAGTAATTTTAATGTATGTCTGGCAATTTGAGTATTTTCTGCGGCCTACCCAAATGTCCTTTCCTTGGTATTGTTCGTCAAGTCGTTGAGCTCCTTAGTAGTCCTGAGTTGAGCTTTACGAATACTGACAAATGCTTGCACTGACTGGACAGGTCCACTCAAATCTGTATGGTTCTTTCTTCAAAAGACCATTTCAGACAAATCTGCATGGTTCTCATGTGATTTGACCATTACATATTTACTGTATGGACTTTAAAAGAGACTTTGACCCCTGAGTTTGTTTCGGTGTTTCTTCTCAGGGTAGTCAGCTAGGAAACACCGGCCTCATCTAGTTTAAAAATGACGAAAAAAAAAAATTGACGTGTAAAAGTGTTTTTTTAAACCTATTTACAAAATAAATATCATTTATCATTTATCATTTATCATTTATCACTGCCTGAAAGAAGAGGATATAGATATGATATATCGAACTGATCTGATGATGAAGCCTAAAGTTAGGCACCGGAACTCTGTAATAAATTAATGTAATCTAACCGTGTTTGGGATTATTAGAATTGTCATGAGATGCACTCTGGCTATACATTTAAGTTTGGCTGAGGGGTACTTTTTAGTGGTGGTACTATAACTAAAAAGTGTAAAATAAAAAACTTTTTACAAAAAAAATTCAACCGACTTCAAAGTAAAAAAAAAACACTGAAAAGTGCAGAATAACTTTAATTTCGGAAGTCGGTGTTAAAAAACGAAGACATAAAACTATTATAGAAACACCGACTTCCGAAATTAAAGTTATTTTGCACTTTTCAGTGTTTTTTTTTTACTTTGAAGTCGGTTGAATTTTTTTTGTAAAAAGTTTTTTATTTAATATGTGGGTACATCTACCTACATTACTCTTTATATAAATCCACTAAAGAAAAAACGTTTTCGATATCGCTCCGTGCAAATTTATTGTAAAATTGAATTATTATTGAAATACAAGCTAAAACATACCCGAGGGCTTTCATTTATGTCCAATACGAGACATAAAAAGTGGCGACCGTGACAGGACGGTCTGTAAATCGAAAATCGTCAAGAAATACGAAGCCCGGTCAGCTTGACCATTTGAGCTACCTGGAGAAACAAGATTGGGCTACCTGGAGGTATAGCCATTGCAGCCAACACCTGGTGTGACAGTTTTGACATATTATATACGATACTAAAGTCGCTGTACAGCAGCCGGCCAATGCAGCTAAGTGACCTATATAACCTTTCTTTGTTCCTTCCGTAAACATCGATTTTTTACACCGATCCTTATTAATCCATACACCCCTCGGTTTTACATGTGCTTATTTCAATATTAGTGACAAAATAACTCAAAAATATACCCAGTCAATCTCTAAATTACGTATTTTTCAAAACTCATTTACTGCCACCTACATCAATATTTTGTTCTTTGACCTTCTGACCTTTTGTTGTTTTCATCTATATTGAAGAGAATCTGCTTGATATCTTTAGGTTTTATAGTTTAAAATACTTTGCTAGATTACTTGTCTACCCAATCATTAAATTGAAACCGTAAAATATAGTTGAGATCAAACATAATTGCAATATTTTCCGCAAGTCATTCACATTATTCGCCGAACATTCCAGGAATCGCAGCGTCCTACTACAATAGTGTTAAGGTCAAGCGTCCTCATCAGACTTTCCAGCGGGTTTACCACTGAGCGCCAGTACTTCGAGGCCACTTCACAGGTGACATCGATTGAGGGACGTAAGATAAACATTTTTATTAACGTTTAATTGTGTTCTTGCATAGTTTTACTGTGGAAATATTTACTTTAGTTCAGAGTTTCACTACCTGCCACATATTTAGTTAACTATTATTGTACTTATTTGTTGTTTCAAACGTTATAATGGGCAAAGATGATAGCTCCACAAAGGACGTGCAAGAATTACAAGAACTTTTTGTCAAACGTAGTTCGATAAAGGGCCAAATTACTAAGTTCAAGAATTATTTAACGAATTTGATGAGAAATGACTCGGTTACGCGCATTGAATTAGCCGAGTTAACACTTAAACTTAGTAAATTTGAGTCACTTTCCGCTAGATTCGATGACTTGCAGAATCAAATTGAGGTCCTAAATTCTAATAATTTGTCAAATGAACTAGATGAACGTGATGATATTGAACACTTATTTATATCAAACATTGCGAATGCTCAAAGTTTTATTCAAGGTCATCAACGTCACGATGAATCTGGCATACATAATTCTAGCCATATCTCATCTGCTCCTGACAATCATGAGGCAGGGTTTAAATTACCACAGATACAAATTGCTAAATTTAACGGTACATACTTCCGTTGGCTGGAATTTCGCGATACATTTAAGTCTGTTGTTCACAATAACGATCGCATTGCACCTATCAACAAGTTTCATTATCTTCTATCATATTTGGAAGGAGACGCAGCTAGAATAGTGAGTAACTTGGAGGTTTCCAATTCTAATTACAGTATTGCCTGGAAATTGCTATGCGACCGGTATGATAACAAGCGACAATTAATTAGTTTTCATTTAAATTCTTTGTTAAGTGTACATCAAATGAATCGTGAGTCAGACAAGTCCCTTCGTTTTTTGGTGGATCACGTGACCAAGAACATGAGAGCTTTGTCTAGTCTAGGTTTAGCTACTGATAATTGGGATGCCTTGCTTATACATATTATGTGTTCAAGGCTAGATAACCGCACACGTACCAAGTGGGAAGAGTGGCGTGGTACTTTGGATGAGGTGGTACCTAATTTAGAACAATTTCATAAATTTTTAATTGACCGAGCAGATGTCCTTGTATCTCTTAACCAGTCTTCATCAAATAATCATAATAATAAACCCTCAGCTTCCACATCATCTAAAGGTTCAAACAATAAAAATGAGCATCACCACAATCAATCTGTTACATGTCAATTATCTTGTCAGTCTGAGAATCAGAGTTCTTCTTCCTCTTCAGGTTGTGTTGTTTGTCAAGGTGAGCATAGGATTTACGATTGTCCTATGTTCAAGGCCAAGAGTGTGGAAGATCGTATAGCTGAAATTAATAAATTAAATCTTTGTGCAAACTGCCTAAGGTCTGGGCACACTACGCGTAAATGTTACCTTAGACCATGTCGCGAGTGCAAGAAGAAGCACAAAGTTCTTTTGCATATTCCGACTGTAAATGAAACCACTGCTGCGGCTACCACGTCATCATGTGGGACGATAGCTAATCATACTGCACCGTGTTCGAAACATATTTTATTATCCACTGCCATAGTTGAGGTGACTAACCCTACAACAAATAAAACTGAACAGGTTCGCGCTTTATTAGACTGTGGCAGTCAATTGTCATTTATGACACAATCACTTAGAGACAAATTATCATTATCAGCTTCTTCGTTATTTAAAAATATTGATATTGTCGGTATCGGCAATCAAGTTAATAATAAGGTAACTGAGAGTTGTGTGGCGAAACTTAAATCTTTAATGAAACCGTTTCAAGTCACAACAGCCTTTCTTATATTACCGGAGTTAACTACCAACGTTCCCAGATACACTTTAAACACTCAGCAACTACAGATACCTTCTGAAATATACCTTGCTGACCCTACCTTTAATAAATCCTCCGCTATTGACTTGCTCATCGGAGCAGACTTGTTCTGGGATATACTTGGCTGCGAGCAGCGTTCTTTAGGCCCTAATAATCCGTCACTTAGAAATTCTCAATTTGGTTGGCTTATCTCAGGTCCAATCAAAATAGATAATTCAAATAATAAAATTAACGTTCAATGTCATCATTCTTTGATTTCAGAGAATTTAGAGAATGACTTGAATGTAAAAATGTCAAAATTTTGGGAGCTCGAGGAAGTTCCATTAAAATCCCCACTAAGCCATGATGAAGAGTTATGTGAAAGACATTTCGTAAGTCACATGACAAGGTTAAATACGGGCAGATTTAATGTTAGATTACCACTTATAGATTCCCCTGATTGTCTCGGTGAATCTTACACATTAGCAAAGAAACGATTTTATAACTTAGAAAAACGGTTTCGTAAACATCCGCAACTTAAAATACAATATGTTGATTTTATTAGGAGAATATGAACAGTTAGGTCATCTTTCACAATCAAATATATTAAGACCTGATTTATCATATTTTTTGTGTCATCATGCAGTATTTAAAGAAAGCAGTGAATCCACTAAAATTCGTGTTGTCTTTGATGGTTCTTCTCCTACCTCATCTGGACTGTCCATCAATGATATACTCATGAAAGGTCAAAATATGCAGGACTGTCTCTTCTCCATTTTAGTACGAGCCAGACAACATAAGTACCTCCTGACTGGCGATCTAGAAAAAATGTATCGTCAGATACAAATAAATGAGGAGGACCGAAATCTTCAACTCATACTGTGGAGAGAAGATGAGTCCCAACCTATCAGAACGCTAAGGTTGAATACTGTTACTTACGGTATGGCAAGTTCCAGCTATTTAAGCACGCGCTGTTTGTGGCAGCTTGGCGAAGAACATCAAGATGAGACTATTAAAAACATTATTCAACACGATTTTTACGTGGATGACATGATAACCTCTAGCGACAGCAAGCAAGAATTAAAATACATTTTGCAAGAAGTTACTGCAGCACTCAAATTAGGTTGTTTTAATCTAAGAAAACTTAAAACTAATTTACCTAGTATATTTGATACGTCTTCGTTAGATATTAATGAAAAATTAACACTCGGCGAGTCCTCTAGCACGTTAGGTTTAGGTTGGGATCCGGTAACAGATACATTGCATTTTCCAATACAATTCCCACTCCCAATTGATAACAATCGCCCTACTAAACGGTCAATATTATCCAAGCTGTTTAAAATCTTTGACCCTTTGGGTTTACTCAGTCCTTGTGTGATACAAACAAAGGTCATAATACAACAGCTTTGGCTGGAGAAGTTAGGCTGGGATGATCCAATTCCCAAACATATTTCTAAGACTTGGACTAAATTTAATGATTCCTTATCAGCTCTTGAGGCCTTGAGGATTCCTAGACATGTGATTTGTGACGAACCAGTAACTATAGAACTACACGCCTTCTGTGATGCGTCACAGAGCGCGTATGGAGCTTGCATTTATGCACGTTCAATAAACTCTACTGGTGAAGTCACGGTAAAATTGTTATGTGCTAAGTCCAAGGTCGCGCCCATGAAACCTACCACAATCCCGCGCTTAGAACTCTGTGCCGCGCTATTGTGTGCTAGATTGTGTAAGACGGTCAGAGACTCCTTGCGCTGTAAGATACGTGGTGAAGTTTATTGGAGTGATTCCAGTATTGTACTGGGATGGCTTCATTCGAGTTTTAACAACCTTAAAACCTTTGTTGCCAATAGGGTTTCAGAAATTTCTGAACTGACAGATGTACACTCATGGCGTCACGTTCCAACATCAGTTAACCCAGCTGACCTCATCTCCAGGGGCGTCCATCCGAATCTTATCAAGGACAACAATCTTTGGTGGTCAGGCCCACAATATTTGCTGCAATCGGAAGACTCATGGCCTACTTTAAACAATAATAAATTAAACTTAAATGACTTACCTGAAACAAAACAAAATTGTACAATCATTGCTAATGTAGAAGTAATAACGGAACTATTAATTAATTTTGAAAACTACCAAAGTTACTCACATTTAAAACGAACATTTGCATACGTATTACGTTATATTGAAAACCTAAAACTTAGATCTTGTAAAGAACCGTTAGTCTATGGTACATTAAAAACAAGCGAGTTACATCAGTCATTTATTACCTTGTGTCGTTTAGCGCAGCAACAGACATTCCCACATGAATATGAAATGCTCGCCAAGGGCCGTTTATTAAACTCTAAATCTAAATATTTATCATTATCTCCTTTCTTTTGTCCCAACGACAAACTAATACGAGTAGGCGGTCGTATAGATTCCTCGAAATATACCTACGATAAAAAACACCCTGTCTTACTCAACGCATCTCATCATTTCACAAAAATAATATTTAAATACGAACATATTCGTAATTTGCATGCTGGGCCACAGTTGTTATTGGGCATAATAAGAGACTACATTTGGCCCGTTAATGGTAGACGACTCGCTCGACAAACTGTTCGGCATTGCATGAAGTGTCGGAGATTTCAAGCTAAACCATTAGAACCTATGATGGGTAACCTACCTTCACAAAGAATCATGGCAACGTTCCCATTTACTTCTGTAGGTATAGATTTCGCCGGTCCTTTTCTTATTTTAAATAGGAAGGGTCGCGGCTCTAAATTAGTGAAGGGTTATCTTTGTCTCTTCATTTGTTTGACGTACAAATGCTTACACCTTGAGGCCGTAAGCGATATGACCAAGGATGCATTTATCCTTACCTTTAGACGGTTTGTGTCACGACGAGGAAGGCCTTCGGAGGTATTCTGTGACAATGGTGGCAATTTTGTATCTGGTGCAAGGGAATTAAATCACTTTTTTAAACATAACGCGGATTCTCTGTTGGATTTTGCAAGCGAAGAAGGCATTAATTTTATTTTTTCTCCATCTTACGCCCCTCACTTCGGTGGAATTTGGGAAGCCGGTGTTAAATCCGCAAAATACCATATTAAACGCGTAATGGGAAATTCCCACCTAACATTTGAAGAATTAACTACCCTTTTTGCACATGTCGAATCGATTCTTAACAGTCGTCCGCTCTGTCCCCTATCCTCTTCTCCTGATGACCTACAATGCCTCACCCCTGGTCACTTTCTCATTGGTCGGGTCCTTACTGCTCTTCCATCACCTAACCTAGAAGACCGCAACTGTAACAGTTTACAACGCTACGAAAGAATACAGCAAATTCATCAACACTTTTGGCGTCGGTGGCAACGGGAATACATCGCAGACTTACAGCAACGTAGCAAATGGAGGACCGACAAATCAAGCCTGAACATCAGTGATTTAGTACTCTTGAAGGAAGACAACACGCCACCCCTATATTGGAGACTTGGACGCATACAGAGAGATTATTTCCTGGTGCAGATGGTGTCACGAGAGTTGCTGACGTGAAAACGCAACGTGGAGTTGTTCGTCGACCTCTAGTTCGTCTTTGCCCATTGCCTACTGCAGATGAATTAAAGGGTTGAAATCATGGAAGATTTCAACGGCGGGAGGATGTTGGCGCCTATATCACATCACTAGCAAGCAGCCTACTTTTATAGGGAGTTATATTATTTTTTAATATGTGAGTACATCTACCTACATTACTCTTTATATAAATCCACTAAAGAAAACGTTTTGTTTTCGATATCGCTCCGTGCAAATTTATTGTAAAATTGAATTATTATTGAAATACAAGCTAAAACATACCCGAGGGCTTTCATTTATGTCCAATACGAGACAATGGATATGGATGGTGAGCAGTGGTAGCCGAGTGGTAACGGCCCCAACTTACGAGTTGTAGGTCGCGGATTTAAACCCAGCCGGGCGCATTACTTTGTGTAATTTATTTCATCACCACTGCTCTCAAAACGATAAAGGAAAAAATCGTGAGGAAACTATGGTATATGTCCTAGAACCAAAAATTCGAAGACATGTGACATCCACCAACCCGCACTGGGCCCGCGTGGTGGATTACGGCCCATTCCCTCTCCTAGAGAGGAGGCCTGAGTCCCAGCAGTGGGAATATTATAAGGCTGACTATGCTATGCTATGCTATGCTATGGATGGGATATGGCATAGGTATACCAGTAGATAATACGTTGACATAGGAAGTGAGGGCAGACGGTCTCGTAACAAAGATTACTTTTGACGAATGTGAAACAATAGAGCATATATAAATAAATAAACTAGTACTTTGGCTGCGACTTCTTCGTTCTTGAGAATGTTTTCGTAAATACTTCACCCCTTATAAGTATCATATTTTGAAGGTAGTTTTGAAAAACTAATAATGACAGTCTTAATTATTCATTTTGTTTGGAAATTGTAACAAGTTTCAAGTCAATTAACCCAAGATAAAAGATTCCTCCAAACAATCTTTAAATCCTCCTAAATGGTTCTATTGGAGGTTGTTCTGAAAACAAATAATGAAAAGCTTTAATTTCCCCCTGTTCACCCCTTAAACCTAGAATTAAAAAAACCCTCCTTATATAGTGCTTGCCTACGTCATAAAAGGAAGCCTTGTGCAAAATTTCACGTTCCTAGTCCCAGTAGTTTCGGCTGTGCGTTGATATGTCAGTCGGTCAGTTTCTCTTTTTATATATATAAATATATAGATAAAATTGAAGTGTCTGTTTGTAATATCAAAATAATATTTTGATACTAAATGCATAATAGAAGTATATTCGATACATATAACAAAAATGCAATTTTAAACATGTTTGTCTGTTTATCTGTTCGTTCCGATTTTTACGGAACTTTCACTGGTAGATAAACATCCATGTTTTATTTTTCACTTTTCAACTTGGCAGGAATGTCAGAACTTCGTGAAATGGAACCTGGAGTGGGTGTGGTCGGACAGCGACCTCAGCGAGCTGGAGGGAGAGACGCTGGTGCAGCTTTTGCAGCAGAGCGACCTCGTGCTGCACAATGAGATGAGTGTGTATAGGTACGTTATAACTGTAAGCGGTATATGAGGGTCAAAGAAGAGGTGTGACTGGCGCAGGAGCATTTAATTAAACTCATCGTAGCTTACATATAGAAAGAATAAACATGCTCTAAACTTATAAATAGTGAAATAAGCAATTGATAAGCAATTTTTGGCCTATGAATATTTCAGCAATTCCACATAGTTACAAGTATACAGAGCAGAATGGACGGTCAGCTCTAAATGTTTTAAATCTTTTAACCTATGAAATAAGCAATTCTCTCATCGTGGTAAGCAAATAGAAGGAATTGGTAAGTAATTTTTAGGTATTATTTCCAAGCTAAATACGACTGTTGACCGGCCATTCTGACGTGCACGTAGAAAATGCCGAAAACGCCTTTGTGTTTTTGTTAGTTTATAAAGTTTTTATAAATAAATAAATTTCCTCTCAGGTTCGTAGTACGGTGGCTGAACAAGCAACGCGAGCGTCTGACCGCGAGTGACCTCACGGAAGCTGAGTTCAAGGTGCATTGGGAGTCTCTGGTAGCAGCTGTCTTCTCGCATGTCAGGTCTATATTATTATTTCTTCCCCTCTAATATAACACAAGTTACTGCACAAGACTGACAAGAAACTCTTAAAGATGATGAGAGATAATTTGTATAAACTCCTACCGGAAATTTATGTGACACGCGAGTTTTTGAACCATAGAGCTCTAAAAACCCGAAGGCCCATAAGTTCACGGCGATAAAGATGATTATCGCTTGACACAGTTTTTGAATTAAACTGGGTGTGTACCGTTTGACTCTTGATGTTTAACTTTTAACTGAACTTCATGATTATTTGAGTGGATTGTATGAACAATAATAACCTGAGCGATTTCATTCTTCCGTCGCGCAGTTATACCACAATTCAGAGAAACATTGAAAAGACAACGAATTATTGACATATTTTTTTATTATTTTTTATTATTTTGATCTTGGTTCTCCTGCGGATATCTTCATTCCTGATGCGATCACGCAAGGAAACTCCGAGCATAGTCCTTTCCATTGCCCTTTGGGTGACTTTAAGCCTTCTGATGGGGCCCAGTGCCAGATTATAATTTTATACAGACTAAAATAAAACTTACGAGAGTAGGGTTCTTTGATTATGTCAGCTATACTTACAGACAGTGTTTTTTTTTTTTTACAGATTCCCGATGATGTGTCCGAACCAGCTGGCCAAGCTCCTGCTGTGTCCACTCACACAGGAGCACAAGGACTTCTTCATGGAACGAATGGCTATTGCCATGAGCTATCAGTCAGGTAACAGGTTATGATCTATTCTGGTTCAGACTGAGCTAATACTTATCAATTTTACCAAAATTGTGGGTGCTATAATATAAATTCTGGATGCTATAATATAAATTCTAGGTGCTATAATATAAATTTTGGGTGCTATAATATAAATCTGGGTGCTATAATATAAATTCTGTGTTCTTTAATATAAATTCTGGGTGCCATTATATAAATCTAGGTGCTATAATATAAATTCTTGGTGCTATAATATAAATTCTGGGTGCTATAAATTCTGGGTACTATAATATAAAATCTGGGTTCCATAGTATAAATTCTGGGTGCTATAATATAAGTTCTGGGTGCTATAATATAAATTCTGGGTGCTATAATATAAATTTTGGGTAGCATAGCATAGCATAGTCGGCCTTATAATGTTCCCACTGATGGGACTCAGGCCTCCTCTCTAGGAGAGGGAATGGGCTGTAATCCACCACGCGGGCCCAGTGCGGGTTGGTGGATGTCACATGTCTTCGAATTTTTGGTTCTAGGACATGCCGGTTTCCTCACGATGTTTTCCTTCACCGTTTTGAGAGCAGTGGTATCGGCTCCGACTTACGAGTAGTAGGTCGCGGGTTCAAACCCAGTCAGGCGCATTACTTTGTTTAAATTTTGGGTGCTATCATATAAATCTGGGCGCTAAAATATAAATTTTGGGTTCTTTAATGTAATTTCTGGGTGCTATAATATAAATTCTGGGTTCTTTAATATAAATTCTGGATTCTTTAATATAAATTCTGGGTGCCATAATATAAAGTTACTGTAATCGCTGCTCAACGAGGTTGTTCGAAAGAGTTACTGTGGCCCTAGAACGCAAAGGGTAACAGAAATGAACACTGATGGATTTCAGTTAGTAAAAGTCTGATACTAGAAATTGCCCTGTGCGATAAGACCGCCCATTGTACACTTATTTTTAATTATGTTTGTCCTGTATTTTTGTTTATGTGGTGTACAATAAAGAATATAATAAACAAATAAATACTTTCTTTCGCTACACCAAAAGCTTTTAAACATTGTAATTCCTTAAATAAATACGTATTCGCAAATCATATTTTAATGAACATGGAATCGGACCCGCAAAATGCAAAAAAAAAACTTAGAAAGAAAAATGGAATTTCGCGATCTACCCTGGCGCTTTCACCTTGGAGCCCTTGAAAATAATATTTATTTTACTAATAAACTTAAAAGAGAAAAGTAGATACAATATTAACGTTATTTTTTGAGCAGACAAGCGATTTTCAATAGAAAAAAAGAACAAATCAAATTAAAAACATTTATTTCAAATATATGATTTACAGCCACTTTTAAATTGTCAAGAAGGAAGAAAAATTATGCTAATTGCACATTCCGAAGCGTAGATCTCTATGCAATAGAATGTATAAGAAACTCGATGAACCTCCCAAATCTTCTGTAAATAAAAATCAAACGAGCCTTAACTCGATTGGGTTGTGTCCTTTTATTGCGGAGTATCTATGGCCATGGTGGCCAGCTCCATCATCAGAGCCTGGTAAATATCTACATATTACTACGTAATACTACTACTACAAGTACTTGATCCTACGATCAAAGTACTCGTCACCATGAATCAAACAAGCACAAACTCGATGGGGTTGTGTCGTTTTATTGCGGAGATCCTATGGCCATCTTCCAGCTCCAACATCAGACCGTGGTTACCATAAAGGATCAAAGTGCTCGTCAAAAAAGAATTTTTAATAACAAAATGCCTTCTCCCCAGGTCAATACGAACGCGTATCCGAAGTCCAACAAACAGAAGCAGGTCGCATGCTATTCACTCCGCGCCTCTACACAGAGGACACGTGGGGCTCAGTCCTCGCCGTGGACAACTTCCACTCCTTACCCTGCTACCACACGAGGACATTCATCTTCTCCACCAGACCCTCGATAGCTGACGTGGCTCCTCAGGACAAACTGACAGAATGGACTGTTGATTTGTACCCGAAGGGGGTCTGGTTCCGGAAGAGTTTGCTGATCGTGTGGGCTGGCACTTATGATGTGAGTATCAATGTTTGATGTAGAAGCTTTCAGCTTTTAATGTCAGTAACATTTGTTAGTTCTTCCAGCTCTTTTATGACAGCTTCGGGGCCGAGTGTGGTCATGTTTCCGATAGATGGCTCAATATTTTTAATTTATTTTGTTTATAGTGTATGGGAACATTATTTAATCAAGGAAATGGTATTTGCTAAAATCGGACATTCCACTTTATTGAACTTAGTCAAATTATTGCTTCAAAATACACTTAATTGTGACTGTTCATGTCTCTGAATATAGTGCTTTTTTGGTGATTTACGTAAAAACGCGTAATTACGTAATAAGAAGAAAAAAGAAAGAAAGAAAGAAAAATATTTTATTTGGCACACATACACAGATACACACAATGTAGAAACAACTAACTAACATTGTGTGTCTTGCGCCTGCACCAATAGGTCCAGTTCAGCAAAAATGCCAGACAACTTCTTGGTAGTTGCCTGACGCTGGTTTTCAACTGAACCTTATTGAGAGTGTACGGTAGAAAAGTTAGAATATTTATTTAGTTGTTAGTGTTAGGTTATTTACCTTACACTCATATATACATGTTTAATAAGTGGTAAATAACAAATAAATAAATAGATGGTTGTTCAGTGTACAAAATACATAAAACTTTAAGAAATAAAAAATAACGTAAATTTAATCGTACATCATTCCATGCGCACAAGAAAAACCGGTTGTATTATAATACCCCGGTTGGTTAATAATAATACCTCGGGGCGCCCCGAGGGGTTAAGTAAAGGCACAGTATAGATTAGATATGGAACAGTATGGAAACTACCTACAAATATTTGAAACGGCACACTCACACAAACATACGCATCGACTAGACTCCTAAGCGTTTCTCGCGGTCCTGTCAGTAGCGAATGCCGCTTAGGAGTCTCGTCGATGCGTATGTTTGTGTGAGTGAGCCGTTTCGAACATTTGTAGGTAGTTTCCGTACTGTTTCATATCTTATCTATACTGTGGTAAAGGGCAATTGAAAACGTTGAGTTTAACGCCATCTAGCGACGACATGGTACCGCGCATGCTCGTAGCTTTCATTTTAAGGCGCCACCTCCACGAGTGAAAGAATAGAATAGAATAAACTTTATTGTACACCAAAATGGTAACAATTTTACAGAAAATTATAGCTATGGGTACAATGGCGGACAGCGATATCTACCAGACTACCTTAGGATGGACTATAAGAATTTAAACTAAAAAAGGGGGTGAATAGAAACTCAGGGGCGAATAGAATCAAAACTTCAAAGGGTATTTTCACGATATTTGAATATTTTTTTGCAGCTTTTAACTGTATCAATTTATTAATTAATTGTTATTCTAAAAAGTCGATGCTTTATTAGAAGCCGATAATATCGTATCAAAGTGAAAAAGCAAACCAAGTTTAAAATAATTATACAAAACATAGATAAAATAAAAATACTTGCGGTATTTATTGCTTTTCTCCACATAGTCTGGTTAATAGATTTTTTAAACAAGGAAGCGACAGGATGATAATATCGCCGCAAAAAATTAGCTCGTGGAGGTGCCGCTTAAGGGTGATCTACTTTAAAACCCACACACGTTGTTCGTAACGTTCGCTTTCTGCTTTATTTGTCTGCACGATGCGATGTAACAATTCGCATGCTTAATAAAAAAGAGACGTAACTCAAAAAAGAGTGTATTTGAAAATTCAACCTTATTTTTGAAACTTTTGTTTTCAGATTCAAATAGGCTCTTTTTGAGTTAGATCTCTTTATGATCAAAGATGCGAATTAGTGACCGACCGAAACACGATTTGCAGCCGAAACCGATACCGTGGCCGAATGTTCGGCTCCTCTTCCAGTTTCGGCCGTAACCGAAACTGACGTATTGACAAAAAAACTGACAGGAAATAAAAGTAGGATTTCGATACAGTTATTCCTAATTATCTATATATATAAAAGGAGAAACTGACTGACTGACATATCAATCTCCTTTTAAAATAACATGTCCGAGTCGGGTACTTACCCCAAGTCCCTTAATAATTGTAAAAAGTCCTAAATTAATTATATGGCCACACGTGGATCGAAATATCATCAAACATTGACGTTTAAACGATCTGGCCAGTTTTAGTTGGCCATATCATGAAATGCAACCATATCAAGATATGGCCGGTCACATCATGAACTGATCAATACTAAAATCTGACCACGACATAAACATAAAACCTACATCTCTTCATTCTCTATTATTAAATTTTTATGTAAAAATCTTTACTGTGTAATCCAAACTTGGTTTTGTTACACAAAAATTAATTTCGCAACCTGCACGCTTTTGCCTTTTAATTGGTAATCTCGATTTTTAAAAATACATAGGGAATTTAAAAAAAATCTATTATTTATTCAGCCATCACAAAATAATATTATTTGCGTAGCTGACAGAAATATTTGTTCGAGATCCCACTATGAATAGCACTGCCGCTAAGATAACTGGAGTCAAGTAAAATGTGTGAATTAATCGGTTATTCCGTTTTCTTGCCCTAGCCCTTTTTCCCCCGAACGCGTCGAGGCTCAGGGAGGGTACGTACGGTCATCACAAGTAATGGTTGAGCCACCATCCCACACATATTATTTTCTTGACCGACATTACTGATTTCACTGTCAAAGTTAATCAGATTATATGCTCTTATTATTTTTCTCCTTTATTGTTTACGATTTTTTATTTGTTGCGCATTTTTGTTGTTGTAATTATTTCGTATATTTAGAAGGAGGGTTGGCTTAACTATTGTTTGGTTGGATTGTATGTATGTATGTCCGATTTTTATTTGTAGGTCCAATTAAAAAAATAATGCATTATATTTCTACCTTGGATTTAGGAGCAATACGAGTTACGATGTAAGAAATGAAATATCTAATAAATATTTAGGCCATAAATTCCGTAAAAATCCTTATTCGTGGTTAAATGGTACTTGTTAAAAAACAAATAAAAAGTAAAAAAAAAACTGCCAGTTCCAATTTTTTTTTTAATAAAAATATAATCATTAAATAAAGTATGGAAGTGTAATAGAACGATGGAGTAAAAGAGTCAACAGACTTTCATCATTTTGTCGATCTTGAATACAGAAGAACCCTAAATATATTAAGAACGTAAATGCTTGGTGTCTAGACCAGTCATTTAAACATTTTAGGTTGCAAATTTGCACTGCACTGCATTTTTAGGATGTTACAGGACTTTGCAGCTTCGCAGACCTTACCATGACGTGTTAAATAAGTAAGGAGTGCGAGCGAGAAGGAGGGATGGAGCTATACACCCTATATAGCTCCATCCCTTTAACAGTTCAGTCTAGGTCCTAAAATGTATCGCGTTAAGAGCTCGTGGTAGGACCTCTGTGCTATCTGCGTGGTAAATTTAACCTCTCAGGCACCAGTGTACCGAAAACGGTACAACTAGTACCAGCTAAATTAACCTCTCAGGCACCAGTGTTCCGAAAACGGTACACCTCGTACCAGCTAAATTAACCTCTCAGGCACCAGTGTACCGAAAACGGTACACCTCGTACCAGCTAACTTAACCTCTCAGGCACCAGTGTTCCGGAAACGGTACACCTCGTACCAGCTAACTTAACCTCTCAGGCACCAGTGTTGCGAAAACGGTACACCTCGTACCAGCTAAATTAACCTCTCAGGCACCAGTGTACCGAAAACGGTACACCTCGTACCAGCTAACTTAACCTCTCAGGCACCAGTGTTCCGGAAACGGTACACCTCGTACCAGCTAATTTAACCTCTCAGGCACCAGTGTACCGAAAACGGTACAACTAGTACCAGCTAAATTAACCTCTCAGGCACCAGTGTTCCGAAAACGGTACACCTCGTACCAGCTAAATTAACCTCTCAGGCACCAGTGTACCGAAAACGGTACACCTCGTACCAGCTAATTTAACCTCTCAGGCACCAGTGTTGCGAAAACGGTACACCTCGTACCAGCTAAAATACTGTGGGTTTCAGTCAGTAAAAGTTTGACATTAAAGCGGGGGAAGTTTTTTGATGATTTTCTACGTAAAAACAAAAGCTAGCATAGGTCTATAGAGACTCCAAACTTGGTTTTACACTGTTGGTATCTATCCTAACAACATTCCAAAAATCAGTACAGTGCAGTTACTTGCGACCTAACGTGTTTTAAACTGTTGGTATCTATCATAACAACATTCCAATAATCAGTATAGTGCAGTTACTTGCGGCCTATCGTGTTTTATCGTGTGCGTACGCGCAGCGGAATGTTGTTGAATTTAAAGATTTTAATTATGCAGATATTTAGTGTATGACGTCGTATAATTGTGTATGGTAAAAAAAAATTTGTGCACGCAACCATTGTGGAGAAATTCACCAAAAACTGATTCCGCTGGGCGAACGTTGTCCTGGCGGAACTTTTTTTAATCCATAGACTTTAGAAGAAAAGAGATGTGTCCAAAAATTAGTGTGTATTTGTGTGTAATTGTGTATGTATGAATAAAACTAGTGCATGCATAAACTTCGGAGAAATTCAAGTTTCCGCTACGCGAACGTTTGGCCATTAGCTAGTTTTCATATAAAGCGCTTACATAGAGAGCTGTAGATTTTTACATACGTTGTTTTGAATTTGTTTATATTTGTTTAAAAAACAGATTTAGAAAAAATCGTAGGGCTTAAAAGATAAAAATATAAACGTAAAATACGTTTATTAGGTCTTAGTTCTTAA
The DNA here is from genome assembly GCA_905147345.3 of Mythimna impura. NCBI lineage: Eukaryota > Metazoa > Arthropoda > Insecta > Lepidoptera > Noctuidae > Mythimna > Mythimna impura. The sequence goes on along the minus strand of LR990351.1, from coordinate 27,111,940 downwards.
AGTATGCACTTTGGGGTCTAGATTTTCACGTTTATACAAACCTTGTAAGTGTCTGCAACATGTTGCCAAGTATCAATGATGTTCCGTTAGTAACTAAAGAGTTATAGGACAAATTTACCATGAACAGATCACTGTTTACAAAGCAGTCAAATATCACGACGTTCTGCAGGAATTGCATGGTAATATGTATGTCAATAATTAGTGTATTCATTCAACTATTCTTATGCAAAATTTCATGTCATTAAATTCAGTAATTAAAGAAAAACAATTATAATACTGACGAAGCATCGAAAACCTACATAACCCGACCAAGTTCGGATGGCTACAAAAAAGCGGCCGTGCAATATATTTAGGTAACATCCCAAAATTTACAGTATAATACCGGAATTGAATTGGTATAGGTGATAACACAATTGTTGTTTCAATATAATTTATAGGTCATTTATTTTTGTACACCTACTTTTTTAAATGTATTTGACTATGACAGAAAGTAGGTACTATTTACGTAGGTACTTTATTTAAGTATGCGCTTGAGACTTGAGATATAATCTAAATACACACATATATTATTTAAGACAAATAAAATTCATACAGCTAATTTCTATTGAAGATTTCACGGATCAGGATTCTAACTATAAAAATACCTAGAAAATACCTTTTTTATATCTACCAATGTTTTAGTTTATAAGCACTTTTTAAATGTTGATCAAATCTAAACAACTGAATAGGTTAGTTATGTGATGTGATTTTAATTTTTATTGAAGCTCGAAATATTATACTTACCCTAAGTTTCGTCATCCACGCGAACGAAGTCGCGGGCAAAAGCTAGTTCATAATCTATTTTAGTTAAAACACATTTAAGTCTATTGCTGTCATTGCAAGCGTTTGTTAACGTTATTATAATTACTTAATTAAGTATTATATGTAATTAAAAATATTTTTGTACGCGGATATTTAAATAGAGAAGTACTTGTTAATTGAAGATTTGTTTTTATCGTAGATAGTGGCGTTATTATTAAAAAAATATTTTTCATTCAAGAAATGCAATTGTTTTATTTTTTCCTAACGCTTGTGTACGCAACTGTACCATATTAATAAATACTATATTGGAAGGTTAAGAACGTTTCTTAGATATATGGCACGGCCGCTTTTTGGTAGCCATCCGAACTTGGTCGGGTTATGTAGGTTTTCGATGCTTCGTCAGTATTATAATTGTTTTTCTTTAATTACTGAATTTAATGACATGAAATTTTGCATAAGAATAGTTGAATGAATACACTAATTATTGACATACATATTACCATGCAATTCCTTCAGAACGTCGTGATATTTGACTGCTTTGTAAACAGTGATCTGTTCATGGTAAATTTGTCCTATAACTCTTTAGTTACTAACGGAACATATTGATACTTGGCAACATGTTGCAGACACTTACAAGGTTTGTATAAACGTGAAAATCTAGACCCTAAAGTGCATACTTTAAGAACTAAGACCTAATAAGCGTATTTTACGTTTATATTTTTATCTTTTAAGCCCTACGATTTTTTCTAAATCTGTTTTTTAAACAAATATAAACAAATTCAAAACAACGTATGTAAAAATCTACAGTTCTCTATGTAAGCGCTTTATATGAAAACTAGCTAATGGCCAAACGTTCGCGTAGCGGAAACTTGAATTTCTCCGAAGTTTATGCATGCACTAGTTTTATTCATACATACACAATTACACACAAATACACACAAATTTTTGGACACATCTCTTTTCTTCTAAAGTCTATGGATTAAAAAAAGTTCCGCCAGGACAACGTTCGCCCAGCGGAATCAGTTTTTGGTGAATTTCTCCACAATGGTTGCGTGCACAATTTTTTTTTTACCATACACAATTATACGACGTCATACACTAAATATCTGCATAATTAAAATCTTTAAATTCAACAACATTCCGCTGCGCGTACGCACACGTTTTATCCGTTGACTGACTTACAGTTATTTACTAAAATTACCTTAAACAAATATGGACAGTTTCATTACAAAACGAGTTTCGGTAGACCAAGCCTAAACCATCAAACCAATTATGTTACCTTTTGAACGATATAAAGTACTTAACTCTTTCCATTTGCGTTGGATTGGTCCAACGAGCGTTTTCGTCTCCTCGCCGGGGTCGTGTGTTTGCGACTGGGTACTCCATCTCGTTTAGCTCTTCAATCCCCATAAGGTGACAGAAGAGCTGACGAGGTGGAGTGTTTGGTTGTATACATATACTATATAGTTAAAAGGTTAATATAGAATTATGTAATTAGTTAGATTTTTGTAAAGAACTTGATGTTATAAATAATCGAATAAAAATGGGTTTGATGTTTCAAACCAGTGCCTAAAAAAGTTCTCTTTATTTTGAAACACTAAAACTGATCGACAAAATGAGTTGAGTCTGTAGGCGCAACATAACATCTTCTACAAGGTTCTTACCTTCTAGGTGCCCGAGGTGGTGCTCCGGACAGTCCGCATCTCCATCACGTGTCAGAACTGCCCCGAGTACTCCGTCAACGCGTACGGGGAGACGGAACAGCTGGAGCCTGATGTCAGGGTCAAGGTAAGAAGTCTTTACAAGTTGTCTAAGGTCTTCTGTCCGCGGACGCATAGCTTCGTAGACGCGTATTCGTCATTATACGTTTGGTGTACGCCTGCGTGAAGCTTGCATACAAAACTATGAAACTGTCGAAGGAGCTGTAACGACACGACAGCACGTCATGGCCTCTTCATCGACGATAGAGTTTAAGCTACGCGTCTGTGGCTTTAAGGTCGCTAAACCGGGCTATACGGGAGTGTTCTAAAGAGTAACCGCTGAACGTAAAGGGCAATTGAAGGAACAAGGGTCAGTAGTCAGTAAAAGTCTCAGACTAACAAAAAAAGAAGACGGCGCGCCACGAACTTCAAAAGTGAAGCCACCTTTTCATCTATGTGTAAACATACCGTTTTATCTATGAGTTGACCAAAATAGCACACAGCACCGAGATTGCCGACATAAACTGAAGAATTGCCAAACTTAAGTGGCAGTGGGCAGGGCACATTGCTCGTAGAATAGATGGTTGATGAGGACGAAAGGTTCTAGAGTGGCGACCGCGCACTGGAAGACGTAGCGTTGGTAGGCATCTCACAAGGTGGAGCGATGTTCTGGTGAGGGTCGCGGGAGTCAGATGGATGTGAGACGCACGGAACCGTTCGTTGTGGCGACACTTCGGGGAGGCATATGTCCAACAGTGGACGGTTTTCGGCTGAAATGATAATGATAAATTGAGAACACTTTACTTGGTGTCTCCATACTAGATTGTCAAAAATAAAATGCTCTTGTTATATTATTATCATTTAGCCCCATCCGCCCCATTTGAATTTTGGTGTACCTACAATATACTTTATTGTATTCCAAAATTCAGTTATCTAATAAAAGAGAAACTGACTGACTGACATGTCAACACACAGCTGAAACTACTGGGACTAGGAGTGTGAAATTTTGCACAAGGTTTCCTTTTATGACGTAGGCGAGCACTAAGAGAGGATTTTATAAAATTCGCTCCCTAAAGGGATGAAACGGGGGTCCAAAGTTTGTATTGAGAAACATACTTTCACGAGAGCGATGCCGCTGGTGCTGAGATAGTGTTCTCATATAAAAATCTCAAATGCATACTAGTGAGCAATTCTAAGCGGCTACTGCGTCAAACAGGCTCTAAAGCACAGCATTTTAGGTTCCAGTGCTTCTTTCTTCCAGTTCTGAAGAAATCAGTCTAGTTCGTCCCACCATGTCCTTCGTGGTCTGCCACCACCCCGTCTCACTGTCTCAGGGCACCAATTTTGTGATATTTTAGTCCACAGATTCTCTGCGTGCGGCAGACATGTCCTGCCCTGACCTATTCAGGCCTGTGCACACCACGTTTTTTTAAACGCGCCGTTGACGTTTTAGAAACGTGCGTCGACGGCGCACTTTTATCCTATTAAAGGTCTACAGGCTGCGTCTGACTCGCGTGCGTATCGCGTTTGTATCGCTAAAAACGCGCATCAACGGCGCGTTTAAAAAACGTGGTGTACACGGGCCCTTAATTGGGCAGCCTTTTGAACCACATCAGCTGTTGGTTATAATCTGATTTTAATAAATGACGTTTAATTTCAGATCGGTATCTTAGTGTGGGGTGTGCAGAAGGGAGTCGAGCACGTGTCCTCAGTCGTGGAGCGAGTGCATCGTTTCTCACCCCATAACAGGTAAGTTCTACAAGATTCAAAGAGAGATATCTAAGATTTGTGTATTAGCCTATTGTTGTTTGTGTTTTATCAGTCTTTAGCGATTCATAGGTCAATCGATTTGTCTTAATCGTGTGATTGTCACTAAAGACAATAATCAATCAAAACACTTTTTACAAAAAAACTTGCGATTACGTCTGGCATTTGTACAACTAGCCCATTTTTCTTGCTGCCTACCCCATTCTCGTTTAGCCCGTTATCCGAGGAGAACTTCGACAGGCATTTGCTTCTGTTTTTTAGACCCATGACAATATTTTTCACCAGGGTACTGAACATAGATGGAGCCCTAGACTTCGACGAGCTGAACACTCCGCTGTACTCTCCGGCGCCCGGCAGCAGCGCGTACACGCGCGACGTGTCGCCGCAGCCGCAGCCGGCCAGCAACAAGTATACGCCATGCAATAGGTACTACAACACGCCAATACTCTGTCAGATTATCATCATTTTCCTGCCCTTGTCCCGTTTTATTTGGGGTCGGCGCAACACCCTAACTCCCTTTTCTTCCATATCACTTCTCACACAATTCATCCATCTTTTCTTTGGTCTCCCTCTCCTTCCATCCACATGTATACTCATAACTGTTTTAGTAGCATGCGTTTCATCCCTCCTCTTCACATGGCCATATCAAGACAAATGATTCCCTTTTAACTTTTCAGTCACTGCACTTCATCCATCTTGACATTCTCACCTCCGATTTCGATTTCGGTTCCGATAAAGGAGGACGGTTAATAATTGTCATTTTTCGATATTTTAGTTATTATTTCTGAAACAAGCACTCCATGAAACATATTCATTTTGAGTCTCAATGATACTACTCTTAATAAACTTTTATGTGAATACGAATTTATTTTGGTTCACTGTGCGCGTCTATCCTATACTGACGTTCACGTTCACGATTGCTGTGCACGCGGAGGTACAAACAAGTTTATACTTGCCGTGCGGGGAACCTCCCTTCCTCATGCTTCTATGGATTACTCTTCATTAACCAACTCCAAAAAGGAGGAGGTTCTATGTTCGGCTGAATGTATTTTTATTGTTTTTTACTTGTTATTTTTGATTCTTATTTAATTTGGCATGTTACGAGTGCGCCCTTCATTAATACCTAACTGAGTTTTTAATTAGTTTTAGTAGTGTTTAAATTGACACTTCCGCCTCCGATTCCAATAAACTAAATTTAAAAACTCCGCTTCCGAATTCGGTTCGGAAGTGTTTAAACCACTTCCGTTACATCCAAAGTATGGAGTGTCATGTCATCTGGCTCTTACATTTTATGACCACGATTGCCGCGAACATTGACGGCAGTCAAACGTACAAGTAGGGCAATACATTTAACAACAACTCTGGAATGTGCTTTCCCTTGACATAAAAAAAAGCCGAAAGTAAATTTTCCTTCAAGCGTAAAATTCGGAACTACTACTTGAAGTCCTCTCAACCTTAGTTTGGTCTTCGTCATAATTGTTATTTTTAAGTTCTCCTAATTATAATGTATGTATTTATTAGTTTATAATATTAGCATATATAAGTATTTTATTATTGTAACTTAATTTAATGATATTACATTCCACTTGATATTTATCTGTTATTTATTTATTGTGCACACCTACCACAGTGTTTTCTCTTTTAACCCAAAGGTTGACTGGTAGAAAATGCCTTGTTGCATTAAGTCCGCCTATGTACCACTACTGTACATGAAGTTTAAATAAATAAATACATTCTTAAAAACATTTTATGTTAAATGTCAAAGTTTTCTACGTTAATTAATATTACGTTGCTTCATTAAAATTGTCGTAAGCTTTTCTTAACCAGATGTTTAGTTCTATTCCCAGCAAATGCTGTTCCAAGTGCTCGGAGACGTGCGATGTCCCTGAGCCGAGACACTTGCTAGGACCCAACAAGGACCAACTCAGGGTGAGTTCATATACATTATTGTGTTGTGTTATATATCTATTACTAACACTGACTGGACAGGTCCACTCAAATCTGTATGGTTCTATCTTCAAAATACCATCTCAGACAAATCTGCATGGTTCTCATGTGATTTGACCATTACATATTTATTATATGGACTTTAAAAGAGACTTTGACCCCTGAGTTTGTTTCGGTGTTTCTTCTTAGGGTAGTCAGCTAGGAAACACCGGCCTCATCTAGTTTAAAATGATGAAAAAAAAATTGATGTGTAAAAGTGTTTTTTTAAACCTATTTGCAAAATAAATATCATTTATCAATAATATATAAGGTGACTGGTAATTAGTGTACGATACTTAAACACGTGATTGTGCTCATGATAACCAACAACTTTTACTAAACAACAAACAAACCTGAACAAACCTGAAATCGCGAAAAAAAATCAGCTGTTCAGTACATTAGGCAAACGTAAATGTACTAAACAGCTGATTTTTTTTCGCGATTTCAGGTTTGTTCCCATAGTAAAAGTTATTGGTTATCATGAGCAAAATCACGTGTTTAAGTATCGTACACTAATTACCAGTCACCCTATATAAGTCAATCTTCGTTAGTCTCGCTAAAACTCAAAAACTTTGTTTTTAGTTTTTGCTCGTTTTAATATAGGGATGATTTAAAAGAAAAAAGAAATTGTTAAAAAAATTGCTTGGAAGGTGGAAAGTACTAATTACACAGAGGCGGAGTCGTGGGCGGCAGCTTGTACTAAATAAACTAGAAATGCTGCTATGAAAACTCGGTAGACTCCCGAACAATTTGGCAATTTGGTCAGATGTTCATTGCCAAAGGCTTGATTAAAAGTGGCCCATCAAATGTTTCCACTTTGTTCTTTTAGTGCTTTTTTTATTTCTGTGGTTATTTAAATAAAATTACATTTAAAAATAAGCCTTTGTGGATGAAAGGAACAATTTCAAAATTTTTGTCATTTTACACATTAACCTTTTGACCACCACAGTCATAAATACATGACAAAGCAAGATGTGTCCAGTACGCTACGGTCACAGCTACATGACAAGCTTAAAGGCTAATTAAATCTTATTAGAAAGTATTGTTTTTCTTATTTGTGTTGTTAAAAGATGAAATCGTTGAGTTGCCTGTTGGCGCTGAGAGTACGATATTACTTTTTGGACGTGTCGATCAAAAGGTTATGAAATTGGGTACTTATCTCATTTTTTTTATTGTTTGTAACAAAAAAGTAACTTTATCCGAAATCACAAAAAAAAATCAGACAAAACAGTCCATAAAATTGTTAGTAACAAGAAATTAGCTTATTATAACTAATAAAAAAGAAAAAAAAAATCAAATTCCTTCAGTATTAATCAAGTTAGAAACCTTTCAAATCTGGTGGAAGGGGAAACTGTCAAATAACAGTATAAAGATGCACATACTATAATGTGACGTCACTGACGTGCTCAAAAGAGATAGCGAAATATTCCCACCACGCGCCCACACCTCAAACGCTGTTTCATTTAATAACCAATTTTGCTGTTGTTTTCAGAAAAAGATTTCTTTTTAGTGTTTAGTATAAAATATTTTACTAAAACAATCACAGACAAATACCTAATAAGTTTCCCTCTCAATAAAATACACTAAATTTCAAAGATATTATTTCCTTTCTTAGATACAAGTAGTGATCGTCCCACTGACGGATTATTGCCACGTGGGTGCGGGTGACAACGCGCAGGGATGACGGAGATCTGTCGCGCGGCTCCCTCACGCGCAGCGTCACGTGGCGCCGTGAGAGAGACGCCTACCATTATTCTTGCATACGCTGCGTTCTGCACGCCCGAGCCTGGAGCTCGAAGAATTTCGTTGATTTATTTTAGTCCTTGATGTGAATTGGTAAATCGGAATTTTGGGAATTTGGTTGTTGTAATTCAGAATTACATTTGAATTTAGGAATTCGAGATAATCATTAAATTTTGGAACAACAAACTTTATGTTATGCTAGATAAAGTTCAAATTCCATCGCTACAGTCAAACGGGGTGAATATGAACGCAGGGGTGAATAGGAACAAAGCTTTAAAAGGGTTTTTTCACGTTATAAAGAAATTGTTTGCAGCACTTACATCTGTAATTTTTACTTAAATTGTAATACAAAAATAATGGAAGCTTTGCTAGAAACCTAGAAAAATAAAAGGGGTTAATGTATGAAATTGCCATTTTTTAAAATGGCTTGCTTTGAAGTGTTATATCTTTGGATTGCCTTGGAATTATAAGTTCAAATAAAGTTTATATTAAAGGTACGTTATTCTTTTTCTGAAATTAGGTATTTATTGGATTCTTTGTGTTTTGTATTTTCTGTAATATCGCAGTACTTGTAACTATTTTTGTATGAAATATAAGAAAACTCGCATTGTTTTGTAATGTGAGTTCTACCATGGAAACAATGTGTCTCAAGCGGTATGCAATATTGATGATGTATATGGACTTAAAACTGCTAATGAATGGGAACACTTCAAAGCAACCCGTTTTAAAAAACGTCAATTTCATACTTTAACCCCTATTATGAGGAGAAATGAGTGAAAATTCTTAATCATAGTTTTGTTTCTATTCACCCTTGCGTTGCTATTCACCCCGTTTGACGGTACCTAAAGTCAATACTCTAATTGGTGGCGATGCGAGTGAATGATATGATCTCGAATTATAATATAAATTCAAGTATACCTTCTTGGCATATTTGAGACCTTACTGTTGTAAAAAAATCGATTAAAATTTGTGTATCGATTTAGTGTCCAATGTTTTATTAGCTGATTGTGAATTTGTACGCTAGATACATTTTATTAGGGAGAGAATTTAGTTTAATTATATGTTACTTGATGAGGCTAGCTAGAACGAAGTCTTTTAAAAAAAATTATGTTTATAGTTACAAAATGTAGTTCAATTGTAGATTGATTGTAATTGGTGACTTCGTGTCGAACTGAATAATATGCATACTATATTATGTTTATAACAATGCTAAAGTAATTATTAACCCATCAACCGACAAGTGTTTCCGTGCCCTATTCGCCAGGGTCGTGTATTTGCGACTGGGTACTCCCCATAGGGGACAGAAGAGTTGACGAGATGGAGTCTTTGGTCGTGGATGTGTGACCTGGGGGAATAACCGCGACAGTGTTTGCCGGATGTATCCCACGTCGGCGGTTAAGAGGTTAAAATTTTATAGTAACAAAGGGAGGATTTGCACTCACTAAATGTTTCATATTACAATACCTTATTATTGTACTTAATATAATAATCTGTGTAAAGGTACCATTTCTAAATATTTTTTATTGTATATGGGGCAATCATCTTTTTTACCGATGATCGATGAATCCACAAAAAAATGTGATGAAGACGTATTTCGTCCACTCTGTCATGCAAAGAAAAATATAAGATTAGTATTATTGCCCAATTAGCAGATACCCGGCGTGTGTCACGCTAAAAAATCCAGCGTTCCAACAGAGGTGACCTTGATAGTTTCAATCCGTGTAGACAGCAGATGTAATCCAACGTCTTTGGATGGCGGGTGCGATTTCCAACCACAGTTTCCACCACAGTGACTGATTTGCGTACGTGTTGGCGCGAGGATTACACCCGTGTATCAATCCAGAGGCAAAACAAGCTCCCACCACGGAGACCTCTGTTGGAACGCTGGATTACATCCGTGTGACCCATGCTTTAGTATATTTATTGCAAAAAGGGAAGTTTACATTATGTTGTTTATTTCAAGCGTAATTATTATTAATAATTAGCATTATTTTTCAGGGAGACAAGTGACTATCAGTAAAAAAACGTCCCATTCTTCTTATTAAATAACTTAGGTAAATATTGAGTTTAATATACTATTGTTGTTATGATTTGAGGTTCTGTTAAGGTGAAGGCAAAATTAGTAGTCCGCAAAATTCTTTTTTCTCTTTTTTGCATTTTGCAGGTCAGTGTCAAATTGTATGCTGATTAAAGTTCATGTTGAAGTTCGTGAAAAATTTATTTTGTTTCTTGATATCTACAACCTCTCTCAGGTCTCTAAGGGCTGTATTTCACCAGGACATCATGGCGGCGTGACCAGTTGCGGCGTCATGGTGTCCGTAAGCTACCAAACTAGACAACATACATACACCTCACTGAGACAGTATCAAAATGGACCTTAAGTGCACGCGTCCGAGCTGGTCGCACCGCCAAATTGGTTGCGCAACCACACGGACACCAAGTGAGTAACTCTATTGAACTGTATACATTTTGTTGGCAGCGGCCACGGTGTCTCGGTGAAATATAGAAAGAAAAAAGAAAAACTGTTTATTCACGCGCAATGACGCAATCTTAAAACTAGCTAACAAACATAATCAATAGATAGGGAAGATATGCGTCACATCCGCGCAAAACGGCCGAACGCTCAGCATAAAGCTGCGGCCTCACGCATAATGCGATGAGCTCACAGCGCTGGTTTTCAGCGTGGCCGGCGGAATATAGCCCTAAGTCAAGAGTGAATAGGTTACTTCTGGGTAAGCGTGCTCCATCGTTAGCCACATCATCTCTTACCATTACCAAAAGGTGGGATAGTGGTCAAACGCGAGTCTAACCATAATAATATAGAAAAAACGGTTAGCTGAGCTGAGATAGTTATATTGATGGTTTTTATGACTATATATCTCTGTAAATAAATACGTGTTATGGTCGCAGACATAATCTTAAGTACAATCTCAACAAGGTCTACAATAATTGTATGTTTTGTATTTTTTTGGAAACAATAAAGGGGAATGAAACTTTTCCCATACATTGCTGGCATGTAATTTTTTTTCTTTTCGCCAAATGTGAAACCTAGGCCATATCTTAAAGGACTGTATGATAAATCAATAGCAAAAAGAATTATGTCTACCAACCGTAACCGAACAAAGATACGTATACAGGGTTACTGGTAACTCGACGTATTCCTTGCAGGACGTCATAGTAGGGTTAAAATGCAGCAAATTAAGCCACCAAATGTTCTACCGAAGTTCAGTAGTTTTTGAGTTAGTTAGATTATTAGGTTTTTTATGAAAAATCACAGATTAAATTATTTGGAGCCAATTTAAAAATGATTTACGGCGCGACGGTACTGAAATTTAAGTTAATATCATAGTTCATGCCGTAGCAGATCTTTTTTAATAATTAAACGTTCAAAAATGCCAAAAGCCTTGGCAAATATCACTAAACAAACAATTATTTTATTGTGATTTTAGCTATTACTTCATACAAAATGTTGTCTAGTGAAAAAAAAAAATTACTACGCCTGATGTACAAATTACTAGGAAAATATCCTTGTCTCATCAGCTATCCAAAAAGGTATGAAAGTTAATACAAAGTTATGGACTACATTTTGTGCGTCTCACAAAAAGGTGATTATTCGGAAAATCAAATAAAACAATTTCGTGAATATTAGCATTATTTTTAATCAATATCAGTATAAAAACATTAAATACACTTTCACACGTCTTGATGCTGTCCTCGGTTTCGAATACATGTTCTTACTCGCTCTCACACTTGAGTTTTTCTGATTCTTGATGTGATTGTTGCCCTCATCTGGTCCGCTGCATCTGTTATTCGCGCCCTTAGTTCTTCAATTGAATTTACTGGGGTCACATAAACTAGATCTTTCATATGACCCCAGACGTAAAAGTCTAGCAGCGTAAGATCAGGGCTTCGTGCAGGCCACGGAATCAGCCCACCGCACCCTATCCATCGGTTTGGATGGGTTTCATCCAGCAATTGTCGAATTGTGATTCGGAAGTGGGCTGGACATCCGTCATGTTGATAAATCATGTTTGCTCTTCTGTCTTCCGGTACATCCGTGAGCAGTGGTGTTAAATGATTTCTTAGGAAATCTTCATAAAGTTCCCCATTTAGTGTTCGGGGTAAAAAATGTGGACCAATTATTTGTCGTCGATAATACCCATCCAAACAATAAGCGAGAACCTACGCTGGGATGCGGTTGGTTTCAGTTTCTTAGGATTTGCTTCTGCCTTCGGTGCCCAGTAATGTAAGTTGTGGTAATTTGTGTACGAAACAATAGGTTGACCGTCTCGCAATTTTACCTGCTCCCCATAAAACTCTTCCCTTCCCTGTCACACATGCAAAAGTATTGACAATCATACCTTTCTGAATAGCTGATAAGACAAGGATATTTTCCTAGTAATTTGTACATCTGGCGTAGTATTTTTTTTTTGCACTAGACAACATTTTTTATGGACTAATAGCAAAAATTACTAAAAATTTAATGTTTGATTAGTGATATTTCCCAAGGTTTTAGGCATTTTCGAACTTTCAATTATTAAAAAAGATCTGCTACGGCATGAACTATGATATTAACTTAAATTTCAGTACAGTCGCGCCGTAAATCATTTTTAAATTGGCTCCAAATGATTTAATCTGGGATTTTTCATAAAAAAACTAATAATCTAACTAACTCAAAAACTACTGAACTTCGGTAAAACATTTGGTGGCTTAATTTGCTGCATTTTAACCCTCCAGAGCGCGAGAAGTCATTTTGAACTATGACGTCCTGCAAGGAATACGTCGAGTTACCAGTAACCCTGTATTCGGTTACGGTTGGTAGACATAATTCTTTTTGCTATTGATTTATCATACAGTCCTTTAAGATATGGCCTAGGTTTCACATTTGGCGAAAAGAAAAAAAATTACATGCCAGCAATGTATGGGAAAAGTTTCATTCCCCTTTATTGTTTCCAAAAAAATACAAAATATATATATTCTATATTATTATGGTTAGGCTATCCAAAAAGGTATGAAAGTTAATACAAAGTTATGGACTACATTTTGTGCGTCTCACAAAAAGGTGATTATTCGGAAAATCAAATAAAACAATTTCGTGAATATTAGCATTATTTTTAATCAATATCAGTATAAAAACATTAAATACACTTTCACACGTCTTGATGCTGTCCTCGGTTTCGAATACATGTTCTTACTCGCTCTCACACTTCAGTTTTTCTGATTCTTGATGTGATTGTTGCCCTCATCTGGTCCGCTGCATCTGTTATTCGCGCCCTTAGTTCTTCAATTGAATTTACTGGGGTCACATAAACTAGATCTTTCATATGACCCCAGACGTAAAAGTCTAGCAGCGTAAGATCAGGGCTTCGTGCAGGCCACGGAATCGGCCCACCGCACCCTATCCATCGGTTTGGATAGGTTTCATCCAGCAATTGTCGAATTGTGATTCGGAAGTGGGCTGGACATCCGTCATGTTGATAAATCATGTTTGCTCTTCTGTCTTCCGGTACATCCGTGAGCAGTGGTGTTAAATGATTTCTTAGGAAATCTTCATAAAGTTCCCCATTTAGTGTTCGGGGTAAAAAATGTGGGCCAATTATTTGTCGTCGATAATACCCATCCAAACAATAAGCGAGAACCTACGCTGGGATGCGGTTGGTTTCAGTTTCTTAGGATTTGCTTCTGCCTTCGGTGCCCAGTAATGTAAGTTGTGGTAATTTGTGTACGAAACAATAGGTTGACCGTCTCGCAATTTTACCTGCTCCCCATAAAACTCTTCCCTTCCCTGTCACACATGCAAAAGTATTGACAATCATACCTTTCTGAATAGCTGATAAGACAAGGATATTCTCCTAGTAATTTGTACATCTGGCGTAGTATTTTTTTTTGCACTAGACAACATTTTTTATGGACTAATAGCAAAAATTACTAAAAATTTAATGTTTGATTAGTGATATTTCCCAAGGTTTTAGGCATTTTCGAACTTTCAATTATTAAAAAAGATCTGCTACGGCATGAACTATGATATTAACTTAAATTTCAGTACAGTCGCGCCGTAAATCATTTTTAAATTGGCTCCAAATGATTTAATCTGGGATTTTTCATAAAAAAACTAATAATCTAACTAACTCAAAAACTACTGAACTTCGGTAGAACATTTGGTGGCTTAATTTGTTGCATTTTAACCCTACCATGATGTCCTGCAAGGAATACGTCGAGTTACCAGTAACCCTGTAGAAGCATTGCTAGTATACTTTTGTCAGGCGTTACCTATTTTCGTTATATTATATTGAAATGGATGGATTCTTCGTATTGGCCTCTAACATATAACCTAGGTTTCATTTCTGGCGAAGAGAAAAAAGTAAATCATGCCAATAGTTTGCATTAACAAGGTCTACAATAATTGTATGTTTTGTATTTTTTTGGAAACAATAAAGGGGAATGAAACTTTTCCCATACATTGCTGGCATGTAATTTTTTTTCTTTTCGCCAAATGTGAAACCTAGGCCATATCTTAAAGGACTGTATGATAAATCAATAGCAAAAAGAATTATGTCTACCAACCGTAACCGAACAAAGATACGTATACAGGGTTACTGGTAACTCGACGTATTCCTTGCAGGACGTCATAGTAGGGTTAAAATGCAGCAAATTAAGCCACCAAATGTTCTACCGAAGTTCAGTAGTTTTTGAGTTAGTTAGATTATTAGGTTTTTTATGAAAAATCACAGATTAAATTATTTGGAGCCAATTTAAAAATGATTTACGGCGCGACGGTACTGAAATTTAAGTTAATATCATAGTTCATGCCGTAGCAGATCTTTTTTAATAATTAAACGTTCAAAAATGCCAAAAGCCTTGGCAAATATCACTAAACAAACAATTATTTTTTTGTGATTTTAGCTATTACTTCATACAAAATGTTGTCTAGTGAAAAAAAAAAATACTACGCCTGATGTACAAATTACTAGGAAAATATCCTTGTCTCATCAGCTATCCAAAAAGGTATGAAAGTTAATACAAAGTTATGGACTACATTTTGTGCGTCTCACAAAAAGGTGATTATTCGGAAAATCAAATAAAACAATTTCGTGAATATTAGCATTATTTTTAATCAATATCAGTATAAAAACATTAAATACACTTTCACACGTCTTGATGCTGTCCTCGGTTTCGAATACATGTTCTTACTCGCTCTCACACTTGAGTTTTTCTGATTCTTGATGTGATTGTTGCCCTCATCTGGTCCGCTGCATCTGTTATTCGCGCCCTTAGTTCTTCAATTGAATTTACTGGGGTCACATAAACTAGATCTTTCATATGACCCCAGACGTAAAAGTCTAGCAGCGTAAGATCAGGGCTTCGTGCAGGCCACGGAATCGGCCCACCGCACCCTATCCATCGGTTTGGATGGGTTTCATCCAGCAATTGTCGAATTGTGATTCGGAAGTGGGCTGGACATCCGTCATGTTGATAAATCATGTTTGCTCTTCTGTCTTCCGGTACATCCGTGAGCAGTGGTGTTAAATGATTTCTTAGGAAATCTTCATAAAGTTCCCCATTTAGTGTTCGGGGTAAAAAATGTGGACCAATTATTTGTCGTCGATAATACCCATCCAAACAATAAGCGAGAACCTACGCTGGGATGCGGTTGGTTTCAGTTTCTTAGGATTTGCTTCTGCCTTCGGTGCCCAGTAATGTAAGTTGTGGTAATTTGTGTACGAAACAATAGGTTGACCGTCTCGCAATTTTACCTGCTCCCCATAAAACTCTTCCCTTCCCTGTCACACATGCAAAAGTATTGACAATCATACCTTTCTGAATAGCTGATAAGACAAGGATATTTTCCTAGTAATTTGTACATCTGGCGTAGTATTTTTTTTTGCACTAGACAACATTTTTTATGGACTAATAGCAAAAATTACTAAAAATTTAATGTTTGATTAGTGATATTTGCCAAGGTTTTAGGCATTTTCGAACTTTCAATTATTAAAAAAGATCTGCTACGGCATGAACTATGATATTAACTTAAATTTCAGTACAGTCGCGCCGTAAATCATTTTTAAATTGGCTCCAAATGATTTAATCTGGGATTTTTCATAAAAAAACTAATAATCTAACTAACTCAAAAACTACTGAACTTCGGTAGAACATTTGGTGGCTTAATTTGTTGCATTCTAACCCTACCATGATGTCCTGCAAGGAATACGTCGAGTTACCAGTAACCCTGTAGAAGCATTGCTAGTATACTTTTGTCAGGCGTTACCTATTTTCGTTATATTATATTGAAATGGATGGATTCCTCGTATTGGCCTCTAACATATAACCTAGGTTTCATTTCTGGCGAAGAGAAAAAAGTAAAACATGCCAATAGTTTGCATTGGCCTTTATTATTAATTTTAATCAACATACAACTTAACACTGACCTGCAATTAAAAATTATTTCGCAGACTACCCTGGCGTTTCCCCCTTAATAATGAGAAGTGTTAAGTTTACCTGCCATCGTTATTTTATTACCTTTATAAACTCCATTCGAAGTATGATGAGACATTTAAACAAATCTTTTTTGCTGCCTGTTCAACCAATTTTGACTTCTATTCGGTAGGCATAAGGTTGGCATTAAAAGCAAAAAGGTGGTTACAATACCAACTATTTACTGCAGCCGTCATTTATCTTGCCACCAACGCAATAAAAGTCAAAGTCGCTTAAACGGGCAGTAAAAAATTGTTGTTTAAATGTCTTATTTTATTTCGAATGGAGTATAGGGAACTTATAGTAATAACAATGTAAGTTTATTGCCAGGATGTTACGTTATTTGGTAAGTTTTGGTGACGATAATGTTATGAAACGTAATCTTAAATGATGTACTAGCGTCGTTGGTGACACTTCCCTTTAGAATTCCCATTTTAGAAAAATATCCTTAATTATTATGAGAGCAGTGGTGGCCGAGTGCTAATGGCCCCAACTTACGAGTTGTAGGTCGCGGCCGGGTTCAAACCCAGCTAGGCGCATTACTTTGTGTAATTTATTTCATCACCACTGCTCTCAAAACGGTGAAGGAAAACATCGTGAGGAAACCGGCATGTCCTAGAACCAAAAATTCGAAGACATGTGACATCCACCAACCCGCACTGGGCCCGCGTGGTGGGTTACGGCCCATTCCCTCTCCTAGAGAGAGGAGGCCTGAGTCCCAGCAGTGGGAACATTAAAAGGCTGAATATGCTATCCATAATTATAAATAATGTTCTTGAATAATCTGTACAGTCGTATTTTTTTAAATAGGCCATGAAATAGTGTAATAGGTTAACGTTAACACTTTCGGTGCACAGGACTTACAATAATTCGTATGAAGAAATTATTTAAATCGGACCAAAAATTACGAAGATACAGCAATTTTAGTGTATTAGTCCCAGAAACGCGCCCGAGAATGAAGCGACTCACTGTGACGTCATCTGTCATGATCGGTCTCCACCGGCGAATGAATACGATCAAGCCGTTCGTCGCACGGATCATGACCGATGACGTCATCGTAAACAGTCCAGCGAGAGCGCGCGTTTCCAAATAGCCGTTCAGAAAAACGAATGAATCCACCATTTTTTGACAGATATTAATAATTTAAAACATTAAATTCTCAGTAAATTATTACACATACATACGATGTACTTAGTAAAAATCGGATTTGCTATTATGTGATGCCTCATTGTACGACTCACAATGCTGGGTTCTTGCCACCGAAAGTGTTAAGGGCTGATTACTGGTGGATAAGTTACTTCTAGGCAAGTATGCTCGATCTTCGGCCACATCAGCGCTTATCATCAGGTGAGATAGTGGTCAAAAACACGAGCCTATCAATAATAATACAAAATCTGAAGATATTTCAGTTTAACGACCTTAGCATAATCAGCCTTTTAACGTTCCCACTGCTGGGACTCAGGCCTCCTATCTAGGAGAGGAAATGGGCCGTAATCCACCACGCGGGCCCAGTGCGGGTTGGTGAATGTTACATGTCTTCGAATTTTTTGGTTCTAGGACATGCCGGTTTCCTCACGATGTTTTCCTTCGCCGTTTTGAGAGCAGTGGTGATGAAATAAATTACACAAAGTAATGCGCCTAGTTGGGTTTGGACCCGCGACCTACAACTCGTAAGTCGGGGCCGTTACCACTCGGCCACCACTGCTCCTTTCCTCCACCTTATGTCATATTTATTCTTCAGATTACTTGTTGATAAATCAGACCCCTCCATTGAGCGGGGGTATAACTTGATGTGTATATTATGTAACAATTGTTATGCGCTTGCCTAATCACGTCTATTATGTTTTTATTATAATGTGATACCAAACAGAACCAATCGTACAGGTTGTATTTTCTATGTAAGTCTTTCTAATTTGTCTTACACTCTACATTATTATTATCCTAGAGTATTTAAACTGGATATCCGCACAAAATACATCTTAATTTTGGTCATTATTATCGGCAATGGGGGTTTTCAGGAAAATTCGCACCACCAGTTGGCGCCACTGCCACGCCAAGAGGTCTTCTATTTTTGAAAACGTGTACATGACGTTGACGTCAATTTAACTAATGTCATTAACATAAGCGTTTTGACAGGTGCCTGGACCTGACGACTCAGTGCTGCTACCTGGTGAACGTCATTTTAGAAAACCCTCATTATCGATGCTACATAAACAAAGTAGTTTGTAACATTGGCGCGCAAGTCAAAAGACGCATAATTCGGCAGTTATATAAAAAAAATCAACCTTATGCCGATCTAAATAAAGGTGATTCTAAAGAGACGATAAATTGGCAATGGAATTTGAACTATGTGTAACAGAGTGAAGGGATATTTCTCTTTACCCTTCGTGTGCTTGACCCACACTTTTAATAATATGCGTAGTATAAGGAAACTGATTTTTCTTGTCACTAATGGTCTCTTGAGACATAATTATACATTCAGTAAACTTTCGATGCAAAGAAAAATAGACCTTTCTATAGAATAATTTATAAAATCGTTAGGTTGGACGTGGATCCACATTTAGGCACACTAGAGTAAAAAAAAATATAAACATTTTTGTACACCAAAATAGAAAGGATGAATGGTTTATCGCTGGAAGATTTCGAAACTGAATGTGTCCAGTCCAATGCCTGTTAGGGCTGCGGGAACGTTTGAGAGTGACCGTGGCCACAGTATAGATATATGGAACAGTACGGAAACTACCTACAAATGTTCGAAACGGCTCACTCACACAAACATACGCATCGACGAGGTTCCTAAGCGGCATTCGCTACTGACAGGACCGCGAGAAACGCTTAGGAGTCTCGTCGATGCGTATGTTTGTGTGAGTATGCCGTTTCGAATATTTGTAGGTAGTTTCCGTACTGTTCCATATATCTATACTGTGGTAAATATCTGACACGTCCTCCCGTTCCACCTTAGAGCGGCAGAAGTAATTTGATGATTTTCCACCTCAAAACATTTTTCGAATACACGGATGGTTATCACATGTCTGTATTTCAATTTAAAGTCGGTGATGTTTATTCCTTTGTTACAAACCCTATGTACTCTACGAGCTGTCTCCAGTTTAAATGCTCTTCTCAACTATACGGTATATGTGCAATATTTGTGTTTTATGTACTGTTCGCAACAGTATTATTTGTTCATGTTGTAAAGTTTGGACTTGAATATAAGTTACAAATATCTTTTTTTACTTTTATTTTTCCCTTCGTGTTGGCCGTGGTTAAGGCACCCACCTCTCATACGGTTTGCGGGTTCGAAACCGGGCAAGTGCCAATGAGATTTTTTCAATTCATATGTACTTTTCTAAGTTTATCTAGAATGTTACTGACACCCCGTGCATCGGTAAGCACGTAAAGTTGTTGGTACTGATTTTCATTCGTAGATCTTTGACAGTCGTTACAGGTAATCAGACGCCAGAAAGTCTGACCATCAGTCTATCCAAGGAGTGTAGTTTTGCCCAGTAACTGAGTTCTGGAGGTCTAATAGGCAGTCGCTCCAGTAGAACACAGGTATTCAGCCACATCCGGTTACACTGGAAGCCGGCCCCGAGAGAAGGTCAGGAAGATGAGAGTGAAAATAAAAACAGTTTTATTTATACGTATAAAGTATTTATTATACAATTGACGATACATGTAAGACGTAAAATAATACAAAGCTCTTCATAATTATTAAAGAATTCCGTACGACGAAAGAAAAAAAAAATGCCAAGCAGTAGATAGACGTATTTGTCGCAATAAAATGCAACTATTGTAAAAATATAACCATTAAACATTTATTGACAAGCATGGATTACATTTATGACACCCATAGTTTTAAACATACTCAAAATTACTTACAGCAACTTGACTATAACATGACTAAGGGTTCGTTCAAGGGCCCTACTGTGACGTGTTGAGGGAGAAGAGAGAGAGAGAGACGAATAGAACTAACTTTATCTCTCATCGGAATTGGGCGGACTCAATTTTATTTATTCTGAAATGTCCTCCAAATTTATCGAATTCCGTTTCAAATCTTGTGGAAGCGGAAACTATTAAGTAAGAGCCTGTGCACACCACGTTTTTTAAACGCGCCGTTGACGCGCGTTTCAGAAACATGCGTCAACGGCTTTTATCCTATTAAAGGTCTACAGATTGCGTCTGACTCGCGTGCGTATCGCGTCTGTATCGCTACAAACGCGCGTAAACGACGCGTTTAAAAAACGTGGTATACACAGGCCCTAAGAGAGCGCGTACGAGCAACTGTTGTCTCCGCTACTAATTTGTTTCTCACATCAAGTTATGGGTTTGTATGAAAGTGAGACAGAGACAAAAATAAGGGAGCTCTCTCACAGAATAAGGAAGCACACACTGACATGTGACGTCGCCGTTATTAAGTTAATTGCATGCAAAAGAAATAGCGAGAAAATCCCACCATTCTCCCACTCCTCATACCAATATTTTAAATGCTAATTGCTGCTTCATTTAATAACCAATTTTGAAGCTGTTTTGTGTTGTTAAAAAGATTTAGTTTATTTGTACAAGAATAAACAGGAAATGCTCAATTATGATGATTTTAAGACGTCATGGTTAAGGCCCCAGATCAGCGTTTGGCACGCGTATGACTTCATGCGTTTTAGAAACGCGCAGTATAAGTAGAGAGAGCTTTACAAGGATCACATCACTAATTCACATCCTTGTAGACCTCTATTATATTTTTCTATATGACAATATTATTCGTGCCGAATCGACGAAGCAAAACCCGAAATTAGCCTTTTATTTAAACTTAGACTAAATACAAAATTAATATCTTAATTTCCAATAATTTCAAAAGTTTTCCAAAATCATAGGCCAACTTATACAATTTAAGCGCTTATTATTATCATCATCAAAACGTTGACTTTTCCTTACACTAAACTTATCTATCGCAATACACTTGTAAATAGAAACTTTGTTTCGGGACTGAAGCACATTTAAAAGCGGGTAGACGAACATTTAAACAATATAGTTGCAACTCTGTGTACCCTAGTTAAAAAGTTTTTCGAGTGGGGTAGTTAATATCTTGACTACCACGTATTTAGATGTTTTTTTTTAGAGTAGGGTAGTTTTAAATTCAAACTACCGCGCAATTAATTAAAAAATTTTGAAGTCGCCTTGACGTTTTTTGTTACATTGTATTTTATACGTCTTCAATTATTAAGTACTAGCTTTTAAGCGATCTGTTTCTTTCCAAACTTCGTTTTATTATGACTCTTATTTATAATGGAAAAGAGACTCATACCGATTAGGCCGATTATTTTTCGTGAAAACTTAATTATAGTGAGGCTCCGATAGTTCGAAGACGTCATCAAGATCTTTAATTATGACTTTAATTACAATAGTTTCCTTAATTAAAGGTAACGCCTAAACTTCTTACAAGGTAAAGTGTATTTAAAAAAATATAATCCGTAAAATAATCATAAGAGAGTACAAAGAATATACTATAAAAACTAAATACTTTTGCACCATCATTGAATAAAGAGGAATACTTTTAAGTACTACGCTACGTTGAGCCTTTGTCCGTAAATACGTTAGACAATAGATATAAAAACTATTTCAATTCAAGCTGGATGGAATAATGCAGAATTTCGAAGTACGATTTTTAAAAGAAAAGCAAAATGTTAGAATAATGCTTTTTGGTATTCACAGTCTTCAATTCCTTACTAAATAGACTATGGTTAGGTTTCAAATGTCTTTTTAAAAAGTTATTGTCACAATTTTTACAAAAATACTTTTGGGAAGTTATCTTTTGATCTCAAAACGTCTCACTCGTTATCACAGTGTTGCATTAAAATTATAATGAGTTAGAAAATTGGGTCGAATATTAATTAGAAGTTATTTCCTAAAAAAATATTTTGATAATTGTTTGGGAAGCGATAAGCGCGTACATAGTCGGCCACATAGGATCTATTGACATCAATATATTGAATACTATAATATTTAAAATCTACACAGTGGGACTGACTTGCAGGTTAACAGTAAACATTGAAGACAAAAAGGCTACACCCTTTTTATCAGGAAAATACATCTTGAGTACAGGTTGATTTTTTCAACAGGGTTTGAATGGAATGCCATTTATCATTCCCGGCTAGGATAATTGATTTTTCAAATATCCAATAATATCGTTTTAGTTCTCATCAAAATCGAGCCCAAGTTGAGTATTTTTCGCCATCCGCGTCCATTTGAAAAATTCACCCTGTATATCGACTATTTTTCAATAACATTACTATTCATCTACATTATACGTTATATTTGAGAGCTACTTGTGACCGAATATCGCTAATACAATCGTCGATGCAAGCGGAAACGTAATTTAATGTGCATTTTTTTTCATATTTTTCGTATTTGACGTAAAATGGCTGTTGATATAATGTAGTTTACTTGTTAGGTCATAGGAGGAGCTCCTTCGGGAACAAGTTCATGGAAGCGTAGTCTTCCAATACCTGTAAAGACATTAAACATATTTATTTATTTAAATCTTAACAATAGTATCACGTTAAGAAAATAGTGACGTCATCGTTGTCACTCAGCTTAGCCAGGCCCCTTGTTCAATTAGAGATTATACAGGGTTATTCGTAAAATACTGGCAACCTCTCAGGACTATGTTACTAACATCATAAACAACAACTAAACTTAAAAAAAAAATATTTAAATTGAACGGTCTAAATATTACGAAGTCTGTACGAAGCAAGCGATAGTACAATAGCGGAGGGTAGCGGGGATCGGGCGGCGGGGGCACTAAGCGGCTTGATGCGCTTGCGTCGCGTCATACAGACGTAAGTAGGTATAGCAAAATACAGAGTTGAAATGTGTTAGATAGAACAACGAAATCTTGAAGGTTTGTTTTTTGGTAAATTAATTATGTTTTGTAAAAAGTCATAGAACAAAAGTTGTTGTTTATGATGTTAGTAATACAGTCCTGCAAGGTTGTTAGTGTTTTAAAAATAACCCTGTATAGTAAAATAGAAAGTCGTGTTTACAATCAGTCTGGCGAAACTCCCATACAAAAAAACGATGTATGAAACGGACGTTCTTTTTAATGGCGGCTATTATCCGTCAAATTTAAAAAGAGCATCGAGAACTTTGGGTCTATATCAACCTATGACTCTTCAACACCTAGTTGGATTACACGACCGCCATTTTGACCACAGAATATTAAGGATTTTGACTGTCATTAACTCAGACTAACGTTTGACAGTTGGTTTGTTATGGTTTTCATAAGATAGATTTCCGTCTATTTATTGTTTTAAAGTATATTAATAATCATTTTGTTGGAAGAAATTGGTTCTCCATGTGTCTTTGAGTATTTCTATAGATCAATATGATATAAACAAAGTGTGAAATTGGTGGTATAAGAACATTGTGATAGAAGAAAGGGTTGATGATAAAAAAAACTTTTTACAAAAAAAATACAACCGACTTCAATGTAAAAAAAAAACCGGCCAAGTGCGAGTCAGACTCGCGCACCGAGGGTTCCGTACAAACCTGTAGGTATATAAGTAAAAGTTATGGTATTTTTATTGCTAAATGAAATCCATAACATAACAATGTGGAAAGCTGACGGTACCTTGTCAATACATATATGAAAACATTATGTATGTTCGGAAAAATCTTCATCTCTTTAAGAAGAGAAGTGATAGACATAATTTTAATACTAGAAATAGGCACAATTTGGATCAATCTCGGTTTAGATTGGCTAAGGTACGAAATTCTTTTATGGGGAATTGTGTAAAATTTTATAATAAAATACCACTGCGGATTCTACAACTGAACGAGACAAAATTTAAAACATGCATAAAACGCACACTATGTAGACAAGCATATTATAAATTAGAGGATTATATCCTTGATAAAAAAGCTTGGCTTAATGCTGGTCCTGCTCCGCAGTCACAGCCACTTGGGTCCACTAATTAGTTTTCTTTTATTTTATATTTGGAAGAGATGCTCTCCCTTTTATTTTTATAAACATGGTTTTTTTTTTTTTTTTTAAATCGTATTTTTTTTTTTTTTGGAGTAAATGTTTAATCTTTTTATTTTTAACTTTTGAAAAGTTATAGTATTGTATAACTTCGAAGCATTTTTTATTTATTTTGTAAATATGAGTACCACGTGTAATATAATGTAACTGTTTTTGTTTTTTTTTTTTGACATGAACGAGCATGGCAATTGAGAGTTTGTCATGCTCACTCAAATGTCTCGCTGATGGTGGCACGTGTGTTGGGTCATTCGGTTCCCTTCAATATGGTTGAGCTGAGTAGTGCTGATCCACGCGTCATGTTCGTGAACGGGCGCCATCAGTTGAGACTGGTCATCTCTCAACTGCCACTAGCTTATTTTAATTTTATTGTTAATGTAATTTTTAATTAGCATTGTTCTCATATATTAGAAGTAATAAGACATGTAACCAGAATTTCTGTAATACATAATCATGGTTTAAAAGAGTGTCCATGGAGTTTCTTGCACGTTCTTCTCCATCGAGATCTACTCCTTGGAATGTGCAACTAGCTTCCTTTTTCTGACTGACCGACTTATTGACAATTCAAAAGTGCCTGTAAATGGTTTATTTGAAATAAATGCTTTGAGTTTGAGTTTGAGTTTGAGCTGGAGGAGCATAAAATGTAAGACAAAGGTCTCTCAGTAATCCTTTATTTTGTATTAACATATAGGTATTTATTTTATGATTATTAAAAAAAATATACTATGTGATGTAACTAAAAATTTAAGATTTTCGGAATTTTTCCTATATGTGTACTTTATAACGTTGCTTCATGCCAAATTCCAGGTCGTCTGGAAGTATCCTTTAGGTTTTGATTCCCTTGCGAGTAGTTGCGAGTTTCAAAATATGCGGCTTTAATTGCTGTATCTTTTGATTGCGTTGACGTAGAAGTTTGATTTTGTTACAGCTTAAAGATATTATAGACTTGAGTATTTGTTAAGAATTTCAATATAATACCACTACGCGTTCATGAGTAAAGGGGTAATAAGTTTAAAATTATTAAAAATATTTTTATTATATGATGTAACTAAAAATTTATGCTTTTCGCAATTTTTCCTTTATCTGTGTTATAAGACGTTGCTTCGTACCAAATTTCAAGATTCTGAGTTCACGGGAAGTACCCTGTAGGTTTTGATTCCCTTGCGAGTAGTGGCGAGTTTCAAAATATGCGGTTTTAATTCCTGTTTCTTTTGATTGCGTTGACATAGAAGTTTGATTTTGTTACAGCTTAAAGGTATTATAGATTTGAGTATTTGATATGAATTTCAATATAATACCACTACGCGTTCATGAGGAAAGGGGTAGTAAGTTTAAAATTATTAAAAATATTTTTATTATATGATATAACTAAAAATGTATACTTTTCGCAATTTTTCCTATATCTCTGCTATAAGACGTTGCTTCATACCAAATTTCAAGATTCTGAGTTCACGGGAAGTACCCTGTAGGTTTTGATTCCCTTGCGAGTGTCGAAAATTTGCGGCATAAACGGGAGTATCTTTTGATCGCGTTGACTTAGAAGTTTGATTTTTTCACAGCTCCAAGAGACCATAGACTTGAGTATTTGATATGAATTTCAGCTTGATACCTCCACGCGTTCCTGAGAAAAAAGGTCTTGACAGACAGACAGACAGACAGACAGACAGACAGACGGACAACAAAGTGATCCTATAAGGGTTCCGTTTTTACCTTTTGAGGTACGGAACCCTAAAAACACTGAAAAGTGCAAAATAACTTTAATTTCGGAAGTCGGTGTTTCTATAATAGTTTTGTCTCTTCGTTATTTAACACCGACTTCCGAAATTAAAGTTATTTTGCACTTTTCAGTGTTTTTTTACATTGAAGTCGGTTGTATTTTTTTTGTAAAAAGTTTTTTATTTTTCACTTTTTAGTTATGGTACCACCACCAAAAAGTACCCCTCAGCCATACTTAAACACCTTATAGCCAGAGTGCATCTTATGAGAATTCTAATAATACCAAACACGGTTAGATTAAATTAATTTATTACAGAGTTCTTGTGCCTAATTTCAGGCTTCATCATCAGATCAGTTCGATATACGAGTATTACCCCTCTTCTTTCAGTCAGTCATCGACTACACGTATAAACAAAGCAATTTTACTTGTTACGACAGTTCTGCTGTGATCCCATGAGGAGTTCTGTTCCATATCTACGAAGTTCATGATCAGATCATAACAATATTTCTATGGGACCAACTTAGAAGCATAACCTTTCAATCAAAAAAAAAATTTTCAAAATCGGTCCACAATTGACCCAGAAATCGGTGAACATACATAAAAATAAAAAATAAAAAACATACATTCAACCGAACATATAACCTCCTCCTTTTTGAAGTCGGTTAAAAACGTGTTTTTATGGCAAAATTTCCATCAGATGAAGACCGGTAAGCATAATTAGTTATTTATTTCTATAAAGAACTCAATTCAAGTACAAATTTTGAAAGTTTAGTGCATTTTAACAGAAAAAGAGACTTATATAAAACGTAACATAGTGTTGGGCAGTTAACCAGTATTTACCGACATCGATGTTTCGAAAGTCAATGTTCAGCAGAGGACATTTATAAGCTGATGATGATATTGATATAAGGAAGTGAAATCAATGTTTTCTCAATTAGTATGTTTTGTCATAATAAGTTTCCTTGCATGTAATGTTACAGTAGGTCGACAGAATGCTTAAAATATATTAATTGGAAAAAATGTTGCCTGTGTGTAAAAATAATTCAACACTCACTTTTTAGGTGTGAAAAAACAAAAACAAAACAATGGGTCAAAGCGACATGGAAAGAAGACTTAGTCTATGTACCAATTGAAAACTTGCATCTATTGAAATATTTTTATTGCTAGCAGTCAACCATTACCAGTCAGAAGAACTGATAATGTGCAGCTCTATATAGTGGTAAGACGTGTAAAGCACATTCTAATTTCATAATAATATATTATGTGTGCAGACCTCTCTTGTAATCATATAATTCATGTTTACAGGATTATCTTCAGTTATACAAAAGGAACATAATTACCACCAGAATTTATGTAAACCAAGTAAGTGTTGTTGTATATTAATTTGTATTATTTTACCAAATGGTCTTATTAGCAGAAATAAATTTAAAATAATTACTTTTCATTTTTGTAGAACTTTCAACATAAAAACTAGATGGTTTTGGACCAGTAATCTTAAAAAGGAGCTCATGTAGTCCAGGTCAGTAAAAATACTATTTGATAAACGTTATAAATATTTAAAGTTCGTATCGAAAATTGAATCTTCTCTATATTTAAATGTATAAGTCTTTTTATCTCAGTAAAACAGTCAAATAAATGAAATAAAATGTCTGTTATGTCAAAATAACAGCTTTAACTGATTGTATGTATATGTGTATATAGTACTTATAGTAAAATTGTCTGTCTGTGCCGACTAATCTCCGGATTGAAACGATTTCGGTGAGGCATTCATTGGTAGATAGCTAATATAAGTTTTTTTTTTTAAATAAGATACAGTCCTTGAATAATGTTCATAATCATCATAACATTTTAACCCGTTGCTACAGTACCCTCTACATCAACATCAGTCCCTAATCTGCATTCCGCTAAAAAAAAGATTTTGTAGTCCTAGTGAGTATATGTATTTTATTGAAGATTGTAACTACTTAATAATTTGATTTTTAGCACTAATTTTTTTTTATATTTCAGCACCATTGATGACACCCAGAAACCGTCAAGAGACAAGCTGTCCCAATGATACGTCGGAAGCGAAAGTTTATTAAGAAACTGAAATCAAGTCGAACTATTATAAAAAACCACCAACAGAAAGTTCATAAGATAGATAATATAACATCACCTGTCTTGAAAAGTGCAATCATCAGTGCAAGTTGCATTAAAATCGGTTCAGTAGTTTTGAGATGAGTTAAATATGTTAGTCACTAGAAAACTTGTTGTTGACTCAAGTTATTGTTTATTGCCATTTTTGTGTAACCTTTTGTTTTCCTAAACTTACCAAATAAATAAATAGCATGATTCGTTGAATAAATATGTATTAAAACAATCTGAGTTTCGAATTTTTATTTTTTATTTCCTGAAAATAAAAGGAAATCCCCGCTAAGAAAAATTGCCGATATCGATAAGTTTTTGCACAACCCAGAGTACATCACTAGTAATGTCATTATGTTGGCAGTATGTACTCCGCCATAGTTCTGTAATTCTGTTAGGTTGGTATTGATCGAGACCGTGTATTTCATACATCGGTTTTTTCTATGGGAGTCCCGCCTCTTACTCTTTACATACTCCTTGTTTACAATGACCAGTTGAAGTAAACCGTTCAGAAAGTACGGATGCGCTTTTGTCATATTAAAAAAATGAAAAAATGTTTACAATGCAAATAAAATAGTTGCATGTACACATCATTACTTTAAAAATAAACATAAAAAACATCGATGTGGATGAATTTTTTGATGCCCAATAATTTCTTTTTCTACCAGTTTGTAAATATTATTATTTTTAGTTTGTATAAATTCCTAGTTAGTTATTAATATTTATTAGTTTTGACGTTCGTTAGCGTAATTAAACAATTACAAATTTTCACATAAAAATAATAAGACAAACACGATCAATTCAAAATTTTAATACTACCTTAAATGTAGACGTGATGATTGATTGATGATTTTTCTACTCTAAATTCGAACTCGTCTTCAAATATAACGAAACACCTATGGTCAAATCTGATGAATTTTAAAAATAAAAATTTATAGACTAGTGTTATTTTTATTTGAAAACACTGTGTTGCGAAAAGTTTACTTTTACATTAATGACAAAATTTTCACCCCAGTATGAATACCTTTATACTTTGCAGTTGAACTGATGAATCACTATTTTCTTAACGCGTATAGACTATAGTGAGGTTTTCACACTCTTTTCATTCATAACATTTTATGAATGAAAAGAGTGATAGCGTGACGGGTGACAGGACAGAATGAAAAAACCGGCTAAGTGCGAGTCGGACTTGCATACGAAGGGTTCCGTACCGTCCATAGCAAAAAAACAACGCGATAGACGCAGACAAAAATATAAATTACAATAACATTCAATTCAATTACAAAAACATTTATTTTATTTTCCCAGTCGCGATGTAGCGACATCTATGACGTCACGTAGGAACTAAGCTACGAAATCTTTTATCCCGCAATTAGAGTTTTCCGCGCGATTTGCATATACAACAACTCGAAATCATCTATCGGGCAGTTGCCCAAACCAGACATAACACCCGTCTGATCGGAGAATACTCTCTTTTCAACGGAGCCGGAGGTTTGCGGAACTTTACACTCTGTTTCGCGAACTCCCAAACTGGTGACCCTTCCATCCAGCCTTCCATCGTGCCGTCATCATCACTTCCTCAAGCTTTCGAGTAGCGAGCCATACAGCCAGCACCCACGGCTATAAAGGATATTCTGACCACCAGCATGCCTACCTTTACCACCTTAGAAAAACTGACTCACCTCTCGCAGTTTATCAACAGTGGGGCGCGGTACATCGAGTTGCATGAGCGCTCCCAGCTTGGTGCCGTCCAGACACAGCTGCTTGTTGAGCAGCAGCTCGGTGGCGGCAGAGGGTTCCAGAGGCGTGTGGCCGAGCGAGTACTTGCGGCACATGTCGGCCCACGCCGTCAGGTGCTTGTCGTTAGCTTCTTCTGCTACTGACGCTATATCGGTCTGGAAATAACAACATTAATTATTAAAGTAAATGTTCTAGGGTTTTTTTTTTGCAATTTGCCGCTAAGTATCGAAGAGTATGGTTACAAAAATTATATTTGAAAAAAATCTTGACTGTACAAAGTAATTATGATTTTCGCGTTTTCTGTGGTATTAAGATTGCGACATAAATATGTTTGTCATTTATTAAGTTTAAGTTTATGAAATTTTTGCATTACCTACTTAAGAGAAGGCCCTCAAGTATGTAATGCAAAAATGTTCCCTACTCGTCTATCATCAACGTGAGCACGGCTTGTTGTTTCATTCAACGCAATGTTTGATGAAGAGGCAACGCGAAAAAAGAGAGAGAGCCAGAACGCTGTGTTGACATTCAGTAATTCCGTAATTTACTCGAATATTTCACAAAACTTGTTCTAGGATACGTGTTTCTTTGACAACCTTAATAGCTTTTGGAATAAACATCATTCAGAATATCGATTAAATGTGCAAGACTTCTATAGATATATTTTTAACTAGCTTCTAGCCAGCGGCTTCGCCCTCGTGCATCGAGGTTTTTCCATAAAACTTTGGACTCTGGTTTCATCCCTTTAGGGGGTGAATTTAAGAAAATCCTCTCTTAGTGCTCGCCTACGTCATAAAAGAAAACCTTGTGCAAAATTCCACGCTCCTAGTCCCAATAGTTTGGGCTGTGCTTTGATATGTCAGTCAGTCAGTTTCTCCTTTTATTTATATAGATATATGAGTACATTATGAAGGGTTCAAGCAAAATAGCAGATTTTCATAGGTCTTTACTGGATTACACAAACAAATTGACACAAATTTATAAATTGATTTCAATAGAAGCCTAGATAATATCCACAAGATACTGTGTTTCCAAAATATCTAATGAAAAATGTGTAATAACATCATGATAACGTAAGAGCGGTTGTATGGAAATGTACCTCGGGTTGGCCGCTCTTAATACAATAATAACAGTGCAGTAGGTTAAAAGTGAAAATTACCTTAGCCAGCGTAGAGATAGCAGTTCCATAATAATCATGATTAATCTTGAAGATATCCGCCACCAGCTCCACCAGAGCGCCTTGTGTACTATTCGCCTCATCCACCACGTTGTAGATCTGTTTGTTGGCTTCTGGTTTCCTGCCGAGCGTCCATATTGCCCGGCAGACGTCCCGGACGTGCACCGTGTTCATCTTCAGGTCGGCCGTCCAGAGGAGCTTCATGGTTTCATTGAGGTGTTTGTAGATACCGCCGTAAAGGAGGCGGGGTGCTGTTGGGGTGATAACAAATGATTAATGTTTGTAAGGTATGTTCTCTGAGTTTCATACCTTTTTAGAGGTATGTGGAATAGGGGTCAAAGTCCCGTAAACCTCCATTGAAAATGGAGGATCCCCCGATCACACGTCTGTGTTGTGTCTGGTCCGGACAATTGTTATATAATAATATGTTCTAATCGTGTAGCTAGTAGATGGCATCATAATTGGTATCTAATGTGGATCTCACAACACACGTCATTACACGGACACTTCATTATCTAACTTGGTGGAGTCGCGCCGCTTCGCTTCCAGATTGCATTCGCGTTGAATCGCCTGCCTACGTTATCACGTAGGCAGGCGATATGGAAGCGAAGCGGCGCGAATGGCACAAACAATATACTCTATTGCGGTGACCTTCGATAGCAACCGCACGTGAGTGCGGCGCGGCGATTAGCGAAGCGAAGCGGACTCAGTCAGTTGGCTTGATATTTTCGCGCTAACTCTTGCGGTGCAGTTGCTTGTTTTAAATAATATACACAGTGAACGGTACATGGTGGACATCCCATCTATACGCAAAAAACGTTTTTAGAAAAAAAACCTTCATAGTGCATACAGCTATGGAGTGGAATTCCCTGCCGGAGTCTGTTTTCTGATGGCTACAACCTAGGGATCTTCAAAGTTACTTCTAGGTAAGCGCGTTCCATCGTCGACCGCATCGTCACTTTCCATCAGGTAAGATAGCGGTCAAGCGCGAACCTATCAACAATTAAAAAAAAAAATTGCGCCTGAAGCGGCGACTTCGCGTGCACGTAGAACAAATGCACCGCGTCGCGTTGAATTCACGTGAACTGCATCGCCCACGTTCTTAGGTGAAACAACCGAGTTGTGCCAAAGAAATAAAAATTTATATTATGCATCGAACTGATACAAAGAAAAACCCCAAAAGAAGTGTGAATAATTATCTCGACAAGCGCCAAGAACCGTAAATATATGCAAGTATGACGTACGGTACAAAAGTGGATTACGGTGAATGTTTAATTGTCCGTAAATAATCCACTTTCCTTCACAACGGGCTGGTTAAGAGACTAATAACATTAATTACGAACTATAAAATATTTATTAACGTTGTTATATAGTCTAATAAATATTATTGATAACTAGCTGATGCCCGCGACTTCGTCTGCGTCAGACTCGTACAACAGCACGATGCTATTTAGTGACAATTTTAATAATTTATTTTTGCTCTTATTATTTTTCTAAAATAACAGCCTATGTTACTTCTTTTAACATTAGCCAACTATTAGTAAAGACCCGTCCAAATTGGTCCAGTCGATTCGGAGATGAGCCGGAACTTACATAAAAACAAAAATTTTAAAAATTGCATTTTTGCTATAGGTGTCGAATATACTTTTATTTATTAATTTATTATATTCTATATTGTGGTGTACAAGTTTTATCATAAAACAGCTGTTTAAATACGCGCGCGCGCCTGCGACCGGCGACCGCTCAGCTGTTAGCCGCGTGACGCCGTCGTACCTACAATAGTGATAGAACACCCGCGCAGCTTGCAAATCCATAGATGTACGTACCTAATCAGTGAATGTACCTACAAACTAGTGAGTATATAAAAAAAAGTTTCTTTGGGAAAGTTATTTGTAATCATGAGTACAATCACGTGTTTAAGTATCAGTCACTAATTACCAGTCACCCTATATATTAAGTATATTGAACGCGTTAACCTCAGGAACTTCTGCTTCAAATTGAACAATTATTTTAGTGTTGGATAGCCCATTTATCGAGGACGGCTACAAGGTATATAACATCACGCTACGACTAATTGGTGCTGAGCAGCAACCAAAGTAACGCAGGGGCCACCTAGTTCAGAGTTCAGAATAATCCTTACTATTATTATTATAAATTAAATCTACTCTATTCTGCTCTACCCAACTCCGCCCTACTCTACACTACTACCATTTTTTTAAATTTTTTCTTTCATAAGACCCTTCTCCTGACAATAACAAACAAACACAACAAAAAAAAAATAGTGATATCGGTCCAGCAGTTCACGCGTGATGGCGTTAACAAGGGAAATAGGGATTTATTTTTATATATGTAGATGTGAAACTAGTAAATATCTGTTACACATAAAAGCGCAATACACACTGAGCCCGCCGGGCCGCCGACAAAGCCCGGCGACACAACCCGGCGGCCTGTATGAAAAGAATGTTGTATGAAATGTATGAAAAACAAAAAGTTGTCGACATATGTCGGCGGCCCGGCGGGCTCAATGTGTATTGCGCTTTACGCTTAAACTACTGAACTGATTTTGATGAATTTTGGTACGGAGTAAGCTTCCCAAGGAAGGACATTTCACATTAAACTTCGACTTCGCGTCCGCTATAACCGATATTCACACGAACGAAGTCATGAGCAAAGGCTAGTATTTATCTTTCTGCATAATAAAAGGAGAAACTGACTGACTGACATATCAACGCACAGCTGAAACTAGAGACTAGGAGCGTGATTTTTTGAACAAGGTTTTCTTTTATGTCATAGGTGATCACTAAGAAAGGATTTTTCAAAATTCACTCCCTAAGGGGAGAAACAGGGGTCCAAAGTTTGTATGGAATTGTATGGAAAAACCTAGCTTCACGCGGGCGAAGCCACTGGCAGAATCTAGTATACAATAACTTGGAAAGCCAGACTGACTTAATCGATTTGATTTTTATTTGTTGACCCTACCTACAAAGTAGCTAGGTTGTTTCTGTAATAGACGTGCGTGACGGAATCCTACCTATCATAATATTCGGCGAGCAATGGGTGGCTCGCCGTCCGACCGTCCGGTGACCGTCCGGACCAAGCCCAAGTCGTCGATGGCGCATACTGTTTCACGCGCGCCTCAAGATGTCAGCAATTGTAGGGGCCATCAGGGTCGAAGCCTACTGGGGCCAAGGGTCTGATTCTGAAAGGAAGACTCGGCCCTGGTACGAAAGGCAACGAAGGAACAGGAGCGGGTTTTTAGTCAGTAAAAGTCTGACACTATCTCCCGCTCCGCCCAAGAGCGGGGGATGTCATAAGATGATTTTCCCACCGAAAAAAAAAACCTATCATAATATTATTATTCAAGAATAATTTAACTTATATTAAAACATTTTTCAACAATCTTGAGAAAAGACGGCATTCCGTTTTTGTTCCGAGTATTTTATAAAATAACTAGCTTTTGCCCGCGGCTTCGCTCCCGTCAACTGACTACTCTATTCTGCTCTACTCAACTCTACCCGACTACCATTTTTTTATTTTTTTCTTTCATAAGAATCTTCTCCTGACATTGGTCCTGATTTTATTTATTTATCATCATCTTCTTGCATGACTAATATTGTACTTTTTTTTTTTGCATGCTACCATATTTGTACGCCTCTAGGCACAACATAGCGACCTATGAACTTTTATATAGGGTGACTGGTAATTAGTGTACGATACTTAAACACGTGATTGTGCTCGTGATAACCAACAACTTTTACTATGGGAACAAACCTGAAATCCCGAAAAAAAAATCAGCTGTTCAGTACATTTTATGTTTGCCTAATGTACTGAACAGCTGATATTTTTTTCGCGATTTCGGCTTTACTCCCATAATAAAAATTGTTTGTGATCATGAGCATAATCACGTATTTCAGTATCGTACACTAATTACCAGTCACCTTATATAAGGCGTATAGTCCCTTGAACATCTGGCCCGGATAGAGCCCCCACTGAACTTTAAATCCATTTTCTTCGCGAAATATTGATTGATTTACATAATATGCTAAGTACATTCTGAAGAACACTTAACCCAGCAATTTTTTTGTGTAAACATAATTATTTTTATAGATTGAAAGGAGTAGGAAAAAAAAAGCGAAAAAATATTGTAATTTTTTTTTTTTTTTTTTTTGGCAAAAGATGTTGATAATGTTTTACATGAATCTATAATAAACATATGTTGGTTGAAAGGCTAATTGATCTAAACGACATTTTTTCCGATATTGAGTTCTATACTCGTACATATTCGGAATCAGTAAATTTTTCTCCGTCGTTTGAGTCAGGTTTCATTTTTTTTTAATGTCGTTTAGATCAATTAGCCTTTCAACCGTCGATATATTTTTTTCAAACCTATTGACCTAGCCGTTACCGAGGAGTAGGCTTCAGAAAGTCGATTGTTTTATAGCACTGCTCGGGAGTTAGGGCCTTAAGATCTGTATTCACTACCTCTGTTACACAAATAATAAATGATTTGATTAATATTGAAGCCGTTATTGCATTTAAAAGAACTACTTACTCAAACTCCGTCGGTCCCCGATGCCGTACACGATGGCTGGTCTGATGATGGTGTAGTTGAGCTCGTCCGCCATGTTCTTCAGCTCTTTTTCCACCTTGCTCTTCATTTTAGCCTCGGTGGTCCATGGTTCTACTGGGCAGTCTTCTTTTTGAGGCTAGAAAATATTTTTATATGATTTTAATTTTATGTTTTGATTGGTTGTGCCTGCTTAAAATTGAATTTAATTTTGCCATGACTAAACATAGGTACATTACGGTCAAAATATGTTGAACAATCTGAAGTTGGCGTTCCGAACTATTGCGCATACTTGAGAAAATACGCATTCGCCATAGATTTTTAGAAATAATTATTGCGCAAGTAATTGTTCGAAGTTCCGAGTGGTCAAGATATTTCGGCCTTAGTGTAATTTTTGCAGTTAGTTTAAACTTAAGGTTTAATGGTGATGACAGTCTTTGTAGGTTTGCTGGTAGGAGCTGAACGAGAGTTAGATGTGGATCAACCATTTTTATGAAGAACATCGAACAAAAAGTATTTAAAGTTGTCAAAAAATAAAAGGCCCGTTTTGACATCTGTCAAAACGAATACTTAAATACGCAAAAAGAATATCCGCAATATATTTCATCATATTATTTAACGCGCCAAAAAAATGTCCCAATATTTTTAAAAACACTATGTAATTAATTATTATTTTATTGTTTCTTTCAGTTTCGTTCCAAGTTACATTCTAGGGTATTTCTCAAATGTCAAAACGGGCCTTTTATTTTTTAACGAGTTTAAGATAATTTAATTCTAAAAAACTTATTATTACACTCATATTACAAGGCGAAAGTTTGTGTGTGTATGTCTGTTACTTCTTCACGCTCGAACAGCTAAGCGGATTTTACTGGAACAGTTTTATATTCGTGTTATGTCGGTAACCTTGGTTCACCAGCGAATATCCTCATTCCTCA
The DNA here is from genome assembly GCA_905147345.3 of Mythimna impura. Taxonomy (NCBI): domain Eukaryota; kingdom Metazoa; phylum Arthropoda; class Insecta; order Lepidoptera; family Noctuidae; genus Mythimna; species Mythimna impura. Next base: position 27,075,182 of record LR990351.1, on the reverse strand, counting down.
CGCAAGGAAACTCCGAGCATAGCCCTTTCCATTGCCCTTTGGGTGACTTTAAGTCTTCTGATGAGGCCCATTGGTAGCGACCACGTTTCGGAGCCATATGTCATCACTGGCAACACATATTGGTCATAGACTTTCGTCTTGAGACACTGTGGTATATTGGACGAGAGGATACCGCGCAGCTTCCCGAAAGCTGCCCAGCCGAGTCGGATTCGACGATTCAACATAGTACAAAGAAAGAAGCAATGGTATGGTAGTACCATCGTCGACGGCATCGTCGCTTTCCATCAGGTGAGATAGCGAACGCGAACCTATCAAGATAAAAAAAAAATGGGCAGGGCACATTGCTGGCAGAACAGATGGCCGTTGGGGCCGATAGGTTCTGGAATGGCGACCACGTATCGGAAGACGTAGAGTTGGAAGGCCTCCTCCTAGAAGGTGGACCGATGACCTGGTAAGGGTTGCGAGAATCCGATGGATGCGAGACGCACAGGACCGTTCATTGTGGCGACACTTGGTGGAGTTCTATGTCCAACAGTGGACTTCTTTCGGCTGAAATGATGATGATGATACTTTTTATCCCAGGAGTATGTTCTCTCGGGACAATTTACTACTATCACGATGGCGAAGCCACTGGCATCAGCTAGTATTAGAATAATTCAGTTAAGAGCGGCCAACTCGAGGTACATTTCCATACATCCGCTCTTGCGTGATTATGATGTTATTACACATTTTTTTTTAGATATTTTGGATACACAGCTTTCTTGTAGATATTATCTAGGCTTCTATATAAATTAAAACATAAATTTGTGTAAAACTAATCCAATAAAAGCCTCTGAAAATCTGCTACTTTACGTAAACTTTGGCCCTCCATAATGTACTCATATATTAAAAATATAAAAAAGTACATTCATAGAAGCCTTGCACATTTAATCGAGATTCAGAACGACAATTTTACTGAAAAACTTTTAACATTTAAAAAAAACCACGTATTTTCTGGAACAAGTTTTGTGAAATATTCTAGTAAATCACGGAATCACCGAATGCCAACAGAGTTTTCAGGCGTTATCTTTTTTTTTTCGCGTTGCCTCTTCATCAAACATCGCGTTGGATTACGTTAGATGAAGCAACAAGCTTTTAAACCGTGCTCGACGTTGACGACAGGCGAGTGGAAAAGGGTCCTCATAAACTCGCTCATAAAACATATTAGATCCCTACTCTATACACTCTATACCCCAAACCAATATTAAGTTTCGTTAACGATATTAATAAAAGTGTACTCTACTCTGACAGCGACGAAATGGTTAATCAATACTGTACTTATCAGGGAGTGATAATTAACCAAAGATCCGGTCGGGCTCGTGAAACTTGTCCGTTGGTGACATTGATGGGGTGACGTCATCGATCAGCTCGCTGTGCGTGACGTCATGCACTTGTGTTAACTAAGATGAATTTATTTAAAACTAGCTGTTGCCAACGAGTTTGCCTGCGTTATATTTGAAAATTATCATACAGGAACATACTCCGTGCTATTCCAGGACATGCTCTACCCGTATATCAAGTTTCATCGAAATCTGCTCAGCTGTTCGACCGTGAAGCAGTAACAAACATACAAACACTCACAAACTTTCATGTTTATAATACTAAAATAATTGATTTGATTGAGATTGGTGGATGTCACATGTCTTCGAATTATTAGTTCTAGAACATGGTGGTTTTCTCAAGATGTTTCCGTCACCGTTTTGAGACTATGAACCTATCCTTTTATGAAATAGAAATGACAACCTTCTAATTCACTCAAAGTTTATAAAAGACCGACACTTACATCACGGTAATATTATCTATACAGTATTCCAACTTCATACAAACGGACGAAACGCGAGCTATACCTACGCGCCTCGATCTCGAGGTGCGCTCGGGATGCAGACAGTCGCGTCTGTGCCGCGCGATATTTTCAATAAAAATAAGTTCAAGTACATATTTATATATTTAATATGACGAGTAGGATATATTGTGCTGTTTTTCATTCACATAAATATTGCTTCATTTAAAACCAAACATATAAATTGTAAAGTAGCTGCAGGTATCTATAACCAAGTAAAAGATATTCCTTTTTCTCCACCTTGTCCATGTTTCCCAAAACAATTTTTAATTAAGCTTTAGAATGCGGATTTTTGTACTTTAAAATTTAATAATAAAGCATTTCGTAGGTACGTCTCAGTCAAGGCGCAAATATTTTTCGGTCGCAAATATTGAACACTTCCTATTAAATTCACAAAGTATTTTATTTGTTTATATAAAAAAAGTATATTTACAATCACAAAACTAAATGGAAACACAAAGTAGGCAAATGTAATTAAAATGCTGGAGGCGGTCAGCCATAGTGCGGGCAGCCCTATCGCATGTTTACGTACCGCGCGGCTGTAGGCATTTATTTCAAAGATACGGCCGAGTTACAATACTGTATAGATAATATTACCGTGCTTACATCGTTGTCGCTCGTAGCAGAATAAAGGTGAGCTTGAGCCCTTGGGACCTTTATTTAGCTCTATAAAATCAATATGGACTAGACAATGTGTTATTTCATCAGTGATAGCTTCAAATGCCAAAATTTAAAGGATCACGTTCAATCAATGCTGAATGCTCGGCGCATTCGATACTTTTGTTCTTTTTTACTTTGTGTTTGAAACCTTTGTCTGCCCCGTATAAAGGTTTCTCTATTCTATTCCTAACCCCCAGTCGTGCTCATTGTGTTGTGCAATATCACCTCCATACAGACCTTTACGAGGCAAACACTAAAGCTAGAACTACACTGCGCACATGTGTGCCACACACGCCGATCTGGGTGAGTCGGTCTCCATACATTTTAAATGGAAACTAGACTTGTAGAGCTACACTAGATCCACGCCACGCGACGTCGTTCTACGTACAAATCAGGCGAGTTACACGTGTGCGTCGGTCTAATGTAGTTCTAGCATAATGCTAGAACTACACTGCGCACACGTGTGCCACACACGCCGATCGGGCTAGTCGGTCTCCATACATTTTATATGGAAACTAGACTTGTAGAGCTACACTTGATCCACGCCACGCGACGTCGTTCTACGTACAAATCAGGCGTGTTACACGTGTGCGTCGGTCTAATGTAGTTCTAGCTTAATGCTAGAACTACACTGAGCACACGTGTGCCACACACGCCGATCGGGCTAGTCGGTCTCCATACATTTTAGATCGAAACTAGACTTGTAGAGCTACACTTGATCCACGCCACGCGACGTCGTTCTACGTACAAATCAGGCGTGTTACACGTGTGCGCCTATAATGTAGTTCTAGCTTGACCCTGTCGATGTGACTGAATTCTGATCAAAAGATATTTAATTTTGAAATCATCGAATTACGACGAATAAGTAGCACATGGTAAAACACTGACTTTTTGTCAATTTATTTATTTTCAGTTTGAAGTGGAAGTGCAAGATTTTCTTAAATGTTCTGCATTTTGCAGGTCTTCTTCTGACTTTTTATTTTTAGGGTTCCGTACCTCAAAAGGAAAACAACGGAACCCTTATAGGCCCACTTGTTGTCCGTCTGTCTGTCTGTCAAAACCCTTTGTCTCGGGAACGCGTGGAGGTATCGATCTGAAATTAAAACCATATACTCAAGTCTGTGGGAGACCACAGACTATATATGAGTATATGGTTTTATGAGAATAAAGCTTGAAAAAAAATCAGATTTCTATGTTAACTAAAAAAAAAGATACGGCGGTTTATGTCGCGTCGCAAAAAAATCGTATATTTTGACACTTTCGAGGGAATCAAAATTCATAGGGTACTTCCCGTTGACCCAGAATCCTGAAATTTAGCAGACAGCAAGGTCTTACAGCACAGATAAGGGAATAAATCGGAAAACTGTAAATTTGTTGTTACGTCACAACAATTTTTTTTTTCTATTTGGAAAAATCTTTAAGACTCCTTTCGGGAATTGAACTGTTTACTTATGTAAGTTTGTCGGAACCCTCAGGGCGCGAGTCCCATTCGCACTTGCCCAGTTTTTTTTTTTTTAAATACCTACTCGTAGCCATACAATACGGTTATTCGAATTGAGAAGGTTGTATTGATTATTTTAATGATTATGATTCCGTAAATGAATACGTGTAGCAAATCATACTTTAATGAACAATAAAAACCTGACATGCTAAATAAACCTGAAACCTGTATTTCGCGGTGCCTTAACTCTTAAATATAAAGTACCAACCTTATCACTACTATGCATATGCCCACTGGAGATCTCCACTAGCCTGTCCACCTTCAGCTTGGCACACTGCTTTGCCACGTTGCTGCTGAGTGTGAACAGTCCCTCGGAGTACACTGCCTCCGTCTGCCCCACTCTGGTCTCGCCTGCACAGTTGACGACCAGGCCCCATGGGGCTCCGTCGCCAGGGTCGAGGGCTGACGCACATGACGCTGGAAAGAAGATGAGGTTATAAAGGGAGGAAGATATGACAAGATAAGTCACCAGCTTTAGCGTAGTCGTCCGCAGAAATCGTGCCTTTTTTTGTTAAGAAAGACCATCTATATGTTTTTTTGTTAGCCTAAAGTTAGGTCCCCCTGCTCCCTCGTATCCTTCCAAACCTGTCTATCAAGAGCGATCTGAGCGATAAGATACCTCTATTATACCCATAGATTTGTTTCTGTAAAATTGTTACGTTAATTCTATTAAGTAAGTTTATTCTATTCTCTAGCCAAGTTTCCCTCACGAACATGATGAGTTCGTCACACCACCTTTGCCGCGGTCCACCTCGTCGACGTCGATCTCGTGTGTGGCCCACCTCGACGACGTCGATCGAATGACATCTGCTACTTGAGTTATGGAGCGCAAGGTGGTCTTTCTAACGACATCTATTCGCTTAACTCCTATTATGGCTCCATTGCCCGTTGACAAATCTTGAGGTATGAGTTATATTTGTTTATTTAAAATTGTATGCACTAATAAAACACTGTACAAAGGCGGACTTAATGCCTTAGGTATTTTCTACCAGTCGGCCTTAGGGTCGTGCAGAGACATATCATGGCAGGAAAACAAACATAAATGAACAAAGAACAATAATAAATATATAGTACTTAGATACATACAAATAAAAAATGATATTGTGAAAAAAAAAACGAATCCAACCAATCAAGAGCATGATAATTCTATCAAGTTCTTGCGAATGTGTTCTCGTGCGACACTATAAAGGAGAAACGATTCAAAGAATTCAAACGATTACTGTCTGGAGTCCATCTTTACCTATTTTAAAGATTACAAAATCAAAGTAATGGTCTTTTGAAGGATTGTGCTCATCTCAAGTGATTTTGTCATAACACACTATGACGGAGAGTTTAAACAATGGCTAAGCGCTGTATGCATCAATAGATACTAATTAGAATATTTCTCTCACCATAAATTAAATAAAAAGGGAAAATAAATACATTCCCACGCTTACATAATAAAATAAACATTCGTCTAACATTAAGGAATTGTGAAGCAACCTGTTTTTGGGTCAAATAACTTTTGCTCGGAGTGGCGCGAGAAGGAATGTCAGACGGTTCTCTATTGTGTCACCTAACTTTTTTATCCATAATTTAAAGTGCCATAACTTTTTTTGTCCTAATCATCATTTGTCCGAATGATAACTTGCCCGAACTTAATATCACATAATATCACATACTATAAAATTGAAATCCCTAAATATAATATGCCCTAAATACGTTTGTCATAAATATTACAATCAATAATATACAAAAGACATAAAACCGTTTTCAATAAAAATTATAAGTCCTAAATTTCAATTACTTAAACGTATACAATAATTATTAAATGACTATTGTATACGTTTCAGTATCATTTTGTTATAATTAAAAAAAATCTGATTTTGCATTATATTTTTTTATTATACATAGCATAATAAGTACTTAATAAAGCAGTTGATTGTGAACATGTGATTTTTGTAAGCAAGCAAGCAAGCAAGCATGCAGCATACAAGCAAGCACGCAGCATGCAACATGCAAGCAAGCACTCAGCATGCAAGCAAGCACTCAGCATGCAAGCAAGCACGCAGCATGCAAGCAAGCACGCAGCATGCAACATGCAAGCAAGCACTCAGCATGCAAGCAAGCACGCAGCATGCAAGCAAGCATGCAGCATGCAAGCAAGCACGCAGCATGCAACATGCAAGCAAGCATGCAAGCATGCAGCATGCAGGCAAGCATGCAGCATGCAGGCAAGCATGCAACATGCAGCAGGCATGGTTTCTGTCACGGCTCCGGCGCTGCGGGGCTCCGGCGGTTCCTCGCGAGTTTATCGTCGCAGATGGGTTTAACGCTCACCACCGCAGCTTCAGGTGCAGCGGTGGCGAGTGTTACAACCACCTGCTCCTCAACTCGCGGGCCGCCTCGCCCCTCCGCGCCTACGCAATTTTAAATTACACTCTAGGGGTAGGGCAGACAAGACTGCGTGGAGTCGAATTTACAGCGATTCGTTTCTGTCACTAAAACCTAATTTTTAGCAAATGTTTTAGGACTAAATAATGTATTATAAATGAACATTCGGAATAATACACATTATTTAACACAAAACTTAGGATATATGATTTTAGGTCATGTAAAATTAGGACATTCAATTATTATAGTACTCGATATTATGACAGAATACTTTTAGAACTAAAGATAATTATGTTAAACTAAATTTCGGGATTTTGAACATTATGGTTACTGAAGTTTATAGCAAACGTGTTATGGATAATGATTTTCGGACAAACAATTTTAGGAGAAGAAAGGGAGTACCAATGTCAGACTTATACTGACTTCTTCTTCTTTCGTCTCGATCTGACTCAAATCTGATCCGATCCACATTTAGCCACCTGGACAGCTCTGTCGTTGGCCTCAGTATAAGTCGTGGAAGGAGCAGGTAGTTGTGCATGTTGGGCAGGAAAGGAGGTGACGCATATCCTGTGAAGGAGCTCCACACTGGCACTGTATTTGCGATGGGTATACTGACTAAAAGCCCACCTAGTTGCCCTTTGGGTTCCAGCATAGCATAGTCGGCCTTATAATGTTCCCACTTTTGGGACTCAGGCCTCCTCTCTAGGAGAGGGAATGGGCCGTAATCCACCACGCGGGCCTAGTGCGGGTTGGTGGATGTCACATGTCTTCGAATTTTTGGTTCTAGGACATGCAGTTTCCTCACGATGTTTTCCTTCACCGTTTTGAGAGCAGTGGTGATGAAATAAATTACACAAAGTAATGCACCTGGCTGGGTTTGAACCCGCAACCTACAACTCGTAAGTCGGAGCCGTTACCACTGGGCCACCACTACTCTCCGGGTTCCAGGGGCCCCGGTAACTCTTTCGATCAATCTCTGACTATTAAGCATCTTATAGTTAATATAGTTAACAATAAAAGTGTTTTAATGTTTATAATATTCATAACTACTGGTCGACGATAGGTGCAGGGGCATTGTATGCACACATATGAGGTCATAGCGAGTCTCGTCGGCGTCACGTGCGATCGACGTACGGCTGTTACATTTATGCTTGTAATCTATTTATATAAAAGGAGAAACTGACTGACTGACATATCAACGCACAGCCAAAACTACTAGGACTAGAAGCGTGAAATTTGGCACAAAGTTTCCTTTTATGACCTAGGCGATCACTGAGACAGGATTTTCCAAAATTCAACCCCTAAGGGGTCTGGGCACGCCACAATTATGGCAGTAAGTCCCCTCTTTGAGGCGTGGTTGGAAAGACCTCACGGCGTCCTCACCTTCCGCTTGACGCCAGTTCTCACCGAACACGGTAAGTTCGGGAAGTTCTTGCACCGGATTTGTGCTGAAGCGACGCCCGGGTGTCGCCGCTGTGTGGACCGCCCGGAGGACACAACGGAGCACACGGTGGAGGTGTGCCCCGCTTGGGCAGAGCAACGCCGTGTCCTCGTGGGGGCGATCGGCGGCGGCGATCTCTCCCGCCGGGCCTTGGTACAGGCCATGGTCCGAAGCGAGTGGCAGGCTCTAAGCCCAGGCAACCCCTAAGGGGTCCAAAGTTTATATGGAGAAACCTATTTTTACGCGGGTGAAGCCGCTGGCAGAAGCTAGTATAAGATATACCTGTAGACGTTGAGGTGTCAGCAAATTAGGAGTTGAAAGAAAACTGGGCTTTAGCTTTCATATAAATCAGAGATGTTGCGGAGGTTCTTCCGATTCCGAAAATTCAAAATTAGAGATTGATTTTGCACCTTCGATGCCGATTCCATCATCATCATTTCAGCAGAATGACGTCCACTGTTGGACATACGCCTTCCCCAAGTGCCACAACGCATGGTCCCGTGCGTCTCGCATCCACCGCATTCTCGTGACTCTAATCAGGTTATCGGTCCACCTTGTGGGATGCCTTCCAACGCTACGTCTTCCGGTGTGCGGTCGCCATCATTTCTCCGAAACTTCGTCCGCAATGGAGGATGTTTTCAAGGTTCTGGACTGAGAGGTATTAATGTCAATGCCGATTCCGAAAAATTTCGGTCGGAATTTATATTGGTTATTGTCACACGGAGAACCTCCACCCGTGCCTTCTGTCGATTACTCTTTCACTTTGTTTTGTATTTGCAATGTTGTGAGTTTGCTCCTCATTTATTGTACTTATCCGAGTTTTTTATTACTTTTAGTAGTGTTTCATTGACGCTTCTACTTTCGATTCGTTTTATTTCCAAACAGTAACTTGAATAAGTACTAGAACTTTCAACTTTTTTTTTAAATTGAAATGTTTGTATGGTAAAATCTTGCAAATGAATTTTAAATCAAAAACACCTAACCGATTGAGCAGACGTTTTGCATGCATGTTAAGTTTGGATGACAATGCATGCTTGCATGACGTCATTTTAAATCTAATATAGCGGACTCCTGGAGATGGCGGACTAATTATGTTTTATACTCTACTATATGGGTATCAATTAAAAGAGTTTTTTATTATGTAAAATAGGAAAACAATAGGTCTCCATTAATCCAATATGATAGATAAGTTTTTAAAAACTGTTTTAAATACACTGTGGAATATTACTTACTCGAAAGCCCGCTCTTATTCCTATCGCTTTAAGGCACGCAATTTACTGTATTCCGCACTAGAGCAGAAAAGTGCGTTCTTCGCAAGTGTATTGAAAAATGTCGTTTGATACAAATGTAGAAATTTTTCACTGCAGCACTCAGCTCCATAACACCCTTATCTGCGGCTCGGGCAAATTCCACCTCGGTCGCAATGAAAAACTTTCTCCACTTATATGAAAATGTTTTTTTTTTTAATTTATTTTGTGATCTGTAATTTTTAATGCAATGTGGAAGTATTCACAGGATAAGCATAAAAAAAAAAACTAGTAATTATGAGCTAGCGCCTAATTAAACTTTGTTATTTTCCTAGGTTTATTAGGGTTACTACATGTACATACATTTAAGCAGGCCGGCCATTCATCGGCACAGCCGTGCGGCTATAACGAATGATGTAGAATTGTAGATGAATGTTCGGCGAAAATGCCGATGCATGCCGTTCGGCTTGTCGAACCGGATTCACAAGCCGAACATAGTGTAGTAGTTGCTACGAGTCGGTTTTTTCGTTCCACAAATACTGCCAAATCGAATGTGTCGACCCGAATGAACTACTGATTGGCAGAAGCCGATTGTAACCGAACAAGTTACAATCGGCTTCGATAAATACTGCCGACTATGTTTGTCCGCATATGATTTTTATTATTATTGATAGACTCGCGTTTGACAACTATCTCACCTGATGATAAGCGACGATGTGAACGACATTGGAGCACGGTTGCCTAGAAGTAACCTATTCATTTTTGATTCAAAGACCTCTAGGTTGTAGCTATCAGGAAAAACTTACGAATATGATTGTAGCAACCCTTAGGAAATGCTGTATTTTTTATTAACCGACTTCAAAAAGGAGGAGATTTTATGTTCAGCTGAAAGTATTTTTTTTTTATGTATGTTCACCGATTTCTCGGTCAATTGTGAACCGATTTTAATTTATTTTATTTTTTTCATTGAAAGGTTATGCTTCCGAGTTGGTCCCATAGAAATTATTGTTATGATCTGATCATTAACTTCGAAGATATGGAACAGAACTCCTCATAGGATCACAGCAGAACCGTCGTAACAAGTAAAGTTGCTTTGTTTATACGTGTAGTTGATGACTGACTGAAAGAAGAGGGGGAATATATCGAACTGATCTGATGATGAAGCCTGAAGTTTGGCACCGGAACTCTGTAACCAGACCAGGAGAGGTTCTTCGTGGTCGCTGATGAGGCTGAGGGTGATGACCAGGTATGACCAGGTAGGCATGCTGGTGGTCAGGATACCCTTTATAGCCGTGGGTGCTGGCTGTATGGCTCGCTGCTCGAAAGCTTGAGGAAGTGATGCACGAAGGCTGCGCTGACGTTCTTTGTCGAGGGTCACCAGTTTAGAGGTATGCGGAACATAAAGTCCCGCAAACCTCCGTTGAAAAGGGAGGATCCTCCGGCCAGACGGGTGTTATGTCTGGTGGGCAACTACTGCCCGATAGATGATTTCGGGCTGTTCTAAATGTTCTAATCGCGCGGAGAATTGCGCGGGATTGCGCGATGCAGGATTAGTTCTTATGTGACGTCCTAGATGTCGCTACGAAATTAATGTAATCTAAGCGTGTTTGGGATTATTAGAATTGTCATGAGATGCACTCTGGCTATAAGATATTTAAGTTTAGCTAAGGTTACTTTTTAGTGGGGTGGTACCATAACTAAAAAGTGTAAAATAAAAAACTTTTTATGGATAGGCTCGCGTTTGATCACTATCTCACCTGATGGTAAGCAATGATGTGGCCGACGATGGAGCACGCTTGCCTAAAAGCAACCTATTCCCTCTTGACACAAATGCCCCTAGTTTATAGCTATCAGGAAACAGACTCCGGTAGTTATTTTTGAACAATAACATTTAAATCATTAACAAACAATATCTAGAAACATATTTTATTTTCCTGCATTCGAGTATTCCTTCCTACTTAAACATCCTCGTTGTTAAAGGCAATCAAAACAATTGAACTATTTGTTGACTAATTAGTATTCAGTGCATGCGGCCAAGTCATTTTGAATATTAACGCGTCTAGTCAAGATCCTACAAATAAATGCCATAATAAATTAGACTTATTTATCTTGTGGGAAATTTCCCCTATGGAATCCACGAGTTGAATGTTAATCGGCGTAAGCGCATATATGTTATTACAATTATTGTCAGTCTCCTGACGTTTTAAGCTTCCCGAACGCTGCCCAACCGAGTCGTATTCGACAATTGACCTCTTTCTCAAAGTTAGACCTACCCAACTGGATTGTCTGTCCCAGGTAAATGTAATCGTCAAACTAAAGTGGCAGTGGGCAGGGCACATTGCTCGTAGAACGGATGGTCGATGGGGCCGAAAGGTTCTAGAGTGGCGACCGCGCACCGGGAAACGCAGCGTTAGAAGGCCTCCCACAAGGTGGTCCGACGACCTGGTGAGAGTCGCGGGAATGCGGTGGATGCGAGACGCACAGGATCGGCCGTTGTGGCGACGCTTGGGGGAGGCCTATGTCCAACAGTGGACGTCTTTCGGCTAAAATGATGATGATGATGATGATGATGACGTTTAAAGAAGTATTGTATGGTTCCTTTGCTTACTTGGTATATGCTGTTCAGACCACACACTAGGATAAGAGTAGGAAGATGGTATGGTTGCATGGTTTAAGGGTCCAGTAGGAGGATAATTATGGTCCACCAGGAAACTTGTCAGTTTTAAATCGAGATTTTTAACTGAGTATTGTTTTAGCAACCTTGTAGACATCGCTTGTGTAGCATTATAATAATAACAGTTCTTACAGTGGGACTCAGGTTTTTCCTCAGAGGGAATGAGCCGTAATCCATCATATTTAGTAATAGTTACGGTGAACTTTCATATGGCAGTGTTCATATTAGATACATACTTGAAATGAAAAATAACTGATTAATGGATTCTTCCAATAAATGAATGTGTTTTCAAATCTGATTAAGGAAATAGGATAACAGGCACTTTTTAGAATTAATGAATATGTTTTTTGTCAAGCCGGTCCATCATCTGACCTCAAGACTTATGACGATGTGCCACCGGTACATAGTGAACTTCCCATCCATACGTACATAACGTTTTGGGAACATTTTCAATGTAAAATGTTCCCAAAAGAACATTTTCAATGTACAACAGCTAAGGAGTGGGATTCCCTGCCTAGTCAAGAGTGAATAAGCAAGTATACTCCATCATCGACTATACTTACCATCGCTAACCATCCAAGGCACCAGTGGCTCATGACGTCACTGCAGTTGGTCACTGAAGATGGCAATACGAAACTAGCTGTTTGACAGTTAAATGATGTAAACTTTTAACAAGTGATCTTCACTTGAGATGTCAACAGAGTTACGTAATAGCACCGTAGGTGTGATAGTGGTTTTTTTTTTTTTTTTTCCGGTTGGAAAATCATCTTATGACATCCCCCGCTCTTGGGCGGAGCGTGAGATAGTGTCAGACTTTTACTGACTAAAAACCCACTCCTGTTCCCTCATCGCCCTTCGTACCAGGGCCGAGTCTTCCTTTCAGAATCAGACCCTTGGCCCCAGTAGGCTTCGACCTTGCTAGGCCCCTACAGTTGCTGACATCTCTTTGAGGCGCGCGTGGAACAGCACGCGCCGTCGACGACTTGGGCTCGGTCCGGACGGTTACCGGACGGTCGGAAGGCGAGCCACCCATTGCTCGCCGTCCGCAAGCCCGCGCCTACGATGGCCGGAAATCGGGATCGGAATCCCGGCGGCGATTGGGGCGTGAGGACCGTTGCCTCACGCGATCGGCCGCCTCCTTTGCTAGCATTACTGCTTCGCAGAAGGAGGCTACCGCCTGCCACTCCTCCTCGCTCCGGACCATGGCCTGTACCAAGGCCCGGCGCGAGAGATCGCCGCCACCGATAGCCCCCACGAGAGGTGTGATAGTGGTTAAATGCGAGCCTATGTGAGTTATATTCTGGTCGAAGGCCTTTTTTGTTCAGTAGACTTATTGTGGCCTTCGACCGCAAGGGATACCCGAAGGAACACAGGTTCTAGTCAGTGAAAGTTTGACAGTTCTTCTTACTGCACCCAGAGCGGGAGAAGTGATTTGATGATTTCTAAGCAAAAAACCAAGACAAAATTGCACTAATCAGAGTCACTGCACTCACATTGATAGATACCCAAGTATCTGATGGGTCTATAAGACACCATTTTGCCAAGTAGCATTTGCAGCGGTCTACCGGAGTCTACAATCGATTGGGCTAAGTTTAAGAAGGCCCTTCCTGGGCCTCAAGTCTGCTATTACAATAGTGTCAATGTGTGTGTGGAATGGTCCATCCATCATTGATTGCATAATTGTTGATTTTGACAAGTTTGGTAATCTACTAATATAATGGCGTCATTATGACTTTCCAATGGTCAACCATAGACACTCCATTGAAAGAAGTGGCATAGAATGGTAATCTCCAAATGAATGTCTGACGTATACGGTAATCTGCTAAAATTTTGACAGTTCCTTCGACCGCATCGTCGCTTTCCATCAGGTGAGATAGCGGTCAATAGCGAACCTATCAAGAATAAAAAATAAATCTACCATTAGAACGTCATTGTGCAGTCATTGCTTTTAATAAGCTCAATATTGTCATTTTACCACAACTCTATTACGAGACCATTGATCAATCAATGATCGATCATTATGAATTAGCAAATTACGAACTTTTAGCAAAATGACAATGGGATCGTGTTGCAGTTGGAATGACGAATTTATATAAATAGCAGACTTGGGCCCCTGGTCCGTTGATCATGCTCACGTTGGATGAATCCAACGCACTGTTTGAAAAATAGGTAACGCAAAAAAAGAGATAACGTTGGAACGCTCGGTTGGCATTCAGTAACTTCCGGTGCTCACTCGAATATTTCACAAAACTTGATCGAAACCCTAAAAGTTATCGGGAAAAAAATCCGTCATTTAGAATCTCAATTCAATGTGCAAGGTTTCCATAAATATGTTTTTTTATTTTTATTTTATTTTATTTAGGTAACCAACAGCGATACACAAAGTATGTTACAGAGTAAGTGTATAAAGTAAACTATGGCTAATAGCAGGTTTCCCTTCCTAACTGGGATAATTATATAACATGCGAACGGACTAATAAGAAAAATTAACAAAAATGTACAGTTACAATAATATATATTTTTTTTTTTTTAAATTTATGAGTAGGTACATTATGAAGGGATAAGTTCATGTCAATGTTCTATCGACACGAAGAGAGCAGTGATGGCCGAGTGGTAACGGCCCCGACTTACGAGTTGTAGGTCGCGGGTTCAAACCCAGTCAGGCGCATTACTTTGTGTAATTTATTTCATCACCACTGCTCTCAAAACGGTGAAGGAAAACATCGTGAGGAAACCGGCATGTCCTAGAACCAAAAATTCGAAGACATCCACCAACCCGCACTGGGCCCCCGTGGTGGATTACGGCCCATTCCCTATCCTAGAGAGGAGGCCTGAGTCCCAACAGTGGGAACATTATAAGACCGACTATGCTATGCTATGCAATGTTCTATCTATCTCACGTAAAATTTGTGCAAAAGATTTCAGAAAATAAATGTTCTGTTTTCAAAAGAAATCTAGATAATATAACCACAAGGTATCTCTATTTCAAAAATATTTAGAGAAAGATGTGTAATAACGTCATAATCACATATGAGTGGTTGTACGGGGAGTATTACGGGTCGGGCGCTCTGAAGCGCCTAGACTCATCATCATCATTTCAGCCGAAACACGTCCACTGTTGGACATAGGCCTCCCCCAAATGTCGCTACAATGACCGGTCCTGTGCGTCTCGCATCCATCGGATTCCCGCGACCCTCACCAGGTCATCGGTCCACCTTGTGGGAGGCTTTCCAACGCTGCGTCTTCCGGTACGTGGTCGCCATTCCAGAACTTTTCGTCCCCATCGACCATCTGTTCTGCGAGCAATGTGCCCTGCCCACTGCCACTAAAAAATAAAAGACTACCTACATAACTAATATTTTTTCTTAGCGTAACTAGACATTTGATACCTTTAGTTGTTATGTTGTTTATAAGGAAAAAACGTCATTTTCCCTATGATTAGACGTAACGATGCGACAAAGACATAATATTATTTGTGCTGGGTCGCTGCGAGCTCGAAAGGTATGCATGCATTAACAATGGAGTAGGTACGCTACGCTTTAATTTTGAATGTATTACTAACTCGAAAAGTATGAGTCACTAACCAAGGCATGTCAGTCTATTTGATTACAATTTTATTTAAAAAAAAACTGTGGTTACTGGGTAGAATTCCCCGCCAGCCAGAGCTACGGAATTGTTCGAGTCTAGAGAGCAAAGGAACATAGGTGGGTTTAAGTCAGTACTATGCGTTTTAAATAAGAATAGGATCGATTTTTACGCCATGTTGTGACGTCATAGCTGTCAAATCGAAAAATTGGGTAGGGTGAGCAAAACAAGAAATTTTTAAAATTCAGTTTATTTACGAATCATAAACGAGAAAAGTTTAAACAGAATCCAGTTCTTCAATTTTGCTCATCTGTGTGTCAATGTGTAAAGTGTCTGAATAGTGGCAAATGGAAGAAGAAGGCGAATTGTTCCTAACAATGAAAAGAAAAAAGAAAATAGTTTCTTTTTCTAAACTATATTTAGATTAAACAATAACGTTTTTACTTCACCTAGATTTAAACCGTACTTTTTAATCAACATTTGACAGATCGAGGTTATTGACTTTCCTATTCCTATTTGGAATGAATAGTAATTGTCTGATACTCCCTGATGATTTCCCAACTAAAATAAAAAAAAAGCTATTGAATTTCTCTCTGGAAGTCTATACTCAACACAGAGTTTGTTTGCCTAAAAACAAATAAGGGTCCCGTTTTAAAGGGACCAAGACTATTTTATTTATTTACTAAGACGCCGTTGTCCGTCTGTCTGTTTGTCAAGACCCTTTATCTCGGGAACGCGTGGAAGTATTGAGTTGAAATTAAAACCATATACTTAAGTTTGCGGTCTCTTGAAGCTGTAAAAAATCAAATTTCTAAGTTAACGAAAAAAAAAGATACGACCGTTTATGTCTCAAAAAACGTATATTTCGACTCTCTCGAGGAAGTCCGAAATTCATAGGGTACTTCCCGTTGACCCAGAATGCTGAAACTTTGCATAAAGCAAGGTCTTATAGCACAGGTATAGGAATAAATCTGAAAACTATAAAATTTTTGTTACGTCACAACAAAAAAAAATAATTGCGAATCGGATCTTCGGAACTATACGGGAATTGAACTGTTTACATATATGTAAGTTTGTACGGAACCCTCAGGGCGCGAGTCCGACTCGCACTTGCCATGTTATTTTGTTTCTTCGTGCTAATTTCTGAAACTGCCCGTCGTATTTGAAAAAGGTTTTTTGCATTCGATAGCCCAATTCTTGAGGAAGGCTATTTATCACGTGACACCCACTAGGAACCAATAAAAATAACTCTGAAAGAACGTTAAGGAAGAACGAAGTAATAGCGCAAGGTAAAGCTAGTAAAATTATATTAATAAATCCTTGAAGATGACATAGATGATGGTTTCTGCTTATAGGAGCAGCTGGCGGTACTGTGAGATACGAATTTTTAGATCGAGATAATCCAGAACTCACAGGATAACTGTTTACAACCTGCTGCGTAACTTATCTGGGTAGTTTGGACGTCTGGACACAGCTGCTCCAGGCAAGCACACAGGTATTTCTGGTACAGGAGACTGACAGTCTCTACAACATCAATGTAAAGATACTTTTTGTAAGCATGTACAAGTCTTTCTTAATTATGTAGTTTTTTACAATACGTGGTAGAGAAAAACAAACGCTATTTATTATCATTTATTTCAGAACCCTGGGGACCTGAACCTTTGGAAGGGGTACGAGGCGCCAAAGCCAACCAGCAGAGGCCCTTTTAGCACTTTCTATGGAATGGAATCAACCGACGATAATTATTATATTGGCCTCAGAGAAAGGTTTTTGAAGCTAACAGCTGTTACGATGCAGCTTCGATAAAATAACCCTAAAAATAAAGCCATTAACGTAATTCAGATGAGTACAGCGAATGTGGAGGACTAAAACAAGCAAATCTTGTACCAGGGCAGAAGAAACGCTTGGAGAAAAATGTCTAGTTTGTATGTGAAACTAAAACTTTCTACCCGAAATAACTGGCCCACTCTCTGCACGGCTACAAGATGACCGATGTACGTCATTCGTGGTCTACTGCACACATTTACATATTTCTTTTTGCATTATTTGTAACAACGGGTTAGCGCGACGATAACGGATACACAAATAACTACGCTCGTATAATTTTTGAGTGGAATGACACGGAGCGATTTGAGAATGACGCGAGTGTCGAATGGAGGACATGCAAGTGCAGCGACATATTTTTAGGCTTCGGAATTTTATTGGTCGAAGTTAGTCGAAAAAGCAAGTGATAAATGTGGCCCAAACCTTATATTGTGCAGCTCGGTTACTCCTTTCTTTTTTATACTTTTCCCTACGGCCCTAGCAGGCATGGGACCTGCTGAGCCCCTACGGTTTGCTGACATCTCTTTGAGGCGCGCGTGGAACACTATACGCCGTTAACGACTCGGGCTCGATCCATAAAGGACGAGCGGACTGCGAGCTAGCTAATGCTCGTCGTCCGCAAGCCGTGCCGACGGTGGCCGGAGATCGTTCTGCGATTCCCGACGTCCGGGGCGTCTACTGTTGCGTCGGCTTTATATCGAGCAACTCTGTTACGCCTGGCATGCTCTGCAGGCTTAGACAAATGACTTATCTGTTAATATTCCCGCCAAACGCTTAATACAAAATGTAAAGACATTACCTCAATTACCTGTACCAAATAAAAGGTACGAGTAGGTGTAAAATAACGAAAGACATCCAAAATTAAACTTATTTTTGTCTTTTTATTTTATTTTTTATATGAAGGCGGTTTTCTTGTATTTTTTTTTTTTGATCTGTGAATATTTCGATCTTGTTTCCTAACTTTTTCTATCTTTATTTTCACATGGTAAAATGACTACATTTCAGACATCTGTCTGGAAAATGTCCAATATTTTTATAATTCGCTAATGGGACGCTAATGGGAAAAGCCGATATTTTGCTGCTGTAAGCTCTCAACAGCAGCGATTGGATTTGTAAAAAGCCAATTTGATGAATTGGTTGCCGCGGGCGTTTGTTTGGTACGTAGGTATAGCAAAGATCGTTATTTTTTTTCACATCAAACCTCTGAATTTACGACGTACGACCCCGTTGAAAAGGGAGGATCATCCGACCAGACGGGTGCTATGTCTGGTGAGCAACTGCCCGATAGATGAGTTCGGGCTGTTCTATATGTTCAAATCGCGCGGAGAACTTTAATTGCGCGATGCAGGATTAGTTCTTATGTGACGCCATAGATGTCGCTACAAGAGTAACAGCCTCCTAACTCTGAGATCGTCCTTTATATTATGGTTAACAAGCAGACCTGGGTGGAAAATCTAGTGCTGTGTTACATATTCTTTTAATTCTGTGATCGCAACAACCCACACGTTAAAAACTTGCCTAAAAAAAGAATGATTTTCAGTACGAAACTGAAAAAAATCTTGTTACATTTCTGGGGACTGTCAAATCAGCTCTGAAATAAATTTGCACGACTGTATATAAGTACAAAAACAAACCTAATGAGAATTTAAAGTCACTTAAACCAACAAAAGAAGCTACTTGGCAAATGTCCTTATTATAAAACTAGCTGTTACCCGCGACATCGTTCGCGTGGAGTTTAAGAATATTACTCTCCATCTGTGGTATTTTCTTGTAAAAAAGTTCGAATGTGGATCAAGAATCAAGAGAGAAAAGATGAGAAGTCGTCTCAGTCATCTAAGGCCGTGTACCCACTTTGTCGTGATGACAGATAATCGTGTAGTTTTAAGCGTCGTGGCTTATATATTTAAATGGAGGTGTTCACACATAGGACGACACGATTAACTGTCGTCTACAACATTTATTGGGGTGACAATCGATTGTCATGATAGTGAGAACGGCTAGGACGACAGTCGTAAAACGATAAAAAATTGTCAAAACTAAACCGTGACAGTAATACATTAGGTATTTTTGCGACTATCTGCCGTGGCCACGACAAACATTTGTTATAATGGGAACAGCTAGAGACGATAGTCGCCCGACGATAAATTATCCGTTACGATAGTGGGAACGCGGCCGTAGCGTTCAGAAACGGGCAATTATTTTGATTGAACATTAATTACGTTCGGCACTTAGGTAAGGCGGTCAGCTTTACTTTCTTAGAGGGACCCATTTTAGGATGAACCTAACATCGTTCATCAGTGCCAAGTATGAAGGCAACATGGGAAGGCAGTCTCAACGCTAGCGTAGTATGACGTGACGTTACAACATGGCAATCGATCCTATTCTTATTTGGAACGCATAGTAACTACACACTTGCTTCTCGCTGCACGCCAATTCGTTTCTAGTTTCTAGCTCTGCTCGCTTCTCGCTATCGTTGGCAGTGGAACAAGTGCCGAACGCAGTCGTAGGGTTTTATACATCTCCGTCACAAAATCGAAGCGGGACACATTACTCATTTTAAGGAGTCTCCTTTATTATATAGTATAATAATTAATTGACATTGATTGATTGATTGCATTTAATTTTTTGACATAACAGTAAATACTCAAATGAATTGACAATAATATTAAGTAATAATAATGTCTATTGCATGTTAATTAGGATGAATTAAAATTGCAATGCTTGTAAGAGGCTGCTAAGTCAAAAGTACTGAAATGAAATTTATTTATTTATTTTTAAAGAAAGCTTACAGGCTAATAACAATTATAATTTTTTACATAGGTAATGAAAATTGCTAATAACAAGCTTCCGACCACTCAGTCGGGGCCCATTCAAATTTTACCAATCAAATCTTCCCAAGGGGCCCCGACTGTGAGTCGTTCTGTTCTGCATTAGAATGTATGATTTGTTTTATGTGTGTATCGATTATAAAACTATTTAAATTGTGTAGTTATTTAGTAGTACATAACAGAATTCTAAACTACTGGGCTTGTTTGTTTCTTTTTAGTTTTTATTTAAGTTAATTTTTTCACGTATTTTTTAAAATTAGTTTCGACGCAGTCGGGTTTTTTGTTTTTCTTTAAATATTTTTATTTTATTTTATACTTTTTAGTTACGATTCATTGACTTCGTTATAAGACGGTAAATTTCGCAATCTAGTCATTTCATTGAGGGAGTTAATATCGTGGGGATTATTAAGTAACTTGCGGTGGTCTAAACTACTGATGATTAGTCCCTCTAGAGACCTAACTCGGCTCAAAGCTACATATGCTTGACCTTTAGCAAAAATGCGTGAACTTAAGTCAACCACAGCTCGGTCCAAAAGTCCAAAGTAGTTCCTTGGAGCTTGTGTACAGTTACACCCCAGCACAATATCAATGGCAACATTTTTCGCTCTATTTTACCCTGTCCGCGAAGTGCATCGAATTCTGTCGTCGATGGTTCGATTCTGACTCCTACTCCAGGAACATTGTTTTTAATTGCTTTGTCGTCAAATTCTATATAAACAGCTTGTGGCAATTCTCCGTGTTCCAATTGATCCCTCCAAAGAGCTGGCTACTCAATTGTCCTTATAACACCCATTGCTCTGTTAACAAGACCATGGGTAACATTCAAATTTCTTCGTAACATAACTCGTGATCCTAAACCGATTGTTAAATATTTAACGATTCCTCCAGTTTTGATAGGATCATCAGAAACTTATACATCTTTCGGTTTTTGACCATATGTTTTCGATTCTACTGATATATCAACTGCATGTAATTAATACAACCTAGTAGTTTTTGCCAATATAGTTGTCATCTTTTGATTATGTTCATCGACCTGTCTAGTAGATGGGAAAACTCGAATGATTTGTTTTACAAACGTGCATCAAATGAACAACGCCATCTATCGAGTTTGGTGGTAAACTTTTTTTTACCAAAAATATTTGTTCTTCATGCTTTTTCACTGTTTTTTTATTTGTGTATCGTTTATACTTGAAATAAAAACTTAAATCAATAAGTAAGAAACTTAGCGAGAATGATTGTTTTGTTAAACAATTTTAAATCGTTATATATCCTAAACTATTATTTTAAATGAAAAATGATAAAAGAAACCTAAAGATGATTTTAAAATACCTATTCAACGACACCCCACTTGACATAGTTCATCGACTTTTTTTTTTAATTTTGACAATATGGCGTCTGGTTGTAGCTGTGGTGAATTTTGATTACTGTCATGTCTTTAGTGACACTCGCAAGGTTAAGACGAATCGATTGACGTAAGAATTATCAAAATCGGCCTACGCATTTGGTCTCTAGAACGCCACATAGAAACAAACATACATACATACATACATACATACATAGACTGATAAACACATTACCCTCCTTTGCGTCGCGCAGTCGGGTAAAAAGACTACATAGCGTTATCTTAAATTTAAACTAATTAAGTTATCTATGATTGTACCCAAAAAATTCCTTGGTTAGGATCTTTTTTATATTTTGTACACTGGTGCAAAACAGATCGATTTCTAGGTGCGATGGTAAATTGTTGAAGGCTATAAACACTACGTATGGAGAAGGCGTTACGCCTGTACTTTGTCGATATGCACGGTGCCTGTAATATATATATAATAACACCAACATTGTGCACTTAGTTCTAAACGTTTTGAGTTTGACTTATAAAACTAAGTCGTTTTCCGCGTCTGGCTGTTTGACTGCTAACTCCTAAATAACGCAACGGGTTTATTGCTGTTTTCGCTTATACGAACATCAACAACAAGCAATAAACGATAAAGGTATAAAGCACCCGTGCGAAGGTCTCTAGTGTATATTCCAAAAAAAAACTCAATCATATATTAATTTTTAAATTACAGTTACTTTGATTACGAGCAGCATCATCATCTAATATTTGTCGGTTTTTTAACACAAAATCATAAAAGTTTCTACATGAAAAATCGACGTTTGTTAGTAGGTACGTTCCCAAGTTTGCAGCGACTGATATTTGTATAGAAAATACGTTCGTAACTCGAACTATAGAAAAACGGGAGAAATTATTGCATCCCGGGAAGTCGGGAGGTTAACCACCATTACCGGAGTCTCCCGGGCAATCTGGGAGGGTTTTTTTTTTTTTTTTTAGGTGGGAAAATTATCTTATGACAAATCCCGCTCTTGGGCGGAGCGAAAAGTAGTGTCAGACTTTTACTGACTAAAAAACCACTCCTGTTCATTCTTTGCCTTCGTCCCAGGGCCCCGGGTTTCGCTTTCACACTTGTTGCTCTGCCCAAGCGGGGCAAATCTGGGAGGGTTGGGAACCCTACCAGTAATGTTACTTAATCAATTATCACTGAGTGATATAGGCATATATTTTTTACTTTCACGCTAGTAAAGCCGCTGGCAAGATATAGTCCAACATAAAGCCCCTTTTAGCTTGATTAATTTAGTTCGTCAGACCGCAGCATAATAAACGTCAAAGTTCAAAGGGGTGAAATTTTAAGGTTAGACCAATCATTCGAAAACACACCATGTGGTAAATGTCATGCTAAAGGTCAGATCAGGTTTATAGCTTATAATAAGTAGGTACTTCAGTCTACTTTATGATGGATTGGAGCTCGTACAAGAAAAATAAAAAGCACCGTAAATAAATCCAAAAAGATTCAGAGATTGTGCACAAAACTCATCTAAATCTTAAGGCTTATCTAAAAAGCCGTTTATACAGAATCAGAATCTCGATGAAATATTCAGTTTCTAAAAATATTTTTTGTTTTACTTTTTTTCATTTATGAGTACATTAATTGATTTTCAGAGGTCTTTACTGAATTAGGTTTACTCGAATTTATATTTCACATACACACAACAAATATACACACACTACACACTACATACTACACGCTTATTTTATGTCTGGGACATTGTTTTCGTAACATTAAGATGGCCGTTGATCACAGTTTATAACTTTTGCAGCTGCCATCGTTATCCATGTCATTATTGTCAATTGTTTTATGTTCCAAAAGAAATATTTTCATGTTTATGTTATGTTATGTTAATATTTTGATTTCAACAGAAACCTAGCTAGATGATATTCACAAGACATTATTATGTGTTTCCAAAATATCTAGAGATAGAGATGTATAGAACGGTTGTATGGAAATGTATCTTGGGGTTGTGCGCCCTTAAGAGCGTCCTACCCGAGGTACATTTTGCCAACAGAGTTTTCTCTTTTTTCGCGTTGCCAATTCATCAAAAATCGCGTTGGATTGCGTCAACAAGCTTTTAAACCATGCTCACGTCGACGATTGACGAGTGGGGAAGGGCCCTGTTAAGACAGGTGCAGCACTGGCATTGTATAAAAAAAATTGTGGGAGTATTGAGCGTGACTATACTGCTTCAAAGACCGACTACAATAGTTGCGCTATTGCGACATAACCTGCCTAGCCTTTTATCTGTGTTGTCGACTGTCATCAATCCGATGCAGCTAAATATTAATATTAAAAAAAAGCAAGTGATTTTCTGATCTCCACATTCCACAAGCTCGTTTATTGATAGATAGTACACCTCGTTTAATTCTTCAATTCCCAGTGTCAATTGCAGATGACAGAGGAGCTGACGAGATGGAGTATTTGATCGTAAATATACGACCCTGGCGAAATGGACGCGAAAATATTTTTCGGATAAGACTTTCGGGCTTTTGAAAACCTTTGAAAACTAGCATAATCCACGAATGACTATTGAGACCTACGGCTTTTTTTTAGGCGAGAAGTCTTCAAATAACTTCTTCAGCTCTGGGTGGAGCCTTTTACTGACTGCTAAACAGCTTGACATGCTTTCCGATTCTGAGGTACGGAGGGAGGGTCTTAGTTTATGAAGACAGCTAGCTATTCATTATCGACCTTGGGTAGCATAATTTAACGTAATCAATTGACAATGAATCACACAGTACACCGCTGTTTAGTTTTGGCCACGATCCCCTTATCAAGCTAAGTAATTTAAAATACTATCAGCAGGCAAAAAAAAATCGAGACAACATGCGGTCTCGAAAACCGAGACGTTCGAGATTTTTTTTTTCTCGTTTAAATGAATAATTCAAATTACGTTAGTTTCTAAATTGAGTAACGTAAGAATTTATAGCCATAACCGGGATGAAAGCACTAATTTTAACCATAACTAAATCACATTCACATTTCATATGCATGCATACACTCACGCAACAGCAGCATGCATGAAAGAAAAATAAGTAATTAGCTGTGGACTAATTAAGCTATTATTACGTAATGTACGTCTTGTGTTTCAACGTGTTCGGTAATCATGGAGGTTGAAATATTCATTTTTGGAAGTATTATGTGCAAATTCGTGGTTTTATACTAGCTGTGGGCCGGAGATCAGCTGGCGCGTTTCAACACTCTCAACACTATAGGTATTTCTTCTTCTTCTTAGCGTGTCGATGGCAAAACTATTTTTTTTTAATTTTTATATTAACCTCCTAAAACTCTAACACTCTAGTTTATTTACATAACATGGCTAAGGAATTAGATAAGAATATTGAGATGGATATATTAGAGGAAGGAAGCTTGAAAGTGTATGTGTTTATCTTGGTATGGTCATGTGAAGAGGAGGGCTGAAACGCATACGACTTCCAGTACCAGCACAGCAACAGACTGTTTACTCTGTGCGTCCTATTACGGTTATAGCACAGAATGGTACTCATTCTGTGTGTCTTTTATTTTTATTTAGCCTATACTGTCCCACTCCTGGGCAAAGGCCTCCCCCAACTTCTTCCAGGTATTCCTTTCCTGAGCCACCTCGAACCAGTCCTTGCGGTCGGCATCTAGGTCGTCTCGCCACCTCTTCCCAGGTCCACCTCGGCGGCGTCGTCCATCTTCAGGTACCCACCTTGTGGAGACCCTTGCCCACCGGTCAGAGTGCATGCGGCTCAATGTTTGTTATCAAACTCTTCCAACGTATTGGAATCAGTCTCGTATCAGTCACTGATTTTCATGAAATTTTTGTGTACATATTTGATTGGTCTGAGAATAGGTCGCAGGCTATTTTTTCCGCTTCTACCCCCACCTCCTTTTTTTTTTTGATAATTTATATGGCAGAACAATGTTTGCCGGGTCAGCTATTATAATAATAAATAGTAACTTTTTCCAGGGGCTTCGCCCGCGTAAAAGTACGTTCCTCCATACAAACATCAGACCCCGGTTCATCCCCTTAGGGGCTGAATTTTGAATAATCCCTTCTTAGTGCTCACCTACGTCATAAAAGGAAGCCCTGTGCAAAATTTCACGCTCCTAGTCCCAGTAGTTTCGGCTGTGCGTAGATATGTCATTCAGTCAGTTTCTCCTTTTATATATATAGATTATGTACAAGCGTCGACTGCTTGCGTTAACACGTGCAATAGGGCCTGCCCTAAGGAGTAATTTTAGAAATGATATAATTATATTTTTTTTTTATTCTTGATAGGTTTGCGCTTGACCACTATCTCACCTGATGGAAAGCGACGATGCGGTCGACGATGGAGCGCGCATACCTAGAAGTAACCTATTCACTCTCGACTTAAAGATTCCCGGTTTGATTATGTTATGTTTGCTGTGTTGTCACAGTGATAAATGTGACAAAATACAACAGCATGGATATGAATCATCCTGTACATTGATAACATAATCAGAGGCCACTTCAGAAGTTAATTTCATTACAAAAATATATTTAAAGGGCACTGGACAGTTATTTAATTGTTTGTTACAAATTAATACGATTATTTTTATGCAGTATTATGTTTAAAAGCCACCATTTTAAAAATTAATTATATTTTTGATGGTCCAAAGGTTTACGATTTACTTATTGAGTTGAATTTGCCATTTTAAGTTATTATTATATTATATTCCTAAATTCTGCCAGCGTAGTAAAGTAGGTTTCTCCATACAAACTTTAGAACCCCGTTTCATCCCCTTAGGGGCTGAATTTTCAAAAAAGCTTTCTTAGTGCTCGCCTAAGTCATACAAGGAAGCCTTGTGCAAAATTACACGTTCCTAGGCCTAGTAGTTTAGGCTGTGCGTAATTATGTTTTTATATGTCATTCAGGGCAACGACGCGGCGCGGCGGACGAACTGGCCAGGAGAGGATCTGGAGCGGTGGTTTTTGGGACCTTTAGTCAGCTGCGTAGTTGTTTACGTGAACACACGCATATACAATCGCAAAATCATCGCATCACATCAAATAACAGAAAAGAAACATATAGAACAGCCCAAATCATCTAACGGGCAGTTGCCCACCAGACATAACACCCTTCTGGTCGGAGGATCCTCCCTTTTCAATGGAGGTTTGCGGGACTTTACTCTCTGGTCCGCATACCCCCAAACAAGCAGAGCGCTGGTGGTCCTCGACACCAGGATGCAGGCAGGCCAAGGAGGCCCTGCCACATCTTAATAAAGCCCTCACCAAAAAACTCCTAAGACTGGACAGAGGTGGCCTGCACCTGCTGATGGGGATCATCACTGGACACTGCACACTGAATAAGCACCTCCACACAATAGGCATCACAGACAGACCCCTGTGCAGAGCATGTTTAGAGGGAGAGGAGACAATTGCACATGTGCTCCTAGATTGCACAGGTGTCACTGAAATACGCACGCAAACCTTAGGATCCCCGAACTCCCATATTGATGCCCTGGAAAACCTAAGAGGCCTAATCTGTTTTTGGAGAAAAGTGGGGTGGTTGGAATGAGCCCACCTAAGGTTATGGCCACCATGGCCCACATACAATGGTCCACATAGGACTAAGTACAGAAACCATACCCAAATAGTCAGTTTCTCTCTTCTATGTCAGTCAGTCAGTTTCTACTTTTATATATATAGATTAATTCATCCACATCAACATCACCAAGCTGTTTAGAAAGGAGTTATGTTATAAACACATAAAGAAGAATTATATTATTCATAAAAAGATAAAGTATGTTCTAAGTCAATAAATAGAAGCAACAAGAAATATGTAACCAACATTTATGTAACTCATATGATTTAAAAGAGTGTCCATGGAGTTTCTTGCACATTCTTCTCCATAGAGATCTACGTTTTTGACTGACCAACATTTTGACAATTCAAAAGTGCCTGTAATTGGTCTATTTAAAATAAAAGTTTCTGATTTCTGAATCTAGGATTTCACCAGTTGATAGGCAAGGAAAAAACTTTAAGCTGATAAGGCTAAGATCACATATTATAAGATGCATGCCCATTGACCACTGGACAAGTCTCCACTGTTACTTACAATGTTCTTTGTAAAGAAGGGCTATTTATGTAATAAATATGTGTCAGCTTGAGAGTAGTATCTTAGTAGGCAGTGAATACTGCACTTCATAGACCTCTAATATTTGACACTTACAGTAAGCACCCTAAAATTCTAGCGCTGTGACATCATCAAGTGGGTTATGGATTCTTGTTCCTTTTTTAAATGACCTTTCTCATTCTCACCTTGCAGAGGGAAAAGGCACATTTTGGAATATTGTATGGCACAAGCAATATTTATGCTTAGTAGAAATGCTTTTCGGCGTAAAGTTATTAGTGCACTGAACAACTTCAAATTTTTTTTTTTTTTTTTCTGATGTCTGATATTTGTAACTGCGTATATAAAGTGTTTTCAAGAATAATACCTAGCTTGCCTATTAGTCCTCATCATAGCGTACCTCTATGTTAATATGTGGAAAATGTTGTGGTTATTACATTGATTTTGTTTTGTATACATACTAATAAGTGTAATATATATTGTAATATCGTTTTTTTTCCCTAATAAAATAAAATAAAATAAAAAATAAGGGCTTGATTGAAGTCCTGTCAGCCTACACTTTTGTAAGAATATTCTATTAGCTTTTCTATCCAACATTCCATCAGCTGATATAAAACTTTAATAACATGTTTTAAACTAAACAAAGATGCCTTCTGACTTGCCATCTGATGGCATGATATAATTCATAGCTTGTAATAAAATAAATTGTCTAAATTAGTTTGCTGCTGAATTTTGTTTTTTATCTTATCTATAGTTGTCTTACAGATAATGAGAAAGTTAAAATGAGTTTACGCTGGCCTTGACTTTATGCAGAACTAAAGGTATAATAAAATTGCAACATTCCATCACAGTACGGCTGCTTTTGGTGGATATTACTGTAGCAGAATGAGTTATATGGATATCTTAAAGATCCACATCATTCATATTAGCATAAAAAAAAGAGTAAAATTCTGATAAGAATGTTTTCCTCAAAAGTTATTGAGAAATAATATTAAAAAATAATAATTTGCACTTACTGGCATTAATAAGATTCGCGCTCTTATATTCAATACGAGAGTCTTCAAAAATCTTGCTATGCTGGGGGTTCAAGAAGGCTAGTTGCGGTGGCGTTTTGTCCACGACCCGCAGTCCGCTCACCAAGTCATTGGTTATCAAGTATTCCACCAAGTTTCGCCCGATGAAACCGCACCCTGAATCAAAATCACACCGTCAACCGACGAAAAAGAATCCGTTTAGGCCGGATGACTAACACTCTTAGACCGTTACAAGAATTAAAAAAAAAAAACACTTCACAGTAGTAAGTACTGCATCAATACTGTTGCAATCGTTGCAGTTTCTAGTATGGTTACTTCAAGTAAGTGAAATTAATTACCTCCTAAAACCACAACTCGTGGTTTTGAATCACCACCGGCACAATCAGACATTTCGCTTGCCGTTTCACAAAAATGAATGACAGTTAAAGTTTTGACAGTTTATCCGACAGCCATAAAATGAAAATGTTACCAATTAAAACATATTTTTTAATCCCAATATAGCAGTTTTTATTTTAATTGAAGGCGTTCTTTTGAAAAAAGAAAAACTTTGAATAAAGCAGTTCTCTGATGCCTTTAATTGTTTGAAATAGGTACATCTGTCTTTTACTATTTTTTATATAAGGAATACAATAAAAAAAAAATTTAGTACTATGAATCTACTTTTTCTTTTATTTCAATTTGATTCTTTTCTTCTTTTGATTTCGTGTCTGACGGTAAGAGAAATGCAACAACCAGTCCAGCTGAAACAATGAGAGTAACAAAATATTATAATAATAAATTGCAGTTAGATACTAGTCGGTAGTCTCACAAAATTTTTCATGCATTTTTTATTCTTATTTATGCAACCGTACCAGTTTAAGTTTTGGGAAATCGCAAGTGGTTTTAATTTTATTTTTGACAGTAGACTTCCGTTACTATTTTAGCAGTTGTACTTACAGATGACTAGGGCGACATATCCGGCTAACATGGGTGTACAGTAGTCTTTTTGCAGGCTGGCGATAATTTGCACACTGAAGAAGCCTGACCCTCGGGACACCACAACAGACAAGCACGTCGTCATACCTCTGTAACAACAATCACTTAATTAAGGAAATATTTTCTTAGGTTTATGTTGCTATTTGTCCTAGACTGTACACTAGATTTAATTTCAGATTATATTATATCCTTCAATCCTATCTTAGTATTATTTTATATGTGTGTTTTTTTTGGTGTGTTTTATTGTGCGTCTATTCAGGCAGAATAAACATGTGTTCTTTTTTCTTCCTTTTTTGAAATTTTATGAGGATGGATTCTCGTTACTCTGTTGCGCAAAAACTACTGAACAGATTTTAATTGAACTTTGCAGTATTGCAGAGGAAAAGCAGCATTCCATATAGCATTCTGGTACAGGTGCACGAAGAGTGCGTATAACACTCTTCGTGTACAATATAATAACGCCTGTAGAGCTACGCTTAAGCTGCCCTGGCGGTGTAGTGCGGCTGGCATGTTCGTTGCGAACAGAGTTACTCATTTTCACGGGCTCTGAGTCTAGTCTAAGACTCAAGGCATCTTTCCTGACTCGACTGACCCGGTGTAAGAATAAAATAGTATCTGGAGTGTTCAATGGCGTGTATCTGCTTTGTCGTTGTTAATTTTAATTTTCATAATTTTAATTTTATTGATTTATTTTTAATTTATTAATGTAATTCAATAATTAATCAATAATTTTTATATTCCAATGAATTTAATGTATTTATTATGCTATAACAATTTTATATAATTAAATAATATTAATATGGGTTAATTAATGCCTGAAATAAATAATAATAATAATAATGTTTATTGAATTATTTGATTAGCCGATAAATAACAATAACAATAATAATTACTATCATAATAATATATACTAAAGTTTAGGATGGGGGAACTACTAATTTCATAGGGGGGCCGCCAGCTTATCGGAAATAGCTAGTTGTTAACCTTTTGAGTACGTAATTAGAGACACAATAGTAAGACAATGGCGCGTGAACGCCGGCGTTAATGCGGGGATCAACAGCTATAATCAGCAAATACAGCGTGTAAATATTACTGTAATATTATAAGAAAATAGAAAGTATATTAACCTTAAATGAGTTGGATTCAACTCTACTAAATACGTATTAACATTCCCCAAAATCAGTGTTACGTAGAGGAATACGAAAAACAGTGCTATGCTCAGCATCGGAATTCTGATGAAGAGCAGTAATACTCCGCAGAGGGACGAAATAGTGAACACTAAGAGTGTCAACGTTTTCTTGCCAAGTCCCACGATGAAAGAAAGAAGGATTAAACAGATTGCTGCTGCTCCAGAGTATACCATCGTGGCGTACAGCGCCTTCGGGTCGATAGTACCCGTGCAATCAGCTGATTCCTGTGAAAAATTGGAAAAAAAATGATATATATTTTAGTTACTGATTTTCACGGATTTTCATTGGTAATCTTATTATAGTAATAACAATATAGACATTTTCAAGTTGGCAGCATTTGATTAAGTGTTACAAGAACATTCATTTTTATTTATTTTAAGGATAGTTTTTGCATATTTTATTTAAAGCATAAATACAGTAATGAATAATAAACACAAACAGAGAAAAACTTTCGGATTTCTTAAATACCAACATACAGTGCCATTAGAGCGAGTCCGTATGCTCTGACTTGCAACATCGCAAAATGTGTGACCATGTAGGTCTTCACCACTAGAAAAATATGCGTTCGCTATTGTTGGCACCCACATTGTATAGCCTGTTGACCTGGAAGTGAAACAATGAAAATATGATTATACGTTGACGGTTCTCGTTTTGTTTAGACTATATGAATCAATCATGTTTTTAAAAAATAACAGAGGATTTTTTTGCCAGTTTTTATTCATAGGAAACGACCAATCGAAACCGTGCACTATCTTTTGACTTTTAAGTGCCCATGTAGGCCTATCATTATCATCATCATCATTTCAGCCGATAGACGTCCACTGCTGAACGTCTATCGGCCTCCCCCAAATGTCACCACAATGAACGGCCCTGTGCGTCTCGCATCCATCGGATTCCCGCAACCTTCACCAGGTCATCGGTCCACCTTGTAGGGGGTCTTCCAACACTGCGTTTTCCGGTACGCGGTCGCCACTCCGGAACCTTTCGGCCCCAACGACCATCTGTTCTGCGAGCAATGTGCCCTGGCCATTGCCACTTAAGTTTGGCGATTCTTCGTGCTATGTTGGCAACCTTGGTTCTCCTGCGGATATCTTCATTTCTGATTCGATCACGCAAGGAAACTCCGAGCATAGTCCTTTCTATTGCCCTTTGGGTGACTTTGAGCCTTCTGATGAGGACCATTGTGAGCGACCACGTTTCGGAACCATATGTCATCACTGGTAACACGCACTGGTCATAGACTTTCGTCTTGAGACAATGTGGTATATTGGACGAGAATATATCGCGCAGCTTCCCGAACGCTGCCCAGCCGAGTCAGATTCGACGGTTGACCTCTTTCTCGAAATTAGATCTACCCAACTGGACTGTCTGTCCAAGGTAGACGTAATCGTCCACAACTTCGAGTATAGAGTCTCCAATCTTGATAGGAGTGGGTGCTACATGGTTGTTTATCTAGTTTTGTCCATGTTCATTTTAAGACCCACTTTTTCGGAAGCTCTACTGAGGTCATTGAGCATTGTGCTGAGCTCTTCCGTAGTCTCAGCCATGACTACTATGTCGTTGGCAAACCGAAGATGTGTGATGTACTCGCCATTGACATTAATGCCCAATCCACTCCAGTCCAGAACCTTGAAAACATCCTCCATTGCTGCCGTGAACAGTTTCGGAGAAATGACGTCTCCCTGCCTCACACCCCGCTGCAGGAGGATAGGTTTCGAGGTCCGGTCCTGCAGTCTGACTGACATAGTGGTTTCGTACAAACACTTCAGCACCTCGATGTACCGATAGTCAATCTGTAGGCCTATGTAACATAAAAATATTTTGTATTTGTATTCCATAATCAAAGTTGTCAAATCGTGAATTGATTAAACAAATTAAAAAAAAAGAGAAAAATCACCCTTATTTTTTTACCTTCAGTAAGTAATTATACATTAAATTTCCAAAATAACTAACCAAAAACCAAACCAAACAATACCACATGGTAATGAACCATTTATAACAAACAAAAAGTTATATACTAAATGATTTTACTCATATAAAGGTAGTAAAACTTACGTCATGTATGCAGTTAGCAATAGGTAATAAAGTATAACCGAGTTCTTCAGTAGAGGAGGCTTGAACAGAGGGGCTGTTTGGTTCCATATCTTCTTCAGCATTGAAGTTTCGGAACTATCGACTGGTGGTTCCTCAAGGTAGACATGTGTTACCTAAAAATTGAGAATTTTATAATCATAATAATAATAATTTATTACCCCATCGCCATATCTTGATGATGTCATGGTGGGGCTTGCGCGCTCCAATAAATCCTAGGTCTGTATCTGTAGCGTTTACTTTACCGTAACATGCCTAGGGTGAGGGGCCAGACTAAGAGAGATACAATCCGCAGGGCAGTTTTGTGGTGAACTATTGGGCATTAGCGACCCCACGGATCCAATATCCCGGAAAAATTCTTATTCTTCATCTCCGGCTTGCCTTTATTGGCCGGCCGTTGTGAACACTGACGAGGGACAGAGCTCCCACCTCTCTCTTTTTTTTGTTAGCTGGCTTGAGTGGAGATTCGCAAGAGCAAATGTGCTCGGGAGAAAGATGTAAAATCCAGTAAGGTGCTGGTAGGGATCTTGACCATACTTCAGAGATTATCCTGATAGCCGTGGTATACCTCTCCACTCCTCAAGCAGCGACTGTTTTTGGGGGCTCATTTATTGAGTGTGTATGCCATGCCTCTGCCTTTTTATCTATGGATATTAATAACATTGTTCAGGCAGGGGCCATAGTCTTAAAATAGTACTTAATTATGCATAGCATAGCATAGTCGGCCTTATAATGTTCCCACTGTTGGGACTCAGGCCGTAATCCACCACGTGGGCCCAGTGTGGTTTGGTGGATGTCACATATCTTTGAATTTTTGGTTCTAGGACATGCCGATTTTCGGTTTGTCTTAATTATGATATTTATTTTATTTATAAATACTTTATTGCACACTAAGGTTAAACATTTACAAAAGAAACCATATAATAAAAAACATACAATTTGCGGCCTTATTGCACTAGGCGATTTCTTCCAGTATAAAATATAATGGATATTGTTTAATTACAATAAAATTGTGCCTAAATTAACATGTGCTTCCAAACTAGGCTTGGAGCCTGTATTTCGGCACGCAGCGCCTTAAGCCCTGGAACTGGATCTTCTAGTATGAGCTCATGAGCAAATGGAAATTTGTATTACACTTTTAAGTCTCTGTAACAGTGTTCATATTGATCTGTGTATATGTGATGAATTTATATTAGATCGCATGATTTATGAGAAGCTCTCATGTTGTCGATGAGGCAGTTATTTCAGATCATTTTTAAGTACTATTATGTCATTCAGATACTCACAGTATAGTTATCCTTCTTAAAACCAGTGTTGCTCTTGAATATTGATCGAAAAACCTCCAAGGCTTCTTCGTTTCTGCTCCTACTGAGCAAGAACTTTGGGCTTTCTTTCAGGAATATGATGGATAAGATACCGATTGCGCTTGGTAAGCAAATGATTTGTAACAGCAATCGCCACGGTGTGTATACTACGCCGAGCCAGGGAATCGCGTAACCAAAGGTCAGCTTAAATACTGGTAGAGCAAAGGCTGTGAAACGAATAAAAACTGTTCGTCATATGAAAATATGGTAAAACGACGTAAAGTCCATCTCACTAAAGAAGTCTCGTAAACGCGGTGCTACAGTCATGCGTTCGAGTGTTGCTAACCTCTACTGTTTAGTTAGTCTTTCTCATTGACTTCTCTCGTGATTATAAAAACGTGCACGTACAACTTATGGTGAGTTGCGTGATCATGGTGGCGCTAGCCATTAGAAACATGAGCCTGCTGCGCTGTCTACTGGGCACGCTCTCTGCTAGCAAGACGAAACCCGCTGCGTTTGCTGATGTTGAGCTTAAACCATAAAAATATACCTATACTGAAAAGTCATTCAGCGTCGATAAATGGTAAACTAAATAATGTATTAGTTTAAATTAAAAGGATAGGATTGATCAGGCAAAACTATATATTGACTCCGTAATATTTAAGTAATGATTGGTTGTTTTTGCATTATATAATTTAACGGTATTTAAGGTGTATTTTCAATAGTTTTGACCAAAGCAACTTACAATGAAACTGAAAAAAACTTAAGGACAGCTAGCGATACGAAGTTTGGTGCCATGGTTGATGCTAGACTGAGGATGAGGCCAACTGGCATGGCAACTAGTAGTGTTTTGCGGCGACCTTTAGTATCAGCGCATAGGCCCCAAGGGTAAGACGAAAGGATCAAACCTGTAAATAAAGATAATTCAATTCCAAAACATGCGTATTCTAAGTACCTATGCTTTTTGTTTTATGTAGGTAGATATTGACTGCAAAGCAATAATGCCTCGCACTCCTTGAAAACTAAGCTTAAGACTTCTCATTCGGCACTCACGCGCCATGACGGCGATTGGTGAGAAAACTGTCAGGTGTCTTTTATTCGTGTAGACAACACTACTTACCTATGAGTGGGATAGCAGAGAGCAACCCTTGTTGCGAAGTGCTCAGCGACATATCACACGCCATCGCTGGCAATACTACGGAGAAGCCGAAAATGTCCAGGAACATCGCCAGAATCAGAAAGCAGCAGGTTATCAGCATACCCACATTGTATTTGCCGAAACCTGGTAGAAAAGTAAAAAATATGTTTGCAACACTTATGAATTTCTGAATGATTCGGAACGCGTTTGTCAAAATGACTTTTCTTGACATTTCGGTGTCGATGGGTTGCCGCGAATTTCAAAATTGACGAAAGTGAACTGTTACCCGCGCTCGTGTCAGTTGCTATAAAATCGTCAACATTTTTTTTTTAAGTAAGTTTATTTTACAAATACGCGTACAATACACGGTGATAAACATAGCCAATATTGCATAATTTGACTGGGAAGTAATGTCACAACTAAACCGGCGGGACCTCAACGTAGCTGAAAAAGCAATTTCTATATAAGCATGTGAAACAAACATTACCTACTTGTAAATAAGATTAAAAGCAAAAAACGCCATCGTTTATGTCAATCATACATAAATCCAATCCAATCCAATGTATCTAATTTATTTATTATCCTATAACAATTTTATGTACCTAATTCAATAATGTTTATATGGGTTAATTAATGCCTGAAATAAACGATAAATAAATAAATATGTTAGATTTGATCACTATCGCAAACTTTTGATAAGTTTTTATTTAAAACTGTTTTAACTAGTGCTTGACTGCGATCCCACCTGATGGTAATAGTGATGCAATCGTTGATGGTGAGGCGTCCTAGTTTATTAAGAGCCTATTCACTCTAACCTTGAAGACATAAATTACAATCGGACGGGAAGACCGAATTTTATTGAAACTCGTTGTAAGGCCACAAATGACGACCAATTGACTATATCTCACTGTCAAATATAGTTACTTACAGCATTTAATGAATTATCTAAATTTCTTTGAACATTCAATAATCCACTTTGTTACTGTCGAAGTATTATTATGGTGAGAAAAACAAGAAATTTTTAAAATTTAATTTATTTACGAACTGTGAACGAAAATAGTTTAATCAGAATCCAGTTCTTTAATTTTGCTCATCGATCCTATTATTATTTGGAACGCATTGTATATCATTACATTATATTATATCACGTCTATCTATCTTCTATCGACAGATAGATATATAAAAGGAGAAACTGACATATCAATGTACAGCCGAAACTATTAGGTCTAGGAATGTGAAATTTTACACGAGGTATCCTTTTATAATGTGGGCGAGAATTAAGAAGGGGGTTTTTGAAAATTCAACTTTTAAAGGGGAGAAAAAGGGAAACTTGTTTGTATGCAAAATTTTATATCTTTCAAGTACCTATATGGACTTGAAACTTAGCATAAATAGTAAGCCAAGGGAGTAAAAAAAGATTTTT
Source organism: Mythimna impura (assembly GCA_905147345.3). Lineage (NCBI taxonomy): Eukaryota > Metazoa > Arthropoda > Insecta > Lepidoptera > Noctuidae > Mythimna > Mythimna impura. Next base: position 27,038,544 of record LR990351.1, on the reverse strand, counting down.
ATTATTCGTTTTTCGAAATTACCTTACTAGACACTTTATTTGTGGTTTGGAAGCATTGTCTTGATTATAATTATCTAACATAGAATAAATGTTCGGAAAATTTCTTATCTATGAGTTGACTAGTAAAATCCTTTTTGTTATTAAAGCTAAATTTTAAACGAATGGAAAGAGTAAGAGTATTTTAAACGAATGGAAACAAGTGTTTAGTTTTTACGAATGGAAAGAGTATCAAAAACCAAATAAAAAAGCATCAAAAGTCAAATTCTCCAAATTGTTTTGTTGTTAATTAATTAAACAAATGAATATACTTAGTAACTTTTTTTTAAAACAACTAAGAAAGAAAATATATTATGAAGTAAGTACTCACCAGTAAGATCCAAAGCTTCCTCAAAACTGTAATCTTGCGATTTACTTTCATTTTTAGAGAACGTCATTTTTATTATTAATATTCCAACACTGTTTAATTTTGTTTTCTTACATTAGAAATACTGATGTGTCGTTATTCACTCAGATTTTTTTTATTATAATCTTGTAAAATTTAGACTTGTCAATTTATGTTTACTGTTTTATTTTTAATGGCCAATATTTGACCAGACACCTATTTAATTGGCCATGTATCTTTGATAGACTGAATGTAAGTGCAGTGAGTGTTTAGAACTGCCGCGCACCTAAATATAGTTTGTTATTATGTCATACAAATACTGATAGGAGTAGGTACCACGCAGAGATTCTATTTGGGATGGGTGATGTCCTTGCGTAGAACGATAAGTTTGTGAAAGATAATTGTAACTGGGGTATTAATTTATTGTGCTATTACCAGAGTATTTACATTAAAAATTTTCCTCAAAGTGTTGCTAAGTACTTTCACCAACTACAGTATACTAACATTTCAGTTTTCTAGATCCTTGTTATTGGGCATAACATTAACAATGCGTTCCAAATGAGAATAGGATCGATTGCCATGTTGTGACGTCACGTCATACTGTCAAATCCCAAGAAATTGGGCAAAATTGAAGAACTCAGAGATAAGCAAAATTGAAGAACTGGATTCTGATTAAACTATTTTCGTTCACAGTTCGTAAATAAATTAAATTTTAAAAATTTCTTGCTTTGCTCACCATAATAATTATTCGATTTGACAGTATGACGTGACGTCACTACCTGGCAGTCGATCCTATTCTTATTTGGAACGCATTGTAAGTTATAAAATTCTGGCTTTTGCTTGCAGTTATCACATAAAAGTTGAAAATTATCTCAAGAGAACATGGTACTCTCCTCTTGGGTTAAAATTTACCATAATATGTCCTAATCCGAGATTTGGCTTATTCGTGTACCATTTCAAGTTCCATTTAAATCTGTAGCGACATCTATGGCGTCACATAAGAACTAATCCTGCATCGCGCAATCAAAGTTCTCCGTGCGATTAGAACATATAGAACAGCCCGAAATTATCTATCGGGCAGTTGCCCTCCAGACATAACACCCGTCTGGTCGGAGGATCCTCCCTTTTCAACGGATGTTTGCGGGACTTTACACTCTGTTCCGCCTATCTCCGAAAATCCGTTCAGCCCTTAAGATGTGAAGAGGTAACAAAACTAACCGAATATGTAGGTGTATTAGGGGTAATAGCTGAACTGAACTATTCTCGTGACATCAATAAGTTCTCGTGTATGTATCGAAAAATCCACCAACCAACGTTCTTTGTATTTTTTTTTATTTCGTAGCATATACCTACATCGAGGACATCGCTTCGTAGCACATCGTAGCACTAGATTTCTTTCCTCTACGATTCTGACAAGACATCTATTTGAATCTCGTCTGGTAATTGTCCGGACGGAGCCTAGTCGTCAACAGCGCATAGTGATCCACACGCTCCTCAAAGAGATGTCAGCAAACCGTAGAGGCCCGGCCCAGCAGGGCCAATACCCGCTAGCTAGGACTGCGGGGTCTTTCTGAAAAAGAAACCTGTATTCCTAGAAAACAAAGGGCAACTGAAGGACACAGGTGTGGTTTTAATCAGTAAAAGTCTGACACGCCCTCCCGCTCTGCCCTGAGCGGGAGAAATAATGGAAGATAACCACCCTTAAAAAATCGTCTTTGGATCTATGATACACTGGTAGTCTGGTTAATCGAAGTAGGCTCTTACGGGGCTTAAAGGGTTATTGTTTCCGTTATTAGTATTACCTATTTACTACAAAACATGGTAGTATAAGTCTACTTTTTTTATTTGAATTACTTGACCGAATGTCCACTTGTTTCATAGACTGTGAGAAAAACCAAAGAATACCGCTAAATACTGATTCGACACGTCATGTTCCCCAGACATCCCGTCATCTATTTTGCTGTTTATAAATTACAAACAATTTGCACCGAATAAGAACATGCATATAAAAACCGGGCAAGTACGAGTCGGACTTGCGTACTGGGCTGCGTTCAAAAATAACCAGAGTAGCTTCGAGTTGCAACCCAGAGTCGTTCTTTTATAACTCGAGTAACTACCCTAGAGTTAACCCAACTAACTCTAACTTCGAGCAGGGTAGGTTGGTGTAATGACAGTTGCTTGGCATTCACAGTTGAACTCTACGTTCGCGTTCAAAAATGCGAGCTTAGAGTATCTACCCGATGACGTCATTAGAGTTAACTCTAATCTCATTTTTGAACGCAGGGCTGAGGGTTCCGTACAAACTTACCTATGAAAACATTTCAATTCCCAAATTGAGTTACGAAGATTTTTCCGAATCGCAACAAAGTTTTTCTTTTGTAACGTGACTACAAATTTACAGTTTTCGGTTTTTTTTTCCTATAGTGTGCTATGGGACCTGGCTTTTTGCCAAATTATAGGATTCTAGGTCAACGGGAAGTATGAATTTTGATTCCCTTGAGAGTGTCGAAATATAGGTACGTTTTTAACCGACTTCAAAAAAAAAGGAGGAGGTTATCAATTCGGTTGTATATTTTTTATCATTTTTTTTGGGTCTACCTTTTAGAGCAGAACTTTTTACCCGACTGCGCGACGCAAAGGAGGGTAATGTGTTTATCAGTCTATGTATGTATGTATGTATGTATGTATGTATGTATGTATGTATGTATGTATGTATGTATGTATGTATGTATGTTTGTTTCTATGTGGCGTTCTAGAGACCAAATGCGTAGGCCGATTTTGATAATTCTTACGTCAATCGATTCGTCTTAACCTTGCGAGTGTCACTAAAGACATGACAGTAATCAAAATTCACCACAGCTACAACCAGACGCCATATTGTCAAAATGAAAAAAAAAAAGTCGATGAACTATGTCAAGTGGGGTGTCGTTGAATAGGTATTTTAAAATCATCTTTAGGTTCCTTTTATCAATTTTCATTTTAAATAATAGTTTAGGATATATAACGATTTAAAGTTGTTAAACAAAACAATCATTCTCTCTAATTTTCTTACTTATTGATTTAAGTTTTCATTTCAAGTATAAACGATACACAAATAAAAAAAAACAGTGAAAAAGCATGAAGAACAAATATTTTTGGTAAAAAAAAGTTTACCACCAAACTCGATAGATGGCGTTGTTCATTTTATGCACGTTTGTAAATCAAATCATTCGAGTTTTCCCATCTACTAGACAGGTCGATGAACATAAGCAAAAGATGACAACTATATTGGCAAAAACTACTAGGTTGTATAAATTACATGCAGTTGATATATCAGTAGAATCGAAAACATATGGTCAAAAACCGAAAGATGTAGGTATATGTTTCTGATGATCCTAACAAAATTGGAGGAATCGTTAAATATTTAACAATCGGTTTAGGATCACGAGTTATGTTACGAAGAAATTTGAATGTTACCCATGGTCTTGTTAACGGAGCAATGGGTGTTATAAGGACAATTGAGTGGCCAGCTCTTCGGAGGGACCAATTGGAACCCGGAGAATTGCCACAAGCTGTTTATATAGAATTTGACGACAAAGCAATTAAAAACAATGTTCCTGGAGTAGGAGTCAGAATCGAACCATCGACGACAGAATTCGATGCACTTCGCGGACAGGGTAAAATAGAGCGAAAAATGTTGCCATTGATATTGTGCTGGGGTGTAACTGTACACAAGCTCCAAGGAACTACTTTGGACTTTTGGACCGAGCTGTGCTTGACTAAGTTCACGAATTTTTGCTAAAGGTCAAGCATATGTAGCTTTGAGCCGAGTTAGGTCTCTAGAGGGACTAATCATCAGTAGTTTAGACCACCGCAAGTTACTTAATAATCCCCACGATATTAACTCCCTCAATGAAATGACTAGATTGCGAAATTTACCATCTTACTCGTATAACGAAGTCAATAAATCGTAACTAAAAAGTATAAAATAAAATAAAAATATTTAAAGAAAAACAAAAAACCCGACTGCGTCGAAACTAATTTTAAAAAATACGTAAAAAAATTAACTTAAATAAAAACTAAAAAGAAACAAACAAGCCCAGTAGTTTAGAATTCTGTTATGTAATACTAAATAACTACACAATTGAAATAGTTTTATAATCGATACACACATAAAACAAATCATACATTCTAATGCAGAACAGACCGACTCACAGTCGGGGCCCATTCAAATTTTACCAATCAAATCTTCCCAAGGGCCCCGACTGTGAGTCGTTCTGTTCTGCATTAGAATGTATGATTTGTTTTATGTGTGTATCGATTATAAAACTATTTCAATTGTGTAGTTATTTAGTATTACATAACAGAATTCTAAACTACTGGGCTTGTTTGTTTCTTTTTACTTTTTATTTAAGTTAATTTTTTTACGTATTTTTTAAAATTAGTTTCGACGCAGTCGGGTTTTTTGTTTTTCTTTAAATATTTTTATTTTTTATGTCATAATATTGTTTTGCATAACAACAACGGATAGCATAAACTTCATTTCGCAGAAAATCGTTTCGCATACACTCATTTGTCATACATTCAAAACTCATAATTTTGTTAGTCAGAATCATCTTTAGGCATAAATTTCGTATCCATAATAATTAAAAAGCAGAACACATCGCAGAAAATTTACAGTCAGAATCGTCTTTTGGCATATATTTTATATCGATAGTCATCAGTTGCGGTGGAAGTAATCAAAACGGTAACCTAAAATTAATTACAAAACACTGTTGGTTTACATAGGGTCGACGGAGGCCCCCTGCGGGACCTCCTATTTCTGGGTGCTTATAAAAATAATAACCACGAAATAATTTTTAACCTAACCTGTCCATGTCGGGGTGCCCTGAAATTCCGAGCTCGCTACGCTCGCTTATGACCATGTACATGCAAACAAGAATACACTATGATAATAGGTCTTTACCTATGAAATTGGAGATTTTTAAAACGGGTTGCTTTGAAGTGTTATATCATTGGATTGACTTGGAATCATAAGTTCAAATAAATTTTATATTTAAGGTATGTTATTCTTCTTTTGAAATTAGGTATTTATTGGTTTCTTTGTGTTTTGTATTTTCTGTAATATCGCAGTACTTATAACCATGAAAGCTAATAAAAAAACGTTTTTTCATATTAAGAGTTTCAACGTAGATACTATGCATTGCAAAGGGCAAACAATATCAATGTCGCATACCTACGACTTTCTTCTAACAAAAAAACTCTGTGTTCTTGGTTTAATAGATTTCGTTTTGGAAATTTTGTCTTGTAGCCGCCCTAAGAAATAAAGTTATTCCTGAGATAAAATTTCTCACATGAAAGTGATTGAAACCAAAATAGACATCTCATTCATTAGCAGTTTTAAGTCCGTATACATCATCAATATTGCATATCACTTGAGTCCCATTGTTTCCACGGTAGAACTCATATTACAAAATAATGCGAGTTTTCTTAGATTTCATACAAAAATGGTTATAAGTACTGCTATATTACAGAAAATATAAAACACAAAGAAACCAATAAATACCTAATTTCAAAAGAAGAATAACATACCTTTAATATAAAATTTATTTGAACTTATTGCTTTTGGCATTAAGTCCGCCTTTGTACTTTTGTGTTGCATAAAGTTTTAATAAATAAATAAATAAATAAACTTATGATTCCAAGTCAATCCAATGATATAACACTTCAAAGCAACCCGTTTTAAAAATCTCCAATTTCATAGGTAAAGACCTAATATTACTATTAATAACAAAACGGTAACCTAATTGCAAACACAGTCAGCTTGGACCTCCTATATCTGGGTAGTTTAAAAAAATAACAACGGAAGCTAAGGCGGGAGCGGAGCTCCCACCATCAAGCAGGATGCAAGTAGGCATGCAGGCATGCAGTATGCAATCAGGCATGCAGCATGCAATCAGGCAAGGCCAGCAGCATGCAAGCAGGCATGCAGTATGAAAGCAGGCATGCAGCATGGAAGCAGGCATGCAGTATGAAAGCAGGCATGCAGCATGGAAGCAGGCATGCAGCATGGAAGCAGGCATGCAGTATGAAAGCAGGCATGCAGCATGGAAGCAGGCACCAGGCCTTTCGTACCAAGGCCGAGTCTTCCTTTCAGAATCAGACCCTTGGCCCCAGTAGGCTTCGACCCTGCTGGGCCCCTACGATTTGTTGACATCTCCCTGAGGCGCGCGTGGAACAGTACGCGCCGTCGGCGACTTGGGCTCGGTCCGGACGGTTACCGGACGGTCGGACGGCCAGCCACCCATTACTCGCTGTCCGTAAGCCCGCGCCTACGGTGGCCGGAAATCGGGATCGGAATCCTGGCGGCGGTTGGGGCGTGAGGACCGTTGCCTCACGCGATCGGCCGCCTCCTTTGCTAGCATTACTGCTTCGCAGAAGGAGGCGACTCCCTCCCACTCCTCCTCACTCCGGACCATGGCCTGTACCAATGCCCAGCGCGAGAGATCACTGCCGCCGATTGCCTCCACGAGGTCACGGCGGTGCTCTGCCCAGGCGGGGCACACTTCTACCGTATGCTCCACCGTGTCCTCCGGATGGTCCACACAATGGCGGCACCCAGGCGTTTCTTCCGCACGAACGTTTCTTTTACTTGTTACGATGGTACTGCTGTGATCCTATGAGGAGTTCTGTTCCATATCTTCGAAGTTCATCATCAGATCATAACAAAATTTCTATGGGACCAACTCGGAAGCATAACATTTCAATCATAAAAATAATATTTCCAAATCGATCCAAAATTATTATTGACCGAGAAATCGGTGAACATAGTTAAATAAAAAATAAAATAATAAAAATACATTCAGCCGAACATAGAACCTCCTCCTTTTTGAAGTCGGTTAAAAAGCACCAGTGTTAATCGATTTTAGTCTGTATTTAATCTTGTAATCAAAAGGTACAATTAATATACCTTTTGATTACCAGATTTGAGAAAAATAAAACAAGAAAATAATATGTATTCGAGCTTATTTTTATGATACTAAAAAATAACGAGTAACTACTTAGTAACTATAAATTAATCAACAGTCTCTTTACAATAAAATAAAACTAGCTATCTTTATAACAATGGGAACTATAAAATCCTTATTTATGGATTTTCATCACTTCTTTCGATCTCATTCTTGTCTCTTTTTGACTTTGGATCTGCTGGTAAGAAAGCTGCAACAATGAATCCAGCTGAAACAATAAAAATTGGACTTTTTTAAAGAATTTGTAGTGTTATTCACTCGTCTCCATTAAATAACGCCATCTATTTCTTCTAAGAAAATCTAATATTATTCTTATCTATAATATATCCCACCAAAAACATTTCATGTAAAATGTTGCCAACACGACCACATAAGGTTTGCCCTGTGAAAAAGATACGCCGATTCGCCGTTTCGCTACCGTCGTGGAGGTGATGCGAATATTTAGTTTCTGAAGTAAGTAACGAAACAGCCAAGCCATACATTTTTACTGATATGTAGAATTTGTGAAGTTAGGGTCGGTAGAGTTAGGTCGTGTAGATTCAGAAGCTTGGCTCTACATGAGATCTGATATCTTTTTCACAGGGCAAACCTTATGTGGTCGTCTTGGCAACATTTTACATGAAATGTTTTTGGTGGGATTTCAGTTCTTTTTGTAAGTTGCTCTCTGTTGTAGTCTTTTAGTGTTTATTTTTTTCTTCTTTTTTTGGGTAGAATTATTTTAATTATATACCTAACTTTAGTATTATATCTTATCGTATTAATTAAGTACTTACAGTCGATTTGCTCACCTCGTCGCCAAAGGGCGTAAATAACTGAGACTTACCATGAGACTCTTGATACTTACAGTCGATTTGCTCACCTCGTCGTAAAAGGGCGTAAATAACTGAGACCTACCATGAGACTCTTGATACTTACAGTCGATTTGCTCACCTCGTCGTCAAAAGGTGTAAATAACTGAGACCTACCATGAGACTCTTGATACAGTCGATTTGCTCACCTCGTCGTCAAAGGGCGTAAATAACTGAGACCTACCATGAGACTCTTGATACTTACAGTCGATTTGCTCACCTCGTCGTCAAAAGGTGTAAATAACTGAGACCTACCATGAGACTCTTGATACAGTCGATTTGCTCACCTCGTCGTCAAAGGGCGTAAATAACTGAGACCTACCATGAGACTCTTGATACTTACAGTCGATTTGCTCACCTCGTCGTCAAAAGGTGTAAATAACTGAGACCTACCATGAGACTCTTGATACAGTCGATTTGCTCACCTCGTCGTCAAAGGGCGTAAATAACTGAGACCTACCATGAGACTCTTGATACTTACAGTCGATTTGCTCACCTCGTCGTCAAAGGGTGTAAATAACTGAGACCTACCATGAGACTCTTGATTAAGGCGGAGGTTCTTGTAAGTACAATAGGTTTTTTAGTTACTGTCTGTAGTCCTGTGTAAACTTTCATGTCCTAATTCATTCATAAAATTGGTGAGTCTCATTCAAACTTCCACCCCCCCCCAAATTTTAGGGGTTGGGGGGCGAAAGTTATAAGTTTATCTGGGGGCACGGTAGTGTTTTTTTGTATACTGACCTTTGTTTACATACCAAATTTCGGCGTTCTAGCACTTCAGGAAGTACCCTAACATTTTGAAGTCTCATACAAACTTCCACCCCCCCATTTTAGGGGATGGGGGGCGAAAGTTATAAGTTTATGAATTTTTTTGTTGGTTGTATACTAAACTTAGATTACATACCAAATTTCAGCTTTCTAGCACTTCAGGAAGTAGCCAAACATTTTGATGATCATCAGTGTGTCAGTGTATCAGTGTGTCAGTGACGAAATCGGTGTATTTTAGATATCAATAAAATCTAAAGTATTAAAGCTATTCAATTGAGACTTTGTATGTTTCATTAGTATATTATTGACATTATATCCTGAGAATATGAACTATCTGGTACATCCGAAACCAACTCTAAGAGGGTTCAAAAAAACGACGAAACACTTCGAGAAAAGGTAGGTAGTGCCCTTGCGCTTCGCTTAGCTCGTCTTGGCGGTGGCACTGCCGTGCCCCCAGATAAAAGGAGAATTTGACTGACTGACATATCAACGCACAGCCGAAACTACTGGGACTAGGAGCGTGAAATTTTGCACAAGGTTTCCTTTTATGATGTAGGGGAGCACTAAGAGAGAGTTTTCTAAAATTCACCCCCTAAAGAGATGAAGCGGGGGTCCAAAGTTTGCATGGAGTAATCTACTTTCACGGGTGTGAAGCCGCTGGGAACTATAATAATATAATATTTTTAAAGACTACTTATAAGTACTTACACATGACTAAAGCAACATAACCAGCCAACATGGGCGTACAGTAGTCTCCTAGAAGGCTGGCGATGATTTGCACGCTGAAGAAGCCTGAGCCACGAGCTACCACCACTGACAAGCACGTCGCCATACCTCTGCAAAAATTGCTACCTTATTATTTTTTTAATAAACGTTGCTCTACTCTTACGGCCCGTTCACGATCTTGCCGCTGTGAGCGGTAGCTAAGCGTGGAGCGGCGAGCGGTAAGATCAAAAGTATGGAAATGTTTGAATCACGCCATGAGACGCCGCTCATAGCGAAAACGCTCCATTGACCGATGCCGCTCCGCTCGCCGCGCCACTTGCCTCTAAGACCGAAGTCGTGACCAGGCCGTAAGAATGACGTGGGTGTGTTAACAAACACGTTAAATCGCTTACTCAAGACACCCAAACCCAGAACAATTCGGGTATTAAAGGGAACATAGATCTGAGATCTTCGAGCTTTGCTTGAGAAATGGCTTTTCCCTGGCCCAAAGAACTTCTGACGGCCATGCAATCATTTGTCCCGTGCGGGGCCAGCAGTCATTCGCTCAACCACTGCGCCAACTGTGCCGACAAAGAGGTATAGAGTCCCTACCACGAGCTCTTAACGCAATCCATTTTATGACCTAAACTGAATTGTTAAAGGGATGGAGCTATAGTGTGTATTAACTCCATCCCTCTTTCTCGCTCGTAAACTGACATTTTAATATATCATGGTAAGGACCCTTGACTGAGTAACTTTACATATTATTATATAGGCAGATTGTGTGAGGGATACTGCACAACGAAAAGTGAAATCGATATTACACCAAGCATGACACTAAGTTATTTTTAGACAGTTGTGTGCATATTCAAAATTTGGAATTTTATGAACCCTCTGGCAATACATAAAGTTGACAAAAAATAAATGGCCCGTTTTGACATCTGTCAAAACGAATACTTAAATACGCAAAAAGAATACTGGCAATACATTCCATCATATTATGTAACGCGCCAAAAAATGTACCTATGTATTATTTTAAAACACTTTATGTAATTATTTATTATTTCTTTCAGTTTCGTTCCAAGTTACATTCTAGGGTATTTCTCAAATGTCAAAACGGGCCTTTTATTTTTGAACGAGTTTATTAACTGAAAAATCAAGATCCTGCCATTTTAGATACTCAAAGGAAAAATAAAAGAAAAACCAACAAACCTTAAATGCGTAGGATTGAGCTCTACCAAATACGTATTGATGTTGCCCAAGATCTGAGCAACGTATAGAAACATGAAAAACAAGGCTATGCTAAGCATCGGCACTCTGATGAAGAGCAGCAACACTCCGCAGCAGGACGATCCAACGAACACTACGAGTGTTAACGACTTCTTGCCAAGAATCCCCACAACGAAAGACAGGAGGATCATTAGTACTGTCGAAGCTCCGGAGTATATCATCGTGGCGTATAAAGCCATCGGCTCGATACTGCCTGTGCAGTCTACTGATTCCTGTAAAATGAAGAGTTACTTATGAATATTACTATCGTTCATAATGGTAATATTAAATAAATTTAAAATGGTAGTTTTTGTAAGTCAGGCGTTGGCAACACTTTATCTAGTGTTGCCAGTTTTTTTTTTGTGGAATTTACTGTAATACAATAGGTAAGTACAATGCGTTTCAAATAAGAATAGGATCGATTTTGCGCCATGTTGTGACGTCATAGCCGTCAATTCGAAGAAATTGGGGAGGGAGGACAAATAAAAAAAACCGTTTAATCGGAATTCAGTTCTTCAATTCTGCTCATTGCGTCACTGTATGAAGTGTCTAAGAAGTGGCGAGTGGAAGAAGGCGATTTTGTTTGCTAAAAATGAAAAAAATTAAAACTAATTTAGAATAAACAATAACGTTTTTACTTCATCTAGATTTAACAGAGACTCAGTAAAACAAATAAAAAAAAAGCCGTTACTTAAGTTTTCTTTGCAAACTATACTTTTCAATCAACATTTGACAGATCAAGGTCATTGACTTTTCTATTCATATTTGAAACGCATTGTAGGTAAGTACTAGGTGTTCCTTTAGCTCTTTTAGTTAGTTAGTAACTTCAACCCAACTTACAGTGCTATTATTAGAACGAGTGCTTGAACTCTGACTCGCAACTTCACAGAAAGTTCGACCGTGATGACTCTCTCCTCCGGTGAAGTATGCGTTTGTCATGGTTGGCACCCACATTGTAAAGCCTGTTGATCTGCAATAAAAACATAAACTTAATAGTTTGCTTTTTTTCAGTGGGAAAAGCATCCATCCCCTCTTGGGCGGAGCGCGAGGGTGTGTCAGACTTTTACTGACTAAAAACCCACTCCTGTTCCTTCGTTGCCTTTCATACCAGAGCCGAGTCCTCCTCCTCCAGTAGGCTTTGACCCTGCTGGGTCCCTACGGTTTACTGACATCTCCTTGAGGCGCGCGTGGAACAGTACGCGCTGTCGACGACTTGGGCTCGGTCCGGTGGTACCGGCGGTTGGGGCGTGAGGGTCGAGCCCTGGTGCGTGCACGTGCGGCCTTCTCCTTTGCTAACATTACTGCTTCGCAGAAGGAGGCGACCACCTGCCACTCCACCTCGCTTCGGACCATGGCCTGTACAGAGGCTCGGTGCGAGAGATCATTGCCGACGATCTCCCTCACGAGGACACGGCGGTGCTCTGCTCAACGGGGCACACCTCTACCGTGTGCCCCACCGTGTCCTCCGGGCGGTCCACACAGTGGTGACACCCGGGCGTTACTTCTGCATGAATCCGGTGCAGGAACTTCCCAAATAATAGTGTGCTTAGCTTAGACCTAATACTACTGTCCCGTCATGGTCTGATCTCAGATATTCCTGCTAATAAAGTTGCCAGATTAAAAATCAAATTAGTAGAAAATAGTAGATTATGTGACTAGGAGATAAAGCAGTGTCTTTAAGTCGCGGGCAGCATGTTGAATTCCGAACGAAACTATAGGTTGCTAAGTTTAATCCCGAACGCAAGTGAGGGATTTATATAATTAACTCAAGCATTGCGAGGGAGTTAATTTAGAACCTAAGTGAAGTGAGGAATTCAAGCCGCCCAAGACAAAGACAGCTTTATCCCCGTGTTGGATACTCTACTTTTTACACCATTTGTAAGATAACTAAAAGAAAATTTAATAAAACAAATTATATAGGTACCTATTAGAGAAATTTAAGTATTATTTAAAAGTTAATCTTATCTATCACTCGACATGTTTTGCGATTGGAAATAAACAAAATTTACCTCTCTAAGATCTATAGTTTTAATTTCCTGTAGATAACGCTCCCGCGTTTTCATTACTTTTTTAGAGACTTGTCAGTAGCTACATTTTTTTTTATTGTTACCGGCCAGTTTAATTTTTGAATAAACTTATTTGACGCACGTACATATTTTAATTCACATTATATTGTTTTTTTATTTCAAACCAAATTGACATTCCAAATTCAAATCTCATTGTTCCCTAGGGATCGCCCATACTGCATTATCTCCCTAGGGACAGAATGACTTGCTTTAAGTGACGGTTGTATGACATATAAAAGGCCATTATCGAGCAGGTGGTGTAAAAAATAAATTAAAGAGATTATTTATTTAAACGTTAGTATCAACTTTTTGATATAGTAACTAACGTCTGGGTGGCACGTTAAAGTCATCTTCTATTATAATAAAATTATCATTATCAGGAATGGAAGATAAGATAATAATTTTAAATTAAGTAAATCTTACGTCATATATGCGCATAACAATAAGTAGTATAGTATGGCTGAGTTCTTCACAAGAGGCGGCTTGAACAGAGGGGCTGTTTGGTTCCAGATTTTCTTCATCACAGAGATCTGGGAACTGTCCTGTGGTGTTTCCTCTAGGTACACCTGCATTACCTGTAGGAAGCATTGGTGAAAATAAATATTGTTTACTTTTATCCCAAACTTAGTTACATATACAAATAATAATAATAAAAAAAAAACAAAAATTCAAAAGTTTTTATTTCACATAAGCCTACATGGGCACTTATAAAACGTCAGAAGCTAGTGCACGGTTCCAAATTGGTCGTTTCCTATGGAGAAGAACCGACAAGAAACGCCATGATGAAATCATTTTAATCCTTAATCTACTAGATTAAGGATGATTAAAATTATTTTTACACCACCTGCTCGATAATGCCCCTTTATATGTCATACAACCATCACTTAAAGCAAGTCATTCTGTCCCTAGGGAGATAATGCAGTATGGGCGATCCCTAGGGAATAATGAGATTTGAATTTAGAACGTCAAAAGGCGGCAACATTATGTGAATTAAAGTGTACGTGCATCAAACAATTTTATTCAAAATTCAAACTGGCTAACAAAAAAAAAGTAATGTAAGAGTTTCCAGCGTTATAGAAAATTAAAATTATAGAATCTAATAGTGAATTTTGTTTGTTTCAAATCTCTAAACATGTTGAGTGATAGTTAAGATTAACTTGTAAATTATACTTATATTTCTCTAATATATGATTTGTTTTACTAAATTGTCTTTTAATTATCTCACAGATGGTGTAAAAAGTAGAGTATCCAACATGGGGATAAAGCTGTCTTTGTCTTGGGCGGCTTGAATTCCTCACTTCACTCAGGTTTCTTTATTAACTCTCTCGCAATGCTCGGGAGTTAATTATATAAATCCCTCACTGACGTTCGGGATTAAAATTAGCAACCTTCGTTTCGTTCGGAATTCAACATGCCGCCCGCGACTTAAAGACACTGCTTTATCCCCTAGTCACATAATCTACTATTATATCGCACAATTAGTTACATTTTTAATAAGTATCTATAGAAAGAAGCACTTATTAGCATAAACTTACTGAAAGAAAGATATTGCTTCCGAAATCTGAGTATTGCGGTGCTTATCTGCACAATATTGAACAGCTACGATTGGACCACACTAATTTCAAATATCAGTACAAAATTATATATACTGATACAAGCTTATGTCAGCGACTTCGCCCTCGTGAAAGTAGGGTTTTCCGTGCAAATTTTGGACCCCTATTTCATGCCCTTAGGGGGTGATTTTCGGAGTAGGTACCCTCTCTTAGTGCTCGCTTACGCTTAGGAAACTTTGTGCAAGATTTCACGCTCCTTGCGTCAGAAGTTTCGGCTGTGCATTGATAATTGTCGGTCAGTCAGTTTCTCCTTTTATATATACATATAGATTTTTCGGGTCGTTTTTGAAACAGTGATCGGTAATCTAGTACATTGTTGATGGAAGGAAATACTCACAGAATAGTCATCCTTCTTAAAACCGGTGTTGCTCTTAAAGATTGACTTGAAGACTTCCATGGCCTCCTTATTTCTGTTCTTGCTGAGCAGGAACTTGGGGCTTTCTTTAAGGAATATGGTGAACAGAATCCCGAGTAGACATGGCAAGTTGATGACCTGCATCAGAAGCCGCCATGGTCGGTAGACTACTCCGAGCCAGGGTATTTCGTAACCGAAGTCCAAGGTGAATATTGGTAGAGCGAAAGCTGGACAACAAAGTGAAAATTGTTATTAAAGGCTCCAGTATCTGGTGGATGGATTGTGTGAGAAGTGATATGAAAGAAAAGGGAATTAGTGATAGCGTGACGAGTGACAGGATAGAATGGAAGAAAAAAACGTGTTGCGCCGACCCCAAATAAAACGGGTCAAGGACAGGAATATGATGATCGGCTTTAATTTTAAAACAGGTCAACAGAGGGCTTGACTAGGTCTCAAGACTAATGGTGTTGAAGTAAGAAAGAGAATACATTCACAGTCAAAATCTTGTTTGTCTGATCATCATCATATCAAACGAAAGACGTCCACTGTTGAATACAGGCCTCCCCCAAGTGCCAAGCCCTCCTGCCACAACGACCGGTTATGTGCGTCTCACCAGGTCATCGTTCCACCTTGTGGGAAGTCTAACAACGCTGCGTCTTCCCCAGTATGCGGTCGCCACTCCAGAACCTAACGGCCCCGTCTGTTCTACGAGCAATGTGCCCTTCTCATTGTCTGATCAGGAGGACCTAAAAACGCCACTGCATACAAAATGATTAAATGTCATAGCATTCATTATAGGCTTGAAAAGGAGAAGAAAGAATTTACACAGGCGTATATGGTTCAATTGGCCGTACCCACCCTAGTATGGTCTAGCGTACACCTCAGGATGTTGGGCTACCGATTCGAAATTCTATAATGGACGCCAAAATACTGATAACTGCGTTGCGCCATCGGTACATGGTGGACATCCCACCCATACGTACAAAGCGTTTTGGGAACACATTCATAATGCGTACAGCTAAGGAATGGAATTCCCTGCCGGAGTCTGTGTTTCCTGATAGCTACAACCTAGGGGTCTTTAAGTCAAGAGTGAATAGGTTACTTCTAGGCAAGCGTGCTCCATCATCGGCCACATCATCGCTTACCATCAGGTGAGATAGTGGTCAAACGCGAGCCTATCAATAAAAAAAAAAAAACTTCACACAAAAATCGAGCATGTCAAGAACCCCCCCACCTCCCTGCAATAAACTCTAGATAAGTCAATGAGAGTACATAATGGTGCAGGAAAGTTAAAGACAGATGGTAGATTAAAAGTTCCTTACAGCAAATGATGAGCTGCACGACCATAGTAGCACTGGCCATCAAGAACATGAGCCTGCTCCGATGTCTGCTAGGTACGCTCTCTGCCAGCAGGACGAAAGCCGCTGCGTTCGCTGCTGATGAGCTGGAAACGGACAAAATATGAATATAAAAAATCTATAGGTATTTTATTAATATGTATATGTGAGATAGTGGTCAAACGCGAGCCTATCCATAATAAAAAGAATCTATACTTGTTGCACCCCGCCGCATGGACATTCCCAGAAGAACAGTGCATTTTTTTGTTCTAAAAATATCCTTTGTCAATCGAGAATAGTGTAGTTATCAGTTAAATATTGCATTGTAACCGTGTGGTAACGTTAGCAATGGACGAGGTCCAAATCAGCGAACGTGCAGCCGCGTCCGCTAATGAAGTGTCTGCCAATGACACTTTTCTACAGCCATGCCCGCGAATTGAACACTTCTTACAGCCATGCCAAGAGGTCAGTGAAAAGCGGGAAAGTGACAGTGTTGACATAAGCTAAGGCGGTAAATGTATTGAAAAAAATACAAGATATAACGAAACTACCCGATTTTGATTAACTTCGTTTAATAATGTTATTATCGGATTTTCAGAGAATTACCTGTTCTATAAAATATACAAATAAATTCAGCTCTTTTTAATATTTTCACACAAGATAACAGTTTACTAATATAATAATACTAGGAACTTAAATAAAGTAGGTATAATACCTAAACTTAATTTTGTCTGAGGTGAATAAACTAAAATACTTTTGACATCGTTTCATTCTGTTTCTTTACCATTAGATTACCTATTATAAAATACAAGCGCCTCAGCTTCGCCGGATTACCATGACGTTTAAAGTAAGATTGTTTCATTCTTATTTCCAGTGTGGGTAAGAGATGGCGATAGACAACCCGTATAGCTCTGTCTCTTACCCACACTGGAATAAGAATGAAACAATCTTACTTTGAACATCATGGTAACCCACCAAGTGTTAGAAATATTTGAAATTCTCGACTTTTCTCTATTAGGTATAATGCCCATGAAAATAAACTAAAATCTTGCTCATGAAAATAATTTCATGTTTTGGGAAAACCCGTATGAAAATTCGTTTGAAACTTTTTAACTTTATCGCGTACTGACATACATGTAGACACTAGACAGAAGCAGCCGCAGTAGGACTTTCGTTTTATAATACGCAGTGATAGTGATATGCAGAAAATAGACATAGACCAGCCCTCCTAGCCAAGTTACAACCGTTTCGTGACGAACTCCGTTCTCCAATCGGTAACGCCTCGGTGTCAGCAATTTTAGAAAACGATAAGTTGGTAGCTATGTTGACGCGCCTGAGTCGGCCGCTCGTTCTACAATACCAAAGGATGTAGCGTTGAACATTGTAGAAACGATAACAATTCATTCTATCATTTTGAACGATGTGAATTTGGCTACGAATTTTCTATTCGTTTGTTCTGACCACGTGACTTAACGTTGAGATGATGTCTTCTCATACATTTGATTAGTTTTCGACTAGCGTTAACGATTGCAGATTATCAACTTGGCTAGGGGTGCTGACGTTTCTTTTATGCTCCGAGCCTGGCCCAAAATAAAAGCAGTGCATCTCAATAACAAACATATTTGATGTTGCCGTACTGTATTAACTGAAAAGTAATCAAATTGTACGTAGTTAAATATAATAAACGATAGAAACTTACAATGAAACGGAGAGAAACTTGAGAATGGCTAGAGATTCGAAGTTTGGCGCCATGGTAGCTGCCAGACTGAGGGTGAAGCCGAGTGGCATGGCGATCAGCATTGTTTTCCGGCGACCTTTGGTGTCGGCGCACAAGCCCCAACCATAGGACGATATGATTACACCTGGGAAAAGAAAATCCATTGAGCTTAAATGTTTAACGTTAGAAAAAATATAAACGTCATCTTATGGCCATTTTTGACAGTTATGTCTTAACTTATAGTTAAGAATACAATGGCAATCATGTTGTTGATAGCGATTTCTACTGGAAACCATCAAATGATTTCTCTCGCTCTAAGTTAAAGCAAGAAGGTGTGTCAGATTTTTACTGACGAAAATCGGTGTCCTTTAGTTACCCTCAGCGTTCCAACAATTCCGCTGCTCTAGAATTCACCAGACAACCTTTGGATGGACTTTAGAGGGACGCAGAATAGCGTGCAAAGTCCCGCAAACCCCCAATTGAAAAGGGAGGATCCTCTGACCAGACTGGTGTTATGTCTGCTGGTGATACTTGATTTCAGGCTGTTGTATATGTTCTAACTAACTTCTGCCAGCGGCTTCGCCCGCGTGAAAGTAGGTTTCTGCATACAAATTTTGGACCCCCTGTTCATCCCTTTAAGAAGTGAATTATGGAAAATCCTCTCTTAGTGCTCGCCTACGTCATATAAGGAAACCTTGTGCAAAATTTCACGCTCACAGTCCCAGTGGTTTCGGCTGTGCGTTGATATGTCAGTCAGTCCGTTTCTCCTTTTATTACATATATAGAAGATCACGCGGAAAACTAATACTTAGCGCGATGCAAGATTTTCGATTTTTTAGTTCCTATGTGGCGACATAGATGTCGCTACAGGACTATAAGGATTTTTAAAATAAAAAAGGTTGATGTCTGTGGTGTACTGCTAGCAAATAAAAATAGATTTAGTTTAACCTCTTCATGAGCCTTGAGCCTTGAGTCTTGTGAGCACTGGTGGTCGAGTGATAATGGGCCCGGCTTACGCACTGGGCCCGTGTGGTGGATTATGGCCCATCTCCTCTCCTGGAGAGGAGGCCCGAGTGGGAGGCCCCAGCAGTGGGAACATTAAAAGGCTGATTATGCTTATGCTATGTAACCCCTTGATGTAGGAACTTGAGAACCCGAATTTACATTTAGTTACGCCCTGTACAGCCACTGATCAACCGTTAAAGTTGAAATCTGCGTCTGAGATCAGACATAAATACTCATATCCTCACTTTTTGGGGTGGAAAATCATCAAATAACTCCTATCTCTCGGAGGGTCCCGTGAGAGGGAGTGTCAAACTTTTACTGGCGAAAACCCACTTGTGTTCTTCAGTTGCCCATAGCATTCAAGGGCCACGGAACTTTCGAACAATCTAGCAGCAGAAATGACACCTGGAAATTCTATTATGTTAGGTTAGGAACTTACCTATAAGAGGAATAGCAGATAGCAGTCCCTGTTGTGAGGTATCCAGCGACATATCACACGCCATCGCCGGCAGAACCACGGAGAAACCGAAGATGTCCATGTACATCGCCAGGATCAGCAAGCAGCAGGTTATGAGCATACCCACATTGTACTTGCCGAAACCTGGTGGCAGAGGAAGGTAGGTTTAAATATAGGTATTTTGTAAATTCGGGGTAAAGTGTGCAGGAGGTAAAATGATATTCCGGAAGATCACTGAATAAAGTTTATATTTACAAGGAGTTACAGAGTTACGTAATATGTGTGTCAATAGTTCAGAGGTCTGACGACGACTAATGTAGTACATGTCGAACATGGCGGTTGGATGACCCGGTGAGGGCCACGGGAGTACCGTAGAATCGTCGATGGGAAGGCTCGCTTGGGAGTAGCTTATGCCTAGCTTTACTACTAGACATAAGCCGTCTTTCGCCTTAAATGATTTTTGGTAAGTAGATGTATTCTGTGAACCGCATTAAGATTTTCACAAAATATAGAAAAAAAAAACAATAAATTTTTGGGGTTCCCCATACTTAGAACAGAAACTCAATTTTTTTTTTTCATCAAACCCATACGTGTGGGGTATCTATGGATAGGTTTTCAAAAATGATATTGAGGTTTCTAATATCATTTTTTTTATATACTGAACAGTTTTCGCGAGAGACACTTCCAAAGTGGTAAAATGTGTCCCCCCCCCCCCGTAACTTCTAAAATAAGACAATGATAAATCTAAAAAAAATATATCATGTACATTACCTTATAAACTTTCATCGAAAATTGGTTTGAACGAGATCTAGTAAGTAGTTTTTTTTAATACGTCATAAATCGTAAACCGCAATTTACCTTTCAAGTTTGTACGGAACCCTCAGTGCGCGAGTCCGACTCGCACTTGCCCAGTTTTTTATAATGTGAATTTAAGAACACTGTAGACTCCACTAATTCTTAGATTACTTCCTATAACATTATGATTATTTTTATTGTGTACCCAAAAGGTACAATATTGACTGGTCTACACTGTTCTTACATAATATCTATTAATACTGTAATATGATAATATAATAACATCAACCACTTTTTTTTAAAAGAGTAACCATGGAGTTTCTTGCCGGTTCTTCTCCAAAGGTAACGACTAATCAAACTAATATTATAAAGGCGTGCGTGCGTGTATTTTTGTTACTTTTTAGGGTTCCGTAGCCAAACGGCAAAAAACGGAACCCTTATAGATTCGTCATGCGTCTGTCTGTCCGTCCGTATGTCACAGCCACTTTTTTCCAAAACTATAACAGCTATACTGTTGAAACTTGGTAAGTAGATGTATTCTGTGAACCGCATTAAGATTTTCACAAATTTTGGGGGTTCCCCATACTTAGAACAGAAACTCAAAAATTTTTTTTTTCATTAAACCCATACGTGTGGGGTATCTATGGATAGGTCTTCAAAAATGATATTGAGGTTTCTAATATCATTTTTTTATATACTGAATAGTTTGCGCGAGACACTTCCAAAGTGGTAAAATGTGTGTCCCTCCCCCGTAACTTCTAAAATAAGAGAATGATAAAACTAAAAAAAAATATATGATGTACATTACCTTATAAAATAAAATAAAATTACACCAAAAATTTGTTTGACCGAGGATCTAGTAAGTAGTTTTTTTTAATACGTCATAAATCGTAAACCGCAATTTACCTTTCAAGTTTGTACGGAACCCTCAGTGCGCGAGTCCGACTCGCACTTGCCCAGTTTTTTTTTTACGTTTCGATCAAACTTAGTACAAGAGTAAACTATGTCCTGAAATAACACATGAAATTGGCGCGCGTCGACCCCCACGAGTTACCGGTCAACCCCCGTTTATTGATTTCTTCGTAAGTGTATTGAAAAAGTCGTTTGATACACGTGCAAATTTATCACTGCAGCCCTCGGCTCCATAACACACTCGCTTACGGCTCGTGCGAATTCCGCCTTCGTCGCAATGACAAACTTTCTGCACTTGTATCAAGATGTACTATTTTATTATAATAATAATAATAATAATAATAATATTTTATTTGCATAAAACATGGTATACAAGATGGTAATATGATTACACTGGTAGGTCCTACATGTTTTGCTTCATGAATATAAGCGTGCAAATTTACAACAAGACAACAACATACAACCACTGTCACTGTCTGATTTTATGCTCTAGAAACTCCTTGACACTATAAAAGCTATTAGTAGATAACCATTTATATAATTTACTTTTGAACAATCTTATATTTAATATTTTAAATTCCTCTGGTATCTTATTGAATATCCGGACACACATAAACATGCAGCTTTTGTTATATTTTGCAAGCCTAGGTAAAACATCTAACGCGAGCCTGTGGGGGTCCCGACGGCTTCGAGAATTAAGATCGATTGCTCTAGTGAACAACTCTTTGTGCCTCAACACAAACATACAGATTTCCAATATATAAAGTGACGGCAGTGGTAACAAATCAAGTTTTTTAAATATTGGCCTGCAGGATTCATCCGGTTGAAGCCCATAAATAGCCCTAATGCATTTTTTTTGTGCAATAAACGCTCTACTTTGATCGGTGCTATTACCCCACATAATTAAACCATAGCGCAGCACTGATTCAACATACGCATGATATGTTGTTATTGCTGTCTTAATGTTTGTTATGTTTCTGATCCGTTTCAGTGCATATACAAACTTGTTAATTCGTTTGGAAACGGTGTCAACATGTGCTTTCCAATTGATGTCTTGATCCAAGGTTACGCCTAGAAATTTAGTTTGAGTCACTTCGTGAATTCTATGTATATTCAATTTATTATTATATTTTGCATTTGATTTATTGAATTGTATATAAACGGACTTTTTAAGATTTATAGCTAAGTTATTTTGATTTAGCCATTCAATCAGTCTCTCAATTACATTATTAATTTCAGTCTCATGATCATTAATTGTATTGGTTTTTTTATCGGATGTCACAATAATAGAAATGTCATCAGCGAATAAAATAAATTTATGATAAGTTATATTAGTAATAGAATTAATGTATAATAAGAATAGAATAGGTCCTAATACGCTCCCTTGTGGGACGCCATATTTGTTATATTTAATGTCAGAATAATGCGATGTCATATCATTATTTTTATCCATTCTTGTAATGGCAACACGTTGTTGTCTATTACTTAGGTAAGAAGATATCCATTGAAGTGCAATGCCTCTGATTCCAATTGCCTCCAATTTTTGTAGTAATAAATCATGAGAGACTAGATCAAAGGCCTTAGAAAGGTCAAAGAACAGCCCAGTAGTATAATAGTTGTTGTTAATATTCGTTAATACTATTTTAATAAGATTGTAGATAGCTAACGTTGTTGATTTATTTTTTTGAAAACCAAACTGTTCCTTCCGTATGATATTAAATTTATTACAGAACTCAATTAGTCGTTTATTCATGCACTTTTCGAATAATTTCGATATAATAGGTATTAAGGTAATTGGGCGGTAGTTATTAACGTCTGACTTTTCACCAGTTTTATAAAGGGGCTTAATTATTGACATCTTCAGTGCTTCGGGAAAAGTGCCAGTTGAGAATGATAAATTAATTAAGTACGTTATTATTTCAATTAGTTCATTAGTGCATGCTTTAAGGATTTTTGTATTAATCTCGTCATAACCCTCGGAACTTGTGTTGTTCAGTGACATAATCTCTGCTCTAACTTCATTTTCAGACACTGGGTTAAGGAACATCGAATGAGCCATTGAACACTCGTTACGTAGTTTTACATATTTACTCGAAGATTGTGTCATATTAATGTAATGGTTATTGAAAGCTGTTGCTATAGTTACAGGATCTGATAGTATGGTATTGTCAATTTGAATATTTTCAATGCTGTGGATATCGGTACTGTCTATGATTTCATCTTTTATAACTTTCCATACCGCTTTGCATTTATTTTCACTGTTATTTATAAATTTTATGTTTGCGTTTTTTTTTGATGTGTAGACACATTTTTGTAAAATCTTTGAGTATTTAATGTATTCCGTTTTATTTTTTATATTTTTATTTTTATAATATTGATAACGCAAAG
This sequence comes from Mythimna impura, assembly GCA_905147345.3. NCBI lineage: Eukaryota > Metazoa > Arthropoda > Insecta > Lepidoptera > Noctuidae > Mythimna > Mythimna impura. The sequence goes on along the minus strand of LR990351.1, from coordinate 27,014,920 downwards.
ATCGTTTGGTTTTGCAGCTTTGTTTTAGACCCTTGGTTATCCAGTTCTGTTTCTTTTTATTGTTGACATTCACTTTTATTTTTATTTTTGCGAAACATAAATTATGGAACAAGCATAATGTTTCGTGAAAACAATTGAATGCTTTATTCAAGTCGTTTTCTGCGTAAGCCTCTGACCATGACAGATTACCTATACATTCCTTAAATTTTTGGATATTATTCAAGCTGTAATCTCTTTTGTAGAAATGGTATGCTGTCTGATTTTGTATTTTATGTTTTAAGGGAAAACTCAGCATTTGCGCTGTGTCGTGGTCGGATAGGTGAAGTGGCAATATTGTGGCATTAGCATTAAGAATGTTGCTAAGAATGTGATCGATACAGGAAGACTTACGAGTTGGACTATCTATATGTAGTTTTAAGTTATAGTTATATGCCAATTCTTGTAATTGACTACTAATATTACTTTTCTGAAGAGTATTAATGTTAAAGTCCCCTGCCAAAACAACTTTGATTTTGGAATTATATTTTTTAAACACGTGATCCAAAAGACTATTTAATTTAACCAAAAATTGAGTGGGATCAGACTGGGGTGTTCTATAAACACAAATAATAATCAGCTTATTACGTGTAAGTTCTACACCACATGCTTCGAAAGTATTTTGTGTTGCATATGTATTTATAAAAGGTAACTCTTTAAAAATGATGCCTTTTTTAAGCAAAATACAGGTACCACCCCTTTGCTTTTCTCTGCAAAAGTTAGCCGCCATATTGTAACCATAGATTTTAATATTAAATTCATTACCTTTTTTTATGAAGGTCTCAGAAAGGCATATTGCATCAGGGGCACTATTCATTTCCTGGAGTTCCTGTAAGGTTAGTTCAAGGAGGTCTCTTTTGGATGAGATACTGGCAATGTTTTGGTGCAGTATTTTAAAACTATGACGTATTACAGAGGTCTGCGTTTCTGACTCGAAAAAACTTCAAACTATTTTCTATTACTGGAAAATAGTACGGGATAGTTCCTTTTTTATTACTTGGATTGTGTACCTTTCCATAAGGGATTTCTTCGAGTGAAATTCAGTGGCTGTTTTAAATATTCGCTGCTCCTAGTGGATATTGTGAAGTTAAATTGGTGTTGTTTTGTGTTCTCAAGTGTCTTCGCAAGTGGATAATATGTGGAATCTTTGAAACAGGCGCGATCTCGGTAAAATGGAGCTGAGAATTTTATTGTAATGTTGATTATCTCATTTGCCGAGAAGGTTGACTCGATACATTTGCTGCCAAATGCAACAAAAACCATTAGAATGTGTACATCCATATTCTAATGGGCTTAAAGGACATAGCATCCAGGCCAAAAATATTAACAAAATTCTTCTATCGTGACCATTTGAAAGGGGTTAATTGACATTCATTGTACATGCAACAATTGGCGCAATTCGCTCTTGTTCACAATCAAATAAACAATGGCTACAGTTTCTTCAGTTGCCAAGTTCATCTTCATTTTCAACCATGTGAGCGTTATATTCATATGTAAATATATTTGAAAGGATAGTAGTGTATTCAAGAAGAAACAAAGGATGCAAATAATCAACGAACTTAAGCAATATCGTTTATTGGGCTAAAACTATGGTGTCCACAATAACGTCGAACGACATTTTATTTGGGTGTAAAAATAAGTTTCCGCCGTTTTTAATCAAAAATTAGAAATGTATTGTTATAGAACAGTACATTATGATTTATTCAAAGAAGGTATTTTCCATCATGCAGAGCTTCGCAAAATTATAAAAAGTAAAAATAAACTTTTTTTATGAATTTTTTTATGTAATAAATGCTATTTGAAATTTTAATATAATTATTAATTTTTATAATTTTATTTTTGACTGACATACCTAACATTTAAATATGGTAGTATCTAATCAATAGCCACTCAATAATTTTACTCAATATTCGTACGCGCTTGCTGCAGACTACGATGAGACAGTTTGCTAAAATATACCATGTGATCTATTGTTCCCACTGCTGGGACTCAGGCCTCCTCTCTAGGAGAGTGAGTGGCCGTAATCCACCACACGGGCCCAGCACGAGATGGTGTATGTCACATTCATATGTCTTAGAATTTTTGTTTCAAGGACATGCCGGTTTCCTCACGATGTTTTCTTTCACCATTTTAAGAGGTGATGAAATAAATTACATAAAGAAATGCGCCTGGCTGGGCTTGACGCAACGTGCAACTCGTAAGTCGGGGCCGTTACTACTGGGCCACCACTGCTCTGAACAATAAATAATTATTAAGATAATAATACATTACTCATATTTTTAGGGTAACGTACATCAAAAGGGAAAAACGGATCCCTTATAGGATCACTTTGTTGTTCGTCTGTCTATTTGCTGTCTGTCTATCAAGACCCTTTATCTCGGGAACGCGTGGAGGTATTGAGTTGAAATTAAAACAATATGCTCAGGTCTGCGGTCCCTTGAAGCTGTGAAAAAATCAAACTTCTGATGTAACGAAAAAAAAAGATACATCCGTTTATGTCGCAAAAAACGTGTATTTCGACACTCTCATGGAAATCAAAATTCATACGGTACTTCCCGTTGACTTAGAATCTTGAATTTTGGCATGAAGTAAGGTCTCATAGCACAAGTATAGGAAAAAATCTAAAAACTGTAAATTTGTGGCTATGTCATAAAAAAAAACTTTTTTGCGATTCGGAAAAATCTTCGAGAGATACGGGAATTGACCTATTTTCATAGGCGAGTTTTTTTTAAATATTGCCAAAAAATTTGAAAACTGTAAATTTAGGTAACATTTTTTTTTGCGTTTCGGAAAAATGTCTCGTTACTCAATTCGGGACTTGAACAGTTTTCATAGGTAAGTTTGTATGGAACCCTCAGTGCGCGAGTCCGACTCGCACTTGCCCAGTTTTTTTCTACTTGACTGAATGGTTACCTAACGATTATCTACTCTCACTACTTCCTGAAATTCAAACAACCGTGACGGAAGACACGTGCGTCGTGCTGACAGTGACCGGTAAGCACGTGCTTTATAATGAGATCCCTCACATTGCATGGTATCCTATGAAGAATGAAATGAATGGAACAGAGCAGATCACGATGAAGTATTGAAGTGTTAGTGACGTCCTTTCAAACAATGATTGGTTCAAGGCATTGATAACATAGAAACGTGATTGGCTAAATCTTAAAAGAAAAATTAATGAGGCTAAAGACTGCTAAATGAGGTCGTTTTAAGTTGACAATATGGCATTAAAAAACTTGTTCAATTAGAACCTCAGTGGAAGAAATTATTGGCTCCAGAAATACACGACCTAGCTAAGAGTCAGGATATCACAATTTTATGTTTCCCAGTTAATGCTTCAAGGCAAGCGTGCTCCATCGTCGGCCACATCATCGCTTATTATCAGCAGGCCTAGCCAAGTTACGACCGTTTCGTTTCTCTTTCGTCGATCGCCTCGAGTCGGCCACGCCTCCTATTCCTTTGTTCTGACCACTTGACTGAGCGTTGAGATGACGTCAGAACAAAGGAATCGGAGGCGTAGCTGACTCGAGGCGATCAACAAAAGAGAATCGAAACTAAACGGTTGTAACTTAGCTAGGAGGCTGATGAGCAAAAGGGTCAAACGCGAGCCCGCAAACGAATCGAACCCGCAGCGCAGCAGCCAATAGATCTTGAAATAATTCTGCCAACCTTGCCACCAAAATAAAATTGGGTCGAAAGACCCTAGAGGCTCGATTTGACAAATTTTATATTTGTAAGACGATATTTCGAAGGCTTTGACAGAGCCAGGCACAAATCGATTATTGGTAAGCTTCTTTCCTTTGGTCTACCAACTGAATTATGTGATTGATTGCAGACCCCCAGAGAGATTAGTTCATTCGAGTGGTCATCGATGGCTGCTCATCCGGTGAATTACTCCACATGCCAGGGTCCTAGGAAAATTGTTCTTATCATTAATGATCTTCTAAAAACTTTGGGTAAGCAGATGATGATCACAGATTCAGTCTCTCCAAAAAGTTATGATTAAACGCTTGAGATTGTCCTTCAGCGCTGTCTCTAAATACCTAGGGCGATGCCAATTGCCAATTTGGTAAATTTCAATGTTGCTGAAACCTGAGCATGTATTTTTCTCGCTAAAAGGAGCTAATTCAACCCTGCCCTATATTTCCAAGGTGTAACATTACCAATAACCGACGGCTTTAGGGTTCTATTGAGAAACGATCCATATGGATCATCGACAACGATACAGTTCTGAAGTTTTTAGTATCGACACCGAGTTGCTAGCATTTCGATTTTTTTATCAGTAAAATTTCGGGAAGTGTGCATCGGAATTGCATAGTTTAATTACCCAGGGGCGCCGGCTTTTAGAAAACCTTATAGGTGCTCATACTCATTTGATGACTCGAAAAAGTGGCGAAGTGTGTGTGAAATAAATAAATATCCTATTTACATACTGCGTACTTAATTACTAATTGTTTGATAAAAATATAAAACGAAACCATTATATAAAAATGAAACTAGTTTTATTATCAAGAAATATTATAATTTATACGTAACCTAAAAAGCGATTACTGATCTGTTTCTTGATGTCTATTCTCAGGGGTGCTCGGCACCCACTGTTTATTTCTCATGGGTGCTTGAGCCCCCGAGCACTCACGCAGTCGGCGCCCCTGGCCATACCCGTTCCATCATCGGACCATCCGACATACGGCGATGCGCCACCGGTGCATGGTGGATATCCCACCAACTCGCACAAAACATTTTGGGAACTCATTCATTATGCATACAGCTAACGAGTGGAATTCCTTGCCTAGTGTAGGCAAACGTATTTCAATATCGACCATATCATCGCGAGCCTATTAATAATGACAAAATAAAAATAGCTTGCAGGACATAAATTTTTAAATTGATAATAATTTAAGCTCATAAAGCATTTAACTCAAGTCAGATTGTATGAATCATCCAAGCGATATCGGTCTGAGAGAGAATTACGTAGTTAACTCTACAAATATTTTATAACGAGTAAGTTCAAACATACAAAAAAAAAAATTGGTACAATTGCGCACGAAAGTACATGAATTATTAATGTGTCGTGGCTATTTTCGCCCACCCCCTCCAGTAGAAAAATACGAGTACCTATCACAAGAAAAAATACTGCATGGTTTAAAAACGGAAGATAATAAGGTAAATAATTAACTTTTTACATTTTACAAAAAAAAATTAAAAAATTTCGGAAGTCGGTGTTTCTCGGTATTGTTTGTTTCTTATTTAAACACCGACTTCGGAAATTAAAGTTATTTTGATCGTTTTAGTGTTTGTTTTAGTGAAGTCGTTTTTTTTTGTTTTTTATTTTTCACTTTTTAGTTGCGATAAACTTATACCCAGAGTACCTATTTCTTAACCCAAACACTGCTAGGATTTCCCGTGTCCACTTTCCAACTTCCAGCTCTATCATTAGATCTCTTTAAATACAAATTGAAAATGTATACTGATTGAGGCATCATCGATAGGACAATGTTAGTATACTAAGATACCAGATCGGATCTTCGATCGAACGGAACTTGGTCTATAAAGTAAGCAATTGTTTTCGAGACCACTTTCTGCTATTTGTGCCTTTTCTTGTACTATTACTTATTCTGTGCCTATGCCTCGACGGCGCGTTTGGCGCAGATTGTTGAGCGATTGGTTGCTGTGCTGCGGGAATCGAACCCGTCGATTTCCGCAACCACAGATAGCCAGTGGTTCCACATCTGGGTGTCTTGTATATGTGACATAGCAAGACGAAGGTGCAGAGATGAACTTGACTCTTATCGGAGTGACTGACCCGCTCTGGCCGAAGACGGATAATATGTGAAAAAAGGATTGGGAGGCGTTTGCCCAGCAGTGGATTAGTAGTGTAAGTATAGAAAACAGGAAGAATCTGGAGAAATCAATGGGAAATTTTATTCGTTGCAATGTCCATAGAATAGCAGGCTTATTTAATAGACTATGGCGCTATTAAAACCCTATCATTTCGAATAAAGACAGGGCTGAATATTGCAGATGTATTATATGTATCGACAGGAAATAATGGAATAAAACAATGATTTAAAAACACACTCACCAGTAAGGTCCAAAGCTTCTTCAAAACTGCGTTTCTTCGAAACACTATCAGCAATAGCGACAGCCATTTTAAAAAATTAACTTATTTCAATTATTCCTATTTTAAAATTTGCATTTATATATTTTTTTTATTGGGACGCCTTTCTTTTTTATTCGGCCAGACTTTACGTATGTTTTGTAGTTCTTGGTTTAAATGGTTGTCTAATGTTTTATTGTTTTTTTTTTTAGTAGTCGATGACTAGTGTTTGACCTGTATTAGCCATGTGTCAGAGTTAGACTGATGCCCGTACAGCGAGTGTACCGCAGAGTACTTTGTAAAAGTGTACGGAACGGTACGCGTTTATATAATATATATTATAGTTTGTTGTTAGTATCATACAAATACTGATAGGACAATCACATTGAGATTGTTTAGGATGGTTTCCTGACTTCTACGATAATTTTCAAGAGATAATTGTGACTTTTTTTATTTTTTATTTTTTTTATTTGATATAAACCAGTGCTTGACTGCGATCCCACCTGATGGTAAGCAGTGATGCAATCATTGATGGTGAGGCGCACTAGTTTATTAAGAGCCTATTCACTCTAGCTTTGAAGGTATCTAAATTATAGTTGGACGGGAAGACCGCAGCAGGCAAATTGTTCCAGTCCTTCGATGTACGCGGTATAAACGACGAAGCGAAACGCTTAGTCCGGACCGTTGAAGTTTCAACAACGTAAGGGTGGATACTCGCCGTACGTCGGGTTGTCCTTGACTTGTAGTTCATTGTGATGATTATGTGACCGTTATCGATGAACTTTTTTTTTGCTTTTCCTTTGGGAAAGCCGGAGCTGGGCTAGTTAGTAGACAGGTTTTTGTTTTTATAGATTTCCAAAAAAAGGAGTAGGTTCTCAAGTCGTTTAATTGGTTTTGCGATATTTTCGTCAAGTGTAAACCGATTTTTTTAAATTTTTTTTAATTCATATAAACCAGTGCTTGACTGCGATCCCACCTGATGGTAAGCAGTGATGCAATCATTGATGGTAAGGTGCACTAGTTTATTAAGAGCCTAAGATTTTGATAAGTTTTTCCCCAGGTTTCTATTTAAATTTGGTAACAATCCGATGAAGAACTTCAGGGATAGACCATGACCAACCTCATTGTGTGGTTGTAAATGGTAGTCTGTGGAAGTACCTCTTGACCTGATTACGAAAATTCTTTTGCATGTGGAAAACTACACCGCCGCCGAATGTCAATGACTACTTTTTATCCCGAAAATATTTGTGGTCGCTGTGGTAGCCCACGTGAGCGATACCGTTCATGAAGCAAGTACTAATCCATACTAATAATATAAATGTGAAAGTAAGGGCCGATACTGCCTTAGGGTCAGCGCAGACCGAACTGCAAAATGCTCGCGCATGGTCGACTAAAATTTTCGCGCATACTCGAACACGCATCAGTCGGCTTGCTCGAGCATGGTCGAGCAAAATTTGGGCGTGTATTCAGTTTTGCGATGTATGACAATAATCATAAGATATTTTTTTCAATAATCTCAGAAAATGCTCTGCTCTGCTCTTGGTGCGTGCTGACCCTTACGCGGTCGCCCGCGCGGGCCTATACAAAAGTACTCCGTCGCGGCTCGCCGCGCGGGTACCAGTCGCGGGGAGCCGCGCCCCGCGCCCCTTTTGTTACGTAATAATACATTAAAGTTCTGAATCGACACGACTACATGCACACCGTTAAAGTTGAACTAGTGACATTGTCGCATTCCCACGACTCTCACCAAGCCATTGGTCCATCTTGTGGGTGATCATGCCAACGCTGCATCTTCCAGTGCGCATCACATTATGTAGTAAATATTAACTTACGGGATTTGCGTGAGAAGAGTCACTAATAATAATATTAGCTTTATTTATTCCTTACACAGATTTTACATTTCTAATAATTATTGTTTGTGTTAGTATGGTACCTATTTTGCTTAACCAAATTTGTTAGTATCGTCATCTGTATGGACCGCTCTGGCGGTGAAAGCCTCCTCCATTTGTCTCTATCTCTTGCCAGTGTTCCATACAATTCCAGCCGTGGTTATGTCATCACTCCATCGTTTGACCAGCCTGCCCTTTCACCTTTTTTTGGGTATAGGGTACCAGAGAGCGGAGTAAGGGTGTTTTGAATATCGTGCGGTTTTGAATTTTGATTGCCCCGCACGCAAATGTCCATTTCATACAAGTATTTATTGCAATGCGTGGAATACGCACGCGGGACGTTCTGAACTGTTTGAAATTTTCTGCATGTGGAGCAAACACGCATGCGTGATGAAATCCGCACGATATTAAAAACACCCCTAGGTTACTCCAGCTGTAAGGTGCTCTTTTGAACACCGGACCGAAAGATTCACCGCGGCCCTGGAACGCAAGGGGCAACTGAAAGAACACAAGTTGACACTCCCTCTCGCTCCACTCGGAGTGTGAGAAGATATTTGATAATTTATTACCTTCAAAAAGAAAAAAAACTGGGCAAGTGTGAGTCGGACTCGCGCTCTGAGGGTTCCGTACAAACTTACCTATGTAAATAGTTTAATTCCCAAACGGAGTCTCGAAGATTTTTCTAATAAAATATTTTTTGTGACGTACTTAACTACAAATTTACAGTTTTCCGATTTTTTCCTATATTTGTGCTATGAGACCTTGCTTCGTACCAAATTTCAGGATTCTAGGTCAACGGGAAGTACCCTATGAATTTTGATTCCCTTGAGAGTGTAGAAATAATAATAATAATCTTTATTTACATAAGACGTTTATACAATTTTATTGAAGTCCCTGGCTCCTGTGCTGGGTGATTAACCTGTGTTACAGAAGCCAGTGCCCTCTCCCGGGAGAAATACAATTAGTTCTTATGCAATAAATAGGTATGAATACATGAAAAATAGTAAAAAAAAAGAAAGACAACAATAATTAAAATTCAAACTGAGATAAAAACAAAAACAAAAAGTTGTCAGTAAGCCTGTAACGGTGAGTGAGTGAGTGAGAGTATGAGGTGAGTTAGTGTGTGTGTGTGGTAAGTGAGTGTGTGTGGTGAGTGAATGCGTATGGTGAGTGAGTGTGTGCAGAGTACAAAAAGATGTATGTAGGTACAGGAAGAATTTCATTAGGTTTGTAAGAAGGACAATATAAAGGTAGGATAGAGTCACCGAAGCACTTCTAGAATCTGCTCCGTGTCTTCGTAACTGAGTGACTTAAGCCATGGCTTAAGGCTCTGTTTGACCTTATGGACAGTAAGTTTATATATTGCCAGCTTCTTCTTTATTTTGTTATAAATTAACGAGAAAATATATGTTTACTGCAACATAAACGGCCGTATCTTTTTTTTTGTTAACTTAGAAGTTTGATATTTTCACAGCTTCAAGGGACCGCAGACTTGAGTATATGGTTTTAATTTCAACTTGATACCTTTACGCGTTCCCGAGATAAAGGGTCTTGACAGACAGACGGACAACAAAGTGATTCTATAAGGGTTCCGTAACTCAAAAGGAAAAAACGGAACGTTTTTTCCTTTTGAGTTACGGAAGCCTAAAAAGACCTCATGGCTTCCTTTTCATCTTGCAGTAGGTGTCAAAAGTAGATTATGCTCCTCAGGGCTAAAGGCGTCTTAGCCTTGGCGTAGCTTAAATCCCTCACTGCATTCAGAGCTCTAGTACCTATTGTTATCATTATCTTAAAACCTATCTACGTACAAGTCCAGAAAAGGGCGTGGCAAGTTTAGTAAATCCTGCAGGCCTAGCTAAGTTACGACCGTTTCGTGTCGAATCTTTTTTTATAATCGGTAATGCCTCGACGCGTAAGCGATATTAGAAAACGATAAGTTGGATGTTGACGCACCTGCCCCCTAGCCAAGTCACAAACGATAAACGTAAACTCTTGAATATTATAGAAATGATTACATTTCATTCTATCATTTTGAATGATGTGAAATTGGCTACGAATTTTCTATTCGTTTGATCTGACTTAATGTTGAGATAATTTCATTCCCATACATTTGATTAGTTTTCTACTAGCGTTAACGATTGTAGATCATCAACTTGTCTAAGTGCGCAGGATATTCTGGGTCCAGAATCTGGAACAATCAAGGAATCTGCCAAAATCTGGAAGCTCTATAACTGAACATCTGCATCACTTATCGAATCACTACGAAATAAACGCCTAATTGTTTCGGTAATGTAATGTGTAACGATCACGAAAGTCAAGTCACGTTTGATGAAAACACGTGAATGAACGTGTCCCGTGAGTTGTATTAGTTACTATATAATGCTAAATAATATGATGCGCTGAGCCATTGTGCCGTCCAAAGAAAAACGGACGCATCTACTCTTTGCAAAATTAAGTTATTCGTAAATGTTTTACTTAGATCAGAGGCGATCCATTTTACGTCATAAGAGGGTCCTTTCCCACTCGCCTATCGTCAACATCGAGCAAGGTTTAAAAGCTTGTTACTTCATCTAACGCAATCCAACGCGATGTCTAACGAAAAGGCAACGCGAATAAAGAGAGAACGCCTGAAAACTCTGTTAGCATTCGGTAACTCCGTGATTTACTGGAATGTTTTACAAAACTTTTTCCAGGAAATACGTGATTTTTTTAAACCCTTAAAAGTTTTTGAAAAAAATTGTCGTCATTCAGTATTTTGAATAAATTTACAAGGTTATTGTTTTAATTTTTTGACTTTTTAAATTTTTGAGTAAATTATGAAGTGTCAAAGTTCATGCAAAATAGCAGATTTTCAGAAGTCTTTACTGGATTATCTTTACACAAATTTATAAATTTATTTCAATAGAAGCCTAGATAATATCCACAACATACTGTGTTTCCAAAATCAGGGACCGTACAACCCCGATTAAGAGTTAAGTCTTTGAAAGGGTAAGCCGTTTATGAGGTTACCTTTATCATGATGTAAGTCCATGAATGTTTTAGGCTTGAACCCATTAAAAGGGTTATCTCTTCAATATGGATAACCCATTGAATGGGTTCTTTACTTGAAACCCAGTGAAAGGGTTACACCAACATTTTGATAACCCATTGAATGGGTTCTATACTTGAAACCCAGTGAAAGGGTTACCCTTACATTAAGATAACCTATATAGTAAGGATAAGGGTTTTCTTCGGGTTATCATATTATTATGGTTATTCAATAACCTTGTGCTAAGTAGGTGCTGGATGGAGCACCACACACACACCATCGCCAGCCCACTGACTTTATTTCACTAGACATTGCAGACTTGTAGACGAAACACGTGTTACCTATAATATTTAGATTTTAGATACTCTCATATTAAGGTGTGAGTCTTGAACGCTCGTATTTGCGACAATTGTTGTCTTGTGTGACCCGTGTTAGCCGTGTTATCGTTGTCAATTGAATGAGCAATGGGTAAGTATTAGGGGTTAAAATATGAAGTTGCCGTTAAACTTTTTAGTAAGCTGTGGAGTAGCGTAATTAGAGACACAATAGAAAGACAATGGCGCGTGAACGCCGGCGTTATTGCGGGGATTAAGAGGAGGTACGTTATTCTTTTTTTAAAATTAGGTATTTATTGGTTTCTTTGTGTTTTGTATTTTCTGTAATATCGCAGTACTTGTAACTATTTTTGTATGGAATAAAAAAAAAAACTCGTATTCTACCGTGGAAACAATGTGTCTTAAGCGGTATGCAATATTGGTGTAATGATGTAGGTATATGGACTGCTAATAAATGGGATGTCTATTTTTGTTTCAATCACTTTCACGTGTTTTCACGAATAACTTTTCTCCTCAGTGCGGCAACAAGACAAAATTTCTATTACGAAAGCTATTAAACCAAGAGCACAAAGTTCTTTTGTTAGAAGAAAGTCGTAGGTATACGTAATTGATATGGCTTGCCCTTTGAATGCATAGTTTCTACGTTGGTACTCTTAATATGAAAAAAACTTTTTTTATTAGCTTTAATGATTATAAGAACTGCGATATTACAGAAAATACAGAACACAAAGAATTCAATAAATACCAAATAACTTTTCTCCTCAGTGCGGCAACAAGACAAAATTCCAAAACGAAAGCTATTTATTAAACCAAGAGCACAAAGTTCTTTTATTAGAAGAAAGTCGTAGGTATACGTAATTGATATGGCTTGCCCTTTGAAATGCATAGTTTCTACTTCTACGTTGGTACTCTTAATATAAAAAAAAAACTTTTTTTATTAGCTTTCATGGTTATAAGAACTGCGATATTACAGAAAATACAAAACACAAAGAATCCAATAAATACCAAATTTCAAAAAAGAATAACGTACCTTTACTATAAAGTTTATTTGAACTTATAATTCCAAGTCAATCCAAAGATATAACACTTCAAAGCAAACCGTTTTAAAAAACGGCAATTTCATTCTTTAACCCCTATTATTAAACTAAAACAATAATATTAAAATTCTTGCAATTTTTACGTTTAGTGACCAATATTCTATCTATGACACAAATCACAAATGATCAATCAATTAATAATCAAGTGATAGGTATGTACCTACCTACATCGTTGCACATTGTACGGTGTACCTATAACCTACCTACTTGCCAATTTATTAAACTACTACTACCTACTAAAAAACACATTATCTGAATGTTCGTTTCGAATTTCGAGTTCATGGCTACACAATAGTACCTTTCATATTGATAAGTCTACTATATACCTATTGTTCTTTTGAATTTAGATTGATAAATTATGTAAAATAAGTAGGCACAGGCTACCTATTGTAAGGTTTTACAGTGAAGGCATTAACATTTAACAAATAATTAAGTAAGTTGTCAGGATAACTAAATATTAGAATATAACCTTACTTTTAAGAAATTTCCATATAAAGTACATTTACTTGTATTATTTGATACATCATATAAATAATAGCGATATACAGCGTCTTGTTTCGTTTTTGGCAATTTTTTTCAATATTAACTGTTCATCATTTTCCTGCCCTTGTCCCGTCTTATTTGGGGTCGGCACAACTAGTTGTTTCTTTCATTCTATCCTGTCAAACGTCATGCTATCACTAATTTCCTTTTCTTTCATATCACTATTCACACAATCCATCCATCTTTACTTTGATTTCCCTCTACCTCTCTACCCATCCACATGTATACTCATAACTCTTTTAGTAACATGTGTTTCATCTCTCCTCTTTACATGACCCTACCAAGACAAACGATTCCCCTTCAACTTTTCATTCACTGGCGCCACTTTCAAACTTCCTCTAATATAATAATTTCTCCCTTTATCCATTGTCGTCACACCACATATCCATCTCAACATTCTCATCTCCGCTACATGCAATCTTTTTTCACCCGTCTTTTTTCCAGCCCAACATTCTGATCCATATAGTATGACAGGTTTTATCACGGACTTGTAGATATTACCCTTCAACTTGTGGGGCCTCCGTGGGTCACAAGTTTTTCCAGTGACCTAACGCCATTTCATCCATCCTGAATTTATCCGATGTGATTCGTCTCGGTCTACCTCGCCATTTCCTTGGATAAGCGACTCGAGGTACCGAAAATCGGAGTAGATTGGTATGGGCGTTCCAGTGAGAGCTAAGGGCATAGAACCGGAGTGACGGTCGAAATCGCAGAACAAGTATTCGGTTTTCGTTCTGCTCAATTTTAATCCAACATTCTCCAGTCTGTGCCACCACACCTCCAATTTGCTCTGAACCTCTAGGACACTCTCAGCAACCAGCGCAACGTCATCGGCAAACAGCATACACCAGGGAGTCTCTTCCTGGATGTCCGATGTCAGAGCGTCCATTATCATCAGGAAGAGATAAGGGCTGAGAGTCGACCCTTGATGTAAGCCGACAGCCACATTGAAGCTGCCCGTGTTGCCCACTGTATACCGGACTTGGGTACTGCATTGACTGTACATCGCTCGGATCAACTGCACATACTTCCCAGGCACACCTTTCACCTTAAAGGCCCACCACAGAACCTCACGAGGTACCCGGGCATATGCCTTTTCGAGGTCAACGAATACCATGTGCAAGTTTTTATGCGCACCTCTGTATTTCTCGCACAGCTAGAGTATAGCAAAAATGGCATCCGCTGTACCCCGACTAGGCATAAAACCGAAATGGTTCTGTGAAATATCACTCACTTCTCTCAGTCTCCTTTCAACAACTTTCTCCCAGGCTTTCATAGTGTGTGACATTAGCTTTATTCCTCTATAGTTGTTGCTTTCAAGCACATCACCCTTGTTTTTAAAGATGGGCACCAGGGAACTGTTGCACCACTCATCAGGTATGGCTTCTTCTCGCAACAACTTATTGAAGAACAAAGCTAACCACGTCCTTCCATCCACTCGCAATAACTTCCACACTTCAACTGGTATTCCACCTGGACCAATTGCCTTACTATTTTTCATTCCATTTACAGCTGTTCTGACTTCATCCATACTAATTATTCTCACTAAACCCACATTTACTGGTTTATTCTCTAAAATCCCATTCCAGTTATTTTCCTCATTCATCAGTCTTTCAAAATAGTCCTTCCACCTCTCTTTGATTTTTTCATCTTCTGATAGAATCATTCCAGTTTCATCCCTTATATATCTTATCTGACAAACATCTCTCGCATTTCTCTCTTTTGCTCTAGCAAGTCTGTATAGATCTTTCTGGCCTGCCGGACTGTCTAGTGTGTCGTATACTTTGTCCTGTGCTTTTGCTTTCGCTATTGCTATGGCTTTCTTGGCTTTTTTCTTTAAAGCATCATATTTACTTTTTTATACAGACTTTAAGCTAGCGTTTTCCGGATGATCTATACGCTGCCATTCCTTAAATTTCCTCTTTTTTCCTTCAACACATTCTGTATATCTATCGACCACCACCACCACCACCACCAGTATTGCAACATTTTCTTTTAGTTGGTTTCTGCACAGAACTAGATTTTAATGAATATTTCCAATTTTTAAGTATATGGCACCCAAGGGTTGCAGCTGAAAATCAGCGTCAGGTGGTGGCCTTGTGTTACCATTTGGCATTATGCTGAGCTGAGGCCCTTTTGGCATTACTCAATGTACTATTTTTTAATTTTAAGGTGTTTTGTTTCTTCTTTCTGTAATGCCAAATAAACGCAATTTTCTTTCTTTCTTTCTTTCTTTTCTTTCACCATGTACCCCTTGTATCTATTGTACCCTTTCTTCTCGTCTCTCCCAAAATATCTTTCGCTGCATGTCTAATATACTCAGCAATCTAATTTCAGCTTTTATTTATACTTCGGTCATTCATATCTCCCATTTCTTTCATTTTGCCAACCACTCGCGCTCTCAATTTCTTCGCACCGTCACTCTTCTCTAGCATATGCCATTTTATTTTAGGGGGAGGACGCTCTTTGATTTTTTTGTTCTGTGTCTTGACTACTGACACCATAACCAGGAGTTTGTGCTGTGAGACTAGGTCTTCTCCTGGCAGCACTTTGCAGTCTTTGACGTGCTTTAGCTGGTTACGCCTAACCAGGAAGTAATCGATTAGCGTTTTGTGGTTGCCGCTTTTGTACGTGAGGTGTTCGTCTCCTTTCTGGAACCAAGTATTGGCTACTGCCAGGTCAAATGCAGTAGTGGATTGCAGCAGCGTCTACCCTTCACTGTTTGGACTTACAAAACCCCATCCCCCTGTACTCTTTCATAAACACCTCTGATTCTTCCCACATGTTCATTAAAATCACCTCCAACAATCAATTCCTCATGTACAGAAATGGCCATTAAAATTCTATCAAAATCCTCCCAAAACTTCTCTTTCACCATTTCATCGCATCCTACTTGTGGTGCATACACACTAACTACATTCAACATTATATTCTCTAACATAATCTTCACAACTATAAGCATAAATCATTAATCCTTTGAACTTCCATCACGCTTTCTTTCAATTTGCTGTCTCACACTATTCCTACACCATTTCTTTTACCATCACTTCCACAGTAATAAAACTTATATCCCTCACCAATTTCTCTCGCTTTTGTTCCTCTCCATTTAGTTTCTTGTAAACACGCCACGTTTATTCTTCTTCTTTTTAATACATTCGCTAACTCTTTGGCCCTTCCAGTCATTGTCCCTACATACCAACTTGCATACCTCAATCTCATTTCCCGAGCTAGCTTCTTACGTTGCCCCCGCCCGGGATGGTGCAACAACCCTAGTTCATTTCCCACAGGAGCCGGGTGCTGCCCCGGGCGTCACCTGTGGGGTACGCCCTAACCCTATTGCGCATTCCATTTTTACCCAACATATTGCAAAAGATATGGCTACTGTTTTACAGTCGGCCGCCTGCCTGACACTAACCCTCCTTGGGAATGCTTTAGGTGGTGGTTTACCCGCCCCCACGCGGTGACCTGAGGTGCTTAACAGTATACACGGTCTCAAAAAATTCCCTTAGTCGCCTCTTACGACACCCACGGGAAGATATGGGATGATGCTATTCTTTACGTCCGATACCATACGGTTTAATATTAATTGTCCCAAATTCACAATTTCAAAATAATATCGCAAAAGACGTCCTGCGACGATTTCTGGTGTCGCTGCAACAATAAATTAAAATAAAGTTAAAAATTAAAGAGGGTGGGACATACTAGAAAAGTTATTTTGTCAGCGTTTTTTTTTTGATTGATTTTAACCCCTTATCGCATGGGATTTCTATTTTTTTCCGGAAAAAATATATTTGGTAAGTACTACCAAATATATTTTTTTGACATGCACTATTAAGTTAGTTCAAGCAGTTTTCCAAAATCCGAATAGTTTTCGAAATATGATAAAAAACATTAATTTCCCATAAATGGCAATGCAGTACAAGCAACAAAAACTAATTTGACATATTTGGCATAACATGCATTGCAGTAAAGGCAACTGAAACTAAATTGCCATAATTGGCATCGCATGCTATAAAGGTAATTTTGAGTCAATCCTCAGTACAAAATAAGGATTAGAAAATAAAACTCAATGAAAAAATAAGATAAATTTAATGAGATCAGTTGCATTTAGGAACATCACATTTTACATTGAGACATTTTACAGAGTTGTCGATCATGTGTGTATGCTGGCAAATGATCCAAATCGTCATCATCCCCCGCTAGTTTATACTCATCATATTCGATTTCATTTGGTACCTATATCAAGACCGTAGAATCGCACTGGATCCATTTTTCTGAAAAAAAAATAATCAAATAATGCTTCATTGCATAAATTGCCACATCTGGCTGAATGCAAAAATAACTACTACTGCATACAATGCCAAATATGGAAAATAAATTTTCACGTTCTTACTGCATAATATTCCATATTTGTCATGCTAAGGTTTGGCTTGATTGTCGCAAAAATATTACTGTTTACTTACATGTTTTCAGTGTTTCGAGACCTTTGATAAGTCTTCTTAGCACCACGATATGAAGATCAAACAAAAAAAACGACAAACGATCGCAAAATGAATTTACAAAACTTAGCACACACTAACGAAAATTTGAACTGCCACCGACTGGATTTGACAGGTTATAGTTTTGTTACGCGGTACACTAGATGGCAGTACATGTATTTTTATTAAAGCTGGGACGTTGCCGGATCTGTCTTGCAATGCGGTAAAGGGAAAAATAAAATATTTTTATTTTTTCTGAACGTTTTAAAATAAGTACCCATATTTGGGTAGCTATGCGGTAAGGGGTTAATATAATATAGTACGAAACCCTTCGCGTGCGGGTCCGACTCGAATTGTACCAGGTTTCTTTTTTTCCCTCCGTTTTATGCTTTGGTCAGATGAGCCCGTTTTGCTTACGGTGGCAGTACATAATGTAATGCACTGAGTAACTATGTATTATCAGGACATTGGATTAGTCGTGCGGAATTGATCATCGGATATCCGCACGTATGTAGTTGCCCTTTGTTGCAGCTGTCGCCGGCGTCAGAGACATTGTTGTCAGTTGACAATGACTGCAGCTAGGGTTGCCAGGTCTTGAAACCGAAAAGCTGGATAGTAAGTGCAGTGACAGACAATAGACTAACACAATTCAGCACAGGGGTTTAGACAAACATTTGGGTAAAAAGGCCGGTAGTTTTTTTTTTAACTCTGTCACAGCTTTTTTATGATCGACCATAAAATCTTTGTAAATTCTAATAAAATAACAATAAATTTAACTGATATAATTGCTAGAGTAGATACAAGGTAAAGTAGAAAACCCTACGCCGTACCCCGGTAGGGTGGTGCGAGACGCACAGGACCGGTCATTGTGGCGACATTTGGGGGAGGCCTATGTCCAACAGTGGACGTCTTTCGGCTGAAATGATGATGATGATGATGAAAGTAGAAAAATATGACAAAACTAAAAAAAAATGGTCTATTTTCAAAAGTCTAAAAAAAGCCGGACAGGCCGGACTCCGCCTAATTTGGCCGGACACGCAACCAAAAAGCCAGACCGTGTCCAGTTTTATCCGGATGCCTAACTGTAGCAATGTAGGATAATATCTATAGAAATTATTGAGATAAGTTGCTGACGTACCTAAGTCTATAGCATAGCGTAAACTTTTCCGTGAATGTCGGTTATTGCGGACGCGAAGTCGAAACCAGATAAAAAATAAAGTAAAAACGACGCTAAAAAAGTATAAAACAAGATTTTCATACTTCGAACAGAACAAAAAGAAAAGCCGCAGTCACACGTTATAGGTACCAACCGAAAAACTTTAATAACGTGTGACTACGGTTTTTCTTTTTGTTCTGTTCGAAGTATGAAAATCTTGTTTCATACTTTTTTAGCGTCGTTTTTTTTTGTCGTAGTCGGGTTTTAGTTTTTTTAATTTATTTTTATTTAAACAACTTTGGTGTTAAATTTAACACATGCTTTTTTGTCCGCTAGAGGGCGTCACTTTAAACTTGAGCAATATTTTGGAAATGTACAAGTGAAGCCCTTTCAAATGATACCAAACACGGCGTATTTATCTCCATTTTTATTTTTTCACACATTACTTTTTGTCCGCTAGCGGGCGCCATATCGAGTTTTGTGACACGTCACGTAGCCTATGTTCAGTGGACAATTAAGACAGTTCTAACGATACCTCATACGTCGAGTTCCGATAAGTAAATTAGGAGCTATGAGGGAACAGATGAACATACTCAAATACATATAAACATACTTACATCATACATAGCCTGTCAAAATCATAACCCTCCTTTGGCTTTACCGTAGTCGGGTAAAAAGTAGTCTATGTCTGAGTAGACTGCTTATCAGACCTCCACAACACTATACCGGGCAACACGATACTCCATGGATAGACTAATGGTCAAACTTTCTGGCGTCTAACTACAGGTATCGGCACGGATCTTGAGCGCTCGGCGAAAGAGTGGGGATCGCTTTGCATACGCCTTTTTTTTAATGTAAACCTATTTTATTTTTTCTTTACCTAGTACCCAGTAGGTACCTAGTAGGTAATAAAATAGGTTTTACATATAAAAAAAAAACGTGTACGCAAAGCGATCCCCACTCTTTCGCCGAGCGCTCAAGATCCGTGCCGATACCTGTATCTGTGACGACTGTCAAAGTTCTACGAATGACAACCAAAAACAGCTTTACGTATTTTTCGAGGCACAGTGTAGGTATTAGTAATGTCCTAGATAAACTTAGAAAAATACATACGAATTGAAGAACTCATATTGTTACTTGCCCGGTTGCCGAAGTGTTCCACGCGCTCCTCAAAGAGATGTCAGTAAAACCGTAGGGGCCCAACAGGGCGAAGCCTACTTGATTACTAGGTTGATTTTCGAAAGGGAAACCCGTAGTCCTGGAACGCAAAACGCAGAAAAAGGAACATAGGTGTGGTTTTAGTCAGTAAAAGTCTGACACGCCCAACCTAGTAGGTACGAAAGAAGTCATCATCTATCGAGGTGGGAACACCTCAAAAAAAAAATTTACTGGCCACTAACAAAAAATGGAGTTTCTAAAAAAAAAAGGTAATGGTGCAAGAGCGTTATAGACATCGAGTTATAGAAAATTAAAACTGTAAAATCTTAGAGTAGTTAATTTTGTTGTAAAACAAATCGAGAGATAGTTAAGATTAACTTGTAAATAATACTTATATTTCTCTAATATATAATTTGTTTTAGTAAAATGTCTTCTAATTATCTCACAAATGGTGTAAAAAGTAGATTATCCAACACGGGGATAAAGCTGTCTTTGTCTTGGGCGACTTGAATTCCTCACTTCACTCAGGTTTCTATATTAACTCCCTCGCACTGCTCGTGAGTTAATTATATAAATCCCTCACTTGCGTTCGGGATTAAACTTAGCAACCCTCGTTTCATACGGAATTCAACATGCCGCCCGCGATTTAAAGACACTGATTTATCCCCAGTCATATAATCTATTATTTTAGAGCCGAGTAAGATTAATCACATTTTTAAGGGGGAGATAACTCGCCCCTTATAAAGATGTTAGCGAAGATGAAAAGATGATGATTGAAAAGA
Source organism: Mythimna impura (assembly GCA_905147345.3). NCBI lineage: Eukaryota > Metazoa > Arthropoda > Insecta > Lepidoptera > Noctuidae > Mythimna > Mythimna impura. Next base: position 26,994,321 of record LR990351.1, on the reverse strand, counting down.
TGTGTGTGATGCGAGCTTCTATAAAGATGCTCGCACCGGGCGTATAAAAAGCTATTCACGACACTGACTGAAAATAAATATTGTGATTGACTTGTGACTTCAGTTCGCCAAACAAACATGAGTATGTTGAATTAATTAATCTACGTCATGGCAGTTCTTGCGAGACTATAGAATAGTCATATCATATGCTCAGACAGAGGGAGTTATGCTCGCAATCATGACTCTGCGTTTTATTTGCACTCGGTACTCACACTACTAGAATCAGCTCGCTTAGTGTAAACGCTGCATGACTGACTAAAGTGCTGATACTGACAACTTGTAACGAACGTTGTAAACATAGATCTGCTTATTCATTGGTGATAGACTGGTTTTTGTCAGCGGATTCGCTTGCGTGAACATAGAAAATTATCCTAAGGTCATGATCTTGGGATAAAAAGAGGTATCCTATAATAATAATTTGTTGTTTATTAAGCTGTGGAGTAGCCTCTATTGTAACTAGGCCCAAAAACTGTTTATTTATTTATTAAAACTTTATGCATTAGTAATAAACACAGTACAAAGGCGGACTTAATGCCTTAGGCATTTTCAGGCAAAACTATTATTTGCTGTGTGTGTATGTGCTATTTCAGGATATTATGGTCAACTCGTGTAGGTATTTTTCATCTAAATCCGTTTAGCCATTTTGGAGCTGAGTGGGGCTGATGCAGGTGTCATGCTCGTGAACGGGTGCCGTCAGTTGAGACTGGTCATCTCTTAACTGCCAGTGGTTTATTTCAATTTATATTTTTTTAAATACTCTTTTTTTTTCTTTATTTATAGACATAATAGAAGCGACAAAAATATGTAACCAAGATTTATGTAACCTTATAACATGATTTAAAAGAGTGTCCATGGAGTTTCTTGCACGTTCTTCTTCATAGAGATCTACGCTTTGGAACGTGCAACTTAGCTTCAATTTTTTTTTACTGACCGACATTTTGACAATTCAAAAGTGCCAGTTAATATTGGTCTATTTGAAATAAAGTTTCTGACTTCTGATTTCTGGAGTAACAGACAAACTTTCGCCTAATATTAATGTGATTTCATAAATAAATATGGGTTTTGAATATGAAAGGGGTTTATATTGGCTTTACCACGAGAAATAAATAAAAAATTATACATACCGTATACTATATTTACCTCGCTCCTAAGTGCAGTAGACTTAAGGGCGAGGAAATCAATCAAGGCATACAGTATGGATCTTTTTATGTCCGAAATAATATTTATTTATTTTATTGGGTTAACAAACTACGTATCAAACAAATATTAACTTTATATACTTTTATACTAAACCTATGTACAAAAACACAAAATACACTAATAAATAATAAAATAAGTTCTATTCTATTATATTATTTAAAGGGCTAATTATTATACGGACAATTATTTATCTTTCATTCTTAATAATTTTCTAATATTATTATGGATAGGCTCACGCTTGACCACTATCTTCAAGGCTAGAGTGAATAGGCTCTTAATAAACTAGTGCGCCTCACCATCAATGATTGCATCACTGCTTACCATCAGGTGGGATCGCAGTCAAGCACTGGTTTATAGCAATTAAAAAAAAACCTGTCACACCTGATGGTAAGTGAGATGTGCTCGACGATGAAGCACACTTGTCTAGAAGTAATATATCAAGGTTTGAAAACAGCTATCTAACTATTCGTTTAGAGAACGTGCGAAGGTTATAAATGTACCTACATACGAGGATTTGCAGATATTTTCTATAAAGTATCTAGTAGGTTTCTGATAAGTTAAGTGCATTACGACAATATAATAGTTAAAGACCTCTAGGTCAGCTGTTTGCTGTGTCTACGTAAACAATACTTTGTAACGCCCTCAATGAAATCAGCTGAGATTTCTCAAGAGGGGTTGGGGTGACTTGGGGCGACGTTACTGTCACTCTATCTCTTTTACACGCTAAGGAAAATTGCTCCGTGTGCGGTCCCTTTCTCGCGCGTCGTGGAAAATCGATAACCTCTTCGTAGAATCTGTTCTCCTGGTAAATATGACGAAAATGGCGGATCCCTCTACGATTTGGACTCGTAGCGGGGTCTTGGTCGACGCGTTGTCTATGAGAGGCTAAGGCCCTCAACGAGGCCTTAAATATCTATTGATAGTTTTCTTGAAACGAACTGTGGATTCTTTCTCTTTGGGAGCGTAAACATTTCCTTAGGAACCATTGATGTATTCGGATTGAATGAAAAGCAAAAATAAAACGTGCGATAGTATTAAGTATATATTATTATATTTATTAAGAAAAAATTAGAGAAAATTTTAAAGAAGGATTTTAATTATTCTCATGAAAATTAAGTGGTCCTTCCGCTTGGAAAACCGCCTGATATCTTTTCAACGAACTTTCCACGACATCTGATGTACTAGGCGTGCAGTGGGTTGAGAAGTTAGATAAATTCCATTCTCAGCAGAAGACATTTGGCGCCTACGGTTGTAGTAGCCTATGAGCTATGAAAACCACTAAGTATGTAGATTTAAAGATATTTGCCAAAAAGTTTTGAACAGTTTTGTTTGATTGCGGAGGCCTAAATAATGTCGTCATAAAATAAAGATTTCTTTCTTGTTCAAATAATATCTTAAGCCTTTGCAAGCATCTGATAAAGAGTAATGACAATAATTGCTCTTTGCTTCTGTATTAAGACTCTAAGAACTTGAGTTTATAAATTTGTAAATAAAGGAACTAAAAATATAATTTTACGTGTTACAATTTTTGTTATGTCATTCAGCGTAAATGCGTATTCTGTTTTTTTTCCTATCTCTATGTGTAGCGAAGTGTTCGCAGTTATGGCGCGAAGGGTGGAAGATAATCGATACTAGACATTTGACGCATGCGTACTCTTCGCTTCGGTGCCGCGCGACCCCGTCGCAACCCCATCTCCTAGCGTTTATGGTCGCCTGGTACCGCCGCCCACAATTCTGAAATTTCCCTGCCCTCGTCGCCAGGTTATCCTGAAGTAGAAACCTTCGACTTCCGCTGTGTAGGGCGGCACACTGGTTTCAGTTCTGAAAGCTCTGTGAAAGCTTCCGCAATGGTTTTCCTGAAATATATTCGGTGTCGGTGAACGCAGCTTGAGACTTTGAGGTTATGTTACTGCGCATCTGTTCTGCGCAGCTCAACAAGTTGGATCTTGGTGAATGAGCGCTAGTCTTTCATTCATATAAATCTTGTGAATTAGTTTATTGAGTAGTATTTGCACTTGACATTATTTGGACCTTTTAAATAAATGGAAGGTCGTGTTTATTTAGCACTGTTCTAATCTAATTATTAGCTTTTGCCCGCGGCTTAGCCCGCATAGATAAAATATAGCCTATGTTACTTAGGAATAAAGCAGCTTTCTATCGGACAATAGGTACTTAAAGAGATTACCTCCTATAAACAAAAAAACAAACTTTACCTCTTTATAATATTAGTGTAGATTAGCATAGCATAGCATAGTCGGCCATAATGTTCCCACTGCTGGGTCTCAGGCCTCCTCTCTAGGAGAGGGAATGGGCCGTAATCCACCACGCGGGCCCAGTGCGGGTTGGGGAATGTCACATGTCTTCGAATTTTTGGTTCTAGGACATGCCGGTTTCATCACGATGTTTTCCTTCACCGTTTTAGGAGCAGTGGTGATGAAAATTAAACAAAGAATAAAATTAAAAAAATAAATTACACAAAGTAATGCGCCTAGCTGGGTTCGAATTGTAGGTCGTGGGTAATGACCACTCGGCCACCACTGCTCTTCAAGATATAGTGTAGGTTGAAGGTTAATATTTATTGACCCACTTGTTTGAAGCCGTGTTACATTTTGTTTAGGTACTAGAAATAGTGCTAAAGATTTTTTTTATTTGAACAGTTAGCGAACAAAGGATCAGAAATTCAAATCTAGTCTAAATCAAAATATTATAAGCCACTCACTTTTCGTGATTAAGTTTATAGATAACTAGCTACTGCCAAAAGTTGGTTTCTCCATACAAACTTCCAACCCCCGTTTTACCCCCTTACTCTACCCTACTCTACCCTACTCTACCCTACACTACACTACTCAAAAAAAAGTATCCTATGTCCGTCTCCTGGTTCTAAGCTACCTCCCCACCAACTTTCAGCCAAATCGGTTCAGCCGTTCTTGAGTTATAAATAGTGTAACTAACACGACTTTCTTTTATACGAGTATATATAGATAATCGATCAGGAATTATAAAAAAATAAAACATAAATATTTTAATAATTTTCAAACATTTATTAGATTGTTTGTTATTTTACAAATAATTAACAAAGACATACTGGCAGTGAGTCTACACAATCAGAACTTATGAAATCGTGACAAGACTTCACAGTCCATGGAATGGATTGTTGTCGTTCGTTGACATCTTTGTCACCCTCACTCTTCAAAAGTTCATAAAGGGATCACCCACTATGAATTTTTGTAGGGCTGCGACATATTATACACTCGTTTAAGGTGTTTATACGTCACAGCTAACCAGTGCCGTAACCAGCCTTTTATACGCCCGGTGCGAGCTTTTTTAACTCCGCCCCCGCTCTGTACCCATAAAAAAAAAATACAATACGAACAAAAAGGACTAGATATACAATTTGCTCGCCCCTCCCGGGACTGTTCCCTATGTGTGAGAATCGTTGACACCGCCCTAGTTACGGCACTGGCATTCAACTAGCCTCCCGAATGATATAATTCAGTCATTCAATTAAACAGCTACACAAATGATTTAGATCGAGAACGTTTAATTACTTGCCTAGTCGAGACATTTGAGAGACTGTGACAAGTCGTAATTTTCTACCGGCTATGAGCTGACGACGGACGTCTAATTCTATCTATAGGGTTTATAGGAACCTAACATGAAGTAGATGACGCGACGGGTGCTTCGTTCGCTCACCTTAACCCGTCATCTCCTTTTAATGTAACCTGTCCATGTCGGGGTGCCCTAAGTCGTTTTTCGTCGCGTTGTTTGATTGGCTAAGTAAATGTTGTATAACGAATCTATCGCTTTTTGAACGGCCGTTTAGTTATCAAAATAAGCATTTAACTGAATAGCGGACTAAACTAGTGACTGCGACATATCGAGCATTTAAGCCCAATATTTGCTTTTGTCTCATCGAGTATAGCTGTCGTTCGAGACTTTTTTTCGATAACATAAAATATTAAAATTTATAAAATTCTTTTATTAGATCAGTATTATTAAATAAATTGTCTAATAACTGGGCAGTACACTATATACATTTTTGATTTATTAATAGTATGTTTTATTTACAACTCTCTATTAAACTTATTGCAAAATATTTCGTTATTATTTTATTTTTGTGAGAAAGAATTAAAACATTCTTTCTTTTTATCTATTTTCGTATACATTAATTATATTTCTTAAAGACTACAATTAATATTATATTAACTTTTTTGGTCCTTAGTGTGGGTACAGTCAATAAAAGAATTTGGTTTCGAAAGTAGTTATAGTTAGGTTAACCTTTTAAACGCCTGCATCGAATATATCTGACAAACGCTCTCTCTTTTATTCCAACTACTCCATCTCGTCAGCTCTTCTATCACCTATGGGGATTGAAGAGCTAAACGAGATGGAGTACCCAATCGCAAAGACATGGCCCTGGCGAATAGAACACGAAAACACTCGTCGGACAAATCCAAAGGTTAAAGGGTTAACGTATCTCTTTCGTTGACTGTACATAATACAAATCAATTTCATCTTTCACTCATTAAAAGTAATTAAGGTACTTCAATTTACTAATACAGTTAAAAATATCATCATTCATAAATCTCAATATTGCCTGAGCAATATACGTGTTAGGCTATTTTTATTGGCAATGGATTAAACCTGAGCTCCATATATAAAATCTGTACAAAACTAACGACATATCTGTCTGTCTGTGTGTGCGTTCATAACTCGAGAACCACTGAGCTGCTGCCAGAGGCTGCGCCCGCGTGACGGTAGAGAATTATCTCAAGAGAACATACTTCAGGGATAAAAAGTATTCTATGTATTATTTCATCATATGGTCTACCAGTGTACCAATTTGCAGAGGCATAGCGAGGACTAATTTAGACGTGGGCGAAGGCTCATCAGTGAGGCCTTTTTGTCATAAATTCAAAAACGAGACAACGACTGTCGCAACCCAGTGTTCGACCACATCATCACTTACCATCAGGTGAAATAGTTGTCAAATGCGAGCCTAACAATTATAAAAAAAATCCTTGTTCTTAAAGAGCCCTTGCTTGTGTGAGGCCCCTTTGGGTGCGAGGCCGTGAGCGTGGGCCTACTTCGCCACGCCTAGCAACGCTACTGTCAAGTTGCATCAAAATTCGTTCAGCCATTCGAGCGTGAACAAGTAACAAATATACAAACACACACAAACTTACGCCTTTATAATGTTAGTGTGATACGTATTATATGTTCTCTTCCTTACATATTATAAAACATAATCAACCACCGCATCTGTCTGTCTGTATGAATGCCATGAACTCAAAAACAATTGGCCGGATTTTTGTGCAGTTTTCACCAATAGACAGACTGATTTAAGTAGAAAGTTTACTTGTATAATAAATGCAGATTCTATGTGAGAAATTTAGAGAATTTCAAACATTTATAACACCAGTACGAAGCTGGGACGGGCCGTTAGCCTCGAATAATATAAATAATGGATCTCAGTGCCAATAAATAAGTCCTAAGACTAGTTCAGAGTATTTTCTTCAAACATTCTTCGGTTTTCTTCATAAACAGACTTAACTAGTTCTGTCCAGTTCCATATTGTTCTGGTGTGAACCGGTTCATACCGGTTCGTGGGTTTCGTTTTGGGTTGATTCCACCACGATCTTCTTGTGAGGTATCCTCTTTTTGTTTGGTAGAGTTAGGCAGAACAGTGAGTTTACTGGAAAAAGAAATAAAAATATTAAGTATTATAGATTTCGTCACAATGACGCCGGGAGTGAAAATCTAAATATAATTGAACTACGCTGTGGCTAAAATATCTGCTCATCATATTTGGGGAGTTAGGCTAGTTATTTTCTTTAATAGCCAGATAAAAAATACTTAATTGTTCGCCAAAATTGTATTAGTACTCTTTTACAGAATTAGAAACCAACCAATAGAAAAATATACGAGGGATCTATTAAAGCAAATACAAGTATAATTTGAAATATTAGAAAATGGTAAATTCATACTTACTAATAATAATAGATCCAAACAGGTAGAACCCTGCTCCGCAATTGACCTCAAGGAACAGACCGATGAGGTTGGAGCCCACCATGGAACCCACGCGACCCATCATCATGGACAGGCAAATCGCCATGGCTCTGTAAGCAAAGAAAAGATAGGTAAGAATATGTTGGAAAAAGAAACAGAGAAGGAAAAGTGAGATTATATAATAATAATAATAACTTTATTTCGGACCTATTAATCCATGTAGTGTTAGAAACATTAAAACTTCTTATAAACTAGTGATAGTATTTATAACTCTCTGCACAAACTTCTTTAAAATCGGAGAGCTAAAGCTTTCTGCTACAGATTTTAGGATACTGTTCCCACTGTCTCCTAATAAATACTCTGATTTCTTGCGTATAAGCCTGTGAAGTTTATTTAATTAATTCTTTATGCACACTAAAGTACAGAGGCGGACTTAATGTCTTAAGACATTTTCTACCAGTCAACGTTTGGGTGATACAGAGACAAATTGAAAATCTCACTACTGGAAGTCATGCCTTCTCTCTATAAGAACGAGTGGCCCGTAATCGATCACGAAGATTTTGTACGGTGAGGTTACAATCTTTATCTTGGTCATAAAAGGACCAAACACTGTAAATACTGGTCATTCATAAGTGCAGTTTCAATGATAAACAGACCGTGATAGTGTAATCCTTTTTAAACAAAGTAATTCAAAATGTGTTTACAATGTGAATGAAATAAGTAACTAACTAATAATAAAGTTATTTTTTTTAATTTTTTTTAATTCATATAAACCAGTGCTTGACTGCGATCCCACCTGATGGTAAGCAGCGATGCAATCATTGATGGTGAGGCGCACTAGTTTATTAAGAGCCTATTCACTCTAGCCTTGAAGACACCTAAATTATAGTTGGACGGGAAGACCGCAGCAGGCAAATTGTTCCAGTCCTTCGATGTACGCGGTATAAACGACGAAGAGAAACGCTTAGTCCGGACCGTTGAAGTTTCAACAACGTAAGGGTGGATACTCGCCGTACGTCGGGTTGTATTATACGTGGTATATAAACCTAGACATGACCCACTACGTTCTCTGGCGCATCTATTGCTAAGCGTGGCAGTGCCCCGGGGCCTCCAAACTCGACCCCCCCCCCCCAAACCGATTAGCAAACCTCTAATTGAAATACCGAAAAATTCTCCCACCTTCGAAATCTAAATAAAATACACTCCCTGCCACTCCACCCAGAGCAGGAGAGTTTGTTTTATGATTTCCCATGTAAAAAAGGGGCCCCAGTTTTTTTTTGGCCCAGGGCCGTTAGACGCCTACCTACGCCACTGGCCCCACCTCCCGCAAATTAACCAGAAGAATAAATTTAGAACTCACCTATACTTAGTAGGGAACAACTCAACAGCCACCGCATTCATCAAGCCAATACACGCTCCAGACATCTGGAATATGGCGAACAGCACAACGGCCAGCTGCTGGTTATAGGCGAGGTGGGCGCATATGCCGCTGATACCCGTGAAGCCCAGGATCACCACGAGGATCGGCTTCTTGCCCACGTAGTCCACCAGGAACCCAACGATGATGTACATCGATGAGAAGACCAGCCCGATGTAGATGGAACGCTCGAATGTTGACGTGTGGATCGTGTCGTCGCAGATCTGTGGAGAATGGTTTGTTGATTAAGAAATTTTGTAATTAAAAAGGAGAAATTATAAGTAAAGCCACACATTTCTTTATTGGCCACGGGATCAAACTTCTCATTTTATTACTAAGGAACGGGGAAAAACTTTTCTTAATCCAAGAGCGAGCGAAAAGAACTCAGGATTGTAGGGCACTCTGACACGGATAGGTTAGAAGGCTAACCACCCAGAAAGTGGCTTACATGAAAGATAACTAGGCTAAGATAGTATCATTCAGACGCTCGTTAATAGGGCATTACACTCCTTTTTTGAAAAGTGTCTCAATTAGATTCTATAGTGCTAATAAACAACAAACACTAAAAAATATCACAAAATTTTATTCAGTCGCTATGTACTCTAAAAATGCGTTTAAAATGTACATTTTCAAATTTCGCGCGTAGTTTGACGAAAATGCAGAACGCAGTGGACGCCATATTTACTCTCGAGATCGTGACGTCAGTTAGCTGGGTAAACAAATGCGCTGATATTCACTCAGTATGGCCGATCAGTTGACAGTTGACAGCTGTCACTTTAGTTTACACAGCCGAATGACGTAATAACATGGTGGCTACTATTTAATGGGATTAAAGAACAGATAAAAAAGACTGAAAGCTTTGAATTGAATTTTAAAATTTATTTTGTTATTTTATGAACTAAAACTAACAATTACCGATTGCGTTTTGCCTAAGCTATCTTAATAGTATATTTTTGATTTTTTCTCATAGAGAGTAAAATACCCTATTGTGGCTGATATAGTAATTTAAAAGGCAGTGTAGATTTTTGAGAGGCGAATAATGCTATTCAAAAAAGTTTATTTAATTAGCACGCATTAAAAAGTAACAGACTATCTAACGGTTCTTACCTAGTCGTTTAAAAAAAAATGGATTGAAATGAAAACATTAGAAAAATATTTGAACATTTGATCAATTGATTGATTGGGTCTAGTATCCGGAGTGTATATTAGAGGCTTGGCAATTGTGTCAATTGGCAATAGTGTCTATTATTAATGGAACTCAAACGTAACTGCCTAAATCGACGAGTGCATAGTGATAAAACTTATTTGCAATCTAAAAATATATAATAGTAAAAAATGTATAATAAGATATTGTCTTATTATTTGCATTTTTGTAAAGTGAAAGGACGTTTACACGTTTAGTAAGTTACGACAATTATCGGAAAATCGTAATATGCATTATTGTTGCTTTTATTAAATTTTTAGGGTTCCGTATCTCAAAAGGAAAAAACCGGGCAAGTGCGAGTCGGACTTGCGCACTGAGGGTCCGTACAAACTTACCTATGAAAACAGTTCAATTCGAAACGTAAATACAAATTTTCAGTTTTCAGAATTTTTTCCTATACTTGCGCTATGAGACCTTGCTTCATGTTAAATTTCAGGATTCTAGGTCAACTGGAAGTACCCTATGAAATTTGATTCCCTTTAGAGTGTCGAAATACACATTTTTTGCGACATAAACGGCCGTAACTTTTTCTTTCGTTAACTTAGGAGTACCTATGATTTTTTCTCAGCTTCAAAGGACCGCAGACCTGAGTATATGGTTTTAATTTCAACTCGATACCTCTACGCGTTCTTGAGACAAAAAATCTCTTCACAGACTGACAGACAGACAGATGGACAACAAAGTGATCCTATAAGGGTTCCGTTTTTTTCCTTTTGAGGTTCGGAACCCTTAGAGGATCACTTTGTTGTCCGTTCGTCTGATGTCCGTAATGATGATTATTATTAGATATTAATGATAATAATTATTATCATTTTGCTCCCGACAGCTCCGAGCACCGGCTCTATATATTATATCTATCTATCTATTGGGATTCGATTTCTTGGTCGATGATGGACTATTGTGCGTGGGCCATGGTGACCACCATACATAGGGCTTTATGGAGACCCCTCTATTCCTTGCGCGACTGCAGGCTTACTTACTTTACTACACTTCTGCTGTAATTTGTTTTGTTTTATAATTTTTATGACTTACCACAGTTCCATTAGAGACAGCATTTCTGCCGGCGTCGAGCACGTCACAGATCTTGGTCTCTCCACCCTCGTGGTTAGCCAGAGAGTTGAGGATGGATGGGAACCACACGTAGAAGCCGTTCGTTCTGAAAATATACGTTAGAAATAAGTCTGGTAAATTATAATAAAAAATATAGTCGAGAAGTCCCAATAAGGGAAAAGATAATTCAGAATATTATAAGATATAATATTGTAAATTTTGAATTTGCATTGTAAGAAAAATTCTGAAATGGCCTCTTTTATTAATAAATCGTATATTAAAATGTTATTAAAGAAGCATTAGCACTCGTTCTAAAAATGTTCTTCTGCTTTTAGATGTAGACACAAGGGGCCTTGCTTTTTTTTCTAAATTCAAAAGTCTTAATTCAAAATTCTAGATTCAAAATTCAAAAAATTGAAATCACTAAGGCCTAATGCAGCAACGTCGTGTCATCGTGTTGTTGCAGCTTCTTCGACAGAGTTTTATAGTTTTGTATGTAAGCTTCACAAAGCTAGTCAAAGATTATTTCCTTTCACTCTAATTGCTATCCTGCCTCTTCCTAAATTCAGTTCTTCCGTCATTAACCCACCTTATTGTTCTTTTCTTTTTCCATCTCTTTGTATGAGATTGTGTAACTCATAATATTTATATATATATAAATTGTCTTTTATTTAGAATAGCTATATTACATCTATGTATAGTCTAGTATATAATTTTAATCTAATATTTACGTTATTAATTTGCAGTACACCGCAGGCTGCCCCCCTTTTTCTATTTCAAGTTCTTACATTCCATCCTAAGGTTGTTGTACCCATAGATTTAAGTTAGTGTAAAAGTTTTGTTACTATTTTGGTGTACAATAAAGTTTATTCTATTCTATTTTTCACGCAAGCATACACCATGTGTACAACGACGAATACGCGTCTATGAAGCTATGCGTCCATGGACAGTAGGCCTAACTGCCATCTGTAACTCTCAAAAAAAAAACAAAAGACGAAAAACAGTTGAAGTTCTTACGTGGCAAATATTCCGAATTGCACGAAACAAGTGAGCGCAGTCCAAGGCAACAATGGGCGCTTGAACAGTGGCACCGTTTGCTCCTTCATGGATGCCCAGATGGCCGCCGCACCCGTCACGTTTGACGTCTTCGTCATCTGGTTCTCCACTATTAGGGACTTCACCTGGAAGATGAAAGGAAATAACTAAGAATGGAGATGGCTATGATAAATGATGATGATTATGGTGATGATGAATGAATTGTAGACAGTAAATTGAAGAGTAAGCGGATAAAAGGGAGACAAGAGAGAGAAGCGAGACTAAAGACTTCAAATATAATAATCATATGGAGAGAAAAGTAAAGTCAAAGAAGTTTGAAGGCCAATAATAATATTGATGCTGGAATCAATTAAGTAGGTATACATATAAAATTGAGATAAAAATGGGTAATTATAATGTAACAGATAAGGCATGCTAACAAATAAATAAAGTTTCTCACGCTAACACACAAGATTTTCAAGTAAATGACAGAAAAATCTATGAAAAAATTAAAAGAAGTGTAGACAAATAAACTAAAAACATTATCAACATTTTAACGATATGCAAAAATACTCACAGGAAAAGTATCCTCAGCCATCTTAGTATTTCTAAAATAGATCCTCTTGACGACATTCAAGGCGGTATCGTACTGGCCAGTGGCAAATAGGAACTTCGGACTTTCCGGCGCAAACGTCAGGAGCACGGTACCCAAAGCGAAGGGGATAGCACAGGCCACAACCAGCAGGCGCCAGGGGCGGTAGTCGATGCCTAGGAACGGTATGGGGTAGGCGAAGCCGAGGGGGAGGATCAGCCAGGAGACACCTGGAATTTATAAAAAAATGATGTTATTGGAAGGGATATTTTGGTCAGTGAGGAAGTCAAGTTTTCTGATTTGAAAGTGACGCCTGATGTGACCAGAGAACTAGTTTGTTCTTTACCAAAAGTATTAGCATTGCCATTCAACGTCTTCTGGGCAAATTTCTGGATGACAGTGACGTGGAGGAGTACTGCGGCGCCTGAGTGTATTTTGTTTCTAAACACTATAAAAAGACCATTAAAAATAATATACTTGGAAGACTTACACGGAAGGATAACGGTACCGATTCCGACGAAGGAAGATCCGAAAGCGACCATTTTGTCTCTGTGTCGCAGATTGTTGAACTCACCCAGGTACGTGTATACCACGGCTGAAGATCCTGACATGCTGCGAAATATGAAATAGGTACATCAGCAATTGGAAATCTGGTAGGTATAGATTTATTTAAAATTCATGCACACATAGCATTTTCAGTGCGGTGTATACATTCCTGGTAAAATATAAGTCTTATGCTTTCCATTTAAGTACGACTCTTGGGTGTCGTGATGAAACGCATGAAGAGGAAATTAAAAGAAAAACTGAATTGTACATTTCATAGCATAAGCATATAGCATAATCGGCCTTTTAATGTTCCCACTGTTGGGACTCAGGCCTCCTCTCTCTAAGAGAGGGAATGGGCCGTAATCCACCACGCGGGCCCAGTGCGGATTGGTGAATGTCACATGTCTTCGAATTTTTGGTTCTAGGACATGCCGGTTTCCTCACGATGTTTTCCTTCACCGTTTTGAGAGCAGTGGTGATGAAATAAATTACTCAAAGTAATGCGCCTGGCTGGGTTTGAACCCGCGACCTACAACTCGTAAGTCGGGGCCGTTACCACTCGGTCACCACTGCTCAACTCGGCCACCACTGCTCACTCGGCCACCACTGCTCACTCGGCCGGTACATTTCATAGAATTTTGTATTTGTTTGATCAATCATTTGTAAATCATCATGATTATTTTTGCTTTTCTGACCGCCATGTCATCACTGATTCCCTTTTCTTTCATATCACTTGGCACACAGTCCTTTCTTCGGCCTCCCTTTGGCCAATCTTTCGAAGATATGGAAGATTTTTTTCAGCAGTGGACTAGTACTACGAACGTAGTCATATGGAACTGAGCTAATTATCATTTCAAAAGAAATCATAAAAATATGAAAGTACTTACAATATGGCGGACATAAAGATCAGGACACCGAAGGAGATAACGTCGGGTGCGAAGCTGGCGAACGCAGAGAAAATGGCGGAAATCAGCATGGAGAACAACATGACCGGTCTCCTGCCCTGCGTGTCAGCCAGCCAGCCCCAGAAGTACGAAGTCAGGATTATAGCTGGAAAAATAGATGAGCAGGTGTTTGATATACAGGGTCAGGGTCAGGTACAAGAGGACAAGCCCTTTGGATTCTCTCGAAGTTTTAATAATAAGATATTTTAAAAATTCTTTACTTCTCGACTAGAAACTGGTATTTGTGAGAAATCTACTCCTCTCTAGATCTCCTCTCTCGCTTTTCTATTTATAAAAAAGGGCCTTATGTGGTAAAGCGTGATGAGGTCAAGGTAGATTTCAGTTGTCGCAGTTAGTAATTTGGAGGGATGCGGAACAGAGTGTAAAGTCCCGCAAACCTCCGTTGAAAAGGGAGGATCCTCCGACCAGACGGGTGTTATGTCTGGTTTGGGCAACTGCCTGATAGGTGAATTCGGGCTTAGTATCGCGCGGAGAACTTTAATTGCGCCGTGCAGGATTTCGTAGCTTAGTTTTATGTGCCGCCATAGATGTCGCTACAGTAACAACAAATTTTAACTAAAGCTCATGTTAAATAGATATTATAACAGTCTGTACCTAAGAAAGGTATAGCAGAAAGCCATCCTCTTTGCTGCAGCGTCAGTTCCAGGTCACACTGTGCAGCCGGCAGGATGTAACCCAGTGCTAAACTCTGCATGATCATACCCAGCAGGATAACACCGGACATTAGCATGTGGCAAATGTTGTACATACCGAAACCTGAAACAATGGATTAATTAAAATTATATACTTTTTTTTTTCAATCATTTCTACTGCTAATATGTAAATGTTTTCATTATGCAAATTGTACATAAGAAACTTAAATATTAACTAAACTATGCTAAAACCTAACTATGTACATAAATAAAATACAAAGTAGATACACTCAGGCGTCGAAATACTCCTCCACATCGCTGTCATCCGGAAATGTGCCCAGAAGACTGGCAGCATTGCCACGTTGAATGGCAATGCTAATTCTTTGGGCGAAGAACGAGCCAGCCCTCTGTTCGCGCAAAGTGTCGATCAGTCGGCGTGAAATTTCCTTAAAAAGGAGACGCGCACTCGGACCCCATGACTCAAGCGACCCCAAACGGCTCAAAACTGTAATTACCAATAAGGTTACAGTATTTGTGCCGTTTAAAGGTCTCAGCAGCCGCAGCGGCAGCGCCAGCACAGCCCGCCGTACTTGGAACGTGGGATGGCGCAAGGGTGTCGACACAGGTTGCGTCCCACCGGTCCCACACCTATATGTAAATAGTGTTTGCATACTTAAAAAAAACGAATTAGCATTGCCATTCAACGTGGCAATGCTCCCAGTATTCTGGGCACATTTCCGGATGACATGCTTGATGTGTTTCGCGTCAGCGATGTGGAGGAGTACTTCGACGCCTAAGTGTATTTTATGTTATTTTTAGTACATAGTTAGGATTAGTATAAATACTTAGTTTAGTTAATATTTAAGTTTCCTACGTTGTTGGTTAAACCAACGAATAAATGGCAAAGCTTAAAAACATATCATAATATTATCTATATCGATAACTAGCTGACCCGGCAAACGTAGCTCTGCCATATAAATTATCAAATAAAAAAATGGAGGTCGATGGCGGTAAGACGGTAAAAGATAGCCTACGACCTATTTAATTCTTGAGTTCGATAACAAGCACTGTCAAACGAGATTTTTATATCTTAGATAACTAATTAAAAGTAACTACAATCATGGGCATATTTAGAAGAACGTAAAAAGGTGAAAATTAATTTTATATTATTATGGTCTCATTACGCACGTCGCACTGACCATCTTTATTTCTATAAATAATTTGAAAAAATAAAAATATTTAAAGAAAAACAAAAAACCCGACTGCGTCGAAACTAATTTAAAAAAATACGTGAAAAAATTAACTTAAATAAAAACTAAAAAGAAACAAACAAGCCCAGTAGTTTAGAATTCTGTTATGTAATACTAAATAACTACACAATTGAAATAGTTTTATAATTGGTCCAAAGTAGTTCCTTGGATCAAAGATGTTCCTTTTATAATTGGTGCAAAGTAGTTCTTATTTTGGTGAATGATAACTGACATACTCATATTTTATTTCTCTTTATAATGTTAGTTTTTTTTCATTTGTAATTTATTTGACTTGCTTGGCTTTTTGCCTTAATTTTGTACGCCATTCTTTTGGCAAAACATAGTGCACTTACTTTTCTTTTATGTACTACCTGTTAACCCACCTATGTTTTACAAAATAAATGATTGATTGATTGATTGATTGGAGCTTGTGTACAGTTACACCCCAGCACAATATCAATGGCAACATTTTTCGCTCTATTTTACCCTGTCCGCGAAGTGCATCGAATTCTGTCGTCGATGGTTCGATTCTCTCGAGACTCCTACTCCAGGAACATTGTTTTTAATTGCTTTGTCGTCAAATTCTATACATATAAACAGCTTGTGGCAATTCTTCCAATTGGTCCCTCCGAAGAGCTGGCCACTCAATTGTCCTTATAATAATAATAATAATTCTTTATTTTCAGGCAACTAAGGCCCATAGACAGAATACATAGAATAATCTTAAAAATAATAAACTAATACATATTAATAACATACAATAACTAATCTATTTTACTTCTTTGCAATTTATAACACCCATTGCTCCGTTAACAAGACCATGGGTAACATTCAAATTTCTTCGTAACATAACTCGTGATCCTAAACCAATTGTTAAATATTTAACGATTCCTCCAGTTTTGTTAGGATCATCAGAAACATATACATCTTTCGGTTTTTGACCATATGTTTTCGATTCTACTGATATATCAACTGCATGTAATTTATACAACCTAGTAGTTTTTGCCAATATAGTTGTCATCTTTTGCTTATGTTCATCGACCTGTCTAGTAGATGGGAAAACTCGAATGATTTGATTTACAAACGTGCATCAAATGAACAACGCCATCTATCGAGCTTGGTGGTAAACTTTTTTTACTCGGCGACTTGGCGATGAATAAAAGTTATTTTTTTCCCAAAAATATTTGTTCTTCATGCTTTTTCACTGTTTTTTTTTGTTTGTATATCGTTTATACTTGAAATAAAAACTTAAATCAATAAGTAAGAAAATTTGCGAGAATGATTGTTTTGTTAAACAACTTTAAATCGTTATATATCCTAAACTATTATTATTATAAAATGAAAAATGATAAAAGGAACCTAAAGATGATTTTAAAATACCTATTCAACGACACCCCACTTGACATAGGTAGTTCATAGATATTTTTTTTTCATTTTGACAATATGGCGTCTGGTTGTAGCTGTGGTGAATTTTGATTACTGTCATGTCTTTAGTGACACTCGCAAGGTTAAGACGAATCGATTGACGTAAGAATTATCAAAATCTGCCTACGCATTTGGTCTCTAGAACGCCACATAGAAACAAACATACATACATACATACATAGACTGATAAACACATTACCCTCCTTTGCGTCGCGCAGTCGGGTAAAAAGAATGATTTTGACGGTTTTTTTTTACGAGGTTCATTTTTTTGTCGGCTATGTGTCAATTTACCTAATTCATTAAAAATGTTGTAAGAAAGTTTGCTGATGTTAGTTTTTTTTTTTTTTTTAATGTGGGAAATCATCCAAATGACTTCTCGCACTCTGGGTGGAGCGCGAGGGCGTGTCAGACTTTTACTGACTAAAACCACACCTGTATCCTTCAATTACCCTTTGCGTTCTAGGACTACGGGTTTCCCTTTCAGAAATTCTCCGCGGTCCTAGCTAGCGGGCATCGGCCCTGCTCGGCCCCTACGGTTTGCTGACATCTCTTTGAGGAGTGCGAGGATCACTACGCGCTGTTGACGACTGGGCTCGGTCCGGTTAATTACCGAACAGCCGGACGACGAGCTACCCAGTGCTCGACGTCTGCAAGCCCGCGTCTACCGTGGCTGGTAGTCGGGGTCGGAATTACGGCGGCTAGGGCGTGAGGACCTTCGTTCCCTCACGCGTGCAGCCTCCTCCTTCGCTAGCATTACTGCTTCGCAGAAGGAGGCGACCGCCTGCCATTCCTCCTCGCTCCGGACCATAGCCTGAACCAGGGCCGGACGCGAAAGGTCGCTGCCGCCAATTGCCTCGACGAGGACACGGCGGTGCTCCGCCCAAGCGGGGCACACCTCCACCGTATGCTCCACCGTGTCCTCTGGGTGGTCCGCACAATAATTGCTGATGTTAGCTGCGTTTTTCAAATAAAAGTTTTTATTTTTTTTTTTTCCTTATCGTATCCGGTTAGACTGAATGACGATTTTATAGTCGTACGATGAAGCAGAAAAGAAACTGATGTTTAGGGTAATTATATAAGAATCTAGTGATTCTATTAATGCGGGCCAGAAATAGTTTTCATTGGCATTCTGTAGCTGAAAAGAGAACTTGGGGGGTGTTCATCTATACTAATATTATAAAAAAGGAAGGGCATTTTTGTACTTTTGTTTGTAAGCTTAAAAACTACTGGATTGATTTTAAAAATTCTTTTACCAGCAGAATTCTGCTTTATCACTAATTGACACATGGACAAACCGCTGGCAAGCTAGTTATTAATATCCCTATAGAATTGCAAAATGTGTAATTGGAGAATTCGAAAATGGTAGTGACGATATGGAATTAAATTTTTACACTTAACTTCTGTTTACAGTTATCTATGGAAAACTTTTAGCTCTTCTATTTGCACTATGTTCAAGAAAAATACAGCATTGTTATCATTATCTAATTAAAGCAACAACAATAATGATGTAAGTCGATAAGTTCTAAATAAACTATCTTGTTATCTTTTGTTGATGTTCATCACCCGTGGGGTTTCCCGAATCACGGCGTTTGTCTAACATAAGACAACAGTTTACATCAGATGGTTTAAAGTTGTTTATCACACCTCTTTTATCAAATATTTGCTTTTTAAAACTATTAAGATATACTCCTACTACGTACTTTTTACGTTTACACGTGCTGTCAGTGGAGAGAGCAAATAATCTTGGTTTTAATTGAACTTAAGATAAATTAAGCATGTGTCTAAACGTGACGCAAAAAAAATTTGACTTTTAAAAGACATTTCATTTTTATTATTTTATTACTTGGTATGTTAACTATCTTTTAGTTTTCTTTTTTAATGTACTTAATGTTATTTATATTGTTCTTAGATTTATCTCTCGATATCTTCATTTAGGTAAATACGTGTCTCAATAATCTTTCATTATTTAAAAATTTATTATGGACAGATGCCTAGAAGCAATAAATTGACATAGCACTTAAAGATAAGGGTACAATTACCTGTATAATTGTCATTTCCCATATCTACGTACAAGTTTGTTAAAGAAACTTAGTAAGTCCGAAGAAAAAGGTTACAATAATATAAAAAAAACCATTTGAACCTATTTTGAAATCGACTATGAGTAGAAAATATTGAGAAAAAAAAAATGGTCTTTCGAGCCGGATATTCACTTTTTCAATTATCCCAACAATATCCAATATCTACATAGATCAGATATCAGTTATGTGTTATTTATAAAATAAATTAGTATTCGAGATACTAATACAGTAATTAATATTAATTATTGCTTTGCCTTTATTACGTTAGTGGGTCACAAGTGTTTATCTATCGGTTAAATATATAGTTCTTAGGAATAGGAAACATTTGGGTTTTGACTAAACAATGAAAACAGAAAAATGGGTTTTCTTTAAATAAAAATTAACGTCTTGATCACTTTTGCATTACATTTCCCGGTCTAGGTCGAAGTGTTTTTTGTCAAATAATTTTTCTATGGCTTTAAATTTATAGTATAAATCCGAAAACAGTCATAAACATTGTTTCTAAATTAAATAGTGTGAGAACACTGAGAACGAGTCATTTAGGGCGGAATTCACCAACAAAACTAATCGCGTTTTAACGTTTGGCTCGCATAATCGCGTTTAGCCGCAGGCTGTCACTAGTTTCACTTGTAAAAATTCAACAAAAGAAACATACAGACAAGTGACACTAGTGACAGCGGCTAAACGCGATTATGCGAGCCAAACGTTAAAACACGATTAGTTTTATTGGTGAATTCCGCCCTTAATCAATTAAAAACTACGCAAAATGATAAAATTTATCAAATCAAACATAAAAACGTATAAAATTGCAACTTTTGGTTTGCCATTTTATATTAAAGAAACGAGCCTGTCGCAAATAACTTAGATTAATATGATCTGTAAATGAATGAACTTTGGACATCGTCTGTCGGTCTTTGTCATAAGTAAGATGATTGAGAGTCATTATAATAGCAATTAATATTTCGCTGATCATATTGACTACTACTGTTTGCATGAGTTTGCTTATTTTGATAAAAACAGACTATTTACTTTTTACTTTCCTTTAGTTGATTTAATTCTCACAGTTAGCTTAAGGTTTTAGTCCAATATCATCATAATTTTGTTTATTCATTATTTAACTATATTTTTTTAAATATATTTTTTTATGTTTAAATTTAGTAGCCCACCCCAACCGGCATCGGATATAGGGTGCTAGCTACCGGACTCCAGACAATAGCTCCTAACATTACGAGTCAGAAGTATTGTTTCCTGAATCAAGCCCTTGATCCAGCCGCCTACCGAGAGCCTCTTGAGGTGTTGTCGAGGCTCGTGGCTAATAGCCATGAGCCGACACGACTATCGGTACAATGATCACTGAATCATTGTAATCAACATTCACAGTCAGGGTTCGCCCTCTACCGTATATTCTTATGGTCTATTGTTCACGGACGCGTAAAGGTACATTTCATTACATTGGGCACACGTGGGCCACGTACGCCGATCTAGGCGCGTCGGTCTCCATACATTTTATATGGCAACTAGACTTTTAGAGCTACATTGGACCCACGCCTCGTGACGCTACGCGACGCGACTCTGTGTACAAATCAGGCGTGGTCCACATGTGCGTCGGTCTTAGATTTCATACAAAAATGGTTATAAATACAGCGATGAAAATACAAAACATAAAGAAACCAATAAATACCTAATTTTGAAAAAAAGAATAACGTACCTTTAATGTGAAGTTTATTTGAACTTATAATTCCAAGTTAATCCAAAGATATAACTCACTTCAAAGCAACCCGTTTTAAAAAACGGCAATTTCATACTTTAACCCCTATTATTACAAATACGCTTCTATGAAGCTACACGTCCATGGACAGTACGTCTTAGGTTCTATTTTCTTGTGACAATTGTAATATACATATATCTACTAATATTTGCTTCAAATTAAAGTCCCTATAAGTCTTATTTCCGAAAAAAATAAATAAAATCTATCCAACTGCATGACATCATATTAACAATATTTGTGTCTGTATTGTGAAATCTGTTTCGTAATTATTATTTATCATTTCTCGTGCTAGTTAAACAATAACATTGTGTGGACGTCACTCACCCGATAACAACATAGCATCATCGAGGGTCGCAGCTGTTTTGTCCACCTTCTCGCCGATCTTGTCCATTGAGCCGTTCATCGCCATCTCGCCTTCTAGAACCTGCAAGAAGTCTTCAATGTAAATTGAGTTTTATAGATGGAACACTTTTTTAAAGAAATACAGGTTTATTTTAAAATCATGGGCAATCTTTCAGTGGGAAAGAGCATTTATGATTATACAACTCAACAAAATGACGACGACAATATTTTTTTTTATTAACATTTCAGACTTGATTCCTTATTCAATGTTTAAAATTAAACACATGGTTATTTAAGTGCCCTCTGAAAGTTTGCCAATGAATTCAAGTCACTGTAGAGATTTTTCCAAAATGATTAAATGTCAAGAAAATTCAACTGTCCCTAATGTCTCCGATGGATCTGAAACCATATGGACCAATTTCCCCGTGTTTACCAACACCTACGGAAAAAAACTGACTACAAAATTCAATGACCCAAAAACTATTTCTTCTTCTTCCTGTTGATGAACGAAAAAACCAAGTAAAGGGAATCCAACCTCCAACCTTCTTCTCTCTAGCCTCCCTAGCCAAGTTACAACCATTTCGTTTCGATTTTTTTTTCGTTGATCGCCTCGAGTCGGCCACGCCTCCTATTTCTTTGTTCTGACCACGTGACTGAGCGTAGAGATGATCTCAGAACAAAGGAATCGGAGGCGTAGCCGACTCGAGGGGATCGATGAAAAAAGAATCGTAACGAAACGGTTGTAACTTGGCTAGGGGGCTGGTGCCCTTGGGACGCTTCACAATAAAATATAAAAAGCTTGAATTACTTTTGGTCCTTAGTTCCCTTGAAAAACTGACAATCACGAAAAACACTGAGTGGTTTTGACAAGACTCGAAGCGGTGATACAAGAATGTATAGCTAAAAGCGTGTTTTGTGTATTTCAAGCTATTTTCCACAATCGTTTGCAGGTGTCAGAATTACCTCCACGTCAGGTACTATGTCATAGTCATACGGTTTTTCTGCTGCCATGATTAACGGTCTTCAGTCTACTCGAGACCTAGAAATTTGAAGGTGATAATGGTTTTTTTTGGTACGATTTGCAAGTCACAGGATAGAATGGGTGATATGGTGGAAGTGCAGCAGCATCCTATTTATTTGCATATTTTTCGCAGGGTCATGTGTTCAATGAGTTTGTGAATAAGGATTTTTAGAGAAAGTATTATTTTTATTAACAGACCTCTTCACAAAAGAGGCTATTGAGAACCTCCTCCTTTGAAAAAAATGTTTGTTTCTATAGATTTGGGCGTAACCTCTTTGTTCTGGTCTTGATGATTATTTCTTTAACCTCTGCTACTATATTTATCGAATGTATTATTATGATTGTGGTTCATTTCTTTATTTCAACGAATTTTGCATTTATTTTTTATAATTCACTTTTAACTTTAATCAGTTTTTTTTTTATTTATACCAACTTTTAACAGTAAGTTGAGATATTATTTATTGTAATGTAAACTATAATTTTGTTCTAAATCCATCTGAAACACTTCAGCCTCCTCCTTATTCTTTATTTGGAGAGACGGAGAGACAATGCCTACATAAACTACTGTTTTTTTTGGTAATAACTTCTCTATGAAAAAATGTTCCGTGTCAATCAGTACCTCATCCTAATTTTCATGGTCTCTACACACCACTTTCACTGTCTTCACGAACAAATTCGTCATAACTTTCTAAAAGGAAATTTATGATAACTTTAGGGCGGAATTCACCAATAAAACTAATCGCGTTTTAACGTTTGGCTCGCATAATCGTGTTTAGCCGCTGTCACTAGTGTCACTTGTATTCTATTCTATTCTATTTTTTTATTGATGGCAAATAGAGCCGATGTCGACTATTCTGCCAATGTCGAAAGTAAATTGGATAAGCAAGTATATATATCATTAACACAAGGAATTGGTATGTTAAAAACGTAGTAACTATCGGTGTATAAGTCTTCGACTGATACAGTTGGACTTCATGTGTTAGTACTGGACTGAAACAAACAAAAAATAAAATTACATATATATTAAAATTGTTAGAACATTAAATAGGAATATACACGTAACCACAATTACATACAAGTAAAGGCTCATAATTTGATGTTATTGTGACGGATGAATTTCATCAGCGCCACAAGTAGATCTGGAGAGGGATATGTAAGGAGGGCGGGGACATTAATTGGGAGAGGAATTTTGAATTTCGGGAGGCGGCTATATAGATCTAAAGATGGAACGTTGTTTGAGCATTCAAAAAATATATGATCCAATGTACCTTCTTCCAAACCACACTCGCATATGGAAGAGTCGCGAACTCGGATTTTTTCTAAGAAGACAGGAGTACAGCAGAACCCTAAGCGGATTCTACAAAGGACGGAAATGACTGGCTTGGACATTTTTTTAAAAGGGTAGAACCAAGGTTTAGACTTTATGGTTGGCTGCACTGCGTGGTAGAATTTGCCCTTCTTCTTACCAGTGGTATTCCACCGTTCCTGCCATGCACATTGAAGACTTGCTTTTGGCAGGTTCAGTAAGTCGTACCCCTGGTTAGAGTTATATGAAAGGTCAGCTGTGGTTGACGAACAAGCGTCTTTAGCCAAGTTATCAGCACATTCATTACCCTTGATGCCACAGTGACTAGGTATCCAAACTAACTGAACTTCCTTTTGACAATTAAAACACGAAAATAGGGACTTTTTAATTTTTAAAATTAGTGAGCTGTGCAATTTACTTTTAAAGGAGTTTTGGACCAAAGCTTGTAGGCAACTGAGGGAGTCTGTGAATATTACGGCTTTGTCGATGTTATGGTGTGACTCTATAAAAAGACAAGCTTCTAATAAAGCCACACATTCACCAGTGAACACAGAAGACTCCTTGGGGCATTTAAATTGTAGGATAATCCTGGAGCTTTGGTAGTAAACTGCAGCTCCAGTGTAACTGTCGGTGAATTTTGAAGCGTCAGTGAAAAATTTTTGAAATCCTTTCCATCGCTCGCCCACCACCGCATTGAAGGCCGAATCCGCCGAAGGGGAATTTTTGGATATGCCAATGTTGTAGAAAATTTTTGGGGTGAAACATAAAACTTCATACTCAAAATTAAAAAGGGGTAATTTAGGATATTGGACGATCGGACATTCAAAATTTTGAGTAATACGAAAATGTTTTAGAATTAAGGGAATTTCTTTATTTTTCCAGTAGTTTGAGGTTCTGCATATGTTATTTAATTCATTTAGTTTTGAAATGAGGGGATGGGAGGATCTACATATTATCCTACACAAAAAACGGGAAGCTAGATATTGCCGCCTTAGGGCTAGAGGTGGTTCAGCGCACTCGACCTGCAATGCGTTAACGGGGGAGGAATTCATACACCCAGAGATGATCCGAAGACACTTAGACTGAACCCTATCTAGTCCAGCCAAAGCACCCTTGTTGCATGGTATTAAGTGGAACGTACCATAATCTAATATGCTGCGGACTAAGGCGTTGTATATTAATTTCATAGTGTAGGGGTGGGCACCCCACCACACACCCGCAAGAACTTTTAAAATGGCAATAACGCGTTCGCATTTTTGGATTAAGAAATTTATGTGGTGCTTACCTGTTAATTTTGCATCCAAAAACACGCCTAAAAATTTTGCTTTGCTTGTCAGCGGAATAGGTTTTCCCGAAATGGTCACTGTGATGGGAGGGATAGTTCTTTTGCGAGAAAAAACTACTGCAGAACTTTTCGGCGCAGATAACGATAAGCCGTGGTTCAACAGCCAATGGTTCAAAGAGTCCAGAGAGAGGCACAAAGATGATGCAGCGTCAACGATGGAAGAATCTGACACATACAGGACTAAGTCATCGGCATACTGGAGGATGTGGCAGTTATTGTTGAGACAGGAGCCAATTTCAGATGTATACAGATTATACAGAATGGGGCTGAGGACGAAGCCCTGCGGGAGTCCCTTCCAAGTCAGCCTCTCGTCAAAGACCTCTCCCTGGACCCTCAAAGCCAATGAGCGACAATACAGTAAACCACATATGCATTCGATCATCTTTACCGGGATGCTCAGCTGGTGCAGTTTCTGCCTGAGGACGGGAAGAAGAACGTTATCGTATGCAGAGGAGATATCTAAAAAGGCTGCGACGACGGACTCTTTTTTAGAAAGTGCTAGACGGATATCTGTGACTAAAACTCCAACACTGTCCATTGTACTAAGCCCTTTTCTAAAACCGAATTGGTAGTTCGGCAGTAAGTCTCTGGATTCAACTATCCACTCAAGTCGGTTCTTAATAAGGTGTTCCATTAGTTTAGCTAAGACTGAGGACAGGGCAATAGGTCTAAGGCCGTTCGGATCATCTGCATTTTTGCCTGGTTTTAACAAAGGAATAATAATTTGTAGTTTCCACTGATCTGGAACCCAACCACGATCATAGCAGAAATTAATAATGTCGAGAAAATATGTTTTAGCTTTATCCCCAGAATGTTTTATAAAGGAGTATACCACACCATCGCTACCAGGTGCTGAGTCACGGACATGGCTGAGTACCATGTTCAGTTCCTTTAAAGTAAATGGCGCATCAAAGGGATCATTGGATACAGCATTTAAGGGGGCGATATGATATTCAGACGCGAGTGGAACATACGGTGGGGCTATTTTGTCAAAAAATAATTCAGCTGTTTCCCTAGTAATTGGTGAGGATATTGAAGGCGAGCAACCACATCTAAATCTATTGATGTTCTTCCACACTACTGAAATCGGGGTGGAGGGGGATAAGGATGTACAGAACTTCACCCAACCTGCACGTTTCTTCCTGCGGAGAAGACGTTTAGATCGAGCACAAACTTGTAAATAAGCCAACAGATTTTGGGTGGTCATCTCCCTATTGTATTGTCTTTCAGACTCGTTCCTCAATCTAACTGCTGAAGTGCATTCTTGGTCCCACCATGGAGGTGACGGGATTTTGTTTCGGGCACTATTTTTTAGTGGGAAACAAGAGTCTGCACTAGAAGTAACTGCTTCAACAAAACTTTCATAACAGCTCTTGGCATGGCAGTGATCAGAAGGATCGGGTAAATTTGAATTTAAATTTGGAAGAGTATCAATTTTCTGCTCCAGTAATGAAGCAAACTTTGTCCAATCTGGTTTGGACAGGTTGTACTTCAAAAGTGGAGGGGAAGCTTTTTCTAAATAAGTCCTGTTAATCAAAGAAATGACAATGGGGTAATGGTCACTACCATGCGACAAGGTTGTACATTCCCAATGAGTCGAAGCTGCTAACTCAGCAGAGCAAAATGTTAGGTCAACGCAACTCTTCTGCTGACCAGGGGGAGACCTACGTGTTGGGCAACCATTATTTAAAATACAGAGGTCCATATCATCCAGTATCTCGACCAGAGCTGTACCAAACGCATCACAACGCTCAGACCCCCATCTATAATGATGACAGTTAAAGTCACCCATGACCAGTATAGGACCTTGAATGTTGGAAAGGATGTTTCTTAAAATAACTAAAAAATTATGCTGAGGGTGAGCAATATATACTGAGAGTACTGTTATACCTTCCATCTTTCCAGATACGATACTCATGTCGCCTGTAAGTGAAGGCAAGGATAAGGGCGAAAGTGGGACCCGATTGTTGACAAAAAGAGCCGATCCTCCATATCCGTCGGATCTGTCACATCGGAGGACGTTGTAATGTGGTATACGGAAGCTAAGACTTGGGGTGAGCCAAGTCTCAGCTATGGAGCAAGCAAGGGGTTTATATTTGTTAAGGAGGAATATGAGGTCGTGTTTCTTATGCCACACGCTCCTCACATTCCACTGTAGAAATGTTTGGCTGGACGCCATTTTTAATTTGTGAAAGGATATGAATTAGTTGATCGGCAACGTTGGACGGTGATTGGGGGTTAGAAGGAGAAGAGATAAGGGTAGGTAAAAGTTTTAGGAGAAGTTCAACAATTGAAATATTATTGTTAGGTGATGCATTATTCTGATTCAAGGCGCAGCCATTGGGCTGTGTGGGTTGGGGAGAACTGACTATTTCATAGTGGATACTTTTATTATATGATGGGGAAAGTGGGGCATGGGTCTTGGGTTTGAGTGTGACAGTTTTGCGGTATGACTGAGATTTCGTGGCATTGGCATAGTTGCGGGAAGGTAAAGGAACAATTTTACTAGCCTCTACATAGGGAATTGACTTCTCAGCCATAATTGTCTTGATAGCCTTCTGTCTACCATGCTCGGGGCATGACCTGCTGTTGGCAAAGTGATTACCCGAGCAAAGTATACAGAAAGCCTCGCCTTCAGAAATGTTGCAACCATCACCGGGGTGATCGTGGCCACATTTACTGCAGCGTGGTTTCGACCTGCACAGGTTGGCCACATGTCCAAATCTGCAACACTTGCGACACTGTATCGTAGGGTAGATGTACTGCTCGACTGGAAGAGATGTATAGCAACAGTAGACCCTTGGTGGTAAGACTTGGCCATCAAAAGTGATGACACAAGTTTCTGTGGGTTTCCATTCATTTGCACCGTCTTTCTGTGTTTTCCTATTAATGCGACGGACTTTCAGAATTTTACCACATCCAGATGGTACCGACAAAAAGGTTAAGGCTTCTTCCTCAGAAATATCAGTGGGAACACCAGAAATAACACCCATCCTTGTGATGTTGAATGTTGGGATAGATGCTGAGTAACCGTGTTTGGACAGGAGGTTATTAATGAGGAACGCATTTGCATCCTGGGGAGATGTAAATTCCACTGAGACACGGTTACGACCAACTTTATTGACTCCATCCCGACGAACATTAGCGATATTATTAAATAATAAAAACTTACCAAAGTTTACAGGATGTAATGTGGTGCCTGCGTTTGGTGAAGTTTCCAGCCGAGAAACATGTACGACATAAGGGCCTTTGTCTACAGCAGAGTATCTCACACGACCGATTTGACTCTTCGGTTGTTTATTTGGTGGTGTGGGAATAGTGGTCTGTTCGACACTGGGGCGTTTACGTGTATTTAGGGATACATCCATTTCCGTGATACTACAGACAACGTCGGCAAATTGTGTTAGTGGGTTTTGGGATAAGGGATTTGGGGAAGTTGGAATGTCAGGGGGAGCAGGGTCAGGGGGTTTATTTCTCTCCATCTTGGATAAACCGAGCAAAACACAAAACAATCACAGAACAAACCTGTTTACGAACACAAGGACGGCACAGTTATATAAAAATAAGTCACAAAGGTAACAGCGATCACTCAGAAACAGTTAAAACTTAAAACTCTCAAAACACACGTGCTAACCAAAGTACACTCGTGGCGAGAATCAGTGTCACTTGTAAAAATACAACAAAAGAAAAATACAGACAAGTGACACTAGTGACAGCGGCTAAACGCGATTATGCGAGCCAAACGTTAAAACGCGATTAGTTTTATTGGTCAATTCCGCCCTTAGCATTTATTTCCCAATATTTCCCATATAGAAAAGATGCACTAAATATTGGTAAAAGTCAGCTGTGAATGGTAACAGCGACGATTAAAGCCCTGTTTTCCTTATTATCTTGTTTTGATGGAAACTCGCAGTTCTAAACAGTCTCGATATAATTGTTTCGCGAAAAATTCCATTGACTTCAATTTAAATGATTAAAGAATCTTATCAAATGTACGTGTTTGTCTCCTAACTGGCACACGATAGCTTTAAGAATAATAAACACAATAATACTTTTTGTATTGATAGTAGGTTTCGAAAAAAAAAAACAAATTGGCTAAGTGCGAGTCGGACTAGCACTCGAAGGTTTTTTTTATTATGTAATTGTGTTTATGATGTATGGTTTTTTTGTATTCTCGCGTTTGACCACTATCTCTCCTGCACCCCTAGGCAAGTTGATAATCTGCAATCGTTAACGCTAGTCGATAATTAATCAAATGTATGGGAATGACATTATCTCAACGTCGTTCAAAATGATAGAATGAATTGTTATCGTTTCTACAATGTTCAACGCTAAATCCTTTGTTATTGTAGAACGACATTGTAGAACGAGCGGCCGACTCAGGCGCGTCAATGTTGACGCGCCTGAGTCGGCCGCTACGAACTTATCGTTTTCTACAATTGCTGACACCGAGCCGTTACCGATTGGAGAACGGAATTCGACACGAAACGATTGTAACTTGGCTAGGGGAGCTGATGGTAAGCGAAGATGTGGCCGACGATGGAGCACGGTTCCGTACTATAATATTAAAAAACAGCAAAAACAAGACGTTTCTTGTATAGAAGCCCCACTTAAACATTTATTCTAGACTGTTTTTAGTATTTGTTGTTATAGCAGAAACAGAAATACATCATCTGTGAAAATTTCAACTGTCTAGCTATCACGGTTATTGAGATACAGCCTGGTGACAGATAGACAGACAGTGGAGTCTTAGTAATAGAGTCCCGTTTATACCCTTTTGTTACGGAACCCTGAAATACTAGATTGTTTCTATGGGTTTTTGTCCTGTGCAGTCTTTGTTAGTCATTCGAGGAAAAAGTAAAATCGTGGCAGTGCCTGTATGTTACGTAATTATATTTAACTGGTTCTATATTCTAGGTTAGTTTTGCTGTCAAGTACGAAATACTGGTTTAGAAGTTAAACATAGATAACTACTTTAAATGACTACATTGACATATATGGAAAAATGCCTTCGTGAATGCGTATTCTTGCACCAGTATGACACCTAAAGATATAAATAGTTTCCAGATTTTTAGCTTCTCAGTTTTTTTTTAATCGTTATATTTGGTAGATGTAATGGGTTGGCGTATATCTAATAGCACTAAGACACACATCCATACTAATATTATAAATGTGAAAGTGTGTGTGTCTGTTTGTTTGTCCGTCTTTCACGGCAAAGCGGAGCGACGAATTGACGTGATTTTTTAAGTGAAGATAGTTGAAGGGATGGAGAGTGACATAGGCTACTTTTTGTCTCTTTTTAACCCCCCACTTCCCTAAAATGGGGGGTGGAAGTTTGTATGGAGCATTCCGCAATTTTCAAGGTAGAAAGCTAAAAATTGGTATACGGACTATTTGACTACCCTTTAAGGGGATGAAACGGGGGCTCCAAAGTTTGTATGGAGAAACCGACTTTCACGCGGGCGAAGCCGCTGGCAGAAGCTAGTAGATAGATATAAAAGTAAAACCCAAATAAAACAAATTTGGTAGTTTTAGTTTCACGTTCACGTAGTATTGCACTGAAGACATAAAATGTTATATGTTTTTTTTTTTAAACCAAAAACCGCTTTTAGTTTCTTAAACGTTACGGGATCTAAAAAGCCCCTTACCGCCATAATGATAGTTTTTAAACGAGGTCTTAAACGCCCCGTACCGCAGGAATGGAAATAATAGTGGAAATAAAGTGTGCTGTCCGCTGTCAACGTGTTAGCCGTTGAAGCGTGATCAGGGGTCCCGACTCCATGGGTGCTCGGGGGCTCGAGCACCCATGAGAAATAAACAGTGGGTGCCGAGCACTCCTGAGAATAGACATCAATAATCGCCTTTTAGGGATAGGCGTTTTTTCATTACCCGACGACCCATTTAGCGCAGTGGTTTATAGCGCTGGTTGAGACGTAGGGTCACGGGTTCGATTCCCGCATCAACTAAAATGTTTGTTGATGAAACAGATAATTGTGTTGGGTCTGGGTGTTTGTGGTACCTTCGTTGTTCCGCAGTAGGTATGTAAGGTGGACATTTATTTATTTGTCGGTCGATCATTGTGCGTTTCTCTTCTCACACTTCGCCACTTTTTCGAGTCATCAAATGAGCATGAGCACCCATGAGATTTTCTTAAAGCCGGCGCCCCTGATCGTGATTGAAAAACATACTATCTACGAGTATTATGAATATCAGCAGGAAATTAGAATTAAAATCACAAGTCAGATGAGTAATAAAGGTATTTGTTAATATCGATAAACCTTGTGTGATACAGCCCGATACGGTATCTGTATTGTACGAATTGTTTATAACGGCTGCAAGCGAATTATCGGCTTAAAAGGAGATCTAAAGGGTACTAAGGCAGTTACTGGGGGACGAGTTTGATTTATTGGAAGCATTGTTTTTATTCAAATATGTCGACAGTGGAAAGGCAAAATTACTTAACCGCCACTTTGGTCGAAAACAAGTTATATATATAACTTACATCAGACTAAAGTGGCGGATAAGCGATTTTACCTTTCCACTGTCGATGTAATTATCAATGAACTCAATGTTAATTTGATGATAATTTAATTATTCTTTTTAACACATACATATTAATATTTATAATGAAATTTGTGAATAAAAAATTGAAAATACAATTTATGTACTGATCTAGTTTTTTTAATGTAAAAAACTTGCTATTTATAAATAATGTAAATGTTTGCATATCGAATGGTAAAATGTGGCTGAGCAGGTATATTGCATTTTAAAAACTATTAGTATAGAATAGAATAAACTTCATTGTACACCAAAAAAAGTAACAAAACTTATAAATAAACAGTAACAACAACAAACAACATTATTAACATTATTTGTATTATAATTTTATTGCCTATATTTGCAAAATAAAATTCTATTCTATTCTAGAGCTGGTTATAAGGATTGCAATCCCTTGACTTTTGCTGTCCTGTTGAGTTGTGCAATCTGGTCTAGCGGAACGGGTAATTTGGCAGATACCTTTGGCTAGCTACCGAATCCGGTGAAAATTGTTTTGATGTCCGATTTTAATTTAGGTGTCTTCAATGCTAGAGTGAATAGGCTCCTAGTAAACTAGTTCGCCTCACCATCAAGGATTGCATCACTGCGTACCATCAGGTGGGATCGCAGTCAACCATAATATGGTTTATATAATAAAAAAAAAATGAAAATTTCTTAAACTTAAACAAACCCCTTAAGTTCAATCACTATTACAGACCTCTCCTTACCTACATACAGGGTTAGGGCCTGGCCATATTACCACGGTGAAAATGAGTTAAAGGTGAATAAGCTGATCTTCTAAAAGTAGTGGCCAGCGAACGGCAAGGGATTTTCTGACAGTCGGTCCAAAAAAACTAAGAGACAAAGTAAAAATAAACAACAGTGAAAGACATCGCTGAAACTGTTTCCGACCACCGTTAGGCGCGGGTTTGTGGACATCCGATAAGGACCAAGCGGCCACGGTGCGTTTTGTTTCTCGCGCGCCTTAGAGGACTGCCAGCAAAATTGGCCGATGCCTGCCAGGATTCTGGAAAGTGTTAGGTACTACTCACGGAACACAGGTGGCTTTTAGTCAGTAAAAGTCTGACACTCCTTCTCGCTTCACCCAGAGCAGGAGAAGTCATGTGATCACTTCCCACATAATAAAAGGATTTCCTATTTTCCATTTTGAATCGGAACCTTTAAAAATTAAAACTGTGGTAAGCTTCTTAAGTGACATAAGTTTTAGATCTCGGTCAAGCGCGAACCTATCAAGAATAAAAAAAAATAAAAAAAAAACTAACTAACAAAATGATCAAATATTGACAGACTAGGTAATCTAAGTTATGTACTTGTAATATCTTAAGGGCGGAATTCACCAATAAAACTAATCGCGTTTTAACGTTTGGCTGGCATAATCGCGTTTAGCCGCTGTCACTAGTGTCACTTGTCTGTATTTTTCTTTTGTTGTATTTTTACAAGTGACACTAGTGACAGCGGCTAAACGCGATTATGCCAGCCAAACGTTAAAACGCGATTAGTTTTATTGGTGAATTCCGCCCTAAGATAACCCTTAATTTAAGATCCCTCAAATGTTTGTAATGGCTCCATTTTACGTGGTCTATAAAAGTTTTTAGGGGCCACGTGTCAAACGGTAATGTCGTCAACCATCAGACCGTTGCGTCTTACATAATTTTCGGACCCGTTTGTATATTCATGAGAGGATGAAAGTCATATCTGTGACGTTAACTTTCATATTATCATAGTACTTTAGGCAGGACGCAGTATGTGCGCTTTATGGCCATATTAAGCTAAACAAGCTCTTTGGAAAGATATTTAGGCCTCTACTCGGCGGGGCGTTATGAGGTGGAATTTAGGGCAATATCTGAAGTGTAGTCTAGGTCAGTGGAACACGGTCAAATTGATGTCAACTGTTGTAGATGGGTGACTGAAATGACCACCAATTAAATATTTGACGTATTACAGCTACAGTTTGTCAGTCTTCGATTTGATTTTTATGTAGGTAGGTATATAGCTTTTCAGGAATTAGAAGAAAGCTTAATAGTTCTTAAAATACATTGAAATTCAAAGACCACACATAATTTGACATGAGTTTTTTAGTCTTTAGGTTAATTTAGAGAATATTATTTATGTTTTTGTCATGTTAATTTTTACTGTAGGTTTATGTAAATAAATACTACGTTTTATTTAAATAAAGATACGTGTTTAATTTATTCATCAGGACACCTAAGTTAGTTGTCCACGATAATTTATATTGATTATAGAAACTATTAAATATCACATTGCTAAAAATATAAACTCATTGTACTGCAAAACATAAGTAAGCGTCAGGACCCCTGGACCACTAGTGATATTTGATGTTTAGAGAATACCAAAATTAACTACCTTTTTGCTACTATTTGGTACCTGCCATCAAGTATTTGGTACCTCTATTGACAGCGAAAAAACGCCAGAAGAAAGTGGCCAGACATTCTGACGTCAGGATGTCTGGACCATTTTTTTTTTCATATTTTTAGAAAACACAGCTAATTTATCTTTTTGTAAATATGTACTACCTTTTTAGTACCTCACCATATATTTTTTTCAACATTTTTTAGCATACTTGATGTATGGTCAAACGCGAGCCTATCAATAATAATAATAAAAAAAAAAATACTTGAAAAAAGTTAGATGTGAAATATTTTTTTCAAAATGGATATTTATTTTGCCACATATGCCATGAGATATCTGATGTTTAGAAAATACCAAAATATACTACTACTTGGTCCCTAACGTCAAATACTTAGTACCTCTATTAACAGCGAGAAAACGCATGAAGAAAGTGTCATCAGGTTGTCTGGACCATTTTTTTATTTTCATGGTTCGAGATAACACAGCTAATTTATCTTTTGAAAAGTATTTACTACCTTTTTAGTACCTCAACAAATATTATTTTCAGCTTATTTTGGCATACATGAAAGATGTTACGTGTATTTTTTTTTTCAAATTGGATATTTAATTTGCCACATTATGATACTGATGTTTGAAAAATACCTAAATACACTACCTTTATGCTACTGCTTGGTACCTAACATCAAATACTTAGTACCTCAATTAACAGCGAGAAAAAGTATGAAGAAAGTGTCATCAGGTTGTCTGGACCATTTTTTTTTCATGGTTCGAGACAACACAGCTAATTTGTCTTTTTGTAAATATTTACTACCTTTTTAGTGCCTCAACATACATTTTTTTCAACATTTTTTAGCATACTTGGAAAAAGTTAGATGTGAAATATTTTTTTTTAAATGGATATTTAATTTGCCATTTATGATATG
Organism: Mythimna impura; assembly: GCA_905147345.3. Taxonomy (NCBI): domain Eukaryota; kingdom Metazoa; phylum Arthropoda; class Insecta; order Lepidoptera; family Noctuidae; genus Mythimna; species Mythimna impura. Next base: position 26,959,246 of record LR990351.1, on the reverse strand, counting down.
ACATAAGATATATGATGTTTAAAAAATATTATACTCTAATAAATAAAAACTGGTTTTCGAGTAAGTGTATTGAAAAAACATTATAATGTTTACATTCATATTCTAAAAACAAATTATTTGGAATAATCTCTATTATTCCCACTGAAGAACTTTGTATTCATGGTCAAGAAATAAATTTGAAAAAAGAACTGAGTCTCAGCCTAACATCAAAATATTATTATGATAGTAATGTTTTCAAGTTGCATCACTCATTAATGCTATTGGTCTGAACAGGTAAACAAGATGTTATCGAAAAGTGACAGTTAGGACGTGAAAGGTTATAATTATTAATAAATTAAGTTCACCTAATGGTTAATGGGTTAATGCCCTTTTGTGAACAATTTAGATTGCAATGGGTTGTATCGCATTTTGTCAGGTTAACACTTTTGTGACCATTTTAGATAACAGTGGGCTTAAACGCATTTTGCAAAAGAAGACACTGAATTAAAAATGCCCGTCAAAACTCCATCAAATAGAAATCTATGTCATGGAGTATTTGACGGTATTTTTCTAGAGAAGTTCAGTGGCTGTTTTAATTACTCGCAAATTATTTTCTAGTAGATATTGTGATGCAAAATTGTAGTTTTGTATATACATTTTTTTCTCTCATCCACATTTGTTCCATTTCTGTTACCAAAAGCCAATCAAGATAAAATTATATCATATCAAAATAATTTCTAAGCCAATTCAAATTAGAGTACCCGAAGCAAATACAGCAAACTAATCCGGGGTGACAACTCCGGTCTTAAATTGGAGGTTCCAGTAGTGTCACCGAAATAGCCGGCTGTATTTCAAATAGTCATCTGAGATACAAAACTACATCAATTTTTTTCTTTACATCAATTTTTCAACCGGAAAATAAATATAGAATCGTCGAAACAGGTGCAATCTCGCGGTAAAATGAAGCTGAGAATTTAACTGTGTGTGTGTGTGTGTGTGTGTGTGTTACCGAAGATTGTCGAGAAGTCTGATTCGATCGATACATTTGCTGCAAAATACTGCAAAAACATTAGTGTTAAACCCGAATTTCAAATGGAAAATACAGTGACTGTATTCTGTGTGAATAACGAAATACTTACTGAACTTTACATTGGCCGTGCGAAGAAAAAGAAAAAAAACCTGACATTTAATATGACGAACGTAAGACTTTTTGAATTTAGAATTAACTTTCGGGTTTGCGACTCAAAGGACCAAAAACAATTTAGTGTATATAGGCAGTCAAATCAACGCAATACGAGAAACCTTTTGATTTATTAGTTCAAGCATTTTCATAATTAGATGATATTTTTCGTAAATATTTAGAACTATAATCGATTAAGTTTGTTTTTATTTTTTTATGAAAAGTCAATTTACACTAGTTTTGAGGAGATTTTTAGTCGTGAAAGTTGACACATTTTGATACTAGGAGGAATTATGACATTAGTCATTTGTAATGTTAATAACAAATTCAGTAAATAAGCTCAGCTGAGTCAAACGTAAATATTTTTGTGCGTAAGTAACTCCTACTTTAGCATAATACATAGTTAACTAGATAAGCAATGTGTAATTAATTTATTAATGGGTTTTAATTAATAATTAAATATTACTGATTAATATATATAAGGCCTCATACAGGGTCCCTAAAAATAATATATATACTTATATATACTCATACTAGCGATCCCAATAGTCCTGTCCGAAATCTAGCTTTTCGTTAAAATAAAAATTTGAGAATCTGAATGCAGCGCCACCTATCGGGTCCAAGTGTATTTTCAAACCATCTAGGAACTCATTCAAATATACACACAAAATTCCAAGTCGGTTAAGCCGTTTACGACGAGTTAGATGACAAATACACGTACAGAAGAATTAGGTATGTAAAGATCTAAGTATCTAGCCTATACTGTCCCGCTGTTAGGCAAAGGCCTCCATTTCATTGTTTCCGGCTGTGGGTGGAGCGAGAGGGAGTATCAGACTTTTACAGACTAAAACCCTGGTTTCTTCAGTTGCCCTCTGCGTTCCAGGGTTACGGTGACTGACCTTCCCCGTGGCAATAGTTAAGTTGAAACAAATGTTTTGAGTTTGACTTATTATTACTATTACATTGATTAAAGAATTTTTAAGCTAGAACTACATTAGACCGACGCACACGTGTAACACGCCTGATTTGTAGGTAGAACGACGTCGCGTCGCGTGGATCTAGTGTAGCTCTACAAGTCTAGTTTCCATATAAAATGTATGGAGACCGACGCGCCCAGATCGGCGTGTATGGCACACGTGTGCGCAGTGTAGTTCTAGCTTTAGGCTTTCAGAAACAGAAGTCCAACCACGAGCTCTTAACGCGATCCATTTTACGACCTAAACTGAACTGTTAAAGGGATGGAGCTATATAAGGTGTAATAGCTCCATCCTTCCTTCTCGCTCACTCGCCTGACATATCTGGTGTTTTACCTAATTAGTTTCTTTTTATTCTCATGATGTCATGACAAGACATCCAATAATATCTTGTTAGTCTAGCCAGCTCCTAATAATATATCATTAAATCAGCTTATTATTGTTTATCAAATAATCTTGAATGTGATCATCAAAGCCACGCATTGCGGGAAGGTTAACTTGCATCATTTGTATGGTTCATTACATTATGTAGATTTAAAATTATCAAGCCTGTTAGGCTTAGTGTCCCAGTTTCTTCGACTTATCTACATTCTCGTATTAGTTAATGAAGATAATTAATTAATTAATTAATCAATCATTGAAGTCAAAGGACATTTTGTTGACAGTATTAAAGATATGTTTTAGATACGCGTCAATTCAATATACAGCGGAACAAAAAATCAATTTAGGTCTAATTTAAAAAAAGTTAGAGTAATAATTTATGGTATTCTTATTTCGAAACAAGCTCTCATTTTTCGCGCTAAATTTTCTTTTCATTTCTTTTTAATTTATTTATTTATGCGGACTACTTAAACAATTGGATAGTAAAGGTTGCTTACCGTACTTTCTGTCCTATCCTAATTACTACTTAATATTATAATTATGCATGTTAAGTTTATGAGGATATAATGTCTCTATGGATATATGTTAAATTTTTACGCAAAAATTACTAAACGGATAAACATTTGCGGTAATAAGCTTAATATCAGAATGAAATACCTATAGGCCTATAATTTATACTGGGGATAAGTATTAATTTCACGAGAACACAGCCGTTGGCAGAAGCTGCTGAAATAAAATAAATGCTTTATGGTATTTTATAATATTTTTCCTGTTAAAAGTCACTGTCACTTTGACAAAAAGTTTTCCCGCCATAATTTTTTTTATTAGATAAAAAGGTAATTGGTTGTTTTAATTATGTTAATTAGAAAAAAAAACACGTGCGTGTACTCACTTATCGACAAGTTTTAAGTAGAAGCGCGCGGTGCTGTGCATGCTATGCCACTGAACATAACACTGATTACTTTTGACTGTCTCGCCTCAGTTTTATTTCGGCTAGTATCGTCAACATCGTAGTACAGATAAGAGTTCGCGAACTGTTTCGCTTGAACTTTGAGTGTTCCGAACAATATGAGGTTATCACAGACGGAATATTTTGGAAAAAATTAAGACTAATTTATTTTTTTAGCAACCTGACATCTTAGCCATATTTGAAAAGAATGAGCTCCTGTAAACAATAGTAATTGTATTTTATAGTCGATAATTTTCTTGCCAATACGTCATAGAAGACCTAGATCGGATATATTTATACGAAAATCGCGATAGATAATTATTTTGTAATCGATATGACGTCGTCCATTGTTTAAAATGTTTAATTAAAATCATCTGGGGTAGATTTATTTTTACTGGTTTAATAATTATATTGTCATATATCCATTTTTTATTTATTTTCATTCTGGATGGATGAAATGGCGACAAGTCACGGGAACAACTTGTGACCCACGGATGCCCCTCAAGTTGAAGGGTAAAATCTACAAGTCCGTGATAAGACCTGTCATACTGTATGGATCAGAATGTTGGGCTGTGAAAAAGACGGATGAAAAAGATTGCACGTAGCGGAGATGAGAATGTTGAGATGGATGTGTGGTGTGACAAGAATGGATAAAATGACAAATGAGTTAGATTAGAGGAAATTTTAAAGTGGCGCTAGTGACTGAAAAGTTGAAAGGCAATCGTTTGTCTTGGCATGGTCATGTGAAGAAGAGGGATGAAACGCATGTTGCTAAAAGAGTTATGAGTTTACATGTGGGCGGATAGAGAGGGAGTGGGAGACCAAAGAAGAGATGGATGGATTGTGTGAGGAGTGATATGAAAGAAAGGGGAGTTAGTGATAGCGTGATGAGAGACAGGACAGAATGTAAGAAAAGAACGTGTTGCGCCGACCCCAAATAAAACGGGGTAAGGGCAGGAAGATGATGATGATTTATTTTCATTCTGGGAACTTAGGATCGTATGATTCTAAGGGCCTAGGTCCATTTCCAACGATCAATGAAAATCTTTATTTGTTAGAATATGGTATAAGGTGTTACAATAAATTTATTTCGGCATATCCTGCCATAACATGGCGTGTAAATGTATTCACAATCAGTGATAATAATTAGTCTAACTTACAAATTACAGATCCTATTGACTTGTCTTCTAAATAGTCCCTTGGGCACACCATAATTATGGTGGGAAGTCCCCTCTTTGAAGAGTGGTTGGAAAGACAACACGGCGTCCTTACCTTCCGCATGACGCAGGTCCTCACCGAACATGGTAAGTTCGGGAGCTTCCTGCACCGGATTCGTGCAGTAGAAACGCCCGGGTGTCACCATTGTGTGGACCACCCGGAGGACACGGTGGAGCATACGATAGAGGTGTGTCCCGCTTGGGCAGAGCACCGCCGTGTCCTCGATGGTGCGATTGGCGGTAACGACCTTTTGCGCCGGACCCTGGTACAGGCCATGGTCCGGAGCGAGGAGGAATGCCAGGCGGTCGCCTTCTTCTGCGAAGAAGTAATGCTAGCGAAGGAGGTTGCCGCAAGTGCGAGGGAAAGGCCCTCACGCCCCAGCCGCCGGGATCCCGATCCTGATTTCCAGCCACCGTAGGCGTAGGCTTGTGGACGGCGAGCAATGGGTAGCTCGCCGCCCGGTCGTCCGGTAACCGTACGGACCGAGCTCAAGTCGTCAACCGCGCGTCGTAGTGTTCCACGGCCTCAAGAAGATGTCAGCACATCGTAGGGGCCCAGCAGGGTCGAAGCTTACTGGGGCAATGGGTTAAGTGAAAGTGAACCCCGGGGCCCTGGAACGAAGGCAAAGAAGGAACAGGCGTTGGTTTTAGTCAGTAAAAGTCTGACACGCCCTCTCGCTCCGCTCAAAAGCGGGAGAAGTCATTGGATGATTTCCCCACCATAAAAAAGGGTTTAATCTGTTTATAATAATATCTTTTAAATAATATTAGCTTGAAAAGTATTTTTTTAAACATGGTCACCGGTAAGTCTTGTAAAGTATTTGATAAATTATTGTAAATAATAATTAAGTACTCGACATGAAAGAATAACCTACGTTTTTCTTAAATAATTTTAGTTTCCTAACACGTGAGTGCATTTGCCAATTGCTCTATTTCACATTTGGATCAATGTGACAACAGATTTTCCCACCATTATGGAAATGTCCTATCTTCATTGTATTAAACACAATAGTTTTTACTAGAAAAACATAATAACAGTGATCAAACTTATAAAATGGCTTTATTAATAGCGTTCTAATATTGACTGAAGTTATCAACTTTATCCTTTTGAATACCGTAATCTTCTTCTTTTCGATTCGATGGTAAACTCGTCAAACTATTTGGACCCAATAGGTGGCTACATTAACAGCAGCATCGGGGCATTCTAATGTGTGGCTCATGTTTTGAACAGGAGCACCGCACTCACATTGAGTATCCGACGGGTCTATAAAACCCCATTTTGCCAAGTTGTGTTTGCAGCGGCCTACCTGGGTTCGCAACCGACACAACAGAAAGACAATGAGAGAGCAAACGCCGGCGTTCGCTTGGGGTTTATTGAATGTAGTTTTGTCTGGATATAAACTGGACTAAACTGGAATTATGCAATACTCGTTAGTCCGAAATATACAATTTTTTTTAAGTGCACGTTCTCTATTCGATATTCTACGCTTTGGAATGGTATTTCTATATTTAAATATTGTCATCGGAAAAATGCAAACGCCGTAAGATTGTAAAATGTCGCAAGAAATTGTAAACTGTTTTTTCTAAATAAGACACAGTTATGTTGGAAACTAATGAATTTGGATGTGATTTATCGTATATAAAACGATTTAAAAAAAAATCATATATCGAGAAATCATAATCTAATAAAGATTTGTCATCGCAGACTCCGTAAGATCATAATCCTACGGAGTCTGCAATTTTCCGGAGACATATACATTTATTCATAGTTATGGATTGAAATAGAATTGAAATAGAAAAGATTGCACGTAGCGGAGATGAGAATGTTAAGATGGATGTGTGGTGTGACGAGAATCGTTTGTGTCGAAGAGGAGGGATAAAACGCATGTTACTAAAAGAGTTATGAGTTTAAATGTGGATGGATGGAGAGGGAGAGGAAGACCAAAGAAAAGATGGATGGATTGTGTGAAGAGTGATATGAAAGAAAAGGAAGTTAGTGATAGCATGACGAGTGACAGGGCAGAATGAAAGAAAAAATCGTGTTGCGCCGACCCCAAATAACACGGGACAAGGGCAGGAAGATGATGATGATGATTGAAATAGAATATGGTGGTACCAATATTCTAAGTATAGTTTTTGTTTTTATTCTAAAATCTAAATATTTACTTTTGAATTAAGTAGTTTATAGTAATGTATCACCCATCTCTCTTTAAATTCGTGTCTATGGTACTCACTTTTAAAAATTCCGAACTGACCATAAACAATTTTTGCCTGCTACTCATTACACCGTCAAATATATTTTAAAACTGATTAATTTTGAGAATTCGACTGATATTTAATGGTTGTACATCTGACATACGATAAGGAACCGCAGGAGGCCTGTACCTATCAGTCTTCTTGAACTTGGGGTCGGTTTTAATGACCGTATACTTATATCACTCTGTAGCCAAGTATGATGTAAAATTTGGATTTTGCTATAGGATGACTCTTTTTTTCTTCGTCATTTGTATCATCATAATTTTAGAATTCATTCAAACTAAAAAAGAAAACAATGGACTCTTGCATTCTGCCTTCTCTAACTTACGGTTGCCAGACATGGAAATTTACAAGAAAAATTAAAAACAAAATTAGTTCGTGCCAGAAAGGTATGGAACGTAGCATGTTGAATATAAAGAAAATACACAAAGTACGACATACAAAGATAAGAAATTATACTAAAGCAATAGATATGAAAGAAAAGGAAGTTAGTGATAGTATGACGAGTGACAGGGCAGAATGGAAGAAAAAAACATGTTGCGCCGACCCCAAATAACACGGGACAAGGGCAGGAAGATGAGATGATGATGACGACATACAAAGATAAGAAATTATACTAAAGCAATAGATGCGCTGACTTATGCCCAAGTACTAAAATTCCGATGGGCCGGTCATGTAGCCCGACAAGATGATAGCAGGTGGACCATCAACGTCACTAAATGGAAGGGTCCGCCAGGCAAACGCCGAGTGGGGAGACCTTACACGAGATGGGAGGACGATATAAAGAAAACCGCAGGAATAAACTGGCTACAAACAGCAAAAAACAGAAATAAATGGAAAGCGTTGGAGGAGGCCTTAACCTGAGAGGGGTCCATGCTAATTAGGACATAATATAATACCATTTCTAACTTAATAATATTAGCACGAATTTATAAAAACACTTATTATTAAATAAATAAATAAGAATATTATTAAAATTACTAAAATAATAAATAAATAATAAAAATAAAATATTTAATCATATTATCGACATTTGTAAATACAATAATTAAATATACATAAATAATAATAATGTTATGAAAATTGTAAAATCAAACTAGATTTTAGAAATTTATTGAATTTGATTAGATTTGAATATTATAAAAATTGCATGATGAATTATTTATTTGATTTGCATTTTTGCATGGAATAAAAGGCTTTTTTATTTTTATTTTATTTTATTAATTTTAGAAATCATTATTCATTAAAGCTTTATGCGATTTACGACCTCTTCAAAAGACAGTGCAGAGGACGAGAGAAGCGCGCTGTGGAAGCAGAAGCACCCAACTCCTACACATTTCATCACCCCGTCAGAACATCTCTCCCCCCTGGACGCGAATTGCAGTGGCCAATCTGGAAATCTCTCCGACTGCGGACTCAGGTTGGCCGCTGTAAAAACAATTTGGCCAAATGGGGCTTCCTCGACCCATCTCTAACACAGTGCCAGTGTGGAGTCGCTGCACAGGACATGCGTCATTTGCTATGCTGTCTATCCTGCACAACCACCTGCAGTTTTCAGGATCTTTACGAGGCCAATAACAGAGCCGTAGAGGTTGCTAAATACTGGTCAGATAAAATTTAGTTAGAGTACCTGCCTACATCGACACGAAAAGAAGAAGATCATCACAATAAAGGTTGTCTGGTAGAAATTGCCCTGTGCAATAAGCCCGCCTATTGTACACTTATTTTTTATAAATGTCGATCCTGTAATAAGTTAAGGTATGCAATAAATAAATAAATATCATAATTTAAACAAAAAAAAAAAAACCAGCTGCCTAACTCTCTTTAGGCAGCTAGGATCAAGGGATCAAGGCCTGATCCAGAAAGCAGTACTCCTGGACACGGCGCGTATCGTTAGGAGATTCCTCTCTCAGGAGCCCTGACCGCCGACAGCTTTGGACCCTGTTCCCGATGCCGGTGGGCTAATATTTTTTATATTTTTAAATGTTTTTTTTATATGTGTGTTTTAAGAAATATTTAAAAATATATAAAATATGTATAAAAAATAAATAAAGATAATAATAATAAGAAACCTTTGTTTTATTATTTTTTTTAGATTGGTTTGAACTTGACCACTATCTCACCTGATGATAAACTATGATGTGGTCATGCTTATCTAGAAATAATCTATTTAATCTTGACTGCAGCAGGGAATACCACTCTGGCACATCGGCACAGGGGTGTCACCCTGTGTCGATGTCGTATTAATTACATTTTTTGATTTATTCCATTTTAATACCAACAACTAATACCAATAGTATTTGTTAGGACACATATTCAAAATGTATTTTGATTAGGTTTGACTGAGCTGACTGTACCAAAGTCAAGTTGTTGGAATTATTTCGGAATTGGAAAATAAATATGATTTTTTGGAGGTATGTGGAACAGAGAGGAAAGTCCCGCAAACCTCCGTTGAAAAGGGAGGATCCTCCGACCAGACAGGTGTTATGTCTGGTGGGCTACTGCGTGCGCGATAGATGATTTCGGGCTGTTCTATATGTTCTAATCGCTCGGAGAACTTTGATTGCGCGATGCAGGATTAGTTCTTATGTGACGCCATAGATGTCGCTACAATTTTAAAAAAATACAAGTGGTATTAGTTTTTGGTCTTAGAACGGAATAAATACATTTTTTCTATTATCACGGTAATACTGAGCACAGTGGTTGCAGGGTTAAATAGCCATAGTACGCCGAACACATCTTGTACGTTCTTCTTTTCTATAACAAAAAAAGTAACAAAGTGTGACCGGAGGCATATTTTTTTTTTCTCCCAGCTATTGACAGAAGATTATGGCTAGCACTCTTGTGCATCCGCCAGCGTCAAGTTGTGTATAGATAGGAGATGTTTATTTTGGGTGGGGTTTGAAGAGAAAGGCGTATTTTGTTGACTTTGTAACGTGAAAAAAAGCAAATAGGCCGTATTACGGTCAGTTTGTTAGGGACGTACTAAATTATAAAAAAATACCATTATTTCGTTCGCTCTGTTAAGGAAAATAAAAACAATATTTTTATCCAATTTTATTGCCTATAAATTTTAACAATACTTAACCTTAAAATAAAATTGCATATTTACATTATTTTTCAAAGGGGCAAGCAATTATCGGTCGGACTCGCGCTCTCAGGGTTCCGTACAAACTCACCTATGAAAATAGTTAAATTCCCGTATCTCTCGAAGATTTTTCCGAATCGCAAAAAAAGTTTTTTTTTGTGACGTAACAACCAAATTACTGTTTTCAAATTTATTCCTATACCTATGCTGTAAGACCTTGCTTTATGCCAAATTTCAGGATTCTGGTTGAACGGGAAGTCCCTATGAATTTTGACTCTCTTGAGAGTGTCGAAATATTATACGTTTTTTGCGACATAAACAAACAACTTTTTTTTTTGTTAACTAAGAAGTTTGATTTTTTCACAGCTTCAAGGGACCGCAAACCTGACTATATTGTTTTAATTTCAACTCGATACCTCCACGCGTTCCCGAGATGACAGACAGACGGACGGACAACAAAGTGATCCTGTAGGGGTTCCGTTTTTTCCTTTTGAGGTACGGAACCCTAAAAACGAAGTCCCATCTATAGTTCTGTATTACTCATAGAGACTATTTTATGCTAACGAGATGATACTAATCGATGTGATTAGTAGTGCATTTTTCATAAAATGTTTTGTAAATAAGTATGCCATTGGGCCCACATTGCCTGTCGGCTCTTTGTGCTGTCACATTGGTTCCAAGGGCGTTTATAAATTGTTACATTTACGGTATTTAGTAATTAGTAATTATGCATGCAAAAACCAAGTTTACCTAAGTATGAATCCAATCGGTAGTATGGGAATTGATAGCGCACTTACAGACATTTGGCTTTCAATACCTAAAAGTTCATTATAGACAGAAATATAATTTTGTTTTTGTCATTTTATTTCGCAAAATACTAGTATTAGTTTACTAGATTTTATATCCTCGGTTCACGGTACTGAGAAATTATTTTCCAATACACTTACTCGAAAATCCGCTTTTATCCCACGGCTTTTAGGCACGCAATAGACTGTTTTCCGCACTAGTGCAGAAAAGTTCGCGTGCTCACCCCCGCCACAATTTTATTAGTGTTATTACATGTATCGTATCAGGCTGGGCGCGCGTCGGCCCCCACGAGTCGCCGGTCAACCCCCGTTTATTCATTTCTTCGTAAGTGTATTGAAAAAAGTCGTTTGATACACGTGCAGATTTGTCACTGCAGCCCTCGGCTCCATAACACACTCGCCTACGGCTCGTGCGAATTCCGCCTTGGTCGCAATGACAAACTTTCTGCACTTGTATCAAAATGTACCTACTATTGGAGTATCATAAATTCCTCAATTATTGATTTTGATGTTCCGAGAATAATAGACGCCTGGAAACTCGCTTACCCAAATTCCAATCCGTCCGACGACCCATCATCCAAAAGAAGGTAGGATGAGCCGTTCAGCAAAGTAGTCCAGGAAACCCCAGGCTGTGGGGGAGTTGGAGTCTGGGTCTCTGCTTCACGCACTCAGCACTGCCGACGTCGGACATAGGGATCTTGTTCAACGATTCTATTGTCCGCCTCGCTGCTTTCCTGCGTTTAGGCGCACCCTGTTGTCCTGATCATTGTCACTGTGGCGAAGTTATCAACAGCCTTGGTCTGTCATGCAGTCGAAACACGACACGAGTCGCAGAGCGTGACACGCGAATATTGCTATCATATTATTAATATTGTTTCCTGTATTCATTTTTATTAACATGTAAATTATATTTTTAAATATTAAAAAAAAAAAAACATTAATATTACCGTCATCATCGGATGAACATAAAATATTTGACTGTGACTACACCTTACACCGTCAAATAATAATTTATAGGTCTTTATCTATGAAATTGCCGCTTTTTAAAACGGGTTGCTTTGAAGTGTTATATCTTTGGATTGACTTGGAATTATAAGTTCAAATAAACTTTATATATAGGTACGTTATTATTTTTTTTCGAAATTAGGTATATTGGCTTTGTGTTTTGTATTTTCTGTAATATCGCTGTATTTATAACCATTTTTGTATGAAATCTAAGAAAACTCGTTTATTATCTTTCACTATCGTTAAATGTTATGGGCTAATTTTATTCCGGATAATACATGGTTCCTGAGGGTCTCGTGAGAAAAAATTACTTAGTTGATTTTTATGAGAGCACAAAATATACTAGGTATCTAAGAAAAATAACAACGTAACAAAACTGATTTACATCCGTAGAATCATAGTAAGGTTAAGTATTTGGCGCAGCCGTGAGACACACAATGTTGTATTTAAGTTTCTTAAAAATTGTTACTTCATTGTGTGTCTGTGTACCAAATAAACGTGTTTTTCTTTCTTACTTTTCTTTTAATTTTAAACATGTTTTAAAAAGTCCTTATAATAGGTGGGAAATCATCCAATGACTTCTCTTGCTCTAGGGCAGAGGGGGAGAAGGCGTGTCAGACTTTTACTGACTAAATCCCACTCCTATTTTCCTTCTTTGCCTTCGTTCCAGGACCCCTGGGTACCCTCTTTCGCACAAACCATGACCCCAGTAGGGTTTCGACCCTACTGGGGCCCTACGGTTTTGCTGACATCTCTTTGAGGCGCGCGTAGAACACTACGTGCTGTTGACGACTCGGGCTCGGTGCCGGACGGCGAGGTACCCATTGCTCACTGACCGCTGTCCACAAATCCACTTAAAATGTTAGTTTGTAAAAGATGTGCATCCTCTATATTCATATCGAGATGATGTAATTGTAATTAAGATCTTACTGGGTCGAGTTTAAGTCATTAGATAAATGTGGTAGGTTAGTTTTCCATAGCAAACACTATAAATATTATGACTTAGATTTTGTGATATGTGCATGAATCACGCCTGTAATTCATGATAGACTAAGCTAAAAATAGGCATCCTGGCTCAAGGAATAAGCTACAGTATATTTCTTAAGTTAATTAAAAAAAAAACTTTTAAATAATACATTTTGGTTTTGTTGTTTTGGCCCAGCAGTTTTTCTATTAGAATTGGGTTAGACTGCAAGATTAATAATAAAAATCTTTATTTTGGAACTTAAAATATAATAGGTCTTTAAGAAATTGCCGTTTGCCGAGCTGGTTATTTCAAGTCATTTTTTTTTCTTTTTTCGCTAAGAATTCTAAGTTCAAATTATTAATATTATTAAAATATGGAATTCTTTGGTTAGCGTTCTGTTTTCATCGTATTTATACGTTTTTCGTCACCATATAGGTATAAGTTAAAAATTCGAGTGATTATGGAGTATGAGTACCGTCGTGGCAGCAAAGTGGCAGAAGCGGCACGCAACATCAACGACATATACGGAGCAAACACTACTAACGATCGAACCACCCGTTTTGGTTTGCCCGCTTCCGTTCTGGAAACTTCGACCTAAGAAATGAACCCCGTAGTCGACCGAAAACTTTAGTCGACAATGACGAAATAAAGGCGATTGGGAAGCTGTTGATTCTCAATTTACAGCTGAATTAGCTGCTGCTTTCGATGTTAGCATAAAAAAAAACAATATTGGTCCATTTGCGTCGAATTGGCAAGGTAAAAAAAGCTTGACAAATGGGTGCCCCACGAATTGAATGATCGCCAGCGCGAAGCACGCGTCTTGTCGAGCCTTGCACTGCTCAACAGGCACACAAACGAAGGCATATGTTACTTGCGACGAAAAATGGATTCTGTTCGACAATCGCAACCGCTCAGCAAGTTGGTTAGATCCTGGTTCAGCACCTAAACAATGCCCCAAACGAAAACTGATCCCTAAAAAGTCATGGTTACTGTTTGGTGGTCTAGTGCCGGTGTCATTAAACACAGCTTCTTACCAAATGGGATGAGTATTACTGCAGATATGTACAGTGAAGAACTGAACACAATGATGGAGAAGCTCGCATATCGCCACCCAGCTTTGTTCAATCGTTCGGCTCCGCTAATCCTGCATGACATCGCGCGATCTCATACTGCACAGCAGACGGTCTCCAAGTTACAAGAGCTGGGATTGGAAGTTCTCCGTCACCCACCGTACTCACCAGACCTTGCCCCTACACTTATTATATATACCCTTACTTCTACTTTTTCCAGAATTTGGATAACTTCTTGGCGGGGAAAAAATTCAATATCTGGTTCAAAATGCCTTTGAAGAATTTGTTGCCTCCCGTCCAGCAGACTTTTTCAAAAAGGGCATCAATAAGCTACCACTACGTTGGCAAAAATGCATTGATTGCATGGGGAATTACTTTGATTAATAAAAATAAAAAATATAGAGAAAAAAGGGCGTTAACTTATTTCATGAAAAACGGCAATTTCATTGGTAAAGACCTAATATTATATAATCGAAAGAGACACCTGTCAGAACATGTTTTTTTTTCAAGGTGGGAAATCATCCAACAACTTCTTGCGCTCTTCGTGTCAGACTTTTACTGACTAAAACTACATCTGTGTCCTTCAGTTGCCCTTTGTATTCTAGGACTACGGGTTTTCTTTTCAAAAAATCCCCGCGGCCCTAGCGGGCATCGGCCCTTCTGGGCCCCTACGGTTTGCTGACATCTCTTTGAGTAGCGCGTGAATCATTACGCGCTGTTGACGACTGGGCTCGGTCTGGTCCATTACCGGACGGCCGGACGACGAGCTGCCCATTGCTCAATGTCTGCGAGCCAGTGTCTACCGTGGCTGGTAGTCGGGGTCGAAATCTCGGTGGCTGGGATGTGAGGACGTTCGTTCCCTCACGCGTGTGGCCTCCTCCTTTGCTAGCATTACTGCTTCGCAGAAGGAGGCGACCGCCTGCCATTCTTCCTCGCTCCGAACCATAGCCCGAATCAAAGCCCGGCGCGAGAGGACGCTGTCGCCGATTGCCTCCACGAGGGCACGGCGGTGCTCCTTCCAAAGCGGGGTACACCTCCACCGTATGCTCCACTGTATTCTCCGGGCCGTCCACATATGTAAGAGTTACACCCAAGCGTTTCATTAGCCTCAATCTGATGCAGGAACCTCCCGAACTTGCCATGTCCGGTGAGGACCTGCGTCATGCGATAAATGAGGACGCCGTGTTATCGCTCCAGGCACTCCTCAAAGAGAAGACTTACCGCCGTGATAATGACGTGCCCAGTCAGAACATGGGTGGGTTTCTCGCTCCACTCAGAGCGGTAGGATTTATTTAATGATTTTCCACCCCGGACAAGTTTTCAATGAAAATAATTTTTTCATAGCAAGCCTTTATAGCGCGGTATATACTCGTACATATATAATTAATACTCATCAAGACCTTTCCGAAAAGCTCAAACACGATAGGGTTATCTGAGTTCCTATGGCCACCTTCCGGTTCCGTCATCAGATCAGCTCCATATCATAATAATTTTTGCATTGTCATCTGATTTACACATGTATGCAAAATTTCAACTCAACCAGGAAGTGGATCAAATTTAATTTGCAAGATTGGATTACAGACAAACATACATCGGGATAGGTGAAACTAAATAAAAGCTTGTAAAAATAACTGGTTTTGTAAAAAACATGTTTGAACTTCGACAATTAATTATTTTAACACATTTTAATAACTTTAACACATTTTCTAATTCATGTGTCCTTTGCCTTTAAGTTATTTTTAGTATAGTTGCTGCGCCGTAGCAGCGCTGGTGCAGAGTATTCGGCGTAGCAGCCGTAGAGCAGTGGGTTCGGCGTAGCAGCGTTAGCGCAGGGGATTTGGCATAGCAGTGTTAGCGCAGGCAATTCGGCGTAGCAGCGTTAGCGCAGGCGATTCGGCGTAGCAGCGTTAGCGCAGGCGATTCTGCGTAGCAGCGTTAGCTTAGGGGATTCGACGTAGCAGCGTCAGCATAGAGGATTCGGTGTAGAGGCGATAGCGTGGGTTGTTCGGCTTAGCAGCACTGGCGTAGGGGTACAGTGTAAAGGCACTGGCGCAGGGGGTTCGGTGTAGTAGCGCATATATCTCTATCTTATCACCACTGTACTGCGTCAGCTATCCTGGGCTTCCGTCTTCACTCCATGTATCTACAACCGTTAATCAATCTCCGCAATCGGCCAGACGATGATCTTGAATATAAAATGATAACATTATCTAACTAACTTTGGGTAGATAGTGACGTATGCGTAGTAGTTTTAGTAATTACATGTGACCGTGATATGCGGGTTATATTATAATAAACAACTAGTTTCTGGCAGTGGCTTCGCCCGCGTGAATGTCAAAAGGTTATTGCCGATGCAATGTGAAGTCGAAATCGAAACCAGATAAAAATATATAAATAGTCTATGTCAATCCTTTTTTGTTTTGTTTTTTGTAGTAAGGTAAATTCTAACACACCCACTCGCTCTTGGACGGAGCGAGTGGGTGTGTTAGAATTTGTGTGCGATTGGTATGAATGAGTACTTATATTATGACCAGTGCGTGTTGCCAGTGATGACATATGGCACTGAAACTTGGTCGCTTACAATGGGCCTCATCAGAAGGCTTACAGTCACCCAAAGGGCAATGGAAAGGGCTATGCTCGGAGTTTCCTTGCGTGATCGCATCAGGAATGAAGATATCCGCAGGAGAACCAAGGTCGCCGACATAGCCCGAAGAATCGTCAAACTTATGTGGCAGTGGGCACATTGCTCGTAGAACGATTGGTCGACGGGGCCGAAAGGTTCTAGTGTGGCGACCGCGCACCGGAAAACGCAGCGTGGGACCAATGACCTGGTGAGAGTCGCGGGAATGCGGTGGATGCGAGACGTACAGGACCGTTCGTTGTGGCAACACTTGGGAGTGGTCTATGTCCCACAGTGGATGTCCTTCGGCTGGAATGATGATGATGATGATGAGTATATTATTAACCATATTTTTGTACAAAACTCATCCACATTGCGGTCGATTTCTGGCCGTCCAGTAATCGTCCGGACCGAGCCCAAGTCGTCGACAGCACTTATGTGCCACACGCTCCTTAAAGAGGTGTCAGCAAACCGTAGGGGCCCAGCCGGGCCGATGCTCGCTAGGGCCGCGGGAATTTTCTGAGACTGGTACGTGCCCATAAAACTTGCAGCATTGCCACGCAGTATGGTAATGCTTATTCTCTGTCCAAGGTAAAAGCCAGCCCTTGGGTCACGCTGTTTAAATATATATAGGGTGACTGGTAATTAGTGTACGATACTTAAACACGTGATTGTGCTCATGATAACCAACAACTTTTCCTATGGGATCAAACCTGAAATCGCGAAAAAAAATCAGCTGTTCAGTACATTTATGTTTGCCTAATGTACTGAACAGCTGATATTTTTTTCGCGATTTCGGCTTTGCTCCCATAATAAGAATTGTTTGATATCATGAGCACAATAACTTGTTTAAGTATCGTACACTAATTGCCAGTCACCCTATATACACTTTTGGATTTTAGCCAAAAATAATAAATCAATTATTTCTTTTTTGTTCTATACTTTATAGAACACAAACGCTGACACTTGAGACTGGTCATCTCTTAGCTGCCAGTGGCTTATTTTAATTTCTATATTTTGAATTGTTTTTAACTTGTTTATTTACATTTTTTTCAAATAATAAAAGCAACAAGAAATATGTAACCAAGATATTTGTAATATTAAACGTTATTTAAGAGAGTGTCCATGGTGTTTCTTGGACATTTTTTTCCATAGAGAGCTATGCTTTGGAATGTGCAATTAGTATTATTTTTCTGACTGACTGATTTCTTGACAATTCAAAAGTGTAAATGGTTTATTTGAAATAAATGATTTTATTTCATTTGAAACCACTTCATGAGAGATTCTCATCCATTACGAAATATTGTTAGCTAACATCTTAACTTATCAAGCATTATCTAATTATGGCATGATTCTTATCTGTCTAATAATATTTTCCCCTTATCTAATTTATAAAAGAACGTTATAAAAACCTAGAGTCATTCTTATGGGCATTATGTCATATTTTTTTGCGTGATCCTGTGGATTAATTAGTAGTTATATAACAGAGTTCACTAAGACAACCAAAGTATAGGAAGGGATTTTCGTGATTTATTATAATAATATAATATAATATTGCACAGCTTTCACATAACGTCATCCAGTAGGCACCAAACTAAGGGCCTGCGCACATTAGAGATGTTGTCGCTTCGAAGATGGACGTTCATTTTTAGAGATAGATATAATTATTTTGGTATCAGTGGAATTATGATTTTATTAATAGTCGATTTATTTGCTTAAAAGACTTGTGTCTAAATTTAAATACGCTATTTATTTAGGTTGGCAACACTGGTGTCGCACTACTATTGGTCCGTTGCAAACTTCCGGGGCAATGATGGGGCGACACTAGCCTGTGCATAATAATAAACGGTAGAGAGATCATTCACTTGGTTGGCGAATACAGTGTGAGTACCATCTCCTCAGTTGTATAAATGTTGTGATTATGTTTTGAAGTTAGAATACCGTTATACGTGTTCACTTGAATTTATGTAAAGTAGTTGATTAAATATATATTGGCAGTTATTCAGTGTTTCGATTTCCTTGCAGAGACAAGACTGTTTTGAGACGTCCAGCGTTGCTAACAGTTACACCAACTTACCACTAGAGTTAGATGATTTTCCCACCGAAAAAAAACCCACTAGTCAATTTTTAAAACCACCAGAAAACCACTAAAATAAAATTATCCCACACACAAAATCGCAAAATTTCCCACTAAAAAAAGGTGTTTTATACGAAATAAAATAAATAGGCATATAGGTTATTAGTTTCCTTTAATAATAAGTGATAAAAATTAACAATCAGTTGATCAAAATACCATTTGTAGGTAAATTATCATTACTATGTAATTCAACATACAAATTGACACGGGCAAAGCACTCCACAGCCGCACTGCTTCAACTGCAAACGACTTGTCATAAAAATCAGTGGAATGGCTTGGCATCTCTAGCCTGGCAGGATCAACGGCTTACATGTTTTCTTTTTACGGGAGTCAACTTGCCTACTTTGGGCAACTAGAGTCATTGTTAATGCAATAACCAACGGTTAATCAGGTTGTCTATACATATAATAAAACAGTAAAATTATTTTGCGATGGTATTAGTTGGCGCAAAAACTACTGAACCGATCCTGTTCAAATTTTGCATACACAATCCTTATAGGTCAGGGCAACTTATAGGCTATAAATTATCACGCTATTTGCTATGGGGGGTGAGCAATAATCCAAAATGTCGATGATGAACGACATTTGCCACGAGTTCGATCCTCAGCTACAGTTAAAAATTTTGTCATTATTTTATCTTCTTTTTTGTAATAAAATAACTTTTACCATTTTTTAAAAATAAAATTGACATTTCTATTCGATATCTTCTAAATATTTTGTAAAAACTAATCAAAACACAAAATAAAATCAAAGCGGCGAGTAAAATCACGTACTAAAATGTTGTAAATATGGCACCACACGCAATTCAGATACTCGCAACGCCATCTAAAGACTGAAAGTAGCAATAATGATGACAATGATAGTTGAACTTCATATTTGATAGATGGCATTGTGTATTTTACGTAATTTTCTGAGTGGCGGAAGAATGACCATCGCCCAAGTTTGCAGACAGTTTTATTGTTTAAAATTGGACGAAAACCGTTATGGTTAAACTGGAGTTAGACGGAGGCATTTTTAATCCTACTGCTTTTTTTTTCCCGTGGTTGTAACAAGCTAATTGACCGTGATTATTCAAGGGATACCAACCAAAGGCGATAAAAGTAAATACTTATATGTATTTAATTATTGACTTTAAAATAACACGGTAAATTTTCGGAAGGGTTAGCAATATGGCACCTTGCGTTAGAAGGCCCCCAGGTGGACCGATGACCTGGTGAGGGTCGCGAGAATCCGATAGATGTGAGACGCACAGGACCGGTAATTATGGTGACACTTGGGGAGGCCTATGTCTAACAGTGGACGTCTTTCGGCTGAAATGATAATGATAATGATGGCACCTTAATTTTTTTTTTAAGGGTGGAAGTCATCCACTTTTCCACTTTGGTTGGAGCGGGAAGGCGTGTCAAACTTTTACTAACTAATATCACACCTGTGTCACATCTCTTTGAGGAGAGCGTGGATCACTATGCGCTGTTGACGACTGGGCTCGGTCCGGTCAATTACCGGACGGCCGGACAGCTGTGGACGACCCATTGCTGGATGTCCGTACCGTGGCTGGTCGTCGGGGTCGGAATCTCGGCTCGGCGTGAGGACGTTCGTTCCCTCACGCGTGCGGCCTCCTCCTTCGCTAGCATTACGGCTTTGCAGAAGGAGGCAACCGCCTGCTATTCGGAATTCCCATTTCGATTGCCTTGCGGGGCACACCTCTGTGTGCTCCACTGTGTCCTCCGGGATGATGGCACCTTGCGGCCTAATAATGGTGTGTTTTGTTATATAAAACGGGGTCGAAAGGTTTGCGTTCCTAATCACAGTTCGACAACGTATGATGTATCTCAGATTCCTTGCAGCCTTACGTTGACATCCGTACGTTACCTCCTTGCAGTGAGTGGTGACCAACACTGGAACAACCCTCTGAGGGAGGCCAGTCTCAGGGATAACACTAATCGGCTGCTACATTTGTTTACCGGAATTTCATTGTTTTATGGATACACAAGCTCAGGACTGTTGAAAGTGTTTCACGCGGTTTCTGATTCGGATTCGGTTGGAAGTACCCTGATATTACCATTTTGCGAATCGCCCGGAGGACCCGTTGTAGCATGCGGTGGAGGTCTATCCTGCTTGGGTGAACCGCCGTGTCTTCATAGAAGCAATCGGCGTCAGTGACCTCTCGGTTTGGCCATCAATATGCGAGTTCGATTGGACGGGGATACACGCGTTCAAGATTTCACCGAAATTCATTCATAAGTTGGAGACTCTTCATAGGGTAGTTCCCACTATGGAATAACATTTGTCTGATATACGAGGACGTCAGTCAAATACACACCAAAAAATCCTAGGTAAATGAACAAGTAATTTTTACGCCCCAAATGATCAAGCTGCAACAATCAATTCAAGCATGCTCTCGCAAATTCTTCATAAGTACTGTTGTAGAGGAAGATAGTTGATGATGATGGTAATTTTTGGATTCACTGGCTTTTTGGCTATGCACTATCAGTGCACGTTATCCAGCTGAAGGTCGGTGTCCCGATTATGCTCCTTCGTTTACCTCTACTAAAGCTGTCAGACGGCTTAAACTCTTCAGTGAAACATTATTGAGGCCAAAATTTTACAGGAGGTAACTCTTTCGAACAATCTCGCAGCCTAAGCAGACATTGGCCCTAGAGGCCCCTATCCATTTGCTGACATCTCTAAGAGTCGCGCGTAGATTACTGCGCGCCGTCGATTCAGGATTGCTTTGAACAGATGACCGGACGGCTCCACCGCAATCGCCCTGCGGCTTTCAACACCTGGAGCATCACTTCCCTCATCATCCCTCATAGTTTCAGCCACCTTCTTCGATCGTAGTGCTTCACTGAAGGAGGCTACTGGTTGGCATTTTTTGCACTAATTGCCTTCATGAGGACACGGCGGCGCCGGCGCTCCTACCAAGCGGGACTGACTTCCACCGTAAGCTCCATTGTATTCTCCGGGCGATCCGCACCGCGATTGTGACGTGCTCACTGTGACAATGTTGTTTTACCAGAACATAAACCAGAAACATACATAAACTAGTGCCTTTTCCCTTGGGGTAGGCAGAAATGCCAACTGCTACGACCCTTACATACTCTTTCTATTCACTGACGTTCATACATCTGGATCTTTACGAGTACATAACATGTATCCTGAAGGTAATTTGCGTTTTTACCTTTAACCGTTTTATGTGAAAGTACAATAAATAATCACGATGCTTTCAGAATGAATTGCAAGCACAGAATGATTGTACAGTTTTACGAACTTAACGCAGACGAAGTCGCGGGCAACAGCTAGTCTGTAATAAATCGCTTTTAGCGATAAGACCGCCCATTGTGACACCCTATTAAGCTGTTGATCACCGCATTAACGCCGGCGTTCACGCGCCATTGTCTTACTATTGTGTCTCTAATTACGCACTCAAAAGGTTAATTTTAAGTTCCTAATGTAATTTGTATTTTTGGTGTACAATAAAGAATATATCTAATCTATCTATCTAACCCCACTTTATGCCCGACCTTCTTCGGCGTACTACATTGGTAGTGCATCAGTATTGGTATCTATGCACGCACAAGCAAACACCCTTTTTTTAGGTGGGAAACCATTAAATGACTTCTCCCGTCCTATGGTGTGATTAAAACCCACCTTTGTCTTTCAGTTGTCTTTTGCGTTCCCAGCACCAAGGTAATTCTTTCAACAATTCTTGAGGACTTAGCCGGCATTGGTTCCACTGGGCCCCTACGGTTTTACTGACATTTCTTCGAGGTGCGCACGCATGGTACACTGCGCGCCGTTGACGCTCTAGGTCGGTTTTGAGGTCTTGTGTCAGAGAAGTTAGATAGGAGACACCTTATCTATAAAACTGTAGAGATCTCCGCCCCCCTAGCCAAGTTACAACCGTTTCGTTTCGATTCTCTTTTCGTTGATCGCCTCGAGTCGGCCACGCCTCCCATTCCTTTGTTCTGACCACGTTACTGAGCGGTAAGATGACGTCAGAATAAAGGAAACGGAGGCGTGGCCTACTCGAGGCGATCGACGAAAAGAGAATCGAAACGAAACGGTTGTAACTTGGCTAGGGGGGCTGGAATTAACATTAAAATATCTATAACTAACTAGCAGTCTTGGCAGACATTGTACTGCCCGAAAACTGGCTTTTCGTCAGAAAAGAAAATTGATAACCTGATTGCAGCGCTACCTACGGGTTTTAATCGCGTGAGGCAACGGTCCTCACGCCCCAATCGCCGCCGGGATTCCGATCCCGATTTCCGGCCATCGTAGGCGCAGACTTGCGGACGGCGAGCAATGGGTGGCTCGCCGTCCGACCGTCCGGTAACCGTCCGGACCGAGCCCAAGTCGTCGACGGCGCGTGCTGTTCCACGCGCGCCTCAAGGAGATGTCAGCAACTGTAGGGGCCCAGCAGGGTCGAAGCCTACTGGGGCCAAGGGTCTGATTCTGAAAAGAAGACTCGGCCCTGGTCCGAAAGGCAACGAAGGAACAGGAGTGGGTTTTTAGTCAGTAAAAGTCTAACACTATCTCCCGCCCCGCCCAAGGGAGGGGGATGTCATAAGATGATTTTCCCACCGAAAAAAAAAAACTACGGGTTTTAATTGTATTTTCAAACTATCCAGGGACCCACTGAAATATACATACAAAGTTTCATCAGAATCAGTCAAGCCGTTTAGGAGGAGTTAGGTGACAAACACACGTACAGAAGAATTATATATATAAACATTGTATAACTTGCAGATGTTTTGAGGTCTCGTTTAAGATACGTTTAAAAACGCGCTCATTTTCAACAGTACGATAATTCAGTACCAGCTACCTGATAATACAAGGTCGAAAAAAGTCGTAGAACCGGCAGCTAATACCCTAATATAACAATAAACTGCATGAAGATTAAGGAAACCAAGTGTCATAATAATAATTATTTATATTCTTATATAAATCCAAAATAATTGATTGGAATAACCTTTTAATAAATAAATAACCTTTTAACAAGCAAAAACAAAGAACACAGACTTATTAGAGAGTAACAACGGTTAGTTCTAGAAGTATTTGTAATGAATTCTGGTACTTACCCCAAAAATCTTAAAGCGGGTACTAACCCGCTTTAAGATTTTTCGACGAAAAAAAAATCGGCCTCTCCATACAAAATTATAAACTTGTTTGGACAGTTTGTATGGACAGGCCGATTTTTTTTGATTCCTTAAAAAATATCTTGTGGAAGGTTGTTCAGCTTCGTCTACTGAGCAAGCCCTTAAATTTTGCGGAGACCTGTCTCTTACACCCTGTATTACGGAGGAAAATTCATGTACAGTAGAGATGGGTATCGAGTGTCATATTGTTATTATAAATGGCACTCGATTAACATAGCGAATGTGTTCCCTTTCACGTTTATAATCAACTAGCTTTTGCCAGCGACTTCGCCCACATAGGCTAAAAGTAGGTTTCTGCATACAAACTTTGAATCCCCGTTTCATCCCCTTAGGAGGTGAATTTTGGAAAATCCTCTCAGTGCTCGCCTACGTCATAAAAGGCAACCTAGTGCAAAATTTCACGCTCCTAGTCTTAGTAGGTAGTTTCATTCTTCCATTGATCGCCGCTTCACGAAACAGGCCCTACGACTGACTAAACCTCAGTTGCTTAAAGTGACGTAACAACTGGCCACGGGACCTTTAATTAGCACCTTTCTGTCATAGAAGTTACAGACAGCCCACTGTGCAGAGCCTGCATGGAGGAGGACGAGACAGCAGCACATCTGCTTCTAAGCTGACAAGTTGTCGCTGGATACAGGACAAAATACTTAGGAAACCCAGGTAACCTCCGCGAAATGGTCAGTAACACCAAGGTGCTGCTGGCCTTCCTTGAGGAGCTGGGGTGGATCGAATGGCGCATTTGTCCCACCCTGTAATCCCTCCCTGTAAATAAAGAGTAGGTACTTACGGACTTTAAAAAATAAAGGTAAAAAAACTAAAACCCGACTACGACAAAAAAAAACGACGCTGAAAAAGTATGAAACAAGATTTTCATACTTCGAACAGAACAAAAAGAAAAACCGTAGTCACACGTTATTTAAGTGTTTCGGTTGGTACCTAGGTATAACGTGTGACCACGGTTTTTCTTTTTGTTCTGTTTGAAGTATGAAAATCTTGTTTCATACTTTTTCAGCGTCGTTTTTTTTTGTCGTAGTCGGGTTTTAGTTTTTTTACTTTATTTTTTAACCTTTTGAGTGCGTAATTAGAGACACAATAGTAAGACAATGGCGCGTGAACGCCGGCGTTAATGCGGGGATCTCCGTATACCTACTCTTTATTTACCTTCTTTGAAATCTGATATACCTATACCATATTTCTTCTAATAAATGTTGGCAATCATACGAGCAGCACCCCTGTGTAATATTAGGTACAGTACCTATGGCCGAAATATCTTGACCAATCCGAATTTCAAACAATTGGCTGCACAGTAAATCCTTGTCACTTACCTACTCGATAACTCGCTCTTATCTCACCGCTTTTAGTACCTATTTTACTGTTTTCCGCACTAGTGTGGAAAAGTGTACGTGCTCGCCCCGCCACAATTTTATTACATTTATCATATCAGACTGGACGCGGCGCGATCCCATCGAGTCGCGCGTCAACCCCCGTTTATTTATGTCTTCTTAAGTGTATTGAAAAACGTCGTTTGATTCACGTGGAAATTTGTCACTGCAGCCCTCGGCTCCATGATACATCTCGCCTTGGTCGCAATGACAAACTTTCTCCACTTGTATTAAAATGTACTATTTATTGAGCAGTGGTGGCCGAGTGATAACGGCCCCGACTTACGAGTTGTAGGTCGCGGGTTCAAACCCAGCCAGGCGCATTACTTTGTGTAATTTATTTCATCACCACTGCTCTCAAAACGGTGAAGGAAAACATCGTGAGGAAACCGGCATGTCCTAGAACCAAAAATTCGAAGACATGTGACATCCACCAACCCGCAATGGGCCCGCGTGGTGGATTGCGGCCCGTTCCCTCTCCTAGAGAGGAGGCCTGGGTCCCAGGAGTGGGAACATTAAAAGGCTGATTATGCTATGCTTATGCTTATGCTACGAGTATTTAAGAATCATAATGGCGAATGCGTATTGTGAATTTTCTCGAGTATGCGCGTAGATCGGAGCGCCTAACTTGTGAGTGGCCAATATACAACGTGTAACGTTAAATGTGCAAAACCTCTCCGGAGCGAGGAGGAGAGGCAGGCGGTCCCCTCCTTCTGCGAAGCAGTAATGCTAGCAAAGGAGGAGGCCCCAACCGCCGCTAGGATTCCGATCCCAATTTCCGGCCACCGTAGGCGCGGGCTTGCGGACGGCGAGCAATGGGTAGCTCGCCGTCCGACCGCCCGGTAACCGTCCGGACCGAACCCAAGTCGTCGACGGCGCGTACTGCTCCACGCGTGCCTCAAGGAGATGTCAGCAAACCGTAGTGGCCCAGCAGGGTCGAAGCCTACTGGGGCCAAGGGTCTGCTCCTGAAAGGAAGACTCGGCCCTGGTACGAAAGACAACGAAGGAACAGGAGTGGGTTTTTAGTCAGTAAAAGTCGCCCAAGAGCGGGGGATGTCATTAGATGATTTTCCCACCGAAAAAAAACACCCCAAGTGAATTTTAATTCAATTGACCTAATTCTAAGAGAAAAAAAAATATTTAAAAAAATATAAAGGTTTTATATGCTGTTTTAGTTTGTTTAAAATTCGTATTTGCTTTGAAAAAAGAACTATTAATATCCCGCTTATGAGAAAATTTTAATTGGACGACAACCATTTGTGTTTGTTTACCTACTTGGGCGGGTTTGTGCACGTGATGGGTTGACCTATTAATAAATAAACAGGGCAACATTTTTAATGAAGATTTTTTTGAAAAATATGACCTCATCATCATCTTCCTGCCCTTGTCCCGTTTTATTTGGGGTCGGCACAACATGTTTTTTTCTTCCATTCTGTCCTGTCACTCGTCACGCTATCACTAACTCCCTTTTCTTTCATATCACTTCCCACTACCATTACCTTATATAATATAGGTCACATTTTTCACTTGAAAAATGTGATCTATATTAAAAAAAAAACTTTTTACAAAAAAAATACAACCAACTTCAATGTAAAAAAAAAACACTGAAAAGTGCAAAATAACTTTAATTTCGGAAGTCGGTGTTTCTAAAATAGTTTTTTCTCTTCGTTATTTAACACTTTTCAGTGTTTTTTTTTACATTGAAGTCGGTTGTATTTTTTTTGTAAAAAGTTTTTTATTTTTCACTTTTTAGTTATGGTACCACCACTAAAAAGTACCCCTCAGCCAAACTTAAATACCTTATAGCCAGAATGCATCTCATGACAATTCTAATAATCCCAAACACAGGTAGATTAGATTAATTTATTACAGAGTTCCGGTGCCTAACTTCAGGCTTCATCATCAGATCAGTTCGATATATTCCCCCTCTTCTTTCAGCCAGTCATCGACTACACGTATAAACAAAGCAATTTTACTTGTTACGACGGTTCTGCTGTGATCCTATGAGGAGTTCTGTTCCATACTTATCTTCGAAGTTCATGATCAGATCATAACAATATTTCTATGGGACCAACTCGGAAGCATAAACAATCAATCAAAAAAAAATTGACCGAGAAATCGGTGAACATACATAAAAAAAAACATACATTCAGCCGAACACAAAACCTCCTCCTTTTTGAGTCGGTTAAAAAGTGGTTCAATTGATTCTGCTTGTTATTCTGATCATAGTTTGATTTTTCAGGTTTTGCGTATTTAATGTCACACATTGTATATATTTTGACACGTACAGTACACGAACGATTTGGAGCCCCTTCATTTAAATTTTCCATGACTATTTACATGTGTTTTGCACATGTCCAAGTTATCACTGGGTTTAATCTGTTTACTGCGGTAGTTTGTATATGTGGAAAGTGGAAAATAAACTCGATTTGTGGATATTTCAATCCCCGTTATTCGTGAAGTTGCTGCTATTCGTGAGGTAGCTGACATCAAGACACGACACGACGCATCATTGCTCGCACTTTTTAAAATACCTACCTATAAAATATATTTTTTAAATCTTTTTATGGGTTGGGTAATCAATCATCAAATAACTTGTACTGCTCAGAGTGGGGCGAGAGGTAGTGTCAGACTTTTACTAAGTGAGGGAAAGTGAAGGAACGCGGGTGGGTTACCCGTTTTAATTTAGATTTGAAAGAGTCACCGTGTTCCCTAATGACAATCCCGCTCAAAACGAATGTTTGGATAAACCTTTAGATTAAAAGATATGGCTCAAGTGTTACTAACAGGATGTTTACAAAAGGATTGTCACTAATTACTTTCCTCATTGTTATCTCACAATTGCATCGTCTATGGTCGATATTATTAACCGATAACAATGGTATGCAGGTGAAAACTGTATCAGCCCTCCTAGCCAAGATACAACCGTTTCGTTATGATTGTCTTTCGTAGATCACCTCGAGTCGGCCACGCCTCCGATTCGTTTGTTCTGACGTCATCTCGAAGCTCAGTCACGGGTCAGAACAAAGGAACAGGAAGCGTGGCCGCCTCGAGGCGATCGACGAAAAAAAATCAAAACGAAACGGTCGTAACTTGGCTAGGCCTGCTGATCTATTTACTATAGATCAGATACGATCTTTAAGCGGAATTACCGGAAAAGTACTGAATGGGACTTACCTGAAGAATGACGGTCGTCTTTAGTTATGTCAGAGTAGACATTATCATTTCAGTAGGAAGTGGTCCACTTTTGGAATATACCTCTATGTATTTGGAATATATCCAAGCCGACAGCTGGGCACGCCACAATTATGGCGGTAAGTCCCTTTTTTGAGGCGTGGTTGGAAAGACCTCACGGCGTCCTCACCTTCCGCATGACGCAGGTTCTCACCGAACACGGGAAGTTCGGGAAGTTCCTGCACCATGCAGCTGCAGCTGCTCATGCTGCTGTTTCATGCGGAAGCGACGCCCGGGTGTCGCCACTGTATGGACCGCCCGGAGGACACGGTGGAGCACACGGTGGAGGTGTGCCCCGCTTGGGAAGAGCAACGCCGTGTCCTCGTGGGGGCGATCGGCGGCGGTGATCTCTCGCGCCGGGCCTTGGTACAGGCCATGGTCCGGAGCGAGGAGGAGTGGCAGGCGGTCGCCTCCTTCTGCGAAGCAGTAATGCTAGAAGGAGGCGGCCGATCGCGTGAGGCAACGGCAACGGTCCTCACGCCCCAACCGCCGCCGGGATTCCGATCCCGATTTCCGGCCACCGTAGGCACGGGCTTGCGGACGGCGGGCAATGGCCCGCCGTCCGACCGTCCGGTAACCATCCGGACCGAGCCCAAGTCGTCGACAGCGCGTATTGTTCCGCGCGCGCCGCAGGGAGATGTCAGCAAATCGTAGGGGCCCAGCAGGGTCGAAGCCTACTGGGGCCATGGGTAGTGTGAAAACGAAACCGGGGCCCTGGGACGAAGGCAACGAAGGACCAGGAGTGGGTTTTTAGTCAGTAAAAGTCTGACACTATCTCTCGCTCCGCCCAAGAGCGGGATTTGTCATAAGATGATTTTCCCACTTATAAAAAAAAAAGCCGACAGTGTTTTGTAATTAATATTTAGGTTACCGTTTTGATATTATGACCGCAGCTAATGACTATCGATATAAAATATATGCCAAAAGACGACACTGACTGTCAATTTTCTGCGATATGAAAGTTCTGCTTTTTGATTATTATGGATGTGACAAAAAGCCTAAAGATGATTCTGACTGAAGCTTTATTACTTCGATGAAGATATTTTAAAAAATCCTTCATATTGGCTTATTAAATATTATTTCGTTTTACGACTCCCATCAAGATCGGAGACTCTATACTCGAAGTTGTGGACGATTACGTCTACCTTGGATAGACAGTCCAGTTGCACTTAAGTGGCAGGGCACATTGCTCGCAGAACAGATGGCCGTTGGGGCCGAAAGCTGGAGTGGCGACCGCGTTCCGGAATACTCAGCGTTAGTAGGCCTCTTACAAGGTGGACCGATGACCTGGTAAGGGTTGCGGGAATCCGATGGATGCGAGACGCACAGGGCCGTTCATTGTGGTGACACTTGGGCAGGCCTATGTCCAACAGCGAACATCTATCGGCTGAAATGATGATGACGATGATGATTATTTAGTTTAGCAAATATATTAATTGCATGCATATATATTCTCAATTAAAAAACCGAGGTTAGGAACCTCCCTATTACTCAAAAGACAAAATAGGAGCAGGATGGACCTTTTGAAGAAAATTATCACTATAAAAAAGGTCTTCAAAAGGTCCTTCAGGTAATTACTATTTAACTGTTTATAAGGCACATCGCAGTGAGCAATGATATAATGATATGGGCAAGAGCAGTGGTGGCCGAGTGGTAATGGCCCCGAATTACGACTTGTAGGTCGCGGGTTCAAACCCAGTCAAGCACATTACTTTGTGTAATTTATTTCATTACCACTGCTCTCAAAACGGTGAAGGAAAACGTCGTGAGGAAACCGGCATGACCTAGAACCAAAAATTTGAAGACATGTGACATTCACCAATCCGCACTGGGCCCGCGTGGTGGATTACGGCCCATTCCCTCTCCTAGAGAGGAGGCCTAAGTCCCAGCAGTGGGAACATTAAAAGGCTGATTATGCTATGCTTATGCTAAGGCACATCGTATGATGAGTCCTTATCAGCATGAACGTGATCATCAGCTTGCCTATGTTTTTAAGTAGTGTCAGCACAGGTACTTGTTAGACCATATCTTATCAGTTATCAAAGTGAAAGTGAATGTTCTCAATTCAATTAACAATTTAGGAAGCGACAACAATACTGATTACTGTGATTGTCGACGACGGTCAAAAGTTTATAAACCTTAGTGTTGTTTTTTAGGTGGAAAATCATCCGACGGTCGGATGATGGAACGGCAACTCACACTCCCCGAAATGTAAACGATAGAACAGCGACTGGCTAGCAACTCAGCGTGGATGCTCAAGATTTCGGAGTTTTGACTCGACGAGTGCATCATCGCCGATGATCTGCTTGGCTCGTATCTCAATGGACTCCAGCGCATCAAGCTGGTATTTGGTGAATCTATCCCAAAGATGAGTTCCGGGCCTTGATACAGGCCATAGTTCGGAACGAGGAGGAGTGGCAGGCGGTCGCCTCCTTCTGCGAAGAAGTAAGCTAGCAAAGGAGGAGGCCGCACGTGCATACGCGAGGCGATGGCCACCGCGCCCCAGCCGCCTTTGTATTTTCTGGGATTCCGATCCCGATTTCCGGCCACCGTAGGCGCGGGCTTGCGGACGGCAAACAATTGGTAGCTCGCCGTCCGACCGTCCGGTTACCGTCCGGACCGAGCCCAAGTCGTCGTCGGCGCGTAGTGTTCCACGTGCGCCTCAAGGAGATGTCAGCAACCGTAGGGGCCCAGAAGGGTCGTAGCCTACTGGGGCCAAGGGTCTGATTCTAAAAGGAAGACTCGGCCTTGGTATGAAAGGCAACGAAGGAACAGGAGTGGGTTTTTAGTCAGTAAAAGTCTGACACTATCTCTCGCTCCGCCCAAGAGCGGGGGATGTCATTGGATGATTTTCCCACCGAAAAAAAAATCCCAAAGATGAGAGCAGGCAGAGGACATACCCATGACGTGTTAAAATGTCAGTCCTGCGATCGAGAAAGAGGGATAACAGGAGTCACCCTAAACAGCTCCATAATCTCTTTAACAGTTCAGTTTAGGTCGTAAAATGGATCGTGTTAAGAGCTCGTAGTCTCACTGCAGTGTACTTCTTGCACGATCGAACTTACGTTTGTTAAAGGTTGAACTGTTCCGGCGGCGTGAAGTACCGTCTCACCTTTGCTAAGATTGCCTTTTTACAATAAAGGTTGAACTGTTCCGGCGACGTGAAGTACCGTCTCACCTTTGCTAAGATTGCCTTTGTACAATAAAGGTTGAACTGTTCCGGCAGCGTGAAGTACCGTCTCACCTTTGCTAAGATTGCCTTTGTACAATAAAGGTTGAACTATTCCGGCGGCGTGAATTACCGTCTCACCTTTGCTAAGATTGCCTTTGTACAATAAAGGTTGAACTGTTCCGGCGACGTGAAGTACCGTCTCACCTTTGCTATGATTGCCTTTGTACAATAGAGGTTGAACTGTTCCGGCGGCGACGTGAAGTACCGTCTCACCTTTGCTAAGATTGCCTTTGTACAATAGAGGTTGAACTGTTCCGGTGACGTGAAGTACCGTCTCACCTTTGCTAAGATTGCCTTTGTACATCACCATCTCCTTAACCTTTTCTCAACTACCTTAGAGTCGGCTTCCAGTTGAACCAGATGCGGTTGAATACCTGTGATTTACATGGAGGCGACTGCCTATCAGAGCTCCACAACCCAGTTACTGGGCAACAGGCACAGGCGCAGGGTAGCCAGCCTATCGGTGTTTTACAGAATGCATTTTGGAGTGTGTGCAGGAATTGCATGACTTGATTTCACCATCTCATTTCTACCATCGGACAAGCCGACGAACGGCGAGTATCCACCCTTACGTTGTTGAAACCTCTACGGTCCGGACCAAGCGTTTTGCCTCGTCGTTTATACCGCGTACATCGAGGGACTGGAATAATTTGCCTGCTGCGGTTTTCTCGTCCGACTATAATTTGGGTCTCTTCAAGGCTAGAGTGAATAGGCTCTTAATAAACTAGTGCGCCTCACCATCAATGATTGCATCACTGCTTACCGTCAGGTGGGATCGCAGTCAAGCAATGGTTTAAGTATATCAATTAAAAAAAAAAGATCGCGCCTGTTTCAATGATTCTACATATTGTCCAGTTGTATCTACAGTTGAGGTACAAAACTACACCGATTTTACATCACAATATCCACTAAGAATCAATTTGCGAATAATTAAACAGTCACTGAACTTCATTCGAAAAAATCCCTCAAAAAACTCTCATTCATAACTCAGTAAGTAGATATGTAGGTATTGCATCATAAAAGGAAATATCAGTTGTTTAGAGCGAGAATTACACTAGACCGACGCACACGTGGACCACGCCTGGTTTGTACGTAGCGGCGGGTCGCGTGGCGTGGATCTAATATAGCTCTGCAAGCCTATTTGTCAAATAAAATGTATGAAGACCGACGCGCCCAGATCGGCGTGTGTGGCACACGTGTGCGCAATGTAGTTCTACCTTAATAATTTTCGGACCTTCTCATTCAAGAGTTAATATTGTGGTTAATATGATCGTTTCAAGTCAAACAGTGCAGTAGT
Organism: Mythimna impura; assembly: GCA_905147345.3. Taxonomy (NCBI): domain Eukaryota; kingdom Metazoa; phylum Arthropoda; class Insecta; order Lepidoptera; family Noctuidae; genus Mythimna; species Mythimna impura. Next base: position 26,926,307 of record LR990351.1, on the reverse strand, counting down.
ACAGAGCAGTGGTGGCCGAGTGGAGAGCAGTGGTGGCCGAGTGGTAACGGCTCCGACTTACGAGTAGTAGGTCGCGGGTTCAAACCCAGCCAGGCGCATTACTTTGTGTAATTTATTTAATTACCACTGCTCTCAAAACGGTGAAGGAAAACATCGTGAGGAAACCGGCATGTCCTAGAACCAAAAATTCGAAGACATGTGACATCCACCAACCCGCACTGGGCCCGCGTGGTGGATTACGGCCCATTCCCTCTCGTAGAGAGGAGGCCTGAGTCCCAGCAGTGGGAACATTATAAGGCCGACTATGCTATGCTATGCTATGCAAGTCAAACGAGTTTTTATGACATTCAAAAATTGTGCGTTAATGTGCCGTGCTGTGCGGAAAAAAACCGACGAAAATTACCACCACTAGGGGGTCCAGAATGATGTACTGGATCCATGGTATTCGTTTGTGCGTCGATGTTAAAGACACCCTGTATATTTTTATGACAAAAGATATCTATATAAATTATGTGACTTGCTTTTGGCAGTGTCCTTATATTTGCTTATCAATATAAGATCGTCTAGAGAAATGGATTGGAGTAGGATGGAAGAAGTAGGATTAATCATAAGTCATTTTAGTATGTACGATAAACAAGTGTATTTTCTTAAATTTTTATTTCAGTCTATTGTATTTTTTTTTCTCATCATCACATTTTTCTTTAATCATTTTAGTACTAAAAACTTATATTTCTGCATATTTGCGTTTGTCTTATAAAATATTCTTAATTCTAAAAGTAGCCTCAGGTGCACCTAGGTTGGGCACGCCACAATGGCGGCGGTAAGTCCTTCTATGAGGAGTGGCTAGAGAGGCCACGCCACGGCGTCCTCGCCTTCCGCCTAACGCAGGTCCTAACCAGATAATTATGGCTAGTTCGGGTTTCGGATTCAAATAGAAGAATCACCCGGAAGTCATCATTGTGCGGACCGCCCGGAGGACACGGTGGAGCATACGGTGGAAGTCTGCCGCGTTTGGGTAGAGTACTGTCGTGTCCTCGTGGAGGCGATCGGCGGCGGCGAACACTCGCGTCCGGCCCTGGTTCAGCCCATGGTCCGTAGCGAGGGGAAGAGGAAGCGGTTGCCTCCTTCTGCGAATCAGTAATGCGAACAAAGGAGATGGCTGCAACCATGAGGGAACTTATATACTCATGCCCCAGCTGCCGCCAAAGGAGACGCGCCAGGTGTTGCGAGAATCGCAGGACGATTCTCGATCACCATAGGCACAGCTTGTGGACGGCGAACCATAGGTAGCTCGCCGTCCGACCGTTCGGTAATGACCGAGCCTAAGTCGTCGACGGTGCATAGTATTCCACGTGCGTACCGTAGGGGCTCTATAGGGACGATGGCCACTAGGTCCGCGTATATTTTGGAAAGAGTTACCAAGGTCCTGGAACGCAAAGGGCAACTGAAGGACACAGGTAGGTTTAAGTCAGAAAAAGTCTGTCACGCCTTCTCGCTTCACCAGGCGCGAGCGAGAGAAGTCATTTGACGACTACCTTAAAAAAAGGTGCACCTAAGTTGTCTTTGACTGTTCATGTAGTTCCTACGAGGTGCAGGGCAGTCTAATTATATAGGTGATGATGTCATTAGGATGGTCATCGTCAATCGACCGCAGTCTATTTGCACCCTTACAAATATTAGGGTTGAAAATACAAAAGTATAAAATTATATACATCTAGTTGTCAATAAATCTGTATCTTATGTTATCAGCTATCCCTGTCAAGTTCTTTTGATTTTTCGTCTTGCTTTGCAGCTGGCAGGAGGAAACTGAGGCCAGCACAAACTGTGGACAAAAAAAAAAACATATATTAATAAGGGTGCTAAATAAACAGACTTTTTTAATAACATTATTCGCCTCTATAAATCTAAATTGTTTTCTTAATTACTAAGTCAGCCACAATTAACGATCGTGCAGAAGAGACGCCCGGGTGCCAACATTGTGTGGACCGCCCGGAGGACACGGTGGAGCATACGGTAGAGGTGTGCCCCGCTTGGGCAGAGCACCGCCGTGTCCTCGTGGGGGCGATCGGTGGCAGCGATCTCTCGCGCCGGGCCTTGGTACGGAGCGAGGAGGAGTGGCAGGCAGTTGCCTCCTTCTGCGAAGCAGTAATGCTAGCAAAGGAGGCGGCCGATCGCGTGAGGCAACGGTCCTCACGCCCCAACCGCCGCCGGGATTCCGATTCCGATTTCCGGCCACCGTAGGCGCGGGCTTGTGGACGGTGAGCAATGGGTGGCTCGCCGTCCGATCGTCCGGTAACCGTCCGGACCGAGCCCAAGTCGTCGACGGCGCGTAGTGTTCCACGCGCGCCTCAAGGAGATGTCAGCAACCGTAGGGGCCCAGCAGGGTCGAAGCCTACTGGGGCCATGGGTGATGCGAAAGTGACCCCCGGGGCCCTGGAAAAAAATGGCAAAGAAGGAACAGGAGTGGGTTTTTAGTCAGTAAAAATCTGACACTATCTCACGCTCCGCCCAAGAGCGGGGGATGTCATTAGATGATTTTCCCACCCGAAAAAAAAAAAGCCACAATTAACGAGCCACAATTAGGTAACACCATCTTCAATGCAAGCCACTTTCTAGGTGGTTATAAAAAAAAACTAACCATTAAGAGGCCGTGCAGAAAATTCACTCGCTAGAGTTTAGGCAAATTCGCTGCAATGTTATGTTTGTGTGCATCGTGCATGCAGCTACACGCACACACGCGTAAAAATCGAGCTTGGTGGCCGCTCAAACAATTTTGATCCTCTATAAGATATTTTTCTGAGTTACAAAATTATAAAGTAAGTATGGTTTGTAAATAAAAATCTGGAACGTGTATATATTTTATATTTGTCACAATTCACACCAAAATTATTCAATTTTGTGTTAGATGGATGTTAAACCATTTAGACAATTAACTAAATGATAAATACAAAACGATGATACAATGATATTTATTTAAGTAAAATAGTTGTAAAAAAACACTTTCCATGTGTCAAAAAAAATTAAGTTTACGAGATAACTCTTTTAAAATTCAGATATGTAATCTCGGTAAAGGTGTATGCGGACAGTGTATACTAGTGTCTGAGATGTTCTTTTGAGGATGGAACCATACAGATTAGAGTCACGGTAATATTATCTATACAGTATTGTAACTCGGCCGTATCTTTGAAATAAATGCCTACAGCCGCGCGGTACGTAAACATGCGATAGGGCTGCCCGCCTCCAGCATTTTAATTACATTTGCCTACTTTGTGTTTCCATTTAGTTTTGTGATTGTAAATATACTTTTTTTATATAAACAAATAAAATACTTTGTGAATTGAATAGGAAGTGTTCAATATTTGCGACCGAAAAATATTTGCGCCTCGACTGAGACGTACCTACGAAATGCTTTATTATTAAATTTTAAAGTACAAAAATCCGCATTCTAAAGCTTAATTAAAAATTGTTTTGGGAAACATGGACAAGGTGGAGAAAAAGGAATATCTTTTACTTGGTTATAGATACCTGCAGCTACTTTACAATTTATATGTTTGGTTTTAAATGAAGCAATATTTATGTGAATGAAAAACAGCACAATATATCCTACTCGTCATATTAAATATATAAATATGTACTTGAACTTATTTTTATTGAAAATATCGCGCGGCACAGACGCGACTGTCTGCATCTCGAGCGCACCTCGAGATCGAGGCGCGTAGGTATAGCTCGCGTTTCGTCCGTTTGTATGAAGTTGGAATACTGTATAGATAATATTACCGTGTTAGAGTGGACCTGTTCAGTCAGTGCAAGCATTTGTCAGTAAACGTATAGCTCAACTCAGAAATTAATTAATTGACAAAACAATACCAAGTTGAGGTCATCGTTAAAAACTACGTAAAAAAAGGAAATAAAAAGACCTACATATATACCAAAAAATTCGCAGCAAATACAATAAAAATAATACATTTCACAAACTTCATTGCGTTATTGCATAAAGTAGATTATGTGACTAGGGGATAAATCAGTGTCTTTAAGTCGCGGGCGGCATGTTGAATTCCGAACAAAACGAAGGTTGCTCATTTTAATCCCGAACGTCAGTGAGGGATTTATATAATTAACTCCCGAGCACTGCGAGGGAGTTAATAAAGAAACCTGAGTGAAGTGAGGAATTCAAGCCGCCCAAGACAAAGACAGCTTTATCCCTGTGTTGGATACTCTACTTTTTACACCATCTGTGAGATAATTAAAAGACAATTTAGTAAAACAAATCATATAATAGAGAAATATATGTAAGTATTATTTACGAGTTAATCTTAACTATCACTCAAAATGTTTTGAGATTTGAAACAAACAAAATTCACTACTCAAAGATTCTATAATTTAAATTTTCTCTATCGCTCCCGTTTGTTCATTACTTTTTTTAGAAAGTTTTTTTATTCTGTTTTTTTTTTTGTTAGTGGCCAGTTTGAAATTTGAATAAACTTGTTTGATGCACTACATTTTAATTCACATAATGCTGACGGTTTTTCACGTTCCAAATTCAAATCTCATTATTCCCTAGAGATCGCCCATACTGCATTATCTCCCTAGGGACATAATGACTTGTTTTAAGTGATGGTTGTATGACGTATAAAAGGGCATTATCGAGCAGGTGGTGTAAAAAAATATATTAATCAATGTCAAGTATTAGAATTGAACAAAAAATATCGGAATAAAAAGGAAAGCAAACAAAATAAATAAGAACATCACCGTATTTTTAAAAACAGATATATATTTTTTTTTAATATTTAAAAGATGAGATCAGTACAGCTCTATACACGATCGAACTTGTGCTTGATAAAGTTGGAGCAGCTGTCTGTTCCGGTGTAAAGTACCGAATCACCTCAGCTAAGATCTTCAATTTTTTGGCAGCCTGATGAGCTTTTGCCTTGATATAAGAGCCAAAATTGAGGGTAGACGACAACGTTACCCCAAGAAGCTCAAGATGGTCGGTTATCGGCACGGTTACACCCCGGAAATATGGAGCCGTGCGAAATTGTCTCCGTTTAGCAGAAAAAGACACGCCTGGGTTTTAGCAGCATTGAACTTGACCAGATCGGCATCGTCCCAATCAGATACTGCCTTAGGACCAGTTCAAAGTCAAAGTCAAAGTCAAAAGTTTTTTATTTCACATAGGCCTACATGGGCACTTATAAAACGTCAGAAGCTAGTGCACGCGTTCAACCATAGTCTCTCGGAAAGACTGGATCTGTGTGTCAGACACGTATCTCTTGGCAACAGTGTTGTGGTCTGCATGCCCAAAGGTTCCGGGTTTAAGTAGGTCATTTATGTGCAGCAAGAACAGTGTTGCCGAGAGTACCGACCCCTGAGGGACCCCGGCTTTAATATCCATTTGACCGGACGAGCAGCCATCAATAACCACTCGTATAGATCGACCCCCTCAAGAAGTCTGCTATCCAATCAGACAGACTCCAGTAGTGGGTAGACCGAAGGAAAGAAGTTTAGCAATAAGGGTTTTGTTCCAGACCTTGTCGAAGGCCTTCGAGATATCAAGGGAGACTGCAAGTGCTTCTCCATATTTCTCGATAGCCTCTCTCCAGATGTGAATGGCATACGCTAGAAGATCCCCAGTTGAACGATTTCGGCGAAAGCCGTATTGACGATTACTGAGTTTTATTGGAATTTGCCCGTATTTAAAAGGAATTGTTCAGAAATCAGAAATATTTTGTTTGTTGACTTCCATAGATTTACCAATAATTAAACAAAATACGTACGCGAAATGTCACGACGAGATAACAAAAAGATGGAAATAGGCCGAAGAATAAGTATGCAAGCAGCATCAGCTGTTACTGATATTGATGGTATACCTGATGGACTCACACTACCTCTTTCCAAAGCCATAAAAGCTTCTTTTTTTTTTATTAATGATAGGCTCGCGTTTGACCACCATCTCACCTGATGGCAAGCGATAATGTGGTCGACGATGGAGCATGCTTGCCTAGAAGTAGCCTATTCACTCTTGACTTAAAGACCCCCAAGTTGTAGCTATCAGGAAACACAGACTCCGGCAAGGAATTCCACTCCTTGGCTGTATGCATAATAAATGTGTTCTCAAAACGTTTTGTGCGTATGGGTGGGATGTCCACCATGTACCGGTGGCGCAACACCGTACGTCTAGTGGTCCGATGATGGAACGGACTTGGCGGAATTAGATTGTGCAATTCCAGTGCACACTCCCCGAAATGTAAACGATAGAAAACCGACAGGCCAGCAACTCGGCGGCGATGTCCAAGGCTTTGGAGTTTCGACTCAACAAGTGCATCATTGCCAATGATCCTCTTGGCTCGCCTCTCAATCGACTCTAGCGCATCAAGCTGGTATTTGGCAGACCCGTCCCAAAGATGAGAGCAGTACTCCATACACGATCGAACTTGCGCTTGATAAAGTTTTAGCAGCTGTTCCGGCGTGAAGTACCGTCTGACCTTCGCGAGGATTCCCAGCTTTTTTGCTGCCAGTTGAGCCTTTACTTCGATGTATGGCCCAAAGTTGAGAGTTGACGTCAGCGTAACGCCAAGAAGATCAAGATGGTCGGTTATTGGCACGGTCACACCTCGGAAAGATGGAGCCGGGTGGAATTGACTCCGTTTAGCGGAAAAAAGACACGCTTGGTTTTACTTGCATTGAATTGACCAGATTGGCATCGCCCCAATCGGAGACCGCCTTCAAGGACGAGTTCAAGCGTTCAACCATAGCCTCTCGGGATGACTGGATCTGTGACCCACTAGCGCGTGCGTCAGCCACATATCTCTCGGCAACAGTGCTGTCGTCTGCATACCCAAAGATACCGGGTTTAAGTAAGTCATTTATGTGCAGCAAAAACAGTGTTGGCGAGAGTACCGACCCCTGAGGGACCCCGGCATTAATATCCATTTGACCGGACGAGCAGCCATCAACGACCACTCGGATGGATCGAACCCTCAAGAAGTCTGCGATCCAATCACACAGACCAGTGGGTAGACCGAAGGAAGGAAGCTTAGCAATAAAGCTTTCGTGCCAGACCCTATCGAAAGCCTTCGAGATATCAAGTATTGAACAAGGAGAAACTCGAATTCGTCGAGAATACGGTTTTCCTAGGGATCACGCTTGACTCGAGGCTACAATGGGGTCCTCATTTAACATCTCTGGCAAGTCGGCTTAGTTCAGCAGCATATGCTGTCAGAAAAATCCGTCAATTTACTGATGTGGATACTGCGCGACTAGTTTATTTTAGTTACTTTCATAGTATCATGTCTTACGGTATTTTGCTATGGGGACGGGCTGCAGATATAGAGTCTATTTTTATTCTGCAGAAAAGAGCTATCAGAGCCATATATACTCTTTGCAGACGCGATTCTCTTAGAGAACTATTTAAGGAAATAAACATCCTGACGGTCCCTTGTCAATACATTTATGAAAACATTATGTATGTTCGGAAAAATATTCATCTTTTTACTAAGATAAGTGACAGGCACAATTTTAATACTAGGAATAGGAACAAATTAGATAAACCTCGGTTCAGATTGGCTAAAGTACATAGTTCTTTCATGGGGTACTGTGTAAAATTTTATAATAAAATACCAGTTAAGATTCTACAACTAAATGAGTCCAAATTTAAAGGTTGCATTAAACGCACACTATGTAGACAAGCGTATTATAAACTGGAAGATTATATCCTTGATAAAAACGCTTGGCTAAATGCCGGTCCTGCTCCGCAGCCACAGCCACTTTTACATTCAATTTAGTTTTTTTTTACCCGACTACGGCAAAGCCAAAGGAGGGTAATGATTTTGACAGGCTATGTATGTATATGAGTATGTTCATCTGTTCCCTCATAGCTCCTAATCTACTTATTGGAACTCGACGTATGAGGTGTCGTTAGAACCGTCTTAATTGTCCGCTGAACATAGGCTACGTGACGTGTCACAAAACTTGATATGTCGCCCTCTAGCGGACAAAAAGTAATGTGTTAAAAATAAAAATGGTGATAATTACGCCGTGTTTGGTAGCATTTGAAAGGGCTTCACTTGTACATTTCCAAAATATTGCTCAAATTTAAAGCGACGCCCTCTAGCGGACCAAAAGTCATGTGTTAAATTTAACACCAAAATTGTTTAAATAAAAAACAGTTAAAAACTAAAACCCGACAACGACAAAAAAAAACGACGCCGAAAACTTATAAAACAAGATTGTAAGGATGCTGGAATAAACAAGGTAAATGGAGAAACAAGAACAGAACAAAAAGAAAATCCGTAGTCACACGTTGTAGGTACCAACCGAAACACTTTAATAACGTGTGACTACGGATTTTCTATTATCTTATCTTGAAAATTTATCATATTTTAGTTCATCAGATTTTCATACAAAAATAAAAATATTTTAATTGAACATTCTAAACATTACGAAGTTTATGCGAAGCAAGCGATAGTACAATAGCGGAGGGGAGCGGGGATCGGGCAGCGGGGGTGCTTGATGCGCTTGCGTCGCGTCATACAGACGTAGGTATAGCAAAACACAAAGTTGAAGTGTGTTAGAAAGAGCAACGAAATCTTGAAGGGTTATTTTTGGTAAATGAATTATGTTTTGTAAAAAGTCATAGAACAAAAATTGTTATTTATGATGTCAGTAATACAGTCCTGCAAGGTTGTTAGTGTTTTACAAATAACCCTGTAAATGAATATATTATTGTTGGTATATTATAAGTACATTATTTATTTTTATACGATATAACATAATAAACGCAAAACATCCTGTGTGGTCTCTCGGACCAAGAACTTACAAAATTTCACTTTACGAGTTAAGTTTAGAGAAAAAATATGAGACTTTCAATATAAACTGATACAATTAGATCACCATATATAGTACAACTAAAACAAGTTATGAATTTCTAAAAGTAGGTCTTGCGTTTATTTATTTACACCCTGTACGTAACACAATGGTTATAATTACCATGAATAGTTCCAGTTGACACATATTGTCAACTTTATTAGTGTCCATAGTCGTTTCAGAATTTTCATTAGAATCTATTTCCTAAAAATTAGCAACATTGTCAATTAGTATGTACTGGTAAATGCTATTTCAATACACTTACTCGAAAACCCGCTCTTATTCCTACCGCTTTTAGGCACACTATTTACTGTTTTTCGCACTAGTGCGAAAAAGTACGCGTGCTCGTTGCCACCATATTTTATTACATTTATTGTATCAGGCTGAGCGCTAAGCAATCACGTAAAAATGTATCAATCAGCAGCACTCAGATCCATATAAAACACTCGCCTACGGCTCGTGTGAATTCGTCCTCGGTCGCAATGACAAACTTTCTCCACTGTATCAAAATGTACTATTTCACTTCTACTGCTGATCGAAGAAATCTTACATGTTCTGGAAACGAAACCGTAGCCAGTGCATTGGACTTGCGTTTTTTAAGAACTTGTCTTGCACGTATCAGCCCCACATTTTGTTCTTTTTTTTTCCTTTTAGTGACGCCTTTATAATGCGTCCTTTTCTTTCAACTCATTATCTGCAAAAAAATCGGTCCATTAACGACGGAGTTCTGAGTTAACAAACATAAAAAAATGATTAAAACATACAACCGAATTGATAACCTCCTCCTTTTTTTAAGTCGGTTAAAAATATCAACTTTCTGTGGATGGTAATATAGCTGCCATTAACCATTGTAGATGGCATTAGTGAAAGAATTGTAATTTAATCATAGTAGTAGAGTAATTCCGCAGATAACCTTTACATACAAACATACAACAGTTACCTCTAAGTACTATTGAAGTCGAAAGAAATTTAAACAATCTTAATAAACAAAGTACATAAAATCAAAAATAATACTTACTGGATCACAACGTGATAGTCGGCGTACAAATTTGGGAATATTTCACGTAAATTCCGCGAGCGGCTCCGGAACAAAGTAGTACGTGGTCTCGCTGGGAGTGCCCGATCGTTACTGACGCGATCGTGTTTGCGCGGTCGATAATATAGTTCAATTTGTTTGTAATTTACGAAATGAAGGTATTGTTTATTTATAAAATAAATTTTAGATTCTATTAACAGATTAACTTAAGATTATTGTGTAATTTTTAAATTTTCTTAAAAGTGGTTCTAAGGTATAGAAAAAATACTTATTTGTACAGATGTTTTCCAAGAATTATGTTTTTTCAACATTTTTTTTTCTGCTATATTTCCTATTGAAGTCAATAATGTTTTCAACCCATCTGAGAGTAGACCATATAATGATGTTACTAATATTTTTTTTAATGTTATAAATCATTTGTAGTTTGTGTAAAACGTAGCCAAATTTCACTCGATCGATACTTTTGCGAGAAAAGGGTTTTGAATATGGGTAATTGCCATTAATACACACATTATTTTAAAAAAATAGTCAAGCCAACTGAGAGAATAAGAACTTGACTTTCATAATTCTAAAAAATAAGGTTTAAATTCTTCTTACTTTTCTCACAAACCATGATCAAAAAGGTTCAAAATGAGATAATTCTGTGCACGGAGCCTTAAGGTTAAGGTGGGAGCGAAGCATTACGGAGCTCCCGCCTTAGCCTTCTGACCTAACCTGTCTGTGTCGGAGTGCCCTACAATTCCGAGCTTGCTTCACTCGCTCTTGGACTAAGAATATTTTGCTGGCGTTGTAAAAAAGACGAATTAGTTTATTAAATGCTATCTCATTTTAAAATGACTTAGTTATAAAATGAGAAGTTTGATCACGTGGCCAATAAAGAAATGTGCGACTTGACTTATAATGACTCTATTAATAATCGTTTCACGCCGTCCGGTCGTCTGGTAACTGTCCGTTCCACGCGCGCCTTTAGATGTTAGGAAACGTAGAGGCCCAGCAGGGTCGAAGCCTACTGGGGCCATGGGTCAAGTGAAAGTGTATCTCGCGGCCCTGGAACGCAAAACAAAGAAGGAACATAGGAGTGGGTTTTTAGTCAATAAAAGTCTGACACGCCCTCGCGCTCCACCCAAGAGCAAGAGATGTTATTAGATGATTTCTCGCCTAAAAAAAAATCTTTACATCTAAATAAAATTAGATACTGACTGACTGACAAAGCAACGCACCAAAACTACTGAGATTAGGAATATCTTTTACGTAAAGCTTGCTATTGTGACGTAGGTGAGCACTAAGAAGGGGTAATAGGTAATTCAACTTCTTTAAGGGGGTGAAAATGGGGAATCTCATTTGTACGCAAAGTCTTATTCCGTATAGGCGTTAGGCCAATATACTTGGACACGGTGCACGGTGGAGCATACGGTGGAGGTGTGCCCCGCTTGGGCAGAGCACCGCCGTGTCCTCGTGGAGGCAATCGGAAGTAGCGACCTTTCGTGCCGGCACTTGGTTCAGGCTATGGTCTGGAGCCAGGAGAAATGGCAGGTGGTCACCTCGCACGCGTGAGGAAACGAACGTCCTCACGCCTCAGCCGCCGAGATTCCGACCCCGACTACCAGACACGGTAGACGCGGGCTTGCGGACATCGAGCAATGGGTAGCTCGCCGTCCAGCCGTCCGTTAATTAACCAGAACAAACCCAGTCGTCAACAGCGCGTAGTGATCAGATCGTAGCCCAGCAGGGCCGATACCTACTAGTCAGTAAAAGTCTGACACGCCCTCTCTCTCCGCCCAAGGGCGAGAAAAAGGCCAATATACTTGAATCTTATTAGGAATAATAACCTAAATAAATAAGTAATAAATTATTTGTTATTCAAAACTACCCCCAAAAGGTGATTTAGAGGGTCTCTTAGAATTTTTTTCTTAAAATTCTCTTAGAATTCTCCTTAAAATCTATATGGAGAATTCTTATTTCTGAGGTTAATGAACTTTAAACTTTGCAGAAATTGTAACTTAAATGAATAATAAAAACTATCTATATTAGTTTTTCAAAACTACCCTCAAAAGACGGTTTAAGGGTTTATTAAAGTTTTTATGACAACTTTCTCGCGAACGAAGTAGCCATCAAAGAGCTAGTAAGTAAATAAGCAGCCCCCCTAGCCAAGTCACAAACGATAAACGTAAACTCTCAGTAGTCTTTAATAGATTTTCAACTTTATGTTATTGGATATAAAGTTGAAAATCTATTGAAGATTACATAGTGTTTTCGTTCGTTCCGGTCGCTAACGCTCAGTACTCTTTAATAGATTTTAAACTTTATGCTCTTAGGAATAAAGTTGAAAATCTATTGGAGATTACTAAGCGTTCACGTTTATCGTTTGCAACTTGGCTAGGGGGGCAGATTATTATTTTGCATTACCTACGTTCGTTATCCATGTTTTCTTTGTGTTGTTGTTATGTTTTACTTATTAAACTACGCTTTACGCGAGTTCATTTAATAAGTGTGTAAAAAAACAAAATAGATGCCAGTTCATTGTCGTTTCACTATCAAAAATTGATAGATAATAAGGCACCTAATACCTATTTATTGTAAAAGTTTACAACCAAGTAAGGTGACATTGATTAAAAATGCAGCATTGCGGTGCATTTTGTTAATATCTTGACGGTATCGATAAATTATTATTTTTAATTATGACGTGGTAAGTAATTTTTCTACGTACTGATAAGCTTGTGCTGAAAGTGACACAGCAGATCGGACAACAAATAGTGGCTTATGAGCGTCCTGCCCCCCTAGCCAAGTCACAAACGATAAACGTAAACTCTCAGTAGTCTTTAATAGATTTTCAACTTTATGTTATTGGATATAAAGTTGAAAATCTATTGAAGATTACATAGTGTTTTCGTCCGTTCCGGTCGCTAACGCTCAGTAGTCTTTAATAGATTTTCAACTTTATGCTCTTAGGTATAAAGTTGAAAATCTATTGGAGATTACTAATCGTTCACGTTTATCGTTTGCAACTTGGCTAGGGTAGGTAAGGTAGGTACATTTTCATACAACCACTCTTCCGTGATTATGATGTTATTACACATCTTTCTCTAGATATTTTGGATACACAGCTGTCTTGTGGATATTATCTAGGCTTATAAAGAAATCAAAACACAAATTTGTGTAAAACTAATCTAATAAAGACCTCTGAAAATCTGCTATTTTACGTAAACTTTGACCCTCTATAATGTACTCATATATTAAAAATATAAAAAGTAGGTAGGTACATCAATAGAAGCCTTGCACATTTAATCGAGATTCTGAATGACGACAGTTTTTTCTGAAAAACTTTTAAGGGTATAAAAAAAACTGGAACAAGTTTTGTGAAATATTCGAGTAAATCACGGAATTACAGAATGCCAACAGAGTTTTCAGGCGTTATCTCTCTTTTTTTGCATTGCCTCTTCATCAAACATCGCGTTGGATTGCGTTAGATGAAGTAACAAGCTTTTAAACCATGCTCTATGTAGATGATAGGCGAGTGGAAAAGGACTCTCTATTCGTGTACTGCCGCTCGAGCTCGGTTTGTGCTCGGCTCCTCTAGCGTAGGTCCACCTGGAGAGAGATGGAGCTATATAGGGTGTATAGCTCCATCCTTCTTTCTCCCTCGCACGACGTGTACGATGTACACGCCATGGTAAGGCTGAGGACGTATTCTATCTGATGTAATCAATGAAGATTAACAAACCCTTTCTAATTATTAGGGTTTCGTTCACTTAAGGTGAAAACTGGAACCCTATTACTGAATCTCCGCTATCCATCCGTATGACACTGGGCTGTATCTTTGCAAGTTCAATAGACAATACGTTTTGGTAACACATTCATTGTGTGTACAGCTAAAGAGTCGAATTCCCTGCCGGAGTCTGTGTTTTCTGATAGCTACAATCTAGGGGTATTTAAGTTGTAGCAACATCTGTGGCGTCACATAACAACTAATCCTGCATAGCGCAATTAAAGTTATCCACGCGATTAGAACATATAGAACAGCCCAAAACAATCTATCGGGCAGTTGGCCACCAGACATTTTTTTTTTTTTATTAATTCATATAAACCAGTGCTTGACTGCGATCCCACCTGATGGTAAGCAGCGAAGCAATCATTGATGGTGAGGCGCACTAGTTTATTAAGAGCCTATTCACTCTAGTCTTGAAGACACCTAAATTATAGTTGGACGGGAAGACCGCAGCAGGCAAATTGTTTCAGTCCTTTGATGTACGCGGTATAAACGACGAAGCGAAACGCTTAGTTCGGACCGTTGAAGTTTCAACAACGTAAGGGTGGATACTCGCCGTACGTCGGGTTGTCCGATGGTAGAAAGGAGATGGCGGAATCAAGTCATGCAATTCCCGCGCACACTCTCCAAAATGCAACCTGTAAAATACCGATAGGCTGGCTACCCTGCGCCTGTGCTCGAGGCTTTGTAGATTGGACTTAACCAAATCTGGAACCCCAATTAGCCTCTTCGCACGCCTTTCCACTGAGTCCAAAGCTGCTAGATGGCATTTTGCAGCACCAGCCCATATGTAACTGCAGTACTCCACACACGATCGGACCTGTGCTTTGTATAACATTAGAAGCTGTCCCGGTGTGAAGTACCGTCGGACCTTTGCAAGAACGCCTAGTTTTCTAGCAGCTGCCTTGGCTTTGGACTCAATGAACCGCCCAAAATTGAGGTCTGAGGAAATTTCAACTCCCAAGAGCTGAAGGCGGTCGGTACACTCCAGAGATACATTCCGAAAAGCAGGAGCCAAGGCGAACAGGCTCCTTTTGGGGGTGAACAGACACGCTTGTGTTTTGGCGGCGTTGAATCCTACCAGATTGGTTTCGCCCCACTTGGAGACTGCCTGAAGTGAGACATTCGTACGCTCTACCATAGCCTCTCGTTCGGACCGGATTAGCTCCTTACTAGCCCGAGCACCTGGCAGGTATCTCTCTACAACTGTGCTATCGTCTGCATACCCATAGATACCGGGCATCAGCAGATCGTTAATATGCAGCAGGAAAAGAGTTGCAGAGAGAACTGACCCCTGAGGAACTCCGGCATTGGTCGTCATGGGCTCTGATGAGCATCCATCGACAACAACTCGGAGAGACCGTTCACTCAGGAAGTCTTTTACCCAGTTAATCAGACCAGGGGAAATGCCGTACGCTGGAAGCTTACTCAAAAGGCTGGCGTGCCATACCCTGTCGAAGGCCTTCGAGACGTCTAAGGAGACAGCAATCGCTTCTCCATTCTTCTCAAGGGCCTCGCCCCACATGTGAGTGGTATACACTAGTAGGTCCCTAGTAGACCGATTGTGGCGAAACCCGTACTGTCGGTCACTGAGGAGATCGTTACCTTCCAGGTATGCCATGAGGCGCGAGTTCAATACACGCTCCATAATCTTGCAGAGTATGGAGGTTATTGAAATCGGCCGATAGTTGGCAGGATCGGCACGACTGCCCTTTCGACAGACTTCACCAGACAGTGATCTGAAGTTCCAAGTGGTGAGGAAACTGTTACAATACATCTGTCCGGATCGGTGGTCATCAGAAGGTCTCAACAATTGGCAGTATGACCAACTACATCAGGCACCCTAGTCGCTTGCTTAACCAGCTGGGAAAGGCCCATTGATACTGCAAAGTTTCGCGCTTCTCTCCCAGCGTGGTCGGTCTTCTGGTATGGGAAAAGCCAGTCTTGGTGGCAGGCGTTAAAGTCCCCCAGAGCGACGAGCTGCGCATCAGGGTGCCAATGCAGAGCCTTATCGGCGGCCTCACTGAGATGGTCGAACAGCCGAGTCGTCTCCTGATCACCGCTGTGCGATCGGTAGACACAGGCATAAACAATTTTGTCCATACCAGTGTCCACCAACAGCCATAGCGTCGAGAAATTTGGGTCTTCAAGGTGACGGAGACGCTGGCAGCAGATGTCATTACGGACGTACACACAGACCCCGGCACGCTGCAGGAAATGATGCTCCAGTGAGTATCCCGGGTAGTTGAGGTACACCGTATCTGACGGACATCTAATTTGGGTTTCCGTCAAGAAAAGCAAGTGTGGCTTGTCAGTCTCAAGATGGTGGTGGACCGCATCGATATTGGAGTGCACATAACACCCGTCTGGCCGGAGAATCGTCCCTTTTCAACGGAGGTTTGCGGGACTTAACACTGTTCCGCTTACCTCCAAAAAGTCAAAAGTGAATAGGTTACTTCTAGGCAAGCGTGCTCCACCGTCGATCACATCATCACTTACCATCAGGTGAGATAGTGGTCAAAGGCATGCTTACCTATTCTATAATATAAAAGGAAAAACTGACTGACATATAACGCACAGCCGAAACTACTGGGACTAGGAGTGTTCCTTTCATGACGTAGGCGAGCATTATGAGAGGATTTTCTAAAATTCACCCCCTAACGGAATGAAACGGGGGTCCAAAGTTTGTATGGAGAAAGCTAGATATTTTAACGCGAGTCACGCCGCGGGCAGAAACTTATAGTCAATAATAAAAAAGACAGTTGAAATTTTTACAGAATGTGAGTCGCTATGGCGTCTACGCGCAAAACAGAAGGTAAAACGGTAAAACTAAATATTATAATCAAACAATGCAATTAGATCGGAAACGATAACGATATATTTATATCCGAATAAACAAAGTCTGATCTTCAAGATATCAGGGTTCAGGAACCGAAATTCGACATATTTTTTTAAAGCAGTAAAGAAATGATAAAAATTTGTATAATTTTTTTTAGTTCGTAGATTGTTGGCTTGCTCTGCGGTTTGATGCATACTGTAAGTATAGCAAACAATAGGGTAATACACTCATTTACACTCATTTTTGAAAAGTGTCTCAATTAGATTCTATAGTGCTAATAAAAATCAATTTATTCAGTCACTAAGTACCCTAAAAATGCATTTAAAATGTACATTTTCAAATTTCGCGCGTAATTTGACGAAAATGCAGAACGCAGTGGACGCCATATTTACTCTGTGATCGAGAGTTCGTGACGTCAGTTGGCTGTGTAAACAGTATGCGCTGATATTCACTCAGTATGGCCGATCAGTTGACAGCTATCACTTTAGTTTACACAGACAAATGACGTAATAACATGGTGGCTACTATTTCATGGAGATAAAGATAATAAAGATTAACTGTGGTTCCCTTCAAAACGTAGCTAAAAAAAAAAACTGAAATATTGAATTGAATTTTAAAATTTCACGATCGAAACGTTCACTGCGTTTGCCTCTCTGATTGGTTAAGAGCTTGGAGCTGGCCAATCGGAGCACCAGACGTCATAAACGTGTTGATAGCGTTAACGTAAAACAGTGATGTCCACAACGATACCTAGTCCATTTTTTAAAGGTGATATCTATCATTAAATAACTTGAGGGAGTGTCAGACTTTTGCTGACTAAAAACCCACTATTGCTGAGCTGCCAATGGGTAGCTCGCCACCGTAGGCACCGTGGCTGGAAATCGGGATCGGGATACCGGCGGCTGGGGCGTGAGGGTCGCTTCCTCGCGTATGCACGTGCGGCCTCCTACTTTGCTAGCATTACTGCTTCGCAGGAGGCGATCGCCTGCCACTCCTTCTCGCTTCGGACCATGACCTGTACCAAGGTCCGGCGCGAGAGAAACCCCACCTATGTGTCTTCATTTTTACCCTTCATTCATTCCTTAATTTTTTCTTTTGCGTTCAAGGGCCACGGTACCTAACTCTTTCAAAAGTTCCCGTTGTCCTTCCTCACTAAATCGCTTTTATTAGATAGATAGATAGATATACTCTTTATTTTACACAAAATTACAGTACCGTAGTTAGGCGTGGGCGAAGTGGGCCTTCGCCCACGACCTCGCATCCAAAGGGTCCTCACGTAGGTCAAACACTGGGTTGTAACAGTCGCTGACACGTTTTCGATTTTATGAAAGGAAAGGCCTCGTTGATGTGCCTTCGCCCACGTCTAAATTAGTCCACGTTACGCCTCTGCCAAATTACAATAGAAACTTAATTCATTAAACCCCAAGCAAACGCCGGCGTTTGCTAGCTCATTGTCTTTCTATTGTGTCTCTATAAAATTACGGTACTTCGGTTCGGTTTTTGTTTTGCGATAAGACCGTCCATTGTGACAGCTTATTGATTTTAACCCGTCAATAGTGAATTAGTGATGTACCGAAACATACCTACAATAAAGCACGAGTATTGCGTCGTCACTAGGTACCTACTATTTGCACACGTGGCGTCATAATCAAGTGAAAAGTTAATCTTTTTATTCAAAAATTTTCCCCGTACTTCCTAATCAGTATAAAAACATACCAATAAAATTTACGGCCACTATAAACAATTGTTTGATAAGTTTAATAAGTAAACTTAGTTAAAAAAAAAGAATGGAAATAGTACCATAGTGATAACTTTAAAAACTGCGGGAGTCCGTTATCTGACATCTAGCTTAAGATAACATTCTAATATATAACATATATCTGCTATATAAAATTACACACTGAAATTGTTCAAATGCGTATGTATATTAATAATAAATACTGATAAAGTAAAAATAAATTTGAAAATAAAGCACGAAATCACGTCAAGATCACGATTATCGATAAAATTGACAATTACGGATAAAAGTTGATAAGAAATGACTTTGTTTTCTCCAAGTATCGATAAAATCGAATATATTAAAAATAACCTACTGTGCTATTTTTGTGACAAACAAGACAGATACCTACTCTTTAATGTATACGATAAAAGATTTTAGGGATGACGGGGTCGATAAACTGGAACCGATAGTTAAAGCAAAAAAAATAATAGATAGATAAATAAAACAATAGACTACCCTACTGCGGAGCGTGCGCGCCTCCTGGCTGTGGGAAATTGGGAGTCAGGTCTTTGACTTCACGCACTGCCGTCGTCGAATATTGGCACCTTGTTCGACGATACTACTTTCCGCCTAGCTGTTGCCCTACGCCTAGGCGCTCCTTGCTGTTCTCCTCATCGCTGCCACTCTGGCGAAGTTGTCAACAGCCTTGGTCACCACGGCCTGTCATGCAGTCGAAGCGCGGGACGGATAGCACGGCACGCGAATTTTAACGACATCATCCGATGACCCAAAGGCTGGCTTTTACCTCGGTCAGAGATTAAGCATTGCCATACAACGTGGCAATGCCGCCAGCCTTTTGGGCACACTTCCAGTCGACAGCGATGCGGAGGAATTTTATGACGCCATATTTTAGCTAGTAGTTTTTGCCTTTAGTGTATATATATAGTTTTTTACACCACCTGCTCGATAATGCCCGTTTATATGTCATACAACCATCACTTAAAGCAAGTCATTCTGTCCCTAGGGAGATAATGCAGTATGGGCGATCCCTAGGGAATAATGAGATTTGAATTTGGAACGTCAACATTAAGTGAACTAAAATGTACGTGCATCAAACAAGTTTATTCAAAATTCAAACTGGCCACTAACAAAAAAAAAAAAAAACAGAATAAAACGTGGTCGTGCTTACTGACGACGTTCGAAAAAAAAGTAATGAAAAAGCGGGGCGATAAAGAAAACTGAAACTATAGAATCTTAGAGTAGTGAATTTTGTTTGTTTCAAATTTCAAAACATGTTGAGTGATAGTTAAGATTAACTTGTACATAATACTTATATTTCTCTAATATTTGATTTGTTTTACTAAATTGTCTTTTAATTATCTCACAGATGGTGTAAAAAGTAGAGTATCCAACACGGGGAAAAAGCTGTCTTTATCTTGGGTGGCTTGAATTCCTCACTTCACTCAGGTTTCTTTATTAACTCCCTTGCAATGCTCGGGAGTTAATTATATAAATCCCTCACTGTCGTTCAGGATTAAAATTAGAAACCTTCGTTTCGTTCGGAATTCAACATGCCGCCCGCGACTTAAAGACACTGCTTTATCCCCTAGTCACATAATCTACTATTATAATGTCATACAACCATCACTTAAAGCAAGTAATTCTGTCCCTAGGGAGATAATGCAGTATGGGCGATCCCTAGGGAATAATGAGATTTGAATTCGGAACGTCAGAAACGTGAATACAAAATATGTACGTGCCGTGCATCATATAAGTTTATTCAAAATTCAAACTGGCCACTAATAAAAACAATTAAACGTGGTTACTAACTGACGAGTTTCTAAAAAAAAAGTATTGAAAAAGCGGGAGCGCTAGAGAAAATTGAAACTATAGAATCATAGAGTAGTGAATTTTGTGTGTTTCAAATTTCAAAACATGTGGAGTGATAGTTAAGATTAACATGTAAATAATACTTATATTTCTCTAGTATAAGATTTGTTTGACTGAATTGTCTTTTAATTACCTCACAGATGGTGTAAAAAGTAGAGTATCCAACACGGGGATAAAGCTGTCTTTGTCTTGGGCGGCTTAAATTCCTCACTTCACTCAGGTTTCTTTATTAACTACCTCGCAATGCTCGGGAGTATATAAATCCCTCACTGACGTTCAGGATTAAAATTAGCAACCTTCGTTTCGTTCGGAATTCAATATGCCACCCGCGACTTAAAGACACTGCTTTATCCCCTAGTCGGATAATCTAGTAGATAAGTGTTTTTATTGAATTAAACAATAGATGTAGATAATGTTTATGGTACATCATATATTATAAATAATATTACAGTAGGAGCTTATAATAGGGTGTAACAAAGGGCGGACTTATCGCAATAAAAAAACTGGCCAAGTATGAGACGGACTCGCATACGAAGGGCTCCTAAGGTACCTACGACAATATTAAAATCGAGAAAAAAAACACCGAGAAAACAACGTTTCTTGTATGGGAACCCTATTTAATTTTTAACTAATTTCATTATTGTTTTTGTAGTGGAAATAGAAATATGCATTCTGTGAAAATTTCAACGGTCTACCTCTTTCGGTTTATGAGATACAGCCCGTTGATAAGCAGGCGGACAGACAGACGGACGGTACCGTAGAAAACGAGGTATGTAGGTACAGAGGCACGAGGAAACAAGTAGTACACTAGCCAAGACACCGACAAGATGCAATCATTAGAGCTGCGAGATTAGTCGAAAGACTTATCGTGGCTCTGGAACGTAACGCTTGGCAAGCGAGTTGGCTCGCAGTGGGTGAGTTGAAAAATGTACTGAGAAAGTAGTTGTCCATTCTCCGGTGAGTCTCTTAAGGTGCGGTGCCAGATCTGGCGAATGCACCGCTCGCGAGCCACTCGCGAGCCGCTTGCGAACTGCGCGCGTGCATTTCATGTTGGTACGAAGCGCGTGGCACAGGGGCTTCGTAGTCTTCGTACGAACGAGTCGTGCGCGAACTGCGCGCGTGCATTTCATGTTCATACGAAGCGTGCGCAGCGCAGGGGCTTCGTATGAACGGACCTGACCTCCGGAAATGCACGCGCACCGTTCGCAAGCGGCTCGCGAGCGGCGCATTCGCCAGGTCTGGACACACCCTTAGTCCCCTTTTAAGACACCCAGGGGAACTTAGGGGAACATCATCATCATTTCAGCCGAAAGACGTGCACTGTTGGACATAGGCCTTCCCCAAGTGTCGCCACAACAAACAGTCCTGTGCGTCTCGCATCATCGGTCCACCTGGAAGGCCTTCCACCGCTGCGTCTTCCGGTGCGCGATTGCCACCCCAGAACCTTTGGGCCCATCGGCTATCTGCGAGCAATGTGCCCTGCCTACTGCCACTTAAGTTTGGCGATACTTTTTGCTATGTCGGCAACCTTGGTTCTCCTGTGAATGGAATGAGGATATCCCTCATTCCTGCCCCCCTAGCCAAGTTACAATCGTTTCGTTCGGCGCGAATGCCTCGAGTAGGCCACGCCTCCGAATCCTTTGTTCTGACCACGTGACTGAGCGTTGAGATGACGTCAGAACAAAGGAATCGGAGGCGTGGCCTACTCGAGGCGTTCGCGCCGAACGATACGATTGTAACTTGGCTAGGGGGGCAGCTGTGATTACGCAAAGATACTCCGAGGATAGCCTTTTACATTGCCTTTTGGTATCTTTAAGCCTTCTGATGAGACCGTCGGATAAAGTGATGCGATAGTAATAATTACGTTCGACACCGTATTGACACTGGTTTGATAGCTGTATCTATGAAATTTAGATAATGGCGTACGATAAATGATTCGCCAAAAATAGTTACAAGTACGGATTAAGATAGAATTTGCTCGATAAACATCTATTAACGTCATGTCGACTATATTTGCAAAATAAGACGCGCGACGCTAATTTACAACTTACGAAAACTAGCTTCTGCCATTGGTTTTGTCTGCGTGATAGTAGAATATATATAGGCTATGTCAGTCAGTGATAAAGTGGCATTCTACTGATGAAAGATTTTTAACCGACTTCAAAAAGAAGGAGGTTCTAAGTTACGCTGTGTGTATTTTTTTTATGTATGTTCACCAATTTCTCACTCAATTGTGGAACGATTTTGATTTTTTTTTAAATTGAAATATATGTTTACTAATATGAAACTCTTCACAACGAATGCACGCTGCTACGATAAACCTAACGCCACAGTCATGGAATCTTGAATAACTAAGTCTCTAATTCACCAATTCGAGTCAGTTAACAACAAATGCACGCTTCTACGAGTAACTGAAAAAACTTCGATTACTTTAGAGGGTTCTAATCAAAATCCAATTTTTTATTAAAAATTCTTTATTCATTTAGCAATCAAAAAAATAAATAAATTTAGTTCTTTTGCTTTCTTGATAGTGAATTAAATTTTTCTAACAACATTTCTGTATATTTTTGTTCTTTGCAAAATTCTTCAATGTTTTTAAACAAATTCCATTTCTTTCTGCCCAATAGGCTGTTCCACCGGTGGTGCCATGATTCCACCTCATTTTGGGTAATTGGAACAGTAGTCCCTATCGAGCTTTTTACTGACCAAAGGTCAGGTGGAAACATTGGAGGCACTGTTTGCTTTAGTGTTTCGATGTTTTCAGCAGTCTTCCTTTTATTTTTATAAGTTCGATTGACATAACATTTGGAAAACCAATCAGTGACTGTCACTGCATCCTTGGGTAATACTTTTTGTTTCAGTATTTCGAAAGCCTCAGGCATCTCAGCCGGTTTTAAAAAGGCCAACGCAGCCAAATGACGCATTTTGTGGGTAAAAGATGTCGATTCTGCGTATTGTTTATTTAATGTATGTATATAATATATGTGTATAAGTTTCCAAATATTTTGAGCCAGATGGAAGTAACAACACTTTTTTTTTTTTAAATTTATTTATTTAAGGAACTTTTAACAAATTGTTATATCAGTTCCATCCCTTATCCAAATACATCACAATTACAGAGTAACTAGTGAGTAAACTAAAATAGCTTCTGGCGACATTGGTTTGGTTAGAATAACGTTAAATATACCTAAATCTAGCTTATTTATATTTAATTCATTAATCAACGAACTGTGTTTACTTTCAGGGAATACTTGTTTTACCGCATTTATTGACGCCTTCTCAAAGTCAGTAATTACAATGTTAGGTATCAAATAGGTCCCAAATTGAGATGCTCGCGACTTGAGAATCTCAAAGAATAAACAGTAAATTTTCTCATTTTTGTTAGACAGGAGCCCAAACACCAAAGGTATCACCTTTTGCACGGTATCATGCTTTCCAATCAATCCGTGCACAGTATAAATCTGATAAAAGTCAGTAGGACAAGTACGAAATGTGCCATCGAGGATCCAAAATGGTGAAAGCTGGAGAAGTCTTAAGTTGTCTGACGTACCAAATAATAAAATACAATCTTCTTCAGTAGTATAGTGAGCCAGCAGAAAATTACTATATTTATCAGGAATGACTAGATCATCAAGCTTTTTTGGAGATGTTGGAACTCCTTTGTTCCTTGCTCTACGTACCACCACTCTCATAGCATTTATACTGGGAAAGTAGCGGGCATTTCCACTAGGAACATCTTGAATCGCTGCCTGTATTGCTTGTGACGATCCATCCATACTATGTTTCACTCGTCTTTTCAATCTAGCTCTCAATTCTAAATCATCTTTTACTTCTGGTTCAGGACTGTGACAATGCTCATTATTATATTTTATTATTTCCTCAACCCTGCTGTTGTTTTCCTGCAATTCATCAGTAAAATTAATACAATAATATCAGATTTTAACATTATTATAAGATTATGTAAAAATAAAATAAAATTAAACACCTATAAGTAACTATATTATTATAATATTTAATAAACTTCTTACCTGATTATGATTCGCGATCCACAACTGAGTGACCATTTTTTTACCCACTGCCAATAACATTTTGTATTTATGCGTCTGTCTAAAGTAAACAAATATCCTTCGTGTAGTAATTGTCTATTATTCTTTTTAGATATAAGAAATTGTAAATGCGCCATCATCACTTTGCCAAAAGGCTTTTTATTTTATATAGGACTCTCCTCAAAACAAAATGATTTGGGAACGACCTGCTCCAATACGCTCTATAACAACAACAACTATTGAACTATCACACAACGCCGTCTAGTCCCAAGCTAAGCAGAGCTTGTGTTATGGGTACTAGACAACTGATAAACATACTTATATATTTCTAAATACATACATAGATAGATAAATTACACCCAGACACAGAACAAATGATCGTGCTCATCACACAAACATTTGTCCTGGATGGGAATCGAACCCACGACCTCCGGCATAGCAGTCAGGGCCACTAACCACTAGACCAACAGGCCAGTCAATTGTTGTCATTCTATATCTAATTGTTGTCATTTTTCTATTGTTTTTTTGTTGATGGAGGTTTTTCTTTTAAATTTTCATTTTATAATTTGACATTTCTTCGAAATAAGTTTGATATGAATATTTACTTTTTAAAGTATTACATTTTTGAAAATTTTATTTTATTACTGCGAATATGGGGACTAGGTAGATTGTTTTTCTAATCAATAATTTTAATGTATGTCTAGCAGTTTCAGTATTTTCTGCAGTCTACCCAAAGGTTTTTGTTTTTTTATTCTTGATAGGTTCGCGCTTGACCGCTATCTCACCTGATAGAAAGCGACGATGTGGTCGACGATGGAGCGCGCTTACCTAGAAGTAACCTATTCACTCTTGACTTAAAGATTCCCGGGTTGTAGCCATCAGGAAACACAGATTCCGGCAAGGAATTCCACTCCTTAGCTGTACGCACAATGAATGTGTTCCCAAAACGTTTCTTACAGGTCCAAAAGGTCCTTTCTTTAGTGTTGTTTGTCCAAGTCGTTGAGCTTCATTTAAGTCCTGAGTTGAGCTACACGAATACTGACAAATTCAAGCACTCACTGGACAGGTCCACTCAAATCTGTGTGGTTCTTTCCTCAAAAGATCATCACAGACGCTAATCTGCATGGTTCTCATAATATAATAATAATATTCCCCAACTATCACACAACGCCATTTAGTTCAAAATTCAACAGAGCTTGTGCTATGTGTACTAGACAACTGACAAAGATACTAATATATTTCTAAATACATATATATATTATAGATAAATTATACCCAGACACAGAACAAAATTGATCGTGCTCATCACACAAACATTTGTCTTGGGTGGGAATCGAACCCACGAACTCCGGTATAGGAGTCAGGGCCACGAACCACTAGACCAACAGACCAGTCGAAATGAATATGATTTGACCATTACACGTTCCCAAGGAAAAATATAGATTTTAATGGATAGTTAATAGATAGATTATGATATTAATTAAGATAAGCAAGGTCGCGTGGCTTCGGCGATAAGTTATTCGTAAAAGCGCGCATGTGTTGTTAACTGACTCGAATTGGTGAATTAGAGACTTAGTTATTCGAGATTCCATGACTGTGGTGTGGTGGCGTAAGGTGACCTTATCGTAGCAGCGTGCATCCATTGTGAAGAGTTTCCTATTAGTAAACATACGGGGTCGTGTAATTCGATATTACAGTTTTCTGAATCATGTAATTCGAGATCGACTGGCTACGGCGTTAAGTATTTCGTGGTAACGTGCATTCGTTGTTAAGTGTTTCGGATTCGTAAACTTACGGGAACGTGTTATTCGATGTTACACTTTTCTGAATTATGTAACACACCCCTAAAAAGTGTAAAATAAAAAAATTGTTACAAAGTAATAAAGTAGCATTTTACTGATGAAAGAATTTTTGTAATCGGTCTAGTAATTTTTGAGTCTATTCATAAATAAAAAACTAGGCAAGTGCGAGTCGGACCCGCGCACTGAGAGTTCCGTACAAATTTACCTATGAAAACAGTTCAATTCCCGAATTGAGGTACGAAGATTTTTCCGAATCGCAAATAATGTTTTTTTTTTTGTGACGTAACTACAAATTTACGGTTTTCAGATTTTTTCCTATACTTGTGTCACCTTGCTTCATGCCAAATTTGAGGATTCTAGGTCAACGGGAAGTACCCTATGAATTTTGATTCCCTTAAGAGTGTCGAAATACACGTTTTTTCAAGGAACTGCAGACCTAAGTACCTATATGGTTTTTATTTAATAAAGGGTCTTGACAGACAGACAGATAGTCAAACGGACGGACAACAAAGTGCGGAACCCTAAAAATACAAATCTTTCCTCTTTATAATATTATATAGGACCTATAGAAGTCCCTACAGATATTTATTGCTCATTTATTATTATTTTAGAATAGTGAAGTGTAGTATTACAAAAATATATAGGTATATTAGGCAGGCCCTGTTTAAGTATTGTTTAGGGTTCACCGATATCTTTGTAGTCATTTAGGTTATCCGTCACTTGTCAGAACCTCGATCTCCAGGGCCACGGACACATGAAATCATATGCAAGGTTATGCTTGATTAGTATTTCGTAAAGCAGGATATCGATATCTGTATATCTGAACAAGAAGTTATGAACCTTTTTTTTAGGGTAATGGAAAGAGAAATGCGCAACATGGCTACCAACTTATCGTTTTTATTAACCGACTTCAAAAAGGAGGAGGTTATATGTTCGGTTGAATGTATGTTTTTTTTTATGTATGTTCACCGATTTCTCGGTCAATTGTGGACCGATTTTGAATTTTTTTTTTTTATTGGAATGTTGTACTTCCGAGTTGGTCCCATAGAAATATTGTTATGATCTGATCATGAACTTCGAAGATATGGAACAGAACTCCTCATAGGATCACAGCAGAACCGTCGTAACAAGTAAAATTGCTTTGTTTATACGTGTAGTCGATGACTGACTGAAATTAGAGGGGGAATATATCGAACTGATCTGATGATGAAGCCTGAAGTTAGGCACCGGAACTCTGTAATATATTAATGTAATATAACCGTGTTTGGGATTATTACAATTGTCATGAGATGCACTCTGGCTATAAGGTATTTATGTTTGGCTGAGGGGTACTTTTTAGTGGTGGTACCATAACTAAAAAGTGTAAAATAAAAAACTTTTTACAAAAAAAAAAAAATACAACCGACTTCAAAGTAAAAAAAAACACTGAAAAGTGCAAAATAACTTTAATTTCGGAAGTCTGTGTTAAATAACGAAGAGACAAAACTATTATAGAAACATCGACTTCCAAAATTAACGTTATTTTGCACTTTTCAGTGTTTTTTAGGGTTCCGTAGCCAAATGGCAAAAAACGGAACCCTTATAGATTCGTCATGTCTGTCTGTCTGTCTGTCTGTCTGTCTGTCTGTCTGTCTGTCCGTCTGTCCGTCCGTATGTCACAGCCACTTTTTTCCGAAACTATAAGAGCTATACTGTTGAAACTTTGTAAGTAGATGTATTCTGTGAACCGCATTAAGATTTTCATACAAAAATAGAAAAAAAGCAATAAATTTTGGGGGTCCCCATACTTAGAACTGAAACTCAAAATTTTTTTTTCATCAAACCCATGCGTGTGGGGTATCTATGGATAGGTCTTCAAAAATGATACTGAGGTTTCTAATATCATTTTTTTCTAAACTGAATAGTTTGCGCGAGAGACACTTCCAAAGTGGTAAAATGTGTGTCCCCCCCCCTCTAACTTCTAAAATAAGAGAATGATAAAACTAAAAAAAATATATGATGTACATTACTATAAAAACTGCCAACGAAAATTGGTTTGAACGAGATCTGGTCAGTAGTTTTTTTTTAGTACGTCATAAATCGTAAACCGCATTTTACCTTTCAAGTTTGTACGGAACCCTCAGTGCGCGAGTCCGACTCGCACTTGCCCAGTTTTTTTTTACTTAGAAGTCGGTTGTATTTTTTTTTGTAAAAAGTTTTTTATCTACAATTGCTGACACCGAGGCATTACCGATTGGAGAACGGAATTCGACATGAAATGGTTGTAACTTGGCTATGGGGGCTGATTTGTACGTAGATCGACGTCGCGTGTCGTCGCGTGGATCTAGTGTAGCTCTACAAGTCTAGTTTCCATATAAAATGTATGGAGACCGACGCGCCCAGATCGGCGTGTGTGGCACACGTGTGCGCAGTGTAGTTCTAGCTTGAAGGTTTTGTCTAAATCCATACGGTGGCTTTTATTGATTCAGGGCTAAATCAAAAAGCTAGACTTCTACTTACTACATGAAAAAGTGGAAATACCGTTTTTAATTAATAACATTTTCTTGACTTAAGATCGCCCAACCCGAGATACAGTCCCTTACAACCGCTCTTACGTGATTATGACGTTATTACACATCTTTCTCTAGATATTTTAGACACACAGAATATCTTGTGGATATTATCTAGGTTTTTATTGAAATCAAAACATAAATTTGTGTAAAACTAATAAAGTAAAGACCTCTGAAAATCTGGGCGAACTTTGGTCTTTCATAATGAACTCAAAAATAAAAAAAGTAAAGAATACACACATATATACAGAAACCGTGTATATTTACAGAAACCGTGTGCATTAATCAGGATTCTGAATGACGAAAACTGTAAAAAAAAACATAATATATATTTCCTGAAATAGGATTTCGACGGTGAAGTGCCAATACCTTCTAACTGTCATTTTTCGAGAAAAAATATTTTTAGCGTTTATAATTTAAATGTTTGTTTCCGCATGTTTTTGTGAAATCTCCGAAGCGGATATTTAGCTGCAACTGGATCAAATTAAATTCTGGAAACACCTCCTAACTAACGTGTCAATTTATATATAGTATTACCTTCTAAATTTTTTGGGACTAGTCATTTTATACAGTTAGGATTAATTGGCACTTCGCCGTCGATTTGTAAAATATTCGAGTGAGTGACGGAATTATCGAATGCCAACTGAGTATTCGCGCTCTCTTTATTCGCGTTGCCTCAAAACAAAACATTGCGTTGGATGAAACAAAAAGCTTTTATACCATGCTCACGTTGACTATAGAAGTATCGGAAAGACCCTCTTAATAATGCTCATAGCATAGCATAGCATAATCAGTCTTTTAATGTTCCCACTGCTGGGACTCAGGCCTCCTCTCTGTAGGAGAAGGAATGGGCCGTAATCCACCACGCGGGCCCAGTGCGGGTTGGTGAATGTCACACGTCTTCGAATTTTTTGGTTCTAGGACATGCCGGTTTCCTCACGATGTTTTCCTTCACCGTCACCGTTTTGAGAGCAGTGGTGATGAAATAAATTACACAAAGTAATGCGCCTGGAAGGGGTTTGAACCCGAGACCTACAATTCGTAAGTCGGAGCCGTTGCCACTCGGCCACCACTGCTCACAAAAACAAAATAAACTAAAAATTTTGAGTTCAGCGCCATCTAGCGAGAACTTGGCCACGCTCGAGCTCGTAGCTTATAACTTAACTAGCTTCTGCCAGCGGTTTCGCCCGCGTGAAAGTAGGTTTCTCCATACAAACTTTAGACTTCTGTTTATCCCCTTAAAAGCTGAACTTTTAAAAATCTTTTCATAGTGCTCGCCTACGTCATAAAAGGAAACCTTGTGCAAAATTTTACGCTCCTAGTCCCAGTAGTTTCGGCTCTGCGATGATATGTCAGTCAGCCAGTTCCTCCTTTTATATATATAGACTAGCTTTTGTCAGCGGCTTCGCCCGCGTGAAAGTAGTTTTCTCCATACAAACTTTGAACCCCCGTTTCATCCCCTTAGGGGGTGAATTTTGTAAAATCCTCTCTTAGTGCTCGCCTACGTCATAAAATGAAGCTTTGTGCAAAATTTCACGTTCCTAGTCCCAGTAGTTTCGGCTGTGCGTTGATATGTCAGTCAGTCAGTTTCTCCTTTTATATATATAGATATTGTGTAACGTCATTCTTTATCCGCTAAAACAAATAGAATGTAATTTTGTGTAAAAAGTAGTGTCATGCTAATTTCAAAAAGCCGATTCTTGGCCTCTTCCGAAGCTAGATTTATATGGTTTGGATCGTCTTCATCAGCATCCTATTTCGGGTCTTGTTTATTTGTTTTAATAACTGCAGCATCTCTTCTTCGGTACATACGGAGTTAAGTTTTTAACCGACTTCCAAACAGGAAGAGGTTCTCAGTCAGTTGTATTTTGCTTTAAACATATAATGGGATTACTTACAGAAGACTAGTGAAGCGAAGGCGTAGAAGGTGGCCATGCATGCGGCTCTGAGTGACACCCCCGCGGCGTTGGCGCCGGCGACGGAACCCACCCTGCCGAACATCAGGACTGCACCCATTGCTGTGCCTCTGGGGAGGTAAATGAGGGTAAAATATCTGTGGCTAGACGACATAAATTAGTTTTCACATCATCTGCTCGCAAATATCATTTATATGGCAAATCCGTAATGCTATATTAGGCTCTAGCCGAGAAGTAATATTGTATTGAATTTCATTACTGCCCCCGCTGGGCAATAATGTGATTTGAATTTGGAACCTTAAATAAAAATTATATAATATGGTAAATTTTGACATAAAGGTATCAAAAATAAAAACTTGTTCGAAAATCGACTCTATGAGCACACACAAAAAAAAAAAAAAATAGAACACACGTATTTAAAAAAAAGAAGCGTTTGCCTGGTACGAATCAATGTTCTGTTTAACAATTTTGTCATTCCACACCTGGTCTAATGTATCAAACATAAAACTTTAACTTTTAATTGTTATTTTTATTGTAAATACTATGTCAATTACCAAACCGTAACTCATACTTTGTTATATGTTATGGTTTTGATACTATTGGTTTTTGATTTTCTCACAGTGGATGTGAAAACAGTACTCTACTACCCTCCTCGAGGATAAACTTGCCTTTGTCTTGGGCAAGCTTAATTCCCTCACTACGCTCGGGGTTTAACCCCCGAAACTTTCGTGACACTTCGGTTTCAATATGGCCGTGACATAAGGCACTGCTTTATCCCCTTGGTGAACGATCTTCGCTCAAGTGAACTTCGGGTAATCGTGACGCATTCAACGCAGGAGTAATTTTTAGAGTAGGGCAAGATTTAAATAAATATGTTAGGCTGTTGCGTATTATGTTGCAATAGTAGTTTTCCACTAGCAGGGAATCATTGAGCTATAATATATATAGGCAGATAATAAAAGTTGTCTTTCAAATAGAATTAGCTAGATTTACAGACGTCAATAAAGATTAGGGGAGGTGGGCCTAAAACGGGTACGCCACTGGTGTCTTAATGTTTAAAATAGTTTGCAAAAAGTATGCTAAAAACTCAATAAACAGTTTGCAAAAAGTGAACAATTTTTTGTATTTTTTTTAACTTAATTCAAAAGTCCTTGGGCTTCTGTAGCGAGCCGACTGCTTGTGATTGATTTTTCTAGCTCGCACCTCGCTGCACAAAAATACTTTAGTGGCTGACCGAAACACGATTTGCAGCCGAAAACGAAACCGTAACCGAATGTTCAGCTCTTTTTTCAGTTTCCGCCGTAGCCAAAACTGATGTGGTAACAGATAAACTGACAAAAAATAAAAATAATATTTCGATAGAGGGCCTAACTATATTTCTATATAATTACGCTTGATTATTTAATTATAACTTTTATATAATACTAAATTTATGAACAAATCGACAATTACCCATAAATATGTCATGCATTGGCGGACGAGACAGTCAGTTTGGTCTTAATCAGAAGTGTCAGCTCAAAAACATTAGTTTCGGTTGTGCCGATTATCAGCCACTTTTTGGCTCATCATCATCATCATCATTTCAGCCGAAAGACGTTCACTGTTGGACATAGGCCTCCCCCAAGTGTGGCCACAATGAACGGTCCTGTGCGTCTGGTATCCATCGGATTCCCGCAACCCTTACCAGGTCATCGGTTCACCTTGTAGTAGGCCTTCCAACGCTACGTCTTCCGGTACGTGGTCGCCATTTCAGTACCTTTCGGCCCCAACGGCCATCCGTTCTGCGAGCAATGTGCCCTGCCCATTGCCACTTAAGTTTGGCGATTCTTCGTGCTATACTACATACTTTTTGGCTAATACCAGTTATTTTGGACGAAACTGACCTAAACCGAAACGGATTCTTCGGTTGGTCTCTAAAATACGTACATTTAACTGACAGAGCATCAAAATAAATAGTTTTTTTTTTAAATTTATTAATTGAGGGATAACGAATAGCTACAAGACAAAACTTATGCTTAGAAAAACCTTTTTAGGGTTCCGTAGCCAAATGGCAAAAAACGGAACCCTTATAGATTCGTCATGTGTCTGTCTGTCCGTCCGTATGTCACAGCCACTTTTTTCCGAAACTATAAGAGCTATACTGTTGAAACTTGGTAAGTAGATGTATTCTGTGAACCGCATTAAGATTTTCACAAAAAATAGAAAAAAAAAACAATAAATATTGGGGGTTCCCCATACTTAGAACTGAAACTCAAAATTTTTTTGTGGGGTATCTATGGATAGGTCTTCAAAAATGATATTGAGGTTTCTAATATCATTTTTTTATATACTGAATAGTTTGCGTGAGAGACACTTCCAAAGTGGTAAAATGTGTGTCTCCCCCCCCCGTAACTTCTAAAATAAGAGAATGATAAAACTAAAAAAATATATGATGTACATTACCTTATAAACCTCCACCGAAAATTAGTTTGAACGAGATCTAGTAAGTAGCTTTTTTTAATACGTCATAAATCGTAAACCGCAATTTACCTTTCAAGTTTATACGGAACCCTCAGTGCGCGAGTCCGACTCGCACTTGCCCAGTTTTTTGAGTGGTAATGTTGCAGCTCACTACAATATCCGCAGATTATACATTTCAGTAAACAGTGGTTGCCACTAGCATACCCTCTTTAGGTAACGTGCCCGATTTAGGCTTACCTCTTCTACCAAAAGATTTGCCTACGACAAAAATGTTATAATCGTTGTCGCATAGTACTTGTTATTCGGTACTACAGTATCTTTATGGCTATATTATTTCGGATTATATTATAAAACACGCGCTGTTGTCAAGAAACCCTCGTATATCTATGAGACGGTTGACTAGAGCAAAATATTTGCTTTGGTATATAGCAGTAGCTTTGTGTTGTAAAACGTAATGGCAGCGCGGGACATGGAAACCCCAAGGGCATCTGCAGTGGCGTAACTATACTATCTGAGGCCCGTGGCAAAATAATTGGATGGGGCCCCTAAGAAAATCGACAATTTTGTAATTTAATTTGGATAAATCACTGAAATACAAATATTCTTTATTATAAATCGGCAAGTTCTTTAATACACAAGTATTTTTATATTTGGTCTCTGAAGAAGGGCTTCTCAGTGGCGTATTATAAGATGGTAAGGCTGGCAAAATACCACGGGAAATTTATCCTTTTCTTATAAATGCGTTTATTAAATCTTAGTAATTTACTTGAATTTGTATATT
The DNA here is from genome assembly GCA_905147345.3 of Mythimna impura. Taxonomy (NCBI): domain Eukaryota; kingdom Metazoa; phylum Arthropoda; class Insecta; order Lepidoptera; family Noctuidae; genus Mythimna; species Mythimna impura. The sequence goes on along the minus strand of LR990351.1, from coordinate 26,892,640 downwards.
TACTGCTTCTGACCTCAAGGCCTTTCGGACCTGGGGCCCCACCAGGCCAGGGGCCTGTGGCATATTGCCTGCCTTGCCACCCTATAGTTACGCCACTGGGCATCTGTTAGTCTTTGAAAACAAAAGTGGAAAGCTGATTTCATCTAGGAGAGGCAATGCAGCTGAATTGCTTTGATTCATCATTCATCATTTCAGCCGAAAGACGTCCACTGTTGGACATAGGCCTCCCCAAGTGCCGGCACAATGAACGGCCCTGTGCGTCTCGCATCCATCGGATTCCCGCAACCCTTACCAGGTCATCGGTCCACCTTGTAGGAGGCCTTACCCCTTGCCTCGCCGTGGCCTTGACCGCTACCGGAGTCAAGGGTAGGCGGACTGCCGGGCATTAGAGGCCATTTTTCGTTTTGGTTTTCATTTTGGGGGGGGTTGCCATAATCGTCACGCTTGGCAGACGGGTTGGCGATCGCAGTTTGGTTGTTGTAATGCACAAAGGATGCTGCTGCCCATTCTCTGGTATGTCCCTTAGTCGCCTCTTACGACACCCTCGGGAAGAGATGGGATGGTGTTATTACATAAGTTGTATAAGTTTATTATTCTGTAAGTTTGTAATATTATGAACTTTACCTTAGTTCACCATCATCTTTCTGCCCTTATCCCGTGTTATTTGGGGTTGGCGCAACATGCTTTTTTCTTCCATTCTGTTCTGTCACCCCTCAGGCAGCTAGCCCTTTTCTTTCATATCACTCCTCACACAATCCACCCATCATATTACCAATCTTAAACGGTACGTTAACGTAACGTATAAGTACGGTTTAATTATGTTTTTGTCTTGCAAAATGTTTGCAATATGTTTAGTTATAAGTTTGCGCCTTTTCCGGCAAATAAAATGTTTTTCTTTCTTTCTTTCTTTCTTTCTATCTATGAGCCTTAGTTGCCTGACAATAAAGAAATAATAATAAGAAAGATATTTATTCGATATTTATTACCTCAGTGATGTGGGGAACAGTTGCACGACGTATGCAGTGAGAGGGCCGATGCCCAGCGCTGTAAGCTGGAGGGATGACATCGCTACTCCAGCCAGGATCCTGTGGTCAAAGATAGGTAAGCAATTTATTATGTGGAAAAAAAATCTTGAAATACATAACTTAAATGCATCTGAAACCGTATCCATAATGTAAACTAAAAAAGATTTTCTTATTTAGACTACTGGATATTAAAAGTACTACATTTATTTACATTAAGGCCACTTTCCCACTTTGTCGTGACGACAATTAATCGTGTAGTATAAGTATCGTGGCTTATATATTTAAATGGAGGTATTCACATATAGGACGATACGATTAACTGTCGTCTACGATTTTTTTTGCGGTTTTTAGCACGCAGTCGTGAAACGACAACAATTTAACAAGACTAAGCCGTGACAGTGAATCAAGTGTCGTTGTAGCGACTATTTGTCGTGGCAACGACATAGTTGTTGTAATGGGAAAAGCTAGAGCCGATAGTCGTCTGACAATAAATTAACCGTTACGACATAGCGGGAACGTGGCCTAAGAATACTTTATCACTGAGCGACATAGGCTATGTATTTTTTTATTTTCACTGGAGCAAAAGCGCTAGCGCTGTCAGAAACTAGTAGTTACTTTATAAAAATAACTTCTGTTATATACCTAATTTTATAGGTTTTTCTTTCTTCCTCTTGTAGTTTTTCGTATTTATGAGGTTTTCATTCTAGGGCGACGTTATGTTTTTATTGGGAACACCCAAATACTCCGAAATATTTTATTCCGAATTTCGATGTACCGATTTTCAAAAGTCCGAATTTCATAATACCTAAGAATTATAATGTCTATTATTAAAAATCCCGAAATTTATTTTACCGAAAGTCATAAATGCGATTTGTTAGTTTTCCAAATTTTCATTCGTTCGAAGAATCAAATGCTCGATGGGTTCTCGGTCCGAAAATCGATATTCCGAATTAACTAAAAGTCAACATGTTGTGCTACAAAATTTAGTGACAGAAACGAATCGCTGCAAAACCGACTTCACGCAGTCTTGTCTACCCTACCCCTAGAGTGTAATTTAAACCCGCGTAGGCGCGGAGGGGTGGGGCGGCCCGCGAGCTGAGGAGCAGGTGGTTTGAAGGCCCGCCGCCGCGGCGGAGGCTGCAGCCGAAGCTGCGGTGGTGAGCGTTAAACCACCTGCGATGATAAGCTCGCATGGGGCCGCCCAAACCCCGCAGCGCCAGAGCCGTGACAGAAACAATGCTTGCTGCATGTTGCATGCCTGCTTGCATACTGCATGCCTGCTTTCATGCTGCATGCCTGCTTGCATGATTGCTTTTTTATTTCGGAATTGTATTAATTAATTTATTTATTTAAACTTCATGTACAGTGGTGGTACATAGACGGACTTAATGCCACAAGGCATTCTCTACCAGTCAACCATTGGGTTAAAAAGACAACACTGTGGTAGGTGTGCACAATAAATAAATAACAGATATTTGAAATAGAATGTAGTATCGTTAAATTGGCTTATAATAATAAAATAAGTATTTAAGCTAATATAATAAACTAATAAATACTATGATATATATGAAATCATTGTAATTAGGAGAACTTAAAATATAACAATTATGAAGAAGACCGAACTAAGGTTAAGAGGACTTCAAGTAGTAGTTCCGAATTTTACGCTTGAAGGAAAATTTACTTTCAGCTTTTTTGATGTCAAGGGGAAGCACATTCCAAAGTTTTATGGTAGAGACAGTGTAAGAATTTAATCAGTATTTTAATAATCGGAATTCGTATTTTTGATGTTTTGAATTATCATTAAGTCGGACTTTTTGTTATTCGATCTATTGAAACTCGGTATTTTGAGAATAGTAATTATAAACGTTAGGAATATTGAAATTTTGGAATTATAAAAATAGGAGTAATGTTAAGTCGGAGTTGTTATATTCAGAATTTTGAACCATTCGGAAATTATGAAAATCGGTATTTTGAAATTCGTATTTGTGACTGTCGGAATAAAGTTTTTCGTGTTTATGTAGTGTACCCGGTTTTAATAAAGTTTTAAATACCATAAACTCTTTGAATTCTTATCTATGGTACTTATATCTATACATATAATAAATCTATAGAAGTTTTCAGTTGTGCGCGCATCACGTAAAATGCACGAAATCGATGTAGATAACTTTTATACATTAAATTTGTGTGTAACTTGTTAAATGTATTACTGCTTTATTTCGAAAGATATTTTTTTTTTTTTTTTTAGTTGATATAGACCAGCGCTTGACTGCGATCCCACCTGATGGTAAGCAGTGATGCAATCATTGATGGTGAGGCGCACTAGTTTATCAAGAGCCTATTCACTCTAGCCTTGAAGACACCTAAATTATAGTTGGACGGGAAGATCGCAGCAGGCAAATTGTTCCAGTCCTTCGATGTACGCGGTATAAACGACGAAGCGAAACGCTTAGTCCGGACCGTTGAAGTTTCAACAACGTAAGGGTGGATACTCGCCGTACGTCGGGTTGTCCGATGGTAGAAAGGAGATGGCGGAATCAAGTTATGCAATTCCCGCGCACACTCTCCAAAATGCAACCTGTAAAATACCGATAGGCTGGCTACCCTGCGCCTGTGCTCGAGGGTTTGTAGATTGGACTTAACCAAATCTGGATCCCCAATTAGCCTCTTCGCACGCCTTTCCACTGAGTCCAAAGCTGCTAGATGGCATTTTGCAGCACCAGCCCATATGTGACTGCAGTACTCCACACATGATCGGACCTGTGCTTTGTATAACATTAGAAGCTGTCCCGGTGTGAAGTACCGTCGGACCTTTGCAAGAACGCCTAGTTTTCTCGCAGCTACCTTGGCTTTGGACTCAATGAACCGCCCAAAATTGAGGTCTGAGGAAATTTCAACTCCCAAGAGCTGAAGGCGGTCGGTGCACTCCAGGGATACATTCCGAAAAGCAGGAGCCAAGGTGAACGGGCTCCTTTTGGCGGTGAACAGACACGCTTGTGTTTTGGCGGCGTTGAATTCTACTAGATTGGTTTCGCCCCACTTGGAGACTGCCTGAAGTGAGACATTCGTACGCTCTACCATAGCCTCTCGTTCGGACCGGATTAGTTCCTTACTAGCCCGAGCACCTGGAAGGTATCTCTCTACAACTGTGCTATCATCTGCATACCCATAGATACCGGGCATCAGCAGATCGTTAATATGCAGCAGGAAAAGAGTTGCAGAGAGAACTGACCCCTGAGGAACTCCGGCATTAGTGGTCATGGGCTCTGATGAGCATCCATCGACAACAACTCGGAGAGACCGAATACTATATTCATTGAGTTTTAGGCGGTACGAAATTCATCGGGTATATAAAGCTATAATATTATAAAGCTGAAGAGTTTGTTTGTTTGAACACGCAAATCTCAGAAACGATTGGATCAAATTGAAATATATTTTTTTTAGTATTGTTTGGCCCATTTATCGAGCAAGGCTTAATAGAACATCGAATCTTCTTAATAGAACATTCGATCCACGGGAGCACAGCAGGTGCTCCCGTGGATCCAACCGTGATAAACAAATACGCGGACGAAACCGTGTGGGAAAGCTAGTCTCTATTATTCTCGTTATTTATGATAATTCTCGATGATTTTAAGTAGACAGAACTTTGGACTTCTTATCTATCCGAAAAAATGTCTCGCAATTGCGTGACCTAAAAGCAATAAAGCTGTTAAAAGTGAATACACTATCAGACACAGACACAGACACATACACGATAGTGCTTCACGACCTTTGACGTTTACTTAATAAATTGTTATGAAATGACTAGTCGGCAAAACCGACCGATCGGTTACAGTTACAGTCGGCGATTAATCTGCAAGAGTCCGACTAGTTTAAGCATTAAATGAGCTATTGAAAAATAAGGAATAAAATAAACAAATTGCCAAAAGGTATAGTTTCTTTTTTGGAAATGTTTTTGGCTTGGATACTAAGTCCTTTAAGCCATGTCTTCGTTTGAATTTGTTTACCATTAGAATATGGATGTAGACATTCTAATAGTTTTGTTGTATTTGACAGCAAATGTATCAAGTCAACCTTTTGTTTTTAGTCAACACTACAATAAGATTCTCAGATCCATTTTACCGAGATCACCCCTGTTTTAATGATTATTATTGTCCAATTGTACAAAACTACATTAATTTTAAATTACAATATCCACTAGGAATCAATTCGCGAATAAACTTCACTCGAAGAAATACCTAATAATTTACGGTATTCTACTGTGGGGAAATGCCGCCGAAATACAGACAATTTTTGTTTTGCAAAAAAGGGCTATTCGTTCTATTTATAAATTAAGTCATAGATACTCCCTCAGAGATAAATTTAAAGAAATTTCCTACAACCAGGCTGAAAAAAATAGGGGGCTCATTTAGATGCCAATGTATACACTTCTATAATAAACTTCCTAGTCATATTCAACAACTAAGCCTTAATAAATTCAAATTATTTGTAAAGCGAAAACTTTGCCAAAAGGCTTTTTACACTATAAAGGACTATGTTGAGGACCAAAAGGCTTGGGATTGACCTGCTCCAGTACGCACTGCAACTGTTGTCTTATTATTATTATTTTTTCTTTTGTTTTTATTTTTAATTGTGCTTTTTATTATTTATTACAATTCGATATTGTAGATTATTTTTATTTTTGCAATTTGACTTTTTTTTCTCTATTAATTTTTGACAACAATGTTTACTTTGCTAAAGTATTACATTTTATAAACTATTTTTCCTTTTATTATTGTGAACGTGAGGACTATGTTGATTGCTTTTTTTCCTTTTCAGTAATTTTAATGTATGTATCAATTTGAGTATTTTCTGCGGCCTACCCAAATGTCCTTTCCTTGGTATTGTTCGTCAAGTCGTTGAGCTCCTTAGTAGTCCTGAGTTGAGCTTTGCGAATACTGACAAATGCTTGCACTGACTGGACAGGTCCACTCAAATCTGTATGGTTCTTTCTTCAAAAGACCATTTCAGACAAATCTGCATGGTTCTCATGTGATTTGACCATTACATATTTACTGTATGGACTTTAAAAGAGACTTTGACCCCTGAGTTTGTTTCGGTGTTTCTTCTCAGGGTAGTCAGCTAGGAAACACCGGCCTCATCTAGTTTAAAAATGACGAAAAAAAATTGACGTGTAAAAGTGTTTTTTAAACCTATTTACAAAATAAATATCATTTATCATTTACCTTCAAAAACCTCAACATTTTTTTTTAATGTATCAAAAACCGATGTTACCTATGGATATAAAATTTCGGATCTATATACGAATCCATGAACAATATAATACCGGTTTCAGATGATATGGGTAAGTACGTACCTATATGAAATTATTTTTCAGTGTATCCATTAGATTCGGATAGCTTGGTATCTTATATTAAATGTAAGGAAATGTAATAAGTAAAATACAAATAGGAAATGATTTTACTTTATTTCTAAATTATTACGAGTATTAGTACTATATTGTAGTACCAATGATTTTGGACTTACTGTATTGTAATTACTACAATCAGTCATCATCATCATCTCCCTGCCCTTGTCCCGTTTTATTTGGGGTCGGCGCAACACGTTTTTTTCTTCCATTCTGTCCTGTCACTCGTCACGCTATCACTAACTCTCTTTTCTTTCATATCACTTCTCACACAATCCATCCATCTTTTCTTTGGCCTCCTCTCGCTCTCCATCCATCCACATGTAAACTCATAACTCTTTTCAATCAGTCATATGAGTAATTATTAATTTTGAACTCCACCCCTATCCCCACGCACGCCTCAGGGAGATGTCAGCAAATCGTAGGGGCCCAGCAGGGTCGAAGCCTACTGGGGCCATGGGTAGTGTGAAAACGAAACCCGGGGCCTTGGGACGAAGGCAATGAAGGAACAGGAGTGGGTTTTTAGTCAGTAAAAGTCTGACACTATCTCTCGCTCCGCCCAAGTGCGGGATTTGTCATTAGATGATTTTCACGCCTAAAAAAAAAACCCCGAAACCCCTATCTGAATTTATTCTATTCTGAATTTATAATGAATTCGGTTATGGCTACGTAGCTATAAATATATTCGATATAAAAATCTTTTTAAATCGGATATATTTGCTTCGATACTGCGTTACGTGTAGTATCGAAGCGAAGTTTGGAAAAGTGAAATTCGAAGCATAGTCATAGGACACCCCATTTCTGGATGCCCACCCACTGTCAGTATTACGAACGTACCTGTTAGTCGTAAGCCCAGCAACCAGGCAGCCAACGCCTACAACGATGAACATGGTGATCAGCAGCGTCTTCTTGGAGAGCGGACTCATGCTGCCAGCAGTGACCAGCGTCCCGTACACCACGGTTGTCACCACCATTATAAAGAATGTGTTGTAGGAGATCGCGTCCAGGCACTCGTCGCCTGATGTCTGGAAAAGAGGAGATTGGTGAGCTTCTAGTTTTTGTTAAGGTGGAAGCGCGGAAGGTTTTTTGCACGTTGAAGGTCAAAACATGTATAGTATAGTCCGAAATCAACTATCCGGTGGTTGCCCAGGCCAGACAAAACACCCGTCTGGTCGGAGGATCCTCCCCTTTCAACGGAGGTTTTATTCAGAGTACCTCTGAACTGGTGACCCTCGACTATGTAACGTCAACGCAGTCTTCGTGAAGCTACTACGTCGTGACGTCATCATCACTTCCTCAAGCTATCTTTAAACTCCTTCTCGCTGTATCGCAGTGCCTTCGGTAGATGAGAGACACCGGGGCGTAAGGATTGTCTCGGCGCCACGCTTTCAGCCACCTGCTTCTCATTTCCAGGACCAGGGCGGGCCGAGAGAAGTCGCTGCCGCCGATCACTTCCACGAGGACGTTGTGGAGCTCTGCCCATGCGATGCAGATCGCCACTGTATGCTCCACCGTTTCTTCCGGGCGTTCCACACTATGGTGACACCCAGGCGTTTCTTCCCGCAGTATCCGAAACCAGAACCTCCCGAAACAACTGTGTCCGGTGAGGACTTGAGTCAGGTGGAAAGTGAGGACGCCGTGGTTCCCCTCTATAGCCAATCCTAAAAGGGATTTATGGCCGCAATGGTGGCGTGCCCGACTTCGTCTAGACCTTCCTTTACGTATCTCTATTTGTATAATTTAGGCTCTGAAAACAAATCCTCTTAATTTAAGCCGTAAGTAGGATGAACAACTTTAGTTAGATAGACTGGCCTGTTGGTTTAGTGGTTAGTGGCCCTGACTGCTAAGCCGGAGATTGTTGGTTCGATTCCCACCCACGACAAATGTTCGCATAATGAGCACGATCATATATTGTTCTGTGTCTGGGTGTAATTTATCTATAATATGTATGTATTTAGAAATATAATATATCTATGTTTATCAGTTATCTAGGACTCATAACACAAGCTCTGCTTGATTTGGGACAAGATGGCGTTGTGAGATAGTTATGGAAAATTATTATTATTTAATTATAAAACTACTTAACAAATAAGTTTGCAGTAAAACTTAGAAATAGAAAATGTTGATTCATTTCATGTCACGTTTTGTTTTTCACAAAACTTTCACGTTTCATGCAATGTATCACCAAATCTTATCACACTAGTATTATAATGTCGAAAGTTTATGAATGTGTGTACATGTACGTTTATTACTTCGTCACGTTCGAACGGCTTAAAGGATTTCGATGTACACCGCGTTCCGAATTACGATTACATCGCCATGAGCGTTCACAGCGCTAACAGCCGTTCCGATTTAGTTTTGCTGCTCACAGCGTTGATATCGATATGTCAATTCGGAACGACCTGTTGTCGCGCCAACAGTGATTTTGACGTGATTTCATTGAGTGGCTTTGTTAACAAGGTATTGCGCGTGTATTTGACACCGCTAGGATAATTGTGTTCTGTGATTGTGTTGATTGGTCAGTTTATTCTATAGCTCTCTCCATACATTTATAATAATGAAATAACTGGGCTTCAAAATGGCTATGGAACCCCATTTTTTCATCGAAAGGCTTTATAAGATAAGAAGTAAATAAGAACGCAAACATAAAGAAACAATATTTTTAAACTGTCACTTTTGACAGCGCTCTCAGTGATATTGCATCAGAGCGTAAGCACTGTTAACGCAAGATGGCGTCGATAATGACGTCATGCATGACGTCAAGAAATCGTTTGTGGACGGGCTTATGTAAAAACAGAACGACTGTAAGCGCGGTCACAGCGCTGATAGCTCATATCGGAACGCACCGGTAACTTGGTACGTGGGGAGACCATGTCCTGCCTGGAATAGCGAATGGGATACTTTTTATATAAGGAGTATGTTTTCTTGGATCATGCCAAACATACTCCTTATATAAAAAGTAATGATACAATGTCGAGTCAAACTTTCTAAGGCTTGCCGAGTCGCTGGCCCGTCGGTTTTCTATCAGGAAATTGTCGTAGACTTAATTTTTTTTTTAAACTTTAATTCCACCAAGTCCGTCCCATCATCGGACCACTAGACGTACCGCGTTGCCCCATCGGTACATGGTGGACATCCCACCCATACGTACAAAGCGTTTTGGGAATACGTTTATTGTGCGGACAGCTAAGGTGTGGATTTCCCTGCCGGAGTCTGTGTTTCCTGATAAGTACAACCTAGGGGTCTTTAAGTCAAGAGTGAATAGGCTACTTCTAGGCAAGCGTGCTCCATCGTCGGCCACTTCATCGATTACCATCAAGTGAGATGGTGACCACCATCTCACCTAAACGCGAGCCTATCAATAATAAAAAAAAAAACTGGGCAAGTGCGAGTCGGACTCGCGCACTGAGGGTTCCGTACAAACTTACCTATGAAAACCGTTCAATTCCCGAATTGAGTTACGAAGATTTTTCCGAATCGCAAAAATAGTTTTTTTTTTGTGACATAACCACAAATTTACAGTTTTCACATTTTCCTATATTTATGCTATGAGACCTTGCTTCATGCCAAATTTCAGGATTCTAGGTCAACGGGAAGTACCCTATGAATTTTGATTCCCTTGAGAATGTCGAAATACCTACACGTTTTTTGCGATATAAACAGCCGTATCTTTAATTTTTTCGTTAACTCAGAAGTTTGATTTTTTCACAGCTTGAAGTGACTGCAGACCTTAGTATATAGTTTTAATTTCAACTCGATACCTCCACGCGTTCCCGAGATGAAGGGTCTTGACAGACAGACAGATGGACAACAAAGTGATCCTATAAGGGTTCCATTTTTTCCTTTTGGAACGGAGGGCGAAGCCTCTGGCAGTAGCTAGAACTATATATAATAAGACTCTGACCATTCACGTTGAGACTATACTTAGATCACATTAATGCTGTACAGTTAAATAATAAAGATATTAGTTTATATCTACAGATAATGTCATTTAAAAGTCGTACTATGTCGGTATTATACCGATTACATGAGAATACAAACTTCCTAAAGTCATAAATGCGAAGTTTGTTCCGCTATAAAACAATGCGATTGTCTCGTTTATCTACTCGTGGGATGCGTGACTGTTCAGCATGGGGTTAGAGACTCGATTCCTGTACTATGCGTTCCAAATAATAATAGGAAAATCAATAACCTCGATCTGTCAAATGTTGAGTGAAAGTACGGTTTGCAAAGAAAACTTATTTGCGTATTAATAAAGGTTTTTTTTTTGCTTTGTATTACTAAGTCTTAGTTAAATCTAGGTGAACTAAAAACGTTATTGTTTAATATAAATTAGCTAAATATGTTGTTTTAAGTCATAATTAGTTAAAAAAAAAAACTATTTTCTTTCTTATTTTCATTGTTAGGAACAATTCGCCTTCTTCAAATTAAAATTCTAAAAATTGAAGAACTGGATTCTGATTAAACTTTTTTCGTTTTTGATTCGTAAATAAATTAAATTTTTGATTTTGAGAGTAATTTAAAGCAGGGGCGCCGACTCCGTGGGTGCTCGGGGGCTCGAGCACCCATGAGAAATAAACAGTGGGTGCCGACTACCGAGCACCCCTGAGAATAGACATCAAGAAACAGATCATTAATCGCCTTTTAGGTTACGTATAAATTATAATATTTTATTAACTAGTTAAATTTTTTATATAATGGTTTCATTTTATATTTTTATCAAACATAATTAGTATGCAATTAAGTACGCAGTATATATGTAGAACATTTATTTATTTGTCGGTAAATCAGTGTCTCTCTCAATCTCTTCAATCAATCTCTTCTCACACTTCGCCACTTTTTCGAGTCATCAAATGAGCATGAGCTGAGCACCCATGAAGTTTTCTAAAACCCGGCGCCCCTGATTTAAAGCAGATGTTTTTATTTCAGTTCATTAAAGTTTACACTATTTACATTTTAATTTGAATTTTAAAAAGACTGCAGGTCACTTAAAGTAAAGAGTGTGTCAGTGTATCAATTGTTCCAAATGATGCATTTAAAACATTACTGCTGTTCCAATCTTTCGGAACACTAAAATGTTTTGGAATAGTGAGTCGGTTCAATTAGAGTTACACACGCCTAATCAATTTTAAGGTCAAGGGTCTTACCGTGACATGTTAAAATCACAGTCGTGTGAGTGAGAAAGAGGATGAATCTATACATCCTACACAGTTCAGATTTAGGTCGTTAAATGGATTGCGTTGAGAGCTTGTGGAAGAGCCTAGCCACGACCTGTGCATAAATAATAATAATAATAATAAAATAACCCCATCGCCGTATCTCTACGTTGACGTCGTGGTGGGGCTTGCGTGCTCCAATATACCCTAGGTCTGTATCGGTAAAGTTTGCTTTGCCGTAATATGCCTAGGGTGAGGGGCCAGACTAAGAGAGATACAATCCGCAGCGCAGTTTTGTGGCGAACTGTTGGGCATTAGCGACCCCACGGACCCGATCTCCCGGGAGAATTCTTGTTCTTCATCTCCGGCTTGCCTTTATTGGCCGGCCGTAGTGAACACTGACGAGGAACTGAGCTCCCACCTCTCTCTTGCCTTTATTGGCTGGCTTGAGTGGAGATTCGCAAAAGCAAACGTGCTCGGGAGAAGGATGTATAATCCAGTAAGGTGCTGGTAGGGATCTTGACCTTACTTCCGGGATTGTCCTGATAGCCGTGGTATACCTCTCCACTCCTCAAGCACCTCAGGATATGTTGCCCTCTTGTTGCTACGTCACTTCGTGCTAGCGGCCGTTTTTGGGGGCCCATTTATTGAGTGTGCAAGTCACCCCCTGCCTTTTTTCGATGCATATTAATAACGTTTTCAGACAGGGGCCATAGTCTTGACATAGTTCCATATTACCAATCCACTTAAGACTCCAAAAACCATAGCCCTATTATCTTTGTTCTCCATATGTCGCAACAGTTTTTCAATAACCGGGGGTTGTCCTTGGGTGCACTAGCATAGCGCGTACAGGGATAATCGTCAGTTGGTATCATGTTCCATTATAATTATCTAAAGGGCCTCTGCGAGTTGGCTTTGGCTCCTCGTACGCCTCCCAAAGGTCCAGGACCTCAGGGTCCTGCGATAAATAAAATATATAAAAATAATAATAATATTCCACAACTATCATACGACGTCGTCTAGTCTGTAGCGACATCTATGGCGTCACATACTAATCCTGCATTGCGCAATCAAAGTTCTCCGCGCGATTAGAATATATACGACAGCCCGCAATCATCTAACGGGAGTTGAGGATTGGGAGGGATTGGAAGTTGCCCACCAGACATAACACCCGTCTGGTCGGAGATCCTCCCTTTTCAACGTAGGTTTGCGGGACTTTACTCTCTGTTCCGCATACCTCCAAACTGGTGACCCCGACGTGATGTGAATACGCAACCTGATCCTCCTTCTCTTTCTCTCCTTCTTTCCTTCTGATAGTCCTAAGCTAAGCAGAGCTTGTGTTTTGAGTCATCTTCATTATCATCATTTCAGCCAAAATACGTCCACTGTTGGACATAGGCTTCCCCCAAGCGTCTCCACAATGACCGATCTTGTGCGTCTCGCATCTATCGCATTCCCGCGACTCTCACCAGGTCGTCAGTCCACCTTGTGGGAGGCCTTCCAACGCTGCGTTTTCCGGTGCGCGGTCGCCACTCTAGAACCTTTCAGTTCCATCGACCATTCGTTCAACGAGCAATGTGCTCTTGCAATGTGTTTTAAATACTAAGAAAAAATTATCGTGCTCATCACACAAAAATTTGTTCTGGGTGGGAATCGAACCCACGACCTCCAGCATAGCAGTCAGGGCCACTAACCACTAGATTAACAGGCCAGTCGTTTAAAGTGTGTTAATAATATATAAATATTAGGGGTTTTCCATCAGGATATTTTGTTTAGCAGAATTCATATCTCTTGTTAGCTTGTGCTTTGATTACTGTTGTTATAAGATGTGCTGTTTTATTACGTTTACTTACAGAATTATCTACTTGAGCCATAAGTTCGCAGACTCTGCCGCTGGTCTCGTTACTGCTCATCACCCTGTTGATTGTGTCTGGGGCGAACAGGAACAGGCCGTTCAAGCTGGAAGAAATTACTTTATTAATTTTTGTACACCAACTCACAGTGGCCCCTTTTGGTGGTTTACGGCCCAGTCCCTCTCCAAGAATGGAGGCCTGAGTCCCATTCCCAGCCGTGGGAACATTAACTGTCTTAAGAAAATGCAACAACATATATGCTTTCAACTTATTTGTATACACTGTGTCTACATCTCTCATCCAACTTTCCTGTCGCAGGTCTGCTGGAAGAAATTTCATTTGAAATAAGCAATACCTTTGTGCTCTTCTATCTGCTTTTGTTCTTTTCATTTTTAAGTGTTTGTGTGTACATAAATTAAATTTTAATATCGCGGACTACCTTGACGTTTTCCCCTTATGAGGAATGTTCTAAGGAGCCCCGCTTTATTTTCAAATCAAATTTAAAAAAAATATTTATCACGAACGTGTTTTTTTTCGCGAACTATTTAAGATGCGGCAGCCGCAGCAGCAGGACACTAACTCGGACCTGGATTTCGGCGCCAGCACCTCCCCGAGCAGTTCTGTTCTGAGTCGGTAATGTCACACTCATGGTGTCATTATCACACTAATATTATAAAGACGAACGTTTATATATGTACCAACATTTTTGTATTATTATATTATGTTATGACTATTATTATATTCAATCAAATTTGCAGGTTATTTACATTTTGCCGAAGCTATCTGGTGACGCGTGTAAATAGCAATCACCTGAACGGGTGGAGTTTTAAGACTACCAATATGGCGGTGAAATTATGGTTATATTACACAAAATTAAATCCCTGTTGACGATTCCCTGAGGCACCGACCTCTACAACGACGATAGCAACTTATATCCCACGTACCTTGCTAATCCAGTGACCCCACTCGTCGTCAGGAAAGCGCTTCGCTCACGGACGCGTGGTCGGTGTGTGTGCTGCCGGCCGGCGAGCTAAATCTTCATCCATCCACCGGTGGGCTGGTCAGAACTCGTGAAACCAACACTGCACTCTAATGTCTCAATGTCTCACAGTAGCAGATACACTTATTACAGGAGAATTCTCAGGTGTACGAGCAAACCCGTACAGTTTGTATTGTTTAGCAATAATGCTGACGCTGAACTCACGATGCGGTGTATCGCGTTCCTTTTGTCAATTTAGTACCAATAAATCCGTGTAACAGTAAACATCGTTTTACTTAATCAAATTCCCTAACCTGGGTCGCGGCGCGGTACTCATAACATTAACAAACAAGGTGTAAGGTGACCACCGTACATCTTTATGGTCCTTCGAGCCGGATCATTAACGCGAGCAATCAGTGGACTTTGTGTCAGTTCGTGTGAGTGGTTCCATATCAGCAACAGCGGTGGAGTTGCAGTTCAGGGAGTAAATAGCAGTCTTGAGCGCAATCAACATACCCACCAGTCAGCAAAATCAAAGTAAGATCTTTCCTTTTTTTGCTTGACCTAACAATATGAGCCAAACAATGGAGGATCTTCTGGCCAACCAGAACCAAATCATGGTGGCCATGAACCAACTATTATCAAACTTTAAGAAGGATAGTCAGGAACGCAAAACTCCTGACTACATCAAACGTAGATTGGAAACTTTAGACTCCTACTGGCAGGAGTTTCAATCTAATCATGAACAGTTGAACCCCTTTAGCAACAAATCAATTGAGTATTTTGCATTGAATCACTATGAACAAACTCATGCTTTCTATCTTTCGACGCGTGAAGCTATTAAAAGTGCAGGACCTCCGTCTATTTTAAGACCCGCAACACCGTTAGCTGGCACATCCAGGGCCGGCATGGACGGGACCCTTAAGAACAGGAATCCCGAGGAGATCGAGGCTACGACCTTTCTTGAAACGCCGAAATTCAAGTCGTCTCAGGGCACCAACAGCAAGTTAGATGAATTACTGAAGAAGCAGACTATCAACTTTAAGGCTTTCTATCGAACGGTAGCGAACATCAACGTCGATGCCATAACTGAGAAATGGGAGTTTCAAGATACTTTGAAAACATTGGAAACGAGGTGGTCGGCCATTGACATGCTTCACTGGGAGTTAGAAGGGGAACTCGACGGGCAAGATAATTCGTATGAAGACAAGTTTACCTCGTATGAAATGACGTACAACAATATGAAGAAGTCTCTGAACAGCAAATTGTGGTCTGTATCACACCGAGAACAGTCTACACCAAAGATGGAAGTGCCTACGTTTAATGGCCATTATCAACACTGGGTATCCTTTAAAGACTTGTTCACGGAGGCCATCCACAACAATCCATCGCTCTCTCAAGCTCAAAAGATGCAGTTCCTTAAAGCTAAACTGAAAGGGGAAGCCGAGGGTTTGATACATCATCTTCAGATTAGCTCTGAAAACTATTCAACATGTTGGGAAATCATTAATCATAGGTACAATAACAAACTGCTTATATTCACCTCACATATGAATACTCTAACCAATCTTCCGGTCATGCAACAACCTTCAGTCTACTATGTAAAACGCATCCACGATACAACCATCGAATGTGTTCACGCTATAAAGAACATGGGAGCAGACGTAAGCACATGGGACCCCGTAATTTGCTATTTGATGTCGAACAAATTAGATGCTAACACGCATTCCGAATACATCGCATCTCTCAAGCAACCTCGTGAACTGCCCATTTTATCAGACTTTTTGGACTTCCTGGAAGCCAAGTTTACGAGTATGGAGTCATCGCGGCGTAAACAAGATCAGAAATCTCCAAATTCCAATGCAAAATCATCTAAGGATAGCAATCCTAATAACAAAAATATCAATCGTAATTCGAAACAATCTTATTCAAGCAACAAAAACGTTTCGAAATCGAACGGAAAACTTCATAACAAACGAACTTGCCCATTATGCAAAAATGGTCATGGATTATTCCATTGTGAACAATATATTGGATTGTCCCCAATCGACAAAAAACAATACGTCGTTGACAACAAGCTATGCGAAAATTGTCTTTTTAGCCATAAAGGCAAGGAATGCATTTCAACAAAACGGTGCCATGAGTGCGACGGAAGTCATAATACGATACTTCACGATGCGTTTGCGCAATCCTCAAACATATCACCTAACCAAGCGATACCTAAAGCTGAAAATGCCCGTACTTTGCCTGAGCAAAATCAGCAACTTAGGACTCACGTGGCTCAACAACGTGATGTACCGGAAACATTATTGTCCACAGCCGTGATTAAGGTCCAAAAATGTGATGGGTCTTATCTTAACATGCGAGCTTTGATTGATCAGGGCTCCCAAACTTCACTCATCACCGAAAATGCGGCGCAACAATTGGGACTTCCCCGTCAACGATGCAAGGGCGTAATAACCGGTATAGGAGCCAGGGACAATGCCTGCAAGGGAGTTATCAACATAAACTGCTCATCAAGAAGAGAGTCTTACTCTTTTAATACTGACGTTTTCATTATGAAAAGTTTAACAAAAAATCTGCCAACTTATACCTTTGCAAAGCCCACTTGGTCTTACTTAGAAAACATAGAACTTGCAGATCCCGACTTTTACGTGAGTCGTCCGGTAGATATTTTATTTGGCGCGGACATATATTCCAACATTATTATGGAGGGAATCTGCAGACTTGAACAAACAACACCTATTGCTCAACAGACTCGGCTTGGGTGGATCCTGTGCGGCAACGTAAACACACTGCAATGCAATGTCGTACGGTTTGATATTGACCAGTTGCAAAAATTTTGGGAAACGGAGGAAATTGCAGAGTCCACTTCGCTTTCATCAGATGATCAAGAGTGTATGCAATTTTACAGCTCAACAACAAAGAGATTGCTAGATGGAAAATATGTAGTAAGGCTCCCTATGAAAACAAATTTGCATGAACAATTGGGCTACTCGAAATCAAAGGCCATCGCACAATTTGGTCATTTGGAACGTAAACTAAATAAAAAAGAAAACATCGCAAAAGAATATAAAACATTCATACACGAGTACCTAGCGTTAGGACATATGAAACCAGCTATTTGTAACACAAAACTCGAATGTTTCTTGCCCCATCACTGTGTACTACGTGACGATTCTACAACTACTTCACTTCGAGTCGTTTTTAACGCCTCATCGAAGACATCAAGTGGCCAAAGTTTAAATGATCTGATGCACAAGGGCCCAAATCTACAACAGGACCTTCAGTCATTGATACTTAAGTGGAGGCAGTATCAATTTGCCTTCACCGCAGACATCGAAAAGATGTTCCGCCAAATTTTGGTCCACAATGAAGATCAGAGCCTGCAAAAAATCGTATGGAGAGATAGTCCCAGAGATAAACTACAAGAATATCAGCTAACCACAGTCACATATGGGACTAAAGCGGCTCCTTTCCTCGCAATGATGACGCTGAAACAGCTGGCGAACGACGAACGCTCCGAATATCCACAAGCATCTAAAGTCCTCGAGGAGTCATTCTACATGGATGACCTTCTCCATGGTACTCACAGCGTATCAGCGGCACGCCAACTTCAACAAGATTTAATTGAACTCCTGAAACGTGGGGGATTCAATCTAAGAAAATGGGCTTCTAATGATCCGCATTTATTGCACGATGAAATCCCATGCCAACAACAAAGCAAAAGCTTTCGACAGCCGGAGTCTACTAAAACATTAGGACTTCGCTGGAACCCTGTCAAGGATAATTTTACGTTCGAGCCAAAAATTGATTCGACAGTCAACAAAGCTACAAAACGATCCGTGTTATCCGATATCTCCAAGTTCTTTGACCCCTTGGGGTGGCTCACACCTACAACAACAAAACTCAAAATTTTATTTCAACGAATTTGGACTTCACAAATTCAGTGGGATGAGCAGATACCTGAAGATATTTTTGAAGAATGGAATAAACTTAAGGCGGACATCGATCAAATAAGTCAGGTTCAAATACCAAGATGGTTGGGCACAAAACCCGAGCAAAGAGTCGAGTTACATGGTTTCTGCGACTCGTCAACAAAGGCATACGCCTGTGTTATTTACTGTAAAGTTTATAACAAACAAACAAGCATTATATTGGTGGCCGGAAAATCAAGAATAATCCCGGCTAACAAAAAAATATCGTTGCCACGATTGGAGCTTTGCGGCGCTCATCTATTAGCTAAACTCATGGCTAAGGTCAAAGCTTCTTTTGCTGACTACAAGATTGATATTTATGGCTGGATTGACTCCACAGCAGTACTGGGGTGGCTGCAAGGAGATCCAGGCCGTTGGCAAACCTTTGTTGCTTACAGAACACGATTTATTACGGAAATCATGCCTTCTACCTGCTGGCGATATGTCAAGTCTGCCGAAAATCCTGCAGACTGCGCAAGTAGAGGCGTATCAATGTCGCAATTGATTCAACATCCTTTATGGTGGCAAGGGCCATCTTGGCTCCAAACATTTAAAGCCGATGAAGGAAGTGAAGAAATAAATTACATAACGACATTGGAAACCAAGAACCAGAAGCAAGTTAACACTGTCATGAAACAAACAGAAGATGACAGTATAATCATGAACTTGTTGAAATGTCACAGTTCTTTTACCAAAGTTGTACACATTTTAGCATGGGTGTATAGATTTTTAACAAGCAAGCAAAACAATGCGCAAACTTCCTATCTTACGCTAGAAGAAATAAGGAAAGCCAAAATGAAGATCATAAAGCAAGTACAGCAGCAAGAGTTTGCAGAAGAAATTAAAAGCTTAAGAGAGAAAGGAAAGCTCAGCAACAAAAGCAGAATACTAAATCTAAATCCATTTTTGGATAACTTTGGGCTTCTCCGTGTTGGGGGAAGGTTAAGACATGCTCATATTCATGCAGACATGCAACACCCTTTAATTATTCCACAACGAGGACTTTTAACAAAGCTTCTTATAGAACATGCTCACAAGCTTACTTTCCATGGCGGAGCTCGCTTGACATCGGGATTCATCCGACAAAGGTATTGGATTGTAGGCGGAAATGAAGCAACGAAAAAACAAATACGTCTATGCGTTAAATGTAAAAAGCTAAGTCCTAACAAGCATCACCAAATCATGGGTGACTTACCTGCAGCGAGGAGCAATCCCTCCCGTCCATTTGAACACACTGGAATAGATTTTACTGGGCACCTACTCCTTAAAGCCAACAAGGGCCGTGGCATAAAAACCACTAAAGGATATGTGGCTGTTTTCGTCTGCATGTCTACAAAAGCAGTACATCTAGAGCTAGTTTCCGATCTAAGCACATCGTCATTCATCGCAGCTTTAAGGAGAATGGCAGCACGTAGAGGTACTCCGAGTCACATTTATAGTGACAATGGACGAAACTTCGTCGGAGCCAACAAACAAATTCAACAAGAATACCAGGAGCTGCTACAAATATTTAACAACGAACTTTTGGCTGAATTGACAGATATGGAAATCAAGTGGCATTTTAATGCACCTATCTGGCCTTCCGCAGGCGGTCTTTGGGAATCCGCAGTCAAAAGTTTTAAACATCACTTTAGAAGAGTTGTTGGAGAGCAAAAATTGACTTTCGAAGAATTGTCAACAGTCCTCACGCAAATCGAAGCATGTCTCAATTCTAGGCCTTTATGTCCTCTCACCGAAGATCCGGAGGACTTGGACTACTTAACTCCATCTCACTTTTTGACTGGCGGTTCAGCACTTACCCTAGTTGAAACAGAAAGAGACTTAAGGACTAGGTGGCAGTTAACTCAGAAAATTTTCGCTGACATTTGGAAAAGATGGCGCTCTGAGTATCTAACACAACTAACAACAAGAAGCAAATGGCGACAGTCTTGTGAAAACATAAACCTAAACGACGTAGTCCTTTTGCACGATGACAATTTACCTCCTGGAAAATGGTCTATGGGTAGGGTCGTCGATCTACATCCCGGAGCAGATGGATTCGTTCGCGTTGTCAGCTTAAAAACCAAGAATGGAATTCTTAAAAGACCAATTATCAAAATATCAAGGTTACCTGTAAACCAAAATCAATCAGACTCGTCTGAAAACGTCCAGGAAGAGTTGAAAACAAAACCTCAAAGAAAATCGAAGAGAGTTAGCATAACTACATTATTTACGTCTTTATTATTTTTTATGACAATCGTAACAGGAGGACACTGCGATTTCCAATCAGCAAGATTTAGACCTAATCAGAGTCTTTATTTCGATAAATTATCTAACATGCAAATTATACGGGACGAGTGGAAGCTCATCATCTACTACGATATGCAACCATATTGGGAAGGCATAACAGCTCTCAACAAATACACGAAGTCCCTAGAACAATCATGCAAAACAATACGTAATATTATGAACTGTGATATCATATTATTACAGCTGGTTCAAGGCTTTGGTGAACTTGAATACTATAACCAGATGTTGCTCGGTCAGCACTCGAACGAGCAGCGCGCTAGACAGCGGCGTGGTCTTATCGACGGTGTCGGATATCTTGCGAATAGCCTCTTCGGGGTATTAGATACGAGATTCGCCGAACAATATCGCAAGGACATAACGTTACTACGCGATAACCAACGTCATATTGCCTCTTACTGGAAAAACCAAACATCGATTATAGAGGTTGAATATAATCTTCTCAAACGAACAGAGCAAACCATGAACAGGCAACATAAAATGGTTTCCCAACATATATTTTCCATCGAAAAGGCGCTACACCAACTTCAATCTGAAACACAAAACATGTCTATTGTAAACGAGCTGACTGTCGGAGCTATTATAGGGAGCAACATGCTACATAACTTAAAGTCATTACAAGGCACCTTGCTGGATACTATCACTGACATCTATCACGGTCAGTTTAATCCACACCTTTTGACTCCCGTTCAATTGCAAGGTCAACTGAGTACCATCGCTAGTCAGCTCCCAAAGGACGTGACATTGCCTGTAGACAATGTGCAAATGGATTTAAGGAAAATATATAAGCTTCTTAAAGTAAAAGCCAGGATGCTGGAAGAATACCTCATCTTTGAAATCAGACTTCCTCTTATCAGTAGAGACACTTTTGAGATATTCAAAATATTTTCCATACCTCAAGTCAAAGGAACTGACATGGTTAGCATCCAACCAATATCAGATTATGTGGCCATAAACTTGAAGAAGGATACCTATTTAACCATGACAGAGAAAACATTAACATCATGTCTTATATCAGATGCATATCTGTGTCATATTCAGAGACCTATTTATCATCTAAATGGAGATAAAGATTTCTGTCAGACCGAAGAGTTTGAGTGTGAGACAAGGGTCTCTCCCTGCAAAAACAGCTGGTTTGAAAGTAACTCAATAAACAACTACATTTATTTTTGTTGCCATCAATGCTCTTTACGTATAATGTGCGAGGATCAAGTTGCCAGTCATCAGCTGACCGGAGCGGGTCTTGTCGCTATAGACAATGGGTGTATTATTAAGATGCAAGCATTTACTTTGATTGCACACAGACAACAGTCTAGCCAACTGAACATTAAACCTGACGTTTACACTCCACTGATACCGCCGATAAATCATATTATCAACATTACGATCCCGCATATGATATCCATGAATGATTCAGAAACTGACCAGAATCAAATGGACTTAGCAGAACTTGGCCAGCAAATGAAGATCTTGAAAGATAATGCTGCTATAGCGGAAGGCATTTCTGTTCATGATATACACCACTACACGCTGATATACATCATCGTCGGCATCGTGGGAATAGCGGGACTGGTGTACGCGTGGCCCCGCGTGCGCGCCTGGAGCGTGCCGGCCGCACCAGCGCCGGCGCCGACACCAGCACAAGCACAGGGTGCGCCTGCACCTCTTCACAACAACATCGACAACCCGTGCGTGATTCTCGGTGACCGAGTGTTTTACCACAGTGTTAGTGAGTTAAATGACAACAATCAGAGCAGTGTTTCTAATCTCAATAGTGCGCGAGTGAATAAATCTACGTCACCTATTTGCGTTCGTTAAGTTTACTGATGCGACTAGAGACAATACTTACTTTATCGTTAATTAAGTCTTTTTAGCATTATATTATATCAACATTATTTTTGTATAACATTTATTATTTTTTGTATTTTCTAGAAACATTGTTTTCAAATATTTTGATCTTTGATCTGATAACATTTATTTTGTATCTTGTTAATTTCTCCTGTAGGGAGTATGTACGAGCAAACCCGTACAGTTTGTATTGTTTAGCAATAATGCTGACGCTGAACTCACGATGCGGTGTATCGCGTTCCTTTTGTCAATTTAGTACCAATAAATCCGTGTAACAGTAAACATCGTTTTACTTAATCAAATTCCCTAACCTGGGTCGCGGCGCGGTACTCATAACATTAACAAACAAGGTGTAAGGTGACCACCGTACATCAGGTTTTCAACAGATATGGGATTTTGACAGCGGAGCGGTTTTTATTCGACGCAATGTCGATTTGCGTAGCGGACAACAACTGTTTTGTTAGCGGGTTAGACGCCATCCAGCGGTCTTTAGCGAGCGTCTCAAGAAAGCATTCGATACGTCACCAGTGGGCGTTGCGGTCGTAGATATTGGTGAAGGAAATCGTCAACAGAGACTCAATTAACTTAGAGAATGCGGGAAAGATAACTAATTTATACTATTTATTCTCTAAAAATACATATACCTTAAGAAAAGGCATTGACGCTTCACCATGCTCCCCCCCTTGGAAGGACGCAAGTGCTTTCAAAGGGAAAGGTTAAAATTGTAAAGATTTACTGACCTAGATCATGATCAGAAAGTCTAAGCTTTATCACTAAATGCGGAGAATAAAAATCATTTAGAATACTAATCCTAAAAATGCGGAAAATAAAAATCATTTAGAATACTAATCCTAAACCTTAAAAAACTACGAGCATCGTTAAAATGAAATTTTATTGCGTTGGAATAGGATATAGTTTTGTGACAGAGCGTTTAAAATTACCGAACCTTGTCCTCACCATTGCAACGCGAGCGACATTATCAGTCCCTTTATAAGGATGCGGTTTTAATGGTTTTACATTGGCTTCCCACATAACGCCAAAATGTGGGGAGCGAGGTGGAATCATTTTCCACTTAATGCGGCGAGTTGATAACTCATTTAAAAGAGACGAATTGAGGTTTGACCTCATTAAGAAATTATAAAGTTCATCTAGCTGAGCTTTAGCACCAACGAAATTGGCAGCGTTATCCGAATAGAGACAGGATACTGGCCCTCGACGCGAGATAAAACGCTCAAACGCGGATAAAAAGGCGTCGGTAGCAAGTTCAGAGACTAACTCTACATGGACAGCCTTGGTTACCAAGCACACAAACAAGCAGATGTAAGCCTTTTGAGCGTGTTGACCTCTGCGACGAGAGAGAGTTATGCGTATGGGACCAGCATAATCCACTCCAGTATGGACAAAAGCCTTTGATTCCGATACACGGTATTCAAGAAGGGCCGCCATCATTGGAGTGGGGTGCGTCGGATTAACTCTAAAGCATGTGTTGCATTGTCGCAACTTGGACCTAATGACAGTCCTGGCATCTAGTATCCAAAATCGCTGTCGTAAGATAGACATAAGTAGCCCTGGCCCAGTGCGACAATTCATCACATGGTAATGACGAATTATCAAATCCACAACAGGATCATGTTTGGGAAGTAAAAAAGGATGCTTAGCATCAAAGGGAAGGCATGCCTTTGAAAGTCTTCCCCCAATGCGTGATATACCCTCTTCATCTAAAAAGACAGATAAACTGCGAAGTTTCTTTGGTAACAATTTACCAAATTTAATGAGCTTAATGTCATCTGCGAAATGAACAGATTGCACAGCACGGATCATAACTCGTTCCACCGCTGACAATCCCTGCGGCGACCGGGGTTCACAACGAACCTTCGGTCTAGCGAATTTAAGTATATAATAATGCGGACTGTCCGAGGCCAGCTGTCGCACAGTGCGCATAGCTATGTAAGGACTCGACTTCAGTCCAAAAGGTGAGCGGTTAAAAGCGAATGTCAACACAGGATCATTCACACTGAATCGACACAAAATGCGTAGGTACTTACGCTGCTCAACAGGTGCGCAAATTCGTAAGTACATCTGCTTAATATCAGAATTGATAGCGATAGAAAATAATCTAAAATTGATTAAAAGAAGAAACAAATCTGATTGTAAATTCGGACCAATATGGAGTACATCATTTAAAGATAAACCGGTATGAATCCTGGCACTCGCATCCAATACGACGCGCGGCATCGGCTTGTCTGGCCGAACGACAGCGTGATGAGGGATGTAGTACCCGTCATCCGAAATGGCGGATTCGTCGACCGGACTTAAGTATCCATTATCTATGTACTCTTGGATCACTGCGTTATAATTTTCCCGCAACGTCGGCGATTGGCGGAGTTTTCTCTCCAGCGCAACCAGTCGACGGTACGCGGCGGTACGGGAGTTACCCAACTCGCTGGGATCCTTACTAAAGGGTAACGCGACAGTATAACGTCCCGCATCGCCACGTGACACGGTCGAGGAAAAATTATTCTCACATTCGGTTTCCTCAGGAGATAAAAAACGTTTATTTTCAACTTCTTCCAATTCCCAGAACTTTTGTAATGAATCATTAAGGGCTAATGCTGTGAAAGAAGAGCTAGGTAAATTTAAATTATCTTAACTAGGCGGAAAATCACCCATAAGGACATACCCAAATGTGGTCAATAATGCGGGTGGTGCATTTGAACCTAAGTCTACCCTATTCCCCAAATAAATATACGGAAACAGTTGAGCGCCTAACACTATGTCAATATCTCCTGGAATATTCCAGCTTAAATCAGCGAGCGGAAGCGAGTGGAAGTCCACATGACAATCCCACTTAATATGGTGCGAAGGTAGCTTGTCCGTAATACACTCAACTACTAACGCGTAAATAGTATATTTTTGATGCGGGTATACGCGAGACTCGATATCTAGATTCACATAACCTATTATCGGCCGCGACACAGAACCAACTCCTTTGACAAAAGAATTATTCAAAGGAATTATTACTAAGTTGAGTTTTCTACAACAATCTGTAGTTATTAAATTATTTTGCGAACCATTGTCAATTAAGCACCTAACTATTGTTTTATGGCCCGAACTATTATTGTTAGCGCGCGCATAAACCTGAGCGGTCGACAACAAGACTGCCGACTTAGCCCTCGTATCTGCAGCCAATAATACGGCCGTGTTATGGGTCGGACATGTTTGAGCAACGTCACCCGAACCACAAGACGCCGCGCGGGGCGGGAGGAACGCGGGGGGCGCAGTGGCCAGCGGCACAGCCAGGCTGGACGCGAGGCTACATTGCAATTCGTCGGTTTAACATCAGCTACATGCGATTGTTTATTATTTTTCTCAAAATGTAATAAAGTATGATGGCGTTTTTTACATACGTTACAGACTGAGGTCGACTTACAATTACTCAAACCGTGCGACGTGCTCAGACAATTTACGCAACCATATACGGATTTAATAAACTCAAACCTAGTTCTAGGAGTCAACGCGGATTGAAACTTAGCGCACTTATACAAATGAACATGAGCGTTATCTTTACAATACGCGCAGACGGAGCGGGGCGGAGCTGGAGCGGTAGAATTAGGCGATACATTCACAACAAACGCTTTCGTTTGCGTGCGAGGCTCGCGAGATGCGGGACTATGAGGTTTATTATAATTATTTTTCGCGTTCGAATGAGATAAATTCAAGCGTTCTAATATCTTAGTCTGATCTTGAACAAAGCTAATTAACAATTTAGTTGTAGGTATTTCAACATCGCGAACGGAAAGTTCAAACGATTGACCAGTCTGTGAATCTATTTTTCTCATAGCGCAATGCAAGAGAATAAAATCCGCAAGATCCGGAATACCAAGTTGTTTCATGGCAGAAATACTTGCACTAAATGTTTCAATGAAAGAATCGAGACCATTTGCGTTACACAAACAACTTTTTAAATCTAATATATTATTTAAATAGTGTATACCTAATGTACGCTTATCCTGGTATTTATTAACTAAGCTGTCCCATAGAAAATGATAGGTATCAGCCGTAGGCACAATACCGGCTGTAATCTTTAACGCGTTATGTGTAAGTCTACCTACTAAATACTGCACACGCTGCGAGTCAGTCAGCTGATCATTGTCATGAATATTCGACTTGAACGACTCATAGAAAACAGGCCAATTCTCAGGTTTCCCGTCGAAAGATGGCAATGCAATCGGAGGCAGCTTTATTTTTAGTGGTTCAAAAGGCGTTTTCGTATTACTACATTGAGATAACTGAGATTGACTACTGTCGATTTTATTCCTAATACGCTTAATGCGAATAAACAAATCTTCAAAGGATTCTAAACAAGCATAGTCGGGACTCGAACCAGGTTTCAAATTAATGTTTATGTGGTTAATTTGATCGACATAAGATTCAAATTTATCACGAATGTCGTCAATAGTTTCCGATTCAGTCATAAAACTTTCACTATTTCTCGTATCGAACGACGAAATATTTTTCGATAATTCATATAATCGATTAAGGCGTTTGAATAACAATCCTTTCTTCTCATGAAGGATAGTCAGTAAATCTTCCGGCTTTAATTGTTTCTCAGTCATTTTGTTAAGTTAATATCAAGAGCAATATCTAAAAATATGCGCGGGTAAACTTATCAGGCGGTTGACAATCGTAAAGTATCCTCCCGCTCTGTGGCGGTATCTGAATAAAAATCACTAATACGCACGAAGCCGAAATGATGTGAAACTACCTCCTATTATATGTTATCAAAGTGAAATACGTATCACATTAAATTCTATGAAACAATATTGACAGATTTACCAAAACCTACGTAGAATCTATTGTCAATTATGTTTATGTTATAGCGGAGAGCGGTTTATAGGCAAGAATAATTTACCAAAGGTTTACGTAAATATCTATAACCTATATATACCTATTATGATTTTCACCAAATATTACGTAAAAATCTAACTAGGGAGCGGTTACCTGGTTACCTATCCAGGCTCGAAAGGACCAAAAAATTATGGTGAGGCTTGTAAGTAGCCTCAACCTGAAAAAGGTGGTGTTTTAAGACTACCAATATGGCGGTGAAATTATGGTTATATTACACAAAATTAAATCCCTGTTGACGATTCCCTGAGGCACCGACCTCTACAACGACGATAGCAACTTATATCCCACGTACCTTGCTAATCCAGTGACCCCACTCGTCGTCAGGAAAGCGCTTCGCTCACGGACGCGTGGTCGGTGTGTGTGCTGCCGGCCGGCGAGCTAAATCTTCATCCATCCACCGGTGGGCTGGTCAGAACTCGTGAAACCAACACTGCACTCTAATGTCTCAATGTCTCACAGTAGCAGATACACTTATTACAGGAGAATTCTCAGGTTTTCAACAGATATGGGATTTTGACAGCGGAGCGGTTTTTATTCGACGCAATGTCGATTTGCGTAGCGGACAACAACTGTTTTGTTAGCGGGTTAGACGCCATCCAGCGGTCTTTAGCGAGCGTCTCCAGAAAGCATTCGATACGTCACCAGTGGGCGTTGCGGTCGTAGATATTGGTGAAGGAAATCGTCAACAGAGACTCAATTAACTTAGAGAATGCGGGAAAGATAACTAATTTATACTATTTATTCTCTAAAAATACATATACCTTAAGAAAAGGCATTGACGCTTCACCACTATCTTTGTAAATAAGTGTTGTAGCTAATAACTGGTTTTACCTGTAGATTCATCTTGATGAGACGAATGGATGAATGGATTTAACTTTTTTTTTATTATTTATTAACATTTAAAAATACTAACTATAATTACAATAAAATAAAATAAATAATAATAAAACCCTACACTTATTACAACTAACTAAAACTAAAATATGGCGTCAAAAAACTCTTCCACATCGCTGTCGACTGGTAATGTGCCCAAAAGACTGGCGGCATTGCCACGCTGTATGGCAATGCTTATCCTCTGTCCGAGGTAAAAGCCAGCCCTTGGGTCACGCGAAGTGTCAACTAGACGTTATGACAGAATTTAATTTGGGTAAAAATTGCAGATAGTTGGTTTTTGCAATAAGGGTACGATATGTATATGTTTGTAAATTTACAACGCTCAAATCGCGATTTGGATGAAATTTGGCACACGGGTTCAGCACATAGAATACTTTTTATCCTGAGACTACGAGAGTATTGTTTCCTTGGCATCATTCTCTACAGCAGTGGTGGCCGAGTGGTAACTGCCCCGACTTACAAGTTTTAGGTCGCGGGTTTAAATCCAGCCAGGCGCATTACTTTGTGTAATTTATTTCATCACTACTGCTCTAAAAACGGTGAAGGGAAAATCGTGAGGAAACCGGCATGTCTTTGAACCAAAAATTCTAGCTAATAACTGGTTTTACCTGTAGATTCATCTTGATGAGACGAATGGATGAATGGATTTAACTTTTTTTTTATTATTTATTAACATTTAAAAATACTAACTATAATTACAATAAAATAAAATAAATAATAATAAAACCCTACACTTATTACAACTAACTAAAACTAAAATATGGCGTCAAAAAACTCTTCCACATCGCTGTCGACTGGTAATGTGCCCAAAAGACTGGCGGCATTGCCACGCTGTATGGCAATGCTTATCCTCTGTCCGAGGTAAAAGCCAGCCCTTGGGTCACGCGAAGTGTCAACTAGACGTTATGACAGAATTTAATTTGGGTAAAAATTGCAGATAGTTGGTTTTTGCAATAAGGGTACGATATGTATATGTTTGTAAATTTACAACGCTCAAATCGCGATTTGGTTGAAATTTGGCACACGGGTTCAGCACATAGAATACTTTTTATCCTGAGACTACGAGAGTATTGTTTCCTTGGCATCATTCTCTACAGCAGTGGTGGCCGAGTGGTAACTGCCCCGACTTACGAGTTGTAGGTCGCGGGTTTAAATCCAGCCAGGCGCATTACTTTGTGTAATTTATTTCATCACTACTGCTCTAAAAACGGTGAAGGGAAAATAGTGAGGAAACCGGCATGTCTTTGAACCAAAAATTCGAAGACATGTTTT
This sequence comes from Mythimna impura, assembly GCA_905147345.3. NCBI lineage: Eukaryota > Metazoa > Arthropoda > Insecta > Lepidoptera > Noctuidae > Mythimna > Mythimna impura. The sequence continues at coordinate 26,863,038 of LR990351.1, read as the reverse complement.
TTTTATTTATGTTCAAAATCGCAGTATACATTATTTTTTTATACTAAAAACCACAAAAGCCTTTACTGGCTTATAATTATATGGCTAGTGAGTTTGGATAAATTAAATTACAAATAAGTTAGGTAGTAAGTGAAGTTGTAAGTTTTACATTTTATAGATATTATAAATAAGTATGACTAAACTAATTCATTCAGTTGCAAAAAATGCTTTTTTAATTAACATTTTGACTTTTTAGGGTTGCAGAGGTATTTATGTGACATCCACCAACCCGCGCCCTTTTTTTTTAAGGTGGGAAATCATCAAAATGACTTCTCGCGCTCTGGGTGGAGCGGGAGGGCTTGTCAGACTTTTACTGACTAAAACCACACTTGTATCCTTCAATTACCCTTTGCGTTCTAGGACTACGGGTTTCCCTTTCAGACATTCTCCGCGGTCCTAGCTAGCGGGCATCGGCCCTGCTGGGCCCCTACGGTTTGCTGACATTTCTTTGAGGAGCGCGAGGATCACTACGCGCTGTTCACGACTGGGCTCGGTCCGGTTAATTACCGAACAGCCGGACGGCGAGCTACCCAGTGCTCGACGTCCGCAAGCCCGCTTCTACCGTGGCTGGTAGTCGGGGTCGGAATTACGGCGGCTAGGGCGTGAGGACCTTCGTTCCCTCACGCGTGCAGCCTCCTCCTTCGCTAGCATTACTGCTTCGCAGAAGGAGGCGACCGCCTGCCATTCCTCCTCGCTCCGGACCATAGCCTGAACCAGGGCCCGACGCGAAAGTCGCTGCCGCCAATTGCCTCCACGAGGACACGACGGTGCTCCGCCCAAGCGGGGCATACCTCCACCGTATGCTCCACCGTGTCCTCTGGGTGGTCCGCACAATGATGACACCCTGGCGTTGCTTCCGCCTGAATCCGATGCAGGAACCTCCCGAACTTGCCATGTCCGGTGAGGACACCGTGTTGCCGCTCCAGCCACTCCTCAAAGAGGGGACCACCAACCCGCGCAGGGCCCGCGTGGTGGATTACGGCCCATTCCCTCTCCTAGAGAGGAGGCCTCAGTCCCAGCAGTGGGAACATGCTATACGCGGGCGAAGCCGCTGACAGCAGCTAGTATAATATCATAAAGACGAAAATTTGTATGTATGTGTGTGTTTTTGTCAATCCTGCACGCTCAAACGGGTGAACGGGTATGGATGTATTTGGCACACGGGTAGACCGCGTCCTAATACATAAGACGCTTTTTATTCTACGAGTATGCTCCCTCAGAATATATATAAAGTTTTTTTTTTATAATAGATATAGATACCGGCACAAATCTTGAGCGCTCGGCGAAAGAGTGGGGATCGCTTTGCGCATCTTATACATCGGCGAGCCAATCACTGTACAAGGATTGCACTACCCGTCCTCGCGTCTCACTTAATACCACTAAAGAGACCCGATATTTCACTTCTGCGCAAGTGGAAGTCAGCGCTCAAGATCCATGCCGGTATCTGTACTATTCCTTGAATGCGATCCCACCTAATGGTAAGCAGTAATGCAATCGTTGATGGTGAAGCGCACTAGTTTATTAAGAGCCTATTCACTCTAGCCTTGAAGACAACTAAATTATAATCGGACGCGAAAACCGCTGTAGGAAAATTTTTCAAATTTTCTTTTTTCACGCAGCTGGTAGAAGCTAATTATTAATCAGACTTACAAGGAAAACAGGCCGAACATGAGGAAGCTGGTGAGCGCGAACCACTTGAAGTGTGGCGGCCGCAGCAGCGCGAACGCTGACTCCGACCTGGACTTGGACGCCAGCGCCTCCCCCGAGCCGTGCTCTGTAGAGTCGATGATGTCGCTTGGTGTCTTTAAAGATTTTACCTGGAACATTGATTACAATTATATAAATAAACAACAGTGCTTTTCTGTTGTAGTTTTGTTTAAGGTTCTTTTTTTATGTTGGAAGAAAATATTTTAAAAATTACCATACCAACTTTCGGAGAGAGGGCTCTCCGAAAGTTCTTAACTTAATAAAAACTAAATTCTGAAAAAAAAAAAGTTAATAGTGATAAAAATATGATTAATACAATAAAAAAACTTTTATTCGAGACACAGAGCACAACGGTTACAAACACAAAGTAGAAAAAAAACAGAAGTACAGAATTTGTCGAGCGTGCCCGAACTGAAACGATAACTACCGCAGCATTTGCTGGGCGTCAGACACCCAGCGCTGGTTTTCAGTTGGCACCGCACAGTGACGCACGGATGAGGGTTAAATAAATTAATGATTCATACGGAACCCTTCGAGCGCAAGTCCGACTTGCACTGATCGCTTTTTAGGGTTCCGTACCTCAAAGGGAATAAACAGAACCCTTATAGGATCACTTTGTTGTCCGTCCGTCTGTCTGTCTGTCTATCAAGACCCTTTATCTCGGGAACGCGTGGAGGTATCGAGTTGACATTAAAACCATATACTCAAGTCTGCAGTCCCTTGAAGCTGTGAAAAAATCAAACTTCTGAGTTAATGAAGAAAAAGATACGGCCGTTTATGTCGCAAAAAACGTGTATTTCGACACTCAAAGGAATCAAAATTCATAGGGTACTTTCCGTTGACCTAGAAACCTGAAATTTGGCATGAAGCAAGGTCTCATAGCACAAGTATAGGAAAAAATCTGAAAACTGTAAATTTGTAGTTACGTCACAAAAAAAATCTTTTTTTGCGATTCGGAAAAATCTTCGTAAGTAACTCAATTCGGGAATCGAAGTGTTTTCATAGGTAAGTTTATACGGAACCCTCAGTGCGTGAATCTGACTAGCACTTGCCCAGTTTTTTTTATTTCCCAAGATAATAAAAACAAGGTCAGTGTATACAGAAAGCTATATAGAGTGACTGGTAATTAGTGACCGATACTTAAACACGTGATTGTCCTCATGATTACAAACAATTTTCCCAAAGAAACTTTTTTATATACCTACTCATTAGTTTTATGACAATAACCAAACAGCTGTTTAAAATTCGCGCGCGCTCGGGTAAGGGAAATGTACTAGTAGAGCGCCTTACGAATCACGTTCCCCCCTCCCCCGCCCACACCGCTCCCTTTGCCGTGTAGAGTGGCGTAGGTAATAATAGTCGCAGGCGCGCGCACACGAATTTCAAACATAAAAAAAAGTTTTTTTGGGAAAGTTGTTTGTGGTCATGAGTACAATCACGTGTTTAAGTATCGGTCACTAATTACCAGTCACCCTGTATAGAGACAAAAAGGATGAATTGTATTGGGAGAGAGAGCTGGGGCCTTACCATGGCGTGTTAAAATATCGGCCGTGCGAGCCAGTAAGAGGGATAGGGATACACACCCTATATAGCTCCATCTCTTTAACAGTCCAGTTTAGGTCGTAAATAGGGGATCCTGCAAATGCGGGATCCCGCACCTTTTTTGCGGGACTTGAAATGCGGGATTACTCATGCGGGATCTCGCACGCTTGCGAGATTGAATTTTTGCTAAGAAAAATAGGTTTAGACGACGCATCGTTCTGATTACCTATTTATTAGACCCAGCATAGCCTCATTAACAATTGATTTAACAACTTTCCATGGAAGTTGTCACTTTTCTGTAGAATTTGTATTTATGGAAAAGTTATTTCATATTTAAACTGGCATTGATTATGTTTTCAATTTTTTATCTTGCCTACCTACAGCTAAATAAATTTTGAATTTCTATTTTGTGTCGTGGACTCCTGAATTGGAGGTGGAAAGAAACGTAATCAATGTCAGTTAAAGTATTCTATCTTCCTAAATCTGAAAGATGAAACTTTAAACATTTTATGTTATCGTTCCTGATTATTTATACCTCTGCGTAATTCCAATTATCTTACATTTTATGTTATCGTTCCTGATTATTTATACCTCTGCGTAATTCCAATTATCTTAGTTTTTTTTTGCATTTTGCAGGTCAGAGTAGCATTGTGACCTGCAAAATGCAAAATTCTTAAGAAAATTTTAATTTTGCGGGCAAACTTTGAGCATACCCCTTAAAATATAATAAAATATCCCAGTCCCGCAATCCCGCGGGATTGCTAACTTCAATCCCGTACGCATGCGGGATCGCGATTTTGATGCGGGATTGGATTCCCTAGTTGTAAAATGGATCGCGTCAAGAGCTCGTGTTAGGGTCTCAGATATAGTGATCTCTCCATGTTGATGACAAAAACTCAATAGTATACTGTGACTTACGCAAAAACTGTCCTCATGTAACCCCGTATTCACAGCATATATCCTCCTCACGACAGCCAGAGCTTCCTTATCCTTGCCCTTGGTCATCAGGAATTTGGGGCTCTCATCAGCACAAAACATGGCCACCGCAGCCAGGATTAGAGGCATGGCATACACGGCTGTCAGCAATCGCCAGGGTCGCAGCTCTATGGCTCCGAGCTGGTGCTGCCAGTCATGGGAGAGGATCAGCCAGGCTAGACCTGGAAGTTAAAAACGAAAACAGGTTAGGTGGTAGTTTTCTGTAGGTGAATCTTTACATCATTCATCGTACATCGCCTGTGTTATCTTATTAAGGACTAGTAGAGTACTTTTGCCCGCGGCTTCGCCCGTGTACATAAAATATACCTAGCCTATGACACTCAGGAATAAAGCAGCTTTCTATCGGTGAAAAAAAAATCGCAATCGGACCAGTACTTTCAGAGAACCTCCTACAAACAAAAAATCATGAAAACAAAAAAAAAAAACTCTTGGGCTGTGGGGTCCGAGTGCTCATGCGTTTTTTAAAGAATTATCCAAACGACTAGTTGACACTTCGCGTGACCAAAGGGCTGGCTTTTACCTCGGTCAGAGATTAAGCATTGCTATACGACGTGGCAATGCCGCCAGTCTTTTGGGCACACTTCCAGTCGACAGCGATGCGGTGGAATTTTTTGACGCCATATTTTAGGTAGGAGTTATTGTGTATATATTATGTAATTTTAATTAGTGAAGCGTTTTTATTTTTCTAGTTCTGTCTATGTTCAAAATAAATTGTTTTTATTAAACTTTGCCTATTTTTAATATTAGTATAGATAACAAACAATTGTACCTACAGTTTTGTTACAACTAAAGATTTGATACAGAATAGGTCTATGTACAATCTATAACGTTTCCACAAAATATTAAATTAGGAAAAAAAGTTCTAAAAGTACAAAATAATGTTGCTTGACCTCTATACTAGCGTCGCTCGTGTACTTAATTTAGATACTTACAATAAAAAAGAAAAAAAAATAATGTTAGTAAATAAGTATGGTGCGTAAGAGTAACCTAATCGAAAAAAAATGGTATATTTTAAGTCATACAAATAAAACTAAAAGATTCAGCTTTACTCTGTGACTGTATTAACAATGAAATTGACGATGGGTCCAGTCGACCTATTCAAAATGAGACTGGGTCGAGTGGCCGCGCGGGTCCATTTCGAGTGGGTCCAGTTGATCAAAGACTCAATATACACACTGATTATACTAAATGGACACAATGTATATAGTATTTTGTTTTTATGTTCAGTTATTTTGAAGTATATTGTAGTTATACTGTCTTGTATGACCTACAACTTACCAGGACTGGTGAAAGTAAGTAGATTGATGAGTCCGTTGACGACGAGCACAGAGAAGTCTCGTCGTTTGCGCGGGAGCATCTCTGATACATACGCGTAGCCTAGGGATGATGGGGTCGATAAACTGGAATGGGAAAAATTAAGTTTTACACCAGAACTCACGACATAGAGCTCGTGAGTCAGGGCCGTGGTTATTGAGCTACCACTCCTCACAATCTTGCAACCACAGGTTTCTTACTAACCCGTAATTATAATAATAATATTCCACAACTATCACACAACGCCGTCTAGTCCCAAACTAAGCAGAGCTTGTGTTATGGGTACTAGACAACTGATAAACATACTTATATATTTCTAAATACATACATATATAGATAAATTACACCCAGACACAGAACAAATGAACGTGCTCATCACACAAACCTTTGTCCTGGGTGGGAATCGAACCCACGACCTCCGGCATAGCAGTCAGGGCCACTAACCACTAGACCAACAGGTCAGTCAAAAAAAATTACAATTTCACTGTTTGTGTTTATTAGCAACGAAACACTTATCTGTCACTAGCTGCAGGCCTAGCCAAATTACGACCGTTTCGTTTTGAATCTCTTTCTACAATCGGCCTTAACGCTAACCTAACGCCTTCTATTTGTTTGTTCTGACCACGTAACTTAACGTTGAGATGACGTCATTCCCATATATTTGAAGTTTTCTACTAGCGTTAACGATTGTAGATTATCAACTTGGCTAAGCCTGCCCCCCTAGCCAAGTTACGACCGTTTCGTTTCGATTCTCTTGCGTCGAACGCCTCGAGTTGGCCACGCCTCCGATTCCTTTGTTTTGACATCATCTCAACGCTCAGTCACGTGGTCAGAACAAAGGAATCGGAGGCGTGGCCTACTCGATGCGTTCGACGCGAAAAGAATTGAAACGAAACGGTCGTAACTTGACTAGGGGTGCTGTTGTTGCCCGCGTTTTTCACTCGCGTCTATGGTTACTGGTTCATTGCTATAGGTCGTAGCGTGATTTTCTCTAGCCTTCCTCGATAAATGGCCTATCTAACAACAAAATATTTTTTTTTAATCCGAACCAGTGGTTCCTGAGATTAACGTTTTCAAACAAACTTTTCAGCTTTATAATATTTATTTAGTACATAGAGGACTTTCAGCAAATAAAACCAGATAAAAAAAGGAAACCATAATCATTATAAAACCAATTATAAGTCCTCACGTATAGACATTAGAATACATTAAAAATGGTGTGAGCATAAAAACAAAAAAGCGTCGCTTTTTGGTTAAGTAGGATGGTTTCAATAATAACCATTAAACCTAATGCTACTTGAAAAATTGTACTTTCTGGCCTAATATCGTATAGATAAAGCCGATGTGTCTTAAATCTTAATATGTTAATTATTATTATTATTTCTTTGTATGATTGATTAGAGCAGTGGTGGCCGAGAGGTAACGGCCCCGACTTACAAGTTGTAGGTTGCGGGTTCAAACCCAGCCAGGCGCATTACTTTGTGTAATTTATTTCATCACCACTGCTCTCAAAACGGTGAAGGAAAACATCGTGAGGAAACCGGTATGTCCTAGAACTGAAAATTCGAAGACATGTGACATCCACCAACCCGCACTGGGTCCGCGTGGTGGATTATGGCCCATTGTCTCTCCTAGAGAGGAGGCCTGAGTCCCAACAGTGGGAACATTATAAGGCCGACTATGCTATGCTATGCTATGATTGATTATTTATTTATATGTACTTACACTAGTGTGTAAGTTGTATATCTCTTTACTAACAATAATAGATTGCATGATCTGACAAATAAATTATTATTATTATATCTGTCATGAGAAAACATTTTCAAAATTTATAAAATCTGAAATACTTACAATAGAGAGCATGCAAACTTGACGATCGCGAAGGTGATCAGCGAAGGCATGAAGGCGGCTATGAAAGCCATCATGCCGGCTGCTGCCAGGGTGCAGAGCAGCACTGGCTTCCTGCCCAGGGAGTCTGATGCGCGGCCCCAAAATGGTGCTGTTAATATTATACCTGGAAAAGTAATGATAGTGATGAATAAATTTAATCGTTGCACTTTGGTGTATTGCGAGCGGTTCAACAATTGAACGTGAGTTTCTGTTCAGTCCTCGGATCGGATAGCGTCTGCGGGATTCACTTCGAATATGCTGTGTTATCTAATAATTAAAATATTAATGAGGCTTAATTATATTTATTAAAAGTCAAGAAAGTACTAGTTCTCCAGTCCTGGTTCAAGCCATGGTACGAGTGCGAGGGAATGAGAAGCGATCACCTCATTCTGCGAAGAAGTGATGCGAAACAAGGAGGTGAGGGAGAGGACTGAAACACCTGGAGGAGTGTTTCAGGTTTCGCATATTTAAAAATAAGGTTGTATATACTTATGTATACGCACAGCCAAAACTGCTGGACCTAGGAGGGTGAAATTTTGCACAAGGTTTCCTTTTATGACGTAGGCGAGCTCTAAGAGAGGATTTTCCTAAATTCGCCCCCTAAAGGGATGAAACGGGGGTCCAAAGTTTAATGGAGAAACCCACTTCCTCAATCCCTAGCCACGACCGCAGGAGACGTCGGACGATTCTCAGTCACTATAGGCGCGGAATTGCGGACGACAGGCAAGGGATTAAACGGGGGTCCAAAGTTTGTATGGAGAAACCCACTTCCTCACTCCCTAGCCACGACCGCAGGAGACGTCGGACGATTCCATGTTACTATAGGTGCAAACCTGAATCGACGGCCCGTTGTATTGTGTGTCTTTTCCGATAGCTGACATAGTTACGAAATGGGAATATACAGATGTATATTCCCATTTCGTAACACGAGATTACAAATCAAATTGGAATAATGCACGCAATGCTACTTAGCGATCTTACTGGTCAGAAAATCAGTGTGGAAATAGTTTCAGTAGTAGCAAAGAGTCATGACGTTAAATATTGCTATTATAATTTAGTATATAGGCAATGAAGATATCCGCAGGTGAACCTAGGTTGCCGACATAGCACGAAGAATCGCCAAACTTAAGTGGCAATGGGCAGCCCACATTGCTCGCAGAACAGATTGCCGTTGGGGCTGAAAAGTTCTGAAGTGGCGACCACGTACCGGAAAACGCAGCGTTGGAAGGCCTCCTACAAGGTGGACCGATAACCTGTTAAGGGTTGTGGGAATCAGATGGATACGAGACGCACAGGACCGTACATTATGGCGACACTTGGGGGAGGCCTATGTCCAACAGTGGACGTATCTGTTCGTACCCACATTTTTAGAAAGAAAGAAAGAAAGAATGATAAACAATTTATTTTCGGGAAATTAACCAATCTTAAGACTTGCTTACGTGTTTTAAACGAAGCGCCTGCGCCTATCTGACCTTCGCAACCTAGTTACTTGACAACACGATACTCCTTGGATAGACTGATGGTCAGACTTTCTGACGTCTGACTACACCTATCGGACACCGTCCGAACCGAGCCCAAGTCGTCGACGGCGCGTGCTGTTCCACGCGCGCCTCAAGGAGATGTCAGCAACTGTAGGGGCCTAGCAGGGTCGAAGCCTGCTGGGGCCAAGGGTCTAATTCTGAAAGGACGACTCGGTCCTGGCACGAAAGGCAACGAAGGAACAGGAGTGGGTTTTTAGTCAGTAAAAGTCTGACACTATCTCCCGTCCCGCCCAAGGGCGGGGGATGTCATGAGATGATTTTCCCACCGAAAAAAAAATATATAGATCTACGACTGACAACCGGGACCTGCTTTACGTGTTTCCAAAGCACGAGGTGTCTGTGTGTCTTAGAAAAACTTTGGAAAGTAATGTGAAATGAAAAATTTCCATTGGTACTTGCCCGGCTTCAAACCCGCTACCTCATGTAAGAGAGGCGGGGGCTTTACCACTGGGCCGTTACGAAACTGAATTATTTATTTAAAACTAGCTTCTGCGGCTTCGCCCACTTGAAAATAGGTTTCTCCATACAAACTTCAGACTCCCGTTTCATCCCTATAGGGAGTGAATTTTGGAAAATCCTCTCTTAGTGCTCGCCTACGTCATAAAAGGAAGCCTTGTGCAAAATTTCACGTTCCTAGTCCCAGTAGTTTCGGCTGTGCGTTGATATGTCAGTCAGTCAGTTTCTCCTTTTATATATATTTATTTAAAATGACTTACCAATATTAGGCAATGAAGTTATAATCCCTTTAAGATTATCAGGTATGTCAAGATCACAGGAGGCAGCTGGCAACACGAAGGCGATGCCAATCATCTCGAGGATGGCTGCTAGCAGTGTGAGCAGCATTAGCAGGTTGTGCAGGACCTGGTACTTGCCGGTGCCTGTGGGAGTTGAGACAGCAATGAATTGCGGAATACTGAATATCTAGTCCACTTCTACACTAATAATAAAGAGGTGAAGTTGTTTGTTTTTAACCGACTTCAAAAAGGAGGAGGTTATATGTTCGGTTGAATGTATGTTTTTTATTTTTTTTTTTTATGTATGTTCACCGATTTCTCGGTCAATTGTGGACCGATTTTGAATTTTTTTTTTCATTGAAAGGTTATGCTTCCGAATTGGTCCCATAGAAATATTGTTATGATCTGATCATGAACTTCGAAGATATGGAACAGAACTCCTCACAGGGTCACAGCAGAACCGTCGTAACAAGTAAAATTGCTTTGTTTATACGTGTAGTCGATGACTGACTGAAAGTGGAGGGGGAATATATCGAACTGATCTGATGATGATGCCTGAAGTTAGGCACCGGAACTCTGTAATAAATTAATGTAATCTAACCGTGTTTGGGATTATTAAAATTGTCATGAGATGCACTCTGGCTATAAGGTATTTAAGTTTGGCTGAGGGGTACTTTTTAGTGGTGGTACTATAACTAAAAAGTGTAAAATAAAAAACTTTTTACAAAAAAAATACAACCGACTTCAAAGTAAAAAAAAACACTGAAAAGTGCAAAATAACTTTAATTTCGGAACTCGGTGTTAAATAACGAAGGGACAAAACTATTATAGAAACACCGACTTCCGAAATTAAAGTTATTTTGCACTTTTCAGTGTTTTTTTTTACTTTGAAGTCGGTTGTATTTTTTTTGTAAAAAGTTTTTTATTTTTTGTAAGTTTGTAACTTTGTTTCTAGGAGGTAATCTCTGAAAGTTCTGAATCGATTGCAAAACTTTTTACTAATAAAAAGCTGCTTTATTCCTGAGTGACATAGGCTGTTTTTATGTATAAAAAGTTATTTTACATCATATACATACTATATTTGTAACTCAAGTCGGATAAAAAATAGATAAACCATTTGAAATACGAGTAAGTCCAAACAATGAACTAAAATAATGTTGGTATTTATTATGTCTATTAAAAAGTCTGCTGGTGGGTTTTAGTCAGTAATAGTCTGACAGTCCCTCTCACTCCGTCCAGAACGGGACGAGTTATTTCATGATTCTTCAGTTACAAAAAAATCTTAATGAAAATTGTTTTCGAGTTTGAAGGAAATCTGGAAATTTTCCCGACATTCAGATAAGTTACGTGATTAATGCGGATGTTATGTCTTATCTGAATGATGGTCAAGGATTTCATAGATTTTATCAATCTTATCTTCATCCATGGCACTAACATAGAGCCACACACACACACACACGCACATTTTACTATTACGTGTATAAATTTTGAAACAGATAAATGAAAAAAAAAAGTATTTGCTGGCATATCCATAGATAACATAACCTTATAATACTCCTCCTCGGTATTATTATATAGTATAGCCTTGATAATGTTTCCACTGCTGGGACTCAGGCCTCCTCTCTAGAAGAGGATGCGAGACGCACAGGACCTGTCGTTGTGGCGACACTTGTGGGAGTCCTATGTCCAGTTGAGGACAGCTTTCGGCTGAAATGATGATGCCATTATGGTGTGATCTCTTATAATTTATTTAGAAAAGCGTCTTCATACTTTTGTATGAATATACCTTTACTTCGATTTCAATAAGCTTTGAGACATTCTCTTATAGGCGCCGTCTGCTAGGACTAACCTCCTAAAGTTTGCCCCTTTGTCACGAGCCATACGTATTGTTAATAAGTTGTTGAAGAGCAGTGGTGGCCGAGTGGTAACGGGCCCGACTTACGAGTTGTAGGTTGCGGGTTCAAACCCAGCCAGGCGCATTATTTAGTGTAATTTATTTCATCACCACTGCTCTCAAAACGGTGAAGGAAAACATCGTGAGGAAACCGGCATGTCCTAGAACCAAAAATTCGAAGACATGTGACATCCACCAACCCGCACTGGGCCCGCGTGGTGGATTACGGCCCATTCCCTCTCCTAGAGAGGAGGCCTGAGTCCCAACAGTGGGAACAATATAAGGCCGACTATGCTATACGTATTGTTAATAATATAGCACTATCGGAGGATATATTTGGCCAAAACCTGCCGAAATTTTTACAAGCAGCTCAATTAATGATCGAGAAAGGTCTGGACATTACATCCTAATTAATTTAAGAATACCATAACTATGTACATATTATTATATTAAGTGTTAGTTATAACATCGCCCTGGACTAGTCTGTAAAGATTTTACAATGTAATAAATAAAATAAAATTTCGATCAGGGCTGCAGCATAATCTGAAAGAGTCGCCACGGCCCTGGAACTGAAGGAACACAGGTGGGTTTTAGTCAGTAAAAGTCCGACACTCCCTCTCGCTCCACCCAGAGCGGGAGAGCTATCCCAAAAAACACCCAACATTGTTGTGACGAGGAAAATAACAACCAAAGAATGTAACATTAAGTGTCATGTCCAACACGAAAGATAACGCCTATCGCTATTCTCGGGGCAAAATGCCTTAAACTAATGTTTATTAAGACAATTATTGTAGTAATTAACAATAACTATTATTATATTAGGTATGTATACTGGTGAATAGGTGAGTGATCTTGACTATTAATAGTATGTTATCATAACTTTCTCTTAGAATATGTAAAATACAAATAATAATTCTAGACGCTGGACGACACAAATTTCTAACCTTATCTAGCGCCTAGCAATCTGTATATCACTTGTATTTTCATGCATGATCACACTATAATCAACAATAATATTATAAAGAGGTGAGTGAAAACACGGTGGTCACGGTGGTGTGAGGTGGGTTGTAAAGAGATGGGGTGGTGGGGTGAGTGGTGAGGTGAGGTGAGGTGAGGTGAGGTGGTGGTGAGAGGTGGTGGAGGAGTTTTTTTTTTTTGTAGAATGTAATCTATGAAAGTACTGGTCTGATTGCTGAAATTTTTTCACCGATAGAAAGCTACTTTATTCCTGAGTGACATAAGCTATATTTTAAGTACGCAGGCGAAACCGCGGGCAAAAGCTAGTAATATCATAAAGGCGAAAGTTTGTGAGTGTGTGTGTATGTTTGTTACTTCTTTACGCTCGAACGGCTGAACTGATTTGGATATTTGAAATGGATAGCTTCCTTCTGGGAAGAACAGAAAGTTATATCGGACATCTACCGACTAAAACCCCATGGTTCCTAAAGGTACGAGTAGCCATACACGTTAGGATGTACCTGACAGGTTTGTCTGCACAGTTACACCTCGTAAGCTTGAGCTAAGTAGAGGACATACACGTAGCGATAAACCTGTACAAACTTTCAGTTGAAGCCAGGGCCCGGCAGCAGATCTCGACGCTGTAACGCTAATCAGTTTACATCTCGATGACGCCTGCGCAGGCGACAGCCACATACGCACAGTTTTACCTGTGCACTTAAACTGCACAGGTATACCAACAGGCAAAAAATATCGAAATTCATATTTTTTTTCGGTTGCCTACATGTGTGGTAATCTGCACAGTTGTGCAACATACACGCTCCGGTTTACCTGTAAAACTGGACTGTACACGCAAACCTGTCAAGTACATCCTAACGTGTATGGCTACCTTTATATTTCCTATCCACCCATCTAAGATCAAGGCGAGTAAGTGTTCGTGGCAGCACGGCGCGGTGCGGCTAACTCAAACATAAGAACTGCATTTGAGTGTCCAAAGTGGACACGCGGGTGCGGGACACGGTGCGGGCTGCTCAACGCGGGACGTGTGCGGGCAACTCATGCCATAACTCATTCATACAAGTAGTCACAGTGAGTGCGCGGGTAGCGAGTGGTAACCCGCGCGGGAACGGGTATCTCAAACTAGTTCGAGCTAACCGCACGCGTTGTTATGATGGCTCGACTGCGGACAGGCACAACGCGCGCGTTCTCCCATCCGCGCCGCTCCCCGCAGCGCGCTGCCAGTCTGGCCGAACACCAAGAAACATTGTGCGCTTTTAGATTCGTCTATTCTTGAGCCCTTTTTAAATTACTCGATTATATTTTGTCTGGAATCTTCTTTGACCTAAATATTTTTGGTTTGTTTGGCTATCATTATTTTTTTTGTAATCGCCGCGTGTTACCGCAATCGGAAGTAATTACCTAGATTAACAGAATAAAATTTAAATTAGTTCATTTATCATGATTCGCTTATCTCTATGAAATGTAATTCCCCATAAATTATTATGTATGTTTTGTAAAAAAAGACGTACTAGCTGTATGAGAAAACTTTATTGGCGTTGTGCAACCTGTGCATGAACTGAGTACCTAATATGAAGAATTCGAGCAAAGTAAAATGAAAATCGAAAATTTAAAAAAACATGAAACACCCTACTATACACCCTATATATAGCTCCATCCCTCACTGCAGATCTTTATTTCATTAACGTGCTCCATGGGGAAACCTTATAATACGGTTAGTTGTTGTGCTGAATCGACTAAAAGTGATAGTCTTTTACTTAGAGACGTAAAATTCTAAGTGATCGTCTTCACTCCATTTTGCCATCATATCGATATCTATCTGCAGTGCCTCACAGTCATGTACGCTACTAATATCCATGAATAACTTTAGGTCGTCAGTCAAAAAAGACACTGAATTGTCCTGACGACTTTCGGCAGGTTATTTGCCATCACTATGAACTGTGTCGGCCCGAGGGACTACCTTGACTCACACCAGACCGGGTTACAAATTAACCAGATTTTGGATCGAAGATTTGGACGTACTGAAGACGGTCATTGAAGTAGATCGAAAAAAGTTGAACCAACTTCATGGAAAATTCCATCACGAATAATCAGTGGCATAGCTAGTCCGCGCTAGTTGGCGACCACGTACCGGAAGACGTAGCGTTGGAAGGCTTCCTACAAGGTGGACCGATGACTTGGTAACGGTTGCGGGAGTCCGATGGATGCGAGACGCACAGGACCGTTCGCTGTGGCGACGCTTGGGGGAGGCCTATGTCCAGTGGACGTCTTTCGGCTGAAATGATGATGATGATGATGATAGCTAGTCCTAATGGGGCCCCATATGAAACATTTTTGCCTAGCTATAGAATTGAAAGGCCTCGAAAATTAAAATGAGCTCGTGTATTAGATAATTCTGAAGGTACTTGAATAGGTTGAGTTTTTATTGTCGCCTTACATAGAAAAAGCTAAAACGAGCGGAGCGAGCTAAAGACTATTAGAACAGCCTATTAAAATATATTATTTATTTACTACTGGCCTCCTATCAATAAGGGAATTTAAGATTTGTGGATGAATGGAGATACGAGTAATGGCACATGTCTGGGCCTCTGTAGCTCGGGGGCCCCGTATCATTGACACGGCTGATACGGCGTGGTGGTAGCTACTTACCCCTCTGCGAATAATTTACTAAGTAAGGCGTCATTATAGACCCGATCAAACCCCTTTTTGAAGTCAAAATAGGTCACATAAATGTGTGTGTGTTTACCAGCAATCTCCAGTGCCTCTTCAAGGTCGGCTTCCATGATGGGCGAGTGGATGTTGTCTGCTGCCATTCTCGCCATTACTACATGCCGCATATTCACGTCCCTGAAGCAACACAAGAAAATTAACACTATAATACTCGTATATAATGAGTATTTCTGAAAAAAATTCGAATTCGCTATATGCTTAAAACGATAATACAAGTTGAAAGAAGTCATGCCTTGATTCACAGTTTAGAGAAGGGAAGGAGCATACCTTCCCTTATCTAATACAGGGCATTCTGGTAAGTATTTTTTGAAGTATTTAATTTAGGAAAAAAAATGGGCTGGTCATTTTTTATTGAGAAAAGAGTATCAGGTTAAGTGGATGCATCTAAGTTTTTGAAAAACTTCTAAGGGAGTATGTAAACACATAGTTTCAGGATATTGAAAAGCAGTGTTCTTTCAAAGAAAATAAACATAATCGAAATAATATTTGATTTCATTTTTAAATCTTTTGTACACGTTTGATTACATTTTTCTTCAGGGAAATCATCATCTTCATGTTTTCCCAAAGATGTCAAGCGTGCCGTCCTGAACATGAAATTCAAGTTAGATAATCATTCAAAATTCGGAACTACTACTTGAAGTCCTCTCAACCTTAGTTCGGTCTTCGTCATAATTGTTATTTTTTAAGTTCTCCTAATTATAATGTATTTATTAGTTTATAATATTAGCATAGATAAGTATTTTATTATTGTAAGTAACTTAATTTAACTATACTACATTCTACTTGATATATCTGTTATTTATTTATTGTGCACACCTACCACAGTGTTGTCTCTTTTAACCCAAAGGTTGACTGGTAGAGAATGCATTGTTGCATTAAGTCCGCCTATGTACCACTACTGTACATGAAGTTTAAATAAATAAATAAAATTACACGGACAAAACTTGGTTTTTCCAAAGAGGTGACCTCAACGTCGCCAGGATTCGGATGCTATTTGGTCTACACCAGGCTCAATGTTGAGCCCAGGATAGTATTAAGCACTGCTTTGAGCTGGTTCAAGCTAGCCAAGGAGAGCGGAGTAAATCCCTTGTTCATATTGATACAGCTCTACATCAGCTTGGAATCAAGTTAGTCAGGTAATATTCCATGAGACTGGATTTTCCGGGTGGGAAAATCATGTAATGACATCCCCCGCTCTTGGGCGGAGCGGGAGATAGTGTCAAACTTTTACTGACTAAAAACCCACTCCTGTTCCTTATTTGCCATTTTTCCAGGGCCCCGGGGATCTCTTTCGTATCACCCATGGTCCCAGTAGGCTTCGACCCTGCTGGGCCCCTACGGTTGCTGACATATCCTTGAGGCGCTCGTGGAACACTACGCGCCGTCGACGACTTGGGCTCGGTCTGGACGGTTACCAGACAGACTGGAGAAGGTTGCAGGTTGCAGCCCAATTTGATATGCCGACAGCAGTGTATGGACCCTCCTATCCTGTTCCATTTGAATACATTTGAGTACCTACGCCAAAAGAGAAGCACTATACGGGCATGATAAACTGTTAAAAGCCTAATAAAAGTCTGTGATCGACACCTTAAGACCGATACCTTAGGCTTCCGAGGTACCTACGTAAATACACCCCTATCACACAACGCTGTCTAATCCCAAGCTAAGCAGAGCTTGTGTTATGAGTACTAGACAACTGATAAACATACTTACATACACCCAGACACAGAACAAATAATCGTGCTTATCACACAAACATTTGTCTTGGGTGAGAATCGAAACCACGAACTCCGGCATAGCAGTCAGGGTCACTAACCACTAGGCCAACAGTCCAGTCAAAACTAATATTTATAGGTTTTGGTCGGAGGGGAATGGTTTGTTTTTCGATGAGAAAATCATATTATGACGTCCCCCGCCCTTGGGCGGAGCGAGAGATAGTGTCAGACTTTTACTGACTAAAAACCCACTCGTGTTTCTTCGTTGCCTTTCGTACCAGGACCGAGTCTTCCTTTCAGAATCAGATCCTTGGCCCCAGTAGGCTTCGAACCTGCTGAGCCCCTACAGTTGCTGACATCTCCTTGAGGCGCGCGTGGAACAGTACGCGCCGTCGACGACTTGGGTTCGGTCCGGACGGTTAGCGGACGGTCGGATGGCGAGCTACCCATTGCTCGCCGTCCGCAAACCCGCGCCTACGGTGGCCGGAAATCGGGATTAGAATCCCGGCGACGGTTGGGGCGTGAGTACCGTTGCCTCACGCGATCGGTCGCCTCCTTTGCGCTTATTACTGCTTCGCAGAAGGAGGCGACCGCCTGCCACTCCTCCTCGCTCCGGACCATGGCCTGTACCAAGGCCCGGCGCGAGAGATCGCCGCCGCCGTCGGAGTGGGATGTCAGGTTTTTGTAATCTCCATCATCTCCTTAACCTTTTCCTACCTAGCTTCCACTCTAACCAGACCCGTGTTTTACATAGAGCGATTGTCTATGAGACCTCCACAACCTAATTACTGGGGAACACGATACTTTTTGGATAGACTGAAGGCCAGACTTTCTGTCCCAGATTTTTTAAAATTGACTGGTACATATTACTCGCCGTAATAGACTTACATTAATTAGAAAGTTGATAAATTATAAGGGTACCCACATGAATTCACCTTAATTTTAAAGACCATTTGAATCCATCGTCATCAACTCAAGCAGCGACTTGAACATTGTAATTTGAAGTTGAATTTCAAGTGACCACTTGTATTCATTGAAATCAAATTTCTACTTTGTCTTGTAGGTATAACATAGAGTTTGCTGTTCTAATATTTAATAATTAATAAAAATAATAATATTCTCACAACTATCACGGTACACAACGCCGTCTAGTCCCAGCAGAAGTCGACCGTCTTAAGCAGAGCTTGTGTTATGAGTACTAAACAACTGATAAACATAGCATAGCATAGCATAGTCGGCCTTATAATGTTCCCACTGTTGGGACTCAGGCCTCCTCTCTAGGAGAGGGAATGGGCCGTAATCCACCACGCGGGCCCAGTGCGGGTTGGTGAATGTCACATGTCTTCGAATTTTTTGGTTCTAGGACATGCCGGTTTCCTCACGATGTTTTCCTTCACCGTTTTGAGAGCAGTGGTGATGAAATAAATTACACATAGTAATGCGCCTGGTTGGGTTTGAACCCGCAACCTACTACTCGTAAGTTGGGGCCGTTACCACTCGGCCACCACTGCACTGATAAACATACTTATATATTTCTAAATACATACATATTACAGATAAATTAATTAATTAAGTATCTTGAAGTACATAGTAAATTCGTTATAGAAAATATTTTTTCAATAATACTACAGTTAGTGATGATAACAAACAGACAAATAAAAATACTATTAATAGTGTCTATTTTTTTTTGGGAATGATTTGAACAACATTCGGTCACAAACAGTATAGGACCTGGATACGATGACCATAACGTTAGGATTCATGCTAATTGGATTATTACAAAGAAGACTGCTTGTTATTAACCCCTCGGGCTCCCCGGGGTATTATTATTATGTAATTGCGCGTTTTTACATAACGCACCAAAAAAAAAAAAACATTTTCTGGATTTTTCTAGGAAAAACAAAGTTATAGAAACCAAAATTTTTGGCTAAAAAAAATCGTAAAAATGTGTGTACAAAACGACAATTAAGCCTTTTTCAAGGTCATTCAAGTTGTACAGACGTATGTACAATCGGCCTTCGATGAGAATATACAAAACGTGTCAGAATAATAATTTAAAATTTAAATCTTGAAAAAAAATAGTCTTGCCTTGATTAATAATATCATATCACAGAAACTTTGAACCAGTGTATCTCATATTTATCATCTTACGTATCCCCCAACCAAAGCGGGGTACAAAATGCTTTGTTAATTAAAAGGAGAAAGTAGCGCGATAAAAGTGGTAAGACCTTTTGCTTCTATAATAGAGGCCCTAAACTGAACGTGAAAATGAAACTAACATTTTAAGGCTGAACTAGTCGCGGGCTCGAACTCGCTGATGGGTGAGGCCAAAAATTGCGATGTCTCATCTGATATTGTGTCCGACAGCAATAATATCAAGTATGAGAAGTTAGACGCTAAAATATATGCACATCGTATGGTTCGCATGCACACAAACACCGTTCCGAACTGAAATGAAATTAGACGGTGCGTAAAATCTGAGAGTAGTGCTTTGGAAAATCGGGTTTTATGAAAAAACCACTTGATAAATCTAATACAAATAAATTGTTTTTGTTTTTCTGTTTCCGTACAGACAAAATTAAGTAAATGATAAAACCATATCATGTTTTAGATTGAAAAAGTGTCGACTAGTGTAACCTTAACACATCGTGGTAAATGCATGTTTTAGTTTAACAAGTGGGGTACCTACATTATCGACTGGGGCATATATGCCTGGTTTACCATGCCTAATACTAAAAATTATTCAATTAGACAAATGAATACTGCTAGAATTACATTAGTGGGAGATATCGCAATAAATTCCATTATAGCATTGGGAGCGCGAAGGTAACATAAAAAAAATGTGGTGGAGCCGGGAGCGTCGGCGTGGCACAAAGTGGAGGCCTACGACTACAAGGAGAAAGTTCCGTCGGCTACAATAATGTTCGGAAGAGCTACCGTGGCCCTGGAACGCAAAAGGCAATTGATGGAATGCTGGTGGTTATTAGTTAGTAAAAGTCTGACACGACATCACACTTCACCCAGGGGTGGAGAAGATATTTGATGAATATCTACCCACGTCAAGAAACGTCTCTGAAGCCCTAAATCACCCTGCTCCAGACACCTAACTACAATTTTTTAAAGTTTTTTTTTAAGTAATATTTAAAATGTACATAAATTAGTGGAAAGTAAATAAATATAATAATATGTTTAAAAGCCTTGCCTCTTCTCAGACCTCTTCTTATAGGCTCCCATTTTTCAGTCTCTTCAGGCGAAGAAACGGTTGTCGCCTGAACTCGACTGTAGTAACTTTACTTATGTCCTATAACAATATCTTTAGTACAATGCATAGTCTACTAGGGATGTAACGACAGTGATTACATCGGAATCGATTTCGAAACCGGAGTTTTACAATTTTGTTTATCAGAGAACCGGAATCGATACCAAAATCGGAGGCGGAGGCTGAAGCATCAAATAAAACACTAATAAATCTAATAAAAAACTCGGATATATATAAATGAAGAGCGAAATTACAACGTTCCAAATAATAATATTCCGCGGGCTTGCGGACAGCGAGCAATGGGTAGCTCGCCGTCCGACCGTCCGGTAACCGTCCGGACCGAGCCCAAGTCGTCGACGGCGCGTAGTGTTTCACGCGCGCTTCAAGGAGATGTCAGCAACTATAGGGGCCCAGCAGGGTCGAAGCCTACTGGGGCCAAGGGTCTGATTCAGAAAGGAAGACTCGGCCCTGGTATGAAAGGCAACGAAGGAACAGGAGTGGGTTTTTAGTCAGTAAAAGTCTGACACTATCTCGCGTTCCGCCCAAGAGCGGGGGATGTCATTGGATGATTTTCCCACCAAAAAAAAATATTCCACAACTTTCACACAACGCCATGTAGTCCCAAGCTAAGCAGAGCTTGTGTTCTGAGTACTAGACAACTAATAAACATACTTATATATTTCTAAATACATACATATTATAGATAAATAACATCCAAACAGAACATATGATTGTGCTCATCACACAAACATTTGTTTTGGGTGGGAATCGAACACACGCGCCCTCCGGCATAGCAGTCAGGGCCACTAACCACTAGACCAACAGGCCAGTCAAAACAAAACAACAAGTGAAAGAGTAGGCAATTGATAGTAGGGCATGGGGGAAGGGAGATTCCCCATGTGACAACTATAAACTAGTGTGATTCACCATCAACGATGACTACTTACCATCAGGCGGAATTGCAGTCAAGAACTATTATACCATTACGTTTATATCATTGAAAAAAAAAAAACTTGTTTGTACCTCCGATATAAATTTCGATTAAAACTTATTGGAACCAAAATCGGAATCGAAGGTACAAAATCAATCGGAAGTTCCGAACTTTCGCAATCGGATTCGAACCTCCGTAACGTTTCATGGTGATGTTCATCTCTCTTGTCTACTATGGCTGTTAAGATAAGTAAGTAAATCATGAAAAATTATCTCCGGAAAACTAGAGTGATATTACATAATCGTAGATACGAACATTCTAATCAAATCTGTGCTGAACAGGTTTGATTAGAATGTTCATTTTTATCATAGTATCTTAACATTAGATAGATATTGTCGCAGCTCTGCGACAGTAGATTTCGGTATCTTCTACTTGAATAAAACTCTTGGGAGGCTATCACGTTTTACATATATTTTTCTTCAGGATTCGATATCAGCCCATAGCGCTACAATGGTTATCTTCGAACTGCCAAAACAAAACATTTCTTTATTCTACTCAATTTTTAAACCTATTCTAGAGCTGCAAAATCCTTTAAAGTATATTTTAAAAGCCAGTTCGTTAGCTATAAAAAACCTAACTCATGCTCCTTGGGCACGCCACAATTATGGCGGTAAGTCCCTTCTTTGAGGCGTGATTGGAAAGACCTCACGGCGTCCTCACCTTCCGCATGACGCAGGTTCTCACCGAACACGGGAAGTTCGGGAAGTTCCTGCACCGGATTCGTGCGGAAGCAACGCCCGGGTGTCGCCACTGTGTGTCCACACAGTGGCGCCCGGAGGACACGGTGGAGCACACGGTGGAGGTGTGCCCCGCTTGGGCAGAGCAACGCCGTGTCCTCGTGGGGGCGATCGGCGGCGGCGATCTCTCGCGCCGGGCTTTGGCGACGGCGAGCAATGGGTAGCCCGCCGTCCGACCGTCCGGTAACCGTCCGGACCGAGCCCAAGTCGTCGACGGCGCGTATTGTTCCACGCGCGCCTCAGGGAGATGTCAGCAAATCGTAGGGGCCTAGCAGGGTCGAAGCCTACTGGGGCTATGGGTAGTGTGAAAACGAAACCCGGGGCCCTGGGACGAAGGCAACGAAGGAACAGGGGTGGGTTTTTAGTCAGTAAAAGTCTGACACTATCTCCTGCTCCACCCAAGAGCGCGATTTGTCATTAGATGATTTTCCCACCTAAAAAAAACTCATGTTCCTTTCGATATCAAAATATTATTGGTCCTCATCGACTTATTGGTCCTTTAGTTTGCTTCGGCCTGTTCCGTGTCCCTACCGAGAGCTCTTAACGCCATTTGACGACATAAACTGCCCCCTAGCCAAGTTACAACCGTTTCGTTTCGATTCTCTTTTCGTCCATCGCCTCGAGTCGGCCACGCCTCCGATTCCTTTGTTCTGACGTCATCTCAACGCTCAGTTACGGGTTCAGAACAAAGGAATAGGAGGCGTGGCCGACTCGAGGCGATCAACGAAAAGAGAATCGAAACGGAACAGTTGTAACTTGGCTAGCGGGGCAGAACTGTTAAAGGGATGGAGCTGTACAAGGTGTATAGCTCCATTCCTCTTCCCACGACTGACATTTTATCACGTCATGATAAGCCCTGAACGCAAATAGAAGTTAGTTCGGAAGACCAAGGATTTTTCTACTCCACTTTTATGTAGACGAAGATTTATTAAAGAAAGGAATTGGGCAAAAATCATTATTCTTCAATGGCTTTTGGTCCCCTCGCGCGACGGGGGTATTAATAATATGTAATTGTGCGTTTTTACGTCAAATCACCAAATAAAAAAAACTTTTTCAGGTTTTTCCAGGAAAAACGAAGCCACCCGACACCCGTTTCAAATTTCGTACACCCGTGTGTACAATACGACAATTAAACGTTTTTCAAGGTCATTCAAGTTGCACAACCGTATGTACAATCGGCGCTCGACCCCTCGAGCGCCGATTGTACATTTCAGATTGTACATGTCACGGATAAAGAAAACTATCGTGTTAGTTGCCATTACGGGTAGAAATACAGCAAGTTAGGAAATCAATAGTAAGAAAAAAGTATTCGGCCAGCAGTAGGTCGAAGTCAGGTTTTTTTTAAGGTGGGAAATCATCTAATGACTTCTCCATCTGTAGGGCGTCCGTTGCCTCCTTCGCTAGCATAACTGCTTCGCAGAAGGAGGCGACCGCCACTCATTCCCTCTCACTCCAAACCATGGCTTGAACTAGGACCAGGTTGAAGTCAGGCTGTGGATGATTACACTGATGAATGTGTCCATCCAGGCTTAATCACACATAAGGTATGTATGAACCGTCTTAGAAAAACACGCACCGATATGTTCGTAGCAACTGTTGTGACAGAGGATCAGATTGATTTCAAATATGATATGATATGATAATAAAACATGATATCAGGCTGATCTTCTTTATATCTGACTGTAAATAAATAAACTGTAGACTTTGATAGGATGATTCTCTGCAGCAAACACTGCAAAGTAAACAATACTGTAATCACTAATGAACTGGCGCCGCCTATCCCAAGAAATAATAGTGGTCCTTATATCTACACTGGATCGTAGGGGCCCGGCAGGGTCGAAGCCTACTGAGGCCAAGGGTCTGCTTCTGAAAGGAAGACTCGGCCCTGGTATGAAAGGCAACGAAGGAACAGCGGGGTTACCATGACGTTCAAAGTAAGATTGTTTCATTCTTATTTCAGTGTGGGTAAGAGACAGAGCTACACAGGTTGTCTAGCGCCATCTCTTACCCACACTGGAAAAAGGAATGAAACAATCTTACTTTAAACGTCATGGTACAGGTCCAAGAGTAGGTTTTTAACCAGTAAAACTCTGACACACCCTCGCGCTCCACACATCTGCGAGGGATGTCATTGGATGACATCTCCCACCGAAAAACAAAGAAAAAAGGTCCACACTGGATAAATAAGTTGAATACGTGCAAATAAACTAACATTGACACAACCAATCGATTAAACCACAGAACATCTTAAATATTGACTCATCGAAATGGTCACGGTTGCCTACATCTATTTCTGGTTTACCTACACCTCGGTCCCTAATAACACCGCATCAGCTAAATTATTATCATTAGCCCATTTGTACTGTCCCAGGTAACAATCATCATCATCATTTCAGCCGAAAGACGTCCAAGCTGCTGGACATAGGCCTCCCCCAAGCGTCTCCATAACGACCGATCCTGTGCGTCTCAACGAACAACAACAAACAAGGTAACAATAATCTAACAATATTCTGAAGCAGTAATCAAGCAAAGGAAGCGTCCGAAACCGGGCGGAGACAAGTCTCATTGCCCCCATCAGGGTCACCCTCGGCCGGTATCGGGAGTCGCAGGACGACTACCTTCGCGTGTTTGAGGACGGTGAGCCATGGGTAGCTTGCCGTCTCACCGTCCGGTAAAAATCAAGCCTGGGTTGACAACAGTTGTCAGTAAAATTGATGGGGCAGTTAAGGGCGACGCGGATAATTGTTCGAAGGAATTACAGCAGCCCTCGCAATGAAGGGTAACTGAAGGAACCACACTGGGTTTTAGTCAGTAAAAGTCTGACACCCCCTGCCGCTTTAGCCACAGCGAGTGGGAGAAGTTATCGGTATGAAAAACATAGATAAGTAGAAAAATAAAAGAACTCTTACTTAAAAAGCAGCAACAGTGAAAAGAATAATAATAAAAAAAAAAACTAGAAACTGAACAATACACCATACCACTGCACACACACAATACACTCTTAATTTAAATAGAGATCTTGCAGTACATTGTTATTTATAAGAGCCTCATCGCTCCCTTATTTTCACAGTTCTTAAAGAACAAATAATAAGTAGGTTCACCAACCTACCTTTCATAAGCCTTCAAGAGCGAACAGAGAAATGATTTCGAAGAAAATATTATCTTTTTGTCTCGCCTTGTCTCGCCATCTTAGCCTTGTCTTAGTCACATCCTAATCTCGTGTGCTCAACGCATAGCGATGTGATTGACATGAGTTTTTCATATCCGCAGATGAGTCATTAACTGTAAAACTGTAAAATTTGTGTTCCCAAACAAGCAGGTACTTTACCTCTGTCGGTTTTTGTTGTCAAGCAAAGATTTTCATTCGGTTTTTCTGTGGAATTCAGTTCAGCCTTTCCAAAAAATACTTTTGACATTATATTATTTGCAATCAACACACTGGCGAGAACAAGAACTATTATAGAGTTGAGTGCTGCAGTGACTTTTTGACAAACGAAGTTTTTCACAATACATTTACGAATGAATAAAATAATAGAACGAAAAGTATTTTTGTCATTAAAATATTTAACAAGAAGTGGTAACCCTTTCTTTTGAGGTGGGCAATCATCTAATAATTTCTTCTGCTCAGGGTGGAGCGAGAGCGAGTGTAAGACTTTAACTGACTATAACCCACCAGGGCCACGGTAACTCTTTCATGATCCAGCAGCTCTAACAGGTGTCGGCCCTACTGGGCGACGTCCATTTGTCTGACATCTCTTTGAGGCGAGCTTGGAACAACACGCCGTTGCGTATAATTCCATTCTATACAAGGCCTGAACGCAACCATAGTAAATTGCTAGCGTATATTTTGTATTGCTATTTTTAAATCTGCAATTACAATGTATACACGAATTTTGTGTATCTTGTATTGAGGAATATCCGAGATAAACTGATGTTCCTAATAATAACATTAATGGTAATTGTTTTAACCTAACCTAAACCACATGAACGCTTCGTTCGCTCGCCATCGTGTTCTATTGGTCAATATTCTAACCAAACCTAATCCATTGCTGCATTCTTGGCACTGTATATTATGGGATAAGGTTACGTAGTTAGGTCACTACGAAATATACGCGAGTATTTGCGTACTTTTATAGATTGGAAGACCTTAGTAAAAAAGTGATTTCCAATCCATACGCGATTAGTTTTACACCCTTGCCTTGTTTAAAATGGAAAGAAGTGTAAATTTAAATTACCTTATGTAAATTTTCTTATTTTATGGGCTTTTAAATGAGATTAAATTATACATTTCGGTTTATCCTTTCGTGAAATATGGGTATAAAGTTAAGTTTTTATATTAAAAAAACTAACCTTTTTATCATATTTGCGTGTAGAAAACTGATACGTTTTCTTCCGTGATACATTCTCACTTAATAAACATATGTTACACACTACTCACTATTATTTATCAGTATTCTCGGACTGCACAACAAACAAATAAATTAATCTTGCAAGACAATAGACCGCGGTATCCTCCTACAAATGACTGATCTATCTGTCTGTCACATTATTCTTATAAATTGACAATAACAGAAGTACATTTACAAGAGATAGCAATATTATAGTAATTTTCTGTAGTAATATTCCCATCACGTGACTGTAGAGGGCCAAAGTTCCTGCTATGGTATTTCTTTTATCACAGGTTAGTGTAGGTTCCCAAGCACTTGATTAGGTTTATCGGTTACAGCTG
Source organism: Mythimna impura (assembly GCA_905147345.3). NCBI lineage: Eukaryota > Metazoa > Arthropoda > Insecta > Lepidoptera > Noctuidae > Mythimna > Mythimna impura. Next base: position 26,836,245 of record LR990351.1, on the reverse strand, counting down.
TGGCATTCACCCGAGCTGTAGGCGAGGGTGTTATAGAACTGACTGCTAAGTGTAGTATCAAAGGACGTTTTTCAATACAGTTACAAATCGGGGGTTGACGCGAAACTCGCGGGATCGCTTAGCGCCCAGCCCGATACGATAAAATAATTAAATTGTGGCTGAAGGCGAGCATGCGCACATTTCCGCACTTGTGAGAAAAACAGTTAATTGCATGCCTAAAAGTGGTAGGGGCAATACACTTAGGTATTCGAAAACCCAGTCTTATACTGGGTTTTCGAATACCTAAGTGTATAGAAAAATCTTTAATGTTTAAGTAGGTACCATAAATTGCCTACTTCAATTCAATTCAAAATATTTTATATCACATGGGCCTGCTACTTCTAATTGATCGTTTCTAATGGAGAAGAACCGGCAAGAAAATCCACGGTTGCTCTTTGAAAATGTTTCTATAAAACAGTATCAACAGTATGAGAGGACAAATTACTCTATATGAGCTATGTATTTGCAATATATACCACTTTACTGTGGTTTCCCGGTTACAAACTCTCATTCTTTCAACTGCCCGTAGAACATATGCCGAGATTCTTAATTAGAGAGAACCCATGTTCTCTCGCTCAAATGTTCCCAAGTGCCCCGATGAGGCCCTCAAGCGCTGTCAAGCGCCCCGATGAGGCCCTCAAGTGCTCTCAAGCGCCCCGATGAGGCCCTCAAGTACTCTCAAACGCCCCGATAAGGCCCTCAAGTGCTCTCAATCGCCCCGATGAGGCCCTCAAGCAGCGCAAATACCTCGTCATCATCATCATCATTTCAGCCGAAAGACGTTGGACTGTTGGACATAGGCCTCTCTCCAAGTGCCATCACTACAAACCAAACCCGCAAATACTGACTACATTGGTAATTACGGTTTTAACTTTTTGGGGTCGAAAGGCTTGAGTCATAGCGTCTGAGCCGAGTGCGCGTGCGCCGATTGATCTTCTTCTAAGTGTATTTTATTTTCAATATACTTACTCGAAAATCCGCTCTTATCCGTACCGGCACGAGATTTACTGTTTTTCGCACTAGTTCGGGAAAGTGCGCGTGCTCGTCCCCGCCTCAAATATCTCTATATTTTACTCTGCCCGCAATCAGGTCGCGGGGGAGTCGTCTCGTGTCAGGGGGGCGCGTATGCCATGGCGCCAGGTGCTCGACGTGGGGCCAAGCTGAGGCGTCGGCACGCGCGAACATCCCCTTCGCGAGGTGTCGCACAAACTCATCCAGGCTCTCAATCCCGAGGTCACGTTGTATGACGTCGTTCCTCACATAGTGAGGGGCGTCGACGACTCTACGCAACGCAAGATGTTGTTGCGCGCGGAGTCCTTCTCGGCTCGTCTCGCTAGTGAGTCAGGAAAGCTTGGACCACTTTGACGACTCTACGGGGCGTGGCAGAGGTAGCGAGTTTGTAAACTAACCCCTCATGCCACACACGATCGAAAGCTTTTTCCATGTCGAGGAATACTGCCACTCCGTACTCCTTCTTGTTCATCGCCGATGACAGGAGGTGCAGTACTCTCGACAGCTGGAGCGTCGTGCTGTGCGTCGCCCGAAACCCGAATTGTTTCAGCCGTAGAGAGATGTGCGTGGCGAGGTATCGCAGCAGGAGTTGCTCGAACACCTTAGAGATAGTGAGCAGCAGGGTGATGGGCCGATAGCTTTCCGGCTTCAGGAGATTCTTTCCCGCCTTGGGCAGCATTATGACGCGTCCTTCCTTCCAGGATGTGGGGAAGACCCCCGTGCGCAGTATCCCCGTGAACAGGCGCGCCAGGGCCGCAATAGTGCGGTACGGCAGGTGGCGCAGTGCTGTGTTGGTGATACCGTCAGCACAGGGGGCCTTACGAGGCTTCGTGCGTAGGATGGTGCGTCTAGAAGCGCCAGGCGAGAAGAATATGGGGTCTTTATCGGGGGCTATCGACGACGCGAAGTAGTCTCTAAGGTGTTGCTCGACTGCTGCGACATGGTCGTGTTCAGTAGTCGGGTTCGGGCTAAACTGACGCTCCAGGTGCTCTGTAAAGATTTCCGATCGGTCCTCAGCTACGTATTTGAGGGCCCCGTCGGCTGCTAGTAAAGGGCGCACCGGAGCTGGGGTATTTGTGAGCTGGCGGCACAGTCTGTGTGTTGCCTGCCAGTCACCTGCTGCGGCGTCAATTCGTTCCTCCCAGCTGTCGGCGGCTAGGGCTTCTAACTCGGCCTTCATCTTCGCCACGAGACGGTTTAGTTGCGTTTTGACTGCGGGGCAGCGCAACTGTTGCCACTGCTTGCGTAGGCGCCTCTTTCGTATTATCAGGGCGTGTACGTGGTGGTAGGGGGGGCTGAAGCCCTCTCCCCTGCGGTTGTGATGTGGTCGTCGCTTCCTCTAGGGCGCTTTTCACGCAAGCAGTGACGTCGTCCGCAAGGAGGTCGACGTCTGCGGCGGTAGCGACGGGCCGAGTTGGCGTAGTGATCTCAAGCTTTTCAGCGTACTTAGTCCAGTCCGTTGATCGACGTGGCGCTAGTGGCTTCAGTCGGGTCGGCATTCCCGATAGGACAATGAGTACAGGATGGTGATCGGACTGTAGCTCGTCGTAAATGAGCGAGTGACGTGTGACAGCGATTTGTATCGGCGTTTAGTGGCCAATGCGGGCCACAAGAAACGAGTAGTGGCGTGCGGCGAGTCCATATAAAATGTATGAAACCTCCAGAAAATATGCCGATGGCGGCGTTTTGTGGTTGTGGCCGGTGGCCCGATTGCGGTGACCCTAAGCTACTTGATTTTTGGTACTTCTGTCCTTATGTCAAAGTGTCGTTATCTGATATTTGGCGGGTTGTTGTTTTTAGATGCCATAATAATCAATCAAAAATTTTCTGTCAACATGTCTAGACCGTATTTTTCTACTATCAAAAGTTTCCGCGATAAATAAATGAAATCATCGTTAGGTTTCCTTGATTCAAATTGTGAGCGTATTCTAAACGTGATTTTCTGAGATAACGGCATTATAGCTTGAGGTTGGTAGGTTGTATAAATGGTTAGTTAATATTTAAGTTTTTTTTATGTATTACATTTGTTTCTATTCAGGACAGAATGGAAGAAAAAACGTGTTGTGCCGACCCCAAATAAAATGGGACAAGGGCAGGAAGAAGATGATGATGATTACCTTTGTTTTTATTAACTTTTCATAAATAAAATTGATTAATATTGGAAAGTAAATGTATTCGCACGGTACACCGACAATGGTTATTGTGGGTTACTGAATGGAAAAAAATGGGATAGAAAATAAAATTTCGTACAAAGATAAAATCGGACAGAAATGACATGACTAAGAAATCATAATCTTAAATTAAAGATATAATAGTCTATTAACGAGATTAGCATCATAAAAATTGTATGACATCATACAATATTTTCGTACAAATACATCTGCGATGAGAAAATTTAAAAAAGTAGAGTCTGAATAGTGTATTGTACCTGGGGCTTTCAAATACCGGATTTTTTTAATACCGGTATTCCTATGATCAATACCGTGATCACGGTATTGACCACAAGTTCTTCTCCATAGGAAACGACCAATTTGGAACCGTGCAATAACTTCTGACGTTTTATAAGTGCCCATGTAGACCTATGTGAAATAAAAATATTTGAATTTTGAATTTTGAATCAAATAGATCATTTCGGGCTGTTGTATATGTTCAAATCACGGAGAAGTCTAATAACGCGATGCAGGATTTCGTAGTTTAGTTACTATGTGACGTCATAGATGTCGCCACAAATTCAAAACCTGTAGAATACAGCCTATAAGTATTCTTTAAAATCAAAATTAGCAAGCGTGGGAACACAATATTTAATTAAAAAATTGAAATAAACTAAAACTAAAAACTAAACAGATTTCAAACTTAAAAAAAAATTTAAATGGGGAAATCATTCAATGACTTCTCCCACTCTAGGGCGGAGAGGTAGGGCGTGTCAGACTTTTACTGACTAAAACCACACCTATGTCCTTTCTTTGGCTTGCGTTCCAGTACCCCGTTTTTCCCTTTCGGACTACCCATGGCCCCAAAAATCAGTTTGCTTTTTTTTTAATGTAATTTTCAGTTGGAAAAGCAGACCACCCGGACCACAGGTTGGGCACCACGGACTTAGAGTCACATAGAAACAAATCCACAGCTCATGCAGCAGAAGTTAATACATTGTTGCTCTAATTATAGTGTAATCTAGCGTCAGATAACTAAGTATTAGCAGCAGTAAGTTCCAGGGTTATGATTCTGATAACTAAGGACACGATCCTGATAGGTCATGTCGGGGCATGTAGGTAATTAGTCTAACGGTGATGTAATAGGGTTAAATTAATACAGATTTAATTTCAAGAATGGATGAGGTACATTGTCTACAATACTACTGAATTCCGTGAATTGCTACTAACCCTCTTCCTCTCTCTTAATTTTGCTGTACCCGATAGGGTCCATATTGATATATGACAATTTTCAACACCATCTAGGTATACATATGGATTGCAATAAAGTATTGAGTAAGAGCGCGTTTCCACTGAAGAGGAGCTGGGCTGAATGGAGCTAAGAAGAGCAGAGAAAACTGGCAAATATTTCCATTGAAGCAAAGCGGGGTGGAGTGGAGTTACGCTACCCTTCGCTTCGTTGCCTCCGCTCGGCAGACGGCACCACAGCCCGCTTGACTCCGTTCTGTCCGGCTCAGCGCCGCGTGTTCATTTATTTTATTTGAAAGTCCGCTCAGCTCCACTTACACTGTTTCCACTTATGCGGAGTAGAGATATCGAGCACCGTGATTGGCCAATTCATGGACTGCTCCTTGCCACTCCACTCAGCTATAAGGTTAGCCCACGAAATTCAAATTTTCTTAAGTTTTTTGCATTTTACAGGTTAGTGCCAAGTTGTATATTGATTAAAATATGATTTGCGACGTACATTATTTGCAATTGATTTTTGATTTACTAGGCACAATTAAAAATAATTTGTAACTACTTATTTATTAAAAACTTAATGCAACACAAACGCACTAAGGCGGGCTTAATGCTTTAAGGTTGACTTTCCCAAGCTTCTACCCCTTCTGAAAGAGCGTATTACCACAGTATAAAAATCATATTACCGACCACCTTATCGATTCCACCGCGTGTGGTCGCATTCCCGCTTTTTCCCTCCTTTTCACTTTAGTAAATGACGGTTTTACCTGACAGAAAAGGATAAAAGTATTTGTAGAAGTAGTTCAACCCTTACGCATTCTCTGCCAGTACTAAGGTTGGTGGAGAGATAACATGGCATCATTTTATTAAGTCGATACCCGCTAGGACCGGTGCCTTCTAAGGCAGCACAATTGTTCGAAAGAGTTACCATGGCCCTGAAACGCAAAGGGCAATTGAAGGACATCACAGGTGGATTTTAGATCGTAAAAATCTTTACCCGAGAAGTTCCGCAAGATAGGATCGATTATTTCCCAGCCAAAAAAAAATTGTTTATTCTGAATGTATCAATAGGTATTATTAAGGACATATGGGATCAGGGACGTGCGAGCAATATAAGTAAATAAGCCCCGGCATTCATGTGAAAATAAATAATACCTCACATCTAGGTAAATCATTAAAAACAACAAATGAATTAAATAAAATAAAAATCTAAACTTGGGATGGCTCTGAAGCAGCTCAAAAACAACAAGGCGTCGGATGAGGACGCAATTACGGCGGAACTCTTGAAGGCGGATGGAAAACCGGTCCTTAAGGCCCTTCAGAAGCTATTTGATTCCGTCATACTCGAGGGAAAAACGCCACAGGCGTGGAGCAGAGGCGTGGTGGTACTCTTCTTTAAGAAGGGCGATAATACCCTGCTTAAGAATTACAGGCCCATCTCACTTCTGAGCCATGTCTACAAGCTGTTTTCCAGAGTCATCACGAATCGTCTCGCGCGCAGGTTCGACGACTTCCAACCTCCCGAACAAGCCGGATTTCGAAAAGGCTTCAGCACCGTGGACCACATACATACATACGCTGCGGCAGGTTATACAGAAGACTGAGGAGTATAATCAGCCTCTCTGCTTAGCGTTTGTGGACTACGAGAAAGCCTTTGATTCGATTGAAACTTCGGCTGTACTGCAGTCTCTCCAACGGTGCCAAATTGACTATCGGTATATCGAAGTGCTGAAGTGTTTGTACAAAAACGTCACTATGTCAGTCCGACTACAAGACCAGACCTCGAAACCTATCCTCTTGCAGCGGGGCGTGAGGCAGGGAGACGTTATTTCTCCGAAACTGTTCACGGCAGCAATGGAGGATGTCTTCAAGATTTTGGAATGGAGAGGGCTAGGCATTAATGTCAATGGCGAGTACATCACTCACCTTTGGTTTGCCGACGACATAGTAGTCATGGCTGAGACTACGGAGGAGCTCAGTACAATGCTTGGTGACCTTAGTAGAGCTTCCGAAAGAGTGGGACTTAAAATGATGGACAAAACCAAAGTCATGGTAAACAGCCATGCACCCACTCCTATCAAGATCGGGGACTCTACACTCGAAGTTGTAGACGACTACGTTTACCTGGGACAGACGGTCCAGTTGGGAAGGTGTAACTTCGAAAAAGAGATCAATCGTCGAATTCGACTCGGCTGGGCAGCGTTCGGGAGGCTGCGCGGTATCTTCTCGTCCAATATACCACAGTGTCTCAAGACGAAAGTCTATGACCAGTGCGTGTTGCCAGTGATGACATATGGCTCCGAAACGTGGTCGCTTACAATGGGCCTCATCAGAAGACTTAAAGTCACCCAAAGGGCAATGGAAAGGGCTATGCTCGGAGTTTCCTTGCTTGATCGAATCAGGAATGAGGATATCCGCAGGAGAACCAAGGTTACCGACATAGCACGAAGAATCGCCAAACTAAAGTGGCAATGGGCAGGGCACATTGCTCGCAGAACGGATGGCCGTTGGGGCCGAAAGGTTCTGGAATGGCGACTACGTACCGGAAGACGTAGCGTTGGAAGGCCTCCTACAAGGTGGACCGATGACTTGGTAACGGTTGCGGGAGTCCGATGGATGCGAGACGCACAGGACCGTTCATTGTGGCGACACTTGGGGGAGGCCTATGTCCAGAAGTGGACGTCTTTCGGCTGAAATGATGATGATGAAGATACGATATCTATGACATGGGATGATGGGATCCAGCTGTGGGGCGTAATGAGTAAATCCAACATACTCTGTCAGCAAATAGCATCTTTAAGAACAATAAGTACTTAATGTTCCTTGGTTTGCTAGGAACAATGAAATCCATGACTATCATTTTTTTTTTCGATAGGAACATCATCCAATGACATCCCCGCTCTTGGGCGGAGCGGGAGATAGTGTCAGACTTTTACTGACTAAAAACCCACTCCTGTTCCTTCGTTGTCTTTCATACCAGGGCCAAGTCTTCCTTTCAGAATCAGCTACATAATCCGTCAGTGACATCTGAAATTGAGCGATACAAAACGCAACACGAGGAACGCCTGACCTTGCATCCGAACCAACTAGTTGCTAAACTCTTGAACCCGGCTGCGGTGGTAAAAAGGCTGAAGAGAAACCACCTTCTGTAAGTGGGAGGAGCAGCACTGGCCGCTCCACCATAACGCCATTTGTTTTAAAAACTAATTCGCATAAAGTCTGACGACCGATTGCAAATAGGAGAGAGAAAAATAAGCTAGGTAGGTACCTATTATTCAACTATTCCTATTCGGTAGTTGAGTATATGTACCTATACAACCGCATAGACTATTTAAAAACTGCGATTCAGTTGACAAAACATAGTTTTACGAGAAGTCAATGAATTACCTACGTTTTTCTGTCAACTTTGAATAGATTCATTATTGCTGAGTTAGTACCTATCTGTGCGTGTGTTTACAATATAACAACGCGCGGGGAACGTGCCTCACAGGTATATAAATTATATAATACATAACAGTTCAATGATAAAAAGATATTCATACAAAAATATTGAATTATTTTCAAGATCACAATAACAGAAAATATCGACTTATTTTCAAGATCATTGTTATCAAAAGATACCGAATAATTTCAAGATTGTTTCCGAAAAGTACCTATTGATAAAAACTAAAGTTTTATTTAACCCAGTAGTTAAGGCGCCGCCGCCGCCTGTCATGCATGAGTACGTGGATTCGAAACCGGGCAATTACGATTTTTTTAATTCATAGAATAGAATAAACTTTATTATACATCTCGAACACTTTAAATTCATATATCTTTCGTTATAGTCAACGGATTTTGATGAAACAAAGTCTGAGTAATATATCAAGTTACACACAATTTTAATTTATAAAAGTTATCTACATCGATTTCGTAAATTTTACGTGATGCGCGCACAACTAAGACTTGTACAGACTTATTAATGTATAAGATATATATAGATTGTAAACACGACTTTTATAAAACAATAAAAATAGGACAGCTGATCATTGCGAAAAAACAAATGAAAACACACAACACGTAAGTTTGACCGAACTATACTTTATCCCAATAGCATTAGACAGAAGTTAAAAAAGGTTGTTTTAGGGTACACTTTGTCGTCGTTCGTTCGATGGTCGGGGGCGCCGAGTCATGGGATGCGGTGATCTCCTTCTGTGAAGTTGTAATTTCGCAGAAGGAGGCTGCGGAGAGGGAGAGGGAGGCCGTGGCCACTCTCCCGTGCCGCAGCAAGCGAACCGGGCGTCGACGGAGGGCAGACAACGCCCTCTTCCAGCCCCCATAAAGAGGTCCGGAGGGACGGCGGACTCGGGGTCGTCCGCCGTCCCCGCTTATCCAGCAAGACCCGAGGCGGCGGCGCGTAGTGTTCCACGCGCGCCCCTATTGGACGTCGCGGGGGGAGGACACATCACACTTCTTGCGGGCCTGAGGTGGCCTGCGTAGGCGGGCCGGCACTAGCCAGCACTAGCCACTACACTAGATCATGGATGGCGTATCAGCTCCCACGATCCCCGGTCCAAGTGTGGGATGGAACACCGAGGTGGTTTTTAGTCAGTAAGAGTCTGACAGACCCCTTCGCTTGCCCCAGGCGAAGGACATCCATGAGGATTTTCCACCCCGGCAACAAAAAAAAAAAGGGTACACAGTACAATATAGGTATGTATATTATGCTTTATTTCAGTTAAGTTTGCCTACCAACTGTTATACTTAAATTAATTCATTTGAACTATCCGTCTTCTGAATTTATGGGTTTAATTAAATAAATTATTTACTAGTGTCCACGTTTAAAACCTAAAAGAAGCAGGGGTTGTCAGTACCTACCTGGAACATTTTTCATTATACTATTTAATATTAGTTATTTCTATTTGTTAAATAATTATCTTGTTGCCTTGTATTGTGTAGATACAATTCATATGTTTTGTAAGGAGGAAACATGTTGAAACGCCATTAAAAAAAAATTAAAAATGTTGAAATAAAGTTACTTATATTTATTTAAAAAAAACCATTTCATTTACCTATTTAAGTGTTTAGTACTTACCTTACAATAATCAAATGTATCTAAGTAGGTAATGGTAAAATTTTATATTGAAACCGTTATTTATTAAAAAAATGAATTTATTTCGAAAAATAAATGTTGTGCACACCTGCTTCTATGAACCTCTTTTGTCTAATGCAAAAGTGAATGGAGTATAGAGACCAAAAAAGAAGCGTAGGAATGAATAAAAATATCGATCTTATATGCGATAAAGCCGCCCATTGTGTGTATGTATGTGTTTTAGTTTTAGTTTCCTTTTATATTTGTAATGGTGTATAATAAAGTATAGCATATAGCATAATCAGCCTTTTAATGTTCCCACTGCTGGGACTCAGGCCTCCTCTCTAGGAGAGGGAATGGGCCGTAATCCACCACGCGGGCCCAGTGCGTTTTGGTGAATGTCACATGCCTTCGAATTTTTGGTTCTAGGGCATGCCGGTTTCCTGACGATGTTTTCCTTCGCCGTTTTGAGAGCAGTGATGATGAAATAAAGTATATAAAAAATAAATAAATAATAAATAAATTGATAAAAACCAACCTGATACTCCTAATTTAAATTCCTCCGCCGGGTAAATAAGCAAACCCGGAAAAATAATTGTTTACACTTGTTAATAAATTAAATAAATTCGATAGCACACAGTTTCACTCAACTGTTTACACTTATTTATCGCAAAAACGTAGCGAATGCATTATTTATTTGTTCTTTGCACCGCGCTGTCCGTCTTGCCCACTACTATTGTAATTATGTGATAGTTAAGACGCCTGACTTCGGTTAGCAGACTTTTACTATAATATGTAATAATAATAATAATAAGAGAATAATAATAATGAGAAAATTAGTAAATATGCTGAACTAAAAGAAGAAGTGACCAGAATTTGGAGGCAAGAAAAAGTGTACGTAGTGCCCATTGTTGTCTCCACTACGGGTGTCATACCTCATCATCTCCACCACAGCCTCAAAGTAATAGATCTGAAAGACTCAACTTACATTACCCTCCAAAAGGCTGCAATTTTAAACACCTGCAGAATAGTGAGAAAATTCATGCAGATCGAAGAAAATGAAATTTCTCCACATAACACTCATTTTTCACCTTAAATTTACTCACAACACGCTACATTGACTTGGCTTGGCCCGTTAATGTAGCTTAAAAACTAGCCCAGAGCTAAGAAAAACTGCACGTTTTCCTAGATAATAATAATAATACGGCTCGCATCGTGAGGAGGTTCCTGTCTCTGGAGCCCTAACCACCGGTAGCTTGGACCCTGTCTCGATACCGGCGGACTACTATTTTTTTTATATTTTTAAATGTATTTTTTTTATGATATTGTTAAAAAAAAAATATTAAAAAATTTTATTAATATGTATATTGAATGAGTAAGAAAATAAAAATAAATTTATTCAAAATAACGTTTACAACAAATTAACATTAAGCCAACAGTAATATGGTTTCCCATACTATTACAGTGCCTAAAAATGTACTAAAATATTATTAAAGGTGCAATTAATCGTGTTTCGGAATTACAACGTTTGATAGGGGACATGTACTCGTATATAGGTATCTGTTGTCTGGGAAATCATCAAATGACTTCTCCCGCTCTGGCTGGAGTGAGAGGGAGTGTCAGACTTTTACTGACTAAAACCCACCTGTGTTCCAACAATCTTTCTGACATCTCTTTGAGACGCGCATGGAATACAACGTGCCGTCGATCTGGGCCTGTTCCTTGTCGGTGAGCTACCCATTGTTCGCCTATGCGCGGGCTTGCGGACGTCGAGCAATGGGTTGCTCGCCGTCCGACCGTCCGGTAACCGTCCGGACCAAGCCCAAGTCTTCGACGGCGCGGGTATAAGCAAACCGTAGGGGCCGAGCAGGGTGGAAGCATACTGGGGCCATGGGTTTGCTTCTGAAAGGAAAACCCGGCTCTGGTATGAAAGGCAAAGAAGGAACAGGAGTGGATTTTTAGTCAGTAAAAGTCTGACATACCCTGTCGCACCGCTCAAGAGCGGGAGATGTCATTGGATGATTTTCCCACCTAAAAAAAAAACTCATTGCTCGCCTCTCACGATTACCACAAACTCCTTCGGTCTGCTGTCACTTAGACAGCTTCCCATTCCCCCTCGAACCTGTTACCTGTGTCAGGCGGGAAGTGAGTGACTGACTGTGCGACAGTCGCTCTTTTCGTGCCGCCATCCGTGAGACCCGCCGGAGCTCAGTCAACCAGCCGGCGCGTGATTTGTCGCGGCGGTAGAGTTTCGCCCCGGAATTGCACCTCTACGAGCCACACGTGAGTAGGTATTTGCAGGACTTGCCTCTAGATCCCACGACCAAAACACGCTTCCGCAGCGACCGATTTATTTATTTACAACCCTGAGAAGTTAAGAACACATGCACCACTCATCTCTCCAGTAGTGGATAAAGACTAACACGTGTAAGCATGATATAAAGAATATTAATATCTGAAAAAAATGTTTTTTTTTTCTCTACATTCAGATAAGAATCGTGATCAACACGGTTTTTATCTGAATGATGGTCAAGGATTTCAAAGATTTTATCAATTTTATCATCTGCCATGACACTGAGTAGAGGTACTATCGACTGTCATGACCATAGTAATGGTTATCACGGTCCATTTCAAGGGTTTCTAACAATACCTATAAGACACGTAAAAAAATAATATTAACTAAATATTTATACTAAACCTAACTGTGTACATAAACTCCAGGTTATCAACCGCTGTCTTCGCCGTATTTTCGGTATTTACTGGCCCGAGAAAATCTCCAATATAAATCTGTGGGAACGCTGCGGTGAAACCTCAATCGACCAACAGATCAAACGTCGCGAAAGGAACTTGATCGGCCACACGCTCCGAGAGAGACCCTGAACATATACCAAGGCAAGCCCTAGACTGAAATCTTCAAGGAAAGCGTACACGTGGCCGCCCTAAGCATACCTGGCGACGAACGGTCATCGCAGAGACGAAGAAAATAAGGAAGACCTGGAGCGAAATGAAGCATGAAGCTCAAGACCGAACGGGATGGCGGCCTTCTAGGGGACGCAGGAACTTAAGAAGAACTGTGTACATAAAAACACAATATCACTGTCATCCTGAAATGTGCCAAGAAGACTGACAGTATTGCCACATTGAATGGCAATGAGGTGCTGGAGACGAGCATTCGGACCCCAAGACCCAAGCGTTTCGAGCCCAAACGGCTGAAAACTGTAATTACCAGTAAGGTTACAGTATTTGCGCCCTTTCAGGGTCTCAGCAGCCGTAGTGGTAGCGCCGACACAGCCCACCATGCTGGGAACATGGGACGGCGCAAGTGTCAACACAGGTTGCGTCCCATACCAGGCCTATACACTTTCCACGGCACCATTATACCATATGGTCTCTTCCCATACCAGGCCTATACACTTTCCACGGCACCATTATACCATATGGTCTCTTCCCATACCAGGCCTATACACTTTCCATGGCACCGTTATACCATATGGTCTCTTCCCATATCAAGCCGCTACAAGAGCGGTGACAAAAGCTCGACAAATAACATTGTTAATACTAGTGTGTCGTTTGCGGCTATGCGGCCTACGCTCCTGTAGCAGGACAGGCCATGGTGTCTGAGCCTGTCGACAGCTTCGCCACAATGACACCGACGTGGAGCAACGCATGGTGCTTCTAAACGTACAATGCGTTCCAAATAAGAATAGGATCGATTGCCATGTTGTGACGTCACGTCATACTCGTCAAATCGAAGAATTATTATGGTGAACAAAACAAGAAATTTTTTAAATTTAATTATTAACGAACTGTGAACGAAAAAAGTTTAATCAGAATCCAGTTCTTCAATTTTACTCATCTCTAAGTTCTTCAAATTTGCCCAATTTCTTGCAATTTGACAGTATGACGTGACGTCACAACATGGCAATCGATCCTATTCTTATTTGGTACGCATTGTAGACACGTTACGAGCCCAAACGGCGACGGGAGTGCCTGAAGCCACAAACCTGACTCCCATTCTCCGTCAGCCAACAGACGCGCACGCTTAGCAATACTTGATAACGTGTTAATTAGGTTACTACCGACCAAAACGCAGAGCGGCATATCCCACCGTCACTGGAAGGACATGTTGACGGGCAAATACGTTTTGGGAAAAGCCATTTCCCAAGCGTTCAACGCATTGAACAAACACGGTACCTCAACATCAACCAGTGAGGAAGATAAAATGTTCCTGGTTAATGTTTCAGTATTGTGGAACGAGGAGAGGAAAGCCAGTTCTTACTTGAAGTGATGATGGGGTAAAAATAATCTAAAACGCGATTGTAGTTAAATTTTGTATTTTATTAATACCACGTCTCTTCAATACATGTATGATTTTAATCCAATGTTTTTAAACACATTTTTTTAAATATTGAACCGAGTCGTTCTAGGAACGCTAAGGACAATATTTGAGGATTTAGGCTATCGAAAAAGTCTAGACTGGGAGCAGAGCGAAATCGTGGAATCACTACTTATGTAAGAAACGCACTGGCCTGAGCTTCGGCTAAAATACTGCACGAGCTGGTTCACCCTGAAGTTAGCGAACGTTCCAGAGTTCCTTCTGCCGCAAAATTTCGAGTATTATGTGCTATTTCGCAATGCCAAATCTATATTAATGTGTGTTTTCAAAGAAGGGAGGAACGCAGGCAATATGTGTGAATATTGGCCCAAAACAACTGTATGAAATGACAGTAAAAGCCGAATGCACATTAATTTTGTCCATTTCCAATAGTAAACGGTCTGAGGGAAAGTCAAACTTTTACTAACCTTACTGATCCTTCTATTTCTTCACTAACCCTTATAATTTCACTATCTTTTTTGCAGATAATTCTGATAGAAAATGAACTGTGTGTGTATTTATTTATTATTTAAGTAATTAACTATTCATGTACACACACATAACAAAAATCAAGAAGAAAACAGAAAAAAATAATACAAAAATGATGCTTATTTCTATAGACATCTGCCCCCCTAGCCAAGTTACGACCGTTTCGTTTCGATTCTCTTGCGTCGAATGCCTCGAGTAGGCCACGCCTTCGATTCCTTTGTTCTGACCACGTGACTGAAGGTTGAGAGGACGTCAGATCAAAGGAATCGGAGGCGTGGCCTACTCGAGGCGTTCGACGCAAGAGAATCGAAACGAAACGGTCGTAACTTGGCTAGGGGGGCTGTTCCAGTATACCTGTGAAAGGAGAGTTGGGAAAAATAGAGATGTGTTGTGTTGTGTTTTTACACAGTTTATTTTAGTAAATAATATTGGTTTCGTAAACCATACTGATATTCTACTCATTTTCCCAAGCTTCACAGCTAATATTCGATGGCTAGTGGTCTTTTCAACTCAGAAAACTTATCGTGAGCGCACAGACAGACAAAAATCTTCAATTTATTAGTACAATAATCACTATCAGTGTCTACTAAATTATCTTAATTACAATATTATCTGCCAGGGGCAATGTGTGATTGAAGTGGATAACAGACCATTTTCCTACGTAGAGCCTCCTTATCTCTGTGACTTGCAAATCAGTTTCATTAAAGTATTTTGGGTGTTTATGCCAAAAGTATTGCTTTGGCCCTTAGTGAATTCAAGCCAATGACTAAGGACCAATTTATTTTACAATCCATTCGCATTCACTATTGGACATAAACAAACCACAATAACAAACAAACAGTAAACAACACGACAACAATTACATTAAAACAACAAACAAACAATACAATAAAGATTGTATTATTGCTTCTTTTTTTTTTGTTTCGTGTTTACCTAATTATTATTTATGTACCTAGTGTTGTTTTTTTTTTTCGGTGGGAAAAACATCCAATGACATCCCTTCTCTTGGGCGGAGCGCGAGGGTGTGTCAGACTTTTACTGACTAAAAACCCACTCCTGCACCTTCGTTGCCTTTCATACCAGGGCCGAGTCTTCCTTTCAGAATCAGACACTTGGCCCCAGTAGGCTATATACGGCCCTGCTGGGCCCCTACGGTTGCTGACATCTCCTTGAGGCGCGAGTGGAACATTACACGCCGTCGACGACTTGGACTCGGTCCGGACGGTCGGACGGCGAGCTACCCTTTGCTCGCCGTCCACAAGCCCGCGCCTACGATGGCCGGAAATCGGGATCGGAATCCGGCGGAATCGGCGGCTGGGGCGCGGGTAACATTGCCTCGCGCGTGCACGTGCGGCCTCCACCTTTACTAGCATTACTGCTTCGCAGAAGGAGGCGACCGCCTGCCACTCCTCCTCGCTCCGGACCATGGCCTGTACCAAGGCCCGCCGCGAGAGATCGCTGCCACCGATCGCCCCGACGAGGACACGGCGGTGCTCTGCCCAGGCGGGGCACACCTCTACCGTATGCTCCGCCGTGTCCTCTGGGTGGTCCACACATTGGTGATACTAGGGCGTTTCTTCCGCACGAAACCTCCCGAACTTACCATGTCCGGTGAGTACCTGCGTCAGGCGGAAGGTAAGGACGCCGAGTTGCCTTTCCAGCCACTCCTCAAAGAGGGGACTTACTGCCAAAATTATGACATGCCCGTGCCGTGTGTTGTGCCAAATTAATTCATTTTCTTTCTTTCTTTTCTTTTAGATAGGCCCCCCAAGTGTCGAAATTACTATATAATAACGTAAAGTTTAATAATGTACGCACAAAAGTTGACTTTTTTAATTTATATAAACTTTTTTTTTTTTATTCTTGATAGGTTCGTGTTTGACCACTATCTCACCTGATAGAAAGCGACGATGCGGTCGACGATGAAGCGCGCTTACCTAGAAGTAACCTATTCACTCTTGACTTAAAGATTCCCGGGTTGTAACCATCAGGAAAAACAGATTCCGGCAAGGAATTCCACTCCTTAGCTGTACGCACTATGAATGTGTTCCTAAAACGTGTTATATAATCATATTTTAAAATCCAGAAATAAGTTCCAGGACAGTGACCAGTCTTGGTCATCGAGGGTCGCGGGAATCCAATGGATGCGAGACGCACAGGATCGGTCGTTGTGGCGATACTTGGGGGAGGCGTATGTCAAACAGTGGACGTCTTTCGGCTGAAATGATGATGATGATGATGACCAGTCTTGTATAGGTATTGTATCTGTGTACTAGCTAGTATTAACTACTTGAAATTATATCTGTTGAGAACGTAGTGAATAGCATAATTGTTTTATAATGTAACTAGCGTTCCCGGCAGACGTTGTCTTGCACGAAAGCTAACATTCTGTGAGAAAAAACTTAAGAACCGATTGCAGCGTCTCCTACCGGGTCCAATTGTATTTTCAAACCATCCAGGAGCCACACAAATACATACACAAAATTACTTTCAAATCGATCAATCCGTTAAGGATGAGTTTAGAGTAGACAAACACACGTACCGTCAAACGGGGTGAATAGGACTGCAGGGGTGAATAGGAACTACACTTTGGTTAGGTTTTTCACATTCATCATTTCATCCGTTTTTATTACAATTAGTGAATAAATAGGAGTACTTAAATGCTGGGAAAAATTGATAATTAACGCGAACATCCCCTTCAAAGTTTTGTTCCTATTCACCCCTGCGGTTCTATTCACCCCGTTTGACTGTACAGAAGAATTATACATACCTATGATATTTAAGATATTATGACTATTTTTTATTGTTTTTATTTTTTTCCCTTATTATTAAGAACAAATTTCTTAATAATTGATTACAATCTAGCCTAAAAGACAAATAAGTAATTAAATTCTGAGTTAATATTATACGTTATAGGTTTTGTTAAAACTAAGAATAGCGTCCTTTAGCACTTTTATAGTAGTCCATAGCACTTTCTTAGAGTCTGATATTGATATAAACACTTTGTTCATGTGTTATATGCATAGCACAGCATTGATCACTATTATACACTAACTTTAAACACTAAACTAACTGAAAGGGTTTAGTTCTCTTTAGTCTACGCACTAGGTCCTTCTTGTCTAACAGCTGGATTGCCTCACTCAACATTCACGTGGTGGTGAAGTCTGTGTTCGTGGGCTTCAACAAATTTTTGTTCTGATCACGTGACTGAGCGTTGAGATGACGTCAGAATAAAGGAATCGGAGGCGTGGCCTACTCGAGGCGATCAACGAAAAGAGAATCGAAACGAAACGGTTGTAACTTAGCTAGGGGGGCAGGTGGGATCGCAGTCAAGCACTAGTTTAAAACGATTAAAAAAAACCTTTGTCTGTAATTAAATCTTGCAAATTTTTGATCCACTTCCCGGTTACCGATTGAGCTGAAACTTTGCATGCATGTGTAAATCAGATGACAATGCAAAATTATTATGACATAAAGCTGATCTGATGATGGAACCGGAACGTGGCCATAGGAACTCGGTACCTAGTTAAACTACAAAACCCTATCGAGTTTGGCCTCGTTTGATCCGTCTTGACGAGTAGGTACTTTGGTGCTAGATGGTAACCAGGGTCTGATGATGGAGCTGTAAGATGGCCATAGGAACTCGGTAATAAGGGCAATAAGATAACCCTATTGTGTTTGAACTTTTTGGAATGGTCTTGACGAGTATTAATTATACACCACTAGTTTTTAATTAGTACAAATACTTAAAGGGCTTATTAGAAAAGGTCTTGTTATTATTTAAGTAAAGTCTCAATAAATAATATTCATAAATGGCACAGTTATTAGCGTTTGTTTATATCCCAAAATGTCACTGTGGCTATTGATTATGAATGAAAAACAATGGAAAAACACTGCGCGTAGTATTTTCTAGTAGCAATTGTTATGAATTTACCAATTATGACAAATTTTCGTAGACAATTTTGTGATTTCGTTTTTTTTTTACTTTTGACTACATAAATATGATTCGTAACGGGTACAGATAGAGCCCATTTTTTTTTTGTACTAATTAGAAACTAGGGGTGTATAGGTTAGTGATAGTGTGACGGTTGACAGGACTAAATGAAAGAAAAAAACGTGTTGCGCCGACCCCAAGTAATATGGGATAAGGGCAGGAAGAAGAAGATATCGAGCTATAAAAGCTTGCTATGAAAAAAAACATTTTACAAAAAAAAATACAACCGACTTCAAAGTAAAAAAGAAACACTGAAAAGTGCAAAATAACTTTAATTTCGGAAGTCGGTGTTTCTATAATAGTTTTGTCTCTTCGTTATTTAACACCGACTTCCGAAATTAAAGTTATTTTGCACTTTTCAGTGTTTTTTTTTTACTTTGAAGTCGGTTGTATTTTTTTTTTTGTAAAAAGTTTTTTATTTTACACTTTTTAGTTATGATACCACCACTAAAAAGTACCCTTCAGCCAAACTTAAATACCTTATAGCCAGAGTGCATCTCATGACAATTCTAATAATCCCAAACACGGTTAGATTACATTAAATTATTACAGAGTTCCGATGCATAACTTCAGGCTTCATCATTAGATCAGTTCGATATATTCCCCCTCTTCTTTCAGTCAGTCATTCACTGCACGTGTAAACAAAGCAATTTTACTTGTTACGAAGGTTCTGCTGTGATCCTATGAGGAGTTCGTATTTCTATGAGACCAACTCGGAAGCATAACCTTTCAAAATCGGTCCACAATTGACAGAGAAATCAGTGAAAATACATTTAAAAAAAAAATACATTCAGCCGAACATAGAACCTCCTCCTTTTTGAAGTCGGAAAAAAAAGATTTTCATTGAAAACTTGTTGTGTATAATAAAGAATTAAGAATTAGTGTGATTTAGTCACTAGCTCCTACAAGAAAATAATACCAATACAAACAAAATACTCACAATAGTGTTATGATTGCAAATACCACCAATTGTCACCGCAGGCGCTAATTGTCACAAAAAGGAAATTTACGTCGAAACACACACACGTACCTACATTTTAGTCAGTAAATGCTTGTCAAACCAAAGATGCCTTCTTGGTCTTTTGGTCACAAACACGGTTATTGAGCGTTAGGTCCTAGGTTCGATTCCCGAGTCTGGCTCAAAAATTGTCATTGAATTTTTTTCTAAAGAATTACTTTGTAGCAGTCTGGAGTTAGGAAGTTGGTGGTGTGACACACAAATATCACACCCAAGAGCAGGGTCACTTGGAACAGATATGCCTCACTAATGGAATTCCAGACCCAGGAATAGAAATCACTTTGGGCGCGATAGGCCTGACACATTGCTTTCAATTGTTACTGTTGTTCAAAAAGTTAGAAGTCCTAGCTAACACTGTCTATTTCTCTAAGAAGATCACTTCCTCATCACTTAACGCTGTAGTACTTAACGATCACATCATACAGATTTTTTAAATAAAAGCAGTTGGTATTCACGATTTACACTTCGTCCTGATCAAAAACTCAGTTAAAAATGGCATTAAAACCACAATCAATACAGTCTGTAACTAAATTTGTGACCGCATCTCCGTAAATACTGTTCGTTTTATGATGTCCTAGTTCAACTGTTCTCAGTAATACCAAATATGTTTGTCTGTTTGCCTTTAAACTCGACTTCTAATAAGGCAGGGTTTTCTGTCGGTGACACATTGGAATGTGCTAATTGTAAAGCAGCGGTTATAACACGGAGGTGAGAGTTTCAAATAAGTACGACAATGATACTTGGGAGGTCCCCAAACCATTTAAATTAGTGCTAATCAGCTATATAGGGTGCAAACGTAACGTCACAGACAACATAAGATCCACAATGTTAGTAAAATTACCTTAAACCTAGTTTTAGCATCATATTTTAATGACTATACTATTTTAAGCATATCAAGCGACCTCTGGCGGGAGAAGTGAAACTTCAACGGTCTGGACTAAGCGTTTCGCTTCATCGTTTATACCGCGTACATCGAAGGACTGGAACAATTTGCCTGCAGCGGTCTTCCCGTCCAACTATAATTTAGGTGTCTTCAAGGCTAGAGTGAATAGGCTCTTAATAAACTAGTACGCCTCACCATCAATGATTGCATCACTGCTTACCATCAGGTGGGATCGCAGTCTAGCACTGGTTTATATCAATTAAAAAAAAGTTTATAAACCTCCTGTTGATTTTGTCGAGCCGTCGGAGAGCCTCTCTCCTGGACACGAGTTTCCATGACCCACCTAGAAAACTCTAAACAGACTCCGCACGTTGTTGGGCGCAGCAAAGACAATCTCCACAGATAGGTGTTCTCGGACGGTTCCGATCTTCAGTGTTTGTGCGGCGTCTCTCCGCAGACCATGTCCCACCTTCGATCCTGCATCACGTGCCCTGTTAACTGTTCACGTAGGGACCTAATGACAGCATCAGCGGACGGCACTGCCGTGGCCGAATACTGGGCCAGGCAAGGAATTTAACTAGTTTTGCCATCGATACGCTAAGAAGAAGCATATCAAGTTCCATCTTCTTCACAAAATGCCCAAAAAAGGGGGAGGCACACTCTCCGCGGCTGTTTTTAGAATGCTGTTGCCACTGCACCAGGTCCTAGCCGCCATAGATATATAGTATACACATCTCAAAATATTATAGTATTGGACGCGCAGAACATCCAGCGACCTTTTGGTGTAGTTCCTCCATAGAACCCCCGTGTACAGACGCTGACAATACTTCTAGAATAAAAAAATGCTTTTCCAGGACATGGTCTACCCAGGTCCCAAGTTTCATCGAAAACCGTTCAGCTGTTCGAGAGTAAAGAAGTAACAAACATCACACAAACTTTCCCCTTTATCCTTTTGCCTTTTCGTTTAATGTGATTTTTGAGGTATTTTAACTCTCAAGTCTTGGAGTCAAAAGACTAAAACTAAAGACTACATTGAGTCGCAGTTCTTTAATCTCAGGTCTAAAAGACTAAGTTGTAACTTGAATAGCTTATATAACTAAAAGCCTTATAAGACTAAAAGGACTCGCGCCTTAACGATTCAGGAGTCTTGTGATGTTCCTCACAGATGAAATTAACAAAATAAATAATATAACTATTATAAATCTTAGTAAGAGAGAGTAAGAGTATTGGTGGCCGAGTGGTAACGGCCCCGACTTACGAGTTGTAGGTCGCGAGTTCAAACCCAGCCAGGCGCATTACTTTGTGTAATTTATTTCATCACCACTGCTCTAAAAACGGTGAAGGAAAACATCGTGAGGAAACCGGCATGTCCTAGAACCAAAAATTCGAAGACAAGTGACATTCACCAACCCGCACTGGGCCCGCGTGGTGGATTACGGCCCATTCCCTCTCCTAGAGAGGAGGCCTGAGTCCCAACAGTGGGAACATTATAAGGCCGACTATGCTATGCTATGCTATGCTAAATCTTAGTAGCGAATAAAAATGTAACTAATTTAGTAAGTAGTTTCCTATTATCGTGATTGTTTCAGAGCATATATTTCCAAAAATTCTTAATGTAGTTAAAATACGAATAAAGTCAATTAATTTTTAGCACCGTATTATTGATAATTAGTAATTTATGACAGAAAACACATAAGTTTACTTATTTCATTGTTTTTCTGCTTAAATTATTATGAACGATACTAAAATAGTTTGGTAACTAAAATCTGATAATATAGGTATCTACTTCATTGTTGTACCTTGGAAACTATTTATAACACAGGGATTAATAAATACAAGCTACCTAATCACAAGATTTCCATCACATTTTAACCATAAAGCTTGAGCTGTATTGAATATTAAGAACCAGCCACGAGTCTTATTAAAAAACAGCTCGAGTTTTTACTAAAGGACTAAAAGACTAGAGTCTTTAAGCCCTTTAGTAAAACGACTGAGTCTTATTAATAAAGACTGGAAACTCTAGGCTTCTTTTCAAACTTAAGTCGTGTAAAATGAAGTCGAGTATTTTTAAAGTATTTAAAGGCCTTAAGTAACTGAGTCTCTTGTTGCATCACTAGGTGAAACACAACGCTCCGTCGACTCGGCCTTGGTCCCTTGGAGGTAGGCGGAACAGAATGTAAAGTCCCGCAAACCTCCGTTGAAAAGGGAGGATCCTCCGGCCAGATGGGTGTTATGTCTGGTGGGCAACTGCCTGATAGATGATTTCGGACTGTTCTAATCGCGAGCGCGATGCAGGATTAGTCCTTATGTGACGCCATAGATGTCGCTACAGTCCTTACCAAGCACAGCAAGCTATTTAATGCTCGCCATTCACAATCCCGCGTCTACTGTGTCCTGGAATCGACCTGTGACTTCCGACCACCTCTCCCAGTCCCGGGGCTCCCTGCATTGCCTACCACTTATCAAATAAAGGTGTCAAAACATGTCTAATTTTAAGTCCGTCTCTTCTAAAAATAGAACAAACATGGTATCAGTAAATACAGCGAAAGCGACTTAAACAACTCAACGTGATACGTACATAAACACCGACAATTTTCTTATATAATATACACACACAGGTTTCTGACGTAGGCACATCATTCTATTTATTTAGCTATGTAAGTACGGGTTTCCCCATTTACGTGTCAACACTGTTTAATAAAAATAGGACAATGGTTTGATGCATGTGTAGGGAAAACACATCCAGACTAGTTTCAGCGAGATTTTGTAGAGCAACTATGTAACTGTGTAGTATGTAATGTGTAGTCCGTAGGGGCCCAGCAGGGTCGAAGCCTACTGGGGCCTAGGGTTCGCTTCTGAAAGGAAAACCCGGCCCTGGAATGAGAGGCAACGAAGGAACTAGGAGTGGGTTTTAGTCAGTAGAAGTCTGACACAGTCTCGGTCCGCCCAAGGGCGGCAGATGTCATTGGATGATTACTACCCGAAAAAAAATTGAATGTGTTGTGAAAGGATCAAATGCATGTCAACAGCAAGAAATGATGTTCCCAAGACCTGTACCATGACGTTTAAAGTAAGATTGTTTCATTCTTATTTCCAGTGTGGGTAAGAGATGGCGCTAGACAATCTGTATAGCTCTGTCTCTTACCCACACTGAAATAAGAATGAAACAATGTTACTTTGATTGTCATGGTAGCCCCGCAAGTCTGTCTTTGTTTAGCCTAAGAGGTCTACAGCACCTCAAGCCGCAAACGCGGTCCTCTCGGACTTTTTTTAAAACAAAGAGATGCGCGAATTGTGTTTTCGCTTGCAAATATTAAGCATTTTAACGGTTTACAAAAATTCCACAGATCATTTGATTATAAAATGAAAACACTGGTAAAAAAATTCTAGTAAGTACAATAATCTGAAAAACAATCAGAATGATTGCATGTATATTAGTCCGATTTTAATCGATAAATGTAATTTTTAAAGGCATTTTCGTGATTTTTTTCTATTGTTCTTAATTGACTGTATGATATTTTGAAAACAATATTTATCTAGCATTTATCCTGAAGCAAACATATATTTTTCTGATTAGGTTTACTGCAGGGCACATTGCTCGCAGAACAGATGGCCGTTGGGGTCGAAAAGTTCTAGAGTGGCGACCGCGTACCGGAAGACGCAGCGTGCATGTATATTAGTCCGATTTTAATCGATAAATGTAATTTTTAAAGGCATTTTCGTGATTTTTTTCTATTGTTCTTAATTGACTGTATGATATTTTGAAAACAATATTTATCTAGCATTTATCCTGAAGCAAACATATATTTTTCTGATTAGGTTTACTGCAGGGCACATTGCTCGCAGAACAGATGGCCGTTGGGGTCGAAAAGTTCTAGAGTGGCGACCGCGTACCGGAAGACGCAGCGTTGGAAGGCCTCCTACAAGGTGGACCGACGACCTGGTAAAGGTTGCGGAAATCCGATGGATGGGAGACGCACAGGACCGTTCTTTGTGGCGACTCTTGGGGGAGGCCTATGTCCAACAGTGGACGTCTATCGGCTGAAATGATGATGATGATGGTTTACTGCAGTGGATTATATACTTTTACGCATCATAAAACTGGCGATAAGCTGTTATATATATTAAGCTATCTTTTATTTGAAATTAGACTTAATTGAAAGTCTTCAGTTGAAGCTCGAACAGGTGATTTTTTTCCTAGCCTCTACTGTCCCACACCTGGGCAAAAGCCTCCATCAAATCCTTCTAGATATTCTTCTCCGGAGCCGTCTCAAACCAGTCCTCGTGGTACGCATTTAAATCATCTCACCACATCTTTCTCCGCCGGCCAGACGGCCTCGAAAGTGCGTGTCTTCAGCAGGAACCCACTACATGGCGATTTCTGTGCATGCGGCTGACCTGACCCGCCCAATCCCATTTGAGCCTAGCACGTCCATTATACTAGTTTTCGAGCGCTGTGTGATATTCCGTATTCGGTCTGTTCATTTTTTACCCAGAATACCTATTCTGAGCCATAGCTCTCTGGCAAATCCAAAGGCAAAACTTTTGCAATTCGGTGAGTGACCAGGTCTGATCACAGGCGTATTACTTAACGAAACTTATTTCATCACCACTGCTCTCAAAACGGTAAAGGAAAACATTGTGAGAAATGTTCTAGATCAAAAAATTCAAAGACAATGTGATAATTATCTACCAGCACTGGGCCCCCGCGGTGGATTACGGTCCATTCACTCTCCTGAAGAGGAACCTACTGTCCCAGTAGTAGGAACATTATACGGCTGATGATTAAGAAATATTTATGATTAGCTGCTACCCGTGACTTAGTTCGCGTGGAGTTTGTTTAAGAAACCCATACCATACCATAATCAGCCTATTAATGTTCCCACTGCTGGGACTCAAGCCTCCTCTCTAAGAGAAGGAATGGGCCATAATCTACCACGCGGGCCCAGTGCGGGTTGGTGAATGTCACATGTCTTCGAATTTTTGGTTCTAGGACATGCCGGTTTCCTAACGATGTTTTCGTTCACCGTTTTGAGAGCAGTTGTGATGAAATAAATTACACAAAGTAATGCGCCTGGTTGGGTTTGAACCCGCGTCCTACATCTCGTAAGTCGGGGCCGTTACCGCTCGGCCACCACTGCTCTAAGAAACCCAGTCAACATTTTTTTATCCATTTCGGAGATATCCCCCTCCAGCCTGGGAATTAAATTCCGTTCCCGCAGGAAAAAAGGGCCAAATTTAAATGGGACTACCTGTCAGATACACTCTTCGACACAAAACAATAATCATCAAAATCGGTTCAAATTTGGCGAAGATATCGAAAAAAAGAAAAAGAAAGAAAATTGCGTTTATTGGCATTACAAAAAGAAAAAACAAAACACCTTAAAATTAAACAAATAGTACATTGAGTAATGCCAAAAGGGCCTCAGCTCAGCATAATGCCAATTGTTACAATTTGTAACACAAGGCCACCACCTGACGCTGATTTTCAGCTGCAGCCCTTGGGTGCCATATACTTGAAAATAGGAAATATTCATTAAAATCTAAAAAGGTTCTGTGCAGAACAAGATCGCTGAACAAGATACAAAAAAAAAATGTGAACCTCCTCCTTTGTTGGAAGTTGGTTAAAAAGGAATTTTAACTTTTTGTAGTGTGCTGAAAGTAAGAAAGAAAAATAGTCTATAAGGTTTGTTAACGCCTAACAAGAGCGTTCCAGGCATTACGACGTCTTCATGTCGGGCAACACCATTTTGAACATGGTAACACCTTTTTGCGCATGGCAACATATTTTTCCGGGCTCTCGCGGCTTCGCCCTCGTCCGCATCACGGACATCTTTTCTGTCGGGTTTATAATTCGTATTGTAATAATTGGATTTATGGATTATACCACATTATTCTGCAAGTCTGCGTTATCATTTCATAGAAGATTATACCCAGCACATCATAACCATTCTAGTCCTTCGAACGAAGAAAAACAATATTGAATCAACGACGTTGCGCCTGCGGTCCTCGTTTAAAGTACGCCGTGTTCCAGAGCGTTCGCCGCCATCGTGTGAACAATCAACAATATTGAATTGACATTAAAATGTTCTGTGCATCCATTCTCCGAGCATAAACAATTACGACGTGGTTTCTTGTGAGAAATAAGGAATTGAGTTTCAAGAGGAAATAAGGCGTGCGCCAAGAACATAATTAAAATCTGTACGAGTGCGCCCACGTGGTTTGTACTTACGCCGGCCTGAAGAACAATTTGTAGCGACATCTATGGCGTCACATAAGAACTAATCCTGCATCGCACAATTAAAGTTCTCCGCGCGATTGGAACATACATAGAACAGCCCGAAATCATCTGTCAGGCAGTTGCCCACCAGACATAACACCCGTCTGGCCGGAGGATCCTCCCTTTTCAACGGAGGTTTGCGGGACTTTACACTCTGTTCCGCATACCTCCAAAGGTTTTATCATCCCTTGATTATTCAGTAATGGAAATAATATACGGTGCGACAAAATAGAATGACTTTTTTTAATGGCGCTATAATAGGAAATTGTATCAAGGTTACCTAAGTAAGAGATAAAATGCTTCCATGTCTAAGTTTTAGTCCTTTTAAAAGATATAATAATAATAGGCAGTACTCCTCGATACGGCTCGCATTGTGAGGAGGTTCCTGTCTCTGGAGCCCTAACCACCGGTAGCTTGGACCCTGTCCCGACACCGGCGGACTAGGTACTATTTTTTATATTTTTAAATGTTTTTATATGATTTTGTTAAAAAAATATTTAAAAATGTAATTTATGTATATTAAATGAATAAAGTGAATAATAATAATAAACATTTTATTTCAAGCCAAATATACCCATTACAATTCTAACGGTTATGCACCGCGCTCGCTCCGCTTAGCAACAACGTCACAGCTTAAGTTGTAAGAGCAAGTCAATGGCGTAAATAGTAAACAGTGTGTTTATATTGACACAAACAGCACATTTACACCCTGATCTAAATACACACGGTCCACCAGGATGTTTGGCTAATCCATTGTACACTAATTGAGATAAATCATTGCTATATCGGTATATTGTAATTCTCCTTCCATTTGCAATCGGTCGTCAGACCATAAGCGAATTAGTTGTTAAACAAGTGGCGTTGTGGTGGAGCAGCCAGTGCTGCTCCTCCCACTTATAGAAGGTGGTTTCTCTTCAGCCTTTTCACCACCGCAGTCGGGTTTAACAGTTCAGCAACTAGTGGGTTCGGATGCAAGGACATGCGTTCCTTGTGTTGCGTTTTATATCGCTCGATTTCAGAGGTCACTGATGGCATATTTAAATAGTCGTGGATTTCGTCGTTCCTAGCATACCAAGGCGCATTAACTATTGCTCTTAAGATGCTATTTTGAACTCTTTGCAGGCAGAGTATGTTGGATTTACTGGCTACGCCCCACAGCTGGATCCCGTATGTCCATATTGGCTTCAGAACTGAGTTGTAGATAAGTAGTTTATTGTCCACAGAGAGTACAGAGTTTCTTCCCATTAGCCAATATAGGTTACGAAACTTGTGGTTTATCTCGTCTCTTTTATTTTTGATGTGATGCTTCCATGTTAGCCGCCTATCTAAATGGAAGCCAAGATATTTCACACAATCTGTGTGTGGAAGGGTTTCTGCTCCTAGTCTCACAGGAGGGGTGTTTCCTTGTCTAAGCGTAAACGTGATGTGTTTAGACTTAGTAGCGCTGGCGCGTATCCGCCACTTACAGAGCCATTTGTGCGTCTCATCAAGCTGTTTCTGTAATATTTTGCTAGCTACTTCAGGGTTGTGGTCAACAGATAAGTATGCTATATCATCAGCGTAAGTTGCTACAGTTATGCCATCGATTGTGGGCAGATCCGATGTAAATATATTATACAGCACTGGGCCAAGAACTGATCCCTGTGGTACTCCAGCTTCCACTTCAAACAATCTTGATCGTGCTTCGCCTTGTTTCACTTGAAAGAAACGATCAGCTAAATATGACTGGATGAGTAAAAACATAGAGTGGGGAAGCTTTTCCTTTACTTTACTTAGTAATCCTTTGTGCCAGACACGGTCAAAAGCTTGCTGCACATCAAGAAATGCCCCTGAGCAATACTTTTTGCATTCAAGAGCTTGTCTGCCTGTTTGGTACACGCGATGAACCTGTTCCGTTGTTGAGTGAGATTTCCGGAAGCCAAATTGGTGAGATGGGACAACATCATTATCGTCTATGCACAGTTTCAGCCGGTTTAGAAATATCCTTTCCCACAGTTTGGAGAGCACAGGCGTTAAGCTTATAGGGCGATAGGATGACGCTTCATGTTCGGGTTTACCTAATTTGTGGATCATGACAACTTGAGATATTTTCCAAAGATCAGGAAAGTGAGAAGTTCGGAAGATTGCGTTAAACAAACTTGCCAAGAAAGCTAAGCATTTTCGGGGAAGATTCTTGAGTACAGCCGGCGTAATCAGGTCAAATCCCGGAGCTTTCCTAGAATCTAGAAGTCTAATTTCTCTTGCTATTTCCTTAGGTGATGTTGGTTTAATGGGCAGACACATCTGCAGGTCTTGTTTTAGTATCATGTCAATTTCATGCTCATCATCGATGCTTTCATTGGGTTTAAAGACAGCATGCAGGTGCTTTGCAAATGTTTCAGCTTTTTCCAAGTCTGTTCTTGCCCAGGAGTCTCGTGATCTGATTGGAGGGTATGATTGTTGAGGCTTATCCAGGTTTTTTGTTGCCTTCCAGAGCGAGTTTAGGCCAGCTTCTGTAGGTGACAACATCTGTAGGTGTGCTGTCAATGCCGAGTTGGTAGACTCGCGGACTATGGCCTTTAGTTCCTTAGCTGCCTTGTTATAAACAAGTTTATCAAATGGGTGACGCGATTGATGCCAGATTCTTCTAAGTCGCCGTTTTTCTAGGATCTTTTGCCTAATGTTTGGTGGATGCAATTCGATGACGTGACTTCTGGGTCGAGAAGGTTTGTTGGTCCAAGCAGCTACTTGAATGGCATTAGTAACATATCTGCAGGCGTCGTCCACGTCACTCTGATTTTTTAGCGGTATATTAGAAGTGAGATTTCTATCGAGGTAGGCCTTGAAACCATCCCAGTCTGTCCGAGAGTTTGTCAGAGATTCAGTTGCTTCCCGTGTAAGCTGACTAGTGCTAACAGTCAGAATTGCTGGTGTATGATCCGACGATCCATCTAGACTGGATGCGATAGTGGTATGTAAGCTGTCTATACCTTTATTTACGAAGAAATCCAGAAGATCCGGCAGTTTCTTTGGGTCACTGGGCCAGTAGGTAGCTTCACCTGTGGATACTGGTTTTAGACGAATGTCATCAACACAGCGTTTCAAATCACGTCCTCGGGTGGTGACGCAGCGAGATCCCCAAAACGTGTGTTTTGCATTCCAGTCTCCACCCGCAATGAATCTGGGTCCCAGAGTACTGAAATAGTCTTTGAACATATCTGTAGTTATTTTGTACTTTGGTGGACAGTAGATTGCGGAGAGAACTATTGGGCCTGCTCGGTCTTCTAGTCTAACAGAAGTTGCTTGTAAATGCGCAGTCGAATACGGTTCTATCAATGAGTGGCGTAGGTTCACTCGAATTGCCAGGGCTGTGCCAGCATGAGCTCCACCATCAGGATGGGGGGTGTAGTAGATATTGTAGCCTTTAATACGGAATGAGCTTCTAGACGTAGCGTGCGATTCTGAAATTAATATTGCGTCTAGATTGTTGGCTTTTATTAATGTTTCTAACTCTTGGATATTCGGACCCAATCCATTGATGTTCCAGATTGCAATACGCAGGGGAGTCATTTATGGTGCAAGTTTGGCAATGACTGTAGTCAGCAATCCCAATAGGGTACTGATTTGCTGCAGGAGTAAATCGATTTTTTCATTTTGTTTATTAAAGAGTTGTTCTATATTGTTAAGATTTTGTTGGGTGCTTTCTTTATTATGACTTGAGGGATCGTCTCGTGGTGGATTTCTAGTACGTCCAGCGGCGACGTCTGAGTATGTATGTTCTGATCTGCGATAAGAGTTTCGTTGAGTTTGCGTTAGTCCTTCTAAACTGGTTTTAGTAGAGGTTAACTCTGTAGGAGTATTTGAATTGTTGACTGTAATCTTTCTTGGCTTCATTTTTCTGGATAGTATTTCTTGATATACTTGGCAACCTTTGTAGTTGGCGGGGTGATCACAGGAGCAAAGGGCACATTTAGCAGGTGAATTTCTGTCTTTTTTGGGACATTCTGATGTTTTATGGCCATCCCCACATTTGACGCACCTGTACGGCCGCATGCAGTTGTTTTTGCTGTGACCATATTGTTGGCATCTTTGGCATTGCACAATAGTCTTGGCTTTACGTGGTTCTTCAATTTTGATGCGTTGGTGATGGATATACTCAATGTTTTTAACTAATTTGTTATTTGGACCTGGTTCCAAGTTTACAAAAAATGTGGAAGTAGGTCTCTTGTCTGGTCCATAGCGATGGTTAATTATTTCTCCTCTAACCTTGTTACCAGATTTCTCCAGTTCCTGTGTGATGGCAATATGTGGAGTAGTATGATGGAGGTCTTTAATTACTATTCTATAGCATTTTGTATCTTTACGGGAGAAAGTGTGTCCAATTAGCCCTTTCTTCCGTATTAGGTCTATGACTTGCTTGTAATTATCAGTAGTATTAACCATTACGCGAAGTAGGTTTTTATTTATTATTTTGTATCTAAACTCTTCAGGACTAATGACAGCCTCAATTAGTTTGGTTAGTTCATTAAGGTCCTCAATTCCATACAGAACAATAGGAGGAGGCTTATTTGGCGGTTTTGGTCCAGTGTCTAAGTCTTCTATCTGGTCAACAGGCAGGGTTGAGAACTGATTTTCGGATTGAATTGGTGGAGGCGACTGATCACATATTTTTCTTTTCTTTGATGTAGGAACTCTTTGCCATGGTGGAGGTTGAGTTTTATCAGTTAATTGCTGTGTTGGCACTGGTTCTGGAGCCTCATCAGAGTCTATTTCATAGGTATATAAGATTGTATTGTTGGAAGGACCCTGTTGATTAGGTGTCAGTTCACTTAATGAATTTGATCTTTGTTTGTTAAAGAGGGCTGGGTGAAAGATTTGCTGAACGAGCTTCTTAGGGGAAGGTTTGTTCTTTTGATTTTCATCAGTATCGTTTATTAGACTTTGGGCCTGATTTCCAACTCTAGTGGTGTTATTTACATTTTTGCAACTCATGGTGGTAGTAATTAAATTATTTTTATGACAACACTTTTCCAAACGTCAAATGACATTTTGGCATTTGACCCAAAGAAAAAAAAAAAAAAAAAAAAACAATGAGGGTGGGTGAAAAAACCTTTTAAAATGTGAATGTCACTCTTGTGTTTAAATCACTGTTTTTGTTGTGAATCACTAATTATTATGAGCCACAAATAATTATACACGGATTTCACTGTTTAAAGTTCACTTTAGTAACAATTTCGGACACTCAATCAAAGTTTTATGCACAGTATCACGTTAACTTTCGACAGCGTTTGTTCGCGTGTTGACAGTTGACACAACAAGTCAATTACATTTTAATTATTGACATTATTATTTTACAAATTGTTATTATTATTAATTAATTATTTCATAAAAATGTATTTAGATTAAGTTAGATTATAAGATACCGAAAATAAGTCCTCCTCTACGTTTATTATATCCTTCTTTTGCTGTGCCCGACAGGGTCCATGATTGTTTCTTTTGGCAAATATTTACCACCTAAGTCTACATTGTGGAATGCAATAAAGAATTGAGTATTGAGTATTGATTGATTCTATCCAGTATCATTCCATAAATAAGCTAATTCAACACCATGGTAAACAGCTAAGGTCTTTATTACATAGCATGGGTAGAACGAAAATATGTATCTTTAAGATGAAAGAAAAGAATAGGTAAGAAACCGACAGCTGTCATCCACACCATCTTATAGCAATTGATTATTGACAAAATTGCCAGATATAAATATCAATTTGCTAAGCACTGGTCAAAATACATTTATCAGATGTGCTCTGCAGTTTCTGCTGGTACGGTCTCACCAAACTTTGCTAAAAAAGAACCAGGAAAACTGGCACATTTTGGATTTTTGGCATAGCATATTTACGTTCTCTCTGCATCAACTTAGATCGATTGGTAGGAAATGCCATGCCTGTTACGTTCTCTCTGCATCAACTTAGATCGATTGGTAGGAAATGCCATGCCTGTTACGTTCTCTCTGCATCAACTTAGATCGATTGGTAGAAAATGCTATGCCTGTTACGTTCTCGCTGCATCAACTTAGATCGATTGGTAGAAAATGCCATGCCTGTTACGTTCTCGCTGCATCAACTTAGATCGATTGGTAGAAAATGGATAAGACATGATTGAAAAGACTGACCATGGAGTTTCTTGCACATTCTTCTCCATAGAGATCGAGATCGACGCTTTGGAATATGCAATTAGCGTAATTTTTCTGACTGACTGACTTTTAGACCTTTCAAAAGTACCTGTAAATGGTTTATTTGAAATAAAACTAGGTACATAAACTAACGCCTTTTCCCATGGAGTAGGCAAATATTTAGATCGCCAACTGCTGCGATCCTTACATATTCCTTTTGCTTCGTTTACGTTCACAAGGTAATTGGCGTAAAATAAATGAATTGGTTGCTTTCGGTATGAATCGCCTGGTGAGAGTCGCAGGAATGCGGTGGATGCGAGACGCACATGATCGGTCGTTGTGGAGACGCTTGGGGTAGGCCTATGTCCAACAGTAGATGTCTTTCGGCTGAAATGATGATGATGATGGTATAAATCGCAAGCACAGAATTATTATTTACTGTTGTGTTTTACGAACCTGACGCGGACAAAGTCGCGGGCAACATACATCATCTTCCTGCCCTTGTCCCATCTTATTTGGGGTCGGCACAACATGTTTTTTTCTTCCATTCTATCCTGTCAACCGTCATGCTATCACTAACTTCCTTTTCTTTCATATCACTGTTCACACAATCCATCCATCTTTTCTTTGGCCTCCCTCTCCCTCTCCACCCATCCACATGTATACTCATAACTCTTTTAGTAACATGCGTTTCATCTCTCCTCTTTACATGACCATACCAAGACAAACGATTCCCTTTCAACTTTTCAGTCACTGGCGTCACTTTCAAACTTCCTCTAATATACTCATTTCTCACTTTATCCATTCTCGTCACACCACACATCCATCTCAACATTCTCATCTCCGCTACATGCAATCTTTTTTCATCCGTCTTTTTCACAGCCCAACATTCTGATCCATACAGTATGACAGGTCTTATCACGGACTTGTAGATTTTACCCTTCAACAAGTCGCGGGCAACAGCTATTTTGAAATAAAATGCTTTGTCCGCGGCTTGATGGAGTGCCAATCCCCACGTTTCTGTGCCAGTTTCATCAAGATTCTACCTACGATGGTCACAATATCGTCTGCTCATCTTGCCGCCGGTCGATCAACATTTCTACTTCGAGTCCTTTCTTTATTTATCAATTTACTTGTGCCTAAAGTTGAAGTCTCTTTTTGTAATATCAAATAACATTTCTTTATCTAAATGCATAGGAAAGTATATTCGATAGCAAAAATGCGATTTTAAAAATGTTTGTCTGTCTCTCTCTTTGTTCTGGCTAATCACTGAAACGGCTGGACCGATTTTGACGGGAGTTTCACTGCTAGATAGCTGATGTTATGTTATGTATGTTACTTTGGTTTTAGATAAAGAATTAGGAGACGAACAAAAAAAAATTCTTGAAATTATGACCAAATGACATTGTGCGAGGGTGACGCGAACGAAGTCGCTTTTATAAATGCATGTCCATCACGTTTCATTTCAATCTACTAAAGTTTACACAAATAAAACAATAGAGCATCGCATCAACAGGTTCAATGTATTCGTCAAAACAAACAAATAGACCTAAAACTAAAAACAAAAACACATAATTAACTCACAGTACACACATATTCTCGTAATTTGTAACTGCGCACCATTTTCCCGTCCTTCCTAAGTTCAGTGACACAAACAATAGTTTTGTTATGTCGTCCTACCCGAGATAATTGTTGTGTGATGCGATGCGAAAATATCTGAAGCTATTCTTTCTACAATTAATGACAGACGTCCACTATTGGACATATGTACGCCTCCCCCAAGTGGCGCCATAACGACCGGTTAATGACTTTAATGAAGTTTAATGTCGATTAATTTAGTTCGACTTACGAGTTGTAGGTCACGGGTTCAAACCCAGCCAGACGCATTACTTTGTGTAATTTATTTCATCACCACTGCTCTGAAGGAAAACATCGTGAGGAAACTGGCATGTCCTAGAACCAAAAATTCGAAGACATGTGACATCCACCAACCCGCACTGGGCCCGCGTGGTGGATTACGGCCCATTCCCTCTCCTAGAGAGGAGGCCTGAGTCCCAACAGTGGGAACATTATAAGGTCGACTATGCTATGCTATGCTAATTTAGTTCGAGACGTCACAGTTTTTTTTAGGGCTCCGTACCTCAAAACGAAAAAACGGAACCCTTAGGATAACTTTGTTGTCTGTCTGTCTGTCAAGACAATTTATCTCGGGAACACGTGGACGTATCGATTTGAAATTAAAACCTTATGTTCAGATCTGCAGTCACTTGAAGCTGTGAAAAAATCAAACTTCTGAGTTAACAAAAAAAAAGATACGGCCGTTTATGTCGCAAAAGACATATATTTCGACACTCTCAAGGAAATCAAAATTCATAGGGTACTTGCCGTTGACCTAGAATTCTGAAATTTGGCATGAAGCAAGGTCTGATAGCAAAAGTGTAGGAAAAAATCTGAAAACTGTTTTGTAGTTAAGTCACAAAAAAAACTTGATTCGGAAAAATCTTCGTTACTCAATTCGAGAATTGAACTGTTTTCATAGGTAGTTTGTACGGAACCCTCAGTGCGCAAGTCCGACTCGCACTTGCCCGGATTTTTCTAGTTGGTAACCCCTAATTTAAAGACGTATCAATCTCCTCCAGGTCTACAAGCTCCTAGAAGACAATGAGAACCAGTCCACTGAAGCCAAGGTTTCTTTCTTGAAAACAGTTTGGCAGCAGACGATGCCTTGCTTCAGAGCTTCGGGAATTAAACTGTTTTCATAGGTAAGTTTGTACGGAACCCTCAGTGCGCGAGTCCGACTCGCACTTGTTTTAGCTATTTAAAAAAAAATTAAGATCGTCCTTTTCGAGGTACATTTTCATACAACCGCTCTTACGTGATTATGATGTTAATACACATCTTTCTCTAGATATTTTGGATACACAGCTATCTTGTGGATATTATCTAGGCTTCTGTAAAAATCAAAACATGTGTAAAACTAATCTAGTAAACATCTCTGAAAATCTGCTATTTTGCGTGAACTTTGGCCCTCCATAATGTAGGTACCTACTCATATACTTATTAAAAATATAAAAAAGTACATCAATAGAAGCCTTGTACATTTAATTGAGATTCTGAATGATGACAACTTTTCTGAAAAACTTTTAAGGGTTTCAAAAAAAAAAACATATTTCCGGAACAAGTTTTGTGAAATATTCGAGTAAATCACGGCATTACCGAATACCAGCAAAGTTTTCAGGCGTTATCTCTCTTTTTTTGCATTGCCTCTTCATCAAACATCGCGTTGGATTGCGTTATATGAAGCAACAAGCTTTTAAACCATGCTCGATGTTGACGATAGGCGAGTGGAGAAGGACCCTCTTAAGAGGACTACAGGCTCAAAAGCGCGGTCACTCTCGGACTGCACGTAAAAGAAAAAGATGCACAAAGACAAAATTTAATACTTGCAAATATGAAGCATTTTACCAATTTATTATAAAAATCGCCATTAGCTTCTGTAGTAGTCCCCTTCAAGTAACTTGTTTCGAAATTTTTAATTTTATGCGAACGGGCTTTTTTGAGATTTTCAACTTTTTATTTTAATAAGAATAAGTTTCATAATCCTTCTGATGAGGCCCATTGTGAGCGACCACGTTTCGGAACCATATGTCATCACTGGCAACACGCACTGGTCATAGACTTTCGTCTTGAGACACTGTGGTATATTGGATGAGAAGATACCGCGCAGCTTCCCGAACGCTGCCCAGCCGAGTCGGATTCGACTGTTGACCTCTTTCTCGAAATTAGATCTACCCAACTGGACTGTTGTGTTGGGCTTAAAGTCACCCAAAGGGCAATGGAAAGGGCTATGCTCCTAGTTACCTTGCATGATCGAATCAGAAATTAAGATATCCGCAGGAGAACCAAGGTTGCCGACATAGCACGAAGAATCGCCAAATGGGCAGGGCACATTGCTCGCAGAACAGATGGCCGTTGGGGCCGAAAGGTTCTGGAGTGGCGACCGCGTACCGGAAGACGCAGTGTTAGAAGGCCGCCTACAAGGTGGACCGCTGACCTGGTGAAGGTTGCGGGAATCCGATGGATGCGAGATGCACAGGACCGTTCGTTGTGGCGACATTTGGGGGAGGCCTATGTCCAGCAGTGGACGTCTATCGGCTGAAATGATGATGATGATGATGATGAAGTTTCATAATGTACAAAAACTGTCGATAAAAATAATATATAATCCTCGATTCGAAACCTCATACTTGAAAATCAGCATTCAGTTTGAAAAGCTTGAACAAAATAGCGATGTAGATGTACCGCTTACGATCGCATCGCAGCCATCGCTCACATAGGACAATGCCTTACTTTAAAAGATAGTAGAATCTAGTGTTTACTCTTAGATTTGCTACAGACCCCCCCGGACGTGATACCAGAATATATTTGTTTAATAAACATGTGAGCTAACATTAGACATGTTATCTACACCGTAAATATTACTGCAATGTTTAAATGGACACGTTTGACAGTATCTATGTTACTAAGACAGGCCTAAAAGAAATGATTGTAGAAAATTCGGTCACAGAATTTTCCAGTGAGGTCACAAGATGGAATATTTCTTGATGTGTTTAGCATTTAGTTTTCTTTTTTCTCGATAGATCTATGAGATAAGTTTTCAGCTACTGTCTGCCTTCAAAACTTAGTACTTTTAAAATTGCAATATGTCCTGATTGCAGTCTTTGATTGCTTACTTATCGCGGAAGACTATGGAATGTAATGGAACGGAATGGAATGGTATAGAATAGTTAAATTGAGACAAGAAATGGTCGAATATTCGGTTTGTCCAAAACTAGTGTCAATGAGAGTTTCTAACCTAAATATTACAATCTAATTCATTAATTTAGTATTTTTATTCATTTTTAATTGATACCAGTGCTTGACTGCGATCCCACCTGATGGTAAGCAGTGATGCAATCATTGATGGTGAGGCGCACTAGTTTATTACGAGCCTTACTTTAGCCTTGAAGACACCTAAATTATAGTTGCACGAGAAGACCGCATCAGGCAAATTTTCCAGTCCTTCGATGTGCGCGGTATAAACGACGAAGCGTAAGGGTGGATACTCGCCTTACGTCGGGTTGTCCGATGATAGAATCTAAAGGAGATGGAGGAAGAAAGGCTGGCTACCCTGCGCCTGTGCTCGAG
Organism: Mythimna impura; assembly: GCA_905147345.3. Lineage (NCBI taxonomy): Eukaryota > Metazoa > Arthropoda > Insecta > Lepidoptera > Noctuidae > Mythimna > Mythimna impura. The sequence continues at coordinate 26,798,358 of LR990351.1, read as the reverse complement.
GCTTTGTAGATTGGACTTAACCAAATCTGGATCCTCTGGAGCCTCTTCGCACGCCTTTCCACCGAGTCCAAAGCTGCCAGATGGCATTTTGCAGCACCAGCCCATATGTGACTGCAGTACTCCACACAGGTATTATTGTCAGTATTAGGTTTATCAGTATTATTTAATATGTAAATAAGGACTGCTTTATCAATTTTTTTTAACCTTTCCTATAGGTACCTATTTTTTTTAATTTTGACAGCTTTTTCCGTTGCCACGTGAGTTTCGGTTATTGTTTTAACCGAAACTGGCATCGAACAGTTTACGGTTTCGGTTTCGGAAAATTTACCTAAGTAACTAATTACCTAGTTAATTTACCTAGTGTTTTTAGTTTTTTTTTTTGGTTTATTTTTTTGATCTGGACTACCTGATCTGATTGTCTTCACCCTGTATGTCAAAAGTTTCTTAATCTATTAGGACATACAAAATTTGGCTTTTAAAAGTTTTTTTTTTTTTATGGTGGGAAATTGTCTAACAACTTTTTCCGCTCTGGTTGGTGCGACAGGAAATGTCAGCCCACCCCACCCAAACCCAAACACCCAAAACACTAACACCCAAATAAAATTAAATTCTTCTAAAAGCCTTTGAACTCAATAAAATGTTGATTCTAGATTTTGCTACCTAATGTGAATTTGGGATTGACCTGGTCACGTCACCGCTGGGCAAGAGTAAAACTCTGGAATGTGCTTCCCCTTGACTTCAAAATAACTGAAAGTAAATTTTCCTTCAAGCGTAAAATTCGGAACTACTACTTGAAGTCCTCTCAACCTTAGACCGAACTTCGTCAGAATTATTATTAAGTTCTCTTAATGATATTTTCCATAGTATTTAGCATAGCATAGCATAGTCGGCCTTATAATGTTCCCACTGTTGGGACTTAGGCCTCCTCTCTAGGAAAGTGAATGGGCCATAATCCACCACGCGGGCCCAGTGCGGGTTGGTGCGGGCCATAGTATTTATTAGTTTATAATTTTAGCTTATATGTATATATGTATTTTATTATTATAAATAACTAATTTATTTTTTTGTTTAAAGTACCTATCTGTTATTTATTTATTGTGCAAACCTACCACAGTGTTGTCTTTTTTAACCCAAAGGTCGACTGGTAGAGAATGCCTTGTTGCAGTACCACTACTGTACATGAAGTTTAAATAAATAAGTAAATAAATAAGAGTCTCCACAAAGTGGGTGCCTGAGGATGGACGATGCCGTCGAGGCCGACCTGGTAGGTATCGAGATGACTTTAACGCTTAGGTACCGCAAGGGCTGGCTCGAGATATCTCGAGAAAAAAATACCAGGAAAAAGTTGAGGGAGGGAAGTGGGGGCTGGATAAATAACAAAAAAAAAAGAATTTAATCAAAAGCTAATTTTTCCATTCCTAAAATAGAAAGTAATGAAAAATACCCAGAAACTATCATTGTACTCACAATATGCTATTTACCTATGCCTACATTTAACTTTTCCGCAAACAGAAAACAAACTAATACACCTTTCAACTGCTATAATGGTCCGTAACGATGACGACGACTAAGAAATGAGATAAATTGTGATCGTGACGTATATACAAGACAATATATAAGGACGGGGAAGTGAGAAAACAGTTATATGGAGATACCGTAGTACTTCAGATCACCCGAGTGCGCGAGATACTTGAGTTTCTTAATAAGTTTAATTACTTACTTACATTTATTATTGGATTTTTTTGGTAAGGTTTGCACATGTTAAATGAAGATTTAATTTAAATAAAAATAAAATTATTTAGAATATGGTTACCTAAATTGGAAGAGCAGTGGTGGCCGAGTGATAACGGCCCCGACTTACGAGTTGTAGGTCGTCGGTTCAAACCCAGCCAGGCGCATTACTTTGTGTTATTTCTTTCATCACCACTGCTCTCAAAACGGTGAAGGAAAACATCTTGAGGAAACCGGCATGTCCTAGAACCAAAAATTCGAAGACATGTGACATTCACCAATTCGCACTGGGCCCGCGTGATGGATTACGGCTCATTCCCTCTCCTACAGAGGAGGCCTGAGTCCCAGCAGTGGGAACATTATAAGGCTGACTATGCTATGCCACCTAAATTGATTCAGTTGAAAAGAAAGAATGAAGTTGTTGCTAATTTTATTGAAGGGAAAGTTGAAGAAGATTCCGAGTTCCGTTGGTTAAGGTTTCAGTACAGTGGTACAAATATAGTTTCGGTGTGAATTTTCTGCCTTAGGTTTGATTCCCAGATAAAATGACCTGTCATTAAAACAATATTTGTTTAACTTCGGTACTTGGTGCATTTCTAATAAATTCAAAAATTCTAATAATTATTTACTTGCATTGTGGTAGCAGTTTTTCCAATTCATTCAATTTTCCAAAATTTAAACAACATTGTTGTTCTGAACTTTTACCCAAACTGAGTTTCCTACAACTTGAGCACCTACATTCATAAAAAGTAAAAAAAAAAACACTTATACGGTTTTTACTTTGTTCGTGTCGGAATCGAATCTTTGACTAGTAGAGCATGCGCCAACTTTGAGCCTACGCTTATCGCGCTCACACTACGAAACTGCAGTCCATTTTAACAAACAGGTTAAAAGTCTACAAGTAGTTATTAGATGATTTCCTAACTTAAACAATAAAAGGGTTTAAAAATATCAAATCATGTAACAGATGTGTAAAGAAAATGATATCACAAATTATCTAATTTAGTTAATTTTTTTTTGATATCACAAATTAATTTACTACGTCTACGCATAAAGTCGTAAAATATTTTTTTGAGTAAAATATATTACAAAAAAAATATATATATTATTTCTTTTTACACACAGCGTCTGGTACTGTGATCTTAAACTTTTATTATTTACATAATGCAAAAACGTCAGTTAACCTTCAAGCGGGGGCGCGGTCATTTGTTACGGGAGCGGGCGCGCGTAACCGGAAAGATCTGGATGATTAAGAGAAATAAAGCACTAATTATTCAATATTTATTTATTTATTTGTACTCAGATATATAATCATTAGAATGAAGTCCTCATATTCTTCTATTTTACTGCCAAGGCGTCTGACTTCTGATATGCCAATAATGTCGTACTTAACCCCATCTATGGCTTCCTGCAGCTCAATCAATCGCTCGTATGAGGATAGAGACCTAACATTGTACGTTGCCACATAGATTTTTTATTTTATTTTTTATATTATCATCGTCTTTAAAGTCTGATTTGTCAAAAAAAGTAATTAAAATTATGAAAAAGAAACAATTATTAGGTAAAAGTATTTCACAAATTATATAGAGCATTCACCATTACAAAAACAGTTCTCCTGAATAAAATGCACATTTTGCGTTACGGCCTTATGTGTAGGCATCAACGAAATATTACTATTTTATTTGGTCCTATTTTTTTTTTTTAATTCAAGTGATGTACTTGACCTAAATCTTTTACAAATTAATGATTTCTAGTCGAGTCTGGTCACTACGTAAGTATATTCGAGATTAATGAGAATCTAATGTGAAATTATTAATTAAGAAGTTTTCCATCATATGTAGGTAATGTGTTTATCTCACACAAGTGACGCTGATGAATTTAAGTGCGTCAACCAAATAATTTATCTTTTTTGTTTATTTATAAATCATCTAGTGACTTCTACCGCGCTAGGGTAGAGTGCGAGGGCGTATCAAACTTTTACTGACTAAAACTACAACTAAGTTCCTTCAGTTGCCTTAGGGGGCTCGGGCGAAGCCGTGTGCTCCGCCCGAGCGGGGTACGCCTCCACCGTGTCCTCCGGTCGGCTTCACTTTTTAGGGTTCCGTACCTCAAAAGAAAAAAACGGAACCCTTATAGGATCACTTTGTTGTCCGTCCGTCTGTCTGTCTGTCTGACAAGACCCTTTATCTCGGGAACGCGTGGAAGTATCGAGTTGAAATTAAAACCATATACTCAGGTCTACGGTCCCTTGAAGCTGTGAAAAAATCAAACATCTGAGTTAATGGAAAAAAAAAGATACAGCCGCTTATGTCGCAAAAAAACGTGTATTTCGACATTCTCAAGGGAATCAAAATTCATAGGGTACTTCCTGTTGACCTAGAATCTTGAAATTTGGCATGAAGCAAGGTCTCATAGCACAAGTATCGGAAAAAAATATGAAAACTGTAAATTTTTAGTTACGTCACAACCAAACTTTTTTTGCGATTCGGAAAAATCTTTGTAACTCAATTCGGGAATCGAACTGCTTTCATAGGTAAGTTTATACGGAACCCTCAGTGCGCTATTTCGATTCGCACTAGCCTGGTTTTTTTTTAACTGACCGAAATTTTAACTATTCAATAGTGCTGTAAATGATCTATTTGAAACAACCGTTTCTGATTTCTGGTCCACACAATGGTGACCCGGGCAATAATTTTTCTGTAACTAGATAATTTATTGACCTATAGGGATGCTCCAAGACAGCTCGCGAAATTTAATTTTTCTTAAGTTTTTTGTATTTTGTAGGTCAGAGTCAAGTTGTACGTTAATTAAAATATGATTGGCGGGCGTAACAGGTATTTATTAGAATAGAATAGAATAAAACTTTATTGTACACCAAAATAGAAACAAAAACTTATAAACTAACTTAATCTATGGGTACAATGGCGGTCTTATCGCTAACAGCGATATCTACCAGACAACCTTAGGATGGACTGTAAGAACTTGACATAAAAAAGCGGGTAGACTGCGGTGTACTGCAAATTAAATTTAATTAAATTAAAAATATATATAAGACTATACATAGATATAAAATTATATTATATAGCTATTATGCATAAAAGACAAAAAACAAAGTCATGAATATTATATATATATGCTATATACATACATATTATTATTATTTATGGTATTATAATAATTGAATTGATTGATTGAGAGCAATGGTGACCGAGTGGTAGCGGCCCCGACTTACGAGTTGTAGGTTGCGGGTTCAAACCCAACCAGGCACATTACTTTGTATAATTTATTTCATTGCATGTCCTAGAACCAATAATTCGAAGACATGTGACATCCACCCACCCGCACTGGGCCCGCGTGGTGGATTACGGCCCATTCCCTATCCTAGTGAGGAGGCCTGAGTCCCAACAGTGGGAACATTATAAGGCCGACTACGCTATGCTATGCTAATCATTGAATTTTTCAATACACTTACTCGAAAACCCGCTCTTATCCCACCGCTTTTAGGCACGCAATAGACTGCTTTCCGCTCTAGTGCTGAAATAGCTTGTGCTGTCCCCCGCCACAATGTTATTAAATGTATCGCATCAGGCTGGGCGCGCGTCGACCCCCTCCAGTCGCCGGTCAACCCCCGTTTATTCATTTCTTCGTAAGTGTATTGAAAAAAGTCGTTTGACACACGTGCAAATTTGTCACTGCAGCCCTCGGCTCGTGCGAATTCCACCTCGGTCGCAATGACAAACTTTCTGCACTTGTATCAAAATGTACTATATCAATACAACTCTCTCAGTTCGTCTTACCCTATAGAATGATTTAGCCATTGCAAAGAACTTAGTTTATTGATCGATTTAAAATCTAAACTACTAGTCAATCAATCTGCCTAACCTTTTCCAACTAAATTGGGTTCGACTTCCAGACAAACCAGATGTTGGTGGATTTGACGGCAGGGTTGGTCTATTGGTGCAGGGGTTGAGCGATTGGCTGCTCAGGTGCGTGTCGCGGGTTCGTAGGCGTGGGCGAAGTGGGCCCTCGCCCACGACCTCGCACCCAAAGTGGCATCGCGTGCGCGAGGGCTCTTTAATCGTTGTTAAAGAGGGTTTTGTTTTATAATTCATAAGCTCGCGCTTGACCACTATTTCACCTGATGGTAAGCGACGTTGTGGTCGAACACTGGGTTGTGACAGACGCTGTCTCGTTTTCGAATTTATGAAAGAAAAAGGCCTCGCTGAAGCGCCTTCGCCCACGTCTAAATTAGTCCAGCCCCCCTAGCCAAGTTACAACCGTTTCGTTTCGATTCTCTTTTCATTGATCACTTCGATACGGCCACGCCTCCTATTCCTTTGTTCTGACCACGTGACTGAGCGTTGAGATGACGTCTGAATAAAGGAATCGGAGGCGTGGCCTACTCGAGGCGATCGACGAAAAGAGTATTGAAACGAAACGGTTGTAACTTGGCTAGGGGGGCAGGCTACGCCTCTGTACCAGGAGTAATTCCTAGTGTGAGATAATATTTTTTAAAAGAAAGTATTTGACTTCGATGTCGCTAGCGCCGCGAGATTTTTCTAAAGAGTATAGTATATAATAGGCCCTGGGACATGAAGGGCGAAACGCGGGCAGGTTTCAGTCAGTTAAAGTTCAACACTCCCTCTCCCTCCAAACAGACCGGGAGAAAAATTATTACCGAACTCAAAAAAGGCAGGTACAGTAACCGTTTTATTTGAGCCAGGCTACGGGAAAATTCTAGTCTGCAGTAGGCAATATCAACCATTTCCTTGATTCAGTTCAAACAAAAGATAAATAATTTATAATTGGAATGAAGGTAAATTTAGCTAATGTTTGCAATTTCTTATCAAGTGACGCATTGGTATCATAAGCTATTTCAATGCAGATAACAACAACAGAGAAATCTGGAACTAATAAACATAATTGTGTTAATTCAATTCAAAATATTTTTAAATACACTTACTCGAAAACTCGCTCTTATCCTTACCGCTTTTAGGCACGCAACGCACGCAAAAAATGCTGTTTTCCGCACTAGTGCAGAAAAGTGCGTGAGTTCGCCACCGCCACAATTTATTACTTGTATCGTATCAGGCTAAGTGCACAGCGACCCTTGTTTATTTATATCTACGTAAGTGTGCTAAAAAACGTCGTTTGATACACGTGGAAATTTGTCAGTGCAGCACTCGGCTCCATAACACAACCACACCACAAACTTTCTCTACTTGTATCAAAATGTACAATTATTTCAGCAAATGGTCGTTTACTATGAAAAAGAACCGACACGAAACTCCAATGGTTACTATTTAAAAAAAAACGATAAATTTTACAATATTTCCAATCAACACTGTGAATCAAATGGCTCAAAAGCACAATAAAAATAATAAAAAAGTGGATAGAAGTAGAAATTAATCTATGAATCCACAGAATCTACAGTGTTCTCAAATTCATATTGTAAAAATGTCCTTTATTTGCAGACGTAACAATGTGTAAGACTACTACAAAAGAAGTAACAGTGGTGGAGACTGGGAAGAAGAAGTTGTACTCGGCTTCCGTTGAAGAGGCTTTGTCTATGACTGGTAAGTGCTAATTATTTTTATCTAATATGAACCTCCTGTAACAACAGTAACGTGTTAAAAGCGAGAGGTTTCGAGCGAAGAATCGGCCGGGTGTCACCATGGTGCGGATCGCCCGTAGGACACGGTGCACTGGAGGTGTGCCCGACTTGAGCGGAGCACCACCTTGTCCTCATGGCGGCAATCGGCGGCAACGAACTCTTGCGTCGGGCCCTGGAACAGGCCATGGTATGGAGCGAGAAGGAATGGCAGGCGGTCGCCTCCTTCTTCGAAGCAGGAATGCTAGCGAAGGAGGCGGCCGCACGCGTGAGGAAACAGATTTCTTCACGCCCGAGCCGCCGGGATGTGGGCTTTGCGTACGGCGAGCAATAAATAGCTCGCTGTCCGGCCCTCCGGTAACCGTCCGGATCGAGACCGAGTTGGGAAGAAGGAAAATACGTGTTGAAGGCAGAAAAAGAAGAAGACTTATCAAATAAGTGCACTGTTGACGATTAAAATTAATAAAGATTCATAGCACTATTACGGTTAGGGCAGAGATCAAAGTAGTGTAGCGACATCCCTTACTTAAGAACTAAAAACTATAAAATATAAAAAGAGATTAGAACATATACATACGTAAAATGAATTCCGACCAAAAACTTCGTGTTACCAATCTGTGTCGCAAAGTGAATCATGGGACGTCTCAGATGGCCGTGTTGTACCAATCCCTGAAGCAGAAGTCCATCCAAGCGCACACCACTATTCAGCACCTTCAAGTGCAGCAGAATGTTGCAGAATCCCTTTGCCAGATTAAAAAAGTCATGGAAATGAAAATAAGCCGGAACGAACCAGAAAGTACTTCCTACGCTAACATGGTGAAGAAAGGCTCTGATTTTATTCGCCCAGCAAATATCAGTTCGGTCGCTATATATCCCAGTGATAAGACTAAAACTAGTGACGATACCAAGTCGTTGGTACAAAAAATTATATCGCCTGAGGAATTAAAACTCCATGTTCGCGGGCTAAGGAAAATTAGAAACGGAGGCGTTATCATTAGGACGGATAACAAAGACGACATTGATAAACTGAAAAGCTCGCAGAAGTTAGTTTCCTCAGGCCTTAAAGTTGAAGAACCGTCCAAACGACGTCCCAGGATTGCTGTTATTGGTGTCCCTGTAGCCCTGACTGAAAAAGAGGTATTTGATTGCATTTACGTCCAAAACTTGACAGATAAATTGCCAAATATTTCACGTGAGTCCTTTTTAGAGAGTATAAAATTGAGCCATAAGTCAGGAAAGAAAGAACGTTCTACTTGCAATTATATATTGGAAGTTCCTGCAAATATCAGGAAAATTCTGATGGACCAAGGTCGTATTTTCATAAATTGGACATCATGTCCAGTTAGAGATTTTACAATTGTGACCAGGTGTTTTAACTGCCAGCAGTTCGGACATGCAGCCAAATTTTGTAAAGAAACGAGCCCTACCTGCAACCTTTGTGGCGATACAGGACATTCGTACAAGGAATGCATTAATAAAGGTTCTCCTCCTCAATGTGCGACCTGCAAACGTTTCAAAAGGAAAAATGATCATCCGACTGGTGATGTAAATTGCCCAGCTCGTAAATATGCAGAGGACAATTATATTAATTCCATTGACTATGAGGGCGCCTAAGAGCGCCGCCGACTACTTATTTAGTTTAGCACATAGATAGTAAGTTAACTTCTACATCTAATTTTCTTTGTATGGCCAATCATCTTCTCTGTGATCTAGATAGGTTTTCCGTGTCTGAAGCTAAAATCTGCAATGTTGAGGAGTGCAAAAACTTAGTTTATACTGGGGATAAAACATTGACATTACTTACCCAAAATATACGCAGTATAACCCGGAATTTTGACGGTTTCCAAGTTTTGCTACAAAATCTTGATGTATGCTGCGACATTGTCGTTCTGACAGAATGTTGGTTATCCAAACAAATGGCCAATTTACCAACTCTTGATGGCTTTAATCTTCACAAAAGCGATAGAACATTCAACCAGAATGATGGTATCGTGGTTTATATTAAAAATAATTTAAGAACATTAGTAGATGAACCCCATTTTCTAAACTGTAATTGCTTAGTTATTAAAATTATTCCCGATACAGTAATTATGGCTATTTATAGGCCACCATCCCAAAGTGTTGATGGGTTTTTAGATTCGCTAAACAGTAACTTAGAAAAATTATCTTCGTTTAAAAATATTATACTGGTAGGAGATATCAACATAAACATTGCTGCCGAAAAAATCGATACTCATTCTCATAATTACCTCAATATTTGCTCTTTTCATGGGTTATTACCAGCTCATTATCACCCAACCCACCAGAGCGGTTCTTGTTTAGATCATATCCTTATAAAATCGAAGAGTCCATCCAAAACATTAGTTACTAACTCATCACTTACCGATCATCAAGCTGTTTTACTAACATTACAAATAAGGTCACCTCGAAATAAGTGCATGCGCAGCTATACTAAATTGAATATGTCGAGCCTTGAAACTGACATACGCGGTATTAATTTTGACCCAGTTTATTATTCACACGATCCAAATGTTTCTCTACAATATTTCATCGATGTTTTGCAATCTACAATAAAGAAAAATACATTTACCAAAGTAATACCTAGAAAGTATAGCAATATTAAACCATGGATTACGCCCGGACTTGTTCGCTGTATTAGACATAGAGATAAACTCCACCAAAAATTGAAAAATGCGCCGGATAATGAACAATTATCAATTATTTACAAACGATATAGAAATTTCTGTAATAATCTATTAAAAAGGCTAAAAAACCAATACGATCAAACTCAGCTACAGAAAGCAGGTAAAAACACTAAACTTATATGGAAATTCATAAAAAATAACACCATTAGGTCAAAAAATCCCGAACCAGCACTTGATCTTTTATCTTCTGAGTCCAGCTCTACCGAAGCAGTTAATAAAGCTAACAACTTCTTCATTAACGTAGGAAAAAACTTAGCAGAAAAAACCTTATTTTCTAATAGACGTTTTCCCTGTCAGAGACATACTCAGGCATATGCATCACGAAATTCTTTTGTCTTATTAGATACCGATGTTAATGAAGTAGTAGGTATAATAAATGGATTAAAGGAAAATTGTGCCATAGGATGTGACGACATACCTAATAGCATACTCAAAAGATTCAAATACGACATTGCCCCTCCCTTGACTCACATTTTTCAGTTATGTTTATCAAAAGGAATATTTCCTAAATTGCTTAAAAAAGCCGTTGTCACCCCTGTATTTAAGGCTGGAGACAAAAACTGTGTCAATAATTACAGGCCAATTTCAGTTTTAACTGGCCTCTCAAAGATATTGGAAAAAATTATAAACAGTAGAATAGTAAAATACCTTGAAAGTAATAAATTACTCTCTGATCATCAATTTGGTTTTAGACCTAAAAGATCAACAAGCCAAGCTGTTCACCATCTAACAAATTTTATAAGCACAAACCTGGACAATGGTATGCACACCATAGGGATCTTTTTAGATCTTGCCAAGGCTTTTGACACAATTTCTTGTAATTTGCTTTTATACAAACTGGAAAGGCTGGGAATACGGGGAGTACAATTGCAACTACTAACTGATTACCTTAGCGACCGCCATCAGTCTGTAAAAATAGGTCAGTGCATCAGTTCTGAACTTAAAAATACCTTTTACGGAATCCCGCAGGGTAGTATTTTGGGTCCTTCCTTGTTCTTAATTTATATAAATGACCTGTGCAATTTGACACTCCAAAATGGTGTAATTATGTCATACGCGGATGACACAGCTCTACTATTTGCAGCTAAATCAAAGGCCGAGGTATATAAGGTAGCACAGACTGGTTTTGATACTGTGTCTAACTGGCTTCATAAAAATCTCTCAACATTAAATACAGATAAAACCAAATATCTATTATTTACAATGAGAAACAATTATCCAACGCTTACTAATCAAAATATTCAAGTGCATAACAATTGTAATTTACATTATGCTGATATTGCATGTACTTGTCCTACTTTAGCAAAAACTGACCATATAAAATATTTAGGTATCACGATTGACTCAAACCTGAATTTCCGCAAACACATCGATTTATTATGCAACAGAGTGCGTAAACTAATATACATCTTTAAAAACTTACGTAACATTGCCGACTTTAGATTAATTAGACAGGTTTATTTGGCTTTGTGTCAATCTATTATTACCTACTGCATAACGTCCTGGGGTGGCGCCGCTAAATCAATTTTACTGCACTTAGAACGTGCCCAAAGAGCAGTTTTAAAAGTTGCTACTTTTCGTCCATTTCGGTTTCCAACACACCAGCTTTACATGGCATGTAAGGTGCTAACAGTACGTCAATTATTTGTTTTAAATGTAGTTTTGTTAAAACACACTGAACTTTATTTTAATCCAATACCCTCAGATAGGAGACGAAAAGATTTGGTTTGTGCTAACTCTCGTACTAAACACGCTTTTTCTAATCGATTTTATATATTTCTGGGACCTTATTTATATAACCAGTTAAACAGAGTACTAAAGATTTATAGTTTAAGCTACAATAGGTGTAATTTAGTAGTCCAGGAATTTTTGTCAAAACACAACTATGCAGACACGGAAAAACTACTAGAAATTGTAAAATAAAGTTTCTATATACCTACTCTAATATAAGTCTCTTTCTATACCTAATTAATATAGTATCCACTTTATAGGCTGTATTATTATTCGTTAATTTATTTAATCCTAATATATCGTACATAATCTAGTTTTAAAATAATCTATTCAAATTGTTACTTTTTAAGTTGTTTGAAATATTGTCTTCTTTTTAATTTAGTTTCTAATTCCATTAGTGTATTCTTTTTTAAATGTTAGATGTAAATTGATGGCCTGAAACACAGGTTTTCATTAACCTAGATCAGGCAGGTCTACGTTACTGTTAGAATTACTTTTTTTTTCTCGATTGCACTTAATGTAAATCATAATTTTACTTACTTTATACTTGAATAAAATTTTATTATTATTATTATTATTATTTATTATACAACAGCTTCCATACTGGTGACCTCAATTTAGAGGTAAGTATGCGGTACAGAGTATAAAGTCCTGCAAACCTCCATTGAAAAGGAGGGATCCTCCGACCAGACATCTCGGGTTGTTGTATATGTTTTAATCGCTCGGAGAACTTCAATACCGCGATGCAGGATTTTGTAGTTTTAGTTTCTATGTGGCATCATAGATGTCACTACAGTAGGTCACAGAAAGCAGTTGTGAATTTTTGTGAAGACCAAAATCCAGCCAAAGTCTTCTTAGACAAGGACTTTGGTGAGAGAGTATTTTTTCTTGCAAATGAACTCTCGAATTTCACTATCAATATTATGTTTGAGTAGAAGAACTTATACATAACTCCTTCAATTTAAATCTTCATTTTAACTGATATATAGCCTTACATTTATGTCACAGGTTTTGGCAAATACAACTTCGGTCTCCTGGTAGTATGCAGTTGGACCTTGCAGGCCATGGGCATGGACATGTTCGGCACCAGCTTCGTGGTGGCTGCAGCAGTCTGCGACCTGGAACTGACGCTGCAGCAGAGGGCGTTGCTAACTGCTATGCCTCTTCTTGGTAAGATAATATCCTGCACGATTCCATTCAAAGGCGTCCAATTTCCTATGTCTATATAGTTTTATGATGATGAAGTTGGTCCTTCGAGCCGGATCAGTTTATAGGAAACCTTTTTAAAGAATATGCTTCTAAGGTGCATTAGTTCGATTATCATAGAGTAACATTCTGATAACTTGTAAATTTCTTATTACTTATTGTTTCCACTACCTCGAAAATCAAAATCAAGGCTGCTAATCCTTCAAGCTGCTAGGCAACTGTATCTTCGTTCTGCTCATCTCTCTCGATGACACCCCTCTTACCATAAACCGTCTTTCTTCCAGGCGTGGTAGCAGGAGCTCAGCTATGGGGCTACGTCTCCGACACGAAGGGCAGAAGGCTGACCCTGGTGCTGTCCATGTCAATAGGCTTCGTGTTCGCAGCGCTCAGCAGCTTGTCCCCTAACTGGCAGACCATGGCTGTCCTCAAACTGATCTCATCTACCTTGTAAGTTGATCACTTCGATTACTGTTTTTTAGAACCCGCTTAGAGTTCTAATAAAAAAAACCGGTACAAAACATCTCTTCTTCCTAGCTGATTTCTCACTGCTGAGAATCGTGTATCTAATTCAATTTGTCAACGGCTTTTTTTGCATCTGTTGCAATCAATAACAGAGTTTAGTTAGAATAGTATGTAAATAAATACTTGCCGAAATTGTCACTTGGACTTTTTTATGGAGTATGGTTTTGCCCTGGCGAAATTTTTCAGTTTAGATGGCACAGTTTGCGCAATGGTTGAACAATTGACTGACTGCTGCAGCCTGCACTGCGTGTCCCGCACAGGATAAATATTTGTATGACGTACAGATAGGTTTTTCGGGTCAGGGTGTCTTGCGTATGCGAGACTACATGTTTGTGAACACACCCACGTTTATTGTTGCAACAGAGCTCTGCTTCCGCTTCTGCAGAAGTTCCGCAAGATTTTTCACTTCCGTTTCCACTTCTGCTTCCGCAAAACTTATAACAGAACTCTAAACGGAAGAATACAGTAAAGAGCGCGGGGGTGGGGGGCGCGTGGACGACTGGACATATCGGAAGAGGCGCGGGGGGGGGGTACACAAACGTGTCGCAACGAGTTTCTTTATTATAATATTTTTTGGGTTCATTATGCGTATCACCGCGCCTCGTGACGTGATTACGACGTAAACCTTCTATTGTTTTTAAAAAATAAAATTGTGTTTTTTCTTCATAGTATTAATACTTCCGCTTCCGTTTCCGCTTTCGCATCCGCAAAGATTTACTTTTGACATCTGTTTCCGTTTTCGCTTCCATCAAGACACTTCCGTCGCATCACTACCCACGATACTGGAGTAATTTCTAGTGTAAACATGGGCAACGTAACAACGTTTATAGTAATAAGCGTTGCCCAAGTTTATTAAAAACAAAAAAAGAAGTAGGTAAGCTAACTACACACTAACTTAAAAAATACTATAGGTACAGCTACGGCTCTTTAATTAGAAATTGAGATTATAATGAAACACAAGAATGACTGGGACATGACACGCTAATACTTGTCACAAATATTATTCGCACATTCTCGCGTTTCTCCCATGTGATTACAAAATTTCGTGTTCCACAACGTGTGCGTCAAAACTTCTTATTAATTCTGTTCTACGTTACAAGATAACACTATAAAAATAGCAGCATCAAAACCTTTAAATGACATAATCGTAAGTAACGGAAATGTACCAATCTTTCTTTTTTTTTAAACATCGGGACAGTTAAAGGCACTGCACAATGGAGGCTTTTAGTCACATTTATTGGTCCTTAGGGGCGAATAAAACAACATAAAATAAGATTAAAGATCAGAGGTCGTACAGCTAAATTCTACACAACATCTTGTGTTAAAATAAAACTGATTGCTCAGGAACCGAAATTCGACATATGCGATAGCAAAGCTATGTTCAATTTTTGTATTTTTTTTTTTAGTTTTTAGATTGTTAGCTTTCTTTAAGCTTTGGTGCTAGCAAGCAATTGATAAATAAATAAAAAGACAATTATTTCTCGAAAATCGGTCACCGATAACATAACACAGTAAAATTGCAAACTGAAATCTCCAAGTCAAATCCTTTCCACGTGATTTAATGTCAGAGCAAAAAATTTTACACGTCTCGAACAAAAATAGAAATACTCTACGAAGCTGAAGTAAAGCAAACATTTATGACGTCATACGTCGCGCGGTACGGTAATGAAAATTTACGTCATGGAAGTGGTGATAATATCATCATATTATGCAAATTTTCTCGAGTAGGCAAGTATTTAGATAGTGATAAGAAAACCCCCTGGCGAGACAGACGAGATAACTACAGAATACATACAGTTCTATAATAAGAATGTAAATAACACGCTGAAAGTAGCGAATAAATATGGCGTGATTCCTATTTGTTTTGTTACGTTGGAAGCACATAAAGAAAACTGACCTACCGGAACGGAGGTGAATATTGAACGTGTTGCTGCTTATGGTAACAATATTTTTTTGTCATTTATTTATTATAGCTAGGAGGACTTGCAGCTTACATTAACAAAAAAACTAACATAAATGAAAAACAAACATAGACGACAGAAAGCCAGTAACAAGTCCTCACTTATAGTGTCGGACTCGCGGACTGAGGGTTCCGTACAAACTTTCCTATGAAAACAGTTCAATTCCCGAATTGAGTTACGAAGATTTTTCCGAATCGCAAAAAGTTATTTTTTGTGACGTAAGTACAAATTTACAGTTTTCAGATTTTTTCCTATACTTGTGCTATAAGACCTTACTTCATGCCAAATTTCAGGATTCTAGGTCAACGGGAAGTACCCTATGAATTTTGATTTCCTTGAGAGTGTCAAAATATACGTTTTTTGTCACATAAACGGCCGTATCTTTTTTTTCGTTAACTAAGAAGTTTGTTTGTTTTTCACAGCTTCAAGGGACCGCAGACTTGAGTATATGGTTTTAATTTCAACTCGATACCTTTACGCGTTCCCGAGATAAAGAGTCTTGACAGACAGACAGACTGACAGACAGATGGACGGACAACAAAGTGATCCAATAAGGGTTCGGTTTTTTTTTTATTTTGAGGTACGGAACCTTAAAAACACTGCAATGAAAGAAATCTAAACTAATAAAGCCCAGCCACTTAAGTGACACTAAAGGCAGCGAATGTGTATCGCTGCCTTTAGTAGGCCTGTAGCTGGCTCATAAGTATGCAAGTAGCTTGAATGAAATAGTGACATGTAAAATCAATCAGAACTTGTTGTAGTACACTAGCATACCATACTTGCATGCTTTTGTACCAATCATCTCCTTAAGTGAAGAATCATCTCCTTACATGTGGATGGATGGAAAGGGAGAGGGAGACTAAAGAAAAGATGGATGGATTGTGTGAATAGTGATATGAAAGAAACGGAAGTTAGTGAGAGCATGACGAGTGACAGGGCAGAATGGAAGAAAAAAACGTGTTGCGCCGACCCCAAATAACACGGGACAAGGGCAGAAAGATGATGATGTCTCCTTAAGTGAAGATAATATAAACATAGGTCTACATGGGCACTTATAAAACGTCAGAAGCTAGTGCATGGTTCCGATTGGTCGTTTCCTATGGAGAAGAACCGTCAAGAAATTTAACGATATCGTTGAATACCTCATTTAAAAAAAAATTGGACCCTGTTCCCGATACCTGTTTGATACTGTTTTTAATACTTTTTGATTTGTTTTTTTTTAAATTGAAATATTTAATAGAGGAATTCCTTGCCGGAATCTGTGTTTCCTGATGGCTACAACCCGGGAATCTTTAAGTCAAGAGTGAATAGGTTGCTTCTAGGTGAGCGCGCTCCATGGTCGACCGCATCGTCGCTTGCCATAGGTGAGATAGCGGTCAAGCGCCTACCTATCAAGCATTAAAAAAAAATGTAAATAATATGTAAATAAGTAAAACTTGATAATAAAAATGTAGATCGCAACAGAATATAATCTATAATGTTGCTACGTAGCCATAAGTAACACTGGTCCTTTGTCCCCAGCACTTCAGCCAGCAACTCCGGCGCCTACACGTTGCTGGGAGAGAGCTGTTCTGAGCGCGCTCGTGGTCGTGCCATGCTGCTCTGTACGTGCGCGCTGATGTGCTCGCAGGCTACAGTTGCAGGTATGTGAATTTTAGAATTAAGTTCTGCACCCAAATACCTATGTGATGGATGCACTATCTTTGCATATCAGTTGGTCTAGTGGTCAGTGGCCCTGATTGTTATGCCGGAGGTCGTGAGTTCGATTCCCACCCAGGACAAACGTTTGTGTGATGAGCACGATCATTTGTTCTGTGTCTGGGTGTAATTTATCAATAATATGTATGTATTTAGAAATATATATAAGTATGTTTAACAGATGTCTAGTTCTCATACCACAAGCTCTGCTTAGTTTGGGACTAGATGGCGTTGTGTGAAAGTTGTGGACTATTATTATCAAGAGCTGCGACAAGGTGCTTCATCACCAAACCCCAATTGAAGTCTCTGGCAACTCTCTTGTTGCCTTAAGCCACAACGAAAATCATAAAAAATCATTGAACAAAAATGTTTGCAAGTTAAATTCATTTTGATAGCGACACACAACCTTCAAAAGGACGCCACAATGAAAAAATAAATGACAGTCTCGCAAATTAAAAAGTAACATGCTCGCAAAGAGTTCCATTTTCGAATTCTCTAATTGTTCTCATAACCCTTTTCGTAACATGCTTTTTATCTCCTCTTCACATGACCATACCAAAACAAACAATGCCCTTTCAACTTTTCAGTCACTGGCGCCACTTCCAAATTTCCTTTTCATAAAACTGACGAAAGTTAAATCTTCTTTCAGTGTTCGCCTATCCCATCCTCCCCATGCAGTTTGCGTACCACATCGATTTCCTGGGCATCACGTACCGCCCGTGGCGTCTTCTGGCACTCGTCATGTCTCTACCGTGTGCTATAACTGCGTGCCTGCTGCAGCTGTTCTACGAGAGTCCCAAGTTCCTCGTCAGCCATGGACGACTCGATGAGGCTCTGCAAGTCCTGAAGAACATCTATGCTGCTAATACTGGGAAAAAGGCTGACAGTTTTCCTGTAAGTATTATTTAATTAGTAACAAAACTTAAATGTCCATTTATATTTCAAAACATTAGGTGAAGTATAAAAAAAAGTAACGAATAGATCTATGGAGAGGGCTCAGCTTGGAGTTTCCTTGCGAAATCGAATCAAAAATGAAAATATCTGTAGGAGAACCAAGGTTGTTGACATAACCCAAAGAATCGCTAGTGGCAGTAGGCTATATTGCTTCCAGAAGAGATGGTCGATGGGGCCGAAAGGGGTCTAAAGTAGCAACCGCATACCGGAAGATGCAGCGTGGAAAGAAAATATATTATTGACATTAAAGTTTTGACAAACAAAGAAATACCTCTGCTAGATACGGTGTATCATAAACATGGCTATATCACTGAAAAACTGTGCAACGAACTCTCACTGAAGGGCATCAAGGATACCTAATCCGTGAACAAACAAACGACTGATAAGTGACATCTCCAAATAAAAATGAGTTTCTAGAATTCTAAGGTCACCTTTAAAATAAAATAACATTACATCGAAAAACTCAGCTGGACAGTTTTTAGTCCCTTTGCGATTCTCGATATATCTTAGAATCAGCTATCTCATCTTGGGTCACTTGCTCCGCTCCCGTGAGTCGTAGCATGATGTTATGCAGCCTATGTACAACCTTTCTCAATAAAAGGGTTATCTAACACTAAAATAATTTTTCAATTCGAACCAGAACACCTAGCCAATTTGATAGTCTGCAATTGGTCGAAATGTATGGGAATGACATCATCTCAACGTTAAGTCACGTGGTCAGAATCAGAACAAACGAATAGAAAATTCGCAGCCAAGTTCACATCGCTCAAAATGACAGAATGAATTGTTATCGTTTCTACAATGTTCAACGCTACATCCTTTGTTATTGTAGAACGAGCGGCCGACTCAGGCGCGTCAACATGGCTACCAACTTATCGTTTTCTACAATTGCTGACACCGAGGCGTTACCGATTGGAGAACGGAAATCGACACGAAACAGTTGTAACTTGGCTAGGGGGGCAGTAGTTCTTGAGATAATTAGAGACACAATAGTAAGACAATGGCGCGTGAACGCCGGCGTTAATGCGGGAATCAACAGCTTAAAGCGGTCAAACTTTTTAACTAGTGTATTAGTGCCTATTTGTAGTACCGTTTTGGTAACCCCCAATTTATAGACGTATCAATCCTCTTCTAGGTCTACAAGCTCCTAGAAGACAATGAGAACCAGTCCACCGATGCCAAGGTTTCTTTCCTGAAGTCAGTTTGGCAGCAGACGGTACCTCTCTTCAGAGCGCCATTATTGAAGGAGACCCTCAGGCTGTTCTATCTGGTTGCTGTTATTTATATGACGTAAGTATTTCGGGAAGAATCACAAGCTCTAAATATCCCTTACAGTGATTTTAAACCTTCAAACCTTCAATAATCGTCTGCCCTTGGATCTTGTTACGCTATAACGTAAATGACCGCTGTCATTCTAGTGGCAGCGGCTTCATCCTCTGGCTGCCGTACATCATGAACAACCTGTTCTTCGTGCTGGAAGCTGGCGGTGGTGACGGCATGAACCTCTGCGCTGTCATCAAATACCCCTCTGTTGCTGGCTTCGCCACTGGAAATATCACTGTGAGTATTAGTCTATATGTAGATTATGAAAACCATATGAAAATCTGTTCAGTAGTTTGGAATTTATTACGAATAGACGGACAGACATATGCGGTGGGGTACTTTGTGTTTTTATGTAGGGATAAATTGTAAAGATAAGAAAGGAAATATAACTAACCTAACTATTTTTACAGGATCAAAAGTAACTTATATCAATGATTATGTAGCTATCTAATTGGTTCAGTTTTATTTTCTTTTTCAGTAAGAGACCGCCTTTATAATACTTACTAGTTTAGATATTTTTGCCACGTTCTCCATAGCTTACCATCTTTACACCAACCTAAATCCTCTTCCAGAATATAGAAATCTGCGACGACACAATCCAGGACACGACCCTCTTCTCCGCGATGACATATGGCGCCATGGCCAGCTGTTCCAACGTGGTGCTCTCCCTGACCTGCGGCAGTCATAAGCGCATGGCCATGATCTGTATCATGGCGATGTCTGCCATTGCTGCAGTCTTGTTGAACGTGGTCGCCGTGCCTATAGCGGGAGGCATCTTCTTCTTCTTCTTCCTTATGTGCGCGCTGTCCATGGGGATCTTGAGCGTGTACTTCGTGGAGCTGTATCCTACTTCTTTGAGGTGAGTTGAAACTTATATGTTTTTTTTATTTTTTATTTATAGTAATAGATAGATAGGCTCGCGTTTGACCTCTATCTCACCTGATGGTAAGCGATGATGTGGCTGACGATTGAACACGCTTGCCTAGAAGTAACCTATTCATAATCAGCCTTTTAATGTTCCCACTGCTGGGACTCAGGCCTCCTCTCTAGGAGAGGGAATGCGTGGCCGTAATCCACCACGCGGGCCCAGTGCGTGCGGGTTGGTGAATGTCACATGTCTTCGAATTTTTGGTTCTAGGATATGCCGGTTTCCTCACGATGTTTTCCTTCACCGTTTTGAGAGCAGTGGTGATGAAATAAATTACACAAAGTAATGCGCCAGGCTGGGTTTGAACCCGCGACCTATGACTCGTAAGTCGGGGCCGTTACCTCTCGGCCACCACTGCTCTAACCTATTCACTCTTGACTAAAAGACCCCTAGGTTGTAGCTATCAGGAAACAGACTCCGGCATATAATTCCACTCTTTAGCTGTACGTATATTGTGGAGGTCTGGTAGGCAGTCGCTCAATGTAAAACACGGGTATTCAGCCGCATCCTGTCAGACTGGAAGCTGGCCCCAGATTAGTTAAGAAAAGGCTAAATAAAGATGATGGTTCATGCAATATCCATATTCATGTTCTCGTATAGCAATGAGTCGCCTAAATAAAATAAAAAATTAATACTCCCGACCCTATTTCGTTCACTGGCCAATCTTAACAGAGATTAGCTAAGTACGCAGGAGATATTAATAATAATAATAATAATATATATCGGTGAAGTTTGCTTTGCCGTAATATGCCTAGGGTGAGGGGCCAGACTAAGAGAGATACAATCCGCAGTGCAGCCGTGGTATACCTCTCCACTCCTCAAGCACCTCAGAATATGTTGCCCTCTTGTTGCTACGTCACTTCGTGCTAGCGGCCGTTTTTTGGGGGCCCATTTATTGAGTGTGCAAGTCACCCCCTGCCTTTTTTCGATGGATATTAATAACGTTGTTCAGGCAGGGGCCATAGTCTTAACATAGTTCCATGTTACCAGTCCACTTAAGACTCCAAAAACCATAGCCCTATATCTTTGTTCTCCATATGTCGCAATAGTTTTTCAACAACCGGGGGTTGTCCTTGGGTGCACTAGCATAGCGCGTACAGGGATAATCGTCGGTTGGTATCATGTTCCATTATAATTATCTAAAGGGCCTCTGCGAGTTGGCTTCGGCTCCTCGTACGCCTTCCAAAGGTCCAGGACCTCAGAGTCCTGAGATAAATGTTGATAATAATAATAATAATATAATATATTATAGTGCACAAGTGTGTGCGCTAACAAACGTGCACTCTCTGTACCTTGCCCCCCTAGCCAAGTTGCAAACGATAAACGTGAACGCTTAGTAATCTCCAATAGATTTTCAACTTTATTCCTAAGAGCATAAAGTTGAAAATCTATTAAAGACTACTGAGCGTTAGCGACCGGAACGAACGAAAACACTATGTAATCTTCAATAGATTTTCAACTTTATATCCAATAACATAAAGTTGAAAATCTATTAAAGACTACTGAGAGTTTACGTTTATCGTTTGTGACTTGGCTAGGGGGGCTTCACTCTCATGGTCTAGTGGGACGGCAACTCGACACAACCGGGGAGAGATAATCAAGCGCAGGACCCTTTACTTACGTACTTTCCAAGGCACGAGGGTGTCACACCACCAACTACCAAACTCAGATCTGCTACAAAGTTATCCGTAACTAGCTTTTGCCCGCGGCTTCGCCCGCGTATATAAAATATAGCCTAAGTCACTTAGGAATAAAGCAGCTTTCTATCGGTGGAAAAATTTTAGCAATCGGACCAGCCCCCCTAGCCAAGTTACAACCGTTTCGTCTGACGTCATCTCAACGCTCAGTCACGTGGTCAGAACAAAGGAATAGGAGGCGTGGCCGACTCGAGGCGATCAACGAAAAGAGAATCGAAACGTAACGGTTGTAACTTGGCTAGGGGGGCAGTATTTCCAGAGATTACCTCCAACAAACAAAAAAAAACGAACTTTACCTCTTTATAATATTAGTGTAGATGGAAAAACCCAATAGCACTTTTTGTCCTACCCGGGAATCGAACCCACGCTCAGCAGTCGCGCTTGCGACCACGGGACCAATGAGGCGGTCCCGTCGCCTATAATATATTTTAACTGAGTAACTTTGAACGACTATGTTTAATTGATTTTCACTGAAACAACCTTAATAAATTGTATGAGCAGCGCATTTACTACAATACCGCTGCCGTCGTAACTCTGCAGGCACTTAAAGCGTACGCCATAAATAAACTAATCAATTAAGCGATGCGTTCGGGAAATGTATCGAGTCAACACTGGCGATAAAATTGTGACGAAAAACCTTACACAATATCATTCTAGTACCTTTGTATAGTGTTCGGACGTAAAGAAAGAAAAAAAAAAGACTTCACTTTTTCGACTATCCTCACCTAAGCCAAAAGTTTTTCACTGAAGGACAGATGTCTGCCCTAAGCATTTCCAATCAAATCTGCGCTTCTGGTTTCCATTGTATCCCTGCGAACTTCACTGGTTGCCGTTCGTCCTGGCTACATTTCGATCACGGTGGCCAATCTCAATAGAGATTAGCCAGTACGTAGGAAATATTATAGTACACAAGTGTACTCTCTGTTCCTATACTATCATAGTACGAAGAGAGACCGACTGGAGAGAGATCAGGTGCGACAATCAATCATGAGGGTAACATATCTCCAACTTCTAAACTCCGGGCTACTACTTAGTAATGTTTTATCGAAAAACCCAATTGCACTTTTTGATCAATCCGGGAATCAAACCCAGGACCTCACGTTCAACAGTCACGCTTTCAATTAATGAGACGGTTACTTGTGCACATTTTAGCTCCAAACATCGTTAAATTAATTAATTAAAATGTTCTTTCTTTCACAGAGGGATGGTATCCTGCCTGTCAGTGATGCTGGGAAGAATGAGCGCGTTTATGGGGGTGAACTTGATAGGTGCACTTATATCCACCAGCTGTGAAGCCACCTTCTACGGGTGGTCGCTGCTGTTGCTAAGTAAGTCGCCTTCACAATATTTCTTTTAAAAAAAACATTGCACCATACAAGGAATTCACTCGTGTATCGTGGGTGCGGACCCAGAAAAACTATCTGCCCCCCTAGCCAAGTTACGATCGTTTCGTTTGTGTCGAACGCCTCGAGTTGACCACGCGTCCGATTCCTTTGTTCTGACCACGTGACTGAGCGTTAAGATGACGTCAGAACAAAGGAATCGGATGCGTGGCCTACTCGAGGCTTGCCTTTATTGGCGGGCCGTAGTGAACACTGACGAGGAACAGAGCTCCCACCTCTCTCTTGCCTTTATTGGCTGACTTGAGTGGAGATTCGCAAGAGCAAACGTGCTCGGGAGAAGGATGTATAATCCAGTAAGGTGCTGGTAGGGATCTTGACCGTACTTCCGGGATTGTCCTGATAGCCGTGGTATACCTCTCCACTCCTTAAGCACCTCAGGATATGTTGCCCTCTTGTTGCTACGTCACTTCGTGCTAGCGACCGTTTATGGGGGCCTATTTATTGAGTGTGCAAGTCACCCCCTGCCTTTTGTCGATGGATATTAATAACATTGTTTAAGCAGGGGCCATAGTCTTAACATAGTTCCTGGTAACCAGTCCACTTATGACTCCAAAAACCATAGCCTTATATCTTAATTTTCCATATGTCGCAATAGTTTCCCACCAACCGGGGGTTGCCCTTGGATGCACTAGCATAGTGCGTACAGGGATAATCACCGGTTTGTACCACTTTCCATTAAAAGCGTCTAAAAGGGCGTCTGCGAGTTGGTTTCGGCTGCTCGTACGCCTTCCAAAGGTTCAGGACCTTAGGGTGCTGAGATAAATAAATATATAATAACAATAATAAATTTATTCACAAACTTTTCACAAGAATCCTATGAAAACCCTGACTTCTGAGCTAGGTAAAAACCTGTATTACAGAAATCATATATATCAACAAAGTGCGTTTTAATTTATACTGTCTTGTCTACTCTTCAATATGACAAGGTGGCAAAATGGCAATAAATATAACATGTTTATTTCACGTCTGATTAAAAGCCAAATAAATATAACGAATAAATTACATAATTGATTACACCTAATAATATTTAAATTCATTACTTATCATCGATAAAATTATATCATACAATAAACCCCCTGTGTATCTACATACCTACTATGAGTACTACAATAGTAAATGCCATAATCTAAGTAAATTTATTATGCTGAAATCCACTAATCATTTTTAACCGGATTCAGTACAAAAGGAACAAACAAATTGAACCTTTGGTGCATTTTGTACAAATTAAACGTCTTTTTCCGACTATATTCCGATTTTTAATTAACTGGACTAAACTGACAGCAGTTTACAATGCCCAACTGTCGATGACAATGCCCAGCTGGCAATGAACAATCCCCGGCTGTCATTCAGGCATTGTTAGAGGTGGCACTTTGGTCCATCATCGTCATTTTTTAAATAGATGGACCAAAATGACACCCACTTTGGTCCATCTATTTAAAAAATTGGTATATGTGAGACTAGAAGTGCGGGCGTCCCAAATTTGTCCCATTCTTATGTTCTTCCTACTCTAGTTTTATTATGCATAGAATTGCAAAGTACACCAAAATATGTGTAATACATAATAACAATATTGTATTATCAGTAACCAGTTTCATTTGTATACCATCTCTCTATATTACTGTAGGAAAAATAAAATGGCCAAAATTAATATTGATATTCCGTACTTCTGAAGATTAACACTATCTTCCACAAAAAGTTACCAGTTTACAGGTTGTGATATTTTACCGCTAATATGTTTGATAAGATACAAGAAACGATAAAAGTTATATAAACCAGCCCATTCATACAAATTCATACAAAATCATTCGATAATTAATAATTAAGTACCTACTTACATCCGATAATAGAATCATTTTCCAAATTCAAGGCCTTTCAAAAAATCTTTCCAATCAAAAGAAAGTAAGAATTTCAAATCAAGAATAATATGCAAAAAGGTTGTTTTTTATTTGGATTTGATTTGGATATTATTTTTAAATTCGTTATTTTCCGTTCTAAAAAGTTTGTTGGAAGAATTGGAATCTTGATGTGCAATAAATATATATAGTATACTCGTAAATAAACAAGAAAAACAATTTGCGGAAAAAGACGCAATTTTAAGACTATTTTACAAATTATAAACATTCTATAGGTTGTATTATAGTTCTCAAAGTTGTATTATATAATTTTTAACAAAATATTTTGGTCCTTTTCAGGTGCTATAGCAGTCGCATGGTTTCTGCCAAAAGACAAAGCTCCTAAGAAGTAAAGATTCCCCTGTATGACTGGGATCTACTGAAGACTGAACCTACCTACTCATAGTTGTACTAACACTAGTATAGTTGTTATACACGTGGAGACGACAATACAAGAATACATGAAAACGCTGGCTACACTCATCATTATCACTAGGAACAGGAGGACAAAGGCACTCGAGGTTGGGATGACATCCCTAGTCTCAGTCTCTCGCATAGAGAGATGAGAGCTACCCTGAAACCGGTCTTATAATATATAAAAAATCATAAACGGACTAAAAGTTGGTCAAACCAGTCGCTTATTGTTCTAGGCCAGATTGCCATGGCGCAAAGGCGAAGGAACTAAAAAAACTCATCATTATGACGTACCTTCCTAAAAAAATAGAGTTTCAGTATATTTTGTCCAGTGATAAGCAGGTCCCATTGGGCAACGGAATTGTTCGAAAGAATTACCACGGCCCTATAACGCAGAAGGCAACCGAAGGAACGAAGAAAGAAAGGTGGGTGTCTGTCAATAAAAGTCTGATACTGCTTTTCACTCCACCCAGAGCGAGAGAAGTTATTTCATGATATCCCACCTCGAAAACAGGGTCCCATTGCTTGTCAGGACTGAAGAGTGGTTCGAAATATTTACAGCGGCCCTGCCCCTCTAGCCAAGTTACAACCGTTTCGTTTCGATTCTCTTTTCGTCGATCGCCTCGAGTAGGCCATGCCTTCGATTCCTTTATTCTGACGTCATCTCAACGCTCAGTCACGTGGTCAGAACAAAGGAAAAGGAGGCGTGGCCGACTCGAGGCGATCAACGAAAAGAGAATCAAAACGAAACGGTTGTAACTTAGCTGGGGGGCTGTAATGCAAAGGGATTGAAATTGGAGGAACACATAGGGTTGAGTTTTAGTTAGTAAAAGTCTGATGCGCCCTCTTGCTCCACCCAGAGTGAGAGGTATGGTCTCATAGCAAAAGTTATTCATAATGATGAGTATTGAAATCGTTTCCATTAATAATTGTTGTATTTTTGTCTCCTTGTATAACTTACCTAATCTTAGTTGTACATATTGTATGAATGAGTCTGAGCGTTGTGTTATGTCACAGAGAACTGAAACGACTTCAAATGATGCTAGAAACACACACGCTAATATTATAAAGGCTTCTTCACGCTTGAACAGATGAACGGATTTCGTGAAACTTGGTACAGGGTAAACCATGTCCTGAAATAGCACGATAACTTGCATTTGTAAACAGTCATTACGGGTCAGTACCCGGCTTTTCAGTAAAAGCCAAGAAATTACACTAATATTACAAACGCAAAAGTTTGTGAGTATGTGTGTACGTCTGCAGGCCTAGCCAAGTTACGACCGTTTCGTTTCGATTCTCTTTCGTCGGTCGCCTCGAGTCGGCAACGCCTCTGATTCCTTTGGTCTGACCACGTGACTGAGCGTTGTGATGACGTAATTCCCGTACATTTAAAGTTTTCTACTAGCGTTAATGATTGTAGATTATCAACTTGGCTAAGCCCTCTGCCCCCTTTGCCAAGTTACAACCGTTTCGTTTCGATTCTCTTTTCGTCGATCGCCTAGGCCACGCCTTCGATTCGAGTCTATGAGTTAATTCAGAATATAAACAATCCTGTTACCAAATTACAGTCAAATCTGTTCACTTTTTTGAGTGTAAAGAATTAACAAACATACATACACATATAGGTCTGCTAGGTCCATGGGAACGGTTCTGAAAAGGATACGATACTCATGGTCCTGGAATGCAAAAGGCAATTGAAGGAAGGAACATAAGTGTGGCTTTAGTCAGTAAAAGTCTGACACGCCCTCGAGCTCCACCCTAGACCGGGAGAACGGAGAAGTCATTAAATGATTGCCCATCTCAAAAACAACAACTGCCTACAAAATAATATACTTAGTATGATTAGAAATGACGCTCTGTTTTATATAAATGCTACTGACTGACTGATAATTTTATTGTATGCATTTGTTTAGTTTATATTTCGTACAAAACAATAACACTTTGCTATCTTTAGTACTATTATCGTACAGCGAAAGGGAATTATCAAGGAATTAATGTTAATCTTAAGTGTAGTTTAATTATCTGGAAATGCTGTTTCTTTGTAAAATATTACGTGATTCCCGGAACCCATTTGTTATTCTTTTCATGTAATAAATATTACTTATTTGTAAAACGGTTTTTACAAAAAAAAAGCATAATATATTTTATTAATCATTGTTTAAAAAGTACGCATTAAGTTATTTTAAAAGTAATTAAGTACCTAAACATGTTTTGATATACATAGATAGGTAATAAGAATAATTATAGTAATAAATGTACATAATAAATATTAAAATATCTTTTTATTTATTTTCCTATGAAACAACGGAAATGAGTAGGTACGTGAAAACTGGAAACGAAGCAAGTTAGGTTTCTGACCGTCCGGTAACATAAGTTATCGACGGCGCATAGTGTTCCACGGGCGCCTCAAGGACATGTCAGCAAAACCGTAGGGGCCCAGCAGGGTCGAAGCCTACTGGAGCCATGGGTGATGCGAAAGAGAACCCCGGGGCCCTAGAACGAAGGCAAAGAAGGAACAGGAGTGGGTTTTAGTCAGTAAAAGTCTGACACGCCCTCACGCCCTCACGCTCCCCCAAGGGCGGAAGATGTCATTAGATGATTTCATCTAAAAAAAAGACACTGGACAAGAAAGATAGATAAATATATCCCCTAATTCCTCATAACAGTCATGACGGTGGACATTCCACGAACCACCTCATAAAATGGTCATCCGCTGATACAACATCAATGATTTATATCTAAATTAATAACTTAGGTATGTATTATCTAGGATATAACGGATATCAAAAGAGGTATTCATCAATTTGTGTGATTGTTGGAGTATCGTACAAGTAATTTAAAATGCGCACTGATGAAACTTACTAAGTAATAGTTATTATAATTATATACCATAGTGCCAGTAGGTTTAAACTGCGAAAAAAAAGTGCTACTTTCTCTGTAAAACGCCTGAAATAACTAACTTATTTGTATACACTGTGTCTACATCTCTCATCCAACTCTCCTGTCGCAGGTCTGCTGGAAAAAAAATCATTTGAAATAAGCAGTACTTTTGTGCTCTTCTGTCTGCTTTTGTTATTTTCATTTTTAAGTGTTTGTATATACATAATTATATAAATTAATTAATTAAATAAACTATATTAAATAGGTAAAACTCTTGCGAATTCACTCCACATTTGCACTTCATGAAGGTACTCCACTGCGAATTCCATAACTAAAATAAAATAACATATCGTTAAAGGAATGTACATTTTATCTTTTCTATACGAAATGCGTAAAAGAAATGAGTTATTGGTATCTACCACAACATACCTAAGCACCTTGAACCCGCTAAAACTGATCATTGGCCATTAATGGATAAGATTCAATTATTATTTAATAGCAGATAAGTTCGTACCGATAGCAAATAACATTATTATCAACTGATACGACAATGTCACAAAAACGTGCAAATGATATATTAATCGTTAACAACAGTTTTCTAGAGCTATAAGGATATGTTGACTGCGGGAATGTTGAATGAAAGAAATGACCCAAGTTCTGCAGTGACAAATTTCCCCGAGTATCAAACGACATTTTTCAATACACTTACGAAGATATAAATAAAAGGGGGTTGATGCGCGCCTCGTGGGCTCGCTTAACGCCCAGCCTGATACGATAAATGTAATAAATTGTGGCGGGGGCGAGCTCACGCACTTTTCCGCACTAAATAGCGAGAAACAGTAAATTGCGTTCCCAAAAGTGCGAGTTTTTATATCTGACGAAAATCGAAATGTTACAACAGACGCCCTAGCCAAGTTACGATCGTTTCTTTCGCGTCGGACGCCTCGAGTAGGCCACGCCTCCGATTCCTTTGTTCTGACCACGTGACCGAGCGTTAAGATGACGTCAAAACAAAGGAATCGGAGGCATGGCCTACTCGAGGCGTTCGACGCAAACGAAACGATCGTAACTTGGCTAGGGGGGCAGTTCTTTTTTATCCGACCAGAGTCTTTCTTAAGAATTGGCAAGAAGTGGCTCAGAGCCAGGATTAAATATAGTGAGGGCTTTGCCCAGCTGTGAGACAGTGTAGGCTAGATATAATAATAAGTATAATGACGTTTTTTCTTAAAAAGCCAATTTGTGTTATAGAGTAAGATCCCAGAGCGATCTGACATAACTTATTTTCACATGGATGAAACCTTAGGTTCACAGTAGCGTCTCATGTGCTTTGAATACCTGTGTGCTTGTGGAGCTCCACCTTGGGACCCCTGAGCAGGTGCCAGGTGAGAATGGGAACTAAAAATAACTAAAAATATTATTCTAAAGTAGTATCATTTTTAGTACTTAGACACTTTCCATGGACCAAAACTTCTGTCAGACGCTTTAAAGCTCCACAAAAACTAAATGAACTTTACTTATTTTTACATGTCTGATTTTTAAATATGTTATTAAGATAACTATTACAAAGTTATTTATTTATTTATTAAAACTTCATGCAACACAAAGGTACAAAGGCGGACTTAATGCCTCAGGCATTCTCTACTAGTCAACCAAGGGTAGTAAAAAAAAAACATGGTAGGTGCATAAAAAAAAAGATTACTTAATAAGAAAACAAGGGAACAAATGTATATACCTATATAAAATACACATACATATATATTTAATATATATAATATAAACCTACATATATATAAATATATATTATTTAACTAAGGAAAAATTATAGGATTTTTGAGACTACTCCGTTATGTAGAAAAAAAAATAAAATAAAGCCGCAACTACGAATTAAAAAGAAAGTAGAAAGTTATATTTCATTAGTCTGACATATTGTAGTGTTGTTGTGTGTATTATAAAACTGCTGCAATAAAATTTATTTCTGATAGTAGTAGAAGTTATTTCTACAATGATTTTGATTAATGTTTGTTTTTTATTAAAAAATCAATGATGATTTTTTTTTACGAAATTTATGATTTTGATTATATTTGTTATAGTTTAATTATGTTGTATTAAATAATTTAAGATTAAGTTAATGTCACATTTGTGACATTAACAGAATCTGGCATCTATAGAATCTGGCATTATAAGAATCTGGGGTTTATAAAATCTGACATTTGTAGAATCTGACATTCATAGAATCTGGCATTATAAACTCGTCTGACATTTCTAAAATCTGAAATTTGTCGACTAAACCATTAGAATGTGTATAAACAAATTCTAATGGTAAACAAATTAACTATTCATACCATACGAAGACAGACAGACAGACCAGACTTAAAGGACTTCGTGTCCAAGTCAAAGACATTACTTACATAAAAAAAATATTTTATATTTATTTTATTATATATTACCCTCAAAACATGTTCTAGTCGATGTCAAGTTTTGTAATACGTCCGACAAATAGATTTATGCCTAGTTTTAATATTCTTATGTAAGTGAATCAGAGGCGTAGCGTTGACTAATTTAGACGTGGGCGATGGCACATCAGCGAGGCCTCTTTCGAAAAAAAAAAAAAATTAGTTGTGTTACTTTTTTGGTGTACAATTAAATTTATTCTATTCTATTCTACTATGTTTTTTAATTCAAAAACGAGACAGCGACTGTCGCAACCCAGTGTCCGACCACGTCGTCGCTTACCATCGGATGAAATAGTGGTCAAACGCGAGCCGTCAAGTCGTTCTTAAAGGGTCCTCGCTTGAGCGAGGCCCCTTTGGGTGCGAGGCCGTGGGCGAGGGCCCACTTCGCCCACGTCTAGCTACGCTACCTACTGAAGTGAATTTATGTAATTCTTATGAGAATAAACTAGGTATTTCAAACCTTCAACAAGATTTCTAAAAAGGCGAAGGTTAACCTCAACACGTTTCCTGATTCTTATTTCTAGTGAGATAGGCCTATATCGTTCTGGTCATGACCGAGAGACGGTAGACGATAAGATAAGAGCGTAAATTAACACCATAGCGACCTCGAACTCTCCTTCTAAATGTATATAAACAGAAGGAAAAACTGACTGACAGAGATATCAACGCACACACGAAACTACAGGGCCTAGGAGCGTGAAATTTCAAAGTCAAAGTCAAAACGTTTATTGCAAACCAAGTATACAAGTGTGTGTGTGTAGTGTGTGTGTTTTTTTCAAGGTGATTTTTTCAAAATTCACCCCCTAAGGGGATGAAACTAGTCTTCTCCATATTCAGCTACGGGGCTGAGACTTGGACCTTGAAAAAGGCGGACCGCGACCGCATTGATGCCTTCGAGATGTGGTGCTGGAGGAAAATGCTTCAAATTCCCTGGACTGCTTTCCGTACAAATATCTCCATCAAGATCAGACTGTCGACTACCTGCATGTGCAGAGTACCTACTGGAGTTCTTTGGCCACATTGCCAGGAAAAATGGCCACAACCTTTAACAGCTCATCGTAACTGGCATGGTTGATGGCAAACGACCAAGAGGCCGCAGCCCAAAAAGATGGGCAGATCAGGTCCACTCCACACTGGACACCCAATTGCACGTCGCACTTCATGACGCTAAAACCGTCACAAATGGCGAGATACCATCAATAAGATTCTAATCCAGCGGAAACTTCACGACCCTCAGTAATGAGGAATACGACTCGAGGAGGAGGAGGAGGAAGGAGATGACACGGGGGCTAAAGTTTGTATGGAGTAACCTACTTTTATGCGGGTCTAGCCGCTGACAGAAGCTTGTTTAATTACATGGCATTCATTACCCTTGCACGTTCTGACCCGTATGGCACATATGCTAAGCGTCCGTAAGACTCACAATGTTGATGTATTTTTAAGTTTAAGTATTTAATATTTTAAAGTTACCTATTATTTAAGTTTCTATATAATTGTTATCTCATTGTGTGTACCTGTGTGCCAAATAAACTTGGTTTTCTTTCTTTCTTTCTTGGGTTACCCGTCAGTTCTCCCGGCGCGGCGGGGCGGCGTTAGGAGTCACAGGACGACTACCGGCCATCGTAGGCGCAGGTTTCCGGACGGCAAGTCATGGGTAACTCGCTGTCCGGCCGTCCTGTAGAGGCCAAGACCGGATTGATGGGGCCAACTAGGACGCCCGGATTTTTCGAAAGAGTTACTGTAGCCTGCAAAATAAACAACAGCGCCATAACAATAGGTACTCAACGTTATTGCTACTGACGTAGATCTATTTCACTGCCAGCAGCCTGGAGGTTCACTGAAGCAGCACTAAAGTGCAATGAAAATGTAGGTACAGGTTAATTAAATATTATACTGTATATTTATGTTGTTTTTTGATTTATATAATTTATGTACAGGGGCGCCGACTCCGTGGGTGCTCGGGTGCTCAAGCACCCATGAGAAATAAATAGTGGGTGTTGAGCACCCCTCTGAGAATAGACATCAAGAAACAGATCAGTAATCGCCTTTTAGGTTACGTATAAATTATATATTTCTTGATAATAAAAACTAGTTTAATTTATAAATAAGGCATTCATTATATATTTTAAACATAATTAGTAATTAAGTACGCAGTATGTAAGTAGGACATTTATTTATTTGTCGTTCGATCAATGTGCATTTCTCTTCTCACACTTCGCTACTTTTTAGAGTCCATCAAATGAGCATGAGCACCCACGAGGTTTTCTAAAAGTCGGCGCCCCTATATTATTTGTTATTTATTTGTATAAATTGAATACAGATGTACCTATAGCTGGTAATAGCATCGCATTACCGTTGATAGCTGTAATGGTGTTATTTACATAATTTTAACCTTTTGAGTGCGTAATTAGAGACACAATAGTAAGACAATGGCGCGTGAACGCCGGCGTTAATGCGGGGATCAACAGCTTAGATAAATAAATAAAGGGTAAATGAAGGAACACTGAGTTTTAGCCAGTAAAAGTCTGACACTTCCTCCCGCTTGCCTATCCTAGTTATTTCCAATGTAAATAATAATAATAATAAAACCCCGTTAATATCTAGGTACAGTGAAATTTAGCATTGTAACTGTATATTTTCATCGTTCACAAAAAGAATTACGCAAAAACATTATTTGAACAAGAAATCGATGTGCAGCTGAAACATAGACGTGCGTGCCTACACAGGCCTTGGAATTAATTCAGGCTTTCTGTGTGAAGTCTTCAAATAATCGTGGGGAATTTCCTCTTTATAGTTAAATTATATGAAATAGAATAGAAAAATAGTAATCATACTCCACTAGCAGCCAACTACTACTGAATGCATTATACATAGAATAGTACCTACTCATACAAAAAAATATATATTTATGAACGACGAAAATACTTAAGCACTGTTTGTACCATGTTTCTCATGTAAGTGACTGTAGTCTCATGAGAATAAATTTCTCTAAACACAAACTTTATTGTAACATACACCAAAATAGTAACAATTAAAAAAAAAAACTTATATTTACGACGTTATAGTAAATTTTAATGTTACGGAGTACCATAATAATTAAACAACTATTTAAATAAAAACATCTAAACTAATAAATATTAATAACTTAATAGGTATATATACAAACTAAAAATAATAATATTTACAAATGGGTAACAAAGAAATGAAATGAAATGAAAAAAAATTAAATGTTCATTAAATATTAATATTCGTTGTTTCAAATACTCCTTTGGTTGCGGGAATGTTCGAAAGTTACCATGGCCTTGGAACGCAAAAGGCAACTAAAGAAACATAGGGTTTTAGTAAGTAAAAGCCTGACATGCCTCGCTCCGCCCAGAGCGGGAGAAGTTATTTGATGATTCCCCACCTCACAAAAAAAAAACAACTAGCAACACTAGCATTGGCGGACAACAAGACGCATACGAATAAAAATCACTAATTTCGGTGGTAAAAGGGCCAAGTTTGCCTGCTGCGGTCTTCCCGTCCGATTACAATTTAGGTGTGTTCAATGCTAGAGTCAGCTAGAGTGAATAGGCTCTTAATAAACTAGCGCGCCTCACCATCAACGATTGCATCACTGTCTGTCATCACAGTCAAGCACTAGTTAAATATTTAACAGATAAATATCTAGGGTTAGTTTGGTTCCCCTTTTTTTTTGAAAATTTTAAAGGGGTCGAGGATTACATTTTATAGAGAAAATACTAATGGTTAACAAGGCAGCGGTAAATCTCTGAAACACGTAATTAATTATAGAAGGATAATAGCATATCAATAATCAGCCTCTTAATGTTCCCACTGCTGGGATTCAGGCCTCCTCTCTGGGAGAGGGAATGGGCCGTAATACACCACGCGGACCCAGTGCGGGTTGGATAATCAGCCTTTTAATGTTCCCATTGCTGGGATTCAGGCCTCCTCTCTGGGAGAGGGAATGGGCCGTAATCCACCACGCGGTCCCAGTGCGGGTTGGTAAATGTCACATGTCTTCGAATGTTTGGTTCTAGGACATGCCGGTTTCCTCACGATGTTTTCCTTCACCGTTTTGAGAGCGGTGGTGGTGAAATAAATTACACAAAGTAATGCGCCTGGTTGGATTTGAACCCGCGACCTACAACTTGTATGTCGGGGCCGTTACCACTCGGCCATCACTGCTCTAGTCTATTAATTATATATTTACAGATAATTCGCAAATTAGCAGTATCGTACCTATCGGAACAATACGATTATCTTTGCATTACTATCGATGTTACGTTCGTTTTTAATCTAAGCATGACTCTCCTTGCGTATACACGTGAGGAGGTCTGAGTATATCGTATTTATTTAGTTATATTTATTAATATATGTTAGTCAATGTTTTATTACTAAACAATTTTACAATATTTTAATTTTGTAATTAGTTTATTTGTTGTTAATAAGTGAAAAATTAAAATGGCTGAGAAAAAGGAGTCGTCTGAAAAACTGCACTTTGAGGCAGCAATTGATCAAGCAGGTACCTATGTTAACTTTTTAAATTGTGTTTAAAGAAGTTTATTCTTATTAAAGACTACAGTCACTTACATGAGAAACATATGGTACAAACAGGCTTATTATTAGTATTTTCGTCGTTCATAAATAATTATATATTTTTTGTGTGAGTAGGTACTTCTACAATGCATTCAGTAGTAATTGGCTGCTAGTGGATTATGGTTAATATTTTTCAATACACTTACTCGAAAACCCGCTCTTATCCCACCGCTTTTTGGCACGCAATAGAATATTTCCCGCACTAGTGCAGAAAAGAGCGCGTGCTATCCCCCACCACAATTTTGTTACATTTATCGTATTAGGCTAGGCGCGTGTCGACCCCCACGAGTCGCCGGTCTACCCCCGTTTATTTATTTCATAAGTGTATTGAAAAAAGTCGTTTGATACACGTGCAGATTTGTCACTGGCCCTCGGCTCCATAACACACTCGCCTACGGCTCGTGCGAATTCCGCCTCGGTCGCAATGACAAACTTTCTGCACTTATATCAAAATATACTATTTCGACTACATGTCGGGCTAGTTGTACCTACTTTGAATACATTATAGGAGCTTACATAATGGTCGACGGTAGTTTGTTATAAATATCTGCGCCTGCATAGGTAAACATGGTTTTGCCGAGCTTCATTCTTGTCTTGGGTAGACCTAAAAAACTCGCTCGGCGTGAATTTCGCTGTGTTTGTTGTCTCAACCGTACGAAGGATAAGTTAGTATGGAGAGATTTATTTAATACTAGCTGACCCGGCGAACTTCGTACCGCCTAACAGTCAATGTATGTAATGATTACCTTATAACTAAACTTATTGATCGAATTATAGTATCTTAGCAGTGTGCAGCGCCCCTTAGTGAACTCCACTGCGGGTGACGTAACCTACGACAAACTTATTATTTGCGGTTGGTACAGTAATCGGGTCTAGGGATCGAACCGCAAAATTAAGTTTGTTTTTTATTGTATATACTTTTTCGGGATAAAAAAGTACCCCGTGTGGTGCCCAGGATATTAAAGAATAATTATACCAACTTTCATCGTAATCGAACCGGTAGTTTTGCGTGATGCCTGAACAAACAGACAGACAGACAGACAAAAAATTTTTTAATCACATTTTTGGGTTCGGTGTCGGTCTAGTAATACCCCCTGCCATTTATTTTTTTGATATTTTCAATGTACAGAATTTTCACTTCTACAGATTTATTATAAGTATAGATTTTTCGGACAAGCATGCAAGTTTGATAAATGTATAATTGTTTTATGTTCATTAGTTTGATTTCTTTAGATATTTTGTGAGTCGGTGTTAAAAATTGATAATGAAACAGTATTTTTATTATTTTATTTTGCATAGTTTTAAGCTCATTAGGAGGCATTACCCCAGATTTCGATTAGGTACAGCAGGTGTGGTTTCACCAGGTAGTTATAATATGGAGTAGCGGACCCGACGCGGCATGCACCGGACGATGCGTCGAAGTGATCCAATAAGTGATGTCAATTTTGTTCTTATGTGTTCGATCTGTGCCTTCCACGTCAGGACGCTATCCATTCGCAAGCCTTTTTCTTTTGCAGGGGTATATATTATAATTAATATTCAATACACTTAGTCGATAAGCCACTCTTATCTCCACCGCTTTTAGGCACGTAGTAACTATTTTTAGCACTAGGGCGGAAAAGTGCCACAGTTTAGTATTAATTCCTTTATCATTTACTAGGTTCTGCCAGCGGCTTCACCTGCTTGAAAGTAGGTTTACATACTTATTACCATACAAACTTTGGACCACCGTTTCATCCCTTTAGGGGGTGAATTTTAAAAAATCCTCTCTTTGTGCTCGCCTACGTCATAAACGGAAGCTTTGTGCGAAATTTCATGGTCTTAGTCCCTGTAGTTTCGACTGTGCGTTGATATGTCAGTCAGTCAGTCAGTTTCTCCTTTTACATAAATAGATTCCCGTGAGTCGCGCTTTAACACCCATTTATTTATATCTTCGTAAGTGTATTGAAAAACGTCGTTTGTTACACGTGGAAATTTGTCACTGCAGCACTCGGCTCCATAACACCCTCGCCTGCAGCTCAGGCAAATTCCGCCTCGGTCGCAGTGACAAACTTGTATCAAATTGTACTATTCTTTGATCATCATTTTTCTGCCCTTAACCTATGTTACTTGGGATCGGCGCTAAACGTTTTATTCTTCCACATTACTCTGAGGGACTACTATTATCGCTGTGATAACGGGATACCGCTATTCGAATTTTGATGATTTTAAGACGCCATGGTTGGGCTCTGACAAGCGTCACGCTATCATTCACTTCCTATTTCATGTTATTCCTCACACAATCTTTCGAACTTTTCATTGGTGGTTTCCTTATGTCATCAATATTTGTACTCACTCTTTTAGTCACAAGTGTTTCATCCCTCCTCATCACATATTACATTCCAAGACAAATGAACTTTTCTGTCACTTGAGTTTCTTTCAGACTTCCCCTAATTTTCATCTTTCATAAATTTTCTACTGTTGTCATCGTCTTTGACACATTAGGTCCCTGGGAAATTCCTGGTTCTTTGCGAATTCAGCCCCGTAGATAAGAATTGGCAGTCATCTACCTTTTTATTACAAAACTTAATGCAACCATAATCTTGTATTAAGTTTATTCTTTGTGAGACATAAATATATTGTGCTTGAATAATTAAACAGGCTCTCAGAACGGATAATTCAGAACGTATTGATGCCATGAATGCGAGTAAAATGGTTGCATTTTTTCTTGCGGTTAGAGTGGATGGATGTCTAACTGCATTCCAGAGTATGGGCTAATACTAGAGAAAAAAGCAGATGGGACCAACTGCTGCTATGTGCCCCAAAATCTGCAGATGAAGCAACCTAATAGTGCAGCCACCGACGATGCCGTGAATGTGGCAGAGACCAATCTTTAAGTAAAAAATTGAGTATTGCAGCTCTAAATCAGTTTGCTGTGGTTCTCAATCTCAACACAGATACACTAATTACTGCTTACTATCTATAGATTAGCTGAATCAATTCTTAGATATAGAGTAATCTTTTGGGGGAACAGCATGGACAATGAAATAGCGTTTCGGGCACAAAAAAGATGCATTAGATCGATTAGCCGAAGAAAGATGGGGACGAAGGGTTCTGGAATGGCGACCACGTACCGGAAGACGCAGCGTTGGAAGGCCTCCCACAAGGTGGACCGATGACCTGGTGAGGGTCGCGGGAATCCGATGGATGCGAGACGCACAGGACCGGTCATTGTGGCGACAAAAAAAAAAAATACAACCGACTTCAAAGTAAAAAAAAAAACACTGAAAAGTGCAAAATAACTTTAATTTCGGAAGTCGGTGTTAAATAACGAAGAGACAAAAGTATTATAGAAACACCGACTTCCGAAATTAAAGTTATTTTGTACTTTTCAGTGTTTTTTTTTTTACTTTGAAGTCGGTTGTATTTTTTTTTGTAAAAAGTTTTTTATTTTATAGAACGTAACATATTGACATTACCCTCATTATACTCGTAATTATTTTCTGGAAAAGTAAAGTTTATCAAAGCTAATCCTCATTTATTTCAGCGTTTGTCTGCTGCTGTCCCTAGGAAAAGACGTGATAATTTTATACTCTGTGTTCACGGTAAAATAATTTTTATGCATAATAGCGTCTTTTGCAAAGCTCCGACCATCTTTAGTAAATTGCTCAAATCATGAAAAACATTAAATAAGTATATCTGCTCTTGATAGTTAATTGAATAGCAACTGAAAAAACATACTACAGTGTAGCAGATTTTATGAAAGAGGACATTTTTTTTTTCATTTTTGGGATTACAATATTGTATTTTTGACATCTATTGTTATTTTTGGAATAACATTCTGTAATTTGGAATTTAAATTTGAATGACAGTAATTCATATTTTTATTGACTAATTTATTTAATTTATTTATTTATTTAAGGTTCACCAATAGTTGTTACAGATATTATATAGATGGAACTTATAAGTAGGTAATCGTGTCTTAAATCTAACTGTGCAACCAATTACAAGCAAACACCACATGCAAAATGCTCCTTCTAATTAAAATTATTTAAACTTAGTTGTAAT
This sequence comes from Mythimna impura, assembly GCA_905147345.3. NCBI lineage: Eukaryota > Metazoa > Arthropoda > Insecta > Lepidoptera > Noctuidae > Mythimna > Mythimna impura. The sequence continues at coordinate 26,758,603 of LR990351.1, read as the reverse complement.
GCTGTTTTTAATAATTATTCTAACTTGATTTACTTGTACTTAAATTCTAGATACTAAATAACAAATACAGTAATAATAAACATAATTCCAAATACTAATTCTAACTACGTCTGACAAACACCGACTACTTAATGACTACTTTAACACTGAATTTTAACTAAAAAATATACCTACTTGTTGAATTGTAAAGATACTTGCCTAATCTTTAATTAATAATGTTGATTTAATAAGTATCTACATCATTTTCTATATTTTTATTTTGATAAGTAGGTACTATCACGGTTTATGCACCATCTTTTCCTCCAATTAGTAAGCCATGATATGCGGGTGACCATGTTAGAACTTGTATTTCCATTATTATCTTGCATGCAACGTATCGTATACACCATGTTTAAATAATAGTAGATTATGTGACTAGGGGATAAAGCAGTGTCTTTAAGTCGCGGGCGGCATGTTGAATTCCGAACGAAACGAAGGTTGCTGTGAGGAATTCAAGCCGCCCAAGACAAAGACAGCTTTATCCCCGTGTTGGATACTCTACTTTTTACACCATCTGTGAGATAATTAAAAGAAAATTTACTAAAACAAATTATATACCTATTATAGAAATATAAGTATTATTTAAAAGTTAATCTTAACTCGACATGTTTTGAAATTTGAAATAAACAAAATTTAGTTCTATAAGATCTATTTATTTTAATTTTCACTAACGCACTCGCGCTATCATTACTTTTTTTAAAGACTCTTCAGTAGCTACATTTTTTTTTATTGTTACTGGCCAGTTTGATTTTTGAATAAACTTATTTGATGCACGTATATTTTAATTCACATAATTATATTGTTTTTTTTTTTATTTCAAACCAAATTGACGATCCAAATTCAAATCTCATTATTCCCTAGGGATCGCTCATACTGCATTATCTCCCTAGCGACAGAATGACTTGCTTTAAGTGATGGTTGTATGACATATAAAAGGCCATTATCGAGCAAGTGGTGTAAAAATAAATGTTTACTTACTTACTACCTTCCTTTTTACGTACTTCTGCATTATCTGTCTTATTATCATCTTCCTGTTCTCATCTTAATTTATCCGGAGTTGTTGCATCATCGTGTGAACACCTTTAACTGACCTATTTGCACAGAATCTCTATTATCTCTATAGAAATTGTGTCTTTAAAATTTTCTACCAGTATAGCATCTTGTTAATATGTCGTTGGTGTTCCTCATAATAATAATAAATCTCCTTCTTCTGTACCTCTCTGTTAACTGACTGTTGATTCTCTCCTTCCAGGCTTCGGACTATACAGCTACATTTTAACCAGCTTGACTGGTATTGCGATCATCTCCTTCGTCTGCATCGTTTATGCCAGTACCATCATAATCCCGACCAGCGCTTGCGAACTGAAGACCACGGGCAGTCAACAGGGCTTGTTGGCTGCTGGACCTGTCGTTGGTAAGTTTATTTTGTTTAATAATATCTCACAACTTTCACACCTGTGATTTGACCATTACATATTTACTGTATGGACTTTAAAAGAGACTTTGACCCCTGAGTTTGTTTCAATGTTTCTTCTCAGGGTAGTCAGCTAGGAAACACCGGCCTCATCTAGTTTAAAATGACAAAAAAAAAAATTGCCGTGTAAAAGTGTTTTATAAACCTATTTGCAGAATAAATATCATTTATCATTTACACAACGCCATCTAGTCCCAAACTAAGCAGAGCTTGTGCTATGAGTGCAACTGATATACATACATATATATTTCTAAATACATACATATTATATATAAATTACACCCAGACACAGAACAAAATGATCGTGCTTATCATTCAAATATTTGTCTTGAGTGGGAATTGAACCCACGACCTCCGGTATACCAGTCAGGGCCACTAACTACTAGACCAACAGGCCAGTTAATAGTTATTTATATTTTTTTTTTATTTTATTAATATTATTATCAAGTTCCCTCTCCTAGAGAGGAAGCCCTTATTATCAAGTGGTACACTAATTTTAACTATATGTATATGAATTTTGCTAACCCACGTCCGTGCACGTGCACCCCAACTGAAAACCAGCGCTGGTTATCTGACGCCCAGCAAATGTTGAGGTGGTAATCCTTTCGGTACGGGCATGCTCGGTGGATTCTGTACTTTATTCTTTTTTACTTTGTTTCTTTTTTTTTGCGTTGTGTTGTGTCTGTCCCGAATATTTTTTTTTTTTGCTATTCTAATCTATTTTTAAAAAGGTTTTACAAAAAAAAAATACAACCGACTTGAAAGCAAAAAAAACCGAGCAAGTGCGAGTCGGACTCACGCACTGAGGGTTCCGTTCAAACTTACCTATGAAAACAGTTCAATTCCCGAATTGAGTTACGAAGATTTTTCCGAAAAGCAAAAAAAGCTTTTTTTTTTGACGTAACTACAAATTTACAGTTTTCAGATTTTTTCTTATATTTGTGCTAGAAGACCTTGCTTCATGCCGTATCTTTTTTTTTCGTTAACTCAGAAGTTTGATTTTTTCCCAGCTTCAAGGGACCGCCGACTTGTGTATATGGTTTTAATTTCAAATCGATACCTCCACGCATTCCGGAGATAAAGGGTCTTGACAGACAGACAGACAGATAGACAGACAGACAGACAGGTTGTAGCTATAATGGAACACAGATTTTTTTTCTGACTTTCTTGTAAACATTAGATATATTAACATCGTAATGTATGGTGCATGTGAACAAAGCAAATTCTAGAATATTTTCGCGCGGTCACGGTCTTTGGAGCGATGTTTTTTATTTAAGCTCGTCTAAATATACGAACTTAATTGTTTTTATAGTGCTTTTTTCATGTCGAGGGCTATTAAAATGGTTTACGTAACGTTAATTGTTATTACTACGTGGTTATGAAAACTTAATTAATTCGGTTTTTTTATTGTATTCTTTACCTAAATTGTAAAACTCCGCACGGCTTAAAATTCCCCTCACATCTCGAACAAAGACCTATATTAGACTGATCCAGAAAATTCCAAATGTATGGCGACCCTAGGTACACTTGCACCGCCCTTTTTTATTTTATTTTTTGAGGAGAGAAATCATTCAGGAGCTGGAGGGAGTATCACAAAAGCCCACATCACTTTTATTAAATTTCCGCACACTTTCATGGTCGATGCTTCATTATCAGCATGCCCATGAAAGTGTGACGTCACAACCCTATAAGGCTTATGGGCATATCCATCGTCTCCTACCCACAACGGCGGATCCGATTCCGCACTTGCTGAAATAAGGTCAAGTTAGTAAGAAGGCAACGACTTCTTATCAAAAAACAAATTATTCATAGTTAAACACGCCCATCACAGACAAACTAGAAGAACTTTCTACTTTAAAAAAAATAAAAACGAAGATCCTAATCTATTCGGAATAAATAACTATTGTCTACAGCCAAAATGTAATTGAATGGTTAATGGGGTTTTTATACATAATAATTAATGCATACCAACCTCTCGCCGAGCGCCATTCGGTAATGACTGCAGGGGCGCCATAAACAAAATGGCGGCGGAAATATTACTTTTTGTGATGTCAAACCGAAAAAAAAAAGCAGAGAACTATAAAATATTATTGCGTTCAATTTATAGGAAATTTATCCAAGAACGTAAGTAATCAAACTTGTTCATACAAAAGTAGTCTCTAAGTATTGAAAATAGGGCCTAAAATGAAGTGGGAAAAAGCGAACGCGTTCGCTTGGCTTTTGACCGAATGGCGCGATGACGTCACGCGCGAACGCCGGCGTTCGCGTGCCTTTGAGAATATATATTCCGTATTAGGGGTTAAAAAGTCCATCCAGTACCACTTATTTTTGAGATTGTTTTACGTTTTTAGCTATTATTTACCTCCAGTGGTATTCCTTAAGTGAATACGAGTATGCAATGCATTACATCCTAAAAAATTGCTTAGAATAAACTAAATTAGTTTAAGCTTTTGATCCCCGCATTAACGCCGGCGTTCACGCGCCATTGTCTTAATACTGTGTCTCTATCTCTAATTACGCACTCAAAAAGTTAACTTAACTATTTCAGTTATACAATATTTAAAAACTGGGCAGACAACCTAAAAAAAATTTTACAACACAATTAAAATAGTTACAGAAAAAAAAAAAAATATTATTACATATCTATTTAAAATTTTAATATTATTATCTATCAGTGCCATTTATGGGCGTTTTTCTTATAATTCTCGTGAAACTTTACTAAGATGCAGCTGCCCCTTTAGCGAAGTTACGATCGATTCGATTGCGTCGAACGCCTCGAGTAGGCCACGCCTCCGATTTCTTTGTTCTGACGTCATCTCAACGCTCTTTCACGTGGTCAGAACAAAGGAATACGATCGTAACTTGGCTAGGGGGCTGATCTACAAAGAAGAAAGAAAGAAAACACGTTTATTTGGCACACAGGTACACACAATGAGATAACAATTTAATTATAAAAACTTAAACTTAAAATACATCAACATTGTGTGTGTCACGGCTGCGCCAAACAAGTCCAGTTCAGCATAATGCCAGGCCACTATGTAGCAGTTGCCTGAAACTGGTTTCTAGCCTTGATGGAAATTTTATGCTACCAAATTCGAACTAAGGTGCTTTCAAATATTACGAAACACCTGTGGTCATATCTGTTACTAACACTGTATGGATCTTTTTGTGTTCAATATAATATAAATTCTATTCTATAACTACTGCATTTAAAAAATAAGAAGTAATTACACTAGTCTAGTGTAATTACACTAGTCTACCAAAATAAAGAAGTAATTACTCTAGCCACCTGCTTCGTATGTAGATGTAGAATTCTATCATCATTGGTATTTCCTGAGTCTTTCCTTTTATGGAAACAAGAAAAACCAAACAGTTGGTTATTTTATCACAGCTGCTGGGTTTTTCGAAAGAGTTACCGCCAAGCTCGGCCATTGGAGGTACAAGGGCGGGTTTTAGACGGTAAAAGTCTGATACTCCTCTATCTGTATCATGAGTGAGAGAAGTTATTTGATGATTTCCCACTCAGATAAAATACTCATACGACGTTTTTCAATATACTTGTGAAGAAAAACAATTTAACTAACGATTACTACAACTTTAAAACTAGTTGTTGTGCAATTTTTTGTGACATGGCGGTAAAAAATTTAATCTGATTTCTTATGCGCGCGCAATAATAACAATAAGAACTTTATTTCAGACTTTTAGATCTTAACGATACAGGTCCATATTAACAAAACAAAACAAACAATGACGGCCATAGACTAGCTAGACTGCTTTAATAAAAATAAAAATAAGGTTGCTTATCTATAAAGAAAAAAAATATTTTATTTGAATGAACGATTTATTTATTAAACATGCACAAGTTAAAATTGTTTATTTAAACAAGAAATTGTATGAAATAAGCAAGCACTAATTTAAATACTATTGAACGTAAAACCTAATGTGATTTTTTTTCGTATTAAAACTCTTTTTTCAGAACAATGAGGTTTAACAAAAAGGTTTTAGCTACATTATCGCACTTGTGTGTAATGGTAATCAAATTGTCACAGCTTGGTAACATGCACCATTACATAACTACTTAAATGTGCAATTAGAGTTACTTTCTGAGTGTGTTGAAAAGATTATATATAATCATTGTTTTTGAGTTTCAAAGATTAAAAATATCTTTGTTACGATAACTTTTATATCGTAGTCTTAATCAAAAATTAGGTTTAAGCGAAATTGCCTCATCATCTTGATATTAGCGTAAACATTTACAGCACATTTAAATACATAAATTGGGCACGACTCCAAATTCATTGTTGATACATGATGTTGATGGAAAATCGAACAACATGATTATAAGGCATTGACTGTTTTTTTTTTATTATTATTATTGATAGGCTCGCGTTTGACCACTATCTCACCTGATGGTAAGCCATAATGTAGCCGACGATGAAGCACGCTTGCCTAGAAGTAACCTATTCACTCAAATCAAATCAAATCACTTTTATTTGTTAACACAGGTACAGAAATACAGATCTTATATTTGATGAACAGAGCGCTATGTTATGCCAGGAGGCGTACAAATATGGTGAGCATCCAGCTCAAGATTACTAATTAAAGTTTAAAAAAATATGTATATATTTGAGAATCCTGCATAATTATGGTATTCAATTTAATTATTAACATTTAAAAAATATCATCTAGTACTTGAATTATGGCAGACTTAAATAAGGGATTATTTTTATAATTTATTAGTTATAAATGTCAAAAAAGCTAACTACCTAAGTCCACAATATTTAAAATGTCAAAAAAATCTAAGTATCTAAGTTCAAATAATTAAAATGTCAAAAATTATTTAATGTCAATATCAACAATAAATTTCATTTCCAAATAATTAATCATTTAAGTTAAATGTCAAAAAAATATAACTATCTAATTCAAAATATTTAAAATGTCAAAAAATCATAGTACTTATCTAAGTTGAATAATTAAAATGTCAAAAAAATATTAAATGTCAATATCAACAGCATAAAATTCCAAACATTTCATAATTTAAGTTTAAAACATAAAAACAAAGACAGAAAAAAATTCACACGCATTATTATAATTAGTAACATTATTTTGTTTACATTGAGCCATCATTCAAAAATTCATCTAATGTGTGTGTCTTCCGCCGCGACCGCGACGGTCTGTCTGAATGAACGCGAAAAACTCAAAAACTACTGAACGGATACGGAACTGAATAGAAAAGCCGAGTTTTTTAAAGATTATTCTCACCCGTGCGAAGCTGGGGCGGGTCGCTAGTGTATTATAAATCAACTAGCTTCGGCCAGCGGCTTCGCCCGCGTGAATGTATGTTTCTCCATACAAACTTTGGTCTTCCGTTTTATCCCCTTATGGATTTCCTTCCCTGTCCTCCCTTCCCTTGTCCTTCCCTTTTCCTTTTCTGTGTGATAGTTGTGGAATAAAAAAAAAAGTACATTTTGATACGAGTGCAGAAAGTTTGTCATTGTGACTGAGGCGGAATTCGTACGAGCCGTAGGCGAGTGTGTTATGAAGCCGAGAGCTGCTGTGATAAATTTGCACGTGTATCAAACGACTTTTTCAATCCACTTATGAAGAAATAAATAAACGGGGTTTGACAGGCGATTCGTGGGGGTCGACGCGCGCCCGGCTTGATACGATAAATGTAATAACATTGTGGCGAAGGAGAACACGCACACTTTTCTGCACTAGTCCGGAAAACAGTCTATTGCGTGCCTAAAAGCGGTGGGATAAGACTGGGTTTTCGATTAGTGTATTGAAAAAAATTCAGCGTTCTAAGTTCAAGGCTGGGCGTTGATGAATCAGTGAGTGAATCAGGACTTTGCCTTTTTGGTAAACAAGTGATTATCAGTATCATCTAGAGATTACTATACACTTTTTTTTCCTAGCCCTGTTTGTGTCTACTTCTTCCTAAAACTTTACTTCTTCAGGTTCAATGCTGGGTGGCATCCTGTGGGGTTACATGGCAGACACGCGTGGCAGACGCAAGATGCTGCTGGTCTCCCTAACAGGAGGCATCATCTTCAACCTGATCGCCAGTATCTCCGTCAACTGGGTTATGCTCATGGTCTTCCAGTTTATCGCTTCTCTTTTGTAAGTTTTCTTGAGAACATAACTGTAATGTGCTTTGGAGATTAGCTTTACCCTTGGTATTGTCACGTGAAAAGGAGGGATGAAAGGCATGTTACTAAAACAGTTATGAGTATACATGTGGATGGATGGAGAGAAAGAGGGAGATCAAAGAAAAGATGGATGGATTGTATGAGGAGTGATATGAAAGAAAAGGAAGTTAGTGATAGCATGTCTGGTGACATGACAGAACTAATAATATAGGACAAAGGCAGGAAGACGATGAGACTATCTTTACTCGAGTAGGCCACGCCTCCGATTCCTTTGTTCTGACCACGTGACTGAGCGTTGAGATGACGTCAGAACAAAGCAATCGGAGGCGTGGCCTACTCGAGGCGTTCACGGTCGTAACTTGGCTAGGGGGGCTGAGAGGAAATTGATGATGCTGATGAAACATTAGTAGAACAAGACTACCTATTTATTACTCTATGATTCATATTTAGTGTATCAAAGTCCAATTATTTGAACTTTGATAGGTACAGCCCTCGTAAATGATAACATAGTAGATAACTCCGAAAATGCCGTGTTTTAGTCAAGTAAAACCTATTTAAAAAATACATGAGCACATATTACAACACAGTAAATAGTAATTTACTGTGTTCAAACCTAAAAATTCTATCGCATTGTATTTTTTATTAAAAATGTCTTGATTTTTACCAAAATACTGTGTTTTTACGTATCTCCTTATTGGCTGTAGGTATAGACAAATCGAAATTTTCCGGTTAGGGCTCGGTCTCGTTAATGCAATAATCAAAACAAGCAGAAACACAGCAACTGAAATTACTAGAGTAGGACTTACATGATATAAGTCCTAAGCTCCGTATAGTCGAAACATATCAGCCCCTCTAGCCAAGTTACGACCGTTTCGTTTCGATTCTCTTGCGTCGAACGCCTCGAGTAGGCCACGCCTCCGATTCCTTTGTTCTGACCACGTGACTAAGCATTGAGATGACGTCACAACAAAGGGGGGCAGATGTGATAGAAATTACAGTACCTACAAATAAGATTTTAACGAGATTAGTAAATGGAATAGATATAGTAAGAAATGAAGTTTGTCTTGTACGGTCATGATACTTAAAGAGTTATAAGTATGCATGTGGATGGAGGGATAGGGAGAGGGAGGACAAAGAATAGATGGATGGATTGTGTGAGAAGTGATATGAATGAAAAGGGAGTTAGTTAGTGATAACGTGACGGGTGACAGGACAGAATGGAAGAAAAAAACAAGTTGCGCCGACGCAAATAACACGGGACACGGACAGGAAGAGGATGATAATAATGAACGAGTTATTACCTTATTTCTGTCAAAACTGGAAAACGATAATAAGTGATTTACTATGAACAACAATCTATAATTGCATGACTAACAAATTTTCACTAATCACTTTATTGAGACCGCGTTTAAAAGATAATACAAAGTAAAGGAATATGAAACAATGATTAATAAACACACGATTTATCACTAAAATAAAAAATGAATCATTGTTCCTTCTAATCTTTGTTAAGAATAAATGGTTTTATCAGTAAACATAGCTCTACCGGATGGTAATGATAAAAATAAATTAACTGTTAATTTCATACCTAAATATGTAACGTGTGTACGGTGACTAATCTTTACCGTTTTTCAATACATGTAGTTAGATAACAGGGCTGGGCAAAATACATGCTTTGCTTTTATTGAAATACAAATTAAAAAATACAGTAAGTATCGCAAGTAATTAAAATACAAAATATCTTTAAGAGAGGTATCTATTTGAAATATAAAATACAAAATACAAATTAAATATTACAAAATAAGTAATCTAGACCAGCATGGGCTGAAAAGTAGAGGAAAACAAGATTAATTAATCAGTAAAACCAGATTTTCCTTTCATGAACACGAGATTTTTAAATGTACTGTCAGACAAACAGCCTCTTGTTGGAGAGTGAATAAAACCTGCTAAAGAAAACAATCTTTCTTGAAGGTTAAATGTATTTTAATGTTAAAATGTATTTTAAAGCCTCAAGTATTTGAAATACTAATTACAAAATACTTCGCCGTCAGGTATTTGAAATACGAATTACAAATTACATTTTAAGGAAGTAACTGAAATACAAATACCAACAGTGTTTGTATTTCAATTACGTATTTTAATTACAAGTAATTCAAATAATTCAACCCTGTAAATACATTATACACTGAGTAACCAATACAATTTTTATCCTTTGCTACAACAACTTATATACACTCAGAGGTATAATGCCCGGTTCATATTCCCATATTTTTACCAGGCGCTAGCTTTTAGAAAGAATAAACGGGATGTAGACTTATAAATTGTGGAATAAACAATTGACAAACAATTTTAGGCCTATGATGATTCAGTAATTCCACATAATTAATTACAAGTCCAGCCATTCTGATATCTGAATGGATGGTCAACCTTAAATGTTTAAATTCTTTTATCTTATGAAATTAGCAATTCTCTCGTCATGGTAAGCAAATATAAGCAATTGATAAGTAAATTTTAAGCATAATTTCAAAGCTAAATTTTTATATGACTGTTAACCAGCCATTCTAACGTTCACTACATATTCCATGTAAAACGTCGTTTGAAACATGAATCGATTGTTATTGCAGCAGAGGCGAATCCGGTTACTACGGAGCCGAAAACCAGACTTCATTGAACTACATCAAAATATATCTACTTATTTATTTTTCTAGCGCATCAGGCCTGTACTCGATGTCAATGTCCCTACTGAGTGAAAGTGTTCCTATGGCGAAGAGAAACATCGTCGTGCTGCTGGTGTCCAGCATCTTTTTACTCTCCCAGGGTATTATGGCAGGTGAGAAATTACGATAAACTGGCTTTTTCTTACGGACTCAGTCTCGTTGCCCATCCTACTGGAACTTTGCTTTTCTCGTTTCGTTTCGATCTAGCACGTATGAATTCGAATTCCAAAGGGCCCTGTTGGGCAGACATTTTTTTGCTGAATTTCTCCTGTTATGTAAAGGATCTTTAATCCTTTGGAGTTAATACATGAATCAAGAGGTACATTGACAGAAGTTACGATCAGTTTGGGGTTGCACTCCGGATTCTTCGAAATTCGAAAATAATTAAAAAATCCGGTTTTTCTTGACAAAATTGAAATCCGGTTTTTTGGACTAAAATTCGGTTTTTTTCGGATTTTAGTCAAAACTGAGTTTAACGAATAATATTTGCAGTTATCCACAAATTTCCATTAAAAGTGGTCCAAAATATATTTGAATTGGTAGGATTAGGTGTAGTGTAGTGTATTTGCGCGAATTTGGCTCGCCACAAAGATGCCACTATTGTAACGGCCGATATAGCTTTTAAATTTTTGATAAAATCATTAGATTGCCAAGACACGATATCTGCAAAGCAACTGGCAATTTCATTGAAAAGAAGAATTAAAGAGAGACGGCTCTATACTGTTGTCGGTGCCTTACAATATTTACACAACCCAAATGTTTTTTTTTTAATTAGTTTATGTTGTTATCTTAATTATCTAAAGTTTATGTTAATGTTATATTAAAAATGATTACGTGAATTTATAACGGGAAAAATGACTGATGCCTAAAAGTTTTGTGGATTATTTTAATTGATTTTATTCTGCGTGACGAGAGTACAGAAATTCGGGTTTCTAAAAAGTCCGGATTTTGCAATCCCTACGATCAGTATTATTTTTATACATTCCGAGCGTAAAAGAACCGAGAGCCCCGCTGGTTGGATGAGGCGATTAATTTCTATAAAAATAGTTGAGGTACATACATTGGATCTTGTCAATAAATTCGTGAGGTACATTGAACCAACAAAGCAATGCCACTAGTATTTTCGGTCTAGCTCCAATGGCCGGATCAAAATATATGAAGCCTATGGCAGGAAGCCACAGTGTAACCGTCAATCAGTAGAATTTTCGTACTGAAATAAGTAGATATCTCTAACGTTTAACTGTTACAAGTAAAGAAACAAATATTTTTTTACTTCTTTATACAAGAGAATCTGTTGGTAACATCTGTGACTACTGCAGAGCGTGCGCGCCTGCTAGCTGTGAGGGAGTGGGAGTCGGGTCTCTGGCTTCATGTATTACCGTCGTCGAACATAGGCACCTTGTTCGACGATACTACCTTCCGCCTCGCTGCTTCCCTACGTCTTGGCGCTCCTTGTTACTCTCCTCATCGCTGCCACTGTGGCGAAGTTGTCAACAGCCTCGGACACCACGGTCTGTCATGCAGCCGAAGTGCGGGTCGCATAGCGCGACACGCGAATATCAACGACATCATCCGACGTGCTCTTGTCACCGTCGGCGTTCCGGCCGTATTGGAACTTCATGGCCTGGCACGCGACGATGGCAAAAGACCGGACGGTATGTCTTTATTTCCATGGAAGATGGGTAGGCCTTTAGTGTGGGACGCTACTTGTGTCGATACTCTTGCGCCATCTCATCTTCCTAGCTCGTCGTGCTGTGCCGGTGCTGCCGCAGCGGCTGCAGAGAACCTCAAGCGGCGGAAATATAATAACCTTGTTGGTAGTTATATTTTCGAGCCGTTTGGGGTTGAAACTCTCGGATCGTGGGGTCCGAGTGCTCACAAATTATTTAAAGAACTTTCAAAACGCCTTGTTGACACTTCGCGTGACCCAAGGGCTGGCTTTTACTTCGGACAAAGGATAAGCATTGCCATTCAGCGTAGCAATGCCGCCAGTCTTTTGGGTACATTACCAGTCGACAGCGATGTTGAAGAGTTTTTCGCGTTTTTCGCGGTTTCGTTGCTTTTTTTAGTACTTTAGGGCTTTTATTTTTATTTTGTAAGTTAGTTTTAATTACGTTATTATTAGATTTAAATGTATATAAAATGAATAAATATCGTCACTTGAAGTTGAAACACAGTAACATAGATAAAAAACAACACTAATTATACTATTAAGTTTAGGTTACGTAAAAAAAAAGAAAAAGGGGGGGGAGGGGGGGGGGTTAAAAGGTTTTAGGTACGACGCCCAAGGCCCTGCTCCACTGGGGAGTCATTTACCTTTAAGTCTAGTGAATGGCTGACCGCATTAAAATCACCTTGCTTAGGTACATCTAATTTATTCCTCGCTTAGCCTACAAATGTTCAATTTAAGTTAAAACTGTTTCTCGAGTCGTCGACGGTAGTGTTCAACGCGCGCCTCTAAGAGATGTCAGCAAAACCGTAGGGGTCCAGCTAGGCCGAAGCTTAATGGGGCCATGGGTCGTCCGAAAGGGAACCCCGGGGTCCTGGGACGCAAGGCAGAAAACAAACCCAGGAGTGTCATTAGATGATTTTTCCACCTTAAAAAAAAGGAGTCCAGCTAGGCCGAAGCCTAATGGGGCCATGGGTCGTCCGAAAGGGAACCCCGGGGACCTGGGACGCAAGGCAGAGAACAAACCTAGGAGTTGGTTTTAGTCAGTAAAAGTCTGACATGCCCTCGCGCTCCACCCTAGAGCGAGAAAAGTCATTGGATGCTTTCCCAACTAAACAAAAAAGTTAAAGCTGTTTATTTTCCTAATTCCAGTGTTGGCGATACCAATAATTCCCCTAAGCTTCTCTTACGACCTCGAAGCTCTCGGTATCAAGTGGAACTCCTGGCGGACCCTGTTGGTAGTCTACTCCTTCCCCAGCATCATCACCGCCATCTGGCTGTTCTTCATGAAGGAGAGCCCCAAGTTTGCCTTCGTGAAGGGCGATGAAGACAGAGCCATGGATATCTTGAGAGCTATTCACAGAGTCAATCATTTAAGGTCTAAAGAGGAATTGCAGGTACCTTTCACACCCTTACTTTATTACTATTTTTATTTATTTATTAAATACTTTATGCACATAATTTCACAGAGGCGGACCTTAGGCATTTTCTACCAGTCAACCTTTGAAGACGAGGACGCATATCATATTTTAATGAGATGTGTCCGGAATCAATCGCTCAGAAAACAAATTGGCGCACATAACATTAACTTATCGAACCCCGTATCAGATAAAATAATCCCAACAATAAATATGGTTAAGTCCGCTCTGAAAACAAAACCTATTTATAGCTGTATATTTTTATTTTATTGTTAAAGACTTGTTTTTATTTCATTATTTTGTATGCCTACAGAGTGTTTTATTCGCACTAGTGAAAATGCTCATTAAACAAATATTAAAAAAAAAAACCTTTTGGTGATGCAGAGAAAAATAGTGGTACGTGAAATAAAAGAGAAGAAGAAAAGGTGAAAAAAAAATATATGTATAAATGAACCATAGATACAATGCTATTATATAATATAAACACAAATGGATAAACTGAAAACACAAATATATGTAGGTACTCAAACAAGGGGTATTGTACAAGTAACATGGTACAAATAATATGGTACAAGTAACATGGTACAAGTAACATGGTACAAGTTACATGGTACAAGTAACATGGTACAAGTAACATGGTACAAGTAACACGGTACAAGTAACATGTTACAAGTAGCATGATACATGGGCAGGAAGTTAACGAATTCACGAATTGTGCTTGCTTATTTCAGGTGAAAGGACTATTACAAGAAGCTAACGCACAAGGCGCTTCAGAAGGATCTCCTAAAGACCAGATTGTGCCGCTGTTCAGGCACCCACTGTTGAAGTTCACTCTCATCATGACTACTCTCTTCGTATTCCAACAGTTAGTATGATTTTGTAGACATCTAAGACGCCATATAGAAACTAAAATACAAAATTGCGGTATTGGAGTTTCCGAGCGATTAGAACACAACCGTCCGAATCAACTATCGAAAAAAAAAGAAAGAATACATTTATCATTTTCTTTTTATCGGGCATTTGCCCGGATCAGAGACAACACCCATCTGGTTGGAGGATCCTCTCTTTTCAACGGAGGTTTGCGGGACTTTACACCCAGTCCATAATTTAAAATGCTACTGACATTCTTTGCTTGAAATATATGCTGGTCTTTTGGTACCTACTAGCTTCGGTACATTCATACACGATAATGAGGATCAAAGAGCTTTTGACACTTAACAACACTGGTAAACGAATGTAAAATATTTTACTTAGTAAAAAAAACTCTCGAAATTTTTCATAGTCTTGTCATGTTTGAATGCATGCATCCTAGCACACCGCTTTTGGGTTATATTGGTGCTATTGTAATGAAATTCAACTTGTTGCGATTTGTTTTTACATTAACGCCATCGAAACGTTGGCTTTCTGATTGGTTAAGGCCAGGTTTTACAAATTTTGAACTTTTTTGAAACTGAAAATCGTGAGAACACCGTGAGAAATTACTTTATTAAAATTGACCATATATAATAATAATAATTATTTATTTATTTCAAGTAGCATTGACTCATATACAAATATAAAAAAGAATAATAATCAAAACCGTCACAATTAAAATCATAGTTCAAAACATGATATAAATTATATAGCTGGCTCGATAAAAAAAAATCACAACGTGTATATCTACGAGATTAGGTACGTCATGGAAATATTTGAAAGTTACACAAAATAATAAAGCTTGTTTGTAAAAAGGGTCTGCCAAAAACAAAAATCTTGAATAGATACTGTGTTTTTTTTTAAATAAAATCGCTCGGGGCCGCGAAGTCGACACGGGGCCAGTGCCTACATAATACTCGGTGACTACAACCGGCTGACCGGGTGACCAATCGAACGTTATAAACTCGCACAATGCACTCAGGTGTCATGTCGCATTAAATAACTGCAATGTGGCTGTGTGTCTGCTATATTTAGGGAATCCAGAAGGAATCTGGAGGTATAGATCATCACTACTATGTTTATAGGGAGAAACTGACTGACTAACATATTAACGCACAGCCGAAACTACTGGGACTAGGAAAGTAAAATTTGGCACAAAGCTTCCCTTTATGATGTAGGCGAGCACTAAGAAGCGGTTTTTGAAAATTCAATTTTAAGGGGGTGAAAGGGGGAAATTCGTTTATATACAAAATTGTGTTCCTTAAACTTGAAACTTAGCAGTAACCCAAGTAAAAATGGTTTTTATTAATCATCTTTCAAAACTACCCCTATAAAATGAATTAAAAAGTGTTAAATGTTGTATGGGAGAATCTTACCTATTCCTTTGGTTAATAAACTTGAAACTTGCCACAAATTCTAATTATAATCTTCTACTATATAAAAATAAGTCGGGTTTTCCTTCCTGACGCTATAACTCCGGAACGCACGAACCGATTTCCACGGTTTTGCATTCGTTGGAAAGGTCTCGGGCTCCGTGAGGTTTATAGTAGGGTAGAGTAGGGTAGAGTAGGGTAGAGTAGGGTAGAGTAGGGTAGAGTAGGGTAGAGTAGGGTAGAGTAGGGTAGAGTAGGATAGGCGGTACGAAGTTCGCTGGGTCAGCTAGTGAATAATAAAGACTGTCATTATTAATTATTCAAAAAGTTTCTTGAAAAATTAAAAAAAATACGGTTTAAAGGGTGTTATAGTTTTTATGGAAACATTGTCGCGAACAAAGTCGCTGGCTAGTGCTAGTTCTATATAATATATGCTTAACGAGAAGCTGGACTTTATTTAATTAAGGTGTTTAATAACTTAATTGAACCGTCGCGTACTTTGTATTCCAGAGTAGGAGCCTTCCTCGTGTGGCTGCCGACCATCGCGGACAAGTTCGTGCGCATCTTGCAGACTGGCGAGAACTCAGACCTCTCTATGTGTGGCATCATCGGCATGGAATCACCTCCTAGTGTTAGTATCCTCAACAGAACGACTGTCAATTAATAGAGAATATGCATGCATTTTTTTTTATTTTCAAGTTAAATACTTTAGGCTCTGGTAGACAATCGTTTGTCTTAGTATGGTCATGTGAAGAGGAGGGATGAAACGCATGTTACTAAAAAAGTTCTGAGTACATGTAGATGGATGGAGAGGGAGAGGGAGGCCAAAGAAAAGATGGATGGATTGTGTGAGGAGTGAGGAGTGATATGAAATAAAAGGGAGTTAGTGATAGTGTGACGGGTGACAGGACAGAATGGAAGAAAAAGACATGTTGCGCCGACCCCAAGTAATATGGGATAAGGCAAGAAGAAGAAGAAGAAAGTAGACAAATATGAAAAAAAATATATATTCATCAACAACGAAAATATAAGGTTTCAAAGTTGCTATTATGAAAGAGAAGTCAGACATGGTCCGTGACGTCAAAGGCCATGACACCCGTACGGCCGGCATAGAAAAGCCCGTCTTATTTTTGTTTAAAATTGTTATAAATCTCGTTTGAGAAAAAGACTTATTTGTTTGAAATAATTGTAATACCTTAGTATTTCGTTTGCGTTTCTACCAATTTTGCTATTGTTTTCACAATTAGTATTCTATTTTTTATTTGTATTGATAAACTGGTTTAATAAATATATTTTTCATGCATATTCCCTATTAGGTACATAGGTAGGTATCACAAACAAGAGCTCATAGATTTCTTCATAACACCTACTTTGAAAAAAGCAATGGTTTTCTTCCTACCTTTGGACCAAGAGTAAAATTTTTTTTGGTCACGTTATCTGTAGGTCAAGCCATCATGGATTTTGCTGGATTGTTCGAAAGAGTTACCTTGAGCCTCGCAAAGGGCCACTAAAAGAACACAGCTGGGTTTTTGTCAGTAAAAGTGAAACTCCTTCTCGCTCCATCCATCCATAATATTTTCCTACAGGCTACAGTTCACCATCAGAGCCATTTGTGCAGCTACTGAATAATTAGCCACGAAACAATTGCATAGCATAATCAGCCTTTTAATGTTCCCACTGCTGGGACTCAGGCCTCCTCTCTCTAGGAGAGGGAATGGGCTGTAATCCACCACGCGAGCCCAGTGCGGGTTGGTGAATGTCACATGCCTTCGAATTTTTGGTTCTAGGACATGCCGGTTTCCTCGCGATGTTTTCCTTCACCGTTTTGAGAGCAGTGGTGATGAAATCAATTACACAAAGTAATGTGCCTGGTTGGCATTCAAACAATTGCTGATCATTTAAATTATTATCATAATCTTTTTCAGGACAACCCGGTGCCGTGTGCGCTGAATGAGACGTCTCTGCTGATGGTGCTAGGTGTGGCGGCCACGCAGTCTGTATTCAACATCATCATTAGTATTGTAAGTAGCAACTTCATTCGCAGATCAAATAAATCCTACTAATATTATAAACGCGAAAGTTTGTATGTATATATGTTTGTGTTACTCTTTGGAATAGATTTTAATGAAACTTTACAATAATATAGCTTATACATCAGAATAACACATAGGCTATAATTTATAAAGATATTGTGTAATTTTACAAAATATAACGATAAGTGTCAAGTAAATAGGAAAAAAACTTTTAAAAAAAAACCGACTTCACTTAAAAAAACACTAAAAGGATCAAAATAACTTTAATTTCGGAATTCAGTGTTAAATAAGAAACAAACAATACCGAGAAACACCGACTTCCGAAATTAAAGTTATTTTGATCCTTTTAGTGTTTTTTTAGTGAAGTCGGTATTTTTTTTTTGTAAAAAGTTTTTATTTTACACTTTTTAGTTGCGAACCACATATAAAGAGAGTGCGTATTTCTCATGACGATTCCAATTAACCCAAAACACTGCAAGGTTACATTGTTTTATTAGAAAGTTCCGGTGTCTACCTTCCACCTTCCGGCTCCATCACCAGATCAATTTGATAGTACCTTACAGCCAAAGTGCATCTCATGACAATTCTAATAAGCCCAAACACGGCTAGGATACATTGATTAATTACGGAGTCCCTATGCCTACCATCCGGCTCCATCATCAGATCAGTTCGATAGTACCTTATAGCCAAAGTGCATCTCATGACAATTCTAATAAGCCCAAACACGGCTAGGATGCATTGATTAATTACGGAGTTCCTATGCCTACCTTCCGGCTCCATCATCAGATCAGTTCGATAGTACCTTATAGCCAAAGTGCATCTCATGACAATTCTAATAAGTCCAAACACGGCTAGATTACATTGATTAATTACGGAGTTCCAGTGCCTACCTTCCGGCTCCATCATAATCATCAGATCACTTCGATGATACCATTTTCAACGTACGTAACGTCATAGTCGCTTTACTATCTTCATTGTGATATCAAAGTGAGTATGAAGTTTCGTTGACCATTTCTGGTCTTCTTCATCAGTTCCACTGCATCAAATGTTACTTTTTGACTGTAAATGCTTAAGCTTAATGCTTGCTTCTCGATCAAAATACCAATATCACTATATGGTTGCCTATAATATTTGAGGAGTTCCCTCGATTCCTCATGGATCCCATCATCAGAACTGGATTTTGAAAAAATGGGACCAATCTGGAAGCATATCCTATAAAGGGAAAAAGAAATTTTGCAAATCGGTCCATAAACGACGGAGTTCTGAGGTAACAAACATAAATAAAAAATAAATAAAAAAAATGATAAAAAAAAATACAACCGAATTGAATAACCTCCTCCTTTTTTTGAAGTCGGTTAAAAATTCTGCCATTTGTGAGCAACTCTAAAGAAAATAAGTATTTGTGTGATGATACGCAATCAGCAAAGAGTTTTTTTCTACCGATCCAGTCATCCCTCACACAATCCATCCACCATTTTTTTATTAGATACAAAAAAATAAAATCTATAATTTTTTCCTTTGAAACTGAAACGAAGTCTCTATGTTTAGTTGCTGGGTGTGACTGGTCGACGAAACATGGTGCTGGTGGTGACGGCGCTGTGCGGCGTGAGCGGTATCCTGGTGAACTTGGTGCCCAACGCCGTCGGCAGCGCCGTGTTCTTCGTAGTGCTCGTCATGGGCGTCGTTGTCGTTGGCTTATATACTACCATCATCGTGGCGCTCTTCCCTACGCATTTAAGGTAGAGTATATAATTTTGGGTATACATATTATATCGAGATGAGCTCGAAAGTACGGCGAGTATCCACCCTTACGTTGTTGAAACTTCAACGGTCCGGACTAAGCGTTTCGCTTCGTCGTTTATACCGCGTACATCGAAGGATTGGAACAATTTGCCTGCTGCGGTCTTCCCGTCCAACTATAATTTAGGTGTCTTCAAGGCTAGAGTGAATAGGCTCTTAATAAACTAGTGCGCCTCACCATCAATGATTGCATCACTGCTTACCATCAGGTGGGATCGCAGTCATTGATGGTGATGCGCGTCACTGGTTTATCAATTAAAAAAGGAAAAAAAAGTTTTTGCATCCGTCTCAGGTACGCTAAGGGCCTTACCATGATGTGTTATAATGTCAAGTGTGCGAGCGAGAAGGAAGGATAGAGCTATACACCCTTTATAGCCCCATCCCTTTAACAGTTCAGTTTTGGTCTGAAATGTATCGTCTTAAGAGCTCGTGGTACCTAGGGCCTAAGTTTTTCTATAAGCCTTTTTCATAACAAAATAATAGGTAAGTTCTCTGTCTATGTTGCTTGCTTTCGAGTGAATCGAGTTCGAAAATTTAAGCAACCTCCTTGGAAAGATGACTCCTTTTAACCGACTCCAAAAAAAGGAGGAGGTTCTCAATTCGGTTCTATGATTTTTTAGAGTTCACGGAACCCTTACCTATAGGATCTCTTTGATGTCCGTCTGTCTGTATGTCTGTCTCTCAAGACTTTTATCTCGGGAACGCGTGGAAGTATCAAGTTTAAAATAAAACGATATACTAAGGTCTGCGGTCCCTTGAAGCTGTCAAAGAATCAAATTTCTTAGTTAACAAAAAAAAATATACGCCCGTTTATGTCGCAAAAAAATGTGTATTTCGACACTCTCAAGGGAATCAAAATTCTTAATTCATAGGGTACTTCCCGTTGACCTAGAATTCTAAAATTTGGCATGAAGCAAGGTCTCATAGCACAAGTGTAGGAAAAAATCTGAAAATGGTGTAGTTACTTACGTCACAAAAAAAAACATTTTTTTGTGATTCGAACTGAACTGATCGGAATCGAACTGTTTCCATAGGTAAGTTTGTACGGAATCCTCAGTGCGCGAGTCCGACTCGCACTTGCCCTGTTTTTTACCCACGGAGGACAGTTTTTACCATTAATTTATAGAAATTTTAATTGCGTCATCGATAAAGCTAGGTCGAACAAATCGAGTTCGAAAGTTTTTAAGTACCTAGTTGATTTCGGACAGTTGTACCTATATGTGTCGTGGCAAATCTTAGAATTGATCACTTCAGGAAATGGCCAACTAAAACTGGCCAGATCGTTTAAACGTTAACATTTGATGATATGTCAATCCTCGTTTGGCCATATCATTGATGTAGGATTTCTGTGATAATAAAAGGTCTAAAGAAAGTAGGCCAAACGAAGACTGAAATATCATCAAACTTTAACGTTTAAAACGATCTGGCCAGTTTTACTTGGCCATTTCATGAAGTGATGAATTCTAAGATCTGGCCACGACATATTCTCTAACTGCACGATGCAGAGTAGTTCATATGTGGAGATATAGATGTCGCTACAATCCTGACACCTAATATTTATTAATTAAAAACGACTAAAGAAAACATTTACATGTTGCACTGCAATTTGAGTTTTATCCTGTATGTTATACAGATTTTTGTTCCAAAAATTTGATAATTATCTCGGATTCTAAATTCAAATATAGACTGATACACCTTCTAGTCGCTCTATATTGTGCAAACAATTTACTTACTATGTATTTTTTTCCAGGGCCTTGGCAATAGCACTTCCCATGACGTTTGGACGTATCGGCACGTTTGCTTCCATCCAGATCCTGAACTTGATGTTGGCGAACAGCTGCGAAGCTGGCTTCTACCTCTTCTCGTCACTCTTTGCTGGTAACTATAAGTCCACTTACTTAATGTTTTCACTAAATTTTTCGTAGTAATTGGTAGCAGTGATGATTCAGTGCTAACCTCGACGAAAATCATACTACCGCTTTGAAAGGAGATAGTTTTCCTCTAGAAAGATTACCCTCACTTCCAGGTTAATCTAGAATCGTGGGCCCCAACTGGCAGTTAAATGTGTGTGATTTACTTCATAACAGACCCAATCTGACAATTTACATCTTGTTATTATTGATAGGCTCGCGTTTGACCACTATCTCTCTTGATGGTAAGCGATGATGTGGTCTACGATGGAGCACACTTACCTAGAAGTAACCTATTCATTCTTGACATAAATACCCCTAGGTTGTAGCAATCAGGAAACACAGAAGCGGTCTTCCCATCCAACTAATTTAGGTGTCTTCAAGGCTAGAGTGAATAGGCTCTTAATAAACTAGTGCGCCTCACCATCAATGATTGCATCACTGCTTACCATCAGGTGGGATCGCAGTCAAGCACTGGAATTCCGCTCTTTAGCTGTGCGTACAATAAATGTGTTTCTAAAACATTTTGTACTCTACTTAATACTGTGAAGGAAAATATCGTGAGCGAGCCGGTTGTCGGTTGTAATCATAAATTGATAGACCTGTCACATCCGCCAATACACTTACGAGAAGAAGGCCTACATTACAGCAAATAAATGGGAACGTTGTGGTCTAATTTTAGGATGGGTGGTAAGTAGTAAAAGTAAGTATGAAGATGTTTGTATTGGAGGAGTTAAAAGAAATGTTTTTTTTTATGTTTCAGCATCGGCAGTTGTTGCATCGTTCCTGCCCGACGACCGTCGCCTACAAAGAGCAGCTCCACCAGCAATCACAAACGGTGAAGCCGTTCAGAAGAATCAATGAAAGATAATTTGATAAAATGTACCCAAGATGTAAATACATTGGCGTATCCGGGGTAATTCGGGGTTATTCTGATTTTTGTGTGAAGTTAAGATCAGTATTTTTGCGTCTAGTATTTGGAATTGTTAGTACGACATCCTGGGGTGGGCCCAAGACCATACTAGTGTGGTCTCTAGACCTTACTGGGGTGGGCCCTAGACCATTCTGGGGTGGGCCCCATATCATACTGGGTGAGCCCTAGACCATACTAGGGTGGGCCCTCGACCATACTGGGGCGGGCCTTAAACCATACTTTTTTTTTTTTCGGTGGGAAAATCATCTTATGACAGGGGTGTACCCTAAGACCATACTGGGGTGGGCAAGGCCCACGCGACCCCCTTCTTTAAGCCTTTGTGTAAATGTTTCGAATAGCTACTAAGTTTAGGATTATTTAATAACGTTAAGGTGTTAATCATCTAGGAAAAATATAAAATTGTAAATACTTAAGACTGACTTTTTTATTATTTATTTCATTAAACCCCAAGCGAACGCCGCCGGCGTTCGCTCTCTCCTTGTCTTTCTATTGTGTCTCTAATAACGGTATTCGAAAGGTTAATTGTATCAGCTTCGGTCTCTCGATATGAAAACGGTTTTGCGAAGATTGGACCTTCTTGCACTGAATATTCTTGGACGTGGCCTTTAATTTTTGTCTCAGCACATGTATAATAGTACCTACATGATGACTGCTTCTCAACTCGCTCCGTACCTACCAGGGCCAAACACGGTGATGCTCTGGCCAAACGAGGCAAACCTCCACCGTATGCTCCAATGCTCCAGCAAGTCCTCCGGGCGATCCGCACTATATTAACAACCAGGCGTTTTTTCCCAAAGAATCTGAAACAGTATAACCTACTGAACAACAGTGTACATGCGTCATCATGACTCAAGTCATGCAGAAAATAAAGAGACTGTGGCACCTCTCTAACCACTCCCTATAGAAGACACTTATCGCCGCGATTGTGGCATGCCCATTGAAAATGTACTCTCAAGTGACAATCGACAAAGCAGGTGAGCAGTAGCATTTAAATAATGTTCTAGTTTCACTTTGTAATTATGAAAATGCAAGTCACCTCTCTACAGAATGCTGTCTATTATTTGGCTCTTGATAAACGTGATTATAAGACTCGAGGAAATTGGGAAACTTCTTCGAGAGAAATGAAAAGTATATAAAAACTCTTTTTTAAATACTTAGACATTTACTTTCTCAGCTTCGGCCAATCCCTCAAAAAAATAAGAAGTTTACGAAGACAGCTAAAAGCAGCAAATGACAAGTCATTTCTGACATATTGACAGCTGTTTTCGTAAACGCGCTCCCAGTGCTTGTCACACTCGGTTATCAAAAAGTCGTCGTGATAAAGATTTCTATCAGTTGAAAGTGAATTATACTCTAAATTAAAAACATCGATCGCGGGCGGCGGCTGTACCCCGCAGAGCAACGTCCAAGGACATCAGCTGTTTATAAAGGTGACAATTACTTGTTAATAGACTCGTCCTTGTAACGTCGAGGCGACGAGGTGGTCTATCGCATTGATTTTTCTATAAACCGAGCTAGTAAATATTGGTTAACGCTCGTTAATCAGTATAAGATGTCTTAGAGGTTAACGGTGTCGGCAGTATAAACATTCGGCCGTGTTCAGTGGAGGTGGAGGCACATAAAAGTGATCAGTTTCACAGCTTTCACTGTGTAAGGCAGTTTCAGTTAAACTAAACATTATCAAAACCTTTAAAAACAAATCTGAGTGATCATTAGAGGTAAGCAGATAACCGAATAAATTACAGATTAAGATAACATGGGTCAGAAAATATTTTTATTTATGTATTTATTTATTTATCAAACTTATACCATCTTTACACGAAAACCTAATACGACAGTACAGCCAATATAACTATATATGAGTACCTACATATAATTTATTACTTAACCTACTTGATTACAATAGCATATAACCGCAAGTGCCACTCTGATAAATTCACTCAAAGTACAAATGAATAGGTCTGACTTGTCATGAGATTGAAAGTGCAAAGCGCGCGCGTCAGAGGCGACTCTTTGAGCAGGTTCGTCCTCGCCCTCGGCACCACCAGCAGTGGAGGCCGAAGCCGGTGCCAAACATATCTGTCAGGGACACATAGACACAACAACTCCAACAAAGCTGCATTATCCAGTTTTCCTCTTAGTACTTTAAAAATATAAATTACAAGAGCAAATTCCCTTCTTCTATATATATAAAAGGAGAAACTGACTGACTGACATATCATCAGCACAGCCAAAACTACTGGGACTAGAAGCGTGAAATTTTGCACAAGGGTTCCTTTTATGACATAGGTGAGCACTAAGAAAGGATTTTTCAAAATTCAGCTCCTAAGGGGATGAAACGGGGGTCTAAAGTTTGTATGGAGAAACCCATGTCACGAGGTCAAAGCCACTGGCAGAACCTAGTACTTAATAAAACAATATAAACATAATATTCAGTTTGTGTGATGCCTCAGAATCAAAGTTTTATTGATGCTTATTAGATCTAATCAAATGTAATGTGTGGTTTGATTTCTGATTGTTTTGATAAATAAATAATAATATGATGATGATATGTTGTATGAATCAGTATTTAATTGTGTACAGTAGGTAGATAAATTTATCTTTATGATTTCCAGCTAGATTAAATATAGACTTACGTTTCTCAGTAAATTAGTGATATCTGGACCATCTAAAATAAGATTGGTTAACAGATTATGGTAATTTATTGTTGTAAAGAATACACAAAACACAAACCACTAACATAAACTTTAAAAGTCACAAGGTTAGCTACAGTCAAATTTAAATGAATACCCTTTTTTGTTGTTCAAATAACATTACTTTATTATAAGTTTGAGTTGAGTTTGAGTTAAGTGTGAGTGAAACTAGATCTACACAAAAGAAGATGCATTTATTTGTCATTACTTTAAATTACAGAAGTAATTATAAAAAGAAGTCTCACTTTAAAATCTATTTTTTCTACATGTATAGACTGACATCATTTTTATTTATTTACTAGCTTTTGCCCGTGGCTTCACTCCCGTCAACTGACTACTATATTCTACTCTACCCAACTCTATTCTACCCTCTACCCTACTATACCTCACTCTACCCCACTCTACACTACTCAATAAAAAGTATCCAGCAATTTTCAGCCATATTGGTTTAGCCGTTCTTGAGTTATAAATAGTGTAACTAACATGACTTCCTTTTATATATATAGATTTATTATTTATTTTGTTATCATCATAATCATCTTCCTGCTCTAGTCCCATATTACCTGGAGTTGGAGCAACATATTTTCTTCTTCCATTCTATCCTATCAGCAGTCACACTATCACTCCCTCCCTCTCTGTCCATCCACATGTATATTTATAATTCTTTTAGTAACATGTGTTGTATCCCTCCTCTTCACTCATGTGAAGGTCCATACCAAGATAAACGATTCCTTTAGAACCAGACAATAATATGTAATACTAAAAATAACTTTAAATACATAATTAAAATATCATCACCCATTTTTTTTTAGGTGGTAAAATCATCTAATGACAAATCTCGCTCTTGGGTGGAGCGAGAGATAGTGTCAGACTTTTACTGACTAAAAACCCACTCCTGTTCCTTCGATGTCTTCGTCCCAGGGCCCGGGTTTCATTTTCACACTACCCATGGCCCCAGTAGGTTTCGACCCTGCTGCCCTTACGATTTGCTGACATCTCCCTGAGGCGCGCGTGGAACAATACGCGCCGTTGACGACTTGGGCTCAGTCCGGGCGGTTACCGGACGGTCGGACGGCGGGCTACCCATTGCTCGCAAGCCCGCGCCTACGGTGGCCGGAAATCGAGATCGGAATCCCGGCGGCGGTTGGGGCGTGCTCGCGCGTGTGCCTCACGCGATCGGCGCCTCCTTTGCTAGCATTACTGCTTCGCAGAAGGAGGCGACCGCCTGCCACTCCTCCTCGCTCCGGACCATGGCCTGTACCAAGGCCCGGCGCGAGAGATCGCCGCCGCCGATTGCTCCCACGAGGACACGGTGTTGCTCTGCCCAAGCGGGGCACACCTCCACCGTGTGCTCCACCGTGTCCTCCGGGCGGTCCACACAGTGGCAACACCCGGGCGTCCCTTCCGCACGAATCCGGTGTAGGAACTTCCCGAACTTACCGTGGTCGGTGAGAACCTGCGTCATGCGGAAGGTGAGGACGCCGTGAGATCTTTCCAACCACGCCTCAAAGAGGGGACTTACCGCCATAATTGTGGCGTGCCCAGCACTGGGTCGCGATAGTCGCTGTCGCCATTTCTCCATGAGAACCCGCCGGAGCTCTGTCCTCCATGCTGCGACTTGTCGCGGCAGCGGAGTTTCGCCCCGGCATTGCATCTCCATGCGCAGATCGTGCATGCGTGCAAGGACTGTTGCCTCCGGATCCCATGGTGACTGGCCAGCAAGGAGTATCCTCGCACCATCCGTATGGCCATGACCCTCTGGCATGCATTCAGCCGGGCCGCCGGCTGCTTCCGCAGCGCCGGCGCCCACACTGGTGCGCCATAAAGGGCCATGGACCGAACGATTCCCGCGTGAGCCTCCGGCAGGAGGCATCTGGACCCCCAGGTTGGGCAGGAGCCGCCCGAGGGCAGCCCCAGTCCGATTTAGTTTGGGAGCCAGACGTCGGAAGTGCTCCTCGAAATCACATCGGCTGTCGAGAACGAGTCCCAGGTACTTCATCGTCGACCCGACGCCGATGTGAACTCCTCCTACCGTTAGTTGGGAACCCGGTGGTGGCGCGTTCCGAGGGCCGTGAAAGCACATGGCCTCGGACTTGTGCAATGCCACCTCGAGTCCCAACTGTATATCATCATCCATATGTAAATCAACAGCAAAATTTACATACTAAACAAATGATGTAACAACAAAACTAATTGTTTGTCTAACGTGAAATCCCACAAGAGCTAAGCTTAATCAGGGTATATCAAGTGACCGTTGATCCATTTTAAATTTAGGTAATCCTGTTATTATAATACATGTGCCACTCGTGCAGCACTCAAGCTTCTATTATTGGGTACAGATGCAATTGTTCCTTCATAGAGTGCGTATGTGTGTGTAACGTTATTATATCATATTAGTTAGTGGCTGTTAAGTGTTTGAGGTCATCTACTCCTAAGCTGCCCTGTGGTCGCTAGATACTAGCTAAAGTACTTCGGAAACCCAGGTACCCTCCATGAAATGGATAGTATTAGTATTTCGGGCTGGTATCCGCAACTCCACGACTAAGCGCGTATTTTGCGTACGGGTGGGACAAATGCTTCATTCGATCCACCCCAGCTCCTCCAGGAAGGCCAGCAGCGACCTTGGTGTTATTGACCATTTCGCTGAGGTTACCAGGGTTTTCGAAGTATTTTGTCCTGTGTCCAGCGACAACCGGGCAGCTTAGAAGCAGATGTGCTGCTGTCTCGACCTCCTCCATGCAGGCTCTGCACAGTGGGCTGTTTGTAACTCCTATGAGAGAGAGGTGCTTATTAAAGGTCCCATGTAATAAATGGACAGTAACACTAAGGTGCTACTGACACATTTGTCACACCCGTACGCAAAATTTGTGCTTTAGTCGTAGAGTTGCAGATACCAACCCGAAATACAATACAATACAAGTGTTTGAGGAACTATCTAAGAGTATCTATCAAGAGAGGATAACGGTAAAGTGAATTGTGTTGTGTCAGTTTACTTATTATGTATCAAGATCTTGTATTTTGTAGTAAGAGAGTTATTCTTTTATTATCTTAGGTGATTTTTAAAGGCTGTTCCAAAAAAATTCATGGGTTTTTTTGCAAGTTCTCAATAACCTGGCGGGCAATAACATTTATATCATTTGAAAGAGTTACTATTACTGACACTCCCATTTACTCCGTCCAGCAAGAGAGGAGATATTTGATGGTTTTTCACGTCAAAAAAAGGCATGAAAACTATTTTTTTTAAGTTCATAGTTCTTAATGTATAGTATTGAACATGCAGTAAAATATTGTTTCCTTACTATTTTATTACAACCTTATACAATTTCTAATTATTTTAGAGTTAGATAAGCCATGTCGTACATACATACATAGAGAAAACATACCTATATAGATAGGTATACTCTTTATTATGCACCATAAAAACTTACAGTAGGAGCTAATAATTAATATGGTGTAACAATGGGCAGTCTTATCGCTAAAATCAATTTTTTATAAGCAATGAAAATAAATAATAATAACCGTTCTACAAGTAGGTAATGTGCCCGACCCAGTTCTCGAAAGGTCATGTTGTACTGGGATCGGTCTATCATCACTAACAGGACTATTGTAGCCAAAAAGCCTGATAAAGTGGTGATAGACCGATTAGCTTTTTTTTAAATTATTATTTTTTAAGAAATATTTAAAAATATAAATACGTGAATAAAACAAATAGAGATAATAATAATCTCAAAACTCATCAATTTTAATAGCTAAAAGAGAACTCAATCGAGATCACTCCATCCGAGTGGTTATTGATGGCTGCTCGTCCGGTCAAATGGATATTAATGCCGGGGTCCCTCAGGGGTCGGTACTCTCGGCAACACTGTTCTTGCTGCACATAAATGACCTACTTACACCCAGTATGTTTGTGTATGTAGACGACAGCACTGTTGCTGAGAGATGTGTCTGACGCACGAGCTAGTGGGTCACAGATCCAGTCATTCCGAGAGGCTATGGTTGAACGCTTGTACTCGCTTAAAGGCGGTCTCCGATTGGGGCGACGCCAATCTGGTCAAGTTCAATGCAACTAAAACCCAGGCGTGTCTTTTTTCTGCTAAACGGAGTCAATTCCACCCGGCTCCATCTTTCCGAGGTGTGACTATGCCGTTTTATCGACCACCTTGATCTTCTTGGGGTAACGTTGTCGGCGACTCTCAATTTCAGCTCTTACGTCGAGTCTCGATGGCAAAAGGAGGCTCGACTGACTGCAAAAAGATTGGGGTCTTGGCAAGGGTGATCCGGTACTTCACGCCGGAACAACTGCTCAACCTTTATCAAGCGCAAGTTCTATCATGTATCGAGTACTGTTCTCGTCTTTGGGATGAATCTGCCAAATATCAGCTTGATGCACTAGAGTCGATTGAGAAGCGAGCCAAGAGGATCATCGGCAATGATGCACTGTCGTGTCGAACTCCTAAACCTTGGGCATCACCGCCGAGTTGCTAGCCTGTCGGTTTTCTATCGTTTACATTTCGGGGAGTGTGCACTGGAATTACACAATCTAATTCCGCCAAATCCGTTCCATCATCAGACCACTGGACGTACGGCGTTGCGCCACCGGTACATGGTAGACATCCCACCCATACGTACAAAGCGTTTTGGGAACACATTTATTGTGCGTACAGCTAAGGAGTTGAATTCCCTGCCGGAGTCTGTGTTTCCTGATAGCTATAACTTCGGGGTCTTTAAGTCAAGAGTGAATAGGGTACTTTTAGGCAAGCGTGTTCCATCGTCGGCCACATCTTCAGGTGAGATGGTGGTCAAAAGAGAAAATAAAAAAAAACTTATTCAAGATATTTTTTTTCCGCAGTTTCATATCAAAATAATACTCCAAGATGGCGAGTAGTACCTGGGAGGAGTTCTTCGCTGTCCACCTGCCACCTCCAGACTTTGAAGACAACCGCTCTCTGCTGAAGGAGTTCTGTGAGCGGCATGACCAGTACGGGAACAAAATTGTCCTGGTTACTGTGAGTACTTTACTGATGTGCCTACTTGTGTTTTTCGAATATATTTATTTAATGAAAATAGAACCTTCGTTTGTTCTGACCACGTGACTTAACGTTGAGATGATGTCATTGCCATACATTTGATTAGTTTTCGACTAGCGAATGCAGATTATCAACTTGGCTAGGGGTGCAGGTTCCTACTCGACTATACACACAAAGTTTCCCCCAAACTGGTCAAACCGTTTGGGAGGAGTTACCTATCATGATGAAAATATTCCATCTCAGCAAAGTGTTCAGCTTGAGGGAGGTAGGTGTTTAATTTCCTGATTGTTATCTACCAATTTAAATCAACTAGGTATTCATGTGCCATATTTCTGCCTACAGCGTTTCTACTAGCACTTAACGTAATGGTGTGATCTCGTAAAACTAGGTTAATCATATTAAATGGTAGTACAACATTTCAGTAGTAGGCATTTGTTTTTACAACTTTTTAGAGTAATTCAATATAATAATAGGGGTTAAAGTATAAAATTGCCGTTTTTTAAAACGGGTTGCTTTGAAGTTTTATATCTTTGGATTGACTTTTAATTATAAGTTCAAATAAACTTTATATTAAAGGTACGTTATTCTTTTTTCGAAATTAGGTATTTATTGGTTTCTTTGTGTTTTGTATTTTCTGTAATAAAGCATTTACGTTTGCCGTTTTTTTTTTTAAAAAAAAACTGAATTTCATATCGACTTCGAAAGTACGCAACCTCCCGCTCCGCCCTAGAAGTCAAAAAAACCAGGCAAGTGCGAGTCGGACTCGCGCAC
Source organism: Mythimna impura (assembly GCA_905147345.3). Classification (NCBI taxonomy): domain Eukaryota; kingdom Metazoa; phylum Arthropoda; class Insecta; order Lepidoptera; family Noctuidae; genus Mythimna; species Mythimna impura. Next base: position 26,727,681 of record LR990351.1, on the reverse strand, counting down.
TGACGGTTCCGTATAAGATTACCTATGAAAACAGTTCAATTCTCGAATTAAGTTACGAAGAAAAAAAAAAGTATTTTTTTTTTTGTGACGTAACTATTAAGTTACAGTTTTCAGACTTTTTCCTATACTTGTGCTATGAGACCTTGCTTCTTGCCAAATTTCAGGATTCTAGGTCAACGGGAATGAATTTTGATTCCCTTGAGAGTGTCGAAATATACGTTTTTTGCGACACAAACGGCCGTATCTTTTTTTTTCGCTAACTCAGAAGTTTGATTTTTTCACAGCTTCAGAGGACCGCAGACCTGAGTATATGGTTTTAATTTCAACTCGATACCTTCACGCGATCCCGAGATAAAAGGTCTTGTCAGTCCGTTTTTTTTCCTTTTGAGGTACGAAACCCTAAAAATCACCTTTGACATAAATGACTGAAGTGCCTACTTTGCGATAGATCCTGGTTATTTGCATTTTCTGCCGCGTAGGCTTTGTCCAACGTTTTCGATTTCGCGATATTGAGGTCAAGAGCAGACCACTTCATAAAAGAAAAAGATCCTTAAAAAAATGCTAATTTCTGTTTTTTTTTTCGGCAGTGAAGTATTCTCAGGCTGTTAAGTAATTACGCAAGGTGGTTTAATATCAGCCTTGACCTATACCTTAACGATGTCGGCGCGAGATGCCGCCATTAACATGAGGGAATAGCTCGCGAAATGTTGGAAATATGTCACGGACTCACGGACCGAGGTCTAGGCTAGGTAGTTTAGTAATGTGCTAGTATTTAATGAGCTGAAACTGAAATTTCGTAGGAAATGAATGTATAGGAAAACAGAGTGTGACACACTATAGAATAAAATAATAATATAATATTCCACAAGTTTCTCACAACGCCATCTAGTCTCAAACTAAGCAGAGCTTGTGCTATGAGTATTAGACAACAGTAAAAACATAGATATTATAGATATGTGGTTAGTGGCTATGCCGAAGGTCGTGGGCTCGATTCCCACCCAAGATAAATGTTTGTGTGATGAGCACGATAACTTTTTCTGTGTCTGGGTGTATTTTTTTTTTTATCAGGTGAGATTGCAGTCAAGCACTAGTTTATATTATTTAAAAAAAATCTATAATATGTATGTATTTAGATATATATATAAGTATGTTTATCAGTTGTCTAGTACTCATATCACAAGCTCTGCTTAGCTTGGGACTTGACGGCGTTGTGTGATAGTTGTGGAATATTATTATTATTATTTCCCTTCATATGCCATTTGCGTTCTAGGGCCACGGTAGTTTTTCAAACGGTCCCGCAGCTCTATCAGCCGTGCTATTCTGTAAATGGTAAATCATTTCGAAAATCATCTCGAATGTCACACTCGCGTTACGACAAGCGAATTGTATTTCAGAATACCAAATCCTATAGACATCGTCAAAATACTCAACCGTTTTAGTTCCTCTCACTTTGATCATCACTCGGTGGCGCCAGTATGGAATTCATTCCATTTCAGAATACGAAACTTTAATTTCACATGATTTCACTGCGGATTCAGAAGTGATTTCGCAAATAAACTTTTCAGAATAGCAATGCAGGCATCGGTCCTACGGGCCCCTTCAGTTTTGCTGGCCTACTCAGGATGAATAATTACTCTACCTGAAAACAGTACTGAAATATTAAATATTAGTTATAGACACACAATAGCAAGGCTATTAGCTTATTATATTAACACAGACATAAGTAGTATGTCGAAGTCTTGTATAATTGACACCACAATGTTTAGTAATCATACTAATAATCATGTGGTGGACCAAATTAACGGTAGCACAATTGCTATGAATACTTTTATGAAGTGTACGAAGGAGGTTCCAAGTACCACTTTGGAAAATTCTTTATTTAACGTGGAGGCTACAATTAGTTGCAACTCACTGCCAAGTGATAATATTATAGATTTGGAACAAACTCCGGATCATTTAAACTAGTTCATAAGACAACAGAGGGTACCAGAAACACCGTAGTTACACCATCCATCAATAAGGTATCTTCTTGCTCTCAAATAGTTAAGCAGCAAAAGGGGTCTCAGCAGCATGAATTGAAATTGTTTCATCAAAATATTCAAGGTATCTCTTCTAAATTATTAGAAATTGAAATGTTATTAGAAAGAACAATGTTTGACGTTGTATGTCTTAGTGAACATTGGTTGAAGGACTACCAGGGGCTACTCAGTTATGAAAATTATAGTGTGGGTAGTTGTTTTAACCGTAAATCAATGCTGCGTGGTGGTTCCCTAATCTTAATTTAAAAAATGCTTAAAATTTAAGCAACGTAATGACATAGTTAACTTGTCAACGGAACATTGCATTGAACTGTCCTGTGTTGAGCTGGATAAGCATGTTATAGTGTGCGTGTACAGACCCCCGAACCCTCAGAACTTTAGTCTTTTTGAATCAACAATGGAAGATGTTTTAGCCAAACTTGCAGATAGTAACAAATCCGTAATTATTTGTGGAGATTTTAATATTAATATTTTGGAGAATAATTCAAATAGTATCAGATTTTTAAGCCTTTTTAAATCATTTAATTTGACTAATGTTTTTAAAGAGCCAACTAGAGTAACTCCAACCTCTGCTACTTCTATTGATAATGTTTTCTGCAATTGTGACTATTTAGATAAAGCCATAGTAAATTATCTTCCGTCTGATCATAGTGGACAAACGGTAGCTTTTAAGTCTCACGCAGCCTTGGAAAAAACTTTAATTCAATTTAGGCCAATTACAATTGGCAAATTAACAAAATTTAATAGTACTTAACTTAGAAAATAAGTTAAATGTTCTGGGCCATGATATTGATGATGCAAATAAATTTTATGATAATTTCTTTTCAGTGGTACTCAATGAATTTAATACAGCTTTTCAAAAGAAGTCGAAAAATATTTTCCCTAAGTTTGTATTTAGTGACTGGGCGACTAAAGGTATTAGGGTAAGTAGGGAAAAACTATATGAGCTGTACGGCCTTAAGCCATTCTTCAACACTGAAACCTTTAATAAATATGTAAATAGATATTCTAAACTTTTCAGAAAGATTTGCAAGGTAGCGAAAGCCCTGTACATTAGCAATAAGATCAAATCGGCAGACAATAAAATAAAGACTGTGTGGAAAGTTATTAATAGTGAAACTGGTAGGAATAAAGTACGCAATACGGATTTTTTATTGGAGACTTCACATGGTCCCAAAAGATCTAACATAGAAGTAGCCCAAGAGTTTGTGAATTATTTCACCGATATACCTCTTAGGACTACGGAAGCTCTAAATTCCTCCCCTGAAGCTTCAGTTGCTTTATTGAAAGCAAACTTGCCAGGCTGTCCGGTTGAATTTCAATTCAAACATATAAACCCTTTGACAGTCATAAAGGCTTTCCGGCAAATAAAAGTCAAATTAACCGAAGACCCATGGGGAATGTCTGTTAAAGTATGCGCATCTATAATAGAGACCATAGCACCGTACTTAGCTTTAATATTTAATTTGTGTGTGGACCAAGGAGTCTTTCCAGATATAATGAAGTACAGTAAAGTTATACCACTTTTTAAATCTGGTGACCATAATGACACTAATAATTACAGACCTGTATCAGTATTGCCAGTTTTCAGTAAGGTGTTTGAAAAAGTTATGCTTAATCAAATGCTTTACCATTTTAACAGCAATAAAATCTTTCATGATCAGCAGTATGGTTTCACCGAAGGACGTTGTACGACTGACGCTGGAGTCACTTTATTGAAACATATATTTGCAGCGTGGGAAGAAGCCCAAGATGCGATAGGAATTTTTTGTGACCTCTCAAAGGCTTTTGATTGTGTTAATCACGAAACCTTGCTTTTAAAGCTAGAACATTATGGACTAGGTAAACTTGCACTCAGCTTGGTGAAATCTTATTTAATTGACAGGCAACAGCAAGTTCAGATAAACGGTGTCAATTCTCCGGGTTTGAAAGTCAAAATGGGTGTACCACAAGGCTCAATATTAGGTCCTTTCCTCTTTTTAATATATATAAATGATCTACCGCATCTATTAAAAAAACAACCACATATTGTATTGTTTGCTGACGATACGTCGTTAATTTTTAAGATCAATAGACGTTCCACTAATCTTGATGACGTAAACGATGCTTTACAGCAAGTCCAAAACTGGTTTACTGTTAATAATTTAGTATTAAATGGAAAAAAAACTAAGTGCATAAGATTTGCGTTACCGAATGTTAAAAGTAATTACTCCGACATAGTATTGAACAGGGAGAAACTCAAATTCGTCGAGAATACGGTTTTCCTAGGGATCACGCTTGACTCGAGACTACAATGGGGTCCTCATTTAACATCTCTGGCAGGTCGGCTTAGTTCAGCAGCATATGCTGTCAGAAAAATCCGTCAATTTACTGATGTGGATACTGCGCGACTAGTTTATTTCAGTTACTTTCATAGTATCATGTCTTACGGTATTTTGCTATGGGGACGGGCTGCAGATATAGAGTCTATTTTTATTCTGCAGAAAAGAGCTATCAGAGCCATATATAATCTTCGCAGACGCGATTCTCTTAGGGAACTATTTAAGGAAATAAACATCCTGACGGTCCCTTGTCAATACATTTATGAAAACATTATGTATGTTTGGAAAAATATTCATCTTTTTACTAAGATAAGTGACAGGCACAATTTTAATACTAGGAACAGGAACAAATTAGATCAACCTCGGTTCAGATTGGCTAAAGTACATAGTTCTTTCATGGGGTACTGTGTAAAATTTTATAATAAAATACCAGTTGAGATTCTACAACTAAATGAGTCCAAATTTAAAGCATGCATTAAACGCACACTATGTAGACAAGCGTATTATAAACTGGAAGATTATATCCTTGATAAAAGCGCTTGGCTAAATGCCGGTCCTACTCCGCAGCCACAGCCACTTTTACCTTCAAATTAGTTTTTTTTTTATAATTTTGGAAGAGATACTGTTCCCCTTTTTGTATTGTTGTTTTCGAAATGTTTTTTTTTATTTTATTTTATTGGTTTATTTCAATAGAGCTTATGATAATTTATTATCTTTTGTATTTGGAAACAATAGCATTGTATAATGTTTTTCAAGTTTTGTGAATGTGAAGTACCATGGAGCATTTTTATTAGGTTACAACTTGTTTGTCATTACGAGCATGGCAGTTGAGAGTTTGTCATGCTCACTCAAATGTCTCGCTGATGGTGGCGCGTGTTATTGGGTCATTCGGTTCCCTTCAAAATGGTTGAACTGAGTGGGGCTGATGCACGCGTCATGCTCGTGAACGGGTGCCGTCAGTTGAGACTGGTCATCTCTTAGCTGCCAGTGACTTAATTCAATTTCTATTTTTTTTTTTAATAAGTTTTTACTTTATTCTTTTAATTATTATTACTTATCTACATTGTGCTCACATATTAGAAGCGACAAGAAATATGTAACCAAGATTTATGTAACTCATAATATGATTTAAAAGAGTGTCCATGGAGTTTCTTGCACGTTCTTCTCCATAGAGATCTACGCTTTGGAACGTGCAATTTAGCTTCACTTGTATTTTTTTTTTTGACTGACCGACATTTTGACAATTCAAAAGTGCCTGTAATTGGTCTATTTGAAATAAACGTTTCTGATTTCTGATTTCTGAATGCTGACCAAGTGCGAGTGAAACCTTTGCGCAAATGGTTCAGAATGGATTATTTTTATTTATCATGTTTGTTTTAAAACTTCTTTTAGGTTTTACAGTAATTTATTAGTTTTGAACTTCTTTCTGTATTCTTTTAAATTTCTGTCTGTAGGTATTGTTTCAGAGATAAGGGGGTTTTTATATATATAAGGAATTTTTATATATCTAATATATAAAAATCTCGTGTCACAGTGTTAGTTATCGAACTCATCCGAAAGCGGTTTAACCGATTTTTATGATTTTATTTTTGTGTATATTTGATAGTTCTGAGAATAAGTAGTAGCCTATTTTTATCCTCTTAGCCCCAACCCCCATGTTTTTCTTTGATAATTTTATATAACAATAATCCTTTTTATTTCATAAAGCCAAATACAATTTGTCCATCTCAATGAAACATAGAAACAATGACAACAACAACACAACACTATGCATACAACGCTATGTATTATTTGAGACAGAGTGAACATCTGTGTCTCTGTGCTAGTACAAACTGTGTTACAGACACAGGCACCTTCCCCTTACAGTTCTTTCATCAATTTGCTGCAATTTGTAGGAGTTTTTACAGACATAAAATTTAGTTTAATATACACACATTGGTAACAACCGGAAAACGTTTTTCTACCATAATATGTATGTACCAAACATACATATTATGGTAGAAAAACGTTTTCCGGTACTAATTTCTGCCAGGCGCTAGGCGGTTTGATCCGCATTAAAGTCGGTTATCGCATACGCAAAGGCGAAGCCAAATAAAAAGTAGCCTATGTCCTTCCTTATGGTTCAAACTTACTTCGTATCCAACTAAATTCTGTTTAGTAGTTTATTCGTGAGAGGGCAACAGACAGAGTTACTTTCACATTTGTATAATATTAAGTATGGATCTAGTAGGTATATTTATTCTTTATGCACACAAAAGTACAGAGGCGGACTTAATGACTTAAGGCATTTTCTACCAGTCAACCTTTGGGTGATGCAGAGACAAATTGTGGTAGGTGCAATATTAAGCATTACATATTGTTTATAACACATTATATTTTATACAAATATATACTTAAATACTATAAATACAATATACATAATATAGATATATGTAGGTACTCAAACTAGAAAGAAGGGAAAAAAGAGAATACACGAGTCTAGTATATCAATTGGTGCAGACAAATAATAAGAAAACAAATTAGCGTTGTGACGATACTGCTGTATATGTAGTAGTAACCTTTTTTTTGTAAAAAGTCCCCTCATATCTATTAAATTCATCATCATGGTGATCATAGAATACTCGGCTATATTTTTATCAAGCCTATCTCTGCCTGTTACCCTAAAACGAATCAACGCAGTGAATTATTGAGCCGGCGATCTAAATAATAAATAACTGTAAATGTAGCAAAGCTCGCGTTAGACCCACGAGCCCCAGAGGACATCTTATTTGTAGTTCTGGCGATAGCTCGGCTGCGTTGCGTGTTTAGAAGCAGTGAATGGAAGTCCCCAGAGACGTGGAGCGCTAACACGCAGCAGTAAGTGGCGCTGTGCTGCCAGCCTTCATGCACGGATTCATTCATAAATTATTTCAGTACATTATCACCTCCCTAGCCTTTTTAACCTTCAAAAAGAAGGAGGTTCTATGTTCGGATGTATGTTTTTTTTATGTATGATCACCGATTTCTCGGTTAATTGTGGACCGATTTTGAAAATTGTTTTTTTTGATACTTCGGAGTTGGTCCCATAGAAACATCGTTATGATCTGATGATGAACTTCGAAGATATGGAACGGAACTCTTCTTATGATCACAGCAGAACTATCGTAACAAGTAAAATTGGTTTGTGTATAATTATGCGATGACTTTAAGTTTGACTGAAGGGTACTTTTTAGTTAGTGTAAAATAAAAAAATCTTTTTACAAAAAAATACAACCGACTTCTATATAAAAAAAAAACACTAATAAGTGCAAAATAACTTTAATTTCGGAAGTCGGTGTTAAATTACGAACTGACAAAACTATTATAAAAACAGGTTGTATTTTTTTTTAAGTTTTTTATTACCAACTAGCTTGCATTAAATGTAGCCCTTACGGTCCCGGTAAATGAACACGAACAAGAAATTATGTTTGAGATTTTTATAGTAGGTAAACCAGCGATGAAAACATCCTTATATATAACATCACATCACATTTTCCACTCCCTTTCCAGTCGGGCGGCACGACAGTTCCCCTAGAGCACAACACGGTCCGATTCGTGGACAACTTCAGCGCGGGCACTCGGGGCGCGTCTTCGGCCGAGCACTTCCTGGAGCAGGGCTACGCAGTCATCTTCATGCATCGCCAGAAGTCACTGGAGCCCTTCACCAGGCACTTCACCGGACAAAAGCTGCTGGACATGCTTGAGATCCAAGACCGAGGCCCTAATACTACGATTTCGGGTGAGTTGGTTTGTATTATGCTGTCTTTCTAGCCATAATCTTCGTGCATCGTCAGAAACCTCTGGAGCGTTCACTAGGCACTTCACCGGATGGAAGCTGCTGGACACGGTTGAGATCCAAGATCAAGGACGTAATACTTCGATTTCGAGTGAGTTGGTTTTTGTGATGCTGTTTTTCTAGCCATGATTTTCACGCATCATCAGAAACCTCTGGAAACTCACTAGGCTCTTCATCAGACAGTAGTTGCTGGACATACTTGATATAAAGGATCGAATACCTAATACTTCAATTTCGGGTGAGTTGGTTTGTTTAATGCTACCACTCTGGTAACCTTCATGGATCTTCAAGCATCGTCAGAATTCGCTAGAGCATTCATCATACTTCGATTTCAGGTGAGTTAGTTTGTTTAATGCTGCCTCTCTGGTAATCTTCATGCATCGTCAGAAGTCGCTAGAGCATTCACCATACTTCGATTTCAGGTGAGTTAGTTTGTTTAATGCTGCCTCTCTGGTAATCTTCATGCATCGTCAGAAGTCGCTAGAGCATTCACTTCGCCGGACATGCTGGATATCCAGGATCGAAGACCTAATACTTCGATCTCGGGTTAGTTGGTTTGTGTAATGCTTCCTGCATTACACAAACCAACTAACCCGAGATCTCTGGCTTCATGCATCGTCAGATGTCGAAAAAAGAAACGTCGAGTAATACAAAAACTCGTCTTTGATCACGTCTAGACCAGAAATACAACGAAGGATATTAACGCTAACCTCTTATGTTCTCCAGTGAAGCCCGATAGCGTGGATGTGCTAGCCCCCGTGCTGCTCCGCTACAAGGCGGCGCACGCAGCCGGCGCCATCTTACACGTCTCCTTCACCACGGTGTCGGAGTACTTCTGGCTGCTAAGGGCGGCTTGCGAGTGTCTCGCCAACCTGGGGGCGAGGGCCATGCTGTATCTCGCCGCGGCGGTGTCCGACTTCTATATCCCTAAGGATCGCGTGGTGAGTGATTGTAACAAGACATCTACACGTCTCCTTCACGACATTGTTGAAGTACACCGCGGCCTGACTGAAAAAGACTGAAGAAACATGGATGGGTTTTAGTCTGTAAAAGTCTGACACTCCCTATCTCTCCACCCAGAGCTGGAAAGGTTATTTAATGCTTTCCCACCCTAAAAAAAAGTGACCTGCGAGTGTTTCGCTGATCTGAGGGCGAGGGAAATATTTGGCAAACTTTAACACCCTTTATGCGCTTACATCGGACTAATCTGACAAATATTTTCGTGTCCATTTCGCCAGGGTCGTATATTTACGACCAAATACTCCATCTCGTTTAACTCTTCAATTCCCAGTGTCACTAGTAGATGACGGAAGAAATGACGAGATGGAGTATTTGGTCATAAATATACGATCCTGGCGAAATGGGCACGAAAATATGAGTCGTACTAATCCAAAGTAAGCTATTAAAGGGTTACAATGGCGTGTTCTTAACTCTAAATTCAGAAACCGGGGATAGTGATGGCAATTTCTTTAGGTATACTTCTGATATTCGTACCTTTTGCAGCCTACCCACAAGCTACAATCCGCCTGCGGAGCCCCTATCATCCAGCTGCACCTGGTTCCTAAGATGTTGGCGCCGCTGGTGAGCCTGTGGGTTCCGGAGGCGTACGTCGTGTCTTTCAAGCTGGAGACAGATGAGAACCTGCTCATCCCGAAGGCAAGGGCCGCGCTGGAGAAGTATAAGCATAAGGTAAACTAAAGACCACCTATAATTTTCTCCAAACACTAATACGACATTAAGTAATATGCATGCATTTTTAGGGTTCCGTACCTCAAAAGGAAAAAAACTGAACCCTTAAAGGATCACTTTGTTGTCCGTCTGTCTGTCTGTCTGTCAAGACCCTTTATCTCTGGAATGCGTGGAGGTATCAAGTTGAAATTAAAACCATATACTCAGGTCTGCGGTCCCTTGAAGCTGTGAAAAATCAAACTTCTGAGTTAACGAAAAAAAAGGATACGGCCGTTTATGTCGCAAAAAGCGTATATTTCGACACTCTCAAGGGAATCAAAATTCATAGGGTACCGTTGACCTAAAATCCTGAAATTTGGCATGAAGTAAGGTCTTATCTTATAGCACAAGTAGGTATAGATAAAATCTAAAAACTGTTTTGTAGTTGCGTCACAAAAAATAATCTTTATTTGCGATTCGGAAAAATATTCGAAACCCAATTCGAGAATTGAACTTTTGGCGTGTGACCTTGGGTGTAGATACAATAAAAGACTGGTAACGACTAACTCATGTATTGACTCTTCACAAAGGACAAGTACAAAGTGCGCGCTGAGACATACTGAACATTGCTTATATGTTACGTACGAAATACAAACTTAGCTTACGCTACAACATGAAACATCTTTAGTATACGCTATGCCGTTACACTACTCCCCCCCCCTTTTAAAAGAAACACTTTTTTGACAAAACAACCCAAAAATTTTTTCGTAACAATCACTTAATAAACACAATATTACAGCTGAAATTAATACAATACATTTATTATTAAGTACACATTAGTTTTACAAAGGTTGACATTTAGGTAGGTTTTACACAAGTACACTCACTTATATCACTTATTAGACCTTGACTTTAAACTTCGTCATTTTGGGAAGTTTCAGCCGTTTGCTTTCGTCTAAAACTTTTACGAGCTGCTTCAAAGGCGGTCGACTGCAGAGATTGCATCTGCTTGGTCAACCAACTTTTCCATGTACCGATACACCGACGGAAAAATAGACAATAAACACACTATGCCTATGAGTGCCAAAATCGAAGACCAACCAATGAAGGTTACTAAATCTGCGTCGTAGCCTTTGACGGTCTGGGGGGCGATAGCGGCTGAGGATTTGACCTCGTCCTTCACCACGTAATTTCCCATAATTAGGTATGATACGTTATAACAGACAGAAATCAGAAATAATATTAACTTATTACAATACACTTACTTATAAATTGAAACGTAAGGGTCTTTTGCTGACTCGGCCGCTGCGCGTTTTATGTAAAGGTGCGGTTTCATTAGCGGGCGCGGAGCGATCCTCGCTAATCGCTGTTCCCGGACCCGGACTTACGTCTATTTCCCTATTATCTAACTTATTGCTATTACTTACCATATTGCTCGAACACGAGTCTTTACACAAGTATGCGGGTTTAAGTCGATCAATCGATATGTATGCCGTCCGACCCGAAAAATCTACCAAATACGTCTTATCTTTCCTGTTTAGGACTCTAAAAGGACCATCGTAGGGAGGTTCCAAAGGTTTCCTAACCCTATCATTTCGTACAAATACGTGTGTGCACTTATCTAAATCTGCATATACGAATAATGTGCGAGCGTCCTTATGTCGCATCGGCTTCGGTTTTAAGTTCTTAATAATATTACGTAATTTTTCTACATATTGACAATGATCTAAAATTTTAGAATTCGAGTCGCTACAAAAATCACCAGGTAAACGTAATGCCGTAGCGTAAGTTAATTCTGCAGCACTAACACCAGTGTCATCTCGAATGGCGGCACGTAAACCTAGCAAAACTATAGGTAGCTCGTCTACCCAAGTAGTTGAGTTTAACCTTGCCATTAGAGCTGCTTTTAAAGAACGGTGCCAACGCTCTATCATCCCGTTCGACTGAGGGTGGTAAGGTGTAGTTCTCTTCTTATCAATGCCTAAATATCGCATAAGTTCTTTAAAAATACTACTTTCAAATTGTCTGCCCTGGTCGCTTGTCAGCTTAACAGGGCATCCAAAACGTGCAATCCACCCTTCTAATATCACTTTAGCCACAGTCTCTGCTGTGATATCCTTTGTAGGATACGCTTCGGGCCAACCGGTTTGGCGATCTATTATCGTAACTAAATATCTATAGTCGTGTATAGAAGTGGGCAAGGGGCCGACGATATCAACATGGATTTGAGAAAATCGCTCTGCTAGTGGAAAAAGTCCTAATTCTGTTTTTACATGCCTGGTTACTTTTGCACGTTGACATTTAACGCATTTTTTTGTCCATTTGCCTATGTCACTATTCATTCCGTCCCAGAAAAATCTTTCCTTGACTAATTTTCGCGAAGTACGAATTCCTGGGTGATTTAAGTTATGAACTGATTCGAAAGCTTGCCTCCTAAAACTTAGCGGTATATACGGGCGAACCTTGTCTGTTGATGTTTCACACGTTACCGGTAGGTCGCTTCCAGGTATCGCTATGTCTTTGAATATTAAATTACATTTGTTATTGTTACATTGATTGCGCACTAAGCCCAGGTTCGCATCGTTAGCTTGAGCTTGAGCGATCGCGGCGTAATCTAATATTGTAGGACATGTTGTTGTCTCTACTCGCGATAATGCATCTGCTACAACGTTCTTATCGCCGTCTATGTACCTTATGTCAGTAGTGTATTCACTTATATAGAGAATTTGCCTAACGCGACGCGGTAATTCATTGTCAGACTTGGATTTTTTGAACATGAATGTTAAAGGTTTATGATCTGTATAAATAATCAAATGTCGTCCTTCTACCATGTTCTGAAAATATTTAATGGCCAAATAAATTGCCAAAAGTTCCCTATCGAAAGTACTGTATTTAATTTGCGGAATTGACATTTTCTTTGAAAAATAACCTAAAGGTATCCATTTATTGTTTACGAATTGTTGGAGAACGGCTCCCACGCAGGTGTTCGATGCATCAGTCATGAGCGCAAATGGAGTATCGGGTTGCGGATACGATAACGTCACTGCGCTTCGTAGCGCTGCCTTACACCGTGAGAATGCCTCGTTTGCACTTTCTGTCCATGCTATTTTTGTTCTATCTTTTCTCTTTGATTTAACTAAGTATTGATTTAAATGACTTTGATATTCTACTGCATGAGGTAAATGTAAACGGTAAAAATTAACCATCCCTAAAAATCGTCTGAGCTGTTCGAGTGTTACTGGTTTAGGAAAATTATTTATAACATCCATTTTCTCCTTTAGTGGTCGAATGCCTTGCGTGGAAACTTCGTATCCTAAAAAATCTATCTTTGTTTTACCAAACTCACATTTTTCTAAATTAATAGTTAAGCCAAATTTACTTAAACGACTAAAAACTTCTCGTAAATGCTGCTCATGTTGAATTTTACTGTTACTAAATATTGCTACGTCATCGATATAGCAGTAAACGTAATCTAAACCAGATAGAACTGTATGGTTCATAAAGCGTTGAAAAGTTTGCGCAGCGTTCCTTAGCCCGAATGTCATTCGGGGAAATTCAAATAGGCCGAAAGGCGTGATAATGGCAGTCTTTTCCACGTCGGCTGGATTTAATGAAATAAAATGATATGCACGGCAAATATCAATACGTGAAAATATTTTTGCGTCAGCAAGCAAGTACGTAAAATCATGTAATCGCGGGATAGGATAACGATCGGCCTTGGTGATTGCGTTTAGCGCTCTATAGTCACCGCAAGGACGTAACTGACCATTTTTTTTCATGACGATGTGTAAAGGACTTGCCCACGCACTTTTCGACGGTCTACAAATCCCCAACTCCTGCATTATTCTAAATTCTTCCCTTACCTTAGCGTAGCGGTGAGGCGGCAACGGTCTGCATCGCGCGTGTACCGGCGGGCCGCTGGTTTCTATGAAATGTAATACCGAATGTTTCGGTGGCTCCTTAAAAGAAACAGGTTTAGTAATATCTGGGAATTCAGCAAGCAGATCATGATAAGGGTGACTTACATCGACGGTTTTGATTGACGACTCGTTACTACTTACAACTGAAGCTAAAACTTTCAATTTTGTGACTTCGTCAATCAACCTACGAGCACTTATATCCACTAAAAGCTTATAGTTCGCTAAAAAATCGGCACCTAAAATGGGCTGATGCACGTCGGCTATCACAAATGTCCACCGTAATGCGCGACGTAAACCTAGATCTAACACTAAACTTTTGACACCATAAGTCTTTATTTTAGTCCCGTTGGCGGCGAATAGGCAATAGTCTTGACACTCACTATTTTGATTGTTTTTTAGCACTAATTTACCGGGTAGCACTGAAATATTAGCACCGGTGTCCACTAGAAAACGTAAGCCGCTGTTGCGATCCGTGACTCGAAGGCGGTGACAAGGGGCGATGGTACAAACCTCCGCCGCGGTTGGTACCCGGACTAGTTTTCCGAGGACGATTTCCAGGAACAGGGCTCATTGCATTTCCTTGCCTTTGTTCTGAACCGATGATGATAGAAACACAGCCAATCAGGGCTTTCAGGAGTTATACGTGGCGAAGATCGTGCTCGGCTGCCGGCTCTGGATGCTGATCTCGAACGGTTCCAATTCCGTTGCTGCGGTCTCGATCTAGAGTTTGACCTTTCCAATTGCTCGACTTTAAGGGTAAGTTTCGCTATTTCGGCCATGATGCGGTCTGTTTCCTTGGAAGTGCTTGGCTGCTGCTGACTTACTTCGCTCACATGGGCTGCGCGCGTGGCCTCAAACACATTATCTGCTACGATGGCCAAGTTATCTAGATCTTTCGAATCCGTGACCGCCAAAACTGCTCGTACCGGTGAAGGCAGATGACCTTGCCAAAGCATCCTTAAGGTGTCGTCTGGAATTTTCTCTTTGGCTAATTCTCGCATGCGACGCAAAAGTTGCGAAGGCTTTTGGTCTCCTAGATCCATCTCGCTTATCAACTTTTGTAGTTGTCGGTTTTTCGATTCTTCGTAAATAGCGAGAAGTCGTGTCTTCAGTGTTTCGAATTTTTTTCCTTCTGGTGGATCCATTAGAAGGTCTGTGACCTGTTGGATGGCCTCCTTAGACAATTTCGACACGACAATGTCGAAACGCGAGTCGTCCGATAATTTTTGCGGCGCCAGCATGGCCTCTATTCGGTAGAACCAAACGCGGGGCGAGTCGATCCAAAATTCGGGGATCTTCGATGTAAGTGTAATCGCTGCGAGATCTGCTGATGGTTCTGACGTACTTTTAGCCATTTTTGTACACTATCTACACTATCACACTGTCGAAAAATGATCACGTCGGGGTCACCAATTTGGCGTGTGACCTTGGGTGTAGATACAATAAAAGACTGGTAACGACTAACTCATGTATTGACTCTTCACAAAGGACAAGTACAAAGTGCGCGCTGAGACATACTGAACATTGCTTATATGTTACGTACGAAATACAAACTTAGCTTACGCTACAACATGAAACATCTTTAGTATACGCTATGCCGTTACAAACTGTTTTCATATGTAAGTTTGTACGGAACCCTCAGTGCGTGAGTCCGACTCGCACTTGCCCAGTTTTTTATTTTTTATTTGTTAAATTAGATCATATTTAGCTCTATTAAACAAATATGTAAGAATTTTTAGAACATCTTCATCAACAACGAAATTATAAAGCTTCAAATGAGAAAAAGAAGTCCGATATGGACTTTGACGTCAAAGTTCATATCGTCCGTAAGGGCGCCATAGAAAACGGTGTCTTGGTGAAAGAGACAAATTATTTGTTTAAATTTGTTATTTCTTGTTTGCTTTTCTACCTATTTTGATTTCGTTTTCACTGTTAGTATTCTATGTTTGTATTTATAGGTAAACTGGTTAGATAGCAAATGTTTTTTAGGGGGTTCCATACCTCAAAAGGAAAAAAACGGAACCCATAAAGGATCACTTTGTTGTCCGTATGTCTGTCTGTCACAAGACCCTTTATCTCGGGAACGCGTGGAGGTATCAGGTTGAAATTAAAACCATATACTCAAGTCCCTTGAAGCTGTGAAAAAATCAAACTTCTGAGTTAACGAAAAAAAAAGATACGTCCGTTTATGTCGCAAAAAATATACCTATATTTCGACACTCTCAAGGGAATCAAAATTCATAGGGTACTTCCCATTCACCCAGTAACCTGAAATTTGACATAAAGCAAGATCTTATAGCACAGGTATATGAATAAATCTGAAAACAGTAAATTTGTTGTTACGTCATAAAGAGAAAACTTTTTTGCGATTTCTTTGGAATCGAACTATTTACATAGGTAGGTAAGTTTGTACGGAACCCTCAGTGCCCGAGTCCGACTCGCCTTGCCCAATTTTTATGCATATTCCTTGTTCAGCAATCACGGTTGGCGCAGACGTTGTGCGGTTGATTGCTGCGTTGCGTGTTGTGGATTCGATTTCCAAACGGAACCAGTATTGTTAATGGCCTATATTATACATTTTGCAGATCGGGGTGTCTTTTGTATGTTACTTTACATGTTTGTGAACGCACCCACGATAAAACTGTAATTTTTAATGTCATACGAGGTTTTTTTTTTGAAGAAAAAGTAAACAATGTGTTCCAAATAAGAATAGGATCGATTGCTATGTTGTGACGTCACGTCATACTGTCAAATTGAAGAATTATCATGGTGAGCAAAATATTTTTAATTTTATTTAATTAATTTACGAACTGTGAACGAAAATAGTTTAATCAGAATCCAGTTCTTCAATTTTGCTCATCTCTGAGTTCTTCAATTTTGCACAATTTCTTGCGATTTCACAGTATGACGTGACGTCACAACATGGCAATCGATCCTATTCTTATTTGGAACGCATTGTAAATGTCTTTAGGTGAAAGCTGTCCCCTTTTCTTCACTAGATGGCGCTAAACTTAACTTTTTTGGTTTTCTTTAGATCAT
Source organism: Mythimna impura (assembly GCA_905147345.3). Taxonomy (NCBI): domain Eukaryota; kingdom Metazoa; phylum Arthropoda; class Insecta; order Lepidoptera; family Noctuidae; genus Mythimna; species Mythimna impura. The sequence continues at coordinate 26,710,880 of LR990351.1, read as the reverse complement.
ATGAGCAATAATACCTAAACTTAGATCCAACTGTAAATATAGTGGTTGAGTGTCGTCGGATGTTATTTAGTTAGTATTTTTGACTTAATTCTGCCATCATCTTTCTACCATCGGACAACCCAACGTAACGGCTGCTTGGCTTTAGGATTCCTTATACAAATATTGTCATATGCGATAAGGTTCTTCGAAATCAGGTTTCCTCTCACAATTTCAAGAAATAAAGAAGAATATGAAGTCTCTAGCTCCACTAGCTGGAGATTTCATCTTCTTCTTTATTTATTTCTCCTTATGTAAATGATGCTCCATTGTAGTCTGCAAAATTCAATTTTCTTCAGTTTTTTTTAGGTCAGTGTAATTTTCTATGTTAGTTGAAACATCTTCATGAAATAGCCATTCAGAAAAGGTCATTAAGGTAACCAATAGGGTTACCTGAACTTTTTTTTTATTATTTTTACTGATAGGCTCGCGTTTGACCACTATCTCACCTGATGGTAAGCGAGATGTGGCCGACGATGGAGCACGAAGTAAGTAAGTAAATGAACTGACCGGTTGTATTAATAATTTTAATGATTATATTTAATTCCATAAATACTAATAATAGTTACGGCCGCCAATCATCTACACTAATATTATAAAGAGGTAAAGTTTGTTTTTTTTTATTTTTTTGTTTGTAGAAGGTAATCTCTAAAAGTACTGGTCCGATTGCTAATTTAAAATAATTTTATCACCGATAGAAAACTTCTTTATTCAGAATGGAAGAAAAAAACGTGTTGCACCGACCCCAAATAACATGGGACAAGGGCAGGAAGGAAGAAAACTGCTTTATTCCTGAGTGACATAGGCTATATTTGCGAAGCCGCGGGCAAAAGCTGGTATTTTAATAAACATACAACTTGACACTGATCTGCATAATGCCAAAAAATTAAGAATATTTTAATTTCGCTGGCTATCCTTCCGCTTTCACCTTAAGTAATGTGTTAATCAAAAACATCTCCTATTTCCTACACAATAGAATTTATATTTGCTCTCAACGTTTGTCAGATGGTGGTAGCTAACCTGCTGCAGACGCGCCACCACCGCGTGATCCTGGTGTCGCCCGACATCTCGCAGGAGATCGTGCTCACCAGGGAAGAAGTGCACGCGGGTAAGCATACTTTATCATGTTTTACGAGTTCCGTACTCAAAGGGCAAAAACGGGATCCTATTACTATCACTCCTATGTCCGTCTGTCTGTTACCAGGATGTATCTCATAAACTGTGGTAGCTATGTAGTTAAAATTTTCACAGATAATGTATTTGTGTTGCCGCTATAACAGCTGGCGTTGTGTGATAGTTGTGAAAAAAGAAAAAAATAAAATACTAAAAACAATAAAATAAATATTTAAATGGGGCTCACAATACGGACGGTACGGAACCCTTTGTACGCGAGTCCGAGCTCGCACTTGACCGGTTTTTTATTATTTCCTTTGTTCCTTAGTAGTATAACTTTGTCGCCTCTGTATGGTTGTTGATTGGATGTAATCCAGTCTAACTGATCTAGGCGTGTGTAACTCTTTACTGAACCGACTCACTATTCCGAAACATTTTAGTGTTCCGAAATATTGGAACAGCAGTAATGTTTTAAATGCATCATATTATTACTTATGGAACAATTAAAACACTAAAACACTCTTTGCTTTAACTGACCTGCAGTCTTTTTAAAATTCAAATTAAAACGTACATAGTGTAAATATAACTAATGACCTGAACTAAAAATATCTGCTTTAAATTATTACCAAATCAAAATTTAATTAAATAAAACTGTTAGTGTATATGACGCAACGTAACAGATCACGATTCATAACAGTCAGTGTTTGTGTTTGTATCTTTTGAGCCGATGTTCCAAATGTTCCGTTTGTATCTTTTTAGCCGATGTTCCAAATGTTCCGTTTGTATCTTTTGAGCGGATGTTCCAAATGTTCCGTTTGTATCTTGTGAGCCGATGTTTCAAATGTTCCGTTTGTATCTTTTGAGCCGATGTTCCAAATGTTCCGTTTGTATCTTTTGAGCCGATGCTCCAAATGTTCCAAATGATACATAATTATCACTGTTTCGGAACATATCAGTGATTCAGATGCAAATGTTCCAATCGCAAAGATGACATACTTTGCCCACGCCTACAAGGGCGCCAATGGGACTCTTATTACTAAGTCTCCGCTTTCCGTCCGTATGTCTGTTGTTGTTGTTAGCAGGCTGTGTCGTGTGAATTTTTACAGAATGTGTATTTTTATTGCCATTACAACAACAAATAATAAAATTAAAATATAGTTAAAAATTAAAGAGAGTTCCCATACAAGAAACATTATTCTGGCGGGGTTTTTTTACTCGATATTAATATTGTAAAATGGAACCCTTCGCGTGCGAGTCCGATTCGCACTTGGCCAGTTTTTAATTAATTGAACTGTACAGTTAGAATGCCCCAATAGCGTGCTAGGCCGTGTCGCCGCGCTATCGCTTATATTTATATGCTAAGGCATAGTAAAATAGTAACAACAATCAAAAGTTTTGTATATAGATAACCCGTTTAAATGACACATTACTTACAAATAAATAAATAACTTGAGACATTTAGATAGTAAAAGTAATAAGTATTTAAAAAACGTGCAATGCTATCTTAGAAATATGTAGGTAATAAATAATAAATGAATAAATTCTTCTAAATTATTTTAAAATATTTTTTAATTTGTACTTATTATAGTAGGTATTCATTAATAATATGTGTACTTACTCAATATTTTTTTAATATTTATATGCAGAACATATTTGTATCTGTGTGCACAAATAAACTATTTGTAAATTTGGTCGTCCAGGCGTGGACATCGAGTCGTCCATAGTGTGCGAGATAGTGCGCGTGCACGCGCTGCACATGCGGCTGGCGGGCGAGGCCGTGACGCCGCCGCGCTCGCCGCGCTGATGTGCGCGCGCGCGGCGCCGCCTCTACCTCACCAACGAGTAGCCTGGCGCGCCGCACGCACGCTGCTACTCACGTGTGGCTACTAACTGTCTTACTGTTTGTGCAACTCAACTGTATTAACGTATGTCTTTCTACCACGGTGTGGTTAGTAAGCGAGCGGTCGCGCGTTTGGTATCACCAAAAACCGCACACACATAAGTACTATTTATTATCTTTTAAGTGTGTCTTTCTTTGTACGTGTTCAAAAAGTGTTTTTGTGTAACAAAACTGTACTATATGTGTCTTTTAACGAACATGTGGGTGGCGCAGTCGCAATCTCCTACTACTAAGTTACTACTTGTGCATATGTTTTATGTGCCACAATAATCATGAAGCTGGCACATGTATCGTTACAAAAAGCGCTCAAACGTTCGCGAGGAAACGCGCGTGTAACGGCGCCAAAGTATGAGCGGCGGCGCGTTCGACGCACCAACATAAAATTGTGAACACCTTTTCAAATAAAATAACTTATTTATTTAATTTTATGTTCATATGTATGCAATGTTAACTTTGTTTCAAAGTCGACTGCGAAATTATCGAGTCTATTTTTGAAATATTCTGCACACGTTATAAATATCAATATAAATGTATCGGATACAACTCTTTGTTACTATATTTTATGTCTCGCAAAGATATCGTTATAATTTTTCTAGCATAGAGGTGTCGTTATCGATGTAATGTTTTATCGATACTGACCTTACAGGTACGACTGAGCAGTTATAAACTGCTGTTACCTAGAGTATACTATATCGATGCAAATTGTTACAAACATTAATAATTTCGACCAGAAATTCAATACAATTTGCATCGATATTAATCTTGAGAACTAATTTTGGTTATTCTTATATAAGCATACGAATATATCGATTTCAAAAAGTATTTAACTGACTTATTATATAACTAGCTTTTGATGCTCACGTCACCTATCTATGTAATTATAAAAAAAAAATTGCGATTACCTCCCAGAGTCACGCAATCAACGTATGAGAATTCACTAACAAAAAAATGTAATCAAATCAAAGGTACGGGTGATTGACCGCACACTATACATATATCGGCTATGAGTCAAATCATTCGATACGATAGCCCTTGGCCAAATTAAGGTCACCTACGTATTTATTTGGGTACCCCTATCGATACTGAGGCTTTGGCTGATGAAACTGTGTGAAACAGATTAAAAATGTTACAAGACTAAAAAAAAATATTTAAATAATATCACAGTATTGCCAGCTCGAAAAATTTTCTAAATAGGCTGTTATTCAGTTAAGATACATTTTGCTAAAAGATTATTAATGTGTTTATATGAGAAAATATTTTAGATATTACCTCTTTATGTGCCCCAGAATCTTCTATGACTAGATTTTATATGTCTATAACATGGAGTACTAAAAACATGTAACTATGAACTTATATCTAAGTGTAACTTAATGTAGCTGTACATAATTATAAATAGTATTCAAAATATCTGTCAAGAACTTCCAATAGGATTTTAAATGTTTATTCTATAATAAATTATAAAAATATATCATAATTTATTTGTTACTTATTGTATTTTGTCATTGGCAATACTGTTAACAACAAAAATTTATAACAAAAAATCGGAGTTATGATAAATGCTGTAGTATGTAATTTAAAATGACAAACTACAGCATCACATCTTCGTGATATGATGCGCAAGAACATAGATTTCGTGAAATTGAAATTTTCTTAAGTTTTTTGCATTTTTCAGACCAGTATCCAATTATATGTTTATTAAAATACTAGCTTCTGCCAGCGGTTTCACCCTCGTAAAAGTAGATTTCTCCATACAAACTTCCAATCCCCGTTTTACCCCCTTAGGGGTGGAGTTTCGTAAAATCCGTTCTTAGCGGATGTCTACACCCTATAAGGAACTTATCTGCCAAATTTTAAGTTTGTAGGTGTTATAGTTTCTGAGATTTCGTGATTATTCATAGCATAGCATAGTCGGCCTTATAATGTTCCCACTGTTGGGACTCAGGCCTCCTCTCTAGGAGAGGGAATGGGCCGTTATCCACCACGCGGGCCCAGTGCGGGTTGGTGGATGTCACATGTTTTCGAATTTTTGGTTCTAGGACATGCCGGTTTCCTCACGATGTTTTCCTTCACTGTTTTGAGAGCAGTGGTGATAAAATAAATCACACAAAGTAATGCACCTGGCTGGGTTTGAACCTGCGACCTACAACTCGTAAGTCGGGGCCGTTACCACTCGGCCACCACTGCTCCGTGATTAATCAGTGAGTGGTATTTCGTTTTTATATATATATGGATGATTGACAGGCGTAATACGAATATATTTACGGAATTATAATAATTAAAGTCATCAATACAACCCTTTCAGTTCGTTTCCCTATTTAATGGCTATTTCATGAAAAATGCAAAAAAAAAATAAGAAAATTTTAATTTCGCGGCCTACCCTATCATTATGAAAAAAATGATACAATTTCTGCTGTTAACAGAACTGTTTTAGTTGTAAGTAAATGGTTTGATGTGTAGACTAATGTCAGATACTAGTGTAATACAGGCTACTTTAGTGTTAGGTAAGTTCAGTAGGGCCTTAGGTGCAGGTGAGCCTGACTACGTACCAGGTTCATGTCCCAAATAGAAAAAAAAGTGGAGAGAATTTTACAAGTTGTTTTTTTTTTATTATTAACTAACTATGTTTGTATATAGGTATTTCTGTTTTGGTCAAATCTTGCAAATGAATTTTAAAACCCCTAAGCAATTGAGCTGAAATTACAGGTATTTTTAGTTTGGATGACAATGCATGCTTAGTTAAGTGACGTCATTCTAAATCCAATTTGGCGGATTGTTTATTTTTTATTCATTACCGTGATATGGGTATCAATGAACCCTCATTTCCTCAGTTCAGGAAAATTCACACCACCACTTGGCGTTACTTAGCCGTCATGTCTTTGAAAACGTATACATGACGTTGACGTCTAACGTGTGACGTTGACGTTGATGACTAACTAATGTCATTAAATAAGCGTTTTGACAGGTGCCTGGACCTGACGCCTCAGTGCTGCCATCTGGTGAATGTCATTTTAGAACACTGAGGGTGTTCTAAAATGACATTGCAAAGGATTTTTTTTTTGAGAAAAATACGAAAAATAAACTGTCACAATAAATTCAAAATGGCGGACAATTTCTTAAAGGCTTGTCTTAAAAAATATCTTGTTTTATCTTTTTAAAAGAGATTTAAGACTCAATCATTTTAATCGAAACTTTTAATTCACCTGCACCTGTGTAGTAATATTAAAATATTTGGTATTACAGAAATGTTTGGTTTGGTATAACAGATTATATTTCGCATTTCATTTGCGAACTTAAAATAGTATTATGCGAAATTATCTATACCAGTGTCTTTTAAACTACAACTAATTAAGATTTTAATTACAATATTTATTTATGTAATGATATTTACGAAAGATGTTAATTTCTCAAATACTTAAGTTTAAATCAAAATTAAATGTTGTCTCGTGTAGATAGTGACTAAGGCTTACGTTTCTATTTCTAACTTAATATATTCTTCAGGACCATGACTTTATAAGATGCAACATTTAAGGTAGCATTCGATTTTTAAGGGGTGACCAGCTGGTTGCAAACCAACGTCCCAACCAAGGTGACCTTGCTAGTTTCAATCCGTGTAGAAAGCAGTTGTAAACCATGACCTTCAACGCCCTTGGTTTTAGAGGCGTGTTTTCCCAATCACCGAACGTGTTGGCGCAACACAAACCAAACACCTAAACTAAGGTCACCTTGGTTGGAACGCTAGTTTGCAACCGTCTGGTCACCCCTTTAACAGACACGTCTCTATCGAAATATCGACTAATCGCTAAATCGTGAATCAAAGCCTTATTTTTAAATGCCTTATTTCGAAACTCATTAGTGTATAGTTAAAAAAGCATTTCTTCTAGATTGTTAGTTGTTAAAAAAAAATATTTTGAACGTTTTGTTATTGAAATTGAATGTTTTTATAGATATTTATTTGAAAGTTTAATGTTGATATATATATTGAAGAGTTTTACATATCAGAAGCACATAATAGTTCGCAGGGACGTGAACCGTTTGTATCGTTTATTTTACTGTTCAAGCGTTCAGTCATTATTTTGTGCGTTAGTCATTCTACTGATAATTTTAACACAATTAATTCTGCTGATAAACTAAACAGATAACTGGGGACCGGTTTGATCGAGTTGTATCAGTGATCTCTTATTGTTCTTATTAGATTTTATTATCTTAATCTTTCTCTGTTGGGATCTAAATTTATAAGTAAAATAGAGATACCAATTGAATACTTGGCTGTGTTTATTTTGTGCTAAACAACAAATAACACTAAGTCAAAAGCATAAAATGCGGATATAATACAGCAACAATTGCATTTTAAACATTTGCATCAGGAAGATTGGGTGCGTGAAGGGAACTTTTCATTATCTCCTTTCTATGAAATTCACCTAATGGCGGTGACGTCACATTTTAGTTTGTGCATCCTTTTTCTGATAATTGTCAGTTTCCCCTTCCAGCAGATTTGAAAGGTTTCTAATTTTAATTCAATTTTGAACGAATATAAAAAAAACGTTTCTTTTTTTGATTTTGCATTAAGTCACTTTTTGATACAAATAATAATAAAAACGAGTCAAGTACCAAAATAAACAATATTCAAGGAAATTGATGTATATGACTGTATGCAGGGGCGCCGACTCCGTGGGTGCTCGGGGGCTCGAGCATCCATGAGAAATAAACAGTGGGTGCCGAGCACCCCTGAGAGTAGACATCAAGAAATAAATCAGTAATCACCTTTTAAGGATGGACGTTTTTTCATTACCCGATGACCCGTTTAGCGCAGTGGTTTATAGCGCCGGTTTAGACGCAAGGGTCGCGGGTTCGATTCCCGCACCAACACAAATGTTTGTTGATGAAACAGATATTTGTGTTGGGTCTGGGTTTTTGTGGTACCTTCGTTGTTCCGCAGTAGGACATTTATTTATTTGTCGGTCGATCACTGTGCATTTCTCTTCTCACACTTCGCTACTTTTTCGAGTCATCAAATGAGCATGAGCACCCATGAGGTTTTCTAAAAGCCGGCGCCCCTGACTGTATGCTTTGTTTATTTTTTGCTTGGCTTTTCCTGAATCAATAATGTGGTCCCTGACTAGATGACGATATTCATTACAAGCTTTTATTTAGCTTCACCTGTCCCGGTGTTTATTTGTCTGTAATCAAATCTTGCAAATTAAAGATCCACTTCCTGGTTACCGATTGAGCTGAAATTTTGCATGCATGTGTAAATCAGGTGACAGTACAAAGTTACTTTTAAAATCAAATCTATATATAGGGTGACTGGTAATTAGTGTACGATACTTAAACACGTGATTGTGCTCATGATAACCAACAACTTTTACTATGGGAACAAACCTGAAATCGCGAAAAAAAATCAGCTGTTAGCATTTATGTTTGCCTAATGTACTAAACAGCTGATATTTTTTTCGCGATTTCGGCTTTGCTCCCATAATAAAAATTGTTTGTTATCATGAGCACAATCACGTGTTTAAGTATCGTACACTAATTGCCAGTCACCCTATATATAAAAGGAAAAACTGACTGACTGACATATCAACGCACAGCCAAAACTACTGGGACTAGGAGCGTGAAATTTTTCACAAGGGTTCCCTTTAAAACGTAGGCGAGCACTAAGAAAGGATTTTTCAAAATTCACCCCCTAAGGGGATGAAACGGGGGTCTAAAGTTTGTATGGAGAAAACCATGTCACGCGGACGAAGCGGCTGGCTGGAAGCTAGTCAGTTTATAATGCTTCTTGGCCGTAACCACGTGTAAAGCGAAATAATTATGTTAAAATTCTCTGTAGAATGTTTGATCAGAAGGTGCTCCACTAAACCATCTATGTATAATTTGATAATAATATTTTATCGGTTTATGGTCTTTTATAAAATCATACTTGATTATTCAATAGTTTAAATCAATATTTAGAGTATCAAGTTTATTAAATTTACGGTAGATAAAGTCTAGGTATTATGGCTTCCATACAAAATGGTCTGTCTGTCTTTCAAGGATTTGAAGTTGATTTTGTTTTGAAAATTAAAATCTAGAAAAGGTGAAATATTCAGAGTTCATAAGTTACTGAATCCATACTTGAATTTATAATTTCAGATTATTTTAATTCATCGCCAATCTAGTTTCGACTTTAGCTTTGTATATTTAAAGTTCATATTTATGTGGTTCTTTAAAACTCTAAAAAAGTTTTTTGTTACAAAATTTTATTAAGTACTTTCTTGTATTCTGATCTGAAATATAGCAAGTCCATTGTGTATAGAAGTCAGATAGTTTCACACTCCAAAACAAGGTAAGCAGGGAAACATCAAAGTGTTGGAGATTGTCAAAATCACTTTTATAATGTTAATTATTATTTTTGTGGTATTTTAAAAGGTAGAGGGTATTAATCGATTTTGTATGAGCCTAATTACTAAATAAAGTCTTCACGATTTTGCATCTGAAGAATTGAAATTTGCAATAGTTTATAGCACAATAAAATCTTTGCAAAGTTTTTCATGTGATTGCAAAAACGTGATTCAAGACACCATAGAGCGATTTTCTCTTCTGAATGTTCGCTCTATTAAATTCTTTACTATTATTGTTAGTAGATAAATATTTATGTTAAAAATGATTTTCGTATATTGAAAACTTATATATTTTTATAATTTATTAATTTTTTATTTGATTTAGTTTGAAATTTTTGGAAAATGTATTAAGTGCTGTGTTTTATAATAAGTAAATGTGGTGTATTTGGATATAAAGGGTATTTAACGTATAGATGTTGTGCCGGAGTGGTGTTTATATCAGACTTATAGAATGTTCTATGTAGATACATTGTATTATATACCTGTTTGTGTGTTTGTATGTGTGGGTGCGGGTGTGCTCGTTATATAAAGGGTGACTTCGTACATTGGATTTAAAGTCATACGGTTTTTTTTCATTTTAGATTTTTTTTTATATAAAATTGCCCAAGACATTTATTGTGTTATTTACATACTAGTTGTCCCGCGTCTTTAGTTACTGTTTCGCTCCTAATGGTCATAGTGTAATGTTATGTAGCTTATATTTATTTCTCGATAATAATTTTTACACTTGCACTATTTTTTCAATTCGAATCAGTGGCTCATGAGATAAGCACGTTCAAGGAAAGAAATCTTCAGCCTTATAATATTATATAGTATAGATTAGTCTTCTACAACAGACAGCCTTGTTGATCAAGTACACGCAAGTGCGACTGCTTGGAATAAAATCCTGGATTCGATACCCAGGTCGAGCAAAGTACAAGGCTATGTCCAACCTGATGTTCTAGTAGCAGTCTGGAGTCTGGATGCCGTGAAATGTGTATTTATGTTTTTTTTTTCTTTTTATTATTGTCAGGCTCGTGGACGAGTTCTATCTCACCTGATAGAGAGCGACGATAGAGCACGCTTGCCTACAAGTAACCTATTCACTCTTGACTTAAAGGAACAAACGACTTAAAAGCGCAAATAATACTATTTATTAAGACTTCAAAGGTGCCTTAGGCATTCTCTCCCAGTCAACCAAGGGTGGTGGAGAAACAACATGTTTATGATTTTTTGTAGCCCATTTTATGTCCCACTGCTGGGCTATGGCCCCATTTTCCTTCCAAACCTCTCCGTCTAGGGCGATCTCTGGCCAAGTTTGCCCCGCGAACATGATCAGGGCCTCAAGTCTGCTATTACAATAGTGTCAGAATGATCTATCATTGACTTCATAATTGTTGATTTTGACAAGTTTGGTAATCTACTAATTGGCGTCATTATGACTTTCCAATGGCACTCAACCACTGACACTCCATTGAAAGAAATGGCATAGAATGGTAATCTCGTACATAATGACAAATTAATATTTGACGTATGCAGATAACTGCCAAAATTTTGACATTAGAACGTCATTGTGCAGTCATTGCTTTTAATTTGTTTTGAGTCAGCTCGATATTGTCATTCTACCACAAGATCATTGACCATTATGAATTATCAGATTACAAACTTTTAGCTAAATGACAATGGGATCGTGTTGGAATGACGAATTTATAAAAATAGCAGACTTGGGCCCTAGATCATCACCCCACTTTCGGCGCGGTCGTGCTCGACGGCATTTTCCTGCCTCAAGCGTCCAGCGAGTGCAATGGCCACGTTGCACGAATGCACCCGAACAGATTGTTTATGTTTTATATCAATAAAATTAAAACCAAAACCCCACGCACACATGCAAACGTTGATTGTGTAAGTGTACTATATCATGTTTTATAACTAAAATTTATTATATCTATCATATTTTATGGAACGTTGATGTGTGAGCAAGCGGTTCCCGTGTTCTTCAAGTATTAAATCCATATATTCTAAGTATCTAGTTGTACTATCTATATGTTCTTATATAGTCCTTATGTACTTGACAATAAGGTACAATTTTAACTAATGAACTACTTGGCTGTTGTGAAAAAGTCGTATCTGCATAATTTGAGGTCGTTTAATTGCTTTTGAGTGTCATCATCGTGCGCACTTGATGATAAATTGCTTCTCTTAATCTGGTTAAAACCAGTATTTAGTAGACACCAGTCTCCGAAATATGTCGACGGTTTGAAGTTAACCAATTGAATGCCAACTACGTAATAATTCGTAGCTGGTAATTAATGGTAACACTACGTGTTATTACGTAGATCTTCACTGAATCAACAAAAGCAACCTAGATAAAATAAACATTAGTGGTGCCAATCAACGCAATTTAATTTTATTACGTATACGCAATATCACGGCATCCTTCTATAAATTGGTACAGTGTTGCCAACTACGAAATATTACGTAGCAGGCCATTTGTATGGTGGCCACTGATTATGATTTGATAGTTAACTTCAGTATTCGATGGGTTAAACATGGAACTCAAGATGAACGTTTTTGATTGATTGAACCTTTTTTTAAAAAAATGTACTCTGAATGTACTATGCAATTACGTACTTTTTCACGACGGCAGTGTTTTACCAGCAGAGTACAGGACGGCTAGGCTTACTTCCAGATAGGATCGGTAGCGTGGGACACGATATATTATGTAGTTCGGGGAATCGGAGAGTTCTTATTAAAATGTTTTACAGCTAAGAAAACAAAAATAAAAACATCCAGTGAATATTTTCCCGCTCTTTGTAAATTAGCTGTTTTCGCGGTTTTCGTTAAGGGGATTAGACAGATGACTTTTGAGCGTTCCCGCCAAACACTAAGTACTTACACAATACATGGCAGTGACATTACCTGTCAGAAAGTCAGAAGAAGTCACATGATGAGTGACGTGACAGTTAATGTCATTACTATTCATTTTGTATTTAGGGTTTGGCGGGAACGCTAACAGAAATATCATTTAACTAAGCATGCTGCTCCGCTTCTGTGAGTCGTAGCATGATGCTATGTTAGTCGTAGCCTATATTATTCGTCATGAATCTGGTTACCCCATATATCATAATCATCCTTTTAATGTTCCCACTGCTGGGACTCAAGCCTCCTCTCTAGGAGAGGGAATGGGCCGTAATCCACCACGCGAGCCCAGTGCGGATTGGTGAATGTCACATATCTTCGAATTTTTGGTTCTAGGACATGCCGGTTTCCTCACGATGTTTTCCTTCGCCGTTTTGAGAGCAGTGGTGATGAAATAAATTTTACACAAAGTAATGCGCCTGGCTGGGTTTGAAAGTTTGAACACGTGACCTACAACTCGTAAGTCGGGGTCGTTACCACTCGGCCACCACTGCTCTTACCCCATACAGAAAGATTTGGTCCAATCCGATTGGCAATTGCAGAGATTAGCGCGTTTAAACAGCCAAAAAACTCTTACGCTTTATTAAGTTGAGAATAAATTAAAAATATATTAACTTTATTAGCAACTAGCTGTGCCCCGCGGTTTCACCCGCGTTTTTCTCGTTTCCGTGGAAATACCGAGATAAATATAGCCTCTCTCAATAAATGGACTATTGAATATTTAAACAGTTTTCATATCAGATCAGTATTTCCCGAGATTACCGCGTTCATAACAAACAATCAAACTTTTCAGCGTTATAATATTAAGAAAAATATAGATTAAGTTAAATTGTATAAGTCGCAGGCAATAGCTGTCTATCTGTTCGACATTCAGCCAGACACATAAGAATTACGACTATAGGCGGGAGTGTCCGTCCACTTTAAACCGGGTTAAAATATTATTTTAAAGTACTTCTGAGTAAATTATATTTTTCGTTTTATTTTCTTGTGGCAGAAGAATATATTGATTGTTTCCGTAACCTGATCTTGACAACGCGACATATAGTTGGTCGTGCGAAGAACAGTCTTGCCGTAAATCTAATCCTACATATTTAAATGTTTGCCCCTGTGATTTATTTATCGTTACGGCAAAAGATAATTTAATTGGGAATTGTACTCTTTTAAAATGAAAAGGCAAATCATTTGGAATCATTGGGATCCGAGGTATAAGTACTGTTTGACCAACCGCTGGACCAGTCAAAACTGTTGCAACGATCACGTTATTGCGAAGAAATTTAACCTGAAGTCGAGTCCCGTTACATAAATTTGGTGGCTTAAGATTTCTAAGTAAAATAATTGGGGCACCAATTTTTAACTTGAGAGAATGTGGGGGGAGGCCACTCGGGTTTAAAGAATTAAGAAATTCCTGTGGATAATGGACTGCATCTTCTTGATCTCATCAACAAATATATTTCGAAAAAGATTATTACAGGATTTTATGTTGATAAAAAGCTCTATGGCCCATAACTCATTAATAGGTACCAACTCTTAACATCTTACACACGTGATAACTTTAAACGAAATATCCGATTGAGATGAAACAAAAAGTATTTTACTTCTACATAAATACTCTTGATAACATAATGCTTAATTTCGATAAAGATTAATATTACGATACATATTTAACGTAGTTTTTTTTTCTTCAGACGATTTAATAATTATTTTGAACACAAAATCGGTTATTGTGATTAAACCATGATAGCTAGATATATGTTCTCGCGGACTTTTTTGTAGGTCTTAATGGGATCTACAAACCCGTAATACATCATTTTGTTCTATTGTCAATAGTTTTTGCAGCGCACGCAAAAATAGGTTTTCGATTTTACACCTTGTGTTACAAAATAGCAATTTTATTACGGATCCCTAATTTTGAAAAAAAAACATAGCCTATAGCCTTCCTCAATAAATGGACTACCCAACACTGAAAGAAACATTCAAATCGGACCAGTAGTTCCAGAGATTAGCGCGTTCAAACAAACAAACAAACAAACAAATATTAGTATAGATATTGTGATCTCACGCTACGAAAATATTTGTAAGAGAAATAACGCTTTCGTCATTCATGAAACATTTTTTGAGAACGAAAATTATTATTTTTAAACAGATTTTTAGAAACTGAAGTTCAGACTACCCACCATCCTTATTCAAAATTTGAAAATTGTATCTCGATGAAAGCACTATTTGTCTTTATGGTAATTTTTTATTCATCGGCAACTTTTTAGGGGCTAAAAATACGTAAGTATGAAAATCATTAACTTTTACTATGGGGCCAACTAAGACGATGAAAAAAAAAATCTACTGTTCCTTTACGTTCCACAAGTTAGGTTACTTCTAAGGAAAGCGCCAGATAAACATGGAATAACGGTCAATCAACAAATGCAGGAGGGTTCCTGCATTTGTAGACATTCTTAATTTCAAAAACGGAAATAAAGACATAAAGCTGTTTTGAATCGACATGTATCGTGATCCTTTACATGATCTAGTTAGTAATGAAAAACAGTTCATTGTTTGTTTTTCGGGTACCTATGCTGAGATATTAGGAAAAGGTCAATGTACTTTATTGCACGTTTATCTGGCGCCTTCTATAGGCAAGCGTGCTCCAGCGTCGGTCACATCATCGCTTACCATCAGGTGAGATAGTGGTCAAACGCGAGCCTATCCATAATAAAAAAAAGTTATGCTAACACTCAAAAAAGAGGTAAGTAGTTGGAAATTGAATTCTAAGATTCTTAATTTATAGTTCAATTTCCAAAAACCCTCTTTAGAATTAGGTCTCTTCATGATTAAACGTGCGATAAATGTACTTAACAGCTGATGTTTTTTTTTTCATATTTCAATGTTGGCCGCTATAGTTAAAGTGGTGTATATTTATGCGTACTACAAATAGCGGCACGAATCTTGAGCGCTCGGCGAAAGAGCGGGGATCGCTTTGCGCATCGTACAATGTCGGCCAATCACTGTACAAGGATTTCACTTCCCGCCCCCGCATCTCTCTTCATACCACTAAAGAAACCCGATATTTCACTTCTGCGTGCTTCTGCGCAAGTAGAACTGTAGAAGTCAGCGCTCAAGATCCATGCCGGTATCTATACCCCACATAATATTGTTACCAAGTTACAAAGTCAGTATAATTAAGGATCGTGCCTCCACTTCCATATTCTACAAACTGCGATTTTATCTAACATGAGTATCTGTTGTTGTGATATTGTATTGTCTATGCTACTCATGAAGACTTTACTACACGTGGATTAAATACTTTGGCATATTTTAATGTATCACTTGTTTTATTTAACTTTACCTTCATGGCTCTCTGTTTTTTAAAGTAAAGATGAAGCGACATCTATGGCGTCACATAAGAACTAAACTACGAAATCCTGCATCGCGCAATTAAAATTCTCCGTGCGATTTGAACACATACAACAGCCCGAAATCATCTATCGGGCCGTTGCCCACACCAGACATAACACCCTCATTCCTCTAAAATGATATTGTGCAAAGCAAAATCTGGTGTAGCGGCATCTATGCCTAACATTGAGTGTGTGATGGTGAGTGTATATGTGTATGTTTGATACTTCTTCACTCTTGAACAGCTGAACGGATTTCGATGAAACTTGGTACACGGGTAGACCATATCCTGGAAAAGCACATAGGACAGAATTTAAATCCCGGCAGTATGTTCCCTTGGGATAATTTTCTACTAGAACGCGGGCGAAGCCGCTGGCAGCAGCTAGTAGGAACTATAAGATAGAAATCCCACGTCTCCATATCAGAGTTCTCTTCGTGATTAGAACATAATACAACTGCACCAACTGTCAGAGAGGAGGACATCACACCCGTCTGCGGAACTTTACACCCTGTCCCGCATACCTCTATACTGATATCTACTCCTGGCATTATATTAGGGTTCATCAACTTCGAAAGTGCCGTCTCTGCCGCTGTAAGACGGTTTCTTTATAGAGCTATACAGGGTGTCTTTGACATCGACGTACAAACGAATACCATGGATCCAGTACATGATTCTGGACCCCCCAGTGGTGGAATTTTTCGTCGTTTTTTCCAATTTTTTTTTTAATTTTTACGTTTCTTAATTTTAACTGTATAAAATAGTTATTCTAACATTTTTAGTGGAAAAAATGAATAAATTACTTTTAAAATTAAAAGTGTCATCGGGATTGATTAGAATAACGATTTTATCTACCCCAATTACTTTTTACTTAATTTTTTTTTTTTCTGTTTACTAAAAATATCATCGGGAGTTGATGAACCCTAATTGGTTCATCTGCTTTCTTCTCTGGGTCCTGGCTCCCAGAGAAGAAAGCAGAAGCAGGGGTCGACCAAGAAAAAGGTGGGAAGACATTTTTCGGGAGAGAGTTGGACCAGGATGGATGACTATGGCTAGGAACAGAAACCTTTGGAGTAATGGGGGAAAGAGGCGACTACTACTTAGATGAATGATTTAAAATATAAAGCATAATTATTATAAAATAGGTAACTAAGTGTAAAGTGTAGAATTAAGTAACTCAATTAATGTAAGTAGTAGAATAAAGGCTTTTTTATTTATTTATTTTTTCTGGCTAGCCCCCTTTCGCAACGCGCGATAAGGAACTTCGTTCCAAAAATCAGGGAATTACTTTTAAAATTAAAAATGTCATCGGAATTGATTAGAATAACGATTTTATCTACCTCGATTACGTTTTACTTAATTATTTATTTTTTCTTTTTACTAAAAATATCATCGGTGTTGGTTAGAATTTACACAGATTAATTTTAAAAAAGTATAGATTTTACACAGTTTAAATTTAAAAAAGTACAGTTTTTTTTTAATTAGGAAAATGCCGACGAAAAATTCCACCACTGGGGTGTCCAAAATCATGTACCTACTGGATCCGTGGTATTCGTTTGTGCGTCGATGTCAAAAACACCGTGTATATGTCCAATCGAAGATTTCCATTAAAAAAAAAATTAGGGAAAATCCGACGAAAAATTCCACCACTGGGGGGTCCAGAATCATGTACTGGATCCGTGGTATTCGTTTGTGCGTCGATGTCAAAGACACCCTATATATGTCCTATTAAAGATTTCCAGGTACTTGTCAACTTGGAAACTGTGCCGTCACCGCTTCGCCTATCAACTCCGGAGCAGATCAGCAGCTCTGCTACATCTATTACAATGCGGCAAGGCGTCGCGCTGCATTTGACTGTCTCAAAGGTAATCGGGGTGCTGCCAAGACATAAGCGTGGGGATGATGCAACGCAAGCACAGTGATGCCGTATGCGTGGGAATCACAGTTTGTCCCAAGGCGATTAGTGTGCGTTGTAGTAGAGAATTTTATGTACCTAAAGAATACTGACGGACTCGATTTCAGGCGTTGAGAAGAAGAATCAACTCGAGAGATAGATCATCTATCTCTCGAGTTCATTCTTCTTCTCGTGTCGATGGACTCATTTTTTCTGACCAGTATTTGGCAACCTGTTTATCCATGTAAAAACCTGAAAAGTGTAGGTGATTGTGCAGAATGGGCAGCATAGCAGGTGACGCATGTCCTGTGCAGCGGCTCCACACTGACACTGTGTTAGACATGGGTCGAGGAAGCCCCATTTGGCCAGAATGTTTTTGCAGCGACCAACCTGTGTCCGCAGTCGGTTAAGAGGTTTCCAGATTGGCCACTGCAGTTCGCGTCCAGGGGGGAGAAGGAGATGTTCTGATGGGTTGATGAAGTTTGGAGGAGTTTGATGTTTCTGTTTCAACAGCACGCATCTCTCGTCCACTGCAATGTCTTTCGTGTCACTCTGACCTGCACTTCTAAAGAGCCTTGATAGAAATAGTTGATATGTCGCACCTTTAGAATGAAAATGACAGACTATGGTTTCGATGTGTGCGCCGCATTTCTAGCGGTAAACACTGAAAAAGAAGATGATCAAAGTCCAGAGCAAGCTCATCTGGAATTAAAAAATAACATCCCGTTGATGTTCATAGCCTTTCAACGAACAATGGTTAACAGACCCTGTGGTAGCCAGTAGGTACCTATTCGAGTTACGAGTTGTAGATCGTGGGTTTTAATCCAGATAGGAGATTTATTTTTTGAAAGATTTCATCACCACTACGTGCTCTAAAAACAGTGATGAAAAGCTGAAAAGGTAAACGATGTGCTATAGATGTGAGGGTGGGTGGTGCGTGATGTATGAAGGGTGGTGTAGTATCCTTCATCTCACAGCAAGCAGACCTGTGTTCCAGCAGTAGGAACATAAAAGCTTAGCTAGTGATGAAAGGAGTGCTAAATGATGTAGGTAGGTCTCATATCAACTACGTCAAACTTTAAAAAAACCATAGATATCCGCAAATTAAACAAAACAAGAACTGACAGTTTCTCAGTTCAAAGTTGTCATGGCCTGTCAGAATTGCACTGAAATATTTGTAAATACTTAAAGAGTACTCGTTCATGTGGTTACATTAGTGGCGGATGTTACGGTTTATATTGTTTTTGTTCTAAATTGATCAAATATGGTAAGTCACTTTACTATTATTAGTACGCCGAAGTTCAAGTCTCCACGTGAACTGAGCAAGTAGGTCTGGTTGCAATTGGCTCACATAACAACCCGAACTTTGATGGTCTGAATTAGAAAAAAAAACAGTTTATTATGTTGCTGTGAAAAGTAGCATGAACGCTAAGCAGGTGCCGTCGGTATATAATAAGATAAACTCGTAAGTACAATTACCTACTAATAGGTACATATATATGTGACTGTACACAGAAAAAACGAAATAGTAAAAAAAAAACTTATTACCTACCAATCATGTTACAGGATGATGAAATAGAAGACGTCGTCGGTGAGGTAAAGCTGACAGAGTCACAGAAAAGTGTGACAGTTTCGAATGTCTACTCAATGGACTTCACGGACAGTGGCTCTGAGAGACACAACTCCTCAGGGATGGACACGTACGTCCTAGAGTGGGACAGCGAAGACAGCGAGTCATCTGTTCTGCGAGGCAGCGTCAGCATCGTTAGCATGAAGGACAGACCCGTCAAACCTGTGCTAATCAACAGTGACGCGCAATGTGAAGTTGCGAAGAAAATGACCAGAGCTTCCTCCACCGGACTCAGCCAGTGTTCTATATTTGCGCAAGAAATTTTCACACAAACCAGCAAAACTATCATAGAACTAGCTGAAATAGATGGAGCAGTTAGGAGACCAGTCGATAACAACACATTGGAGACGCAAACTTCCTTCATATCAATAACAGAAAACAAAACTGTACAATATCGAATAGAAGTATCAGGAGCCAAACAAAACTTTACTACAAATGAAATGATCGGCGGGTGTAAAGAAAATTCCCATGAAATCTCTTGTCATCAAATATTTCCTAATTCTCTCGATGACGGTTCTTCTAAATTCCTAGTATCTGATACAGAAAACGAAAAATCGGAATGTACCAGTAACAACAGTTCAACCACCAATACCAAACAGACAAGCGTAGCAAATACCGATTCTAAAGAAAATATATTAATATGTGAAGATCAAAACGAGTACGAGAATACCAGCGACTTCGATCGGTCGGCAGACATCACCGATATAGAAGAAGATTCACTCATGGAGCCGAAGAGTAAAGTTAACAAAAATGAAATCCAAAGTGATGGCACCCACACGCCCACCTCTGTTGACGACGACGTAGCCGAGCTATACTCTAAACTGTCTGAAAGCATCGACTTCCGAATGCATTCGCCTTCTGAACATGAAAGGAAACGTTACGGATACTTAACTCCTTTGACTGAAGAGTCAGCCGTAAGAAAAGATAGTACAGGCGACGTAACAACTGGTAACGTCACATGTCAAAACGAAGAACCTGACAAAGATGTATTGTTTACGAATAGTGCTGGAATAAAAGTCAAGTTGTTCCCAAAAGCAGATAGTTGCGAAGAATCAGAGATGTTTAAATTACCTCCAATACAGAATAACAGCTGTCCAGAAAACTTAAATTTTTTGTTCACTTTAAATGCCAATAAATTGGGGACTAAGACTGGTAATCTGCCGGACGTTTATGAAGAGCGGAAGGAAAGGAGTCTCGATAGGTGGGAGTTGGGAGGAAAGAATCTAGCAGCTGGAGAAAGCGCACTCATCAGTGGAAGAAGTGGTAAGTTTAATGTTGACTATAAGTTAGTAGTTAAATGAAGAACAGTACCTAATTTAGCCACACAAACCATTTCCACATATTACTTGCTACCCAGAACCTGAGAGAGTATCATACACGAGCGTGCTGCTGCCTCCTATCCACGCGGAAGGCTGTCTGACCAGCAACTCCAGCAGGACCGACTACCACGTCTCCAACACGAACAAGTCTGAGAACCCATCGGAGTCGCCTTGCTCCATCAGTATCAAGGATAGAATCAAAGAACTGAAGCTGAGTCACAAGCCAAGGAAATCGTGGACGCAGTCTAAGTATATGAAGTAATGAACTAATTAATGGTTTTTTTCAAAAACACCGTCCACTTGTGTGTAGTACCTATAGGTACTGTTTCTAAACCCTCAGTTGGTAGTTGACGGAACTTTTGTTTTTCCTATTGCGTGAGCCTATGCGCTTGTCCACTATCTCACTTGATGGTGCGCACTTGCCTAGAAGGTACCTGTTCACTCTTGACTTAAAGACCTCAAGGTTGTAGTTAAAAGGAAACACAGACTCCGGCAGGGAATTCCAATCCTTTCTCTCGATTTTAGCCTGAAAAAATGTGATACCATTTTGAGGTTGTAAAGTACTTTTAACAAAGGACTTGAACCACACGAACAAACGTCTGCCATCTGTCCCTTCCTCTGTAACCCTTTCCTTTTCCTGAGCCCCAAGGAGGGGCTCTACAAGTACACAGGTATTTAAAGCACATGAGACGCTACTGAGAACATAATGTTTCATCCATGTGAAAATAAGTTATGTCTTATCGCTCTGGGATCTTATTCTATTAAGGCGAAAGCTACAGGCCCGAGTGTGGCCATGATCTCGCTAGATGGCGCAGAACTCAAAATTTTTATTTTAGTGGTTTTTAATGCATGAGAGTATTATTAAGTCAAGGAAATGGTATTTGCTAAAATTGGACATTCCACTTTATTGAACTTAGACAAATTATTGCCACAAAATCCACCTCATTCTGACTGTTCATGTCTCTAACTAATAAGCTTATTATAGTACCGATAGGGCCCCACCATGTCCTGTTAAAACATCAAGCGTACGAACGAGAAAGCCTAATAAATGCGAGGCGGGCTTAATGCCTAAGGCGGGCTTAATGCATTTACCCTCGGTTTCTGATTTAAGCATTCGAAGTTGGGAATTACTCAACTCTACTTTACCCTGAAAACCTGTCAAAATTTGGCAGTTAAGTATGGTTTGAGACGTTCTTAACTCAAAATACTCAATTCAGAAATCCGCCCTAAGTCCACCGGTGCAGTGTACCTTTATGTGCATGAAGTATGAAATAAATAAACAAATAAATAAAGAGGGATGGAGCTATACAACCTACATACCTCCATCCCTTTAACAGTTCAGTTTAATTTGTCAAATAGATCGCGGTAACAGGTCGTGGTATAAAGCCCTCACCAAAAAACTCATAAGACTGGACAGAGGCGGCCCGTGCCTGGTGACGGGGACCATCACCGGACACTGCACACTGAATAAGCACCTCCACACAATAGGCATCACAGACAGTCCCCTGTGCAGAGCATGTTTGAAGGGGGAGGAGACAATTGCACATGTGCTCCTAGACTTCACAGGTGTCACTGAAATACGCACACGAGCCTTAGGATCCCCGAAATCCCTTATTGATGCCCTGAAAAACCTAAGAGGTCTTATCTGTTTTTGGAGGTGGGCTGGTTGGAATAAGCCCACCTAAGGTTATGGCCGCCATGGCCCACGTACAATGGTCCACACAGGACTAAGGGCGGAAACCATACATAAATAGATAGATGGACGTACGTTACGTACAAGTGAGTTCTTGTATTCATGTTAGTTTAACCTCTCAGGCCCCAGTACCAGCTAACTTAAACCCTATTACATAAACATAAGGCTTAAGTTAGCTGGTACCGAGGTGTACCGTTTTCGGTAGGTACACTGGGGCCTAAGAGGTTAATCAAACGCGGTTTAAGCTATCTTGTTTCACTTGTAGCAGCTTAGCAGGAAGTAGGAGTGGGTCCCCCGGCTCGGTGTCTCCGGACAGAATGACCGACGCCACGGAGCGAGGCTGTGAGCTGCTCTGCGTGGAGCTGATCAAGCGATTGCGCTCTCATTCTTGGTTAGTGAAAAAAAATACAATACTACGAAATGGAGTTATATTTTTCAATACACTTACTTGAAAATCCGCTCTTATCCCTACCGTTTTTAGGCACGCAATTTACTGTTTTTCGCACTAGTGCGGAAAAGTGCGCAAGCTCGCCCCCGCCACAATTTATTACATATCAGGCTGGGCGCTAAGCGACCGCCACAAGTTACACGTCAACTCATTGGTTTATTGTAAACCGTAAGTGTATTGAAAAACGTCGTTTGATACACATGGTTTGTTACTGCAACACTCGGCTTCATAATACCCTCGCCTACGGCTCGCGCGGATTCCGACTAGGTCGCAATGAAAAACTTCTCCACTTGTATAAAAAAGTACCTACTATTCTCGTTGGTCCCGGGGCGGGAAGCACGACTATTGAGCTAACGATCCTGTGTTGTGTGATTTCTAGTTCTAATAAGATAAGATAAGATAAGATGTGATTCACAGTGACCACGTTAGGAGAACACGTTAAGCCGTTAGTCCTGCGCCTGACCTCTTTTCGATCGCATAAAGTTACTGTCCCATCCGAATATGAGAATGAGAGTGTACCTGAGTGACTAGTGTGAGTTTGTTTTACGTTAACTTGATCGAGACGTTTATGGCGTTCAGGGATCCGATTGGCCCGCTCCAAACCCTTAACCAATCAGAGAACCAAACGTTTCGACCCGCCTCCTTCTGCGAAGCAGTAATGTTAGCAAAGGAGGAGGCCGCACGTGCACGCGTTAGGGCGCGGCCCTCACGCCCTAGCCCGTAGCCGCCGGGATCCTGATCCCGATTTCCGGCCACCGCAGGCGCGGGCTTGCGGACCGCAAGCAATGGGTAGCTCGCCGTCAGATCGTCCGGTAACTGTCCGGACCGAGCCCAAGTCGTCGACGGTACGTACTGATCCACGCTCGCCTCAAGGAGATGCCAGCAAACCGTAGGGGCCCAGCAGGGCCGAAGCCTACTGGGACCAAGGGTCTGCTTCTGAAAGGAAGACTCGGCCCTGGTATGAAAGGCAACGAAGGAGCAGGAGTGGGTTTTTAGTCAGAAAAAGTCTGACACACTCTCGCTCCGCCCAAGGGCTGGGGATGTCATTGGATGATTTTCCCAACGAAAGAAAAAAAAATCGTTTCGACCGCGTTGACGTAAGAACAACTCGCGCTCAGCGCACTAAGATTGCGTACTCACTTGTGTACTAGAATATCTCCCACGTCGATAAATAATTCCTAATTACGTTGCGCCTTTAATATCTACACTATGTCACAACTTTACCTCTAGTGATGTTCGTTTACAGGTTTGAAATAGCAGACGTGTTAGACGACCTCCCTAGAGTTCTGGACAAGTTTTGGGGCGTCATGCCCGAACATAGGATTGCAGACCTCATACGACAAGTAAACGTTATTTTTCGTATTTTTTAATAAATTACCTTAATGTTTACTTTTTTTGTTTTTTTTGAGTAGTGGTGGCCGAGTGGTAACGGCCCCGACTTACGGGCTTGTGGTAGCGACCGTTCAAACCCAGCCAGGCGCATTACTTTGTGTATTTTATTTCATCACCACTGCTCTCAAAACGGTGAAGGAAAACATCGTGACGAAACCGGCATGTCCTAGAACCAAAAATTCGAAGACATGTGACATCCACCAACCCGCACAGGGCCCGCGTGGTGGATAACGGCCCATTCCCTCTCCTAGAGACGAGGCCTGAGTCCCAGCAGTGGGAACATTATAAGGCCGACTATGCTATGCTATGCTATGCTAATGTTTACAAAGGTAGTCAACTGGTTGTGTCTAGTAATATATGTATGATGTATGTATTAAGACACAGTATCAATATCTAGTTTATACAACGGGCGTGTGGTTGACTGTCATGCCATTGATTTTTACGTAAATAGCCAGTCAGTGTACACTTGTGTGAATACCACTCTTTCATTTGTTAATTGAGTTTCTGAAAGAAAATAACGCTTTTAGCGATAAGATCGCCCATTGTTACACCTTTTCATTTTAGGCTCTTAGTTTTAATGGTGTACTATAAAGACTATATCAATCTAAATTTATTTTTTAAAGCTCGAGTTTCTTGAAAGAGCGGTAGGCACTGTCGACCGTAAAATTACAATCGCCCACAGAGAGACAGTAATTAGAAGCCATTTTGTGAATACGCATAGCGTAGCATAATCAACCTTATAATGTTCCCACTGCTGGTACTCAGGCCTCCTTTCTAGGAGAGGGAATGGACCGTAATCCACCACACGGGCTCAGTGCAGATTGGTGGATGTGACATGTCAGTTTGCTCACGATGATCTCCATCACCGTTTTGAGAGCAGTGGTGATGGAATAAATTATATAAAGTAATGCGTCTGCCACATTGGTGAACACTGACCGTTTTATAAAGCATCCACTGTCATTTTCACCATAACTGTAATGTTTCATAGCCTAGTTTACTTAGGAAAGCCAAGCTTAATCGTCTGTTTTTCTATAAAGGTGACCGCACACGTAGAGTCTCCGAGAACGCAAGTCGCTCGAGCCGCGTGCAACACCCTCGCTATGATTCTGAAGAATACCAACTACACTAAAAAACCAGTAGGTTTCAATTTTGAATCTATAATTTGATCGGCTGCTATGAGTGATGAATATTTTACCAAACTTCTACCTAATTACTTATCTTAAGAGCGCCCAACCCGAGATACTTTTCAATACAAACACTCTTACGTGAATATGACGTCATTACACACCTGGATATTTTGGAAACATCTGATATCTTGTGGATATTTATCTAGGTTTTTATTGAAATCAAAATATTTTGTGTAAAACTAATCCAGCCAAGTCCTCCGAAAATCTGCTATTTTGTTTAGTTATTTTAGACACAATCTAGTAGGAGCAAATTTCATATTCGAAGGAAGACAGTAACTTAACTTACAATTATAATATTGCACAACTCACACACAACGCCATCTAGTTCCAAACTAAGCAGAGCTTGTGCAATGAGTACTAAAAAACTGATAAACACTTATATATTGCTAAATACATAAATATTGTAGATAAATTACACCCAGACACAGAACAAATGATCGTGCTCATCACATAAATATTTGTCTTGAGTGGGAATCGAACCCACGACTTCCAGCATAGCAGTCAGGGCCAATAACCACTAGACAAAAATGCCAGTCATCTAAAGTCTCACAATGATCTACAAATTTTGGACTTTCAATCATACTCATGTCTTTAGGACTTCTACGAAGCCGTGACGATCCTCCTGATCAAGACGGGCAGCTTCAGCCGCCCCGTCAGACGCGCCGCCAACGTGGCGCTCGATGACATCGTGTGCAATGTGGACCTGAGCCACTCCGTCACTGCACTGTGTATTCATGGCTCTTGGTGAGTCGGCTATAGAAAAGTAAAGAATAGTGTACGATAAAGAAAAGTTTAATAATTGTAGACTCTTGTAGCGTGTAGCTCGTATCCCGTAGGCCTTGACTTTTCTATGTGGTATCTAATGCCCCGTTTACACGTGGGCCAAGCCTCGCCCAGTCGCCATTGTTGAAACGGGGTTTCCCTGTTTAAACAATGGCTAGGGATGACGATTGGCTGAGGTAGGGCCCACGTGTAAACGGGGCATAAAAACATATTTCAAATGTTGACGTATACCTACTATACAAGTATACACGTCACAAACATTTCATGCTCGTAGGCCGTCGTAGCGCGTAGCTTGTAACGCGTAGCTTGTAACGCGTAGCTCGTAGGCTCGTAGCTCTTTTTACTAAGAGCTCGTTCCCACTTTTCGGGTGTCATATCTGCCCCCCTAGCCAAGTTACAACCGTTTCGTTTCGATTCTCTTTCATCACTAGTTAGCTAGGCATTTTCAAATAAAATTATACAAACACAAACGTCTCAAAAAGAAAGCTTATTTCGTGTAGACTTTCGTAGCGAAAAGCTCGTAGCGCGTAGCCCTGTACCCCGTAGCTCACTTCTATACGGTGATTATACCTTGCCGTTCCGTTTTATTTCGGCCAATAAGTTGAATTATATGCTTTTTTTAAGGTGGGAAATCATCCAGTGACTTCTCCCACTCTAGGGATTCGAGGAGTGGGACAGCGTGTCAGACTTTTACTGGCTAAACCACATCTATGTAAGAACATAGGTGTGGTTCTTTGCCTTGCATTCCAGGGAAACTCATGGAAGTCACCCATGGGGAACCCATGGCCCCAGCAGGCTTCGACTCTGCTGGGCCCCTACGGTTTTACGAACCATTGCTCATCGACCGCAAGCCCACGCCTACTGTGGCTGGAAATTGGGGTCAGGATCCCGGCGGCTGGAGCGTGAGAGTGTCTGCAGTCCGAGTGTCTGCTAAGCAGAAGGAAGCGACAGGGTCGGACAAGGATTATTGTTATACGTCATGACACGTATATTTTTTTCTACTATTCGGTGTGCCTTTTATGTCTGGCCAGTCACAAGAGTCCGCTAGTGCGCTGCGCATCAGCCCGGCTGCTGGTGGTGTGCTGCGCGCTGGGGGGCGGCGGGCGCGACCTGTTGCGCGCGCGCCCCCCTACCGCTGCGTGCGCGCGCCGCCACGCGCTGCGGTCGCTCGCCGCGCTGCTCGACGACAAGAGCACTGACGCCAGGTAGGACATTTCAGAAGGCTGGTTGCTTCACTTCTACACGAATTTAAAAATTTAATGTAATTAGACATTTAAGCAAATCTTTTTGTCTAGATGCCACACGTCTATGACATTCTATAAAGCCACATAAGAGGGTCCTTTTTCACTTGACTATCGTCAACATCGAGCATGGTTTAAAAGGTTGTTACTTCACCTAACGCAATCCAACGCGATATTTGACGAAAAGGCAACGCGAAAAAAGGGAGATAACGCCTGAAAACTCTTTTAGCATTCGGTAATTCCGTGATTTACTCGATTATTTTACAAACCTTGTTTTTGAAAAAATTTTCGTCATTCAGAATCTTGATTAAATTAGCAAGGCTTCTATTGTTATACTTTTTTGACTATTTTAATTTTTGAGTATATAATGAAGTGTCAAAGTTCATGCAAAATAGCAGATTTGCAGAGGTCTTTACTGTATTAGTTTTACACTAATTTATAAATTGACTTCAATAGAAGCCTAGATAATATCCACAAGATACTGTGTTTATAAAATATCTAATGAAAAATGTGTAATAACGTCATAATCGCATAAATAAATAAATGGAAATGTATGTCGAGTTGCATCCCCTTCATTTTATATAAGCCTATTTTTGTTTGTATAATTCTTAAACCTTTCATAAAGCGATACGTGAGATATGTCACACGACGCGCCTTTGTAATTAGCCAATAACAAGAGATTATAATGATTCATTTTTGCTAAGTCACACATCAATTGTTCAGTTCTATCCTAAACCTTAAAGGAACTGTATTGATATACAGTTCCTTCCAAAAGTAAGCATCATTTCTTTGTTCGCTTAATCTTGAACACTGTTTTACGTTAGTGGCATGATAAATGGCGCCTGCAATCACTTTTTTGCTTTCAATGCCATCCTTATCCTTCACCAGTTCTTTTCTTCGTAGAAAGTACGCTGAACGTCTATACTCCATGCTGCGTCCCCTCTCGAACTTCGAGGCGTATTATCTGACGGACGTGGACGTGGAACTGGCATCCAGGCAGATGAAGAAGTACGACCAGCTGCTGCTGTGCGGACCACCAACCAGCAGATGACGTCTTAGCACCCTGACGACGGGTCGTGGAGTTGTAAAGTCTTGGTAAAAATAGGTTCGCCACCGTCACAGTAAAGATAGGGCCGTCCGAACGTCGGGAACGTTCCCGAAGATTACACTGACCGCGTAGCGAGGTCGCTTCGGTATAGTCTGGCCAATCAAGAAACTGCACGGTCTGCCCTGTCCTTACTACATAAGTCGATGTTCGTCGCTCCTAAGTTCGGTTTTTGTTCGCTCCATTCACGATAGAATGTATTATTGATTTACAGACTCGGTATGACAATACGCGTCGGTGTCACAGACACTCAATTAGTTACCAATTAAAAATATTGACTTATTTTCAAAATTTTTAATAAAAAATATGTTTGTAGTCGACAACACTTTGGGGAAAGGTTCATGCAATTTCAACCTTTCTTTACAAGTAGTTAGATATGTAGTCTATGCTGGAGTTTTGTTAACTGCCGTGACTTAGTGCTGAATTTATAGAGAAAACAATTTTTAAACTGACAAAGGTATAAATGTCTCCACTGTACTTGCAGGTCACTTCTCGCAAGGCAGGGCCTCCTAGTGATGTTTCCAAACAGCATTTTATAATCATTATATTATACTAGCTTCTGTCAGCGGCTTCGCCCGCGTGAATATAGGTTTTTCCATACAAACTTTGGACCCCCGTTTCATCCCCTTAGGAGGTGAATTTTGGAAAATCCTCTCTTAGTGCTCTGCTCGCCTACGTTACAAAAAGAAGCTTTGTGCAAAATTTCACGCTCCTAGTCCCAGTAGTTTCAGCTGTGCGTTCATATGTCAGTCAGTAAGTTTCTCCTTTTAACATTATATTATATATCCCCACACATACTCGTACTATTAAGCTTAGTTTTTTAAGTTGTTTTCTTAACACTAAATTATTTGCAAGTAATTTGATCAAGGAAAGAATATATAGGTACTTGAATTATAAAAAGAGGACAACGTATTCCGAATCTTTTAGTGCTTTTCTGATCTTCAAAAAAGTAATAAATATTTAATTCATAAAAAAATACTACAGGAAAATACTTGTAAAAATAAACACAAAATAAATATGAATGTCAATTGGAAACGTCGTAAACTGAAGTTATTTGGCAACTGCGAGGCTGATTGGTATTCAGAAAAGATAAAGTTGGAAATTCCTTAAATTCATCTAGCGGCTATCAGACCTCGGTGATTATCCTCCTCCTTGCGTCGTTTTCCTCAATGCTGAGGGTCATGACCTCCCTGCTTTATCACTTTCATTTTTATAATGTTCCTCCATCTATTTCTGTCCCTGGTCTTGTATACCATGGAGTCAAGAGCGGTGCGGATCTGGTCGGACCAACGTATTGGGCTGCACCCGTGAGGCTTTTTTCCCATCTACTTTATCCGTTACGATGAGCCTTTCGAGGTTGCCACCGTCTTTCCTGTGTTAATGTCAATGTGACCGAAATATCTTGCGAAGACACTCGGACGACAACCGCGAGGAGATTTTTAGTTCTCGCAATATGGTTACGTTGGTCCGAAATGCTGTCCAAGGGATACTGTGCATTTTTCTCCAGCACCATATCTCAAAGGCGTCAATGCGTTTGCGATGATTATATGACTTATCAATTGAAAAATCTGTCGCTGACCTCATCAACGCTTGATATTAGAAAAGACAGTGGTCAAACGCCAGCCAAACATCGTATGGTGTGAACGTGGCCTTTTGTGTTGCCTTTTGTGGGGTTTTAAATAGACCACATCATTTACATTCCTGTCTGGTAGTGTTAGCATTCCCTTTGGGATTAGTATTTTCAATTAGATAACCTTTTGAAAAAAAAAAAAATCTGAGCAGATTCCAACAATACCAATAGTCTCGACGTTGCCAGTTAGCTTTGTTTGATATTGTAGTCTACATTTATGTAAAGTTAAGAGGACTGGCTCATCGCGAGTTTTATAATGTGCAAAAGAATTTGATCCACTAAAGTAAACAGTATCTGAAAAATATATGATGTTCTTCTTGTTTTATATTCTCAGGATAAATGTGTTCAAAACGCTAATTTAGTACGACAGAAAAAGAAACACGAAGATTATGCCTCTAAAAATTACATTTATTGATTAAAAACTGAACTAATACTTGCCAATACATGCAATAATTCTGATTGTTTGTCAGATTATTCTACAAGCAACGTTTTACCGTTATAGTGTTTTAATTTTACAATCAAATCTGTAGATTTATTAGTAAATCGATATAATCTAAAATGCTTCATATTTTGCACGCATTGTGTCTTTGTGCATCTCTTTCTTTTGTATGCAGTCCGAGAGTGATCGCGCCTTAGGTCCTATAGTCCTCTTAAACTTAAATTCGTTTTTGTTATGAAAGTAGCTCTCAATACTTAGTCAAAGTTTTGTAAATATGTTGTATTTACACATTATCTCGGTGCCTGTTTTTATATACATTTTATTCTGTGTCGGTTGTTTTGTACACCGTGATCGTAAAGTAAGACATTCAGATTTATAGTAAAGCATGTAGATATATTGGAAGTTTTATTTTTGTAACTAGATTTTTAGGTTAAATTCACGGATTGAGCTCGAAACACTTGCTCCAAAACCAGGATAGCTGATGTGGCTCAAATGGCTGCCCGACTTAAACGGGACTGGGCAGGACATATCTGCCGCATGCCTAACGAGCTGTGGGCCCGTAAAACACAGGATTGGTGCCCAGGCACAAGCGACACGTGGCCGCGGCAGACCAACGAAGGAGATGGCAGAACGACCTGGACTGGTCTTCCTTAAGAATTGGAAAGAGAAAGCGAGGAATCGTGATCGTTGGAAGGAATGGAGGGAGGCCTTTGCTCAGCAGTGAGACAATACAAAATAGCTATAATATATAACTAACAATTTACTTGTATCAAGAGGATGACAGATTAAATAAATTATTATTATAGGTCAGTATATCTCAGAACCCTGGGGTCCTGGACCTTTGGAAGGCGTACGAGGAGCCGAAACGAACTCTCAGAGACCCTTTGGACATTTTTAGTGGAACGTGGTACCAACCGACGATTATCTTTACGCGCTATGCTAGTGTACCTACCCAAGGACAACTCACGAAAAACCCAAGGAAAACAAAGACAATTGGGCTATGGTTTTGGAGTCTTAAGTGGACCGTTTACCAGAAACTATGTTAAGAGGCCCCTGCCTGAGCAATGATTAATATCTATCGATAATAAAAAGGCAGGAGATGACTTGCACACTCAAATAAATGGCCCCCCAAAAACGACCGCTAGCACGAAGTGACGTAGCAACAAGAGGGCAACATATCCCATACGCACAAAACGTTTTGAGAACACATTTATTATGCGTACAGCCAAGGAGTGGAATTCCTTGCCGGAGTCTGTGTTTCATGATAGCTACAACCTAAGGGTCTTTAAGTCAAGAGTGAATAGGCTACTTCTAGGCAAGCGTGCTCCATCGTCGACCACATCATCGCTTACCATCAGGTGAGATGGTGGTCAAACGCGAACCTATCATTAATAAAAAAAAAAATATCCTAAGGTGCTTGAGGAGTGATTAAACTATTATTAACTAATTAGAATTACTGACCAATCATTTTATAATCGAACGCATCATTCAACTTTCAAGAACTCAACAAAAGGCGAGTGCACGTGTATCGTAACCGCGTTCGTTTCCCTAGCTACTGCAGACCGCGCGTACTTACCGAGTAACCGCAAGCCAGTGCATTATGTATGGTATGACACACGGCTCGGACGCCCGCGACCTCTGCGTGCGCGCTGTGAACCCGCCTCGTACGATCAGGGGTGGACGCTCGTTATTATTTTTTAACTATAGTGAATATCCTCTAGTACGCTTTACCATCAACGATTGCCTCACTGCTTTCTATCAGATGGGGTCGCAGTCAAGCACTAGTTTTTGTAATAATAAAAAAAACGACCTCGTGCTCGACCCTAGGGCACACAATTTCAAGAAATGGTTTTTTTTTAATAAAAGTAGAAGAGAATATGAAATCTGTTTTTTTAATTCTTGATAGGTTCGCGCTTAACCACTACCTCACCTGATGGAAAGCGACGATGCGATCGACGATGGAGCACGCTTACCTAGAAGTAACCTATTCACTCTTGACTTAAAGATTCCCGGGTTGTAGCCATCAGGAAACACAGATTCCGGCAAGGAATTCCACGAATGAATCTAAAGTATATTGCATCGGTACCTAAGGACCCCATGGTCTGTTCGAAAAATAAGTTTAAAAAGTTTTCATTCGTTTACAATGATTTAGTGACCTCCTTAAGAGCATTCATCCGTTAAAACCACGCAGAAGCCAAAATCAATGATTTCCGACGGAAAATATAACAATAAGTGCACTACAAAACAATTAATTATTTAGTATCACCGTAGAATAGAAAGACTAAAAATCTGAAAGACCTCGGCCGGTACAAAGCGCTGACGCGATTTCGCGTCTATTATATAGTGATATTAAATAATTAATTGTAGTGTAAACAAATAAGTTATTAAAAAAATTATTGTACCATGTCATAGATCGTAAATGCGTTCAATTAATAAGTCTAAAAAAAAAACAAAAATGCCTCATATATTATCCTAAACTAACACGTTTAATATCTCCAAAAACGGCTAAAAATGACAGTTTTGAGATTACTTTTCTTGAATGAAAAGTTACAGTAATCGTATTTTTGTTTGGGCTATGTACTAGTCAATGTTATCATTTTTTTTTTAAGTAAAATGTTGTAAGTTTAGCATACACGGTTTAACTACTATCTCGCATCTGCGTAGACCGTCGACCGCTAGTTTTAAAAACGGCTTGGATAAGAACTGTTCTAATGGGAAAACTATACGATCATTTGAAAATGTTTTTGGACCATACACTAGATTATGAAATTCCCAATTATATGACGTCAATATCTTATCTAGAAATTAAACACTTTATTGTTATATTGTCCGTCGGAAATCATTGATTTTGGCGTCTGCGTAGTTTTAACGGATGAATGCTCTTAATAGAATTTGCTACAGGCCCCACGCTGGCTGGAAAAACGGGAGACAGACATGACGCATTATAACGCCTACGTTGGTTCCATGAACGTGTCCTCAAAAGAAATTATACAAGACGTTGTTAAAAAGACACGGTTTCACTTTCCCCACCCTCAAAACCCTGGGCACGCCATAATTATGGCGGTAAGTCCCCTCTTTGAGGCGTGGCTGGAAAGACCTCACGGCGTCCTCACCTTCCGCATGACGCAGGTCCTCAACGGACACGGTAAGTTCGTGAGCTTCCTGCACCGGATTCGTGCGGAAGCGACGCCCAGGTGTCACCACTGTGTGGACTGCCCGGAGGACACGGTGGAGCACACGGTAGAGGTGTGCCCCACTTGAGCAGAGCACCGCCGTGTCCTCGTGGGGGCGATCGGTGGCAGCGATCTCTCGCGCCGGGCCTTGGTACAGGCCATGGTCCGAAGCGAGGAGGAGTGGCAGGCGGGCCTCCTTCTGCGAAGCAGTCATGCTAGCAAAGGAGGAGGCCGCACGCGTGAGGCAACGGTCCTCATGCCCCAACCGCCACCGAGATTCCAATCCCGATTTCCGGCCACCGTAGGCGCGGGCTTACGGACGGCGAGCAATGGGTAGCTCGCCGCCCGAAAGTCCGGTAACGCGCGCGCCTCAAGGAGATGTCAGCAAACCGTAGGGGCCTGGGAGGGTCGAAGCCTACTGGGACCAAGGGCCTGCTTCTGAAAGGAAGACTTGGCCCTGGTACGAAAGGCAAGGAAGGAACAGGAGTAGGTTTTTAGTTAGTAAAATTCTGACACTATACTAGCGGGGGATGTCATTGGATGATTTCCCAAGGAAAAAAAAAAAACTCCAAAACCCAATGTTTTAATTATCAAATAGTTAAGCTGTAATTTAACATGTAGGTTGCCAACCCCTGGACCCGATACGTGTGTGCGTACAAACCCCGGTAGTGCACGCGCACCAACCCGGTGCACTCGTACCGCAACCAAGGCCAACTACTACTAGAACAGAATGATGTACAATATTATGTTCTATTGATAACTTTCTACGTGTTTCCAGATTACGATTAAAATTAAACAAAGCGGCTTATCTTATAACATGATCTGACCCCGCGATCTTGACGTAAGTCGTAAGTGGTCTTGATTGTGCGCTCGCAACATCTGTTATATAATAGAATAAAACATGAGAACATGCCACAATCGGTCAAGTCAGGTCATTTGTTTTTTTTTTTTTACTTTTACTTTAGAAAAAAAAACGTATTGCGCCGACCCCAAATAACACGGGACAAGGGCAGGAAGATGATAATGATGATGATGACTTTTACTTTAGCTAAACGTAACGATGCCCGGGCGGCAATTTTTAGTGAGGCTCTTGTCCTTTTTGAAAAGTATGTGAATCAAAACTGGGTATTTCTTATGATAAGTAAGAAATGCAAAATTTATAAAAGGTACTACGTGAATTTTTAGTTGTTTATGTAGTGGCCAGATCATAGGAATTGATCACTTCATGATATGGCCAACTAAAACTGGCCAGATCGTTTAAACGTTAACGTTTGATGATATGTCAATCCTCGTTTAGCCATATCGTTGATGTAGGATTTCTATGACAATAAAAGGTCTAAAGAAAGTAGGCAGTATTACTTGGCCCTATCATGAAGTGATCATGCAATTCCTGTAAATTGGCCACGACATATATATATTATTTCAGAAGATATAAAATAATGAACAATCATATATACCACAACGACGATAAACCATAAAGGTACTAAATACCTTAAAGATTATTAACTCGGGTTTGAAAATGATATTTACTACAGGTTTTACAATAATCTGGTAAATGGGCTACGTCATACTCATTTAAAGAATAGCAAGAGCTGAAAACTGATCAAGTGTTAGAATTTGAAGGATTAGATACTTATCTTAATATTATTATAAAAATTATGAAAGGTAAAGGTAGGACAAAATAAAAAAAAAACGTGTCTTTTTTTCTAATCATTTTGTTACTCGATGCCACTACAAAAAACCCTAAACTGGATTAAAGGTTTGGCGATAGGCTGATAGACATTATGCACCAAATTCATAATCATCATCATCATTTCAGCCGAAAGACGTCCACTGTTAGACATACCTCCCAAGTGTCACCATAATGACCAGTTCTGTGCGTCTCGCATCCATCGGATTCCCGTGACCCTCACCAGGTCATCGGTCCACCTTATAAGAGTTCCAACGCTGCGTCTTCCGGCATAGCATAGTCGGCCGTATAATGTTCCCACTTTTGGGACTCAGGCCTCCTCTCTAGGAGAGGGAATGGGCCGTAATCCACCACGCGGGCCCAGTGCGAGTTGGTGGATGTCACATGTCTTCGAATTTTTGGTTCTAGGACATGCCCGTTTCCTCACGATGTTTTCCTTTACCGTTTTGAGAGCAGTGGTGATGAAATAAATTATACAAAGTAATGCGCCTCGCTTGGTTTGAACCCGCGACCTACAACTCGTAAGTCGGGGCCGTTACCACTCGGCCACCACTACTCCAGAACCTTTCGTCCCCCATCTGTTCTGCGAGCAATGTGGCCTGCCTGGTTGGGCCAACTTTTCTTACTGTATCAAATTAACTTTTCTCTCTTTTTTTTTTTTTAATTCTTGATAGGTTCGCGCTTGACCGCTATCTCACCTGCCCCCCTAGCCAAGTCACAAACGATAAATGTAAACTCTCAGTAGTCTTTAATAGATTTTCAACTTTATGTTATTGGATATAAAGTTGAAAATCTATTGAAGATTACATAGTGTTTTCGTTCGTTCCGGTCGCTAACGCTCAGTAGTCTTTAATAGATTTTCAACTTTATGCTCTTAGGTATAAAGTTGAAAATCTATTGGAGATTACTAAGCGTTCACGTTTATCGTTTGCAACTTGGCTAGGGGGGCTGATGGAAAGCGACGATGCGGTCGACGATGGAGCGCGCTTACCTAGAAGTAACCTATTCACTCTTGACTTAAAGATACCCGGGTTGTAGCCATCAGGAAAAACAGATTCCGGCAAGGAATTCCACTCCTTAGCTGTACGCAATATGAATGTGTTCCCAAAACGTTTCTCATTCTCTCCTATAACAATGACATTGAAAACTGAAACACACATAAATTATCTGCCTGTTAAGTGAGAAGACTTGCATTCCTACGTCAAATTAATCCACAGGTTTAGATTAACCTTAGATTAAATTAAGCCATTAATTAAGCCATAAGTAGATTTATGAAGATAACACAATCTCAACTCCTATTTATCAAAGTATTATGATTGATTAGAGGTAATTAATAACGCCTAATTAAATGTAGAAATACATAGGTGTTTGATAGATATCTGAACGTACACTATACCAGTTGATTGTTACACATTATGACACTTTCAATGATGGTTTTCAGGAAAATTCCTACCATCAGTTGGCGCCACTAGGCCGAGGTCTTCTACTTTTGAAAACGTATCCATGACGTTGACGTCAATTTAACTAAAGTCATTAACATAAGCGTGTGGACAGGTGCCTGGACCTGACGACTCAGTGCTGCCACCTGGTGTATATCATTTTAGAAAACCCTCATTACACTTTTAGAAATTTTACAGGAGATATTTATGGTAAGCCTCGACGACCACTTTTCGAATCACGGTTGAATAAAGGGCATGATTTAGAAAGCAGTACTTCTCGATGCGGCTCGCATCTTGAGGAGATTCCTGCCACTGGAGCCCTAACCACCGGCACTTAGGAACCAACTCCCAACACTGGTGAACCATTGATTCTGGACTACTGATTCCTTAATTTGGAGTCACCATCAAATTCAAACAGCCCCCCTAGCCAAGTTACGACCGTTTCGTTTCAATTCTCTTGCGTCGAACGCCTCGAGTAGGCCACGCCTTCGATTCCTTTGTTTTGACCACGTGAATAAGCGTTGAGATGACGTCAGAACAAAGGAATCGAAACGAAACGGTCGTAACTTGGCTAAGGGGGCTGATCATCTTGGCGTGGCGATCAAAAAAATGTCGTGTAGAACGTGCTGCCCACATTTCAATTCATCTATTTGAACTGACTCATAAAACTTACTCTAGTTAAGAGGTTACAGATAAACTATTTTCTTTCTTCAAGATAACTATAAAATAACATAAAAACACATTGTTTTATAAGTTGTAGCACATTTTTGCTATCTCTTTATCTGAGGGTCCCACCCACGTTGCTTATCTTCACGACTGAAAAGAACCGCAGGTCAATAGGGTCGCTTTATGACAATCATACTACCGTTAATTGATACTTCTGTTAGCTCTTGTTCCAAGTGAGTAGAGTACATTATTGCTTGACCTATGTATCTATTGTTACTTGTCACAATATCGCACGATTCTGTAAGTTCTTGCAACTGGACAAGAGATAGGTTAGTTTCTAGTTCATTTGTAAAGGAGGGGGAGGGAGGGGATAGTTTAACTAGCATAAACCCGTGACTTTGCTGCGGTGGATGGACTGTTCATCCACCTCAAAGAAGATCCATTTAATTATTTACACACATCAAATAAAAGATAAAAAGAAGTAAACAGAAAAATAGGTACAAAGGTGATGCTTATTTTCATAGAAATGTCTTCCAGCACACCTGCAAAAGGAGAGTTGGAGAAAATAGAGATGTAGACACCGTGTGTAACAGTAATAGGAAAATAAGTACTTAACAAAAAAAAAAACAATTCAGTCGAACATAGAACCTCCTTCTTTTTGAAGTCGGTTAAAAATAGTTATAGTTATCAATGAAACAATGTAACATGCAAATAAAGATATAAGTAGTATTATAATTATATACATACACATTGTAAAATAAATATCACAAAAATACATATCTACCAAATAATCTCCACATACCTACATACATACTAAATGATCTTGCAATTATGGATCAAAAAATTGGTCCATTGCTTTTTCCATATTTGTTTGGTATTACGAAGAGTTTTTTTGCTATTGTGATTTCATTTTATTTTCTTTTGCTTTTCCACCTTCGGCTACCTTTTTTTTTTTTTTTTTTTTAATTGTTATAAACTAGTGCTTGACTGCGATTCCACCTGATGGTAAGTGGTAATGCAATCGTTGATGGTGAGGCGCACTAATTTATTGAGAGCCTATTCACTCTAGCCTTGAAGAGACCCAAATTATAATCGGACGGGAAAATCGCAGCAGGCAAATTATTCCAGTCCCTCGATGTACGCGGTATAAACGACGAGGCAAAACGCTTGGTCCGGACCGTAGAGGTTTCAACAACGTAAGGGTGGATACTCGCCGTTCGTCGGCTTGTCCGATGGTAGAAATGAGATGGTGGAATCAAGTCATGCAATTCCTGCGCACACTCTCCAAAATGAATTCTGTAAAACACCGAAAGGCTGGCTACCCTACGCCTGTGCTCAAGACTTTGTAGATTGGAATTAACCAGATCTGGATCACCAATTAGCCTCTTTGCACGCCTTTCCACCGAGTCCAAAGCTGCCAGGTGGCATTTTGCAGCACCAGCCCATATGTGGCTGCAGTACTCCACACACGAACGGACCTGTGCTTTGTATAACATTAAAAGCTGCCCTGGTGTGAAGTACCGCCGGACCTTTGCAAGTACGCCGAGTTTCCTAGCAGCTACCTTGGCTTTGGACTCAATGAACCGCCCAAAGTTAAGGTCTGAAGAAATTTCAACTCCCAAGAGCTGAAGGCGGTCGGTGTACTCCAGGGATACATTCTGAAAAACAGGAGCCAAGGTGAACGGGCTCCTTTTAGCGGTGAATAGACACGCTTGTGTTTTGGCGGCGTTGAATCCCACCAGATTGGCTTCACCCCACTTGGAGACTGCCTGAAGTGAGACATTCGCACGCTCTACCATAGCCTCTCTTTCGGACCGGATTAGCTCCCTACTAGCTCGAGCACCTGGCAGGTATCTCTCTACAACTGTGCTATCATCTGCATACCCATAGATACCGGGCATCAGCAGATCGTTGATATGCAGCAGGAAGAGAGTTGCAGAGAGAACAGACCCCTGAGGAACTCCGGCATTAGTCGTCATGGGCTCTGATGAGCATCCATCGATAACAACTCGGAGAGAACGTTCACTCAGGAAGTCTTTTACCCAGTTAATCAGACCAGGGGAAACGCCGTACGCTGAAAGCTTACTCAATAGACTAGCGTGCCATACCCTGTCGAAGGCCTTCGAGACGTCCAAGGAAACAGCAATCGCTTCCCCATTCTTCTCGAGGGTCTCGCCCCACAAGTGGGTGGCATAAACTAGAAGGTCCCCAGTAGATCGATTGTGGCGAAACCCGTACTGTCGATCACTGAGGAGATCGTTACCTTCCAGGTATGCCAAGAGGCGCGAGTTCAATACACGCTCCATAATCTTGCAGAGTATGGAGGTTATTGAAATCGGCCGATAGTTGGTAGGATCGGTACGACTGCCCTTTTTGGGCACGGGTTGCACGTTGGCAAGCTTCCAGGACTTGGGCACTATACCAGTCCCAAATGAGAGGCGATACAAACGCGTCAGTACAGGAGACAACTCGGGTGCACAAGCCTTGAGAACAATCGCTGGTATACCATCTGGTCCACTAGCTTTATTCACGTCAAGACGACACAGTGCTCTCAGAACCTCTTTGTTCCTTATGCGGACCTCGGGCATCGAAGTATCGCAGTGAGGTAGAATCGGTGGAGTAGCACTACCAGTGTCAAGACGAGAATTATGGGCGAAGAGAGATGCAAAGAGACCCGCTTTCTCTCTCGCTGTATGAGCCAGTGTTCCATCAGGTTTAACCAGCGGAGGCAATGAGGGCCGACAGAAGTTCGCTTCGACCGACTTGGCAAGGGACCAGAATGCTCTGCTACCGGACGGCTGCGCAGAGAGCTTTGTACCAATATGGTTAATGCGGTCGAAGCGAGCCTTCCTTAGTGCCTTTTTGTAGGACTTGGCAGCATGGTTGAAGGCTCTCTTCTTTGAACTCAGATCCGGAGCTTTGTGGTCACGAGCGTCAACCCAGGCGAGAAACGCCGAATGCTTACGTTGTTCAGCTTGAACGCAATCGGCGTTGAACCATGGGTGAGCTGAGCCACCGATGGGTACGTCGCGATAGGGAATGAAATACTCCATAGCTTGACGTATCACATCGGATATAGCAGCTGCACAGCTCGACGGATTTTTAGAAGAGAAGCAGACCTGCTGCCAAGGATAAGATGCAAAGAAGTGCCGCATCTCATCCCAATCTGCTGACTTGTAACGCCACATTCGCCGTTCACCGCGTGAGTCGCAGTCAGGTGGGGAGAAGGACGATACAGACTTCACCAGACAGTGATCTGAAGTTCCTAGTGGTGAGGAAACTGTTACGATACATCTGTCCGGATCGGTGGTCAGTAAAAGGTCCAGACAATTGGCAGTATGACCAACTACATCAGGCACCCTTGTCGCTTGCTTTACCAACTGGGAGAGGCCCATCGATACTGCAAAGTTTCGCGCTTCTCTCCCAGCGTGGTCGGTCCTCTGGTACGGGAAAAGCCAGTCTTTGTTGACGGCGTTAAAGTCCCCCAGAGCGACAAACTGCGCATCAGGGTGCCGATGCAGAGCCTTATCGGCGGCCTCACTGAGGTGGCCAAACAGTTGAGTCGTCTCCTGGTCACCGCTGTGCGATCGGTAGACACAAGTATAGACAATTTTGTCCACACCGGTGTCCACCAACAACCACAACGTTGAGAAATTAGGGTCCTCAAGGTGACGGAGACGCTGACAACAGATGTCATTGCGGACGTACACACAGACCCCGGCACGCTGCAGGAAATGGTGCTCCAATGAGTATCCCGGGTAGTCGAGATACGCCGCATCTGACGGACATCTGATCTGCGTCTCCGTCAGGAAAAGTAAGTGGGGCTTGTCAGTCTCAAGGTGATGGTGGACCGCATAGATATTGGAGTGCAGTCCTCGAATGTTAGAGAGGTGCACTTGGAATAAGAGGACGTGCATCCGCTGTACACACTTACTTTTCTTTTTACCTTTCATTTTATTTTTTATTATTTTGAGTGAATAGGGTAGGTGGAAGATGGCAGTTGAGCGAGGTGATGCGATGTAAATCCAACAACGCGACCAGAGTTGCTGCGCCAATGGAGGTCTGATCTGGAGACTGCGGGGTCGCCCGAACCCCCCCAGGGATCGCCATCGGGTCCTCTCGCCCGGTCGCCAACCGGCACGATGGGGCCACCCTGGGATTTTTCGCAGTTGGCGGGGCAGCCTTTTGTGCGTGGCTGGCACACTACTTGGGCCCCCAACTATCTGCGGTCGGCCAGCGGATAACCGTGCTTCGGATCCCGCTACCCTCCGC
This sequence comes from Mythimna impura, assembly GCA_905147345.3. Taxonomy (NCBI): domain Eukaryota; kingdom Metazoa; phylum Arthropoda; class Insecta; order Lepidoptera; family Noctuidae; genus Mythimna; species Mythimna impura. The sequence goes on along the minus strand of LR990351.1, from coordinate 26,669,170 downwards.
GATCAAACGTCCGACACAACAACAGCTGTCGCATCATACCCGGTACAGTACACATCGCAACACAACTGCTCAGACCCATCTTCCACCATATGGCTTCACCAGACATCACGCCGAAACACGACAAGTCGCTTGGCGGCATGGCTTTGTCTGGTGGGTGGTAACTCCTGAGCCGGCAGCCGATACTATGGCCTACCACCGTATTTTACTGCTCGTTTGGCACTACCCAGGGGACACGTGTAGGGTGGTCAAAACAAGTAGATCCTACGGACGCGAGCAGTTCATCCCCCAACCATTTTTAAAAAATTATAAAAGTTCACTTAGACACGTCTATATTATCTAAAACTAGCTTTTGCCAGTGGCTGAGACCGCAAATATAGAAAATTATCCCAAGGGCTTTGCATCATATGTATATTCCACAACATAGCCTATCCATGCCATATATCATCTAAATTCGTTCAGTCATTTGAGCACGAAGGAGTAACAAACTTACACATAGCTACATACATACAAACTTCTGTCCTTATAATTTTAGGGTGATAAAAAAAGTGTCCATTACATTTAAGAGGGTCCTTTTTCACTCGCCTATTGTCAACATCGAGAATGGTTTCAAAGCTTGTTACTTCATCTAACGCAATCCAACGCGATGTTTGACGAAGAGGCAACGCGAAAAAATAGAGATAACGCCTGAAAACTCTGTTAGCATTCGGTAATTCCGTGATTTACTCGAATAAACCCTTAAAAGTTTTTGAAACAAATGGTTGTCATTCAACATTTTCTTTAAATTTGCAAGGCTTCTATTGTTATATTTTTTTTACTTTTTTAATTTTTGAGTATATTATGAAGTGTCAAAGTTTATGCAAAATAGCAGATTTTCAGAGGTCTTTACTGGATTAGTTTTGCACAAATTTACAAATTTATTTCTATAGAAGCCTAGATAATATCCACAAGATACTGTGTTTCCAAAATATCTAATGAAAAATGTGTAATAACATCATAAGCTCTGACGCGAAGAGCGGTTGTATGAAAAACAGTGAAAATGTATGTAGAATTGCATGCTCTTTAAACAAGTACGGATCCAACCTTCAAAAAAGGTTGTGTTGACTGCTGACTGGGTTCACCAATGTTTCACCTAAACTCTATTGACAACCAACGTTTCGTATACTATTTATTTCACAACTAATTAATTCCGTAAGTTATGTTTTATTTTACAAACACTCGCTTTACAAACTATATTTGGCAATTCTGCTTTTCTTGATAAATGTCTCGGATAATATTTAATCATTTATATATTTTTCATTTTATAATTTGATAGTAGAAAAATTTAATCACGTCCAAATTTTCAGCTGCATCTTAGAAATGTTCCTCGAAAACTTGTATGAAAAATAATACCTTTACACTGATAATATTGAAATTTTAAATTGATCATATTTATCTTATTTAGTTAACTATTCCTCAATTTCATTTAACTGTTCCTCCTTTGATTCCAGTTTGCTTCTGCAAAATATGCCTTTGTCACCAAAAATACTAATTGAGCACTAAAATAGGCTCTTCTGAGTGGCTTTATGGGTGGAAGGAAAATTCCGCCCTCCCTTATGTTGCCGGAGGAGCGGTCGACGGAGCCTCGCTTCGCGGGGTTTCAACAATTCAACCACGAAGGAGATGGCGTATATAACCATAGTATATTAAGTATAGATAGAGGCACTTGGTACAAAAACCCTAAACGATGAGCTTTTCAATTTTATTTGAACACATTGAAAGCTCCCCATAGAATCGAATTCTAGTGACCTCTCGCAGTCGATGCTCCAAGTAGTTAGGTACACGCCATTGTCCTGAGTGACCTTCTGATATTATGAAATTAAAAGTCAAGAGTCAGTCAATTGAAGATATATCAATAATATTTTGAGTTACATACAATAAACATAATGTTACATAAATCACTGCAGGCGCGGACAATTTCTTAGCAAAAAGGGGTGCATACGTTTATATTGTAATCACGGTTGACCAATAGCAGTTATTCTAGGAGATAAGTGTTGCTTGAACGTCACATTTACGTATGTAGATCATGTGTGTGACTTCATGTGCTATTGATTTCAATCGACAGACCACGTACGCATTATTGTGAAGAACATTTTCTATGTGCGTATTAGAAAGGCATAGGGCGGATTTCTGAATTGAGTATTTTGAGTTAAGAACGTCTCAAACCATACTTAACTGGCAAATTTTGACAGGTTTTCAGGACAAAGTAGAGTTTGAGTAGTTCTCAACTTCGAATGCTTAAATCAGAAACCGAGGGATAGAAGCCTTTCTAATAACACACCTAATCCATAAAGAACATGCGTAGACAAGTCGAAGTGTGTGCGATAATCTATAGAATAGAATAAACTTTATTGCACACCAAAATAGTAACATAACCCTCCCTCCCTCCTATATTGCTATTTTTTTTTAGCTCATTAGTTACCTACTCAATGCACTCAGTAAGACATTTATAGAGTAAGAGGTGAGCTAAGCGAAGTAGTTTTTAACCGACAACATAAAGGAAGAGGTTTTCCATTTGACTGTTTTTTTTTTCTATTCTTGCCCCCCAAGTACGTAAAGTTTCTGCACATATGCGGGCTAATAAGTTTAGTATAGCCCGCATAGCCGATACTTAATAGCTAAAAGCTTTATTAATAAAAAATTGTCAATGACTAATTAAAAATAAGTGTGCCCACTAATTAAAAACGGCACACTTTAGCCGCGATAACATCGGCATGATCGAAATCAATGTCCGATTACCTATTCAGTAGTGTTATAGTCTACTATCAGTTACCTACACTAATTTGAGTAATTAGTTATTAGCTTTTGACTTTTAAACTACTCGTCTCACCTGATTAGTTATAGAGGTGTGACGTCTGTAATTAATTATCTGTGGTTTATTAAAGTACTGTTCTATTTTTAGACACATTGGTAGGTATGTATTCGGTGCCAAATTATTTGATCAGATAAATATGATGTAATATTTAAGTCAATGACGTCTCAATATACGCATCAGTTTGGGCAGATTTTTTTCAGCAATGTATTACATTGTAACTATAAAGTTTATCTCATGTAAACTTTTAATGAGGGTAGGGATATGATACAATAACGAGTCATATTTAATAAGAAACCAATTTATTATTTCATCGCCTATTAAATCATTATCTTACTCTAAACAATAAATATTTAATTTGTTGAACAATAACCATAACAATACTAAGTTACATAAGTCTGTGGAATAAGAAACATTCTACAAAGTACTGATTATTTAGTAACACTATAATTTCTATCTGACCTTAAGCCCTAGATCTAAAATTAAAATACTACATTTCCATTATTAAGTACAGAATACTTCTGTCAGGCGGCGGCCTAATATAGGCCAAAATAGATCGAGGCGGACCTTCGTCGTATACAAAAAATTGTAAACTATTAATTTTCTTGTAAATTAATAGTATAGCCATCGTGTTGCTGTTGCGTCCAGGTTTTATGACGCGTCGCTTCTTCTTCACTTGGCTGGATGAACCTTCTTCTTCATTTGGCTGGATGAATCTTCTTCTTCACTTGACTGGATGAATCTTCGCTTCACGCTTTCAATCGTAGACAGCTCTATGTTAGGGATGATTCCAGTCTAGTTGACTGTGGTTCTTCTGGCTTGGAACTATGTGATCACTCAATGATCGGGTCGTCGCCAATCCAGGGCGCGCGGCGAGGGCCGCTGGCGGGACACTAGCGCAGCTGCTGCACCCTGTGGGGGTGGCGGATGGGCACGTAGCTGCACAGCTTCAGCATGCAGAACGACGCCCTTTTCTGTTTGTGGCTCCTCTGGTGCGGACGAGCCTGCGCCACGGACGCCAGGAGCAGCACGCTCAGGATCACAACAATAAAGTGCAGGAAACGCATCTTGACTTGTTGATATTTATTTTTCACTCAAAAAAATACTCGTAAAAGCTGGTATATAATCTCCAAAAGTACAGTGGATGTAGCTGTTTGGTGTTTATCGTAGGAAGCTTGGTTGTGTACTGATGATCGAGTTAAGACGCGCTGGTTATATAGTGCGCGCGGGTTATCTCGCGCGTGGCTGATAACCCACCCAAACGAAATAGCAGATAGCGGCGAGGTTCGATGACTGCGGCTCAATGTCACTCGCGAGATAGGCATTGTAGTAAAATTATCAAAACTAGGTAAACTGCCACGTGCCAGAACTTACCTAGACCTCATTTCATTGAGTCGTTTTAAGAATGTGTAGTAAGTTGTTTTTTCATGGTAAATCATCAGATGACATATTTTGCTCTGAGTGCGGGAGCGGGAGGGAGAGGATCAGATTACTGACTAAAACCCACAGTGTTCCATCAGTTACCCTTTTGCAACGGCTACAGTAAATACTTAGTATAATGTACAACCCTAGCAGGTAGGTATCGGCTAGGGTTGCCAACTTTTATTAGAAGAAATAGAGTATATGTGATTTCAAAGGAGGTAAATAAACAGTACGGACTTATAAAAAAGAGTATATTTTATTTAAATAAATTAAAAAGGTATTTTTTGGTACTTTTTGCGGCACATAATAATTTTTCATGGTTTTTAAAAGAATTGTGTGACTCCAAACATTTTAACTCTAAATTTACATAGATCTGTAGCTCATTTTTTAATCAATTTAAATAAAGCCTTGTTCCTCTCTTCCCGCCACTTCACATTCATGAAAATATTCGACTTTCACTAGTAAAGTAAACTCTGTGTAAAAAAAAGTATTTTAGCGTTCTCTATTAGTGTTATAGATTATATATAGAGTACGCCTACATGATATAGAGTATATTACTCTATTTTAGAGTACGCGCGGTTGGCAACCCTAGTATCGGCCCTAGCTGGCCCCTTTAATCTTGATAACATCTCTTTGAGCCGCACATGGAACACAACGCGCCGTCGATACGGTCTTGGTCCTTACCCTTACTAAACGGCGGACGGTGAGCTACCCATTCGTCGCCGTCCGCAAGCCTACGGTGTTCGGAAATTGTCCGGGGCGTCTCCAGCGAAGTATAGGTAAGATGAAGTGATATTTTTCCTCATGGATGACGGGAGGCTCTTCGTATCTTAAGTTTATAACCTTTTTGACTTAAAATTCTAGACTACAACAATATATTAACCTGGAACATTTTGCCTGCTGCGGTCTTCCAGTCCGATTATAATTTTACTGGGGCCATGGGTAGTGTGAAAACGAAACCCGGGGCCTAGGACGAAGGAAACCAAGGAACAGGAGTGGGTTTTTAGTCAGTAAAAGTCTGACACTATCTCTCGCTCCGCCCAAGAGCGAGATTTGTCATTAGATGATTTTCCCACCTAAAAAAAAAGTCCGATTATAATTTGGGTGTCTTCAAGACTAGTGTGAATATTAGGCTCTTGAATCTTAATAAAATGGTGCGCTTCACCATTGACGATTGCATCACTGCTTACCATCAGGTGGGGTCGCAGTCAAGTACTAGTACCAGGTAACGAGTGTACAACTTTTAATTTTTATTAATATTAATTTTGCCTTTTATTTATTTTATTTTATATGAAAGCTTTATTTTTTCTAGTAAAATGACAAAAATAAATAACAATAGGTACGTAAATATTACAAACAACAGGTACATTTTGGACTGGCCTGTTGGTCTAGTGGTTAATGGCCCTGACTGCTATGCCGGAGGTCGTGGATTCGATTCCCACCCAGGACAAATGTTTGTGTGATGATCACGATTATTTGTTCTGTGTCTGGGTTTAATTTACCTATGTATGTATTTAGAAATATATAAGTATGTTTATCAGTTGTCTTGTACCCATAACACAAGCTCTACTTAGCTTGGGACTAGACGGCGTTGTGTGATAGTTGTGTGAATATTATATTTTTTCGAAGCGTGAACTCATTAAATAACCTCTCTCGCTCTGGGTGGAGACTAAATTACATTTATAGTGTATACAGACCAAAAAATATAAGTATATTTATATGTTACCTACCTAATTGATATTCAAAAAACAAAAAAAAAACCCTTTTGCAAATCTTCTTTATTTATCGCAAACGTCATTAGCATTCCAATAACACGTTAGCACTAATTGTGAAGTTCCTAACTTTATTACCCACGTCTATTTACCCTTTTCTTCAACTCCGTCATGACAAAGCGTCATTATATACAATTATATAATACAGATACCTAGACATACAATCGTACATAAACAAGAAACTTGAACAGAGTGCCTAGAGTTTGTGTTACGTTAACGCAGAGAGAATTAAACCACAGTGGTTGTATTAATAATAATAATAAAAAAACCATAGCCTTATATCTTAGTTTTCCATATGTCGCAATAGTTTCCCACCAACCGGGGGTTGTCCTTGGATACACTAGCATAGTGCGTACAGGGATAATCACCGGTTCGTACCACTTTCCATTAAAAGCGTCTAAAAGGGCCTCTGCGAGTTGGTTTCGGCACCTCGTACGCCTTCCAAAGGTCCAGGACCTTAGGGTGCTGAGATAAATTATAAATGTATAATAATAATAAATTATTTATTGACATAAAGTTTTTACACACTTAAACGAACTTCTCTGGCTCCTGAGCTAGTTAGGAACTGTGTTACAGGAGCCAGTGTATTCCCCATATTGTTATTACAGTTTTGTCAATAAATTGACAATTAGGAAAAAAATATTAAAAATTATTTAAAAAAAAATAAAATGGAAAACATATGATAAGAATTTAAAACTACGGTCAATGACAAATAATATAATAATAATAATTTTAAAATCCACAAATAAAATCAAAATTAAAGTATAAAAATAAAATTAATGTCAAAAATAGAATCAAAATTAAAATCCAAAATAAATTTATATTCAGAAACAGAAGCAAAAACTTATCATAAAAAAACAATTTATCACAAAAAAAAACAATTGTATTGTCATTGCACGATCACGAATTATGAACACGATCGACACGTTTATACGATCGTTCGGCGCTCGATTGGCTCGCTCCAAGCTCCTAACTAATCAGAGAGCCAAACGCGTAAACGTTTCGATGCATTAACGTCTACACAAGTCGCACGCAGCGCACGATATCCATCGCGTGAATGAAGCTTTATATTCAGAAACAGAAGCAAAAATTTATCATAAAAAAAAACAATTTATGACAAAAAAAAACAATTGTATTGTCATTGCTATAACACGATCGACACGTTTATACGATCGTTCGGCGCTCGATTGGCTCGCTCCAAGCTCCTAACCAATCAGAGAGCCAAACGCGTAAACGTTTCGATGCATTAACGTCTAGACAAGTCGCACGCAGCGCACGATATCCATCGCGTGAATGAAGCTGCGACGTAGTTCAAGTGAATCAGAAGTTCAACCTACCTCAATTTCTTTCAAGACCTTATCTCTGATATTTATCTTGAGATTGATGCAGTTATGTTATTTACCTATCTACACGATATGTACCTAAGTCTTTCCTTCTGCTTTCATCTATGTATACTATCTATACATATAATAAAACAGTAAAATTATTTTGCGATGGTATTAGTTGGCGCAAAAACTACTGAACCGATCTTGTTCAAATTTTGCATACATAATCCTTATAGGTCAGGGCAACTTATAGGCTATAAATTATCACGCTATTTGCTATGGGGGGTGAGCAATCATCCAAAATGTCGATATTGAACGACATTTGCCACGAGTTCGATCCTCAGCTACAGTTAAAAATTTTGTCATTATTTTATCTTCTTTTTTGTAATAAAATAACTTTTACCATTTTTTCAAAATAAAATTGACATTTCTATTCGATATCTTCTAAATATTTTGTAAAAACTAATCAAAACACATAATAAAATCAAAGCGGCGAGTAAAATCACTTACTAAAATGTTGTAAATATGGCACCACACGCAATTCAGATACTCGCAACGCCATCTAAAGACTGAAAGTAGCAATAATGATGACAATGATAGTTGAACTTCATATTTGATAGATGGCATTGTGTATTTTACGTAATTTTCTGAGTGGCGGAAGAATGACCATCGCCCAAGTTTGCAGACAGTTTTATTGTTTAAAATTGGACGAAAACCGTTATGGTTAAACTGGAGTTAGACGGAGGCATTTTTAATCCTACTGCTTTTTTTTCCTCGTGGTTGTAACAAGCTAATTGACCGTGATTATTCAAGGGATACCAACCAAAGGCGATAAAAGTAAATACTTATATATATTTAATTATTGACTTTAAAATAACACGATAAATTTTCGGAAGGGGTAGCAATATGGCACCTTGCGTTGGAAGGCCCCCAGTTGGACCGATGACCTGGTGAGGGTCGCGAGAATCCGATGGATGCGAGACGCACAGGACCGGTAATTATGGTGACACTTGGGGGAGGCCTATGTCTAACAGTGGACGTCTTTCGGCTGAAATGATAATGATGGCACCTTTATTTTTCTTTTTTTAAGGGTGGAAGTCATCCAATGACTTTTCCCACTCTGGTTGGAGCGGGAAGGCGTGTCAAACTTTTACTGACTAAAACCACACCTGTGTCCTTCAGTTGCCCTTTGCGACATCTCTTTGAGGAGAGCGTGGATCACTACGCGCTGTTGACGACTGGGCTCGGTCCGATCAATTACCGGACGGCCGGACGGCTGTGGACGACCCATTGCTGGATGTCCGTAAGCCCGCGTCTACCGTGGCTGGTCGTCGGGGTCGGAATCTCGGCTCGGCGTGAGGACGTTCGTTCCCTCACGCGTGCGGCCTCCTCCTTCGCTAGCATTACGGCTTTGCAGAAGGAGGCGACCGCCTGCCATTCGGGATTGCCATTTCGATTGCCTTGCGGGGCACACCTCTGTGTGCTCCACTGTGTCCTCCGGGATGATGGCACCTTGCGGCTTAATAATGGTGTGTTTTGTTATATAAAACGGGGTCGAAAGGTTTGCGTTCCTGATCACAGTTCGACAACGTATGATGTATCTCAGATTCCTTGCAGCCTTACGTTGACACCCGTACGTTACCTCCTTGCAGTGAATGGTGACCAACACTGGAAAAACCCTCTGAGGGAGGCCAGTCTCAGGGATAACACTAATCGTCTGCTACATTTGTTTACCGGAATTTCATTGTTTTATGGATACACAAGCTCAGGACTGTTGAGGGTGTTTCACGCGGTTTCTTTTTCGGATTCGGTTGGAAGTACCCTGATATTACCATTTTGCGAATCGCCCGGAGGACCCGTTGTAGCATGCGGTGGAGGTCTATCCTGCTTGGGTGAACCGCCGTGTCTACATAGAAGCAATCGGCGTCAGTGACCTCTCGGTTTGGCCATCAATATGCGAGTTCGATTGGACCATACACGCGTTCAAGTTTTCACCGAAATTCATTAAAAAGTTGGAGACTCTTCATAGGGTAGTTCCCACTATGGAATAACATTTGTCTGATAATACGAGGACGTCAGTCAAAATCACACCAAAAAATCCTAGGTAAATGAACAAGTAATTTTTACGCCCCAGATGATCAAGCTGCAACAATCAATTCAAGCATGCTCTCGCAAATTCTTCATAAGTACTGTTGTGGAGGAAGATAGTTGATGATGATTGGCTTTTTGGCTTTGCACTATCAGTGCACGTTATCCAGCTGAAGGTCGGTGTCCCGATTATGCTCATTCGTTTACCTCTACCAAAGCTGTCTGACGGCTTAAACTCTTCAGTGAAACATTATTGAGGCGAAAATTTTACAGGAGGTAACTCTTTCGAACAATCTCGCAGCCTTAGCAGACATTGGCCCTAGAGGGCCCTATCCATTTGCTGACATCTCTTTGATTCGCGCGTAGATTACTACGCGCCGTCGATTCAGGATTGCTTTGACCAGATGACCGGACGGCTCCACCGCAATCGCCCTGCGGCTTTTAACACCTGGAGCATCACTTCCCTCATCATCCCTCATAGTTTCAGCCACCTTCTTCGATCGTAGTGCTTCACTGAAGGAGGCTACTGGTTGGCATTTTTTCCACTTATTGCCTTTGATGAGGACACGGCGGCGCCGGCGCTCCTACCAAGCGGTACTGACTTCCACCGTAAGCTCCATCGGCGATCCGCACCGCGATTAGGAAATGCTCACTGTGACAATGTTGTTTTACCAGAAGATAAACCAGAAACATACATAAACTAGTGCCTTTTCCCTTGGGGTAGGCAGAAATGCCAACTGCTACGACCCTTACATACTCTTTCTATTCATTGACGTTCATACATCTGGATCTGGACGAGTACATAACATGTATCCTGAAGGTAATTTGCGTTTTTACCTTTAACCGTTTTATGTGAAAGTACAATAAATAATCACGATGCTTTCAGAATGAATTGCAAGCACAGAATGATTGTACAGTTTTACGAACTTAACGCAGACGAAGTCGCGGGCAACAGCTAGTATTATATAAAGAAGTACCTAAAATTTGTAAGTTTGTGTTTTTTTTAGAGGTGGGACATCATCCAATTGTCTTCCCCCGGTCTGGGGTGGAACGACAAGGCGAGTCAGACTTTCTCTGACTAAAACTTACCAGTATCTTTCAGTTACCCTTTACGTTTTAAGGCCAGGGTCACTCTTTCAAACGTTCCCGCAATGTAAGATAATCTCTGAAACTATTTAACCTATTCCTGAATGCCCTAAGTTAAGGTCTACGCAGTGGTGGATTAAGCCAGCGTGAGGCTTGTAGCAAATTCGACCAAGAAGTCCCTGTGTGTATCTACTTCTCATTCTTATCTCAACCACCAATAACCCCGTGGATTTTAAGATTGGTTAAGGTACGTGGAAAGTACGGTAATGAATGAGGAAAATCTAAGAGATTGACTATCATATTCAATTAAATAATCAGCTGTATTCGGATTTCGATATAGTTTGACTAGATTTTTTTGAAAGGTTCTGGAATGGCGACCACATACCGGAAGACGCAGCGTTGGAAGGCCTCCCACAAGGTGGACCGATGACCTAGTGAGGATCGCGGGAATCCGATGGATGCGAGACGCACAGGACCGGTCATTATGGCGACATTTGGGGGAGGCCTATGTCCTACAGTGGACGTCTTTCGGCTGAAAAGATGGTGATGATGAGTTTTTTTTGCGTTCAAGTGCAGGATCCTCGAACACGCGGGGCCTGTAGCATTTGCTAGTCTTGCTATATGGCTAATCCGCCACTGGGTCTACGCTAGAGGAGCGGTGCACGAGCGGAGCACGAGCCGAGCTCAAATTCGTGTAGTGTGGACTGACTTTAAAGGAGCCGAGCACGAGCGACCACTACACAAATTTAAGCTCGGCTCGTGCTCGGCTCCTGCTCGGCTCCTCTAGCGTAGACCCACCTTTATAAGTTATTGTCATATCATGAAGTAGTTAGCAGGGGCGCCGACTTTTAGATAACCTCATGGGTGCTCATGCTCATTTGATGGACTCGAAAAAGTGGCGAAGTGTGAGAAGAGAAATGCACACTGATCGACCGACAAATAAATAAATGTCCTACTTAAATATTATAATTTATACGTTACCTAAAATGCGATTACTGATCTGTTTCTTGATGTCTATTCTCAGGGGTGCTCAGCACCCACTATTTATTTCTCATGGGTGCTCGAGCCCCCGAGCACCCACGGAGTCGGCGCCCCTGGTAGTTAGTCATTCAATAATATGAAGCATGCTTTTATCTTTTATTCATTGTATTCATGTGATAAGTACAAAGTTCTTTAGACAATTGATGGATATATTATCAAAATATTATTATTATCAAATTGCTTACTAGAATCGTATGATTTTAGTATTAGGTAAATGGGTATTTACCTACCTTTAAGGAAAAAAATGGATAACGTACGAATTAGGTCGCCCCACCACATCCGTTGACCGTTGTATGATGAAACAGGATATTGTGAAGATATCGACGTGCCCATTTTTTTCTATTCCAATTTCTGATAAAGCATCCTGGTGGCGTGGTCGCTTTCAATACGATATTTGTATTGCATCAGAACTGACTAAATTTTTATTAGATGTTACATCTTAAAGGTTACATAATACATAAATAGGTACATAATCAGCCTTGTAATGTTGTAGGCTTCCTCTCCGGGAGAGGGAATGGGCCGTAATCCACCGCGCGGGCCCAGTGCCTGGATGGATGTCACATATCTTCGAATTTTTGGTTCTAGGATATGCCGGTTTCCTCACGATGTTTTCCTTCACCATTATACATTACAAAGAGTAGTGATGAAATAAAATACACAAGCGCCTGGCTGGGTTTGAACCTGCGACCTACTACCCGTAAGACGAGGGCGTTACCACTGGACCACCATCACTGCTCTTCGTAAAGAGGCGCCGGTAGCTACCAAAATATTTCACGATAGTAGGTACCTACTTCTGTAAAAGGTGCTGTCTTTCAATTAAATTTTGTACTTAAATACAAAAAAATTGACACGTAAGGCGATCCAAGTCCAAGTTACTAACTTTATCAGTTAAAAGAAACAAAGCAAACACGAGATTCATTCAGTCATCTTCCCGCCAAAGTAGGGCGTCGCCATTTTCTTATTACTTCACGATACGTTATCTATGGCAGCTCATTTAAATCCGATTTAAAAAAAAAAATGTTCAACTGGCTCGCGTCATGCCGCGTTGACCCGTGCCATATTTTATAAACATTACAAAAACTTAGAAAAAACTTTCCGTTTGATACCGTAGATAAATTAAACGCACGATTTTATACATTAAGCTTAATAATTGTAACAAAAATATTTATAAATACAAATTTTTTTTTAGAGATGGGATTTCATCTACGTCATTCAGTTCAGCAGTGATATTCTCTAAGAAAACAGCCTTGAGCGCAGCGCTGGCCGCAGCGACGAAATCCAAATAAGTACATAGGATTACCAATTCAATGGACCTATGCATTCTATTTGGATATCGTCGCTGTGGACAGCGCTGTGCTCAAGGCTGTTTTCTTAGAGAATAGATAGGCAGTTGCGTTTGCCGGCATTAACCCTACTAGGCCCCTTCAGTTTTGCAGACAACTCTTTGAGTGATCGAGTGGTTGTGGTGGTATTGCGATTGAGTGGTCGGAAATCACCCTGCGGATCCCGACGCCCGGGGCATCTCCTACGGTGGCGACTAGGGTATGAAGATATCCATTCCCTCACAGTTGCGGCCATCTCCTTCTCTCGCATTACTGTTTCGCAGAAGGAGGCGACAGTTTCCCATGCCCACTTTGGAATGGCCTGAAGCAGTGCCCGGTGCCAGAGGTCGTCGCCACCGATCTCCACGAGAACACGGCAGTAGTCCTACCAAGCGAGACAGACTTTCACCGCATGCTCCACATTGTCTTCTAGGCGATCCGCACAATGGTAAGATCCGGGCGTTTCTTCAGTACGAATACGAATCAGGAACCTTTCGAACTGGTCATGTCCGGAGAACCTGCGTCAGGTGGAAAGAGAGGGCGCCGCGGCGCCTCTCTAGCCACTCCTTAAAGAAGGGACTTACCACCGCGATTGTGGCGTGCCCAATCTTATGTCCGCAAACTGGGTTAGACGTCCACAGCAGTCACTCATCGCGATCGGTCTTGAGCTTCACGCTTTACTTCGCTCCACGTCATATCGATACCCGTCGCTTCTGCCGACACTCTTCCCTTAAAGATTACAAACCAAGGCCTGTTTAGGTTTGTGATCGGGAGTCCTTCCGAAATGTAATGACCAATCCATCTTTACCGGTTAATCTGGCTATCGTGACATTTCTTCAATAACTCTTCGTTAAAGAAGGTCTCTGGCCATTAAATTCCAAAAATGCAACGAAGACATTGACAAAGACCTTGATTTGGCATGAGATGTCCTTTGTAACATTCCACTATTTGCACACGTGCAGCAGCACGAATTTGACAATGGACCTCAAGATTTAGAGTGAAGAATAAAATTGAGTTAACCCTAAAAAAAAATATTATTAATAAAATATTTATAGCAATGACTTAATTCAATCTATAAAATGATTATCATGACTGTGGTGGGTCGGTATAATCCGGACGAAACCAGATTTTTTACCGGATTTTAATTAACGAAAATTATAATGAGGTCGGGAGTTCAGATGTTGGAGTTTCAGGAATAGATCGCTCTTCAAAAGATAACTACGTGTAGCTTTGTGTTCCGCCTCAGTACACGTCTCTGTTGCGTGTCAAGAAACTCAGACGTTATATAACCAGATAAAAAATATTTTCCACCTATAACAGTACCTAATTACAAATTATACTTAAATAATTTAAAAGTAATCAGCTAGAATATATAACCAGTAGCAAACTGACGAAATACCTAGGTCCTTTTAAAACTCTATAAATTTTTTAACTTTAACTCTTTTGGAGCTCCACTTTTCATATTATCTATTTTATTGTTTCTCTTTTACCACGTCGATATAAACTACACAATACTATCTGATAGTTCATGCGGGACAGCAGTTTGGTTGTGCACCGGTCGATCGTTCACTCATCGCAACTTGTGGACATGAGCCGCTACCTGTGCACCGGTCGGCTACTCATCGCAACCTGTAGACATGTGCAGCTAACTGAGCACCGGTAGATCATTCACTCATCGCAGCTTGTAGACATGAGCAGCTAACTGTGCACCGGTCGATCATTTGCTCATCGCATATTGTAGACATGAGCAGCTAACTGTGTACCGGTAGATCATTCACTCATCGCAACTTGTAGACATGAGCAGCTATATCTGTGCATCGGTCAAGCATTCACTCGTCGCAAATTGTAGACATGAGCAGCTAACTGAGCACCGGTAGATCATTCACTCATCGCAGCTTGTAGACATGAGCAGCTAACTGTGCACCGGTCGATCATTTGCTCATCGCATATTGTAGACATGAGCAGCTAACTGTGTACCGGTAGATCATTCACTCATCGCAACTTGTAGACATGAGCAGCTATATCTGTGCATCGGTCAAGCATTCACTCGTCGCAAATTGTAGACATGAGCAGCTAACTGAGCACCGGTAGATCATTCACTCATCGCAGCTTGTAGACATGAGCAGCTAACTGTGCACCGGTCGATCATTTGCTCATCGCATATTGTAGACATGAGCAGCTAACTGTGTACCGGTAGATCATTCACTCATCGCAACTTGTAGACATGAGCAGCTATATCTGTGCATCGGTCAAGCATTCACTCGTCGCAAATTGTAGACATGAGCAGCTAACTGTGTACCGGTAGATCATTCACTCATCGCAGCTTGTAGACATGAGCAGTTAACTGTGCACCGGTCGAGCAATCATTCATTGCATCTTGTGGACATGTCTAACAGAGTGCACCGGTCGATCATTGGCTCATCGCAACTTATAGACAAATAAGTACATCTGCAGCTATCTCGTTCACGATAATCATAATGAGACACAATTAGCTATTTATTAATAGGATAATCTATAAACAAGGAAAGTTCATGGAGGCATCATGAGACCGTCGCCGTCGGTCCGTCGTGTCTGCTCGAACGCATGCGACCTCTTGTATCTACCTCGTCAGGCTAATTGGGTCAATGAGATTTAAAAACCTTGGTTCATTTTACAGTAAATAACGTGAACATTTAGACCCCTGTATCTGTTTATCTATCTAGGTTAACAACGGTGCGGCGATCAAAATAAACTAGAGACTATCAGCGACTCAGTTTGTGATCCGTTTTCCGGATGGTAACAGATGTTTGGAGAACCTCTAGACGGGTTTTTCATAAAAAATCTGCAATTTTATTTATCTGTAGGCCAATCTAGTACCTATTTTTTATATGGGAAATCATCAAATATCTTTTCCCGCTCTGAATGGAGCGAGAGGGCGTGTCAGATTTTTAATGACTAAAAATCTGAGCATATTTATATGTAAATTATAATCAATATTTCGCAAAGAAAATGGTTTTAAAGGTCAGCGGGGCTCTACATGGGCGAACCGTGCACTAGCTTCTAACGTTTTATAAGTGCCCATGTAGGCCTATGTGAATATAAAAATATATGAATATTTGCAGGTGGCAATACGCATATGTGTGTATTTAACTCCGGCCCGATGTTCAAGGCACTATACGCCTTAACGTGATGCATGCGAATTTTCTGTGCGTATACGCACCTAAATGGGGCAATTTAATGTTGTCTAGTAAATCAGTTCTGGTAATTTTCCTCAAACGTGAACCAAACCAAGTAACCGTATTCTTTAAACTCCCTGACCGAAGCGCATAACTAATTAGGCATTTTACGCAGCTATAATTATAATAATGGATGATAATATGTTTAAGAATACCTTTTGATACAACAGTTTTGTTCCAATCGTGTCAATTATATGGTTTCCTATAAAAGAAAACAATAGGAGTGAGTGGGTATGTAAGAATCGTAGCAGGTCGGCTCCGAGAATGCTCGCGAGAGTTACCATGGGACTGAACGCAAAGGGCAGCTGAAGGAATACAGGTGGGTTTAGTCGATAAAAGATCATGGAAACATTTTGAGGCTGATTATACTTTTATATATATCAGGACCCTGGGATCCTGAACCTTTGGAAAGCGAACGAGGGGCCGAAGCGAACTCGCAGAGGTCGATTAGTCACTTTATGGAACGTAGTACTGTGATATCGAAAGGAGATCACATGAGTTAGGTTAACGAACTGGCATGTAAAATATACTTTTAAGGATTTTGTTGTTCTAGAATAGATTTGAAAACTGAGTAGAACAAAGAAATGTCTAGTTTTTTCAGTTCGGACATAACCATTGTAGCGCGAGGTGCTAATATTGAATCTTGAAGTAAAGTATAAGTATTTTTACATCATATCAAGTATTTAATTGAAGTAAAAGTCCCGAACCTCAATTCAACCGTCGCAGAGTGCGACAGTACCATGATTTTGCTTCTCTTATCTCAGGACCTTAGGATCCTGGACCTTTGGAAAACGTACGAAGAGCCAGAGCCAACTCGCAGAGGCGCCTTAGACACTATCCATGAAACGGTGGCACCATGATTATGCTTATTCATTATCTCCCTAGCCCTAACCCAACCAGCTTGTGGTCGGTTTTCAGTTTAACTAGATGTGGCTGAATACCCGTGTTTTATATGGAATGACTGCCTATCAGACATCCACAACCCTGCAGTTACTGGGCAACATGATACTCCTTGAGTAGACTGATGATCAGAGTTTCCGGCATACGACTGTCAAAGATCTACAAATAACAACCCTTTTTCATTGCTTATTATTATTACCTATGCAAAATTTGCAGGTATAAGCAACATTGTTATATAAACCCATCATTATGTGATTATAGTATCTTGTACCTAATAATCTGATATTAATTACTTTTTACTTTCGCTTTAGATATATGTACATTAAGTGATAAAGAAATACATGACTTTCTACAGTTAAGATAATTATGATCAATGGTTTGTGTTGATAAAAAAGTTATATTTAGCTGGGAAATGATGATGCAAATTCCACTGAAAACATAAGCTATACTCTATTCGCGATAGTAGTCATAGTCATAGTAATTTATTGGTAAGGGATTCTTACAAGTCATTTATAGAATGTTACATAAAATATGAAAACAAATGATTATGTACATAACAATGTCAATTAATAAAACTAATATCATTAGACAGTATATATACATTAGCATTAGACAGAAGTTAAAAAAGGTTGTTTTAGGGTACACTTTGTAGTAAAAATGCAATATATGTACCTATATTGTGCTTTATTACAGTTAAGTTTGATGCTGAATTTATTATAATCAACCTATATACCAACGGTTATACTTAAATGAATTTATTTGAACTATCCATCTTATGAGGCTTTTAATTAAATAAATTATTTAGTTCTTACTTATACCTACCTACTACTAGTGTTCATATTAAAAACCTAAAAGAAGCAGGTGTTAAAACGGTACCTGACCACACCACATAAACGGAAGTATCTTTTTTTCTCGTTAACTTACATGTTTGTTTTTTATACAGCTTCAAGAGACCGCAGACTTGAGTATATGGTTTTAATTTCAACTCGATACCTCCACGCGTTCCTGAGATAAAGGTTCTTGACTGACAGACAGACAGGCAGACAGACAGACAGACAGACGGACGGACAACAAAGTGATCTATAAGGGTTCCGTTTTTTCCTTTTGAGGTACGGAACCCTAAAAAGATCAATTAATTAGGTTCTCTTCCTTCTGTGCTATAGGTATAAGCTGCGAATGTCGTAGCCTCGTAGCTAGAGAAGTAGGTACCTGACAATCATCAACGTAAAGACTTTGAAACAATTGTGAAAGTACCTACCTAATGACTGTGTGATCCGACATCTGTAAAAGTCTAGAAAAACTTTTACAGATGTCGGATCACACAGTAATGTCATTCGATGGCTGTTCCTACCTACGAAGTCTTGAAGTTTCTGATCGAAAGAAAAAACACAAAGTCAGCAGTAGTAGCTAACATTGTAACAAAGTTAAGCACCTATCCGAGTTTTCTAGAATTCAATTCCATGCCAAATGTCGATAACCTTTAGGTACGAATGCCGATCAGCAGTCCACCACGGAGTGTCACAATTAAAATAATTGTGACCACGTGCCCCTCGAGCCAGCGACATTTTTCAGCCAAACTCAACATACCTCGACATTGCATCATACACGTTGAAAACCTTTATCAGATTTCGTCATGAACACCGGTTTTTTTAACTGCGTAGTAAAAAGTTGGCAATTTTTAACCTTTTGACGTGCGTAATTAGAGACACAATAGTAAGACAATGGCTTGCGGACGCCGGCTACCGCCTGAGCGTTAATGAATTAATATTATATTATTATTTCCTCTTAGATTAACGGCTGACTTTTGAATCACCGGCGTTATTACATAAATACTTCGTACTTCGATAATATTGATTAGTATCATAATCTGGGGATAATTATTATCTAAATATAGATTGATACCTTCATATTTGATGCTTATTTTGATTGGCTGGATTACCTCAGATACTGGTTTAAGTATACCTAGTTCAAGTAGAATGCAATTATTGTACCTTTTCCTCTGGTTAAAACCCTTAACTAATTTATAAATTTTAATGTAAATCAAATAATTCGATAAACATATTATATTTTATATTGTGTTGATAAAAAGTTCGTTACTTCACTTTCACGCAGTTTAGTAATCAGGGTAAATTCTGCCGTGCTGCGTGGTACGTACGACGAAGATGGATATTAATATAATGAAATCTTTCAGGGGTTGTAAGAACGCATGAGTAGAACGGATTTTATTATGGGATCAATTCAGAAATAAGGAAAAAAATGTGTTCATCCGTACTAAAAACCTGAACTTGTGGTCGGCGCAACACGTTTTTTTCTTCATGAACAGAAAAGGAA
This sequence comes from Mythimna impura, assembly GCA_905147345.3. Lineage (NCBI taxonomy): Eukaryota > Metazoa > Arthropoda > Insecta > Lepidoptera > Noctuidae > Mythimna > Mythimna impura. The sequence goes on along the minus strand of LR990351.1, from coordinate 26,649,820 downwards.
AGGATAAAAATATTTGACGTAAATACAACGCAACAGTAATTTTAAAAGACAAGAATAGAACAGACTTATACAATAAATTTGAGTAACTGGAAGTAATTGAGAAACGAGCCAAGAGGATCATATGCAATGTTGCACTCGTCCAGTCCAAGCTCTAAAATCTTGAACATCGACGCCGAGTTCCTAGCGGCTGGTTTTCTACCGGTTACTTTTCAGGGAGTGTGCTTCAGAATCGCAAAACTTAATTCCGCCAAACATCGGACTATTATCCGTACAATGTAGTGCTACCGGTGCGTACATGGTGGACTCCCAAACCCACCGTATGTCCTATGATGTCTCATCTCAGGAAAAAGAGGCATGACAATTGAAAAACGTTTGCCAAAATATTTTAGTACATTTTGATACAAGTGGAGAAAGTTTGTCATAGTGACCGAGGCAGAAGTCGCCCGAGCCGCAGGCATTATGGAGCTAAGTGCGGCAGTGACAAATTTCCACGTGTATCAAACGACATTTGTCAATACACTTACGAAGATATATACATATATAAACGGGGGTTGACATGCTACTCGTGGGGGTCGCTCAGCGCCCAGGCTGATACGATAAATGTAATATTGTGGCGAGGGCGAGTTCGCGGACTTTTCCACACTAGTGCGAAAAACATTATATTGTTTTTTTTTTTAAATTCGGTAATTCAGTAATTCGGGTTTTCGAGTTAGTGTATTGAAAATGATTAAGTGTGCTGCTGATATCCCATAAGTGGCACACGAATGCTGTGTCTCCGATCTCTCCGCAATGGGCGTGAGACAAAAGAGGTAAGGTAGTTTTTAATATCACGCGTACTTATTGTAATGCGTAGAATACACACGCGGGATGCGGGGCGTGATATCGGGCAGCAGCCCCGTATGCGGAGCAATTCCGCATGCGTGGCTCAACACAACAACACTCTAAGCTCGGAGAAAGGGACTTTAGAGAAAACGTTAAAGAGATGATGAAAAAAAGACATGGTACATGGACTTGGTGGTGATGGATGGTGTAAAGTATAGATTGTCTGTGTTAGCATGTAGTCTGTGGCCCGTTGTATTCCATCATTACTCTTGCCAATAAATGCCGCTCAGTTATTTCTTAGATATCTTTAATTTAAAGAACCACAACGTTACAGATGGTGATGAAAGTATTATACGAATATGAACAAATCCATCAAATAGGTATCGCAGTTCTCGTAATAACTCTCTAAGTATACTGTAGCCAGATCACGTAACGTAGATAAAAAAATATTAGGAACACAAATATTACTCATGTTATATTATTGTGTTAGTGTGATAAAGATAGGCATTAGGTTTAGTTAAAGCTGATTAATAGGTACGTACTTACTATTTAGTCATTCATAACGTACCTATCTAATAAAAATAGTATAATTAATAATTAAAGATGATCCTCCGTTTCATTAGATCTAATGAATGGAGTAGAATAGACACTAGTTTTAATTAATTATCTCCGATCTTGACACGCCTATTTCACCTTCTAAATTACAGTGGAAAAGTGTCGATTGCTTGAAGTAAGTTAACATGCAGCTCGTGCCCAAGAGGAGCAGTCCAGCTGACCCAACAAACTACAAACGCATCTCTGTAACGTTCGTTGAAACTTGTTTACAAATAACCAGCCCCCCTAGCCAAGTTACACCCGTTTCGTTTCGATTCTCTTTTCGTCGATCGCCTCAAGTAGGCCACGCCTCCGATTCCTTTGTTCTGACCACGTGACTGAGCGTTGAGATGACGTCAGAACAAAGGAATCGGAGGCGTGGCCGACTCGAGGCGATCAACGAAAAGAGAATCGAAACGAAACGGTTGTAACTTGGCTAGGGGGGCAACAATCTTTTCGGCCCTGGGCGGCAGATCTTTGCGAAGCAAGTTCTTTTTGCAAAGTAAGTGAATCAAAATTTTCTTATGATAAAATTTATAAAATAAAAAGATAGGCACTACATGGATTTCGAGTTTAAAATATTATTTTAGAAGATTTATAAAAAGTAACAATCATAAATACGACAACGATGTTAAACCACGCTAAATAATATCTTAAACATGGATTTGAAAATAATGTTTACTACTTTTCAATAAACTAGTAAGTCATTTTCATTTGAAAAATAGCAAGAGCTGAAAACCGATCTCGTGTCATCGAATCAGATACTTACGCTATCCTACAATTAAAATAATTTACTATGAAAGGTAAAAGTAGAATATAATAAAAACTTTCAAATATTAGCTCTTTTTCTAATCGAGTGGCCTCGGGCGATAGCCCTACTCGCCACCCCCTAAGGCCACCTCTGTCTATCTGTCATCCGATATTGTTTATTTACGAAATATCGCGCGACGACCACCTCTCATTCACACAGTAGATTTCCAACAACTTATCATCAGACACGCCGAAAATAAACCCAAACTATATAAGAATAGGCTTACGACACCGTACTCCAAGTTAACTAATATATTATGTATTATGATCTATTTTTGGTACGGTTTCATCAGCGGCGCACCGTTTGAGACGTAGTCCGCGGACGCACCCAAATAAACACGTGACCTGTGGGTTTTTTATGTTAATCTGTGTGCTATCAGTATACCGCACGACGCGTGCCTGCTGCCGGGGGCGTGTTCTGCCAATGAAATATATAAATAAATAAATAATATTACGAAACTACGGATCAAGACTCTGAGGTCGATAAGCGCGTGCCACTGGTTTAGGTGCTTGCTCTTGGTTTTAATGAATTGTTTACTAATAATGAACGTGTTTTTTATAATATTTTAAGTGTAGTAATGTGTATATGAAATTACTTCTACTACTAGGCACTGAGAGCAGTGGTGGCCGAGTGGTAACGGCCCCGACTTACGAGTTGTAGGTCGCGGGTTCAAACCCAGCCAGGCGCATTACTTTGTGTAATTTATTTCATCACCACTGCTCTCAAAACGGTGAAGGAAAACATCGCGAGGAAACCGGCATGTCCTAGAATCAAAAATTCGAAGACATGTGACATTCACAAATCCGCAATGGGCCCGCGTGGTGGATTACGGCCCATTCCCTCTCCTAGAGAGAGGAGGCCAGATTCTCAACAGTGGGAACATTAAAAGGCTGATTATGCTATGCTATATGCTACTAGGCACTGTGGCCAAGACCAGTACCATTCTGTAGCATGTTTACCCTAAAGGGGGCGAAGAGAGCCATGATCTAGAGCCTTATCATGACGTGTTAAAATTAGAGTTGTAACGGAGGCCATCTTAGCGGAGGCGGAGGTGAAATTGAATGTGGAAAAAATAGTAATTTATCAATATTTTTTATTTTTAATACGTGCATTCATACTTTCATATTACACTTAAATAAACATATGCTTGCACTAGTTTACAGAAAAACTATTTTTATACACATCAATGATAGTTTTTAATAAATGGGGAGTTTGTGTGTGTGTGTGCCTCACATACATACCGGTCAAATTCCCTCTAAAACGTCTCTAATATAATTTTGCTCCACAAAAAATGAGACGAAGATGACACCTCAAACTATCGACTTTATAGCTTCATTTCATATTTATCAAAGTAATACATTACAGTGTGCCTAGAGCGAGTTTGTTTTACATTAATACGAGCAAAACATTCGGCGCTCCGTTTGGCCTGCTCCTAGTTCATAAACCAATTGTAGAACCAAACGCGGTAACCGTTTTTATTTTGACTTACACTCAATGTACTGAACAGCATCGCTCCGAGAAACTTGACCTTCCCGAACAAGCAGGATTTCCGCCTCATTTCTCCACAAACAATCATCTACACACCATCAATCAAGTTTTAACAAACCACTTTATCTAGCCTTTGTGGATTATGCCAAGGCATTCGACAGTATCTAGACCATCACTCAGTCATTAATATTTTAGACTCTCAAAACGTTACGTGCAATAACCTAATTGACACCATTTATCGAAGTAGCACTACCAACATCAAGTTTAATGTTTCTGATCTAAATTTCAGCGTAGAAAAAGCAGTTAAACAAGGTGATCCACTCTAACATATGTTAGCTGTTCACAAGCGTACTGCAAGACTTTTTTAATAACTTTCCTGGTGCAGCCGATTTGCTAACTATATTTAAATACTCTTGACATCACCTTCAGAACTTGAAGAAATGCTCCAAGATCTAAGCACGGTAATTCGTGAGGTTGAATTTTTAAAGAACACATCCAAAACCCAGGTCATGACCAACAGCACGAAACATAGGGTCGAGGTAGATATGTATAACTAGCTTTTGCTAACGGCTTCGTTCACGTGAAGGTAAGTTTCTCCAAACAAATTCTGGAACACCGTTTCTCCTATTTGAGGAGTCCTCTCTTAGTGTTCGCCTACGTCATAAAAGGTAACCTTGTGCAATATTTCACGTTCCTAGGCCCTGTAGTTTCGGCTCTGCGTTAATATGTCAATCAGCCAGTTTCTCCCTATATATACATAATATATATAAATATGAATAAGAAAGCCAGGTTGTGCCTTTTTAAAAATAGGCAAGACAAGGAAGTCGGAAGACGATTACAAGTATTGTTTGGAAGACATTCCGGGCATTTAAACACATTAAGGAAGTTGTCATGTGCATTCTACCCGTCATAACCTATGGTGCACAAAGTTAGTCACTTACTGAACAAGAAAAGTTCGAACTCAAGATTTGGCAACGGGCAATAGAGTGCAGTATAATAGGTGTCAAGCAGATAGATCGTGTCAGAAACACCACCCTGTGCTTAATAACTCAAGTAGCAGATGTGGGGGAAACACTGCCAGGCTGAAGTTGGAGTAAGATGGGCGAAGATAGTCACTGATTGGATGCTTGATCCCGGGAAGAGGTCGCCGTTGTGGTCGAGTGCAGTGGAGGTTGTGTGACGATGACGATGTTCGCGGGGTAACCTTGGCCAGATATTGCCTATTAAAATATTTAAAGAAAAACATAAAACCCGACTGCGTCGAAACTAATTTTAAAAAATACGTGAAAAAATTAACTTAAATAAAAACTAAAAAGAAACAAACAAGCCCAGTAGTTTAGAATTCTGTTATGTACTACTAAATAACTACACAATTTAAATAGTTTTATAATAGATACACACATAAAACACACATGGCATTTGCACACATTGGCAGTTTCTCACTGCCAATAAAGCCAATAAAGGCAAGAGAGAGGTGGGACCTCTCTCTTGCCTTTATTGGCTGGCTTGAGTGGAGATTCGCAAGAGCAAACGTGCTCGGGAGAAGGATGTATAATCCAGTAAGGTGCTGGTAGGGATCTTGACCGTACTTCCGGGATTGTCCTGATAGCCGTGGTATACCTCTCCACTCCTCAAGCACCTCAGAATATGTTGCCCTCTTGTTGCTACGTCACTTCGTGCTAGCGGCCGTTTTTTGGGGGCCCATTTATTGAGTGTGCAAGTCACCCCCTGCCTTTTTTCGATGGATATTAATAACGTTGTTCAGGCAGGGGCAATAGTCTTAACATAGTTCCATGTTACCAGTCCACTTAAGACTCCAATAACCATAGCCCTATTATCTTTTTTCTCCATATGTCGCAATAGTTTTTCAACAACCGGGGGTTGTCCTTGGGTGCACTAGCATAGCGCGTACAGGGATAATCACCGGTTTGTACCACCTTCCATTAAAGCGTCTAAAAGGGCCTCTGCGAGTTGGTTTCGGCTCCTCGTACGCCTTCCAAAGGTCCAGGACCTCAGGGTCCTGAGATAAATGAATGTATAAAAATAATAATAATAATAAACATCTTTATTCAGGTAAGTTACACCCATATCATTAAATAACACAACACTAAGCACTAACCTAATAAGACTAGTGAATAATAATAAATCAATAAAATTGCCTCAAATATTAAATTAATTAATAAAACACAATAATTACATTAATAATTCAAAAATAATAAATAAACAAATCATCAATATAAATTCAACCAAAAACAAAGTCAATCAATTAAAATCAAATTAAATTAATTAAAATAATTCAAAATTAAAATCAAAAGTCAAAAAATGAAAATAAATTAAAATCAAAATAAATTAAAATTAAATTAAATTAAAAGAAATAAATTAAAATCAAAGTCAAAAAATCAAAATAAACAAATTAAAATTGGATAAATTAAAATTAATACTTCCTCTCCGGCATTGGTACCGAAACATGTCTAGCCGAACAATGCCGGATGAAAGGACAATCCAGTCTAGTGGCAATCATCGCCAGTACGATAATAAGAAGAAAAAAATTCAATTTGAAGATCTTCTTTAAGTTTTTTGAGCCAGCCTAGCCAGTCTGCTAGCTAAAATAAAATAACTCATGCGATCTTCTTCGATATCACAATACCTACTTAACGTTGATATTCAACTGTCTTAAATGTCATTAACTAAGAATTAAAAACAGGTGTGTGCTGTGAGTAACCACTAAACACCTGATTTTAAGACGAGCCACCTGAACTTGATTAATCATAGATATCCATAGTAAATCCGGTAAACAAGAAGTATAAGATTTATATCTAATCTACAATAATATTACTAATAATATCTCTTGATGTGTCATCTTTTCTTAGTGGCAAAGTAACTTTTATCTTAGACTTAGCTACAACATCATAATTTATGTTAGACAGTTTACGAACATGGCTGCATGGTGCTTCTGCAAGATCGGTTTGATTTCTTGGATTTTCTCGAGCATATCCATCAAAACAGTTGTCATTTCAGGCAATTGTTTATATAATTTTTTAATTATTGCATAAAGATACAAAATTAATTTTTCAAATGGACGTGGACGACTAAATCCGAAACTGTGTATGAGGAATAAAGGAGTTTCGAGTCCGATTTTAATCAATACTAAAAATGCATCAATAGATTATTGAAAAATCATATCATAATTAGAATTACAATCATATTTAAAGGTATGCAACTTGACATACATTTTCACTGGTTTTCATACAACCGCTCTTACGCTAATAAGACGTTATTACACATTTTTTATTAGATATTTTGGAAACACAGTATCGTGTGGATATTATCTAGGCTTCTATTAATATCAATTTATAAATTTGTGTAAATCTAATTCAGTAAAGACTTCTGAAAATCTGCTATTTTGCATGAATTTTGACACTTCATAATTTACTCAAAAATCAAAAAAGTCAAAATAGTATAAAAATAGAAGCCTTCCAAATTTAATCAAGATTCTGAATGATGATAATTTTTTTCAAAAAATTTTAAGAGTTTAAAAATAGCACGTATTTTCTGGAACAAGTTTTGTAAAATATTCGAGTAAATCACGGAATTATCGAATGCTAACAGAGTTTTCAAGCGTTATCTTTCTTTTTTCGCGTTGCCTTTTCGTTCAAACATCGCGTTGGATTGCGTTAGATGAAGTAACAAGCTTTTAAAAACCATGCTCGATGTTGACGATATGCGAGTGAAAAAGAACCAGAGTAACCATGGAGTTTCTTGCTTATTCTTCTCCATAGGGAACGACCAATTTGGAACTGTGCACTAGCTTCTGACGTTTTATGTAGTATGTAGAGAATGCCTAAGTCCGCCTTTGTACCTTTATGTTGCATGAATTTTTAATTAATAAATAAATACATCATCTAATTGTGTCGCTAATTTGGATATAATTCTGGGAAGTACCTAACGAGATATAAATATGGCAGACTAGCAGCAGGTGTAGGTATCGATCCATCATGGAGATTGAATGTAATCAAATAAAATATAACATGTAACTCGGCTGATACTAACCTACGTAAGAGATGTCACGGCAATCTGTTAATCTGCCATCCATCACACTTAGGTACTCTTTAGGCCTTATACGCATTATGTTTTTGCGCGATCATGCAACTATTTTTGTACACAAACACTTAAGAAAGATAAATAGATATATGAATGAGCACAGAGATACTGCAACTTCTGAAACGTCTGGGCCCAAGTACTGCAACTTCTGAAACGTCTGGGGCCAGGTACTGCAACTTCTGAAACGTCTGGGCCCAAGTACTGCAACTTCTGAAACGTCTGGGCCCAGGTACTGCAACTTCTGAAACGTCTGGGCCCAAGTTTAGTCAAGAAGATTGAAGTACTGCAACTTGTGAAACTATGCCAACAACTTATATAAGGGCAGGGGGGGTGAAGGTGATTAAAATCCTCCCCTCAGGACGCGATGCCTTTCTTACGAAAGAAGTGTTTGCATTAAGAAATAAACAGTAAAATGGGAAAACTGGGCAAATGCGAGTCGGACTCGTGCACTGAGGGTTCCGTACAAACTACAATTGACTACAGTTGACTGGCCTGTTGGTCTAGTGGTTAGTGGTCCTGACTGCTATGCCGGAGGTCGTGGGTTCGATTCCCACCCAGGACAAATGTTTGTGTGATGAGCACGATCATTTGTTCTGTGTCTGGGTGTAATTTATCTATAATATGTATGTATTTAGAAATATATAAGTATGTTTATCAGTTGTTCTAGTACCCATAACACAAGCTCTGCTTAGCTTGGGACTAGACGGCGTTGTGTTAGTTGTGGAATATTATATTATATTATATTACAATTCTCGAATGGAGTCTCGAAGATTTTTCCGAATTGGAAAAAAGATTTTTTTTTTGTGACGTAAGTAACAACAAATTTACTGTTTTCAGATTTATTCCTATACCTGTGCTATAAGACCTTACTTTATGCCAAACTTCAGGATTCTGGGTCAACGGGAAGTACCCTATGAATTTTGATTCCTTTGAGAGTATCGAAATATACGTTTTTTGCGACATAAACGGCCGTATCTTTTTTATTCGTTAACTTAGAAGTTTGATTTTTTTACAGCTTCAAGGGACTGCAGACTTAAGTATATAGTTTTAATTTTAACTCGATACCTCCATGCGTTCCCGAGATAAAGGGTCTTGACAGGCAGACAGACAGACGGACCGACAGACAGACGGACAACAAAGTGATCCTATAAGGGTTCCGTTTTTTCCTTTTGAGCCCTAAAAATGAATTCAAATATCTGCAACGCAACACAGTAAAAGAGAGATCTAAAGATTTTCATATCCTGCTGATATCTTTTTACCAAGTCTTTAATCCTTAAGTAAAACGTTAGCTAACTATATACACATAATATGATATAAAATATTTGATAATATGAGAAAATAATTTTATTCGTTATTTAATTTTATTTCATATCATTATAATTTTATGTACAATTACATAAAATATCTTTCGTCGAGTCGTCTAAATAGTAAAATTCTTTGCATAGTATACCGAGCCAGTTTAAAATCAAAACAAAAGAACCGCATTTTCTTAGATCAATTTTATTCTTTGTTTTGTTATCATTTTCTTGTTAATGCATTAAAAAACGTCGTTTGAAACCTATATGTACGAAAATATCAACTTCACTCGTCCCAAATCTTACCACGAGCCGTACGCCGAGTCAAAATCTTTCGGGATTTATGAAGTAACGACATATTTTCCGCACTTGAAACAAATGTAAAAAAATTGCGTTACGAAAAGCCTAACGAAAAATTTCGCGACAACTTTCACAAAGCAGTCTTTGATCCCGCGACAAAATTAATAAAAAAAAGTAGAGAAGTAACAAAATAATGATCGTCGTAAATTGTATTATTGCCACTTATTTTAATAGAATTGTCTAATTTTGTTCCTTTGCAAAACAAGACTTCTTCACAAAATCATCTGACGCTTCTAACAGTCTGGATACCTCACGGTAGAAGATGGCGCAGAATGAGTGTAGTTAGAGCGCTTTCTGACCTATTTCAGAGAGAGAAAATAGAAAAAAGACATAATTTTATTGTATGGCAGCATTACTCAAAAAAATTTGATCAAAAAAAGTCTGTACAAAAAAAAAAAAAAACCGACTTCATAAGCTTTTCAAAGAATTATCCAAACGCTTAGTTGACACTTCGCGTGACCCAAGGGTTAGCTTTTACCTCGGCCAGAGATTAAGCATTGCCATACAACGTGGCAATGCCACCAGCCTTTTGGACACACTTCCAGTAGATAGCGATGCGAAGGAATTTTATGACGCCATATTTTAGCTAGTAGTTTTTGCCTTTAGTGTACTCGCATATATAGGGTGACTGGCAATTAGTGTACGATACTTAAACACGTGATTGTGCTCATGATAACAAACAATTTTTATTATGGGAGCAAAGCCGAAATCGCGAAAAAAATATCAATTGTTCAGTACATTAGGCAAACATAAATGTACTGAACAGCTGTTTTTTTTTTCATGATTTCAGGTTTGTTCCCATAGTAAAATTTGTTAGTTATCATGAGCACAATCACGTGTTTAAGTATCGTACACTAATTACCAGTCACCCTATATAGTTTTAATTAGTTAAGTATTTTTATTGAATTATACACATAAAAAAGCTATATAAATTCAAACGACTTCAATGTGAAAAATACTATAAGTATTTTTTTAAACTTTCACATTTTTTACATCATTCTCATATAATCATTTATTTGTCAAAACATGTTATGTATCATTACCTAATGTAATGATACATAACATGTTTTGATGTCTTAGGTTTGAATATTTAGGCTCCTCGCCCACGGCGACTTTTTGTAGCGATGGTGTCGCGCGTTTCGTAAGCGCGCGACAGTATCGCTACTAACGCGCGTTAGTCGCATTTGCAAGCGCTCGCGTAGAGAAAAGATGCCAACGCGCTACTAAGGCGCTACAGTATCGCGACTGTATCGATGCGAACGCGCTACAGCATCGCTACAAAAAGTCGCCGTGGGCGAGGGGCCTTAGTCTCATCACGTTCTACCTCATGGACATACAAATATTTACATTGAGATAATTATTCCCTTTATTCATTTCATTTATATATAAGTTTTTTTTTTTTAATAAAATCATCTTAAAAACTAAAAAATATAGTATAGTCCGCCGATGTCGGAAACAGGGTCCAAGCTACCGGTGATTAGTGCTCCAAAGAAAGGAACCTCCTCTCGATGCGAGCCGTATCGAGGAGTACTGCCAGATAATTATTATTATTATCTATACTTAGTTCATATTAAATTAGGTAGTTTAGTCAGTCAAAATAAAATCATAGATATAACTAATACCTAATTGAATTAAGAAGTCAAAATGTCATCTAAATAAAAAACGACACAGACACAGCGCTACGGTTATAAAAACAAAGTAATTAAAAGAGAACAAAGGTACAGAATACATCGACGTGTTCGTACCGAAAGGGTTACCACCTCAGCATTTGCGGGACTGAGTTTTAAACATAGTCAGCCTTATAAAGTTTCCACTGCTGGGCCTCAGGGTGAACATCACATGTCTTCGATATTTTGGTTCTTGAACATGCCTCACGATGTTTTTCTTAACCGTTTTGAGAGCCTCACGATGTTTTTCTTCACCGTTTTGAGAGCAGTGGTGATTAAATAAATAACACTAAGTAATGCGCCTGGCGGGGTTTGAAACCACTACCAATCGTAAGCCGGGATCATAACCACTGGGCCACCACTGCTCACCAAACCTTTAAAATATAGTAGCATTTATAATACTTTTGCCAAAAAATTTTTTTAACCAATTGAAAATTTTTTTCGCTTGTTTCCCTACTTTTTTTTATTTATCAGTAACCGTGTGTTTAATTTAATAAAAACACTTAACTAATTAAAACTATATATACCTACACTAAAGGCAAAAACTACTAGCTAAAATATGGCGTCATAAAACTCCTACGCATCGCTGTCGACTGGATTTTTTTTGGGCAAAAGTCGGAAAAATCAAATGTTGATAATCTTGTACATGAATCTAAATTCTCTTAAATAATAAACATATTTTTTTTTTAAACTTTATAATATAAAAAGTCTTTAAATTTTTTCGTAAACACGCTCACATCCAACTCTCTAATTGCACTGAAAAGTGCAAAATAACTTTAATTTCGGAAGTCGGTATTTCTGGTTTTACCTTCGCTATTTAACACCGACTTCACTTAATGAAATAAATTTTACCTAGCGTAATCACAATCATATTTTTTTGTGGTTTTGGAAGTACTGAATTTTATAGATCACACATTCTTTAAACTCTTTAATGCGCTGAAATTCGCTCTGGTGTGCCGTGAAAACTCTCTCGGCACACCGTATTGTAGATTACCTTTTCTTGAATAGAGACTGGTTAATTGGTTACCAACTTTGCCAACTTTGAATACAGTCAAGAAACTGTCTCCTCTTCTCATGGTACTTTAGTGTTTGTTGTGATTGTCCTATGATCCTATATTCATAGGCGTCTATAGGGGAGGAGGGGGCGAGTGGGTCGTGCGTGCCCACCCTAGTCTAGCGTCCACCGCAGAATCTTGTGCTACCAATTAGTAATTTATTTTGTTAACAAGTCATTTATTGATAATTGTAATTATTTATATTTCTTGCTTTTTTATATAGCCTCTTTTTTTATAATGTAAATGTGAGAACATTGCAGACTCCGCGAATTCTTAGGTTACTTCCTATTACGACTCACATTTTTTTTTAATATGATTATTTTTATTGTGCTTTTGGGTACAATTTGACTGGTCTACACTGTTCTTACATAATATCTATTAATACTGTAATATAAGAATATTGTAAACAACCACTTTTTTAAAAGAGTAACCATGGAGTTTCTTTCCGGTTCTTTTCCATAGGAAACGACCAATTTGGAACCGTACACTAGCTTCTGACGTTTTATAAGTGCCCATGTAGGCCTATGTGAAATAAAAACTTTTGACTTTGACTTTGACTTTAATTCGAAATTCTATGATGGACGCCAAAATACTGATAACTTAACACAAAAACCAGGCATGCTCCGCCTATATTGCATATTTTTATGTAGTTATGACGACCACGATAGGCATTCTAACAAAATTCATAATAAAAATCATACGATACTTTGTAATTGATAAATCATCTGACGAAAGAGGATTTCTTTTTATAACATTTATATTATCATCAATGCAGGCAATAATACCGTGTTATTTTTCAGTAATTAAAGAACATTCGTAATTAGTTGATTTATCGACATCACGTTACGTTCAGTATCCAACGAATGGAGATCACGAGCCTCTGCAGTGGCCACTGGAGGCTTTACGTAAATGTTATCGCAGTGTAACGACTCTAACGCCTTAACGACGCGTTTATCGAAAGTAACTCCTGATAAACGAATGTTTTAACGAGTTTTAGGCTCCGACATGTCGTTATTTTGATATGATAATATTAGGTATGTATCAAATCCGGTTGATAATATGAGATTTTTTTCTTTTGGAATCAGTCTTTGTTAAAGACATAGAAACCTATTTATTAATTATTTATTTATTTATTTAAACTTCATGTACAGTAGAGGTACATAGGCGGACTTAAGGCGGACCTTTGGGTTAAAAAGACAATACTGTGGTAGGTGTGCACAATAAATAAATAACAAATACTTCAAACAGAAATAATAAAACAAAAAATAAGTTATTTATTTAGATTGTTTCTTTTTTTTTTGAGAGGTCAGATAGTGTCAAAGTTTTACAGATTAAAACCCTCCGTGTTCCTTGAGTGGCCCCTTGCGTTACAGTGCCGCAATGACTCTCCCGCAGATACCTATTTAGCATGACATTATTTAAACTCTTCATTCGCAATGCAGTTATGCAACAGATTATCAAAGGCATCTCGGCAAGGTCTACAAGAAAACTAACGTAAACAAATCTTTTCTTTTTTTTAAAGGAAATGAATCTCATTTAGATCAAATTATTAGTATAAATTTGTAATTGGAGGCTTTAGCCACTAAAATTGTTTCACGCAGACCATCAGCATAATCAACCTTATAATATTCCCACACTACTGGGACTCCAGCCTCCTCTCCAGGAGAGGGAATGTACTGCAAACCATCACGCGGGTCCAGTGCGGTTTGGTGGATATCACGTCTCTTCAAATTTTTGGTTCTACGCCATACCTACTGGTTTCCTCACGATGTTTTTCTTCACCGTTTTGTGAGCTGTGGTGATGAAATAAATTACACAAAGTAATGCGCCTGGCTGGGTTTGAACCTACGATCAGGACACTAATGCTCCACTCAGTGCGGGAGAAGTTATTTGATGATCTATCACCAGAAGTCCAGAAGCAAGAGTATGGAACGAGTGATCAATAATAAGCTCCTGGCATACCTAGAAGCTAATGACATCCTCAGTGATCGTCAATACGGCTTTCGCCGAAATCGGTCAACTGGGGATCTTCTAGCGTATGCCATTCACATCTGGAGCGAGGCCATCGAGAAGCATGGGGAAGCACTTGCAGTCTCCCTTGATATCTCGAAGGCCTTTGACAGGGTCTGGCATGATAGCCTTATCGCTAAGCTTCCTTCCTTCGGTCTGCCCACTGGTCTGTGTGACTGGATCGCAGACTTCTTGAGGGGGCGATCCATCCGAGTGGTTATTGATGGCTGCTCGTCCGGTCAAATGGAAATTAATGCCGGGGTCCCTCAGGGGTCGGTACTCTCGGCAACACTGTTCTTGCTGCACATAAACGACCTTCTTAAACCCGGTACCTTTGGGTATGCAGACGATAGCACTGTTGCTGAGAGATACGTGTCTGATGCACGTGCTAGTGGGTCACAGATCCAGTCTTTCCGAGAGGCTATGGTTGAACGCTTGAACTTTTCCTTGAAGGCAGTATCCGACTGGGGCGATGCCAATCTGGTCAAGTTCAATGCTGCTAAAACCCAGGCGTGTCTTTTTTCCGCCAAACGGAGCCAATTCCACCCGGCTCCATCATTCCGGGGTGTAACCGTGCCGATAACCAGTGACCTTGAGCTTCTTGGGGTAACGTTGTCATCTACCCTCAATTTCGGCTCTTTCATCGAGGCTAAAGCTCAACAGGCTGCCAAAAAATTGGGGATCTTGGCCAAGGTGAGACAGTACTTCACGCCGGAACAGCTGCTCAAACTTTATCAAGCGCAAGTTCGATCGTGTATGGAATACTGCTCTCATCTTTGGGATGGGTCTGCCAAATACCAGCTTGATGCTCTGGAGTCGATTGAGAAGCGAGCCAAGAGAATCATCGGTGATGATGCACTTGTCGAATCAAAACTCCAAAGCCTTGAACATCGACGCCGAGTTGCTGGCCTGTCGGTTTTCTATCGGTTACACTTCGGGGAGTGTGCGTTGGAATTGCACAATTTAATTCCACCAAGTCCGTTCCATCATCGGACCACTAGACGTACGGCGTTGCGCCATCGGTACATGGTGGACATCCCACCCATACGTACAAAGCGTTTTGGGAACACATTCATAATGCGTACAGCTAAGGAGTGGAATTCCCTGCCCGAGTCTGTGTTCCCTGATAGCTACAACCTGGGGGTCTTTAAGTCAAGAGTGAATAGGTTGCTTCTAGGCAAGCGTGCTCCATCGTCGGCCACATCATCGCTTACCATCAGGTGAGATGGTGGTCAAACGCGAGCCTATCAATAATAAAAAAAAAAAAAAAAAAAGTCGGAATTGGGTAGAGTTATTCATGTACTTAGACTGATTTCATACAGCGAAAGAATAAAGCGGATATGCCTCAAATCCCGAGATTAATTTTACGGGCAGATTTTTTTTTATGACACAATCAGAAATATAGGAGAAAAAATTTCTTCCTGCAGTAATGATGAGGAGGAGGATATGTATAAATTTGTTAACCTCACCTCAGTTGACGTAGAGAGATCTTTTTCAATGAAAAATACTAATAAAAATTGTATTTTAATTATCTTTGTTTTGTTTGTCTTATCTATCTCTGAGGTGTTTAATTATTATTTATTTGTAATATTGTTGGCCACAAGGGATTTTTCATTAGAAATCCCGGCAAGAGCCATATTAATATCAACATTTCGATGCAAGTATACGAATCCTCCACCTAATTCCGAAATCTGTGTAACACACAAAAAAATGGGAGCTTTGGTAAGGTGACAAGATCCATAATAAAAAACACTGGTATTCTAATGCATCTGATTAGACTAGAATCAGCCTTAACATACACAGTTGGGGAAATGGTGAGGCAGAGTATACAATGTTTCCTAGCTAATCGGTGATCCAGCCATAAACTTTTGTGAGATTTTTTATTAAGCTTAAAACAAAATAAGGAGATAAGGAGTACGTGCCTTGATACACTTATATTTCAAGTAAATTCGTCTAAACACTGACGTAACCGAGTGACCGAATATATCATGTTCATGTCTCAACCTGTCTACGGACCTCTGTCCACTGCTGTAATATGTATTATATAATAGGTAAATATGTCGTAACATATATAAAAATATAAAATAAATATTATTATTATTACATCTAACGTCTGGTACTGTGAGTTTATTAGTATAACCGGTTAAAAGTATTTCACAAATTAACTACTTATATCATTAACAATTTTAAAAACGGCTCCTCCTGAAAAAATGCACTTTATGCCTTACGACCTTATGCTTAGAAGGGCATCGAAATAGGGTTCACCCTTGTTTGGTATAACAACGTTTTGTCGAAAATCGTTGTTATACCAAACAAGTTTTTCAATTATATGAACATTATTACGCTTTTTACATTATATTTTTTTTACCTCATATTTTAAAGACTAATAATAAAAATATTTTTAACCAATTTAGTATCTTTTTTCCTAAAATTATTCTTAACAGGCATGGATTCTCATCAAAACGGGTTTTAGCCGGTTTAATAAAATTACAAAACGGTATAAGATTTTCCCTATGACGTCTGTAGCAATATGTTTAACTGTAGGTACCTACACACATTACAAAATGTTAATGACCTCAAATGAACACACGATGTCCGTTTGATTAATATTATACAAAAGATTAATATATTATGAAAACATTCTTTTTTTTTCAGCAGATCTATACAACAACAAACAGCGTATATTTTATGTACGCTGTTTGTCTTGCTGTGATAATTGTACGATCAAAACCTTTTTTAAATTTCATACTGATTACATTATTATTACATTACATTATTATTATTATTTATTATTATTATTTCTTTGCCTCGCGTTCCAGGACCCCGGGTTTTCATTTCAGAAGCGAACCTACGGCCCCAGTTCTTATTCCATGTTTGTGAACGCACCCACAATTGGCCACCATACAGGAATTTATCCTAAGGTGTGATTGTTCGAAGGAGTTACCAGTGCCCTCACAAAGGTGCAGCGCAGACGACAGACTATCCGTGACGCACTTTTTAGTCTGTGAAAATAGAACCTATGCAATTATATGCAGTAACGCACACGACGCGCAAAAAGTCCGTGTGCGTTACTGCATATAATTGCATAGGTTCTATTTTCACAGACTAAAAAGTGCGTCACGGATAGTCTGTCGTCTGCGCTGCACCTAAACCCCAACTGAAGAAACACTGCGTTTTAGCCAGTAAAAGTCTGACACTCCTTTTCGCTCAACCCAGAGCGGCAAAGTTATTTTCAATCAAAGAGAATTAAACCACCTGACTCTTATCGCACTACGATTAGGTTCAACATGTCATGTATATCACCCTCGTGGTGTTTTATTTTTTATTTGTCACAACATGGGTATTTTCCTTTCCTATTACGTCACAGTCAAAGGTGATTATTTTGTTTTTTAGTGAAAATAAAAATTGTGTTTATGAACTTAATATCATAAATATGATTATTTAGGTACACAATGATTTGTTATTACCAACAAATTAACAATTATCTTTGTTCTAAATTCAAAAACAATAATATACGGTTTGATACCTTTGCTTCTCCTTCAACCTGTAAAGGTTAACCGCGGGAAAAAATAGTACATTATTACCCTAGGGATGAAAGTAACCCTTGAACTATTGGCGACTTAAACTTTTTCTCGGGACTAAATAAGTCTTTAACCCGAGGTAAAACTGTGCTTTTCATTACGAATACAAGGAAAGTAAATTTAAAAGAAAAAGCTTGTAAAACCTGAGTCGTATGAGTTCAGGTATGTTTCTTTTGATTTAGGCAGTAAAAGGTTTTCCACTACTGCTTTGGCCTCTTCTCTTATGAAATCAGATGTTTAAATCCATATTGTATATCATTGAATCTGATGAACTTATCGTGTTAATAAAAATCTCTGCTGTATTAACTATATTTTGTTTTTTTTTTCTGTGGCCGGTTTTATTAAAAATTTTGTAAATATTTTACCCAAATAATTTTTTAAAGATAATAGTACATTATGATATAAGTGTGTAATGTTAGTGATTACCGTCGAGGCGGTATTTAGACCCGAGCTTGGCGAGGGTCTTAAGAGAGCCAAGAACGGTAATCATTAATTACTCACGTGTCATACGAAGTTTTTCAATACACTTGTGAAGAAAACAACAGTAAAACTAGTAAAATTTTCTGTGACATGGCGGTAAAAATCTGTTTTCTTAAGCACGCACATGATTTTTTTTTATTTACCCCTAGAGGAAGGCTAAGGTATTTTGATCATACTGCCTAGTCTTACGTTTATGTTTTCTTGCGTGAAAAGTTTTTACGATAATTTCTTTCGTAGTGACAATAGAATAAGGATGTAACATTTTCTAATGATTTTGTAGTATTTAATTTTATTTAATTATTACGAAGTTTTTCAATACACTTGTGAAGAAAACAACAGTAAAACTAGTAAAATTTTCTGTGACATGGCGGTAAAAATCTGTTTTCTTAAGCACGCACATGATTTTTTTTTATTTACCCCTAGAGGAAGGCTAAGGTATTTTGATCATACTGCCTAGTCTTACGTTTATGTTTTCTTGCGTGAAAAGTTTTTACGATAATTTCTTTCGTAGTGACAATAGAATAAGGATGTAACATTTTCTAATGATTTTGTAGTATTTAATTTTATTTAATTATTAATACAGCCACTGAACTTCACTGGAATAAAAAAAAATCACGCCAAAAACCGCGCGCATCTTAAAATGGCGGCCATAGACCACAAAAAAAAAACTAATTTTATTTGAATGTACGATTTATTTACTAAATGTTTTTAATTAAATAAATCGTTTGTACAAGTTAAATTTTTCCATTTTAACTTGTAAATTGGATGAAATAAGTAAGTAAGACAGTAATTTATATTGAACGCAATAACTTAATGGGAATTTTATTCAAATTCAAAATTTGTTTTGTGAACAAAGAGGTTGAACAAAAAGGTTATAACTACATTATAGCACTAGTGCGTAATGGTAATCAAAATGTCACAGTTTGGTAACGAGTGCCATTATATACCTAAGTGTAGTGCAATAAGAGCCACTTTCTGAGCAAGTGTGTTGAAAAGTACTTAAAAAAATAGTTGAATAAACAAAGTCATTTAAAAAAAAATACTTATCTTTAAGTTATTTCAATTTTATATGGCGCTGTAATTGACTGGCTGCATAGTAAGTTGGACCATGGTTTTTTTTAGGTTTCCGTACCTCAAAAGGAAAAAACGAAACCCTTATAGGATCACTTTGTGGTCCGTCCGTCTGTCTGTCAAGACCCTTTATCTCAGAAACGCGTGGAGGCATCGAGTTGAATTTAAAACTATATTCTCAAGTCTGCGGTTACTTTAAGCTGTGAAAAAATCAAACTTCTAAGTTAACGGGAAAAAAAGATACGGCCGTTTATGTCACAAAAACGTACATTTCAACACTCAAAGGAATCAAAATTCATAGGGTACTTCCCGTTGACCCAGAATCCTGAAATTTGGCATAAAGCAAGGTCTCATAGTAAAGATACAGGAATAAATCTGAAAACAGTAAACTTGTAACTACGTCATAAAAAAAAACTTTTTTACAATTCGGAATAATCTTCGTAACTCAATTCGGGAATCGAACTGTTTTCATAGGTAAGTTTGTGCGGAACCCTCAGTGCGCGAGTTCGACTCGCACTTGCCCTATTTTTTTAATAATTAGACAGCTGTCAGTTGAAAGTGATTCTCCATGGATGAAAAGTATTAGGTACTTTCAACCCACTCCTCAGGCAACTTCAGACCTACTTTCAGAGTATGAGTAATGAAAAGTATATTAAATACTATTAAATATCTTATTCATTTGTGTTATTTGTGAAAAAAAAAAAAAACTAATTTAAGATTTGAAGAGAACTCTTTAGATGCTACGCCACCGTAAACAAATCATCCATTCCCGATACTTTTCTGACTGAATGTATATATTTATTTTTACGCCGCCGGGATTCCGATCCCGATTTCGGCCACCGGTTACCGAACGGTCAGACGGCGAGCAATGGGTAGCCTGCCGTCCGACCGTCCGGTAACCGTCCGGACCGAGCCCAAGTCGTTGACGGCGCGTATTGTTCCACGCTCGCCTCAGGGAAATGTCAGCAAATCGTAGGGGCCCAGCAGGGTTGAAGCCTACTGGGGCCATGGGTAGTGTGAAAACGAAACCCGGGGCTCTGGGACGAAGGCATCGGAGGAACAGGAGTGGGTTTTTAGTCAGTAAAAGTCTGACACTATCTCCCGCCCCGCCCAAGAGCGGGACTTGTCATTAGATGATTTTACCACATAAAAAAAAAAGAAGAAAATAGCTAGCTTAGGCTTTAGCTTGATTTTCTTCCTCTAAATCGGTATCAATGCGATGAATGTAGTGACTCTAGTAGGTAGGTAGTACCTACTTTAAAACCCTGTAATCTTACCAAATTTACTTGGTGTGTAATCTGGAGGGAGGTTCAGACTTTTAAGGAGGATCGTTCCAGAGCCGCAGCACCCTCTTTTGAAACCCACAACTCTAGCAGGCATTTACCCTTGCGGGCCCCATTTATTTATTCACACTACGCGCCCCCGACCCGACCTTGGTCCTTATTAGACGCCGAGCCACCTATTACTCGCCATCCGAGAGTCTGCAGCCTCACCATAGCTTGTAGATTCGATGAAATGACTGTATCTCTTCACCAACAGATCGCATCATAGCAACAAGCTACATATCTGACAGGTTAATACTTTGTAACAATAACCTAATAACATTCTGGAACCTTCTCACTCACGCCAGGTCAGGAAGAGTCATTGGTCATAAGGCTGCTTTTATCAATATAAGGCACTGAAGTAGTGAATAAGAGAGATAAGTTATCGCACATCGTTCGATTGTTATAGTAATAATAACAATACGAACATGACATCGACCCTTCACAGCAACTGATGCAGATCGCCTCGTGTATCTGTTCTGATGCATTTTCCCTATTTGTGCAATTTAGCTTCAATTGTTTTTTTTTTTTTTTGTTCAATTTAAAAGTGCCCGTAATTGATCTAGAAATCTAAATGACTGCCTCGTTGGTCTCGTGGTCGCAAACGCAACTGCTGAGCCTGGGGTTCTGGGTTCGATTCCCGGGTCGGGCAAAAAGTGCTATTGGGTTTTTCCATTAGGAATTACTCTTTTTCCAATTACATCTTTAATATTGTTTAATTTTTTTCTATATGTTATATCATGTCAATTACTTTTATCTATACTAATATTATAAAGCTGCAGAGTTTGTTTGTTTGTTTGTTTGTTTGTTTGAACGCGCTAATCTCTGGAACTACTAGTCCGATTTGAATGATTCTTTCAGTGTTGGGTAGTCCATTTATCGAGGAAGGCTATAGGCTATGTTTTTTTTTCAAAATTAGGGTTCCGTAATAAAATTGCTATTTTGTAACACAAGGTGTAAAATCGAAAACCTATTTTTGCGTGCGCTGCAAAAACTATTGACAATAGAACAAAATGATGTACTACGGGTTTGTAGATCCTATTAAGACCTACAAAAAAGTCCGCGAGAACATATATCTAGCTATCATGGTTTAATCACAATAACCGATTTTGTGTTCAAAATAATTATTAAATCGTCTGAAGAAAAAAAAACTACGTTAAATATGTATCGTAATATTAATCTTTATCGAAATTAAGCATTATGTTATCAAGAGTATTTATGTAGAAGTAAAATACTTTTTGTTTCATCTCAATCGGATATTTCGTTTAAAAGTTATCACGTGTGTAAGATGTTAAGAGTTGGTACCTATTAATGAGTTATGGGCCATAGAGTTTTTTATCAACATAAAATCCTGTAATAATCTTTTTAGAAATATATTTGTTGATGAGATCAAGAAGATGCAGTCCATTATCCACAGGAATTTCTTAATTCTTTAAACCCGAGTGGCCTCCCCCCACATTCTCTCAAGTTAAAAATTGGTGCCCCAATTATTTTACTTAGAAATCTTAAGCCACCAAATTTACATAACGGGACTCGACTTCAGGTTAAATTTCTTCGCAATAACGTGATCGTTGCAACAGTTTTGACTGGTCCAGCGGTTGGTCAAACAGTACTTATACCTCGGATCCCAATGATTCCAAATGATTTGCCTTTTCATTTTAAAAGAGTCCAATTCCCAATTAAATTATGTTTTGCCGCAACGATAAATAAATCACAGGGGCAAACATTTAAATATGTAGGATTAGATTTACGGCAAGACTGTTTTTCGCACGGCCAACTATATGTCGCGTTGTCAAGATCAGGTTGCGGAAACAATCAATATATTCTTCTGCCACAAGAAAATAAAACGAAAAATATAATTTACTCAGAAGTACTTTAAAATAATATTTTAACCCGGTTTAAAGTGGAAGGACACTCCCGCCTATAGTCGTCATTCTTATGTGTCTGGCTGAATGTCGAACAGATAGACAGCTATTGCCTGCGACTTATACAATTTAACTTAATCTATATTTTTCTTAATATTATAAAGCTGAAAAGTTTGGTTGTTTGTTATGAACGCGGTAATCTCGGGAAATACTGATCTGATATGAAAACTGTTTAAATATTCAATAGTCCATTTATTGAGGGAGGCTATATTTATCTCGGTATTTCCACGGAAACGAGAAAAACGCGGGTGAAACCGCGGGGCACAGCTAGTTTAATATATTCATAATTATTTAGAGCCATGTTCACTCGTTCATGCCTATAATTGAGTGTGAATTATAGGACTAGGTTACGTGTACCTAGCGTTGCCAGACGTCCGGATAAAGCCGGACAGGGTCAGACTTTTTAGTTGCGTGTCCGGCCTTTTTTTAGATTTGTCATGTTTTCTACTTTATCTTGTATCGCTAGCGTAAGCAGACCGGACTAGCAATTATAGCAGCCAATTTTATAGTTGTTTCATTAGAATTTAAAATAATAAAAAAGTCGAAATTAACTTTAAAAAAAAATGTCGGCCATTTTACTCAAATGTCCGGCTAAATTGGCTGGTCTGTCCGGCTTTTCGGTTTGAAGACCTGGCAACCCTACGTGTACCAATTTTTATTTCTAAGTATTTTTTTTATTATTTTGTAACACTCGTTGGTGATCCTTAAATAAATACTCTGTAGCTGCTGAAAGTTTGGAAGTTGGTAATGTGACACCCCCGTGCCTCGGCAAGCACGTAAGTAAAGCCATTGGTCCTGCGCCTGAATATCTCTCTCCGGCCGTGTCGGATTGCCGTCCCACTAGACTATGAGAGTGAAGGTACAGAGAGTGCACGTTTGTTTGCGCACACACTTGTGCAATATTACATGTAGGTACTTGGCTAATCTCTGTTAAGATTGACCACTGTGATCGGAATTCGGTCGGCAGAACTATTTGTGCTAACTATTGTTCTTAAGGCCACTGGTGCTCTGTGATATTATTGACCCTCACTTAGGAGTGGTAGGTTGCGGGTTAAAACCCAGCCAGACGCATTACTTTGTGTAAATTATTTCATCAAAACTAACGAGAAGTCGACTGAACGATTGATCAAATAGAATTTATTGCGAAACAATCTTTTATCGCCAAACGCTACTTCGACTGAACAATTCACCGAACATTTATTAATCGATGAACTGCTTTTTTGAATGATTTTTTTTTTTTGTTATATAGTTGTATAATTGAAAATAAAAAAGATATTTCGCCACATATTTTTTCATACATAATCGAGGAAAAAAAAAAAGTGACGAAAAATCTTTTTAGCCGACTGCAAGAAGGGTTATGTATGTATGTATGTCGTTATTTCTCCGAAACTGTTCACGGCCGCAATGGAGGATGTCTTCAAGCCCAAGGTTCAGGACTGGAGTGGATTGGGCATTAATGTCAATGGCGAGAACATCACTCATCTTCGGTTTGCCGACGACATAGTAGTCATGGTTGAGACGACGGAAGAGCTCAGCACAATGCTCAATGACCTCAGTAGAGCTTCCGAAAGAGTGGGTCTTAAAATTAACATGGACAAAACTAAAGTCATGATAAACAACCATGTAGCACCCACTCCTATCAAGATTGGAGACTCTATACTCGAAGTTGTGGACGATTACGTCTACTTTGGACAGACAGTCCAGTTGGGTAAATATAATTTCGAGAAAGAGGTCAACCGTCGAATCCGTCTCGGCTGGGCAGCGTTCGGGAAGCTGCGCGGTATCTTCTCATCCAATATACCACAGTGTCTCAAGACGAAAGTCTATGACCAGTGCGTGTTACCAGTGATGACATATGGCTCCGAAACGTGGTCGCTCACAATGAGCCTCATCAGAAGGCTCAAAGTCACCTAAAGGGCAATGGAAAGGGCTATGCTCGGAGTTTCCTTGCGTGATCGAATCAGAAATGAAGATATCCGCAGGAGAACCAAGGTTGCCGACATAGAACGAAGAATCGCCAAACTTAAGTGGCAATGGGCAGGGCACATTGCTCACAGAACAGATGGCCGTTGGGGCCGTAAGGTTCTTGAGTGGCGACCGCGTACCGGAAGATGCTGTGTTGGAAGGCCCCCTACAGTTGCAGGAATCCGATGGATGCGAGACGCACAGAACCGTTCGTTGTGGCGACATTTGGGGGAGGCCTATGTCCAGCAGTGGACGTCTTTCGGCTGAAATGATGATGATGATGATGATGATGTATGTATGTATGTAATATTCTTTATTACCTCATATCTTGAACGGATTTACATAATTAAGATATCGTTAGATTCGTCTTGATACCTAACCCAAGTGTTCTTAGATAGGTTGCGTTAAAAAAAAAAATGACGGGTTGCACTCTGGGAGTGGGCAGAAGTGAAAACTTAAGTATTAACGTTGTGCGTTTTGGATATTTTGGAATGGTTATGGAATAATTTTGCACGAATTGCTTTTTTTTTGCACACAATTTTGCACGACATCCGTCTTACGAATTTTCGATCAGGTCACGTGTCCTGACGCGAGTTTAACATTTTTTACCCATTACAAAATTTTTTGCACACAATTTTGCACGACATCCGTCTTACGAATTTTCGATCAGGTCACGTGACCCTGACGGTCACGTGACCCTGACGCGAGTTTAACATTTTTTACCCATTACAAAAAAAGTGTACAACGCCGCTAAAGAAGTTTTCACTTCAAAAACCACATAACGACTGTGAGATGCCAATATGTATAATTATGAAAGTTATGAGAAATATCTTTTTTTTTTGTATGAAAAAATATTTAAAAATGTAATTACTTAAAAAGCTCCCATAATCTCCAAATATGATTTATGATGTCGATAAATGTGTTAAATCTTCTGTCTCTTCACCTAGGTCGGGAGTCTCGAATATGCCCGAAACCGCGTCGTTTTGAACATCGAATTTTTTTTATTTTTTTTTATTTTTATTAGTATGTTAAGAACCATAAGTGCATCCGGTGTTTATTGTAGTTTAACAATTAGTCGAGTTCACAGCTGGTTACTAACAGTTTTTTTTTTACAACTACCCTGAAGTCATCGGTATACCGATGATTTGAGAGATTCTGTCATTAGTCCGTTTTTTGCTTTTGTGATTAAC
Organism: Mythimna impura; assembly: GCA_905147345.3. Lineage (NCBI taxonomy): Eukaryota > Metazoa > Arthropoda > Insecta > Lepidoptera > Noctuidae > Mythimna > Mythimna impura. Next base: position 26,624,083 of record LR990351.1, on the reverse strand, counting down.
GTGTAGGCAACAATTAATTTACACTAACATACATACTCTTTGCAGTTTTCTACAAAGACACTTACCAGAAACAAGTCAGCTCATCAGCTGTCAGAGAAAAAAAATTATAAATGTCAAGTCAGGATCATACCTCGTCGTGGAGCGCACGTTTGTCCTCTCAATTTCATAAACATTCCGTATCGTGATTTAGCTGTTCTTTCGCCTTAATTTCAGTCTATCGATCTTCTACTTTCATCCTTCCGCTACTTCTACGCTTGTGTTTGTGCTTGTGCTTGTGAACGCTTCTCTATTGTGCCTTCTGAACTTTGTTATCTATGTAAGGACTTGTGGACATTAAATCCTTTCAAACGTGAGTTTGTTTACTGATTTATACCGCACACCACTCATATAACTAAACTGGTGACCCCGTGAAGAACAATGGAAGGAGATATGTTTAAAGACGCACGAGGTGCGGCAACGTCACCGCCACCTAGCACTAGTGATGGGGGGATGTCGATAGACCCCAGCAATGTTCAAAGTCGGCGTACGAGTGCCCCCATTTTGGGCTGAAGAGCCGGAGATTTGGTTTGCTCAGGTCGAAGGTCAATTTAGCATAGCTGGGATAACTAGTGATGTCACTAAATTTAATTATGTCGGACATCTGGACAATCAATACTTTAGAGAGATTAAAGACATAATTATTAGCCCGCCTCTCACTAACAAGTACGAAAAACTAAAGACCGAGCTAATTAAACGACTCACCGCGTCTAAAGAGAAGAAAATCAAACAATTACTGATGCACGAGGAGCTTGGCGACCGCAAGCCATCACAATTTCTTCGCCATTTGAAAAGCCTGGCAGGCTCAAACGTTCCTGATGACTTCCTGAGGACGATATGGGTTAGTCGCCTACCGCATGGCATCCAGACGGTGCTCGCAGGTCAACCAAGCACAGCTTTTCTCGAGGATCTAGCTGACTTCTATAGCCGATAGAGTAAACGACTTGGCTACGACAACTCCGAAGGTCGCCGTTGTGAGCGCCGCTGTCTCTAGTTCGGGTCTGAGCGAACTAACCAGTGAGATAGCTGAGCTTCGACGACAGTTCCAGCAGATGTCAACTCGGAACAGCCATTCACGCTCCCGTTCCACCAGAAACACTCGCAGCAGTTCGAGGTAGTGCTCTCTATCGAACTACAAAAGGTTCCCCAATTGTTGGTACCACAACAAGTTCGGAGAAAAAGCCAACAAGTGTATCAGCCCCTGCGACTACAAGGCGGAAAACTTCAAGGGCGGTCGGTAATGGCGACCGACGATTGCCCTTTGCCTGCTTCTGGTCGCCTGTTTGTTACTGACCGATCTTCGAAGACGCAGTTCCTGGTCGATACAGGAAGCGAACTCTGCGCGTTCCCACGGTCAGCGCTTCATGATCGTCGTGCTCGTACAGACTATAGATTGTGTGCAGCAAATGGTTCCAGCATAGCTACATATGACTGTATCAATTTAGATTTAGATTTAGGTTTACGCAGAACCTATCGATGGCGTTTCATTGTAGCCGATGTAACGAAGTCTATAACAGGTGTAGATTTTTTAAACTTCTATAATCTTATAGTTGATTGTCGTAACAAACGCCTAATTGATAATTTAACCTCTATTTCTACTATTGCTGCTGTAGCTAATTGTAATAACATTTCTTCGGTTAAGGTCCTGACTGATGAGACTCATTATCATAAAATTCTCAGCGAGTTTCCGGAAATTACTCGACCAGCTGGTAAGCCACACTGTATACCACTCAAAACAGTACACCACATACGCACGACACCAGGCCCTCCAGTTTGCTCTTCACCACGTCGTTTGGCACCGGACAAGCTTAAGATCGCCCAAAAAGAGTTCCAGTCTTGCTGGCCCTTGATACAGCTAGACCTTCTGAGAGCCCGTGGGCGTCACCTCTACATTTAGCGCCAAAGAAAAACAACGGCTGGCGTCCTTGCGGCGATTACCGTAAATTGAATGCCCGTACCGTGCCTGACAGGTATCCAATTAAGCATATCCATGACTTTACCCATAGTATAGCTGGATGTAAAGTCTTCAGCACGCTCGATTTAGAGAAAGCATATAATCAGATACCTGTCAACCCGGAGGATATTCCTAAAACCGCCATCACAACACCATTTGGATTATTTGAATTTCCTTTCATGACATTCGGTCTTAGGAACGCGAGCCAAACCTTCCAGTGGTTCGTGGACGAAATGACGAGAGGACTAGACTTCGTATACTGTTATTTAGACGATTTTCTCGTGTTTTATAGAAGTCCAGAGGAGCACGAGGATCACCTACGTCAGGTCTTCAACAGGCTGAAGGAATATGGCATGTTGCTGAACACTTCGAAATGCGTTTTCGGTATGGAGGAGGTAACGTTTCTGGGCTACGGGATTACCGAGAACGGTACTAAGCCACTTGATACCAAAGTTCAGGCGATCAAGGATTTTCCTCCACCAACCAATGTTCGCCAGCTAAGAGGTTTCCTAGGCATGGTTAATTTTTATAGGAGATTTCTTCCTCACGCAGCCGAAATTCAAGCCCCACTTCACGCCTTACTAACAGGTTCCGTCAAAGGTTCGCAGCCAATTACCTTGACAGGCGACACACAAGCTGCTTTCAAGGCTTGCAAAGAAAGCCTGACCAACGCTGCTCTACTGGCTCATCCGGACTGCACCGCAAAACTTGCAGTTGTTACAGACGCCTCCGACAAGGCTAATTTAAAGATGATGCATGGCAGCCCTTAGCTTTTTTCTCTAGAAAATTGAGCCCTTCACAGGTGAAATATTCACCATATGATAGGGAGCTTCTAGCAATTTATGAGGCCATAAAATATTTTAGGCATATGCTAGAAGCTCGCCATTTCATAGTCTATACTGACCATAAGCCTATAAGTTTTGCCTTCAACGAAAGGAAGAACAACTGTTCGCCTAGGCAATATAGGCACTTAGATTTTATTTCCCAATTCACGACAGATATCCGCCACATTTCCGTTGTCGCGAATTGAAGAGCTAGCAAACCCCGTAGACCTCGAGAAACTAGCTCAAGCTCAGGCTTCTGACTCAGAACTCTGCAAGCTTTTGAGCGAGGGGTCTTCTCTGCAGTTTAAAAAATTCAATGTCCCTGGAAGTCGAATTCCCCTGTACTGCGACGTCAGTACTTCGGTTTCCAGGCCATATGTACCACAGAACCAAAGTGCAAGCAAATCTTTAATAGCTTGCATTCTTTAAGCCACCCCGGTGCCAATGCGTCGGCCAAGCTGATCGCCGAGCGGTTTGTATGGCCGGGCGTGAGAAAAGACTGCAGGGACTGGGCGCGTGCTTGTATACCGTGTCAGAGGACGAAAGTCAACCGTCACGTGACTTCTCCCCTTGGCACTTACAACTTACCGCGCGCTCGGTTTAAGCAGATCCATATCGACTTGGTGGGTCCTCTCCCACTTTCTCAAGGTAGGTACTGCTTAACGGCCGTGGATAGATTTACACGATAGCCAGAGGCAGCACCGATACAAGATATTACAGCAGAAACGGTGGCCAAGGCTTTGCTGTCCACTTGGATATCTCGATTCGGTTGCCCGACAGACATTGTAACCGACCGTGGTCGTCAATTCGAATCGGCTTTGTTTCAATGTCTGTCGAAAATAGCCGGATTCGAACATAAGCGGACGACAGCCTACCATCCGGAATGCAACGGCTTGGTTGAATGTTTTCACCGTCAGCTGAAGGCCGCAATCGTCTGCCATGCAAACGATAGGTGGACGGAATCTCTGCCATGGGTCTTATTAGGCGTAAGATCCGCCTATAAGGAAGACCTCCAAGCCTCTTCTGCGGAACTAGTGTACGGGGAGCCGTTAAGGTTGCCCGGAAAATTCTTTGAGCCAACGGTCAATGGTACAGTGGACACAGCTGAGTTTACTGCAAGGCTCAGAAACTTCGCCGAGAAACTGCGACCGGTACCAGCTTCCCGCCACTGCAAACCCAACGTGTTCGTTCATAAAGAGCTAGAAACTTGTGATCACGTTTTCCTACGCGAGGACGCATTGCGGGGTGCTCTCCAGCCTGCTTATTCTGGGCCATATAAAGTTATCTCACGAGGGGACAAGATATTTAAAATAATTGTTAAAAACAAAGAAGTGACAGTGTCCATTGACCGACTGAAGCCTGCCTTCATTCTATCTGACCAGGTGGAAGAACCCCCACCGGTAGGGCCGCCAAATTACACAACACGTTCTGGGAGGCGAGTTTAATTTACAGACTTCTATCGCCCTTGACGGTCTCTGGAGAGGGGTGGTGTAGGCAACAATTAATTTACACTAACATACATACTCTTTGCAGTTTTCTACAAAGAAACTTACCAGAAATAAGTCAGCTCATCAGCTGTCAGAGAAAAAAAATTATAAATGTCAAGTCAGCACAGAGTACTTTGGTAATATACTGAAATCAGGATCATACCTCGTCGCGGAGCGCACGTTTGTCGCCTCAATTTCATAAACATTCCGTATCGTGATTTAGCTGTTCTTTCGCCTTAATTTCAGTCTATTGATCTTCTACTTTCATCCTTCCGCTACTTCTACGCTAGTGTTTGTGCTTGTGCTTGTGAACGCTTCTCTATTGTGCCTTCTGAACTTTGTTATCTATGTAAGGACTTGTGGACATCAAATCCTTTCAAACGTGAGTTTGTTTACTGATTTATACCGCACACCACTCATATAACTAAAACGTGCGCTACTGTATTATTTTATTTTCGAATCATGGAAGGTTTAGTTTCTAATCTTGACGTGTTTTTTAAATTAAAAGAAAGTGTTAGTTTTAAAAACAGTAAGTTAATATGTATATCACACTTAATGGAACAGTTGAATCGTGATCAAAATAAAGCTCTCCACACTTAATGGAACAGTTGAATCGTGATCAAAATAAAGCTCTCAAAACCTTTTGTAGGACATATTGTTTTAATTTTAAAAAAAAATGGACACTAGCGGGTTACAAAAGTTCTGTTTTTGTAAATAAATATAGTTCTTGGTTAAATTTAAACGTAAATTGGGTATAACTTTAGAATAGTAGAGCAGGAGGGGGGGGCTGGTAGTTGGGGGGAGGGGGGGAGGGGTGACCCCCTCCCCCTGGCACCACTCCCATGAAGAGGTCACTCACCGTTTCCGAGAAAAACGATCTTTTGTAACCTAACCTCAAAACACTCCAAAATTGCTTAAAAGGCATAGTCGACGGAGCCCCGCTACGCGGGGCTCCTACTTCTGGGTGGTTTAAAAAAAAATAACCTCGAAGGAGGTGGCGGGGTCTGTGTTCGCTCGCTTCGCTCGCTCACTACGACCCCGCCACCTCCTTCTAACCTAAATCTATCCGAGTCGGGGTGCCCCCATGTCTTGAGCTCGCTTCGCTCGCTCTCGCATCTTAAGTTATCCTCGTAACAGTAATAACCTTTTGTACTCTCATATGATCAGTGGAATTACTAACTTTCTTCTAAACAGGATATCTAAGATGATATAAAAACACAGACAGTGACACAGACACAAATGGCGTCTTTTTTTTACGTTTCGTTTTACCGATGTAGCACGATATTTTACACCACAAGGCAATATATTGTGACAGCTTCGGTTGTCAATGACCCATTTTAACGTTCCAATCTACCTTTTATCGGATTTGAGGTCAGAAACTTATTTTATAAATTTCTCGAAAAATATGCATTACCTCGTAAAAAGAGTGGTAGCGTTATAATCGGGGACCCAAGCCCTATCAGATTTGGCCCTTTTTAATCCCCATATCCTGCTCTACCAAACTAAAGTCAAGCCGTAAATTGGCCTGAATTTATCAAAACTTCTGAATGTGATAGTACCTACTGATAGTGAGAACCGTGTACTATTTTAACCACTAAAACAGTTGGAACTTCGGCTCAAATTAGCCCAAGGAAACCTTTTTCTGATTTAAAGCCAAAACTGAAAAATAAAAATACGCAATCTAATACGTTTTCTCTCGTCGAAATAGAGGAACAGTCTTATCAATGAATTACATTCCTGTCATTTTAATTTATCTGCTTAAAAATCCAGAAGACGTAAAACGAGTAAAGGACTTTATTTCTGTTACAAGAAAAAACGTTATGTCTTCTGAAAAAGCCTTAGGTAATATATTATGTTATCTTTAAAAATGACTGAATGGCAACATAATAGTATGAGAAAACAATTCATGACGATGGCGTAGTTTTACTGCCCTCTTATTATTCTATTCAGAAGGCAAAACATGAATGTTATCATTTTATCAATCAAAAATGACATGAAAATAACAGATATTTTTGCGCAAATAAAATTGCAGTCTCTTTTAGACCAAACAACAGAAAGACTTTTGAAATTTGTAGAAATACAAGACGATAAGAATAATCTAGAATTATTTAGTAAATGGGGTTTCGATGATGCCTCGAGTCAGTCTAATTATATAAGCAGAGTAGTGAGACCAATGTAGATGATAGCAGTATATTTATGGGAAGACTAGTTCCTTTAAAACTAACATGTGGAGGACAAGTTTTGTAGGAAAATGAATCACCTAATTCCACTTATTTCTGACGTCCCCTGTTTTTTTAAGGAAAGGATAGAATCTGAATATGATTGTTTAAATAAGACTAAAGTTACATTTAACGATGATTGATGGAAAGGTGACATCAGTATTGAGTGAGACCTCTTCACAAATTTGTGATATTTTGTAAGGCCTAAAGAAATGAATGAGTTGGACTTATTGTCACAAAAAGAAATATAAATGGTATTATATGCCTGCAGCAGTGGTGGCCGAGTGGTAACGGCCCCAACTTACGAATTGTAGGTCGCGGGTTCAAACCCAGCCAGGCGCATTACTTTGTGTAATTTATTTCATCACCATTGCTCTCAAAACGTTGAAGGAAAACATCGTGAGGAAACCGGCATGTCCTAGAACCAAAAATTCGAAGACATATAACATCTACCAACCCGCACTGGGCCCGCGTGGTGGATTACGGCCCATTCCCTCTCCTAGAGAGAGGAGGCCTGAGTCCCAGCAGTGGGAACATTAAAAGGCTGAATATGCTATATGCTATGCTATATGCCTGCAAGTATGCATAAAATACTTGTGCATGGTGCAGACATCATAGCTAATATCGCTCTTATCCCAATAGGAAAATTGTCAGAAGAAGCCGCTGAATCTAGAGATGATTTCAGGAGGTATCGAGAACACCATTCAAGGAAATTTTCTAGAAAAGAAACAAATGAGGATATTTTAAACAATTTTATTGTTATAACTGATCCATATATTTCTACAATCAGACCAAAATTCGTTGGGAAACATAAAAGAATATCCAATGAGGCACAATCTTTACCTACTGTTTACTTCTGAACGAGATAAAGAATCAGGCAAAGAATGAATGAGATAATTAAAATAACTTGACGTTGATTCAATTTTTTTTTTTTTTGTTTATTGTTGTTTTTTTATGAAATAATAAATTTTATGTCAGGTTTACTATTAATATCTAGTCTATAGTATATTGTTTTTGCCAGTGGGTTAGGCCTCTTGGGGACATCACTTTAAAAAAGCGCACTTGGTTCTTAACCTCTGGATTTTATTTTTTTTTTAGGTGGGAAAATCATCTAATGACAAATCCCGTTCATGGGCGGAGCGCGAGGTAGTGTCAGACTTTTACTAACTAAAACCCACTCCTGTTCTTTCGTTGCCTTCGTCCCAGGGCCCCGGGTTTCGTTTTCACACTACCCATGGCCCCAGTAGGCTTCGACCCTGCTGGGCCCCTACGATTTGCTGACTTCTCCCTGAAGCGCGCGTGGAACAATACGCGCCGTCGACGACTTGGGCTCGGTCCGGACGGTTACCGGACGGTCGGACGGCGAGCCACCCATTGCTCGCCTTCCGCAAGCCCGCGCCTACGGTGGCCGGAAATCGGGATTGGAGTCCTGGCGGCGGTTAGGGCGTGAGGACCGTTGCTTCACGCGATCGGCTGCCTCCTTTGCTAGCATTACTGCTTCGTAGAAGAAGGCGACCGCCTGCCAGTCCTCCTCGCTCCGGACCATGGCCTGTACCAAGGCCCGGCGCGAGAGATCGCCGCCAGAAAGTAGGTGGGTGGGTCAATGAATAAATTGAATCTAAGTATAATATACTTGACAGATCAATTTTTTTTTTTTAATCTTTATTTTATATACATTTAAATCTAATAATAACGTAATTAAAACTAACTTACTAAATAAAAATAAAAGCCATGAAGTACTAAAAAAAGCAATCTAAAGTACGGCGTCGAAAAACTCCTCCACATCGCTGTCGACTGGTAATGTACCCAAAAGACTGGCGGCATTGCCACGCTGAATGGCAATGCTTATCCTTTGTCCGAAGTAAAAGCCAGCCCTTGGGTCATGCGAAGTGTCAACAAGGCGTTTTGAAAGATCTTTAAATAATTTGTGAGCACTCGGACCCCACGATCCGAGAGTTTCAACCCCAAACGGCTCGAAAATATAACTACCAACAAGGTTATTATATTTCCGCCGCTTGAGGTTCTCTGCAGCCGCTGCGGCAGCACCGGCACAGCACGACGAGCTAGGAAGATGAGATGGCGCAAGAGTATCGACACAAGTAGCGTCCCACACTAAAGGCCTACCCATCTTCCATGGAAATAAAGACATACCGTCCGGTCTTTTGCCATCGTCGCGTGCCAGGCCATGAGGTTCCAATACGGCCGGAACGCCGACGGTGACAAGAGCACGTCGGATGATGTCGTTGATATTCGCGTGTCGCGCTATGCGACCGCACTTCGGCTGCATGACAGACCGTGGTGTCCGAGGCTGTTGACAACTTCGCCACAGTGGCAGTGATGAGGAGAGCAACAAGGAGCGCCAAGACGTAGGGAAGCAGCGAGGCGGAAGGTAGTATCGTCGAACAAGGTGCCTATGTTCGACGACGGCAATGCATGAAGCCAGAGACCCGACTCCCACTCTCCCACAGCTAGCAGGCGCGCACGCTCTACAGTAGTTACAGATATTGCCAACAGATTCTCTTGAACTACTTTGCATAGCGGCTCATCCCACCGTCTTTGGGAAGAAAGGTTGTCGGACTGTTTGGAATTCGGGTAAGCGAGTCTCCAAGCGTCTATAGCCTCGGTAAAGCACGGCACATCAAAATCAACCAGTGAGGAAGATAGGATATTCCTGATTAATTTTTCAGTGCCGTGAACCGAGGATATAAAAGCTGGTAAACTGATGCTTGTAATTTTACGGACGCCGAGGCCTCCAAGCTCGATCGTCCATGGCCACATTTAAAATTGATGAAAGAGTATGTCGGATAATTTGGTCCATTTTTTCCAAAAGATGACTATGTTTCCACAAATGAGAAGCACGGAGGAAATATGTTATTTTAGGGCCGAAACAGCAAAAACGAATGAAGGTGATGGCCGAATGCATGTTAATTTTGAACAATCTTTCCGAAACCTCATTAAAATTTTGAATTTTTTCCTCAACAAAATGATCAAATCAATTGGATATATAATTTTGTTCGCTGGACAAACTTGGCCAGAAATCGCCATAGGTTTGGAAGGAGAAAAGGGAGGCGCTTGCACAGCAGTGGGCCTCAATATAAGCTATTAAAAAAATTATTTAAAAAAAGAACTCATTTTGTGACACCTGCATATTTTGTCCAGGCAATCTCTGTCCACTACGAATAATTTGCATGCCGTAAGGCAAAATGTATTGGGACAATCAACAATTATAACACCTTATCTGTATACCTATATAATTAGCAAATAAATGATTATTATTATTATTATTTTTATATATTTTATTTATCTCAGGACCCTGAGGTCCTGGACCTTTGGGAGGCGTACGAGGAGCCGAAGCCAACTCGCAGAGGCCCTTTAGACAATTATAATGGAACATGATACCAACCGACGATTATCCCTGTACGCGCTATGCTAGTGCACCCAAGGACAACCCCCGGTTATTGAAAAACTGTTGCGACATATGGAGAACAAAGATAATAGGGCTATGGTTTTTGGAGTCTTAAGTGGACTGGTAACATGGAACTATGTCAAGACTATGGCCCCTGCCTGAACAACGTTATTAATATGCATCGAAAAAAGGCAGGGGGTGACTTGCACACTCAATAAATGGGCCCCCAAAAACGGCCGCTAGCACGAAGTGACGTAGCAACAAGAGGGCAACATATCCTGAGGTGCTTGAGGAGTGGAGAGGTATACCACGGCTATCAGGACAATCCCGGAAGTACGGTCAAGATCCCTACCAGCACCTTACTGGATTATACATCCTTCTCCCGAGCACGTTTGCTCTTGCGAATCTCCACTCAAGCCAGCCAATAAAGGCAAGAGAGAGGTGGGAGCTCAGTTCCTCGTCAGTGTTCACTACGGCCGGCCAATAAAGGCAAGCCGGGGATGAAGAACAAGAATTCTCGCGGGAGATCGGGTCCGTGGGGTCGCTAATGCCCAACAGTTCGCCACAAAACTGCGCTGCGGATTGTATCTCTCTTAGTCTGGCCCCTCACCCTAGGCATATTACGGCAAAGCAAACTTTACCGATACAGACCTAGGGTATATTGGAGCACGCAAGTCCCACCACGACGTCAACGTAGAGATACGGCGATGGGGTTATTATTATTATTATTATTATCCTTTATTTATTTTATATACATATTTTGTACATTTTTAAATATTTCTTAAAACATATATAAAAAAAAACATTTAAAAATATAAAAAATAGTACCCCACCGGTATCGGGAACAGGGTCCAAGCTACCGGCGGTCAGGGCTCCAGAGAAAGGAACCTCCTAACGATACGAGCCGTGTCCAGGAGTACCGCTTTCTGAATCAAGGCCTTGATCCAGCCGCCTAACGCGAGCCTCCCAAGGTGTTGGTCGAGGCTCTTGTCTATTAAGCCATTATTATTATTATTATTACTACGGGTGAGGAAGACATCGCGATAAAATCGCTCATAGTATGTTGTTTTACGTTCCCATTATGTTGTTTATTATCTTGATGTAGGTAAGTACATACAATAAACAATACCTATATCCGCAGTACGGATTATCTACGGTCGTTATGCGCAATTAGAGATCAAAATATTAAGTAGGTAGGTATAAATAAGATACCTGTATATATTTTCATGAATCATTTCACACCATTCACGTGAAAATACACGCGTACAACACTAAACTATCATAAGAACCCATAAATATTGTCAAGTACTAGATAACTCTCCTCTCTCTCTAATCCACAATCACTTATCAAAGACACTATCAGCCCTATCAGCAACAATAACATCGTGTCATGTAAACACGCGCATGTAAGGGTGTGTCTCGCTGACCCATGCAGCGCTATAAACAGTTCAGCGATGACAATTGCTTGACGTCAGCGCTTGATAGCGCAACGCAGCGCTAGTAGATCAACTTGTTACAAGACCTGCATCCCTAGCCAAGTTGATAATCTGCAATCGTTAACGCTAGTTGAAAACTAATCAAATATATGGGAATGACATCATCTCAGCGTTAAGTCACGTGGTCAGAACAAACGAATAGAAAATTCGTAGCCAAGTTCACATCGTTCAAAATGATAGAATGAATTGTTATCGTTTCTACAATATTCAACGCTACATCTTTTGTTATTGTAGAACGAGCGGCCGACTCAGGCGCGTCAACATGGCTACCAACTTATCGTTTTCTACAATTGCTGACACCGAGGCGTTACCGATTGGAGAACGGAATTCGACACGAAACGGTTGTAACTTGGCTAGGGGGGCTGAGGCCCGGCCACGAGCTCTTTACGCGATCCATTTAACAACCTAAACTGAACTGTTAAAGGGATGAAGCTATACACCACTATTTTTTTAATTAGTAAAAAAAATGGGACTCTATCCGTACCAGTTACTGATCATATTCGTGTAGACAAAAGTAAAAAAAACGAAACCCCAAAATTGTCCACGAAAATTTGTCATAATTGGTAAATTCATAATTGATTAATAATAATATTCCACAACTATCACACAACGCCGTCTAGTCCCAAGCTAAGCAGAGCTTGTGTTATGGGTACTAGACAACTGATAAACATACCTATATATTTCTAAATACATACATATATAGATAAATTACACCCAGACATAGAACAAATTATCGTGCTCATCACACAAACATTTGTCCTGGGTGGGAATCAAACCCACGACCTCCGGCATAGCAGTCAGGGTCACTAACCACTATACCAACAGGCCAGTCAATCAATAATTCATAACAATTGCTACTAGAAAATACTACTCGCAGTGTTTTTCCATTTTGATCGCCGTTCATTCATTCGTAATCCTGGCCACCTAGCCTGTACAATATATTTCCACAAATTGAGTGACATTTTGGGATATAAACAAACGCTAATAACTTTGCTGAATATGAATATTATTTATTGAAACTTTACTTAAATAATAACAAGACTTTTTCTAATAAGCCCTTAAGTATTTGTACTAATTAGAAATTAGTGGCGTATAGGGTGTAGATACATATAGCTCCATCCCTCTTTCATTTTAACAGGTCATGGTAAAGCCCCTGATTTTTTATCAGCTGGACTAAACTGACGGTAATGGACTATGCCCAGTTGTAGATGAACAATGCCCCACTGTTATACACTGGCTCCTGTAATACAGTTCCTAACTAGCTCAGGAGCCAGGGAATTTCATTTATGTGTATAAAAAACTTTATGTCAATAAATAATTTATCATAATTATTATTAGACCAAAACAGCTATAAAGCTGTCACTTTGGTCCATATAATTAAAAAGGTACAGCTGACTGAATGAAGGCTAAAAGCGCATATGTGAGTCTGCTGTCCCCTGCGGTTTTACCCGCGTTTTGGGTTACTGTTCGACTTCTGTGGATCTTAGTGTGATCTTATACAGCCTATAATAGCCTTCCTCGATGAAATAGGCTATGCTCATTGATCAAGTGATCGTGACTATGCCCCACTAAAAGACTTTTATTCCTAAGATTAGCGCGTTCAAACAAACAAACTCAGGTATATAAGTATTTATTACTTTAATTTAAGAGTTCATATACTCTTCTTTTATTATTTCTACACACTATTGTCTACATTACTTCCTATCTCTCCTTTCGCAGGTCTGCTGGAAGAAATTTCTTTTAGAAATAAGCAGTACCTTTGTACAAATTTTAAAACAATGTAAGTATCTTCTTTTGTATGTGTGTACATAAATTATAAAATAAATAAATAAACTCTTCAGTTTTAAGAGATAAGTATAGATTGAGGGATCACTGAACATAAATCTTGCTTTGACCTGTTGATAAACGAAGAAACTGAATGAGTACTTTTATGTAACGTGGTTTAAAATTGTGATGTAATAATTTAATGCAATTTTTATGACATCATCATCATCACCATTTCAGCCGAAAAAACCTTTTGGTTCTCTTGCGGATATCTTTATTTCTGCTGCGATCACGCAAGGAAACTCTGAGCATAGCCCTTTCCATTGCCCTTTGGGTGACTTTACACCTTCTGCTAAGGTTATAATAAGGCCCTTTGATAGTGACCACGTTTCAGAGCCATATGTTATGTAATGTTAGATACTTTATTCGCGTGTGTTTTTATTCTTGTTGTTCATAACTATAGTTATGAAACCCTATGTTAATTTATTGCGCGATACTTTGCCCACTACTTCAGACACGCGGTTAAATCGTAGTCTAAGCGCCAACTGGCAATTTGTCAATGATCTCATTCTTTAACAACAGAAATAAGTACAATACTTTCTTATAAAATTAAAAGCGTTTAGGTCTGTCATGTGGTCGTGACCGTGGCGTGGTGGACACTTTTTGTTTTGTCATGTATACATGACAGTGTCGGTCAAAAGGTTAACAGGGTTATGTACCCATTAAGTTAAAACTTGTCTGTAACTACATAAGTATGTGTATATAGTGTTTGTGGGAAACATTAAATTATATATTTGTAATACTTTTCGTCGGTGCCAATGGTGCAATTATGATATTGAAAAAGTTATGTATTGACTATAGCCCCCTCCTAATAAAGACGAACCTAACCTAAATCTTTAATTAGTTCCAAAAACCACGACAACGCCAAAAAACCCTATCCAGAACTTATTCAGTTCAATAAATTAAATCGTATTTAAATTAGGTAAACTTATTGCATCTTTATGTTTACAAAAGTGCTCTCCTTGCTACAGCTAGATTACCAAACCAACACACAGATAATCTTCTTATTACTTGTGTTAAAAGCACCACTCTAAACAAAATAAACGATAATTTAATTGTCATCAGTAATTCAAAGAAAATTTTAACTTTTTCTTAGCAGGGTTGATCGCTTTATTTTATTTTGTAGGATTATTATGTAACCAGTGCACTACATAATAATTAATTGACAACTGCAGTGATTCAGCAATTTTTAAGTTATTTTTTAAAAAGAAACCGAGATATTTTATGTAAGAACACACTCTGTGCCATACATGATAAAGTTCAAATTCCATATTGCAACCTTATTGCAAGTTAACTACATTTTTTTTTTAATTTAATACAAATGAAATGATTGCTTACAAATCACCTTAAATATACAAGTCGAGTCGATAGTTGAGTTGCTGGCGTTAAATTGAAGAATATCTCGAATCTTATATGATAAATGATATTTATTTTGCAAATAGGTTTTTTAAAAACACTTAGGTATGCGTCAATTTTTTCGTCAACTAGATGAGGCCGGTGTTTCCTAGCTGACTACCCTGAGAAGAAACACTGAAACAAACTAAGGGGTCAAAGTCTCTTTTAAAGTCCATACAGCAAACATGTAATGGTCAAATCATGAGAACCGTGCAAATTAGTGTCCGAGATGGTCTTTTGAGGAAAGAACCACACAGATTTGAGTGAACCTGTCCAGTCAGTATTCGAATAGCTCAACTTAGGACTACTAAGGAGGTCAACGATTTGATGAACAATACCAAGGAAAGGACATTTGGGTAGGCCGCAGAAATACTCAATCATAAATACATTTATAGATTTGTCCATGGGCCTTCTGCGATGTTTCCTTGTGTGGCAGTAGATAGCGCAGTGTGTAAGTACATGCATACTTACGCGTTCTCGTCAGATAAGGCAATTTGGGAATTTTCTCATAAAACAATATACGTTTACGTTAATGTTGTTGTTACGTTATCATTGGTTTATCGCATCTGTTTTGCTTACTTGTACTTACGCAAGTCATCTACGTAGGTATGTACTTACTCTGTCAGAGTATATCTACTGTAAGTGCATGCACGGAATTGTTTGAAAGTTTTACCGCGACGGGCCTGATACGCAAACAGTACCTGAAAGAACACGGGTGGATATCATCATCATCATTTCAGCCGAAAGACGTCCACTGCTGGACATAGGCCTCCCCAAAGCGTCTCCACAACGACCGATCCTGTGCGTCTCGCATCCACCGCACTCCCGCGACCGAAAGGTGGATGAGGTTTGGTAGATGGGGCCGAAAGGTTCTAGAGTGGGGACCGCGCACCGGAAGGCGCAGCGTTGGAAGGCCTCCCATAAGTTGTACCGACGACCTGGTGAGAGTCGCGGGTGGATATAAGACAGTAAAATTTAAAAAAACTTTTTACAAAAAAAAACCGACTTCATTAAAAAAAAAACACTAAAAGGATCAAAATAAATTTAATTTCGGAAGTCGGTGTTTCTCGGTATTGTTTGTTTCTTATTTAACACCGACTTCCGAAATTAAATTTATTTTGATCCTTTTAGTGTTTTTTTTTAATGAAGTCGTTTTTTTTTTGTAAAAAGTTTTTATTTCCCACTTTTTAGTTGCGATACACTTATAAACAGAGTGCCTATTTCTCATGACAATTCCAATTAACCCAAATACTGCTAGGTTACATTGTTTTATTATAAAGTTCCTGTGTCTACCTTCCTCCTTCCGGCTCCATCATCAGATCAGTTCGATAGTATCTTATAGCCAAAAAGCATCTCACGACAATTCTAATAAGCCCAAACACGGCTAGGATACATTGATTAATTACGGAGTTCCTGTGCCTATCTTCCGGCTCCATCATCAGATCAGTTCGATAGTACCTTATAGCCAAAGTGCATCTCATGACAATTCTAATAAGTCCAAACACGGCTGGTTTACATTGATTAATTACGGAGTTCCAGTGCCTACCTTCCGGCTCCATCCATATATATCCATAGAGAAAAAAAAAATTTGCAAATCGGTCTATAAACGACGCAGTTCTGAGGTAACAAACATAAAAAAAAAAATTAAAAAAAAATGATGATAAAAAAAAACTTTTTACAAAAAAATTAATAACCGACTTCATTAAAAAAACACTAAAAGGATCAAAATAACTTTAATTTCGGAAGTCGGTGTTTCTCGGTATTGTTTGTTTCTTATTTAACACCGACTTCCGAAATTAAAGTTATTTTGATCCTTTTAGTGTTTTTTTTAATGAAGTCGGTTATTTATTTTTTTTGTAAAAAGTTTTTATTTTACACTTTTTAGTTGTGATACACTTATAAACAGAGTACCTATTTCTCATGACGATTCCAATTAACCCAAACACTGCTAGGTTACATTGTTTTATTAGAAAGTTCCTGTGTCTACCTTCCACCTTCCGGCTCCATCACCAGATCAGTTTGATAGTACCTTATAGCCAAAGTGCATCTCATGACAATTCTAAAAAGCCCAAACACGGCTAGGATACATTCATTAATTACGGAGTTCCTATGCCTACCTTCCGGCTCCATCATCAGATCAGTTCGATAGTACCTTATAGCCAAAGTGCATCTCATGACAATTCTAATAAGCCCAAACACGGCTAGGTTACGTTGATTAATTACGGAGTTCCAGTGCCTATCTTCCGGCTCCATCATCATTATCAGATCAGTTTGATGATACCATTTTCAACGTAACTATTCAGAACCATTCATTTATTTGTATTGTCATAGTCGCTTAACTATCTTCATTGTGATATCAATGTGAGTATGAAGTTCCGTTGACCATTTCTGGTCTTCTTCATCAGTTCCACTTCATCAAATGTTACTTTTTGACTGTAAATGCTTAAGTTCTCGATGAAAATACCAAAATCACTATATGATTGCCTATAATATTTGAGGAGTTCCCTCGATTTCTCATGGATTCCATCATCAAAACTGGATTTTGAAAAAAATGGGACCAATCTGGAAGCATATCCTATAAAGAGAAAAAAAAATTTTGCAAATCGGTCTATAAACGACGCAGTTCTGAGGTTACAAACATAAAAAAAAAAAAAAAATGATGATAAAAAAATTAAAAAAAAATACAACCGAATTGATAACCTCCTCCTTTTTTTTGAAGTCGGTTAAAAATAAAATATGCATGCAGCCAAACCTTTTTTTCTGAATGAGAAATCATAAAATTACTTCTCCCGATCTAGGGTGGAGCTAAAGGAAACACAGCTATGTTTCTTCATTTACCCTTTGCTTTGCGTTCTAGGGCCACGCTAACTTGCAAATGTTCGAAGCTGCACAATCAACCCTTCAAACGAATAAAACTATGAATGTAAACTTGACTACCTATAACTTATTTGCAACAAATTATTGAAAAATGCCTACGTTTAAGTTCCTGTTAATGTTCCTAAAGGAACACAGGTGGGTTTAAGTTCCTGTTCCTGTACCTAATGGAACACAGGTGGTTTTAAGTTCCTGTTCCTGTTCCTAATGGAACACAGGTGGGTTTAAGTTCCTGTTAATGTTCCTAAAGGAACACAGGTGGGTTTAAGTTCCTGTTCCTAAAGGAACACAGGTGGGTTTAAGTTCCTGTTCCTAAAGTAACACAGGTGGGTTTAAGTTCCTATTCCTAAAGGAACACAGGTGGTTTTAAGTTCCTGTTCCTGTTCCTAATGGAACACAGGTGGTTTTAAGTTCCTGTTCCTGTTCCTAATGGAACACAGGTGGGTTTAAGTTCCTGTTAATGTTCCTAAAGGAACACAGGTGGGTTTAAGTTCCTGTTCCTAAAGGAACACAGGTGGGTTTAAGTTCCTGTTCCTAAAGGAACACAGGTGGGTTTAAGTTCCTGTTCCTAAAGGAACACAGGTGGGTTTAAGTTCCTGTTCCTAAAGTAACACAGGTGGGTTTAAGTTCCTATTCCTAAAGGAACACAGGTGGTTTTAAGTTCCTGTTCCTGTTCCTAATGGAACACAGGTGGTTTTAAGTTCCTGTTCCTGTTCCTAATGGAACACAGGTGGTTTTAAGTTCCTGTTCCTGTTCCTAATGGAACACAGGTGGGTTTAAGTTCCTGTTAATGTTCCTAAAGGAACACAGGTGGGTTTAAGTTCCTGTTCCTAAAGGAACACAGGTGGGTTTAAGTTCCTGTTCCTAAAGGAACACAGGTGGGTTTAAGTTCCTGTTCCTAAAGGAACACAGGTGGGTTTAAGTTCCTGTTCGTAAAGTAACACAGGTGGGTTTAAGTTCCTGTTCCTAAAGGAACACAGGTGGTTTTAAGTTCCTGTTCCTGTTCCTAATGGAACACAGGTGGTTTTAAGTTCCTGTTCCTGTTCCTAAAGGAACACAGGTGGGTTTAAGTTCCTGTTCCTAAAGTAACACAGGTGGGTTTAAGTTCCTGTTCCTAAAGGAACACAGGTGGGTTTAAGTTCCTGTTCCTGTTCCTAAAGGAACACAGGTGGGTTTAAGTTCCTGTTCCTAAAGGAACACAGGTGGGTTTAAGTCAGTAAAATTATAACACTCCCTCTCGCTCTCAGAGCGAAAGAAGCCATTTGATGATTTCCCAGGTAAAAAAACAACTTGTTATTGTTGGTCGGATTATTGTTTCGTATTATTTGAGTATTTTCAAATATGTTTAAAACGCGGAAGGAACTGACAATAATAATATAATAATATTCCACAACTTTAACACAACGCGCTCTAGTCCCAAACTATGCAAAGCTTGTACTATGAGTACCTAATATACAACTGATTTTTCACGATGAGAACAATAAGTTCCCACATAACAGATTCTGAGTTTGCCTATATTAGCTTTGATAGCCGGGTACCCAACGTAGGCTACCCAGCAAACCACCGAATACTGTGGGCAAGAAAAGTGACGAAGAGTTGAAAATAATGAAAGAAAGAAAAAACAAAAAACACTTTATTTGCCGGGAAAAGGCGCAAATTTAGGACTAACAAATTCTAAGTATAATATCTACTTGTAGCAGGTTGCTACGCCGGCGTAGCCTTTTTCGTAGCCTGTAGGATTCATATGCCTACGGAGTTGAATGCTACACTTTTCGTAGCCCGTAGGGTTCATATGCCTACGGAGTTGAGTGCTACACTTTTCGTAGCCCGTAGGGTTCATATGCCTACGGAGTTGAATGCTACACTTTTCGTAGCCCGTAGGGTTCATATGCCTACGGAGTTGAATGCTACACTTTTCGTAGCCCGTAGGGTTCATATGCCTACGGAGTTGAATGCTACACTTTTCGTAGCCCGTAGGGTTCATATGCCTACGGAGTTGAAAGCTACACTTTTTACCACTGTCACAGAAGGCTCAATTTATACCGCCGCGCCGCGGAATGGAATGGAAGCGTCAATTTCGCCTCATAATGCGTGAATTCGCTGGAATTCTCGCGCATTCCAGCGAATTCGCGCGACTGTGACATGAGGTCTTGGCACCGCACTACTGTTCCCCGCGCGAATTCCACAGAAGGCGCCGACAGTAACCAAGGGAATTCTCCAGAATGCGCGAGGATTCCCCGGAAGACGCGCGACCTTTTTTTGGCTCGTATTTAGTTTGTAAAAGTTCATTATGCTATGTACAATTTCGTCGCAAAAAGTCGCTAACATTCCATTCCGCGGCGGTGTAAATTGAGCCTAAGTAATAGTACAAGTCCACTGTGCAGACTTTGAAAGTGTGACTTGCGATAAATAAGAGATAAAGTACTGAGTGTTCCAATACTGGCTAGAAGTTTTTGCATAAATTATGTAAAGGTAAGCATTCAGCGCGTCCGGCAAAGTACTCGCACCACTCGGGCAATACAAACTATAACCTATCCTATTTGCATTCTATTATGTTCATTCTACGATGCCCAAGCAATGCGAGCAATTAAAATCTGCGTGATTGTTTGGAAAAGTTACCGTGGCCCTAAGGGCAACTGAAAAAGTAAAAGTCTGACACTCCCTCTCGGTCTACACAGAGAGGGAGAATTTACGTAAAGATTCAACACCTAAAAAAAAGAAAGTGAAATTACACATTATGTGATGTTGAAATAAATGATTTTTTTTTTGGGTTGGAAAATCATCTAACGACCTTCCCCGCTCTTGGGCGGAGCGAGAGATAGTGTCAGACTTTTACTGACAAAAAACCCAGTCCTGTTCCTTCTTTGCCATTGTTCCAGGGCCCCAGGGATCTCTTTCGCATCACCCATAGCCCCAGTAGGCTTCGACCCTGCTGGGCCACTACGGTTGAAATAAATGATAAAGTAATCGATTAATAGCTTTAGTTACTTATCAGTAGTGCCTATACCTAGTCATGAATTAGTGACTAAAGAATGGTATCTCGCTAATAACTTTAATTGCTGCCTACAACATTAAAATAAAGCGTAATAAATCAATGAAAACCCAACCTCGTTCTCATTGATATCAAAGTAATGAATGTCTTACTCACGACGAGGCGGTAATTATAAAAAAAAGATGGTTAAATTCGTTAAATTATATGATAATTGAAACGCAAAACTCGTTCGTAAAGGTTATCTCTTTATATTGACGTTACTTTTAAAACGTTTGTTCTTATTCAGAGGTCAGTTACCCGATAAGAGATATGATTTATTTTATTGCGGCAATAAATTATCATTTTTATAATATTCGATTATTAAGGTCGTGGCCCCACTGTGCGCGGGTGAGACGTGTCGATAGTGGGTAGGTACTCGTAATAATATCTGTAGTAGTGAGTACGGCACTATGATGTTTATCAATGAGTTTTTGCAGGAATTCCTTGTTTAAATTCGATGAGTTTCTGGAATATAGTTTATCAGAAGATACTGTTCCGGAGTATTATTTTCCATTTGTTGACACTTCTTCAATTTCAGAGTGGAATCAAATACTATATAATAATCATTTAGCATAGCATAGTCAGCCTTATAATGTTCCCACTGTTGGGACTCAGGTCTCCTCTAGGAGAGGGAATGGGCCGTAATCCACCACGCCGGCCCAGTGCGGGTTGGTGGATGTCACATGTCTTCGAATTTTTGGTTCTAGGACATGCCGGTTTCCTCACGAATAATCATTTGATGTCAACTTTTGATTGAAGTTTTTTTTTAGGTGGTATTTATCAAATTACTCTCTCGCCTATGGTGGTGCGAGAGGGCGTGTTAGACTTTTACTGACTTAAACCTAACTATGTTCCTTCATTTTCCTTTTGCGTTCTAGGGCCATGATAACTCTTTCAAACGGTTCCGCAGCCCCAGCAGGCATCGGACCTACTGGGCCCCGTTGATTTAGCTGACATCTCGTTGAGGCGCGCGTGGAACGCTACGCCCCGTCGACTTTGCTGACATCTCGTTGAGGCGCGCGTGGAACGCTACGCGCCGTCGACTTTTCTGACATCTCGTTGAGGCGCGCGGGGAACGCTACGCGCCGTCGATTTTGCTGACATCTCGTTGAGGCGCGCGTGGAACGCTACGCGCCGTCGACTTTGCTGACATCTCGTTGAGGCGCGCGTGGAACGCTACGCGCCGTCGACTTTGCTGACATCTCGTTGAGGCGCGCGTGGAACGCTACGCGCCGTCGATTTTGCTGACATCTCGTTGAGGCGCGCGTGGAACGCTTCGCGCCATCGATTTTGCTGACATCTCGTTGAGGCGCGCGTGGAACGCTACACGCCGTCGACTTTGCTGACATCTCGTTGAGGCGCGCGTGGAACGCTACGCGCCGTCGACTTTGCTGACATCTCGTTGAGGCGCGCGTGGAACACTACGCCCCGTCGACTTTGCTGACATCTCGTTGAGGCGCGCGTGGAACGCTACGCGCCGTCGACTCGGAATGATTCAAAGAGATGGCGTGACGAAATGGACCTCAAGGATTGGCCAGATGTATCAAAGGACAGAGAAAAATAAAAGAATGGAAGAAAAGTCTCTTTTTTTATTTTATTTTTATTATTATTGATAAGCTCTTGTCCACTATCTCACGACAATGTGGTCGACGATAGAGCACGCTTGCTCAGAAGTAGGTAACTTATTCACTCTTGGATTAAAGATCCCTTAGGTTGTAGCTATCAGGAAACACAGACTGGCAGGGAATTCCACTTCTTAGCTATACGCACAATGAATCGTGTTCCCAAAACGTTTTGTGCGTATGGGTGGGATGTCCGGTGGCGCATCACCGTACGTCGGGTGGGGTACGTGATTATTTATGCAATTCCGACGCATACTCCATACTCCCCGAAATGCAACCGATAGAAAACCGACAGGATTATAGTAATTTGGGATCGAAACTCAAGACTTTACCCTTTTGAGTGCGTAATGACACAATAGTAAGACAATGGCGCGTGAACGCCGGCGTTAATGCGGGGATCAACAGCTTACAGCTTTTTTTTTTTTTTTTTTTTTGGTGGGAAAATCATCTAAATGACAAATCCCGCTCTTTGGGTGGAGCAGGAGATAGTGTCAGACTTTTACTGACTAAAAACCCACTCCTGTTCCTTCGTTGCCTTCGTCCCAGGGCCCCGGGTTTCGTTTTCACACTACCCATGGCCCCAGTAGGCTTCGACCCTGCTGGGCCCCTACGATTTGCTGACATCTCCCTGAGGCGCGCGTGGAACAATACGCGCCGTCGACGACTTGGGCTCGGTCCGGACGGTTACCGGACGGTCGGACGGCGGGCTACCCATTGCTCGCCGTCCGCAAGCCCGCGCCTACGGTGGCCGGAAATCGGGATCGGAATCCCGACGGCGGTTGGGGCGTGAGGACCGTTGCCTCACGCGATCGGCCGCCTCCTTTGCTAGCATTACTGCTTCGCAGAAGGAGGCGACCGCCTGCCACTCCTCCTCGCTCCGGACCATGGCCTGTACCAAAGCCCGGCGCGAGAGATCGCCGCCGCCGATCGCCCCCACGAGGACACGGCGTTGCTCTGCCCAAGCGGGGCACACCTCCACCGTGTGCTCCACCGTGTCCTCCGGGCGGTCCACACAGTGGCGACACCCGGGCGTCGCTTCCGCACGAATCCGGTGCAGGAACTTCCCGAACTTACCGTGTTCGGTGAGAACCTGCGTCATGCGAAAGGTGAGGACGCCGTGAGGTCTTTCCAACCACGCCTCAAAGAGGGGACTTACCGCCATAATTGTGGCGTGCCCAAACAGCTTACAGCTTTGATTCGATGAGTGCATCATTTCCAATTATCCTCTTGGCTCGGAATCAGTGTTTTTTTAGATTCTGAATATCGACACCCGCAAAGAACAAGGTTTACATTAATTAGGTAATTTTTCAGAATTACCCAAAAAGTGATACAACCGTGCTTGAATTTTGTTTACAGGAAAAGTACCTACTGGTACAGTAGGACCTGGTCGTTTCAGCACCTAGTGGTACTGAAAAATGAATCTGTGCATCAATGCTAGCAATACGTCGTTACAACTATCGTGTAGCTCATTCCACAAACATTACGCCTATGGTGGCCTATGGTGGTAACTCAAATTGGACTGCAATCCGAGATACTGGCTTGTTCGTTGCGGGTGTCGATATGTAGATATTTAACTCAATTTCGTAAAAACAATGTTAGTTTAGTAACAACAATGTTAGTTATAGTCTTAGTAACAACAAATGTACCTGTCAGAGAGAATCTCAGTCTAACCTGGCTGGCCTCCAATTTGTGGTAACAGAGGACACATCCCAGGCCATCAGAGCTCAGGACTGTATTACCAGCCAGGTACCCCACATTCAGCAAGAATTAACTCAAGGGGTAGATCCAGTAAATTGTAGTTATTCCTCCCACAACAGCGGGGATTATCAATCAATTATGTTTTCAGACAGTATAGGAAGAGGTTTAGGGCAATTAATTAGTAACAACCTCCCTTTTTCTTCTCAAAACCATTGTAGGCCTCAAGCTTCATACCATCACATAATGTCATTAGTTAATGAACAAGTATATGGTCCCAATGCTATTATAACTGTATTTGTGGGTAATAGCTTAAATGTGAATAAAGATGATATCACAAATAGTGTCACAGAACTATTGAAGATAAATTGTAAGAAGATTATCTTGTGTGCTTTCCCATACTTTGAGCATTTGTCATATAGGCAAAATAAGTACATTCACATTCTAAATATGCATATGCATTTTTTAGTTAGTCACCATAGTGATAAGTTTTTATTTTTTGACATCAACAATTTTGTTGATAAACTTTTCTCGACTAGGTATACTGTGTACCTACCTATTATATTTAGACGTCAAATAGCAAAGCTATTAGCTTATAATATTCACTCAGACATAGTTAGTATGTCGAAGTCCTCAATCATTGATTCCACCGTTAGTAATAGTACTAATGTTATGTTTGCTGACTCCAATACTTTAAACGAGCTAATAAGACAATAGTTGGTACTGTTGGCAATTTAGGTCAAGTATCTTCTAGCATTCAAGCTAAAGGGGCTAAGTAAAAATCGTTTAATTTGTTTCTTCAAAATATTCAGGGTTTTTCTTCAAAACAATTGGAAATAGAATTATTTTTAGAAAAAACTATGTTTGACATCATTTGTTTTACTGAGCATTGGTTAAAGGATTTTGAAATGCTAATCAATTTTGAGAATTATAATGTGGGCAGTTCTTTTAACCGAAAAACAATGTTACGTGGGGGTTCACTGATCCTAATTAGGAAAAGTATTAAATTTAAAACTCGTAAAGATATAGTTGCACTGTCCGTTGAACATAGCATTGAACTGTCTTGTGTTGAGCTGGATAGGCATATCATAGTGTGCGTTTACAGGCCCCCTAATTATCAAAACTACTCTATTTTTGAGTCTGTCATGGAAGATGTTATGGCAAAACTTGCAACTGGTAACAAACTAGTAATAATCTGTGGAGACTTTAATGTTAATATTTTAGAAAATAATTCAGATAGCAGTAGATTATTAAATCTCTTCAAATCATTTAATTTATCTAATGTGTTTATAGAACCTACTCGAACTACGACAACTACTGCTACATGTATTGATAATGTTTTTTGTTGCTGCAACTATTTAGAAAAAGCCATTGTAAATTATCTGCCCTCTGATCATAGCGGCCTAATGGTAACTTTTGAATCCAACTTACCCATACAACAAGTGCAGATTCAGTCCAGACCAATAACATCCGGTAAACTAAATAAATTTAACAGCACTTTAATTAGCAAGTTAGGTGATTGGAATCTTGAAGTGAAGAATGGTAATTTTTTGTATAACGATTTTTTTTCAATAGTCCAAACTGAGTTCAATAAGACTTTTGAGAAAAAAACTAAAAGTATCTGCCCTAAGTTTAGGTTTAGTGACTGGGCGACTAAAGGAATCAGAATAAGTAGGGAAAGACTTTTTGAGCTGTATGGCCTTAAGCCTAGTATTAACACTGAAACTTTTAATAAGTATGTTGCTACATATTCAAAAATGTTTAAAAACACTTGTAAGGCAGCTAAGGCCTTGTACTAATGTACAATATTTTATTATTATTGATAAGCTCTTGTCCACTATCTCACGACAATGTGGTCGACGATAGAGCACGCTTGCTCAGAAGTAGGTAACTTATTCACTCTTGGATTAAAGATCCCTTAGGTTGTAGCTATCAGGAAACACAGACTGGCAGGGAATTCCACTTCTTAGCTATACGCACAATGAATCGTGTTCCCAAAACGTTTTGTGCGTATGGGTGGGATGTCCGGTGGCGCATCACCGTACGTCGGGTGGGGTACGTGATTATTTATGCAATTCCGACGCATACTCCATACTCCCCGAAATGCAACCGATAGAAAACCGACAGGATTATAGTAATTTGGGATCGAAACTCAAGACTTTACCCTTTTGAGTGCGTAATGACACAATAGTAAGACAATGGCGCGTGAACGCCGGCGTTAATGCGGGGATCAACAGCTTACAGCTTTTTTTTTTTTTTTTTTTTAGGTGGGAAAATCATCTAAATGACAAATCCCGCTCTTGGGTGGAGCAGGAGATAGTGTCAGACTTTTACTGACTAAAAACCCACTCCTGTTCCTTCGTTGCCTTCGTCCCAGGGCCCCGGGTTTCGTTTTCACACTACCCATGGCCCCAGTAGGCTTCGACCCTGCTGGGCCCCTACGATTTGCTGACATCTCCCTGAGGCGCGCGTGGAACAATACGCGCCGTCGACGACTTGGGCTCGGTCCGGACGGTTACCGGACGGTCGGACGGCGGGCTACCCATTGCTCGCCGTCCGCAAGCCCGCGCCTACGGTGGCCGGAAATCGGGATCGGAATCCCGACGGCGGTTGGGGCGTGAGGACCGTTGCCTCACGCGATCGGCCGCCTCCTTTGCTAGCATTACTGCTTCGCAGAAGGAGGCGACCGCCTGCCACTCCTCCTCGCTCCGGACCATGGCCTGTACCAAAGCCCGGCGCGAAAATGAAAATGTGCAACAAAGTTAAATCGGCAGATAATAAAATAAAAACGGTTTGGAAAATTATAAATAATGAAACCAACAGGAACAAAATACATAACAATGATTACACATTAGAGACACATCATGGTCTTATTAACGATAACAAACTAGTTGCAGAAGAATTTGTAAATTTCTTTGCCAGTATACCAATTAAAACTACTGAAGCCCTAAATTCGTCGCCATCGCATGCTTTTAGTTTATTACAGGCGAACGTTGCAGCCTGTTCGACTGAATTTAACTTTAAGCATATAAACCCTATAACTGTAGATAATAAAAGCTTTTAAACAAATCAAGGTTAAATTGACAGAAGATTTGTGGGGTATGTCTATCAAAGTTTGTACCTCAATTATTGAGACTATAGCGCCGTACTTAGCTATAATATTTAATTTGTGTATAGATCAAGGAGTTTTTCCGGATCTGATGAAATATAGTAAAGTGATACCACTTTTTAAATCAGGGGACAGTAAAGACACTAATAATTATAGGCCGGTGTCCGTATTGCCGGTTTTTAGCAAGATATTTGAAAAGGTGATGTTAAATCAAATGCTTAATCATTTTAACACAAATAACATCTTACACGATAAACAGTATGGTTTCACCAAAGGACGTTGTACAACTGACGCTGGTGTCTCCTTACTAAAACACATTTTTAATGCGTGGGAAGAGGCACAGGATGCTATAAGCATCTTCTGTGACCTGTCTAGGGCGTTTGATTGTGTGGTTCATGAAACATTACTCCTGAAACTTGAGCATTACGGACTAGGCAAAACAGCTTTAAACTTATTAAAATCTTATTTGATTGACAGACAGCAACAAGTTCAAATAAACGGTGTCAATTCGTCGGGATTAAATGTGAAAATGGGGGTACCCCAAGGTTCAATTTTAGGTCCTTTTTTATTTTTAGTTTATATTAATGATTTACCCTATTTGTTGCAAAATAAACTTAATATGGTGTTGTTTGCCGACGACACTTCTTTGATTTTTAAGATAAATAGAAGAACTAATAATCTTGACGACGAAAATAACGCACTACTGCAGGTCCAAAACTGGTTCACTGCTAATAATCTAGTTTTAAACGGGAAAAAAACTAAATGCATAAGATTTTCCTTACCGAATGTCAAAAGTAGTGATTGTGACGTAATACTAAACGATGAAAAACTAGAATTTGTCGACAAAACTGTTTTCCTGGGGATAACGCTTGACTCAAGGCTACAATGGGGTCCTCACTTAACATCTCTTGCAGGACGGCTTAGCTCAGCTGCATATGCTGTTAGAAAAATCCGCCAATTTACGGATGTTGATACCGCTAGACTAGTCTATTTTAGTTATTTTCATAGTATCATGTCATACGGTATCTTACTATGGGGACGGGCTGCAGACATTGACTCAATTTTTATTCTACAGAAAAGAGCTATCAGAGCTATTTACAATCTCCGCCGGTGCGATTCTCTAAGGGAACTGTTTAAGGATATTAACATCATGACGGTGCCTTGTCAATATATCTATGAAAACATCATGTACGTTAGAAAAAATCTTCATCTTTTTAGCAAAAGAGGCGATAGACATAATTATGCTACAAGAAATAGGGACCAATTAGTTCAACCAGGTTTCAGACTGGCTAAAGTGGCCTCTTCTTTCATGGGGTACTGTTTGAAATGTTATAATAAAATACCTCCCCAAATATTAGAACTCAATGAAACGAAATTTAAATCTTGTATTAAACGCACACTATGCAGGCAAGCATATTATAAGTTGGAGGATTATATTCAAGATAAAAATGCCTGGCTCAATGCTGGTCCAGCTCCACTACCACTGGGGGTACAAATTGATTAGAATTTGTTAAATTTGTAAAGTATTATTGTAGTTAATTATTATTGTATTTAGTATTGTATAATGTAGAAGCATTTTTTTTCAAACTTTGTAAATGTTAGTACCATGGAGCTATTTTATGGTTTTTAAGTTACTATTGGATTTGTTTGACATAAATGAGCATGGCAGTTGAGAGTTTGTCATGCTCGCTCAAATGTCTCACTGATGGTGGCGCGTGTGTTGGATCATTCGGTTCCCTTCAAAATGGTTGAGCTGAGTGGTGCTAATATTCGCGTCGGTTCCGTGAACGGGCGCTGTCAGTTGAGACTGGTCATCTCTTAGCTGCCAGTTGCTATTTTAATATCTATATTTAGTTTTTATTTTTACATTATTGACATTGTTCTAGCGACAAGAAACATGTAAGTAACAGAGATATTTGTAATTGCAAAACATGATTGAAAAGAGTGTCCATGGAGTTTCTTGCACATTCTTCTCCATAGAGATCTACGCTTTGGAATGTGCAATTAGCATCATTTTTTCTGACTGACTGACTTCTTGACATTTCAAAAGTGCCTGTAAATGGTTTATTTGAAATAAATGCTTTTGAATCTTTTTTGAATCTTTTGAGTTGTGCCCTTTTTAATTACGACGGCAGTATAGAAAACTAGCACCTGCCAGCGGCGTCACTCTCATGAAAGTAGGTTTCTCCATAAACTTTGGACCCCCGTTTCATTTCCTTAGGGGGAGAATTTTGAAAAACCCTGTCTTAGTACTCGTCTACGTCATAAAAGGAAACCTTGTGCAAAATTTCACGCTCCTAGTCCCCGTAGATTCAGATGTGCGTTGATAATGATAGGTCAGTCAGCCAGTTTCTCCTCATTTATGTAAATATGTATATACTTAGATTACCAATAATAAAATTATTGATAAAAATTACATTAAAATGAATGTTAGCTATTAACTTTGCTTCATAGACCTCTCAGTTACGTCAATAGTACTTAGATAGTGTTCTTAAGTTATTACTAAATATAATAATAACAAAACAGTTTTATCTTTTGTTTGATTTTTAAGTATCGAGTAAAGTGAATAAGTAGTTAATGAGTGTACTATGCCAAATCGAATTCCAAATAGTCGAATATCAATTAATCGAACACTTTAGATCAAACACCTAAATACTCGAACGTTTATAATATCGAATGGTTAATAAATCGAACGTTCAATACATCGAACACTCAATACGTCGATTTTCTTATTCTTATTCTTGATAGGTTCGCGGTCGACTGTTCAAAATATCGAATGTTTGTTTGTTTGAAATTCATGCAATAATTGTTTGAATAGAATACAAGACGCAAAATTTACAAATAGTTTTAATTATTATCTTTTATAGATACATTTTAAAATTTTGAGTGAATTGCAATTGCACGGAGAAGCTAATAAATTTATGTGGTTTACTTTTTAACAATTATTACCTTTTTTTGGAAGACTATTACGATTATACATTGAAAACTGTTTACAGATAAATTAAATGTATCATTATAAAACAAGCATTTCCTGATGCGCAGCACAAATACTGTCTCAATAGACATACATTTTGACCTAAGTGCAATCACTTAGGTCAAAATGTATGGCGTCAAATTCAACAAAATGGTTTGTAAAGTATATATGGCCAGCTTGCTGAGTTTACTGTCAAATTAAGACACTGGGGTGGATAAGTGCTAATTAATGCACTTATTCACCCCTAGAAGAGATACCAGACGCATTCGATAAATTGAGAGCAGCCTTGTCCGACGAGGCAAATGATATCACCAACTGGGTTGGACAATATTAAGTTTGGGGAAATATTAATTCTCGTGAGAATTTGGTAGTTTAATAATGTTCCTATGGACTAGTACTACGAGTGTTTTAATTTTTTGTCGTACTGTCGGTGCCACGTTGTATATACACCACTATTTTTTGATTAGTACAAAAAGTGGGGCTCTATCCATATTTTTGGATCTGTTCGATTGTTTCCGCTCCCCGCTCGCAAGCGCACCGTGTTACACAAAGTGCTAGTCTCCAATATTTTTGGATCTGTTCGATTGTTTCCGCTCCCCGCTCGCAAGCGCACCGTTACATAAAGCTCATTGACGCAAACCTCTACTATTATTGCATGACAAGCTAAAAATAAAACTGTTAATGGAAAATCACTATAATAAATGTATTTATGATTATAATTTATACAGCAGCAGCAATGATCCGATATAATATCAGAGACGACCTCTGCGGAATTGTTGATAACGTAGTGAAAATCTGACTTGACTTCCCAGAAGACTGGAAATGTGTGTTAGGGCCTGCGCTCACTAGCGTTAGGATGGCACAACAGAAGAACACTTATCAATTTAGACCTTCGAGCATCCAGAAGCTCGAGGTGCATCGCAATTAACTGTTATGTCTCGGACCATTAATTGAAACATAAAAATTTATTATAATCTTCTTCGTCGCATCGATGATTCCAAAATTAAATGACTTGACCAGAATTCAACCACGTCGACAGCGTTAGCGTTTGTATGGCTGACACTGCCTTGATCTTGACTAGTAAAGATCTTTCAGAGTAGGTTCAGGCATTGCAGCATAGAGAACACGATATCCCCATCAGACTAAGGTAAGGCTAAGAATTCGCATTGTAGCACATTGGAGTATAGATCGATCAATCGTAATAGATAAGTAAGTATTCGTTAACATTACGAATTGGCTAGGGGCACGAAGAATTTCTGAAAGGGTGGTTCTAGAACGCAAAGGGCAAATGAAGGACACAGATGTTGTTTTAGTCAGTAAAAGTCTGACACGCCCCGCTCCACCCTTACTGGTGCAAGAGAAGTTTGTGAATGATATCCTCCTGATCCCACCTTAAAAATAAAACTACGAATTGAATGTCCGTTTTCTCCTTCACCAGCGAGCATGCAATATGCAACGAGCGTTGGATATTCAACAGCACGCATCTAGTAATCCATTTACGTTTAAAGTTATTGAAAACGGGCATACATCGACCGGTGAATAGGTGAGGGCCAGTGTCCATCTAGCGCTCAGGGCCGATTCATACCGAAAGGGCAGCGATGCGGCGAGCACTATTAGTGTAAAATAATGTTAAACTTTATTTACACACTCAAAAGACCAGTATCGCTTGAAAATATCAAAAAGGGATGTGCGGCCACGTGCTACATGTCAGTGGTCCTGCCCGCAGCTACGCGAAGCCGTTCGCTGCACCTTTTTATTTTGTTTGTTTCCTTCTTCTTCTTAGAAGTGCTATAATAACCAATTCGACCATTATTTTCACTCCAGACACACGAGTTTCCTTGGCGAATGTAGGAACTAAACTGGTTAAGGCTCTAGACAGACGGACCGCATTTCAACTGCAATCCAACCGCAAATTGCAGTTTGGATGCAGTTTGAATGCAGTTGACACGACTGCAATAGAACTGCAAACCAAACGTGCAGTCCGATTGCAGTTCAATTGCAGTCGGCGTGCAATCGTGTGAACTGCACATCGACTGCTATCGTCTGTCTAGAGCCTAAGAGGAGACAAGGCGCGTGGTGTCGGAAGGCCGTCCGCGGCTACCAGCGGTTACCCGCGGCCGTGGGTATTGACGCGAGTCTGTCGCGGCCGGATTTTCCGCCCTCATCACGTCGCTGCCGCCCGCTACCACTCCGGTGTGAATTGGCCCTTACTGTAAATATGGTAGTAATGACGACAAACAAGCATTGTCAGCTTGGCAGGCCTCGACATGCAATCGAACGTGCGTGTATTGTTTAGAATACGATATCGCTAGCGTCGTAAAGACGCATTAGGAAAAGGGAAACGGCAAACCATTGATAATGAGACAATAAATCAATGTTATGTAAATATACTGCCACCTTATCGCAGTTTTGTCAAACAAATGGATGTACAACAATAATATTTGTTTGATATAGATTCTTCTAGTAGTAGGTAACTGGAGAACTTCAAGCGTATCGATTGGTAGGTACACTGCCGCTATAAGCAAAATAAGCGTACCTATTGTATATGACCAAATACAAACTAAGAAAATATAATTGATATGTTGAACATTATTTGTAAGGCGAAAGCAATCTTTTCACTAGTGTGACTCAAGTATGGAAGCTCCTATATAAAATTATTAGCGTCTGTCGCGGTTACGTGAAATTCGAAGATTGATAATTCTTCAAGGGAACACACTTGCGTAAAAAAAAGTATCCTATTCCAGTATAGGACATGGTCTACTCGTATCTCGAGTTTCATTCAAATCCGTTCATGACGTTCGGGCGTGAAGGAGTAGCAAACATACATACATACTCTCACCTTTATAGGTACCTACTAAGTACTAGACCTTTAAGTTTATAAGTTTATTTGGAACACAACCATAATTCAAGTCTTAATAAACTAGAACAGGAACAGTAAATTAAACAAAACATAGCCTGTTGTCTCCCAAACTAGGCAAAAACCTGTATCTTGGGAGGCAGTATATACAAATTATACGTTCTCTGGTCCATAGCCCATGTAAGACGACGTGAACATAAATGAAAAAAATAAGTTAAAAAAAAAAATGAAAAATAAACAAAAACAGAAAAGATTAAAGACCAAAAAAAACTGCATAAAGACGAAAAACTGCTTAATAATATTAAATAGATTGCCATTCATCTACTTGCATGATATGTACGTGTATGTCGGCACGTGAGTGTGTGTGTATGAGGGTATGTTTGTGAGTGTGTGTAAATGTGTGATGGTGTGTTATGAAGTGTGTGTTTGTGGGAGCATGTGTATAGATAACTTTATGTTAGAAGTGACTCTGTGTCATCATAGTCCAAAGTGAGTAACCAAGCCTTCAACTTACCTTTACATTCCTGTCTGTTTAAATTATGTATCTTAAGACTTTTATTAATCCTATTGTATAGTCTGGCGCTAACAAAAGGATATTGTTTACGCGCAAAGGCGGTGCTAGGTGGTTCTGAGCGAAATACTATATCAGCCCGTCGTTTTGTGGTAGATAGTAGCAAGAGCACTACGATGTTTCCTTAGTATAGTATGAAGCACAAAAAGTTTCCGGACTGTCAATACTTCACTATCATAATAGAGTTGGCTTGTTGGGTACCTATACGGTTTATAAAACATAACCTTCAGAACCGCTCTTTGTGCTCTTTCAAGCTTTAAAAGTGAAGTTTTATCAGCACCACCCCAACAGACTATACAATAAGAAAGTAAAGACTGGCATAGAGCGTAGTACACTAGCTTAAGAGTGGCTATATCGGCAGATTGCCTCAAATTTTTGAAAATATAGATAAGCACCCTTAATCTTTTGACTAAATAATCAATTTGCATATTCCAATTTAGAAAATTATCTATGTAGACACCCAGATAACTTGTTTTCCTTAACCTTGTTTTCCTCATCTATATATATAAAAGGGGGATGGACTGCTTGCGTCCGTAGGATCTACTTAGTTCTGAACACCCTACACATGTCCCCTGGGTAGTGCTAAACGAAGTAGCAGTTCGCAGTAAAGGCGGTGGTAGGCCATAGCATCGGCTGCCGGCTTAAAAGTTACCACCCATCAGACAAAGCCATGCCGCCAAGCGATCCGTCGTGTTCCGGCGTGATGGCTGGTGGAATGGGTCTGAGCAGTTGTGTTGCGACGTATACCGGGTATGATGCGCCAGCTGTTGTTGTGTCGGACGTTTGATCGTGGAGGGTAGCGGGATCCGAAGCACGGTGCTCCACTGGCCGACCGTAGGTAGTTGGGGGCCCAAGTAATGTGCCAGCCACACACAAAAGGCTGCCCCGCCAACTGCGAAAAATCCCAGGGTGGCCCCATCGTGCCGGTAGGCGACCGGGCGAGAGAACCCGATGGCGATCCCTGGGGGGGTTCGGGCGTCCCTGCAGTCTTCAGATTAACCCTCCATTGACGCAGCAACTCTGGTTGTGTTGTTGGGTTTAACGTCGCATCACCTGGCTCAACTGCCATCTTCCATCTCTCCTATTCACTCTACAACTCATTGTTTATGAAAGGTAAAAAGAAAGGCAAGTGTCAACAGCGGATGCACGTCCTCTTATTTCAAGTGCACCTCTCAAATATTAGAGGGCCGCGCTCCAATCTTGTTGCGGTCCACCACCATTTTGAGACTGACAAGCCACACTTGCTTTTCTTGACGGAGACCCAAATCAGATGTCCGTCAGATATGGCGTATCTCAACTACCCAGCTCCAGTGAGCATCATTTCCTGCAGTGTGCCGGGGTCTGTGTGTACGTCCGTAATGACATCTGCTGCCAGCGTCTCCGTCACCTTGAAGACCCTAATTTCTCTACGCTATGGCTGTTGGTGGACACCGGTATGGACAAAATTGTTTATGCCTGTGTCTACCGTTCGCACAGCGGTGATCAGGAGACGACTCGGTTGTTCGACCACCTCAGTGAGGCCGCCGATAAGGTTCTGCATCGGCACCCTGATGCCCAGCTCGTCGCTCTGGGGGACTTTAACGCCTGCCACCAAGACTGGCTTTTCCCATACCAGAGGACCGACCATGCTGGGAGAAAAGCGCGAAACTTTGCAGTATCGTTGGGCCTTTCCCAGCTGGTCAAGCAGGCGACTAGGGTGCCTGATGTAGTTGGTCATACTGGCAATTGTCTGGACCTTCTGCTGACCACCGATCCGGACAGATGTATCGTAACAGTTTCCTCACCACTTGGAACTTCAGATCACCGTTTGGTGAAGTTTGTTTCGTCCTTCTCCCCACCTGACTGCGACTCACGCGGTGAACGGCGAATGTGGCGTTACAGGTCAGCAGATTGGGATGAGATGCGACATTTCTTCGCATCTTATCCTTGGCAGCAGATCTGCTTCTCTTCTGAAAGTCCGTCGAGCTGTGCGGATGCTATATCCGATGTGATACGTCAAGCTATGGAGTTTTTCATCCCTTATGGTGACGTACCCATCGGAGGCTCAGCTCACCCATGGTTTAACGCCGATTGCGTTCAAGCTGAAGAGCGTAAGCATTCGGCGTTTCTCGCCTGGGTTGACGCTCGTGACCGCAAAGCTCCGGATTTGAGTTCAAAGAAGAGAGCTTTCAACCGTGCTGCCAAGTCCACTGACCGAGCCGAACCGAGCCTTCTTCAGTGCCTTTTTGCACTGAAGAAGGCTCGGTTCGACCGCAAAGCTCTCTGCATAGCCGTCCGGTAGCAGAGCATTCTGGTCCCTTGCCAAGTCGGTCGAAGCGAACTTCTGTAGGCCCACATTACCTCCACTGGTTAAACCTGATGGGGGGACACTGGCTCGCTCGGCGAAAGAGCAAGCAGCATTATGGGCGAAGAGCGATGCAAAGAGACCTTTGCATCTCTCTTCGCCCATAATTCTCGTCTTGATACTAGCAGTGACTCTACCTCACTGCAACACCTCGGATGCCCGAGGTTCGCATAAGGAACAAAGAAGTTTTGAGAGCACTGTGTCGTCTAGACGTGAATAAAGCTAGTGGACCAGATGCTATACCAGCAATAGTTCTCAAGGCATGTGCGCCCGAGTTGTCTCCTGTATTGACGCGCTTGTATCGCATCTCATTTGGGACTGGTATAGTGCCCAAATCCTGGAAGCTTGCCAACGTGCAACCTGTGCCCAAAAAGGGCAGTCGTGCCGATCCTGCCAACTATCGGCCGATTTCAATAACCTCCATACTCTGCAAGATTATGGAGCGTGTATTGAACTCGCGCCTCATGGCATACCTGGAAGGTGCGGGCTTGCGGACGGCGAGCAATGGGTAGCTCGCCGTCCGACAACTGTCCGGACCGAGCCCAAGTCGTCGACGGCGCGTACTGTTTCACGCGCGCCTCAAGGAGATCCCCATAGGTGATGGAAAAGTTGACGAGATGGAGTATTTGGTCGTGGATGTGCGACCCTGGCGCAATAAACCCGAGTGTTTGTAGAATATATGCGACGTAGGCGGTTAATAGGAAGGGCAGATGCGCATCTTTTACTTTGGAGTTCACAGTTCCTCATAGTTTTCAGAATCATATTCATTACAGACAGGTTTTAAATAAAACGACTCAATATATTAAGTTCTTAATATAATTTATTGCAGACACAAACTGTTCAGTCCAGTGACCCCGCCGAACTGAATTTGGTGTTCCCCCACATTACGATCAATTACAAAATTACCTAACATTATGTACAAGTTAACTACAAACTTATTCGAATAAAATAAATAACCAATTTTCTTCTAATAACTGAGTTACGAGCAAGATTATTATTATTACTATTTACGTCGCTTTTATTCAGACTATACACGACATGCGACTCCCTTGCACTTTAAAACCTTATTAGCTCGCTGAATTGTAAAATTCAACCTTATCAGCAACGGGTTAAGAACCACAATTCAGTAACAAAACAATATGAATTATATGATTAAAATGGAATTAAAGCTGTAGAAACATCCAAATTATGATTCTGAAACCCTCCGGTAGTCCTCAGTTGAATTTGAGCCCTATTTAAATTTGAATTAAGGTTACTTTAGTTTACAAAACGGTACATTTTATTGGGATTGTAAAAAACGTTACTGTTTACTAGAATTCAAACTTATCATGTAAAAAAGTCGCATACCATGCAGGTATAGCGCAAGTCAGCAGCTTGAAAACGGAATCTCGGCATCATTGTACCCGACCGCGGAGTAGACCATAGAGTGAATGTTAATAAACACAATTATGGCAGTATACACACATGTGAGTCTGTAGTAAACTTAAGAACTTGGAATTTTAAATTAAAGCTTGAGCATTTTCTGTCGACTTCATTATAACATGTAGCGAGCCGTCCAACTTGCGCTACAATAAACGATTTAAATACAAACAAAAAAAAAAACATCAATTTGTTTTACATTGTGTTTATAAAATACGAGATCATTGTTTTATGTGTAAAATATATACCATACATCGTTTTGAACTCCGAGCTCGGTCGACTCAACGACTTAAGAGGGTACTTTTCCATTTACCTATCGTCAACATCGAGCATGGTTTAAAAGCTTGTTGCTTCATCTAACGCAATCCAACGCGATGTTTGACGAAGAGGCAACGCGAAAAAAGAGAGATAACGCCTGAAAACTCTATTAGCATTCGATAATTCCGTGATTTACTCGTTATTATATGTAGTCATTCAGAATCTCGATGTGCATGGTGTATATGTGATAGCTTCTATGGATGTACTTTTTATATTTTTAATATTTGAGTACATTATGGAAAGCCAAAGTTCACGTAAAATAGCAGATTTTCAGAGGTCTTTACTGGATTGGTTTTTCACAAATTTATTTGATTTCCATAGAAGCTTAGATAATATTAATAAGATATCTGTATATCCAAAATATCTGGAGAAATATGTGTAATAACATTATAATCACGTAAGAGCGGTTGTATAAAAATGTACCTCGAGTTAATCGACGCTCCCCTTCTATCTTATCAAATATTTTCTCAACTCATCCATAACAAAAGATATTGTCGTCTCGCTCCGTTGAAACTGAAATGGCTTGACGAACGTTGTCGAGCCGGCGCTGCGAGCACGTGCGCCCGCGCATGCGCCGCCGACGCACAAGATACAATAATGTAAACGCACGAATATGTGAGTAAGTACGTAACTTTCACAGAAAGACATTCGTGCTTATTTGTGCAGCATCGGCTCTAATGTCCACGTTACTGACTGGTTCACTTTTTTTTTAAGGGGAAATCATCAAATGATTTCTCCCGCTCTGGAGTGGAATGGGAGAAGTGTCAGAATTTTACTGACTGAAACCGACAGTGTTTCTTCAGTTGTTCTTGACGAGGGCCACTCTTTCAAACAATCGGCAGCCCTGGCAGGCAACGGCCCTAACATGGGGTTAATATATCCTGAGCTTTGTTTCTAGGAAACTATTTTATCTTATTGAAACTAGCCGGGTAATATCCGAAACATGTCGATGCAAAAATATTGCAATATGATAAAAACTAGCATCCATAAGTACTTATTCAAAGTGTTTCGAAATTAAGTCGTCGAGCCCCACCCGTCACTACCGCTCAGAGCCGCATGTGAACACAGCTGGTGTGATTCATGACAGAATTATATCAACATATAGAAAAATATACCTACAGTACATTTGCAAACTAATTGTTACGTAACATTACGAAAAGATTCAACTATCTGAGGTTTTGACCTCATTAGTTTCAACTTTTCTAACGTAATACGTACTGACCATGTATAATCATTATCGCCAAAGAATACTCTTTTGATAATTATAAATAAATAATTATAATTGATATTAATCATATTATTGCTATAAATATTTGGAAACAATTCTGACTATACACAGTCAGCGCAGGTGACTCTCACATTTACTCGTCGAATGATAGATAACAATAAGTTAACAACAAATGCGATTGCACTACTCGTCTAAATATTTTAGGCAAATATCAAACAAACAATAATATAGAAAGAATATTTGTGAAACGAAAAGACAATAAAAATAAAAATAAAAATTCACCAATAAAATGTGACAAACGCGTAAAAAAACGCACAATTTCGGTAACATGTGCCATCTAAATACTGGCCGATTTCATTTGGATGCTGTCTCCGAATTCTTTCTTTCTGAGCAACTCTCAAAACACCTAATTGAAACCAGTTCGTGAAGTATATCAACCGCAGTTCGAGCAACACAAGGAGATACAGTTCCCTACTGTTCTCACCTACACTTGCCGAAATGAGATGATATTAACCACGGCAGTGCTTAGAGCACACATTTCATCACCACAAAGCTTACGTAAAAAACGGAATAATACGTAGTAACAATATAAAAAGTGTAATAATAATAAATTAAATGTAATTAAAGTGATATTTACATAAAGTAATCTAAATAACGTAAATATTAAAATACTTTTACAATGAGTTATTAGTAAGTCCCTGGGGGATGTCAATTTGACTAAACTTTATAGTTACATGTTACAGCGCGCAGCGGCCGCGGCTCCGGCGCTGCATCGGCAAGTCATTTCAAAAACTTCTTAAGGTCCTTACAAAAAAAAAAATAACAGGAATATATTTGGCTATGCTATTTCATTATGCCATCATAATTATTTCATACACAATCAATGTAAATCTCGCATAAAATTGTTGACATAAATCTTTATAAAAATGATATATGTTGCCTTGACCAAATGCAGCGAGCCACAGCCTCAGGCTGAGCTTATAAAATGGAAGCATAGAGAAATAATTATAGGTAGAAAATAATATAAAGTGTAGCGGGGTACCTATACCGAAATGCCCTTTATTAATTTGACTATTTTATATGTGATTATGACGCACCACAGATCGCACACTAAATGTATTTCACAACCAGAGCCCTGCGGCACAGGGAGAAAGCTACGACTTATTGCAAGGTGAGAGATACATCTCCAGGTGTTCGTGTTACTGTTACAACCAGTCATTTAATCCAAAATTCCATTATTTCCCCAATTTTTTGAAATTGCTAGGTTCAATCTATAAGGCACAAAAACAAACTCGTCGCATTTTCACGCGCTTTATCATTTCGTAGTGTTCCGCAATTAAAACTTATTTCGACAATAACAAATCTACAACGAATCTTGTATTCTACACGAACGAAGTTCTCGCGTACGGCGAGTGGTGCGCCACACTGTTGACCTTGAAATGCTCTTCACCACACAACTCCACCCCAAAATTTACACGCTT
This sequence comes from Mythimna impura, assembly GCA_905147345.3. Taxonomy (NCBI): domain Eukaryota; kingdom Metazoa; phylum Arthropoda; class Insecta; order Lepidoptera; family Noctuidae; genus Mythimna; species Mythimna impura. Next base: position 26,583,919 of record LR990351.1, on the reverse strand, counting down.
GGTCCTGTATTTACAACAATTATAATAAATTCAAATTTAACTAGATATTTACATTCGCGCCCAGCGCGCGTCGTTGCTGCGAACTTTACAAGATCCTAGTATCAAGAAAATAATGTTATATCCTAACACTAAGACATGTCAGAACAACTCACTCAGTCAGGATACAGTGCTAAGGTGATAAAGGCTAGAGTGAGCAGTGGCAGCGGCGGCGGGGCGCGCGGCGGCTCCTACGCCTCGGTGGCCACGGGCTCCCGCGCGTGGTGGATCTTCACGTGCTTGTTGTGGTTGGACTTGTTGCTGGACGTCTTGCCGCAGATGTTGCAGGCGAAGGGCCGCGCGCCGCTGTGCACCTTCATGTGCTCGGACAGGTAGTAGGAGCGGTGGAACGACTTGCCGCACTCGGCCACCTTGCACACGTACTTCTTGGCTATCTCGTGCTCGCGCACGTGGCGCTGGCAGTTGTACTTGCGGATGAACTGGCAGCCGCAGTAGTTGCAGGTGTAGGGCCGCACGGACTTGTGCGCGTTCATGTGCGACACGTACTCGGACTGGCGGATGAAGGCGCCCTTGCACAGGCTGCACTTGTACGGCTTGGCCGAGCGCGACGCGTGCGTCCAGCGGTGCAGCTTGAGGTTCCACTTGGTGGTGAACGACTTGTTGCAGATGATGCACATGTAGGGCCGCTGTCCGCTGTGCGTCTGTAGGTGCGTGCGCAGGTTCGAGCGGAGGTACACCTGCAACATGGCAGTCACTGTTACTGCAACTGCTACATGTTCTACATCTCACGTTAAGACGTTAACAAATTAAGATTTGTTGTGTATTATTAAAAAAAAAACACAGGGTGGATTGAGATAGGGCAGGGTAATCAGGTACTTTAACCATTGCAGCTGTAGAAAAACGGTCTTAGGAGACTATCTTTATTTTTTAATTATAAGTCAAACTTCAAATTTCTTATTTTATAACTAAGCAACGAAACGAAAATAAGTTAGCCTATAATAAATTAATTAGTCTTTCTTACAACGCCAACTAAATATCTTTAGACCAAGAGCGATCGAAGCAAGCTCGGAATTGCAGGGTACTCTCACACGGACAGGTTAAGTTAGAAGGCTAAGGCGGGAGCGGAGCAGAACTCCCGCCTTAATCTTCGTGGTTATTTTTTTTATAAATACCCATAAATTAGTTTACATAGAAGATAACTAGTGGCTAAGATAGTATCATTCAGACTCTATCGTTAATTGTGGCTGACATAGTCATTTAGAAGGCAATGTAAATTTTTAGAGGCGAATAATGCAATTAATAATAAAAAGAAGTCTGTATAATTAGCACCCTTTGAGAATCAGTTACTGTTATCATTGACTTCTACCATTTACACGTCACAATGCACAAGTGTCCAAGCCTAAATTACCGTTCATACCAGCGCTGTTTTGTCGACTGACATAACATACCACAGACATATCAAGAATTTGTATTATTGTAAAAACGTGTAAAAATTACTTTTGTTTAAGCTGTTGATCCCCGCATTAACGCCGGCGTTCACGCGCCATTGTCTTACTATTGTGTCTCTAATTACGCCCTCAAAAGGTTAATAACAAAAGAGGATGGTGTATCATATTTTCGGTAGACTATTATGTTATATCATTTAAAAGTAATGTATAGGTTAGAAAACTAATATTACATTTTAGAAAAGGTGAGAAAAACAAAAAGAGTTTATATAAATCGATCAGCTATCAAAATATTATGTTAAAATTTAAATCGTGTATGAAGTGTAGTGTGGGTGTGTGGGAGTACTGACCTGCTTGCAGACGGGACACTGCACGTTGTCCTGCTTGCCCTTGTGCCGCTCGGCCAGGAAGTACTCGTTGTGCGAGCGGCGCACGTGGCGCGTGAGCGACGCTGCGTGCACGAACTTGTCGCTGCAGTACAGGCACGCGCGCGGCCGCTCCGCGTGCGTCTCCTGGTGCCAGCGCAGCTTGGCGCGCGAGTGGAACACCACGCCGCACTGGCACACGAAGTCGCGCACCTTGGCGCGCTTGGCCAGGTGGTGCCGGTCCCTACACACAGTACCACCCACTATAGTCGTGTATACAACAACATAAAGTGTAGAAAACCTTAGACTGTCACCGGAAGGTGATAAACAGGGAAACGAGATCAGAATGAATTGCCGCTAAAAATTTATAATAAAATCATCTCAGATAGGTCAAAAGTGGCTGAGACGTTAGAAAATTTTTGACACCAACATCCCAAAGAAGTTACGAAATCTCTCCCTTCTTCATCTTTGTTAGCTGAATCTTTTTTAAAAGAACATTTCACTAAGAACATACCAACCTTTGAATTTAAGCGTATCTCATCTCTGTTGATACAATTATAAATACATTCAAAAGTCTTGACATAAAAAACACTGAAGACTTATGGGGTATATCCGTTAAGGTTCTGGAGATATTATTGATACTATTATTGCTCCTGTCCTACCAGGCATATTTAATCAATGCTTAGACTGCGAAACATTCCCTCATTTAATGAAACATAGTATAGTACCAATTTTCATATCAGGTAGTAAGAGTGATCCCTCTAATTATAGACCTATATCTGTGCTTCCAGCATTGAGTAAAATCTATGAAAAAATCATGCTCAACCAGATGTTGTCTCATTTTCATCAAATAGGATTTTGCATAGTCATTAGTTTGGCTTCACGAAAGGAAGGTCAACGACGGATGCAGGAGTGAAACTCATCAGTCACATTTTGGAATCCTGGGAGAAGGCCCAGGATGCTATTGGCATATTCTGTGACCTCTCGAAAGCATTTGACTGTGTTGACCATAATACTCTGATTCGTAAATTACATCATTACGGGATTCGTGAACGAGCTGCTGATCTTGTTTTTCCCTATTTATCTTACAGGCAGCAAAAAGTACCCATTAATGAGGCGACGTCCTCGGGGTCTTTAGTAAAGATGGGCGTGCCTCAGGGTTCAACTCTTGGCCCTTTCCTTTTTCTAGTTTATATTATTGACCTTCCTTACATGATGGCTTTGGCTTGGATGATGGCAAATAGAATTATATCGGATAAATTTATCCGATATAATTCTATTTGCTGATGACACTTCTCTTATTTTTAAAGTAGATAGAAAAGATGGGTATGTCTCGCATATCAACGAAAGTCTGGCTGTTCTTTCGAAATGGTTCGTAGCTGATAATCTCTTATTAAATGCGAATAAAACTAAATGTATAAAATTTTCATTATCGAATGTCCCTCAAGTTGGCGTCAGTCTAATTCTTGACGACAAAAAACTTGATGTAATTACGGAATCTGTGTTCTTAGGTATAACTATCGATTCTAAACTGCAGTGGGGCGCTCATATTAGAACTCTCTCGGGAAGATTAAGTTCAGCTAAGTAAAATAAGGCAATTGACAGATGTAGCCACAGCTAGGTTAGTTTACTATGCTTATTTCCACAGTATTGTCGTATGGTATTTTACTGTGGGGATCTGCGGCTGATGTAGACTCAATTCTCATATTGCAAAAGAGAGCAATCCGAGTATTTATAAAATGGGTACTCGCGAACTTCCCTCAGAAATAAATTCAAAGAAATCGATATACTGACTCTGCCTTCTCTTTATTTCTTAGAAAGTATTTTGTATGTTCGTAAAAACTTAGGACTCTTTATAATTAGAAGCAATTTTCACACATGTGCTGCACCATGTTGGAGTAGCGGCGGAAGGTGTCGTCGCACACGGTGCACTTGATGGGCGTGCGGCCCGTGTGCACGTTGTGGTGCTCCGACAGCTTCTGTATGTGTGTGCGTACCTGTGCTGCACCATGTTGGAGTAGCGGCGGAAGGTGTCGTCGCACACGGTGCACTTGATGGGCGCGCGGCCCGTGTGCACGTTGTGGTGCTCCGACAGCTTCTGTATGTGTGTGCGTACCTGTGCTGCACCATGTTGGAGTAGCGGCGGAAGGTGTCGTCGCACACGGTGCACTTGATGGGCGCGCGGCCCGTGTGCACGTTGTGGTGCTCCGACAGCTTCTGTATGTGTGTGCGTACCTGTGCTGCACCATGTTGGAGTAGCGGCGGAAGGTGTCGTCGCACACGGTGCACTTGATGGGCGTGCGGCCCGTGTGCACGTTTTGGTGCTCCGACAGCTTCTGTATGTGTGTGCGTACCTGTGCTGCACCATGTTGGAGTAGCGGCGGAAGGTGTCGTCGCACACGGTGCACTTGATGGGCGTGCGGCCCGTGTGCACGTTGTGGTGCTCCGACAGCTTCTGTATGTGTGTGCGTACCTGTGCTGCACCATGTTGGAGTAGCGGCGGAAGGTATCGTCGCACACGGTGCACTTGATGGGCGTGCGGCCCGTGTGCACGTTGTGGAGCTCCGACAGCTTCTGTATGTGTGTGCGTACCTGTGCTGCACCATGTTGGAGTAGCGGCGGAAGGTGTCGTCGCACACGGTGCACTTGATGGGCGCGTGGCCCGTGTGCACGTTGTGGTGCTCCGACAGCTTCTGTATGTGTGTGCGTACCTGTGCTGCACCATGTTGGAGTAGCGGCGGAAGGTGTCGTCGCACACGGTGCACTTGATGGGCGCGTGGCCCGTGTGCACGTTGTGGTGCTCCGACAGCTTCTGTATGTGTGTGCGTACCTGTGCTGCACCATGTTGGAGTAGCGGCAGAAGGTGTCGTCGCACACGGTGCACTTGATGGGCGTGCGGCCCGTGTGCACGTTGTGGTGCTCCGACAGCTTCTGTATGTGTGTGCGTACCTGTGCTGCACCATGTTGGAGTAGCGGCGGAAGGTGTCGTCGCACACGGTGCACTTGATGGGCGTGCGGCCCGTGTGCACGTTGTGGTGCTCCGACAGCTTCTGTATGTGTGTGCGTACCTGTGCTGCACCATGTTGGAGTAGCGGCGGAAGGTGTCGTCGCACACGGTGCACTTGATGGGCGTGCGGCCCGTGTGCACGTTGTGGTGCTCCGACAGCTTCTGTATGTGTGTGCGTACCTGTGCTGCACCATGTTGGAGTAGCGGCGGAAGGTGTCGTCGCACACGGTGCACTTGATGGGCGTGCGGCCCGTGTGCACGTTGTGGTGCTCCGACAGCTTCTGTATGTGTGTGCGTACCTGTGCTGCACCATGTTGGAGTAGCGGCGGAAGGTGTCGTCGCACACGGTGCACTTGATGGGCGCGCGGCCCGTGTGCACGTTGTGGTGCTCCGACAGCTTCTGTATGGGTGTGCGTACCTGTGCTGCACCATGTTGGAGTAGCGGCGGAAGGTGTCGTCGCACACGGTGCACTTGATGGGCGTGCGGCCCGTGTGCACGTTGTGGTGCTCCGATAGCTTCTGACGTGTCACGAAACGTTTCTCACACACCTCGCATCTGGAATAATAATCATAATCAGACTTATAACAGGGTTCAAATCTAATTTGTTAGTCAAGCAATAATCATCTAATCGCGCCAGATCTCATTGGAAAGCATGCATATCATCCTCTGATTTTATTGCAGACAATATCTTCATGTCATTAGCAAAATAAACTAAATTTGAATGGTAAATATCAGTTATCTATTAACGATTACCTGAATAACGACTGTTTGAGAATATTTTAAACCTCCTTATAAAATTGAATATAAATATATTTTTATGACTTAATTTTATGACAGTTGATTTGAAAAAAAATCGATTAAACAACACACTCAGGCACGCGTATTGGACATCCCTTTTTGTTTACTTCGTAAAGCTTCGTGTTTATTCGGCAATGCTCGGTACGTGGTAATATGTCTCAATCACACGTTAGTATTGGTGTCGTGTTCGTGTCGCTATCTCTGTCTTGAGCACAGGCGGTAATAAAAGTTTTCGTTGATGTTATTATGGTTAAGATTTTTGTTTAGTGTTAAGTTTATTTCTGTTTAAGTTTGTAAACTTTCTGTCTTAAAGTGTTTTGATATTTATTTTATTTGTACTTGGGCCCTGTATTAGGAAATTTTTATTTCGTATTTTGGTTTAAAAAAATAAATGCTAGTTGAATACTTTTTTTTTACGAGTGTACATGCGCTAAAGTTCGCAGAGCCGATGTTCAGACTCGCCAAGTTACGTCGGCCGTATTGTATAATATTCTAGAAAATAATATGTTTAACTTCAATATTTCTATCAACAGAAACAAAATGAATGTCAATAAGTTGTCCTCAAGACATAAGCACACTTAAAACAGGACAGAAAGTGCGTTTTATAATTTGTAAGGTCAAGCGAATTGTCATCGACGTGCGCCGACTACGTACAATGTCATGAGGTCATTGACCACAAAATAATAACTTTGTATTGGATTTTCCTAGAGGTTATTTTGGCCCATGGGTTTCCCTTCTCTTATCTATAGTATTCCTATACTTAGTTATTCTGGCAGCCTGTTTTCGATGTTGTAGGGCTAGCGTTTTTTTCGTATTGATTAAAATTGTATGTTTTAATGTTAATTTGTAGGATGAAATTTGAAACACATCATGGTATATAGCAAGGATTTTATGGAGCTCCGAGTAACTGAAACTATCGAATATCCGTAACATAACCGATTTTATATCGGTTATGTCATGGATAGCTTCGGATAGTTTCGGATAAAATCGGAGTCTAAATGACAGGTTACGACAGTCTTTTGTTTGTTTTTCCCAGCCAAACAAATGATATCTAGACTAGAAAAAATTTGCTAAAATTAAAATTCTAATATCCGTAACCAAAACTATCCGAAACAAGTGGATAATCCGAATTAATTAGAATCCGTAACCGTATCCGAAACCAGTATAATATTATTCCTATATCTGTATCCGAATCCAGATACAAAATTCATATCCATAAAATTCCTGCCATGTAGATACAAAAACAAATATTATTTTCATAATAAATAATGAAAGTTATTGAAATGGCACCAACAACACTTACTTATAATTCTTAATTCCTAAATGTGTCTTTATATGCAGGGACAGGTTGGCTCTCCTAAAGAAGCATTTGCCACAGGTGAGGCACTCCAGCGGGTGGGTCTTGAGGTGAGCGTGGAACTGCGCGTCCGTCCCCTGGTCCACCTTGCACGTGGGACACACGTAGTCCTTCCTTCTGCGCTTCACCTCCTGCTTGATCAGCCGGTCTACCTCGATCTTCGGCTTGGCCTCCTCAACTTGAATACTCTCGTAAACTTGGAGGATCGTCGACGATATCGAGTCTTTTGAGTCTATTGGTGGCAATAGGTTGTCTAAAAAGGGGAAATAGAAAAAGTTAAAATGTCAAGTTGTGATTTATTGAGCTAAAATTGGTGGTAAAAAAAGGAGCTTAGATATGACGACTGATAGTAGTACTAAACATTGACAACGTCTCTAATCATATTCCTAATCTTAGACATGGGGTGAATTTAAGTCTAACAAATGACGAAACTCAAAAGTTCAAGACATTCTGGGCAACCAGTCTGCATCTATCGTGTTGTAGAACGACTAATATTTTTACCATATCATGAGCTAATACTTTGTTCGTTGCGATACGAGGAAACAGTGATCCCTGTTATGAAAATAACTTTCGCCATGATCAAGTTCATGGTGAAAAGTTGAGTGAGCAGCAAAGGAGCCTACTTGTATCTGGTTTTTCCTCCTTCTTGATGGCTCGCGCGGTCACTAGCCTGCTGTAGGTGGTCTTGCTGGCGGAGCACGTAGGCAACGCGTGCACGAGCGCCTTGTGCGCGCGCAGCTCCTTGAGCGACGCGCACGTGGCGCCGCACGCCGCACACGTGTGCACGCGCGCGCGCCCGAACACCGGCGCCAGTTGCGGTGCCAGCGGCAACTCCTCCTCGCTGCAAGCACACATTTCATATGTTAACACTATGTCCATAGTTCATTTAAGTAGGGCTTATCCCTGAATTGCCAAAGGGTCACATCATAAGACTAATCAACCTTATAATGTTCCCACTGCTGGGACTCAGACGTCCACTGTAGGAAAGGGAATGGGCCGTAATTCATCACGCGGGCCCAGTGAGAGTTAGTTTAGGTTAGTTTTTGGTTCTAGGACTTGCCGGTTTCCTCACGATGTTTTCCTTCACCGTTTTGAGAGCAGTAGTGATGTAATAAATTACGCAAGGTAACGCGCCTGGCTGGGTTTGAACTTGTAAGTCGGGGCCGTTTGCAAATTAAGATACGTTGGTTGAGGTGGGTCCGGAGATGAGTGATCATCGTCTCTATACCGTGACCCATCCATGCCTCGGTAAGCGCGTTAAGCAATTGGTCCTAACTGTCATTTGGCAGAGCTTTTGGGTAGTCAGAAGTCAGAAAGATTGACAATGGGTGTTGTGTTACCCAGTAAGTGTTGGAGGTCAGATACGCCATCGTTGCGTGAAGATGGAGGTTCTGGTATTCAGCAGCACGTACTGGGACCCGAAGACAAGATAGATCAATGATTTTTTTTTGTAATGCGAATGACACTTCCAAGTCTTTACAAGTCTGCTGAAAAGATTAAAAATTCTGTCAATTAGCATTTTTAAAGTTCGTAAATTTGTCTTAATTTGTCGATAACACAAGGTTGACCAATTTCATTAGTTCTATCAAAGTATTGCAATTAGGGATATGAATTAAGAATAGACTTTATTTTAATCGATTAATTATTCTATCAAATCGATTAGTAATAATCAATTTCTGCAACAGAGATAATCAGTTAAAAATAATCTATTGTAGAAACCACACGTTCAAATTTATTTTTCAAAACAGCGCCATCTAACGTTGTTTGAACTTAATAGTTAAGGGGTGACCAGACGGTTGCAAACTAGCGCGTTCCAACCAAGGTGACTGGTGGTGTTGTGTTGTGGCTACATGGATGTAAACCACGCGCCGACACGTTCGGTGGTTGGGAAAACGCGCCTCCCAACCAAGGGCGTTGAAGGTCGTGGATTACAATTACTGTCTACACGGATTGAAACTAGCAATGTCACCTTGGTTGGGACGTTGGTTTGCAACCGTCTGGTCACCCCTTTATTTCTCTGATCGCTAGTACCTATCTTCGCTTTAGAGTGTTTCCGTACTTACACAGATGGCCTCATTATGATTTCGGTAAAACAGTTTTGCCTTTTTAAAACAAATGAAAAATTAACGTGTAGTTTAAAAACAAAAAAATTTTTAAATTTTTCGATTCGGTTTTTGGAAAGTTTTGTGTTTCGTAATGGCCTCATCTGCGCCCTCAGAGATTGTTTTCCTAAGCGGGTAATATTGTAAGAAAAACGCGAAACCGCATTGTAGGCAAAAGTTACCACAAGTTGTCCCTCACAACTTGTGGTAACTTGTGCTAAGTTTAATTTTAGTTTTTTTTTTTCGTTTAGTCGTTGACTTTAAGAATATGTTACGTTTCCTACTTATTTTTGCTTTCGTTTAGTATTTTTACATGGTAGTTTTTTTATTTACTGCAATTTTTTCAGATAAAATGGCAATTAATTATTTTCAGAAAATATTTAAATCACAAATAAAATCACATATAAATAATATATAATAACATATAAATATATTTTTTTTATCATTTTACACGGGCGGCCTGTGGGTCAATTATACGCGGAAGGCTCTAGATGCCCTGCGGATCCAATATAATAATGGTTTCAGGGTGCTGTTGGGGCTGCCTAGATACTGCAGTGCATCGGGTATGTTCGCTTTAGCGCGTGTGGATGATTTCCACGCTATAGTAAGGAAGAAGGCTGCCTCGTTGCTAAGCAGATCTAGGACCAGCTCCAATGGCATTCTTCGAACCTTAGCTGATAAACATGATGCGCCAGTGATCAAGCACTGGTTGCGATTGTTAGTCCGGCATTAGTTTAAGTTTTTTACTAACCATTGGACCCATGTAGTCTTTAATTAAAAAATTATTATTATTATTATTAAATCATAATTGATTTTTGATTTATTTTGAAAATCGATTATAATTTCAGGCTTAATCGATTTTTAATAAATCGATTATCTTTACCTTGCAAAAAATCGATAATTTGAAAATCTATTTTTGGTTGCTTAGGTCACATCGCTAATTGCAATCGCTAAACTTGAGGATAACACACCTTTTATCGAGAACAGTTATCTATATATATAAAAGGAGAAGCTGACTGACTTGACATATCAACGCATAGCCGAAACTACTGGGACTGGGAGGGTGAAAATTTGCACAAGGTTTCTTTTTATGACTTAGGTGAGCACTAAGAAGCGGTTTTTGGAAATTCAACCTTTAAAGGGGTGAAACGAGGGTCAATAGTTTGTATGGAGAAACCTACTTTCGCGCGTGCGAAGCCGCGGGCAGAAGCTAGTCAACTATAAACGCGTGCGAAGCCGCGGGCAGAAGCTAGTCAACTATAAATAAACTCGATGTGGCAATATCGAGATTTTGCAAAAGTACTACTTTACAGACTTGTTGTTTCCAGCCTTGTGTGACAGTCTGTTTTTGCTGACAATTTGCTGAACATTTTTGTAACTGAATCTGTGCGTGCGTGCCATTTTCACGGTTGGTGCTGTACAAAAAGGGGGTTACATTACTAACATAGGCTCCCGCTTTTCGTTTGCGTCCACCTCCGAGCCGTCCGACACCCAGCTCTCGCGGGCGATCAGGTCGTAGGGCTCGGCCGGCGTCACCTCTGTGTACATCTGCGGATATCACCACACCACTCAAAAACGCGCCACTTTTGCGCACACAACATTTTACAAAAAAATGTAAAAAAAAAAAATGATTCTAACTACAAAATAAAAGACATCAATAGAAAACATTTTTTTTTTAAGGTATAATATATCCATTGACAAGTTTACTTTTTAATGAATTCCTATTTCATGTCATGACCACGTTTTTGTCCTAATATCAAATGTTCCGTCTTCTTACTGTATTAAGCAATAATAACATTGATTACAACATGTAAAAAGACCAACTTACAGAAATAATTCATTCATTCATTCATATAATGTATGCATGAAAGAAAATGATTGACTTGATGTTGGTTGGCTCATAACATAAATTAAATAATTATTAGAAATAATAAATTCAAATTGAGGGGGCGAGATGATATAAAATTTCGAATAAAAAATGAGAACAAGACAAGGAGTGGTTGGAAATTGACTTTCATGATTTGATCTTGGCAAAAACTGCATGTCACAGCTAGTGCGGCGCGATGGCTTACCCCGCTCCACGGCGACTCCATATCCCCGTTGCTCTCCTGGCCGCTGAGTTCACCGCGCGGCGGCATACGCTCGTCGGCACAGATGTCCATGGGCGCGTCGCTCTCGCTGCGGCCCTCGCTCAGCACGTCGGCCTTGCTATCTCGCTCGCACCCGTCCACCTCCACATCCACCTGCACTTCTCTAGCACCTAGCTCAGAATAATCTATCCCATTACTCTCGGCTATTTTGTAACTCTCGTGTATAAAGTTAGGCAGCACGAAATCGCTGTCCTTCTGTGAAGGCTCGCCCCAGAGGTACATACCATCCTTAGCGCCCTCCTTGAACCCCGCCGCCTCGCGCTCGGCGTCGAACGCCTCCACCCGATCAGGAGTAAAATAGTCTGCGTAAATATTGTCGCCGAAATAATTCTCGTTCATCATGTTGACAAACTGTTTGTTCTTGGAGGCCGCTTCAAGGTCCAGTAGCTCCCTGTCGTTAGACTCCTCGTTAAAATCCTCATTGGACAGATTGCCGTAGCTAATAACATTGATGGGTCGCAATGTTTCTAGTGGAGTCAGCATGCGGTCCGTCGTTACTGGTTCATTGCTGAACCCTCCTTCATTACTCGTGTTTATTTCCTCCTTCACCTGTATCATATCAATGTTGGAAGCAAACTCAGGCTGATTCAAATCAGCAGTTGCTAGTGGCTCTATATCCATAGATTGCTCTGATGTGTCAGCATCAAAATCATTATTTTCATCATTCTCCTTGATCTCCTCCACAGATATGGTTTGCAAGAGATTAGTCTTCTCCTTAGGTTCTGTCTTATCTGATTGGTGTATTTTATTCATGGTAAAATTTTCTGGCGATCTGCAAGTCGATGACGTCGGGATGGTGTCCCTCTGTTCAGTTTTCTTTGCCGTGCTCACAGGAAACCCCTTGGCATTTTTAATCTGCAAAACTTTCTTGTGCTTCTTCACAAAAATATTGTTCAGTCTTAGTGTGTTGTGCCTGTATGGCTTCTGTGAAAGCTGAATTTTCTTTTCTGGAAGTCCTAGGTTACTATGGCTAACTTGATTACTTTCAGGTTTGGGAGACATTGAGGTACGATCGGTTGAATTGTCGCCATTTTCTGACAACTCACTACAAGGTGATATGGAAGGCTTCTCATTACATATTAAATCTGGCACAGGACAGCTGTCTGAAAAGTCTGTGTCCAACTTACTGTCAGAACTTTTGCTTGGATTACCAACATTCTTTATCACAGAAAATGTATGGGAGACCATGCTATCAGCACTGGACATTGATGATGGCTGAGTGTCATCAGATGACAGTTGGTTGTTATCTTCTAGGTCAGGCAGGATCTTGTCGGGTGAATCTACTCGCTCTACAGAATAGTCCGTCTCATTAGGCCCAGTCAGATCCATGACAGTGTTGACCATATTCTTGTGATGTTGCACAGGAACTTCAACCTTTATGTTGCTCAGAATTTTTAAACCCTTAGTACTGCCTGGCATTTCATATTTTGGGTCCACTGTCTCAGTGGGTATCTCAGTATTGTCAACTGCACTGCTGGTAGCTGGCTGTGACATGCTGGAACTTGGATCTTCAATATTATCATGAGTAGGAGTAATGAGAGGACCTACCTCAATAATAAGTGTTTTTGGATCACTCATGTTTTGTACAGATTTCTCAATGTGTACACTTGGCATCAGAGTGCCAGACTCATTGTACATGGATGTTGGGCAGGATTTATTCATCATTTGTTGAGGAGTTGTATACATACATGAAGTATTTCCAAACTGATCTACAACCATAACATTTTGATACATGGAGCTAGCTTGTGCTAAATTGGAGACATTATCATGACCACCAAGAACTGTGGGCATGGTAGTTATAAAGGGCTTACCATCTATGTTATGCACCATTTCTCTGTAAATTATTTGGGAGTTCTGGGTAACAACAGTTGTTCCTGGAGTGAATGCACCAGAAGTCATTTGGTTCAGTTGGCTGCTAGCTAGTGGGGGGGAAGCTGTTTTGGTATCAATGTGCATCTGTGTGTTTGGTACACTGCCTGTCATGATCATGTTATTTTGCACATTCTTCTGCATTAATGTAGGTGTAGATGGCACCATGACATGCATGGGCTTCACCCCTGGACCTATGTATTGCACACCACCCATATTGGTCTTAAGGAGAATGTTATTTGGTTTTGGCAGAACTTTAACAAGGTCATTAGCTTTTCTAGGCACTGCTGGTAACAATTTCACCCCTGGCCCTGCCATTGGTGACACATTATACGAAAACATATTGTTGCTGTTGTCCATGGCATTGTACTCAGCACTCCGGGAGAACTTGATCTCCCTGTCCTCTTGTTGCTCTGGATAGTAAACAAACTGTGGATCAAACTCTGGAACTGGAGGACACTGGAAAGTATGCTGAAGCTTATCAGCTTTTAAATTAAATGGATTGTTTACATGTTGTCCTGAACCACTTCCAGTAATGCCATGGTTCTCAAAGTTCACATCAAGCATTCTAATATCAGGTGTACCATTTCTAGATGTATTTGATACTGGTGTTTTAGAGGTCCTGCTAGGTGTTCTACGCCAGTAGCGCTCATGCTCATTACTACGTGATCCAGTCCACTTGGTGCTGTCATCAGTGGCAGGTGTCCGTGACCTGCTCCTGTATGACCTCTCAGAAAGTACCGGCGTGGAAGTCCTGCTGGCATAATTAGAGCCCTTGTTTGCTATATTACACAAAGCTTTTATAACCTGGTCTTTGGGATGGGTGTCCAAGTGGGATTCCAGGGTAATCCCATTGTGCAGAAACAGTGTGCACACGGGGCACTGCACCGCGAGTTGGTCCATGTTGACGTCACGGGGTGTACACTCGGTGACAAAAGCAGCGGCCGCAGCCCCGCACCGCGACGTCGCGATACTATCAATATAATGTCGTCACAAAACGAGCACTCAGTCCACAGAGCCAGGCCGCACAATGTCCGTGACGCGCATATCTACTATTCACACGTAAGGCTCTCGCTCGACCCACAACAATACATATCTTCGTTGTACGTCGTCTCCTTATCGATCTGTCAGACAAAATACTTTGTATAAATATACGACATTAAGTCCACAACATCACATTCTACAAACTTGTTCAACGTGCAAACAGAGGACAAAAGAAAACAAAACCCCGAGATAAAGGCCATTGAGACATAAAAAAGTCGAGCATTATGTACAATGAAGAACGAGCTGGATAACGATTTTGCACGAGAAACACACGGACAAGACTCACCTATTATATTTTTTGTCATGTATAGTCCATGACATCGATTACTCTAAATAGATCCGTTAATTATTTACGACTAAGCTAAATCTAAAAATATTTCCAAATAGTCAGACATATTGCAGACGTCTTGTTCACGTTCACACACAAACTTTTATATTCCGATATACGAACCCGAACATCGATATGCGCTCGTGGCGATGTGCTATAATCGAATTTCTATAGGTTTTTCGCTAACTGAGGAAATAACGCTAATCATTTATGCGTGAAACGGAATCGATTCAGAGTCAATCCATAGAGAAAACCATTAATTTGTCCATTGTATCTTTTAGCCTTTTCATATCGCTATGATTAAATAAGTAGTTAAAGAATAAGCAGTCAATTAAAGTTCTTATAATACTACGTTAAGAATAGAATAATATTATTTAACAAAATAAAAAATAAACTTCCTTCCATAAAATCGAACATATCTAGCCCTGGAACGCGCCAAATAGGTCAATGACATTAGAGTAGTTCCATCTATTATTATTTGATATATGTATCGATTAGATTCTTATTAGGTTATAGAGTATTCTTATTCACTGTAGTTCGAAATAGCATACCTATAAGTCTTGATTGCTATAGAATCACAGGTTCTTCTCCTAAATCATGGCATAGCTTCTCTGCCATGATTAGGTAGAAGATCTTGTAAATACGCAGCAAGACTGCCTGATAGTGAGTTTGCCAAGCATGCACAGAATCCAAAAAATTTAGAGCTGAGTTTGAACTGAAAATAAAAATCGATATTTGACCAAGAGTGACGTTTTATATTTGATTATTTGACTTTTTTTTATGATTACTGTCTGACAAACCCAGCGTTCCGATTTGCGATAAAACTAAAGTATTGCGAAACCGACCAAATTTAATAGTCACAAAATTTAAGGGCTATTGAGTAATAATTGTGACGTTGCGCGTTGGACGGATTCGCGATATTATCACTTTTATCGCAATCGGAACGCAGGGCAGGTAATTCCAAAAAAAAAAATTACTGACTGACTTTGACGACTTTGACTGACACTATTTTGACAATTAGAAATTACAGGATACGATAGCGAGTCGACATAGCGTGTGTGACTGGAAAAAAAAATTCAATTATAAAAGTTGGAGTAACAAATCTAGTTTTAACATTTCATAAAAATAAACCGGGTGTAATCAAATATGTCATACAACTTTGAAGAACTAACTTGTAGCGGTATGTAATTTGTTTTGCAATGACCCAACTATTGTTGTTTTGCTCAATGTTTTTCAAGAATCCTATTCATGGAATACCTCGATAGTGACCAAACTCGTTTACAAAAAAAATACTACACGCTATTCATAACTTACTTCAGCAAATATTTTAATATTTTGAATGTATTTCTTGCTAGCTTTTGCTCGAGACTTCGTCTGTGTGAACGTTGGTTATTGCGGACGCGAAATCGAAGCCAGATAAAAAGCAGCCTAAGTCCTTCCTTAGGGTTCAAGCTTACTCCACACCAAATTTCATCAAAATCGGTTCAGTAGTTTAACTGTGAAAGAGTAACAGACAGACAGAGTTACTTTTTCATTTATAATATTAGTAGGTATGGATAACCTATCCTAATATTAATTTTTTTTCAGAAGCCAAGGACTTGCTCCGCCAGTGGCGAGAGAACAATGAAAGAAGGAGTGAAGATGTCATGGAGTTGTGGACAACAGTACTCAGTGATGACTTGTCAAAACTGGGGAATGAAAGTAGGTATCAGTCATTATGTCATTTGTATGGAAATAAAACAAAAATCATTTATTAATTATACACAGTTCTACAGTTTTTGTACACAGCTTTTGGTGCTGCCAAAACTACAACTGACCGCATACTTATTTTGTACACAGCTTTTGGTGCTGCCAAAACTACAACTGACCGCATACTTATTTTGTACACAGCTTTTGGTGCTGCCAAAACTACAACTGACCGCATACTTATTTTGTACACAGCTTTTGGTGCTGCCAAAACTACAACTGACCGCATACTTATTTTGTACACAGCTTTTGGTGCTGCCAAAACTACAACTGACCGCATACTTATTTTGTACACAGCTTTTGGTGCTGCCAAAACTACAACTGACCGCATACTTATTTTGTACACAGCTTTTGGTGCTGCCAAAACTACAACTGACCGCATACTTATTTTGTACACAGCTTTTGGTGCTGCCAAAACTACAACTGACCGCATACTTATTTTGTACACAGCTTTTGGTGCTGCCAAAACTACAACTGACCGCATACTTATTTTGTACACAGCTTTTGGTGCTGCCAAAACTACAACTGACCGCATACTTATTTTTTTAATCCTATGTGTCGTTTCGGAGATACGAGATGCATATGTCTCAAAAAAGCAAATTTTAAACATTTAACTACATTATTTTATAGGTAGGAAGCTTCTTTATAGTTTTTTTTTTTTACAATGTGTATTGTTATAATCCTCCCGTGTGTTACAACAGTAATCTGCCATCATGTGCTCATCACAGCAACCGTGGGACACATATTCTATCATTATTTGATTCAGAAGGAAGCACTCTCTGTCTTCTTTGTTGTAGATACCAAAATTTTAAGGGAACTTGTCCAAGTGGCTGTGTACTTTTATGCTCATGTTACAGCAAACATTTTTAACGTTATCTAGAAGGTCCTGAACTAATTCTACATAATTTTCTGCCTTTTCAATTCCTAAGATATTTTTGACAACTTTGACGAGACCGGAGTTTTGTGCGGTTACGCTGCCGTCGCGGTTGTGGCTGTCGCTCACAAACTTGGCAGGCGAGTCTCGCAAGACGCGTGGTTAATTATCAGTTGAGCTCCAGACCGCTATGGACACACACCAGAATACTTCACAGAAGAATTAAAGAAGAAAGCCTAAAAAGTACTGGCTTCAACCACTGATTGTCGGCTTTCTGTAACTTCGTTCGCCAACCGATTGCCGTGGCTACGGGTGACCGCGGCCCGCGCGATTCTACTAGTTGGCCGCCGCGCCGGTGCAGCGGGAGCCGCAAACAACCCCGTACACCGTGGGCGTAAAACGCGCCGTGAAATTTGCTTTAATTGTTTTTCATGAACATATATCTGTATTCTACAAAAGCTGCGGGTCCGCAACCGTGGCGGACGCGGGTGAAAACCGCTTCATGAGTTCTTAGCCTTATAACGATTCTTAAATTAAAAATACATGTGTAACTTCCAGAGCATTTGGTGTTGGAGCAAATAATCTATGCAGCCCTGGACTGCCACACTTATGGAGTGGCGACCATGTGCATCTACCTGCTGTCCAATGAGTTCCCGGGCAGCATGCGGGTCATGAGATACAAAGCCGCTTTGCTGGAGGCTGAGGAGAAGTTAGTTTAACGTTTTGATTGGATTTTTTTTTAACCGACTTCAAAAAGTGACAAGTTTATATGTTAGTTTCTGTTGCCTTAGTATTCTGCTGCAGCTTTTGTATATTTATGAAAATAAGCACTTTTATATGGCAATTGCGACTATTCTCACAGCGTCACGTTGAAACGGTAACTCAGGGGAGACTATTGTCGATCCATCTTTTTCATTCCATCATAACCACTTGTAACATGTTTCAAAGTGTTAACATTTTCTATTATTGTTATTATTGCTTGTTACTTTAAAAGCTCATTCAAATAAAACATTGTGTAAAACTTTTTTAAACTTTTTCAGATATGATGAAGCCCTAGAAGTATTGGACGGTATAATAAAAGCAGATGAAACCAACTCTGCGGCACGGAAGCGTCGCGTCGCCATTCTGAAGGCGCAGGGACTGATCACGGAAGCCATCAAGGAACTTGTGGATTATCTGAAGAAGTAAGAGTTAATTCTATTCGGCGGTTTTCGAAACTAATATTTTAAAAAGGAACGTTTTGATGTATGTTTGTAAAAGGTAAAACTCTGCCACGAGCTCTTAACGCGTTTAATTTTACGACCTAAACCGAACTGTTAAAGGGATGGAGCTATATAGGGTGTATAGCTCCATCCCCCTTTCTCGCTCACTCGCCTGACATTTTAACAGGCCACTGTAAAGTTAGAACTACACTGCACACACGTGTGCCACACCCGCCGATCTGGGCGCGTCGGTCTCCATACATTTTATATGGAAACTAGACTTGTAGAGCTACACTTGATCCACGCCACGCGACGTCGTTCTACGTACAAATCAGGCGTGTTACACGTGTGCGTCGGTCTAAGGCCCCTGCTCTGATTAGGAACATTCATTCGCTCATAGACATTTACGTTACCACTCACTGTTATAGGCTACTCTTCATCACGTTTAAATGCACAGTTCCTATAAGCCATAAGGTCATGGGAGGAAAGCATCAAGAATAATCCAGTTCTATATTAAAGGATAAGCAGTTTTCGAGTTAAGGTGAGCTACGGGCCCGAGCGATATTCTGTCTGTAAGCTGACACGCTATACTTAGATACCTGAACAGTCAGAATCAGGAGGATTTTGAGGCAATAATTTGACTAAGTTTAATAAAGTGGAATGTCCAAAAGTGTAAAAAAGTTTGAGTTCAGCGCCATCTAGCGGGAACATGGCTACGCTCGGACCCGTAGGTTTCACCTTATAGGCATCAGATCACGTGACAGATAGAGAAAATATTTAAAAAAAGTTTAGGTATGATTCCTGAGTTCTGTTCACAGGCGTTGCTACCGAAGGGTTGGACAGAACAATACCCTGGGGCCCCCAAAAATCTAATTAGCAAACCCCTTATTGAACTACCAAAAAAATAAAAATAAAATAGATCGCAACACTAATTTAATCATGGCAACTAGTTAATCAGTAAAAGTATGACACTCCCTCTCGCCTCCACCTAGAGCAGGGGGAGTTATTTGAAGTTTTCCCGAGTAAAAATAGGGACCCTTCATTTTTTTTTTGCCTCGGTGCCGTTGGTTACCTAGCTACGTACGTCACTACTCCTGTTGTCTCCAGGTTCATGTCTGACGTGGAAGCGTGGCAGGAGCTGTGCTCACTGTACCTGCAGGTGCAGGAGTACGCGCGCGCCGCCTTCTGCGCTGAGGAGCTGATCCTGCACCAGCCACACAACCATCTCATGCACCAGCGCCTGGCCGACATCCGCTACACTATGGTATGAATGACTTTGTATCTTGAACTTGTTTTGAAGATTCAGAACAGACATATCTGATGTTGAAAGCCAGCCACGAATTTAAATGAATGAAAATGCCAAGAGAGATCACCATCTTTTTTTTTTAATGTGGATAGGCTCTACGTTTGACCACTATCTCTCCTGATAGTAAGCGATGATGTGGCTGACGATGGAGCACGCTTGCGTAGAAGTAACCTATTCACTCTTGACTTGAAGACCCCTAGGTTGTAGCTATCAGGAAACACAGACTCCGGGCAGGGAATACCAGTCCTTAGCTGTACGCACAATAAATGTGTTCCCAAAACGCTTTGTACGTATGGGTGGGTTGTCCACCATGAACCGGTGGCGCAACGCCGTACGTCTAATGGTCCGATGGTGGAACGGAATTGGCGGAAATAAATTGTGCAATTCCAAAGCTCACTCCCCGAAATTATCCGAAATCTCCAAATCTTACAGCATCACTCTAAAAACAGACCGCGAAGTTATTCAATAGCTTTTTTAGGATGAAACATATATTAATTAGCGCATAGAAGCATTGAAGTTATTACTAACCTATTGTTATTTCAGGGTGGCGTTGAAAACATGGAGTTAGCCAAGACTTACTACTGTCAGGCACTGAAGCTGAACCCAGAGAACATAAGGGCTATGCTCGGACTCTTCTTGGTAAGTTAAACATAGTACTATCTCATCATTAATGTTGCAACAAAACTCTGCTCCCGCTTCCGCTTCTGCAGAAGTTCCGCAAGCTTTTTCACTTCCGTTTCCGCAAAATTTATAACAGAACTCTAAACGGAAGAATACAGCGAGGAGCGCGGGGGTGGGGGTAGCGTGGACAACTGGAAACATCGGAAAAGGCGCGGGGGGGCGATACACAAACGTGTCGTTACGAGTTTCTTTATTGTTATTTTTTTTTTTATTCATTCTGCGCATCACCGCGCGTCGTGACATGATTACGACGTAAACCTGTTGTTTAAAAAAAATAAAATGTGCTATTTCTTCATAGTATTAACACTTCCACTTCCGTTTCCGCGTCCGCATCCGCAAAGATTTACTTTTGACATTTGTTTCCGTTTAGACACTTCCGTTGCATTACTACTCATCATAGTCCTCACTAAGGCCTAAAGACTGTCCACGGACGCGTAGCTATATAGACGCCAGTGGCGTACCAGATACCTTTATAGGGGGCAAGCCAAGGAACCTTGACTTATCTACCACCTACCCATTTACCTAATATTCCGAATAAAAAAAACTCGCGCTATAATCCGCCGTCACGTATCATCAGTGCAAAATCTCTTGCTGTAATGCTGATTTTAATTGCTACATTTTCATTTGTTAATAATAAGATATAAATTAAGTATACATCAGGGTTGTTGCGAATATCAGCATCAGCATCAGCGGAACATCAGCATTATTTTCCGCATCAGCATCCGCATTGATTGTTGCTGATGTTCAAAGTTCGTTTCGCGACATGACCGACGGAGGGCGGAGTTAATGGCACGTGGCGTTGTCGCTTTCGAGTTTAGGCCAATCAAAATACGTACATTTCAAAACAAATCGTCAATATTATTCTCTGTGATTTAGTCAATATTGCAAGCAAAGTGTATGCAAAGCGCATTGTTTTGGCGCGTGTTTATGATTTTTAAATTAAAATGCCTCTCATATTATAAAGCGGAATTTGGCAGTAGTTTAGATTAGTGAATCAAGATACCGAAAACTGTATAATATGCAAGAAGAATTATTTACGCAAAGGACGTATAAATACGTTACTAAATAAAAAATCGTTTGAGATCAATACATCCCGAAGAGTACGACAAGTTTTTAACCAGCAGCGAATCTGAAATAAATTCTACTAAAGAATGTAAGTAAGTAAATCCCTAAATTTCTTTGTAATTATTTATTATTTTAACCTTCACAGAAACAAAAAAGTTTTAGTAAATTTATTTACCATGGGGTAATTTTTTAGGGATATACACGTATTTGTTTGTGTCTCCGTCTCCCGTCTATCAGTCTGTTTGTCACAGGCTATTGATCTTAATTTAATGGCGCAAAATCTGTAAGCGGTTTACGTACCTGCATTACTGAAAAACAGAAATGAAGAACAGACAGAATCATTAAAATATATCTTTTATTATAATATTTACCTAAAAACTATGAAATTCAGTATTTTAAAAAAAACTTAAAATCAGCATCAGCATCCGCTGATGTGACAAAATCCTGCATCAGCAACAACCCTGGTAAACATCGTATCTGTATCATAAACTATTTAAAATATGTAAGAGCCATCTATTGATATTTTTTGGCAACTCTTGCTCGCTCACAACAAAATTCTAGCTGGCTACTTCTGAATAATCAACTAGATGGCGCACAAAAGATTGTAGTAATCAATGAAATCAATCATTTGTTTACGATATTGATATGTAATATAATTAGCAAATACTCACAATTTAAACAGCCATAGCGTATACAACAGCATAGCCGTTCTTCGTTTCTTTATCACACACTTAGAAATTTCATCACATAACTGTCGAGAACACGGATATCGGTCGAGAAATAGAACCAAGTTTCTGTTCGCGGTTTACCAAAACTACAGAATGAAATAACAGCATTTGAGAATTCTGATGTCTTTTCATAGCACCAGCGAAGTTATTTAAGTTATGATGTATTCCAAGCATTCTTATCGTTTGAGAAAAATATGCAACACCAACAGAACAATTTGCAATCCAGTGAGTTTTGTAAACTGAACGATGAAATTGCCTATTATGTGATTTAGTTTTCTGAGAAATTTTCAAATCAGGGGTAGGTTTAGGTGAAGTTACGATATCATATTTATCTCTAAAAGTTAAAGTCTTTACCTGGCCAAGTATTTTTTTCACACATTTTAATCCGTCACAAGGAACAATTACATGTATTTCCGAATTAATTTCAAAGATAATAAACTTTAATCACTTCAAAACCAAGTAAGTTACAGTAATAACTAATCATAGAACTTTAAATGACAGAAATAAAAAATCTTTCATAGCAAAACTCACACGTAAACGTAAACACGGTAGCCGCTCAAAGCAAATTTGAACTAATTTGTTTGCGGAACTGTTTTTACGCGTCATAGACAGAGGGCGCCTCGTAGTTTGCGTAGTAAAAGTTCGCCTTGTAATAAAATCCATTCATCCAAAATTGCAAGCCTGGACTATTTTAAAGAAAAATGTTCGATGAGTACTTGCACACAGTATCAAATTTTACTCACACAGACTCACATTTTTATGTTTTTATAGGTAAAAGTGAGATGGCAGATCAAGCCTCATAACAAGCCTTTGCGCCAGACAGAGGCAGCAACACACTAGTGTTCATCTCTTTTTTTTGTTAAGTGTTAGAGTGAGATCGGAAAGATTGCGCTCAGAGCGGCAACATTTCATAATGTGCATCTTGCGCTCAGAAGTCAGAGCGGCAACATTGCATGGCCTACGCGTGTTTTATCAATGAATTTTAATTTTGCATTGAACACGAAATGGCGTATCCGGGTAGGCGCGCGAAATTTAAAAAATTAGAGTTTTATTTAATTTAATTCATTTGTTGTGTTATATGATATAGATAGATGAGTGTGGTGTGGTGAGGTTTTATTTTCACATCAAGCCTGGTTTATGTACATGTATTGGTCGCACGTCCCTGATAGACGCGTATTCGCTAATATACGCTTGCTGTACACCTGCTTACATACAAAACTATGAAACTATGTCGACGAAGCGGCGTTGCCGTTACCGTACACCACGCTACGCGTCCGTGGAAAGTAGGCCTAAGTGTCGCCACACAAGCCACAGCAACAAACGCCGCCACGAGAAGCTAGAAGCGGCCACAAAGGAAGCTGAAGCGCGCGATAGCCACTTGTGGCCGGTGGCTGCTACTTTTTTTAACCCATACGCGAAGTATCACATAATGGACTCTGACGAAGAAGGTTTAATGCGCGAGTGGCGTGTGACGGCGTTTTGTATCGGCGTTTAGTGGCCAGTGCGGGCCACAAGAAGCGAGCTGCGGTGATTTGTAGTGTGTGGCGGCCACCGGCGTCAACCGTGTGCGGTGAATCCATATAAAATGTATGAAACTTACAGGAAATATGCCGGTGGCGGCGTTTTATGGTTGTGGCTAGTGGCCCTTGTGCGGCGGCGCTGAGTTGTTCTACTCTATCATTGTTTGTATGATCATTTTGCAACTCAACTAGGATCGACGGCAGGGCATATACTTTTCTGGTCCATTGGTTTGGAGACCCTACAAACATCTTGGCCTGCAATATTATAAATGTGAAAGTAATTCTGTCTGTCTGTTACGTTTTTATGATTAAACTACTGAACTGACTTTAATGTAATTTTTTACGGAATATGCTTAATAATTTCCATTCACGCGGACGAAGCCGACGAAGTAAATTAATCTTTAGTTCATTTTGTTTTCCTTATAGACGTGAATATCTTATATATGTTATTATTATTTTTGAGTGAATAAAGTATCTTTAACCATATTTATGTAAAACATTAATTCAACATTTATTGTCTCCTAGTTTGATCCTGAAAACGCAACCCCGTCGTCCATCCATCCATCTTTCTACTGAACGAAATTTGATGCCAACAATGATTTATTTTATCTCTCTGTCAGATAGCGTTTAGCGACAAGACCGCCCATTGTTTCGCACTATTAATTTTGAAGCTAGTATTATTTGTTATGGTGCACAATACAAGTTATGTCTACCTCACAGGTGACAAACAACCTCCTGAACCACTACAAGTCTGCGGGCAACAGCTCGAAGCGCGCCGAGGTGTGGAAGCTGTGCCAGTGGGCGCAGTCGGGGGCCGCGCGCCGCCAGCGTGCCGCGCGCGTGGCGGCGCCCGCGCCCGACCTCACGACCATGATGCTCTCCTTGGCTATTACTGAATAACGCTCATAGTGAGCCGGATTACCATCCCACAACCCGACGTACTTCAAGTGTCCACCACTACATTGTTAACACCTCTACGGTCCGGACTAAGCGTTTCGCCTCGTCGTTTATACCGCGTACATCGAAGGACTGGAACAATTTGCCTGCTGCGGTCTTCCTGTCCGATTATAATTTAGGTGTCTTCAAGGCTAAAGCAAATAGGCTCTTAATAAACTAGTGCGCTTCATCATCGACGATTGCATCACTGCTTAACATCAGGTGAGATCGCGTTCAACCACTAGTTTGTCATAAAAAGCACTTTATATCACCTTTACTGTCTGTTTCAAGAAATGCCAGATGAATGAATTAAAAATAATGTATTCGAATTTTGAATTTATCTGACTCTTAGATAATTTTGTAATATTTATGAGTGTAATGAACTTTCAATTTTCCAAAATGACGTGCGTAATTCGGCTGGAACACAAATAATAAGTTGTTATTCCAAATGGATCAGAGGCCTTATCATGACATGTTAAAATGTTAGGCGAATGAGCGAGAAAGGAGATGGAGCTATACAAGTATACACCTTATGTAACTCCATCCTTATCAGTTCAGGTTAAGTCGTCAAATAGATCACGTTAGGAGCTCGTGGTATGGCCTCAGCCCCCCTCGCAAGTTACAACAGTTTGGTTTCGATGCTCTTTTCGTCAATCGCCTCGAGTCGGTCACGCCTCCGATTCCTTTGTTCTGTCGTCATCTCAGTAGGAATAGGAGGCGTGGCCGACTCGAGGCGATCAACGAAAAGAGAATCGAAACGAAACGGTTGTTACTTGGCTAGGGGGGCAAGTCTGTTTCCATTATACTATTGTAGGTAACAAAAATGTATAGGAAATATTAAACTAGTAAATAAAATATTTACGTATGTACCTATAATTATTACAATTATGAACTACTTAGGTAATAAGGATATTTTATGTTAACTTATCAAAAGCACGCGAGCATTTATGGTGTATGGAATGTTTTTGGTTGTGTGTAATCTTTAAGTTATAATATTTAATTATTCTGTTCCTGTGGGTATTAATTATTTAAACTAAATTAAATTTATATTATGTTACCACCAGATTCTTGTTTTAATCATGGTCTCCAAACTTGTTATTTGGGCCTGTTCCATCACCTATAATTAGCATAGCATAGCATAATCAGCCTTTTAATGATCCCACTGCTGGGACTCAGGCCTCCTCTCTCTAGGAGAGGGAATGGGCCGTAATCCACCACGCGGGCCCAGTGCGGATTGGTGAATGTCATATGTCTTCGAATTTATGGTTCTAGGGCATGCCGGTTTCCTCACGATGTTTTCCTTCACCGTTTTGAGAGCAGTGGTGATGAAATAAATTACACAAAGTAATGCGCCTGGCTGGGTTTGAACCCGCGACCTACAACTCCTAAGTCGAGGCCGTTACCACTCGGCCACCACTGCTCTCTCGTCGTTATTGTTTCAAAAACGTTCTGCGACGCGACGGTGAAAGCGTTTATCCGTCCTGCGACCAAACAGTCTCCGTTACACAAACCAGTTTTCGAATTACTTTATGCGAATTCTTATCTTACTGCTAAGGAAATAAGGTTGAAAACGCATTAATTCAACTATCACACTCGTCGCGTCATCGTTTCAAAACCAGTTCATGCAATGAAAAATGAACTTTATGGCTATGTAAATTACAGCACAAATTTTATTGCTACTCTTAAACCGTCCTCAAACTAGTTGCGACAACGAACGTTTTCTGCAACTACTTCACTCAACGATAGTTTCGTTTTCAAACCAGTCGCGACGAGGACCGTTTTTAACAACCGTTTCTGTCGTTGCAAGACCGGTTGCGTTTCGCCCGTCAAAAATCCTACAACGACCCACCACTACATGGAACTAAAGATTTCACTCTAAATTATATAAACCAGGGAAGTGCCCCTCAGATATCGCACGCGTGTCAACATTAAGCACAGCTGTGCAAGAATTAGCTTATTAGCTGTCAGATACTTGTCGCGATTGGTTGTATCAAAAAAACCCGAATAATTACAAATTATGCCTTATTGTGCGGTTTTGACCTGCAAAAACCAGGTGTATCGTATCATCGGCAAGTACTAAACTTTGTTAATTTTTAATATATTTGATTTTAATCACAATTCCACATTTTATGACTTCAATGCAAACTATGAACAACCTTATATTCATTGAAACAAAGTTTAAATGCACTTGGTCGTCATCTGGAAAATCGTAACATAAATTCTAGTAACTTCGACGCTACTCAATTAGGGATGGGACACATCCGTGAAGTAGGTTGGTATCGATAATTTTTATTTATTTCTAACTCTTCATTTCATGGCTGGCACCATCATCCAAAATTTGTGTCGGATGGTTCACGTGTATAATTTATAAATATTTAACAAAGATTGCACAGAAATCTCGAGGTTGTAACAACACGTAACCTGCATCCATCCGAAGTAAGTGCGGTCTGCTAATCACTTTCTTTTACTTCTTCACGTTCGAAAGGCTGAACGGATTTCAATAAAACTTGGTAAGTACATGGGTAGACCACGTCACGAAAGTATGTTCCCTCGGGATAACTTTCTACTTACAGGCGGGTGAAGTCGCTGGCAGCAGATAATAGTAATGAAGATAATTACATAATATTAATCGTTCACGATTCGTAAATAAATTAAATTGTAAAAATTTCTTGTTTTGCTCACCCTACCCAATTTCTTCGATTTGACAGTATGACGTGACGTCACAAAATGGCAATCGATCTATTCTTATTTGGAACGCATTGTACTTGATTATATGAAAATAAGATTACCCCCTAGCCTTACATAAAAACATACTAATACCTCTTTAACATTGATATTTTAAACATCAACCTTTTCTATTATTAAGCATTTGTAAGATGTTAAATAATTATTACATTGCTCACCCGAATAAATTACGTAACATCAATATTTAAATATCGATATATATCTACATCTCTAATTGAGTAGCAAATGAGATTACATGTCCATGGGAATATGACATCTATTTCAAAGGCGCTAGCGTTCAGAATAGCATGAATTTGTGTTGTTTTTAGTTTCGAATTACATCTGTAAGTGACTGGCTGGTCTCGTGCCCATCACATGACAAAAAGGGCGTGGCGTTAAAAAAACACGAGCGTGTCCGAAAATGTGATTCGCGTAGCGCTATTGAAATGTAGATGGAGAGGGAGGCCAAAGAAAAGATGGATGGATTGTATGAAGAGTGATATGAAAGAAAAGGGAGCTAGTGATAGCGTGACGGGTGACAGAATGAAAGAAAAAAACGTGTTGCGCCGACCCCAAATAAAACGGGACAAGGGCAGGAAGATGATGATGTAGCGCTATTAAAATCATTTTTCGGTTCAGGCCACGGCGGACCGCTAATAGTACCTAAATAAGCATTTTTATACAAGTTGAAACATTGGTTGCTTATTTAATAATAGTAAACCAAAAACCGGGACACGCCTTTTGGCATTTTTAAAATTCTTTATGGCCATCGATATATATGTACTACGCACTAGATTACGCGTGCCGTACACTCACTTTAACCGACTCAGGTGCAGTGTCTTCTATGCACCGTCTTCTATGCACCTTGATTTTGATGACATTAGTGTAGTTTTGACGTTCATGCAGTGTGAGAGCGGCGCTAATAAATTAAAATCAAAGGTAATCTGGACGTAAATAATAATTCTGTACTCATGTAAGTAAAATTACTGGTTGTTCGAACAATTTAATAGCTTCTAATATCGTAATAGTATGTTAGAAAATATATTATTTGATTTTAAAGCCTTTACATTTTATAATCATAGACTAAAACATGCAGATGTTCCCTCCCATAAAAAACCCGATTTTTACCTACAACTGGTTTAATGAACACAGACTTTGCATGGTATTTTATTCCGTTTGTTTTTTTTGAATATTTTATTTAATGTTTTTCTTTTTTGTATAAATAATATCAATGAATTCAGTCAATTTCAGAAATTATGACGACTTGCGTTTTTTGATACTGTAAAAACTCAGCAAGAAATGTCAGCAAATCATCGGGTATTATAATTTACACCGAGGACTATTGTTAAATTTTGAAATAGAGTGTTATTGTAATAAAGTATTGTAGGCAAAAAGCTGTGTCGCTTCTGCGGTACAAAAATCTATATGGATAACATGTCATTACACTATGTTGAACGAAACGCGTAAGTGCTACGAAATTCATGGCGCTTAAGACGTTTTTGTCGCGAAAAAGTATCCTCTAAAAGCCATCTAAGCGCTGTATGTTTTAATAGTTTTATTAGACGACATAATGGCAATAAAGCGCTACAGCGAACTTTTGTTTTAACTTTTCAGTATTTTGACAAATAGTTTCCATGAACGTGCTTGTCTATCGCTAGAATATAAGTCGATGTTTATGGCAATATAATATCGACGAAATTAGGAAGTGATGACAGGCTTGCGTTTTGGGGCACTGTATTGTATATTTGACGTTGAAAAACTCTAAATAAATGACCTTTTTTATAAGAAGGTAAATAAAACTGTCCAACATTGTGTGTCAAAACTTAACTTTTATTAAAGGTATCTGTGTCTCTTATGAACAAGTAAGGAAGGCGTGCGCTGTCACGTGTCGTGCGGCCTCAGCGCGGCCAGCTTGGCGGCGAGGTAGGCGGCCACTTCCCCGGCGCGCTTTTCTTTCCTCTCTCGCCGCGTCGTCTCACCCATTGTGAAGTACTTTTCCCTGGAAACAAGCATTTAAATTAATAATCACACTAATGTCATGTCAATACATGTCCTAGAATTGTATACTTTTTATCCTCACAGTATATTCCCTGGGGATAATTTACAAGTATAACGCGGGCAAAGCCGCTGATAGTAGCTACTATGAATATACATATAAACTAAGACTGGCGATTTGAGAAGTTTCTAAATTACATAATATTGAACGGATTCGAATAAATATTTATTGACTGCGGCGGTACGTAGTTCGCTGACTAGTCTGTTGATCTAGCGGTTAGTGGCCCTGACTACTATGCCGGAGGTCGTAGGTTCGATGCCCACCCAGGACAAATGTTTGTGTGATGAGCACAATCATTTGTTCTGTGCTGGGTGTAATTTATCTATAATATGTAAGTATATTATATTTAGAAATATTTAAGTATGTTTATCATTTATCTAGTACTCAAAACACAAGCTCTGCTTAGCTTGGGACTAGACGGTGTTGTGTGATAGTTGTGTGAATATTATATTATTATTATATCGATTTCGTATATTTTACGTGACGCCCGCACAACTAAAAATTTCTACAGATTTATATGTATAGATTTTGGCGAAAGTTACTTTTGATACAAATAATAAAAATAATTGAGTGAAGTATCCAATGTAGTTGGTTAAAAATATAGTTACCTAAAGTTATGCACCCCAGCGTTAGGGTCCAGCGGCATGTTGGGCACCTCGTCCGTCACCTTCTCGTAGGTGAGCAGCCGTCTCGCCGCCAGCTTCGAGATCACCTGCTCCGAGTTGCCCACCAGCTTCAGGCACGGGTGGGACGGTAGCTGATCTTCTTGGTATTCTTCTCTGGAGGCAGAAAGGTTAGATATAGCTATGGTAGAAAGGAAGATATTGTTTCTTTGGCATCTTAAATTAGTGCGAGTCGAAAGGAAATCATTTGGTGTCATCACCAAACGACAAAAAAGGAGTAACTTTACCGACATATTATTTCTAATTTTTGACAGTTTTTAGGGTTCCGAACTTCAAAAGGAAAAAAAAAAGAACCCTTGTAGGATCACTTTGTTGTTCGTCCGTCAGTTTACCTGTCAAGACTCTTTATCTCAGTCGGGAACACGTGGAGGTATCTTCGAGATTCCATTCGGGAATGGAACTATTGACATAGGTAAGTTTGTACGAAACCCTCAGTACGCGAGTCCGACTCGCACTTGCTCAGTATTTCTGGTACCACATCAGTTTCAGATTTGATTCGGCTGCAAATCGTGTTTTGATCGGTCTTACGGTCTGGTCACTTCAGTCTTAGCGGAGCGCGGCGCGGCGAGCGGGGCGGCATCGGTAAGCGCGCGCGTTTTCGCTATGAGTGGGGCGTCTCGTGGCGTGTGCATGTGCTTCAAACATTTTTATACTTTTGATCTTACCGCTCGTCGCCCCGCGCTTAGCTCCCGCTCACAGCGGCAAGGTCGTGAACGGGCCGTTAATCATTTATTTACCTTTAAATCTCGCTTACGCTAAGATGCGTAAAAATAGTTCAATGATATTTATTTTGCAAATAAGTTTTTAAAAACACTTTTACACGTAATTTTTTTCGTCATTTTAAACTAGATGAGGCCGGTGTTTCTTAGCCGACTACCCTGAGAAAAAACACTGAAATAAACTGAAGGGTCAAAGAGGGACCCGTCCCGCCCGTTTTTTTTTTTCTTTCTTTCTTTTTAAAGGAATTCCTCTTACCTTACTAGCGGGAACCAGCAGACCAGTCGCCGTCCCATCTCGAGGTATGTGGCAGCGAAGTTGAGCAGGTCACTATAGATATGCGACAGCCCATACTCCACTTTAGAAGGCACGTGGTTGGGGAGGTGGTGTTCAGATAGTGTGTAGTTCTCTTTCTCAATGCCGATCTTCTCTGTTGGCTCGCGAACACCGTAGGGCGCTGAAAAATATAAACGTTTATTTTTTATTTAAACAATATCATAATAAACGCATTTCCTGAAAGTAGTTTATTCAGATTCGGCTACAAAATCCATTTCAGCTATTTTTAAAATAGGTATGTTTTATCCTAAAATTAATTCTTGATTATTTATCAAGAATTATTTTAGGTTTAAAAAATCCTTATTTTGACAAAGCTTGATTACATCACTAGCGTGTTTGTGGAGCGTGTGAGATACCAACACCGATGCGTAACCAACGTAGAGTGTCGTTTCCCATAATGACCATGGCCAATACCAGGGCTTGGCGCGAGAGGTCGTTGCCACCTATCGCCCCCACGGGGGGGCAGTGCTCCGCCCAAGCGGGGCACACCTCTACCGTATGCTCCACCGTGTATTCCGGCCGGTCCACACAATGGTGATACCCGGGCGTTTCTTTCGCACGAATCCGGTGCAGAAACCTCCCGAACTTACCATATACCTACGCTGAGGACCTGAGTCACGCGGAAGGTGATTACGCCGTTACGTCTTTCCAACTACTCCTCAAAGAGGGGACTTACCGCCATAATTATGGCGTGCCTAGCACTGGGTTGCGACAGTCGCTGTCGCCAATTCACCATGAGATCCCGCCGAAACTCTGTCCACCATGCCGCGACTTGTCGCAACCCAGTGCAATAGTTCACGATCAAGATGCAAATTAGTGAAAAAATACTTACGATCAGTAATGATAGCGTCGAATTTCAAGCCTGGCTTCCAGTTGTGCAGCGAGAAGTCGCTCACGACCACGTCCAGGTAGCGCGACTCGGTTCCGTACTGTCTCATGTTGCCGCGTATGCTCTCGTCTTTTGTTCGTATCTAACAATAATCATAATTCCATCTTAATAATGAATTTAGTTATAAAGATGGTGCAAAAACACACGTAGCAGCGCGCAGGTTTGCAGGGTGCATTAATAATTACTCTGTTTAAGGCATACTGCCAGACATTGTACACCTGCAGCATGTCGTTATTCGCAGAAGTCATTCAATGCCCTGCGGGTCCTCTACAATAAAGGTTCAGGATGCTGATGGGGCTGCCGCGTTACTGTAGTGCATCGGGGATGTTTGCGGAGGCCGATTACTTTAGGGCAACAGAGCGCTAGAGAGTGGCCTCCCTAATGCGTCGTGTGCGGGGCAGCTCCAACGGCCTTCTAGACACCATATCAGAAAGGATTAAGTGTTCTATTGTGTCGCACTGGAATAAGGTACATAGTTCAGGCAGTGTCCTTTTTAATATAAAATAAATAGTTGACTTTTTAGAATAAGCGGGCATAATGTACTTATATTCTTATATTCTTTATTGTACATAAAAATAACACATTATTTAAAAATTGGACAGCTGATGTACAAAGGCGAGCTTAACCCACAATTGGGTTTTCTTACAGCAAACCTAAAATATATTTCTAAGAAATTTTATTTATGAGGATAACTGAAAGAAATGCACAACAAAAATTTAAGTTAAAAAAAAAACAGATCAGATCTAAAATAAACTACACAAATACGTACATAGCACACAATACATATAAAAATAATATATACAATAAATAAAACCTATACATATATATATATATATATGGGTCATGTTGACATGAAATGTTCCCTAATTCTTCCCCTGAAGACCTCCAACGAGGGGCTAGCCCTTAATGTTTGCGGAAGAGAATTCCAAAGGCGCACGGCTTGGACGGTGAATGATCCACTGTACCGACTAGAGGAATGGGGAGGAAAACGAAGGAGAAGAGAGGATGATGAGCGACACGGCCTTCCTCTCGGAACAAGATACTCAAAGCGTTCACGAAGATACAAGGGGGAGTTGGGATTATGAAGAATAGAGAAGAGAAAAGAAAGAATGTGGCAATCCCGACGCTGCCGAATAGGCAACCACTTCAATTGCCTTCGAAATTCCGACACGTGGTCGTACTTTCGAAGGCCAAAAATGAAGCGGATACACAAATTCTGCAGACGCTCCAGCTTGTCAAGAAGTTCCTCAGTCGCATCAAGGAAGCAGACATCAGCGTAGTCTAGAATAGGTAGAAGAAGAGACTGAGCAAGAGTAACTTTAGTTGAGAAAGGCAGGAACTTCTGAAGACGTTTTAGTGACTGAAACGAGCAAAAAACCCTCCTGCTTACTTCCGCAATGTGGACATTCCAGGACAGGTTACAGTCTATGAAGACACCTAAGTTTTTAACTTTTGCAGAGTATTCTATGGCGACGCCATCGTACAAAACTGGAGGGAGAGACTGGCTACTCAACAAATTTATGAAATATCTGCCACCAACAATGAGAGCTTGTGACTTTGTTGGATTTACTAAAAGACCAAAACTTTTAGCCCATTGACAGATATTTTCAAGATCATTATTGATGGCGTCAATAGCATCAGGAAGCTCTTCAGGTTTAAAGTGGCGATAAAGCTGCAAGTCGTCTGCATAGAGATGGTAGTGTGAAGATAAGACCTTTGTGATAACGTTAATAAAAATAGAGAAAAGAAGAGGAGAAAGGACGCCACCCTGAGGAACACCCACAGCCAGATCGCACCAATCAGAGGAGGCCTCTCCTGAGCGAACAGACTGCGAGCGACCACGAAGATAAGAATTAAACCATGCAATTACAGGAGGAGATATATTAAGAGAGGATAAGATTCCCAAGAGGATGTCAAAATCAACTGAATTAAAAGCGCTGCTAAAGTCCAATAGAATCAATACCGTAAGAAGTCTGTTTTCCATGGCCAGTCGGATGTCGTCAGTTATCTTAACTAGTGCCGATACAGTACTGTGACCAGAACGGAAACCAGATTGGTAAGGACTCAGCAGGCCATTAGAGGATAGGAAATGAGACAGTTGATTATTGACAACGCTCTCAAGGACTTTAGACAGGATTGGGAGTATGGAGATTGGACGGAACTGGGAAACCGACGAAGGATTAGGGACTTTGGGTAGAGGTAAGACATGCGCTTTCTTCCACGCTGAAGGAAAACAGCCAGTGAAAAGGGAATAGTTGATAATGTGGAGGATAACAGGAGTGAGTTCATTCAGGATAGGAAGAAGCATCTGGAGTTGAAGACCATCATCACCCACCGCTTTCGTAGATATTGATGTTATGGCCCGTTTAATATCCCCTTCTGTAACCGGGTGAAAAGAGAACGAAGTACAAGTTGGCAGAGGAAGCTTAGAGAGATTGTTAAGAGTGGAAGCCTTAACGTTGTCATCCAGAACAACAGGAGATTTGGAGAAATGAAAATTAATTGCGTTTAGGTCAATATCAGGTGAGCTGTCATCAACAGCTTTACCGATACCAAGTGATTTGAGAAATTGCCATACTTGTGCAGTACTGAAGTTTTGAATAGAATTATGGATATGGCGCCTTTTAGCATCCCTACACATCCGACCGCAGCGATTTCGCAGTTTCTTATAGAGAGACCAGTTCTCGTCAGTTGGATCCCTTTTGTACCGTCTCTTAGCCTTATCTCTTTTAGACATCGCATTTCTAACACTGTCAGATAACCAAGGAGCCGGAAGATGCTTCACTCTGACCTTTTTGAGTGGGGCATGCACATCAAAAAGTTCCAATATAAGCGTGTTAAATTCAGTCACCTTAGTGTCCACGTCATTGCTATTATAAACAGGAGACCAATCAATATTGCCCGCGTCCTCCACCAAGCGGTCCAGAACTATGTTCTTGAAACTGCGAAGGAAAAGAAATTTAGATTTACGTTTAGGAAAGCGAATTTTATAAGAGAGAAATATAAGGTCATGGTAAGAGAAAGGTGCAGTAAGCTGTCCGTGCGTGGCTACTTTGCTTGGATCGGAAACCAGAATAAGGTCTAGAAGTGAGGGGTTGCAATGGGGAGCATGATGGGTAGCGTTAAGCTGAAGGATATGCATGTTGACAGAAGAGACAAGTGACTGTAGTTTACGGCTGCGCACATCATCCTTCATCATGCAGGTGTTGAAGTCCCCGAGTATTAATGAGTGATCGTATAAAGAAGAAAAATATTCAAGTTTTGATTCAAAAGAAGCAAAATAATCAATATGACAGGAAGGACTATAGAAAACACCTAAAAGTAATTTAGTGTGATTAAAAGTAATTTCAATAAACAGGTGCTCAGCAGATTTAGAATAATTACTCGGGGACTGATCAACGACTTTGTATGCAATGTCTCCACGGAGGTAGATGGCAACACCTCCACAGCCCTTGCCAGTTCTATCATTGCGCACAAGTTTGAAACCAGGTAATGAGTATTGCGTTGAGGGAAGCATAGGCTTAAGAAACGTTTCTGAGACAAGGACAGCGTGAATAACGTTTGAGTCGAAAGAAGATATTAGATCGGAGTGATGAGCAGGAACACTTTGAGCATTTATATGTACAACATTAAAAAATTTACTATAGCAAGAAAAAGTAGAAAACAGTTGGTCACGTAAGTGTACAGAATCATCACTGAACGCGCTAGAATAGTTGCTCTCATCAGACGAATCAGCGGAAGAACAGGAAACAAAACTTTCATCTACGCTATCAAACATGACTCAAGTATAAAAATAATAATAAAATATTATAATATAAACAAATAATAATATATTTCGGCTCTGTGCCTACGGCCTGACCTCTGAGATTACCTCTTCCATTTACGCTCACGTATCGGTGTGTATACCCCATTATCTATCGCGTTCCCTCCCCTTACTACCTACCTATAGCTGTCTCTTTCTCACGCTGTGCTTGACGGTTAGAGTCGGGCCGCGCAGAGGCCCGCTTACTTACTTCAGTACGCTTTTGTTTACGCAAGCGAGTGGTGTGTGTACATGTACTTAATGTGAAAATAATTGAAAGTTCTCGAAAACGTTGAGTAACGTTCGAAGAAAATTAGAAGGGAACAATATATTTAAGGTGAGTAATTAATATGAATTTTTATTTTTCTCAGATAATTTCTCTTTCGCGAGAATATGGTGGTTCCTATTTATCTCGGTTGATACCAGATTAACATTACATAATTTCGAATTAGACTCCGATCTCGGGTTCAAACCCAGACGGTTAGTCTCGAAGTACGTATAAATACGTAAGTGGAGAATAATTTAGTTTCTATCTATCTCGGTCTGTAACCAGATTTATAGTTTAACTAAACATAATCTCAAATTAAACTCCGATCTCGGGTCAAATCCCAGACGGTTACAGTCTCAAATCACGTATCATGTGAGTGGCCCGACCTGGCACGAAAGCTGGGCCGACCGGCCCCGAAATTTGAAACGATCGGACAGAAAATCTGACCCGACCGGACCCGGAATCTGGCCCGACCGGGTCTGGAGTCGGACCCGACCGGGTTCGAACTCTGAACCAGATCGAGAACCTGATCCGACCAAGCGCATAACTTAGATAAGTAGTGTATTTTCTGAGGATCGCCAATTTCTTAAGCGCTCTTTTCTTATTGTCAGATGGCGACTTCGCAAAATTTCATCACACTGGGTGAACTGTTCACGCGAAATCCCGAAGAAGAAGAAGAAGAACTTTTAGCTTACGTTAAATGCATCATCGAAGAGAGTCTTCCTAATGGTTGGAGAGACTGGAAAGTCATCGAT
Source organism: Mythimna impura (assembly GCA_905147345.3). NCBI lineage: Eukaryota > Metazoa > Arthropoda > Insecta > Lepidoptera > Noctuidae > Mythimna > Mythimna impura. The sequence continues at coordinate 26,547,168 of LR990351.1, read as the reverse complement.
TGGTCCAAGGAGGAACTCTTTGGCAGGAAGATGGACCACAGGGTCCTGAATAAAATACGTTTCGCAATCCCATCAGTGGAACTGGTTAAAGCCTTCTATCCTGAGGCGAAAGCAATTGGCGAAAAATACTACAAAAACATGAAGCTGAAACTATTAGACTGGGATATCTGCAGGGCTCTTATCACTAACCCGAACCACGTAGCAGCAAAACTGCGCGGATCTTCGGCGCAAGCAGAAATATTTAGAAGGGCAGTAGAAACAATAAGAGCGTCTGTTTATTCCAGAGTGTTGGTCTCAGACGCATTGCCAACAAACATAGAGTCACACAAAAATAGAGTAAGAATCTACTCTAGGTCTAATTCCGATAGCAACCCAAGCAAACGCATAAAGCGAAAACGATCCAGACTTCCATCGTCTTCATCGGAAGAAGACTTAGTTCAGTCAGCAAGTGACCAAGTTTATTCATCATCACCGGAGATAAACTTCCCCAAACGCAGACGCTACTCACCATCACCTTCCCGTTCGCCAAAAGGAACTGCTACCGACTCCAGACTAGACCGGATGGAGGGCATGATACAAAACTTATATGAAATTATGAGCACAAACAAGAATGAAAATAGACTCGATAATACGAGCTGGCGAGCTCCCAGCCTGATAATAGATCTACCTGATGAAGACCCCAATGAGAACAATAACAATTGGGACATATTCTCACCGTCGACAAAAGAGAGTGAACCTGCCATACCCAGAGCAAATCCAATTCTGGAGCAGCAAGGCCTTAAATGCCAAACGCTGGGAGAACCAACATGGAATAAGATTCGCTATGCTGACTCCCAGAGAAAAAACTTCAAGCCTCACCAGTTTTTCATTGTCTTCGGATCAATGCAACAATGTACCAACATTCCCACCCCAATCAACTAAAGGATCTACTGGGGAAATGTGACTCCGCGTTTGGTATTATAACTCATGGACTTTTGGTTCAACGGCTGAAACTTCAGGAAGCCTTAAAAAAAGTAGCGGAACAACACCCAGAGGCCACAGAAAGCTTAAAGAAGATGCTAGCGTCAGAAAGTGAGTTCCGCTCAATATCCGACGATTTGCTTCAATACACCTGTGGCAAACGTGCCGAAGTATTTGAGTCTAGACGAAAACTGTATGAGCCGAAGAATAATTTTTACCGATCTGTGCTCAATGATATCCCGCCATCGGGAACACATTTGTGGGATGAGGACAAACTACAAGAGGCTATCAAAACACATGGTGTCTCTAAAATTGCTCCGGCCCCTCGTCGAATATTATCAAACCAAATATACACTGAAAAGGAAAACAAACAAAGACAACCCCGAGACCTTAACTCCTTCAGAAAACCACATCAGGGTGCCAAAAAATTCAAAAAATCGGAGTTCAAACAGCGACCTCAGAAACCACAGTCAAAGGATCATAAACGTCCCAATTTTAAGGAAAGGGGCGGAGGGGATAGACTGCGTTACCTTTGACAACTAATGCTTTCAGGCGGGACAACTAGCAGACCACATATCGGCGTGGAAAAATCTAGGTGCACCGAAATCAAAAAAGGCTACGTGATTCCGTTCTCGGAAAAAACCACCAATCACAACCCTGACACCTTCATTACTGGAAAAATTCCGAACACCAACTTCCTCGCTGATGGACCAAGAAATTACAAAAATGATTCAACAAGAGACCATAACAAAATTAGACTGCAAAACTGGCTTCCTCTCAAAAATGTTCTTAACACCAAAATCAGACGGTCAGTGGAGACCAGTCTTCAACTTGAAAAGACTGAACGAATTTGTCAAGTTACAAAAGTTCCGACTGGTAAACCACCGAAAGCTACAATATTTCCTACAAAAAGGAGACTACATGGCCAAAATAGACCTATCACAGGCCTATCTTCATGTACCGGTAGCAAAAAGACACTGGCGTTACCTAGCACTTCACTACCGCAATTCAACCTACGCACTAACGGCACTTCCTTTTGGCCTGAGTTCTGCGCCTCAAATATTCGCAAAAATAATAAACTGGGTTGCCAAGTTACTCAGAAAACAGAACATACGATTAATCGTATATCTCGACGATTTTTTTATCGTGAATCAAAACCCACGGCTTCTGAGAAACGAAGTGTCAATGGTCTTAAAGACCCTCACAAATCTAGGCTTCAGAATAAACTGGGAAAAGTCAGTGCTAAACCCAGCAAAAGACATAACGTTCCTCGGAATAAACTGGAATACAGGACTGAATCTAAAAAGCCTACCTGTACAAAAAATACAATCGCTAGAAAAAACCATCCTAAAAATCATAAAAAACGAAAAATGGAGTTGGCAACAAGCAAAGTCGTTATTGGGCAAAATGGAATTCACTTCGTTCGTGATACCGCTAGCTCGACTACACTGTCGAAAGATTCAACGTACTGTAAACAGGTTACCAGAAATTTTACCCAACCTACACTTCAAAGTAAAGCCAGAAAATATCCAAGAGCTGCAATGGTGGTTGGCAAACTTAGAAAAAGCATCAAATATAATTCTGAAAGAACCAGAAATCCATCTAGTTACCGACGCATCAAATACGGGTTGGGGAGCAGAGTTAGAAGACGAACTGATATTAGGACTATGGAATACCTTCCAAAAGAAATGACACATAAACAAAAAATAAATGTTCGTTGTTTACAAAATCTTGTCAAACTACCAGACCACACTACAGAACATAAGTATCCTTATACAATGCGAGACCAAAACTGTAGTTGCATACTTAAAAAACCAGGGTGGGACCAAATCGGTATCACTCCTAAAACTTGCAGGCGACATCTTGAATATGGCTTTACGCAAGAATATAGAAATACGAATAGAGCATATTCCAGGTCAGTACAATATAATATCAGATCATCTATCCAGGGGCAAGAGCTTACCAGACTGGCACCTATCGAAAAAGATACTGAAAATGATTTTCAGAAAATGGGGCACTCCATGTATCGACCTATTCGCAACACAGAAATCGGCAGTAATCGCAAAATATGTGACACGATTTCCATGCCGACAGGCAGAATTTGTAAACGCATTCACAAAGACGTGGAACTACAAACTAGGGTGGATATTCCCTCCTCCACCGTTAATATCCCGGATCCTACAACACCTCAACCAATGCCAAGGGACCTTCATATTGATAGTTCCCAGATGGGAGAATATCTTCTGGCGACCGATACTCAAGAAAAGATCTGTAGACAAACCATTCACGATATGGAACCTAGTCGACCATTTGATAGACCTTCAAACCAATCAACCTCCTCCCAAAACACAAGATTTGTACTTGGAAGCATGGAAAGTACGGGGTGGGCCGATTTAGTGAAAAATTGGTCAACCCAAGAAAAACAAATTCTAGAGTCTTCATGGCGCAAATCATCTCTTGGCACTTATTCGCCAGCATGGAAGAGCTGGTGTCTTTGGGCTAAGGATAGAAAAGTTTCACTAAATAATCCGAATCCCACAGAAGTAGCACAATATCTTTGTTACTTATATTATAAGAAAAACATGTCATACAGAACTATCTATCTGCACAAATCAACAATAGCATCATTCTCAAATCCTATAAACTCTGAAAACATCTCTAACAACCCGCTAATAAAACATACCCTTAAAGGGATTTCAAATACAAACCCTCACACCTTACGAGCGAAAATATGGGATGTTAATAAATTATTAACCTGGATACGCCACAATCCTCCAGACCCAAGCAACCTTTTTCAAGTCTCCAGACATTTAGCGATGCTACTGCTTCTTGCATCTGGAAGAAGAGTACATGACCTAACCCTTCTTAGAATAGACGCAGGTTTCATGGAACAGTTAGAAAATGAAGTTATTTTCTGGCCACAATATGGGTCGAAAACTGATAAATTGAAACATATACAATCAGGACGGAAAATAGTGAAAAACGATCAGGATCTATGGGATATTGTAAACTGGGTTAAGAAATATATTGGCATATCACATTCAAGGCGACAAACCAATAATCAGGTAATTCCATATTTATTTGTGAAGACACGAGGAAAAACAGGTCCTGCTTCTCGTTCTGTAATAGCTGGATGGGTACGAACAGCCTTACTTTCAGCTGGAATAGAAGCAGGTGCAGGAAGTACCCGATCTGCTGTGGCCACTTACAGATTTAATAATTGTCTGCCACTAGATGAAGTATTGAAGAGAGGAAATTGGCAAGGCCCAAACAACTTTTTTAAACATTACTATAGAGGGATTGAAAAGTCTGCAAACGACGAGACTGATATTAATAATAAGAACATAGTCACCGAAACTTTTGTGCCATTATAATACGAAGGATCTCATTTATTTTATATTTTGTTTGTTCTGTACTTGATTTTAATCGTGTTAATTATAGTACCTACCTATATGCCCTAGGCTTATGGGAGATTATTACATAGTAGGTACTCAGAAGTTTGTTTATTTGTTAATCTTTATCAAGAAGTTATTTTGTTTTTAGTTTATTATGATTGTTAAGAGAAGACTGAGCTAAAGTCAATTTGATTAGAATCTCTGTTGTACTCTAAGACAATACTTATAAAAAGTCAAAAATTCTGAAATGTCCTTTAGTTGGAGGATATCTTCTAAAATAAAACTATGGTGATCTCTAATAAATTCTTTCTTTTCTGGTCCACCTTCAAAATCTATCCAGTAACTCAATTTTACACTCCCCAGGAGTCTCATCACAGTACGCTGCTGGACTTATACATGCCGGCAGATTTAAGACATATCTCAGAGGTCAGGCCGTAGGCACAGAGCCGAAATAGAGCAATTTTCCCCCCAAGGGGAAGAAAATTGATATTTCGGGTCTTGCCGTAGGCCTGACCGGGCAATTTCTTGCCGGCTGATCTATGGTACTGAAGTAAGTAAGCGGGCCTCTGCGCGGCCCGACTCTAACCGTCAAGCACAGCGTGAGAAAGAGACAGCTATAGGTAGGTAGTAAGGGGAGGGAACGCGATAGATAATGGGGTATACACACCGATACGTGAGCGTAAATGGAAGAGGTAATCTCAGAGGTCAGGCCTACGGCAAGACCCGAAATATCAATTTTCTTCCCCTTGGGGGGAAAATTGCTCTAATATAAACAGATATAAAAATAACAGTTATTTGACTGTTATTTTAAAAAACCTCGATGCACCCGACATTTATAGGTAGATTAAAAGACTAATTTCCAAATTACTAACTTAACATTCCAAAACTTAGAAAGATTTCCGAACGAACAATTTAACATCTCACCATCTGTTACATTAGTCCTGTCAAACAAAATTACAAAAACGTCATAAAAATAATATTCAGTGACCGACGACGTAGAAAATAAATAAACTAAACAGTAATTATTACGAAAAAAGTTTGCGGGTCAATAATTTTTTCGAACGCGATGTCTTGTCTGATGACGCATTAGAAGACGTAGCCACCGGAAACAACGCAACAAGTTGTTGAAGTTCAGCCGCAGTTTCGATCTTTCGGCGCGACTTATCCGGGAGTAGAATGATGATCCTGCCTTCTGAAGTCCAACACTGCTTTACTCCAAAGTGCTTACGGGCATTTAAAAACACGTCATGTCTAGGCTTTGTAAGGAACTCCGAGACCACCAGACCGGAACCCTTCAGTAAAGTTTTATTGCGCCATACCTCACTCCGCAAATTGTAGCTGCAGAACCGAATGAGAAGTGGACGTGGCTTGCTTGAGTCAGCTCCCAGGCGATGGCAGGATGAGATGTCCGAAGAAGTGATTTTAGAGATCTTCATTTTGTCCTTCAATACTAACATAGCCTGAGAGGTGTGATCTTCATCCCTATGCTCAGAGACGCCATGCAGAATCAACACTTGCCTGCGAGACGCCATTTCGTGTCGATCCAAGCCCACAGTCAGCAGCTCCATTTGACTCTTCAACGCACTCATTGTTTTCCATATTAGGCATTTGAATTCCATGAAGTCCCGAGACAGGCTGGCTATTGTCTTGTGAGTTACGTCATTACTGCTTACGTTCTTCAGTTCTTTCTCATAGGTGTCCATTCGTGAGGAGAATGTGGCAGACAGATCTTCCATACAGCTTGACAGCTTAGCATAAAGGTCCATTGCGATGTTGTGTTTGAGCAGATCAGGTAAAAGTGAGAGGAGAATTTGTTAGTGCAGTCAGTGCATCAGAGGATAATTAAAACTTTTAGTGCATATGTAACACACTAACTGTATATAAACTATTTTTAATTTAGTTTTAAATTGGAGCTAACAAAAAGTTGTGTTTACTTGTAGGTACCCTCCTTGTAGGTGTACTAACATAGTTTTACTAACAATTTTATATGGAATTATGTTCTGAACCAAATGCCCGCAAAAATAATTAAATTTGATTTCATCTGTATATTATTATTTAGTACCCATGAAATGAAAAATTATTTTAGTGTTGAATAGCCCGTTTATCGAGGAAAACTATAGGCCTAACATCACGCTACGATCCACGGAAGAGGAGCAGTAACCAAAGACGCGGGTGAAACCGCGGGGTACAGGCTCCGCTAGTGTGCAAAAAGTTAAACAAATTTTGAATTACACCTTAAAAGCACGATTAAAACTGTTTTTATTTATGCACGACTGGTCAAAACTAAGTTGTCCACGACTGGTCAAAAACCTCCCCTTTTTCTAATGTGACTGAAAAATAGTTACATACTTTGTTACCTTTTGACCGACGCGTGTGGGCCGCGTCCTCCCGTGCAGCATCAAGTAATCGATGTCGGAGCCCCAAACATACGCTGGAAAGTAACATTATCATGATACTATTTGACAAGGACAAAACTTTGTCTTTGATGTCATGAGAACATTATAACACGAAATGTTCTGGTATTATGCTATTGTTTTAAGCTTTTTGGAGGTATGCGGACCAAAGAGTAAAGCCCTACATACCTCCGTTGAAAAGGGAGGATCCACCTGCCAGATCATTTTAAGCTTTTTGGAGGTATGCGGTCCACCTTGTGGGAGGCCTTCCAAAGTTCCAATGCAAAAAACTTAGATCATTTGATTAAAATACAATAAAGGCGATTCGAATTTTTAAGAATTCAAATCTTAACATTTACCGCCAAAATGAGCCGCAGCAACCAGCAAAGAGCCTGAGCCCACGAAGGGGTCGAGCACCATGTCCCCGGGCTTCACCTGCGCTTGGTTCGCCATGATGATGGCGAGCTGAGCGTCCATGCTCGTGTTGCCGATGAACTGCCTCTTCTTTAGCGAGTGTACCTGGATGAGGTCGCGCTGGCCGTCTGCTATCTGTGGAGGACAGTTTTTCCTTTAGTAAAAAATAAGTTTTGTTGTTTGAAATTATACCGCGCGATCTAAAAGAATTGCAGACGGCTGCGATTTGTATGAAATAAATACATAAATAAATAAAAATTATTAAAATACCATTTTATTTTATTTTACTGAATAAATAAATCATTATCATCATCATCATTTGAGCCGAAAGATGTCCACTGTTGGACATAGGCGTCACCCAATTGTCGTCATATGTCGGATTCCCGCGACCCTTACCAGGTCACTGGTCCACCTTGTGGGTGGCCTTCCAATAAATAAATAAATAAATAAATAAATAATAATAAATATGTGATTTTCTCACCCATTTTCCAAAGAAAACATCATAAGGCTTCTCTGGCACATCATTGGGATCTACCCCATAGAACTCTAGGTAAGCGAGGGTCACATCAGGGTTCCTCAGTTTTACTGGACCTCTCATCGGTAAGTAACAGAATTTCTGAAAGAATAAAAAATTTAAATAATGTGTATTTATTGTAATTTATTATGAATAAGTGTCTGATTATGTAGTTTGTAACCTGAGTGTGTGCACCTTTTTAGTTACCTTATCTAACATGTTGGGTGGAGTTCAGTGTTGATAGTCATAAACATAAGTAGTTACTTTAAAAAATAAATAATATTAAAAAAGTCTCAGCAAACATTTGGTTATTTGTTCCCACTTTCCTCCATACCATAACTTATAAATGGCTGAACCGATTTTGATAAAACAGCTAAAATCCATTGCTAGAAAACCTGCTTTCAAATAAAAAACCACATCCAAATCAGTTCACCTATTTAAGAGCTAAAGTCAGGGGCTCAGCCCCATCAAGGCCATACTGGGGGACTCATGAAGAAGGTGCACGGAGGGCTAGGGGTTGAGTAGACAGAAGGTGAATAGCACAAAAGATCCAGAAGGGTCGAAGTGCTCTGGCCTAGAGCCAGCCCCACAACAAGATAAGATAAGAGCTACAGTCCTAGACAGACACACAGCAGTCCAACTTTTAGCACTCCACTTTTTGCGGCGGGGTAAAAACTAGTATGAATACTTAACCTTCACTTACCTCAATCTTCTCAACTTTCTCCTTCATGGTAAAATGTTTACAGAATGTCTCGACATCTACTTTAAAAGTCTTTTTCGGGGAAAGACTCGATTCTATTAACTCCTTTGGACACAAACAGGTGTCACTAATACCATTCTTTTTTTCTCCTAAAACCCATCTACCAGTTGAATTATTCAGTGATTTTTTCAAATTATCGTGTAATTGTACCTCATTTCTAGCTCTAGACCACAACTCTATACAGTTTTTAAGCAAAACAGACCTAGAAGCTATTTTTCTAACACAATCTTCTGAAGATAATTCAACTATCCAATAAGGCTTTTGAACGCACGGCTTTTCCACGAACTTGACGGGTATATTGAGCAATGATATAATACTGTACATTTCCTGAAAAATAACATGGTCAGTTTACACACAGCATCAGAAATCATGTAATAATATTTCAATGTGTATAAAACTTACTGCGTGACGAAAATCAATGTGTTCATGAGCAAACCACAACAAGTACCTTCGCCACATTTTGTGCTCGTCCTGCATTGCGTTTTATTTTGTAAACGTGGTAATGTTTTTATTTACTTCCATTACTTGTTATCAACAACATAACCTCAAATTTCAAAGTTGTTAAGCGTTCCAGTTTGCGATTATCGTGACATTAATGACAGTGTCGCTTAATTGCAATAAAAGGCTGTCTAAAATCGCCTAAACGAGAATGTAAAGCAAAAGAAATAAAAATGCTTGATAATTAGTTAAAAAATTATAAATATTGTATTTATAAGAACTGTTTTGTTGTTTCATAATTATATTAGTAATAGCTGCTTCCAGCGGTAACACCGCGTGAAAGTAAAAAGATATACTCCTGCGATAAAATTGTGTTATCCCAGAACATGGTCTGTGTCCAAATCCAAGCAGTCGTTTAAGCGTGAAAAGGTAAACACACACACACCTACATTCCGTAAAAGTCCGTACTCTGTGCATGGTCCTATATTTTTTACTTTCACACGCGCGATGCCGCTGGCTTAAGCTAGTGAAAAATAAAAGAACGAATTAATTATTTAACAATGATCGATAACTGATCGCTTTATTATGGTGCAGAAAAATGCTATCGTGTAGACCTAGCTTCAGCATATTAAAATTATTAGACTCCGGTGTCGGTCATAAGTTAAGTTTTATTACGACGATATAGTCGGTAGCGGCGCCAGATACCAAACTCTAGCGGAACTAATCCTCGCCAGCTTTTTATTATCTGGGTGATTAGATGTCATTCAAGTGCCAATATGAGTTTTGCTTGGCCTTTACTGGGTGCGGTCCCAGGGTCCTGTGCTATGACTTTTCTGGTTTGTCAGCATTGGCTTCAATCATTTCTTGGTATCGGTCGCTGAGAAAGTCTTGGTAGGCGTCCTTGATGGCCCCGGAACACGCGACATAGTGGCCCCCAGAGTGCTCCGCCACTACGGGCTTTATGAACAGGTTGATGAGGGATTCACTCATTTCTGCAAAACAATTAGAAGATCAGCATTAAGCAGCAGAAGCTGGTAATTGTTATATAATTTTAGCACAGGATTAATATTGTTGACAGAAACTTTATGATGCTTCACAGAATTTACATGATTAAAATCATGTAACTTTTACCTTTGGGTATAATGGAGTCACTCTCTCCATAAACATGTAGTGATGGCAGTGTGATCTCCTCATCATAGAATCCTTTGTGAACTAGGCTGCCTGATCTGAACCCAGATGTGAATATTGCAAACTTGAATGTGTATGGTAAATCTGAAACAAATGTTATGTTTTTCTTTTTATCTATCTGAGAAGGATGGATATATTTGAAGTGACTCTTTCAAGTATGTTTTACAATAGTCATTAGTGTTAAATTGTTGATCTTGCACCCTGCTAGAGGTAGAATTTGAGCAGTATTATAAAGCTTAGGTTTACTATATTACTTAGATATTTATTTATACCTATAAACCTATAATGAGATGGATAATAGGATTATCACCTTATTATCCTCCTGCTGCTGCATTTTTTTTCATAGTAACTCAATAATAGTTACTATGAAAAAAAATGCAGCAGGACTATGACTGGACATGGACTATTATGGTCTGCAAGAGTCTGAGAATTATGAAAATTTTGTATTTTATCCAATGAAAAACAAGCAAATACTTACATCCTTTCTGCTGCATAGCAGCCAACAGGCCTACTAGACAGGCTCCCTGTGAGAAACCCATCAACCCATCAAATGGCCCATGCTGCTCCACTACATTTTTTATCACATCCAAGGTGTCTTCGAAACCAAGTGCTGGCCCACCAAGGCACTTCCCACTGAATGTGTTGTCTTCAGCATTGAACCACCATGATCGGGCATCTAAAAGATTAGAATCAAACAAAATTATTTTATTGGTAATTATCAAGTACTTGCTATTTACGTTGCTTATTTTCTAATAAGACAGTACTTTGATAGATAGGCGTTGAAATCACTTTGTTAAGTACACACAGCATCATAATATTAAGTAGCGGGACCAACCATTGTTCATTGGAAGATTTCAAAAACGAGACCAACTACAATGAAGACTAATAGCATCATAATTAGGTTAACAAATAAATCGATATTCACGGAAAAACTGAGTTACCTTCGTCGCCACCACCGTCTTCATTCACAACTTTATGTGGAGCTGATACAAACACAAGCTGAGCGTACTTCGCAACAGCTTTGCGGAACGAACCGATCTTAGCCCTGAACACTGCACCATTCTGCCTGTAGCCATGCAAAGCCAGGATCTTCAGCTTAGGCCGGTCTTCGTTCTTCTCCTTTTCCTTGTTGTTTTGTGGCGGCGGCGATGAAGAGTGGTTAGAACTCGAATTTGGTTCAGACATTATGCTATTAGTAAATCTTTTCAGTAAATGATAATTTATCCCATTAAATCTAAACACTAATTTAATTACACTTGGATGTTTATTTATTTTGAAAGGTTAGTTTATCACTAATTGAAATCGACGTCTCCGTCTGTGACGTTTGAATTCGTTTTTTTTTTTCTAATGATGCGAGAATGAGATAACGCTAAACGTTAACAGTGTTAACGACAAAGAAGGAGTCACTTTTCGGTATGCTAAATAATCAATAAAATATCTTGGTCTCTGGAACGCAATTTTAATGGCCAGTGTTGCCAGCTCTAAAAACTCGAGTCTATCCGAAAAAAACCGACTAAACTGTAAATAGTACAATACATTTAGTCTGTCCCTAGACAATATTTGGCGCCAAAAGCCAAGCAACTGTCAAACTGTTGAGCGAGTGAAACTGAATGCATTATTTAGTTTGTTTTATTAAATAATTTTTAGATTTTTACACTCAAGAAAATGGAAGACGGTGATTTTGATCAACGTTTGAGAGATTTACAAAGAGAGTATTTGGAATTTCTGGATGATGAGGTAACTTTTGAACTAACCTAAGTGTTTTGTACCGGTAGCCTTGTTTGATCTGTAACATTTTATACTTTGTAAACTTTCAGGAAGACCAAGGAATTTATATGGAGAAAGTAAAGCTGATGATAGCGGACAAGTCACAGCGATTAGTCGTGAGCGTCAATGATCTGAGACGTAAGAATCCGGAACGTGCTCGTACTCTACTTGACAACGCTTTTGAGGAACAGATAGCATTTCAAAAAGCTCTCAAAGAGTATGTCTCATCCATCGACCCAACTTATGCCAAGGAACAAGAGGAGTTCTTCGTCGCTTTCAATGGTAGTTTCGGAAACAAACACGTTACACCAAGAAGTTTGACCTCAAGGTAAGTTTGTAGCTTCTGTTTAAAGTGAACTGATATTCCGATATTTGTGGCTCGAGGAGAGTGGTAAACAATCAAAAACAGTAATTAGCAGCAGGAAATATCAAATAAACTGTTGTTTTAGGTACCTAGGCAACCTAATATGTGTAGAAGGAATAGTGACCAGGGTATCACTGGTGCGCCCGAAGGTAGTCCGCAGTGTGCACTACTGTCCTGCAACAAAAAAAGTTATGGAAAGGAAGTATACAGATCTGACATCCTTTGAAGCATTCCCAACTTCTGCAGTATATCCCACTAAGGTAACTACAAATATTACAACATTTTGGATTTTAACATATCAAATATATGTTTTATTTTAAGTCAAGAGTGAATAGGTTACTTCTAGGTAAGCATGCTCCATTGTCGGTCACATCATTGCTTACCATTGGATAAGATAGTGGTATTTGACCAAAACCAAACAAGCCTATTTAGGCATAATAGGAAAAAAAAAAAAAACAAATCCTGTAATTATATATAAATTTGGTGAGACAGTAGATAAATGTCATTGTGTATTTCTTATTTTCAAACCTTACTAAGAAGTAATATGCTAGATCTTCTTAATTCATTCCCTATTTCTTTCATTGTCAGGATGATGAAGGCAATCCCCTAGAGACAGAGTACGGTCTCTCCCGCTACAAAGACCACCAAACCCTCACAGTCCAGGAAATGCCAGAGCGGGCCCCTGCTGGCCAGCTGCCTAGAAGTGTGGACATCATCTGTGATGATGACCTTGTGGACAAGTGCAAACCGGGAGACAGAGTGCAGATTGTGGGGAATTATAGGTGTCTGCCCAATAAACAGGGCAGTTTCACTGCTGGTACTTTTAGGTGATTATATTTTTGTTATATTTTATAGTAAAAAGATATTTCTTTATTTTTATATTAACTAAGTAATAGTACAAAACCAATATATAGTTAGTAATGGTAATAGTTGTATAGTTGTCTGTTTCTATGTGTTTACATAAGTCATGTTGTTGTTAGCCTATTATGTCCTACTACTGGGTGAAGGCCTCCCTCTCCCTTTTCAATTGCAGCCATTGCTGGCCAGTATACACATAAATAATAAAATAAATATTTACATCCATTCTTTTCTTAAAAATAATGCTTGATAATACTTGTTGTTGTTAATATTTAATTGTTCAAAGAACACACACATTTTTCTTAACTAGCCCAGTAGAACATCCAGATACTATTTTCCCATCACAAACTAGAAAAATGGTTATAAATTTTTATATGTTTTTAATATCATATTACTATTTTCCCAGAACAATCCTTATAGCCAACAACGTAACTCAAATCAATAAAGAAATGAACATGAACATAACTTTAGAGGATGTGAAACTGTGCAAGAGGCTAGCCAAGCGTGGAACCACAGACATGTTTGAGCTGCTCAGCAAGTCGTTGGCGCCGTCTATACATGGACATGACTATATCAAGAAGGCTATACTTTGCTTGCTGCTGGGAGGTATGGAGAAGATCTTGCCTAATGGCACAAGACTAAGAGGGTGAGTTTAGTTCACACCTACAGTTTTTTTTATTTTATTTAGGGTTCCGTACCCAAAAGGTAAGAATGGGACCCTATTGCTATTTCGTCTGTCTGTCACCAGGCTGTATCTCATGAACCATGATAGCTAGACTGTTGAAATTTTCACAGATGATGTATTTTTGTAACAACAAAACTTAAAACAGATTAAAAAAATTATTTAAGTGGTGCTCCCCATACAACACAAGTGTTTTTTTTTTTACGGTTTTTTGCTACAGACGGTATGGACTCGCACTTGGCGGGTTTTTTATTTATTTAAAAAATTTTAAAATATCTTTACAGGCTAGACCCAAAGCGATATTGTAGTTCCCTTATTTTATAATTTAAATACTATCTTAAATAATGCCACTGTTTATACCGCTATTCCACATTTAGCTACCCTAGTGAATATACTCAAAGCACAACAGAATGTGAACATCATCGGTGATGAGTTGAGAGTGCAGAGCATGCTCGAATTAAGTTTACTAGTTGGTTTTGTTCACCCATGTTTTGATATATATCCTATTTATTTAATTTGAACATTGTGCCAACTATAAAGTGCCTATCTCGTTATCCCAAAAAAAAGTTACTTTAATTCTACTGTTTATGAATCTACAGTAACTGACATTTTGAGTGCTTTGTTTTGTCACAAGTGGTATTAGGTATTGTCAGGTTAAGAAGTAAAACTTGTGAATAAAGCAGAGTTACATCCTGCTTCAAGAATCAACTGGACATATCTCCAAACTATTTGTAATACAAATCACCTAATGAGCCCCAAGCGTGCGAAGACACAGTCGCATATAGCTAAGAAAAATACAAAGTTTGTAGCTAATACAAAGCTTGTACATAAACGAAGGAACTAAACTACAAAATCCTACACTGCAGTATTTTTCTCTGCGCAATTAGGACATATACAACAGCCCAAAATCAACCATTGGGCAGTTGCCTGGTCCAGATACAACACCTGTCTGATCAGAGGACCCTCCTTTTTCAACTGAGGTTTGCAGGACTTTAAACTCTATCCCATATACTTCTAAAAGTTGTAAGAATATTTAAAAATAAAATCTTTCCACTATCAGTTTCTGAAAGCCATGAAAGCCTATAAATATATAAGCCCATGAATATTTCTGATACAAAAGACGTAACTTTTAAGTCAAATCTAACTGACACTAATTAAGCAGCCATTGGGTTCTTCAGTGACATCAACATTCTTCTAATCGGCGACCCGTCAGTGGCAAAGTCCCAGCTACTTCGATATGTGCTGCAGACTGCCCCGCGCGCGATCACCACGACAGGACGAGGTTCATCTGGCGTCGGTCTCACAGCTGCTGTTACTACTGACCCTGAGACTGGAGATCGCAGGTCAGTTCAATTAGTCAAGAGTCCAGGTAATGTTTACCTGCGTCATACCACTGCAATAAGAGTTTCCTGATTTTCTTTAATGAGAGTTTCCTGATTTTTCAATGCAGGCCTAATTTCGACCTATATTCGTTTGTTTGTTCTAGTTGGTCCTGCCAATCTTTTTAATATGCAAGCTGGGATATTAACAAGGCCCAGAGCTTATTCAGTTTACAAAACCCAGTTTAGATTTTTGTATGTTTTGATTATGTCAATTATGTCATGACAGACTAGAAGCGGGCGCCATGGTGCTAGCCGATCGCGGCGTGGTGTGTATCGACGAATTCGACAAGATGTCTGACATCGACCGCACCGCCATACACGAGGTCATGGAGCAGGGCCGCGTCACCATCGCCAAGGCGGGCGTGCACGCCACGCTCAACGCCAGGTGCTCCGTGCTCGCCGCGGCCAACCCGGTCTATGGACGAGTGAGTATTGTGTAGCACAACATACACGAGGTCATGCAGCAGGGCCGCGTCACCATCGCCAAGGCGGGCGTGCACGCCACGCTCAACGCCAGGTGCTCCGTGCTCGCCGCGGCCAACCCGGTCTATGGACGAGTGAGTATTGTGTAGCACAACATACACGAGGTCATGCAGCAGGGCCGCGTCACCATCGCCAAGGCGGGCGTGCACGCCACGCTCAACGCCAGGTGCTCCGTGCTCGCCGCGGCCAACCCGGTCTATGGACGAGTGAGTATTGTGTAGCACAACATAGAACACGAGGTCATGCAGCAGGGCCGCGTCCGCGTCACCATCGCCAAGGCGGGCGTGCACGCCACGCTCACGCTCATTGTGTGACCAATGTATAACCAATATGAGGACTGCAAGGAACCAATCCTTGTCTTTAATTATTCCACAAAAAGTGCAAAAAGCAGAGTATCTAACACGCGAATAAAGCTGTCTTTGTCTTGAGCGGCTTGAATTCTTCATTTCAATCGGTATTTTTTTCTAACTCCATCACTGTGCTCGGGAGTTAATTATCTAATTCCCTTACTGCGCTCGGGATTAAAAGTTAGCATCCTGCGTTTTGTTCGGAATTCAACATGTCTACTTTATCCTCTAATCTAATAAACTACGTGGGGGTAAATGTCTTCTAAGCCATCGAAAGAGAACCCTGTTAGAGTTAGAGACAATTACTTCAGGTTTATTTTTAAATTCATTGTGTGTTATTTTCGGCTGAGTAATTACTGTACATCCGAACTCCCTTATGTCGGAAACAAAACTGTGAATGAAATAATAATACTATAACCCGCTTCCTCAGTACGACCAGTATAAGACGCCGATGGAGAACATAGGGCTCCAAGACTCGTTGCTGTCTCGTTTCGACCTGCTGTTCGTGATGCTGGACATCGCGGACGCCGACCACGACAACATGATCTCTGAACACGTGCTCAGGATGCATCGATACAGGTCACCATGTCACTATGTTATTATAATATAATTGAAGGATCATAACGACTGATTGACGTCCACGCCGAATGATCGTAACTACATTGGAATAAAAGTCAAATTGTTAAAGGACTTAGCTACTGTATTATATTATCTGAAATTTTATTTATTTTTTCTAGGAATCCTAAAGAACAAGATGGCGAAGTCTTACCAATGGGATCTACAGTTGAGATGCTATCCACAGAGAATCCTGACAATGATGAAGCTGAGGTAATCACAAATTGTTAACTACACAGTTAGCCTACAGGACTCAATACTATGTATACTTAAAGTGGACTGTTATTTCTTTGTAAACTAAGACGTCTTTGTAACATTTATGATACTGGTTTTCAGGAGACAAACACCTCAATCTATGAAAAATACGACCCACTCCTCCACGGCAATACCCGTAGCAAGAAGGAGCAGTACCTGAACACGAAGTTCATGCGCAAGTTCATCCACATTGCGCGCCTCATGAAGCCCAAGCTCACGCAGGAGGCGTCCGATTCCATCGCCGACGAGTACGCCAGGCTGCGCAACCTGGATACGATGGACAGCGATGTGGCGAGGGTGAGTGGCACACAGTTCATGCTACAGTAGCCTAGCTCACGCAGGAGGCGTCCGATGCCATCGCCGACGAGTAAGCCAGGCTGCGCAACCTGGATACGATGGACAGCGATGTATAGAGAGCGTGTGCGAGTAGGGGCATACTTTCTTCCCAAGGAGTAGATTAATTCCCTCGCCATACTCGGGATTCTTAACTTAACGCCCTCACTTTGCTCAGGAGTTAACACTTAATGCCCTCGCTACACTCTGAGTTTATTCTACAAATTCCTTCGTGACACTCGGGTTTTAATATAGCCGTGACATAAGGCGCAAGTTTATCCTGTTGGTGAATAATCTAGCATGGTCCCCGCAGACCCAGCCGGTGACGGCGCGTACCCTGGAGACGCTGATCCGCCTGTCCACCGCGCACGCCAAGTGTCGCCTGAGCTTCCAGATCACGCAGGACGACGCGCTCGCCGCCATCGAGCTCGTGCAGTTTGCCTACTTCAAGAAGGTAACGTATATAATTATATATTATATGTATAATTATTATATAAACTGAGACCCCGATTGCAGCACCACCTACCGGGTCCAACTGTTGTTTTCGAACCATCCTGAGATCCACTCAATATACACACAAAATTATATCTAAATTGGTCCAGCCATTTGACAAACAAGTTATATAATATAAAAATATGTATATTATTGTAACCGATGAGATAGAGATACAAAAACTAGTCTGTGAGAGACTGTCATCAAATTAGCTTTTTTTAGGAAAAATATCAAGATGTTTTCTACCAAGGTATTAATAGTATGTTGTCATTTGGCAGGTGTTAACGAAAGAGAAGCGTCGCAAGCGCCGCGCGTCGTCTGATGAAGACGTCGGCGCCGACGACGCTGAGCCCGCCGCGCCACGCGCTAAGAAGTCTAGGAGAACGGTCATTATTATACTATTTTAGTACCTATTGGTCATCATCATTTCAGCTGAAAGACGTCCACAGTTAGACGGCGGCCTCCCCGTGCGTGTCGTCACTACGCTCGTTCCTGTGCGTCTCGCATTCATCGGATTCCCACGACCTTAACCTGGTCCTCGATCCACCTTGTGGGAGGCTGCCCCGACGCTCCTGTATTTATTGACACAACATTTGAAATAAGATAACTTTTTTTTACTGTCTATTCAACTGATTTTGACTTCAATTCCGTAGGATAAAAACAAAAAAGTGGTCACAATACCATCTATTTACTGCAATTGTCATTTGTCGTGCCAGCAACGCAATAAAAATCTAAATCGGTTGAACGACAGTAAAGGTTTGTTTATTTAATCTTATTTTCAATGGAGATTAGTAAGACACAGTAGCATAGAATAATGACAAGTACAAAAACAGAAAGAGTACAAGTCCGAAAGAAAACATGCGAATATAAACCTACTAACAACGTATCTGATGTTCATAATACATTACACGGCACGGGCGTGACTTTCATTATATTTGCCTACCGGGGCTAGTCGCACTCGTATCAAAATGAACCTTAAATCTACGTATCGAGAGTCTCTTTTATTATGCCCGTTATGCACCTTTGAACAGGTCGCTCTTGCTATAGAGTTAGGAGTTGAGTGTTTTTGTAAAATGTAAAATAGGAACCTACGTTTTATTACAAAATATATTCAGATTTTTTAAAATTAAATGGTAGATAGATACCTCATGTAAGTGTCAAAAGATTGTTTACATTTAGTTAGATATTTAGTGGGCAAACTAAGAATTCGACTGTGTTCCGTCTCCAGGAGGGTGCTCAAGGTGAGGATCCGTACGCCTTCTCATCTGACGAGGAGGCCGAGCCCGTCCTCAGAGCCGCACACGCTTCGGCGCCCGAGCCCACGCAGCGCACCACGAGGGCTTCGCAGAAGACGATAGACACCAACAGGTAATCATCAGTACTGAATCCAGGCTCAGCATCAAAAGACTTCGAGTCAAAACTCGGAGAGTTGCTGGGATAAATTAGACTAGTAATCTGAAGAATCAGACACAGGGTGCCGTTACAAGGGCTAGGGAAACCAGGGAGGCTTAGATCCTTGCTGATAAAAACTATAGGTTAAAATTAGAACTGCCCCCCTAGCCAAGTTACGACCGTTCCGTTTCGATTTTCTTGCGTCGAATGCCTCGAGTAGGCCACGCCTCCGACACGAGACTCCTAAGCGTTTCTCGCGGTCCTGTCAGTAGCGAATGCCGCTTAGGAGTCTCGTCGATGCGTATGTTTGTGTGAGTGAGCAGTTTCGAACATTTGTAGGTAGTTTCCGTACTGTTCCATATATCTATACTGTGCCTCCGATTCCTTTGTTCTGACCACGTGACTGAGCGTTGAGATGACGTCAGCTAGGGGGGCAGAGACCAGTGGCGTGCCAGATACCTTTAAAGGGGGCAAGCCAAGGAACCTTCTACTACCTACCCAAGTACCCATTTACCTAATATTTCGAATAAAAAAAACTCGCGCTATAATCCGCCGTCACGTATCATCAGTGCAAAATCTCTTGCTGTAATGCTGATTAATTGCTACATTTTCATTTGTTATTTATAAGATAGAAATTAAGTATACATCATACCTGTATCATAAATGATTTAAAATATGTAAGAGCCATCTATTGATATTTTTTGGCAACTCTTGCTCGCTCACAACAAAATTCTAGCTGGCTACTTCTGAATAATCCACTAGATGGCGCACAAAGTAGTAATCAATGAAATCAATCATTTGTTTACGATATTGATATGTAATATAATTAGCATAGCAAATACTTACAATTTAAACAGCCATAGAGTATACAACAGCATAGCCGTTCTTCGTTTCTTTATCACACACTTAGAAATTTCAAACATAACTGTCGAGAACACGGATATCGGTCGAGAAATAGAACCAAGTTTTTGTTCGCGGTTTACCAAAACTACAGAATGAAATAACAGCATTTGAGAATTCTGATGTCTTTTCATAGCACCAGCGAAGTTATTTAAGTCATTATAACCTGATGTATTCCAAGCATTCTTATCGTTTGAGAAAAATATGCAACACGAATGAAACTGTCTATTATATGATTTAGTTTTCTGAGAAATTTTCAAATCAGGGGTAGGTTTAGTGAGTTACGATATCATATTTATCTCTAAAAGTCAAAGTCTTCACCTGGCCAAGTATTTTTTCCACACATTTTAATCCGTCACAAGGAACAATTGCATGTATTTTCGAATTCATTTCAAAGATAATAAACTTTAATCACTTCAAAACCAAGTAAGTTACAGTAATAACTAATCAAAACTTTAAATGACAGAAATCAAAAATCAGTCATAACAAAACTCACAAGTACCTAAATGTAAACACGGTAACCGCTCAAAGCAAATTTGAACTAATTTGTTTGCGGAACTGTTTTTTATACGCGTCATAGACAGAGGGCGCCTCGTTTGCGTAGTATAAGTCCATTGATTAGAAGTACCAAGCTTGGCTTTATCGAGTACGATTTCGTCCCATCAGCTCGTGCACACAGTATCAAATTTTACTCACACAGACTCACATTTTTATGTTTTTATAGGGAAAAGTGAGATGGCAGATCAAGCCTCATAACAAGCCTTTGCGCCAGACAGAGGCAGCAACACACTAGTGTTCATCTCTTTTTTTTGTTAAGTGTTAGAGTGAGATCGGAGAGATGGCGCTCAGAGCGGCAGCATTGCATAATGTGCATACGTCCTCGGTCGGTATCGTGCGTGAATGAACACGAAATGGCAACAGCGCGTAAACGCATAAGCGCGCGAAGTTTAAAAATTAGAGTTTTATTTAATTTAATTCATTTGTTGTGTTCTATGATATACATGACTGTGGTGTGGTGAGGTATTATTTTCACATCAAGCCAGGCTTTTTAACTTGTATTGCTCGCACGTCGCTGGCAGAGACCCTACCACGAGCTCTTAACGCGATCCATTTGACGACCTGAACTGAACTGCTAAAGGGATGTAGTTAGGGTGTATATAGCTCCATTCCTCTTTCTCGCTCGCACGCTTGACATTTTAATGCCCCGTTTACACGTGGGCCCAGCCTCGGCCAATCGCCTTCCCTAGCCATATTTTGTATTTGTATTTCGGGCTGGTGTCCGCAATTCCACGACTAAGCGCGTATTTTGCGTACGGGTGGGACAAATGCGTCATTAGATCCACCCCAGCAGTTGTTACGGCCGTCACTTTTCGCTACTGAGGTTTAGTCAGTCGTACGCCCTGTTTCGTAAAGTGGCCATCGACGGAGGTAAGTGCCTCCTTGGCCTGCCTGCACTCACTATGGTCTTCCCATAGTCTGTGATGTAGGTCTCTAGTTCGTATCCTTACCAGATTGCGTAGGTATCCGAAGGGGAGCGGCACAATGGGCTCAGGTCCTATTGCTGTCATACTCGATCCCCTTCTGGCGAGTTCGTCCGCTGCATCGTTGCCTCGGTAATTGCTGTGTCCTTTGATTCCCTAGTCATAAACAATGACGATTGGCCGAGGCTGGGCCCACGTAAACGGGGCATTTCACGTCATGGTATAACCCCAGTTGGGAGCTGCTGCCTCGGTGGACGAAATTCTAATGTTCTACATGCTAGTACTGAGCGTGGGTGGGTTTTCTTCTTTTATTTCCTGCAATCTGTCTTTTCTGACATTTAGCTGGATGTTATGAATGTGGTGTGCGTGGTATGTATCCAGTGATACATTCAAGTTTTTATTATATACAGGAGATCTTGGGGTGCTATTCTATTTAATCTTTGGAAGATGGGGTCGGTTTCCTTAAGTCTTTGTGTCAAGGTGTTGCAATGTTGAGATAGTCTATTTTTTTAAGTGATGGCAGTATCACGTTTTATGGTCAAGTCTTATGTGTATGGCTGCATTGGTAATGTACCAAGGTGCTTTTACAATCATATACAGTGTTTTAGACTGAAATCTTTGCGGTATTTCTAGATGGGTGGGCTCACACACTCGCACAATGATCCACCAAGGACTAAGTGCGGAAACTAGACCACAAAGATAAGATAAGAAGAAGATGGGTGGGGTTAAGGAGCCAACTTCGACACCAGTCTCATAACTGCAACTCCTTTACATAATTTCCAGATTGAGCCAGTTCAAGACAGCGCTGCAGCAACTGTTCCGCGAGGAGCGCGCCAACTCGCTGCCGCTGTCGCGCGTGACGTCATACGTCAACGACAAGTACTCGCACGAGACCTTCGACGACGAAGAGATACTCGCCGCGCTGCACAAGATGACGCAGGACAACCAAGTTATGATGGCCGACGATATCGTGTTCTTGATTTAAAGATTCGTGTTTTTGTGGATATCATGTAGATAGATTTGATGAGATTTGTCACAGTACTGGCGATTTGTGTGACAAAGGAGGATGCAAATTCTGGGCCCACTTTCCATTAGCTATGTGTTTTACAAAATACATAGCTATTGAAAGGTGGGCCCAGATTTTATAGACATCCTGGCATCATTCTTTCATGGAGCTACGACATTGCATGGATATGATTTAAGGTGTAAACTGTAGAGCCCAAGCGTGGCCATGTTCTCGCTAGATGGCGCTGAATTCAACTTTTTGAGTTTATTTTGTTTTTAGTGTATGGGAGCATTATTAAGTCAAGGAAATGATATTTGCTATAATCTGACATTCCACTTTATTGAACTCGGTCAAATTATTGCCTCAAAATCCTCCTAACTGATTGTTTAAGTCTCAAACTATTTTTTGACGTGACAACGTCTTATAATTCGATGGAGCCGGCTGCACGCACGAAAAAGTATGACGCATGCGGCGTTACCTCGCTCTGAGGCGTTCCATTTAAGGCTTGAAGTGCAAGCGAGAGCGCGTTCGGCCTCCGCGTTCGGCAGTGTTCGACATCTGTCTCTCTCCTACTTGAGTGAGCGATGCGTCTGCGTCGTGACAACTGCTATAGAATAATACATTTACATGTTTTCTTCAAGTATAAAGTGCAGTGAAAAGTGAATGTCGTGTTAATTGTTTATTTGTATTTATGCGTACAAAAATTGTCGTAAATGTAACACGTTGTCACGTTCAACTATCGTCAGTAAACCGACTTTATAGACAACCGATTTTTTTTATTATTATTAATAAGGCACACCAACAACTTGTTTTCAAAATATTCTAGATTACATATTCAGAGGATGGTTCTGTAAACAAATTGAGGCATGCACATCATTCACAGTGGTTCTTAAGTGGCACTATAGTGTCATACTTAGGCACAACAGTATTGTAGTGTAGCTATACTACAGTTCCGCGGACACCATTTCTTTGAATTAATAATACTACAATTATACTAAAAATAAACTAATAATGTTGAGTAATAAAGGAATAAACACTGTGCTAACTCTTATGTATTCTGGCTTGCCATATTAAATTGAAATCATAGACTTGTGTATGACTGACTGACCACATCACTTTTCACCATTTTAAATACCAAGCAGGTCTCGTTGGTAACTTGTTGATTTCTTAACCATGTTTTATTGAAGTACAAAATCATTTGATAGTACGAAGATCATCACTAATTTTAATTCCCGCCTATTGTAAGTAATTAAGACGATTATTTTTGTATTCTCATAATTATCCATTGTTCGTTTTACTGTTACAATTATGTTATAGGATTAAGTGTCTGCAATATCAATAAGGAAAGTGCCTTTAAATTATGTGATTCATAAATCGAGGTAAACGATGATTGACAAGCAAAATAAAGCATCTGATTTTGATATACAAATATTTTGTATTATTTAAACACACAATCCTTAACACTCGTCTTCCTTTGCTTTGCCTTTGCTATGTTCTTGACTTCTTTTTCCGGACTTATTCCTGCCCTTGAAAGGCCTCTTGCCATCTTCTCTTTTGCTTATTCCCGCTTTTATTGGAACTTCATTTTTTTTTATCAATTCTCTTTTACTTGGTTTCTTGAAAATGTTTTAACACGTCTACGGTCCGGACTAAGCGTTTCGCCTCGTCTATTATAGCGCGTACTTCAAAGGATTGGAACAATTTAGGTGTCTTCTAGGCTAGAGAGAATAGGCTCTTAATAAACTAGTGCGATTCATCATCAACGATTGCATCACTGCTTACCATCAGGTAGGATCGCAATCAAGCACTAGTCTATATATTAAAAAAAAAAGAAATCTGGAAAATACTATAAAAGGCGGATCGCCTACTGTTCCGTGACAGGGATTCGCTCCGTTGCCCTGGTAGGACGTGCGCGCGCTACCAGTTTCGTTCGGACCGCCCTCTAGTCGGCCAAACCCTGTGTTTTCGTGAGTGTAAGCCTAGGCGAGCACTTACGGAAGCACTGGGGGAAGCCGTCTCAGTTTTTATTCTCCCGGTGTACTCACTGTCGCGGTCGCGTAGGCAACGTGCCTCATTTTAATCCAGTTTTTATTTTTATTTTAAAAACTTTTAATTTTAAAAGAAGATGCCGAAGAATAAGCAAGGTGTGCGCAGCTCGCTAGAGCCCGACACCAGCCCGCCGCTGGACCGTCAGATGGGAGGCCGGACGACGTCGCTCCCGTATCTCGGGAGTTCGATGCCCGGCCCTAGCCCCAGACACCGGCGCGACCGGTGGCGCCACCTACTGCCCGCGCCGGTAAACCCGCGCGCTCCGAGGCGCAGCATACATCGCGCCTCACCGCTACCGCGTCTAGTGCCGCCGCCAAAGCTCCCGTGCGCCAACCGTTGCTGGCTTCTCCCGCCGCACAACCTGCGCGCCCAGGCTCAAGCAGAAGCAACGCAGCCGCTATGTTTGCAGCGACAGCACGCCGCACGACATCGCCCGCTACCCGCCGCTTGCTGGCGGACTCGTCAGGGGCAACGCCAGCAAGGAAACCTAGCAGGTCAGATTTGCCCATATTCTCACCCCCTCCACCACGGGGCTCCGCCCAAGACTCCCCTGCTGTACTGTCCGCATGCTCGTCCCGACAAGGTTCGGACATGTCGGCCTACTCAGGGGACTCTAATGTTGGGGTCGAGGACGTGTCGTTCGATACGCCCTCCCGACCGAGACATATGGATGTGGAATACCCGGCCACATCTCGAGAATCCTCGGGCCTAGGCTACGAGTTTCAGCTCGATGCCAGGGCCCAACGAAGACCCAGAAGCCCGGATGACGACGCGACCGAAGAGGCTAAGCGATACTGCCTCGACCCGCCCAGGCCACAGCGAGCGCCGCGGGGGCGGGTAGGGGCGGGCTCGCCCACTTATGCCGACACGGTGCGCTCTCCGCCCCCTCCTCCCACAGCTCAAGAACGCAGGGAAGAGCCGTCGCCGGTGGGGCCCCCCCCCGCAACGCACAAGAAGAAGCCCTCCCGCTACCCTCCGCTGGTAGTGGAGCGGCTACCGGATTGGGCCGCCCACTTTAGGGCGTTGAACGACCTGCTGGGCCGCCCTCCGAATGCCCGCCCTTTTCAGGGAGGTATTCGGTTCCTCCCGGAATCCGAGGAGGAATATAGGGTTGTCCAGAGGTACCTAGTCGACCAAGAGAGGGAGTCCGGCCTGTCATGGTTTGCGTACTCCCTACCAGCGGAGAGGAGCCTCAAGGTGGCAATCCGTGGCCTGCCTGCGGACACGGACCCAGCCGAGATAGAGGAAGAGCTCAGGCAGCTGGAATTTCAGCCGGAGTACGTGCGCAACATAAAGGCGCGCGGTGGGAGACCCGGCTGCATCTTCCATGCTGTCCTGAAGAGGACGCCAGGGGTCTACAAAATCTACGACATCACGCAGTTCCTGCTCATGCGTGGTTTCAAGATTGAAGCGTGGAGGGGCAGGCGCGGGCCTGCGCAGTGCCACCGGTGCCAGCAGTTTAGGCACAGCTCACACCGGTGCCACCGGCCGCTGGCCTGCGTTAGATGTGGGGAGAACCACGCTGCCAGGGACTGCCCACGCCCCAGGGACGAGCCGGCCACCTGCGCCAACTGCGGAGGTGATCACCCAGCGTGCCATAGGAGATGCCCCGTCTTCGTAGAAGAAGCACAAAGGAGGAAAGTGGGAACTGTCGCTATCTCCCGGCGACAGAACCCACCCACAGAATCCACCCGTGGGCCTCGAGTGGCCGGCGCCTCTGAGGCGCCTTGCGCATCATTGATGGCGCCGGCCAACAGGCCCATAGAGAGAGGAGATGCCCCCCCTACAAGTAGGAAGAAGAAGAGAGGTGGGAAGAAGGGGAAGAAGCCCCCCCCCACTCAGTCAACCAAGGAGGCCGTCACTGCTCCAGCTTTGGTGCAGCCGTCGCGTCCCCCCTCCGCTGCCGTGACCGAAGCCCCCAAGGGAGCGCAAAGTTCGGCTAACGAAGACTCCGCCCCCCGGGCGGCCCACATGGAAGCCAAGGCAGCCGCCGCTGCGCCCGCCCAGCAGCGTCAGGAGCTGTCCTTAGAAGAGCGGAGAATCCTCTTCGCTTTCATTAAAACAATAACGGAAAACATCCTCTGGAAGCGTGGACAGGGTGAATGGGACCCGCCAGAGCTCATAATCTCCGGCATGGCCCGTCTGACGGACCTCCTCTCCGGGGGAAAAAAGTGAGCTACGGCTCTAACTATGAGACGCCTGAGTGAATCGTTTACACCCACACGCGACTCACTCACACAATAATACTTCACACATATAACATGCACCCGGCGAACGTCGCGTGCTAAGTTAATATAGGCGCGACGTTCACCAAACCCACACAAACATTGACTCATTGTACTCACGCATTTGGACGTGCGGGGCGGATCGCGCGCTCCAAATTGCCTCATGGGCGGTGTTACACAACACAATACCGCCCACACTCCCACTACGGCCCCTTAGTCTGGAACGCAACCGGCTAGACCTGGAAACGTGACAGACGGGGGTCATCATCCACAGTGGATAGCGCCACCCAAGTCGGCACCTCTGTCGCTGGTCGTCGCCGCCGGGCCTCCACCGGGTAACCGGTGGTCTCACCTGGCGGTGACCGACCGCCGAGGTGTCGTGAAATAGCGGCGCTATATATGTATAATGCCGCGGCGCTTCCCCACTGAACTAACGCACATTTACACACAGGTAAGCTGCATGCACGCTTGCCATGGGCCACGGCCTATATGGCCCCCCAAACGCTGTGTCCGTTGTAACGGACACCTACCCCCTACCGCGGGATAAAGGCTAAGCCTACAACCCGCCAGCCGCGCCCCCTGGCGGGTACAACCCGCCAGCCGCGCCCCCTGGCGGGGACGCAGCGACTTCCACGGTGTCGTTTCCGTGACATAACCTTATTTTACATCGTAGTCGTCATCGGCGCGTAGTGTTCCACGCGCGCCGTAGGGGCCCAGCAGGGTCTAAGCTTACTGGGGCCATGGGTGATGTGAAAGAGAACCCCAGGGCCCTGGAACGAAGGCTAAGAAGGAACAGGAGTGGGTTTTAATCAGTAAAAGTCTGACACATAAGGGCAGGAGATGTCATTGGATGATTTCCCACCTTAAAAAAAAGTAGGGAACCCTTTACCCACATAATATTGTTTTTACTTTTTGATTTATACATTTTTACATTCACTGGAGTAAGTCGCTTATTTAATGTTTCCTTAAAATAATACCTGGATCGATCCGCACATCCGCAATAATACACGGAACTAAACTATCAAACCTGGATGGGGAGTTTTTAACAATATTTCACTCTATCCTACAAAATAATTAGTGTATCTAAAATCATAACCCAAAGCACCTGTGGCCGGGCAACTTTGCTGCGTCATTCATAAGAAATTGGAGTATTCCATAGTCTCGATACCTACAGCTACAAAAAGGCACATTTTTCATTAAATTAGTCCTAAGTTAGCCGTGTATCATCAGGTTAATACCAAAATAGTTATTGTCGTTTTCCTTTGTGAGTGTTTAATAATTGTTAAAATGTTCGATTGGTCAGTGGTGTTTCGATCATTTTCATCAGTTGATAAAAAGTAGTTCGAAGTAACTGCATTATTTTGCTTTGAAAATGTACTTAGGTAATTATTCGGTAGTTTGGGAGCTGCGAGCGGTTCGATAACATTAAACACCTGCTAATCCAAGATCATATTTCCGCCTTATTTCAAATTGACGCTCTTCAAAAGGAGTCCCGAGTTACTAGCCTGTCGGTTTTCTATCGTTTACATTTATTTATTTAGTCATAGGATAACCAACAGCTATAACAAAAGAATAACAATAGTATAAGAAATATTGAGCCAATTACAGGTTCCCACGGGTAGGTGGGTTACCATGACGTTCAAAGTAAGATTATTTCATTCTTATTTCAGTGTGGGTAAGAGACCGAGCTATACAGGTTGTCTAGCGCCATCTCTTTCCCACAATGGAATAAGAATAAAACAATCTTACTTTGAACGTCATGGTAACCCACCAGAAACAGGTAAAGTAAAAGAAAACTTACGATGACGTGTAAGCACGATAAAAAAGAACATAATTGAACATCCCATAAGTAAAATTAGCACTATGCACTTTTTAAAAAGTCCGCATTCAGCTGAGTGCGTGCATTTCGTGGATTGTGCAATTGGCCAAACGAGGATTGACAGATCATCAAACGTTAACGTTTAAACGATCTGCCCACTAGCCAAGTTACGACCGCTTCGTTTTTTTTCTGCGTCGAACGCCTCGAGTAGGCCACGCCTCCGATTCCTTTGTTCTGACGTCGTCTCAACGCTCAGTCACGTGGACAGAACAAAGGAATCGGAGGCGTGCCCGACTCGAGGCGTTCGACGCAAACGAAACAATTGTACCTATCTTGGCTAGGGGGGCTGGTCAGTTTTAGTTGGCCATATCATGAAGTGATCAATTCTAAGATCTGGCCACTACAGCTACAACTTAGGGGTCTTTAAGTCACAAGAGTGAATAGGTAACTTCTAGCCAAGCGTGCTCCATCGTCGGCCACACTCGCTCACATCGCTTACCATCAGGTGAGACGGTGGTTGAACTCGAGCCTATCCATAATAAATAAATAAAAAAGTCTTCAGTGAAGTTAAAAGCTTTACTTGATATTGTCCTGCCCCTTGGTCTACGAGTCAAGCTGGATGTGGATAAAACATAACCGCCCGCTGCTTACATATTGGCGCCAGTTTGGCTTGTCTTCAGGAGCGAGACGAGCAAAGGACGTGTCCGTGCACAGTAACACCTTGCGCTGCGGACTATTGTCGCCCCTGGCACCGTGAGGAACGACGTCGTCTCGTGGGACCTCAAGATTGAGAGCTTTGACGACTTCTGCGCCCGCCTTAAATGTCCGCGCGTGCCGTCGCTTTTGTTTGCTCCCACCATGTTAAGTTTTCAAGCACAT
Organism: Mythimna impura; assembly: GCA_905147345.3. Lineage (NCBI taxonomy): Eukaryota > Metazoa > Arthropoda > Insecta > Lepidoptera > Noctuidae > Mythimna > Mythimna impura. Next base: position 26,517,777 of record LR990351.1, on the reverse strand, counting down.
AAAGCCCTGGTATGCGCGGCTACCCGACGCGCGACCACACATTTGTGCAGTTAACTATATTAATATTATAAGTAGCTAAAAAACTAGAAAAGAAAGATCTAGAATTTTTTTTTAAATAAATTTATTTAACATTATAAACATTGAGCATACAACTTTTATTTAGAAGTTTCACAACAAAAAGATGTCTAGGTACATAAGAAATTAATAATCACCGAATCGAAAGCCACGCACAGCTTTTACCTAATTTGCTAATTACATGCATTACATGTCCGTGTTATATAATAGTACATTATGATATAAGTGTGTAATGTTAGTGATTACCGTCGAGGCGGTATTTAGACCCGGGCCGTGGCGAGGGTCTTAAGAAAGCCAAGAACGGTAATCATTAATTACTCACGTGTGTCATACGAAGTTTTTTAATACACTTGTGAAGAAAACAACAGTAAAACTAGTAAAATTTTCTGTGACATGGCGGTAAAAATCTGTTTTCATAAGCGGGGGCATCATTTTTTTTAATTTACCCCTAGAGGAAGGCTAAGGTATTTTGATCATACTGTCAAAATACCTTAGCTTACGCTTAAGTAAGCAATAAGCATTACGCATAAGTCTTACGCTTATGTTTTCTTGCGTGAAAAGTTTTTACGATAATGTCTTTCGTAGTGACAATAGAATAGGGATGTAACATTTTCTAATGATTTTGTAGTATTTAATTTAATTTAATTAATACAGACACAGAATTTCACTGGAATAAAAAAATCGCCAAAAACCGCGCGCATCTTATAATGGTGGCCATAGACCACAAAAAAAAACAAATTTTATTCGAATTCGAAATTTGTTTTGCGAACAAAGAGGCAGAACAAAAAGGTTTTAACTACATTATAGCACTAGTGCGTAATGGTAATCAAAATGTCACAGTTTGGTAACGAGTGCCATTATGTACCTAAGTGCAGTGCAATAAGAGTCACTTTCTGAGCAAGTGTGAAAAACCAGATACAATACTGACAGGCATTATGATTTGCTGATCTTTCGTAGTGATCGTCACTTTCTGCAATAACAATTAAGAATATTCCATGCAAGAGTCTACGACTTCCTATTCGGAAGTTGTAGACTCCTGCATTTTGACGACGCCAAATCCTTTTAATGTTGGCAATGATACGGTTACCTCCAGTGAGGGTCGCTGGCACCATGTTGATAGCACTGTATGTTAATGAAGAACAGAATATTAAGCAAATTTTGATTTTCAAACTATTCTCTATGCAGTTTCAGGACCGCAGATTTGTTCTAAAACATTAAAGTGTCCATCCTGTGAAAACCTTGAATTCTATAGGAATGGTGCAGGATCTAATCTATTTCTTTTTTACAGCCTCCAGTGTGGAGTGAGTCACCAACACACAGCGTTGCGTCAGAAGCGGTGTCTCCAGTGAGTACCACGTCACGAGCAGCGTCAACAACGTCAATATCCTCAGTAACGAAGTTGTGTACAACCTGCCTTATTAAAGCGAAACGTTACATTACGAAATTAATCTTGTTTCAGCTTTAGATACCATCATTCAAGAGCTTGAAGCTTTGAAGGTGATTAAACAAAAGCGTAAACGTACCATTAGTGAATAAGCAGAAGCTTTAGAAGACAATATCTTCAAAACAAAACAGTACATCAACCGTGAAGAAAGACTCATGATGGTAAACGAATTGCAATTCAATGATAAAGCTGTCTAAATACGGTTCCAAAATCGTGCATTGAAAGTCAAAAGTATGCAAGATCAGGATTCTGAGGAACAAGAAGGAAGTTCTCATCTAGATTCAGTACAATCTCAAATCAGTAAAAGGACTAACGAAATTGGTGTCATTACTTTTGATGATGGAGTCATTGATGAATTCATAACTAAAAGTAGTGTAGATGTTTCAGTTGAAACTTGTAGAAATTGATAGTAATCCAGTTTATGAACCTATTTCACCAACTATTATAAGTGATAGTAATGTATGGCCACACAGCAGATAACTTTTACCACGCAGGAAACACGCAGCTATTGTACTCCAAGGTCGCCACGTACGACCTTGCTACCTGCTGCCACGGATGATGGATGCGCAATCTCGCCAGGGACAGTTCCCGATTCTACGCTGCGTCTCATGTGGACAAACCACCTACCATCACACATGCGCTCAGTCCTGGCAGTCAGCAAGTCTTTCAGCATAAAGACCGCGCTGGAAGAACTCACGCTGCTTGCCGACAAGATGATGGAGCAGACAGTAACAGCCGAAGTCGCAGCCGTGCAGTCACCTGCACCACCCACACCAGCACCACAGGTAGATACGCAGTACCTAATTAATGAAATCAGAAAACTCTCGCTAGAAATAGCGGAGTTATAAGCGAGACGTACGTCGTCATACGACCACGATCATCGTCGCAACCGCTACCCATCTCGACACCGTTCCAACTCACGGTCACGAACCCGAGACACAAAAAGCCGAGAAACCTCATTATCTTCATTATGCTATTACCACCGATGGTTCAAAGAGCAAGTTAGACGCTGCACGTCACCCTGCTCATTCACAAAACATAACTCGGAAAACTAGAAAGAACGTTGGCAGAGGCGGGCACCGGCGTTCATGAAAAATCACACCGCCTATACATCACCGATTACAAAAATAAATTATCGTTCTTAGTCGACACGGGAGCAAATATATCCGTGCTACCAAGAACAAAAGGGCAAAAACAAACGCCGCTGCCATTTCAACTTTACGCAGCAAACAATACCACAATAGCTACGTACGGTGAAAAAACACTATGTCTCGACCTTAGTTTACGATGCCCTTATAAATGGCGATTCATTGTAGCTGACGTTTCGAAACCGATACTCGGAGCCGATTTCCTTAAATATCACCAACTCATCGTTGACTTGAAGAATCGGAAACTAATCGACGGAGTTACAAACCTAAAGGTCAACGTTCCGGTACGAGTATCAGACGTACCTACCGTGCGCAGTATCGACATGTCGCAAACTTACGACATATTAGCACAGTATCCCCAGAATTGAACAGCAACATCAAAGTGCAACATTTCATCGAAACTCGTGGACCACCGATACACTGCCGCGCCCGACCAATCCCAACGCACCGTTTCGAGATAGTTGAGAATAGAGATGAAAAGTATATACTGGAACAGGTTTTTGGAATAGGTCTGTGGCTGGATGCGCACCACATAAACGCGTCTCGAGTATTTAGGCGTATGGCGTCTGACACGAAAATACTTGATGGACTACCTAAACGATTAACACGATGGTGTTAGAAACAAAAAATAGAAAAAATATAAACGAAAAAAAAAAACACAAAAATGTTAATCTTGTAAGTATGAACCTAGTAGATGATTAGAAATTGTTTTTGTAAATAAAACGAATTGAAACCTTCTAAATACGCCATTTTTTTTTATATAAGTTTCTATATTTTATTATAAAAAAGCTATAAGTCCTAAGCCTGGTAAACCGAAAATACTCCATTACTTGATCGTCTCGATATTACTTATACATAAGAAGACTCGTTAGATATGGAAACGTCAAACAACACGAGACGCATAAATGCTCATGGCGTACGAAGACTCGCTAGATATGGAAATTTCAAAAAACTCGAGACGCCTAAATATTCGTGGACCTAGTTTTTGGAATAAGTATTTCGGCGGACGCATACTTTTAAGACTCAGTACGCATTCTACCTAGTATATCTCACCTCTAGTTGAGAACATGATTGAACGAGGACTATGCCTAGTAAGTCCTTGGGCATCACCTCTACATATCGTACCTAAGAAGGCGATATTAGAGTTTGTGGCAAATCCTGTTTCAGACAAAATAATCCTTATAATTAATATGGTTAAGTTCGCTCTGAAAAACCGACCCAAAACCTAACTGTATTTTTTATTTAACTGTTATATTTGTATACCAACAGAGTGACATATTCGCACTAGCGAAAAACTCTTTAAATAAAGATTTTAAAAAAAAGATGAACAAGAAGAAAGTTCTCGTCTAGATTCAATAGAATCTGAAATCAGTAAAAGTATACAAGATCAGGATTCTGAGGAACAAGAAGAAAGTTCTCGTCTAGATTCAGTAGAATCTGAAATCATTAAAAGGACTAATAAAATTGGTATTGTTACTTTTGATGTTGGAGTCATTGATGACTTCATAACAAAAAGTAGTGTAGACGTTTCAGTTGAAGAACTTGTAGGAATTGATAGTAAAACAGTTTATGAACCTATTTCACCAACTAGTATAAGTGATAGTAACAAAGAAGATAGTTCTGTATATTGGAGGCCATCAGAACGTAATTAATCTTTGAAAAGACTCTTTGTTTTACAAGCTATGTTGTTAATGTAACTGGGACTAGATTATAAACGAATTTAATATGTTTTTTTGAAAATGTTCCGAATAGTCAAAAGGTTAATTTAATAGAAAACTAACTCGTCTAGTTAAGTTCTCACGAAACCTTAAGACAGTACCTAAATCACTTTGTTGATAACATCGTTCCAGAAATCCACGAAACAAGAAAAAAAAAAATATTTTTCATAAACTATTAAACGTTATTTATCATTGAACACACAACTTTTATCTAGAACTTTAACAAATTACTTATTACCGTATCGAAGGGCACACACAGCTTTTACCTAATTTGGTAATTATATGTTTTTGTCGGTGTCACATAAAACCAGGCACTAAACTGACAGACATTATAATTTGTTGACCTTTCGTAGTGTTCGTTACTTCATCGTAGAGTGAAGTATATTTCAAAATGCAGGAGTCTACGACAAGATATGGTTCCAAAACCATAGTATGAAGAAGAAAGAATGAGCTGAGAGTCTGGCATATTCCGAAGAGATCAACAAATCTGAATACATCTGCCACACACAAGAGTCAGTGTCATATCATGCTTCACCAGGAGCCAAGACCAAACCATAACAATTGTTTCAGTGTTACCTCATCATCTTTATCTATCATCCAGGGGAACTTTCAAAGCTTAAATCAAACGCAAGCGTAAACGTACCACGCATCTTTACTAGTGAATAAGCACAAGCTTTAGAAGACAATATCTTCAAAACAAAACAGTACATCAACCGTGAAGAAAGACTCATGATGGTAAATCAATTCAATGATAAAGCTGTAAAAATATGGTTTCAAAATCGTCGATTGAAATTCAAAAGTATGCAAGACCAGGATTCTGAGGAACAAGAAGAAACCTCAAATGCTAAACATTAAGAAGCAGAAAGAAGTTCCAGTCATTGCTCGTCTAGATTCAGTAGAATCTCAAATCAGTAAAAGGACTAATGAAATTGGTGTCATTACTTTTGATGATGGAGTCATTGATGACTTCATAATAAAAAGTAGATTTTCAGTTGAAGAACTTTTAGGAAGTGATAGTAATCCAGTTTGCGAACTTATTTCATCAGCTAGTATTAGTCATACTCGTAGTAACTAAGAGTCTAAGAATAAAGTTGTAACTCAAAAGATTTAGAAAATGAAAAAAGTTTCTCAGTCATTGCTTGTCTCTCGTAAAAATCAGTAACAAGCCTGATGAAAAAGTCTTCGTTACTTTTGATGATGGATCCATGGGAGATTTGATAATCGTCATTGTTGATTTTTTAAAGAAAAATAGTGTAGACATTCCAGTTGAAGTAATAGTAGGAAATTATACTTAGTAGTTCAGTTTACAAAACCTATGTTACCAGATAGTGTTGGCAATAAGTCGGCTAACTCAATGGTTGTCGGCTAACTCAATGGTTGTTCTAGAAACAGATGAAGAAGAGGTTAGATCAATAATAAGCAATCTCCGAATCAATAGTGCTACCGGATGGGACGGTATTCCATCAAAATTGCTAATACACGCTAGTCACACCCTAGTTCCACCTATCACACATATATGTAACCTGGCAATATCTTCAGGTACATTCCCACATGCCCTGAAAAAGGCAATTGTACACCCAATCTACAAGTCTGGGGACAGAGACAAGGTCACTAACTACCGCCCAATATCAGTCCTCCCAGCGATCTCCAAGGTTCTGGAAAGAATAATGTACAAACGCCTGAATAATTTCCTCGACAAACACAAAATTATTTCCCAAAACCAATTCGGCTTCAGAAGTGGATTGTCAACTGAAGATGCGGTGGCATCCCTACTCGACTTTGTGGTCGATAAGGTTGACAATAAATTCAAATGTTTAGGAGTTTTTCTAGACCTTTCAAAGGCGTTCGACACTGTCTCTGTCCCTCTACTGATTTCTAAACTAGAAACCATCGGAGTTCGAGGCATTGCTCTGACTCTATTCAGCAATTTTCTCACCGATAGGTTACAGTGCGTTAGGATTGGAGAATATATTAGTGACGCAAGTAATGTGGTTGTCGGCTTGCCACAAGGAAGTCTTCTCAGTCCCCTTCTTTTTCAAATCTACGTCAACGAACTCTGTCAGCTATCCCTCCCCTCCACTAAAATAATAGCCTACGCAGATGACACAGTAATTCTGTCGTATGACCGTGATTGGACCTCAGCAAAAGAGATTGCCGAAAAGGGACTCAGCGAAGTGATGCTATGGTTGGGAAAAAACAACCTCGCCCTAAACGTAAAAAAAACCAACTTCATTACCTTTGGCTTGAGACCCTCGACCCTTCCATCAAACGGTTCTTTATCAATAAAAGCACACAAATGCACCAACCTCTCCATCCTCTGTTCATGCCCCACTGTTACCAGGGCATCAGTAATACGATATCTAGGTATTCAATTAGACTCCTGTTTATCCTGGAAACCACACTTACAGGCAATGACCGCGAGAGTACGAAAACTAATTTACCTATTTAAAAAACTAAGAGTATCTGCCAATAGCAACACCCTTAAAATCGTTTACTTGGCACTATGCGAATCGATATTAAACTATTGCATCACGGCGTGGGGAGGGGCTACCAAGACCGATATTATTCAAGTAGAGCGAGCACAAAGAGCAGTTATAAAAGTTACCTTAAAAAAACCTTTTAGATTCCCAACACGGCAATTATACGCAGAGTTTGAAACATTAACGGTCCGACAACTCTATATCCTCCGCACAGTCATGAGAAAGCATGCAACCCTTCCGTATACCATAAATAGCAGCCCAACAGCCAGAAGAAGATCTAAACCGCCATGCCCCACAACACACACAAACACCACATTTGCTAGGCGACATTTCACTTACCTAAGTGCACGCATCTACAACAAAATACACCAAAAGCTAGACATCCACTCCCAAAATACATACAAATGTAAAAATATAACTAAAACATTTCTACTAACCCTAGATTATGACGAGACAGAAGCACTGGTAAAACCCTCATCCACATAATCATCATACACACGCGCAGACACCATCACACTCATACCATCACTTACACACACACACACAACATCACACTCTACCTCACACCACACACACACTTTCTCACACATACTACTCCAGCATGCGTGCTCACACGTACATAAATTATTGTTATCGTTACACGTTTGGTTCATTGAATTCTGGAATTTGAAAAATGGACGAATGGTTGTCTCCTATAACACAGGACTTTCCTAGCATAGGGGACATTATTCACAAAATATGTAAAAAGAACTCAAACATAAATGTAATATGTCATGTATTTTCTTTTCTTTGGGCAATAAATAATTTATTATTATTATTTATAATAGTAATGAAGGAGCAAGTTGTAATGCTAATCATTAAGAAAATGAAAAAAGTTCATTAGTCCTTGCTCATTTGGATTCAGTAAAACTTCAAATCAGTAAAAAGACACGAAACAAATCTGGCAACACCGGCACTGTTTACATCGCTCGCTATTTAAAATTTGCATTTTATTCTAATATCCATCCAATTGTTATAAAAAACTAAGAAACTGTGACGAAAAAGTGATATAATTAAGTGACATTATTGGTAACAATTAGTGAAAAGTAATTTAACAAAGAATAACATTTTTGTGAGCTTATGAATGAAAGTGTTTATCTATCCTAAAACAATATATCAGAGTTAATCTATACTAATATTATAAAGCTGCAGAGTTTGTTTGTTTGTTTGTTTGTTTGTTTGTTTGTTTGTTTGTTTGTTTGTTTGTTTGTTTGAACGCGCTAATCTCTGGAACTACTGGTCCGATTTGAATGATTCTTTCAGTGTTGGGTAGTCCATTTATCGAGGAAGGCTATAGGCTATGTTTTTTTTTTTCAAAATTAGGGATCCGTAATAAAATTGCTATTATGTAACACAAGGTGTAAAATCGAAAACCTATTTTTGCGTGCGCTGCAAAAATTATTGACAATAGAACAAAATGATGTACTACGGGTCTGTAGATCCCATTAAGACCTACAAAAAAGTCCGCAAGAACATATATCTAGCTATCATGGTTTAATCACAATAACCGATTTTGTGTTCAAAATAATTATTAAATCGTCTGAAGAAAAAAAAACTACGTTAAATATGTATCGTAATATTAATCTTTATCGAAATTAAGCATTATGTTATTAAGAGTATTTATGTAGAAATAAAATACTTTTTGTTTCATCTCAATCGGATATTTCGTTTAAAAGTTATCACGTGTGTAAGATGTTAAGAGTTGGTACTTATTAATGAGTTATGGGCCATAGAGTTTTTTATCAACATAAAATCCTGTAATAATCTTTTTCGAAATATATTTGTTGATGAGATCAAGAAGATGCAGTCCATTATCCACAGGAATTTCTTAATTCTTTAAACCCGAGTGGCCTCCCCCCACATTCTCTCAAGTTAAAAATTGGTGCCCCAATTATTTTACTTAGAAATCTTAAGCCACCAAATTTATGTAACGGGACTCGACTTCAGGTTAAATTTCTTCGCAATAACGTGATCGTTGCAACAGTTTTGACTGGTCCAGCGGTTGGTCAAACAGTACTTATAAAAAAATAATAAAAAAATAAAAATAAAAATAGTTTATTGTCACAATCAGCGTAAAATTACAAGTTTGTATTTGAAGCCTCCTTTTAGGCAAATAATGCCTGTGTTAGGAGGCTCCGCTCTTCCATAACAATGGTAAATTAATTTACGCGTGACGTGAAGCGTGATGTGTGGTATGTGTTGTGATGTGAAAGTGGTGTGTGTGACGTAACAGTAAAAGAGGTGAGTGTGGTGAGTTGCATGTGATGTACATTGTGATGTGTGTGTTTTGATGTGAGATGACACTTAGTGTGAGGTGTATGAATAGTGTGTGAGTTGTCTTATTAAACAATATGATGTAACAGAGCCTCCGTTTTCTCATAGGAAAGTGCTTTAATCCAGCCTATTAAGCTTTTTTTACAATTGTGCCTGTTTTTGTTATGCACGTACACGTATTTATTAATTTTATTATACAATTGAGCTGAGCGTTTGTATAGTTGTCTACTTGTGAATTTCAATTTAGTTCGGGGAATATCAGCAATTATATCTTTTCTTCTTTTTGTATTTGTAGTATTTTTATATGGGAGAGACTTATGTTTTCTGAGAACGACTTGAATAATATATAACTTCCTAACAGATAGTAAATTACTAATTTGATACAAGCTATCAGTTGAGAATCTTCTTTTTTTAAAATACATAATCTTTATTAGAGCTCGCTGTGCTCGTTCCAGGGCCAAAAATTTTGTTTTAGCTGCTCCTCCCCACACTGAGATACAATAAGTGAGGACCGATTGCTGACTTATACCTCGGATCCCAATGATTCCAAATGATTTGCCTTTTCATTTTAAAAGAGTCCAATTCCCAATTAAATTATCTTTTGCCGTAACGATAAATAAATCACAGGGGCAAACATTTAAATATGTAGGATTAGATTTACGGCAAAACTGTTTTTCGCACGGCCAACTATATGTCGCGTTGTCAAGATCAGGTTGCGGAAACAATCAATATATTCTTCTGCCACAAGAAAATAAAACGAAAAATATAATTTACTCAGAAGTACTTTAAAATAATACTTTAACCTGGTTTAAAGTGGACGGACACTCCCGCCTATAGTCGTAATTCTTATGTGTCTGGCTGAATGTCGAACAGATAGACAGCTATTGCCTGCGACTTATACAATTTAACTTAATCTATATTTTTCTTAATATTATAAAGCTGAAAAGTTTCGTTGTTTGTTATGAACGCGGTAATCTCGGGAAATACTGATCTGATATGAAAACTGTTTAAATATTCAATAGTCCATTTATTGAGGGAGGCTATATTTATCTCGGTATTTCCACGGAAACGAGAAAAACGCGGGTGAAACCGCGGGGCACAGCTAGTAATATTATAAAAACATTGTGACAAAAACCAATAAGGACATATAGTGTATCTAAAGCGCCATTTCAATTACTTCGAGTGAGTTAATTGAATTAGAGAAAACCGTTTGATAAAATATTTTTATAAAAATTGTACTTTGAACCCGACACCTAGCTCCAAGTGGTGAGTAGAGGCACTAAAAACAGTACTACCAACTGATTACATTGAAATACACTGACAACTACCGCCATTCTGGCCCCAAGTGGTGAGTAGACGAACTGAAAACAGTGCTACCAACCATACCATAGACAAACTAGTCACCAGTGATACCATAACAAAAAATAAATATCTGGACCACTACCGCCATTACTACCCCAAGTGGTGAATAGTCAAACTAAAAAGTGTTACCAACAAAAATAATTATGGATGACAACATAACTTTCCGTAATGCTAGATTATGCAGATCAAGTTCGTTGTGTGATATGACTGCGGATAATTCCGCTCTCTTCGACACAACAATGATGAGTCTTCCAAATACTTCTTTATTAAATACCAGTCAAACTATTGAACTACAAGAAAAAGTTAAGCAATTATCCAAAGATTTACAAAGCGCACATCAGGAAATAGAAAATTTGAATTCCGAAAACTTTAGGCTAAAATCAGATTTACAAAGATATTTAAAAATAGTAAATGCATACAAAGAAATAAATACTACTGACACAAAAAATTTGACGCCTCTTTCCACACGAAAACGTAAATCTATACAAAATCAAGTAACGCCTATGACGAAAAAAAGGCAATCTGTTGCAACAATGCAGGAAATAAAAGATAACAAACCAACAGGAGAAAAAAAAACTACACCTGCAGAAATTATTGAAGATACACTTGAAAGTAGCAGGAATCCAGAATTAGAATTAAACTTAAACTCTGCTATACAAATAAGCGAAATGTCTAGTAAACAAACTACTAAAAATAATTTACATGTTAGTAAAAATGACAACCACCAACGAGCGCATATAATATCAAGAAAAGACAAGCAAAGAAAGAGAAAACTGTGTGTACTTACTACCTGCAACTACTATTGCCCTGTGGAAATAATAGAAGATACCTTCGGCGAATACTTCGAGTTCTGTCATTATGTTACACCCAATTGCAGAATAAAGGAAGTACTGGCAAATATTACGAGAAAGGTTCAAGATTTTAATATGGACGACTATTGTATAGTGAGTATCGGAGAAAGGGAATTTAAAGATTCGGCTGACCCAATTGAACTTGTTAAACTAATTAGAGAATCTTTAAAACAAGTAACTCATACTAATGTAATCATATGTGTTCCAACTTACGTAAGAGGTGCACTTATTTATAATTATCGCGTAGAAATATTTAACAATTTATTATATATGGACATACAAAATTATAATTATGCGTATTTTTTTGACACAAATCGTGACCTATCATTGGAAATGTTTTCATATAATACAGGACAACTTAATAAACTTGGCATAAAGTGTATATTTAAAAGTATTTTTAGTCGTATACTTATTGACATTAAGAATTACCCAGTGAATTACGATGACAAAACTTTACCAATGTTAAAGGAGAGTGAAGCTCATCTTAGCGACTCTTTTTTTCGTACCACTGACTAATAAAACACAAAGATCTCAAAAACAAAAACTTACATTGTTTCATCAGAATATAGCCGGAATACTGAATAAATTAGATTTCTTTGAAATAGCTATTGCTGAGTTGACAAAAGAGATGGGGGGTATAGACTTTATATGTCTTAGCGAAACTTTCATACAGTCTGGCCATGAGAGCAATCTAAAACTTACAACCTATAAATTAGCTGCGAATTACTCGAGGATTACCAAAAAAAGGGGTGGCTCGTGTATATTGGTAAAAGAAGGCTTATCCTATATCCCACTACTAATAACAAATGAATTCAGTATCGATTATTGTTTTGAATGCTGTGGAATAGAGGTTCCGAGTAATAAATTAATATTAGTCTGTGTTTACAGAACTCCTGACTCTGATATAGGAATATTTTTGAAAAAATTAGAACTGTTGTTACTCAGATTAACTCGTACGAGTAGAAATCGTATAATAATATGTGGAGACTGGAATGTAGACCTACTAAAAGATACTAAACAAACTAGGGATTTAATATCGATATTAGATAACTTTAACTTGTTGTCACATATAAAAGTGCCCACTAGAAAAAAAAGCTGTCTAGATCAAATAGCCAGTAATATCTTGGTCAGAGACATTAAAAGTAACATACATCATTTAGCCCTCTCAGATCATGATACTGGGCAGTCATTAGTTTTCTTTCTTGACAAGCCTGATCACCCGACAGAGATTAAAAAATTCTTCTATGAAGTGAAAAGAGATTACAACAAAAATAACATAAAAAAGTTTATTGATTGTATATCGGCTTTAAGTTTTAATGAAGTATATGAAGAAACAAACTGTGATATTGCTTTTAATATATTTCATGACTTATTTATTCTATTTTACAAATTATGCTTCCCAGAAATAATAATTAAAAAGTACAATAAACCAATAAAAAATAAATGGATCAGTAAAGGCATAAAACTATCATGCATAAAAAAGAGAACCTTATACTATAATTACCAACACAATGCCCTAAGCAAATCATATCATAAAAGAAGATACCTAACCTATTCTAAAATTCTAAAAAAATGCATATCGCATTCACAGTTGATTAATAACAAAAACTATATAGATAATTCTAAAAATAAATGTAAGGCGACATGGTCTATTATTAAAAATAATATAAATAATGTCGAAAATTGTAAAAATGACATCAAGGAATTAATAATAAACAATGAAACAATTTCTTATCCTAATGACATATGCAATAAATTCAATAATTATTTTATAGAACTGACCCAAAAAAACACTAGCAATAATAATAACATAAATGATAACATTGACATTACTATTAACCCAAACAGTATTTTTTTGACACCGGTAATAAAACAGGACATAGTAAAAATTATTAACTCTTTGAGTGATACTAACGCAACAGGATATGACGAGATTACTACAAAAATTATAAAATTGAGCAAAAACATAATTGCATCGCCTTTAGCTTATATAATTAATCTATCATTTGAAACCGGAATATTCCCAACTAGATTAAAACAATCCATAGTTAAACCGATATTCAAAAAAGGTAAAACCACGGACGTGGGCAATTATAGGCCCATTACATTGATACCTATCATATCAAAGATTTTTGAAAAAGCAATGTATGAAAAATTGATCATTTTCTTAAATAAAAATAATATACTTGCAGATAATCAGTTTGGTTTTAGGAAAAATAGTTCGACCTCACTTGCTTGTTTTACCTTAGTTAAACTTATAACTGAGGCCCTCAATAACAGAATGTCTGTACAATCAATATTTTTAGATATGAGCAAGGCATTTGATTTTGTCCAACACAGTCGCTTACTTTTCAAAATGGAAAAATACGGCATAAGAGGCAAGGCACATGACTGGTTTAAAAGTTATTTGTCATGTCGACAGCAAAAGACAGTAATATCAAGAATTGACAACAATATAAAAAGAGAATATTGTTCAGAAGTTAAAATTAATAGTTGTGGTGTTCCACAGGGGAGCGTATTAGGGCCTCCATTATTTATTATATATATAAATGATCTTTGCAAGAACCTAAAACAAGATTGTACACTATTTGCTGATGACACTACTCTAACCATAAAATCTTCGAATAGAAATGAATTAGAAATTGACACAAACAACGAACTATTATGTGCTATAAAATGGCTGGAATGTAATAATTTGCAGGTTAACATTGAAAAAACTAAGTTAGTACAGTTTCAAACAAATAATTCCGTGATAAAACCTGCCAATATACAATACTCTAATACAATATTGGAACCAGTACAATCAACTTTATTCTTAGGAATCGTTATCGATGAAAAATTAAATTGGAAAGAGCACGTGAAAAGAGTCTGTACACGACTGGACAAATTTGTATTTGCTCTTCGGAAACTGAGACGCATAGCCAATACAGAAACAGCTCTTAATGCATATCACGGATATGTATCATCAGTGCTACGCTACGGACTAGTGATATGGGGTAACTCAGTAGACGTAAACAGAGCCTTCCTTGCACAAAAAAAATGTGTAAGAGCGGTTTATGGAGCTGATTATTTGGAACATTGCAAACCTTTGTTTAAATCATTAAAAATTCTTCCACTTCCTTGTCTATACGTTTATGAAGTTTGTTTATTCGTAAAGAAATATTCTCACTTGTTCCCATTATATGAGCACGTTTCCAAAAGAGTACAGAACAAAAATCCAAACGAATTAATGGTACCTAGACAAAGACTACATTTATACAGCAGAAATTCTTATTGCATGGCAATCAAAATTTTTAATAATTTACCTGCATACATCAGAGTGTTGCCTACTAATAAATTCAAGAAAAGTATTTTCGTTTGGCTTTTGGATAATTGTTTCTATTCAGTTAATGAATTTTTAAATCGAAAATAAGTAATAAATATTGACATTGTATTAGTAATTTTTAATGACATTGTAGTAAGTAGTAATAAATATTGACATTGTATTATTAATAAATATTGACATTGTTGTAGTAATAAATATTGACATTGCAGTAATAATAAATATTGACATTTTAGTAGTAATAAATATTGACATTGCAGTAATAATAAATATTGACATTGTATTAGTAATAAATTTTGACATATTATGAATATTTTTTGACATTATTATAGAATTGTTCAATAATTTTATTTTTATTGTTTCACATATTACATTATATAAAATAGTTAACACTGAAATCATTAGTCATTTTTTAATTATGTCTGCAAAAAAATACGTGGTCCATAAAGTTACTCATATTCATTTAAAACTGCCACTATTGTTATTATTATTATTTTTTTAAATTTTACTTAATATTGCGTGAACTATGTGAATTTGCAAATTAGATACCTAACTTAATATTTCTACACCGGCTAAGGTAGTATATGTGATTCCGTCTAATATTAAGATCTTCATATACCATGTACTCAGAAATAAACGATTCTATTCTATTCTATTCTATTCTATTCTAAAGACTGATGAAAAAGGCTTCGTTACTCTTGATGATGGATGCATGGGAGACTTCGTGATCGTCATTGTTGATTTCTTAACAAAAATAGTATGTAGATGTTCTAGTTGAAAAAAAATCGTAGGAAGTGATAGTAATCCAGTTTATGAATCTATTTTACCAGTCAGTATTTAGTAGTAACAAAAAAGATAGTTCTGTAGGTATATTGGAGGTCATAAGAACGTAATTAATCTTTGCAAAGACTCTTTGATTTACAAACTATGCTGTCAATGTAACTGTGACTACATTTTGTTCTAATTTTTTGTTAGTTTAGTAGTTTTGGGGCGGGTCAATCTGTTTGCTTTCGCGGTTACCGAAGGACATGACTCGCATGGCAGCATAGAGGTTGGCTTACCTTACGGACTCCTTCAGAGGACGTGAGGGGGCGTGGGCTTTAAGGGAGAGCACAACAGTAGATCCTTAAGGTCAGTCTGGTGGTTATCCTTCTCGTGGTTGCCGCCCCGTTATTGGTCCTAGTTCCTTCAGCAATAGACGTAACAGAAACCTCCGGGCATTTTAATGCAGGGATGGAGAGGTCATGTCTCTGCGTGTCCATCATCAACAGGGTAGATGGTGGATAGTTAATGACCCCCCGCGTGTTTGTGCCGTGCGCGGTGACCCGTACGGGGGGATGAAGGAGTCCTGGTGGTTGAGCCTGAGAGGGGTCGGGTTGTATTTACCCCTTGAAGGCAACACGCCACTTTGGTCTAGATTTCTCCTTCAACGGGCGGCCATGGTCTAATCAGCCATGGTTAATCGGCTGCGACGTCCGGTCAGACGGCCGTCAGGCGAGTACTCGGGAGTGATGGGGTTCGCAGCAGAAGCCAGGTACGCACTGGCACTTATTGTGGGGGACAGATGTGGACTGCTGGAGGCTCGCGGACAACTCATTTAGGGGTACTATATCAGCTCGTTAACCTTGGTGCTTTAAATCCATCCATCGCAATCCAACGTATCCCCGATGTTGGGTGAGGAGCCGGGCTGATAAAAAAAACAATAGTCTTTTAAATGGATAGCTCAATAAAAGAAATAAACAATTATAAAAAGGGTGACAAGACCGAAAAGGGCATGTCACAAACGGCCGTGGACCTGTTTACAGGGACTAAGCCTAAGGCACTTGCCCGATGTTGAGGGCTCGATGGTGGGTGAGGAGCCAGGCAGATGAAAAAACAATAAGTCTTTTAAATGGATAGCTCAATAAAAGAAATACACAATTATAAAAAGAGTGACAAGACCGTAAAGGGCATGTCACAAATGGTCGTGGACCTGTTTACAGGGACTAAGCCTAAGGCACTTCCCCGATGTTGGGTGAGGAGCCGGGCTGATGAAAAAACAATACCGGTAAAACGGGGCTATTTGAGTATTTGGGTAGTATTTGGGACGACCCAGAATTTCGAACAAAAATATCGATTACTGTCGGTTGGTGTATGGTAGAATTTATTTCACAAACTCTATCAACACTTTGATAGTTTAAGTCAAATTGTCATCTGTCAGTGTCAGTCTTAGTTTCAAATTTTAATGAGAGAGTCAGAGACTGATTTTTCTTCGAAAATTTAAGTGTCAAAACATCTTCCACAATGCAAAATTTTAGCAGGTAAGAGTGTGAATATTTTAAAATTACGATTATATAAAAGTATCATGATGTTTTCTTGCTAATTAGTAATTTTGGTATGCTTATAGTTTTGATTTATTATTGAAAATGTGTCTGGGGCTTTTCGGGACACCGATGCTGGGCTTTTTGGGACAGTGTGTTTTTTTGAATATTGAGTTTGAAAATTGTGTAAACGGTAAGTATTGGTTTGTAAATTGTGATACTCAGCAATTTACAAACCAATACTTACAGTTTTCTTTGACTGATTTGAAAACCGTAATTAGGTCCTTCGTAAATGAAAATTGTACAAGGAATATTAAGACTGATTTTTTTTTAAGTTATTATATAAGATTAATAATTAGGTAAGATTTGTTTTGTTTGGAAGATGCTTGATTTATAACATTAATACCATTAGTAGAAGTTTACATTGACTGTTTTTTTATTATTATTTTTTAGTTACTGTTTTATTTTTTGACTTACCGTATTGTTTTTCTTTGAGGTATTGTATAAGATAAATAACAGAGATTTGTTTGTAAGAGAGCTTGATTTATAACGTTATAGTAGAAGTTTACGCTTGCAATAAAAGTTTTCGAAATACCTATATTTTTTTTTCTTTCAAATTCTACCAATTCCAAAAAAATAAAAGATTATTTTACGTGGTATTAGTTATTTTTTGTCCCAAATATCGATAGACTTGTTTAAAGTGACTATTTTGGCTCATAATATGGATTATACTATATCCATTTGCCATTGCTGTCCATAATAGCCCCAAATATGCGATATTTGGGACGGACTCATCTTTATTATTTTTTTCAGTTCCTTTTGTAAGTGGTTACTTCATACGTATATTTACATAAATAAGGGGTTCTCCAAGACCTATATAATTTTTTTACCAAAGAATTTTATGCGATATGAACAAGATATTTGCTAAAGTATGTCAAAATGTGTCCCGAGTAGCCCCGTTTTACGGTAAGTCGTTTAAATGGATAGCTCAATAAAAGAAATACACAATTATAGAAAGGGTGACAAGACCGTAAAGGGCATGTCACAAATGGCCGTGGACCTGTTTACAGGGACTAAGCCTAAGGCACTAGCAGAGAAGGGGGCCACTGCCTCCAAGCAGGATGTACCCGTATCGGGCTGCGACTTCTATACCACCGTGACCCGCAAGGGCTACATGGGACGGGGGAAAACCGGTATGGGGAGTCCGCAGGGAAGGAGTGGCTCCCAAGGGCAGTCCGGGACAAGGGCACCGGTGCCGGGTCGCGGGGGCCCCAACACGTCGACACCTCCACCTCGGACAGAACCTGCACAGAGAACGTCCGGTGGAGGAACGGGTGCGGGGGATGTCCCGCCGCGAGCACCGGGGCCGCACCACCGGCGCTTGAGTGGCAGCGCCAAGAGCAAGTTGAAAAACTTGCAACGACAGGGGGAAACACAGCACCTGTCAAAAGGATCCAGGAGGTGAGCGACGAGGCCAAGGAACCGGGCAATGACCCGAAAAAGGTCAACACCCAGGGATCCTACAAGGAGCGTCATAGGGATGAAAATGGCGATTGTACACGCGTCCCACCCCGATCAAGCGCTGGAGGCGGGAACCCTGGATCCGGAGGAGGATATTTTTTATTATTATTGATTGGCTCGCGTTTGACCACTATCTCACCTGAGGACGCAGGAGTTTCTGTGAAAGCTGCTGATGGGGACCCCGGATCCACTGCCCCGCGTGATGGTCGGCGGGGCCCTGCAAGTTAGCTGCGAGGGACCTGACGCGGTTAGATTAGGCTCCGCACCGTTGAGGGCAAGGAGGTTAATGGCATCAAGTTGCGGGTGCTAGAGGCAATAGACCTCCCGAAGCCGATCAAGATGGCGTGGAAGTCAAAGACCTTCAAGGGCGCAGACCTCGCGAACACCTTGAGGTTGCTTCAGCGCTTCAACCCAGCACTGCACACAGATGGGTGGAAAGTGCTGAAAGTCGACGTGGAGCCAACCACGACGCGCCGGATCGTCCTCAGGGACAAAGCATCCGCGGACACCATCAGGGAGGTTGGCTATACACTCCACTCAGGACTGGGGCCTAGCCAGTTCAAACTGTTGGAGGACGCGGATAGGACTAAGCCAAGGAACCGGCTAAGGAGCCCCCAGCGACCTCGGCCGAACCGGACGCCCCCAGTGGGGCGCTGAAGGAGGCCTGCACAGAGAGAGCGGTCCTGAGCTCGGAAGAGGAAGCCTTCCTCGCTGATGACCGGACCAGCGACGGTGTTGACCACTATGGGGAGTACCATCCAGCGATGGAACTAGACCGCCACCATCGACGTGCGCGGGGGACCTAGCGGGACTGGCAGACCTCAAACTGGATCCCAACTGCCCGGACTCAGATGAAGACGGGGATACGGAAACGAATCGGCAGTAAGAGAAAATATGGCTGCAATAAGGTTTGTACAGATTAATCTGCAACATGATAAGGCTGCGACTGCCCTTCTGGCACGCGAGCTAAACATGTTAAAATATGACATAGCTCTAATACAAGAACCTTATACATACAAGGGGCAAATCCAGCTACTACCCCTACTCTTTCTCTGTCCATGCAGAAAGGTTGTGGAACTCTCTTCCGCCTAGCATTCGAGATTTGCAAACTATTTCACTCTTTAAATAATAATAATAATAATAATTCTTTATTGGCATAATAATGGTATAATTTATGAAGCCTCTGACTCCCGAACCAGGCGGGCCTGTATGTCAGGAGTCAGCGCCCTCCCAAATTGATTGTAAACAATTTTATAAAGGTAGGTAATTTGTTTTAAAAAGTATTTGAAAAATTTAAATCAAAACTGCTTCAGTGTTGTCTCTTTTAACCCAAAGGTTGACTGGTAGAGAATGCCTTGTTGCATTAAGTCCGCCTATGTACCACTACTGTACATGAAGTTTAAATAAATAAATAAAACTAAAATAATTATTATTAAAATAATTAAAATCAAAATTAACCATTTAAATTAACTAAACCGTGCTGTATGTGTAATTGTGTAGTGTTGTGTATGTGTGCGTGTTTATGAATGAGTATATGTACGTCCACAAATATAATTGCCCTATTTGTAAAAATGATTACGTGAAAAATTTATATTAAAATTTATTATAAATTATTTACTCTACACTATCGAATCAAGAGAAAGGAGCCAGTTTCTTTACTTTTAATTTACAATCGCGTAGCGACAACGAGTAAAGATTGAGGATCCTATTCATTTTATTGTAAATATATACAGAAAGGAATGCGTTTTGTCTTCTTGCAAAAGCCGTATGACATTTGACCGTTTCCAAAACATTTGGGATTGTATGTTTGTTTTGAATAAGAAAATCTAAAGTAACAGAGCACTATGTTTCCTCTCTAGGGTGATAATTATATGTATATACATTATGTATTTATTTTTAGTGTAAGGTATATATAGGTATATAATAAGTATTTATTATTTTAATTTAAGATTTCACATACTCTTCTTTTATTACTTCTACACACTATTGTCTACATTTCTTCCTATCTCTCCTTTCGCAGGTCTGCTGGAAGAAATTTCTTATAGAAATAAGCAGTACCTTTGTACAATTTTTTTAATAATGTATCTTCTTTTGTAATTATGTGTGTACATAAATTTAAAATAAATAAGGGGGAGATTAGATGCCTGGGCAGAACTTGGGGTATTGTATACTACCAACGTCATGACCCAAACGCAAGGGCGTGCATCTATGTCAGAAATGGCCTAGACGCAATTCCCCTGCACAATTTCTGTTACAGGGACCTGACAACTATCAAGGACCCTCTAAGAGAGGAGGAGGAAGGCGGGGCGCTGATACTAGCCTCCGCATACCTGCCTTATGAAGTCGGGGACCCCATCTCAACGAACCTGAGGGAACTCGTGGAATACTGCAGCCAGGAGGGCCTAGACCTGATCATAGGCTGCGACGCCAACGCACACCACGTCACTTGGGGGAGCACCGGTAACAATAGGAGAGGTGAAAAACTACTGGATTTCCTGCTAAGGTCACCTTTAAAAATTATAAATAATGGCAACAGGCCCACGTTCGTCAATGCTAGACGAGCGGAGCCGATTGACCTAACAGTAGCTACTGATAGGGCGTTTGTATGCCAATGATGCGCTATTCAACAACGACTTGAACACGTGGTGCTTGTGACGTTGCCGTCCAGTTGTCGACCGTTCCCCGCACGGTTGCGTCACCGCGCGCCTGAATGAAAAATACGATCGTCCGTACGCAGTACCACTAACGCACCGCATCGGCACCGCAGCAGGCCGTCAAAAAACGCATAAATTGAAAGCGCCCTTAAAATGTGAGGAAAATAAAACTGAAACTTTACTATACCGATCGAAAGGGTCAATCATATACATTTATTTCTTCGAAAAAACATAGAATCTAAAATAAAAAAAACTATCGCCCCCTCTTTGAGGAGTGGCTGGAGAGGCGCCACGGCATCCTCCATCCATCCTTCACCGGCACCACTTAGATCGCGCTCTAAGAATTGAACTAGCAGAAATCCACCACCTTCGATGCCAGCGACGAGTCTACCACCCTCGATGACTGTGACGAGTCTATCACGTTTAATGCTACACAGGTTGTAACCTCTATGGCAACGACGAATCTACCACCCTCAATGGCAGCGACGAGTCTACCACCCTCAATGGCAGCGACGAGTCTACCACCCTCAATGGCAGCGACGAGTCTACCACCCTCAATGGCAACGACGAGTCTACCACCCTCAATGGCAGCGACGAGTCTACCACCCTCAATGGCAGCGACGAGTCTACCACCCTCAATAGCAGCGACGAGTCTACCACCCTCAATGGCAGCGACGAGTCTACCACCCTCAATGGCAGCGACGAGTCTACCACCCTCAATGGCAACGACGAGTCTACCACCCTCAATGGCAGCGACGAGTCTACCACCCTCAATGGCAGCGACGAGTCTACCACCCTCAATGGCAGCGACGAGTCTACCACCCTCAATGGCAACGACGAGTCTACCACCCTCAATGGCAGCGACGAGTCTATCGCCCTCGATGCCAGCGACGAGTCTACCACCCTCAATGGCAGCGACGAGTCTACCACCCTCAATGGCAGCGACGAGTCTACCACCCTCAATGGCAACGACGAGTCTACCACCCTCAATGGCAGCGACGAGTCTACCACCCTCAATGGCAACGACGAGTCTACCACCCTCAATGGCAGCGACGAGTCTACCACCCTCAATGGCAGCGACGAGTCTATCGCCCTCGATGCCAGCGACGAGTCTACCACCCTCAATGGCAGCGACGAGTCTACCAACCTCAATGGCAGCGACGAGTCTACCACCCTCAATGGCAGCGACGAGTCTACCAACCTCAATAGGAGCGACGAGTCTACCACCCTCAATGGCAGCGACGAGTCTACCACCCTCAATGGCAGCGACGAGTCTACTACCCTCAATGGCAGCGACGAGTCTACCACCCTCAATGGCAGCGACGAGTCTACTACCCTCAATGGCAGCGACGAGTCTACCACCCTCAATGGCAGCGACGAGTCTACCACCCTCAATGGCAGCGACGAGTCTACTACCCTCAATGGCAGCGACGAGTCTACCACCCTCAATGGCAGCGACGAGTCTACCACCCTCAATGGCAGCGACGAGTCTACCACCCTCAATGGCAGCGACGAGTCTATCGCCCTCGATGACTGTGACGAGTCTATCACGTTTAATGGCAGCGACGAGTCTACCACCCTCAATGGCAGCGACGAGTCTACTACCCTCAATGGCAACGACGAGTCTACCACCCTCAATGGCAGCGACGAGTCTATCGCCCTCGATGCCAGCGACGAGTCTACCACCCTCAATGGCAGCGACGAGTCTACCACCCTCAATGGCAGCGACGAGTCTACCACCCTCAATGGCAACGACGAGTCTACCACCCTCAATGGCAGCGACGAGTCTACCACCCTCAATGGCAACGACGAGTCTACTACCCTCAATGGCAGCGACGAGTCTACCACCCTCAATGGCAGCGACGAGTCTACTACCCTCAATGGCAGCGACGAGTCTACCACCCTCAATGGCAGCGACGAGTCTACCACCCTCAATGGCAGCGACGAGTCTACTACCCTCAATGGCAGCGACGAGTCTACCACCCTCAATGGCAGCGACGAGTCTACCACCCTCAATGGCAGCGACGAGTCTACCACCCTCAATGGCAGCGACGAGTCTATCCCCCTCGATGACTGTGACGAGTCTATCACGTTTAATGGCAGCGACGAGTCTACCACCCTCAATGGCAGCGACGAGTCTACTACCCTCAATGGCAACGACGAGTCTACCACCCTCAATGGCAGCGACGAGTCTATCGCCCTCGATGCCAGCGACGAGTCTACCACCCTCAATGGCAGCGACGAGTCTACCACCCTCAATGGCAGCGACGAGTCTACCACCCTCAATGGCAACGACGAGTCTACCACCCTCAATGGCAGCGACGAGTCTACCACCCTCAATGGCAACGACGAGTCTACCACCCTCAATGGCAGCGACGAGTCTACCACCCTCAATGGCAGCGACGAGTCTATCGCCCTCGATGCCAGCGACGAGTCTACCACCCTCAATGGCAGCGACGAGTCTACCAACCTCAATGGCAGCGACGAGTCTACCACCCTCAATGGCAGCGACGAGTCTACCAACCTCAATAGGAGCGACGAGTCTACCACCCTCAATGGCAGCGACGAGTCTACCACCCTCAATGGCAGCGACGAGTCTACTACCCTCAATGGCAGCGACGAGTCTACTACCCTCAATGGCAGCGACGAGTCTACCACCCTCAATGGCAGCGACGAGTCTACCACCCTCAATGGCAGCGACGAGTCTACTACCCTCAATGGCAGCGACGAGTCTACCACCCTCAATGGCAGCGACGAGTCTACCACCCTCAATGGCAGCGACGAGTCTACCACCCTCAATGGCAGCGACGAGTCTACCACCCTCAATGGCAGCGACGAGTCTACTACCCTCGGTGACAGCGACGAGTCTACTACCCTCGGTGCTAGCGACTACCCTGGAGCTTTGACCTTAACACTATTATTTTTGTATTTTCATATCCATTGTTCGTGTTACTGTTACAATATTGTTATAGGATTAAGTGTCTATTATACTCGTATCAATAAGGAAAGTGCCTTTAAATTATGTGATTCATAAATCGAGGTAAACGATGATTGACAAGCAAAATTAAGCATCTTATTTTGATATACAAATATTTTGTATCATTTAAACACATAATCCTTAACACTAGTTACTTAAAGGTCCCATTCTTCCTTTCTTTCCTTTGCCTTTGCTATTACTTCCTTTCCTTTCCCGGACTTGTTCACTTTGCCACCAAAAACTTTCTTTGTTTATTAAAAGGTCTCTGCCTTTCATTTCCATCTGTCTGGAATTTCTACCACCTTTATTATCATTATGGAACTTTCTGCTTCTTTTCTAATCAGTCTGGAACTTCCTGCCACTATCCTGGTTACCCTTGAAAGGCCCCTTGCCATCTTGTCTGTCTTGCTTTCCTTGGAACTTCTTCATTATTTTTTTGTCGAGTCGCATTTTCTTGAAGCCTCTTGGACCGTCTTCGTCACCTTTCCGTTTTTTTGGGTTTCTTGAGAACAGATCTAGAAAATAAAAGTGTTGAATATAGTACATCAGAAGGCGGATCGTGGCACTTATCTTCGCGCGCGACACTGATTTAATATTACCTACCAAAATCATAAATGCGAAAATAGGATCCAAGTGCCGAGTCCACGCTCAGCGCAACTGTATTGTATTTCTGTACTTTTTTTAAATGTATTATTCTGTGTTGTAGCCGTTGTATTGCATTACGTGCGTCGAATAAATTCTATTGTAACATCAATACTATGATATGGTGTGGTAATTGGTTGTCGACTTCACCGGCCAAAGAATTGAGATGAGACGAGTGCCGAGTTCAGTAGATCATCTTGAAACCTATTTATAACCTCAACAGTTGACCTGTCTAGTTGTAAATTTTATTTTTTGTATTTTAAATAGTGTACTAAATTTATGTGCGTCTGTCTGCCCTACACAAGTTTGAAAGTGGCGCCAGTGACTGAAAAGTTGAAAGGGAATCGTTTGTCTTGGTATGGTCATGTGAAGAGGAGGGATGAAACGCATGTTACTAAAAGAGTTATGAGTTTACATGTGGATGGATGGAGAGGGAGAGGGAGACCAAAGAAAAGATGGACGGATTGTGTGAAGAGTGATATGAAAGAAAAGGCAGTTAGTGATAGCATGACGAGTGACAGGGCAGAATGGAAGAAAAAGACGTGTTGCGCCGACCCCAAATAACACGGGACAAGGGCAGGAAGATGATGTCTGCTACACATACATCTGCTTGGAGCACACTGCGCATCCTCTATATTGCTATTATTCAATCGACAAGACAATTCGCCACGAACTCAATATCGTCTGTCTATCCATACTAAAAGCACTGTCTGTTCGTTAACTTTTCACGTCATAACGGATAAAACTTGGAACACGAGTCTACCCATGTCCTAAATTAGGAAAAGATAGTTTATATCAAAGGATGTTACAGATAAACTTCTGATACGGATATAGGAAGGAGCAAAATTATACCCGTTTCAGATACGATTACGGATATGAAATTATTTCAGATTATCCGTTAGTTTCGGTTGCAGATATGACTTTCATTTCTTGTCTAGATTATCATTTGTTTGGCCGGGCAAAACAAACCAACAATAATGTTGTAACCTGTCATTTAGATTCCGCCTTTATCCGAAACTTTTAGAAGGGTTCGGTTACAGTTATATTTTTTTCAGATATCTGATAGTTTCAGTTACGGTTATTTTTTTATTTCGAATATCTGGTAGTTTAGGTTATGGTTATTTCGGATAACTTGTAGTTTCGGTTACGGTTATTTTTTTATTTTGGATATCTGGTAGTTTCGGTTTCGGTTATTTTTAACCGACTTAAAAAAAAAGGAGGAGATTATCCATTCGGTTGTAATTTTTTTTATCATCATTATTTTTTTTCTTTTTTTTTAATGTTTCTTACCACAGAACTCCGTCGTTTATGGACCGATTTGCTAATTTTTTTTTCCCTTTGGATATGCTTCCAGATTGGTCAGATTTTTTTCAAAATCCAGTTCTGATGATGGGATCCATGAGGAATCGAGGGAACTCCTCAAAAATTATATATTGGTATTTTCATCAAGAACTTAAGCTGATGAAGAAGACCAGAAATGGTCAACGGAACTTCATCCTCAAACAGATACCTATCACAATGAAGATAGTTAAGCCACTATGACAATACAAATAAATGAATGATTCTGAATAGTTACGTTGAAAATGGTATCATCGAAGTGATCTGATGATGATGATGGAGCCGGAAGGTAGGCACTGGAACTCTGTAATTAATCAATATAACCTAGCCGTGTTTGGACTTATTAGAATTGTCATGAGATGCACTTTGGCTATAAGGTACTATCGAACTGATCTGATGATGGAGCCGGAAGGTAGGCACAGGAACTCCGTAATTAATCAATGTATCCTAGCCGTGTTTGGGCTTATTAGAATTGTCGTGAGATGCTCTTTGGCTATAAGGTACTATCGAACTGATCTGATGATGGAGCCGGAAGCAGGAAGGTAGACACAGGAACTTAATAAAACAATGTAACCTAGCAGTATTTGGGTTAATTGGAATTGTCATGAGAAATAGGCACTCTGTTTATAAGTGTATCGCAACTAAAAAGTGTGAAATAAAAACTTTTTACAAAAAAAAAACCGACTTCACTAAAAAAAAACACTAAAAGGATCGAAATAACTTTAATTTTGGAAGTCGGTGTTAAATAAGAAACAAACAATAGAAATAAATATAGAAACACCGACTACCGAAATTAAAGTTATTTTGATCCTTTTAGTGAAGTCGGTTTTTTTTTTGTAAAAAGTGTTTTAATTCGGATATCTAGCAGTTTCGGTTGTTACGGTTATTTTTTTATTTCGGATATCTAGTATTTTTAGTTACGGTTATTTTTTTTATTATATAAAAAAAATAACCGGATATCTGGTAGTTTCGGTTATGGTTATATTTTTATTTCGGATATCATATAGCTTCGATTTCGTTTTTTTTATTTTTTATTTCGCATTCTGATAGTTTCGGTTACGGTTATTTTTGATTTCCAATATCTGGTAGTTTCGGTTACGGTTATTTTTTTAATTCGGATTTCTGGTAGTTGTTTTTATTGTGTTTGTTTGTGGGTGCTGGCTGTATGGCTCGCGGCTTGACAGCTTGAGGAAGTGATGACGACGTCAGGATGTGGTAGCTGCACGAAGGCTGGGCTGACGTTCATAGTCAAGGGTCGCCAGTTTGGAGGTATGCGAAACGGTGTAAAGTCTCGCAAACTTCCGTTAAAAAGGGAGGATCTTCCGACCAAACGTGTTCTGTCTGATCCGGGCAAAAGCCCGAAAGTTGATTTCAGGCTGTTGGTTAAGTTTTAATCGCGCGAAAAACTCTAATACAGCGACGCAGAACTTCAGATTTTTAGTTCATAATATGTGTTGCGCCTTAGATATTGCTACTGCTCTGGTAGAAGTTGGACATTTTATATAAAAAAATGAGATAAGATATACACACCTTTTTCAGGTTCGACGCCGACCGTAGTAGTCCGCGTCGTCGTCTTTATTGTCTTGATCTATGTCGCCGCGCTGCGACTTCGCATTGGCTAACTCCATCAACCTACACAATTTCAAACCAATTAGCGTTATTTTCGTGCGAAATTTTGTGGTGCGGTGACTTATTTTATATAAATGGCGGCTGAAGCGGC
The DNA here is from genome assembly GCA_905147345.3 of Mythimna impura. Taxonomy (NCBI): domain Eukaryota; kingdom Metazoa; phylum Arthropoda; class Insecta; order Lepidoptera; family Noctuidae; genus Mythimna; species Mythimna impura. Next base: position 26,489,912 of record LR990351.1, on the reverse strand, counting down.
AACTTCGCGCGCACATAGGAATTTGCATGAAATGCATCGGATTGTTTCGCAACCGCATACGCCAGGCATTCGTCCACGAGCGTCCTAACCCCGATCAAACCAATCAGTTGGTTTGATCGGGGTTAGGTCAGGCGTCCTCTTCGCCACCGCAATTGAGTATTATTTTTATGTTCCATTTGCGCCGCATCGGCATCGACACGTGGGATCACCGCAACAAACCTACGAGCCCGAGCGTGGCCATGGGCTCGCTGGCTGGCGCTGAACTTAACATATTTAGTTTATTTTGTTTTTAGTGTACGGGAGCATTATTAAATCAAGGAAATGGTAGGTATTCGCGGTAATCGGACATTCCACTTTATTTAACTTAGCTAAATTATTGCCAAAAAATCCACTTAATTCCGACTGTTAACGACTCATAACTATAGGAACAATCAGCTAGTAGTATCTGGGGCTTTACCAAGACTAGTTAAATGTCAAGCGTGCGACCGACAAAGAGGAATGGAGTTATACAACCTATAAAGTTCCATCCCTATAACAGCTCAGTTTACGTCGTCAAATGCATTTCGTTAAGAGCTCGTGGTAGTAGGGTCTCTATTCTATTTTACAACTTATATAAAAACATGTCTCGATATACGCCGACGTAGTCGCGGGCAAGCTATCTATAACTAAAATCTCACTCATAATCTCCTTCTCTCCCACAAACACACACACCCACACCATCACTCACGCACATATACAATTGATCGTTTATTATTATTATTATTTCTTTGTTACTTTTTGCTCTATTTATTTTATTTTATTTTATTTTTTGTTTTTCTTTTTGTCATCTGCTTAGTTCAATATTTATATTGTAAGGGAAGAGTGGAGCCTTCAACTACAGGCATTTATATGCCTAAATGGAGACTCCTCGACATGCAATTTAATGCCAATATGTTAAGCAATAAAGTTATTTTTTTATTTTATTTTAAAGCTATTTAGTCTGTTATTATGTATGACTGACCTCTGGCTCTCAGTGACGCTATTCTTCTTCTGCATGCCCTCAGTTGGTGTCGAGTGACATTGTACAGTGCAATCAGTGATTAAAGTATAGTGTTCAAATAGTGATCAAACCAATCAAAACGAGTGATTAAAACAACCAATCAAATAGAATCATGAGTCAACGAGTGTATGTGTGAGTGAAACAAACATTTGTAAGTACTTTAGCCGTAATTTAATATTGTAAATATTAGTTAATTACTTGCCTTAATTAGACTAAAAATTGTAAGTGCCCATGAACAAGTTGTATTTTATGCACAATTTATTATCTTTTATATACTCAAAGATAGCCTAAGACAAGTAGAATCACATTTCAACATGTTCCTTAAAATTGTGGTTCTCGTTAAGGTTACATAGAATGTAAGTGTAAGCATGTTTGTGAGGGCCGTCGTCGTCTCCGGTCCCGTGCGCTCCTTTTTGTGAGTCAAGACTGATCAAGATCGGGGAGGCGGGTTTTATTTGGAATCCCCTACACCCTCAATAGACTTCTGTTTATGATCTTCCTTCTCTTTTTGTTTCCGTTTGACATTTTCTTCTTGTTGTGCTTTGCGTTTCTCTTTCAGTTGTCTGAAACACAAAATATTGAATTCTTTACTTCTTAATTGGACACAAAAACATCATATAATACACGGTGATTTGACAGTTCATGTAAAATGGTGAGCTTAACTCTCCCACCAAAAAAAAAGAAACTCAGCAGTGAATTTTCTCCCAGCAAAGTTATAGAGAGAAAAAATATTCGAGGATTGAAAGAAAAAAATTCACTGGTTGCTCGAGTTTATCAAAAAAAGTCTCTAGAAGAGTGGTCTCAGAACTTGCGAGGAATCAGCCTTTGCCATTCAGCAAGACGATAATAATAAAGCTAGAACCACACAGCGCACACGTGTGCCACACACGCCGATCTGGGCGCGTCGGTCTCCATACATTTCATATTTATGGGAACTAGACTTGTAGAGCTACACTTGATCCACGCCACGCGACGTCGTTCTACGAACAAATCAGGCGTGTTACACGTGTGCGTCGGTCTAATGTAGTTCTAGCTTTAGGCTGTTGATCCCCGCAATAACGCCGGCGTTAACGCGCCATTGTCTTTCTATTGTGTCTCTAATTACGCTACTCAAAAAGTTAAAGACCGAATAAGATTACTTTTGGTGTATATAAAAAACAGAAATGCAATATGTTACTCCTACCTCTTTTGTTCTCTCTTCTTCTTGATCAAAGCTTTCTCTTCTTCAGTTTTCTCGATCAGCTCGTGGAACAGCACTTCTCCGTCCTTTAATCCATCTTCCACCTATGAATAAAATAGACAGTTGTAGGTACTTAGTTTTTTATAGTACAAGATGATGCAAGTGCTGTTGTTTTTTCAAAAATTATGTCTATTACACTACATTTGCTATATAGGATGGTGCGGGTGACAGCTGTCAGATTTATACAATGTAGCTACTTATCCATTTCTATCATCTTAGAGATGCATATTTTCGTCCTACCCATGCTATGTATGGGCACGCCGTAATTATGGCGGTAAGTCCCCTCTTTGAGGAGTGGCTGGAAAGGCAACACGGCGTCATTACCTTCCGCATGACGCAGGTCCTCACCGGGCACGGTAAGTTCGGGAAGTTCCTGCACCGGATTCGTGCGGAAGCGACGCCCGGGTGTCGCCACTGTGTGGACCGCCCGGAGGACACGGTGGAGCATACGGTGGAGGTGTGCCCCGCTTGGGCAGAGCAACGCCGTGTCCTCGTGGGGGCGATCGGCGGCGGCGATCTCTCGCGCCGGGCCTTGGTACAGGCCATGGTCCGGAGCGAGGAGGAGTGGCAGGCGGTCGCCTCCTTCTGCGAAGCAGTAATGCTAGCGAAGGAGGCGGCCGATCGCGTGAGGCAACGGTCCTCACGCCCCAACCGCCGCCGGGATTCCGATCCCGATTTCCGGCCACCGTAGGCGCGGGCTTGCGGACGGCAAGCAATGGGTGGCTCGCCGTCCGACCGTCCGGTAACCGTCTGGACCGAGCCCAAGTCGTCGACGGCGCGTGTTGTTCCACGCGCGCCTCAAGGAGTTGTCAGCAACTGTAGGGGCCCAGCAGGGTCGAAGCCTACCGGGGCCAAGGGTCTGATTCTGAAAGGAAGACTCGGCCCTGGTACGAAAGGCAAAGAAGGAACAGGAGTGGGTTTTTAGTCAGTAAAAGTCTGACACTATCTCCCGCCTCGCCCAAGAGCGGGGGATGTCATAAGATGATTTTCCCACCGGAAAAAAAAAAACCCATGCTATGTAAAAAATACCTTAGGAGTGGAATTCCTTGCCGGTATCTTTGTTTCCTGATGGCTACAACCCAGGAATCTATTAAGTCAAGAGTGAAAAGGTTACTTCTAGATAAGCGCGCTCCATTGTCGACCGCATCGTCGCTTTCCATCAGGTGAGATAGCGGTCAAGCGCGAACCTATCAAGAATAAAAAATAGGTACCTAATATGATTAGAGCTGGCTAGTTACAAACACAAACCTTGATAAGTTGGAAGGATATCCTTGGGCCCAGCTCGAACAGTCTGATGGCTGACTTGGAGTCTGCAGCGGCGCCTCGCGAGGCTAAGTTTTGTGGGAGGATCACTTGCGCGTTGGGGTCGTCTTCAAACTCACTTTCTGATAACATTCCAGCTCTGAAAAGTGACACAAAGTATTATTCTGTAAAAGTAGAAAATTATCACATGGGAACATACTCCTGGGATAAAAAGTGTCCTATGTGGTATTCCAAGACATGCTCTACACCTTTCCCAAATTTCAGGGTCAGCCTATAGAGCGTGAATGAGTAACAAACAAACATACACACATACGCTTACATATACACACGCAAACCTTTATAATATTAGTGTGATTACAGTGTATATTTGCATGTTGTAGTGTGGACTGGTTTTCTAACTTAAAATACAATTAGGAAGTCCTGCAGTACTTACTTGTCGAAGAATTCTGACATGTCTTTACAGCGTTCTAAGTTCGGTATTTTACCTTGCACCATCTGCAAAATATATTATTTTATAATAGACGATACACACTTTGTAACGTGTACCGTTATACATAATAATAAATGACAGAGATGCTCACGCCCATATTCGAGAATGACGAGTGGTTAGTCACTAGTATACTAGAAAGTCCTAACAATATCTTTAGTTGACTAAGGCCTCCCCCACATTAGGCGTGCACGTCGCTCACACGCTAAAGAAGAAGGCGCACGCTTAATGTGGGGGAGGCCTTAAACTTAATAATTATTATCCTCAACCTTTTTAGTCCCTTTGTTGAGTCCGACTGGTGTGGATCTGATGGCGTAGTGGCGCATCTCTACGAGCTTTGTGGCCGGATTGTAGTTCATCAGCACGCAACGACGAATGTTCTTTAGTTTAACCTGAAATAGTAAGAATGTCATGATTGTAGAACATAGTTCTATATGATTTAGCTGTCAAGTCTATGATTGATGTAGCTAAGACAACACTCAATATGATTTCATTAAAGGAGCCTTGAAAATAAAAAAAACACTGCCTGATACTATGAATCTCACATTACTAAACTCAAAACTGTTTGCACATACTTATTAGCATATTTGACAACAGATTTGATATAATTTAAATAAAAGCATGGAATTAAATTTAAAAAGACTTAAGCATTCATGTAAGAATTTTTTTTTTGTTAAACATGAATATTAGGTCTTCTATGAAATTGCCGTTTTTCATGAAATAAGTTAACCCTTTTTCTCTATATTTTTTTTATTTATATTAATCAAAGTAATTCCCCATGCAATCAATGCATTTTTGCCAACGTAGTGGTAGCTTATTGATGCCCTTTTTGAAAAAGTCTGCTGGACTGCCTCTCAGTTATTGAATTATTTCCCCGCCAAGAAGTATCCAAATTCTGGAAAAAGTAGAAGACTGTAGGGGCAAGGTCTGGTGAGCACGGTAGATGACGGAGAACTTCCAAACCCAGCTCTTGTAACTTGGATACCGTCTGCTGTGCAGTACGAGGTCGCGCGTTGTCATGCAGTATCAGCGGAGCCGAACGATTGAACAAAGCTGGGTGGCGATATGCAAGCTTCTCCATCATTGTGTTCAGTTCTTCACAGTACACATATGCAGTAATGCTTATCCCGTTTGGTGAGAAGCTGTGATGAATGACACCGGCGTTAGACCACCAAACATTGACCATCACTTTTTTAGGGCCCAGTTTTCGTTTGGGGCATTGTTTAGGTGCTGAACCAGGATCTAACCAACTTGCTGAGCGGTTGCGATTGTCGAACAGGATCCATTTTCCGTCGCAAGTAACAATGTGATTCAATATGCCTTCGTTTGTGTGCCTGTTGAGCAGTGCAAGGCTCGACTCGATGCGTGCTTCGCGCTGGCGATTATTCAAATCGTGGGGCACCCATTTGTCAAACTTTTTTACCTTGCCAATTCGACGCAAATGGACCAATATTGTTTTGATGCTAACGTCGAAAGCTGCTAATTCAGCTGTAGATTGAGAATCATCAGCTTCCACAATCGCCTTTAATTCGTCAATGTCGACTAAAGTTTACGGTCGACCACGAGGTTCATTTCTTAGATCGGAATTTCCAGAACAGAAGCGGGTAAACCACCGCTTCTGCCGCTTTGCTGCCACGACGGTACTCATACTCCATAATCACACGAATTTTTAACGTATCCATGATGACGAAAAACGTACAAATGCATTCTAAACAGAACGCTAACTTTGGTTATTTGGGTGGTGTGTGTGTGGTGTAGGTAACTAGGTACTAACTAGGTACTCACTGGGTAGTAGTGAATAAATAAAAGTCCTTGCTGAATCTCCAGGTATATTCTTCACACACAACACTACAACACTGTAGGTTAGAATGCGTAAGCAAGCAAGCTAAGCACAAGCACGTATAATATAACAGCGATAATACAGTCTTTACAAGTACAGCGATGAGTTAGCGCGGGTAGGTGTCAACCACTTTTTATCGGCGCGAGCGCACGTATATATACGTTTTATGCGACATAAACGGCCGTATCTTTTTTTTCTTTAACTCAGAAGTTTGTTTTTTTCACAGCTTCAAGGGACTCCAGACTTGAGTATATAGTTTTAATTTCAACTCGATACCTTCACGCATTCCCGAGATAATGGGTCTTGACAGACAGACAACAAAATGATCCTATAAGAGTTTCGTTTTTTCCTTTTGAGGTACGGAACCCTAAAAAACGCGCGACTGCTGCGCTCTACACCCGCGCTGCAGTCGCGCTGCACGCTACTTTGTTATTTACATGGAATCCAACCCACACTGGGCCCGCGTGGTGGATTACGGCCCATTCCCTCTCCTAGAGAGGAGACCTGAGTCCTAACAGTGGGAACATTACAAAGCCGACTATGCTATGCTATGCTAACAAAGCAGCGCGGCGGCGCCGTCGCGCGGCACTTTGCGGCTAATTAGAAGGCGCCCTAAGGTAGTATATTAAGTAAACTAAAGAAAACAATTGCATTAGCAGAAGTGGGCAAAACATAAATAAAACGAACCAAGATCTTTTTGCACAAGCTTTTGTGAAATACTCACAGTAGTAATATTGATGGTGGGGAACATGTTCTGGAACATAGTAGCCATGAGCTTCATATGCATACCCTCGCCGGAGAAATTGTTGAGAACGATGAGCGGCGCGTGCTGGAACGCGCGCATCATCACGTACTGCTTACGGAGGGAGGAGATAACGTCCCGGGCTAAGCTATACTGTGGACAAAAAGATGAAAGTGAAATTAAAGCGGGAACTACATTAAACTGACGCACATGTGGTGAGTTGTAAGTAGCGGCGCGTAGCACAAGTCTACTTGCCATATAAAATGTATGGAGACCAACGCGCCCAGGTAGGCGTACGTAGCCTACGTGGGCCCAATGTTCTACCTTAAATAGTTATAAAATATTAAACAATAAATAAAATACTGTTCTTCTTGGGCGTCCAGTAAACGGTCATGCAGGTGTCAATCAATTCCATCAATCATGAACGATGTTTGAATGACGGAATTTTATCGCCATTCGTTTTTCATCGCATTAGACGGTAGGTTTTTCGTCTATCACAAAATTGACTGTGGCAAAACTGACAGCAAAACCTTATCGTGTAATGGACGCCTGTTCGTCAATGTCACTCGTCGTATAGCCACGACAATATCGCCGTGTCGAGACACGGTCATAGGCGTTCATTACCCGATAGGTTTCGCTGTCAGTTTTGCCACAGTCAAATATTTTGATTGACGAAAAACCTACCGTCTAATGCGATGACTGACGTTTACATGATGAAAACATAAGGCGTCCATTACAAGGTCATGCAAGCGTCAATCAAAACCATCGATCTTGAATGATGTTTGAATGACGGAATGTTATCGCCATTATGTTTTCGTCATGCAAACGTCAGTCATCGCATTAGACGGTAGGTTTTTCGTCAATCAAAATATTTGACTGTGGTAAAACTGACAGCAAAACCTATCGTGTAATGGACGCCGAATGGCAATAACATTCCGTCATTCAAACATCATTCATGATTGATGGGTTTGATTGACGCTTGCATGACCGTGTAATGGACGTCATAGGCGTCCATTACACGATAGGTTTTGCTGTCAGTTTTGCCACAGTCAAATATTTTGACTGACGAAAAACCTACCGTGTAATGCGATGACTGACGTTTGCATGACGAAAAATGTATGGTGATAAAATTCCGTCATTCAAACATCATTCATGATTGATGGTTTTGATTGACGCTTGCATGACCGTGTAATGGACGTCATAGAGTTGTTATAGAATAAAGTGACACTGGTAGAGGACGATCATATCGCCGCCTGGCACTCGCTCGTGAAACTGAAACCTTAAAACAGGGGTCTCCAAACTTTCAGTGGCGTGCCTAGGGTTTCAAAATAAGGCAAGCCCAATAAAATTTTAACCGATTTCAAAAAAAGAAAGTTCAGTTTTCGACTGAGTATGTAGGTACCTACGCACAGTGTGTTATTTTACCTAAGTTGCGGACATGTCTGGTTTATGTGTCTATACGATAGGTCTAGGTTTGATAAGTGTTCAAAAAAAATACCGACAGTATAATTATCTATATTTATTGAGTTATTATTTTTTTTGTGAGAGTTGAATGACCTTTACAAAAACTAAATTTAATTATGATTCCAAAACTAGTAAACTTATTAATTTTATTTGTTACAAAAATAAAGTAACAGCTCATTATCTACTAGTATTAAAAAAAATAGCTTTGTAGCTTTCATATTTTAAGAAATATGGGCTTTTTCCCGATTTCAATAAAACACTTTTTTTAAATTAAGTGGTACTGTTGTAGCATGTTATTTTTAATAAATAACATGCGCAATAATATTGTTTCGTATGTCCTAAAATATCATACACGACAATCGCCTTATAAAGGAGATACAGCGTTTCTAAGTATTTATGACTTTTCTATGGAAATAGGGTTGTCAACTAGACGTAAAAAAAATAAATAAGTTTTAGTTGTTTACGAAGTACAGTCAATATACCTATAATTCAAATTGTTTAGTTATTTTAAAAAGAAAGTGAATAATCTAGATCATGTCTTTTATATGAAATATGCTTTAAAAAATGTGAAATACGTTTCGTAACATCAGATCGTTGTTTTTATCATTTAGATGTTTTAAAATTATAGATAATTGATTTATTAGTAGTAATATGCATTTTTTTAAAACTAGCCGTCCCCCGCGGTTTCACTTGCGTTTATGGTTGAAAAATTGTAAAGACTAAAACTACACTAACAAAGTTTTGTATCAGAAAACATAAAGCATATAAAGATTGGAGAGAGCCCTGCAATGGGACAATACGGGTTAGTTATAATAATAATATAATAATGGGTAACTTATAAAACGTCTGAATTTAGTGCACGGTTCCAATTGGTCGTTTTCTATGGATAAGAACCGAGAAGAAACTCGTAAACTTTAAAAAAAATATTAATTTTACAATATTAATAAGTATGAGAGGACAATGTAGACCAGTCAACATTGTACCCAAAATCATAAAAAAATATTATAAATAAAAAAGTGGAATCAATATCTCTAGTATAATGCAACATCTGGTTTTTTATGATGATAGTTATTAGTATAATAAATCATAGAAATTAAAAACACATGCGACCATGTAATTATTATTCAGAAAAAAAACTTGAAATCACTGAAAACATTCTTGAGGTCTTTTTTTTAGGTGGGAAAATCGTCTAATGACAAATCGCGCTCTTGGGCGGAGCGCGAGATAGTGCCAGACTTTTACTGACTAAAAACCCACTCCTGTTCCTTCGTTGCCTTCGTCCCAGGGCCCGGGTTTTCACACTACCCATGGCCCCACTAGGCTCCGACCCTGCTGGGCCCCTACGATTTGCTAACATCTCCCTGAGGCGCGCGTGGAACAATACGCGCCGTCGACGACTTGGGCTTGGTCCGGACGGTTACCGGACGGTCGGACGGCGGGCTACCCATTGCTCGCCGTCTGCAAGCCCGCGCCTACGGTGGCCGGAAATCCGGATCGGAATCCCGGCGGCGGTTGGGGCGTGAGGACCGTTGCTGTTGCCTCACGCGATCGGCCGCCTCCTTTGCTAGCATTACTGCTTCGCAGAAGGAGGCGACCGCCTGCCTCGTCCTCGCTCCGGACCATGGCCTGTACCAAGGCGAGAGATCGCCACCGCCGATTGCCCCCACGAGGACATGGCGTTGCTCTGCCCAAGCGGGGCACACCTCCACCGTGTGCTCCACCCTATCCTCCAGGCGGTCCACACAGTGGCGACATCCGGGCGTCGGTCTGTAAAATCTTGATCAAAAAATAATTTGAGGATTTATAGATATTAGGTTCTTTTGGTGAATTCCTATCATACTACAAAACATTTAATTTAAAAAAGAAAACACAAGAAGAGAAGATATTTTTTTTTGGTTTCTATGAACTATCTCCGATTTTCTATATATCTAGAAAAATATCATAAATGAAGGCACGAGTTTTATTTAGAGTTTTCTTTGAAATGTATCTTTTTGAAAAGCAAAATTTTTATATTAAACTTAAAAACTTCTTAGTTGACAACCCTAACCTGAAACTTAAAAAATCAATATCTCGAGTATAAGGCGTCTGACGCATCTGAAATTTTTAATGAAGATACTTATTAGTATAACAAATATATAGTACTTAAAAACTTATGCTACAACGTAGTAATTTGCCAGAAAAAAAATTAAAACGAAATCACTGAAAACATTTTTTTTGTGGTCTGTAAAAGCTTAATCAAACTAGTATTTGTAGATTTATAGGTTCTTTTTGTGAATTCCTATCATACTATAAAACATTTAATGTAAAAGAAACACCAGGAAAGGAGACACAAAGTTTTTTTGGTTTCTATGGACTTTTCTCGATTTTCTCAATATCTCGTAAACTATGATAGATGGAATCACAAGAGTTTTAACAAGAGTTTTCTTTGAAATGTATCTTTCCGAAAAGCATATAAAATGGGCATGTCCGCAAGTCGGGTGAAATAACACACTGTGCTACGTATGTATCATCGCAATTTTCTCGTAAACTACTGATTAGGTACAATAAATTAAAAGCCCAAAAAACAGTCATGAATTTCATTTTTATAATTTATATCTGAGAATCAAGCACAGTTGTTCTCCATGACTAACATCGGGGGTTTCGTCAATAATAATTGAAACAAATTTTGTTTGCCTAACTTCGTAATCGATGCAAGTTTGCATCACATCGGCTACGGAATCACACTGAAGTAAATCACACTGACTCAAATATTCCAATTGAGTGTAATAATGTTGTGATATAAAAAATGTCTTTAATTTCTCTTACCCTTAATATGATTTAGATGTGTATTTTTAGTAGTTTTTTATTTTTCTTACATAGATTGTAAGAAAAATAAAAAACTACTAAAAATACACAGTTACTACATTCTTTGGAATATGAGCCTCTCCATGAGGGTAGGAAATGTGTGCGTACGCGCAGCGGAATGTTGTTGAATTTAAAGATTTTAATTACGCAGATATTTAGTGTATGACGTCGTATAATTGTGTATGGTAAAAAAAAATTTGTGCACGCAACCATTGTGGAGAAATTCACCAAAAACTGATTCCGCTGGGCGAACGTTGTCCTGGCGGAACTTTTTTTAATCCATAGACTTTAGAAGAAAAGAGATGTGTCCAAAAATTAGTGTGTATTTGTGTGTAATTGTGTATGTATGAATAAAACTAGTGCATGCATAAACTTCGGAGAAATTCAAGTTTCCGCTACGCGAACGTTTGGCCATTAGCTAGTTTTCATATAAAGCGCTTACATAGAGAGCTGTAGATTTTTACATACGTTGTTTTGAATTTGTTTATATTTGTTTAAAAAACAGATTTAGAAAAAATCGTAGGGCTTAAAAGATAAAAATATAAACGTAAAATACGCTTATTAGGTCTTAGTTCTTAAAGTATGCACTTTGGGGTCTAGATTTTCACGTTTATACAAACCTTGTAAGTGTCTGCAACATGTTGCCAAGTATCAATGATGTTCCGTTAGTAACTAAAGAGTTATAGGACAAATTTACCATGAACAGATCACTGTTTACAAAGCATTCAAATATCACGACGTTCTGAAGGAATTGCATGGTAATATGTATGTCAATAATTAGTGTATTCATTCAACTATTCTTATGCAAAATTTCATGTCATTAAATTCAGTAATTAAAGAAAACCAATTATAATACTGACGAAGCATCGAAAACCTACATAACCCGACCAAGTTCGGATGGCTACCAAAAAGCGGCCGTGCCATATATCTAAGAAACGTTCTTAACCTTCCAATATAGTATTTATTAATATGGTACAGTTGCGTACACAAGCGTTAGGAAAAAATAAAACAATTGCATTTCTTGAATGAAAAATATTTTTTTAATAATAACGCCACTATCTACGATAAAAACAAATCTTCAATTAACAAGTACTTCTCTATTTAAATATCCGCGTAAAAAATATTTTTAATTACATATAATACTTAATTATGTAATTATAATAACGTTAACAAACGCTTGCAATGACAGCAATAGACTTAAATGTGTTTTAACTAAAATAGATTATGAACTAGCTTTTGCCCGCGACTTCGTTCGCTTGGATGACGAAACTTAGGGTAAGTATAATATTTCGAGCTTCAATAAAAATTAAAATCACATCACATAACTAACCTATTCAGTTGTTTAGATTTGATCAACATTAAAAAAGTGCTTATAAACTAAAACATTGGTATAAAAAAGGTATTTTCAAGAAAATCTATACTAATATTATAAAGCTGCAGAGTTTGTTTGTTTGTTTGTTTGTTTGAACGCGCTAATCTCTGGAACTACTGGTCCGATTTGAATGTTTCTTTCAGTGTTGGGTAGTCCATTTATTGAGGAAGGCTATAGGCTATGTTTTTTTTTCAAAATTAGGGATCCGTAATAAAATTGCTATTTTGTAACACAAGGTGTAAAATCGAAAACCTATTTTTGCGTGCGCTGCAAAAACTATTGACAATAGAACAAAATGATGTACTACGGGTTTGTAGATCCCATTAAGACCTACAAAAAAGTCCGCGAGAACATATATCTAGCTATCATGGTTTAATCACAATAACCGATTTTGTGTTCAAAATAATTATTAAATCGTCTGAAGAAAAAAAAACTACGTTAAATATGTATCGTAATATTAATCTTTATCGAAATTAAGCATTATGTTATCAAGAGTATTTATGTAGAAGTAAAATACTTTTTGTTTCATCTCAGTCGGATATTTCGTTTAAAAGTTATCACGTGTGTAAGATGTTAAGAGTTGGTACCTATTAATGAGTTATGGGCCATAGAGTTTTTTATCAACATAAAATCCTGTAATAATCTTTTTCGAAATATATTTGTTGATGAGATCAAGAAGATGCAGTCCATTATCCACAGGAATTTCTTAAACCCGAGTGGCCTCCCCCCACATTCTCTCAAGTTAAAAATTGGTGCCCCAATTATTTTACTTAGAAATCTTAAGCCACCAAATTTATGTAATGCGACTCGACTTCAGGTTAAATTTCTTCGCAATAACGTGATCGTTGCAACAGTTTTGACTGGTCCAGCGGTTGGTCAAACAGTACTTATACCTCGGATCCCAATGATTCCAAATGATTTGCCTTTTCATTTTAAAAGAGTCCAATTCCCAATTAAATTATCTTTTGCCGTAACGATAAATAAATCACAGGGGCAAACATTTAAATATGTAGGATTAGATTTACGGCAAGACTGTTCTTCGCACGGCCAACTATATGTCGCGTTGTCAAGATCAGGTTGCGGAAACAATCAATATATTCTTTTACTCAGAAGTACTATAAAATAATATTTTAACCCGGTTTAAAGTGGACGGACACTCCCGCCTATAGTCATAATTCTTATGTGTCTGGCTGAATGTCGAACAGATAGACAGCTATTGCCTGCGACTTATACAATTTAACTTAATCTATATTTTTCTTAATATTATAAAGCTGAAAAGTTTGATTGTTTGTTATAAACGCGGTAATCTCGGGAAATACTGATCTGATATGAAAACTGTTTAAATATTCAATAGTCCATTTATTGAGGTATTTCCACGGAAACGAGAAAAACGCGGGTGAAACCGCGGGGCACAGCTAGTATTAAATATTAAGCGCATACTTAAATAAAGTACCTACGTAAATAGTACCTACTTTCTGTCATAGTCAAATAGGTCATTTATTTTTGTACACCTACTTTTTTAAATGAAAAAGTAGGTGTACAAAAATAAATGACCTATAAATTATATCGAAACAACAATTGTGTTATCACCTATACCAATTCAATACCGGTATTATACTGTAAATTTTGGGATGTTACCTAAATATGATATTGCACGGCCGCTTTTTGGTAGCCATCCGAACTTGGTCGGGTTATGTAGGTTTTCGATGCTTCGTCAGTATTATAATTGTTTTTCTTTAATTACTGAATTTAATGACATGAAATTTTGCATAAGAATAGTTGAATGAATACACTAATTATTGACATACATATTACCATGCAATTCCTTCAGAACGTCGTGATATTTGACTGCTTTGTAAACAGTGATCTGTTCATGGTAAATTTGTCCTATAACTCTTTAGTTACTAACGGAACATCATTGATACTTGGCAACATGTTGCAGACACTTACAAGGTTTGTATAAACGTGAAAATCTAGACCCCAAAGTGCATACTTTAAGAACTAAGACCTAATAAGCGTATTTTACGTTTATATTTTTATCTTTTAAGCCCTACGATTTTTTCTAAATCTGTTTTTTAAACAAATATAAACAAATTCAAAACAACGTATGTAAAAATCTACAGCTCTCTATGTAAGCGCTTTATATGAAAACTAGCTAATGGCCAAACGTTCGCGTAGCGGAAACTTGAATTTCTCCGAAGTTTATGCATGCACTAGTTTTATTCATACATACACAATTACACACAAATACACACTAATTTTTGGACACATCTCTTTTCTTCTAAAGTCTATGGATTAAAAAAAGTTCCGCCAGGACAACGTTCGCCCAGCGGAATCAGTTTTTGGTGAATTTCTCCACAATGGTTGTGTGCACAAATTTTTTTTTACCATACACAATTATACGACGTCATACACTAAATATCTGCATAATTAAAATCTTTAAATTCAACAACATTCCGCTGCCCGTACGCACACGTAGGAAATATACAAATATTTCAATGCAATTCCATACTTACACTGTGCAAGCGGAAAGTGAGGGTAGGTCCACGAGGTAACCTTGCTATCCGCATGTAGGAGCCCAGCTTGGTTTCCGTGAACATTATCAGGTGAGACACATGGAGGTAGCCAGATATTGATACAAAGTCCTTTATTGTGTTCTTTTTTCTTTCCTGGAACAAAAAGTTGTCTTTGTAAGTTTTTATTCCGCAAGCAGTAGTATTAATTGATTATTTAACAAAAACAAATGTTCAGGATTTTAATTATACCAAAATTTGTATCAGTGGACAACTGTTAATTTGCCCAAAAGACTGAATTGCCACATTAAGGAAATAAAAAATATCGTGAATTGCTGGGAAGAAATTAACAAATTACATTAACCCCCCGAAGCTCACAAAAAAAAATCACCACTACCTTCAATTGTGACGCAGTAAAAGGTTCCATGATTTTCCTGAAGGCCTTTGTCAAGTCGATAAGATCCCTGCTACACTGCCCGCGGTGGATCACAAACGAATGAGGAGCCTTCACCAAGTTCTCCGGCTCCAAAGATTCCTTAGTAGTCGGATTCTTCTTTACACATTTACCTTTGCGCTTACCCATTGTAAAACGTCCTTTTAATACGCCAAAAATAATAGTTTTAGTGTTTCACAGTTCAGTTTACTTTCTACAGTAAATGTTTACTTAAATTATTTAGCAGTGCTTTCTAATAAATAAAAAATCCACGAGTTATTTATTTATTTTGAGGTTATAACATGCACCAAACATGAAAAATTCAAAATAAACGTTTGACAACGTTCCGAATTGCGATAAAAGTGATTAAATCGCGAACCCGACCGTAGTCACAATATCTGGGCTATTGAGTAATAATTGTGACGTTGCGCGTTCGTCGGATTCGCGATTTTATCGCTTCTCCCAGTCAGTGTTCCAAATTGCGATAAAAATTATTATTTACTATTAGTCCAAAAATATTATTGAGTAATAATTGTGACGTTACGCATTGGTCGGATGCGCGATATCATCGCTTGTGTGACAATTCGGAACGCAGGCTATATCGCATCTCGGAACATAGATATTTCAGCTGTAAAATAGTACTCTGGGTATCTCAATGGTGCATAGATAGGGCTGCCGGCACTTTCCAACGTAGGGCTGCTACGACATAGTTTACTAAAATGACATTATTACTGAATAAGAAACCATTTCTCATAACTATCTGAATCGTTTCCAGACGAATACAGTACCTACAGTCGCCAACAAAGTTTTACCGATTTTATAAAGAGAGGTTATTGTATTTATATTATAATCATTCAATATTTTTGTACACATCTAAAAAATAGGGTTTTATATACTTGCAATAGTAAATAATAAAATTAAGGCTCACCCCGAAACAAGCCAAAAACTGTTTCAAGGGATTAAAAAAAAAAAATACAAAGAGATGATATTATTTTATTTCATTTATCAACAGCCTCTAATTCTGCTCACTAAAACACACTAAAAATTGAATAGAGACAAAGCATGGTACAAAAACTAATTTGCGATAAGTACCTAAGTACCTATAACGTATTTTTTAAATATAAATTACAATTTAGAATGTTGCAGAGAAACCAAGATTATTTTTGTAGTTGTAATATCTGTAAGTATTTAGTGTACCATATACCTAACTAAAAAAAACTGGGCAAGTGCGAGTCGGACTCGCGAAATAAGTTTGTACGGACCCTCAGGTCCGTACAAAGTTATTTATACTTATGTAAATAGATCAATTCCCGAATGGAGTCTCATAGATTTTTCCGGAGATTTATTCTTATACCATCCTTTATGCCAAACTTCAGAATTCTGGGTTAACGGGAATATATATACATATCTTTTTTTTGCGACATAAACGGCCGTTTTTTTTTTCGTTAACTACATAAAAGTTTAATTTTTCACAGCTTCAAGGAGCCGCAAGCCCGGGGCTCCGGGATCAAGGCAAAGAAGGAACAGGAGTGGGTTTTTAGTCAGACCTGAGTGTATGGTTTTAATTTCAACTCGATACCTCCACGCGTTCCCGAGATAAAGGGTCTAGACAGAAAGACGGATAACGAATTAGTGAAGGATCACTAATTAATTAATTATAGGAATAAGGGCTCGGCTTTTTCCTTTTGAGGCCGAACACTAAAAAGGCAAAGGTCCTGACTCACTCACTGAACTATTAACGCCTAGGCCAAACTTTTAGACCTAAAATACTGTGCATAGAAGTTCCTTTTAATTATGTAGGTATACAAAGTGTATACAAACAAAAACAAAGGTGCGCATAAAAACTTGCACATGGTATTCATTGACCTCGAAAAGGCATACGACCGGGTACCACCACCACCTCGAGACTGAAAAACCAGCTCTCTTCTTCCTTTCGGAGACGCAGATCAGAGGTCCGTCCGACGTGTCGTACCTTTCTTACCCAGGTTTTACCTTGGAGCACAACTTCAAACCACGTGCGGGTGTATGTATGTACGCCCGGGACGACATCTGCTATCGGCGTCTCCGTAACCTTGAGGACTCCAGGTTCTCGACGCTTTGGACTTTGGTGGACACAGGCCTAGATAAAATAATCTACGCTTGTGTCTACCGCTCGCACAGCGGAGATCAAGAGACATCCGGGCTCACACAACATCTGAGTGAGGCGGCGGATGCGGCTCAGCAGCGGTACCCTTCTGCTCAATTGGTGTTACTGGGGGATTTTAATGCCCACCACCAAGAGTGGCTTTTCCCGTACCAGTCCACAGACCACGCTGGGCGAGAGGTGCGAAAGCTAGCGCTAGCATTAAATCTCGCCCAGCTGGTCCAGGGGGCAACGAGGGTGCCGGATGTGGATTCGCACACAGCCAATTGCCTGGACCTTTTGCTGACAACAGATCCAGACCGCTACTCTGTGTCGATATGTTCGCCTTTAGGCAGTTCCGACCACTGTCTGGTTAAGTCTGTGTCTGTCTACTCCCCGCCCGATCCCAGCCCTAGAGGCACCCGGCGGGTTTGGCGATACAGGTCAGCAGATTGGGATGGCTTGCGGTCTTTCTTCGCGTGCTATCCTTGGCAGCCCACTTGCTTTTCTTCAGATGATGCTTCGTCGTGCGTAGATGCCGTGACGGATGTGTTGCGGCAGGGGATGGAGTACTTCATCCCGTTCTCTGACGTAACAATGTCTGGCCAAGCTCGTCCATGGTTTGGCGCCGAATGTGATCGCGCAGACGCGCTTAAGCACGCGGCATATCGAGCTTGGGCTGACGCTCGTACGCGCAAAGCAAGCGACGTGGCTCAGAAGAAGAAAGCCTTTAACAGGGCTGCCAAGTCCTGCAAGAAGGTGTTGCAGAGGTCTCGGTTTGACCACATAAGCAGAATTGGGAGCAAACTTGCTTCATACCCCGCAGGTAGTAAAGCGTTTTGGTCCCTGGCTAAGTCGGTTGAATCGAACTTCTGCCGTCCCTCACTTCCGCCATTGCTGAAACCCGATGGGTCGCTGGCTCACACCGCTGAGGAGAAAGCAAACTTGTTTGCCTCTCTTTTTGCGGAATCTTCTCGTCTGAATTCTGGTGACGCACGGCCACCTGTTTCTCCTGATGGATGCGCGACGAGGATGTCAGACGTTCGTATCCATCAAAAGGACGTTCGTAGGGTCCTGCGTAATCTCGATGTGAACAAAGCTAGCGGCCCCGACGGGATACCAGCTATTGTGCTTAAAACTTGTGCGCCTGAATTGTCTCCGATCATGACACACCTATTTCGCATCTCATATGACACTGGAAAAGTGCCGATTGCATGGAAGCAAGCTAACGTGCAGCCTGTGCCCAAGAAGGGCAGTCGAGCTGACCCGGCAAACTACAGACCCATCTCTGTTACGTCCGTCCTCTGTAAGAGTATGGAACGGGTGCTAAACAAGAAACTTCTGGCATACCTAGAAGCTAACGACATCCTCAGTGACCGGCAATATGGTTTTCGCCAAAATCGGTCCACTGGGGACCTTCTAGCGTATGCCATTCACATCTGGAGCGAAGCCATCGAGAAGCATGGGGAAGCGCTTGCCGTCTCCCTTGATATCTCGAAGGCTTTCGATAGGGTCTGGCACGAAAGCCTCATTGCTAAGCTTCCTTCCTTCGGTCTACCCACTGGTCTGTGTGATTGGATCGCAGACTTCTTGAGGGATCGATCCATCCGAGTGGTCGTTGATGGCTGCTCGTCCGGTCAAATGGATATTAATGCCGGGGTCCCTCAGGGGTCGGTACTCTCGGCAACACTGTTTTTGCTGCACATAAATGACTTACTTAAACCCGGTATCTTTGGGTATGCAGACGACAGCACTGTTGCCGAGAGATATGTGGCTGACGCACGCGCTAGTGGGTCACAGATCCAGTCGTCCCGAGAGGCTATGGTTGAACGCTTGAACTCGTCCTTGAAGGCGGTCTCTGATTGGGGCGATGCCAATCTGGTCAAGTTCAATGCAACTAAAACCCAAGCGTGTCTTTTTTCCGCTAAACGGAGTCAATTCCACCCGGCTCCATCTTTCCGAGGTGTGACCGTGCCAATAACCGACCATCTTGATCTTCTTGGCGTTACGCTGACGTCAACTCTCAACTTTGGGCCATACATCGAAGCAAAGGCTCAACTGGCAGCAAAAAAGCTGGGAATCCTCGCGAAGGTCAGACGGTACTTCACGCCGGAACAGCTGCTAAAACTTTATCAAGCGCAAGTTCGATCGTGTATGGAGTACTGCTCTCATCTTTGGGACGGGTCTGCCAAATACCAGCTTGATGCGATAGAGTCAATTGAGAGGCGAGCCAAGAGGATCATTGGCAATGATGCACTTGTTGAGTCGAAGCTCCAAAGCCTTGGACATCGCCGCCGAGTTGCTGGCCTGTCGGTTTTCTATCGTTTACATTTCGGGGAGTGTGCACTGGAATTGCACAATCTAATTCCGCCAAGTCCGTTCCATCATCGGACCACTAGACGTACGGCGTTGCGCCACCGGTACATGGTGGACATCCCGCCCATACGCACAAAACGTTTTAAGAACACATTTATTATGCGTACAGCCAAGGAGTGGAATTCCTTGCCGGAGTCTGTGTTTCCTGATAGCTACAACTTAGGGGTCTTTAAGTCAAGAGTGAATAGGCTACTTCTAGGCAAGCGTGCTCCATCGTCGACCACATCATCGCTTACCATCAGGTGAGATGGTGGAAAAAACCTCGTGAGGTTCTGTGGTGGGCCCTTAAGGAGAAAGGTGTGCCTGGGAAGTATGTGCAGTTGATCCGAGCGATGTACAGTCGATGCAGTACCCAAGTCCGGTCTACAGTGGGCACCACTGGCAGCTTCAATGTGGCTGTCGGCTTACATCAAGGGTCGGCTCTCAGCCCTTACCTCTTCCTGATGATAATGGATGCTCTGACGTCGGACATTCAGGAAGAGGCTCCCTGGTGTATGCTGTTTGCCGATGACATTGTGTTGGTTGCCGAGAGTGGCCTAGAGGTCCAGAACAGATTGGAGGTGTGGTGGCACAGACTGGAGAGTGTTGGCCTGAAATTGAGTAGAACCAAAACGGAATACTTGTTCTGCGATTTCGGCGGTCTCTCCAATCCAGTGCCTTTATCTCTCGCTGGAACACCCATACCGATCTGCTCCGACTTTCGGTATCTCGGGTCACTCGTCCAAGGGGATGGTGAGGTAGACCGGGACGTAACACATCGGATCAACGCAGGATGGATGAAATGGCGACAGGTCACGGGAACAACTTGTGACCCACGGATGCCCCTCAAGTTGAAGGGTAAAATCTACAAGTCCGTGATAAGGCCTGTCATACTGTATGGATCAGAATGTTGGGCTGTGAAAAAGACGGATGAAAAAAGATTGCACGTAGCGGAGATGAGAATGTTAAGATGGATGTGTGGTGTGACGAGAATGGATAAAGTGAGAAATGAGTATATTAGGGGAAGTTTGAAAGTGGCGCCAGTGACTGAAAAGTTGAAAGGGAATCGTTTGTCTTGGTATGGTCATGTGAAGAGGAGGGATGAAACGCATGTTACTAAAAGAGTTATGAGTTTACATGTGATCACATTCTCAAAATTTGTAAAAAAGCATACAGGAACTTGGGCTTGGTTCTTCGAATGGCTAGAGGCTTTACCAGTATAAAAGCTATTACAGCGTTATACAATTCTTTAGTTAGAAGCCAACTAGAATGTAACGCAGTTATCTGGGCCCCACATGAGACTAAATATAGCCTCATGTTGGAGCGGGTGCAAAATAAGTTCATTAGATTTATTTACATGAAGCTGTACGGGGTTTATCATTTTTATCCGCTAATGTATCCTACCCTGTTTGTCCTAGGTATGGTCGGATATAATGAACTGAGGGTCAGGAGGGAACTCACACTCGTTACCTATATCTTTACGGTAATTAGGGGGGGGATACATAATGCGGATATTTTGGCAAGGGTAGGTTTGTGTGTGCCGGACGGGTACGCGACACGTCGGCGACGGCCGCGTCTGCTGGCGGTGCCGCGCGCGCGCACTAAGTTATTGAGCGAGGCGCCTCTCACGCGCGCGTTGCGCACGCTCAACCTCATAGCAGACGACGTGGATTTATTTTATTGTGCTCTGAGTGAATTCACTAAGATAGCTCTTTTTAAAATTTGTTACAGAATCTAGTTTGTAAGTTAGAAATAAGAAACCTCAATATCGATTTGGACTAGTCTGTAAGGATATTGTTGGGAATAAAAATAAATAAATAAATAAATGTGGATGGATGGAGAGGGAGAGGGAGACCAAAGAAAAGATGGATGGATTGTGTGAAGAGTGATATGAAAGAAAAGGATGTTAGTGATAGTATGACGAGTGACAGGGCAGAATGGAAGAAAAAAACATGTTGCGCCGACCCCAAATAACACGGGACAAGGGCAGGAAGATGATGATGACAAAGTGTATACAAAGGATTTTCCAAAATTCTTCTCCCTAAGGGATGAAACGGGGGTCCAGATTATGTATGAAGAAATCTTTTTCACGCCGGGTGGAGCCACTGGCAGAAGCTAGTGGAATACAAAAAAATTTTTACTCTCAAATCCCGATAAAATACTTACTATCAATACCTATTTATATTTTGGTATTTTATTTAAAATATTTTACGACCATAGTAGGTACTTTCGAGATGGATGGATTGTGTGAAGAGTGATATGAAAGAAAAGGAAGTTAGTGATAGTATGACGAGTGACAGGGCAGAATGGAAGAAAAAAACGTGTTGCGCCGACCCCAAATAACACGGGACAAGGAATATACATAAAAAGGTACTCTGTGGGACAAGGGCAGGAAGATGATGAGTATTTTCGACCACAGCTCTCGTCAAGCCCGTAATAAAAGGTAAAAATACTTAAACCCGACTACGACAAAATAGTGATGCTGAAAAAGTATGAAACAAGATTTTCAGGATGCTGAAATAAACAAGGTTACTGAAAAAACAAGAACAGAACAAAGAGTGTTACGGTTAGTACCTACCTATATAACGTGTGACTACGGCTTTTCTTTTTGTTCTGTTCTTGTTTCTCCAGAATCTCCGGTAACCTTGTTTATTTCAGCATCCTGAAAATTTTATTTCATACTTTTTCAGCATCGTTGTTTTTTTTGTGGTAGTCGGTTTTTAGTTTTGACGTGACAACGTCTTATAAATTGGTTTGCCGGGTGACACTTCAAGAAACTGCGTTACGCTCCGCTCACGTTATGCGCTCACAATGAGAGCGAGTGAGAGGCACGTTATTTCATCCTTCTTCCTACTATACGAATGAATATTCACATTAAAATTATTTTACCACTCAAAGTCGTTGTCACGTAAAACTTTCGCCCGTATACCGACTTTACAGGCAACCAATTTTTTTTTTTTTTACTTTTTATCATTTAAACTATTTTGGGGTTAATGACATCGAATTATTTGACCGCTTCAGGGCGCCAGTTTTTTTTTTCATCAAACTCATACGTGTGGGGTATTTATTGATAGGTCTTCGAAAATGATATTGAGGTTTCTAATATCATTTTTTTCTAAACTGAATAGTTTGCGCGAGAGACACTTCCAAAGTGATAAAATGTGTGTCGCCCCCCTGTAACTTTTAAAATAAGAGAATGATAAAACTAAAAAAAATATAAATATGATGTACATTACCATGCAAACTTCCACCGTTTACCAAATTGGTTTGAACGAGATCTAGTAAGTAGTTTTTTTTTAATACATAAATCGTAAACCGCAAGTTCAAGTTTGTACGGAACCCTCAGTGCGCGAGTCCGACTCGCACTTGCCCAGTTTTTTTTTATACAATACTTTTTGTCCGCTAGACGGCAGCATATTGAGTTTTGTGACACGTCACATAGCCTATGTTCAGCGGATGATTAAGCCGGTTCTAACGATACGTCATTTGCCCAGTTCCGATAAGGAGTTTAGGAATGGATTGAGGGAACAGATGAACATACACACATACATACATAGCCTGTCAAAGTCATAACCCTCCGTAGTCGGGTAAAAATATTGATCGAAGAATATAACAAGGAGTTTCCATTGTATCAACAATAGCCAATTCATAGAGCCAAAACCATAAAATGAGAAGACCTAGTGTCATGTACCTATAGTGATCAAAGAGTATTTATTTACTGTACTCTTTGTCAAAGAGTACTAAAGTTTAGATTGAAGTTGAAGTTGAGTACTAAAGTTGTGATAACCTAATCTCTTGACTAAGCCTACAATGAAAATATTATTAAAATCTGATACCAATAGTAAACATATTACGAGCTTCGTGTGATCCTTGAATCTCAACTACATATTTAGATTAAAAGTTACGCCTTTTCAGAATTTTAAAATGCCACACAGGAAACACAATTGCGATTTAAACCTCGGTAATACCCTGTGCTTTTACAATATTCAGCGACCCTAGGTCTCATCGCCTCATTTGTTTACTATACAACGTTACTGTTGGACACTCTGTTATTAACACAGCAATGCAGCGTTTCTGAGTTTGATTAACAGAGGATTAACAGGCTCAAAGCGAGCGTCCTTTTCGAGCAAAGAGATTTAAAGAGTTAAAAAAAAGAAACTATGCCAAGATTGTGTAAAAATTTGTAAAATTTGATTTCCAAAACCATAAATTTGTCAAAGTTATGGTTAGGAAGTTATAGGGGTTTGAATGTGGCCGCGCCATTGAAACTCGGAGAACCGCGCGGCCACGGAGATCTTTAAAACTACGCGTTGCAGAGACCTGAAATTTAGGTAAATAACAGATTGAATTTGTAAAAAGTTTGTAAAAATATAGAAAAAATCCTAGGTTTATATTTTAGGATCTATAAAGCAAAAACCTAATGGCCGCGCCATCGAAACGGTGAAAAACATATTATCGTTGATATCTCGCTGAAAAAGCATCGTCTAGGTCGGAAGTTTTTTGTAAAACACAGATTTGAATTTGTCGAAACTTGTAAAAATACAACAAAAAATCCTAGGTTTATATTTCAGGAGCTGTAAGACAAAGCCCAATGGCCGTACCATCGAAACGGTGACAAATATATTATCACTGGTACCTCGCTGAAAAGGCTTTGAACAGGTCTGAATTTTTTTGTAAAACATAGATTTGAATTTGTCGAAACTCGTAAAAATACAACAAAAAATCCTAGGTTTATATTTCAGGAGCTGTATAACTAAAACTTCATGGCCGTGCCATTGAAACGGTGAAATACACGTCATCGCCGAAATCTCACTGAAAAAGTGTCGCAGAGGTCTGAAGTTTTTTGTAAAACACAGATTTGAATTTGTCAAAGCTTGTAAAAATACAACTAAAAATCCTAGGTTTATATTTTAGGAGCTATAAAGCAAAAACCCCATGGCCACAAACATAATTATTATCGTTGATATCTCGCTGAAAAAGCATCGCAGAGGTCTGAAGTTTTTTGTAAAACACAGATTTGAATTTGTCGAAACTTGTAAAAATACAAGGAAAAATCCTAGGTTTATATTTCAGTAGCTGTCTTACGATATCGCGTAGAAGTAAATCGTGATTATCTATCGATGATATTAGGTATTAACGAGTTCTTTTTTGTAAAGAACACCTATTAATATGTAGTAATCGATAGGAGGCAAAAACATTTTTTTTTCATAATATAAAACTTTTTGAGTGTTTCGTTAGGGTGACCATGGCTTACTGTTTACAGAAAACTTTCCACCTGCTATCCATTGCGTTAGAAGTAATATTATTATCTTAATTAAATAAATATTTATAGAGATAAGTTAAAATATAAAAATATTTATATGTCGTGGATTGATGGCGCAAGGGTGCGACGGACAGCGCCATCTAACAATTAGTTCCGTAAACTAATAATATCGTCATCGGAAACGCAAGCGGCGCCCTACCGCTTGGACACGATCGTCGGTAGAGGGGATGCAGCGAGGACTGGAGGGAAGCCTGAGAAGTGCGGCATTCTACCTCGGACAGCCTCGGCATACGCTTAGTACCAACGCACGTGTTTGTTTCCTTTTGTAAAACCGTTATCAAAATAAAATTATTCTGATTCAAATTATCTTTCGTTCGAGTACCCAAGTCAGTGCCCACACTTACCAAGAACTATGTCGGATCATGATGAAGACCCGATGTTTCGCATCTCGCTCACCCTTGATGCGACATCAGAAGTGGGATTCACTCGAACTAAAGAAACTCAAGAAATATTGCAGAATGAAGCCATGACGTCATGGTGCGACGAGAATTTACTCCGCACGCTGCTGGCTGCTCAAAACCAGAATATGATGTCCCTGATAGAATCCATCAAGGGCCCGGCAAGTACCAAGCGTATTTCTTTGCCTGAATTTGACCCAGATAAGCCGGATGAAGACGCACGTGTCCGGCATACAACAGTGGATCTGTACCTATCTGAAGTACCACTTCAAGGAAGTGCCTTGATCATCACCTTGGGCAAGGCAACCAATGTTACCACTTCAGACCAAAGAAGAAGTTCTTCAAGACCAAAGTAGCCTTCGGACGTCGTCTGTTCCTGATGCCATAAAGCAACAATGGAGGTACCGGTGCGGCTGGAGGCCCGAGCAGTTCTGGGGCAGCGCCTGCGGCAGCAAAGCGCAACGAGACGTGTTGAAGTTTGCTATGTTGGCAATCCCAGCAGTACGCTGATGAATCTGGTGAGTCATATCCATTTTATTATGATTCTGGTGTCGAAAGCTCTCTCATCAAAGATTTTGTTGCGTCAAAACTTAGTGGCAAGCTTAGTGTAAATACCATTGTGATAGGTATCGACCATATTAGTTTGCAAAGTACCCTACAAATTTGATCTGAGGTTATGATTAACGACTGGGGCTGAGTGTTGTCTCTCTTTCACTTTAAGGTCTGTAATCACTATTTCACGGCAAACGTAAACACAGTGTTGTTACATTGAAGGGTTAGTTTAGTGTGTTCAGATTACTTGCGTAATTTAATTGAGATTACATGATGACCGGACTCTTGGAGATTTGTTCTGTAGCCGTAGCTAAATAGAAATCGGTATCTAGCGGTCACAGTAGTCCGTAAATACGCGTTATTCAATTCAATTCAAACTATGATCAAACCTGGGACATATTGTGGGAAACAATAACGTCGTGGGAGACTTGGCAATCCTGGATACGCAGGAATAGTTGAGTAGCTAGAAGTTACTGGACTAAGAGTAGCCAGAGATTAATGATTAGTGTTTTGGATTAGTTTGATTGATTTTGTGGTGAAGTTACCATGATAATTAATTGACGGTTATGCTTTGAATTTTCTGATTATCGATTCTGATATTGAAACGATATAGAAATTTTGATGTTAATTTATTTTCTTTAATTGAACTTACTTAACAGTACTATGAACAGTAGTGAGAATGAGTAGGTTAGTTAAAAGAAATTTAGAGTTTGGATACATCTCGAGTTTTGTTGAACCTTCATAATTTACGGTTGGCGCAGTGGTTGAGTGATTGACTGCTGCGCTGCGCGTTGCGGGTTCGATTCCCGCAGGGGGCAGACGTTGGTATGGCCTACATAGAGAGGGATACTAAAACATGAGGTTCCGGTTGAATTAGATGTATAGGAAGCAGGTGGGTAAAGTGATCATGGCACTATTTAATCACTGCTGCTTTAGAATTGGAACGTTTAGTGAGTTATCCTCGTTTACGTTGGTGCGTAAGCGAGATGAGTCGTTGTAGCGACGCCTGTAGTGAGTTATCCTCGTTTACGTTGGTGCGTAAACGAGATGAGTCGTTGTAGCGACGCCTGTAGTGAGTTATCCTCGTTTACGTTGGTGCGTAAACGAGATGAGTCGTTGTAGCGACGCCTGTAGTGAGTTATCCTCGTTTACGTTGGTGCGTAAACGAGATGAGTCGTTGGTGCGACGCCTGTAGTTAGTTATCCTCGTTTACGTTGGTGCGTAAACGAGATGAGTCGTTGGTGCGACGCCTGTAGTGAGTTATCCTTGTTTACGTTGGTGCGTAAACGAGATGAGTGACCGCCGATGATGATGTGACAGAGGTTAATTTAGATGAGATTAGAGAGCAAGCGACAGAATATTGAGAAAAATGCAAATTATGATAAAAATCGATTTGATTAAAAAAAAGGCTCAGGTTTCTAAGTTGGCTATTAATGATTATGTTGTGATTGAAAATGAGGAAAGAAATCAAACAAAATTAGATCCTAAATTCAAAGGTCCATTTAAGATTATTGATGTGTTAGACGGGGATAGATACCTACCAAGGGCGCTTGACTCTAAGCGAACTTACAAAAACCCCCATGATCGTGTGAGGAAGATCCCCGATCACCAAGTTTCTCGAGAATTGGATGTCATAGTTGATGACAGTGGTAGTGAAACCAAATCTGATTAAGAATGGCTTGTCTACTCATACTCGAAACTCTAGACCGCACCTCATGAGTAACATGTGGCGATGGGTCTGAAAGGAATCGTTGGTGCGATTTCAGTGTGTTTAGACCGCACCTCATGAGTGACATGAGGCGATGGGTCTGTAACGAATCGTTGGTGCGATTCGGGTCTGTGTTGGTGCACAGAATGTAGGGAAAGTTAATGAGTTGAGTATGCTTTGCTTATGAATTATGGTAAAAAAACAGAATTGTTAGAATTACCTTGTTTATTCCTTTTAACTTGGTGGTCCGATCTTTTCTAGTGAATTATATTGTGCAGGGAGCACTGTGTACGTAAGCTTAATTACGAGGCATTTTAAGGTGTGAAAGTTGATTATTGTACTTAGATTTAGAAGAAATAAAGTACTAATGAGAATCAGCCACCTTTGTGTCTATTGGCAGGATAGCCGAGCTAGTTTACTCTCTGAGCATATTTTGTCCCCAGGTACTACACCCGAGGACGGGTGCTAGTCAGGGATGGCCGTGTCGTGGATTGATGGCGCAAGGGTGCGACGGACAGCGCCATCTAACAATTAGTTCCGTAAACTAATAATATCGTCATCGGAAACGCAAGCGGCGCCCTACCGCTTGGACACGATCGTCGGTAGAGGGGATGCAGCGAGGACTGGAGGGAAGCCTGAGAAGTGCGGCATTCTACCTCGGACAGCCTCGGCATACGCTTAGTACCAACGCACGTGTTTGTTTCCTTTTGTAAAACCGTTATCAAAATAAAATTATTCTGATTCAAATTATCTTTCGTTCGAGTACCCAAGTCAGTGCCCACACTTACCAAGAACTATGTCGGATCATGATGAAGACCCGATGTTTCGCATCTCGCTCACCCTTGATGCGACATATATATCTTAGTGTAAGTAAACAATGTTTTTGTAGCTTATCGTTTCATTTTAATTTAATTTAGAATCCTTGAGATATAATTTCTAATACAATAGGTAGGTGGAAAGTTTTCTGTAAACAGTAAGCCATGGTCACCCTATCGATTCACTCGAAACAGTTTTATTATTATGAATTAAAATATATTTTAGCTTCTTATCGGTAGTACTACATATTAATAGGTGTTCTTTACAAAAAGAAAGTGTTAATAACTAATATCATCGATAGATAATCACGATTTATTTCTACGCAATTTATTACAGAGTTCCGGTGCCTAACTTCAGGCTTAATCATCAAATCAGTTCGATATATTCCCCCTCTTCTTTCAGTCAATCATCGTATTACTTGTTACGACGGTTCTGCTGTGATCCTATGAGGAGTTCTGTTCCATATCTTCGAAGTTATCTATCAGACCATAACAATATTCCTATGAGACCAATTCGGAAGCATAACCTTTCAATAAAATAAATAATCTAAATCGGTCCACAATTGATCAAGAAATCGGTGAACATAGATAAAAAAAATACATTCAGCCGAACATAGAACCTTCTCCTTTTTGAAGTCTGTTCAAAATTAAATCATAACTTTCTTATGACTTGACCATGACTATGTGACTCACCCCCGGGCCCAAAGCTGGATCCGCCCTTGTCTGTAACAAAGTCTATTCGTCCCATGTGGGACGAATAGACTGGGTGAGTGGGGGGGGGGGGCAGTCCCTTGCATTAATGCAAACATAGCATAATGTTACAAAGCGTTTTGCCGGTAGGTTCTGACAGTATGTTGCCCAAGAAGACTACTAATATCGGGAAAGCCTGCCGAAGGCTGCGCAAGCTGGGCCAACTCTCGATACACCACCCGAAGACCTTCGAGCATTTCCGTAGTTACTCGGCAGTGGTCGCCGAGAGACAAAGACAGCTGCTCGATGACGGAGGGAATGTCATACACCCTCTCAGCTTGTTCAGGTAGGTATTCGTATATTTCATTGTCCACAATATCATCATTACAGTCGAAATACGACCACACTGCTAAACATAGGATCTCTCAAGCGTCGTCACATCATCCGGTCCCAAAGACATTAAATATATACTACCAATAGACCAGTGGCGGTACCTTCATACAAGCAGAAAAGCCAGGCATGCCTTACTAAAATGCTCGATAGAGAATCAATATCAAACCCGAACTATTTAAAAGTTCGCGCGCTTTAATTCTTATCAAAATAACACAAAGTATCTACCTATGCCACACTACTACACAGCGCGCGCAGAGTTTCGCATTAGCAGCATCTACGCGAGAGCTATATCTATCTCGCTTACACGTACCGGCTTTTACCGGGCTTTCAAATACTATCTCTGTCACTTTCGCACTTATAGCGATGTGCCGTATAACGAGTTAGGACCTTATGCGTCTACAAATCGATCAGTATGGAAGATTTAAGCCGGGCATTCGTATGAAGTTGCTCGCGTATGCGTGACCTTGTCACCTTGCCAACTCTGCAGTGTTGCCGTTTTAGCGACGTTGTGAGATCTTGGAGATTTTTAACGAGTTTGGAGACTTTTTTTAAGATTTAGCAACAATAAAAACTAGCGACTTTTTAAAATAACGAAATTAAATATTCAAAAATAAAGGCAATTTTTTAGAACTGGTCTCGTTAATTTCAAAATACGATGTCGTTTTAGAAAAGCATAAGCAGCATCAGGAAAGTGACAAACCGGGGCCGAGTTATTTATCTAACAAAATTCAAAACGATATTATTCATTCCGTAGCCGATGTGATGCAAACTTGCATCGATTACGAAGTTAGGCAAACAAAATTTGTTTCAATTATTATTGACGAAACCCCCGATGTTAGTCATAGAAAACAACTGTGCTTGATTCTCAGATATAATTATAAAAATGAAATTCATGACTGTTTTTTGGGCTTTTAATTTATTGTACCTAATCAGTAGTTTATGAGAAAATTGCGATGATACATACGTAGGTACCTACATACTCAGTCGAAAACTGAACTTTCTTTTTTTGAAATCGGTTAAAATTTTATTGGGCTTGCCTTATTTTGAAACCCTAGGCACGCCACTGCAATAGACAGGACATAGCGAACAAAATCGTGCTCCGATACTTATTACCTAGTGGTCATAAGTCGCTCAGTCTAGTATGACGCCCCTACACGTCAAGTCGTGTTTGTATCCGCTCTATGCATTAAAAGAAAATCATTTTCTGAGAAAATATGCCGAACTGCGCATTACGCTATTGCAAATCTTGTTATGATAAAATGACTGTACCTAAGTTCGGTTTATTTTCGTAAATAGTTTTGGTATTTACGAAGTAATTAATTAAAATTCAATAATTTTTATAAATAGTTCTAGAACATTTGCTGACTTTGTGATAATGCCATCTATTGCTGAAAAGCTTAACCTTACCTTTATCACACACTGACCCTCTACCACGAGCTTATAATGTGATCCATTTTACGACCTAAACCGAACTGTTAAGGGATGGAGCTGTATAGCGTGAATAGCTCCATCACTCTTTTTCGCTCGTACGATTGACATTTTAACATTATCATGGTACGGCCCCTGGCCATCTACCGAGCGTTAGTTAAATAATTATAAATTTTGACAAATTTAATTCGCGTGTTTGCTATTCAAAGCCAGATGGCGTCACTGAGACATAGGATGACAGTTTTTCTAAGACATTTGTTCTGATAGCCGCTCTATTGTATCTCTTTAAATCTCTTTGTCCGGTCCTGAGTCTGACATTGAGACTTCAGAGATGTTTTTTCGAATAAACCAATTATAAATGTAGGTCAGTCAAAAAAAAAAACAAGTGAAGCTAAATTGCACGTTCCAAAGCGTAGATCTCTATGGAGAAAAACGTGCAAATCTTGGTTACATATTTCTTGTCGCTTCTAATATGTGAGCACAATGTAGATGAGTAATAATAATTTAAAAAATACGAATTAAAAAATAGAAATTAAATTAAGCCAGTGGCAGCTAAAAGATGACCAGTCTCAACTGACGACACCCGTTCACGAGCATGACGCGTGCATCAGCCCCACTCAGCTCAACCATTTTGAAGGGAACTGAATGACCCAATAACACGTGCCACCATCACCGAGACATTTGAGTGAGCATGACAAACTCTCAACAGAGAATATTTATAGAAGTGAACTAGTCTATTTGTAGACGGTATTGTCTGGAAGAACTCATCCCATTATGAATGGCACCCTGAGATTCATACGCTAGTTGTCGCTGGAAGATTTTAGATGAGATTGGGAACAAAGGACAAAGGCCTGTGCCCAGCCGGTTGGGGAAGTCGAGGATTTTCACCTAACCCTGAAATATTCAGCTGAATGGTCAAAAAGAACACGATACATTTAACTTTTAAATTAATTGCAGTTTGTTCTGGATGGCTATTATGATAGTAGTGAACATCACGCACATGTGCCTGTCGACCTTCCGCCTGTTCTTCATCATCCAACCGATGGACAGTCTGACGACCCACTTCTTAGACGACGTACTGCTGGGCCTCTACTGTATCTGCCTCGTCGATATTGGCATCAAATTCAATACAGGATACGTTGTGACTCGGCAGTCTTACGTTGTTATGGCTAGGAAATCTATCTTCTGGTAAGATTTTTGCAAAGTTTAGTAAAATGACCAGTCTACAATTTTCGATTAAGTTTACTCTAGCCGCCAAGCCAGGTCCTAACGGGCCAAATCGTTCATCCACGATGCTCAGCCTGATGTTGTCTGCTGTCCACAGTCAGAGTATTGAAATTTAGACAGTTAAGCGCACTGCGCGCTGCGCTGGTGTTTACAGCGTATTGTTTGTTGCACAGGCCCAATTCAGTGTTATATTCACTGGCGCGGCTACTGTAGGGCTACACGGGGCAGTACCTCGGGGCTCCCAAGCTACCGTTCTAATTAATCAGGTACCGGGGGCACCGGGGGCCCCAGTACCTGATTAGCAAACCTTTTATTGAAATAGCGAAAAAAATTCCCACCTTCGAAATCTAAATAAAATAGATTACAACACTATCATGACAACTCATTTTGGTCAGTATAAGTCTGACACTTCCACCCACTCCACCCTGAGTAGGAGAAATTATTTGAAGATTTCTCACGTAAAAATAAGGGGTCCCAGGCTTTTTTGCCTCAGGGCCGTTGGTCATCTATCTACGCTACTGGCTGTGTTACCAGAGGCGCAGCGTGGACTAATTTAGACGTGGACGAAGGCACATCAGCGAGGCCTTTTTCTTTCATAAATTCGAAAACGAGGCAGCGACTGTCGCAAGCCAGTGTTCGACCACATCGTCGCTTACCATCAGGTGAAATAGTGGTCAAACGCGTGTATCAATTTTAAAAAACCCTCGTTCCACTTTTGCGAGGCCCCTTTGGGTGCGAGGCCGTGGGCGAGGGCCCACTTCACCCACGCCTAGCTACGGTACTGTGTGTTACTGCCAAAAATATGTTCACCAATGACGTAATCTTTAGCAATAAAACGTAGATGTTTTTCAGACGATATAATGGATGTACAGGTAACAAACTCAATCTTGTTTACTCAGTATTAAACTCGCTGAGCGATTCCAGGCGCTACATATGCTGCTGGTTCTTCGTGGATCTGGCGTCCTGCTTACCCTTGGCTTACGTGCTACTGAAGCTGGAAGCAGGCGCGCGGTACATCCTCGTGGCGCATTTACTGTCTACGCTCAGGGTAACCAGGATCTACACCGTCTCCGGAGACTCCACGATTATCATGAGAGTATGTCCTCAACATTGATAAATTGTTTTATACAGTTGAGATCGTAACAGTTGAGTCTATAAAATAGGTGGCCTGAGCTTCTTGGAGCAGGTATAGGAACTAGTATGGTGCTTCAACATTTCTCTTATTTTTATACTGTCCCATGTAAAGGAGGGGTATGACTATTACAATGAATCGTGAAAAAACGGACCTACAACTGAGTTTATGATGAGTAAACCTAAAGGTGAGTCAAGATTTGGCGAATGCGCCACTCGCGAGCCGTTCGCGAGCCGCTTGCGAACTGCGCGCGTGCATTTCATGTTCGTACGAAGCGCGCGCGGCGCAGGGGCTTCGTACGAACGAGCCGCGCGTGAAATGCACGCGCGCCGTTGCAAGCGGCTCGCGCAAGCGCTCGTGCGTCTAGGCACACCATAAGAACCTAAGTCCGATGGATGCAAGATGCACAGGACTGGTCGTTATGGCGACACTTGGGCGAGGCCTTTATCCAACAGTGGACGTCTTTCGGCTGAAATGATGATGATGAAACCTAAGTAATAACGGATAGCCCGGTTTGTGAATCAACATTTGGGGATAGAAGTAAGAATCGTGTGACTCCAAAACAGAATGTGTATATTTCCACCATGCACCTCCTTTTATACTAGTTTACAATATTACCTGCTAAAACTTAACCAATAGTAACTTAGTATCTACAAAACAATGAGCGCGGTTCAGGCGCGCGATGCTTTTGTTGGGGCAGCTAGGGTAGCAGGTAGGTACCAATGGATTACAATGGCTGCGTAGCGTGGGAATGCTTTTGGGTCGAGCAGGTAGCGAGGCTCACACATGTTTCTAGCGTAGTAACAGTGATGTGCTGTAGGGTGGCTACACTTTGGGGATAGAAGTAAGAATCGTGTGACTCCAAAACAGAATGTGTATATTTCCACCATGCACCTCCTTTTATACTAGTTTACAATATTACCTGCTAAAACTTAACCAATAGTAACTTAGTATCTACAAAACAATGAGCGCGGTTCAGGCGCGCGATGCTTTTGTTGGGGCAGCTAGGGTAGCAGGTAGGTACCAATGGATTACAATGGCTGCGTAGCGTGGGAATGCTTTTGGGTCGAGCAGGTAGCGAGGCTCACACATGTTTCTAGCGTAGTAACAGTGATGTGCTACTTTGGGGATAGAAGTAAGAATCGTGTGACTCCAAAACAGAATGTGTATATTTCCACCATGCACCTCCTTTTATACTAGTTTACAATATTACCTGCTAAAACTTAACCAATAGTAACTTAGTATCTACAAAACAATGAGCGCGGTTCAGGCGCGCGATGCTTTTGTTGGGGCAGCTAGGGTAGCAGGTAGGTACCAATGGATTACAATGGCTGCGTAGCGTGGGAATGCTTTTGGGTCGAGCAGGTAGCGAGGCTCACACATGTTTCTAGCGTAGTAACAGTGATGTGCTGTAGGGTGGCTACAGTACTCCTCCTCAAGCGAAGCGTACCGGCAGTTTGACGACACGACCCGAACGTGTTTTTCTGTTGTTAGCGGGCTGTGACGTCATGCTTGTATGTGGTACTTGGGTTTCCTTGGTGCTTCTTGATGCGTGCCAGGCCAGCGGTAGGATGGTTCCAGTGGGTCGGAACCGAATGCCGCATAGTTCTCGGTGAGTCGGAACTGTCTGCGGTGATGCCCCAGTGAGTCGGGGTGTTGCTATCCCAGTGAGTCGGGATGATGCTGCAGGCTCCAGTGAGTCGGAGTGGTGCTGTGCGATGTAGTGGCTTGACTGCTTGCGTCGACCAGGAGAGGTTCTTCGTGGCTCTTCATGTGACTGGCCGAAGGTGCAGTGTGATTCGCCAAGGTCGCTGATGAGGCTGAGGGTGATGACCAGGTATGACCAGGTAGGCATGCTGGTGGTCAGGATACCCTTTATAGCCGTGGGTGCTGGCTGTATGGCTCGCTGCTCGAAAGCTTGAGGAAGTGATGATGACGTCACGAAGTAGTAGCTGCACGAAGGCTGCGCTGACGTTCATTGTCGAGGGTCACCATTTTGCTATCTCTAGCGAGAGTTTTCGGAGTTCGCTAACGAGATACTGAGTAGTAACTACCTGTGGTGCTGGTGTGGGCGGTGCAGGTGACTGCACGGCTGCGACTTTGGCTGCTGCTGTCTGCTCCATTATCTTGTCGGCGTGAAGTGTACAGCGCGATGTCGAATGTCTGGAACGATATCCGTGTATGTTTTGCCTCTTGAAATTTCAGTTGGTGAGACCCGCTTGTGGGAGGCCAACTGAAATGTGCAATCACGGTGTACCGTTATGACGACAGCGAGCAGATGGTAGTTGGGCAGCGATCACATGGAGATGGCTGTGACTATGCCGTCGTACCAGCCGGCAGGCCTAGGGCCAGGTCCGTAGCTGGTTGAGGAGCATGTCGGGTGTGATATCTACTCCAGCCGGCAGGCATAAACCAGGTCCGTAGCTGGGTAGAATCACGTCGGGGTCACCACTTTGGGGATAGAAGTAAGAATCGTGTGACTCCAAAACAGAATGTGTATATTTCCACCATGCACCTCCTTTTATACTAGTTTACAATATTACCTGCTAAAACTTAACCAATAGTAACTTAGTATCTACAAAACAATGAGCGCGGTTCAGGCGCGCGATGCTTTTGTTGGGGCAGCTAGGGTAGCAGGTAGGTACCAATGGATTACAATGGCTGCGTAGCGTGGGAATGCTTTTGGGTCGAGCAGGTAGCGAGGCTCACACATGTTTCTAGCGTAGTAACAGTGATGTGCTGTAGGGTGGCTACAAACATAAAGACCTCATGCACAGCAGTCACAGCTACTACAGCTAGTCTGCTTTTAATTCGACTTTGTACCATAAATGTACAAAGTCAAATTAAGAGCAGACTCATACTCATCTGACCTTTCTAAAGAACATCATCATTAAGGTCTGTGCATGTCCTCTCTGCTGGCGTTTTCAGCTCACATACTTTTGGGAGTCACCTTTTTATATACTACTAGCTTTTGCCCGCGGCTTCGCTCCCGTCAACTGACTACTATATCCTACTCTACCCAACTCTACCCTACTAAAAAAAAAAATTAAACAAAAAGTATCCTATGTGTTTCTCCTGGTTCTAAGCTACCTCCCCACCAACTTTCAGCCAAATCGGTTCAGCCGTTCTTGAGTTATAAATAGTGTAACTAACACGACTTTCTTTTATATATACCTATAGATAGCTTCCTTAGCCAGCGGCTTCACCCCCACAAGAATAGAAAATCATCCCAAGGGAACATGCTCCCGGGATGAAAAGTCCGACATGCCTTCCAGGACATGGTCACGGTAATATTACATGGTCTATCCGTGTACCAAGTTTCATTGAAATTTATTTAGCTGTTTCAGCGTAAAGCATAACAAACATACGAACACGGTTATAAACTTACGCCTGTATTCCTAATACTAGTGTGATTTTTTCCAGTTATTCACAGAGTCGTACATCGTGCATGGCTTGGTCCGGCTGGCGGCGCTGTTCTTGATCACGGCGCACTTGTGCACCTGCCTCTTGTACCTGCCAGCCGTCTTCAACTATTACTGTCAGTATACCCACATATTGCTAAACTTATGTGACAAAGTATCACTAATGTACTTATGTGCTCAGATTTTGGCGGGATTTTATCGAGTGAAGTTCAATGGCTGTTTTAATTATTCGCAAATTGATCCCTAGTGGACAATTGTGTTGTAAAACTGGTGTAGTTTTGTATCTCAAGTGTCTACGGACACGACTACGGATCGGTCTTGGACACTATGTGAAATCATTGAAACAGGCGCGATTTCGGTAAAATGAAGCTGAGAATTATTGTATACTACTTAAAGCACTGGTATAGGAATAAATATCTAAAAACAATGTTGTTAAGTCACAACGAAAAACAAATTGTGATTCGGAAAAATCTTCGAGACTCCATTCGGGAATTGAACGGTTTACATAGGTAAGTTTGTACGGAATCCTCAGGGCACGAGTCCGATACGCACTTGCCCACGTTTTTTTAAAAAAAACGTTGCCTCATAATGAGTGGCTAACTTGGGCGGTGGGGGCCATGGCCCCAGGCGGCATACGAAAGGGGGCGGCAGGAAACGCCTATTTATTAATTTGAAAAATGTAAAAAAATACTTGAATCCGGTACTGCGTGAAGTTAGTGATACTCAAAAGTACTTGCAAACCGAGGGACTGAATATACACCAGTATGTTCAGAAAATAAATGCTTTACAGACCTTATTACAAGAAAATCGAGAGGGAATTGCAAACGGAGCTCTCCAATATTTTAAAAGTTCATGCGAACTACTTGGAATTTCTTTTAACGATGGGCAAGTCGACTTTGTCGAACAATAAAAACTTTTTAGAAAAAAAAAATAACCGACTTCACTAAAAAAAACACTAAAAGGATCAAAATAACTTTAATTTCGGATGTCGGTGTTTCTCGGTATTGTTTGTTTCTTATTTAACACCGACTTCCGAAATTAAAGTTATTTTGATCCTTTTAGTGTTTTTTTTAGTGAAGTCGGTTATTTTTTTTTTCTAAAAAGTTTTTATTTCACACTTTTTAGTTGCGATACACTTATAAACAGAGTGCCTATTTCTAATGACAATTCCAATTAACCCAAATACTGCTAGGTTACATTGTTTTATTATAAAGTTGCTGTGCCTACCTTCTTCCTTCCGGCTCCATCATCAGATCAGTTCGATAGTACCTTATAGCCAAAGAGCATCTCACGACAATTCTAATAAGCCCGAACACGGCTAGGATACATTGATTAATTACGGAGTTCCTGTGCCTACCTTCCGGCTCCATCATCAGATCAGTTCGATAGTACCTTATAGCCAAAGTGCATCTCATGACAATTCTAATGAGTCCAAACACGGCTAGGTTACATTGATTAATTACGGAGTTCCAGTGCCTACCTTCCGGCTCCATCATCATCATCAGATCACTTCGATGATACCATTTTCAACGTAACTATTCAGAATCATTCATTTATTTGTATTGTCATAGTCGCTTAACTATATCTTCAATGTGATATCTATTTGAGTATGAAGTTCCGTTGACCATTTCTGGTCTTCTTCATCAGTTCCACTTCATCAAATGTTACTTTTTGACTGTAAATGCTTAAGTTCTTGATGAAAATACTAAAATTACCATAGGGTTGCCTATAATTTTTGAGGAGTTCCCTCGATTCCTCATGGATTCCATCATCAGAACTGGATTTTGAAAAAAATGGGACCAATCTGGAAGCATATCCTATAAAGGGAAAAAAAAATTTTGCAAATCGGTCCATAAACGACGGAGTTCTGAGGTAACAAACATAAAAAAAAAAAAAAAAAAATAATGATGATAAAAAAAAAAAAAAAAAAAAAAAATACAACCGAATTGATAACCTCCTCCTTTTTTTTGAAGTCGGTTAACAAACGAATTGACTCGCAAGTCGACGCCGACGCGATGCGAGTCGCGACGCCAAACGATTTAGGGAAAGTTAATTTTTTATAAAATAATCTTATTCCTTGTATTTATAAACTTGACATGAATACAGCAAAGTGCTAGTTTAACATGACACGATTGAAAACAGAAACACTTGGTAGCCTTATGAATTAAAAACGTTAGTTGACGAGTTGACTCGATGGAACGAGTTGAATCGGCGGACCGAAATGACTCGGTAGAAAGAGCTGAGTAGGCGGGCCGAGTTGACGACCGAGCTGGGCTTTTGCCCACCGAGTCAAGTTGTTACGAAACGCAATTCGAATCAGCCACCATTCCAAATCGATTATAAAACTCGATTTGTCGAAAATGCGAGTTGGCCCATCGCTTATTTCTTTGGAACCCCCAAGACGAATCAGGAGGAAGCATAGTTTTGGTGACGGATATGTAGATGAACCAAGAACAAGAGGAGCAAGAGAACCAAGGTTACCGACATAGCACGAAGAATCGCCAAACTTAAGTGGCAATGAGCAGGGCACATATATATTGCTCGCAGAATGGATGGCTGTTGGGGCCGAAAGGTTCTGGAATGGCGACCACGTACCGGAAGACGTAGCGTTGGAAGGCCTCCTACAAGGTGGACCGATGACTTGGTAACGGTTGCGGGAGTCCGATGGATGCGAGACGCACAGGACCGTTCATTGTAGGGAGGCCTATGTCCAGCAGTTGACGTCTTTCGGCTGAAACGATGATGATGATGATATGCAGATGCTGGGATTCTTTCTTTCTTTTTTTCAATAGACAGAGCTGAACTTCATGACCGATTTCAAAAGCTTCAAAATCGAGCGCAAAAATATGCCTTTTTAATACCTCCAGTAATGCTGGGCTCGGAAGAACTTAACCTAAATCAAGTTCCTCGGGACATAAATACAGAAGAGTTTCGGTTTTGGATAAACCGAAACTTTTCTCTATAGACATAATATTAAGATTTTTTTTAACCTCTGCCGTATGCAATGTTAGTTGTGAAAGAAGTTTTTCAAAATTTAAATTAATTAAAAATTACTAAAGATCTTCTATTTCCACCTTAAGATTAACATAAATAGCCATTTTTGCCATAGAAAACGATATAAATGTTGATATAGATGGTTGTGTATTAATCAAATTTTTGTGCAAAGTAGTAGGTACTCTAGTTTAGAGATCGTCAGGTCTGCAGGTTTCGTTAAAATAGGTTGACGGATTTACCTATTGACCTTTTTCTTTCTTTTTTTTTTTGCCACTTCATCGCTTACCATCAGGTGAGATAGTGGTCAAACGCGAGCCTATCAATAATAAAAAAAAAAATGTCGATGTTAAATCTACCCTGTAGGCTGCATGTATGGGTCTATTCCATTCTGTCCTCCGTGGTCTATTGCTTTTTATTAATCCAACTTCATCTCAATTTCTGTTATAAAAGTCGTGGAATCCTGGCTAAAGTTCATATTGGGCGGTAATCTGAATTCTGAATCAAGCCCTTGATTATAATTGGCAATAAATACTTTAATAGGTTCTTGTTGTTTTTTTTTTTAATTGATATAAACTAGTGCTTGACTGTGATCCCACCTGATGGTTACTAATGATGCAATCGTTTGTTTTTATTATTGCATACCTAATGTTAAGTTAATTATTTTAATAGATGAATTTCCTGGGAAATTCTGATGTATGTATGCT
Source organism: Mythimna impura (assembly GCA_905147345.3). Taxonomy (NCBI): domain Eukaryota; kingdom Metazoa; phylum Arthropoda; class Insecta; order Lepidoptera; family Noctuidae; genus Mythimna; species Mythimna impura. The sequence continues at coordinate 26,449,412 of LR990351.1, read as the reverse complement.
ACAAAATATGTTCCTTCTTAAGCAGCGGCATTTTTATTTTATTTATTTTATTAGTGTATAGTGCCTAGGTTTATCATCGTTATCGTATTTATGATTGTTCATTTTAATAAATCTTCTAAAATAATAATTTAAACTTGAAATTCATGTACCTTTTTATAAAGCATTTCTCACCTCTATCATAAGAAATACCCAGTTTTAACTTACATAGTTTGCAAAAAGGACAAGGGCTTCGCAATGATCCGCCGTCTAGGGCCTCCCCTGCAAGAGTGATGGGTTATTTTAGAAATAGGAAAGCGTGCTACTCATCATCGTCCAATAAGCCTATCAAAAGTTTTTTCAATACACTTAGGTACTCGAAAACTCGTTCTTATCCGCTTTTAGGCCTGCAGTTTACTGTTTTTCGCACTAGTGTGGAAAAGTGCGCGTGCTCGCGCCCGCCTCAATTTTATTACGTTTATCGTATGAGGCTGGGCACGGGGTAAGCCCCGCAAGTCCCGCGTCAAACCCTTTTTATTTATATTTTCGTAAGTGTATTGAAAAACGTCGTTTGATACACGTGGAAATTTGTCACTGCAGTCCTCCATAACGCCCTCGCCTACAGCTCGTGCGAACTCCGCCTCGGTCGCTATGACCAACTTTCTGCACTTATATCAAAATGCATTATTCTAATGTGTTTATAAACGCGTCTTCGATAAGGGCTTGACATCCTATATCTTCCTTACAGACGATGTGTTTTCGCGCCATGACTTCTATGTTTTCTCATCGTACAGGGACGGGCAAAATGCCGACTGACTACAATTACTACATGCGCATCAACCAAGATGAGAGCTTGACGAATCGCGACATAACGACCCGGTACAATAAAGCTATTATCATAACTATCTCCGCGATTTTCGGTGAGAATTTGGCTACTATAGTAGTTAGTTTAGACCCCTCCATGTAAATACAGGGTGTCTGACATCGACGCACAAAGTAACGAATACCACGGATCCGGTACATGATTCCGGACCCCCCAGTTGTGGAATTTTTCGTCGGTGTTTCCTAATTTCTTTTTAAATCTTTACGATTTTTTATTTAAGCTGTATATAGGGTGACTGGTAATTAGTGACCGATACTTTAACACATGATTGTACTCATGATTACAAACAACTTTCCCAAAAAAACTTTTTTTATATAATCACTAGTTTTTAGGTACATTCACTGATTAGGTACGTACATGGGTTTGCAAGCTGCGTGGGTGTTCTATCACCATTGTAGGTACGACGGCGTCACGCGGCTAACAGCTGAGCGGTCGCCGGTCGCAGGCGCGCGCGCGTATTTAAACAGCTGTTTTATTATTGTGATAAAACTAATGAGAATATAAAAAAAGTTTCTTTGGGAAAGTTGTTTGTAATCATGAGTACAATCATGTGTTTAAGTATCGGTCACTAATTACCAGTCACCCTATATAATCGTTATTATAACATTTTTAGTGAAGAAAATGAATGAATTACTTTTAAAATTAAAAATGTCATCGGGGTTGATTAGATTAACGATTTTCCCAGATTTTACACAGTTTAATTTTATTCGAAACATAATAACCCCAAGCGAACGCCACTCGCTCTCTCATTATCTTTCTATTGTGTCTCTAATTACAAAAAAAGTCCAGCTTTTTTTTTTAATTAGGAATAAGCCGACGAAAAATTTTACCACTGGAGGGTCACCAGAATCATGTACTGGATCCGTGGTATTCTTCTGTGCGTCGATTACAAAGACACCCTGTATACTGGTATCGACTGGTTACACTGGAAGCCCTCTATAACATAGTTTTTTTTTTTTTTTTTTTCGGATGTGAAAATCATCTAATGACATCCCCCGCTCTTGGGCGGAGCGTGAGATAGTGTCAGACTTTTACTGACTAAAAACCCACTCCTGTTCCTTCTTTGCCATTTTTTTTTTCCAGGGCCCCGGGGGTCACTTTCGCATCACCCATGGCCCCAGTAGGCTTCGACCCTGCTGGGCCCCTACGGCTCTATAACATAGTTGGGTTTTCCTTTTTTACGTGGGAAGTCATCAATGGTCCAGATCCCACTCTGGGTGGAGCAAGAAGGAGTGACAGAACTGTACTGACTAACACCCACCTGTGTACCTTCAGTTGCCCTTTGCGCTCCAAGGCCTGACTGATTCTTTCGAACATTCACACAGCCCAAAGTTGGGTTGCCTGGGCTTGCGGAAAGCGAGCTACCCTCAATGTTGGGTTGCGTGGGCTTGCGGACGGCGAGCAATGGGTAGCTTGCCGTCCGGCCGTTCGGTAAACGTCCGGACCGAGCCCAAGTCGTCGACAGCGCGTAATGTTCCACACGCGCCTCAAATAGATGTCAGCAAACCGTAGGGGCCAGCAGGGTCGAAGCCTACTGGGACCATGGGTTCGCTTCTGAAAGGAAGACCCGGGGTCGTGGAAGGCGATGCTACGAAGGAACATAGGAGTCGGTTTTAGTCAGTAAAAATCTGACATGCCCTCACGCACCACCCTAGAGCGAGATAAATCATAGGATGATCTTCCACATAAAAAAAAAAATAACTGTGTAAGTACCTCACACACACACACACACAACAATAAGACAGAACAATAAGACGCGACCAAGCGTATAAAGGCACCATTGACACCCCAAGCGTGTCAATTTTAAAACTTGTGCTCAGCTTATTACTCAGCGCACACTGCACAACCACGAAATTTTTTAGTACCTACCGAATACACCTCCCACAAGGTGGACCGATGACCTGGTGAGGGTCGTAGGGATCCGATGGATGCAAGACGCACAGGACCAGTCCTTGTGGCGACACTTGGGAGAGGCCTATGTCCAACAGTGGACGTCTTTAGGCTTCAATGATGATGAAGAAGAACGTCTCTAGACTTATATTCTTGCGACGACTCCATGCAGTTTTAGTTTATTTTGAAGTATGTACTTCCTATAATCAATTGTTACTTTCAGGTACTGGCTTCACTATGTTCCGTTCCACTGAGCCAGATGAGATCTTGATTCATTCCGTTGTCATTGTGTATGCGGCACTGTTCATGGTAGTTACACTAGGTAACCTATGTTTTTTGGTTTTTCGTGATGAACTTATTGCTAACCAACTGTAACTGTATCTAATTGTGGTTGTTATTTGCAGTTTTCCTGATAAAGAGTTATCTCATGATCTACGCCTGCTCTATGCGTTACCAGGGACTGATGAATCAAGTAGAGGTAAGAGCGTCTCGTTTTGTATAGATAGCGGCACGAATCTTGAGCGCTCGGCGAAAGAACTGGGATCGCTTTGCGCTTTGTTCACATCGGCGAGCCAATCACTGTACAATGATTGCATTCCCCACCCCCGCGTCTCTTTTCATGCCACTAAAGAGACCCGATATTTCACTTCTGCGTTCTTCTGCGCAAGTAGAAATGTAGAAGTCAGCGCTCAAGGTCCGTGCCGGTATCTGTATGTCTAAGTACTACTTTTTTATTGGGAGTATTTTCACGTTTGAAGGTTTGGTCTTGAACTTCTATTTACCTTCTTGATGGCTTATCAGGATCACTTATTCTGTGTCAGGATGTAGGCTTCTTAACTAGGCTTTCCAGTTCCTGGAAGTCCTAATAAATTAAAGCCACACGTCATTAGCCTCCAGCCAGCTTATTAGACAGTCTAATAGGCTGGCTGGAGGTTAGTGGCGTGTCTATCTTAACATAATTTAATTTAGTCTAATAGAGACTACAGAACGGTGGAACTAATTCGTCATTCGTTATTTTGTATTTCCTTGTCGATATAATTGCTATAACGGTACCAGTTATAAAGTAAGTTTTTTTTTTTTTTTTGAAGTTATACTTCTTTTAGCGCGATAGAGAAAAATGATGAGAGTGAATTTTTACGATGCGCGCGCACACCGACACCTAAATTCTACATCGTGAAGTTAGTTCTAGGTGGCATGCATGAAAATTGATAACTATGTTCAAGTTGTCTATTCTAGTATTTTTATATTTAGAACACGTGTTTCGTAAGAGTACAATTAAATAAATATTATTTTGGTGTTTTTATTATTTAAACAAAATCTTTTTGATTAATTTTAATATTTATCGTTAATCACTGCTGCTTTTTAGTTATTTTTTTTCCATACGCCAAAGAAGTATAACTTCTAACGCGTGTACATAAGTACACACACTCTTTTTTTTTTGTTAGATTTTAAATCGCAAACATTTTATTTTCGCAGTGACAAAACGACTTCGACTTTTTTCGCAACGATTTTTATCGTAATGCACGGTAGGTAGGTCTAAGAATGGTTTTATCTTACAATCCTATGTTATGTTAGTCATTTTTAGGGTTCGGTACCTCAAAAGGAAAAAAACGGATCCCTTATAGGATCACTTTGTTGTCCATCCGTCTGTCAGTCTGTCTGTCTGTCAAGACCCTTTATCTAGGGAACGCGTAGAGGTATCGAGTTGAAATTAAAACCATACTTACTCAGGTCTGCGGTCCCTTGAAGCTTTGAAAAAATGAAAACTTCTAAGGGCGAAATTCACCAATAAACTAATCGCGTTTTAACGTTTAGCTCGCATAATCGCGTTTAGCCGCTGTCACTAGTGTCACTTGTAAAAATACAACAAAAGAAAAATACAGACAAGTGACACTACTGAGCCAAACGTTAAAACGCGATTAGTTTTATTGGTGAATTCCGCCCTAAATCAACGAAAAAAAAAGATACGGCCGTTTTTGTCGCAAAAAACGTATATATTTCGACACTCTCAAGGGAATCAAAATTCATAGGGTACTTCCCGTTGACCTAGAATCCTGAAATTTGGCATGAAGCAAGGTCTCATAGCAAAAGTATAGGAAAATATCTGAAAACTGTAAATTTGTAGTTACGTCACAAAAAAAAAACTTTTTCGATTCAAAAATCTTCGTAACTTAATTCGGGAATTGAAGTTTTCATACTAATAGGTAAGTTTGTACGGAACCCTCAGTGCGCGAGTCCGAATCGCACTTGCCCACTTTTTATATTATATTTAATCCACCAGGAATACATGAAATACAGACAGTTCCCTCTTGCTCTGAAGAAGCGAGTCGAAGCCTTCTACCAGTACAGATACCAGGAGCGATACTTTAAAGAGGAGGCTGACTTCGAATGCCTTTCAGGTGAAATATGATCATTTATTTTACGCCTTTCTTTTGCTTCATCTTTTATTTTTTCTCATCGTATCACTTGTCTCTTCAACGGTGCCAGATTGACTATCGGTACTTAGGTACATCGAAGTGCTGAAGTGTTTATACAAAAACGCCACCATGTCAGTCCGACTTCAGGACCAGACCTCGAAACCTATCCTCTTGCAGCGGGGTGTGAGACAAGGAGACGTTATTTCTCCGAAACTGTTCACGGCCGCAATGGAGGATGTCTTCAAGGTTCTGGAGTGGAGAGGGCTAGGCATAAATGTCAATGGCGAGCACATCACTCACCTTCGATTTGCCTACGGATGGTGCGAGGATACCGAACGATTTCCCGCGAAGCGGCGAGCCTCCTTGCTGGACAGCCACCATGGGATCTGGTAGCAACAGGCCTTGCTCACATGCACGATCTGCGCATGGAGATGCAACGCCGGGGCGAAACTCCGCTGCCACGCCAAGTCACGGCATGGCGGGAAGAACTCCGGCGGGATCTCATGGTGGAATGGCGACAGCGACTGTCGCAACCTAGTGCTGGGCACGCCACAATTATGGCGGTAAGTCCCTTCTTTGAGGCGTGGTTGGAAAGACCTCACGGCGTCCTCACCTTCCGCATGACGCAGGTTCTCACCGAACACGGGAAGTTCGGGAAGTTCCTGCACCGGATTCGTGCGGAAGCGACGCCCGGGTGTCACCACTGTGTGGACCGCCCGGAGGACACGGTGGAGCATACGGTGGAAGTGTGCCCCGCTTGGGAAGAGCAACGCCGTGTCCTCGTGGGGGCGATCGGCGGCGGCGATCTCTCGCGCCGGGCCTTGGTACAGGCCATGGTCCGGAGCGAGGAGGAGTGGCAGGCGGTCGCCTCCTTCTGCGAAGCAGTAATGCTAGCAAAAGAGGCGGCCGATCGCGTGAGGCAACGGCAACGGTCCTCACGCCCCAACCACCGTAGGCGCGGGCTTGCGGACGGCGGGCAATGGGTGGCCCGCCGTCCGACCGTCCGGTAACCATCCGGACCGAGCCCAAGTCGTCGACGGCGCGTATTGTTCCGCGCGCGCCTCAGGGAGATGTCAGCAAATCGTAGGGGCCCAACAGGGTCGAAGCCTACCGGGGCCACGGGTAGTGTGAAAGTGAAACCCGGGGCCCTGGGACGATGGCAAGGAAGGAACAGGAGTGGGTTTTTAGTCAGTAAAAGTCTGACACTATCTCCCGCTCCGCCCAAGAGCGGGATTTGTCATAAGATGATTTTCCCACCTATAAAAAAAAAAAAAAAACCTTCGATTTGCCGGCGACATAGTAGTCATGGCTGAGACTACGGAGGAGCTCAGTACAATGCTCGGTAACCTCAGTAAAGCTTCCGAAAGAGTGGGACTTAAAATGAACATGGACAAAATCAAAGTCATGGTAAACATCCATGTAGCACCCACTCCTATCAAGATCGGAGACTCTACACTCGAAGTTGTGGACGACTACGTTTACCTAGGACAGACGGTCCAGTTGGGTAGGTCTAACTTCGAGAAAGAGGTCAATCGTCGAATCCGACTCGGCTGGGCAGCGTTCGGGAAGCTGCGCGGTGTCTTCTCGTCCAATATACCACAGTGTCTCAAGACGAAAATCTATGACCAGTGCGTGTTGCCAGTGATGACATATGGCTCCGAAACGTGGTCGCTTACAATGGGCCTCATCAGAAGGCTTAAAGTCACTCAAAGGGCAATGGAAAGGGCTATGCTCGGAGTTTCCTAGCGTGATCGCGTTAGAAATGAAGATATCCGCAGGAGAACCAAGGTTACAGACATAGCCCGAAGAATCGCCAAACTTAAGTGGCAGTGGGCAGGGCACATTGCTTGCAGAACAGATGGTCGATGGGAACGAAAGGTTCTGGAATGGCGACCACGTACCGGAAGACGCAGCGTTGGAAGGCCTCCCACAAGAAGGACCGATGACCTGGTGAGGGTCGCGGGAATCCGATGGATGCGAGACGCACAGGACCGGTCATTGTGGCGACATTTGGGGGAGGCCTATGTCCAACAGTGGACGTCTTTCGGCTGAAATGATGATGATGATCGTATCACTTAACTCATTTTATATGGATTGGTCGTGCTTTTTCTTAAACTTTTCCCCACACTAGGGTGAAGAAGAAAGAAAAACTTTTTATTTGCCGGAATAGGCGCAAACTTATAACTAACATATTAAAAACATTTTGCAAGACAAAAACACAATTAAAAATAAGATATATGCGCCAGGTCCGAGCAAAACGGCCGTACGCTCAGCATAATGCCGTGTCCACACGCAAAAATGCGACGAGTCCACAGCGCTCATGGTTGGGTGTGCTAACCCCGTATCCGTGTAACTCACATCCACAAGCCACCCAGACCCGGAACACCTATCCGTGGGCCATACAAATATTTGTTTCGTGCGGGAATCGAACCCGGCCGTCCGCGACCCGCAGCGCAGCAGCCAATCTCTCAACCACTGCGCCAACCGTGCCAACAGTGATCGTTTGTCTTTGTAGACAGTAGACAAAGAGGAAACCACGTTGACAAATAATCGCTATACATATAAAAAAAATCATATTAAGTATGTATACGTATCCGATAATAGACGCTTAATATAGGATTACTTTTTCATTACCTGACAAATACAAAATCAAAGTGATCGGTATCACACGAATATTTTAAAAGCGAAAGTTTGTAAGTAAGTACGTATGTATTAAATGTGACTTTGTGTGTATGTTTTTTACCGTTCAAACAGCTTATACATCAGAATAACATTTACCAGCCCCCCTAGCCAAGTTGCAAACGATAAACGTGAACGCTTAGTAATCTCCAATAGATTTTCAACTTTATACCTAAGAGCATAAAGTTGAAAATCTATTAAAGACTACTGAGCGTTAGCGACCGGAACGAACGAAAACACTATGTAATTTTCAATAGATTTTCAACTTTATATCCAATAACATAAAGTTGAAAATCTATTAAAGACTACTGAGAGTTTACGTTTATCGTTTGTGACTTGGCTAGGGGGGCAGGGGGGCTATGGGCTAACTTTTTCAATAACAGTTGACAACTAGCATTCGTTGCACACTAAACTTACAACTGATAATTTCATAAAATTGGTATTACGTATCACACAAGTGACTAACAAACTACGGTGGAAATGTGGTGAATTATAAAAATTTACGGTACCTATTGTGACCACTCTAAAATTTTATCGACTATTATACAGCTTCAAAAGCTTACACAATCGCAATTTTAAAAGTATCGATACAATAACATCTGTCAAAACGTGTTACGGTGGCTATCAAAGGCACCAGTGGCTAATGACGTCACTGCAGTTGGTCACTGAAGATAGGCAATACGAAACCATCGAAACTAGCTGTTTGACAGTTCAATGATGCACTGATGCACATTGTTAACAAGTGATCATCACTTGAACTGTCAACAGAGTTACGCAATAGCCCCGCTGGTTAGGTAAGCTATAATTTATAATGAGGAGACTTCAAAGCCGCAGGCAAAAGCTAGTTGATCAAACAATTGTTTAATTCAGAGGAGCTTCGCGACGAAATCAAGCTGCACACGTGTCGGTCTTTGGTCCACAAAGTGAAGCTATTCGAGAACGTGCCAGCAAGCGTGGTGGGCACCGTGCTGGGCTGCCTGCGCCCCGAGGTCTACCTGTCCAATGACCTGGTGGTGCGGGCTGGCGACATCGGCGATTGCATGTACTTTATCGCGACGGGGACCGTGGCTGTTTATTCACTGAAAGGAGTAGAGGTACTGATACTAATTTCTATAAGCTTGACTTGACGTAGACCCTGCTATGCTATCTTACGTTTTTTCCCTGTCAAGATTCATGGATATCCTCCTTCTTGGGAGAGCAGATTAAGGAATATGTCGGTACTCATACGATAAAGTGCCGAATTAGAACGCATATGAAGTTTTCGACTGAGTACGGTCGCGCAATGTCGGCCGCACAAATGAACCGATGACCTGGCCGTGGGAATCGGACATGAAGCTGAGGTTGTGGCGTAGCATGTCCGACTATTGAACGTCTTCTGGCTTTTTTTTACGTGGGAAATTATAAAATAGTTTCTCCCGCTCTAGGTGGAGCGCGAGGGAGCCAGACTTTTAATGACTAAAATTTACAGTGTTCCTTTGATTTGCGAGGTCTGCGGTAACTCTTTCGAACAATCCGCAACCCTGGCTGGTGTCGGCCCAATTTTGCTGACATCTCATTGAGGCTCGCGTAGAACACAACGCGCTGTTGACTCGGGCTTGAAACTTTACCGGACGGCCGGACAGTGGCACGCTGTCCGCAAACTCGCGAGCCGAGGGCGTAAGTTCTGCTGAATGAAGATCATCTGTTCCCCTTGCAGATGTGTCACCTGGAAGACGGCAACCATTTCGGCGAGGTGGCTTTGCTCATGAAGGACAGTAAGCGCGTGGTCACCGTGGTCGCCGTCGAGAACACTCTGCTCTACAGACTCGATGTCGTCGACTTCAAGTGCGTTACTTTATTGATAACTAGCAATTCGCATCGGCTTCACATGAATGCTATGTATGTACAGTCAGGGGTCAAAAGTGCAGTTCCACCTTACCAATGCTAAAATTTATTTGTAGAAGAGTGTCAATGGTCCATGACTGATTTAATTGGTAGCATAGAATCTAAAAAGGCTTCAGCACCGTGGACCACATAGGTACATACGCTGCTTCATGTTATACAGAAGACTGAGGAGTATAATCAGCCTCTCTGTTTAGCGTTTGTGGACTACGAGAAAACCTTTGATTCGATTGAGAATTGGGCTGTACCTACTGCAGTATCTCCAACGGTGCCAAATTAACTATCGGTACATCGAAGTGCTGAAGTGTTTGTTCAAAAACGCCACCATGTCAGTCCGATACAAGACCACACCGTCGAATCCGACTCGGCTGGGCAGCGTTCGGGAAGCTGCGCGGTATCTTCTCGTCCAATATTACAACAGTGTCTCAAGACGAAAGTCTATGACCAGTGCGTGTTGCCAGTGATGACATATGGCTCCGAAACGTGGTCGCTTACAATGGGCCTCATCAGAAGACAAAGTCACCCGAAGGGCAATGGAAAGGGCTATGCTTGGAGTTACCTTGCGTGATCGAATCAGGAATGAGGATATCCGCAGGAGAACCAAGGTCACCGACATAGCACGAAGAATCGCCAAACTTAAGTGGCAATGGGCAGGGCACATTGCTCGCAGAACGGATGGCCGTTGGGGCCAAAAGGTTCTGGAGGCGACCACGTACCGGAAAACGTAGCGTTGGAAGGCCTCCTACAAGGTGGACCGATGACTTGCTAACGGTTGCTGGAGTCCGATGGATGCGAGACGCACAGGACCGTTCAATGTAGCGACACTTGGGGGAGGCCTATGTCCAGCAGTGGACGTCTTTCGGCTGAAATGATGATGATGATAGAATCTAAACTATCGAATGAACTAGTTGTGGACTATTGAACTTCTACAAAAAAGGAATTTTAGACACCTTAGCATTGGTAGAGTGCAACTGCACTTTTGATCCTTGACTGTACATACACAAACCTTCCTCTTTTGGCGCACTTTCTAGTAGTGCCGCAAACCGCAAATAGGGAAGCCGATGTTAAACTGGCGGGAGGATTTTTGACCACGCCGAATATGACAGCCTCAAGACAGTTTAAGGGATTGATCCATTAACCAGAATGTCTTCAGGCGAGACTTTGATGCAAGTGGTTTCTATTCCATCGACTTAGACCGGTCAACTGTCAATACTCGTCTAAATAATTTCACAACGATCACAGTTGGAGTTTTTTCAGCAGTTCAATTCACTAGAGGGCGGTGTTACATTGAATGCGGTGGATTTAGTGTAGTGTATAATTTATCGCGGAGCGGTACACTTGTCCGTACGATATGGCGCTCGTAACAAGAGAGGGGGCGGACGAGGGGTTTCCTAATAGCTTACCCTTTCACCTACACAAAGTACGCAGATCCACCATTCAACCCTCCAATGACTGATCAGGAACGGTGTATGCAGCATCAAATTTCGTTGCGTGGTTACAAAGTAGGTTAGCGGAGAAAAACCGGAGAGAAAGACAGATCTTTTGTTCTATAAATATAGTAGCTGACTCGACACACGTCCTATCATAGTTTAGCTATGAACTGTCAAACGCGGGAAGATCAAATAGACGTCGTAGTTTTCTGAAATATTCTTATTTTCTGCGCAACTTTCTCAATTTGCGAAATTAGTCCAGCCGTTCACGCGTGATGACGACGTGACCAAGGGAAATGGGGATTCATTTATATTTATAGCTTATCATTTTAATAGTAGATTATGTGACTAGGGGATAAAGCAGTGTCTTTAAGCCGCGGGCGGCATGTTGAATTCCGAACGAAACGAAGGTTGCTAATTTTAATCCCGAACGTCAGTGAGGGATTTATATAATTAACTCCCGAGCACTGCGAGGGAGTTAATAAAGAAACCTGAGTGAAGTGAGGAATTCAAGCCGCCCTAGACAAAGACAGCTTTATCCCCGTGTTGGATACTCTACTTTTTACACCATCTGTGAGATAATTAAAAGACAATTTAGTAAAACAAATCATATAATAGAGAAATATAAGTATTATTTACGAGTTAATCTTAACTATCACTCAAAATGTTTTGAAATTTGAAACAAACAAAATTCACTACTCAAAGATTCTATAGTTTAAATTTTCTATAACGCCCCGCTTGTTCATTACTTTTTTTAGAAACTTTTTGTATTGTTTTTTTTTGTTAGTGGCCAGTTTGAAATTTGAATAAACTTGTTTGATGCACTACATTTTAATTCACATAATGCTGACGGTTTTTCACGTTCCAAATTCAAATCTCATTATTCCCTAGGGATCGCCCATACTGCATTATCTCCCTAGGGACATAATGACTTGCTTTAAGTGATGGTTGTATGACGTATAAAAGGGCATTATCGAGCAGGTGGTGTAAAAAATCATTACTATCGTATTACGGGGTAGATTGCGGCAACCCTTAATCGTCAGAGTTGGTGAAATGAATTCTGCATAATCGGGACTGCCTTTTGTAAGTTTTGACATGCTGTTTGCATGTGCGGGGACACAGTCAGTTTCTATTGATGGACAATTTGCTAAACAATCCCTGATTGTATAGTCGGTAAGCTAAGTTATTCATCATTCCAAGTAGGTAGGTATTTCACATGGTGAGATTAATCAGAACACACTCTTCTCAGAGGCCACACCACGAGCTGTTAACGCGAACTGTTAAAGGAATTGAGCTATATAGGACACCCTATATAGCTCCTTCCTTTTCCTCCTTTCTATGACTGACATTTAAACACGATAAGGCAAGACTACAGGTACAGTCAGGGATCAAAACAAAGAGTATAGTAAATATAAGGATCTAAAGTACAGTTGCACTCTACCAATGCTAGTGTCTAAAATTTCTATGTTGTTGAAGTTCAATAGTCCACAACTAGTTTATTCAATACTTTAGATTCTATGCTACCAATTAAATCAATCATGAACCATTGACCCTCTTCTACAAAGAAATTTTAGACATTTTAGCATTGGTAAGGTGGAACTAGGTGGAACTGCACTTTTAGCCCCTCATTATAATGTTTTGATCGTTTTTCAGCCGTTTCGTGCTGTCTCATACGATGCTGTACAAACGTATAGAGGAGCTGGCGTCCCGTCGCATACACGAGACGGTACTGCTGGATGACAAGTATCGCCGCGAACGAGGGGAGCTGCAATCCAGTCATGGCTCTTCAACAAACAACAATGTCATAGACGACCCACAGAAAAAAGGCGGAGCTCTCGTATGAAACACTATCGGACTTGAACAACAGCATTTTTTGAACAGATGTGCTTGAACCTCTCAAGGAAATAATATTCCCATAGCTATCTTTATGAGGTGGTGCACAATTAGCTGTATGCGATCGATGAGAAGGATGACAAAGTGGCGACATCTATACCGCTACATACGAACTAAAATCTCCATGAGCGAGAAAATCGCGTTGACAATCACACCGTGACATCAACCGAAAATCTACGAACCTATCTTCATCACAGATCATAGCATAATGTGATGATACAGTGTGACCATCACTGCCACAGAGTACTTTGTAATATATGATCCACAGAGTACCTTTTTATGTATAGATATGATCACTGCAGTTCGCTCCCCATTAGAGATGGCATGTGTTCCAAAGTTTGAAGTACAGTAGAGTCAGAATTTTACAAGAATGTTCAAGGATCCAGTCATTTTTAATTGGTTTTTTTTTTATTTGAATAGATGATTTTGTCTCATATTTTCTTCAAAATTATTTTGTGTATTTTTATTCAACTGTTTCTATAGTGTGCAGCATTATAGGTTGTCAGACACCATCCTCAAAAGTGGGTCATGGTTTTCCTTAGTATTCAGCATTTAACACAGGAATATTTTTGTTTGCTATTCACTTGCACAGCCAGGGCTTTCTTATTATTTTCAACTCAAAATAGCAATGTAGAGAACATTGCTTTAAGGAGAGTATTTAATAAGTTTTTACTTAGAAAGAACTAAGTATAGTTTAATTTTGTACATAATATATACCATTATATTTATGTTACTTTTCTGAAATTACCTTAAATTGTTATTATATTATAAGTGTAGAAGAGGGCCCTATACTTGCTTGATGGTTGAGTATTTAACCTTTTGAGTAGCGTAATTAGAGACAATAGAAAGACAATGGGGCGGGTTTAATGAATTAAACCAGTTCAGATTTTATCTACAGTAATGTGCAGAACATACTTTTGTGTTTATATTCAGAACGATTGCCTTAATAAAAATAGTGGAATAAAGTTGGATAGCAAAATAAAAACTGTTTTCTTATATATAAAATTTATGAATACAAACAAACATTTGGTCTAGCAGAACCAATCGTCGTGCCAACCACACTCGGAATGCTATACATAGCTTACAAACTAATATCCTGAGGCGTTACACGAATATGCCAACCCACAATAATAAGAAGAGTATACCAAAGCCTGAAAATAGGGAGGCGACCAGTGATAACAATAACTCTTTGAACAGATCTCTCGATCCTTTAGTGCTAGTAACTTCGTAGACGAAGAACCACGCAGTGAAGAAGATGCCGATGCCGAGCAGAAGAAGTGTGAGGTGTGGGAATACTGCCGGGTTGATCGGCGACGTGTAGCGTATCATCGATTCTATTTCCAGCTGAAATAACAGTACACAACTATAGTATCAGTTTGCACATGTCTTAAAAATCAAAGGTAAATTAAGATATCGCTGTACTCACGCTCATTTTAATGGTTTTTGATTTACTTCTGATAAGAAATATTACACGACACGATGCTAAACACTGACATCAATGGGATACGTCAGTGAATTTGCCGGCCATAGGCAAGTTACAACAAACGAAACGTCAAATAAATAAGACTATTTTAGAGAAGCACTGCTATTATAAATCGACTAAAATTACTTAAAAACGGAACCTTATTACAAAGTTCTTCGGAACCTCTCTAATGAATTTTGACATCTATCATGTTCTGTCAAATGAACCGTCTTGTTTCAGGGTTTCAGGCCGAGCTTTATACGTATCTTTAGCGTAATATTGGTTTTCTTTGTCATTTTTGCTCACATTAGACTATTTGTCTTTTTCTTTCTTTCAGAAAATGGCCAGTTTGACTGACCGATGTTTACAGCTGTTTTAAAATTCATTCTGATTATTTAATGGTACTTTGTAAAAATTATGGAATAACGATTACAGTGCCTTTTGTGCGCGAATAATGTCTACGCAATGCTACGTATTAAACTTAAATAAAATGGCGAATCAAAGACCAACAGAAACAAAGCCTGCAGTAAAGGAGAAGGTCATGTCTTACGAAGAGAAGTCAGTGGGATCCACTTCATTTTTTCAGTGTGAAGCCTGTCCTTACATGGCACTAGCCGAGGACGACATTAAATTTCATCTGTTCACTGTTCACCCAGACTTAGCTAAGAGCAATGGTCTCTCTGATAATGTTCAGATTCCTTGTCCAGGCTGCACCAGTGTGTTTGACGCGGAAGAGACTCTCAGGACACATCTTCGTAACCATCATAAAATGGGTATCAAAGACATTAAAAAAATGATTAAAAGTCTAGTTCAAATTGCTCTTAAAAATGCAAAGTTAAAAAAAGAAAGCCACCAGTACGCTGAACCACCACATGCAGCCCAAATTGGTACAAACCCGCAAAATCTAGCTGATTTTAAGATACCACAAGTAATAGAAATAATTCCAGATGCGGTGAATATCAAAAATGATTTACCAAAAGGTGTGGCCTTTATATCAGTAGACGAATTACAGAAAATGAGCACACCAAACTTTGAAAAAGTCGATCCTAAAGAAATAATACAGGAAGCTAGTATAAATATTGTGTATACAAATGATATCTCTCAATATGTGAATGTGTCGGATGCAGGCTCAGTCAATCCATCCTGTAACATGATCCAAGTAGGTAACGTGCCACCAGACTTGATAGCATCAATACAGCCATGCTTTATGGAGCCTTCGGTGGAGTCCACACTGTCCCCAACACAAACAAAAGATTTATCACACATTCCACTACTGCGGAAGTCCGATCAGATGACTGACGAGGTGAAATCTAGTGCTGAAACGGAAAAAGGAACAATGTGTTTAGTGGATGGATGCCAAAAATGTATGAAGGAGCCTCAGACTCTTGCGTATCACAGGCAATGCCACAAGAATGGCAAGCTTATGTGTCCCGAGTGTTCTAAGACGTTTGCAGCAGTGGATGCGTTACACACACATCTGTGGAAGATACATGAAGTTGACATGGAGATGCCTACTTGTGACATTTGTGGCTATAAAACATACACTAGATATAGACTACACAATATTCACATGAAGTGTCATAAGAAGTTTAAAGGTTTCATATGTAAGTATAAAGCTGTCTTATATCTCGGGTCCCTGGGTGCTAAACACTTTGATTGACCTGCTTGGTAAGTGACTAAATTCAAACCTATCAATAGAAAAAAAAATCTTGTGTTTATGTACAGTTTTTCAAAGAGGTTATGATTAAGGAACTTTGTTAGTTAAATTGTTATAATGTTATGGTTAATTGAGTTGGAATTACTGATACTTGACCCTTTACATGCTACTCTCTACAGGTCCCATATGCTCGAAGGGTTTCAAGAACTCCAACCAATTGTCCAAACACAAGCTGATCCACAAGGAGCCTGTGACCCCACACCGATGCTCCATCTGCCAGCGAGAGTTCAACACTGAACGGAGACTGCAGGTGCACATCGCTGAAGTCCATGAGAAGCTGAAGCCTTTCAAGTGCTCCCACTGTGACTACAGCTCGTCCAGGAAGCAAGAGCTGAAACTACATTTAAGGTCGCATACTGGTGTGTATTGCTGTTCATTACAATATTATTTACTCTCAAAGCTAACAGCAGCCGGTGTGCATTTTCCAATCAATTTATTTTGGGTTGATGCAGCATGTTTACATGTTGTATTATATATATTTGCAGTCACTTTAATCGCCAAGCGCAGTGCGATAGTCCTAGCATATCATCTTCCACTTTTGTTTAAAAAATTACTTTTAGACAGTGATAGCAAAAAACAACTAAAAAATTTGAAAAAAGTAATTTTAATGAATTTATTTTAGTAGAATCATAGATTTGATGCCATCAACTGCATCAGACTACTTAAAGTGACTTATTTCAAACTTTTTAGTTTGTAAGTAATAGTCTTGAAATCGTCTCCTTGAGCCCTTTATTTTGATACCCTACGTGACTTTCACCACCATTTTTAAGTTTTGATGTACCCAGTGTTGCTTACAACTAAGATGACTCTAATGACACCTCTTGAGCTAAAATTCAACAAGCAATTTAGACTCAATAAATATAACCATCTGGCTCATCTGGGTAAAAATTAAATTTTATATATAAAAAAAATACAGTTTGAGATCACGTTACACTTACATTCACATAAATATTTGATCTTGGTCAAGCATTCAACCGTTATTATCATGTTCCAGGTGACAAACCATTTGAATGCGATCAATGCGACTACAGGACGGGTGACCACAACGCGCTTCGGCGACATAAAAAGAAGCATTCAAAAGAGAATATGTATAAATGTAAACACTGTCCATACACAGCCATCCAATCCACCGTGTTCACCAACCACATGGTCTCCAAGCATCCCAACGTCACCAGCGAAATACATCGCTGTCCGTACTGCCCCTTCAAGTGTGTCAGTAAAGACAAGCACTTCCAACACCTCGCCACACACACAGAAAAAGAAAGTATACAGGCACTCATCCAAATGAACAAAAACAAAGCTAGTAAGCCCGCGTGGACGATACCCAGCGAAGCAAAGGTAACCAACGAAAGTACTACCATAACTACAGAGCCCAGTACGGAACCTTCCCCAAAGCCTGTCAACGACATACCGATCGAAGTGTACGATTGTGACAGCTATACAGAGAACTTGCCACAGAACTATGCGAAGAGTTTCTGCACTACTGCCAATACCAACGCTCAACAGCCCGACTTCAACAGTCAAATAATGCTCACTGACCTGAGCAAAGACGACAACAACTCCGACTGCCTAATCTCGGAGAGCTCCAGCGACACGATGATGGAGAGGCATCAGTATACAGCTCAGCACCCGTTACTCACATATGACGGCAATCCATCTAATCTTCACGGATTCCTCAACACAACTGTGTCGATGGATCAAAGTCTTTTACAAAATAATAACGTCAACCCTTTGAATGTAAACCACTGTTCGATACCGAACAGTATATCCAACAACATCATGGCTAACTTCCCGATCCGTCTTCCTCCCGCACCACAAATATCTCTGCGCAACAATATAACATTGAAACCCGCCGACAAGATCTCACTTTCGGGCACTAAAGTGACGGGACCCATAATAAGACCGACGCAAATATTGCCCGTGCCGTCGTCCAGTAACTCTCCTGTAAACATATCGATGGAGCCTGAAGGAGTTCCGAGGAAGAAACCTAAAATATCAGTGAAGAGCAATCTGATACTGAAGGGCCCTGATCAAGAGAATATGTTCCATTCTCAGCAGAAAATGGCTTTCAGGAGATTAGAAGACAATGAAAGATTTGGACTAGGCGGTCCCGTGACCTTCAACAACTTGATCACGACACAGTTCATGCAGCTTCAGCCGGAACCGTCGCTGAGCGAGTCTCCGAGCAGCATAATGGTTTATCCTCAGGAGCCGATGTTAACGGACGCCGCCACCACGCCCGTCGACAATGAAATGAACAGCAACCCACAAATATTCTCATTCAACCAGCAAATCAACGTCAACGCCATGACGATGCTCCCTCCGCCGCAAAAGATTCAGAGTACCGACCCCAGTTACATCAAGCTGGAGAGTACAATCAAACAAAACACACAGTCGCCGAGCTTAGAGAGAATGTGTAACGCTAATCTTCTTAACAATTCAAACCTTGCGCGTGAATACAAAGCGTCGCCGCCGCTCGAGGAAATACATAAGAACATGAGCGAAATTAAGAACGAAGTTAAATCAGACTCCTTCTACAATTTACCAAAGTTTAACAACGAACAAGCAAATCCAGCTGCTATAACTATAGACAAATTCTTTTTAGACAACTTGGTGGGGGACAACTATACGGGGGGACTGATGGATTTGTCTGGAGTGACCCTTGAGCCGATATCGGAGGAGCAGAACGACGTGATAGAGATCGATGACAACTCGGACGACAACAAGCTGCTGCCGCGGCTCGACATGTACTACAACCTGGAGGGGCTGTACCCGCACAGCGACTTCCACTTCTTGGACAGCGACACCGGCTTCCAGCAGGACGACATCAACAGGATGGTCAACGAAGTGCCGACTCTCAGTCAAAAGGACTTGTTGGAGTCTGCGAGTGAAGGTGGAAATGATTCCCCGTCCTGCACTCAAAGTGTCATGGATCCAATGATGAACACTACCGTCAGACCTACCACTAACAAAATCAATGTGAAAAACATTGAACTCATGAAGAACTGATCACGAATCTCTTATTCCTGTAGTTAAAAACTCCCTTCTGTGATGTTGTTACCTAGTTGTTTGTTAAGCAATATTTTCTCGCTATTTTATTTCGTCGTTAGTATTATAGGGATTCCTTTGCCTGCACTAAACTATTTGGTCCGTTTTGGTAGAGGTCGTGGTTAACATGGCCAGCTCAGCTTCGCCCTGAAGCACATAACCTTCCTGGGTGTTTGGCAGGCTTTGCGAGCAACCTCACTGTTCTACGGATTTGTGCATGTTGAGTAAGCACAGCTTCGAATGCCTGGCCAATGCTGGTGATGTTGGTTTTGCCAAAGGCACTTATGTCGATGAAGGTACCTAGGGATGAGTTTTTTACTTAAGAGCATTTCCTATATGTGAAATTACGCTATGAAAAGCCGATTCGGTTTCATTTGTCTCGCAGTATATAGACGTGAAGGTTTGAGTATCGAAATTTGGTTCCTAATTTTTTTGTCCCCTAATCTCCAACTCCATAGGGGTGTCTTGCAGCAACTCACGTCCGATGATCGCGAGACCACAAATTCCACCACCCTTAAGGTTGGCGCATCTTCTTTGGCAGTCGACATGGGAAAAACAGACTTTTGTACTAAATGTAGGATAATTCAGTAGAAACTAAAATTTTATCAGCCCTAAGGCTAGCGCAGACGACGGACTTTTCTCCGCGGCGGCGGCGGAGTAAAAAGGGACGCTCCGCGAATAAAAAGTCCGCTGCGGATTTACCGCGAACTCAACGCACACGGTGTGCTTGTGTTATCGTCGTGCATACGTACTCCACTTTCGAGCGCACAACGCGGACTAAAGTCCGCCATGTGCGTTGCTTCGCCTAGTCACACGAGTTCAATTTTTTTCGGGGACTCTCCTGTACTCTTTGTCCGGTCCGCTATCTGCATGACCTCAGTTATTCGGGGGACTTTTTGTACGCGGTACTTTCCCTCGTTTGCGTTACTCGATACAGTTGTAAGCGATCTATATTAGCGGACAAAAATCCGTCGTCTGCGCAGGCCTTTAGGGTATTTTATGAACAGTCACATGTGAGTCGCCATGCTCGAGAGTGCCTTATGTCTTGTAGACGGGGTGGTTTTACGGTGTGAATCCTTGGGCCTAGATA
Source organism: Mythimna impura (assembly GCA_905147345.3). Taxonomy (NCBI): domain Eukaryota; kingdom Metazoa; phylum Arthropoda; class Insecta; order Lepidoptera; family Noctuidae; genus Mythimna; species Mythimna impura. The sequence continues at coordinate 26,429,046 of LR990351.1, read as the reverse complement.
AGTTTGGCGCTGCCTTGAACGCAGCCTGGTTTGGCGCATTCTTAGCGATTGCCTTCCGCATCCTTTGATGCAGCACGGCGTTTAGGTTTGTATCTTGCTTTGAGCGCATCTGAGGACGCAGCTTTAGGTGGTTATCGCATCTTTAGACGCAGCCCTAGGCAGGTGTGGCCGGCTTTTAGAAAACCTCATGGGTGGTCATGCTCATTTGATGAGTCGAAAAAGTGGCTGTGTGAGAAGAGAAATGATCAACATTTTGATAACGGATAAGTAACTGGCATCCGTTACCCGCATCGTTAATAAATAATAAATTGAGACAACATCACATACATTGTCCTGGTCCCAAACTAAGGTTTTCCCTTGTACTATGGAAACCAGGAACAACGAAGGTACCACAAACACCCAGACCCAACACAAATATCCGTTTCATCAACAAACATTTGTGTTGGTGCGGGAATCGAACCCGCAACCCTTGCGTCTCAACCGGCGCTCTACTCTAAACCACTGCGCTAAACGGGTCGTCGGGTAATGAAAAAACGCCCATCCCTAAAAGGCGATTACTGATCTGTTTGTTGATGTTTATTCTCAGTGCGTGCGTGCGTGGGTGCTCGAGCCCCCGAGCACCCACGCAGTCGGCGCCCCTGGCCCTAGATGCGTTTTTGGTGTTTGTTTACGCATCTGAGAAAGCAGCCTGAGTATTTGTTATTGAAGGTATGGTTGTCTCTAGGTCCATGTGTTGAATAAAAAATACACCGTCGGAGCTCAGCTCCCGCCACAGAGCCTTCAAAGTCGAGGACGCCACTCGTTTCACGAGGGACGCTAACGCCTACTCCTTTGGTACAGGATCAGGTAAATAAGGAGTGGTCGGGCCCGATTGAATGAATGATAGACAAGTTTTTTAAGTGAATATTGCTTAACAAATCTACATTTACAGTCTCCAGCGCACATCGACAAAAAATTGATCTTTATCACCGTGTGCTCGAGACGAATTGTATAAGAAGACTGTTACCTAATCATTAAATAATTTTAAAGTTTGTTATTATGTATATTGTAAATGTAAATATTATTATTATTTATTTATAAATTAAATGGAATGTGTTTCTACATTTACTTTTGTGTACACCACTATAAAATCCCCACTGCTTCTGATTTCTTGCGACTTGTACAGGACCCAGTCATCCGAAACGTCGTTGAACGGTTGAGGGTCAGTGTGGACCCCTTTCTGATGTGGACCGATGATAATTAACACACTCCCGATATAATACTTCAGGTAATCGTTAAAAGCCTTTCGATTGTTGAAATAACAAAACAGAAGGGCAGTGTTTTTATTCCTTTGTAGTAGAGTGATTGTGTCCTTGTCGATTTCGGCGGGAGAGAAGTGGAGGGGAATAAAAGTGGGCGGGGCGTACTTGCAGCGCCACCACGCGCCGTCTACCTCGATGCCTGATACCGGAACACCTGGAAAATTTAAGAATAGTTTCGATTTAATAAAAAATCTTACTTCATTTCTCTTAAGAAATATTAAATATTAAAATAATTTACAATCACTGAATTAAAATTTCACCATCAAAAACCTGGAAGAGTACCCAACTCTTTTCTCTGTTCTCATCATAATTTTCTCTCTTGAAAAAAAAAATACCGAAATAGATACAGGAAGAGCACACCATAAAAAAAAAAGAAATTACCGGTAGCTTCAGTGATCATCCACTCCAGGAGGCCACTGCCGCATCCGATGCTCACGATCCTATCACACTGGAGCTCCTGCAAACACCTCTTAACGAAACTGAAGTTATTTTCACTAGGGTACACCCATAGCAGCTTGTTCCTCTCAGGATGGTCATGATACAGGTGGACTATCTCCTTCCAATTGTTTTCTTTGTACAAATCAGTGATTTTCGCGACGATGTCCATCGCCCGTAGAATGCGGACGCTGGTAGTAACATTGACTGTGAACCAGACTGCTCGCTCGTGGCCTAAGCTTACATAATACCCTTTCAGTGATTTATCTGTGAACTAAGCAGCAGAGATGGATTTAGTACGTCTAAGATTTATTTGTTTATCTTTATATATATATATCAAATCACTGCCGAAACTACTGGGACTAGAAACATGAAATTTTGCACAAGGTTTCATTTTATGACGTAGACGAGCATTAACTCATTGAATGCCCGGTGCGCGGATCCACGCGAGACACAATCGCTTTTTAATTGTGTCTCTAATTACGGCCATACGAAAGGTTAAGAAGGGGTTTGTGGAGGTATGCGGAACAGAGAGTAAAGTCCCGCAAACCTCCGTTGAAAAGAGAGGATCCTCCGGCCAGACGGGATGTTATGTCTGGGGGGCTATTGCCCGATAGATGATTTCGGGCTGTTCTATATGTTCCAATCGCGCGGAGAACTTTGATTGCGCGATGCAGGATTAGTTCTTATGTGACGCCATAGATGTCGCTACAGGTTTTAAAAAATTCAACCTTTAAGGGGGTGAAAAGGGGGAATTTCGTTTGTATGCAACATCTCAATCTTTGTATCAATATAATTGAAAGTTTGCCTGGATAGTAATCTAAGTATTTACTTAGGTTTTTTAAAATTGTTCTATGGGGGTAGTTGTAAAAACAAATATTAAAAATATAATAAAGGTTGAACAATTTAGGGGATTTCAAAGATTGTATGGAGGATTCTTATTTCTTGGGTTAATAAACTTGGCAAAAATTCTAATCAAAATGAATAAATAATAAAGAGTGTCTTTATTAGTTTTTCAAAACTACTGAAGGAACAGATGGATTTTAGTCAGTAAGGGCCGACGCTGCGTTAAGCGGTCGCCCGCGCGGTCCCATACAAAAGTCCTCAGTCGCAGCTAACCGCGCGGGGACACGCGCCCATTTTGCTACGTAATAATACATTAACGACACGACTACATGCACACCGTTAAAGTTGAAATAGCTACACTGCGCAAGAAACAATCTGGTTTCCGTTACGGGGACCGCCGCACATGACACGCGCGTCACGCGACAGGTGGCCTCTTAACGCAGCGTTGGCCCTAAAAGTCGCACCCCGTCGCTCCCAGAGCGGGAGGAGTTATTTGAAGATTTACCACCTTTATGTCTACTAAATCTCAGAAGTTTTATTTATATAAATAAATAGTCACAGTACACATAATATAGTTAACAGTTAGTTCGTCTCTGTACACTTCCCTAATAGACTACAAGAAAAAGTTGGCTGCGACCCAAGAGAATATTGTTTCAACTGGCGATGGATACAGGTAGTGATCAGACATTCACTGATCATTAATAAAAAATGACGGCTTGTTTCAATTCATTTATTTGTATCTAAGTTACAAACGTTTAGATATAAAATTAGCAAAATACAGATACCAATAGTAAAAAATACGCATTTCACGATTGTTCAACGTTAAAAATTATGATGAATTATGAAGTATCAAGGTGACACGCAAAGGCGAAGCTAGCCGCCTATCAGCGCGTTTTCGGTCTAATGTTATCATAATTCCAGCCCGAGAAAGGGATAGCGCTATCGGTAATGTATAGCTCCATCTCGAGCTGGAATGAGAGTTTTCAGGAAAATTCACACCACCAGCTGGCGCCACTTAGCTGAGAGGTCTTTTACTTTTGAAAACGTATACATATCGTTGTCGTCAATTTAACTAATGTCATTAACAAAAGCGTGACAGGTGCCTGGACCTGACCACTCAGTGTTGCCATCTGGTGAACATAATTTTAGAAAACCCTCACTATGATGGCATTAGTTTATAATACAGCACCATTCAATTACATCAGGATGGCTCAAAGGCTCATTACTACTTTGTTAATATCAAAGTACTTGTAAAACTGTCTCGTTCACTTATAGCCATTTAACTACTTAATTAGACAAATGGTTAACTATTATTGTTCGATACATATCAGATAGCATACTATTGTCTATATAACGGAGCCATTCATTATAGTTATAGGGTTCTATGGGACTAGGTGTACAATAGTACCCCACAGTCTATTGCTTGATACATCACAAACGAGCTGCCCCCTACTATGACATGTCAATGGCGTCATAAGTCCGTTGTGGAAATGGGAAATGCTATACGCTTTTTCGCTCACAATGGAAACATGATAGGGGGGCAAGTCATCGAATTTTAAAAAAAGAATAAACTTGCTGCTAGTCGAGTATACAGTGTAATTGAAGTCTTATTTGATTCTAAGGATTTATATTGCTAGCAAAGAAATAAATGTGGCTACACATAGGTACATCACAACCTTTGTTATAGTATATGTTGACCGGAAGTCATATTATCTCAAATGGACTCGATATTGTTATAGTGATTACATATTTTATGTATTGTAATGGGTAATTTGTTTATTTTAATGAGAATAAGGCGAAGTGAACGAGTGCAGGGTCGTGGGGCTATGGACAAGGACCGCGGTCCCAAGTTCCACCTATTTTTTTTTTGAGTAGTGTTATAGGACCACAACTAAAATAAATACAGTATTTTTGGTAACTGTACTTTAATGCCTTTTTCCTTGTGGTCCCAAAATCCTACTTAAAAAAAAAATATAGGTGGAAGTTGGGACCCCGGTCCCGGTTCAAAGAGCCCCACGACCCCGAGTGCAAGCAGCAGTGTACTGCGCAACAATGTCAAACATCAACTTAAAATACGTGAGATCAACTTACATCAGAGATCATGATCTTCAGTCGACATTATATAAACTAATATTACATATTTTATTTACTTATATTTTGTTAATTCCAGACTCAAATAACTGCTTTTATATCACATACTCAGATTTTTTTAGCAGACCAATCTAACGATATGAGCATTATATTCTGATACTACATCCGCATATTTCATTTCAGCAGGCATTTAGTTAGTAAAAAGGTATTGCTTTTAAATTCATTTAGTTATTTAATTATGCAATAGGACATTTAATATATAAATCGAAACATCTACTAGATACCAACCTACCCCACATTTCAATCAGTCTCAAACCCTTCGGCATTTCAGTCCAAATAATTTCGATTAAAAACATAGATACGTTATTAAAACATTTTCGAGATCAAAACATAAAGAAAAACAACAATTGGTCCAGACACGTCCAATAATATTATGTAAATAATTTGAATTTAAAAACTTGTATAACATGCTAAAACTCTGTTACCAACAATTGGGGTGAATAGAAACGCAGGGGTAAATAGAAACAAAACTTCAAAAAGATTTTACACGTTATTAAGAAATTATGTGCAATATTTTTAAACACTAATTTACTTAACATAGTAAACAAAAAATAATCGATGTTTTGCTAGAAACCAATATTATAAACGCGAAAATTTGTGAATGTGTGTATGTTTATTACTCTGTGTATAATCTTTATTTTTTAGGGACTTTTATCTCCTAAAGCTAATCCTAAATCCTAAAGCACATTCATAATGCGTACAGCTAAGGAGTGGAATTCCCTGCCGGAGTCTGTGTTCCCTGATAGCTACAACCTAGGGGTCTTTAAGTCAAGAGTGAATAGGTTATTTCTAGGCAAGCGTGCTCCATCGTCGGCCACATCATCGCTTACCATCAGGTGAGATGGAGGTCAAACGCAAGCCTATCAATAATCTTGCCAACCCCATCATAATATGTTTGTTACTTCTTCACACTCGAACGGCTGAACGGATTTCGATGAAACTTGGTACACGGGTAGACCATGTCCTTTTTAACCCGGTAGTACTTTCCTTTGGGAAAAATTTCTACTTTCACAGGGGCGAAAATTCTAATAAAATTTTTGTTTCTATTCACCCCTGCGTTCATATTCACCCCGTTGGTAGGTAAATTTATAATACATACATGGTTATGTACTTAATAACTGTATCAGCTAATATGTAACGTCTTACAACTAACGCGTCTTGGACGCTCTTACGCACTAGTGTTAGTAACATTGACTGGTTAAGTTTTGCACAGCAGCCTGTACAGTACCGCTAGCACGAACATCACGAATATTGTATTTCTCCTTTATGATACACTATCGTAGTAAAATCTGTAGAGAACGCTCAACAGCAGGAAGAGAAAAGGGCCACACTATGACGTGTAATAACATCTTTATTCTAGTGTCAGAGAGAAACCGAGCTATATAGCTATCTCTTTTTCACAACGGAATCGTAGTGCCATTGAAACATCATAGTACGGCCTTAACGCTATGTTTGCTATTATAATACAATTTGCAGTTCAGTATCGGATAGTACGATAATTCAAATTAGATTGTGTAAATACATGGATGTATTTACACTACTCATTAAAACCGTCAACATAACTCTCTAACTTGGAAAAGAGATAAAATGTGCCATTTTTAATAAAAATTTTGACGATTTATCTCGTCTTTAAATTGACGGCGAGCAATGGGTAGCTCGCCGTCCGACCTTTCCGGTAACCGTCCGGACCGAGCCCAAGTCGTCGATGGCGTACCTACTGTTCCACGCGCGCCTCAAGGAGATTTCAGCAAATCGGAAACCTACTGGGGCCATGGGTTAAGTGAAAATGAACCCCGGGCCCTGGAATGCAAGGCAAAGAAGGAACAAACGAGTGGGTTTTAGTCGGTAAAAGTCTGACACGCCCTCTCGCTCCACCCAAGGGCGGGAGATGTCATTAGATGATTTCCCACCTAAAAAAAAACCTCGTCTTTAAGTTAAATAGTTAAAAGATGATGGTTTTAATGAGTATAGATGTGTAAATACATACATACATAAATACATATCATTACCGCAAATGTAATTTTTGTTACCTTACTATCCGATACTTAGCTACTTATTATCTAGCGGGCCAATCGTAGCGCCGAACGTCATAAAAGTGTTGATCACATTAAGAGGACTATTATAGCACCTAAAGCGCGGTCACTCTCGTACTGCATACGAAAGAAAGAGATACGCAAATACACAATGGTTGCAAATATGAAGCATTTTAGCGATTTACTAATAATCTGCAGATTTGATTATAAAATTAAAACACTATAATGGTAAAACGTAGCTTGTAGAGTAATCTGACAAACAATCAGAATGATTGCATGTATTATTAGTCCGTATTTAATCGATAAATGTATTTTTTAAAGGCATCTTTGTGAATTTTATCTATCGTATTAAATTAATAATAATAATATTCACATAACGCCATCTAGTACCAAACTAAGCCGAGCTTGTGATATGAGTACTAGACAACTGATAAACATACGTATATATTTCTAAATACATACATATTACAGGTAAATTACACCCAGACACAGAACAAATGATCGTGCTCATCACACAAACATTTGTCCTGGGTGGAAATCGAACCCACGACCTCCGGCATAGCAGTCAGGGCCACTGACAACTAGACCAACAGGCCAGTCAATCAAATTAGGTATATTATGTTTTGAACACACTATCTATCTAGCATTTATCCTGAAGAATATTATGAATGCCACAAGGCATTCTCTACCAGTTAATCTTTGGAGAATATCATATATTTTTCTCATTCTCTTTACTGCAGTGGATCATATACTTTTGCGCATTATAAAACTCGCGATTTGGTCCTGCACCTCTTGCCAAGTTGATAATCTGCAATCGTTAATGCTACTCGAAAACTATTCAAATGTATGGGAATGACATCATCTCAACGTTGTCACGTGGCCAGAACAAATAAAATAGAAAACACGTAGCCAAGTTCACATCGTTCAAAATGATAGAATGAATTGTTATCGTTTCTACAATGTTCAACGCTACATCCTTTGTTATTGTAGATGTTGCGGCCAACTCAGGCGCGTCAACATGGCTACCATCTTATCGTTTCCTACAATTGCTGACACCGAGGTGTTACCGATTGGAGAACGGAATTCGTCACGAAACGGTTGTAACTTGGCTAGGGGGGCTGTAGTTCTCTTAAATTAAAACAAGCTTGACCCGGCACGATGATTGACTGTCCATTCCGTTATAGGACATGTTATAGGTACTCGGTTCATATGTTTGCCAGCCAGCTATCAATGCATAATGTTCATGCTCGGGATACTGACAAATTAATAACACTCAGAAAGGGGCCATGCATTTATTACGTAAGACGATTTAGGGGGGAGGGGAGTCGATCATGTCTTATTTTTTCTCAGGGAGTCTTGATAATTCTTACGTGAGGGAACCGCTCAAGTGCCGATGTGTGCTCGGATGAAGTCGGATGGATAAGTAAACTATTCCCATGGCAACGTCACCGCGCCTCCCCACCTGTGAACTAGGCGTTACTTGTTTGCGTAAACAAGACACTTGTAAATGTTCCTAGAAATTGTTACTTTTAAAAATAAACATCAAAACCAACCAAACGTATATTCATTTATTCCTTTAGATTCTTACGTAATAAATATTAAACAGGGGACTATTCTTATTTTTTCTTATTTAGGAGGGGGAGGGGGGGTCAAAAACTAGTAAAAATCGTCTTACGTAATATATGAATGGCCCCAAACTGCATTATCAAAGCTGTTGATGCCCTCTATAATACAGTTACCAGTCCATCACATTCTTTGCTAAGGAAGTATGTCGGAAGATACACTCAATAAAGTATATGACAGCTGTATTCGCCGCACATTGTATACATATAACATTTGCTCATCTTAATATGCATTAAATACATATAAAATTGATTGTTTACTACACTAACTACTTACTAACTTTCCTAGCCATCTTGCTTCGACTCAGCCTTCGTGTCATTTCAAATCTGTAAAGGGAAAAAATTCAACGTTTTAATGTGTGCATTACTACACCAAACCTAGAAACCAAATTCTTTAAAATAACAGATTCTACAAATGACCGGAATGTACAATTGTATAAAGGATTGATTCTACAAAAAATCAGTCAATTTGAGAATCAATATTCTCAAATTGACTGATTCTATAAATGACAGATTTTTTAATGTTGATAATGATTTGCCATTCCTTACGTAGCAATTTATTTACTATATTCCTAATCAAAGTACTACTGTTCATACATTAAAAAATCAGTCATTTGTATAGTCGGTCATTTATAGAATCGGTTTTTTGTAGAATCAATCCTTTATACAATTATACATTCCGAGAATCTATCAATAATAATAAATAAATAATAGTTCACAACTAACACACAAGCAACGCCGTCTAGTCCCAAGCTAAGCAGAGCTTGTGTTACGGGTACTAGACAACTGATAAACATACTTATATATTTCTAAATACATACATATATAGATAAATTACACCCAGATACAGAACATAGGATCGTGCTCATCACAAAAAACATTTGCCCTGGGTGGGAATCGAACCCACAACCTCCAGCATAGCAGACAGGGTCACTAACCACTAGACCAACAGGCCAGTCAATTATAAGCTATATTTATAGTCATCTAACGAATCTGTCTGTCATTCCTATAATAAACCCCATATTTTATACAATTTTAAAATGTATAAAATATGGAGTTTTAGGTTAGTTGAATGTGCTCCAAGGCCGCTTTTATGGTGCTATCTAAAGTTGGTCCGGATGCACTTCGTAATGATTGTTTCTTTTTCGATTGTCTCGTTAATTATTACGGTAAAAGGTCCAGGGTAACCCGCTAAATACAATTTTTCATTTAATTTTGCAGTTCAGTATCAAATTGTATATTGCTTAAAATATGATTGGCGACTGTGGTACGTATTGATTTAGGGAATTATGATCATTAAAATCATCAATAGAAACCTCTCAGTTCGTCTAACACTATTGAATGGCTAGAAAAGTCATTGAATAGGGTATACACTGACCTACAAAAAAATTGAATTCACGGGCTATCCTGGTGTATCTATCTCAAGTGTACATGTCGTGGGCAGATCAATTGATCATTTCATGATATGACCGACCATTTCAAAAAATGGTCTTAAAGATAGGAATAAAATTGATTTATTTGTCTATCTTGATCTTCTTGGTATTATGTTAACATCTACTCTCAATTTTGGGCCATACATCGAGGCAAAGGCTCAGCTGGCTACCAAAGTTGGGAATCCTAGCAAAGGTGAGACAGTACTTCACGCCGCTTAAATATTAATGGTTTAATTTTTGCCACGATATAAATACGCATTTACTTTGCAGTAGCACAGAGTATGAGTCATTATTTTGCTAAAGCGAATAGACTACTTTTATATATTGCTAATATTTGTTTCAATAAACCTAGTGGGGTAACATTACTGCAGCAGAAACTGTTTTTAACCGATTTCATTATCTAATATTATAACTGAAAACGTTAATTCCCACCCAAGACAAATGTTTGTGTGATTAGCACAATCATTTGTTCTGTATCTTTGTGTAATTTATCTATAATATGTATGTATTTAGGAGTATATAAGTATGTTTATCAGTTGTCTAGTACCCATAGCAGAAGCTTTGTTTAGTTTGGGACAAGATGGCGTTGTGTGAAAGTTGTGAAATATTTATTTATTTTTGTTTGGCCTAGCTAACAAAATATGAACACTCATGAACTGTTAACTTACCTATAGAAACAGATTGCTTCAACTTCCTCCTCCAATGTATCCCCGGACCGGAGTCACCGCTGGACTCCTCATGGTCTCTCTTATCCCTGTCTCTGTCCCCATACAAAATCTTCTCATACAAAGTCTTCTTATCCTTTGGTGGAGCACCCAAATCCAAGTTATTTAAGTTAGTTTGTTCCTCTAATTCTATCATTTTCCGCAAATCTATAGGTGGTAAGGGTATGATAGATGCTTTTCTTATTTTATGTACATATTCACACTCTTGAGAGGGACTGGTCGCGGCTTTCGCTTCGATATTAGCCGTTTTATTGCCAACGATGACGCTTTGACGCGCGTTGTTAGCTACTATAATGTAAGACTTATCAATAGATTTGTCTGGCTCGGACTTATCTTCCTTCTTGCCATCGTGCAAATGTTTCTGTATAACTTCTTGTGGCAGAGGTGGAAGTGGGTTGAGTATCACTAGTTTGTTTTTCTCGTCTTTCTCGTCAAGTTTAGTGGCATGTCCGTTGGCGCGGATCTGGTTGAGCGCGGCCTCGTCGCAATCAACCGCGGTTGCAGGCACAAAGTTTGGATGTGTGTTGCGTATGTGTCGCTCGAGGTTGTCTTTTCTTCTGAAGCGACGGCCACAGACTTTGCAGCGGAACGGTTTCGAATCTGCAAGAAAACATCATGACTGTAGCTACATAGCCTTGCATAATATGAGACTGGACTGGAACAGTTTTTAATGAAAACAATTATATATGTGGGCATAACAAATAATTTATAATAATGTTAGAAAGTTTAGTTGATTTTGCCATTTCTAAACTACATAATTATTTACAACCATAAAGAATGTTTCCAAACGAAGACGAGGAGCTTAGATTTTAAGAAAAAGATTGCAATTTGTAGAAAGAATGTTAAAAAGTGAAAGTTGTGCGAAATAATTACAAGAAATTTAAAAGTTAGTCATCTCTTTCTGCCATCTATTAAACCAAGAACATAGAGTTCTTTTGCTAGAAGAAAGTCGTAGGTATACGTCATTGATATTGCTTGCCATTGAAATGCATAGTTTCTACGTTGGAACTCTTAATATGAAAAAACGTTTTTTTTATTAGCTTTCATGGTTATAAGTACTGCGATATTACAGAAAAAAAACCCAAAGAAACCAATAACTACCTAATTTCGAAAAAAGAATAACGTAACTTTAATATAAAGTTTATTTGAACTTACAGTTCCAAGTCAATCCAAAGATATAACACTTCAAAGCAACCCGTTTTAAAAACGGCAATGTCATATGTAAAGACCTAATATAAAGTAAGGTTAGTCGTACCGGTATGGACGGCAGCGTGTCGTCGCATATCCTTGCTGGAGTGGAAGGCTTGCGGGCAGCGCGGACACTGGTGCGGGCGCCGCACGGCTGCGCGGGCGCCGCAGCCTCGCACGCACCCGCCCCATCCGCCGCAAGCGCACTTCCTTTCTACGACATACTAGCATGCATTAATGCAAACACGGCAAACATTGTTTTATAAAAGTTTGAATATTGTAGCATGCATGGATTCACTGTGCAATGACATATGGCCAAAGGGCAATAATAAAATTATAGCATTTTTTTAGAATCTCTTTAATTTCTGTTGACAATTAATAAGAAGTGCGATTGATACCAAACTTCCGGTTTCGACCAAACAACTGATTGCGGCCAAAAAAGGACCGACCGGACGAATATTCTGTTCGACCAAAACTAGTGTTTTTGAGCTGACGGCTATGATACCTAACTCAATTTGACTGTCTCGTTCAGCAACGAGTGTGCTGTGTACCTAACAAAATACACGGTTAAATTATTAATGTAGTTTCAATCGATAGGTTAGTCCCACGCCCAGATACAAGAGTTGTGCTGCACTTAAGCCTGATTTTTCAATGGTCAAATGCGATTTTTACAAATCTACATCTAGACTAATATTATAAATAAACTCAAAAACTATTTAACCGATTTTAAAAATTCATTCACCAATAGAAAGCTACTTTATTACCGACTGACATAAGGACACGGACGAAGCCGCTGGTAGAAGCAAGTACATTATAATATTGAATTGCATTTTTTTTACAATTTCGCCCGAAACTAGAAGAAGAGGCCAACATTCGAAAATTCATATTATAATTATTTACAAAAAAACAAAGAAACATTAAACTCACCGTGTTTGCGGACGTGTTTTCTCAAGTTGGAACTATCTCGGAACCTACTGCCGCAGGTGGGACACGAGAAGGGACGCTCGTCGGTGTGCGTGAGTCCATGTTTTCGTAAAGACGCTAGATTATTGAACGCCTTGTTGCATTCGTTGCAAACAAATTTCTTCTCCTCTGCAAAGATAGACTACTGCTCTAAATCTGAAAATTACTGCTGACTCATGCAATAAAAAATATGTTGGTGGATTTAAGTTTCAATCCAGCTTTTGATACTGTTGATCACAACATCTACTCCCGAATTAAACATATATGCATTTCATGAATACTTTCAAACTATTGCTAGCTTCTATGATATTTAAAAATTCATATTCAAAGTTGAAGAAGTTGTGGTCAAGATAGTACTCAGAATTTATATTTCTAACGAGTGTCCCACAGGGTTTAATTCTAGGTCCACTTCTTTTCACATTGCTCTTTTTTATTGAAAGCTGTTATAGTATGGAATTTTTTACTCACTAGTATGCTTCAATTTGTGTCTCTGCAATTTGGACATCTGGAAAAAGCCCTCGTTGCAAACGTCACACGAGTACGTACGTTCGTTACGGTGCACGCGCATGTGGTACTTGTAGTGGGACATTGTGGCAAAGGTCTGAAAATACAACAGTTTGTAGTTAATCTTTAAATATGACTGTTTTAAGCCTGTCCAACAAACAATGGTAATAAAAAAATGAAAATTTAAAATCAATATCTTTAGTAGAAATAGAGGTGCATATCCTTGGTTTTTAAAATACATACTTATTTAGGACGATAATTTAGGATATGGCTGAGTATATATAGGGTGACTGGTAATTAGTGTACGATACTTATACACGTGATTGTGCTCATGATAACCAACAACTTTTACTATGGGAACAAACCTGAAATCGCGAAAAAACAATCAGCTGTTCAGTACATTTATGTTTGCCTAATGTGCTGAACAGCTGATATTTTAAAAATTGTTTGTTATCATGAGCACAATCACGTGTTTAAGTATCGTACACTAATTACCAGTCACCCTATATAATAAAAAACAAATAATTATTATTATAGTATGAGCCAAACAATAACTCTAGAAAAACTCAGCTGTTTAAAAATAGACACATCATTTGCCAATTATTTTTATTAGAGCTCACAAATGTTCACTGATATTAAAAGCCACCTTGCTATACACTCAGACCAACAAAAAGCTATACACTTAACAGACGAAATATTGGCAACATCTCTTGGTCAACAGTAATAAGTCTTCACTTTTTTAAAGTTATATGTAACATTTAAAGAAATGTTTATGGTGTTAAATCTGATTTTTTAATTTATCATACTTAAAAGAATTTTGACACCTGTATTGTTATTTATATCCAAGGTAAATTGTTGACTATATTGTTAAGAAATTTCAACTTAAAGAACTATTTGCAACAATCGTGGTTCAGGCAGACCAACATCATTGCTTACCATCAAGTGAAATAGTAGATTTAACCACTATGCAATCCTATGACAAATAATTTAAAAAAAAAAATCCAAGAGAAACTACTTCTAGCAAAGAATTGAGCATAGTGTTTACGCAAATAGAAGTATAGTTTAACATGAAAAACCTGTCAGTGTATCCACAATGAAAGGGAGAATTCTTGACAGGCAGGTATGTAAATACTATCCCACATCTTAGAAAGATTTGTGGAATACAAATATGGCCACACGGATAAATCTAAAATTTAAACACAGGATTGTTATTATGTCGAAAGCTAATAAATTTTTAAAACTAAAGTGATTCATCTTCAATCAAATTCAGTTTCATTTATTCGAACATTAAAAACATGACTTTTTCTGGATGCCCAAATACTTTTGAGCAGTAGTGTATGTCACACAATACAGAAATGTATTTTTGTTGTTGTAACAAAGTAGTTCTGAAGCTCTATAGTTTTTCATTACCATCATGATCTTCCTAGCCTTTTCCCAACTAGTTTGTGGTCTGGTTTCAGTCTAACCAGACACTGAATACCAGTGTTTTTATGGAGCAACTGCCTACTTGTTCTTCAGAGCCCAGTGACTAGGCAACACAATCCTCCTTGGATAGACCGATGGTCAGACTATCTGGCATTTGGGTCTGTAACGCCACGTCTAAAGCACGTATTTCGCATTCAGGGTATTTGACTATGTGTAACAAATTTTAAAGATCTATGAATGACAACTGGGACCAAAGGAACATCCCTATTGTGCCTTAACCACTGGGCCATCACAACATTCCTATTCACAATATTACCATTAGTAAAAAAAATATTATAGCATTGAGAAAGTAATATTATACTCAATTAAAATTATACCTTGTTGCATTCAGGACATTGATATGGCTTTCTTTGGCCATTGCAGTAAGCGTGGTACGCCACCTGGCTCCGAGCATGGAACTTCTTATTGCACACAGTACACAAAAACATTTTTATACCAGTTTCATCTGAAAAAAAAAATCAAGAGCACTTGTAAATATTGTTTAGTTAATCTTCACATTTTCCAAATAAAGTGCATTATTCTCGCGTTCCTTAATGCAATATTTTCAATGTTAGCGAGCCAACAGTAGTTCCGAATTACCGTAAACGTGCTAAAGCACTGATATCGTAATTTGGAACAAGGGGAATATTAGCAAAAGGATTTTGGTTCAAAATGAAGCATACTAATTTAGTTATTATCATTGCACTCTCATCTATATGGATAGATCTGTATTTTTGTGGTTTAGTCACAAATAAAAAACCGGGCAAGTGCGAGTCAGACTCGCGCACTGAGGGTACCAATTTACCTATGAAATGAAAACATTTCAATTCCCGAATTGTGTTACTCAGATTTTTTCCTATACTTGAGCTATGAGAATTTGCTACACCCCAAATTTCAGGATTCTAGGTCAACAGGAAGTACCCTATGTATTTTGATTCCCTTGAGAGTGTCGAAATACACGTTTTTTGCGACCTAAACCACCGTATTTTTTTTTTTTCGTTAACTCAGAAGTTTGATTTTTTCAGTTTCAAGGAAATGCAGACCTGAGTATACGGTTTTAATTTCAACTAGATACCTCCACGCATTCCCGAGATAAAGGGTCTTGACAGACCAACAGACAGACGGATGGACAACAAAGTGGTCCTATAAGGGTTCCGTTTTTTCCTTTTGAGGTTCGGAACCCTAAACATGAATAAATTCAATTTGATGACAGTAGGTACAGTACTGTCATACATGTGCAATGTTTACAAACAAGCTTATGTTTTGTTTTAATATTATAAACCACATTTACTTGAATACGATTACTATTTAAAATGACAATTTAATTAAACTTACCTGTTTCTACTTTAATATGTGATGTTTCGAGCTTTTTCTTCTTATAAAATTCATCATAAATGTCACACTGTATCTCTTTATCGACTTCGTCGTCACACGACTTGTCTTCAGTCTCTGCCGGGGAAGGGTCATCCGCAGGCTCTTCCACTAAACTTTTATTCAAAGCCTCTTCAACAGTAGGCTTTGACTTTTCACTAAGGCAAGCTTGGCAACCAGTCTTCTCGTGCAGTAAACAGTCCATACATTTAACATGACCACAGCTCTCTGTTACCAGTCGATTATCAGTCGTATTCACAGGCTTCTCGTTACGACAATTCGAACAAACTTGCGCATTCATATTGTTAAGAATATACAGAGGTTATTTACATGAATATTGGGCCTACAGAACTTTTTCTAAACATTTACATTACAAGGATGACAGAATAGGTTATAATTACTACGTATTTAAATACCATTGCAATATTAAAAATCACAAAAACACAAAATATTATTTTCACATTTTTGCGAAGTGCGAAGCTAAAATGCGAACGCGTTCCAAAAGTCAATTGTAAAACGATAAACATATTTGACGTTAAACCCTCAATATTTTACCTTAACCAGTTTTATAGTTATCCTACTCTGTAGCCTTTACAAAATGTAATTAATTGTAATGATTATGAAAGATTGATGGAAAAATGTTTAATTGATTAGTCTTAATAAGGTGACGATTAAAAACATTTTACAATCAAACATCTTTAATTATCCAAGTTTCAGAACGCACCAAAAACTGACGCCAGCGTTGAACCATAGTTTCCGAGAGTAGAAACTACTAGCAGTTATTACGTTTACACGTATCTTGATTACTGTTTGAAGACTAAAGATAAATATTGCATATTTTTAGTAGGTACTCAAATAATTTTCATCAGTAATCATTAAAAATTAATAAATCTTTTGTAATCTTCATTTTCACTAAAGAACCTGCGTGAAACAAAACATATCTTGTTGTGCTGCTCGATAAAGTGATGTCGATTAGTCGATTTTACTCGATTGAATTTCATCCCATCTTTAATATATTTATTTAAATCATACTTACGCGAAAACCTCAAAGACCTTACAAATACTCTAAGGAAAACCTGCCCCTACCCGCTTTTTGGCTCGTAACTTACTGTTTTACGCACTAGTACGGAAAGTGCTTCAACGAGCCTCCGGCATAATTTATTACATGTCGATTTTCAGACGGGTCGCCGGGTATAACCCGCTTATTTATTTCTTCTTATTTTTTTACCAGGGGTTGGATACCTTGGCTCATGCTCACCAAGTTAATAAATCATCGTATCGAAATTTTGTACATTGTGTATGTGTTCGTGTGTGCTCTAACAGCCTTGAGCCAGCCATGAGTGGTAAAAAGCGCAGCGCTTTTCAATATTGGCACATAAAATTGGATGAGTAGCACGCGTCAACGAGTTTGAATCGCTGGCTAGTATACCTTTAGAGAACATAATCATTACTGTGTTAAATAATTATTATGTTTAATATTTACCTAATTAGTAATTTTCTTAAGGAATCGATAGATTTAGAAAAAAAATGCTATAATGTGAATCGATGTTCAAACGCTACGCAACATAGTATTAATAATCTGTGGATTCTTGCAGTTGTCATTTCGTTATAATTTCATTTCGTAGGTACGCCTTGAAGAGTTTTTTTTCCTGAAAATAAATAGAAAATATATAATAAATATAAACTCAACATGGTAAGTCTCCAGAAGTATTCTTTTGGCTATAACTGTGACCAACGAATTGTGTAATCAGTGCTCTATTGACGTGCGATTTCAGCTTGAAAGACGTAACCTCAAAAATGGAATTTGTTTTCAGGATGTCTTTCTAATGATTAGGCGAAAAAAATTAACCATCTTCACCGATGCGAAGGATACGACAACTGTGCTAGAATTGAAGAAAATGATCGAAGGTGGGTGCGATTATCGCGATATGAGAAAATTCTATTTATAGTCGGGATACAATGTCGGGCGCGCAGCGTAGGTTTTGTTGTTAAGCCTTGTGTTGTTTCTTCATTGTTCGTGAATGTTTCATGTGCTCAAATGTAATCTAAGGCGATGTTTTGCACAAGAGAAAATATGACTCATTTTATTTACCAGGTGTATGGCTAAACCAAGCTTTATGCTGTTTGTGTTCATAATAGAAAAAATATTATAGAATTTACTGTAGTGCTAAACAAAAAAGAACGAGGAAGTGTATGCAGTCAGTACTGTAGGAAGTGCATTTTATTTGTGTGCTTAGACTTTGGACTGTGATTACAGTCAATACAATCAATATAAACCAAGATAACTAAGCTACAACAACTAAAAACATTTGCAGATCTTTAAATTCAAATTTAGTTAAGGTTTATTTATTTTTAAGTAGACATTACATGGTCACCATGAAATCCAGGTAGTTTTGTGATCATACTAGAAGATTTAAAATGCATTAAGACTTCCATAATAATTTGGTAATGATCAAACACTAAGAGCTGGTCTAATGGGAGCATAATAGACACTGCATGAATTAAAGGCTCTTTTGATGACAAACCAAATAAATTACAGCATTTTTACTGATACAATTATCCCTGCATTGCAGTAAAAGAGAATATAATTTTAAGATCATGGTTTTACAACTTCTACAATTTGAGAATTTGCTACTGCATGAACCTGTGTCCTTCTCCTCTGCCATTTGTGTCAACCATGGAGATCTAAACTATTTCTTCTATGTACATATTGCATCAGGCTTGGATCATGAGTTAATGAGCAGAATAGCAATGAAACAATTCAATTTTGTTTTCATGTGGCTTTTTTTTTTAGTTTACCCATGTATTAGTTCAAAACTTGAAATTTATGCACACCTAGTGACAAATTCACTCTAGATTTTAAGTTTGATTGCTATAGTACCCCTAATATATACTAAGGTAAGGACCAGAAAACTTGGAATAACAGTCATTGACCCTCCTAGATTTTTTAACATTCTTAATTAAGCTGTTGATCCCCGCATTAACGCCGGCGTTCACGCGCCTTTGTCTTACTATTGTGTCTCTAATTACGCACTCAAAAGGTTAAAAAAAAGTAAAGCTGTCGTGAATCAACATCTATCGTGATCCCTTACATTTTCTAGTAGTGAAAAACGGTTAATTGTTTGATTTCCAGGTTTCTATGCAGAGTTATCAAAGACAAGGTCAATGTACTTTATTCCACATTTATCTGGCATCTTGTATAATGAATAAGTCATAATTCTCAAACTCTATTTTACTGCTTAAATCATAAACCATAGCATGATGTCATCATCGCAGTATTTAACTAATTCTTTTGCTTGAAATAAACCCTTATTGACCATGTAAAGAATAGCATAGTTAAATCACGATTTCTTATTTAAATCATCAGGTATCTTGAAAGTGACACCACCGAGTCAGATGCTGTTCAACAAGGACAGCCAGCTGATGGAGGATGAGAAGACCCTGGCTGAGTACGGCCTCACATCGGCCACTGCCAAGGCCCAGTGTCCTGCACCTATTGGACTGGCTTTAAGGTACAGGCATACCTATAAAATTTGTTTTGTGGCATCTTAGCGAGAAACAGATATGTTTGAGTATGGTTTCCGCACTTAGTCCTATGTAGATTATTGTGCCATGGCGGCCAAAACCTTTGGCCACCAGGCGCAGGCTGCCTCTTTTTAGTTACATGAGGCTTTTAGTGAGGGCTTTGTTTACGTGTGGCATGGCTTCCTTGGCCCGCCTGCATTTTGGTGTTGAGGACCACTAGCATTCAGGTTGTGTATGGGTGTAAGAAATATCATTGCTCAACATAATTATACCATGTTTTTGTGTTGATCTTTTTTGTTTCTAGTACACATGTACTCCAAAACAAATTATTAGCAGAACACATTGACAGCTATGTAGCTTTCAATGTGTTTTGCTAATAATTTGTCTCCTAAGTTAATAAATAAGCAGCCTTGTTATTTGTTAACTGTGGTACGCTTGCACATAGGGGTTTCCATACAACAAACACACTGTAAATTTCCTGAGATACAGCCTGCTAGCCAGGCAGATGAGCCTTATTAATAGGGTTCCGTTGGTTGCTTTTTAGGTATGGAATCCCCAAAAATTTACAGTAGTCTGCAGTAATATTTTTGGGTAATAATGCCACAAGATTTTTTCTAATAGGGTTGAGTTAAAATGATAATAAATGAGATAATTACGTCGTAAATTAGCAATAGTTTTCCACTAACCCAGGGTTGTCCTTGGTTGCACAACTAGGTGTATAGCGCGTACAGGGATAATGGTGGGTTGGTGCCATGGTCCATGAACAGTGTCTAATGGGCTTCCGTGAATTGGCTTCAGCCCCTTGAAGACCCCCCTGCCCCTTGAGACTTTTGGAAGATGTACATCTTCCAAAAGTCCAGGACTGCAAAGTCTTAAGATATATTATAACAGAATAAAAATCTGTATGTTGAACTAGGAGTTAGTCAACTTGCACTGCTGACTACTTAGCTTAGCTTTAGTCATATTAATCCATTTACAATGAATCACATCTAACAATAGATACAAGGTGATTTTTGTGATGATAAGAAAATATTAATAAAAGATTTTTACCGTATTAATTCGCGTAAACTATCCGACTCTGGTTACTGTGCGTTTTTTTTTTACTGATAAAACTGGGCAAGTGCGAGTCGGACTAGCGTGCTGAGGGTTCCGTAAAAACTTGCTTTGCTTATGTAGGTAAATAGTTCATATCCCGAATGAAGTCTCGATGATTTTTCCGAATTGCAAAAAAAAAAGTTTTTTTTTGTGACGTAACAAACCAAAATTTACTGTTATCAGATTTGAATAAATCTCGACGCGAACGCGAACGCGTGGAGGTATTGAGCACAGGTATAGATTCCCAAACCTGTGCTTTAAATTTAAAACCTTGCTTGCGGCCGTATCTTTTTTTGTCGTTAACTTAGAAGTTTGATTTTTTCGCAGCTTTAAGAGCCCGCAAACTTGAGTATATGGTTTTAATTTCAACTCAATACCTCCACGCGTTCCCGAGATAAAGGGTCTTGACAGACAGACAAACAGACTGGCAACAAAGTGGTCCTTTCTGGGTTCCGTTTTTTCCTTTTGATGTACGGAACTCTAAAAAGTAACTCATGGCTCTCAGAAATAGTGCTTCCTATCTGAGAAACAATTTACTCCTTTATAACATTAGTTTAGATTATGATCGGAGGTCTAGCTAGTGCCAAAAGGGCTCTGTATAATAAAAAATTGGGAGCCCCTTTTGTATCCTTTTCAATGTTCACCACAGTAAGGGTAAAAATTAAAAGGATGATTTTTATAACGAAATAGGCCCAGATAGCACCGAATGGTCACATCAGGCGCATTTTAGAGCCTCTCATTAAATAATAATATTCCACAACTATCACACAACGCCATCTAGTCCCAACTAAGCAGAGCTTGTGCTATGAGTACTAGCCAAATGATAAACATACTTATATATTTCTGAATCATCATCATTTCAGCCGAAATACATCCAGTGTTGGACTTAGGTCTCCCCCAAGTGTCGCCACAATGAATGGCCCTGTGCGTCTCGCATCCATCGGAATCCCGCAATCTTTACCAGGTCATCCGTCCACTTTGTAGGAGGCCTTCCAACGCTGCGTTTTCCGGTACGCAGTCGCCCATGTACCGATAATCAATCTGGCACCGTTGGAAGGACTGCAGCACAGCACAAGTCTCGATTGAATCAAATGCTTTCTCGTAGTCCACAAACGCTAGGCAGAGAGGCAGATTATACTCCTCTGTCTTCTGTACAACATGCCGTAGCGTATGTATGTGGTTTACAGTGTTGAAGCCTTTTCGGAATCCGGCCTGTTCGGGAGGCTGGAAGTCGTCGAAGCTGCGCGCGAGACGGTTCGTGATGACTCTTGGAAAACAGCTTGTAAACATGGCTCAGAAGCGAGATGGGCCTGTAATTCTTGAGCAGGGCATTGTCGCCCTTCTTAATGAAGAGTACCGCCACGTCGCTGCTCCAACCCTGTGGCGTTTTTACCCTCGAGTATGACGGAATCAAACAGTTTTTGAATGGCCTTAAGGATCGGTTTCTCACCCGCCTTTAGGTGTTCGGCCGTGTTTTTTTTAAGCTGCTTCAGAGCCATCCTAATCTAGCTCTTGGTTCGTTTACTAGATTCAAAGAGGGTGTAATAATTGACGTGTACAATTGTCCATAAAATGCCTCGATCTTTCCCAGGCGCTCCGTCTTCAGTTTCGTGTGCTAACTCTGCCCAATAGCAGCTGGTTGCAGTACGTTAGCAGTCCGACGACAAGCGTCTAAATTGAAAACGTATCTGGCTGCCGTGCGTTTGTATGCCAGAGATGCGCTATTCTACACCGCAATATTCAACACCGACTTGAACACGTGGTGCTTGTGACGTTGCCGTCCTGTTGTCGACCGTTCCCCGCACGTTTGCCGCACCGCGCGCTTTGTATGAAAAATATGATCGTCCGTACGCAGTACGACTAACGCACAGCATCCGTACCGAAGCAGGCCGTCAAAAAAAATAAAAGCAAAAATGAAAGTGCCGGTAAAGTGACGGAGATCGCCGAAGGACTTGGAGATCCGTTTATTGAGCTGCCGATATATGCACGCGTCATCTGAAAACATACGTAATATAGATAAATTACACCTAGATAGACAAATGATCGTGCTCATCACAAATATTTGTCTTGGGTGGGAATCAAACCCACGACCTCCCGAATAGCAGTCAGGGCTACTAATCACTAGACCAACAGGCCAGTCAGTTTATGGACAATATTTTACTATTTCATATTTCCATAAGTCGGGGCCGGGTCGGGTGTGCTTATGTTTTTACTACAGGGCTATACTGCATTCACATGCAATAGAATAGGATATAATGAAGTTTATTGTACAACAAAAAAGTAACACAACTTATACATAAACTTAAATAGAAGATATCGCTGTCAGCGATATCTGCAAGACAACCTTAGGATGGATCATAAGAACTAACAACAATGTGTAACATATAAAATTCTTTGAATTAACTAACAAATAATTTGCCTTTAAAACAGGTGTCTACATAGTATACACCACAAATTTTTAGTTAGTACAAATACTTAAAGGGCTTATTAGAAAACATAACCCTTCTTGCAGTCGGGTAAAAAGGTCTTGTAATCATAGGTAAAGTCAATAAATAATATTCATAAACAGTAAAGTTATTAAAGTTTATTTATATCCCAAAATTTCACTCGATTTATGGAAATATTGTACAGGCTATTGATTATGAATGAATGAATGGCGATCAAAATGGAAAAACACCGCGCGTAGAATTTCTACTATCAAATGTTACGTACAATGCGTTCCAAATAAGAATAGGATCGATTGCCAGATAGTGACGTCACGTCATACTGTCAAATCGAAGAATTATTATGGTAAGCAAAACAAGAAATTTTTAAAATTTAATTTATTTACGAACTGTTAACGAAAATAGTTTAATCAAAATCCAGTTCTTCAATTTTGCTCATCTCGGAGTTCTTCAATTTTGCCCAATTTCTTGCGATTTGACAGTATGACGTGACGTCACAACATGGCAATCGATCCTATTATTATTTGGAACGCATTGTATGATTGATTCAATTATGAATTTACCAATTATGACGAATTTTCGTGGACAATTTTGGGATTTCGTTTTTTTTTTACTTTTGACTACATAAATATGATCAGTAACGGGTACGGATAGAACCCTATTTTTTTGTACTAATTAAAAAATAAGGCGTGAAGTCGCAAACAATCTGGAAACTAGGTAGTTTAGTAAGCAATAGGCTGCAATGGCAAAATAATTAAGAACGACATTGGTTTCATTGGCTCGACCTAGTATCGATTGTGAACAAATGTTACATGTTTGTATTTTATTTTAAACTAGCTATTAGGTACTCGCGATTTCTTTAGTGTGGAGTTTATGAACATTATTACTCTCTGTTAGTGAATGTCCCGTTAAAATCTGTTTATTCATTTCGGAAATGTTCCCCTACCACGGGAATTAGGTCTCGTTCCTGCAAAAAAAGTAATGGTTGCCTAAGATACTCCTTGTAATATCAGCTATGCGTCAGTGTAAGTCTCGTCAAAATCGGTCCAGCCGTTTCGGAGCCGGAACGAACAGATAGATCGACAGATAAAATACTACAGATAAAATTGGTATTGAATATACTTTCATAAGCATTTAATAAAAATGTTGTTCTGATATGACCAATAGACACTTCAATTTTATTTTGCAAAATAAATATTCAGGACGGCGAGCTACATATTGCTCGCCGTCCGCAAGCCCGCGTCTTAGGTGGCCGGAAATCGGGATCGGGATCCCGGTGGCTTTTTTTTTTCGGGTGGGGAAATCATCTAATGACACCCCCCGCTCTTGGGCGGAGCGGGAGATAGTGTCAGACTTTTACTCACTAAAAACCCACTCCTGTTCCTTCTTTTCCATTTTTTCCAGG
The DNA here is from genome assembly GCA_905147345.3 of Mythimna impura. NCBI lineage: Eukaryota > Metazoa > Arthropoda > Insecta > Lepidoptera > Noctuidae > Mythimna > Mythimna impura. Next base: position 26,404,541 of record LR990351.1, on the reverse strand, counting down.
GCCCCGGGGGTCACTTTCGCATCACCCATGGCCCCAGCAGGCCTCGACCCTGCTGGGCCCCTACGGTTGCTGACATCTCCTTGAGGCGCGCGTGGAACACTACGCGCCGTCGACGACTTGGGCTCGGTCCGGACAGTTACCTTACGATCGGACGGCGAGCCACCCATTGCTCGCCGTCCGCAAGCCCGCGCCTAGGCTGGCCGGAAATCAGGATCGGAATCCCGGCGGCGGTTGGGGCGTGAGGACCGTTGCCTTACGCGATCGGCCGCCTCCTTTGCTAGCATTACTGCTTCGCAGAAGGAGGCGACCGCCTGCCACTCCTCCTCGCTCCGGACCATGGCCTGTACCAAGGACCGGCGCGAGAGATCGCCGCCGCCGATCGCCCCCACGAGGACACGGCGTTGCTCTGCCCAAGCGGGGCACACCTCCACCGTGTGCTCCACCGTATCCTTTGGGCGGTCCGCACAGTGGCGACACCCGGGCGTCGCTTCCGCACGAATCCGGTGCAGGAACTTCCCGAACTTCCCGTGTTCGGTGAGAACCTGCGTCATGCGGAAGGGGTTGGTTAGAATAACGATTTTACACAGTTTAAATTTAAAAAAGTACAGTTTTTTTTTAAATTACTTAACCTTTTGAGTGCGTAATTAGAGACACAATAGTAAGACAATGGCGCCGGAACGCCGGCGTTAATGCGGGGATCAACAGCTTAAAATACCGACGAAAATTCCACCATTCTGTCCCGAATCATGTACTGGATCCGTGATATTCGTCTGTGCGTCGATGACAAAGACAACGTGTATAATTGTTTAAAAAAAAAATTTTATTTTTCAGAATTCTGACGTTCATTTAAGTTTTTTTAAGAGACAATAATCTTAAGACAATTTTCTTCATGCACAGGAAGGAAAATGGTGAGTTTGAAGCCTTGGATCTGACTCCGTACTCTTCGCCACCGGACTTGCCTGACGTGATGAAGTCACAGGAGACCAATGGACAGGAACAAGTATGTTTCTTTTGTATTCTAAAAACTCATAAAACCATCTCAAATACTAATCTGCATGGTTCTCATATAATTTGACCGTTAGATGTTTACTGAAGGTATAGACTCTGACCTCAGGGTATGTTTCGCTGTTTCTTCTCGGGGTAGTCAGCTAGAAAACACCGGCCTCGTCTAGTTTTTATTGACGAATAAATTGACATTTATCACAAATATAATTTATAATAATAAATCTGTAGAAGTTTTTAGTTGTGCGCGCATCACGTAAAATGTACGAAATCGATGTAGATGACTTTTATACATTCAAATTGTAACTTGATATTACTTAGGCTTTGTTTCATCGCAATCGGTTGACTATATCGAAAGATATACTACATTCATTGATTGTTAGGCGGTACGAAGTTCGCTGTGTCAACTAGTTTATAATAATTAATGAGAATTTGGTAAACTATGTTTTCTGTTTGAAACAATTAATTTTAATATGTTGAGCGTCATATAAAAGGGGAGTTATAAGTTTAACACGATTGTGACGATGTGGGAAATCATCAATTGACTCCTCCCGCTCCGGGTGGAGCGAGAGGGAGTGTCAGACTTTTACCTACTGATTATGAAACCCACAGTGTCAGTTACCCTTTCCGAGGGCCACGGTAACTCCTTCGAACATTATAAGCAGTCCTGGCAGACATCGGCCCTAACAACGTTTAATTCCTGTTCTTTAAATTTCTGTAACTTTCTCCGGACCCAGGCCAATATCAGTGTTTAAATTGATGTTATGGTATGATTATTTCCAGATGGATCAACATTAAACGACTCGGCTGTGGTTTGGACGAAACTGATGCAGGCACCAACTTTGCATCGCAATGATTTTGTAATATACCTAGTTCACTCGACTGAACTAACTCGCTCACAGGCCCCACCATCGGCCCGCGAGCGACACCTTAATTATATTTTTTTGCATATAACATATTTTGTTATTAATTTATCGATCATTTTGCTCGATTTTAACATATTCTGTTACGTCTACACGTTTCTTTGTAGTATTTTTGTGATGCTTTGTACGAAAAGGGAGTGTAGCTTTTTGTAGTTTATTGCGAAAATTTCGACCACGAGTACTGTGTGATTACACACTTGTAAGTGATTGATACTGGTTTTGTTAAATGTAGATGTTGAGGTGACACGGCGGCGCCGCGAGCGCAGCGGTCAGGGATGTATCGGTAGTCGAGTATTAGTGTACTAGTCTACAATAGATTCAATTTTAATTAACTTAAAGAATCAGCGGAGCGCATGGAATATTACAGGTTTACGAATGAATTACATCGATTAAGTTAGCTCAATGGCAAACCTAGGTTTTAGTGCTAATAGTATTTATTTTAACTATAGTCGGTTGAGGATATGGCAGCCGGTACATCTCTAGCAGTAGACGTCGAACCTCGCGGAGGTGCGCGGTGCGGACTTACTACTTATTGGCACAATTGATATTAATCATACATCATCTCTTGTGGCTTCATTAGACTACCTAGGCCATGACATCACACCATTTGAAATTTTAACTAAAATATAAAAAAGTAAATGGTATCTCAATTATTAAACTGAATATTAGAAAGTTTGTGCCTATAATTTTTCGCACTTAACTAGTTGATAAATATTTAAACAATCTATGTTACTAACTCCGCGACACTATTTGTTTTAATAGCTTGACGCTTCAACTTGTACCGTTTTGTCATATACGAGGGTACCCTAATAATTAAACTTAACTCTTCTTCACGATAACATTGTATGCGTAGTCGGTGTGAACATTTTGTTCATTTGTAGCCTCATTGACACAACCGTATTTTAGGTATCAAAATAGATTGCGAAATCGTTGGTATATTTCCAGTACACTGCTTTGTATAATGGTAAATAAGCTAATATTTTTAGGAAACCATCCTTGATACAGGATATTCATCGATCCATGTCATGCTACAAATGAACAGTTTCAATAATTTTAATATTCAAGTTTGTTGAAGCATAAAGTAATACTGAGAAACTGTCAAGGCTCGAGTCGAACTGATCTCGTAACATCTCATTTTGTATGTGGTTTTTTTTTATTAATTTTATTTCACTGTTTCACACAATAAAGCAAGTTCTCACGGCTATATTTATTTCCGCTTGGTTTGGATTAATGTAGGTTATGAAATCAGTGTTATGATCATTGTGATGTATTGCCAATGTTCTGATCAATGTGTGAACACTTAGTGTTGGTGTCCCTGCCCCTGGCGGGCGTGCGCACCGACGCCGAGCGCGAGTGCTATGAAGATCGTTTGTCAGTGTTACTTTAACTTTCTGTCACGTTCACGTGTACACATTATAAATATGATTTTAAATAAAATTAATGATATGGTATTTAACTGAGATAGTATAGTATGGACTATAGATAGTAGCTAATTTAATAGGGGTAAAATAGGGGCTTTTATATTTCATAACTACAAAAACAATCTTCGTTTCTCTGCAACATTCTCAATTGTGATTTATATTTAAAAAAAAAACGTAACGCAAATTAATTTGAATAATGTTTCTAGTTCCTCTCAACGAAACAATTTGTTCTCTATTTTTTATGTAACTTTTCAATTGCACATTTATTGTTGTAAGATGTTTTGTATATTTTGGTTGGGGTTCATCCATTATATACGGTTGGCGTGGGTGTCGGAGGACGGTAACGCGGTCCCCGTCACGCAGCCGCTTACGGTGCATAGCTAGATAATAACATACGAAAATCTCTGTGAGTCAGACTTGCTACCAAAAACATTTCCTTATAAATTCAAATCCAAAAATAGTAGGATAGTTGGGTAACCATATTGCACCTAATTGCACTTAAACTAAGATAGAGAATCGAAAACCATTCTTTTGTGATTCGAGAACCACTACCATGAGTTTACCGTCAGTATTTACGTGTCGTGATAAGTCAATGTTTTTGTACCATATGCTTTCTCTCTATCGAATTTCTAGTGTGTGGTAAGCCGTGGTAGTGGGGAGCTCCGAACTAGTCTAGTTCACGGTGTACGAAGCTCTAGAGTGGTGAGCTGTTACTTCTCATATTACTCAACTTTGTGTTTCAGTGCCGGTACAAATCCTACCGTGATGGAAGTACTCGGCACCAACAATGAAATATGTATTTATTCGTTTTAACATTAAGCTATTGTAATCTAAGGTCTCACATCGGAGAGGTTTTGTATACCAATTAATAATTAAATAAATTGAACAAAACCGCTTAAAATACATAATGAGACTTAGACAAAGAATACCTAGTGTAGTTCCAAAAATCCACAGATGAGCCAGCAGGAAATAAAGCTGTTTTGATTTGTTTTGTCGAGTTTTATTTCACCCGTTTGTGCCCGACTATAGGATTCTTTATGAGCAGTCATTTTAATTAGATGCTCTAGTTTGTTATCTAAACTAATATTATTTTTTATTTATAAAGCTGAAGAGTTTGTTTAGACACGTTCTAAAGAACTATGGTTCGAATTGAAAAAATCTTAAGTGTCGGGTAGCCCATTTATTGGGGAAGGCTATATAAAATCAGCAGTAACCAAATATGCTGGTGAGAAAATCAGGGGTAAACAAGAGGTCAACTTCATCTGTATTTGCATTTCTAACAAATATACCTAGTTTCTAGATGCAAAAAGAACATTGAGCGACTGTAAATACAAGAACCTCTATTTTTGAAATCGGTAAAACTTTGTTAGCGACTACTCTGTTCGTCCGGAAACGAATCAAAAGGTATGAAAAACGGTTTCAGAAGTGTGTACGTTACCCCAACAGGAAAGTTGCACGAAGAGCGATTGATAATATAAAAAAAAACCACTTATGAAAATTCAGCTTGAAATGTTTCGTATAAAAGTCTCAGACCTCTGAGATAAAAGTAAAAAAATGTAAACATGTAGACAACGGCTCGTTATCCAACCAAATTCGAATGACCACAAAAAACAAAATTCAAAATTCGATTATCTGCTCATATACAATATTTCTCTCTCCGGTTAGTCAGTTAAATTTTCTTGCTGGGGTAACGTTACTCCAGCAGGGATCGTTTTTTCCAAAACGACAACACACTGATTTTATATGCGGCGCACATTTACAGCAGATTACGCACTAAATTTACGTTCCACTCATCGCTCTACGTGCAACTTTCCTGTTTGGGTAACGTACTCTTCAGAAGTCATTCGCATAAAGGTCAGTGTGTCAAAGTACATTTTGATACAAGTGGAGAAAGCTTGTCATCCCAACGTGACACTGGCAGAATAGTCGCAACCGGCTCAATTGCCATAACAAAACAAAGTCTGTCATTGCGACCGAGGCGGAATTCTGAAAGTGTTATGGAGCCGAGTACTGCAGTGACTTTTCACGTGTATCAAACGAAGTTTTTCAATGCACTTACGAAGAAATAAATAAACGGGGGCTGCTTGGGGGCGAGCTCACGCACTTTTCCCTGGCAGGCATCAGGCCTAACTAGTACCGTCAATTAAAAGGCCGAAACTGCGTAAAGCAGACGACCGCGACGGGCAGCCGTCGCGTGACAAAGCGCGTGTGTTCACGCGGACGGTCCCCGACGCAAAAACCGGATTATTAACTACGCAGTGTTACTAGTTCAACTTTAACGGTGTGCATGCGAAACGGGCACGGGGCCCGGCTCCCCGCGACGGATGCCCGCGCGGGTCTTCGCTATGGAGCACTTTTATAGGTAGATATAGGACCGCGCGGGCGTCCGTTTTACGCAGTTTAGCTTTACATACTCTGCCGTCAATCTTGCCGACATTTCTTTGAAGCACACGTGTAACATAACTCTCTCTTTACCGCTTTTTTATAGCTCTTTACCGGACAGCTACCCATTGCTCGACGTTCCCAAGTCCGCGCCTACGGGAATCACCCTGCGATTCCCGATGGCTATTGTTGAAACGATGTAAACTCCTTGCTATTGATATTTTGGGCTTGATAATAGCGTTAATGCGCCTCTCTAGGTTTGAACCCACGACCTACAAGTCGTAAGTCGGGGCCGTTACAACTGGGCCACCACTGCTCTTAGGCACAGGCGCATTACTTTGTGTAATTTATTTCATCACTGCTCTCAAAACGGTGAAGGAAAACATCGTGAGGAAACCGACATGTCCTAGAACCTAAAACTCACTGGACTGGGCCCGCGTTGGCAGCCTATTCTCTTTCCTAAAGAGGTCTGAGTCCCACCAGCAGAGGAAACATTATAAGGCTGACTATGCTTATGATATGCTTAATAGAGCGGTAGTTCAGAGTGCAGTTGTTATAAAATATGCAAAAACAGGAGTTTAGTACATAATAAAACAACAAAATATAAATACAGTATTTTATCAGGTTTTTGTAAATTAAAAAAAAATGCACTTACAAAATATGAGTATCCCATGTTCTCAATATTTTTATATATAAATAAATACATTATTGAAGATATTGCATATTACTTTATACATATTTGTACGTAGGTCTATTAGAGATGATACGGATATCCGGTAACTATCCAGTATCCGGTCTTGTTTTGACTATCTGGCTTAATACCGGATAGTAATTCAGTATCTGGCCGGACTCCGGACAGTTAAATTAAAAAAATCTCATAATTACCAAAATGTCCGCATTTTTTGGTAAGAGGCGACTCTGCTTGTCTTCGTGTACCAGAACAGCTTCTGGAAATAGCCTTTCTATGTAAACGCTACTGCCAGATGAAGCTAAACCACTATCCGTTTCATCTCTAGTAGGTATCTATTAACATTTATTTCCGAAACTGCGTGTTTGCGAACTCTGGACTGAAGGGAGTGGTGTTAAACCCAAAGTTGTTCTCATGGTTTGCTATTGGGTTCCTGGTGCTGGTCTGAAATTAAAATAAATATATATATATTTTTTTAATTGAAATAAACCAGTGCTTGACTGCGATCCTACCTGATGGTAAGCAGTGATGCAATCATTGATGGTGAGGCGCACTACTTTATGGAACGTAAAAGTTAATAGACCTCGTGATTAACGTAGTTGAGTGTAAGGGGTTTCTAATTTTACAAATTGTGTTTATATAATTTGTTCTAAACACATCTTGCAGTCAAAACTCCAAGGTATAGGCAGAGGTGGTGTAGGTACTACTACCTAATGCGTGCTGATGTTTTACAAATTTAAAATATCTCGAGTCCTTTGGATAAATGAGCAAAAAAAAAAACTCAAAAACAAATGGTTCGAATTGAAAAATTATTTTAGTTATTTATTATTAACCCGCTTATCGAGGAAGGCTATAGAACATCACCATAGATATCCGAGCATCACGCTACGACAAATATGAGCGGCGCTTAACCAAAGACGCGGGTGAAACCGCGGGGGACAGCTAGTCACTTATATTATAAAGGCGAAAATTTGTGAATGTGTATGTTTGTTATTTCATTATGCTCGAACAACTGAACGGATTTGGATGGAATTTGGCACACGGGTAGACCATGTCCTGGAATAGATTTTTAACAGATTGTCAGAAGCCAGGATATCTGACTTCTTACCAATGGATACAATGTTAAACCTCTTTCATCTTTTCTGTGGTGTTTAACAATTTCTGGTCTATACAGGTCTGATTAGCAGTCGCTTCTGTGACTGGTATTGCGCTGCATTCGGCTTGTTTAGAAACCGACTCCAATACCTAAGTATAGCTAGGAAAACTCTAGGCAGATTTATTTGTACAATAATAAAAATTTGACTGCTTACCACTCCTAAATTTTCAGCATCGAGGTCCCGTATGGATCTGTCATCTTCTGCCGGGAAGTAGTCGTTTCTGAACTGCGGCAGGTCTTCGATGCCAATCAGGTCCGAATCATTGGAGATCTCGCTGCAACAATAGGGGGATTATGAAATGACACATTTTTTTTTAGTCGGGATATCATCCAATGACTTCTCCCAATCTAGGGCGGTGCGGGAGGGCGTGTCAGACTTTTACTGACTAACACCTACTCCTATGATCTCTTTGAGGCGCGCGTGGAACACTACGCGTCGTCGACGACTTGGGCTCGGTCCGGACGGTTACCGGACGGCCGGACGGCGAGCTACCCATTGCTCGCGGTGCGTAAGCCCACAACTACGGTGGCTGGAAATCGTTGTCTATTCCTCGGCCGGAGCCGTGACTACAACATGGAGCGACGCATCTCACCTAATAGCATCAAAGTCAGGTGCCTTGATGGTTTCATTCCAGATAGGGTTGGAGCCCTCCACAGCGTGCTTGTTAGTCCCGGGCGCGGCCAGCCCCATGCGGTTGAGGTTGGACTCCTGGGAGCTGTACTTGGTCATCGATAGCGCTGCGATGCGACGATTCAGCCTGTTGAAAAGAATTTAGTTGAGACTAGATGAAAGCTAAAAATGATCAGCATACAAAAGTTAAATGACTTTTACAAGTAGTGTTTGAGTTCTAACGAATTGTGACATATAAGAAGTTGATATTTTAACTTCATTAGATATGGGATAGGTATGTTTGGCGTCCATTACACGGTAGGTTTTGCTGTCAGTTTTGCCACAGTCGAATGTTTTTACTGACGAATAACCTACCGTCTAAAGCGCAGGCCACACCGCCAGCTAGCGGGCGGGCGGGCTAGGCGGGCGAACATCGTTTCACCTCTTCACATACTTCGGTTCACACCGCGAGCTACCGACTAACCTAACGAGCTAAGCTAACGAAATATCCGACGATTCCAGCGAAGCTACTCGTTCACCTCGTTGGCGCGCCCGGTTCGTTCGCCCGTCCTCCCCGTTTCGAGTAGACTAGTCGACGCTCGTATTTCGAATAGCAGTGTAGTGCTCGTCTGTCCGTAGTTTTCGGTGTGAACCAGATAGTTTAGCTCGCCAATATTTCGCGTAGTTTGTATAGTTTCCTTCGTTCGCTTCGCCCACCCGCCTTGCCCGCCCGCCCGCTAGCTGGCGGTGTGGCCTGCGCTTAATGCGATAATTGACGTTTGCATGACGAAAAACTAATGGCGATAAAATTCCGTCATCAAACATCAATCGGAATTGATTGACGCCTGCATGACCACAGTGACCCGTTGAGTGTGGCCACAGTGACCCGGTTAGTTTGGCTACAGTGAGCGAAGTTCAATCGGGAGGATTATTACTTACGCGCGGTTCTTGATGATGAAGGTGACGAGCAGGACGAGGCACACCAGCGCGAGCAGCGCAGCCACGCCCGCCAGGATGTAGACGGCGAGCGCGTTGTCTCCGCCGGCCAGCGGCGGCGCACCGCCCGCCTGCACGTCCGTCAGCCGCAGTTCCTCGCGCAACAGGCGATCCTGGATCTCGCGAAATATAACCGCGTCACCGAGCAACCTGACGACAATAATAATAATAATAACAAAAATATCTATTAACATAAGGTTTTTACACACATAAATAAAATTCCCTGGCTCCCAAGCTAGTTAGAAACTGTATTACCTACAGGAGCTAATGTATTTCCCGTATTGTTAGTATAATTTTGTCAACAAATATAATAATAAAAAAAAAGTAAAATTTAAAAAGTAAAACAAAAAAATATATATCTAAAAATGAAAATAAAAAAAATTTAAATAAAATGTAAAATGTAATATGTAGGTACTATTACCTACATTGTACCTAAATTTGATACGATACAAGTAGACAATCTGTCATTGCGACCGAAGCGGAATTCTACCTGTGTTCCTACTTTTTAACCGACTTCAGAAAAAGGAGGAGGTTATTCAATTCGGTTGTATTTTTTTTTGTCATCATTTTTTTTTTTATGTTTGTTACCACAGAACTCCGTCGGTTATGGACCGATTTGCAAATTTTTTTTTCCCTTCATAGGATATGCTTCCAGATTGGTCCCATTTTATTCAAAATCCAGTTCTGATGATGGAATCCATGAGGAATCGAGGGAACTCCTCAAAAATTATAGGCAACCCTATGGTAATTTTGGTATTTTCATCAAGAACTTAAGCATTTACAGTCAAAAAGTAACATTTGATGAAGTGGAACTGATGAAAAAGACCAGAAATGGTCAACGGAACTTCATACTCAAATAGATATCACAATGAAGATAGTTAAGCGACTATGACAATACAAATAAATGAATGATTCTGAATAGTTACGTTGAAAATGGTATCATCGAAGTGGTCTGATGATGATGATGGAGCCGGAAGGTAGGCACTGGAACTCCGTAATTAATCAATGTAACATAGCCGTGTTTGGACTTATTAGAATTGTCATGAGATACACTTTGGCTATAAGGTACTATCGAACTAATCTGATGATGGAGCCGGAAGGTAGGCATAGGAACTCCGTAATTAATCAATGTATCCTAGTCGTGTTTGGGCTTATTAGAATTGTTGTGAGATGCTCTTTGGCTATAAGGTACTATCGAACTGATCTGATGATGGAGCCGGAAGGAGGAAGGTAGACACAGGAACTTTATAATAAAACAATGTAACCTAGCAGAATTTGGGTTAATAGGAATTGTCATGAGAAATAGGCACTCTGTTTATAAGTGTATCGCAACTAAAAAGAGTGAAATAAAGACTTTTTCCAAAAAAAAAATAACCGACTTTACTAAAAAAAAAAACACTAAAAGGATCAAAATAATTTTAATTTCGGAAGTCGGTGTTAAATAAGAAACTAACAATACCGAGAAACACCGACTTTCGAAATTAAAGTTATTTTGATCCTTTTAGTGTTTTTTTTTTAGTGAAGTCGGTTATTTTTTTTTTTGAAACCGAATGCTGCAGAGACCACGTGTATCAAACTATCTATCAAAGTTTGTACCTTAATTATTGAGACTATAGCGCAGTACTTAGCTTATTAGGTAATTTGTGTATAGATCAAGGAGTCTTTCCGGATCTAATGAAGTATAGTAAAGTGATACCTACCACTTTTTAAATCCGGGGACAGTAAACACACTTATATAGCAAGATATTTGAAAAGGTGATGTTAAATCAAATGCTTACTCATTGATTCAAAGATTCAAAGCATTTTATTTCAAACTAGCTGTTGCCCGCGACTTCGTCTGCGTTAAGTTCGTAAAACTGTACAATCATTCTGTGCTTGCAATTCATTCTGAAAGCATCGTGATTATTTATTGTACTTTCACATAAAACGGTTAAAGGTAAAAACGCAAATTACCTTCAGGATACATGTTATGTACTCGTAAAGATCCAGATGTATGAACGTCAATGAATAGAAAGAGTATGTAAGGGTCGTAGCAGTTGGCATTTCTGCCTACCCCAAGGGAAAAGGCACTAGTTTATGTATGTTTCTGGTTTATGTTCTGGTAAAACAACATTGTCACAGTGAGCACGTCACAATCGCGGTGCGGATCGCCCGGAGAATACAATGGAGCTTACGGTGGAAGTCAGTCCCGCTTGGTAGGAGCGCCGGCGCCGCCGTGTCCTCATGAAGGCAATTAGTGCAAAAAATGCCAACCAGTAGCCTCCTTCAGTGAAGCACTACGATCGAAGAAGGTGGCTGAAACTATGAGGGATGATGAGGGAAGTGATGCTCCAGGTGTTGAAAGCCGCAGGGCGATTGCGGTGGAGCCGTCCGGTCATCTGTTCAAAGCAATCCTGAATCGACGGCGCGCAGTAATCTACGCGCGACTCATAGAGATGTCAGCATATGGATAGGGGCCTCTAGGGCCAATGTCTGCTTAGGCTGCGAGATTGTTCGAAAGAGTTACCTCCTGTAAAATTTTCGCCTCAATAATGTTTCACTGAAGAGTTTAAGCCGTCTGACAGCTTTAGTAGAGGTAAACGAAGGAGCATAATCGGGACACCGACCTTCAGCTGGATAACGTGCACTGATAGTGCATAGCCAAAAAGCCAGTGAATCCAAAAATTACCATCATCATCAACTATCTTCCTCTACAACAGTACTTATGAAGAATTTGCGAGAGCATGCTTGAATTGATTGTTGCAGCTTGATCATTTGGGGCGTAAAAATTACTTGTTCATTTACCTAGGATTTTTTGGTGTGTATTTGACTGACGTCCTCGTATATCAGACAAATGTTATTCCATAGTGGGAACTACCCTATGAAGAGTCTCCAACTTATGAATGAATTTCGGTGAAATCTTGAACGCGTGTATCCCCGTCCAATCGAACTCGCATATTGATGGCCAAACCGAGAGGTCACTGACGCCGATTGCTTCTATGAAGACACGGCGGTTCACCCAAGCAGGATAGACCTCCACCGCATGCTACAACGGGTCCTCCGGGCGATTCGCAAAATGGTAATATCAGGGTACTTCCAACCGAATCCGAATCAGAAACCGCGTGAAACACTTTCAACAGTCCTGAGCTTGTGTATCCATAAAACAATGAAATTCCGGTAAACAAATGTAGCAGCCGATTAGTGTTATCCCTGAGACTGGCCTCCCTCAGAGGGTTGTTCCAGTGTTGGTCACCACTCACTGCAAGGAGGTAACGTACGGATGTCAACGTAAGGCTGCAAGGAATCTGAGATACATCATACGTTGTCGAACTGTGATTAGGAACGCAAACCTTTCGACCCCGTTTTATATAACAAAACACACCATTATTAGGCCGCAAGGTGCCATCATCCCGGAGGACACAGTGGAGCACACAGAGGTGTGCCCGCAAGGCAATCGAAATGGGAATTCCGAATAGCAGGCGGTTGCCTCCTTCTGCAAAGCCGTAATGCTAGCGAAGGAGGAGGCCGCACGCGTGAGGGAACGAACGTCCTCACGCCGAGCCGAGATTCCGACCCCGACGACCAGCCACGGTAGACGCGGACTTGCGGACATCCAGCAATGGGTCGTCCACAGCTGTCCGGCCGTCCGGTAATTGACCGGACCGAGCCCAGTCGTCAACAGCGCATAGTGATCCACGCTCTCCTCAAAGAGATGTCGCAAAGGGCAACTGAAGGACACAGGTGTGGTATTAGTTAGTAAAAGTTTGACACGCCTTCCCGCTCCAACCAAAGTGGGAAAAGTGGATGACTTCCACCCTTAAAAAAAAAATTAAGGTGCCATCATTATCATTATCATTTCAGCCGAAAGACGTCCACTGTTAGACATAGGCCTCCCCAAGTGTCACCATAATTACCGGTCCTGTGCGTCTCACATCTATCGGATTCTCGCGACCCTCACCAGGTCATCGGTCCACCTGGGGGCCTTCTAACGCAAGGTGCCATATTGCTAACCCTTCCGAAAATTTACCGTGTTATTTTAAAGTCAATAATTAAATACATATAAGTATTTACTTTTATCGCCTTTGGTTGGTATCCCTTGAATAATCACGGTCAATTAGCTTGTTACAACCACGGGAAAAAAAAAGCAGTAGGATTAAAAATGCCTCCGTCTAACTCCAGTTTAACCATAACGGTTTTCGTCCAATTTTAAACAATAAAACTGTCTGCAAACTTGGGCGATGGTCATTCTTCCGCCACTCAGAAAATTACGTAAAATACACAATGCCATCTATCAAATATGAAGTTCAACTATCATTGTCATCATTATTGCTACTTTCAGTCTTTAGATGGCGTTGCGAGTATCTGAATTGCGTGTGGTGCCATATTTACAACATTTTAGTACGTGATTTTACTCGCCGCTTTGATTTTATTTTGTGTTTTGATTAGTTTTTACAAAATATTTAGAAGATATCGAATAGAAATGTCAATTTTATTTTTAAAAAATGGTAAAAGTTATTTTATTACAAAAAAGAAGATAAAATAATGACAAAATTTTTAACTGTAGCTGAGGATCGAACTCGTGGCAAATGTCGTTCATCATCGACATTTTGGATTATTGCTCACCCCCCATAGCAAATAGCGTGATAATTTATAGCCTATAAGTTGCCCTGACCTATAAGGATTGTGTATGCAAAATTTGAACAGGATCGGTTCAGTAGTTTTTGCGCCAACTAATACCATCGCAAAATAATTTTACTGTTTTATTATATGTATAGATAAACCATTTACAGGCACTTTTGAAATGTCATGAAGTCAGTCAGTCAGAAAAAAAAAATGCTAATTGCACATTCCAAAGCGTAGATCTCTATGGATGATCTGATGAATGTGCAAGAAACTCCATGGACACTCTTTTCAATCATGTTTTGTAATTACAAATATCTCTGTTACATGTTTCTTGTCGCTATCATGTGAGAACAATGTAAATAAAGTAAAAATACAAACTAAATATAGATATTAAAATAGCAACTGGCAGCTAAGAGATGACCAGTCTCAACTGACAGCGCCCGTTCACGAACATGACGCCAATATTAGCACCACTCAGCTCAACCATTTTGAAGGGAACCGAATGATCCAACACATGCGCCACCATCAGTGAGACATTTGAGTGAGCATGATAAACTCTCAACTGCCATGCTGATTTATGTCAAACAAGTCCAATAGTAACATAAAAAACCATAAAATAGCTCCATGGTACTCACATTTACAAACTTTGAAAAAAATGCTTCTACATTATACAATACCTACTTTTATTATTTAAAAATTCAAAAAAAAAAACATTTAATAAAAATAATAACAATAATTTCCAAACTAATCAATTTGTTCACCCCGGTGGTAAGGGAGCTGGACCAGCATTGAGCCAAGCATTTTTATCTTGAATATAATCCTCCAACTTATAATATGCCTGCCTGCATATTTTGCGTTTAATACAAGATTTAAATTTTGTTTCATTGAGTTCTAATATTTGTGGAGGTTGTGAATATGAATATTAACATAATCCATCTGGCTGAACCCTACCTTTTAAGATACAGGCTAGTCCTAGTTTAAAGGGTAGAGTCTATTACTATTGCATTATAATGTAAATATTATTTTCAAAAATGTATACAGTGCAAAGTGCTATGTTTTTGTGAAATAAATACTTATTATTTATTTTATTATTTATTTATTTTATTATAACATTTCAAGCAGTACCCCATGAAAGAAGAGGCCACTTTAGCCAGTCTGAAACCTGGTTGAACTAATTGGTCCCTATTTCTTATAACATTTTAATCCGAACAACATCTTACATGGTAAACATTATGATTTCACCAAAGGACGTTGTACAACTGACGCTGGTGTCTCCTTACTAAAACAAATTTATAATTCGTGGGAATTAAAAATGTGTTTTAGGATGCTATAGTTTTTCTAAGTGTTTCTGATATTGTTTGCTTGTTATTTAATACCGACTTCCGAAATTAAAGTTAATTTGATCGTTTTAGTGTTTTGTTTTTTGTAGTGAAATCGGTTATATTTTTTTGTAAAAAGTTTTTAAATCACTCTTTTTAGTTGTACATTTATTAGCCAGAGTACCTATTTCTCAAGACAATTCGAATTAACCCAAACAATGCTAGGATACATCACTTTATTGTGAAGTCCCCATCCACCTCCTGGCTCCATCATCAGGTCAGTTCGATAGTAGGTACCTTTTAGCCAAAGTGCATCTCTCACGGCTAGGTTACATTGATTAATTACGGAGTTCCAGTGCCTACATTCAGGCTCCATCATCATCATCAAACCACTTCGATCGGCCACGCCTCCTATTCCTTTGTTCTGACCACGTGACTAAGCGTTGAGATGACGTCAGAACAAAGCAATCGGAGACGTGGCGGACTCGAGGCGATTGACGAAAGAGATTCGAAACGAAACGGTTGTAACTTGGCTAGGGGTGTTCATTTACAGCCCACTCCCTCTCACAGAGTGGAGGGGCGTATCCTAGCAGTGGGAAGTTATACGCTGATTATGCTTTAGCATTGTGTGTGAAGTATCGACTCACTCAGTGATATTTTCAACAGGAACAGGCAGGTCATCCTTTATGAAGTGCGTCCTGATCTCCGTCTCGGTTTCGCTGGCGATGCCGTTGGCGTCGGTGGCGGGCAGCGTCTCGTCGATGTTGCACGTCAACCGAGTGATGACGGAGATCGTTTCAGCTATCTGATTAATAATAATTACGAAAATGTTGAAAAAATCAAAAAAATATGTTTTTAAGGCCTTTTTTTCGTATTGTTTATTGTACACAAAAACTTTAGAAACAATTTACACCATGATAAATGTATAGTGCTATACTTAAGTACTATAGTTAGAGTTAAAGTGGAATGTCTGATTTTAGAAAATACCATTTCCTTGACTTAATAAAGCTCCCAATGCACTAAAAACAAAAACTAAAAACGTTGCGTTTAGCGCCATCTAGCGAGAACAGCGCTTCAGAGTCGTGGTTGATTACATTTAGATTAGAACAGCCCCCCTATCCAAGTTACAACCGTTTCGTTTCGATTCTCTTTTGGTTGATCGCCTCGAGTCGGCCACGCCTCCTATTCCTTTTGTTCTGACCACGTGACTGAGCGTTGAGATGACGTCGGAACAAAGGAATCGGAGGCGTGGCCGACTCGAGGCGATCAACGAAAAGAGAATCGAAACGAAACGGTTGTAACTTGGCTAAGGGCGCAGAATACGACCGACCGACTGACCGTCTACGAGTTAGGACGTCACGACACTGTACTGAGTGTGAGTACTCGATTCATTTTGAATGCTTAAGAGGGCCGGTCCCCACTCGTCTGTCGTCAAAGTGAGCATTATTTAAAAGCTTGTTGTTTCATCCAACGCAATATGTGCAAAAAAAGCAACGTGAAAAAGAAAGATAACGCCTGAAAACTCTGTTGGCATTCGGTAATTCTGTCATTTACCTACTTGAATATTTCGCAAAACTTGTACCAGGCTAAAATAAAATACACGTATTTGTGTTTTTTTTAAAACACAAATGTGGGGCACGTTACCGAGTGGGGCACGTACCTATGCCTAGTTTACCATAAAAGTAGCATTTTAGGGACTGCGCACACTTGAGACAAGACTGTCTTAGACAGACTTGTCTACGACAAGACTGTTTTGAGACGTCCAGTGTTGCCAACAGTTATACTAACTTACCACTAGAGTCAACTTTTAAAACCACCAGAAAACCACTAACAAAAAATCTAATAATGTTCCCACTGCTGGGACTCAGGCCTCCTTTCTAGGAGAGGGAATGGGCCATAATCCACCTCGCGGGCCCAGTGCGGGTTGGTGGATGTCACATGTCTTCGAATTTTTGGTTCTAGGACATGCCGGTTTCCTCACGATGTTTTCCTTCACCGTTTTGAGAGCAGTGGTGATGAAATAAATTACACAAAGTAATGTGCCTGGTTGGGTTTTAACCCGCGACCTACAACTCATAAGTCGGGGCCGTTACCACTCGGCCACCACTGCCTCAAATAATAAGTGATAAAAATTAACAATTAGTTGATCAAAATAACATTTGTGGGTAAATTAGCATTAAGTACCTAGGTAAATCAACATACACATTATTCAATAACAGCTATGCATTAATCCGTCTTCAGACGAATCATTTTGTTTTGCACTATCATCGTCGGTATCAGATTGATAATTATGGATTCTATGGTGCTGATTTACACCCGAGTGATTTTATTAAGTAAGAAATTAAATTTTACTAAAGCACTAGAAAAATCCACTATCCACTAAAACCAATATTTCGCAACTAAATGGGCGGTTTTTGTGGAAAATCCACTAAGTTGGCAAGTCTGTCTAAGACAGTCTTGTCTCAAGTGTGCGCAGGCCCTTAGTTCGAGTTTAAAGGTTTGCTTACTGTAAACTTATGCATACGTAATTTGTTCAAATAAACAATTAATTTAAATTAAATTAACCATTGATCTATTGATGTAACACTCACAAAGGCCCTTTGCGCCATGACTGTATCCTGTGGGTTGCGGAAATGGAAGAATACTCTGTTGCGTGACGAGATCAGGTACACCTTCACTTCAGAGCGGCCTTGCGCCTTATCTGTATTGGAAAATGCGTTTATTACAAAGAAGACCTCGTATTTTTTTTGTGATGAGAGATGATTGTCATAGCTATTCATCTTTACTAACTCCCGATTTCGAAGAGTAGCCATCTCTATGATCTAATCACCAGGATAAGAAGCGTAAAAACCCCGGATTTTGGAGTTCAGAATCCGGACATAAATAACTTATGTCATAAATCAACTTTTTATTTATTGTTATATCTTTAAACGAAATATATAATATCTACTTATCATCTTTCATCCATCTTGAGTTATAAAACAAAATTATCTTAAGTTAAAAAAGAAACTTAGTTTCTTTATTTCTTGAAATGAAACGCTAGTTATTAAATTCTGTTCTAAAAATATGCTTTACGCGGCTTGAAAATTTTATACCCGGACCTTAAATGAGACTCCGCGCGGACCGTCCTCAGCTGCCCTTGCAGGGAAACCCGGACGGATTCAACACTACAATGTAAGAGCATGATCAGCCGCTAAAATTCCCACTGCCGAGAAACTGGTCTACTGTAAGAACTTCCCACAATCCACCTCTAGGGCCCAATGTGTGTTGGTAGATTAGGTACAGATTTCACAGTTGCTTGCAATCGACAAAACTGGAGGTATGCCGCTGTTCCGCATACCTCCAGTTTGGTGTAAAGTCTCACATACGTCCGTTTAAAAGGGAGAATCCGCCGACCAGACGGATGTTTTGTCTGATCTGGTCAACTGCCCGAGAGATGATTTCGTGCTGTCATATGTGTCCAAATCGCGCGGAGAACTTTGCGCGATGCAGGATTTCGTAGTTTAGTTCATATGTGGTGCCATAGAAGTCGCTACAAAACAAACAGAGTAGCTCCTACATTATAATAATAATGATATCTTACTTGTGTCAGTAGCCACGACGTCGAACTCAAACATGCCGTGCATGGAGGCAGTAGGCTGTATCCTCAGCACTATCAGTCCCGTCTCAGAGTAGATCGTAAAGGCCTGGTCCCGGACGGTCTCCAGCGACGGGTCCACGACCATCGACTCCAAGTCTATCGCGTAGGTGATAGCCAGGCCATCCGTGTGTGTTGCCTTTAAATATCGATTAGTTTACATCTCTAACATCGGTGAGAGTCATATTATTACATAAATCCACGTAGGCTGGTAATAATCGTATCCTAATATGTAAAACACAAAAATTGTTTCTACTATGTCCGTTATAGTCTTTGACCAACCGATATGCCCAATCCGGTTTCATTAGAAAGGCAATAATGCAATTTTTCAACACACTTGCTCCGGAAGTGACTCTTATTGCACTGCACTTAGGTACATAATGGCACTCGTTACCAAACTGTGACATTATGATTACCATTACGCACTAGTGCTATAATGTAGTTAAAACCTTTTTGTTCAACCTCTTTGTTCGCAAAACAAATTTTAAATTCGAATAAAATTCCCATTAAGTTATTGCGTTCAATAGTATATAAATTAGTGTCTTACTTACTTATTTCATCCAATTTACAAGTTAAAATGGACAAATTTAACTTGTATAAACGATTTATTTAATAAAAAACATTTAGTAAATAAATCGTACATTAAAATAAAATTTGTTTTTTTTTGTGGCCGCCATTTTAAGATGCGCTCGGTTTTTGGTGTGATTTTTTTTATTCCAGTGAAGTTCAGTGGCTGTATTAATTAAATAAAATTAAATACTAAAAAATCATTAGAAAATGTTACATCCGTATTCTATTGTCACTACGAAAGACATTATCGTAAAAACTTTTCACGCAAGAAAACATATACGTAAGACTAGGCAGTATGATCAAAATACCTTAGCCTTCCTCTAGGGGTAATTAAAAAAAAATGATGCGCGCGCTTATGAAAACACATTTTTACCGCCATGTCACAGAAAATTTTACTAGTTTTACTGTTGTTTTCTTCACAAGTGTATTGAAAAACGTCGTATGACACACGTGAGTAACTAATGATTACCGTTCTTGACTCTCTTAAGACTCTAAATACCGCCTCGACGGTAATCACTAACATTACACACTTATATCATAATGTACTATAATATAGATGCAGTGGAAAAAAAATGTATAGTAGCCCACGCCGGGTATATCAGCTAGTTACATATGACGTTGAAACGACAGATAGGCTTTCCTTAAAAGGAGTCATTATACTCAACAATATGAACAACTTTTACTATGCGACTAATCCTGAAATCACGAAAAAAATGGACAAAATATATGAAGCAGCTGATTAGGTATTAAGCTTTGTATTTTTTTACTATAGTGTTGCTGTACTAAGACATTGAACTGAACGATTCGTAGAGACAGAAAAACATGTGGATTGGGTGGACTTGACGATTTTTATGGGAAGATTACCTGCCAACTTTGGTAATTTCCGCGTTCACTCTCAGAGACCTTAACACGAGCTCTCAACGCGATCCATTTCACAACCTAAACTGAACTGTTAAGGGGATGGAGCTATGTGTGTATGTATATAATGTATAGTTCCATCCCTCTTTCTCGCTCGCGCATCGCTCGTCATTGTAAGGGGTCCATTACACGGTCATGCAAGCGTCAATCTTAGGGAAACGCAGCTGAAACTATTTAAGAGCTATCTAGAAGAACGTACGCAATGTGTAAAGATTGGTAATATTATCAGCGATGACGAAAAAAGCACAGCTTTCGGAATTCCCCAAGGAAGTATTTTAGGACCTTCACTTTTTTTAATTTACATAAACGATCTCTGTAATCTAAATTTAGATCACGGCCATATCGTTTGTTATGCTGACGACACTGCTCTTTTGTTTTCGGCTGACTCAGAAGAAAATGTCTACAAGTTTGCGCAACACGGATTCAATGTTATTAATAAATGGCTTCAAAATAATTCACTGACTTTAAATGCTGACAAGACAAATTACGTCAAGTTTTCGATGCGGAAGCAAAAACTAACTGGCACTACCTCAACATTGTATGCTCATAACTGCACATCTAGCACAAATAACCAATGTGTTTGTCCCAATATTAAAATGTCAAATACTGTTAAGTACCTTGGAATTATAATCGATGAAACACTTTCGTTTAAACATCACATAGAAGCTGTAAATAATAGAATTCGTAAATTGATATTTGTTTTTAAAAAGTTACGCTACATTGCAGACCCAAAAATAGTTAGACAAGTCTACTTTGCTTTATGTCAATCGATAGTAACATACTGTATTACCACATGGGGTGGAGCGGGTAAAACATTGTTACTAACTATCGAGAGAGCCCAGAGGGCAATTCTCAAAGTGGCTACTTTTCGCCCATTCCTTTTTCCCACTAACCTCCTATACAAAGAATGTGAAGTACTAACAGTCCGACAGCTATTTATAATGGGTATTGTATTAAAACAGCACGCAGATCTAACATATAGCACGGAGTTTACTAACAAAAGACGTAAAGATCTAGTCTGTCCTCAAAATCATACCAAACATGCTTTCACATCAAAATTTTACCTGTTTCTCGGTCCTCTCCTCTACAATAGGTTGAACGCGAAAGCAAACATTTATAGCTTGAATCAAATTAACTGTAAGAAAATTCTTAAGGAGGCTCTTCAAAGAATGTCCTACGATGATACAGAGAATTTACTGATTGTGCTAAAGTGATTTTTTTTTGTTTTTATACAATTTTTGACCTAGGTTAAGTATCTTGTTAGTTAAGAAACTAGAAGTAAAGATTTGGTAACATTATAAATTAATAGTATAAGATAACTTGTCTACTTTACAGATTTTTTACACGTTTGTATTGTACAATAAAATCCTTTTGATTATTTGTTAATTTTAAATTATTTTAGCTCTTCTCGCCTGAAACACAGGATTTCCTAGTTCAGGCACGTAAGACTCAGAATTGAGATTTATATTTAAGACTGTATTACTTTATCCTGTAAAGAATTTTGAATAAATATTATTATTATCTAGGAAAACGTGCAGTTTTTCTTAGCTCTGGGCTAGTTTTTAAGCTACATTAACGGGCCAAGCCAAGTCAATGTAGCGTGTTGTGAGTAAATTTAAGGTGAAAAATGAGTATTATGTGGAGAAATTTCATTTTCTTCGATCGATTATTATTATTATTATTATTAATCAAAACCGTCAATCATGAATGAAGCTTGACTGACGGAATTTTATCGCCATACATTTTTCGTCATGCAAACGTCAGTCATCGCATTACACGGTAGGTTTTTCGTCAGTCAAGATATTTGACTGTGGCAAAACTGACAGCAAAACCTATCGTGTGTAATGGACCCCTAAGGCCCTAGGGCACTCACAGAAGTAAATGAGGCGTGTCCAGGACAGCAGTACAAACCTGTACAGTGATGAGCTCTCTGCCGACTACGTCTGACGTGGAAATGCCGGCTGTGTAGAGCGGCCGAGTGAAGCGCGGCCGAGGATTTGCCTCGCGCACCTGAAACGAAGTAGTTCATTAGTACGATGTTTACCTTATTAGTAGTAATAATAAATATTGACATTTTATGAATATCTTTTGACATTATTATAAAATTGTGCAATATTTTTTTCTTTTTTATATAAAATAGTTAACATTAAAATGATCTCATTTTTAATTATGTATGCAAAAAAAATAACGTGGTCTATAAAGTTAATCATATTCATTTATTTACAAACTGCCACTATTATTATTATTATTTTTAAATTTACTTAATATTGCATGAACTATAATTATGTGAATTTGCAAGTTAGATACTCATTTAATATTTCTACACCGGCAAAGGTAGTACATGTGATTCCGTCTAATATTAAGATCTTCTTAAAAATGTACTCAGAAATAAACGATTCTATTCTATTCTATTGTTTAATGTGACGTGCGGTGAGTTTTAGTTTCAAATTCAAACATATACTTACTGAACAGTTTTGTTCAAAATGGGACCTATGGATAATTGCCCCTGCTTGGGATGCTTAAGAACGTTGCACTTGATAACCACTTGCAACGCCACCCTGTGCTGCTAGGGTTTTGCTACAAACGTTTTGCTAGTTCTGCGGTAAAAAAAATACGTGCACAGTTCACGCGTATCACTGCAATCCACTCTACTGAGATCTGGTTGAGTTCACTCATAAGTTACTTAATACACGTTTCTCCCAAAGAAAAACGAATACTAAAACTTGCGAGGCCCGCCCGATCGCTCGAAGAACTAGGAAGATGTCTAAATGATACTGTTGCTTAGTAATTCAAAATAAATATAATAATCGAACCAAAGGTTTAGAAATACAAAGGAGCAAGTGAGCACACGCGATGACCGGCAATCATATGTACTAAATTCTCGACTATACCAATCAGTGAAAAGAGGTAAAAATGCACGAATAAGCATTAGTGCATTATTAGTGTATGGTTTCACCGTACAATAGTTGTTAAGATTCTGTAATGACACCTTGTTGATCCCCATTAAGACAGTCGTCAGTTCAAAAAGGGCCTGCGCACACTTGACGTGACGGACGACGGTGACAGTGGAGGCGGGCGGCGCGCTGGTGACGTCGCGCGTGTTGCTGGCCGCCACCACAAGCGTGTGCGTCTCTCTCTTGTCGCGGTGGTGCGTGCGCACCAGGTACAGCACGTTACAGGCTGGTATATACTCACAGTGACGGTGACGGTGACAGTGGAGGCGGGCAGCGCGCTGGTGACGTCGCGCGTGTTGCTGGCCGCCACCACAAGCGTGTGCGTCTCTCTCTTGTCGCGGTGGTGCGTGCGCACCAGGTACAGCACGTTACAGGCTGGTATATACTCACAGTGACGGTGACGGTGACAGTGGAGGCGGGCAGCGCGCTGGTGACGTCGCGCGTGTTGCTGGCCGCCACCACAAGCGTGTGCGTCTCTCTCTTGTCGCGGTGGTGCGTGCGCACCAGGTACAGCACGTTACAGGCTGGTATATACTCACAGTGACGGTGACGGTGACAGTGGAGGCGGGCAGCGCGCTGGTGACGTCGCGCGTGTTGCTGGCCGCCACCACAAGCGTGTGCGTCTCTCTCTTGTCGCGGTGGTGCGTGCGCACCAGGTACAGCACGTTACAGGCTGGTATATACTCACAGTGACGGTGACGGTGACAGTGGAGGCGGGCAGCGCGCTGGTGACGTCGCGCGTGTTGCTGGCCGCCACCACAAGCGTGTGCGTCTCTCTCTTGTCGCGGTGGTGCGTGCGCACCAGGTACAGCACGTTACAGGCTGGTATATACTCACAGTGACGGTGACGGTGACAGTGGAGGCGGGCAGCGCGCTGGTGACGTCGCGCGTGTTGCTGGCCGCCACCACAAGCGTGTGCATCTCTCTCTTGTCGCGGTGGTGCGTGCGCACCAGGTACAGCACGTTACAGGCTGGTATATACTCACAGTGACGGTGACGGTGACAGTGGAGGCGGGCAGCGCGCTGGTGACGTCGCGCGTGTTGCTGGCCGCCACCACAAGCGTGTGCGTCTCTCTCTTGTCGCGGTGGTGCGTGCGCACCAGGTACAGCACGTTACAGGCTGGTATATACTCACAGTGACGGTGACGGTGACAGTGGAGGCGGGCAGCGCGCTGGTGACGTCGCGCGTGTTGCTGGCCGCCACCACAAGCGTGTGCGTCTCTCTCTTGTCGCGGTGGTGCGTGCGCACCAGGTACAGCACGTTACAGGCTGGTATATACTCACAGTGACGTTGACGGTGACAGTGGAGGCGGGCGGCGCGCTGGTGACGTCGCGCGTGTTGCTGGCCGCCACCACAAGTGTGTGCGTCTCTCTCTTGTCGCGGTGGTGCGCGCGCACCAGGTACATCACGTTACAGGCTGGTATATACTCACAGTGACGTTGACGGTGACAGTGGAGGCGGGCGGCGCGCTGGTGACGTCGCGCGTGTTGCTGGCCGCCACCACAAGTGTGTGCGTCTCTTTCTCGTCGCGGTTCAGCGCGCGCACCAGGTACAGCACGTTGCCGTCCAAAGCGAAGTGGCCCGCTTCGTTGCCGTCTGTAAAGTTGTATGTGTAATTCTCTCTAAGTCTCTCTAAGTTTATACAAGGTTTACGTGGGGCATACTGAAAGTCTTTGGATCTGGCCACTTACAATAAAATAATGAAAAACAATAAAAGAATTCGAAAATGGAACTCTTTACGAGCATGTTACTTTTTAATTTATGAGACTGTCATTTGGTTTTTCATTGTGGCGTTCTTTAGAAGATTGTGTGTCGCTATCAAAATGAATTTAATTCGTGAACATTGTCGTTCAATGATTTTTTATGATATTATTTATTTATTTATGAACACACAAACACTTAAAAATGTAATCAACAAATACAGATAGAAGAGCACAAAGGTACAGCTTATTTAAAAAAAAAAATCTTCCAGCAGACCAGCGACAGGAGAGTTGGATGAGAGATACACAGTGTATACAAATAAGTTAGAAAATTTAAAATAAACTAATTATCTAAATAATAATATGATTTTCTTTGTGACTTAAGTCAACAAGAGATTTGCAAGAGACTTTAATTGGCATTTGGCGATGAAGCACCATGCCGCAACTCTGGTATTCATGGTTTGGAAAATTTAGACGTGGACGTGATCATCTCAATGACGAGGTACGTTTTTTTATTCTTGATAGGTTAGCGCTTGACCACTATCTCACCTGATGGAAAGCGACGATGCGGTCGACGATGGAGCGCGCTTACCTAGAAGTAACCTATTCACTCTTGACTTAAAGATTCCCGGGTTGTAGCCATCAGGAAACACAGATTCCGGCAAGGAATTCCACTCCTTAGCTGTACCTACGCACTATGAATGTGTTCCCAAAACGTTTTGTGCGTATAGGTGGGATGTCCACCATGTCCCGGTGGCGCATTGCCGTACGCCTGGTGGTCCGATGATGGAACGGGCTAGGCGGAATTAGATTATGCAATTCCGACGCACACTCCCCGAAATGCAACCGGTAGAAAACTGACAGGCTAGCAACTCGGCGTCGATGCTCAAGACTTTGAAGCCTCGACTCAACGAGTGCATCATTGCCAATGATCCTCCTGGCTCGCCTCTCAATTGCCTCAAGTGCATCAAGCTGGTATCGGGCAGATCCGTCCCAAAGATGAGAGCAGTACTCCATACACGATCGAACTTGCGCTTGATAAAGTTTGAGCAGCTGTTCCGGCGTGAAGTACTGTCTGACCTTCGCGAGGATTCCCAGCTTTTTTGCTGCCAGTTGAGCCTTTGCTTCGATGTATGGCCCAAGGTTGAGTGTTGACGTCAGCGTAACACCAAGGAGATCAAGATGGTCGGTTATTGGCACGGTTACGCCCCGGAAAGTTGGAGCAGGGCTGAATTGGCTCCTTTTAGCGGAAAATAGACGTGAAGATCGGCCGGCGACTGCGGTTACAGACTCGAATATTGACACCGTACGACAACTTATTGAAACTGACATATTGAAACTGACAAAAAAATTACTTGCCAGCAAATTCGTGCTTTGTTAGGCATTGGAATGAGCCAAGTGCCGTAAAATGATAAAAAAGTTTCATGGAGGACAGTTATTGGCTGTCTATAATATCGTGATAGGTGACGAAACCTGGGTGTACTGCTTTGAACCCTACAGAAAAAGCCAGTCGGCAGAGTGGGTCTTTCCTTTTGAAGACTTGCCGACGAACATAAAGAAAAGTCGAAGTGTTGGTAAAAAATGGTTGCTTCTTTTTTCGGCAAGTCAGGACACTACAGTTCTTGGTGAACAAAGGACAGTGACTGCAGATTGGTACGTCAACACTTGCTTGCCCAGAGTCGTAGAAAAGTTCGTGAAAAGCATCCTCGAAGCAATGTACTCCTCTACCATGATACCGCATCCTCACATTCCGCTAAGGTAACAGAAGCCTATTTGAAGGCTTCAAATGTGGAACTGATGACGCATGCGCCTTACAGCCCGGACCTCGCCGAGACCTTGAGACTTGAGGCACTTGTTTTACGAGCCCTGAATCGGTGGTGAATGCATTCCATAAAACCATTGAAGAGGTCCCTAAAGAAGACTGGTCCAACTGCTTCGTATAGTGGTTTCAGCAAATGCAAAAATGCATTAATTGCGAGGGAGGAATATACTTTGAAAAACAATAAATGTATCGTAAGTCTTATAATACATAAATCTAGTCTTATTTATCAGAATCCAGAAACTTTCAGTATGCCCTAAGTATTAAAGAATAAAATATGTCAGATCATTTATGAGTCTGTAATAAAATAAAATACAAGCGCATTTGTTTTAACCCTCGACTCAAAAAGAGGGTTGTCTGTCTGTTGCACCATAGCTCTTAAACGAGTGACCGATTTAGATGCGGTGTTTTTTTTTATTTAAAATATTTTCTAGCGATAGTTTTTAGACATTAACATAATTTCAACCGAAAGATGTTCATTGGTGGACGTAGGCGTCCCTCAAGTGTTGCCACAACGACCGGTCCTGTGCGTTTCACATCGATCTAATTCCTGCGATCCTCACATCGTTCCACCTTGTGGGAGGCCTTCTAACGCTGCGTTTTCCGATATGCCGTCGCCAGTCCAGAACCTTTCAGCCCCATCAACCATTTGGTCTGTGCGCAATGTGCTCAACGCACTGTCACTTCTGTTTGGTGATTCTTCGGATTATGTTGGTAACCTTGATTCTCCAGCAAAGATCTTTTTTGATTCGATCACGCAAGGAAACCCCCCAATAATCCTGTCCATTGTCCTTTGGGTGACTTTCTAATGAAGCATTGTGATCGACCACGTTTCAGATCCATATGTCATCACTGGCGGCTGGATCGTACTGGTCATAGACTTTTGTCTTGAGACACTGTTGTAAGTCAGACGAGAAGATACCACGCAGTTTCTCGAACGCTGCCCAGCTGAGTTAGATTCGACGATTGCCCTCTTTATCGAAGTTAAACTCACCTAACCGTCCCATATCTGTCCTAAGTTAACGTAATCATATACAACTTCGCGTGCCTCCGATCTTGATAGGAGTGGATGTTACATGGGTGTTTACCATGACCTTGGTTTCGTTCATGTTCATTTTAAGACCCACTCTTTCGAAATCTCTGCTAAGGCCCAGTATAGCCATGGTCAGCCATGACTAGTATGACTTCTATAACATCGGTAAATCGAAGGTGAGTGATGTACTCACCATTAACATTAATTCCTAGCCCTCTCCAGCCCAGACCCTTGCAGACCTCCTCCATTGTGGCCGTTAACAGTTTCGGAGAAATCACGTCTCCTTGCCTCACACCCCACTGCAGGATGATAAAGGATGGTGACGTTTTCGTACAAACACTTCAGCACTTCGATGTGTTCTTAGTCCTCTGCTCCATGCCCGTGACGTTTTTCCCTACTATAAAGTTAACACAACCGAACACGAGCATATAATCGATGTGCAAATTAAGTTTTTGCAATTAAGTTTTGAATGGATTTTAATTTACTTTCTTCAAATGTAGCTATATCAATATAACACTATAAGGTTTAAGAAGTACCTGGAAGAAACTCAATAAAATACTAGTAAGTTAGAACTACATTGGGCACACGTGGGTCAAGTATGTACGCCGGTCTGGGCGCGTCGGTCTCCATGCATTTTATATGGCAACTAGATTAGTAGAGCTACGTGGGTCTAATACCCACGCCACGGGGCCCCACGCGACGCAACTCTACGTACAACTCAGGCGTCGCCCACGTGTGCGTCGGTCTAATGTAGTTCCCGCTGTAAGGAAGTGCTTACCAATAATGCTGTAGTAGATGACATAGCAATCATCCGTGCACAAGCGGTTCTTAGGATCTTCGGCGGGTGTCAGTTCATGGCGCTCCGTCAAGCTTTCATCCAACTCTGCAAAGATTAGTCGCCATTGAAATGCCTATCATACTAATATGAAAGTGAAAGTTTGTGAGTGTGTATGTTTACTTCTTCACGCTAAAACTGCTGAAGGGGTTTGGATCGCGCGCGTCAGAAAGATACCGAATAAACTGGGATAAGGAGAATGATGACACCAGGTGTGTAGCTACCGTCGTATCTGCCGCATCAATTATACGGGGCCCCCGCACTACAGGGTCCCGACATGTGCTAAATTTTTTTCGCAACATGTTACCCACAACCTTCTCGTATTGATAAGAGGCCACTAGTAAATGAATAAGGAAAATATATGATAGGAAGTTCTAATAATGTAGTTTGCTCCGCTCGTTCTAGCATTTTCTACATAAGATCACAAAAACCACCTATCCTATCTCAGTCAGAGTAATCCAATTTTTGAGCTCGGGTCCTACATGATGACAAAATTACTTCTTCCACTTTTCGCGTGCTCGCATGTTTTCTATTCGGTATCTTCGTTATGGCATATTGGGATACTGTCGCCCTGTCTTAAGGCGCTAGTTCTGTGTTACTAGGGCCTGTTTGGTACAAAAAAAAAAACCTCAAAAATGATTGATACGGGGCCCCTGAGCATGAGGGCCTAGCTACGCCACTGGATGACATTGATGATCTTACCAACAAAAGAGGCTTCCTCGGTGTTAACGGCGAACACTGGATCTCCTTGCTGGATGAACGCCACGGTGACGGTGATGTCGGTGCTCTTCGGGCCGGGCTCGGTGCCGCCGTCCGTCGCGCGGATTGTCAACTGTATATAAGCATAAGCATAATCAGCCTTTTATGTTCCCACTGCTGGGACTCAGGCCTCCTCTCTCTATGAGAGGGAATGGGCCATAATCCACCATGCGGGCCCAGTGTGGATCGGTGAATGTCACATGTCTTCAAATTTTTGGTTCAAGGACATGCATGTTTTCCTCACGATGTTTTCCTCACGATGTTTTCCTTCACCGTTTTGAGTACAATAATTCGCACCACGATTGTTCAAAACACCATCATAAATGAAATCTAAAAAGTCCTCATCGATCCGACACCTGGAAAAAAAGTACTCAGGGTCAAAGGTCACTGTTTATTTAAAATAAAACGTATACAACTCACCTCGAACTGTTGAAAGCCTTCAGGCAGGGCTCGCTTCAGCGTGAGCATGCCGGAGTTCACTCCGTCGTTCCAGATGTCGAAGTAGCTCGCCGCCTCGCCTAGTGGAACATAGGATTTTTTGCATTTAGCAGCTATTCACTTATGGATTTCCAACAGATTATTTTAATCCACAAACTCAAGTATCCACTTAGGCCTACTGTCCACGGATGCATTGCTATAAAGACGCGTATTCGTCTTTTTACGCTTGGTGTACGCCTGCGTGAAGCTTAACTTGAGAGGCCTACAATATACCGACGCGTAACTTCATAAACGCGAATCGACGGCACAACGCTGCCGCTTCGTCGACAGAGTTTCATGTAAGTTTCACGCAGGCGTACACCAAGCGTATAATGACGAATACGCGTCTATCAAGCTACGCTTCCGTAGAAAGTAGGCCCCTGTCGACGAAGCGGCAACGACACGGTGGCACGACGTACACCAAACGTAACATGACGAATACGCGTTTTTGAAGCTACGGCTCCAAAAAGCATGGGTAGCAATGGAATTTGAATTTTGAATATCGAATGCTGAATTAAAAAAAAAATAGAATGGCTTACCATCTCCGAGTACTGAGAAGGTGACAGTTCCGGCGTGCAAGCCGTCCTCGTCTGTGGCCGAGATGCGTTCCAGAGACGCTCCTGCCGCTCCAGCCACCGTCAGCACGCCGCTCACTATTGCGCGCTCCTAACGGAATAAATTGTGAGAGGAATGAGAACAAAAAGGACAAAAGCCTCGCAAAGATAATAATAAATAATAATACCAAGCTAAGGAGAGCTTGTGTTATGAGTACTAGGCAACTGATAATTATATTTTATAGATAAATTACACCCAGGCACAGAACAAATGACCGTGCTCATCACACAAACATTTGTCCTGGCTGGGAATCGAACCCACAACCTCCGAAAGATCTGCGCCCTTGATCTTTGCGAGACCCTTAAATTGTCCTCTCTGCAGTATATGAATGGAAACACAAAATTTATAAAAAGGTAGCCTAGTGGTGGTGGTGGTGGTACCT
This sequence comes from Mythimna impura, assembly GCA_905147345.3. Taxonomy (NCBI): domain Eukaryota; kingdom Metazoa; phylum Arthropoda; class Insecta; order Lepidoptera; family Noctuidae; genus Mythimna; species Mythimna impura. The sequence goes on along the minus strand of LR990351.1, from coordinate 26,373,742 downwards.
AGTGTGGGGTAATTTTTTTTTTAATTCTATTTGAATTAAAAAAAATTTACCCTGCTGCTAATAATTTACAATTTATTTTTATTTAGTCTGCAAGGAGATTATTTAAATATGTATCTTTTTATACATGTGTTTTTGAATCGTTCCGACTGACTGATTATGTAATTTATTTTAATGTAATTGAAATTTAATATAATTTTAATAATTTAAATTTTATGTATGTAATTTAATTTATCTATATACACCACTATTTTTTAATTAGTACTCGTATAAAAAAAAATGGGGCTCTATCCGTACCCGTTACTGATCATATTTATGTAGTCAAAAGTAAAAAAAAACTAAATCCCGAAATTATCTACGAAAATTTGTCATAATTGGTAAATTCATAATAGAATCAATCATTCCAATTGCTACTAGAAAATACTATGCAGCTGTTTTTCCGTTTTGATCGCTGTAAGGGCAATAGCCTTTACATATAATGTTGAATGTTGTGAAATGAAAGGATGTTAATGTTCTATAAATAATGTTTAATAATACACTTCACTAATTTAATGTTACTTAAAAATGTTAAATAAATGTTACATAAAGAGACTAATAAATGTTCTATAAAATGTTAATAAAATGTTAAATGTTACGAGAGTTCGGTGCCAAACGTACTACTGACGCACTTGTGTTCGTGACGATACAGCAAACCTACTTTTACCCGGTTTGCAATAATTACTAACTAGGTCTAAGTCCAATGTACGGATGCTGACCGTACATCTTGGCGGGGGCCAGAATATATTATATAAAAAAATGTAGAATAAGAACTAACTAATGTTATACAAGTGTAAAAAAGCAAAATAAGAACTAACTAATGTTAGGCAAGTATAAAAAATGTAAAATAATAACTATTTAATGTAAAAAAGTAAAAACAATTGCTAGCTAAATGTTAAACACATGAGGTGTTGTGTAGGTAGCGTTTCTCATGGTGGTCATTTCTAGGTCTTCCGTGGCCGTCGTCTGCAACCTCCGTGATGTGGCCCTCTGTGGCTTTGGTGGCGGTAATCTGGCGGACACGCCTGTGATGGCACTGCTGCCGCAGCGTTTGCAGTACACGTAGGCTCCTCCCGCCGCAACTACTGCCAACACCAGAAGTCCCAACGCGGTGTAGGAAACGATGTATTGATGAACGTCATGTTGTGACATTTCCACCAGTTTCGTTTCTTCCTTTAATTCCTTCAGCGAGTTGTGAATTTGTTCGTAATTGTTTTTGACGAATTTTATATTTTGTTGCCCTGACAATAAATTTATGGGTTGAACCGAAGTTAAATTGTTGATATCTTCTAGATTTATCAATGGTATTTCAGGGTTGATGTAAATGTTGTTTGTGTAAGAAACTTGTGTGTAGTATGTGTCTTCGTTGTTTCGCAGTATACATCCTTCCTTGGCTTCTAGTATTCCTGTAGAATGTATTGCCTTTGATGTCATACTCTGGCCTTCGCAGTATATTTGTAGCTGACAGTCCTCGCAGCAGACATATAGCCAAGTATTGGGTTTTCGTAATGGTGTCCATTTGTTGTTGCAGGTCTCCGATGCGTAGATGCATTTAGAAAGTGTGATGTTTGTTATCGCGCTGATTTCGCATGGAATTTGATGACTCCTCATATTACGCGTTGGTGTGTTTAATGAACAAATATATGTGCTTGGTTCAATTTTTATGCAATGTTCCAGGTCACTGCCTGTAAGCTGCATGTAGGTCTCCTTCCTGATATTAACTGCAACATATTTTGAGCTCGTTTTCATTACAAGTGAATCCTTGCTATTTGTCATCATCGGAATAGGAACTGGTTGGTATAAGGCGAATTGAGTGTCACCTGTTAGAGGTAATGTAATTTCTATAATGAAATAGTTGTCCATTAGTCTCGACTTTACTTCTAGTAGCTTGTAAATATCTGCTAGTTGAGTTTGCATGTTATCGACAGGAATAGAAAGATGTTGAGGTAACTGCCCAGAGATAATGTTCAGTTCCTGGAAAAGCTGACTTTGTGGTAAAAGTCTTGTGTCCACATGACCATGGTGAATGTTGATAGCTGTGTCTAGAAGCATGTGTTGGATGTGACGTAATTTTGAAATGATTATAGATGTCATTACAGCCATGATGTTGAAATAGTTCAAGTCTTCGTTTTCCTGAACAGATTTACCTAGTTTCTGTAGGTAGTTCTCTGTGAGGTTAAGATGTTTAGATATGAGATTGAACTGAGTATTCATCGCGTCTTCATTTCGCTTTAAAATGTTGTTTTGCGCCTCAATAATTGAAGTTTGTTTCTTTATAAGGTTCAACAAATAATCTCTGTCGCTGTGTAATGTTTCTATATCCTGTTTATACTGTGATGCAAATCTTTCGTCTAGTACGCCGAACAGGCTATTTGCTAAATATCCTACTCCATTAATGAGCCCACGGGTGATCCGCCCTCTTATCTGACCATGATGTGTTTCCAGCATGTAGTTGTTATGGTCGAGTTCATTTAGTTCTTGTCTAAATTCAGTTGTAATCGTCTTGCACATCGTCTGATAACTGAATTGCTCACATCTTTCCTCCAGGTGTTTTACAACTTTATGAATGTTTTCCATACCTTGCCAATATGACGTCATGTTATAATAGGTAACTATTCTCCAGTCATCATGTACGCTTTGTAAGTTGCCGGTTCTGTCGAAATAGATTGCCCTGTGTGGTTCAAATGTCGTCACGGTTATGGCGTTGCTGTGTTGTTTTGTAGGTTGGAATAGTGTTAATAGTGTTATAAACATGCATAGCAGGTTGGAGCTAATTTTGTTTGTTTTAGATCGTTTTTTGTTAGTGGTGTTTTTTGTTGTTGTCGTTTCTCCTACTTGATTTGGTATTTTAGTAGAGGTGGTGTCTGGAATTTTTGTCTCTGCTTCTGGTATCGGGAGTTTGATAAGTTTTGTTATTGGTCTTGTTAGTAGTCCTGTTTTTGTTCTCATTGTTACTACTCTGGGTAGGTTGTCCCTTCCTGGGTGAGCATCCTGCACTCTGCCAAGCGCCCATTTCGCAGGTGGAAGATTATCTTCTTTGATTAGGACAATGTCTCCTATTTTCAGATTTTCCGTTTTATGCAACCATTTGCTCCTGAGCTGAAGTTGTTGTAAGTATTCGGAAGACCACTTTTTCCAGAATCCTTGATGCATTTTTGTTATTAACTGCCATCTTTGTCGAATGTTGATGTTTTTCTCGCTGACATTTTCATGTGGTAGGAATGTTGCTGGTCGGCCAATCAGGAAATGTGATGGAGTGAGGCATTCTATGTCTTCTACGTCCTCTGTTAAAGGACAAAGAGGTCTAGAGTTCATGCAGGCTTCAATCTGCGTCAGCAGTGTTAAAAACTCCTCGTATGTTAACCTTTGCTCTCCTAAGATGCGTTTCAGGGGGTATTTCAAAGACTTGACTGCTGCCTCCCAAAGTCCTCCAGCAGTCGGCCAGCTCGGAGCGTTGTAATGCCATTCTATTCCCATTTCTAAGTATTTTCTTGACAAAGAGTTGTTGTTAAATGTTTGCTCGATGTGCAGTTGTTTGGCTAGTTCCCTTTCGGCTCCAACAAAGTTTGTTCCGTTATCGGAGTAAATATGTTTCGGGCAGCCTCGTCGCCCAATCATGCGATTTAGAGCAAGTAAAAATGTTTCTGATGACAGATCAGATGCAAGTTCTAAATGCACTGCTTTTGTTGTCATGCACACAAATACAACCACGTAGCCTTTACTTGTTCTGACGCCTCGGCCTTTGTTCAGTTTGACGTTAACGAATCCTGTAAAGTCCACCCCTGTGTGGGAGAAGGGTGGTGATTGCGTTATCCTCTCACTGGGTAAATCAGCCATTAGTTGGTATTGTTTTGATGGCTTGAAGCGGCGACACTTGACGCAGTTTTGCAGATGTTTTTTGATAGTACTGTTCCCTCCTATAATCCAGTATTTTTGTCTTAATGTGGCCAACGTTAATCTCGCTTCACCATGCAGTGTTCTGGCATGGGCGCGATCAATTAGTAGGTGAGTTAATCTGCTGGTTTTCGGTATGATGATAGGGTGTTTTGTTTCTTCAGGCAAGTTTGAGTATCCTAACCTCCCTCCAACGCGAAGTATGTTATTCTCATCGAGGTAAGGGTTAAGTTTCAGAATTCCACTAGTGTTGCATAATTTCCCTTTTGTTTGAATATCTTTGATTTCTTGTTCAAAATGTTCGCTCTGTACGTGTTTTACTATAATTTTATGGGCGCGTTGAATTTCATCGAGTGCTAGATTGCAATTTTTATTGTTTACGTTATGATTCACGGTCACGGTTGCGCCTTCCCCGTGACGTTTGTTTCGTGACGCGTTTGTGATGAAACGCGACACCCAAGCTACGACGCGTGTTGTTGTCATTATGCAGCTGTTTTTGATAAGAAGTTGCGTAATGAAGTCGTTGTGTTGGTTTTCAATGGCCTTTGCGGTCACGGCATGCACCTTTTTCACCTCGATTTCTGGTGCTAAATATGGTTCCGGAATTGGTTCTGGAATTTCTTCACTGTGCAGCCATTTCGGTCCATCAAACCACAGTGGAAAGTTATGTAGCTGCGATGGTAGTAGTCCACGTGACGCGCAGTCAGCAGGGTTTTGTTCTGATCTCACGTGCCTCCATTCCCCGGGCGGTACAATCGATGCTATTTCTTTAACCCTGTTCCCGACGTAGGCCTTCCACCGCGAGAGATCGCCATTCAGCCAACCAAGCACGATCATAGAGTCCGTCCATGCAGTTACTTTGATGTTAGGTTTATTAAGGCAATGTTTTATTTTCTTAACCAGCTGAGCTAGTAGTTGAGCGCCGCATAATTCGAGTCTAGGCAGTGTTTGTTGTTGTTTGATTGGAGCGACCTTAGTTTTAGCCGCAACCAATGCGATTCGATGTTTCTGCGTAGTATTTTCGCGGACCTTGCTGTACACTACGCAAGAAAATGCCTTTTCCGACGCGTCACAGAACGCATGAAGCTCGTATTCGCTGTTTGTTTCTATTCCCAGCCATCGATTTATATGAAAGGGTTGCATGTTCAATAGTTCGTATCTTAATGCTCTCCACTCCTTTTCTATTTCTTCTGGAATCGCATCGTCCCACTCAATATTGTATTTCCATATCTGCTGGAATAAGATTTTGGCCTTGACTGTTATTGGGGATAGTAACCCCAGTGGATCAAAAATGGTTGAAATGTCTCTCAAAATTTGGCGTTTTGATGTATTCTTGTTGGTGTTATTTTTGTTTTTTGTTTTGAATGTTGGTGAAAATATGAATTGGTCGTGTTTTGGGTCCCATGCTAAACCTAGTGCTTTTGATGCTGATGCGTCTGTAAAGTTAAGGCCGACAGGACTGACCATATCTTCTGGCAAATCTTCCAGTAATTGAGGGTCGTTACTTGACCACTTCCTGAGATTGAACCCTCCTTTTCGCAGCAATGTTATAAGCTGGTTTCTCGTGTCCCTTGCTTCGCACACTGTGTTTTTCCCAAATAATGCGTCATCAACAAAAAAATTATTAAGCAGAATGTGTTTTGCTTCCGGGTACTTATCACCTTCGTCCTTCGCTAGCTGTTGAAGTGTTCGTAGCGCTAAGAACGGAGCGGCCTTCGTTCTATAGGTAACCGTACACAGTTCGTACTCTCTTAGCATCTGTCGTGGACAATCCCTCCACACGATTTTTTGCAGGGGTTGATGTTCAGGATGCACTGCTATGAAACGGTACATTTTCTCAATATCAGATGTTAAAACGTACTTGTACTGTCTCCATTTCAGCAAGATGCTAAGAATGTCCTTTTGTAGGTTGGGACCTGCCCCCATCAAATCGTTCAAGCTTTGCCTTGTACTCGTTTTTGCTGACGCATTGAAAACGACTCTTAATTTTGTGGTAATAGCGCCTGGCCGCACTACTCCATGGTGTGGTAGAAAATAGTCTATGTTGATTTGTGTGTTGTTTTCGACCTGCTTCATGTGTCCCATTTCTTCGTATTCCCTTATGAAATCCTTGTATTGAACCGCAAATGCAGGGTTTTTCGCCATCTTACGCTCAAGTTGTTGAAATTGAGCAATGGCCTGCGATTTAGATGATCCTAATTGTTCAGTAAAGTTTTCCTTAAGACGAAGACGAACTTGATATCTTCCATCAGACAGCCGTGTTGTTGTCTCTGCGTACAGTTGTTCGCACTTGTTGTTAGAGTCGACGTCTTCCTTGCTGTCTTGTAGAGACTCCTGTTCCCAGAACTGGGCAAGATCTTGAATATTGTTGACAATTACGTGACAGTTGAACGTTTTATAATTGCCACACACTACCCATCCTAGCTGTGTTTGTTGAGCTATGATTGATGACGTTTTTGTCTTGATGAGCCCCTCTAAAACTATTTCCGCATAGACATCAGCTCCCAAGAGTAGATCAATTTCCTGAGATATGTTAAAGTCAGGATCTGCAAGTTGTAAATGTTGTATGTGTTCGAAGTTGCCTTTATCTAGTGTTTTGCTAGGTAATTTGTTTGTTATTGTTTTCATAATGAGCGCGTTAATGTTAATGTTAAAATTGTTGTATAAGGCTTGGCACTGCAAGTGAAGAACTCCCTTACACCTTGTGTTCGCCGACGCACCAACCCCCGAAACTACAGCGCTCATCTTATCCCGTTTCAACTGTAATCGTTGCACAGCATTCTCGGTTATCAGGCTGACTTGAGACCCTTGGTCAAGTAAAGCGCGCAGCATAACTGTGGTACCATCATAAGTCTTTGTCTTAAGTTGAACCGTAGCTAGTAGCACTTCATTGGAGCTATCATGAGCCAAGTGCGTATTTAATCGTTGACCTGTGCTAGATTTGCTAGGTTTTGATTTTGCCGATTCGATCGCCTCATGTAAAATGCTGCTATGCGGCTGTTCGCAGTGTTTGCACTTTTTCTCGGACGTGCATTTTTCGCCATTATGACTAAATAGACAATTTATGCATACATGTAGGTCGTTGACGGTTTTTAACCTCTCGTGCGGTGACATGCTTAAGAATTCTCTGCAATTATAGAGACCGCGTTGTTTATTGCATTTGGGGCAAGTAATAATATAATTGTGAAATGTTTTTTTGTTATGGAATGTTTTCGGCGTGTTCTTAGTTTCGGCGCTTTGTTGTTGCATTTTAGACCTACTACTGGTGGCGTTATGAACTGTTTTCGTTTGATTACTATGTTGCTGATTATTGATGGTGCGTGGACGGTTCGTAGATGACTCCATTGAAATGAATTTGTTTTCTATGAACTTCAGCAATTCTTTTAATGTTGGCATACCCCGTGGATCATTTAATGATTCCTGAAATGACTGGTTTGTGTCTGAGTCAAGCTTCTGCATCAAAATATAGACCACTAATGGGTCCCAAGTAGAGGTATCGAACTGTAGATTCTTAATTGCTTGAATACTCTCGACAGTCGTATCATGCATTCTCTTCAGTTGGGATGCTGTCGGGGTTTGTATGTTAGGTTGGTTGAGAAGAATGTTAGCTTGATAGGTAAATAACAGCCTCTTATTATCATACCTCTGCTGAAGAATTTGCCAGCACGTTTCGTAATTATCAGCACTAATGTTCATGTGCTGTACTAAACTCTCGGGCTCCCCCTTTAGTTTTGATTTTAAATGTTGCATTTTTTGAGCGTTTGAGATAAATATGTTGTTATGTACGATTTCTACAAATAAGTCTTTGAACGTTGTCCACTGTGCATAGCTGCCACTGAACACCGGAAGTTCTATTTTCGGTGTGGATTTCTCCTGATGTTTATTCTCCCAAATTCTCTTGTTAATTTGTTCCTTGCTGAACTCATACAGCCTTTCCAACCTGTTATAATCGCTTTCAAACGCTTGCGTGTCATCCAAAATGTTGTCCAGCTTCCAGTAGGTACTGTCGACCCTCTCCCAGCGTTGTGTGATAGTCCTCAATTTATCTTCCAGTTGCCACTTTTCTCTCAGGTTTTCGATGTCCATGTTTCGTACAGCTCTCTCAAAAGCTTTGATGTTCGACCGTTGCTCGTTCATGATGTCCGTAGTACGTTTGGCACCGAACTCTCGTAACATTTAACATTTTATTAACATTTTATAGAACATTTATTAGTCTCTTTAAGTAACATTTATTTAACATTTTTAAGTAACATTAAATTAGTGAAGTGTATTATTAAACATTATATAAAGAACATTAACATCCTTTCATTTCACAACATTCAACATTATATGTAAAGGCTATTGCCCTTACATTTTGGTGTTCCCGCAAGTGAATAGGCACCACGCGGCACTGATTTTAATTCTAAAAAACTCGAAGGACCAAAATGTAAGGGCAATAGCCTTTACATATAATGTTGAATGTTGTGAAATGAAAGGATGTTAATGTTCTATAAATAATGTTTAATAATAGGTACACTTCACTAATTTAATGTTACTTAAAAATGTTAAATAAATGTTACATAAAGAGACTAATAAATGTTCTATAAAATGTTAATAAAATGTTAAATGTTACGAGAGTTCGGTGCCAAACGTACTACTGACGCACTTGTGTTCGTGACGATACATTTTCATTTATTCATTCATAATCAAACCCTGCACAATATTTTCATAAATTGAGTGTCATTTTGGGGTTTATCAATATTATTAATTAAGACTTTACTTAAATAATAACCAGACCTTTTCTAATAAGCCCTTTAAATATTCATACTAATTAAAAATTTGTGGTGTCATATAAAAGGAGAAACTGTCTGACTGATATAAACAACGCTCAGCCAAAACTATTGGGACTAGGAGCACAGAGTACTTTTTATATATAGCTAGGTGACTAGGAGCGTGAAATTTTACTCAAGGTTTCCTTTTATGACGTAAGCGAGCACTAAGAAAGGACAGTCCCTAAGGGTATGAAACCACGGAACAGAGGAAAGAAACGGAGGTCTAAAGTTTGTATGAAGCCAACCTACTTTCACGGGGACACAGCAGCTGGTAGAAGTTAATCTGACATAATTTTGTTGTAATTGGAATCGTATGTTTATAATGTAAGTACCTAAAATAATAATGGGGTGGCGGATGGCGGTCAAGCGCGAACCTATCAAGAATAAAATAATAATAAAAAATAAAAATAATTCGCTATTTTTCTCACCACAATATCACAGCAATTACAAAACTAAGACAATAACAATAATTGGGTTCATACTGTGGGAGATTGGTGCCTAAGGTAGGCTTTTGGCCTGTATTTCAGCCATTAAAAGAGGGGACTCTTTTAATGGCTGTGATTACAATGTTGCATCTTCATTAATCTCTCTCAGACATGTTCTATACAAGTTTTGTAAATATTGTGCTTTGTTGTTCGAGTGTGTTTTGTGTATATATGCATGTATGTGTGTTTGTGTGCATGTGTATGTATGTTCGTTCATTTGCTTGATGAAATGAGTCTATTGTTAGGCATAACATAGTATAATCAGCCTTTTAATGTTCCCACTGCTGGGACTCAAACCTCCTCTCTAAGAGAGGGAATGGGCCGTAATCTACCACGCGGGCCCAGTGCAGGTTGGTGAATGTCACATGTCTTAGAATTTTTGGTTCTAGGACATGCCGGTTTCCTCACGATGTTTTCCTTCACCGTGTTGAGAGCAGTGCTGATAAAATGAATTACACAAAGTAATGCGCCTGGCTTGGTTTGAACCCGCGACTCGTAAGTTGGGGCCGTTACCACACGGCCACCTGCTCTCAAGCAGTCTATTGTTACTTGAAATAAATAAATTAAATGAAAAGAAATTAAAACTTACCCTGGAAAGTCTGATAGCGGAGCCAGGTCGCGGGAACACAAACTGTGGTTCGTGATAGTTGTATGGTCTGATTAGTAACTGGTAGGTCTCGTTCGAGCGCTGCTGAGGCTCGCCGTGGTCATATGCCTGGAACATGGGGGGACACAGTGTCACTACGACCTCTTACCGCGATCCATTTGGGGACCAGGGACTTTACCATGACGTGTTAAAATGTGAGAGTGAGAAAGAGAGAGATGAAGCTATACACCCTGTATAGCTCCATCCCTTTTACAGTTCAGTTTAGATAGGTTTTTAAAAAAAACTTTTACACGTAAATTTAAACTAGATGAAGTCGGTGTTTCCTAGCTGATTACTCTGAGAAGAAACACCGAAACAAACTCAGGGGTTAAAGTCTCTTTTAAAGTCCATACAGCAAACATGTAATGGTCAAATCATATGAGAACCATGCAGGTTGGAGTCTGAGATGGTTTTTTGAAGAAAGAACCACACAGTTCTGAGCGGACCTGTCCATTCAGTGCAAGCATTCGTGTAGCTTAACTCAGGACTACTAAGGAGCTCAACGACTTGACGAACAATACCAAAGAAAGGACATTTACAGACAGCTGTATAGGGTGTATAGCTCCATCTCGCTATCCTCTTTCTCGCTCGCTCAATTGTCATCTTATCGCGTCATGGTAAGTCCCTTAGTTCGGTTGCGTCTCTCGTACGGATTTACATTTTCCAAACGTAATCTGTGATCTCATCAACTAAACTAACTGTCTCCCGCGGTTTCAGCTGCGTCTTTGGTTACTGCTTCGCTCCTTTTGGTCACGTGATGTTATGTAGCCTATAGGCTTTTTCGATAAATGGACTATAGACTAGACTAATAGATGAGTTGGGACCATTAGCTGTCGAGCAACCTTTCAATTAGTCTTTATGTCAAGAGGGGATAGGTTACTTCTAGACAAGCGTGTTCCATCGGTGACCATATCATCGCTTACCATCAGGTGAGATAGTGGTCAAACGCGAGTCTATCAACAATAAAAACGGTGAACACTACTTTAGACGAATATTAAATATTTTCAGATTTTAGTCTATCAAGTTAAATGCGCCAGGGTAGCCAGCGAAATTCAAATTTTCTTAAGTTTTTTTTGCATTTTGTATTTAGGTTAGAGCCAAGTTGTAGATACAATGCGTTCCAAATAAGAATAAGATCGATTGCCATGTTGTGACGTCACGTCATACTGTCAAATCGAAGAATTAATAGGGTGAGCAAAACAAGAAATTTTTTAAATTTAATTTATTTACGAACTATGAACGAAAAAAGTTTAATCAGAATCCAGTTCTTCAATTTTGCTCATCTCTGAGTTCTTCAATTTTGCCCAATTTCTTATGATTTGGCAGTATGACGTGACGTACATAATAATATGTTGATTAAAATATGATTGACTTTTTCATGAAATAGCCATTACCCTATTGGTAAGACGAACTGACAGGTTTACATTGTTAATTTTAATTATTAAAAAAAAAACGTGGTACGCCCGCTAATCATATTTTAATCAACACACAATTTGACACTGACCTACAAAAAAATGAAAAAAGTTTGAAAATTTGAATTTTGCTTTTGGGGTATTAGTGACCTGACACACAGGTTTTGTAAAAATTTAGTTCAGGCACCAGTTTTTTACAAATGAATTATAAAATTGTGTTTGTAGACTGTTTATCTCTGTACTTTGTGCAAAGAAAATATATAAACAATTATTATTATCAATTTCACTACCCTAAACAGACTAAAATCTGATTTTTTTAAATATTTGCCTGAAGTAGTCTTCACTTCACTCGTGATATTCGAGCGTTTTTTGCACCTGAACTCGAAACAGGAACCTCCCGAACTTCCGAGGTCTGGTGAGGACCTGCGTCAGGCGGAAAGCTTCTCCTTCTCTTCTCTTCTCCAGCCTCTCCTGAAAGCGGGGACTTACCGTCGCGATTGTGGCGCACCCACAATTTTTGGTTGCTACGATGTAGCTGTTTTGTTTTCATTACGCTACGTCTGCTACGATGTCGTAGCACTCGTAGCATCGGCTACGACTGCTACGACCAAAGGACGATTTTACTTTGTTTATGGATTGTTAAAATCTATAATTATAATTGTCGTACCCAGATCATAGGAATTGATCACTTCATGATATGGCCAATTAAAACTGGCCAGATCGTTTAAACGTTAACATTTGATGATATGTCAATCCTCGTTTGGCCATATCATTGACGTAGGATTTCTATGATAATAAAAGGTCTAAAGAAAGTAGGCCAAACGAGGATTGAAATATCATCAAACTTTAACGTTTAAAATGATCTGTCCAGTTTTAATTGGCCATATCATGAAATGTTAATTTCTAAGATCTGGCCACGACATATAATTATATAAAAATGAACCCCTATATCTCCTGGTCACGCTATAAATAAAGAACGGCTGGACCAATTTTAATCATTCTTTTTTTGTTTTGTTCATCAGCATACAGGGAAGGTTGTAATAAGGGTTGGGTAAGTAGGTAGGTAAGTAGCGTAAGGTAGTTACATAAGTAGCGTGGGGAAGGTAGGGTAGGGTTAGGTAGAGTAGGGTAGGGTAGTGTTGGGTAGAGTAGAATAATCAGTTGACGGGAGCGAAGCCGCGGGCAAAAGCTAGTATTCAATCATTATTACTAATACGCTAATACAATGTATGGTGCTACTTTCTACGGCGAGTGTCCACCCTTACGTTGCTGACACCTCTACGGGTTCCAGACTAAGCGTTTGGCCTCGTCTTTTATACCGCGTATATCGAAGGACTGGAACAATTTGCCTGCTGCGGTCTTCCCGTTTATTAACCGACTTCAAAAAGGAGGAGGTTATATGTTCGGTTGAATGTATGTTTTTTTTTTTTTTTTATGTATGTTCACCGATTTCTCGGTCAATTGTGGACTGATTTAAAAAATATTTTGTTTGATTGGAAGGTTATACTTCCGAGTTGGTCCCATAGAAATATTGTTATGATCTGAAGATGAACTTCGAAGATATGGAACAGAACTCCTCATAGGATCACAGCAAAACCGTCGTAACAAGTAAAATTGCTTTGTTTAAACGTGTAGTCGATGACTGACTGAAAGTAGAGGGGGAATATATCGAACTGATCTGATGATGAAGCCTGAAGTTAGGCACCGGAACTCTGTAATAAATTAATGTAATCTAACCGTGTTTGGGATTATTAGAATTGTCATGAGATGCACTCTGCTTATAGCCAGAGTGCATCTCATGACAATTCTAATAATCCTATTAAATATTAAGTATTTAAATTTGGCTGAGGGGTACTTTTTAGTGGTGGTACCATAACTAAAAAGTGTAAAATAAAAAACTTTTTACAAAAAAAATACAATCGACTTCAAAGTAAAAAAAACACTGAAAAGTGCAAAATAACATTAATTTCGGAAGTCGGTGTTAAATAACGAAGAGACAAAACTATTATAGAAACACCGACTTCCGAAATTAATGTTATTTTGCACTTTTCAGTGTTTTTTATACTTTGAAGTCGGTTGTATTTTTTTTGTAAAAAGTTTTTTATAACTTAGGTGTCTTCAAGGCTAGAGTGAATAGGCTCCTAATAAACTAGTGCGCCTCACCATCAACGTTTGCATCACAGCTTACCATCAGGTGGGATCGCAGTCAAGCACTATTTTATATCATTAAATAAAAAAATAAAAACAGTGAATTTTATCTCTCACCTCTAAATGAATTTTATAGGTGCCCCAATATCCTCGCAAATCTCGAGCAGTTTCTAGTTCCCCGGTCTGATCTATTCCCCTGTCCGTCTCTATCGTGATCATGTCGAACAGCTTCGGTAATTCAATGTCTCGGTTCGTCACTCGGAGGCTCAGGATTCCGTAAGCGACCAGAGAGTTGGGTGTCCCCGGCTCGTCTATATCCTTAGCGAAGATATCCGGTTCTATTCGGACGCCCTGAAAGTTTTATATATTTGATGCTAAATCAGCTTGTACATAATACAGCCTTAAAAATAAATAATAATAATATATTCCATAAAGGCGTTGGAAGGCCTCCTACAATACAAGGTGGACCGATGACCTGGTAAATGGTTATTGTGGGTGGATAAACCACAATAACCAAGAGTTAGACATATACTATTGCGGACTGTTTTGTAGAACTTTCTAAGATGTAAAATACTGTGGTACATTATTTTAATCTATCTCATAGGGATAAAAAATGTGTTTATTTACGACATCACATTAGAAACATCTAAAATTACCAGTGTTTCTCTACTATAGTATGCATGTATTATACATATAAACCTTCCGCATCAAATCTGTTGCGTACTTTTAAAGATCTAAGCATACATAGGGACAGACAGCGGGAAGCGACTTTATTTTATACTACGTAGTGATATGTATGTATTTAGAAATATAAGTATGTTTCTCAGTTGTTTAGTACTCATAATACAAGCTCTGCTTAGCTTGGGACTAGATGGCGTTGTATAATAGTTCCGGAATATATTCATCATCATCATTAAAAATACGTCCACTGTTGGCCATAGGCCTCCCGTAAGTGTCGCCACAACGAACGATCCTGTGCGTCTCGTATCCATCGGATTTCCGCGACCCTCACCAGGTCATCGGTCCACCTTGTTGGAGGCCGCACCAACGCTGCGTCTTCCGGTACATGGTCGCTACTCCAGAACATTTTGGCCCCATCGACCATCTGTTCTGCGAGTTACGTGCCCTGCCCACTGCCACTTAAGTTTTCTTCAGGCTATGTCGGTAACCTTGGTTCTCCTACATAGAAACATGGATTTTCTACATGGTTATTTTTTACTACATTACCTTTAGAAAGTTTTCTGAAATGTTCCAGTGGGGCACATTAGGTTCTGGCATCTCGGGGGCGTTGTCGTTCACGTCCAATAAGACCACTAGGATTTCCCCGTCGATCATATTTTGGTTGCCCTCTGAAAATATTTACTATGTGAGCAGACTGATATGTTGCTGGCGTGATTGGCCGTTTTTCTTTCCAACAACTTAGAAATGGCAACGGGCGAGCAGTTTTAGGGGACTTTTGTATTTTCTGATGTTTCAAAAGTGCTGATGCTTAATTTCTGTTTTTAATTGTGGTGTTTCCAAGTAATATTAAACAGAATTGACTCATGGTTATCAAAGCAAACTTGCTGATGGCCTGTAATGAGGCGGATGAGGTATAATGCCGTGGAGTATTATGATGACGATGAGCTATAATTATGGTGATGGAATGTAATGATGCCGGTTTGGTATAATTGCCATCGCCTGTAATGACGCCGATGGGCTGAAATAGTGCAGATGGGATATAATGATGTCGAAGGGCCATAAGATGCCGATGGGCTATAACGATGCCGATGGGTTATTATGATGCTGATGGAGTTTAATGATGCCGGTTGGGTATTGTAATGGACGCCGAGCCTGCGGACCTAATATGTGTCAAAGTGACAATAGACTGATAGGACAGTGAGTGATTATGTGAATAATTAGTGTTTTCTAAGTGAACCTAATTAGTTTTTAGTGAGGAACTCATAAAATGAGCCCTAATTGTGTAGTGATAACGTGTAATTATATTACGTAGTGATAAGGACTAAGGTTTTGTTATGGTGACTTTTTAAGGTTTTTATATTTTTGTAGGATAGATTAGTGAATTCTAAGTCGAATGATATAAGGTTTTATATGTGAAATATGGATATTTCTATGTAAAAAGCATGTTTAAAGTGTAAAGGCTCTCGTTAAGGTAAAGTTTCGCGATACTAAAGGTTATTGCATGTAATTTCGAGATTATTCCGGGCTTGATTCTGATTGGTTGAAATATTCGTGAGCATTCCGGAATGTTCCTTAATGGTTGAAAAGCTCCACCTCCTGACCGTTCGACCAATCAGCGATCAGCTGCGTAATGTATAAATTGGAACCGGTTTTGTTCGTAGACACAGTCGTTTTCCGAATATTCAAATAAGAATACCCGAGAAGAAATAAACCTGGAAGAAAAAAGCCTTGTTTTATTTCAAGTTCAAGAAGAACACAAGACAAGAAATTATACAGTCCACTTCAGTCTGGTCCTTCGTTCGCCGGATTTAGATCGGAAGAATTTGCGACGACGTACCTACAGTCTGGTCCTTCGAGCCGGATTAAGATCATAATAATCTGCGACGACGCACCTACGGAAACGACGTGTGAACAACGAGTCTGCGTAACGAAGATTGAACCAACGTTTCAAGATCACGCCAAGTGAGGGAAGAAAAATCAGGATCTGCTAGTCTCGCTTAAAAGAGGGCTCCGTTGAAGTGGAGACGAAGAATTCACCGGTTCCTAACGTGTTGGAGGGGCCCCGTTGAGGTGATATTCGTTAACCACTGGTCCTAGAAGAAGAGGGACATTTGATCAAGGGTGGATCCAGATTATTTAGGGGCGGATCAAGAAGAGGATCGTTGGGCTCGGGACTCGTCAGGGGCGGATCAAGTGAGCCGCTAATAGTGAACATTTGGGAACGATTCCACATACATTCCACAGTGAAAATGGTGGTCACCCGAAGCCAGGGAGATGCAGTGGAAGTGGAAGAACAGCGACGCGCCCAGCTACAGGAAGCAGCGCGTATTGAGAAGGAGCGACTACGAAGACTGTCGATGGAGCCGCCAGCGTCACCCTTTTCAAGGGGAGCGGACGCTAGCACGGCAGGACCTTCTGGGGTCGCCACAAGAACCGAAGATCTACAGAGACCAAGGTCGCCTACAAGATCAGTAAGGTCGATACGCTCAAACACCAGCGTCACGACACGACTACGAGTGGCGGAACTGGAGGCAGCAGAGAAGTTGGCCGCCATAAGAAGAAGGGAATTAGAGCTGGAAGCAGACTTGATCAAGAAGAGGTTAGCAGTGGAAGTGTCGGTTATCAATGACGAAGAGAGCGTGCATGAAGAGCAGCTAGCAGAAGCCCTCCCACGGGAAGAACCTCTACGTAAAGTGGACGACTGGCTAATGAAGAACCCGCTCAGTTCACGGGGGGAGGAAGCACCCAGAAGAGAGGAAGCGAAGCAGCTCCGGTTCGACACAGCACGAGGAAGATCACCGACACCCACCAGGACCAGGAACAGCATAGAACACCTGGCAGCTACCCTAGAGAAAATGGCAAGACCAAGACTGCGACACACGGACCTTCCTATTTTCTCCGGCGCGACCAACGAGTGGCTTCCATTCAAAGCATCGTATCGGGACTCGACACAGATGTACCAGATCTCGGCAGCAGAGAACATCCAAAGACTGAGGAGCTGCCTGAAGGGAGAAGCTAGAGACGCAGTAGCCGCCCTACTCCATACGGCCACGGACCCGAACGTCATAATGAGGACATTGGAGCAGTGTTTCGGAAGACCAGAAGTCATTATCGACAAGGCAATAGAAGACCTGAAGAAACTTCCGAGACTGGGGGCCTCAGCGACGGAGCTAAATAGCTTCGCCATCAAGCTGCAAAATATAACCTGCGTTCTCAAGACTATCGACCAGAGAGGGTACCTGTACAATCCGATGCTGAGCAGAGAGGTGCTAGAGAAGATGAGCCCGCACCTGAAGGCAAGATGGTGTGACTACGCGTACGACCACGAAGGCACCGGGGACCCAGAGATCATCGTAATGTCTCAGTTTTTGATGCGGGAAGCGGACAGGGCGTTACGATACACATACGCCCCTGCATCGTGCGCCTCTAGTGTAAAGAGAGAGGCAAGACCTGCTGTGACACTTAAGAAGAAAGCGCCGGTGTACGCCACGGTAGAAGACACAGAAGAGAAAAAGGACTTGTGCCCAAAGTGTGATCAAGATCACTTGCTAACAGCGTGTCCCAAATATAAGGCGCTTTCGGTTGACCAGAGATGGCGTCTGATTCGCGAGAAGGGAGTCTGCTTCAAGTGCGCCCAGAGAAGACATCGACGCATAGTGTGCAAGGCGAAGCCGTGCGGCGTAAACGACTGCCGCCGCCCACATCACTCTTCCCTGCACAATGACGAGAAGACAGAAGCCAGGAAACCCGAAGAAGCGAAGACCGACGAGTCACCGAAGCAAGAAGCAGTACTATCGGTAGCAACGAGACCTGCTCCCGGACCCAAGACAGTGCTGCTGAAGATGTGCCCTATCATCGTGACGGGACCACGGGGGGAGGCAAAGACCTACGCGCTGCTGGATGAGGGAGCGACGATCACCCTCATTGATAAGGAACTAGCAGCCAGCATTGGGGCAGAAGGACCGTCACAACCGCTTCACCTGAACGGAGTGAACATGACACAGCAGGAAATGGAAAGTCAGCTCGTATCCGTCGAGGTTAAGGGGGTTAAGGAAACGGATGGACATCGGATCAGAGCAAGAACGATAAAAGATCTGAAGCTGTACCAGCAGGCCATTCCGGAGACCTTATTGGACTACGAGCACCTGAGGGACTTGGACCGAGACGAGGTGTGCTATGGAACGGCGCGCCCTGGACTCCTGGTAGGAACTGATCATTGGGAGTGTATCGTTTCAAGAGAGTTGCGAGTCGGCAGCCAGAACCAGCCAGCTGCTTCAAGGACTCAACTCGGATGGGTGGTGCATGGGACCGCGCCACGCGGCACCATCTATCGAGAGGGAAACGTGCTACACTTATACGAGCCTGCCAGACCCACCAGTGCGGGCGATCAGGAGCTCCACAACTTGGTTGAAACCCACTTCAAAATCGAGTCTCTTGGTATACAGAAGAAGCCAAGAGTCAGCGAAGCGGACAAGCGAGCCATCTCTATAGTCGAGAGAACGACAAAGAAGATTGACGGAGGCTACGAGGTGGGATTGCCATGGCGACGGGACGACACCGCCATGCCCTCTAGCTACAATCAAGCGTTTCGTCGACTGAAGAAGATTGAGGAGAAGATGGACTCGGACCCCGCCTTTGAAAAGAACTACTCCAGCCAGATCGAGAACTTGTTGAAGAAAGGGTATGCGACTCCGTGCGACGGCTCTGAGGACGCAAGTGCCATCAGCTGGTACCTGCCACACTTCGCGGTGCAGAACCCCAACAAACCGGGGAAATACCGTTTGGTGTTCGACGCGGCTGCTAGGAGCAACGGAGTGTGCCTCAACGACGAGTTGCTGGAGGGACCAGATCTGCTGTTGTCGCTGCAAGGAATCATCTTCAGGTTTAGAGAGAAGGCCGTCGCGATCACAGCAGATATCCAAGAGATGTTCCTGCGGGTGAAGATAAGACCTCAAGATCAACCGGCTCAGCAATTCTTGTGGAGAGGAAAGGAACGAGAGAAGCCTCCACAGAAGTACAAGATGACCAGTATGATCTTCGGCGCCGCTAGCTCCCCGTATATGGCCCACCATATTCGCAACCACAACGCGGAAGTGTATGGGCAGGAGTTCCCGCGCGCACTGGAGGCAATCAGGAACAATCATTACATGGATGATTGGGTGGCGAGCTACGAAGATGTAGAGGAGGCACGGAAGGCGGTTGAAGAAACACGGACCGTACACGCACACGCCGGGTTCACCCTACGAGGATGGAGTGCCAGCGATAAGGCGGTGTTAAGCGACGTGCCCTCGGAGCTACACGCCACTACCCCTACGCCACTGGGGGGAGAACAGCCAGAGAGCAAGATCCTGGGGCTGTTCTGGAACGCCGAAAAGGATGAGCTCGGGTTCAACACATCGATGAACCGGGTCCCAGAAGAAGTGAGGTCAAGAGCACGTGCGCCGACCAAGCGGGAAGCACTCAGCGCCGTGATGTCGATCTACGACCCGTTGGGACTGCTGAGCCACTACACGATCCGTTCCAAAATTATCCTGCAGAACTTGTGGCGCCTACAGATAGCCTGGGATGAACAGATACCGGAAGAGGAGAACGAACTCTTTGCGTCCTGGCTTGCGCGCCTTCCAGAGATAGCCATGCTGAGGTTGCCGCGCTGCTACATTCTGGGGAAGTACGAACGAATCGATCTCCACGTGCTGTGTGACGCCAGCGAGCAGGCCTATGCGACCGCGGCATACTGGCGCATCAAGAGGAGCGACGGGAGTATCGCAGTCGTGTTGGTAGCAGCGAAGGCAAAGGTGGCGCCGAGGAAGACACAAACCATACCTCGGCTAGAACTCCAAGCGGCGGTCATCGGAGCAAGACTCGCCGACACGATTAAGAGGGAACATCGAGTGGAAATCGGCCAGACAACATACTGGACCGACTCCTCGACGGTCGTGCACTGGATACGACACGACATGCGACGCTACACACCGTTCGTAGCACATCGACTTGGGGAGATCGCCGAGTTGACGCAGAGAAAAGAATGGCGATGGCTCCCTACTGACCTGAACGTGGCTGACGATGCCACACGTCTGACTGACGCGCCGATCAGCTCAATGGATCGGTGGTTCCAGGGGCCGAGTTTCCTGTACTTGCCAGAAGACCAGTGGCCCGGGACGTCGACAGGTGAAGAGAACGACGAGGAAGTCCTGCACGTGAGCGAGACATCGGGGCGAGAAAGCTGGCTACCAGAACCGGAACGCTTCTCCAAGTACGAGACCCTGGTGAGAAGCGCAGCAAGAGTGTTGGCCTTCACCGACATCTGCCGACGACGAGCGACGCAGCTGGAACACCGACACATCGAACGCGCTGAGACCGAGCTGATCCGACGAGCGCAAGAGGACAGTTTTTACGACGAGATCGCGCGGATGCAGTCTGCTCGTCCCCTCCCAAGAGCGAGCCGACTCTACCGGCTAGATCCGGTAATGGAAGATGGACTCCTGCGAGTGAGAGGCCGGATCGGAGCCTCCTCCGCGCCGATCGAGACAAAGCGGCCAGTCATCTTGGACGGCCGTCACCGCATCACAAAACTCCTGGTTATGCGGGAACACTGTGCAGCAGGTCACGCCAACCGAGAACGCGTGACCAACGACCTGCGCCAGCGGTACTGGATCATCCATCTGCGACCTACAGTACGCGCTGCGGAGAAGGACTGCGCCCTCTGCCGGAGGCGGCGAGCAATGCCGCAAACGCCAGCCACAGGAGATCTGCCACAGGCTCGCCTTGACCCGTTCCACCGCCCATTCTCCAACTGCGGGGTGGATTATTTTGGACCGATGATGGTCAAGGTGGGGCGTCGCCGTGAGAAGAGGTGGGGTGCACTGTTTACGTGCCTCACATCCCGCGCTGTGCACATCGAGCTCGTCGCGTCGCTCTCAACGGACTCGGCGATCATGGCATTGAGAAGAATGGCAGCGCGCAGAGGGTGGCCACGAGTCATGTATTCCGACAATGGGACGAACTTCCGCGGAGCAGATCAAGAGCTTCGTGCTGCCTATGAAGAGTGGCTCCCCGCATTGAAAGACGAAGGGCTACTTCATCGGATGGAATGGCGGTTCATACCACCTGGGGCGCCAAATCAAGGTGGCGTATGGGAGAGAATGGTACGCTCCGTGAAGGCAGCTCTTAGCGCAACTCTGAGGGAGAAGGCGCCAGCTGAAGAAGTCCTGCAAACGCTCCTGACCGAGGCGGAGTTCTCCATCAACGCACGCCCACTGACCCACGTGAGCGTGAACCCAGCGGATCCTGAGGCCCTCACACCCAACCACTTCCTGTTGGGATCCTCCATCGGCCTACCATCGACGGGGCCCTGCGACGAGGCTGATCGACGAGTGTGGCGAGCAAGCATGGCGCTCGCGGACCACTTCTGGAGGCGCTGGCTCCGGGAGTACCTTCCTACTTTGGTACCCCGAGGCGAGCCACAGAGCGACGTGCGTCCTCTGCAAGTTGGTGACGTGGTCCTCGTGGTCGACAGCACACTGCCCAGAAACACGTGGCCGATGGGACGAGTCGAGCGCACGCATCCAGGACCGGACGGCGGCGTCAGGATCGTCGAGGTGAGGACCAGGACCGGCGTCTTCCGGCGGCCAGTTAGCAAGCTCGTCGTCGTGTTGAGGAAGGAAGCTACGCAAGCTGCGCTGGGGGGAGAGATGTAATGGACGCCGAGCCTGCGGACCTAATATGTGTCAAAGTGACAATAGACTGATAGGACAGTGAGTGATTATGTGAATAATTAGTGTTTTCTAAGTGAACCTAATTAGTTTTTAGTGAGGAACTCATAAAATGAGCCCTAATTGTGTAGTGATAACGTGTAATTATATTACGTAGTGATAAGGACTAAGGTTTTGTTATGGTGACTTTTTAAGGTTTTTATATTTTTGTAGGATAGATTAGTGAATTCTAAGTCGAATGATATAAGGTTTTATATGTGAAATATGGATATTTCTATGTAAAAAGCATGTTTAAAGTGTAAAGGCTCTCGTTAAGGTAAAGTTTCGCGATACTAAAGGTTATTGCATGTAATTTCGAGATTATTCCGGGCTTGATTCTGATTGGTTGAAATATTCGTGAGCATTCCGGAATGTTCCTTAATGGTTGAAAAGCTCCACCTCCTGACCGTTCGACCAATCAGCGATCAGCTGCGTAATGTATAAATTGGAACCGGTTTTGTTCGTAGACACAGTCGTTTTCCGAATATTCAAATAAGAATACCCGAGAAGAAATAAACCTGGAAGAAAAAAGCCTTGTTTTATTTCAAGTTCAAGAAGAACACAAGACAAGAAATTATACAGTCCACTTCAGTCTGGTCCTTCGTTCGCCGGATTTAGATCGGAAGAATTTGCGACGACGTACCTACAGGTATTATAACGTCGATGGGCTATAATTATAGTGATGGGATAAATTGTCATTCGCCTATAATGACGCCGATGGGCTGAAATAGTGCAGATGGGCTATAACAATGCCGATGTAGTAAAATGATGTCGATGGGTTATATTTATGTTGATGAGACGTAATGATGGCGACTAGTCATGATGACGTCAATGGGGCATTACCTCCTTCTAATAAGAAGTTATCGAGGATGTTGTAGAAGATCGTGTGCCGTGGCTCATCGCCGTCCCTGTCGAGTACGTCAGTCCCTGTGTAATACACGCGTATCTCGCCGGTGACCAGGTCCACGGCGAAAAAGTCCCGCAGCCGCTGGTTCACTCGGTAGTTGATTTGGTAGCTCACGTTGTTGTTCGGCACTGAAAACGTTTTTATGAAGGTAAGTACAGTAAGCAAGATAGATAGATAGCAAGTAACACTATCAAGGAATATTTTACTTTTGTTGGTAGAAGTATAAAAGTTACATCTGAGAAAGATTTAAGGGCGTTATCACACTAGCGGTGTGCGAGCGGCTGCGCGGCGAAGCGGGCGCGCAGCGAATGCGTCGCGAATACGCCGCGTCTGCAAAGCGAAGACGTCGTGGACGCGTGGAAATTAGCAACATTTTCAACGCGTGTTTGTAGCAAGTTAACGACGTGCAATACACTCAGCAACAAAATGGAATTCCGACGAGGATACACTACTGTTGGCTTTGTTACTTCGAAGATACCGGAGACCCGCATATCGTTGCCGAATCTCGTTGCGCATCCGCAATAAACTCGCTGCGCATGCGCGGCGTGTTCGTTGCGCCCCCGTAACGTATTCGTTGCCCACCCGCTCCGCTTTGAGGACGCTCGCAATCCGCTAGTATGATAAAGCCCTAAGTGTCAATTTGTGACTGGTGGCTATGTGACCACCACACCATGTCTTTTCGGTTGTACGAGGTTAAGCAATTTTTATCGTGATCGGTTGGTGAATGGCTGGCAGGGCTGTTTTTTTTAGGGTTCCGTAACAGCAAAAACGGAAATATCTATAAGGGTACGTTGATCTAGAATCCAGACTGCATGTAATGAAGTAGGTATGCTATGCGTATACGGCAAAAAACTGGGCAAGTTCTATTCGGACTTCCACACTGAGGGTTCCGTATAAACTAACTTCTCGAATCGAGTCTCGAAGATTTTTCCGTTTTTTTTTTGTGGTTAACTACTAATTTTCAGTTTTCAGAGTATATATATTATTCCTTGTGCTATAAAACCTTGCTTCATGTCAAATTTCAAGGTTCTAGGTCAAGAGACTGCAGACCTGAGTACATAGTTTTAATTTCACCTCGATTCCTCCACGCGTTATCAAGATAAAGGGTCTTGATAGACACAGAGACAGACGGACAACAAAGTGATCCGTTTTTTTCCTATAATGGTTCCTTTTTTCCTTTTGAGGTGCGGAACCCTAAAAATTTAAGTCGACGAAGAACTCTGCATAAATGATATTTTTTTTTTTAGGTGGGAAAATCATCTTATGACAAATCCCGGGCAGGAGATAGTGTCAGACTTTTACTGACTAAAAACCCACTCCCGTTCTTTCTTTGCCTTCGTCCCAGGGCCCCGGGTTTCACTTTCACTACCCGTGGCCCCAGTAGGCTTCGACCCTGCTGGGCCCCTACGATTTGCTGACATCTCCCTGCGCGCGCGTGGAACAGTACGCGCCGTTTCATAAATGATGTAAGTAATCATCATCATTTTCCCCGAAAGACGTCCACTGCTGGACATGGCCTCCCCCAACTGTCGCCACAACGAATGGTCCTGTGCGTCTTGCATTCATCAGATTCCCATCTTCCTCGATTTCCATCGGTCCATCTTGTGGGAGGTATTTTAACACTGCGTCTTCTAGTGCGCGGCCGCCACTTCAGAACCTTTCAGCCCCATCGACCATCTGTTCAGCGAGCAATGTGCCCTGCCCAATGAAGTAAGTAATACTTCATAATTATTTAGGTACTTACTGAATTTCAAAAAGTTTTTTATTTGCGCGGAATTCTTATTCTGTTTAGCCTAAATTATGCCTTATAACATCAGTTATCTACCAGTGAAAGGCCCGTCAAAATAGAGCCAGCCGTTTCAGGGAAGAAAAAAACGGACAAAAATTAAAAAAATTGCTTTTTTGTTATATGAGTACCTATGTATCGAATATACTTTCATATACACTGAATAAAAATAAATAAATTGATAGGTATTACGAAGAAACACCTCAGTTTATTAATAATAATATAATAATATTCCACAACTATCACACAACGCCGTCGGGTTCCAAGCTAAGCTGCAGCAGAGCTTTTGTTATGAGTACTAGACAACTGATAATAGTAGATTATGTGACTAGGGGATAAAGCAGTGTCTTTAAGTCGCGGGCGGCATTTTGAATTCCGAACGAAACGAAGGTTGCTAATTTTAATCCCGAACGATAGTGAGGGATTTATATTATTAACTCCCGAGCATTGCGAGGGAGTTAATAAAGAAACCTGAGTGAAGTGAGGAATTCAAGCCACCCCAGATAAAGACAGCTTTATCCCCGTGTTGGATACTCTACTTTTTACACCATCTGTGAGATAATTAAAAGATAATTTAGTAGGTAAAACAAATCATATATTAGAGAAATATAAGTATTACGTACAAGTTAATCTTAACTATCACTCAACACGTCTTGAGATTTGAAACAAACATTCACTACTCTAAGATTCTATAGTTTCAATTTTCTTTAACGCTCCCGCTTTTTCATTACCTATTTTTTTTTCGAAACACGTCATTAACCACGACCACATTTTATTCTGTTTTTTTTTTGTTAGTGGCCAGTTTGAGTTTTGAATAAACTTGTTTGATGCACATACATTTTAGTTCACTTATTGTTGACGGTTTTGACGTTCCATATTCAAATCTCATTATTCCCTAGGGATCGCCCATACTGCATTATCTCCCTAGGGACAGAATGACTTGCTTTAAGTGATGGTTGTATGACATATAAAAGGGCATTATCGAGCAGGTGGTGTAAAAACATACTTATATATTTCTAAATACATACTTATTATAGATAAATTACACCTAGACACAGGACAAATGCTCATGCTCATCACACAAACATTTTTCCTGGGTGGGAATCAAACCCATGACCTCCGGCATAGCATTCAGGGCCACTAACCACTAGACCAACAGGCCAGTCAAATATATTTATATGAAAAGGTGACTTACGGTCTCTATCCAGGTCGGTGGCCACTATGGTCGCCACATGGTCGCCGGTGACCGCGTCCTCGTAGATCTCGACTACTTTCGGAGTCTTGACCGTGTCCAGGCGAGGCACTTTGTTGTTCGTGTCGAGAATCTGGATCGTTAGCTGTCAACAAATTATTTTTATTTTTTCGTGTGACCACCAAATGTTTATTTTTATTATTAGCACAGTCTTTGGGTACTTTTCTTCCAAGTTAATTAAATATTTTGTGATAACCAAAAAATAGTAAGTTGATTTGATTCTGATATTATGTAAACACAGTTTGAAACCATGAGTTTTCAGAAGGGAATAGAGTTGAGTCTGAAAAGCCATAAAGCCTTAGGCTCCTTTCCACCATCAAAACTAAAAAAAACATAAAAAAATTGATTACTGAAAAGTAGCCCTGTTCTCGCTAGATGGCGCTAAAGTCAAAATTTTTTTTTAGCATATTATGTCAAGGAAATGGTATCCGCGGAAATCAGACATTCCAATTTGTTGAACTTAGTCAAATTATAGTCTCAAAATCCACCTAATTCTGAGTGTTCATCAACTACAGTACTTAAGTATAGCGCTACTAGGTATACTTAAGAGCGTCCCCGACACATCCTCATCCCCAGTACCGACTCCCGAGACACATTTTCAGTGATTTCCATGCAACCGCTTTTGTGTGATTATGACGTTATTACACATCTTTTTCTAGATATCTTGTGGATATTATCTAGGTTTCTATTGAAATCAAAGCATAAAATTGTATAAAAGTAATCAAGAAAAATACGTATTTCCTAGAACAAGGATAAAAAACAACAAGCTTTTAAATCATGCTCACGTTGACGATAAACGAGTGGGGAAGGGCCAACTTCCATAAACTAAAAACAAAAGAAACTAAAAATGTTGAATTCAGCGCCATCTAGCGAGAATATGGCCACGCTCGGGCTCGTAGCTTTCACCAATTTATTGGAAACAAGAATTTGATTATAGAATAGTTATTTTTTAAAGTTGCCCCTCACTAAGAATATCTGTGTCGTGAGTGCGTTTACAAGCATGTAAACTTACATACACAAGACACCCAGACCCGGAACATCTATCTGTAGGCCATACAAATATATTGTTCCGTGCGGGAATCGAAGCCGCGATACGCAGCGCAGCATCCAATCGCTCTATCACTGCGCCAACCGTGCCCTCGTTCTTCGTCATGGAGCACAACACGGTTGTTGCTCCATGTTCTTCAGCAATAGGGATGTTTGACGAATTAAAATATCATCATCATCATCATCATTTCAGCCGAAAGACGTCCACTGCTGGACATAGGCCTCCCCCAAGTGTCGCCACAATGAACGGTCCTGTGCGTCTCGCATCCATCGGACTCCCGCAACCGTTACCAAATCTTCAGTCCACCTTGTAGGAGGCCAAGATAAAAAAATCAAAAATCCAAAATATCACTATATTTTAAATGTTACCCAGTATTAAGTTTATTTTTGTTTTCCTCATAGAATTGATGTTATTCTTTCTGGGTGAACAAAGTTTCTTTAACCACATTAGATGCTTACGTCTCCTTTAGTTTCATGGAAGTTGGTGTCAGGCGGGCACTCAGTCTTGTTCTCCATGGAGCACTCATCGCTGGCTATGACGGTGTAGTACAAGTTGTGCCTCGGCGGCTCATCCGCGTCGATAGCTTGGTCCTTCTGTACTGTAATCTGGCCGGTAATGTAACCGATTGTCACCAGATCTGGTGGAGTCCCTTCTTTTGGCCTAGAAATTATAATAATATAGTCAGCATATTAACATAGTCAGCCTAATTAAGAGTGGCGGGCAGCGGCACACATCTTTCTCCAGATATTTTGGATACACAGATATTAGGTGTCTATAGAAATCAAAACATAAATTTGTGTAAAACTAATCCAGTAAAGACGTCTGAAAATCTGCTATTTTACGTGAACTTTGGCTCTCCATAATCTACTCATATATTATAAATATAAAAAAGTACATCTACAGAAGCCAGAAGTACAGAGATTCTGAATGACGATTTTCCCAAAAACTATTAAGGGTTTTAAATAAAACACGTATTTCCTGGAACTAGTTTTGTGAAATATTTGAGTAAATCACGGAATTACCGAATGCCAACAGAGTTTTCAGGCATTATCCCTCTTTTTTCGCATTGCCTCTTCATCAAACATCGCGTTGGATTGCGTTAGTTGAAGCAACAAGCTTTTAAACCATGCTTGAAGTTGACGATAGGCGAGTGGAAAAGGGCCCTCTTAATAATGTTCCCACTGCTGGGACACAGGCCTCCTCTAGCCAGCTACCCATTGCATTGCTTGTCGTCTGCAAGTCCACGCCTACGGTGGCAGGTAATTGGGGTCGTGATCTCGGCGGTTCCGACGTGGGTAGGTGCGTTCCCTCACACGTGCGGCCGTATCCTTCACTAGCATTACTGCTTCGCACTCGGAGGCTACCACCGCCTTGTACTATTACTTATTCTGTGCCACCGCCCATTTCCCATCACTCCGGACCAAAGATCAACCCATGCGATGTGATGTTATTAGAGTTCCGTACCCAAAAAGTAAAACCCCATTACTAAGTCTCCGCTCTCCGTCCGTCTGTCTGTCTGTCTATCTGTCACAAGGCTGTATCTCATAAACCGTGATAGCTAGACCGTTGAAATTTTCATAGGTTGCTTTAACAAATAAGACTAAATTTAAACAGTATAAAATAGCTCCTCAACGATAACAATAGTACTTACTGTATAGTGTACCGCACTTGGTTGTAGAGTGGCCCGTCGCGGTCGGAGGCGGACACCGAGCCGATGACCACGCCGCTGGCCGACACCTCCCTGACGCGGAATACCTGCTCCAGCTGCCCCTCCCCCCATACTGGTTCTTCATCGTTCATGTCTATTATTGTGATTGTGAGCGTTGCTGAAACAGAGCACATTGCCTTCAAAATAAATTTTATTTATCCAAGTGAGGCACGTTTACGTTAAGGCTAGCATATTTTGAACGATAAAGTTTTATCTAAAGGGCCTATTACACTACTCGATATTCAGACAGTCTTAGTCGATGTCGCGTAGCGTAATAAGGGTTAGACCGATTTTACTGGGAACAAAAAATAAGACAGTCTGAATATCGTGTGCTGAATATTGCGTAGTGTAATAGGCCCTTAAAGTCAGTCTCCTGAAATGCTCGCGCGTCGCCTCTGTTTATAATTATAGTGTATAGTCTATGGTCACTTCTTATGGTGCTTTGGGGAGTTTTTACCGGGATTTCTTCTTCTGTATTGATATGATGTTGTGATGTAAAATTGTTGTAGTTTCGTATCTCAATTGTCTGCGCAACTGGACAATATGTGGAATCATTGAAACAGGCACGATCTCGGTAAAATGGAGTTGAGAATTTTATTGTAGTGTTGACTGCCTCAGCGAAGCTGCCAAATACTACAAAAACATTAGAATGTGTACATCCATATTCTAATGGTAAACGAAAAGGACTTAGTATCCAAGGCAAAAACATTATAAAAAACTGGGCAAGTACGAGTCGGACTCGCGCACTGAGGGCTCCGTACAAACTTACCTATGAAAACAGTTCAATTCCCGAATTGAGTTACGAAGATTTTTCCGAATAGCAAAAAATTTTTTTTTTGTGTCGTAACTACAAATATAGCGCTATTACTTGTGTTATGAGACCTTGCTTCATGCCAAATTTCAGGATTCTAGGTCAACTGGAAGTACCCTATGAATTTTGATTCTCTTGAGTGTCGAAATACACGTTTTTTCAGATGTTTGATTTTTTCACAGCTTCAAGGGACCGCAGACCTGACTATATGGTTTTAATTTTAACTTGATACCTCCACTCGTTCCCGAGATAAAAGGTCTTGACAGACAGACAGACAGACAGACGGACGGACAACAAAGTGATCCTATAAGGGTTCCGTTTTTTCCTTTTGAGGTACGGAACCCTAAGAAAAATAGTGCTTTAGTTGGCAGAGCCAAACCCAAGCTAGCAGGTATTCCGCTAGGGCCGCGGGGAGTTTCTGAAAAGGAAACCCACGGTTCTAAAACGCAAGGGGCAACTGAAGGACACAGGTGAGGTGTCCACGCAAAACCGTGTCCGGTGTGTGTCGGTAAAAGTCTGTTGCACCCTCGCGCTCTACCCTAGAACGAAAGAAGTCTTTAGATGATATCCCACCTCAAAAAAAAAAACTAGGTATGCATATTATAGGTTTCATCCTATGGATTGAAAATGAATGTTGTTAATCAACTCAGTAATGTCTGGTAGCTCTAAGATATTATCGGATTTTGTTGTTGCTTCTGTCTATAAACCAGGACATTATATTGTCTTGGGCCAAAACCCACTCCTATGTTCCTTTTTTGCCTTCGTTCCAGGGTTCACTTTCACATAACCCATGACCCCAGTAGGCTTCGACCCTGCTGCGACCCTTCACCCCCGCTGTCACATGAATTTGCCCTACGATTTTGCTGATATCTCCTTGAGGCGCGCGTGGAACACTACGCGCCGTCGACAACTCGGGCTCGGTGCGGATGGTTACCGGCCGGCCGGACGGCGAGCTACCCATTGCTCGCCGTCAGCAAGCCCACGCCTGCGGTGTTGGTTGACACTTACATTCGTCATAGTCGGGCCCGATGACGGTGTTCTTGTCGCGCACCCTGACGGTGAGGTACAGCATCTCAAACTCTTCGTAATCGATGGTCACTCCCTCCCGGATCTGGCGGACCTCCACGAGACCATACACGGCGCCGCGGTGGGATTCATTACGATATTTCGTCTCAATATGTATGCAACTGGAAATAATAATAACATTCAACAATTATCACATAACGCTATCTAGTTCCAAACTAAGCAGAGCTTGGGCTATGAGTACTGGACAATTGATAAACATCTATACTTATAATAAATCTGAAGAAGTGAAAATTCTGTACATTGAAAATATCAAAAAAAATAAATGGCAATGGTGTTACTAGACCGACACCGAACTCAAAAATGTGATTAAAAAAATTTTTGTCTGTCTGTATGTTCAGGCATCACGCAAAAACTACCGGTTCGATTACGATGAAACTTGGTATAATTATTCTTTAATATCCTGGGCACCACACTGGGTACTTTTTATCCCGGAAAAGTATATACTATAAAAAACAAACTTAATTTTGCGGTTCGATCCCTAGACCTGATTATTGTACCAACCGCAAATAATAACTTTGTCGTAGGTTACGTCACCCGCAGTGGAGTTCACTAAGGGACGCTGCACACGGCTAAGATACTATAATATTTTATCTTAAGATACAATATCGCTCGCCATACAATTCAATGGACTATCACACACGACGAAGATAATAAATAATCTATATATATAAAAATAGAAACTGACTGACTGACATATCAACGAACAGCCGAAACTACTGAGACTAAGACCGTGAAATTTTGCACAAGGTTTCCTTTTATGATGTAGGTGAGCTCTAAGAGAGGATTTTCCAAAATTCACCCCCAAAGGGGATGAAACGGGGGTTCAAGGTTTGTATGGAGAAACCTTCTTATCCGCGGGCGAAGCCGCTGGTAGAAGCTAGTACTTATATATTTATAAATACATACTATAGATAAATTACACCTAGACACACAGACACAGGACAAATGGTCGTGCACATCACACAAACATTTGTCTTGGGTGGGAATTGAACCTACGACCTCCGGCATAGCAGTCAGGGCCACTAACCACTAGAGTTAGACTAATAGGCTAGTCAAAATGATTATATACTTAGTTGAAAATTAGTAGAAGGTGAGACTTCAAGGACAAGTAAAAATGTTACTACCATAAAAACAAAGAAAAAAAAAAGATCAGTAACGGCAATAGGAAACACAGAAAAAAGATAGGAAACACGGAGAGAATTAAGCGTGAACCACATTAAACGCCGCACACGTGGGCCACGCCTGAGTTGTACGTTATAGAGTCGCGTCGCGTGGCGTAAATAGATCTAATGTAGCTCTACAAGTCTAGTTGCCATATAAAATATATAGGTATATATTATTTATTTATCATTTATACAAAAGAATACAGAATTATCTATGTTAAATAGCAAACAAAAACCACTAAGGTTTAAACTTATGCTATCATGAATCTATCTCAATATCGGAACTATGGAGACCGACGCGTCCAGATCGCCGTACGTGGCCCACGTGTGCTCAATGTAGTACCTTTAAGTTGGAACTACTGTACGTACAAACCACCCAAATGGCCCACGTGTGCGTCATCGGTTTTTTTTGTTCGATGTTCGATACCTGGCGACAGATTTGATTTGCTTTCTTTTTTTTGTGTTTGGCCTCTCGTAGGTCAACCTAGGAAGCTGTCGACTGCTTAACCGGACTTTCCTCTGGGTGCCTTAATTTGAAAATGAAAACACCCAGACAGGGTGGAATAGCGGTCATTGAACCTCCTACATTTATTGACAATCATAAGTTTGATTTCTTAAATACTGCGCAGTACCTCACCTAGCGGGTATCGGCTCTGCTGGGACCCTTCACCCCCGCTGTCACATGAATTTGCTACTGCGAAACTGGGATGTTATGAATATAAAATTTCGGATCGGGATACGGTTACGGATATTAAATTATTTCGGATTATCCGCTAGTTTTGAATATTTTCAGTTACGGATATTTTAATTTTAAAATTTAAAATACAAATAGCATGATTTGACTTTTATTTCATCTGTTTGGTCGGGCAAAAAAAAAAACTGCCGTGACCTCTTATTTAGACTTCGTCCTTTATATCCGACACTATCCGAAACTTTTATATTAGTTTTGAATACGGTTACGGTTGCGAATGTCCCTCAAGTTGGCGTAAATCTAATTCTTTACGGCATCAAACTTGATGTTATTACGGAAACTGTGTTCTTAGGTATAACTATCGATTCTAAACTACAGTGGGGCGCTCATATTAGAACTCTTTCAGGTAGATTAAGCTCAGCCGCATATGCAGTAAGAAAAATAAGGCAATTGACAGATGTAGCCACAGCTGGGTTAGTTTACTATGCTTATTTCCACAGTATTATGTCTTATGGCATTTTACTGTGGGGATCTGCAGCTGATGTAGACTCAATTTTCATATTGCAAAAGAGAGCAATCCGGGCTATTTATAAAATGGGTCCTCGCGAGTCCCTCAGAAATAAATTCAAAGAAATCGTAAAAACCTAGGACTCTTCAAAATTAGAAGCGATTTTCATAACATAAATACGCGTAGTAAACACGAAATTGTATTACCCAAATGGAGATTAGCTACGACCAGCAAGTCATTTTTAGTAAACAGCATACGCTTTTATAACAAGCTGCCAAAGGCGGTGACTGAACTTTACGAGGGAAAGTTCAAAACCCATATTAAGCGTGTCCTAACTAAAAAAGCGTATTACAAGGTTAAAGACTATGTCGAAGACACGCTTGTTTGGCAATGACTGCTTCTGCACATTTGGCCCCCTGGTAACTCATAATATTGTGTAAATGTATATATTAACTGCTCCACATTTGTTGTAATATATATATATATTTTTTTTTTTCTACCATTGCTTTTGCAATATTTTTTATATTATTAGACGCCAACTACCATAAATTCGTTAGTAATTTATTTTGTTATTTATTGTCATTTATTGATAATTGTAATTATTTATTTTTCTTGCTTTTTTATTATGTGAATGTGAGAACACTGTAGACTCCGCGAATTCTTAGGTTACTTCCTATTACGACTCACTTTTTTTTTAATATTATTATTTTTATTGTGCTTTTGGGTACAATATTGACTTGTCTACACTGTTCTTACATACTATCTATTAATACTGTAATATGAAAATATTGTAAACAACCACTTTTTTTAAAAAGAGTAACCATGGAGTTTCTTGCCGGTTCTTCTCCATAGGAAACGACCAATTTGGAACCGTGCACTAGCTTCTGACGTTTTATAAGTGCCCATGTAGACCTATGTGAAATAAAAACTTTTGACTTTGACTTTGAATGTGTTTAGGTTTCGGATATCCGATAGTTTCGGTTACGGTTACAGAGCTCCATGACACACCTGCTGTGCAGCAACTCGCAGAGCAGGGGCGTAGCGTGGACTAATTTAGACGTGGGCGAAGGTACATAAGCCAGGCCTTTTTCTTTCATAAATTCGAAACCCAGTGTTCGACCACATAGTCGCTTCTGTCAGGTAAAATAGTGGTCAAACGCGAGCTTGTCAATAGTACAATAACCCTCGTTCTTTAAGAGCCCTCGCTTGTGCGAGGCCCCTTTGTGTGCGAGGCCTTCACCCACGCCTACGTTACTGTCGCGGAGAGTTGCCAGACCCCATTGGATTTGATCTTGCCTTTATCAAGTAATCCAGCTGCATACCTTCAAACTCGCTATTAAAAATGATGTAATACATAAATACGAGTATATATATATGTAAGTAAACCTATCCATACTTATGGAACTCAATAGCGGGTGTGTCCCGGCCTTGCTTGGTGGCGTACGATGTGTCCCAGTCGATCTCGAACACCAGGTCGGCGGTGGTGTCGGGGTCCGTGGCAGTCACCTCATTGGTGATCTCGTGCCCTTCCGGCTCATTCTCCCTTACGTGCGGACTGCGAGGCTGGACAAAGAGAGACAGAAGGGTAGAACAAGAAAGAAGGAAGGAGAGAAGACAGAGGCCCTACCACGAGTGGGCGTTTAAGTATTACGTAACGCAAATTTTGAAGATTTTTGATCCCCCCTCCCCCCATGTAATGCGCCGTAACGTTTTCCTGTACCCCCCCCCCCATAAACGACCATTTTTTACCCAAAAGTCACTAAAAACATAACCGAAATGAGTTGCCAACTTGGGAGAGCAAAATAAAAACGTCGTACAATAAAATCGGGAGATTCCCCGTGAACCATAAACAAAAAGGGTTGCCAACTTGGGAGATTTTAATACCCTAGTTTTTGAAGTGAAACTTCTTTATCGGGGTTGGAAAAAAATTTAGTGTAACATTTTTTCGTTACGCGTCACATTTTTCCGTTACGCGCCATCTTTTTCTTATCCCTACCACGCGTGATTCGAAGTATACTTTCTCCAACGGAGTAGGGATTGATAAATGTCTCCAATGCATTTTGCGGCCCGTTTTGAGTAGTTACATTTTTGAAATCCAGGTGGCGATTGCATCGACATATAGAGCTGTAAACATTGACTATAGTTGGCTATAGTTGATATTTGAACTTTAAAGAATATTAGTTTTAAAAGTAAAGCGGTAACATATAGATTTTATGACTTTAATAGGTGGATGGGTTCTATCTACATACGATAAAACAAAAAAACATACTTCATAGTAAATAAATATTTATTTATTATTAACCAATTTATTTATTTAACCAATTTCTGTAAAGTTGCATATAGTAAATTATTTTTTGAAAAATAACGTCATAAAGAAGTTTCACTTCTTACGAGTGTACGCTAGTACACGCACACATTTTTTATTTTTTATTTAAATCAATAACAATGTTACGTAACGCGTTGTTCGAACCCCCCTCCCGCCCCTGTAACGTTTTACAAGACCCCCTCCCCCCCAAATTGCGTTACGTAATACTTGAACGCCCCCCGAGCTCTTAACGTCATCAATTTGACAACCTAAACTGAACTGTTGAAGGGATAATAATAATATAATATAATTATCTTTATTTCATCTTTTCCACAAAATAGTTACATGTAACAGCCACAAGTAAATCTTAAACAAATAATTATGCTAGTGCCTAAGGAATAACTATAATTAACTTATCAGTATTTAAAAACTAAAGGAAAATTGACTTATGTACTAGTATAATTAGCGACTGGCCCGAGCTAGGTTTATAAAACCTGTGTTTCGGGTCATCACTTACAAGACTATCACTACGGGTGCATGTATACAAAAATTGCAGAAAAACAACTTACCTACAAACTAAACCTACAGTCATACTAAAACTTCCAATAGTTTCTCTGTGCCTGTGTAGTAATGATTCAGTAGATACTCCGATATCAATGTACTTTTAATAGAATTTACGCTATATATGGGGTGACTGGCAATTAGTGTACGATACTTAAACACGTGATTGTGCTCATGATAAAAAACAATTTTTATTATGGGAGCAAAGCCGAAATCGCGAAAAAAATATCAGCTGTTCAGTACATTAGGCAAACATAAATGTACTGAACAGCTGATTTTTTTTCGCGATTTCAGGTTTGTTCCCGTAGAAAAAGTTGTTGGTTATCATGAGCACAATCACGTGTTTAAGTATCGTACACTAATTACCAGTCACCCTATATATGTAATAATTTGTTGAGCTTGTTATACAAAAAAGGCCCTAAAAATACATAAAATCTATGTGTATGCATGTCTCGTCTGTGGCAAACCAAATCTTTCCTCCTTTTGGTTGAAGGTACTGGGTCAAAAGAAAGCTCAGAGTGCTGATAAAGTACGGTGTGCAATATAAATAGTTGGCGTACTGTTAGTTTTTTATTTTTTTATTCTTGATAGGTTCGCGCTTGACCGCTATCTCACCTGATGGAAAGCGAAGATGCGGTCGACGATGGAGCGCGCTTACCTAGAAGTAACCTATTCACTCTTGACTTAAAGATTCCCGGGTTGTAGCCATCAGGAAAAACAGATTCCGGCAAGGAATTCCACTCCTTAGCTGTACGCACTATGAATGTGTTCCCAAAACGTTTCGTGCGTATAGGTGGGATGTCCACCATGTACCAGTGGCGCATTGTCGTACGCTTGGTGGTCCGATGATGGAACGGGCTAGGCGGAATTAGGTTATGCAATTCCGACGCACACTCCCCGAAATGCAACCGGTAGAAAACCGGTAGAGTTAGTATTTTACATGCAGTGTAAAGCTGGTGTGTGGGAAACCTTAAACGGCGGAAGGTTGCAACCTTTAGAATTGC
Source organism: Mythimna impura (assembly GCA_905147345.3). NCBI lineage: Eukaryota > Metazoa > Arthropoda > Insecta > Lepidoptera > Noctuidae > Mythimna > Mythimna impura. Next base: position 26,337,051 of record LR990351.1, on the reverse strand, counting down.
TCTTTGAGCACGCTCTAGAGGAAGTAAGATAGTCTTTGCAGTTTCACACCATGAAGTAATACAGTAGGTGAGAACAGATTGATACAGAGCCAAATAAACCTGTTTTTTTTTTAATTGATGTAAACCAGTGCTTGACTGCGATCTCACCTGATGGTAAGCAGTGATGCAATCATTGATGGTGAGGCGCACTAGTTTATTAAGAGCCTATTCACTCTAGCCTTGAAGACACCTAAATTATAGTTGGACGGGAAGACCGCAGCATTTATTAACTTATAATCGGCTATGTGACGTTGGTTCTTAAAAATATACATTAATTTACGCACTCTTGTGCGTAGTAACTCGATGTGTTTACGGAAATTTAGATTTGTGTCAATCGTAACACGTAGGTCTATTATGTGGTTAGCTTTAAGTAAAGTAGGGCAAGTACAAGCAATGCCAACATGCTTGCAATTGTGTGCGAATATGTTTAGGTTAGTAAGCGGTAGATTAATGTTTCTCATAAATATAAATATAAATATAAATATAAATATAAATATAAATATAAATATAAATATAAATATAAATATAAATATAAATATAAATATAAATATAAATATAAATATAAATATAAATATAAATATAAATATAAATATAAATATAAATATAAATATAAATATAAATATAAATATAAATATAAATATAAATATAAATATAAATATAAATATAAATATAAATATAAATATAAATATAAATATAAATATAAATATAAATATAAATATAAATATAAATATAAATATAAATATAAATATAAATATAAATATAAATATAAATATAAATATAAATATAAATATAAATATAAATATAAATATAAATATAAATATAAATATAAATATAAATATATGTCGGCGTCGCATTGTAAACAACTTGTGCATCAGGACACGCAGTAGCGCGCTACGACATTTCCCCACCACTATGGGCGGAGCCAAGGCGCGCTGCGTCGTAGCATGCTACGTCGTAGCGCATTACGACATTACCTCACTTCCAAGGCTAGCGTATAAAAGAGGCTGCACAACGGCCAAAAGGCATTGGATTCGCCTCTAGCCATACGCGTACGTACGTTCCGTAGTGCTCGTAAACCGCCCGAACCGTCCACTTTCGGTTACCTCTCGGTGTTGTCGTAGGTGTGGGTCTCGACTCGCACCTGCGGTAGCACTCAGGGGGACCGCCCCGTTACTGCCCGGTGTGTCCGTACACACCGAAGCGGTTGCGGTGGCTAAATTTTAATCTGTGCCGTCAATATCTTCGTATTATTTTATTTTATTGTTGTTTTCCGTCCCAATGCCTCCGAAGAAGGCCGGTGTACGCAGCCCCCCGGGGCGCGACACCGACCCATCATCAAGTCACCCGATGGAGCACCGAGTGACGTCACTCCCGTCAACTGGGAGCACACCGCCCGGAGCTCAAGCCGCCACTTCAAGCTCACCAGGGACATCCACCTCCGGCTCGCCGTCGTCACCGGCGACTGCGCGCGCTTCGCCGACGCCGCCGCCGTACCGGACACCTGCTGTCCCAGTGAGACCCCCGGCTTTCCGACCTGTACCCATCCAGGCTCCAGGACCAGCAATGGTTACGCGATCGCAAGCCAGGCGATCAGCTACCCCCCCTACCGCGCGCCCCGCCGCGACTAAGGACCGTGCAGCCGCGCATTCCTTACGCCAGGTGGCGCCACCGGTAGTGTCATCGCGTACAAACGCAAGATCCGGGCACATGCCCGCACCGTGCGTCTGCGAAGCCGCACCTATGCCGCGCAGCAGTGCCGCCGCGTCCGTGGGTCCCCCTCTCCCGCAACGTTCAACGCGTGATAGAGGCGAGACCCGTTCGCCTACATTCGCCGAGATCGCCAGACTTTCGCCCACGTATGGGCAAGTATCCCCCACACACAGGTCCCCCCCCTCCTCTACAGCTCCCCCCGCCCCAAGTACAAGTGCGACGGGGGATAAGGACGGGAATAAAAGCAAGAGGAAGACTAGATATCCCCCGCTGGTAGTCGAGAAACTACCCGACTGGCCGGCGCACTTCAGGGCGGTCACTGCCCAACTGGGCCACCCACCAAACGCCCGCCCCTATCAGGGTGGAATCCGGTTCATACCGGAAAGCGAGGAAGAGTACCGGTTGGTACAAAGGTACCTTTCCGACCTAGAGAAGTCGACCGGCCTGTCCTGGTTCTCCTACTCGCTACCGGCGGAGCAGAGCCTGAAGGTGGCGATTAGAGGGCTACCTGCAGAGACGGACCCAGCTCTGATCGAGGAGGAGCTTCGACGCCTAAATTTCGAGCCCGAATACGTGAGAAATATCCGGGCCCGCGAAGGACGACCAGGCTGCATATTTTATGCAGCCCTTAAAAGGCAACCGGATATCCGACGAATATACGACACCACGGTATTGCTCTACATGCGTGGTGTCAAAGTCGAAGCGTGGAGGGGTAAGCGGGGCCCCGCCCAATGCCATCGCTGTCAGAAGTTTCGACACAGCTCCCAACAGTGCCACCGCCCACTTGTATGCGTGCGATGCGGAGAAGGGCACACTGCTCGGGACTGCCCGCGACCGCGCACTGAGCCGGCCACGTGTGCCAACTGTGGCGGGCAACACCCCGCATCAAATCGGGAGTGCCCTGTATTCCGGAAGGAGCTCCGAAACAGGCGCGCTGGCACTGTTGCCTCTACTGCCCAAGCGGCCCGGCCTGGCACACTTATGGTCCAGGCCACGACGGCCGAAGAGACCGAGGCCCAAGGCCCAACTCTGATGGCGGTGGCGAATGGGCCATCAGAAAGAGTAGCCCCCTCCACAGGGCGGAGGAACAGAAGTAGAGGGGGGAAGAAGAGGGGGAAAAAGCCCCCACCCCCCAAATCCCAGCAGAAAGCTGCGGCGGACCTTGCTCCCGAAAAAGCGCAGGTGGTGACGCAACTCAAAATAAAGATGCAGGAGGGCGCCACTGTACAAGTGGCCCCACAATTTCCCATAGAAGCCCACTCGCAGAGTAGAGCACCTCCAGGTGCCCCTACGGCTGCAGGAAGAGCAGCAGCGAGAACCTGCTCTTCCGAGAGCAGGAAAGATTTCACCGCCTGCGCGATTGGACTCCTGATGAACCTTATAAAGGCCATCAGGGAAGGCCAAGACCCGGCGCTGATAATCCTTGACGGCCTGGCAGCTTTACTTGCTCTCTACAATGGACAGTAGGCCGTTAAGGATTATTCATTGGAATGCCCGCGGCCTTCGGAGCAAGGTCGCCCTCCTCCGCCTCCTCCTCAGGGATCAGGACGCCGACGTGGTGCTCGTAAGCGAGACGCTACTGGGACCAGCTGACAGAATCAAAATCCCGGGGTATCTCGTTTACAGGAAGGACGAGAAGTCGGCAGTCGGAATCTACCGTGGTCTGGCGGTGATAGTGAGGCGAAGAGTCGTTCACCAAGAACTCCCCTTACCGTCGCTCAGCTCTTTTTACGCGCTGGGTGTACAGCTGAACTTTGCCGGTGAGGACCTAAACGTTTACGCCGCGTACGCCCCGCCCGAGCAGCCGCTTAACGTGGTTGAATTTCGGGCGCTTATGACCCAGTCGCCTAACCCGACGCTCCTCGCCGGCGACTTGAATAGCAAACACCCGGCGTGGAACAGCAACTACACAAATGCTAAGGGGAGACGGCTCTTCGCGGACGCGGAGGCCAACGGGTACACGGTGTCCGGGCCCGAGACACCCACCCATTACCCCGGTTATGCGCGAGCTGCCCCAGACGTGCTGGACATCGTGGCCCACTACGGACTGAACTGCCAGATCACCCAGCAGGTCTTGGACGACGAGCTACTGTCAGACCACCAGCCGGTACTCGTCGTCCTGCAAGGAATGCCGACCCGACTTTCTCCTCCAGCACCACGTCAAAAACTGGACTGGACAAAATTCTCGGAAACGATGGAGATCACGACGCCCACTCGGCCTATCGTCACCGCCGCAGACGTTGACGGACTGGCTGAAGAGCTCACCGTCTGCATCCAGGACGCCTTAAAAACGGCATCCACAGTTACGACGCAGTCGCAGGGGGCTCTCCCCCCCCTGCCCAGCCACCTGAGAGCAATGATCGCCGACAAGAGGCGCCTTCGCAGACGGTGGCAAACCACAAGATGCCCAACATTGAAGAGGGAAGTCAACCGTCTCGCGGAGAGGGTGAAGGCCGAGTTACAGGCGTTCAACACCGCGAGCTGGGAGTCTATCATCGAGAACTCGGAGGGCGATTGGCCGGCCATTCATAGATTGTGCCGGCAATTGACGAATACCCCAGCTCCGGTGCGCCCGCTGCTAAACAGCGACGGGGCGCTCAGATATACTGCGACAGACCGCGCGGAGATCTTTGCCAAGCACCTGGAGCGTCAGTTCCAGCCTAACCCGACTAGCAACGACGAGCATGTCGCAACAGTCGAGAGGCACCTTCGAGGATACTTCGAATCGCCGATAGCTCACGAAGAAGAGGGCGTCTTCTTCTCGCCGGGCGCAGTCCGACGCGCCATCTTGCGAACGAAGCCTAGGAAGGCCCCCGGTGCCGACGGCATCACCAATGCAGCGCTGCGCCACTTGCCGTACCGCACTGTTGCGGCCCTGGCGCGCCTGTACACGGGGGTGCTGCGCACGGGGTCCTTTCCCGCTTCGTGGAAAGAGGGGCGCGTCATTATGCTGCCCAAGGCGGGGAAGAACACTCTGAAGCCGGAGAGCTATCGGCCCATCACGCTGCTGCCCACTGTCTCGAAGGTGTTTGAACAACTCCTGTTGCGACACCTCACACCTCACATAACTCCACGCTCTGAGCAATTCGGGTTTCGCTCGGAACATAGCACGACGCTCCAGCTGTCGAGGGTACTGCACCTCATGACAGCAGCACTCAATAAAAAGGAGCACGGGGTTGCAGTATTCCTCGACATGGAGAAGGCCTTTGATCGTGTTTGGCACGCAGGTCTCCTCTACTAGCTGTCGCAGTCGAAGACACCCCGTCGCGTAGTAAGAGTGATCTCCTCGTTTCTAGAGAATCGGACTTTCAGGGTGGTGGTCGAAGGTACGCTTTCGAGCGCTCGCCCGGTGGCTGCCGGGGTACCGCAGGGCAGCTGTGTCTCGCCTGTGTGTTACTCACGCTACACGGATGATATCTCCACCACCGAGGGCGTCACACTCGCGCTGTATGCCGACGACGCCGCGTACATCGCGACCTCACTGAACGCGAGACACGCGGCCGTCAAAATGCAGCGCGCACTTGACGCTCTCCCCGAATGGTTGGAGAAATGGCGACTGACTGTCAACGTGAGTAAGACACAGGCGATCGTCATCGGGCAAGCCCACCTCCCACCACCCCTACAGCTGCAAGGAGCCGACGTCAAGTGGTCCCCGACGGCCAAGTACCTAGGGGTCACAATCGACCGTCGGCTCTCCATGGGCGTTCATGTCCGACAGGTTGTCGCAAAGGGTAGAGCAGTCCACGCCCTGCTACGTCCAGTGCTCTCGTCTCGCCTCCCGCTACGTGCCAAGCTGGGCGTGTACAAAACGTACATCCGTCCCATCCTCACGTACGCCGCCCCAGCTTGGCTCGCCCTCACGAGCGAGACCAATAAAAAGCTCCTCCGCGCGCAGCAGAGCATCGCGTTGCGGAGGATAGTCGGCGCCCCTCGTTTCGTGAGGAACGATGTCATCCAGCGGGACCTTCAGATGGAGAGCCTGGACGAGTTCTGTGGCCGCCTGGCGTCGACCATGTTCGCGCGTGCCGACGCCTCCAGCTGGCCTCATATCAAAAACATAGCGCCATGGCACGCGCGACCGCCCGACGCTAGACGCCGCCTCCCCCGCGACCTACTGCCGGACAATGACGCCCATGCTCCACCGGACTGACCCATGATTAAGTCGCACGCACCTACACGCGACTTAATCACTCACATAGACTCTACAATCACTACATACACTCGGTGCGCGCTGTGTGCTAAGTTAATATAGGCATAGCGTGCGCCGAATCTCAGACAATCGCGACTCTACATTCGTGTAACCTCACGCACCAAGCTGCGCGGCGTGGACGCGCACTCGGTTGCATACATGGGCGGTGTAACACACCCAATACCGCCCACACACACACCCACATGACCCCTTAGTCTGGAGCGTGACCGGCTAGACCTGGAAGCGTGACAGACGGGGGTCACTCACCAACAGTGGGGAGCGTCAACAAAATCGGCACCCTCGTCGCTGGTCGTCACTCGCTGGGCCTCCTCCGGGCAACCGGAGGTCCCACCTGGCGGGGACTGACCGCCGGGGTGTCGCGAAGAAACGACTCTATTAGAAAATAGAGTCGTGACGCTCCCACTGTACAAAACCAGTGACTCTAAGCCTATAGGCACCACAGTGAAGCACCCGTTGTTGCGGGTGCCAATAGAGACCGCGAGCAGGGGGCAATGCCCCGATCTCGCCTGCCGCGCCCCTCTAGAGGGACGTAGCGATTGCCCGAACGCAAAAGGCATTCTGACTTCAAGCGTTGCCGGTTGTATTATTCCTCGTTATATTTGCTCTGCCTTTCTATACATTGTTGCTCTTTTGTCTGAACTAATGTGTTACTGTGTTACTGGGTGTCATGATAATTATTGTATGGTGTTGAATTAATTACCTTTTTATATAGAAGCTGATTAAAGCTAGTTCATTGTAAAATAATTAATTAAAGAAGCTATAATAAATTTAATTTCTTTCCTTTGACGAAATCGTTTTATTTTACAATATGTCTGATCCTGTGCCGTCATCAGAAGTGGGATCAGACCCACTCCCACGTTTATCTGGGACTGCCGGCAATTTAATACAGGAACAAATGTCATTTTTTTCGGCTAGTATGGAGTCTATTTTTCGAAAAATAGCAGACAGTATGACACCTCGCCACGTGACACCCAGTATGCAGACAATGCTGGTTCCTTTCGATCCCGATGCACCTGAATCCGACATTATCAACTGGTGTGCATTAAGTGGGATCATAATTGAGAATAAGAAGCTAGAGGGTGTAGACCTTATTTTAGCCCTGACGCACTCCCTGAAGGGCCGCGCTGCCATGTGTCTTACTAAAATCAAGCCAGATAATATTTCATGGGTTGCAATTCAGGAAATGCTGGTTTCTAAATTTTCCAAACCCATGACAATGCAGGATCATTTTGATTTAATTATCAAATTTCAAATTGAAAATAAAGAAACCCCAGCTGAAGCAGGAATGCGATTATGGCAACTTATTGAGAAGGTTCCTGACGCAAATTTACCGGAAAACGTGGTGACCGGTTTTGCCATATCTATCCTGTCACAGTGCGATGACAAAATTCGCCGTAAACTCAATTCTGTCGTTATAAATGACAAGCATCAACTCTTCCGCACCTTGCGTAGCTTCTCATTAAAGAGGAGAAATGAAGAGGCTAGCACTCCCTGAATCAGAGACTAAAAAACCCCGTCCCTCAACACCGTTTCGGGGAATCTGTAATTTCTGCGGGAAGATTGGTCATCGGGGGCAGGAATGCCGTATCAAACAACACATTGCTTCAAAAGGTACACCTGTTTCAGCAAAATCGAACCCCGGAGTGACCTGCTTCATATGTGGCGAGGCAGGCCACGTGGTCACCACCTGCCCTAAACGCTGGAAGAAGAAAGAAGACCCCACACCGAGCAACACCAGCAAACAAGTAAACCTGTGTTCCAGAGCCGCGCGTGATGTCCTAGAAATCAGTGGTATGCAATTTCCTTTTCTATTTGATTCTGGATCTGAATGTAGCCTTATTAATTCATTAACGCTCAGGCGGTAGCCGGCGCCCGCAAGCCATTGTCTTACTATTGTGTCTCTAATTACGCACGTCAAAAGGTTAAAAAAAGTAATTGTGATCTCATTACAGGTGAAAAGTTTTATGAACAAGTACTTTTAAAGGGGGTCGGTTCTGATAACGTTAATTGCTCACTCCAAATAAAGTGTCCAACCACGGTACAAAACTGTATTCTCGATGTTACCTATCATGTATTACCTGATGAATGTCTCAATGAAAACATATTATTAGGTCGCGATATTTTAGAACAAGGAATATCTGTTGTGATTAATAACGATACTTTGACTTTTTCCAAACGTAAAATTTCTAATCTTAGCTCTAAATTTGAAATGCCTCTTGATACTAATTTGATTGACACAGATCTTACTGGTAAAGAAAAGGAACTTCTGATTGAAATACTAACTAAATATTCTTCGAATTTTATACAAAATCTTCCCACTACGCGTGTCAAGACCGGTGAACTAAAAATCGATCTCGTAGATCCAAATAAAACTGTACATAGGCGACCTTACAGGTTATCCCCCACCGAATTAGGAATAGTTAATGAAAAAGTTCAAGAATTACTAGATGCCAATATAATTCGAGAAAGTTCCTCACCTTTCGCGAGTCCTATACTATTAATAAAAAAGAAGGACGGTAGCGATCGTATGTGTGTTGATTACAGAGAACTTAATAGCAATACTCGACCAGATAGCTACCCTTTACCACTAATTAGTGATCAAATCGATAAGCTACATGGGGCCTGTTTTTTCTCAAGTTTGGATATGGCCTCGGGATTTCACCAAATTTGCGTCCATAAAGATTCTATAGAAAAAACTGCATTTGTTACACCTTCGGGTCAGTTTGAGTATCTAACTACGCCATTTGGCTTACGAAATGCTCCGCAGGTTTTTCAAAGGGCTATTAATACTGCACTTAAACCTTTAAATGACGATAAAATTCTGGTATACATGGATGACGTACTTTCTGCATCAGAAACTGTTCAGGAAGGGTTGTTTCGCTTAAATAGATTGCTGGATATATTATCTGAAGCTGGATTTTCTTTTAACTTTAAAAAATGTTCATTTATGAAGAAAAAAATTGAATATTTGGGTTTTGTAATATCCTCTGGAGAAATTAGACCAAATCCCCATAAGATTGAAGCACTTAAAAATATCCCTCCTCCATGTACTTCTACTCAGGTCCGACAATTTATAGGCCTAGCCACATATTTTCGACAATTTATACCCAATTTCTCAAAATTAATGAAACCTTTGTATCCTTTAACCGCGGTCAAAAAGGGTAAAATTAATTGGACCTCTGAACATAATGACGTACACAAGAAAATTGTAAATTATCTCGTTTCTGAGCCAGTTTTGAAAATTTTTGACCCTTCTTTACCCATTGAACTCCATACTGATGCAAGTAGTGAAGGATATGGGGCTATACTTATACAAAAAACTAACAATCTACCTCACGTTGTCGCTTATTTTAGTCATAAAACTACTAGTGCAGAAAGTCGTTATCATTCATATGAGTTGGAAACATTGGCCGTAGTTAAATCTGTGGAACATTTTCGACACTACCTATATGGACGTAAATTCACGGTTTTTACCGACTGTAATGCCTTAAAGGCCTCTCATTCCAAAAAAGACCTTACACCTAGAGTACATAGGTGGTGGGCAATTTTGCAATCGTATGACTTTGACATCATCTACAGGCAGGGAAAAAACATGGCACATGCGGACTTTCTGTCACGTAATCATGCTGACACGTCTATTACTAATAAACCAGTTAGAATCGTAAATTTGTCTGAACTGGAGAGGAGTTGGTTGTCTGTGGAACAACAACGAGATTCTCAAATATCAGACATTATTTCCAAATTCCGTTCAAATGAGTTCCCGTCTGAAATATCACACACATACGACATTAGGCAGGGCATACTTTACCGTAAAATTGAACGTAATAAAACCACTAAATGGCTACCAATATTGCCACACTCTTTAACCTGGTCAATGATTAATCATGTACACAGCGAAATAAAACACCTTGGTTATGAAAAAACGCTCGATAAATTATACGACCTTTATTGGTTCCAAAATATGTCTAAACTTGTTAAGAAATTTGTAGATTCTTGCGTCGTATGTAAAGCGTCCAAAGGCCCATCGGGAGCACAGCAGGTCCGTCTACATCCGATCCCTAAATTGGCCGTTCCATGGCATACAATTCATTTAGATTTAACTGGTAAACTCAGCGGGAAAAGCGAGCGTAAAGAATATTGTTCTGTGATCATTGATGCTTTCACAAAATTCGTCTTTTTAGAGCATACCCTAACCCTAAATGCATCCGATGCTATTAAATCGCTCAAAAATGCAGTGAACTTATTCGGCGCCCCAAAAAAAATAATTGCAGATCGTGGTAGGTCATACGATAATATAGAATTTAAGAATTTTTGTAAAGACAATCGTATTGATTTACATTTAATAGCCACTGGTTCTAGTAGGGCAAATGGCCAGGTCGAGCGTGTCATGAGAACCTTAAAAAGTATGCTCACTATAGCTGAAACAGATTCGGATAGCTTATGGCAAGATCATTTAGGTGATATTCAATTAGCCCTTAATAGTACTCGTTGTAGAGTAACAGGGTTTACGCCCTTAGAATTAATGTTTGGCATTAAAGGAAGCTCATTAGGGATTTCAAGAGTATCTACTAATCCTCCTGATGAAGAAAGGTTAAACCTTGAAACTATTCGATCCGATGCTTCTGCCAATATAGTAAGACTGGCCCAATATGACACAGGTCGATTTAACAAGGGTAAAGCAATAGTAAAACCTTTTTCAGTAGGTGACTTTGTCTTTGTTAAATGCGAGGAAAGACACCAAACGAAACTAGACCGTAAATACAAAGGCCCCTTTAGAGTAACCGCTATTTTAGAAAATGATAGGTACGAGTTAAAGCACATTAATGGGAACAATAGAGTCTACAAATACTCTCATGAAAACTTGCGAGAAGTACCCCGCGGTCAGTCATTTTTTTCGGAAATCGCAGAAAATTACGATGAGGATGACGTGTCGGCGAATAATAACACAGAGATTCTTGTTCATGAAACTAGTCAACCGATTAACAATGATGATATTCTGTCTGTCAATAGTGATACCATGTCTGTCAATAGTGATACCATATCTGTCAATAGTGATACCATGTCTGTCAATAGTGATACCATGTCTGCCAATAGTGATACCTTATCTGCTAAAAGTGACACTATATCTACCAATTCTCATAATAGTCCAAATTGTAGAAACACTGGTTTGCGTGCTGTTTCAGTAGAATCTGTTGGCCCTGAATCAATTAAAATTGTAACAAAAGCACTTGTACACCAACCGAAGTTTAGTTAAGCTAAAGGAACAATACTTGTTCGGTCTAGCTGGGTCCGGTCCAGTTTAACTGTAGGGACATACCTGAAGGGCAGAAAAAAAAATATAACAATGCCGGACCAGGGGTCTAATCTTGTAGGGTCAGATGTTGACCGGACCAAGAAAAAAGCCTTGTAGAGTCATCTGACTGGACCAAGTGCTTCAATATCTGAAGGGTCTCTAAGTAGACCGGACCAGAAACAGTAGCAGGATGACCAAACGGTTTCTTAAACAGATTTTTTTTTATCCGTGTTTTAGATGTAACATTGTAAGCTGAGCGTACGAGGACGTCCGCACGTCAGTATGGCCGTGTCGGCGTCGCATTATAAACAACTTGTGCATCAGGACACGCAGTAGCGCGCTACGACATTTCCCCACCACTGTGGGCGGAGCCAAGGCGCGCTGCGTCGTAGCATGCTACGTCGTAGCGCATTACGACTTTACCCCACTTACAAGGCTAGCGTATAAAAGAGGCCGCACAACGGCCAAAAGGCATTCACTAGACTGGACAAAATTCTCGGAAACGATGGAGATCACGACGCCCACTCGGCCTATCGTCACCGCCGCAGACGTTGACGGACTGGCTGAAGAGCTCACCGTAAGCATTCAGGACGCCTTAAAAACGGCATCCACAGTTACGACGCAGTCGCAGGGGGCTCTCCCCCCTCTGCCCAGCCACCTGAGAGCAATGATCGCCGACAAGAGGCGCCTTCGCAGACGGTGGCAAACCACGAGATGCCCAACATTGAAGAGGGAAGTCAACCGTCTCGCGGAGAGGGTGAAGGCCGAGTTGCAGGCGTTCAACACCGCGAGCTGGGAGTCTATCATCGAGAACTCGGAGGGCGATTGGCCGGCCATTCATAGATTGTGCCGGCAATTGACGAATACCCCAGCTCCGGTGCGCCCACTGCTAAATAGCGACGGGGCGCTCAGATATACTGCGACAGACCGCGCGGAGTTCTTTGCCAAGCACCTGGAGCGTCAGTTCCAGCCTAACCCGACTAGCAACGACGAGCTTGTCGCAACAGTCGAGAGGCACCTTCGAGGATACTTCGAATCGCCGATAGCTCACGAAGAAGAGGGCGTCTTCTTCTCGCCGGGCGCAGTCCGACGCGCCATCTTGCGAAAGAAGCCTAGGAAGGCCCCCGGTGCCGACGGCATCACCAATGCAGCGCTGCGCCACTTGCCGTACCGCACTGTTGCGGCCTTGGCGCGCCTGTTCACGGGGGTGCTGCGCACGGGGTCCTTTCCCGCTTCGTGGAAAGAGGGGCGCGTCATTATGCTGCCCAAGGCGGGGAAGAACACTCTGAAGCCGGAGAGCTATCGGCCCATCACGCTGCTGCCCACTGTCTCGAAGGTGTTTGAACAACTCCTGTTGCGACACCTCACACCTCACATAACTCCACGCTCTGAGCAATTCGGGTTTCGCTCGGAACATAGCACGACGCTCCAGCTGTCGAGGGTACTGCACCTCATGACAGCAGCACTCAATAAAAAGGAGCACGGGGTTGCAGTATTCCTCGACATGGAGAAGGCCTTTGATCGTGTTTGGCACGCAGGTCTCCTCTACAAGCTGTCGGAGACACCCCGTCGCGTAGTAAAAGTGATCTCCTCGTTTCTAGAGAATCGGACTTTCAGGGTGGTGGTCGAAGGTACGCTTTCGAGCGCTCGCCCGGTGGCTGCCGGGGTACCGCAGGGCAGCTGTGTCTTGCCTGTGTGTTACTCACGCTACACGGATGATATCCCCACCACCGAGGGCGTCACACTCGCGCTGTATGCCGACGACGCCGCGTACATCGCGACCTCACTGAACGCGAGACACGCGGCCGTCAAAATGCAGCGCGCACTTGACGCTCTCCCCGAATGGTTGGAGAAATGGCGACTGACTGTCAACGTGAGTAAGACACAGGCGATCGTCATCGGGCAAGCCCACCTCCCACCACCCCTACAGCTGCAAGGAGTCGACGTCAAGTGGTCCCCGACGGCCAAGTACCTAGGGGTCACAATCGACCGTCGGCTCTCCATGGGCGTTCATGTCCGACAGGTTGTCGCAAAGGGTAGAGCAGTCCACGCCCTGCTACGTCCAGTGCTCTCGTCTCGCCTCCCGCTACGTGCCAAGCTGGGCGTGTACAAAACGTACATCCGTCCCATCCTCACGTACGCCGCCCCAGCTTGGCTCGCCCTCACGAGCGAGACCAATAAAAAGCTCCTCCGTGCGCAGCAGAGCATCGCGTTGCGGAGGATAGTCGGCGCTCCTCGTTTCGTGAGGAACGATGTCATCCAGCGGGACCTTCAGATGGAGAGCCTGGACGAGTTCTGTGGCCGCCTGGCGTCGACCATGTTCGCGCGTGCCGACGCCTCCAGCTGGCCTCATATCAAAAACATAGCGCCATGGCACGCGCGACCGCCCGACGCTAGACGCCGCCTCCCCCGCGACCTACTGCCGGACGATGACGCCCATGCTCCACCGGACTGACCCATGATTAAGTCGCACGCACCTACACGCGACTTAATCACTCACATAGACTCTACAATCACTACATACACTCGGTGCGCGCTGTGTGCTAAGTTAATATAGGCATAGCGTGCGCCGAATCTCAGACAATCGCGACTCTACATTCGTGTAACCTCACGCACCAAGCTGCGCGGCGTGGACGCGCACTCGGTTGCATACATGGGCGGTGTAACACACCCAATACCGCCCACACACACACCCACACGACCCCTTAGTCTGGAGCGTGACCGGCTAGACCTGGAAGCGTGACAGACGGGGGGCTTAAGATGTATATATAAATTAGAAAAAAAAAAAAAAAAAACAACAAATATAAATATAAATATAAACAACTTAATAAAACGGGGGGCTGGGGAACATAAATTAAAAAATGTGGGTCTGCAAACCTTACACAACACAATCAGTTTCTTGTTCAATAAATTAATGGTCAATTAACGACAGGTATATAATTCTATAATGTGTATGTTAAAAGAGGCGATGTAGCCTACTTAACATTTTTATTTTGTGTTAGTTAACATTTTAGAATAAGCTCTAAATTTGTTTACTTTTTGTTATACCTTATGTTAATAAAGACCTTTAAAAATCAAGATTGAGAATAAAATGTATTTAGTTTTATCTATGGATGGGGTGGAGTTATATAGTGTGTACAGCTCTATCCTTCTTTCTCGCTCGCAAGCCTTATGATCTAACACGCCATGGTAAGGCCCTGGGTCTGTTCTGGTGATCTTATTGAACTGATCGGTTAAAGGTTTTAGGATTTTGGCTGTTGCACTTAAAAAAAAATCTTTTAGACTAATTTTAATGTCCATATTATGTTAGTGACTGAAACTTAAAACTACGTTAGTTTATTATTCAAATGCATTAAATAAGTCAATTAGTTCACAAGAAATTAGTATCAATTAATTACTTATTACCCAAGCACTCGGTAATTAATTTTCTAGTCGGTAGCAAATATCCAGGAGGGTAAACGGGATTTGGCCTTAGATGCGTGTGATTCACGTTTTTATTTTTCCTCGGGTTAGAAATAGGAAAAGTTTTTGGCGATTTCTGTCTTTTCTAGTACTCATACCTTAAATGGTCCCTTATAGTCTTTTAATACATAAATGAAATGAAAAAAAAAATGCTAAAATACAAAACAAAAATTATGCCAACCTATCCTTGGCATAATTTTTGTTTTGTATTTTAGCATTTTTTGTTTTTGCTGACTGTATTTTTTCCGAAATCTATGAATGCAGTTCAGAATATCTTAAAAAGTTATGGATGGTTTCCTAAGAACGTTTTCCTATAACTATAACGGTTAAGGTACCTACCTGCCCTTACTGACCGGTTTCAAAAATCCACTTGGAATAGAATAGAATAGAATAGATTAAACTTTATTGTACACCAAAATAGTAACCAAACTTTTTACACTAACTTAAATCTATGGGTAGAATGGCCGTCTTGTCGCTGACAGCGATATCTACCAGACAACCAAGAACTTAAAATAAAAACCGGGCAAGTGCGAGTCGGACTCGTGCACTGAGGGTTCCGTACAAACTTACCTATGAAAACAATTCAATCCCGAATTGAGTTATGAAGATTTTTTCTGAATTGCAAAAAAAGTTTATTTTCGTAACGTAGCTACAAATTTACAGTTTTTAGATTTTTTTTCTATAATTATGCTATGAGACCTTGCTTCATGCCAAATTTCAGGTTTCTAGGACAAAGGGAAGTACCCTATGAATTTTGATTCCCTTGAGAGTGTCGAAATATACGTTTTTTGCAACATAAACGGCCGCATATTTTTCTTTCGTTAATTTACAAGTTTGTTTTTCTTACAGCTTCAAGAGACCGCATACCTGAGTAAATGGTTTTAATTTCAACTCGATACCTCCACGCGTTCCCGAGATAAAGGGTCTTGATAGACAGACAGACTGACAGACCGACAGACAGACAGACGGACGGACAACAAAATGATCTTATAAGGGTTCCGTTTTTTCCTTTTGAGGTACGGAACCCTAAAAAAGGGGGTAGTCTGCGGTGTGCGGTGTGTTTATATCTTTGTTGAGATTATTATTATTCAAGTGATTTTCATGTGTTCATCAATAGGCAGAGCGGGTCATGAGGAAGGTTTCAGTGCATGTGTAAAGTCGAGAATTTAAAAGATTTCTAGCATCCGTGTGAAGCTGGGGCGGGTCGCTAGTAATAAATAAATACAGAGAAAATTAATAATATTACCACAAACAATTCTAGTTCTAGAAAGTGAAAGTGCATGTGATCTCTGTAGTATTAGAGTACCTACTGTGTAGCGACATCTATGACGTCACAAATGAAATAAACTACGAAATCTTGCATCGCGCAATTGGAGTTCTCCGCGCGAATTGAGCATATATGCATCAGAACGAAATCACCTCTTGGGCAGTTGCCTTGATCAGACAAAACATCCGTTTGATCGGAGGATCCTCCCTTTTCAAAGGAGGTTAAGGAGGTTAGGTGGAGGCTTTAGACTTTGTTACTTACCAGTCGAAGTGTTGGTGGAGTATTGTTGATGTCTTGCAACTGTATCACCAATTGAGAAGTAGCGGTGTTGTATGGCCCATCACCGAGCGTGTCGTCAACTCTAATCTGGAGACAATCGTCACGTCGTAAGATATTTGTGTTTTAGAAAAACTTTGCGCCACACTAGGAATTACTCCTACATCGCTTTTTTTTTCAGTGGGAAAATCATCCAATGGTATCCCCCTTTCTTGGGTGGAGCGAAAGGGTGTGTCAGAATTTTACTGACTAAAAACCCACTCCTGTTCCTTCGTTGCCTTTCATACCAGGGCCAAGTCTTCCTTTCAGAAGTAGACCCATAGCCCAAGCTAGGCTTCGACCCTGCTGGGCCCCCACGGTTAGTTGACATCTCCTTGAGGCGCGCGTGGAACAGTGCGCGCCGTCGACGACTTGGGCTAGGTCCGGATGGTTACCGGACGGTCGGATGGCGAGCTACCCATTATTCGCCGTCCGCAAGCTCACACCTACGGTGACCGGAATTCGGGCGGTTGTCATTCGTCGATCGCCTCGAGTTGGCCACGCCTCCTATTCCTTTGTTCTGACCACGTGACTGAGTGACGTCAGAAAAAGGAATCGGAGGCGTGGCCGACTCGAGGCCATCGACGAAAGAGAATCGAAACGAAATGGTTGTAACTTGGCTAGGGGGGCTGAAAACGCGATGCATTTTACGACCTAAACTGAACTTTTGAAGGGGTGGAGCCATGTAGGGTGGTATATAGCTTCATCCATCTTTCTCGCTCGCACAACTGACATTTTAACAGGTCATGGTAAGGTCCCTGGTTTTAAAAATGAGTTCAGAAAAAAGAAAATAAAAGTTGTACCTGAATAAATAGCTCGCTTTGCCTGTGATAATTGAACGCGTCGTCAATACTGACGGCGATGTCGCCAGTGTCTTTGTCAATCGTCAGGAAATTAACCGCGTTGCCCAACAGCGTGTATCTGAAGAGTAAATTATCAATGTTACGGTCACATTCATCCGCCCCAATAGTATATTTTGATACAAGTGCAGAAAGTTTGTCATTGCGACCAAGGGCTGCAGTAACAAATTTGCACGTGTATCAAACAACTTTTTTCAATACACTATTGAAGAAATGAATAAACGGAGGTTGTTGTTGATGAATGTAATAAAAATATGTCGGACGTGTAATAAAAATAACACGTCAAAACCTCCAGGGTAACTTATTTGACATAATAGTAAATTTTCGCTGGTTTGCTATTGCGCTCTCTGCTGATATTCGGCAAATGTTTCTTTCGGTATGACTCGCTCGATAACGCTCGCAACGCTAAGACGGCGTCCCGCGCATTTTACAAGAAAAATTAGTTATTGTAGAACTTATCCGCTAAAGACACTAAAACCGCTAACGCTTTATGCTTGAGAACTGTGCAGTGTTCAGTGAGTGTTATATCTCCTCGTCACTGGAGCAGGAGTCGCGAAATCCAGAGAACGCCGGCCGTCTGACACATGGGCATCTCCGAGTTCAAAAGGTTAGTGCAATTTCCTCCCATATACGAGCTGTTTTTCTCTGCTTCCTAATCCTAAACGGCTCCAATAAGATCCATCTACTGCAAGGTGTCAAGTACATTATCTGAGAAACGCTAATCCGCAAAATAAAGTCCACTTCCAATATTAGTAGTATATGCGCATCCATTTTCTTTGGTAGAAAAAATGACGAATTAGGAAAAATGACGCGCACTTTTCTGCACTAGTGCGGAAAACAGTCTATTGCGTGCCTAAAAGTGGTGGGATAAAAGCGGGTTTTCGCGTAAGTGTATTTTATTGAAAAAATACTGTTGTTACGTTTGTTTCCCCTGACAACTTGTAGGCCTAAGTGTTTGAACTAAAACAACCGTATTTTCAATTTTTCTTTTCAACTGTCAAGTGAACACCAGTGGTTCACTTTAGAAAAGGCCTCTGCATTTAATTAAATTAAATGCATTTAATTAAATGAAATAATTTAATCCCCTAACGATTTTAATATGTTTTTTAGAAAATTTCCGGACAGTCGAAAGTTCAGTTCTTACTTAATTTTTCTTCTTTCTTGAAACTCATAAAAGCGTAAGAAATCTACATTTATATTTATTTTTTATTTTTATAAAGAGGAAAAGTTTGTTTTTTTTTTGTTTGTAGGAGGTAATCTCTGAAAGTACTGGTCCGATTGCTAAAAATTTTTCACCGATAGAAAGCTGCTTTATTCCTGAGTGACATCTAGGCTATATTTTAAGTACGCGGGTGAAGCCGCAGGCAAAAGCTAGTTGGAGATATTTTCCTGCCTGCGAGTCTGGCTGATGACTAGATAGTCAGACTTTTTTATTTGAGGTGGGAAATCACTTAATGACCTCTCGTGTCAGACCTTTACTGACTAAAACCACAGCTGTGTTCCTTCAGTTGCCCTCTGCGTTATAGGACCAAGGGTAACCTTTTTAGACATCGGCCCTGCTAGGTCCCTACGGTTTTGCTGACGTCTCTTTGAGGCGCGCGTGGAACACTATGTAGTAAGACTAAGGCCACACGCATTTTACTTTTAGACTCGTAATGCAGTGTATTCCACGCGCAGGATTATTTTGGACTCCTAATGCAGTGTATTTCACGCGCAGGATTCTTTTGGACTCCTAATGCAGTGTATTTCACGCGCAGGATTATTTTGGACTCCTAATGCAGTGTATTTCACGCGCAGGATTATTTTGGACTCCTAATGCAGTGTATTTCACGCGCAGGATTATTTTGGACTCCTAATGCAGTGTATTTCACGCGCAGCATTCTTTTGGACTCGTAATGCAGTGTATTCCACGCGCAGGATTATTTTGGACTCCTAATGCAGTGTATTTCACGCGCAGCATTCTTTTGGACTCCTAATGCAGTGTATTCCACGCGCAGGATTCTTTTAGACTCGTAATGCAGTGTATTCCACGCGCAGGATTATTTTGGACTCCTAATGCAGTGTATTTCACGCGCAGGATTCTTTTGGACTCGTAATGCAGTGTATTCCACGCGCAGGATTCTTTTAAACTCGTAATGCAGTGTATTCCACGCGCAGGATTATTTTGGACTCCTAATGCAGTGTATTTCACGCGCAGGATTATTTTGGACTCCTAATGCAGTGTATTTCACGCGCAGGATTATTTTGGACTCCTAATGCAGTGTATTTCACGCGCAGGATTATTTTGGACTCCTAATGCAGTGTATTCCACGCGCAGGATTCTTTTAGACTCGTAATGCAGTGTATTCCACGCGCAGGATTATTTTGGACTCCTAATGCAGTGTATTTCACGCGCAGGATTCTTTTGGACTCGTAATGCAGTGTATTCCACGTGCAGGATTATTTTGGACTCCTAATGCAGTGTATTTCACGCGCAGGATTCTTTTAGACTCCTAATGCAGTGTATTTCACGTGCAGGATTCTTTTGGACTCGTAATGCAGTGTATTCCACGTGCAGGATTATTTTGGACTCCTAATGCAGTGTATTTCACGCGCAGGATTCTTTTAGACTCCTAATGCAGTGTATTTCACGCGCAGGATTCTTTTGGACTCGTAATGCAGTGTATTCCACGTGCAGGATTCTTTTGGACTCGTAATGCAGTGTATTTTACAAGCACTTTCATTTAGAGTCATAATGCCGTGTATTCCATGCGCATTTTGCTTTTAGACTCGTAGTGTATTCCACGTGCAGTTTTATTTGTTTATATCTGCAGTAAGGTGACGGAGTGCGGCAGCTGGTCTATACTCACCGCCTCACTTTATTTCCACAAAAATAAAAAAGGGAATGATAATTAATCAGTTAGCTATTTGTAACAAGCTTTTTTTAGGGTTCCGTTCCTCGAAAGGAAAAAACGGAACCCTTACAGGATCACTTTGTTGTCCGTCTCTCTGTCTGTCTGTCTGTCAAGACCCTTTATCTCGAAAACGCATAGAGGTATCGAGAAATTAAAACCATATAATCAGGTCTGCAGTCCCTTGAAGCTGTGAAAAAATCAAACTTTTAAGTTTGCACATCGCGCTCAATTAACTCAAGATTTTTTGAGCAGCACTGGGTTAATTTTATTTGAGCATCCTCCCTACAGCCCTAAACTTGCACACAGAGTGCAAGTTTAGGGCTGTAGGGGTAGGTAGAGCTGTAGGGTAAGAGGCTAAAGTCACAGGAGTTTGGCCTCTTCCCAATGATTAAGGATAAACTGAAAGGGCGACGGTATTCGAACGATGACAAATTAATTCAAGCGTGTCACTTAGCGTGTGAAGAAGTATATATAAAGAAGTATGGCAAAAAATTTTTGATGATTGATTTTTGCGTATGGAAAAATATATCGCAGCCGACGGAAATTATTTTGAAAAAATTTGAAGCTCTGGTGCCAAATGTCAAAAGTTTTCTAGTACTAACACTAATAAATAATATATTGACAGCGCTTTATTATATGGGAAATCATCCAATGATTTCTCCCGCCTTCGACAAAGTGGGAAGGCGTGTGAGACTTACTGACTAAAACCCACTCTTATGTTCCTTCTTTGCCTTCGTCCCAGGGGCTGGGTTGTCTTTCGCACAACCCATGATCCCAGTAGGCTTCGACCCTGCTGGGCCACTACGGTTTTGCTGACATCTTGAGGCGCGCGTGGAACACTACGCGCCGGACGGTTACAGGACGGCTGGACGGCAAACTACCCATTGCTCGCCGTCCGCAAGCCCACGCCTACGTTGGATATTGACAGCGCTACGGAGAATTTTTTATTCCCCCTTTTTACATCTTTTTTTAACCGACTTCAAAAAAAGGAGGAGGTTATTCAATTCGGATGTATTTTTTTTTATCATTTTTTTTTTATGTTTGTTACCTCAGAACTCCGTCGTTTATGGACCGATTTGCAAAATTTTTTTCACTTTATAGGATATGCTTCCAGATTGGTCCCATTTTTTTCAAAATCCAGTTCTGATGATGGGATCCATGAGGAATCGAGGGAACTCCTCACATATTATAAGCAATCATATAGTGATTTTGGTATTTTCATCGAGAACTTAAGCATTTACAGTCAAAAAGTAACATTTGATGAAGTGGAACTGATGAAGAAGACCAGAAATGGTCAACGGAACTTCATACTCACATTGATATCACAATGAAGATAGTTAAGCGACTATGACAATACAAATAAATGAATGGTTCTGAATAGTTACGTTGAAAATGGTATCATCAAACTGATCTGATGATGATGATGATGGAGCCGGAAGGTAGGCACTGGAACTCCATAATTAATCAACGTAACCTAGCCGTGTTTGGGCTTATTACAATTGTCATCAGATGCACTTTGGCTATAAGGTACTATCGAACTGATCTGATGTTGGAGCCGGAAGGTAGGCACAGGAACTCCGTAATTAATGAATGTATCCTAGCCGTGTTTGGGCTTTTTAGAATTGTCATGAGATGCACTTTGGCTATAAGGTACTATCGAACTGATCTGGTGATGGAGCCGGAAGGTGGAAGGTAGACACAGGAACTTTATAATAAAACAATGTAACCTAGCAGTTTTTGGGTTAATTGGAATCGTCATGAGAAATAGGTACTCTGTTTATAAGTGTATCACAACTAAAAAGTGTAAAATAAAAACTTTTTACAAAAAAAAAAATAACCGACTTCATTAAAAAAAACACTAAAAGGATCAAAATAACTTTAATTTCGGAAGTCGGTGTTAAATAACAATACCGAGAAACACCGACTTCCGAAATTAAAGTTACTTTGATCCTTTTAGTGTTTTTTTTTTAATGAAGTCGGTTTTTTTTTTTTTTGACTTAATGAGTTACCTACTGACATTTCTCGGGAACCTGGAATTTTGGAGCCTTTGCGAGTGGTTGAATTCAGCTTGCAGAGGCACCGTAGTTAGACTTTTCAAATGGAACAAGGCAAAAATAAAAAGTTATTTAATACTTACTTAATTATATCGTTAATGTCCCTGTCGGTTGCCACAACTCGGCCCACATGGAAGCTGGCGTTTACCGTCTCAGGGAACGTGGCCGTCCACACGTCTTGTTTGAAGATTGGCAGCTCATCGTTCCAGTTGATCAGGTTTATGTTTATCGTTGCGACTCCAACCCACGTGTTATTATTCATATCTATTGCTACTGCCTGCAATATTCATGCAACAAGTGGTGTGTATCAAGATGTATAATAATATTCCAAATTTAAAACAAAATTGTTCACTTGTTTGATGGTTCAAATAAGTGAACAATTTTGTAATTGCAAGTACAGTGTAGTAATACAATTGAAAGAGTTTTTCGAAGAAAAATAAATAAATATTTTTACTTGCTATGAAAGAAAAGGGAGTTAGTGATAGTGTGACGGGTGACAGGACAGAGTGGAAGAAAAAAACGTGTTGCGCCGACCCCAAGTAATATGGGATAAGGGCAGGAAGAAGAAGAAGGTACATATTTTTACTTCAATTAATTATTATATATTTTTTTATCAAAAAAAAACAAATATATTTTTCATCAAATATTTTTTTATAATACTTGTAATGTAGTAATTTTTGTTTTTCTTTATAAAATGTAATTCTGAATTTATTTATGGTTAATTTTGAAATGTATTTTATTTTATTGTAATTCATTACAGGGTGCATGTTTGAAATACTTATTTAATTTTTATTTCAACCATTGTACAACATTTGTACAACATGTTTGCAATAATATTGACTTGATTTTGAAATAATAATACAAAATATTGACGGAGGCTTAATTCTGAAGTAATAAAGTTTATTAAAAAAGTATTCGATTCTCACTTGAATCACATGCATATTCCCAATTGATTACAATGTAGCCTAAAAGACTAATAAGCAATTTAACTCTAACTTATTATTTATATACATTGAGTTTATGAAAAAAAATTATGATATAAATAACTTTTAGGGTTTTTTGGGCTTTTAGGGGGTCTTTTAGGGTAGGGTATGATGATTTTTTGATTCAACAAATAGTTTTCATTACATTTTCAAATACTCATAAAATATTCTGTAGATTAAAGTTAGAATACAGGTAGGTAGGTTTTAAGGTAGCTACAATGAGCACACGTGGGCCACGTACGCCGATCTGAGTGCGTTGGTCTTCATGCATTTTATATGGCAACCAAACTTGCAGAGTTTAAGTCAAAGTCAAAAGTTTTTTATTTCACATAGGCCTACATGGGCACTTATAAAACTACATTAGATCCACGCTACGCGACGCGACTCTACGTACAAATAAGGCGTGGCCCACGTGTGCGTCGGTCTAGTACCCGCTTTATGATGATACACATACCTTTAATTGAATTTTCTGAAACGAGGTTTCTTCAAAATCCAGCATGCTATGGTTCAGTGTGCCTATGATGAACGACTGGTTTTGGTAGCCAACCTCCGGGGCGATGTAGAATGCTCTATGAGCTCCGGGCGGGTACACACTCTCCAAGTGCACGGTATATTGTGCATTTGGACCCTAGCATAGAGAAATTACAAATAAAGTAGACAGTAAACAGAAATCAGTTACTTACCTATAAAAATTTAAATAAATACATAAATTATTTAATTTGCAGCCTATTTAAATATTGTGTTGGAACGCAAAATGTGGTTATTCTGCACACTAGTTGTTTCATACAGACATCTAGATTATCTAATATATAAAATTCTCGTGTCACGGTGTTCGAACTTGAACTCCTCCGAAACGGCTCGACCGATTCTCATGAAATTTTGTGAGCATATTGAGTAGGTCTGAGAATCGGCCAACATCTATTTTTTTTATTTTTTTATTTATATGGCAGAACAACGTTTGCCGGCTCAGCTAGTATTTAAATCGTTTTATTCGACAAAATACTCGGTAGTTTCGTTATTCCTTTATTTCGTTACCCGCGCGGTCCCATACAAAAATGCTCTGTTGCGGCTCGCCGCGCGGGCATCCGTCGCAGGGAGCCGGGCACCGCGCTCGTTATGCTACGTAATAATATAATAAGTTCTCCATCGACACAACTACATGCACACCGTTAAAGTTGAACTAGCGACGCTGCGCAGGTTATAATCTGACTTTACGCAGTTTCGGCCCTCACTAGCTGCTGCTAAATTTATCTAGGACACTGACCTCTACTATATACCACTGGACAGGCTGTTCCATATGTTTGACCACTAATTTTTTATGCCTATTTGAAGCGCCACTTGCGAGCGTCCAGAGAACTAATTTTGACTTATAATGCAAATGGCTGCAGAGAAGTGTACAGTACTCTAAACTATTTTTGCTTTTTGAATTAATCTCGTTCGAATTCCGTGTTATTCTTGCTTCACGTATTATATAAAACCTATGAAAAATTGAGGTCATGTGTATATTGTAAGTGGCGCGACATTATTAGTTTTAGTACCGTAGACACTCGCTACGGCCGACAGCGCCAAAATGACGAATATCAAACGGGCGCAAAAGCACTTTGACGCCCGCCAGTTCAGTGTGGTAAATAGAGAGAGGTCAGTGATCTAGGACATTACTGACACTCCGTGCCTCGGAAAGCACGTGAAACCGTTGGATTCAGTTGTCATTCATATCTAGTCGTTACAGGTAATTTGACTACCTGCCCCCCTAGCCAAGTTACAATAGTATCGTTCGCGCCGAACGCCTCGAGTAGGCCACGCCTCCGATTCCTTTGTTCTGACGTCATCTTAACGCTCAGTCACGTGGTCAGAACAAAGGAATCGGAGGCGTGGCCTACTCGAGTCGTTCGCCGCGAACGAAACGATTGTAACTTGGCTAGGGGGGCTGTTACGGCCAAAAAGTCTGATCAAAGAGTATCGTGTTGTCCAGGCAATCGGTAATGGAGGTCTAATAGGCAGTCGATCCATGTACAACACAGGTACATGGAAGAGCTGCATTCAGATTGACGAGAAGACAACCCCAAGCTAGTTGCGGTAAGGCTAGGGGGAGATGATAACTGCCTGCTTAGCTCGCGTGATAGTAGAAAATTATCCCAAGGGTATTTACTCCCAGAATAAAGGCCGGCTATGCTATGCTATGAAACAATAATAAAGAAACTCACAAGATCACGATCATGAAAACCGAAGTTCTCTAAATTGAGGGTCATCGCAGTCTCCTCCAGAATGTCAATAGTATATGTACGATCTTCGCGGAGAGGCAGTGGTGCGTTGTCGTTGACATCGTTGATTATAATGACGATATGGGCTGGTGTCTCGAACGAAGGTTTTCCAATCTCATCGTAGTCCCCGTACTTGTACGCTATTATGGTTAGGTTGAAAACTTCCCTCATGAGTGTATCTCTGTCTATTGGCCCAACATGAAGCAAAGCACCTTCATGACCTCCTTCTATAGCCTCGATTTGGAATAAATCTAATTCTTTGTCTGAAATATGAAAAATAAAAATAAATACGCAAAGACTTTTTCAATACACTTACTCGAAAAAATCCGCTCTTATCCCACCGCTTCAAGGCACGCAATAGACTATTTTCCGCACTAGTGCAGAAAAAAGCGCGTGCTCTCCCCCGCCACATTTTTATTACATTTATCGTATCAGGCTGGGCGCGCGTCGACCCCCACGAGTCGCCGGTCAACCCGTTTATTCATTTCGTTAGTGTATTGAAAAAAGTCGTTTGATACACGTGCAGATTTGTCACTGCAGCCCTCGGCTCCATAACACACTAGCCTACGGCTCGTGCGAATTCCGCCTCGGTTGCAATGACAAACTTTCTGCACTTGTATCAAAATGTACTATAAAAATACGTATAGGTTTAACCGCACCGTTTTCATGGAACAAGGTGAAGAAAGCATTAGGGTAACGTGTGAAATTTAAATTTTCTCTCTATTTGCTTGGATAAATAAACTTTATTATTATTTCTTTATTCATTCAATATACATATTAATTAAATTTTTAAATATTTTTTTAACAAAATCATATAAAAACAAAACATTTAAAAATATAAAAAATAGTAGTCCGCCGGTATCGAGACAGGGTCCAAGCTACCGGTGGTTAGGGCTCCAGAGACAGGAACCTCCTCACGATGCGAGCCGTATCGAGGAGTACTGCCTTCTGTATCAGGCCCTTGATCCAACCGCGCAATGACAGCTTCGACAGATGGTCGTCGAAGCTTTTGGCTATAAGGCCGTTGGCGGTCATGACAATCGGCACAATGACAGCCGAGTCTACATTCCACATGTCAACAACCTCGTGTGCTAAGTCGAGATATTTAATTTGTTTCTCTTTCTCAGCTTTCACGAGATTCTCGTCATGTGGGATGGTGACATCGACTATCATTACGCGGCGCGCTAATCGGTCTATCACTACTATATCCGGCTTATTGGCTACAATAGTCCGGTCAGTAATGATAGACCGATCCCAGTGTGATCCCGATCCAAGGTGACATGGTCATTTTCGAGAACTGGGTCGGGCACATACCTGTAATACGGTACCTCATAATCCACTAGGTTGTATTTCAAAGCAAGTTGCTGGTGAATAATCCTGGCTACTTGGTTATGCCTGTGCAAGTACTCGCCGTTAGCCAGACGAGAACAACCAGAGATAATATGTCTGATAGACTCACCCGGACGATGGCATGCCCGACACACGTCAACCGTCCCGTCCTTCATTATATATCTCCGGTAGTTATTCGTCAAGATGACTTCGTCCATAATTGCACAGATAAAACCTTCAGTTTCCCCGAAGAGGTTGCTGAAACGTAGCCAGGCTACGGACGCTGCAAAATCTATATCAGACTCATGAAGAGCCCGATAAAAGCGCCCGTGGAGCTCCTTACTTTTCCATACTTCCTTGCGGTCATCAGTTGTAAGTACCACAGGTTTGCGCCAGTTCTCTTTAGCCATGGACAACGGGGTGAGTCCCTTGTCCACTGCGACCACATCTCGGTGCATACCCACATCGGTTTTGTGAAAGTATTCTCTGAGGCTGCACACCTCGCGGTTGTGCAGGGTCTTCGCGTTTAAAAAACCTCGACCTCCACACTTCCGCGGGATGTACAGTCTCATCACCGACGACCGTGGGTGATGCATCCGGTTTGCGGTCAGCAGTGTACGGACCCGCCTATCCACAGCGTCTAGCTCGGTCTGAGTCCATTTGAGTATGCCGAAAGAGTAAATTAAGACCGGCATGACCCAGCCATTGAAGGCGCGCACCTTATTTCCACCTGACAGAAGGCTGTTTAATACCTTCTTCAGGCGGCCAAAGAAGCGCTCCTTCAACGATTGCTTCATGTCAGCAACGTTAATGCCTAACGCTTCCGACATACCCAAATACTTATAGGTTTCGGTCGAGGAGAGGGATCTAAAGTGTATGGAATCTGAGAGTTGAATCCCCTCAGATTCCACAATCTCCCCTCGCTTTACATGCATGACTGCACATTTATCCACACCAAATTCCATCCTGATGGCACTACTGAAGGTTTCAGTTACCTTCAGTAGTTCCATCAGTCGTAACTTGTTGGGGGCAATGAGTTTCAGATCATCCATGTAAAGAAAGTGTGATAGAACCTGACCACCTCTTCTCAACCGATAGCCCAAGCCTGATTCCTCCAGCAATGTGCTTAGAGGATTCAGGGCTAAGCAGAACCAAAGTGGACTCAGACTGTCGCCCTGGAATATTCCCCGTTTAATCCATATAGGCTCATCGTCCCTCCGAATCGATCGACATCCTGGATAGCGAAGAACTGTGTTCCATTGCCCCATACATGACTCAAGGAAGGTGCGTAGTGTTGCATCTATTTTATACAACTCCAACACCCTCATGAGCCATGTATGTGGCACAGAGTCATAGGCCTTGTCGACAGATCCTTGCGAGATCGACGAACCTGTTGGCTTATGGCCATGTCTATGAGGAGTAGCTCCTTAGTACCGCGAGACCCGTTCCTACATCCATTCTGAGAGGCAGACATAATTGAGTTGCTATCAATGTGCTTGTTAATTTTCGTTCTCAGAATGGACGTAAGAAGTTTATAGAACGTTGACAAGCATGTTATCGGTCTATAATTCTTGGGTTCCGCAGTACTACCTGTCTTATGGAGCAGATGGGTAACGCCAGTTGTTAGAAACTGAGGTAGCGACCCAGACTCTAAGGATGACTGGAATTGAGATGCCAGGAGCGCGTGTGAGCTGCTATACCATTTTAGCCAGAAATTTTGAAGTCCGTCCGGTCCTGGAGACTTCCAATTCGGTGACGGACGGACTGCTCTGGCTACATCTATTGGGCTAATGATTACTTTTTCCATTTCTGGTATAGCTTCGCACACGCGCTCAACTTCACGCATCCAGCCATCCTCAGTGTGACAGACGGGCACCGACCAAATATTGCGCCAGAAAGTATTCGTGGCGACAGCATCTGGGCGGGTCACGTCAGTCACATTTTGTTCAGGTCGCTCCCAAGCTCTGTATACCCATCTCTCATCGCTCTGGAACATGCGATTCTGCGAGTACCGGTCGACTCGCCGCTTATACCGTCGAATACGGTTGGCCCATGCACAAACTTTCTGCTTCAGGAAGTCGATGCGCTCCGTGACACGAGATAAGTATTCTCGAGGGCTGATTTCAGTCCCCGAAAACGCTCGCCTCACGTAGCGCATCACACGTGGTCGTGTATTGCCCTCCCTGAAGCAGTATAGTTTACCAATGAGCGCTCTGGCCTCATCAATACGCCTCTCAATCCTACATTGCCAGGCAGGTGCGGCAGTCTTTGGTCGAGTAGCTCCGTCACAACTTGGTAGTTTGACGTTGGCTAAACGACATGCCGCAATAGCCCCGCAATAGAGGATTGAGTGCGTATCAGCGAGGTTTACGCTGCTTTTGAACACATTCTCAAGCAGCGAGTCCAGAGCACACACTAGCGCCCTATTTTTTTTGTGCATAGGTAACCGGGGTAGACGAGGTCTAAGAGCGATCGGAGTCGATCTGTACTCGCGGAGTGCATCCTCCAGTGCGCTCCTCAGTCGATCGTTGCACTGGCTACTTACTGTGACAACCCTATCATCTGCTTCATCATCAATATGATTGGACCGCGGCAGGATTGCATCTGTAGCCTGTGGTGCCTCAGTCTGTGTCTGTGATGGAGTCGAGATGATACGGTTGCTCAGTACCTCTGAGCGCAGCCTATCAAGTGCGGCGCCGTCCAATCTGTGATTTCGTTGGATAACCCGCACCTGATCCGACAATCGTTGAGCCGTGACATTGACGGTTGGTTCCAGTTCCTGAAACAGAGACAGCATCCTAACACGGTACGCAGTGAGGTTAGTTCTCCCCTCTGTAGACCCATAATATGCGCGCATGACATTTTCGTTCATGGACTGAGTCCATTTCATGCGCTGCACACAACCACCGGTAGCGGGGACCCGGCTCGGGGCCGGTTGGCCCCTAGGTCCTAAGCTCTTCGGTGACCGGCCTCTCCCCAGCCGACGTACAGGTGTTGGCGACGTCGGCGGGGAGAAATACTCGTCGCTCGAGCTCGACGCAACTGCAGCCGTCGGTGACACTGGTGATCCGAGGTCCGGCGGCGGCGAGGCGGAGCTGAGCGACGAGCCCAGGGGTGAAGGGCGTGCGCGTCGGGTAGCTGCTCTCGTCAACATGATCATAAATGTTTTTTTCATTCTGTGTTATTATTATTATTATTATTTATTTCTTCATTTTTTTTTTGTTTTTTACAGGTTAGTGTCAAGTTTTATGTTGATTAAAGTATGATTGGCGAACGTAACATATATTTATTTATGGAATTTAATTTTAGGTGAACTGAGAGGATTGTATTGATGAGTTAGTGATAAGGGCCCAATCATTAATTATGTAAGACGATTAAGGTGGGAGGGGTGTCGACCATATCTTATTTTTTCTTACAAGGTGGTGAGAGGGAGTCTTGATATTTCTTACTTAAAATCATAAAAATACGCAAAGTGAACTATACCGATATACGCGATAGCATTAGACAGAAGTTAAAAAAGGTTGTTTTAGGGTACACTTTGTAATATAAGTACAATATATGTATATTGTGCTTTATTACAGTTAAGTTTGATGCTGAATTTATTGTAATCAACATAAATACCAACTGTTATACTTAAATGAATTCATTTGAACTATCCATCTTCAGAATTTATGAGGCGTGTAATAAAATAAATTATTTAGTTCTTACTTATACTTCAAGTGTCCATGTTAAAAAACTAAAAGAAGCAAGGGTTGTCAATACCTGGAACGTTTTTCATTATACTATGTAATATTAGTTATTTCTATTCGTATGAATGTTAAATAATTATCTTGTTGCCGTGTATTGCGTATTGCATTGCAGCAATATGTTCCACGAAATATATTGTGCTTATAATTTAAATTTCTCACCTCTCTCTTCCGTTACTAATCGATAGTGTATAGGTTTGTTGATCCCCGTATCGCCATCAATAGCCCTTATTCTGAAAGATTTCCTGAGCTTCTCATCGAACTGCTGCACCGCAAAGATCTCCACCCAGTGCGGCGGTCTTTGTTCCACGTTCACTACTTCAACCATCATAGATATCTCGTGCTTATTTGGTAAGGAGTCCTGACGATATTTATTGGCTTTTAAAAAGACTGGTACTATAAATATTAATGTGTGAAATGAAATCAGATAACATAAGCCATTCAATGAAACTGAACTGCTTTAAAAATCGGTTGCACAGATTAAATCTCTCCTATTTGGAATACACGTACACGCATCTGTTAATAGCTGCTGCGTGTTTTACCAAATATTTATAAAAAATAATGTATGTTATTTATTTATTTATTTATTTAATCAATTAATTACAACGGTTAAACAACCAATTACAGTAACTAAACAAAAACTTTTAAGTTATAAACAACATGTACTTTCATCAATTCCTCTCACAGTACTTCTGACATACCAATAAAATCATCTTCCATTCATCCGCAAACAGATCGTTTGTTGGGTAAGAATCCAAGAGATCATTTAGTGCAGCCAAAGTGCGAGGTATTGGAGACTGCGCACGGGCAACAGTGCGACACTGAGGCACAGCAAACATTCTGTGCTTTTTGCCGCGGCAGTAATTGTCCGTAAGCAGATCAGGCGCGTCAATAGTGTAAATTTATGGAAAAAATTCAAATTTTGCATTAAATACTCACCCAAGCCGTAACTCTGAATATATGGAGCGGGTTATCTTCAAAGTTGAGCTTTTTTTTGAGAACCATCACCATATTGACCTTGGACCAATCTATCGTGTTGATCCCTCCGATATTGTTCGTGATGGGCTCTCTGACCAAATCGAAGACTTGTTCGTCTCCTCGGTGACTGTCAATGGTGAAGCGCATGACACTTGTGCTGATTTCTCCATCGGCATCGGTAACGACGTAGTTGCACGTTGAGACACCAGTTTCCATATTTTCCTGAAAAAAAAAATGTACAATTTTTTATCTTTGTATCACTTGATTTAGGATCCCGTTGTTTTAAGAACTCCATGAAACTCCATGTGAAATTAGAAAATATACCGAAGGGAATATACTAACAGGATAAAAAGTTTGTCTTATTCTGTCCTAGTCATATTAAATTTGGCATACATTTAGAGCATCCTAATGCTCTACAAGTCTACATGGGTGCCAAATTTAATTCAAATTCGGTTCAGCTGTTAGAGCGTGAAGATGCAACAAATATACACACAAACTTTTGCCTTTTTAACCGACTTCAAAAAGGAGGAGGTTCTATGTTCGGCTGAATGTATGTTCACCGATTGTCAACTGAAGACCTATTTTGAAAAAATATATTTTTGATTGAATGGTTATGCTTCCAAGTTAGTCCCATAGAAATATTGTTATGATATGATCATGAACTTCGAAGATATGGAACAGAACGCCTCATAGGATCACAACTGTCGTAACAAGTAAAATTGCTTTATTTATACGTGTAGTCGATGACTGACTGAAAGAAGAGGGAGAATATATCGAACTGATCAGATGATGAAGCCTGAAGTTAGGCACCGGAACTCTGTAATAAATTAATTTAATCTAACCGTGTTTGGTATTATGAGATGCACTCTGGCTATAAGGTATTTAAGTATGGCTGAGTAGTACTTTTTAGTGGTGGTACCATAACTAAAAAGTGTAAAATAAAAAACTTTTTTAAAATATAGTGTCATTCAAAACTTGAACTGTTTCATTAGGACAGACTAATCATGAAGTCGTAGGTAGGTAGTATTTAAAATTGGTGATTTGTATGTTTATGAAAACAAAGTGGATTCAGCGAGAACTTTAAAAATATAGCCAACGTGAGTCCTGATACTTACAGCTGTCGCGGGAGCGGAAC
Source organism: Mythimna impura (assembly GCA_905147345.3). Lineage (NCBI taxonomy): Eukaryota > Metazoa > Arthropoda > Insecta > Lepidoptera > Noctuidae > Mythimna > Mythimna impura. The sequence continues at coordinate 26,304,515 of LR990351.1, read as the reverse complement.
AACATAGGGAGAGTGGAGTAGTTACGAACACTTAACATTTTAAATCGCGCTCAATTTTGCTATTAGAAAAAGTTAAATTCTAATTAATTATGTTTACATTAATTATTAGGTTACATTAATTATTATATAAATACAAGATTTTATTTTTCTTTTGTGGGGAGCAAAGATGGATTTGTGCGAACGTGGAACGGCTAGGCCGTAAGACAGGTGACTATACTTTTGTTAGTGATGTTCATGGTACGTGTCGGTGGCTTAACCATTGTGTTAGTACTGAAATGGGTTATGAAATTATATCATATGTAAAAATTCATTATAATGTAATATAATAATATTCCACAACTATCACACAACGCCGTCTAGTCCTCAAGCTAAGCAGAGCTTGTGTTATGAGATACTAGACAACTGATAAACATACATAAATATTTTTATATACTTACATATTATAGATAAATTACACCCAGACACAGAACAAATGATCGTGCTCATCACACAAACATTTGTCCTGGGTGGAAATCAAACCCATGACCTCCGGCATAGCAGTCTGGGCCACTAACCACTAGACCAACAGGCCAGTCAATGTATTCTGGTCTAATCATTTTCCTATTGAAATAGAATGTAATTATAATAGTGTGAACATAAGAAAACTACTTCAAATTATGTGCATAACAAAATAGCTTGGGGCAATAGGACTCGAGAACAAAATCCAAAGATATAGCGGTAATAATTATCTTAAATGTATAGACTTTTGGCAAGAATTTCAGATCTGCGCTGACCAATATTGTAATAATTTGGAACATCATAAATCATGCATGCATCATGAACAACCACCTTGTTTTAAAATAAATACTTAGATAGATTGTAAGTTTACTAACATAGGTTTAAATTTTTCTTATTTGTTTACTAACCCATATGGATGTCACTTATCCGAATTAAAGATTATTTTTTTTTTTTTTTTTTTATAAAAGTATAGATATAATGTACAATAGAATTATAAAAACGCTATAGAAGGCGAGTATGTGTTGTGATAGTGTCATACATAGTAGAGGTCAAAGTAAAAATTCGGTATCCAGCCGGAGTAAGCACGTGAAGGAGGCACATATATTGGCCAACAACACTACAACTGGGTTTGGCATGGGAAACCTTCATCCGGATACTTTTATGACGCTATGTGCAATGGTAGGAAAATTTGGCTTAAGTGTGTCAAGACCACACTGAACAAATTAAAATGGACATTTTGGCAACTCATTATAATAATAATCTTTATTTGTTCAAAACGTTAGTTCAAGATACACAAAAGTACATCAGTTGACTTTTAAATTAAATAAACAATATATCTCTGGCCACACTAGGATATCCTGTGTCGTGAGGTCCAGTCCCTTCCGTACATTTACAAATTAATTAATAAATGCAGTTTTTGTGTAGGTATATTATTGCTATTAGTATTATTTTCTTCGAATTTAAAAGAAATAGTTTATTTTTCTTTTAAAAAGGAAAAAGTTTGCTACTCAAAAAAATTAAAAAATTAAGATACGTTTATGAGTGTGTGTATGTGTGATGGTGTGGTCGTGTGATGGTGTGTGTGTGTGATGGCGTATGTGTTTGTTTGAATAAGTTCGTATACACTATCAAATAATAATATTTAAAAGTTTCTCGGTATGGGCATAGTCTTTGGGTATGGTATTAACCATTTGTGGATGGAGGTTTTAAGGCGAAAATTCAATTCCAATTTTTCAAGAAATACTGGCAATGTTCTAATAAATTAAATATAAAACAAAGTCATTATAACTTAAATATCTAAAATGCATACTGAATATAAAAATAATAGACTAAAATTGAAATTATTTGTTATATTGGTGATGTCCGTAATGACCCTTTATTGATTTTAATAGAAAATGTACTGTTCACAATTACTGCTTAGCTAAAAACAAGAAAATTTTAGAATATAATAGTTATTACAATGATACCATTACCAAGTTATTTGGCCCATTTTGTCGAGTGTATGAGTCAAGTGCAAGAATCCCTAGTCCAGAAACAAGCCATTATTCATTAAAAAATATACTATTCATTATAGGTAATTGTAATTATTAACTCAAAATCATATTTTGTAAATTTGCCGAATGAATAATGTAATGCTTTTGTAATATTAATATCTGAAATGAACTTTTTACATTAAACTAATTACAGCAGAGCAATTTAAAAAAATAAAAATAGTGATATAGGTAAACTGTTCGTGTTTACCCCACCCTCCCCTAATCAAAAATCTTGTCACACTACAATCAGCCTATATGTAATTTGCTAGCTAGAAGTCGAAGGTGCAGTAAACTTTCAATATCACTCACAGCTATTGAACATGGGCCGGTCAGGTCTATGATGGGCGCGTTGTCATCGATGTTGACGATGTGGAGATCCACGGCGGCTATCATAGCCTCGCCCGGCACCCGCACTTCGAACATGTAATACTGCATTCCAGGCGTTTCGTAGTCCTGCCTTCAAAAATACAAAAATCGCAAGTGTCAATCTATTTCTATTTTTTTACAGATTTGTATTTACAATTATATCATTCAAAGAATGATACTAGAATTTCTATGGACTCTGGGCCCACCTTGTGTCATATCGTTCGATAGGTTATTTTTAGCTGAATAAAAGTTACTCTGGCACCAAGTTCCAAATCTTAGTCCGTTCAGAGTTATTGCTTAAATGCTTCTTTTTTACAAATAAAACAATGTTAATGTATTTTGTAATTAAATGGTTGGTTTTTTCACTCGCTTTTTTCTAAGGATAGGAAAAAGACAGAGTGCAATGTAGTTCGAAAGTTTCCAATGGTATGGTTAACCCAGGATTAAAAAATAACTTTGTCTCACGTATGTCATATAGCTACCACGCTTCCGCATCAGTGATCAAGGTGGACCCGCGCGGGCCGCTAAAAATGAAAATGCGATTTTACTGTTTTCACGCAGCAAAACCTAACCAACAACACAATTTATAATTGTAGGTTAGTATCTACACACTACACATAAAACACAGAAATGCAATTTTATATAACATAATATTAGTTCGAGTGATCATACGCTTTTTAAAGATCTATCCAAACGCTTAGTTGACACTTCGCGTGACTCAAGGGCTGGCTTTTACCTTGGTCAAATATTAATTAGGCGGCATTGCCATACAACGTGGCAATGCCGCTTGCAATTGCTTCATGCCGCCAGCTTTTTGGGCACACTTTCAGTTGACAGCGATGCGGAAGAGTATAAAACTCTCGACGCCATATTTTAGTTAGGTTAGGTTAGGCCTTTAGTATAATTATATATCAATTTACACCGACTTCAGCAGTGCATTCGACAAGGTGGACCATAAAATTCTCTTAAAGAAACTTGAAGGATTTGGCATATTTGGTCAGTTGCTTATGTGGTTTAAATCGTATCTCACAGAGAGAAGAAAAAGGGTGGTTGTAAAGGGCTATGAGTCACAAGTTTACATATCTGGAGTCCCCCAAGGTTCCCCCTTAGGCCCCATTCTGTTTCTAATGTTTGTCAATGACATAGTCCTCTCATTTAAACACAGTAATTGCTCTATTTTCGCTGATGATTTGAAGATCTATAAAGAAATAAACTCATCCGTTGACGTCCAATTACTCCAGGCCGATCTCGATGCGGTTTATGATTGGTGTTTAAAAAACCGCATGTCCCTCAATGTGAAAAATTGCTACCACATAACATTTACCAAAAAACGGAAACCTTTGCCTACATCTTACTCAATTAATGGGGTAACACTACAAACAGTGGACACGATCCGCGAACTGGGAGTTCAGCTTGACTCTAAACTCACTTTCATCAACCACATTGACAACATCACTGTCAAAGCTGGAAAAATGACTGGTTTTGTAAAAAGAATATGTCGGAATTTCCAATCCATCTCTACCCTAAAGGTACTCTTCAATACTCTTGTGAGAAGTATATTGGACTATGCATCTCCAGTATGGAACCCTACTTACCGTGTTCACGTAAACAGGATTGAATTCAAAGAAGCTTCACCAGATATCTTCGTTTTCGAAGTTCTGACTGTCCACGAGATTCTTCCTATGATCAAAGGCTTAGTCATTTTAAGATAATTATGTTCCCTTGAACACCGGAGAAACGTAACTGACCAAATCCTACTGTATAAAATCATTAATGGTGTCCTTAATGTTCCCGATCTCCTGGCGGAATTAAGTGTAGCTGTACCACGATCTAAAACAATTAGACCTAGTCACGAGACCTCAACCTTTGCCACAACTACAAGTCATACTAACCTTGGTAGCACTGCACCCTTGAATCGTCTAATGGGAAACTACAATAAAATTGTTACACGATCCAATAGCATTGATATCTTCTCTAACTCCTTTCAAACATTCCGTACGAAGCTTTTAACCAGCTTGGAACCTCAGGGTGACACGAACAATCTTATAATATAAGTAGATAATGTAGGTATTTACTTAAATTTCTTTATATTTTTTATTTTCTTTCCAATGTATTTTTTTTTTGTTTTCTCGTTGAATTTGGATAATAACTCACTTGTGTCTTGTATATATTTAAGCTTGTACTTTTTGTAATTTAATTAGTAAGTTTTTCTTTTTTGTCAGTACTGTGCACCTCTGTAAGTGACGAATTCACTATGCCTAAAAATGTTTTTTTTTTCTTTTGTGTGTGTTTTAGTGAGTAAGTCGTTGAGGTGCCTACTCCATAAATAAATAAATATAGTTTTAATTAGATAAGTGTTTTTGAAATAATCGTGTAAAACATATTGTACACAATACATAAGTATATTATAGCTCTGCTTGGTTATTGGCAAAACTAACATGTTAAACAAAAACGGGCAAGTGCGAGTCGGACTCGCATACAAATTTACCTATGAAAACAGTTCAATTCCCGAATTGAGTTGCGAAGATTTTTCCGAATCGCAAAAAAAGTTTTTTTTGTGACTTAACTACAAATCTACAGTTTTCAGATATTTTCCTATACTTGTGTTATAAGACCTTGCTTCATGCCAAATTTCAGGATTCTAGGTCAACGGGAAGAACCCTATGAATTTTGATTCCCTTGAGAGTATCGAAATACACGTTTTTTTGCGACATAAACGACCGTATCATTCTTTTTCATTAATTTAGAAGTTGGATTTTTTCACAGCTTTGAGGTACCGCAGACTTGAGTATATGGTTTTAATTTCAACTCGATACCTCCACGCGTTCCCGAGATAAAAGGTCTTGACCGACAGACAGACAGACGGACGGACAACAAAGTGATCCTATAAGGGTTCCGTTTTTTCCTTTTGAGGTACGGAACTCTAAAAATAACTTTGAAGGGCCTAAGGTTTTGAGCTTGGTGCCATAGTAACCATAGTAACTATTCAGCTCACAAATACTTATCCAACGATTTAACACACAGCTATTGGAAGGTAGGCCCAGGGTGCAACACATCTTCCTTTAATGACACAAGTCTATTAGATGATATTGAAAATACTGACTGAGAGACTACTGCCCCCCTAGCCTAGTTATGACCGTTTCGTTTCGATTCTCTTGCGTCAAACGCCTCGAGTAGGCCACGCCTCCGATTCCCTTGTTCTGACGTCATCTCAACGCTCAGTCACGTGGTCAGAACAAAGGAATCGGAGGCATGGCCTACTCGAGGCGTTCGATGCAAGAGAATCGAAACGAAACGGTCGTAACTTGGCTAGGGGGCAGAGATACTAACTGAGACTATAGAATAGAATAGAACGCATTAAAAAAAGGTATAAAAAAGTGCCAAATGAAATTCGTTTTCGTGAAACTATAATGAATTTAGTGATTAATTTTACCTATTAGTTATAACGAGATGCCAGTCTCCAGTATTTGCCGGTATCCTACGTATGGCTGGAACCAGCATGCTGAACGAACCGATGAGAAAGGGGGAAGCTATGACCGGAGTCTGCGTGCCTGTAATAAACAAAACACTACCGTAACTATCCAGTCACAAGCAAATTGCATAAAGGACTAAGGCCCGTATTACAGAACCTTACTCAAGTACTACTTAAACTGCGTTCAACCGATTACTGCTTGAGCGAAGAATCTCGACTTAAGCGTTCAGTTTATTTTAGAACTATCCTCAAATTCAAACTACGCTTGAGTAGAGATTTTGATCTCTGATTTAAATCCACAATTTCCAATAGATTCTATGCTCAAGCGTGGTCTCGACTACACTTGCGAAAACAAAGATCAAATCTCGCCTCAAGCAGAGATTCTGAGCTGATTGTGATTTTAAAAGAAGGACACATTTGAGTGGAGCTCACTCAAGCACTGTTCTATATTACGTAAAAAATGTCATTTTAAAGTGACACTGCTCAGGTGATTATTGATTGTAGTTTCTCTGCTCAAGTCAAGTTCTAAAATGAAAACTCCAACTGAGACTCGTTTTAAGTAATGCTTGAGTCTTGATTGTAGTTCTGTAATACGGGCCTTAGTATCTAAGCCAAAAATATTAAAAAAGAAGTGATCACTAACCTTTGTAGTTCAACTTGGCAATGGGTACGTCTCCTTCGATTTCCTCCTCCATGTAGATTACCTGATAGCCGTAATTGTTTATAACTAAGTCCAAGGTGAAGTCGTCCATGCACACATCAAGCCTGTCCTCGGCAGGCACCAGGGGTCGCTGGTTCCATGCCAACTCTGATAAATATACACAAATTTAGATCATAATATAGTCTCTCATCTTTTACCTTCTTTCTTAATTTAGTACACCAAAACGTAATATTACTTAATACTTAAAATACTTTGAAAGCAGACTTAATGTACGTAGGAGATCTTAACTCAAAGTTGAGTTGAACCATTAACCCTTCACCAATTCCCCTCAAATCCATGGTAGACCGACACACTCCGCAAGTTTTGTTCTTGTTTGTAAAATATCTTTAGGAGGCTATTGACGGATTACCGGAGAAATTTAATAGCTGACCACTGTCTCCTAAGATAGAGGATAGCCCTAGTTTAAGAGGCAGGGCTCACTGAATTTGTACAGATCTTGTTTACTGGATACGTCTAGTATACTCTACCAGCCGTATTTACTTTAATTTTAACTTTAACGTTACTTTGTATCTTATTAAGTGATAGTGAGCGATCATCCTTTTTGTTAACTAATTTTTTTCTTTTTTAATGTGACTGAGCTATATTGTATCTTACTTAAGAACCATTGTGCACTACCCATATTTGCAAAATTCCATTCCATTACATCTTTCATTATCATCTCAAGGTTACAAGTTTGTTGTAGATAAATAATATAATATCCTTACCATCAAAATTTTGATCAGGTAATTCAGGCCTTTCTTCTGGCCTTGGTATCTCTTTCATGTAACCGCATCGTTTGTGAGTAACTGTAAATAATTATAATAATTGTGGATTATTGATGACAACCAGGCCCAAAAGTTTTCAGTAACAGAATTAAAAAAAAAAACTGGGCAAGTGCGATTCGGACTCGCGCACTGAGGGTTCCGTACAAACTACAATTCCCGAATGGTGTCTCGAAGATTTTCCGAATTGCAAAAAAGTAATTTTTGGGACATAGGTAAAAACAAATTATAGGTAAAAAAATATGTTTTCAGATTTATTTCTATACCTGTGCTATGGTCAACGGGAAGTACCCTAATTTTTGATTCCTTTGAGAGTATCGAAATATACGTTTTTTGCTACATAAACGGCCGTATCATTTTTATTCATTACCTTAGAAGTTTGATTTTTTCACAGCTTCAAGGGACCGCGGACTTGAGTATATGGTTTTAATTTCAAATCGATACCTTCACGCGTTCCCGAGATAAAGGGTCTTGACAGACACACAGACAGACAGACGGACGGACAACAAAGTGATCCTACAAGGGTTCCGTTTTTTTCATTTTGAGGTTCGGAACCCTAAAAAATTAATAAGAAAAAAAATATTTCAATTTCTGTAATCAGTTGTTCAAACTTTATTTTTCTCATGTTTAATATTATTGTTGTTACCTTGTGCGGTGGCAGTTGAAGCGGCGATGATCACCAGCGCTGCCGTCAATGTCCAGAAGTTGGCAGTCATCTCATGGTCTTAATTAGTTTTGACAGCAAGTGCACACCTCTGTTTGTATTGAGACTCTGTAGAAAACACAAAATGTGTGAGTTTTAATAAGGATTTTTAGGGATCAGAAAAGTATTGAATTGTTTTCGGGTCCATCTAAAAATAATTAAAAGGATAAAAAAATCAAACAAGTCAGTCATATTCACTTAGGTATATGTATATCGATAGTCATATTAGGTTTTATATAAAAGTTAAAGTACATGGGTAGAACAGTACCTATAGGTACAGGTACGAGCAATAAGATATATACATTGTTACATTTTCTATATATCTTAACTTTTGGGGTGTTTAATTATTGTTCTAAATTACATGTTTGATGGATGGCAGAAGTTAAGATAGATAGGAAATGTGACAATGTAAAATATCATATTGCTCGTGACGACTCTACCTACATAGCCGGAAAAATTGCAACAAGACATTCTCTGCCAGCTAACATTTGGCTTCTTACTACATCGTTGACTGACATTATTGAATGAAATATAGTAATAATAGTAGTGTATTGTAATTTGTCTTCTTTACAGTTTCTTAAACATTTGTATTGTACCTATTATAAAATATTTTGGAAATTATTTATTCATTATAGATTGTTTAGCTATTCTCTTCTGATAGGGCCGTAAGACTTATAATTAAGATTCAAACTATGATGGTATTAATTTATCCTATAAATAATTTCAGTAAATATGTATTATTTATTATCTCAGAGGCCTACGTGGAACATATAGCACCATCGACATCGGGCCTAGCGCGCGCCTACGGTCGCCGGGAACCGCACTGCGATTCCAGGGGCGTCTTCTGCGGCTGCTGAGAGGTCGCCCTTCACCTATGGCCTCCACGAGGACATGGCAGTGCTCTGCCCAAGGGGGCAGACTTCTACCGTATGCAATATATATAACATGATTTATTAAAAGAGTGTCCATGGTATTTTTTACACATTCTTCTCCATATAAATCTACTTCTTGACAATTCAAACCGCCATAAGCATTAAACCATTTTGACAGTTCAAAAGTGCCTGTAAATGGTTTATTTGAAATAAATAAACTTTCTTTTCAAAGAGGGAACTTATCACCGGGATTGTGGCGTGCCCATCGTATCACAATCCTAGATCACAATTAAAGATCTTTTATCTCAAAGATTGCTTAATAGATACTTACGTCACAATATAATCAGGTTGATACTTAGGGAGTCCGAAGTAGATTGACACAAGTTTTGCATTATACTTATCTTAGCTGAATATAGTTCTACATTTATGATAAACTAATAATTTCAGATGGCTAGTTCTATACCATATTTGATTTAGGTATATAGTTAGTAAATAAGTTCTATAATATTACGTAAACCCTAAACAAGCTCCCAATGTTACAACTAAGGATGTAACGGAAGTTTTATAATTATCTGATCCGTAGTTTTATTTTATATTTGGTTTATCGGAATCAAAACCGGAATTGAAACCACAATCGGAACCGAAATCGGAATCGGAACCGGAACCGGAATTGGAGGCAGAGGCAGAAGCGGTAAATGTAACAATACTAAAATTAATCAAAAACATATGCCTATAACTTATCCGAGATAAGTATAAATGAAGACCGAATTCACAACGCGCGCCTCAAGGAAATGTCAGCAAATCGTAGGGGCTCAGCAGGGTCGAAGCCTACTGGGGCCACGGGTAGTGTGAAAGTGAAACCCGGGGCCCTGGGACGAAGGCAAAGAAGGAACAGGAGTGGGTTTTTATTCAAGAAAAGTCTGACACTATCTCCCGCTCCCGCCCAAGAGCGGGATTTGTCATTAGATGACTATCCCACCTAAAAAAAACATTCCAAATACGAAACCAAACAACAAGTGAAAGAGTAACACGTGGGGAGAGAGGTTCACCGCGTGACAAGAATAAACTTGTTTGTACCTCCGATATAAGTTCTGATAAAAATTTATCGGAACCGAAATCAGAAGTAATCAATCGGAAATTCCGAACTTTCGGAATCGGAATCGAACATCTTTAGTTTCAACCCATCCTAGTAGGTATCTAGGTAGGTAAGTTGACACAGCGTTCAATGTGAATTTAGCGTTTTGGAATTATTATTTAAAATATAATGCAAAGAAAGAAAAACCTTTATGAAAACATTACGTCACGTTATTTTTGTTTTATTGAGTAAAATATTAAAATTACTTCTCTGAGATCAACTACTAACTACATTTACGACTACGACATTTAAAAAAACTTTTTACAAAAAAAATACAACCGACATGTCCTAGAACCCAAAATTCAAAGACATGTGACATTCACCAATCCGCACTGGGCCCGCGTGGTGGATTTCGGTCCATTCCCTCTCCTAGAGAGAGGAGGCCTGAGTCCCAGCAGTGGGAACATTAAAAGGCTGATTATGCTTATGCTTATGCTAAATTATACGGTATTGTAATCAACAAAACTAGCTGCTGATGTTGAAGAGAGTGATGATGATTGTTATTGTTTGTGTTGTTTGGAGCCATTACAACAATCGTAAATCTAATGGAAAATGGGGGAAAGATTGTATAGGAAGAGAAATTAACTTCGCTTGCCAGAATTGTCGGTGTGATTAAATTAGTTTTTAACCGACTTCAAAAAGGAGGAGGTTATATGTTCGGTTGAATGTATGTTTTTTATTTTATTTTTTTATGTATGTTCACCGATTTCTCGGTCAATTGTGGACCGATTTTGAAAATTTTTTTTTGATTGAAAGGTTATGCTTCCAAGTTGGTCCCATAGAAATATTGTTATGATCTGATCATGAACTTCGTAGATATGTAACAGAACTCCTCATGGGATCACAGCAGAACTGTCGTAACAAGTAAAATTGCTTTGTTTATACGTGTAGTCGATGACTGACTGAAAGAAGAGGGGTAATATATCGAACTGATCTGATGATGAAGCCTGAAATTAGGCTCCGGAACTCTGTAATAAATTAATTTAATCTAACCGTGTTTGGTATTATTAGAATTGTCATAAGATGCACTCTGGCTATAAGGTATTTAAGTATGGCTGAGGGGTACTTTTTAGTGGTGGTACCATAACTAAAAAGTGAAAAATAAAAAACTTTTTACAAAAAAAATACAACCGACTTCAATGTAAAAAAACACTGAAAAGTGCAAAATAACTTTAATTTCGGAAGTCGGTGTTTCTATAATAGTTTTGTCTCTTCGTTATTCAACACCGACTTCCGAAATTAAAGTTATTTTGCACTTTTCAGTGTTTTTTTACATTGAAGTCGGTTGTATTTTTTTTGTAAAAAGTTTTTTATTTTTCACTTTTTAGTTATGGTACCACCACTAAAAAGTACCCCTCAGCCATACTTAAATACCTTATAGCCAGAGTGCATCTTATGACAATTCTAATAATACCAAACACGGTTAGATTAAATTAATTTATTACAGAGTTCCGGAGCCTAATTTCAGGCTTCATCATCAGATCAGTTCGATATATTACCCCTCTTCTTTCAGTCAGTCATCGACTACACGTATAAACAAAGCAATTTTACTTGTTACGACAGTTCTGCTGTGATCCCATGAGGAGTTCTGTTACATATCTACGAAGTTCATGATCAGATCATAACAATATTTCTATGGGACCAACTTGGAAGCATAACCTTTCAATCAAAAAAAAATTTTCAAAATCGGTCCACAATTGACCGAGAAATCGGTGAACATACATAAAAAAATAAAATAAAAAACATACATTCAACCGAACATATAACCTCCTCCTTTTTGAAGTCGGTTAAAAACTAATTTAATCACACCGACAATTCTGGCAAGCGAAGTTAATTTCTCTTCCTATACAATCTTTCCCCCATTTTCCATTAGATTTACGATTGTTGTAATGGCTCCAAACAACACAAACAATAACAATCATCATCACTCTCTTCAACATCAGCAGCTAGTTTTGTTGATTACAATACCGTATAATTTAGCATAAGCATAAGCATAATCAGCCTTTTAATGTTCCCACTGCTGGGACTCAGGCCTCCTCTCTCTAGGAGAGGGAATGGACCGAAATCCACCACGCGGGCCCAGTGCGGATTGGTGAATGTCACATGTCTTTGAATTTTGGGTTCTAGGACATGCCGGTTTCCTCACGATGTTTTCCTTCACCGTTTTGAGAGCAGTGGTGATGAAATAAATAACAGAAAGTAATGCGCCTGGCTGGGTTTGAACCCACGACCTACAACTCGGGCTATTACCACTCGGCCACCACTGCACTCCGTATAATTTATAATATTGTAATAGGCTATTACGGAATGGAATTCATAATACTTTTTCAATACACTTACTCGAAAACTCGCTCTCATCCCACTAGTCTTAAGTACGCAATTGACTGTTTTTCGCACTAGTGCGGAAAAGTGTGCGAGCTCGCTCCCGCCACAATTTTATTACGTTTATCGTATCAGGCTGGGTGCGCGTCGACTCCCACGAGGAGCGCGTCTACCCCCATTTATTTATGTCTTCGTAAATATATTGAAAAACGTCGTTAGATTCACGTGGAAATTTGTCACTACTGCCCTCGGCTCGATATCACCTTCCTACAGTTGCAATGACAAACTTTCTCCATTTGTATCAAAATGTGCTATTATTTATATAGCCAGCTTTTTATCTAAACATTGTTTAGTACTTGGATATTCCTACGTAAAACGTGGAAAATCCATAAAATAAGTAAACAAATACAATTACGACATATATAATTATTTTGGGTAATCAAGACAATTAAGATTACAGTCATACACAGGTACATATTAAGCGTATTGATAACTCTGATAATGCAAATTTTGCATGCAATTGGAATGTGGGGTGAATATTTATACTACAAGGTTCTGCCACCGGCTTCGTTTGCTTGAAAGAAGTTTTTTACATACAAGCTTTGGTCCCCCATTTCATACCCTTTTTTTTAAGGGTGGAAATCATGCAATGACTTCTCACGCTCTGGGTGAAGCGACAGGGCGTGTCAGACTTTTACTGACTAAAACCACACCTGTATCCTTCGTTGCCTTCGTCCCAGGGCTCCGGGTTTCGTTTTCACACTACCCATGGCCCCAGTAGTACCCATCTCCCTGAGGCGCGCGTGGAACAATACGCGCCGTCAACGACTTGGGCTCGGTCCGGACGGTTACCGGACGGCCGGACGGCGGGCTATCCATTGCTCGCCGTCCACAAACCCGCGCCTACGTCTCTCTATTAGATGATATTCCCACCTAAAAAAAACCCCCGTTTCATCCCATTGGATGTGAATTTTGTAAAATCCTCTCGTAGTGCTCGCCTATATCATAAAAGAAGGCTTGTGCAAAATTTCAAACTCCTAGTCTCAGTAGTTTCGGCTGCGCGTTGATATGTCAGTCAGTCAGTATCTACTTTTATATACTATATAGACTAGTTTCTGTCAGCGGCTGCACTCCCGTAAAAGTACTTAGGCCTCCCATTTCATTCTCTTAGGGGATGAATTATTTTGGAAAATCCTTTCTTATCCTTTTATAATCCTTTCTTCCTGGCCTACGTCATATAAAAAAAAAGTAAAAAAACTAAAAAACGACGAAACTAAAAGTATGAAACAAGATTTCCAGGATGCTGAAATAAACAAGGTAAAAAGAAAAGCCGCAGTCACACGTTATAGGTAACAACCGAAACACTTTAATAACGTGTGACTACGGCTTTTCTTTTTACCTTGTTTATTTCAGCATCCTGGAAATCTTGTTTCATACTTTTAGTTTCGTCGTTTTTTTTTGTCGTAGTCGGGTTTTAGTTTTTTTACTTTTTTTTTATTTAAATTATTTTGTTGTTAAATCACTGTGCTTCTATACCATTTGCAAAAGCTAAATTTAAAATTTCTAATTAATAATGGTAAATTAATTTTTGTCCACCAGAGGGCGCCACATTGAATTTTGATGATATATTTTGATAAGTACCAGATAAGCCCTTTCAAATGATATCAAACACGGTGTATTTATCTTAACATTTTTTTTAACACATGACTTCTTGTCTGCTAGAGGGCGTCACTTTAAATTTGAACAATATTTTGGAAATGTACAAGTAAAGCCCTTTCAAATGATACCAAACACGGCGTATTTATCTCCATTTTTATTTTTTACACATTACTTTTGTCCGCTAGAGGGCGCCATATCAAGTTTTGTGACACGTCACGTAACCTATGTTCAGCGGACAGTTAAGACGGTTCTAACGATACCTCATACGTCGAGTTCCGATAAGTAGATTAGGAGCTATGAGGGAACAGATGAACAAACTCACATACATACATAGCCTGTCAAAATCATAACCCTCCGTAGTCGGGTAAAAAGGAAACCTTGCGTGAAATTTCACGCAAGTCAATCAGTTTATCCTTTTATTATATATGATAAATGATATTTATTTAGCAAATAGGTCTTTTTAAAAACACTTTTACACGTCAATTTTTTTGTCAGTTTAAACTAGATGAGGCCGATGTTTTCTAGCTGACTACCCTGAGAAGAAACACCGAAACAAACTCAGGCAAACAAAATATACTTAGATAAATACTTCGCCTACACTTATTACTAAAAGAGTTATGAATTTACATGTGGATGGATGGAGAGGGAAAGGGAAACCAAAGAAAAGATGGATGGATTGTGTGGAGAGTGATATGCGCGCACTACGCGCTGTTGACGACTGGGCTCGGTCCAGTTAATTACCGAACAGCCGGACGGCGAGCTACCCAGTGCCTTCCAACGCTGCGTCTTCAGGTACGTGGTCGCCACCCAGAACCTTTCCTCCCCATCGACCATCTGTTCTGCGAGCAATGTGCCGTGTCTCACACTACTTCAATGCCAAATAACAGTTTTTCAAGCCAGAGTATCGTTTGACAAATAATAAATATGAAATTCTTAATTCAGAAAACAGTCAATATACTCCTAAACGGAGCAATTTATTTTAATCTCCAAGTATATTCTGAACAAGGCAGACAGATGAGATATTTAAAAAAAGACATAATACTAATAATAATGAACCACAAAAACAACAACAGCTTCAACACGACGATTTACCTAGCAACACCTATTTAAGGAATACCATGAGGAATAGCAACAAAACGGTTATTTCCTTTGTTGTACAGGTTGAAAAGAATACAATATTGATGTCGTAGCCAGCCCCCCTAGCCAAGTTACAATCGTATCGTTCGCGCCGAACGCCTCGAGTAGGCCACGCCTCCGATTCCTTTGTTCTGACGTGATCTCAACGCTCAGTCACGTGGTCAGAACAAAGAAATCGGAGGCGTGGCCTACTCGAGGCGTTCGGCGCGAACGAAACGATTGTAACTTGGCTAGGGGGGGCAGATCTTAGAATGGATCACTTCATGACGTGACCGGCCATTTCATGAAATGCTATTTCAGCTAAATGCGCAATTATTTCAGGATATGGTCAAACATGGCTGATCATATCGTAAAACAGTTACGTTGTTTTTTTTTCAATGTATTCCTGTTTTCTACTACAAAATATGCTTCTGTTCCATCAAGAATACTAATTGTGAACTCAAATATGCTCTTCTGGTTTAAAAAAATAACCACGAAGGAGATCACCAGTTTTAGTTCGCCATACCACGAGCTCTTAACGCGATCCATTTTAGGACCTAAACCGAACTGTTAAAGGGATGGAACTATATAGGGTGTATAGCTCCATCCCTATTTTTCACTTGCATGGCTGACATTATTACGAAACCAAAAATAAACCACTTTTAATTCATGAGTAGAAGAGTTCATGATGACTCAGTCGGTTTCAATACTAAAAACATTCAATTAATTATTATATTATCGAAACCGGATGATCGATTTGATAAATCTCTTGATTTGGCCATTTCCTTTTAAGTGTCTGAAGTAGGTAAGTGGATAATAAATCTTACCTACCAGACAACCACGGTTACCGACTTAACCCGAAGAATCGCTAAACTTAAGTGTCAATGGGCAGAACACATTGCAAGCAGAACAGGTCGATGGGGCCGACACCGACAGCTTCTAGAGTCGTGACCAAGACGCAGTGTTGGAAGGCCTCCTGTAGGAGGCCGATAACCTGAAGATGGTCGCGGGAATCCAATAGATGCGAGACTCACTGGAGCGGTCGTTGTGGCGATGGAGCCTGTGGAGGTCTTTCTGTTGAAATCGTGATGATGGTGATGATGAAATCTTACCTTGTAGGCGTATAAGTACGTGGCTTTTGTTGTAACTTGACTAAGTATACTTAAATAAGACACTAGGTAGATACTTAATATGTTTACTGAACACCAAGACCACTTGTAAATGTAAAACTTTTTTTTGTTTTAACAACACACAAGCCGATTAGTCCGTTTTCTTCGAATGATTGCAACGATATGTTATTTTTTGTCAAAATCGTCATGACTGATGATAAGATTGTTCGATAATTACTTATTTTACATATATCGATTTAGGCGGCCGATAGACTAAGATAACACATTGCGATTGTCGTGTTTTGTGTCCTGAACGTATCAGGAGTCACTTTGTTTATTTTTGAATTTGAGATATTTCGTTATGCACGTGAAAGATAGCTCGCCCTCCTATCATAATTACGTCTACTTCTCAGCTCTGGGTAATTAACTTTTGTCATTTGGCTCTACGATGGCTATAGGGAAAAACAATATCAAATTCGTAGAAAAGCAAATGAGGTGTAACAATTTTAAACAAATATATATATATAAGGGCGTGATGAACTCTTACTTCAAAGACCATATCGGACTTCTCTGTCTTGAGCAGCTTAGAAGCTTTATAAAGTGTTCGTTGTTGATAAAGAACAACAATATTTTAAAAATTCTTTCATATTTGTTTACTAGAGTTAAAAAATTATTTAATTAAGCACCCAAATAGAAATTGAATGCATATTTTTACACATTACTGTCATCAGCTTTTTCACCCGATTTTCCCAGAAGTCTTCCTTCAGGGGCATTCAAATCTCATTTAAATTTCTATTCTCCGCTGCAATTAAGTTTAATTTCAAATAAAAAGTACCTACCTATCCAAAGTACAATTAGGCACCAACTCTTGCGCGCTGCGGGAGAGTTCGAAAGAGTTGCCGTCACTCTGGAACGAAAAGGGACTGAATTAACACACGTAGGTATTAGTCAGTAAAAATCTGACAAGCCCTCTAGCTCCTCCAAGAGTGGCAGAAGTTATTTGATTAATCCTCACATAAAAAAGGACTTTCTGAGATAACTCAATTTGTATAGCCAATAACTAAATTCACATGTTAATCATTAAAAGGGCACCGTGTTTGCCATTGAAGGGAAACTGAAGGTGAAGACTGACGCTGTTTTGGAGCTTATCAAATCCGTCACGTTTAGAAATTTCTCACACTATCACCGATTGACGAAAGATGAAGATACCCCGCGCGCACAAACTTGATCTCTGACCTCAACCACGTGGCTACTACACACAGTACTGACGCACCCACCCATCACATCACACTAAAATTATAAAGGAGAAAGTTTCTATATGATAGCGTAATCAGCCTTATAATGTTCCCACTGCTGGGACTCAAGCCTCCTCTCTAAGAGAAAGAAAGTTTGTGTGCATATTTGCTACTTTTTCACGCTCGATCAGTTGAAAGGATTTGTATATAATTTGGCACAGGGGTCCATGTTGGGGTTGTAATGCCCAACAGTGAAAATAATATGTTCCTGTTATGTAACTTTTTTGAAAGATGTTATGTTATGCAAATGAGTAGACGAACGTTTCCCTTGATGGGTTTATTGCTACTTGATATAATTACATAATAATTCGACTTAAATGCTATATGTTAAATGCACAGGTAAACAATATGTGCATTAGTAAGTATGACGTACAAACTAGCACAAAGTTAAGTACAATGTAGGTCGTACAATCCATTTTCAGCCCCCCTAGCCAAGTTACAACCGTTTCGTTTCGATTCTCTTTTCGTCGATCGTCTATTCCTTTGTTCTGACCACGTGACTGAGCGTTGAGATGACGTCAAAACAAAGGAATCGGAGGCGTGGCCTACTCGAGGCGATCGACGAAAAGAGAATCGAAACGAAACGGTTGTAACTTGGCTAGGGGGGCTGGAATAGACATCCTTAGGACATTTTTCTACTTTTACACAGGCGAAGCCGCTGAGAATAACTAATGGAGAAATATGTCTTATAGTTGGCTGATAGGTTCCCATGCAGCTAGTATCATCATCATCATTTCAGCCGAAGGACGTCCACTGTTGGACATAGGGTCCCCCAAGTATCACCACAACGAACGATCCAGTGCGTCTCGCATCCACTATATTCCCGCGACTCTCACCAGGTTATCGATCCACCTTGTGGGAGGCCTTCCAACGCTGGGTTTTCCGACCAGCTAGTATATTTTTTAAGAATTTTTTCTAGAATTAATGACTAATTTTATCTCGACATTTTTAATTATTTTCTCATTGATTGCCAATATTAGCTCAAGTGCAATTTATCGCATTTCTTGCTATCAACGATATTGGTAGTGATAAGCCAAAATAATGTTTTCACACACATCGTGGGTGACGATTTCAATTAGCCACGATATCGGGACATCCCGCTATTTTGGCATAACTTTAACCCTCCAGATTTCCTCTTATCTGTATAACTAAGCTTGTATCTTATCAATTTCAATCCAACACAATCAAATTCGCGTCATATAGAATTTACTGAAATTCAAAACAAAACAGACGACTTTTAATGTTAAAGAAAAAGTGAGCAAGTATAACTGTTGTAGTTTTTCAAGTCTGCCCAATAAGAAGAAACATAAAGAACAGGTCATTTGTATCTTCTATGTAATCTATTGTTTTTTTTTTTTTAAATTGATATACACTAGTGCTTGACTGCGATTCCTCCTGATGGTATGCAGTGATGCAATCGTTGATGGTGAAGCGCACTAGTTTTTTAAGAGCCGTCTGTCTCTCCGTCTGTCTGTCCGTCGACTTAAAGTTAGCTATACGCATAATGAAAGTGTTCCCAAATTGCTTTGTATGTATGTGTGGGATGTCTACCATATTAAATATACGTTGAATAATAAAAAACTTTTTACAAAAAAAAATACAACCGATTTCAATGTAAAAAAATACACTATAAAGTGCAAAATAACTTTAAATTCGGAAGTCGGTGTTTTTAGACTTCCGAAATTAAAGTTGTTTTGCAATTTTTAGTGTTTTTTTTTACATTGAAGTCGGTTGTATTTTTCTTGTAATAAGTTTTTTATTTTACACTTTTTAGTGTCATTAGTTGCGGTACCACAACTAAAAAGTACCCTTCAGTCAAAATTAAAGTCATCGCGTATACGTATAAATAAAGCAATTTTACTTGTTACGACAGTTTTGCTGTTATCCTATAAAGAGTTACGTTCTATAATATATCTTCGAAGTTCATCATCAGATCATAACAATATTTCTATGGAACCAACTCGGAAGTATAACCTTTCAATAAATAAAACAATTTTCAAATTCGGTCCACAATTGACCGAGAAATCGATGAACATACATAAAAAAAATACATACAGCCGAACATAGAACCTCCTTTCATTTTAAAGTCGGTTAAAAAATAGTTTTTATCTGCTTGCCTTATCGTCACTATTCTTTCTCTCGCGGAGTCCGGACGCAGCGCATGAGTAAGCTGATTGCGCACAGCATTCAACTGATGGTTTTGTTGATCATGATCATTGCTTTCATTCAATTTGACTGGCCTGTTTGCTATGCCGGAGGTCGTGGGTTCGATTCTCACCCAATGTTTGTGTGACTACTGTGATTAGCACGATCATTTTCTGTGTCTGAGTGTAATTTGTCTATAATATATATGTGTTACCGGCAATCTGTATAATTCAGGCATTCTATACAATATCTAGGCAATGTATAGAATACCTGGGGCGTTCAGGCAAATGTATGAAATAGTATTGTACATATTTACCTAGGTAATAAAAAAGGATTGTATAGAGTACCTGCTGGTTCACCGGCAATGTGGAAAATAAGTAGACTTTGGTCAATATTTATCATTATTAACCGACCTACCTATAAAATGACGGGCAAATGAAACCGAAATGGTTTATTCTAGCGCGCGAGCCCCACCACGACGTGAACGTAAAGATACGGCCATGGGGTGATTATTATTATTATTATCGTACATTTCAATAACAACAAAACAATATAGAAAAAAGAGTTTAGTGATCTACACCTAAAAAATTAACTACCGACATGATTAGAGAGAGTGTTGTAAACAAATCAATGGTCGTCTAATAACAAATGTTGACCCGCGATAAGGTCCACATAGCTCGCTTGTGGGCGGGTCGGGGCTGCGCAGGCGATCTTCTCAGTGCAGAGTAGTAACCGTTCACGAAGCAACGCTCCCTTATCAATAAACAAGTGAGTTTTACTTTTATAATTTATTTTGTGTTAAATTGTTCTATTAGTTAGTTTTCGTGATTGTTTCGTAGTTTTGATTAACTTTCTGTCTTGTGTGTCAAGTTTAGTTTCTGATTCAGTTTCATATTTCTTCAGAAAGTCTTTTAAACTTATTTATTTACCCGGCCTGTGCTAGTACGCTAAAAAAGAAACATTCTTAAGAGGGCTATAGCACCTAAAGCGCGGTCACTCTCGGACTGCATACGAAAGAAGAGATACGCAAAGACACAATGCTTGCAAATATGATGCATTTTAATTTAACGATTAAATAAAAATCTACCGATGTGTTTATAAAACTGACAATACAACGGTAAAACTTTACTTTTAGAATAACCAGACAAACATTCAGAATGATTGCATTGCACAAGCATTTATCCTGAAGAATAACATATATTTTAACCGACTTCAAAAAGAAGGAGATGTTCATCGATTTCTCGGTCAATTGTGGACCGATTTTGAAAATATTTTTTTTTATTGAAAGGTTTATGCTTTCAAGTTGGTCCTATAGAAATATTGTTATGATCGGAACTTCTCATAGGATCACAGCAGAACTGTCCTAACAAATAAAACTGAAGGGGGGGATATATCGAACTGATCTGATGATGAAGCCGGTAGGTAGGCCTGGGCTTGGCTTATTGGAATTATTATGCAATGTTTTAATAATTAAATGCTATAGGTACTGAGCTATAGAACTTATTTAAGTTTGGCTGGTAAAATAAAAAGCTTTTTACAAAAAAAATACAACCTACTTCAATGTAAAAAAAAAACACTAAAAAGTGCAAAATAACTTGAATTTCGGAAGTCGGTGTTAAATAACGAATAGACATAACTATTATCTATAGAACCATCGACTTCCGAAATTAAAGTTATTTTGTACGTTTAAGTGTTTTTTTTTTTACAATGAAGTCCGTTGTATATTTTTTTGGTAAAAAGTGTTTTTCTGATTCTGTTTACTGCAGTGGATCATATACTTTTGCACATTTAACGTTATTCGCATTAATTATTGCGTTTCTCTCTAACCCATTCATATGGATAAAGATGTCTCAAAATTGAAACCATGATTTAAAACTAATTACCAGCAGCTATAAAATCCAGATATATATAAGCAGAGTTTCCAAACGACATTTCGAAAAGGAGAGAGGTTCTCAATTCAAGTGAAAGTTTTATATGCTTTCAAGTTGGTCCTATAGAAATATTGTTATGATCGGAACTTCTCATAGGATCACAGCAGAACTGTCCTAACAAATAAAACTGAAGGGGGGGATATATCGAACTGATCTGATGATGAAGCCGGTAGGTAGGCCTGGGCTTGGCTTATTGGAATTATTATGCAATGTTTTAATAATTAAATGCTATAGGTACTGAGCTATAGAACTTATTTAAGTTTGGCTGGTAAAATAAAAAGCTTTTTACAAAAAAAATACAACCTACTTCAATGTAAAAAAAAAAACACTAAAAAGTGCAAAATAACTTGAATTTCGGAAGTCGGTGTTAAATAACGAATAGACATAACTATTATCTATAGAACCATCGACTTCCGAAATTAAAGTTATTTTGTACGTTTAAGTGTTTTTTTTTTTACAATGAAGTCCGTTGTATATTTTTTTGGTAAAAAGTGTTTTTCTGATTCTGTTTACTGCAGTGGATCATATACTTTTGCACATTTAACGTTATTCGCATTAATTATTGCGTTTCTCTCTAACTCATTCATATGGATAAAGATGTCTCAAAATTGAAACCATGATTTAAAACTAATTACCAGCAGCTATAAAATCCAGATATATATAAGCAGAGTTTCCAAACGACATTTCGAAAAGGAGAGAGGTTCTCAATTCAAGTGAAAGTTTTATATGCTTTCAAGTTGGTCCTATAGAAATATTGTTATGATCGGAACTTCTCATAGGATCACAGCAGAACTGTCCTAACAAATAAAACTGAAGGGGGGGATATATCGAACTGATCTGATGATGAAGCCGGTAGGTAGGCCTGGGCTTGGCTTATTGGAATTATTATGCAATGTTTTAATAATTAAATGCTATAGGTACTGAGCTATAGAACTTATTTAAGTTTGGCTGGTAAAATAAAAAGCTTTTTACAAAAAAAATACAACCTACTTCAATGTAAAAAAAAAAACACTAAAAAGTGCAAAATAACTTGAATTTCGGAAGTCGGTGTTAAATAACGAATAGACATAACTATTATCTATAGAACCATCGACTTCCGAAATTAAAGTTATTTTGTACGTTTAAGTGTTTTTTTTTTTACAATGAAGTCCGTTGTATATTTTTTTGGTAAAAAGTGTTTTTCTGATTCTGTTTACTGCAGTGGATCATATACTTTTGCACATTTAACGTTATTCGCATTAATTATTGCGTTTCTCTCTAACTCATTCATATGGATAAAGATGTCTCAAAATTGAAACCATGATTTAAAACTAATTACCAGCAGCTATAAAATCCAGATATATATAAGCAGAGTTTCCAAACGACATTTAGAAAAGGAGAGAGGTTCTCAATTCAAGTGAAAGTTTTTATTATTATTTATTTATTTATTTAAACTTTATGTTCAGCAGTGTTACACAAAAAGATTTTAGAATGAGAATGAATGAAGTTAGAATGAATGAGTGAGTTGGAAGTGAAGTTTGAATGAATTAAATATGAATTCATAAAAACATTTAGTTACAGTCAATGACACTAGTCTTTACTTATTAATTACTTACTAGCTTCTTCCAGCGGCTTTGTCCACGTGAATGTTGGTTATGTCGGACGTGAAGTTTAGGTCGAAGACGGATAAAAAGCCTATATCTATCCTTGAAGTTCACGCTTTCTCAGTGCCAAATTTCATGAAAATCGGTTCAGTAGTTTAACCGTGAAAGCGTAACTGACAGACAGACAGAGTAGGTACACACATTTATAATGTTAGTATGGATTTCATGCTAGCTTTTTTCTCACAACATCGTTTGCGTGAATGTCGGAGCAGACGCAAAGTCGAAGCCAGATAAAAAGTAACCTATATCCTTTCTTGGTGTTCAAGAAAGGACAAGTCTGTTTTGGGGATTATCCAGAACAAACAGACAGACAGAGGGGAAAATACTTTAAAATTTTTATTTCTGTTAGTATCGAACATACTTTCATATATATATAGGGTGACTGGCAATTAGTGTACGATACTTAAACACGTGATTGTGCTCATGATAACTAACAATTTTTATTATGGGACCAAAGCCGAAATCGCAAAAAAAATATCAGCTGTTCAGTGCATTAGGCAAACATAAATGTACTGAACAGCTGTTTTTTATTCGTTATTTCAGGTTTGTTCCCATAGTAAAAGTTGTTGGTTATCATGAGCACAATCACGTGTTTAAGTATCGTACACTAATTACCAGTCACCCTATATACTCGTATATATCTAATTAGTAAAAAAAGTTTTATTGGTATTAAAAACAGACATTTCAATTTTATTTATATGTGTAGTGACATCTATGGCGTCACATAAGAACTAATCCTGCATCGCGCAATCAAAGTTCTCCGCACGATTAGAACATATAGAACAGCCCGAAATCATCTATCGGGCAGCTGCCCACCGGACATAACACCCGTCTGGCCGGAGGATCCTCCCTTTTCAACGAAGGTTTGCGGGACTTTACTCTCTGTTCCGCATACCTCCAAATATGTATGTATCTACTAGCTGCTACCAGCGGCTTCGCCCGTCTGATAGTGGAAAGTTATCCCAAGGGAACATATTCCCGGAATAAAAAGTATCCTAGGTGCTATTCCAGGATATGGTCTACCCGTGTACCAAGTTTCATCGAAATCCATTCAGTAGTTTTTTCGTGAAAGAGTAACAAACATCCATATAATTATACAATTTTCGCGTTTATAATATTGGTAGGATGTATGTACTCGTGTAACTATAAATTTCAAACAAGTACGTCCAACTTAAAAGTATAAAGTCTGCCAAAATCAAAGAATTTAAACTAGTCGTTCATCATAGTGTAGATTAAATATGAAAAATGATTATCTAACATACGCCATAGTGCTTGTGTTCGATAATTTTGCGTTATCTAAAAAATGCAATGTTAAACAAACCCTCTGATGTTTGACCCTCATTAGATAGTCCCGCTTAGTTGCGTTCTCATGCATTCGAAAAGTCATGATCGTGTGATGGTGAGCATGCGAGTACGCTGGACAAAGTTCAAACATGCTTCGCGTAAACAGAGATGAGCACAGTGCTATCATTATTCAACTTCTATGATAAGGGGCCATTAAAGTATTAATACGTGAGCACTACACCTCCACACCTCCCGGTGGGGAGTGGTCTTTGTTTTACTTATTTTTGATGACATAGGGGACATGGGGGGCACTGGACGGTGATTACGTCAGCAGTATATTTTTTAATAGAATAATGTCGATGTTCCAAAATCACACAAAAGTAAACAGACACACATCACTGAGCAGCAAACGTCCAATGTCATTGATGACTTATAAGAGTCATGGATTCGTGTGTCATGGACTGAAAACTATTCATTTGAATTACTATGCAAATTTTTTAAATGAAGTTTGTTTTGTTCCTCTATTTCAAGCCTATTCCTTATTTCTAGACTTATATATGTCACCGTAAAATTGTAAATACCGTTAGATTATAATCTATCTCGCGAAATTGTAATTCATTTGTTGTCGAATGTAAACAAACAGTGTTTTAGTGACTGTAAATTGATTTCGTGTTGAAAATAACTCACAGCTCACAAATATTTCATATAGGTAATTCTAAAAATTACCTATATGAAATTTTTGTAGAAGTAAAATGAATCAGTGATTAACCAAAGAAATATTGTTGAATGGTGAATAAATTAGTGTTAATTACCGAACATAGCCAGCACAGAACCGGCCTACTGTAAGACCGACCAATCAGGGATAGCCTTCGGACTGTTGATAATTTAACGGGCGATAGATTGTGAGTTTCACTTCGATAGATTATAATCTATCGAAAAATTATGCATTAAATTTTACGGTTTACAATCTTTCGATAGTTTAGAATCTCACTAGATAGATTATAATCTAACGGTATTTACAATTTTACGGTGACATATATAACTACAGCTTATAAATTAATAAGGAAACCAGAACACATTGAAAAATGCATGTACCAATGTTTACGTAAGCATGGAGGGAGTGAACTTCGCTTACTTATGCAGACGAGGGAGACGAAAATCTGCTTACGTAATACTTGGACGGCCCCTAAGCAGGTCAGCTCGCTTTTCCATCCAAACAGAATAATGACAAGGATGTTGATCAAAAGCCTAAGACCATTGGCGTAACTAGGGTTATTTTTCAAGCGAGGCCTTGACCCTGACATGCCAGAGGCGACACTTAATGTAAATCAGTGAATAGGTGCGATTAGTATCATCACAATTCTTATAACTTCACTCTTATTATGAAATTTATTGTAGGTAGTGATAAAGTACATAACAAGTGTACGTGAAACATACAAATATGTTACGTACAGTGGCACGTACAGCCAGCGTCAAATAGTTCGTGACACCCAAAGAGGCCGAACGACTGTTTATTTTTACTTTTTATACACTAGCTTTTTCTTCCGTCTTTGGTCTCGTTCTTCTCGTTCTGGTCTTTCCACGGGGACTGTCCGCAAGCACTTGTGATCACGTGATGCTGGAGAAAGTTCAAGCATGCTTCGAGCAAACAGCGATGAACACATCATCAGCAGATCATCGCGGAACCACGCGATAAGCATGGGTGGGGTCGCGTGACTTTACTGTTCGGTCCAGAGTAATGAGACAAGAGTTACAGAATGATGATCATGAGCTGCTGGATTCTTTTTAGGGTTCCGGAGTTCAAAAAGAAAAAACGGAACCCTTATTATCTGTGAAGACCCTTTATCTCGCGTAAAAACCATATACTCCGGTCTGCGGTTCCTTAAAGCTGTGAAAAAATCAAACTTCTAAGTTAACGAAAAATAGGATACAGCGTTTATGTTGCTAAAAACGCACATTTCGATACTCTCAACGGAATCAAAATTCCCGTTGACCCAGAATTCTGTAATTAGTATAGTTACAGGTATAAATCTGAAAATAAATTATTAAATAAATTATTGTACGTCACAAAAAAAAAATTGTTTGCGATTTTGAAACATCACGGATTTACATAGATTATACTTTCAGAGATTACATCCTACAAACAAAAAAAACATACTTTACCTCTTTATAATATTAGTGTAGAGAGTCATCATCTTCCTGCCCTTGTCCCATCTTATTTGGGGTCGGCACAACATGTTTTTTTCTTCCATTCTATCCTGTCAACGGTCATGCTATCACTAACTTCCTTTTCTTTCATATCACTGTTCACACAATCCATCCATCTTTTCTTTGGTCTCCCTCTCCCTCTCCACCCATCCACAAGTATACTCATAACTCTTTTAGTAACATGCGTTTCATCTCTCCTCTTTACATGACCATACCAGGACAAACGATTCCCTTTCAACTTTTCAGTGTAGATACTGCTAGTGGTAATTTATGTGATCCTCGTTTGGCCATATCTATGACAAGCTTCTGCCAGCAATTTCGCCCGCGTGAAAGTAGGTTTCTCCACTTACAGACACAAAGTCTTACAGACTTTGGATTGCTGGTTTTGGATTGATTGGATGTGCATTGATATGTCAGTCAGTTTCTCCATTTATAAATATAAATGGATATGGAACTTGTCAATTTCGTAACAAATGAGTCACAGTGCACATTTATTATTGACGTGCACCGTACTCTGAGTAATGTAACGACATCGCTAGGCGGTGCAAAGTCTACACAGATAACAGTGATTCCGGGAGAGGACACAGTTTCAACCAATTCTCAAGGGGATATTATTATTATCTAACTAATTATAGAATTATATCGATTTCTCTAAAGTTTTTATCAATCAATCAAATCAATCAATCAATCAAAATATTTATTTGCTAGAATATGGTACATAAGGTGTTACAGTATATTTGTTTCAGCATATCCTGCCATAACATATGTGCAAATATATTTACAGTCAGTGTTGTCAATTACTCGATCTTGTCGATTACAGATTCTATTGACTTGTCTTCTAAATAGTCCTTAACGGTATAATATCTTTTAAACAATAACAGATTAAAAAGTATTTTTTTAAACATTGTCAGTGGTAACTCTTGTAAACTATTTGGTAAATGATTGAAAATAATAATCGACATGCAGTATACATTTTTCTTAAATAATTTTAGCCTTATTTGTGGCAGCCGAAGTCTGTCTTTATGCCGTGTTCGGCTATTTGGCCTGTCAGTGTTGGTCTCGAAAATATTGTAGTATTTCTTAACAAAAACACATATTTCAAAAATATATAAACATGGTAAAGGTAGAACTTTAAGTTTTTGAAATAGTGGCTTACAGCTGTCTAAAAAGTGAGCTCCACAAATGGCTCGAATACATTTTTTTTGAGCTTTAAAAACTCTGTCAAAATCTACTTACTGAGTTACCCCATATTATAATACCGTATCGAAGTACGGATGATACATAACCATGGTAAGCCAGCATTGCAGTATCACAGTTTACCGTTTGCCTAATTCTTTTCAAGACATATATAAAACGATCTAGTTTTGTAAGAATTTTATCTACATGTGCTTTCCAGTTGCAATTTTTGTCGATCGTTATACCCAAAAATACACAATTATCGAGAGTTGTCAAGTGAGAATCTTTATAATAAATGTCAAGCTTATTTATGTTTGAATTGTATGTCTGAAATTGTATGATGTTTGTTTTAGTCATATTTATTTTCAAGTTATTTATTTTGAGCCAGTCGATTGCATTATCCAAAGCCTGGACGATTTCATTTTCTAAATTTTTGTCAGTGTCACTCTTAAGCATTATTGTCGTGTCATCAGCAAATAGTATGCAATCTTTACCTATCGCCTCTAGAATGTCGTTGATGTAAACTAGAAAGAGTGGTGGGGATAATATACCTCCCTGTGGGGTGCCATAATTGTTTTGCTTATACTCTGACCTATAGGTTCTTTTTTCATTCTGACAGATTTTTGTTACTTCCACGCATTGTTCTCTTCCAAAAAGGTAACTTTTGATCCAGTCGTTGGCCTTACCCCGGATTCCGTAATGCTCAAGCTTTGAGAGTAGTGTTTTATGGCAAACAAAATCAAAGGCTTTAGTCATGTCTAGGAACACGCAAATTATGAATGGTTTTAAAAAAAAAGCTGTACTAAAGGATACTAAAGGGCCTCTTTATCACGATCCTTATACCTTAGCTCGATGACATTTGTTGACGTAAACTGAACTGTTAAAGGGGTGGAGCTATATAGGGTATATAGCTCCATCCATCTTTCTCGCTCGCACGATTGACATTTTAATATGTCATGGCGAGGCGAGATCTTTAAAGGTACTTATTTGCTTAATAACAAGTAGACATTTTGGTACCTTAGTTGTGTTTGTGGAGTCTGAGACATTCGCAGTCATGACACTTTTCATTTCTCAACAATTTAGTTGTTATTTGCTTTCTCGAGTTCAAGCAATTTGTAAGCCATTATGTACAATCTTGCTATTAGGTTTTGCTGAAAAAAAAGAACAACCAAATACGGTAAAAATATTAGCATTCTGCAGAATTCTATAAAATATATATATATATTTATCTATTTAACCAATTACGTAAACACGGATAATAGTAACAAGAAGAAGGAATCAGAAAATAAGATGAAGCGTAGCGTGGACTATTTTAGACGTAGGTGAAGGTGTATCAACGAGGCCTTTATCTTTCATAAATTCGAAAACGAGATAGCGACTGTCTCAACCCAGTGATCGACCACATCGTCGCTTACCATCAGGTGAAACAGGGGTCAAACGCGTGCCTATCAATTACATTGGGTGCGAGGCCCTGGGTTAGGGGCCGCTTCGCCCACGCCTAGCTACGCTACTGGGTACAAGGGTGATGCTTATTTCTATAGAAATCGCTTCCAGCAACCTGCGAAAGAAGAATTGAAAAAAATAAGAGATGTAGACAGCGTTTGTAAAAGGAAGTAGACAAAGTACAGATAAACATGTACAATAAACTTTGAAATATGTTAAAGTTATAATACATTTATTCAAATAATAACAGAGAACGAATAGATTTCAAGTTATGGAGGGGTCAAAAATAATCGTATCGTTCCTGTAATATAACCTCAAATGGCCATAACTTATAAAATATGACCAAGAACCAACAAAAAAGCATTTTGTCTGACTAGATACCTATTTGTGCTTATTATTTATTTGTTATAAAATAAGACGTACTTAATTGATTGAATTTATGAATAATATATTTTTAAATCGTGAAAGGTTCAGGTGTTTGTGCATGCTGTGCAGGAAAGGCGGAAACCACCTGCACTTTCCACAACTTCATCATCATTATCATTTCAGCCGAAAGACCTTAAAGATATAACTACATTGGGCACATGTGGGCCACGTAAATCTGGGCGCGTCGGTCTCCATACATTTTATATGGCAACTAGACTTGTAGAGCTACATTGGATCCACGCCACGTGACGCGACTCTACGTACAAACCAGGCGTGGCCCACGTGTGCATCGGTATAATGTAGTTCTTGCTTTAATCACTCCCATTTTTAGCGATGACCTAATTCTATAACCAATTGGTGTTGTAACATCTTATTACCAATACATTGGAATTATTTTAAAACATACCGATAACCTTTAGAACAAAATAAACAATGACAGTATTCACGTTAACTTCAGTAATAAACGGCAGTCGGTCTCGTGAAAAATTACACTCAACACTCAATCTCTCAATTCAACTCAATCTTTTGTAAAGCAGACAAAAAAAAAATTGAATTTTGGAACATCATATGAATACGAGCGATTATACGAATAGTGTATATATTTATTTAAATTTTGAATTTTCAAACGTCGTATGAATACGAGTACCTATACCGCGAAAATAATAGTGACCAAATTACAATCAACATAAAGAATTGAAAACAAAAAAAAAAAAATTTTTGGAACGTTGTAAGTAAACGAACAAATACCGCGAAAATAATAGTGATAAAATTACAATCAATCTTTTGGACAAATAAAAAAATATTTAAAAAAGTATTTTGAATTTCGAATGTCATACGAATATAGCGCGAAAATTACAGTAACCAAAATGGCGGAGAACGGTCAAGTTTATAAAAAAAGTTTCAATGGCACATGCACTTTGGGCGTGAACAAGAGGACCTCGGGGTCGATTGCTAAAAAAGCTGAAGCTTATTTACATGCAGTTGAAAAAAGTATCGGAAAGCCAGGTCTGTTGTTTTTTTTTTTCATACGAATTATATATGTCGTCGGTAGATCTTAAAAATTGATAACTTGATATGGCCAAGTAAAACTGGCCAGATCGTTTTAAACATTAAAGTTTGATGATTATGTCAATCCTTGTTTGGCCTACTTTTTTTAGACCTTTTATGATCATAGAAATCCTACATCAATGATATGGCTAAACGAGGATTGACCATTGACATAATGTATTGTTTTCGAAAGCATTGGGATTGACATATCATCCAACGTTAAAGTTTAAACGACACATGATACATTAGGTATAATGTCGTGGCCAGATCTTAGAATTGATTAGTTCATGATATGACCAACTAACACTGGCCAGGTTGTTTAAACGCTAACATTTGATGATATGTCAATCCTCGTTTGGCCACATCATTGATGTAGGATTTCTATGATATAAAAGTTCTAAAGAAAGTAGGCCAAAAGATGTCATCATTGACAATATATCATCAAATTTTAACGTTTAAAACGATCTGGCCAGTTTTACTTGGCCATATCATGAAGTGATCAATTTCTAAGATCTCGCCACGACATATTATACATTTCGGAACTTTTTAACCCTTTAGACGGCAAAGTTAGCGCATGAGAAATATGCTCTCTACACCAAGCTATTATTTGCTATTAAACACCTACACAATGCTAGTGAAGTAATACTACAAAGATCCAGCTTAATTTTGGTTCAAAAAATGTCGTCTTTTTTTTCATTTATCATTTATATTTTTTACTCGACTGCAAGAAGGGTTATGTTTTTCGCGCGTATCTTGTATGTATGTATATAATATTCTTTATTACCTCATAACTTTAAACTGCTGAACGGATTTATATAATTAAGATATCGTTAGAGTCATCAATAAATCGGCAGACTGCAACGGACTGCAACAAACTGCAAGTCGGGACCCATATTAGATGGAATGATTTTAGTCTAGATTATTTTAATTAGTCCCGACTGTTGCATTCAATATGTTCTGTATTACAATTTATTATTTGTTTTATTTTGTGTTTAAATTAATGCAATTAAATTGGTTTCTACGCTACTGAACTGAACTTGTTTTTTTCTTTTGAGTTTTTATTTAAAGTTGTTTTTTACGCAGTCGTTTTTTTTTTAAATAATATTTTTACATATTGTTTAATATTATTAAAAAACAAACATTGTTTAAAAAATCATATTATAATATGATTATACTCGTATGTAGCACATCTATTTGTCGCTTAAACTCGTCGTTGCAATAGCGTTCTAGCGGCCGGTAGGGTTTGTTGCTTGTAGGTAAGTGTCGTTGGTGTTCAAAGGGTTAAAAATTACAGACAGGTTTATTCGGTTTATTAATTAAATCCCGATTTTTCTTTTCTTAGTTTACTTTTATCTGTGTAATAAAAATAGCGTTTTGACTAGTTTTATATTTAAAAAAAACTAGCTTCTACCCGCGGCATCGCCTGCGTGAAAGTAGATAATCTAAAGCCAATGTCACTCGGTTATAAAGCAGCATTCTATTGGGGAAAGAATTTTTAAAATCGGTCCCGTAGTTTTTGAGTTTATTTATTACAAACAAGATTACAAATCTTTTCTCTTTATAATATTAGTATAAATATATCTAAAAAACTACTTCATTATTTTTCACGTAAAAGTTCCTCCTTTACAATTAGTTTTAATAAGTAGTTACAGTTTTTTTTTATATACTAAAGCAAGTCATTTAAAAAAGTAACTTAAGAAAACAATATACCTACTCTCATTATGCACGTTTATACACTGCATCATAAAATATCGTCAAAACAAAGATAAGATAACTTTGACGTGCATTCAGAAGTGTTGATGTTATTAAATAATAATATGTACGTAAGTGTTTTAAAATAATACATGCTATAGAAAAAAACATATGATGAGAAAATACTTCAATATTTTCATGTATGCAGGATAATACGGAAAGCCTACGAACTAGGCTACGGGCTACGCCGTAGACTATTGGCTACGAACGTCTACGCTTTGCGTAGCCTTTATGATTTAGATTTTAGTGCAAAAAATCTTCGAACGGTTATGTTTTAGATATTTTTTTTTGCTTTTTTGTACTCCATCTCGTTTAGCCCTTCAATCCTCATAGGTGCCGACGAAGAGGTGACTAGATGGAGATGGATGGATTGTACCCATGTAAAATTGTTACTATTTTAGTTCAAAAATATGTAATAAATAATAATAATATTCCACAACTACAACACAACGCCGTCTAGTCCCAAGCTAAGCAGAGCTTGTGCTATGAGTACTAGACAACTGATAAACATACCGATATATTTCTAAAAACATAGATATTATAGATAAATTAGACCCAGACACAGAACAAATGATCGTCACACAAACAGTCCTGGGTGGGAATCGAACCCACGACCTCCGGTATAGCAGTCAGGGCTACTGACCACTAGACCAACAGGCCAATCTGATAAGATTGATTAAAGGACATAGATTTAAGGTTAAAATTGTTACTATTTTGGTGTAGGCTTTTTTTGGTGTGGATTTTTCTATTATATTTTATTCTTGATTAAAAATATGTAGTAAATAAATAACAACTACTACAGTTTTAGCACTTTATTTTTCCTTACTGCTTCTCGAATGCCATCTACACTAATTATAAAGAGGTAAAGTTTGTTTTTTTGTTAGAAGGAGGTAATCTCTGAAAGTACTGGTCCAATTGCTAAAAGATTTTTATTCTCCGACCTAAAAAAGAAAATACCGATAAAAAGCTGCTTTATTCCTGAGTGACATAAACTATATTTTATATACGCGGGCGAAGCTGCGGGCAAAAGCTAGTAGCTAATAGGATGGTCCATTTATGTGGAAATTATCTATATATGTATGGTACGGGTGTAATTTATCTATATATGTATGTATTTAGAAATATATAAATATGTTTATCAGTTGTTTAGTACCCATAACACAAGCTCTGCTTAGCTTGGGACTAGACGGCGTTGTGTGATAGTTGTGGAATATATTATTATATTATATTATTATATTAATTAGTACAGCGGACAAAGTTCCTGTTTACTATTACTTATTAGTTTTACTTGTCGATAAAATGGATCTCAGTTATTTGATTAAATAAATTTTATATTTTTTTTATGAAATGTGTATTTTGTTAACAGTGGCAAAGGTGCAAGCACAAAGGCCGACGAGCCTGGACCTGGAGGTGGTGCAGCGAGTTGCCGCCATACCCATTGTGGGCTCCGGCATCGAAGTCACCGAGAAGGTCTACCATAAGATCAGGGTAAATATTCATATTGGTTTTAGAAACTATATGTAAAGCAGTACCTAAAGCTACTCACAAGGCTATTCAGAATATTCTTATTATTTTGCCGTGTCAATATTCTATGGACCACTAGCTTCTGCCAGCGGCTTCGCCCGCGTGAAAGTAGGTTTCTCCATACAAACTTTGGACCCCCGTTTCATCCCTTTAAAAAGTGAATTTAGAAAATCCTCTTTTAATGCTCGCCTACGCCATAAAAGAAAACCTAGTGTAAAATTTCACGCTCCCAGTCCCAGTAGTTTCGGCTGTGCGTTGATTTGTTAGTCAGTCAATTTCTCCTTTTATATGTATACATAGATATGACCTGGCCTGTTGGTCTAGTGGTTAGTGGCCCTGACTGCTATGCCGGAGGTCGTCGGTCCGATTCCCACCCAGGACAAATGTTTGTGTGATGAGCACGATTATTTGTTCTGTGTCTGGGTGTAATTTATCTATATATGTATGTATTTAGAAATTTATAAGTATGTTTACCAGTTGTCTAGTACCCATAACACAAGCTCTGCTTAGCTTGGGACTAGACGGCGTTGTGTGATAGTTGTGGAATATTAATATTATATTATATAGATATAGATCAAAAACTTAGAGCGCGTTTTTATCAAAATCGCCACTGTTGACATAAAAAAGCATAGATATTTTTTTTATTATGAAAACGCCAACGAAAAAATTCTACCACTGTGGGGTCCAGAATTATTTACTGGATCCACGGTGCACGTTTGTAAACGGTTGAAACACGGTGTATTTTGTTTATTATTTATTAAAGAACCCTTACCTAAAAGTAACATTTTCACTTGACTTGAATACCTCTACCAGTTATAGCTATCAGGTAAAACATTCAAAAATATTCTACAGAGATCTTGAGAAATATCGTTTTAATGTTCTTCAAATTTTTACTTAGCTATGCTATGCTCTATGCTATCATAGAGCATAGTCGGCCTTATAATGTTCCCACTGCTGGGACTCAGGCCATCTATAGAAGAGGGAAGACATTATTCTTTCTTGAAAAAATCGAGAGCTCTAACGAAAGTCATTATGTATCACTCTCATTCTTTGTCCCAATAAAAGTAACGTAGGTTACTATCATGATTTCAGCCATATTTAATTACTTATACATGTAACATTGTCAACAGGAATGCAACCCCTTGATCCGCTGGTACCTATCACTGGGGGAGAAATCGTTCGCAACAGGGGTGCAGCTGGCATTACCAGCAGTGCTGCTGTTCGAGACGCCCATCCACCAGCTGGACAAGTTCCTGTGCAAGTCACTGGACATCGTGGAGAAGACCGTGCCGTCCATCAACCTGCCTCCTCAAGCAGTAAGTATTTACATGATTAGGTCATCATCATCATTTCAGCCGAAAGACGTCTACTGCTGGACATATGCCTCCCCCAAGTGTTGCCACAATGAACGATCCTGTGTGTCTCGTATCCATTGCATTCCCGCGACTCTCACCAG
The DNA here is from genome assembly GCA_905147345.3 of Mythimna impura. NCBI lineage: Eukaryota > Metazoa > Arthropoda > Insecta > Lepidoptera > Noctuidae > Mythimna > Mythimna impura. The sequence goes on along the minus strand of LR990351.1, from coordinate 26,268,919 downwards.
GTCATCGGTCCACTTTGTGGGAGGCCTTATTCCAACGCTGCGTCTTCCGAAGCGTTTCATCCGTTTTACGACCAATGTGCCCTGCCCATTGCCACTTAAGTTTGGCGATTCTTCGGATGATTAGGTAGATGAGAAATAAATAACTCAGCAGTCTCGAACATTTTCGGTACACGTACAGTCAGGTGTCAAAAGTGCTGTTGCACTCTACAAATGATAAAGTATCTAAAATTTGTTTGTAGCCGAAGTTCAGTGGTCCACAACTAGTTAATTCAATATTTTAGATACTATGCTGTAAATTAAATTAGTCATGAACCATTGATCTCCTTCAAATCGTAGGTAAAAATACTACCTAGCTAGGCACGCGTCTCTGCGTCCTTGCATAATCTTTGATCATCTCTTAGAGATAGCTTGCACAGTGCGAATATAAGAATAATAAGAACAGTGGATGCGCGAGTCTCAGGTGCATATGGTGCAATTAGCTCGCCCAAATGCTGGCAGGACTCTATTTGTTTATCTTTGGCTTTTCTATTTAGCAATTGTTCGTTTTTTTTGTGCTCGGATCATTAAAATTTTAATTCGGTAAAAGATTATTATGTTTTGATTTTTTTATTGGTCTTGCTGAAGATATTGTATTGTAGACATGACATGGAGGCACATTAAAAAAAATTTTTGTTTAGCGGGATGTCCCGCCTAAATCGGGACGTTTGGTACCAACTAACGTAGCACGAATTCATATTTTAGCTCCAATTAATCAGTATCACATGAGAATGTTGGTGTCCGGTTTGAATGATTTCATAATTAGTGATTACAGCTTCGATATTAAAGTTATCACCGATTTAGGTCAGGTTAGTTCATGTTGTAATAAGCTTGTAGCATTACGTCCGGGTACAAAGAATAATTTGGTTTTTACAAGTTTTTATTTAACTTTTGTACATTTTGTATATTTATTTGCGTCAAGAATCAAAACATTTCTTTCAAATAACATTTTATTTTTTATTATTGATAGGCTCGCGTTTGACCACCACCTCACCTGATGGTAAGCAATGATGTGGTCGACGATGGACCACGCTTGCCTAGAAGTAAACTATGCACTCTTGACTTAAAGATCCCTAAGTTATAGCTATCAGAAAACATAGACTCCGGCAGTGAATTCCACTCCTTAGCTGTACGCACAATGAATGTGTTCCTAAAACGCTTGGTCCGTATGGATGTCTATACCATGTACCGGTGGCTCAATGCCGTACGTCTAGTGGTCCGATGATGGAAAGGACTTGGCGGAATTAAATTGTGCAATTCCATTTGGGCATCGACGCCGATTTTGGAGCTTCGACTCGACAAGTGCATCATTGCCGATGATCCTCTTGGCTCGCCTTTCAATCGACTCCAGTGCATCTGATCACTGACTGACCCATCCCAAAGATGAGGACAGTACTCCATACACGATCGAACTTGCGCTTGATAAAGGTTAAGCAGCTGTTCCGGCGTGAAGTACCGTCTCACCTTTGCTAAGATCCCTTTTTTTTGTAGCCATTTGAGTGGAATAGACTCCGTTTAGCAAGAAAAAAAACACACCTGAGTTTTAGTTGCATAGAACTTGACCAAAATCACCCCAAATCGGAGACCGCCTTCAAGGACGAGTTCAAGCCTCTCAGAATGACTGATAAATCATTTACAGGCCCTTTTGAATTGTCAAGAAGTCACTTCGAATGAGCAATTAGCATAATTTCTCATTCGAAAGCGTAGATCTCTATGGAAAAGAACGTGCATTTTGTTACTACAGACGTCATTCTAAATCCAATATGGTGGACTCCTGAGGATGGCGAACTAGTTTTTTTTATGCACCCCCATGAAAGCATGTTTATATTTTATTTTTCACACTTATTTATTTACTTCATTCCCAACAAATACGCACCGAGACCGCGTGATGGATTACGGCCCAATCCCATATCATAGAAAGAAGGCTTGCGTCCCAGCAGTCGGAACAATATATCTCAATTTATTTCTATAGATACTTTTTACCATTTACGAGAAATACTTAGAGCGATATTTAAATTGATTCCAAGGTCCTTGATGTTGTGCACACCACAATCTCGGCTGTCCCCACTTTGAGGAGTGGCTGAGAAGCTCCACAGGGTTCTCACCAGACATGGCCAATTCGGGAGGTTACGGTTTTGGATTCAGGCCGAAGAAACGCCCGGGTGTCAACATTGTGTGGATTGCCCTAAGGACATGGTGGAGGGCTGCCCCGAATGGGCGGAGTACCGCCGTGTCTTCGTGGAGTCGATTAGTGGCGGCAACCTCTCGCGTCCAGCTCTTTGTTCCTTATTTTATTTATTTGGAAACACAACAGCTTATCTTTAGATTACCTATCATACATGAGTTATGAGAACAACTACAGCCCAATGCAGTTACAACAAAGTTTTTACGAGTAGCATCCCTGGGTCTGCATAAGCTGCACAGTGATAGCGAGATGATGACAATTATCTCATAAGCCAATAATAAAGTTTCACGGTATTGATAAAGCTAGGTTAAACTGAAAGTGGGAAAACAAAAAAAAAAGAATGATTGTTGATCCATTGTTCACAAGTTAATACAAAGTTACCACAAGTATGTATACTATATTAATATACAAAGGGAAAAACTATGGTTCAGTAGTTAAGGCACTCGCCTCTCATGCCTGAGGTTGCGGCTTCGAAACCGAGCAAATACCAATGTGAATTTTTTAATTCATATTTACTTTTCTAAGTTCTAAATTTAACGTGTGGTACCTCGATGATGGAACCCTAGGAGGCGATGTAGACACCCTTTTAAATGATTTAGTATTTTTAAAAAACCAACTCTTTTCTATAAGACTAGATCTCAACTTTTCTAAATGTGAATTATTCCTATCTGACAATACTGACAGACTTCTGACTCTTCCAAAATTCAATGCAATAGCCCCTGCAATCAAAATTATCGATAAAAGTTCTCTTCGTCTCCTTGGGTCCCCAATCTTTGAGAATTCCTTTCCCAGTTTTGTGGAGGAAAAGATACAAAACTTCAATGACGTTTCGGAAAGATTGCTCCAAATTAACATGCATTCGGCCATTACCCTTATTCGTTATTGTTGTTTCGGCCCTAAATTAATATATTTCCTTCGTTCTTCCCACTTCTGGAAGCACCCTCTACTTTTAGAAAAAATGGACCAAATTATCCGGCATACGCTTACATTAATTTTAAATGTGACCTTGGACGATCGAGCTTGGGCTCATAAGTTACTCTTCCCATTCGTATGGGAGGCCTCGGCGTCCGCAAAATTACCAGTATTACTTTACTTCTTCATATATTCTTATTCATATATTCGGTCCACGGCACTGATAAATTAATCAGGAATATTCTAACTCCAACACTGATTCCTTTTGATGTGCCGTGCTTCACCGAGGCTATGGATGCCTGGAGACTCGCTTGCCCGAATACAAATCCGCCCGACAACCCCTCTTCCCAGAGGCGTTGGGATGAGCCGCTCTGCAAAGTAGTTCAGGAAAACCTAATCTTGACATCTGCTACTACTGCAGAGCGTGCGCGCCTACTGGCTGTGGGTGAGCGAGAGTCGGGCCTTTGGCTCCACGCACTACCATCGTCGAACATAGGCACCTTGTTCGACGATACAACAACTTTCCGCCTAGCTGTTTCCCTACGCCTAGGCGCTCCTTGCTGTTCGCCTCATCGCTGCCACTGTGGCGAAGTTGTCAACAGCCTCGGTCACCACGGCCTGTCATGCAGTCGAAGCGCGGGACGTATAGCGCGGCACGCGAATATTAATGACATCATTCGACGAGCCCTTGTCACCGTCGGCGTTCCGGCTGTTTTGGAACCTCATGGCCTGGCACGCGACGATGGTAAGAGACCGGACGGTATGTCTTTATTTCCATGGAAGATGGGTAGGCCTTTAGTATGGGACGCTACCTGTGTCGACACTCTTGCGCCATCCCATCTTCCTAGCTCGTCGCGCTGTGCTGGTGCTGCCGCGGCGGCTGTGGAGAACCTCAAGCGGCGGAAATATAACAACCTCGTCGGTAGTTATATTTTTGAGCCGTTTGGGGTTGAGACTCTTGGGCCGTGGGGTCCGAGTGCTCATGCCCTTTTTAAAGAATTATCCAAACGGCTAGTTACACTTCGCGTCACCAAAGGGCTGGCTTTTACCTCGGTCAGAGATTAAGCATTGCCATACAACGTGGCAATGCCGCCAGTCTTTTGGGCACACTTCCAGTCGACAGCGATGCGGAGGAATTTTTTGACGCCATATTTTAGATAGGAGTTATTGTGTATATATTATGTACTTTTCTAAGTTTATCTAGGACATTACTGACTCTCCGTGCCTCGGAAAGTAAACCCTTTGGTCCCGGTTATCATTCGTAGGTCTTTGACTGGCGTTCTATGTAGTCAGATGCGGGACGCCAGAAAATCTGATCATCATTCATCAATGTATTCAAGGAGTACCGTGTTACCCAGTAATTGGGTAGTGGAAGTCTGATAGGCAGTCGCTCCATGTAAAACACGCATATTCAACCGCATCCGGTTAGACGGAAGACGGAAGCCGACCCCGAGGGAAGTGGCTACGGAGTTGATGAAAGAGAAAAATAATGAAAAAAAAAAAGATTATGAAATCTGACATTGATGATATTTTTAATTCTTTACTAGCTGACACGGCGAACTTCGTACCGCCTAATAGTAAGGAAAACGCCATCTACTGGCATTACCAGAACATCATAATTCATTATAAAATGACATTTCAATTAAAGATGGCGTTGTATTCGGATTTTAATTCGTGATTTTTTCCATTTTTTCTCACCGTATAAACCTTCCCTGGACTATGACGAATATTTCAAGATCAAAATTAGCGAAATCGGTCCAGCCGTTCTCGAGTTTTAGATAGACTAACGAACAGCTATTCATTTTTGCATAGGTATATAGATTGTACCTACACAAAACTTATTATTAAACACAGGGATTTGACAATTCATGTACAAATGTAAAAAACAATGAGTATTCGCCCAGCAAACCTTTGGGTGACAGAGAGAGATCACATTCGAGGGTAGGTTTTACTTTTATCTTTATTCCAATAGCTTTAACTAGGACTAGAACTCTCTTTGACTTCAAAGAGAGTTCTCTATCACAAATATCTAATTAGGTCATAACCTTTGTAAACAGATGTACTCCGAGACCCGCCGCTTCGTACTGCGTCGCGCCGACTCGGTGAATCAATTGGCCACCGCAGTGCTCGACTCCCGCGTCACGGCCGTCACCGCGACTGCGCTGGAACGCGCCCTCACCACAGCCGACAAGTACGTGGACAAGTACCTGCCCCCTGATCAGCAGGACGCTTCTGATGGTAAGTGTTATTGGTGGGATGTGAGATAAAATAGATTAAGTACCACACACACAATATAGGACACTTAGTGGTTGTAAGGTCCCCGCTTGGGCAGAGCACCGCCGTGTCCTCGTGTGGGGGCGATCGGCGGCAACGATCTCTCGCGCCGGGCCTTGGTACAGGCCGTGGTCTGAAGCGAGGAGGAGTGGCAATAGCGGTCGCCTCCTTCTGCGAAGTAGTCTTCTGCAAAGGAGGAGGCCGCACGTGCACGCGTGAGGGAACGGCCCTCACACCACAGCCGCCACAGCCCGCGCCTGTGTGGTGGTGTAAGGTTGGTGGCCGGAAATCAGGATCGGGATCCCGATTTCCGGCCACCGTAGGCGCGAGCTTGCGGATGGCGAGCAATGGGTCGACGCCGTCCGATCGTCCGGTAACCGCCCGGACCGAGCCCAAGTCGTCGACGGCGCGAACTGTTCCACGCGCGCCTCAAGGAGATGTCAGCAAACCGTAGGGGCCCAGCAGGGTCGAAGCCTACTGGGGGCCGAGGGTTTGTATCTTAAAGGAAATCTCAGCCCTGGTATGAAAGGCAACGAAGAAATGGAATGGGTTTTTAGTCAGTAAAAGTCTGACACACCCTCTCGCTCCGCCCATTTTCATTTCCCGCACAGATTTTCCCACCTAAAAAAAAGTGGTTGTAAGGTGAGGTCTAAGAAAAGAGTTCGTTCATCAAAGTAGTGCTTTTTTAAGGTGCCAATCAACCAATATTCAATGACTACTCTCACTCTAGGGTGGAACAGGAGCCCCACCGACTGTGTCCCCACGTTGTCGTCGTGGTGGGGCTTGCGTGTCTCTATGATCTTGGGGCTTTGCCGGTAGAGTTACTCATGCCGGAAAGGCCCAAGTGAGAGACCAGACCAAGAGGGACACCAGGAGGGGTCGCTCCTGATCGATCGACAGTCGTCGATTGGCATGGATGCGACTATGCCGCAGCGGTGCAGGCGCCCAATGCGGCTTGCGTATCTCTCCTACAGGGAAATCCCTCTAGGAGAGAACTTTCGGCGGGTTCGCTGAGTCGGGTTAGCCGGACAGCGAACGGAGGCATGTCTAATGCCGCCGTCGGGGGCTTGGCTTAACCGCCTGGCCCAGAGGAAGGATACCTCTAAGATAAAAAACCACCTAATCCCAAGTTTAGAGGCGTGGCGAGGGGATGAATGGCTGGAGGGAGTCCAGTCTTTAGCGCCTCCCCTGTAGAGCACCTGCCGCACTCTACAGTATATAGGCTTACCTAGGCAAAAGGGCTCTGCCTAGGTGGACATATACATCCCTACTACTCGTGGGAACAGCATGGAAGAAATTTTGACTGAAAAAAACCAAAATGAGGATGTGCCAATCTTATTGGCGGAGGTTCCGCTTGCTGGCGACGGCAACAAGAGCCGAGGAGGCTCCCGATCCTCGAAAGAGGATCCGACAATTATATCCGACCAGGACTCGCGCGGTCGCTCCAAATTTTGGAGAAAGCGACCGCATCATGAAGTTTTCTCGGACCGAGCGGGGTCGGTGGGTCTCTCCTCAAGCGAGGAGAACCTGCCGGCTGCAAAGGTGACGACGGCGAGGAGGGGAAGAGGTCGTGCGACACCTTTTGGAGCACCCAGTTCGGTGGCGGTGCGTGACTCCCGGGGTCGCTTTTTAAAGCGGCCGGATACGCCGGATTAGGCGGGGAGAGCGACCCCGGGGTCTCATCCGGGGTCTCAATCGAGGAGCTGGGAGGAGTAACCGCTTCTCTTGTGGGCACGAGGGCAGAGGCTAACGCCGCAAAGCGTGCCCAGAGCAAAGCGGTTGCGGCCGATGAGGTCGCCGAAATGGCCCGTCAGGCCCGGGAGCGGCGTGCTGCCCAGGCGGCTGCAGGCTCGAGCCCCACGGCGGAGGCCCTGAACCGCCAGGTGCTGGACGGTGTGGACGTTGTCCTGAAGGTTGCAACTAAGTCTGGCAACCTGAAGGGCTCGTTCACCCGTGCCCTTAAGGAGGCAGCAGACGGAATCAGGGAGGCGGTGGAGATCCTTCTCGATCGTACGACCTCGGAGGAGACGGCGAAGCTGTGGGAGGAGAATAGCTGTCTCCGATCCGAACTGGAGGATCTCAAACGAGAGTTTGCTGCTCAGAGGCAGCGGCAGGAAGCTCCCGCCGCCAACGGCCCCCCTCCTGCTGCACCCTCGTCAGCCCCAACAACTACGCCACCGCCTGCACTTGCGATGTCGGACCACGACATCGAAAGGGTGGCCCGCATCTGCATGATGCAGTGCGGTGGCATGGTGTCTGCCCGATTAGAGGCTCTGGAGTCGCGACTCCTTCCGGCCGAAACCCTCCGGCCGCCGCTTGCGGCAGATGAGCGGAGGAAGGAGGAGTCCGCAAACAGGAAGCGCGTGCAGGTGGGCAAGAAGCCTGCAAAGGGGGCCAAAAAGCCCGCGGAGGGGATCCAGAAGCCCGCGGCGGATGCGATCGCACCCCCTCCCCAACCAACCGCGCTCCCGGCTACCGCACCCCCGATCCAGGAGACCTGGACGACGGTAGTCAAAAGGAAGCGCAAGAAGAGGGCGGCGCAGCAGGCACCAGCTGACCCAGCACCCGTCGGCTCAGTGCCAAATAAGAAGTCAAGGTCGAGACCCCCACGCTCTGAGGCTGTAATAATTACCCTGCAGCCAGAAGCCTCAACCAGGGGTGTGACCTTTAAGTCGGTCCTGGCGGAGGTAAAGACGAAGCTGAACTTCGGTGACTTTGCCTCCCCGGCCGGCTTTGGTTTTAGAACAGCGGCCACGGGGGCCAAAATCTTTGAGGTGTCGGGTGCTGCAAGGCAGGAGAGGGCGGACATTCTAGCCGCCAAACTAAGGGAAGTCCTCAAACCGGAGGATGTCCGGGTGTCCAGACCCACAAAAACGGCAGAATTGCGCGTGAGTGGGCTGGATGACTCTGTGACCCCGGAAGAAATAGTAGCGGCCATTGCCCGAAGTGGTGGGTGTCCGCCCGAGAGCGTGCAGGCGGGTGAGATTCGCTGCAGTGCGGCCGGGCTGGGCACAGTTTGGGTGCGGTGCCCGGTTGCGGCCGCAAACAGGGTCGCGGATGGCAGAAGGTTGCTGGTTGGTTGGGTCTCAGCGAGTGTAAAGCTCCTGCCACCCAGGGTCATGCGGTGCTACCGCTGCCTGGACAAAGGGCATGTCCGAGTACAATGCACTGCAGACGTTGACCGCGGCGACCTCTGCTATCGCTGCGGCCAACCCGGCCATAAGTCGGCCCAGTGCTCCGCGACACCAAACTGCAGCCTTTGTGCAGCTGCCGGGAAGCCTGCGGAGCACAGACTTGGTGGAAAAGCCTGCAAGGCCCCCAAGAAAGGCAGGAAGAACAGAGTTGTCGGAGGACCTGCGCCCCTCCCACAGCCCGGCAGCCAAGCAGCTGACTCCCGACCCAGGGATGGAGGAGATGCCGGAGAAATGGAATGCCAGTGATGGCACAATTCCATTTCCTCCAGGCGAATATCAACCACTCCTCCAGAGCTCAGGATCTTTTGCTCCAGAGCATGGCGGAGTGGTCGATCAACGTGGCTGTGGCCGCTGAGCCGTATTTTGTACCCCCCCCCGCGATAACTGGGCAGGGGACCTGGACGGTTTGGTGGCCATCATTGGCGGGACTCTTGGCAGTCCCTCCCGAGGACGTGGCTGGGTGGCCGCTCTCGCGGGGGGAATCACCGTCATTGGGGCATATTTCTCGCCCAACAAGAGTCTCGCCGACTTCGAGAGGTTCCTTGTCGAGCTGGGTGCCGTCGTGGGCCGGTCCCACCTTCACCCGGTGCTGTTGCTAGGGGATCTCAACGCCAAGTCTGCGGCGTGGGGATCCCCAGTCACCGATCCTAAGGGCGAGGTGTTGGAGGAGTGGGCGGTTGCGACCGGCCTGACCGTTCTGAATCGGGGCTCGGAGTACACGTGCGTACGGCAGCGGGGTGGGTCTGTAGTGGACGTCTCGTTCGCTAGCCCCGCTGTTGCGCGCCGTGTCCATGACTGGCGAGTCGCCGTGGAGGTGGAGACGTTGTCAGATCATCGGTACATCCGTTTCAGCGTCTCCACCCAGACCACGGGCGGTGGCCGAACGTCGACCCTGCAAAGGGACGGTCCTCGCTGGTCGATTAAACAGATCGACAGGGAGCTTCTCGAGGAAGCCGCAATCATCCAGGCCTGGGTCCGGGAGTCAATGACGAACGAAGCCGTCGACGTCGAAGAGGAGGCGCAGTGGTTCCGCGGGGCGATGACGCAAATTTGCGACGCGTCCATGCCTCGTATCCGCACTCATCCCACAAGGCGCCGGTTGTACTGGTGGACCGCCGAAATCGCGCAGATGCGCAGGACCTGCGTGGAAGTTAGGCGCCGGTACACCCGATACCGGAGGAGACGTCGTCGGGTTCCGGAAGAAGAGGCCGCGCGGTATGAGGTGTACCGCGCGGCGAAGAAGGCTCTGTGGCTGGCCATCGGCGAGTCGAAGACTCGATCCTGGGAGGAGATGCTTGCGACCTTAGATGCAAATCCATGGGGGCGTCCTTATCGTACGGTCCGAGGGAAACTTCGTGCCTGGGCGCCCCCACTCACTGAGAGCCTCGAGCCTCAGTTGCTCGAGGTAGTGGTCGCAGCTCTCTTCCCTGCTAGAGAGGAGCACACACCGCCGCCGATGGCTTTGCCCACAGACACAGAGTCGGAGGATGAGGAGGTCCCCGAGGTGACACAACCAGAGTTGAGGGCGGCCGTGATGCGGCTCCGGGCCAAAACCGTTGCCCCGGGACCGGATGGAGTTCCCGGCCGCGCGCTCGTCCTCGCTCTGAAGGAGCTGGGGCCCCAATTGAGAGGACTCTACTCAGCTTGCCTTGAGCAGGGCCACTTCCCCACTCAGTGGAAGACAGGTCGTCTGGTCCTGCTCAGGAAGGCGGGGCGCCCAGTAGACTCGCCGTCCGCATACCGGCCCATAGTGCTGCTTGACGAGGTGGGTAAGCTTTTCGAGCGGATTATTGCTGCCCGCCTCGACGGTCACTTGTACAGAGAGGGGCCGGATCTGGACGACAGTCAGTTCGGTTTTCGGCATGGGCGCTCCACTATCGACGCCATAATGCGGGTGAGAGTCCTGGCGGAGAAAGTGGTTTCCCGGGGCGGGGTGATGGTGGCGGTGTCCTTGGACATCTCCAACGCCTTTAACGCCCTGCCCTGGAGCTGTATCCGGGAGGCGCTAAGGTACCATAGGGTGCCCCGCTACCTCCGCCACATCATTGGGGCTTATTTGTCAGAAAGGTGTGTCACCTACAGGGGACGCGACGGCGAGGGCCGTCGTGATATGTCGTGCGGTGTTCCACAGGGCTCGGTCCTGGGGCCACCTTTGTGGAACATCGGTTACGATTGGGTGCTGAGGGGCGAGCTCCAACCGGGTGTGGACCTGACGTGTTACGCAGACGACACGCTGGTCACGGCCCGTGGGAGCTCGTACAGGGAGGCAGCGTTGCTGGCGACGGCAGCGGTTTCACGGGTGGTGAACCGCATACGACGCCTGGGACTGGAGGTGGCTCTCAACAAGTCGGAGGCTATGGTCTTTCATGGCCCCCGACGGGCGCCGCCACCGGGATCACACATCGTGGTCGGGGGGGTCCAAATCGCTGTCGAGTCCACCATGAAGTACCTAGGATTGGTGCTCGACAGCCGGTGGGACTTTGGCCCTCACTTTCGGCGGCTGACGCCCAAGTTGATGGGCGCAGCAGGCGCGCTCGCAACGCTGCTTCCCAATCTAGGGGGCCCGAGCACTGCCTGTAGGCGGCTATACTTGGGGATCGTGCGATCCATGGCCCTGTATGGGGCCCCGGTATGGGCTTCTGACCTGACGGCCGGCAGCATCGCAATCCTGCGAAGACCGCAGAGGGCGATGGCCGTCAGGGCTATCAGGGGGTATCGCACGATCTCCTACGAGGCGGGTTGTGCACTGGCCGGATCTCCGCCCTGGGAACTGCAGGCGAGAGTCCTCGCCTCACTGTACCGGTGGCGTGAGGAGATGAGGACGCGGGGTGGTGAACCGATACAGCGCGAGATCGAGCTGCGTCGGTCTCAGCTCCGCGAGGTCATGGTGGCGGAATGGCGGGACAGGCTTCTACGCCCTACCGCCGGCCTCGCCACCGTCGATGCGATCCGACCAGTGCTCGACGAATGGCTCGGGAGGAAACACGGCTCCCTGTCGTTTAGGGCGACGCAAGTGCTCTCGGGGCATGGCTGCTTCGGGAAGTACTTGTGTCGCATAAACAGGGAGCCGGACGCTCGATGCCATCACTGCACCGACTGTCGGGAGGACACGGCGCAACACACACTGGCAGAGTGTGCCGCATGGGAGGAGCAGCGCCGTGACCTTGTATCTGTAGTGGGCCCCGACCTGTCGCTGCCGGCCGTCGTTCGTTCGATGGTCGGGGGCGCCGAGTCGTGGGATGCGGTGATCTCCTTCTGTGAAGCCGTAATTTCGAAGAAGGAGGCTGCGGAGAGGGAGAGGGAGGCCGCGGCCACTCTCCCGTGCCGCAGCAGGCGAACCGGGCGTCGGCGGAGGGCAGACAACGCCCTCTTCCAGCCCCCATAAAGAGGTCCGGAGGGACGGCGGACTCGGGGTCGTCCGCCGTCCCCCATCCAGCAAGACCCGAGGCGGCAGCGCGTTGTGTTCCACGCGCGCCCCTATTGGACGTCACGGGGGGAGGACACCTCATACTCCCCCCGGCTTGAGGTGGCCCGCGTGGGCGGGCCGGCACTAGCCGGGGATCATGGATGGCGTATCAGCTCCCACGATCCCCGGTCCAAGTGTGGGAGGGAACACCGAGGTGGTTTTTAGTCAGTAAGAGTCTGACAGACCCCTTCGCCTGCCCCAGGCGAAGGACATCCATGAGGATTTTCCACCCCGGCAACAAAAAAAAAAAAAAAAAAAGGGTGGAACAGGAGAGCGTGTCAGACTTTAACTGACTAAAACCACACCTGTGACGGCGGGCGGTCGTCTATTGCTTATTACTTTTCTTTCTTGTCACGTCAGTCAGTAAAATCACATCATTCACTGATTGTTTTAATTTCTGTATGTTAGCAAATACACCCGAACATTGCATTATCTACATATTACAGGAGATATTTCTTGTGATATTTGAAGTAATGGTAAATTGTAATAATACTCGGTACGAAATGTCCTGCCCCCCTAGCCAAGTTACAACGATCACCGAAAAGAGAATCGAAACGAAACGGTTGAAACTTGGCTAAGGGGGCTGATATATCACATCACTTCGTGAAGTACTGTTTTGCGCATATCTAGTTTCGGCCAGGTTTCGGCAACTAAATTAGTTTTGGCTTTGTTTCGGTTTCGGCTGCCATCCAGCCGATACTCACTCAACTTCATTGTTTGTTAAATATCAGAGGCTCAATGATTAATATAATATAACATGTGATTTAAAAATAGAAGGGCTGTCTTATTATGATTTATTATTTTTACCCCACGAAAACATGACCTTATTAGGGCAATTTCGGTGTCGCTTTCGGCCGTAAAAACAAGTTTCGTTTCGGACACTATTTAAATTTTCATTACCAATCTATATCTGTTACATATCCGTGAATACAAAAACAGTACCTAGGTTCGTTATCACTAGCCGGACAATTGTTGTGAATTCCGTAAGTTGCCAAAATAGTCATTATTCATTGTTGTTAAATATTCCTGAAATCCTCGTTATCGTAAAATTGCCATTTATTTCTGATTAGATTAATTCATTTTGGAATCGAGATTGGGCCGATAACCTCGAAACGACGTTTTGATTATACAGGTAGCTATCTCATAATTTCCTTTGTTTAATCTCTGAAGATTTAATGATAACTGTCGAATATATTACAATACCTCCGTTTTTAAATAAATCAGATATAAAGTAATGCAGTTAAATAACCTACCTGCATGGAGCCGTTTACACATTAGGAGATAACGGTAACATCACTCTGATTGAGCTTGAGTCTACGGTACGTAGTGTTCCACGCGCGTTTATATGAGATTTCAGCAAAACCATAGGGACCTAGCGTAGGGCTGGCGTACGCCTGCTAGAGCTGGACCTAGAACGCAGTTAGGGTAAATGGAAGAACACAGGTGGGTTTTAGGCAGTAAAAGTCGCTCTCTCGCTCCGCCTCCAGCGGAAGAAGTCATATGAAGATTTCCCACTTAAAAAAAATAGGTCCCCTGCCTTTGTGTTGCATGAGATTATTATTAACTAGCTTTTGCCCGCAGCTTCGCCCGCGTACGTAAAATATAGGCTATGTCACTCAGGAATAAAGCAGCTTTCTATTGGTGAAAAAATTGTAGCAATTGGACCAGTACTTTCTGAGATTATCTCCTACAAACAAAAAAACAAACTATACTTCTTTATAATATTAGTATAGATGAACTAGGTGCTGCCATTAACGGCTTCACCCGCGTGAAAGTGAAGAGTTGTCCCAAGGGAACATACTCCCGGGGTAAAAAGTATCCTATGTGCTATTTCCGATCTACCCGTGTGCCAAATTTCACCCAAATCCGTTCAGCCGTTCGAGCGTGAAGACGTAACAAACATACATACACACACTCGCTCACACATTACAATATTAGTATGATTACCATGTCACAGTAAAATCTAGTCTTACCGGTACAATCTCTATAATTAGACCATTACTCAGAAATCAAACACATAAATAATGCGTATTCCTACATTTATGACAAAAGTCGGTTCCAATTAAGTGCATTCACAGCAGTTCCAAGACAGCTCTGAACTATCGGTCGCAAGGTTATATGATAACTGCGTCTGAACTCTGTCTGGACGCCTTATTAACGGAAACACTTGTATCACCTACAGTAGCGTAGCTATGATGACCAACGCCCCTGAGGCAAGCAAAAACTGGGGCCCCTCTTGTACAAATACATTTTTTTTTTCTCAAAATTTGTACTACATATTCTAGTAGCTGAAGTGCCGTTTTAGACAAAATTGCCTGTGTTAGGGCATTTCGCTCTTCCGAAACTTAAAATTACGCGATGTACCTAATAACAATTACGTTTCGAATTTCGTTCTTTTACGTTTGAAATCATCAAATAATTCAGATTATTTCTATTAGATAGTGTCAGATTTTTGCTGACTGAAACGAGTTGCCATAATAAGTAGATATTGTTATTTTATTTAGATCATGAAGGTGTGAGAATTTTTCGCTACACTACAATTGCTAAGTACCTATAGGATGGTGCGGGTTACAGCCGCCGAATTCATGCAATTTAGCTACCTATCCTTTTCTCTCATCTTAAAGACGCATATTTTTGTCCTGCTGTCATCCTACCCATGCTATGTAAAAACGACCTTAGTTCAATAAGAGGTTCGTTAATCAGGTTTTGGGCCCCCCGAGCTTGGGGGCCCCGGGGCACTGCCCCGCCTGGCTTCGGTAGCTACGCCACTGACCACCTATTGCCCTTCAAAAATTGGTCCGTATACCAAAGCAATAAAGTCTATATTATCACCTCAGCCCCTAATTAATGATCAAGTCGTAAATGTTACTTTTAGTTGATAACTGTCTGGAAGCGGTGACAAATTATATGTGATATCACCGCCACTGGACTCTGCGCCCATTCATGAGTAGATAATGATTAATTAGAATATTTTAGGAGCTGTGCAAGTAGGCAGGTCGCTTAGTTACTGACTAATTGACTCGAATGCGTTGTTTGCCTCGATTACATGCTTACCCAATAGTGCAGCTCATTCCCAGCTTCTACGTTTCCCACCACGTATAAACTAACGCCTTCAAAGCAAAAGAGAACTAGGTCTCCTCTAGGATCACTCGTCATTCATTGTTTAGCATAGTTACCTATGTAACTCTTAGGGACTTAAAAGGCACCATTATAGTCGATACTTATTAGCATTTTGCCAGCGACTAGTTTTAAACTTTAACACCCAATAAACCGTATTATGAGGATAGTTTTGAAAAATTAATACCTAATGACAGTCTTCATTAATAGTTTTGATTAGAAATTGTGTCTTTCAAGTTTATTAACTCAAGGGGTAAGGAGAATCTTATTCCTTTAACCATTTAACTTTTAACAACCCCTAAATCGTTTTATAGGGGTAGTTTTGAGAAAGCAAATAATGAAAATCTCTTTTATTTAGTTGGGTTACTATTTATGACAAGTTTCAGGAACATGAACACAAGGAATAAAATTTTCCATACAAACGAATTTCGCCCTTTTCACCCTCTTAAAAGATGAATTTTCAAAAACCTTCATAAAGTGCTCGCCTACATCTTATAAGGAAGCCTTGTGCAAAATTTCACGTTCCTAGGCCCAGTACATTGGGCTGTGCGTTGATACTTACGTATGTCAGTCATTCAATTTCTCCTTTTACACGTATAACGATAAACTACAGTAACCGGCCAAATGTTACACCGAGTAACCACTAGGTTACTCGGTGTAACATTTGGCCGGTTACTGTAGTTTACCGTAGCCAACACCGATACTACTAAGTATCGGTGTTGGCTACGGTGCCTCACCTTAGTTCTTACCATGGTGGCTTGCTCCCTATCACATTATGTACGACGGTTTCCTTATAAGTAGGTAAGTCACCGACACCAATGCCGAGGTTGCAAAGATTGTCAGAGCTGGCTCTTTTTTTAAATCGAATCCATACTTGAAAGATCTTCAATTTACCTTCTAAAAGCATCGGTGTCGGCGACGGTGCCTAACCTTGGTCCTTACCATAGTGGTGATCATAGTGACGAGCGCGGACGCCGTGGACAGCGGCGACAGCGGGCGCGCGCGCGCCGAGCGGGCCGTGCAGCACGGCGCGCGCCTGCGCAGGAAGCTCACGCGCAGGCTCACCAGGCAGGCGCTCGCCGAGGCCAAGGCGATTAAGGAGCAGATTCATGTGCTGGCTTATGTTGCGGAGTTGGTGAGTATTTTTAAAAATTAATGTAAGTTTAAGTAACTTCTGACTTCTGGTGGTTCTTCTTTTTGGCCTCGCACAGGTCTTTTATTTCTATTTTTAATATTGTTTTTTCTATTATTTTTAAGTTAAGTATTTATAGATTAAGTAGTTACTTTTTATTTTATTGTTGTTTGTCCTGTGCGAGTCTCAAATAAATGTTTTCTTTCTTTCTTTTCTTTTCTTTCTTTTCTTTCTGGTGAATTTTGTATCAATCTTCGAAATCAAGGGGCTGGAAATCTTTGAACTTTGCTTGACCTCCAAAGGCTTGGCTCAAAAGGCAAAATGATACGTTAACTTTATTTATTTTTACCAATTATGTATAATGAACATTATAGTAGAGCATTATACATCTTGTAACATAATAAATGCATCGATTTCAGCTATTTTAAAAACTAGCTTTTGCCCACGAAAATATAGTCTATGTCACTCAGGAATAAAGCAGCTTTCTATCGGTGAAAAAATTTTTGCAATCGGATCAGTACTTTCAGAGATTACCTTCTCCAAACAAACATTAAACAAACTTTACCTCTTTATAATATTAGTGTATATAGGTACAGGTATCGGCACGGATCTTGAGCGCTCGGCGAAAGAGTGGGGATCGCTTTGCGTACGAGTTTTTTTTTTTTTATGTAAACCTATTTTATTTTATTTTTACCTACTAGGTACTAGGTAAAAGAAAAAATAAAATAAAATAGGTTAACATTTAAAAAAATAAATAAAACGCGTACGCAAAGCGATCCCTACTCTTTCGCCGAGCGCTGAAGATCCGTGCCGATACTTGTAATTTTTGATAAACCTCGATTGCGTCACTAGCGTGTTTGTGTGTGCATGAGTAGATACTAATACCAATACACTAACAGTGTAGTGCGTTCAATCTCATTTATTTTAATGTATTATTGTAGATCAATTAGGTAACTAATTTCTTCAAAAACACTGCCTACCTAAGTGCATAATTATTTAAATTTTCAGTACTTGAATTATGATTGTAACCAAAGAGATTTAAAGTTGTATATATTTAATGTCTTTGATTGTAAAACTTAATTTTTTAATTGTGGTGTATAACAGTGTGTATTATTCCAGTTACATGTTGTATGCTTATTAGTTAGAAAACTCAGTGGCGGATTAAGACAGCGCGGGGTCTGTAGCAAATTTGATCAAGGGGGGCCCCTTGTAGACATTGTTTTAAGATAGATTAAATAAAATAAAATACCTATTTTGTGTGTAATCAATCAGCTATATGTATTTAGATTTCATGTTGTATAGATACTTTGACTAATTTTGGTTACGATCAAGTACGGGATCCCCGGACGCACGGGGCCCCCGAATTTGCGGGGCCCGTAACATTTGCTTCTCTTGCTACATGACTAAACCGCCACTGAGAAAACTTACGGCGTTTTCAGCCAATTAATTAGAAATATCGAATGGTCTCTGTTAAGTGTTGGTTCCTACAGCTTACCGAAACCTACTTTTAAATTATTCATGACCAACATTTACTAGGTATAGGTACATATAATTCTTGTGGCAATTAATGAAGTTGTAACTCCCAACTCAGGTAGCGACTGATCCTGCCCTCGCTTGGAAGAAGGCTAAGGAGCTCTTCGCAACCCTCAGCGCCCCGGAACCAGAGAACCAGGCCCGGCCTGCCACCCTGGAGGAGCTGGTGGTGCTGCTGACCCGGGAGACCGCCCGGAAGATGGTGCACCTCATCCACTACACGCAGAACGATCTGCCCAAGTGAGTGTGGAAAACAGATATTTTCTACAAGAATCCGACCGAACCGTCGACCATCGTGAGATAGTGCATTATAGTCAATCGCGAGCACGAGCCTATCAATAAATCTATTTTCAAGCATTACAGGGAATTCGAACGTCTCGTTGGTCTCGTAGTCGTAAGCCGACTGCTGAGCATGGGGTCCTGGGTTCGATTCCAAGGTCGGGCAAAAAGTGCTACTGGATTTTTCTATTAAGAACTACTCAGTAGCAGCTCGGAGTTTGAAAGTTGGTGGAGGTCACCCCACAGTCGTTGGTCTTGGGCATGATCTCTCTCCTGTCGTGTCAGGTTGCCGTCCCAACGGACTATGAGAGTAAAGAAACAGAGGGTGCACCTATGTTTGTTTCTTAGGTTACTTCCTATTACGACTCACTTTTTTTTTAATATGATTATTTTTATTGTGCTTTTGGGTACAATATTGACTGGTCTACACTGTTCTTACATAATATCTATATAAATATAATAGCATAATCAGCCTTTTAATGTTCCCACTGCTGGGACTTAGGCCTCCTCTCTAGGAGAGGGAATGGGCCGTAATCCACCACGCGGGCCCAGTGCGGATTGGTGAATGTCACATGTCTTCAAATGTTTGGTTCTAGGACATCCGGTTTCCTCACGATGTTTTCCTTCACCGTTTTGAGAGCAGTGGTGATGAAATAAATTACACAAAGTAATGCGCTTGGCTGGGTTTGAACCCGCGACCTACAACTCGTAAGTCGGGGCCATTACCACTCGGCCACCACTGCTCTCACATAATATCTATTAATACTGTAATATGAAAATATTGTAAACCCACTTTTTTTAAAAGAGTAACCATGGCGTTTCTTGCCGGTTCTTCTCCATAGGAAACGACCAATTTGGAACCGTGCACTAGCTTCTGACGTTTTATAAGTGCCCATGTAGGCCTATGTGAAATAAAAACTTTTGACTTTAACTTTGCGCACCTAATGGTGCACTATAATGTTTCTTGGGTAATTGGCTAATCTCTGTTGAGATTACCGTAAGTAGGTAGGTTCTATACCGTGATACAAATTCGGTCGGGAGGAATATTTAAACGATACAGTGACGCATAAATGTTAATTATAGGTACTTAGGTACCTTACCTGTTCTACTTATTCAACCTAAAGTAATGATATAGTAATCTCTTTTTTATTCTAGTAACGTTCGTCAAGGCATGACGATGATTACCAAAGGTTTGACTGCTGCATCCGAAGCTCTGATGAAGGTAAGACTAACAGGAACAAAATCTTCGTCCAACATATTTTGACAATGTAACTAGCGACATCTATGTCGACACATAGGAACTAAAAAAATTAAATCCTGGGCTGTTTTTAATATCGTATGGATTTCATCACGCATGTGGAATTGATCCGCATGCAGAAAATTTCACGTGTTCACGTAGCCCAGATAGAGGTCATTGACGTTCATATTCATATTTGAATCGCATTGTATCATCTGCTCATGTCCTTTTTTACTTGGGGTCGGTGCAACATGATAATATATTTTTTTTACACCATCTGCTCGATAATGCCCCTTTATATGTCATACAACCATCACTTAAAGCAAGTCATTCTGTCCCTAGGGAAATAATGCAGTATGGGCGATCCCTAGGGAATAATGAGATTTGAATTTAGAACGTCAAAAACCGTCAACACCTCCTGTGTTGGGGTTATTAGGTGGACACCAAAGTAAACACGATTTTAAGGATTTGAATAATAACTATTTATTAATCCTTTACTTTATATTGGAAGGTGTGTTTCAGTAATATTCCTGATCCCCAAGCGAACGCCGGCGTTCGCGCGTGACGTCATCATCAAATAAGTTTAATCAAAATTCAAACTGGCCACTAACAAAAAAAAAAAGTAATGAAAGAGTTCCCAGCTTTATAGAAAATTAAAACTATTGAATCTAATACCTGGTGAATTTTGTTTGTTTCAAATCTCTAAACATGAGTGATAGTTAAAATTATCTTGTAAATAATACTTATATTTCTCTATTAAATGATTTGTTTTGCTAAATTATCTTTTAATTATCTCACAGATGGTGTAAAAAGTAGAGTATCCAACACCATAAAGCTGTCTTTGTCTTGGGCGGTTTAAATTCCTCACTTCACTCAGGTTTCTTTATTAACTCCCTCGCATTGCTCGGGAGTTAATTATATAAATCCCTCACTGACGTTCGGGATTAAAATTAGCAACCTTCGTTTCGTTCGGAATTCAACATGCCGCCCGCGACTTAAAGACACTGCTTTATCCCCTAGTCACATAATCTACTATTTCCATTCTGCCCTGTACAAAAGGGTGTTCCCTTTTCTTTCATATTTTTTCATTTCTCACATTTGGCCTCCCTCTACCTCTCCATCCATATGTATATCTACTCATAACTCTTTTAGTAACATATGCGTTTCATCACTCTTCTATATATGTGTACATTTATTTAAGTGTTATTAAAAGAGTATTTCCTTGGGATGTAGTTTATTTACCTAGTCATTTCTGACGTACCTTGCAGACTGTTCCCGTGGAGACCGCGTTGTCTGAAGTGAAGGAGTGGCGTGGTAAGCTGGAGACCCTGCTGCAGCACCTGCAAACTGCTTCCAAAACGTACTTGGTAAACTTATCACACTTTTCTCATTAAACCATAGTAGTTAATTAATTAACCGATCATATATATATATATATATAGGGTGACTGGAAATTAGTGTACGATACTTAAACACGTGATTGTGCTCATGATAACAAACAATTTTTATTATGGTAGCAAAGCCGAAATCGCGAAAAAAATATCAGCAGTTCAGTACATTAGGCAAACATAAATGTACTGAACAGCTGATTTTTTTTCGCGATTTCAGGTTTGTTCCCATAGTAAAAGTTGTTGGTTATCACGTGTTTAAGTATCGTACACTAATTACCAGTCACCCTATACCTATACATAAAAGGAGAAACTGACTGACTGACATATCAACGCACAGCCGAAACTGCTGGGACTAGGAGTGTGAAACTTTGCACAAGGTTTATGACGTTAGCGCTCGCCTACGTCATAAACCTAACTAAGAAAGTATTTTCCAAAATTCACCCCCTAAAAAGATGAAACGGAGGTTCAAAGTTTGTATACAGAAACTTTATTTCACGCGGGCGAAGTCGCTGGCAGAAGCTAGTATATCTATAACATTATTTTTAGTTTATGCGAAACTTGAATATATTCTGAACTAGCTGACCCGGCGAACTTCGTACCGCCTTAGCGTAGCAAGATATCCGTGGTAGCAATGATGCACTACTTTATTTTGTTGTATATTTTTCAATATTTCTGAGAGATTTTCTTAATATTTTTTTCCATAAGAACCTTCTCCTAATAATAACAAATACAACAAAAAAAGAATTAGTGAAATCGGTCCAGCCATTCACACGTGATGCCGTGACCAAGGAAAACGGGTTTCATTTTTATATATAGAAGATAGATATGTAACTGAATTGATTACAATCATTTTTACACAATGTTATATATATTATTTTCCAAAAATATTTGTAAAAGGTCACCAGTTGGACACCACCGACACTAAGTACAACACAGGTCACGGCAGGTCATAGCGGACATTAGACACTAGCGCACAGCTGGATGCGGGAGTAAAACAACCCCTCAGTCGCCCGGGTGGCCCGCTGATCGTGTATTTTTGCGGCCAACCAGATAACTCAAGCAACAACTGTACGATTGTACTGATCTGTACAGTTATGAAATTTTGTACATAGATTCTTTACATGAAAATACTAGACACGTGTTTCGGGTTTCGCATATACTAAAATTATTGTTGTATAATTTATTAACTGGGTACAATTTATCGATTGTTTGTATGTTGCTGTTGTCTTCCTACTGGGAGTCAGAGGTGGGTAATCTTCAACTAACTTCTCCCGTTCGACGTACTGACTGAAACCCGACTGTGTTCCTTTAGTAGCCCTTTGCGTTCCAGGGTTACGGTTACTATTTTTGACAATCGCGCAGCCCTAGAACAAAGGGTCAACTGATGCTGACACGCGATGACAGTGCACGCACGCAGCGTTGCCTCTCACTGTGGATTTTTCAAGTCCACTTCGGATTGGGTCGATGAGTGTTATCGCGTCCTATTCGCTAGGGTCGTATGTTTGCGACTGGGTACTCCATCTCGTATAGCTCTTCAATCC
Organism: Mythimna impura; assembly: GCA_905147345.3. Lineage (NCBI taxonomy): Eukaryota > Metazoa > Arthropoda > Insecta > Lepidoptera > Noctuidae > Mythimna > Mythimna impura. Next base: position 26,246,622 of record LR990351.1, on the reverse strand, counting down.
CTATAGGTGACAGAACAGCTGACGATTGGAGTATTTTGTCGTGGATGTGCCACGGGCGAAATAAACGAGTGTTTATCGCATATAACCGACGTTGGCAGAAAACAGTTGTCTAAACCCAAAAAACTTATATAATAATATAAGTTTTTTTGGGTGCTACAAACAAATTATCAAGATCTATAAAAATAGATTTTAACCGAATGTAACGTTTACGTTCATAGATTGCGCTAAATTAAACTCGAAGTCTAACTCACACTTAGGGCGGAATTCACCAATAAAACTAATCTCGTTTTAGCGTTTGGCTCGCATAATCGCGTTTAGCCGCTGTCACTAGTGTCACTTGTAAAAATACAACAAAAGAAAAATACAGACAAGTGACACTAGTGACAGCGGCTAAACGCGATTATGCGAGCCAAACGTTAAAACGCGATTAGTCTTATTGGTGAATTGCGCCCTAACACTCAACGACTAACTCGAGACTCTCTAGATGGCGTTACACGTTCGAAAATATTAATCTACCCTCTTTTACAGGAACACTTGGCCATTTTTCTGGCGGGAAATGAAGAACGGGAAAAAATCGCGCCGCGGTCGACGTACGAACAACGAGATGATTCGGCTATCAATGGACTCAACTAACCTTTCATTTCTATTTAGAATTTAATAATTAATTGTATCAATATTGTTAAACCTTACCTAATTATAGATACATTGTTAGTTCAATAAGCTGTATTTTTTGTATTGTATATCATGAAGATTTTAGGGCTGTTGCCGTAAAATATGTTCAAATAAAAACTGTGTAGGAGGAATGATAAATAAATTAGTTCACCTATATTTTCGAATTTTATACCCAGAAATAAAATTAGTCGTAAGTTAACTAAAGATTTGTAGCTCAAAAAATCTTTCAAAGAACATGTCTGCTGCGTCATAATCTTTCTTACAAGATTCGATCGTCTACATAATAGGAATAATAAATTGTTTATTCAGTAGTTTTCACATATCTTTAGATTTAAGCATGTACTGATTATGTAATGTAAGTAACATAAATTATGTTTTGACAATACTTTCATGGGGCTCATGAATACGTAACATTTTATTAATTAAAATTTATTTTATACTTTCATAACGTCTTATTTTTCATCAGTTATTTATCCTAAAATTGCTTAGACCCTGTTTTTTGAATTGGCAAATCATCCATTGATTCTGACGATCTAGAATTGAGTAGGAGGGCGTCAGACTTTTACTGACTAAAACCACACCTGTGTCCTTCAGTTACCCTTTGCGTTCCAGGACCACGGCTTCCATTTTAGAAATTACCCGTAGCCCTAGTGGGCATGGGTCCAACTGGGTCCCTACGGTTTGCTGACATCTCTTTGAGGCACACGTATTGACAACTCGGGCTTGGTCCTTATCAGACGACGGCCGGACTGCGAGCTACAAGTTGTTCCGACCCCGTATGCTGGAATTGATGTCAAAACAAGCCACAATCGCGTCCTGGAACTATAATATGTAAGCTAAGTCCCTAGCCCTAGGTGCATCTCTTGCTCTTCCCCCCTGTACGAGTATATTCTACGCGAAGGAAGGGCAAGCAAATCTCCTTTGATAAAAAGAAAAGACTGGCTTCAACATGAACTTCTGACGTACTGCTTTGTTATTGTGACAGGAACTCTATATTCTGTCAACAATATTTTTGCACAGTATTTTTTTGGTATTTTTAAGTACCTAAATCTTTTATACACATGAAACAATGAAATGCTAATAATTCTCAAGAAAAATAAATTTTAAAGTCTACAATGAATCTCAATGAGGTTCTGAAAGACACTCCACAACATCGTTACTACGTAAGTTAGAGTTCTAAGGGCTTTTTTTGAGGTGGGAAATCATCAACTGACTTCTTCCGCTTTAGGGTGAATCGAGACACCATGTCAGACTTTTACTGAGTTGTTGCAAACATACAAGTTGTTGCAACAGTTTATCATGAATTGCGTAAAATAGTAAACTGTTTTAGCTATAAAGGACAAGCAGGGGCGCCGACTCCGTGGGTGCTCGGGGGCTCGAGCACCCTTGAGAAATAAACAGTGGGTGCCGAGCACCCCTGAGAATAGAAATCAAGAAACAGATCAGTAATCGCCTTTTAGGGATGGGCGTTTTTTGATTACTCGACGACCCGTTTAGCGCAGTGGTTCAGAACGCCGGTTAAGACGGAAGGGTCGCAGGTTCTATTCCCGTACCAACACAAATGTTTGTTGATGAAACAGATATTTGTGTTGAGTCTGGGTGTTTGTGGTACCTTCATTTCCATAGTACAAGGGAAAACCTCAATTTATTATTTATTAACGATGCGGGCAATGGATGCCAATTACTGATCCGTATCCGTATCCGTTATCAAAATGTCGATCAGTGTGTATTTCTCTTCTCACACTTCGCCACTTTTTCGACTAATCAAATGAGCATGAGCACCCATGAGGTTTTCTAAAAGCCGGCGCCCCTGAAGACACGGATATATTGTAAACTAATTATTTAGAATTTGAATGGAACTTATTATAATTGAAATGACAATTTATTAGAGTTTAAAATCTGGACAAGATTTATTAAATTTTTCCTGTGTTTGCAATAAATATAAAAAAAGCTGTAATATCGGTCATGTCATCGGTATTCGGTATAACTCGCAAAGTGTAGGTACAGGTATTGGCACAAATCTTGAGCGCTCGGCGAATGAGTGGGGATCGCTTTGCGCATCGTACACTTGTTGCAAAAAATAATGTACACCTATTTTATTTTATTTTTTCTTTTACCTGCTATCTTCTTAATTCTGGTTGAAGGTAAAAGTAAAAAAAAAAACAAATAGTTTAAAGCAAAGTCGCTGTGTTTGTCTGTTTTACCGTTTACTTATTAACCATGCAACAGGTTTTCATTATCATTAAGAGAATTTCTACCGGAAGATATGCATATTGTAGCAAAGACGAAAATTTTAAAGATTCGTAACACCCCTACGAAGAAATTCCTAACATTTTACCTACTTTTGAAAGGAACTTTCTCTGTGTGCCTGTTATGCGTTCTCGGCTAAACCATTTTTGGTGACATTATAACCACTAATAAAATAACCAATAATAAAAATAAAATCGATGGATTAAAAATCACGAGTCAATTTATTGGCACGGAAGTGTACTCGTCGTGTACGTGTAAAGCGCAGGGAACCAATCATGAGTGACGTCTATGATACGATGCGCGGCGAGCCAATCACTGACACTCCCCGCCCCCGCGTCTCACTTCATACCACCAAAGAGACCTGATATTTTACTTCTGCGCAAGTAAAAGTCAGCGCTCAAGATCCGTGCCAATACCTGTACCTATCGGCATTTTTATCTATAGGTATATTAGTCTACTCAATTGAGGTAGGTAGGTACCTCAAAGTAATGTTTGAATCATTTCAGCCTAATTGTGACTGTTCTGAAGAACTAGGCCTAATAGAAATCGAGGAGAGTGAGGTTCGGGTTCGGCACGCAGAATGGACTACCGATACCACTCTCTGGATGATGGCGTTCGCTGTAATACTGTGGTTTATGACATATCTGATAGTAATAACGATAATAATGGGCTTCGATTTTAGCTTACGTTCCGTTGCGACTTTTACACGCTTCATACGCTGGTACAACGGGACGTATATGTTAACTAGTGATAATCAAACCATTAGATACATACTATCATATTAGTTTGTGATACGATTTTATGTGACCGCATAATAAAACATGTAACTTTCGTCATAATTTGTCACATATTTACAAATTGCCTTTGTATGTGTGTGTAGTACTCGATTCAATAAAAATTATAAGTTAACGTTTTGTATTTTTTGTGTTTTTTCTACCAAGCATTCTAAGAAACCTAGAAGGTGCGATGCAAATAAAAGAACGTGTTTCAATGAATTTGTAATAGTTCAAATAAGATTCGACTAAAATAACAAATTGCGTTATCTGTACGTATCGGGCCTACTTTCAACTCACAACTGTCACTGTCAAATGTTGACAAATGACAATGTCACTGTCAAATTCGCTCGCGTAGGAGCGTCATTATTATTCCCGTGTTCAAAATGATAATATTTCGTACAAAATAAAAGTTTAGTGGTTAAATAATAACAGATAAGAGATATTAAAGCAAAAATGCCTTCGATCGACTTATTGCCCCCTCCGGGGATGCCGATGGAACCGCCGATGGAAGAACCGCAAGCTCCCCCGCCACCAGTCATTGGCATCATTTACCCTCCGCCTGAAGTGAGGAGTATCCTTTGAAATCAAGCAATAAATATTATATCGTCTTTTAGATCAACATTTATTGCACCTGCCATGTATAGGGTACTGTTTACCTATCGATGGTTTACTTAGATTTTGCATTATAACCTTAAATGTTTTCTTGTAAAATAACTTCATATTAATAACTATGCATATGTCGTGGCCAGATCATAAAAATTGATCACTTTATGATATGGTCAACTAAAACTGGCCAGATCGTTTTAAATGTTAAAGTTTGATGATATTTCAATCCTCGTTTGGCCTACTTTCTTTACACCTTTTATTACCTTAGAAATCCTACATCAATGATATGCCCAAACGAGGATTGACATATCATGAAATGTTAACGTTTAAACGATCTGGCCAGTTTTAGTTGGCCATATCATGAAGTGATCAATTTCTATAATCTGGCCACGCCACATACATAAAATATAGCATAATATTATGTCACTCAGGAATAAAGCAGCTTTCTATTGGTGAAAATTTTTCGCAAACGGACCAGTACTTTCCGAGATAGATAGCTATACTCTTTATTGTTGTACACCAAAAAGACAATAGGAGCTTAAAATTATTTCTTTATTACCTCTCCCTACAAACAAAAAAACAAACTACCTATTTATAATATTAGTGTAGATCACAAACTACCTTGTCTGCCAGACCTAATTTAATAAAGATTTTTATAGGATACTTTCAGTAGGATCATGAAAAATATTTCTTTTCTTAAATGATTTAAACTAGTGCTTCACTGCAATCCCATCTGATGGTAAGCAGTGATGCAACCGTTGATGGTGAAGCACACTAGTTTATTAGAAACCTATTCACTATGACAATGATAATATTGATTGTGAATCATTTTATTGAACCCTCATCTGTTTTCAGCAACATCCTACATTCTGAAGACTAAGTTTTGAAGTTTTGACTGTCACACATAACTCATAGTTATGATGTTATGATTTCTTCCTTGAGAAATAGGTAACCTATATTTCTATTATTTGTGAATTTTTATTTTCAGGCTTTTAAATCTGCATTTCCTTAACAACACTTTCTAGATATTGTGGACAAGACTGCAAGTTTCGTAGCTCGCAATGGGCCTGAGTTTGAAGCCCGTATTCGGCAGAATGAACTCGGCAACCCAAAATTCAACTTCCTTAACTCTGGGGACCCCTACCATGCTTACTATCAGCATAAGGTCAAGGAGATCAGAGAAGGGAAAGGTGAGTTTTAGAATTTTATTCTAGTTACTATGTTTGAAGTGGAAAAAGTCTTGATTAGGTTAATTCAATTCAAATTCTTTATTGCAAATTTTAAGTAAGTTAGGTGAGGTTTAGGTGTTAACAACTGAATATAACCTAATCTATAATGTCATAAGTCATTTATTTCGTAACAATATAAAACATTGTGTAGAAAATGATATAAAATAGAAAGAATAAACATCAAAAAAGAATGATAATAAGCCAAAAAAAAGTACCACAATGTGACATATCAATCACTTACCATCAGGTGAGATGTGGTCAAGCACAGGCCTAACAACATTTTTTTTTTTGATAAATACACTTTTGATGCTTAGAACATAATAATTTGTTTGTGTGCTTGCAGTCCGCCTCCCGAGTTGTTATACATAGCTATTGTTGGCTTGTCTCCATATCCAGAACCTGACTTGTGAATCCAAAACTATTTAGTTTTGGATTCACAAGTCAGGTTCTGGTGCTTAATAAATTGATTTTCTTTTTAAGTATGGATACTTAGAGTTTCCAGAAATTACATGTTTCAATAATTGCTACTGAGTCCTTGACATCCAAAGTAGTTCTTTAAAAATTTACTGCTGACCCTTGAAAAATAACCCTGCAAAAGCATAGCATAGTTAAAAATCTTTAAAACTTCACCAACTTCAGATATTATTCACATTTCATGTGTGTTTTATCAGTAGTTTAATGTAAGTTCTCTCAAAATCTCTCATCTAGGTCCAGACCCAGGTGCACCGGCTTTGATAGGCCTTCCGGCGATCCAGCGGCCTGGTCTCGCGCCCGCCACCGCTCTTCGTCAACAGGAGCTCCTAAAGGCCGCAGCGCCCGCAGAGCCGCCACCACCACGCGACCCCCCGCCAGAGTTCGAGTTCATCGCAGACCCACCATCCATCTCCGCACTCGAGCTCGACATTGTCAAACTCACTGCTCAATTTGTGGCACGAAATGGACGTCAGTTCCTAACGGACTTGATGAAGAAGGAGGAGAGAAACCACCAGTTTGACTTCCTTCGGCCACAACACTCACTGTTCCAATACTTCACGCGGCTTCTAGAACAGTACACAAAAGTACTCTTGCCTCCAAAAGAGTTAGTTTCAAAGCTTGGTGCCGAAGTTCGCAGCGGTGTGTTAGAGCAAGCTCGCAGTAGAGCTGCTTGGCACTCACACCAGGCGCGTCGTAAGGCCGCTGATGAAGCGAAGATCGAGAAGGAACGTCTAGCATATGCGTCCATTGACTGGCATGACTTCGTCGTCGTCGAAACTGTGGATTACCCAGCTGGGGAGCCTGGAGACTTCCCACCTCCCACAACCCCTCTCGAAGTCGGAGCGCGAGTGTTAGCTCAGGAAAGGGGAGAAGATATTACACACGGAAACGATGATGACGACACAGAGATGCAGTTGGAATCTGAGTCTGAATCGGAGTCAGATGATGATCTAGCTGAAATGGAGGACCGCACGCAACAGCAACAGCGACCAGACGACAACCGCGTTCAAGACATGGAAGAAGACAGCTCATCGTCAGATGATGAAGGTCCTCCAGACTCAGGTCCACGAGCACCTGGCGACGAGGCTCCCTTACCGCCACGTCCAGACCGCGTGGTTGTCAAGAAATACGATCCGAAACGCGCCAGACCCCAGCCCACTCCCGCGTCAGAAGAATGGCTTGTGTCGCCTATCACTGGAGAGAAGATACCGGCGAACAAAGTGGCGGATCACGTGCGCATCGGGCTACTGGATCCGCGCTGGCTGGAGCAAAGAGACCGTGCTGCGGCAGAACGCACGGATAGGGACGAGGCGCTCGCTCCTGGCGCTGCTATTGAGGCTTCGCTTAAACAGGTTTGTTTAGCTTCTATCATTTTAACAGTTAAATAATGTCGGCATTAGCGCTTCTCTTTATTAAAATAGGTTACTTCATTGTTATCATAGAACCATATTTCGAAACTGTTTATATTTATTTCGCATTCTTATTCCGTAGCTTGCCGAACGTCGTACGGATATCTTCGGTGTGGGTGACGAGGAGACGGCCATCGGTAAGAAGATCGGCGAAGAAGAGAGGAGACGCGACGACCGCGTGACTTGGGACGGACACACTTCCAGCGTGGAGGCCGCCACGCGGGCTGCGCGCGCGCACATCACGCTCGAGGACCAGATACAGCAGATACACAAGGTAATGTCATACTTATTTTAATGCTAAGAACCTGATTTTTCATTGCACACGCAAAACAAACACTTAGACAGGGAATTGGGATCAGATCAGACTATTCTTCGAAAACCAGAGTTTATTTTGAGATAACATGATGGATCGTTTTCATGGCATTTTGTAAAGGCAAAGAAATTCCAAGTAGATGGAAACTTCACTAAGGTTAAAATTGTTTAACAGTTCAATAGATACAGTTATATTTTAACGACGGCACGGTTGGCGCAGCGGTTGAGCGATTGTCTTCTGTGCTGCGTGTCGCGGGTTCGATTCCCACACGGAACAAATATTTGTATGGTCTACAGATAGGTGTTCTGGGTCTGGTTGTGTTGTGGATGTGAGTTTACATGTATGTGGACGCACCCACGACAAAGAAGTTATTCCTAGTGTGCGGTAATGTTTTCTTAAAAGAAAAAAAAATATGACTTTCAATGTTAAGGTAACAAACATTAATTCATTCATGTGCCTCAACTCGCCTCCCGAATTGTTTCTATACATTGCTGCCCCCCTAGCCAAGTTACAACCGTTTCGTTTCTCTTTTCGTTGATCGCCTCGAGTCGGCCAAGCCTCCTATTCCTTTGTTCTGAGTTTCTGACCACGTGACTGAGCGTTGAGATGACGTCAGAATAAAGGAATCGGAGGCGTGGCCGACTCGAGGCGATCGAAAAGAGAATCGAAACGAAACGGTTGTAACTTGGGGGCTGTTGTTATCTTGTGTTCATGCCCAGTACCTGACTAGCTAGAATAATTTAGATATTTCAAATAATATACGATCCTTTTTATGTAGGTATATCGTGAACCTACAGCAATTGATTGAAGTTCCTTTTCATCACTCATTATATTATATTAATTTTTACCAGCGGCTTCGCGAATGTCTACTATTGTGGATTCGACGTCAAAGCCAGATAAAAAGTGGCCAGGACATAGGCTTTGGAGGTTCAACCTTACTCCAAATTTTATCGATATCGGTTCAATAATTTAACCGCGAAAGCGTAACAGATAGAATTACTTTTACATTTATATTAGCAGGTATTATTTGATCATACATCGTCATATTCAATAACACAGGTCAAGGGTCTACTACCCGACGAAGAAAAAGAGAAGATAGGTCCGAAGCCCGTGGGCGCGCCGGGCGTGGCGCGTGCGGCCCCTGCGCGCGTGGCGCCGGCGCCCCCGCCGCGGCCGCCGCCCGCGCCCGCGCCGCCGGCGCCCGCGCCCGTGCTGCTGCAGCCGCTGCCGTCGCTCATGGTGCTGCCGCCCATGGCGCCGCGCCCGCCGCTCATCCCGACGCCGGTGGGAGCCGTCACTGCCGTTGGGGCTGTGGGTGCCGTAGGTTAGTATTTGTTTTGTAACTTTTTAAAGCTTTTAAATACTGATTTCAATGTATATTTTAGTGTTATCGTTTTATAATTCGCATCCAAGCTTTCCGATGTATCTACATGGCATAACGCGCTGCTATTTTAGTACAAATGAAAGCCGCTCAGTTATTCGAATCACTTTAGAACAAAAACTTATTTTTGTTATCTAAATCTTATATATACTTTTAGATAGCAAATATTACATCAGTGCCTGACTATTGGTCAAGCCGTGAAATCTGAGTAACGTAGCCTATTTTTAGAAATTTAAAAAATTTTTTAGATTGAGTAACAATCTAAAAAAATTTTCAAAACACGTTTTACCCTGATTTAACTGACCAATATTTAGTAAGACATATTGTTGTGCAGAAATGTGTACGCAATTGCAGGTGCATTCTCCCTTACCCATTCTGCATATTAAAAAAAGAAGTAAAATACTGGCCAAGTGCGAGTCGGATTCGCGTACGAAGGGTTCCGTACCGTCCATAGCAAAAAACGGCAGTTTGTTGTATGGGAGTCCCCTTAAATATTTATTTTATTCTGTTTTTTAGTATTTGTTGTTATAGCGGCAACAGAAATACATCATCTGTGAAAATCTCAATAGTTAGACAACTATCATGGTTTATGAGAACAACGAACAGCGGAGTCTTAGTAATAAGGTCCCGTTTTACTCTTTGGGTACGGAATTCTAAAAATGAATAAAATTGCAGGCGCGGTAGCTGCAGCCGGGTTCCCGTTCGGCGCAGTGGCCGTGGAGGAGGACGAGGGCCCCGCTGCCAAGCGCGCGCGCACCGAGGACGCGCTGGAGCCCGAGCTGGGCTGGCTGGCGCGCCATCCGGGGCCCGTGCCCATACAGGTACGGCACGACACCACACAAGCGAGAATGACAGCTGTTCATTTTCTAGTCATTTTTTTTATAATATTTAGTGTATTGTAGCGACATCTACGGCTCCACATAAGAACTACAAAAAATTACGAAATCCTCCATCGCGAAATTAGAGTTCTCCACGCGATCTGAACATAATATACAACAATTCGAAATCATCTATCGGGCACTTGCCCGGATCAGACAACACCCAAGTCAGGCCTGGCGCACTCCTAACTATAGGTATAGAAATTTGCCTACGCCCGCGGCCTCTCTTGCGAGGCTTAATTCGGTAGAGTGTCACACGCGTGTTCGATTTTCCGCTTGACACGCGCTAACAAAAAAAAATTGTAACAAGGAAAATTGTTATTGCAACCTTTCTGCCCCAAAACAACTTTGCCGAAGGCTCGAGCGTGAATTTCATATCGACTGTAACGACAAAGTTTTCAAAATATAGTATGCCCTTGTTAAGAGCTAATTGTTTCGTAGGTGGCGCTGCCGCTGGTGCCGGAGCGCTTGGAGTGGCGCCTGGACGGGCGCGCGCTGGCGCTCAGTGTCGCGCTGAGCTCGTCCGTGGCCGACCTCAAGAACATCCTGCAGCGCTCCACCAACATGCCCATCGCCAAGCAGAAGCTGCACTACGAGGTAGCCCTTACATCATTACATAGGTGGCGCTGAGCTCGTCCGTGGCCGACCTCAAGAACATCCTGCAGCGCTCCACCAACATGCCCATCGCCAAGCAGAAGCTGCACTACGAGGTAGCCCTTACATCATTACATAGGTGGCGCTGAGCTCGTCCGTGGCCGACCTCAAGAACATCCTGCAGCGCTCCACCAACATGCCCATCGCCAAGCAGAAGCTGCACTACGAGGTAGCCCTTACATCATTACATAGGTGGCGCTGAGCTCGTCCGTGGCCGACCTCAAGAACATCCTGCAGCGCTCCACCAACATGCCCATCGCCAAGCAGAAGCTGCACTACGAGGTAGCCCTTACATCATTACATAGGTGGCGCTGAGCTCGTCCGTGGCCGACCTCAAGAACATCCTGCAGCGCTCCACCAACATGCCCATCGCCAAGCAGAAGCTGCACTACGAGGTAGCCCTTACATCATTACATAGGTGGCGCTGAGCTCGTCCGTGGCCGACCTCAAGAACATCCTGCAGCGCTCCACCAACATGCCCATCGCCAAGCAGAAGCTGCACTACGAGGTAGCCCTTACATCATTACATAGGTGGCGCTGAGCTCGTCCGTGGCCGACCTCAAGAACATCCTGCAGCGCTCCACCAACATGCCCATCGCCAAGCAGAAGCTGCACTACGAGGTAGCCCTTACATCATTACATAGGTGGCGCTGAGCTCGTCCGTGGCCGACCTCAAGAACATCCTGCAGCGCTCCACCAACATGCCCATCGCCAAGCAGAAGCTGCACTACGAGGTAGCCCTTACATCATTACATAGGTCGCGCTGAGCTCGTCCGTGGCCGACCTCAAGAACATCCTGCAGCGCTCCACCAACATGCCCATCGCCAAGCAGAAGCTGCACTACGAGGTAGCCCTTACATCATTACATAGGTCGCGCTGAGCTCGTCCGTGGCCGACCTCAAGAACATCCTGCAGCGCTCCACCAACATGCCCATCGCCAAGCAGAAGCTGCACTACGAGGTAGCCCTTACATCATTACATAGGTCGCGCTGAGCTCGTCCGTGGCCGACCTCAAGAACATCCTGCAGCGCTCCACCAACATGCCCATCGCCAAGCAGAAGCTGCACTACGAGGTAGCCCTTACATCATTACATAGGTCGCGCTGAGCTCGTCCGTGGCCGACCTCAAGAACATCCTCCAGCGCTCCACCAACATGCCCATCGCCAAGCAGAAGCTGCACTACGAGGTAGCCCTTACATCATTACATAGGTCGCGCTGAGCTCGTCCGTGGCCGACCTCAAGAACATCCTGCAGCGCTCCACCAACATGCCCATCGCCAAGCAGAAGCTGCACTACGAGGTAGCCCTTACATCATTACATAGGTCGCGCTGAGCTCGTCCGTGGCCGACCTCAAGAACATCCTGCAGCGCTCCACCAACATGCCCATCGCCAAGCAGAAGCTGCACTACGAGGTAGCCCTTACATCATTACATTAACCTAGTACAGGCATAAAACACGTTGAGAACTTGTTATAGATTTAAGAAAATCGATATTCACTGATTTACTGTATAATTTGAATAAATTTTATTATTATTATTATATTATATTATTATAGGTGGAGTCTAATAATCAAATTAATTGCTGGCTAATAGCAGAAATGGGGTTTAGCTGTAAAACATTCTGGGATAAGACGTTTTCGAAGCATCATTTGCATGCTGCAGTCTTCCCGTCCGATTATAATTTAGGTGTCTTCAAGGCTAGAATGAATAGGCTGTAGACTAGTGCGATTCACCATCAACGATTGCATCACTGCTTACCATCAGGTGGGATCGCAGTCAAGCACTAGGTTATATCACTTTAAAAATAATTAAGCTCAAATATATAATATTTGTTATAAGTTGATAAAGTTTCTGTCGATGTTCTAGACAGATTCAACAATTACTGATTTATCTCAGCACTCATTTTCTGCTAGATACTGTCCATTTACTTCAGGCCATCCTTTGTAAGGGTTTAACTTACTGATTATTTCTTGCAGGGCCTTTTCTTCAAGGATACAAACACTTTGGCGTACTACAACGTGCCGCCCGGCGCCGTCTTACATCTACAAGTCAAGGAGCGCGGTGGACGCAAGAAGTAGATTCGTTCGTACCGCAAATAGTTTTCGCACTGTTGATTGGTTTCAATATAGTGTATATCTTAAAAACACACATATTCAAGACATTTTCAAGTTTTCTTGTTTTGATTTATAAGCATGTATGTGTTGAAATAGTCAAATGTATGACATATAATGAAATAAATATGTATACATACGTGATGCGTTTCTTATTGCTTAGTTTGTAACGATACTCACAGGCGTCCTATCCATACGCAATACTAATATTATAAATGAGAAAATGACACTATTTATTACCTCTTCACATCTTAACGGCTGAAACATGGCACACGGGTACATAAATGTCCTGGAATAAGATTTAGGATATTTGATCCTGTGAGTTTGTTCCATTGAAATAAATCTTAAAATTCACGCGGGTGAAACCACTGGTAGAAGCTAGTATTTTATGTTTTAAAATGTAACAAACAACGATAATTAGGGGTTTTAAGTAATGGTGTAGAAAACACCCAATGACATACCAGATTATCGGCTCTGAACCACAAAATTCAAATTTTTGGCGTCCATCCTTCGCTACGGTCTTAACCATAGTAGGGTCTCAGCCAGACTGCCGTAGCAAGAGCCGCCCCATGCAGTGGGTGCAACCGGACAACAGTATTATACAATGACTCTAGCTTTCTCTCTTTCAAATATGCTACAGATGCGAACCATGGGAATAAGGGTGGTCACCCACGGCAACTTTGCAGTGTTTTCGTGGCGATACAGACGTGATGCAGCATAAAGACAGTCGTGCGATATACCAAGTGCCTACCTGTGAACGCCTGTTGAAACTAGTTTGCATCGATGACAGTTTGAGTGTCGCAAATGCGGCGATCAGCCAAAAGTAGTCAATCGATACAAAAAATCGTCGTGGGCGACCTCCCTTAAACATAATAGGTAAAAATGTTTTTTTCATACCCCTACCGAGGCTTTCGTGGAACGAAGGGATAATGTTGTTGATATAAAATTAAAACAAATACATTTCTAGCAAACATTTATTAGAAAAATGTATAAAAAATAACAAAAAATACAATATAATAACAAAAAGCTCTCCATCGTTTTTAAACAGTTAATTGCAATTATTTATCTTAAGCAGATCATGTAAGGTTTAAGTTACACATTGCCCATTCATAAAAACAAAAAATTTACACGATCTTATTAAAAAACTATTTTCGATATACTATGTATTATGCTTAAGAATAACAAATAAAAATTGATGGAATGTATTGGATATTGCACAAAAAAGCACCATGAGATTGTCGAGTAAAAATTTAAATAAAATGTCTTTAAAAATAAATTGCTTAAAACTATGATCACATGACATCAGATTCTGGTACGATTAAATAACAAAATTCAACAATTAACTCTTATAACAAGTAATATATTCCGTATATGAATAAAATGGAATGTTCTACTAATTAATGTGAGAATTAAGCATTACGTGCTCGATTTTAGCTTAAAATAAAAGACTACACTTAAAGTGAAATGCCTTATCTCTGGAGTGTTAATATCAATTTAAAAAAATTACGTCATTATAAAATGTTGGCTTCGAGACTTACCCGTACTACATCCCTTCGAATCCTCCCTTATCTCAATGTAGCTATGAAAAAGATCACCGTCTACTGTTTCATTTTTAAAGAATGGAGGTCCATATGGGGGCACATGCACACCTCCTAATTGAAATAATAATATTGTGAAATATACACAAATTATACATAAGGATAAATTTGTTGCACTCTTACGCTCATATACAAACAAGAAATCATATCTCTTAAAACGGCGGAATTTTGCCCAAAACTGCAAAATTGGCAATCTTTGGGCCCTTAAAATACATATGTAAAATGCTAAAATTTCATAAGCGCGATATACCTTATTTTTTTCCAATTTTTAGGGCCAGAAAATCCCTTTATGGACCTCCATCCTTAACAGATTAAAATTCACTAATAGCAGTATTCATTCAGAGATATTTTCGCTAATTTGTTTTTTTTTTATTCTGGAATTGGACCGGTTACCAGACTTCCAATTGACTTGTAAGTACTTCATCATCATCATCACACACATCATCACACATCATCATCGTCATTACTTATGACTTAAATATAAAATTATTTGGATAACATCGAGGATATGGAAGCGTCGCTGTGAATTAAAAAGTGATCACCTTTCCAAAAAATATAGCTTGATAAAATTATTATAAATCTGTTATTGCTTTTTAGCTACACGGCAGGATAAAAACAGACACTGATTAGCACCAAGTTTTTTAAACAGTATTGCTTATGTATAAAATGTGATATGTCGTAACTATTACTTTAAGTGTGACTGAGTTAGCGCTCTACCCGAGCTTGGGAATGGTTTCAATGATCTGCCTGTACCGAGCCAACATCGGTGGGTAGATCTTGTCGTGGTCAGGGTAAGGAGTTGCCACTGGAGACACATTCAGTTCTGATCCTGGATAAGAAAAAATAAGACTTAAGATGGTACACCAATATCCAGCAATATAACTATGGTAAAGTTTATCAACTAATTTTAATTTATCAGATAAACTGTAAACAGGATTGCTTTTATTATAATACACTAGCTAGTGCCCGCGGCTTCGTCTGCGCAGGATTAGACACAATACCTTTATATATTATAACCTTTGTATTATTCTGGTGTATAAGTTAAATAATTGTAAAGTTTCATTAAAATCCATTCAGTAGTTTTCGCGTGAAAGAGTAACAAATTCATTTGTTTATTTGTGTGGTGAATTTGTTAGTTTGTGTGGGGTGTGTATGGTTCCTTCTACACACTAGAACGGCTGAACAGATTTGAATGAAATTTTGCATATGGATAGACCACGTTCTGGAATAGCACAAGGATATTTTTATCCCGGAAGTATGTTCCCTGGGGAAAAAAATCTACTTTCAGTCAGGCATAGACGTTGGCAGCAACTAGTGATGAACTAATGACAACGTTACTTGCTAGCTAAAGCTTCACAATTGACAAACCTAGTTTTAACTTTAGAATAATAGACATAAATAATCAATCAATGCAAAGAATGCCCACTGCCAAGACAGAGGGAAACAAGTGGGCCACAATCCACGCGAGCCTAGGTGCCAGTTGCCTGATATAGATCTACAACTTTTTGACTAATTAATAATATTCCACAACTATCACACAACGCCGTCCAGTCTCAAGCTAAGCAGAGCTTGTGTTATGAGTACTAGACAACTCATAAACATACTTATATGTTTCTAAATACATACATATTATAGATAAATTACACCCAGACACAGAAAAAATGATCGTGCTCATCACAAAAACATTTGTCCGGTGTGGGAATCGAACCCACGACCTCCGACTTAGCAGCCAGGGCCACTAACCACTAGATCAACAGGCCAGTCCACTAATTAGCTTAGTAGTAGTGGAGGAGGAGCCCAAGGAGGTGGTAGTTGTTTAGTTTGACTTTTAGCCTTTCAAATACCGTAATTAGAGACACAATAGAAAGACAATGAGAGAGCGAACGCGTTCGCTTGAGGTTTAATGAATTAAGCTCTGTTCGTATGTAAGATAAGTTGAAATAACAATAGACCTGGAAGGGCGGTGCCGCTGGCGACGCTCCACACTTCGGCGGCGCGGATCGCTGCCCCTAATAACGCCGCATTAGCGTGTTGGTCCTGTGAAAATACAAGTTGTTTTTCACCCCTTTAACCACTTATTATGTCGAATTAATCCGACAAATATTTTCGTGTCCATTTCACCAGGGTCGTATATTTACGACCAAACACTCAATCCCGTCACGAGTATGTTCGTGAACGGGCGCCGTCAGTTGAGACTGGTCATCTCTTAACTGCCAGTGGCATATTTCAATTACTTTATTTTTTTATTTACATTGTGCTTACATAACAGAAGCGACAAGAAATATGTAACCAAGATTGTTGTAACTCATAGTCAAGCTTTAAAAGAGTGTTCATTGAGTTTCTTGCACGTACTTCTCTATAAGGATGGTCTGAGATAGAGATCTGCGCTTTGGAACGTGCAATTTAGCTTCACTATTTTTGACTGACCGACATTTTGACAATTAAAAAGTCAGCCTGTTAATGGTTTTTTTTTTAATTTATGAATTAATTTAATTCTAATTTAACTGTTCCCGAACGGCCCTGGCTTCAAAGCCCAAGTGATGAATGGTTTATTTGAAATAAACGTTTCTGATTCCTGAATACTTCTCAGATTAATCCGTTGTAAGCAGTTAAAGGGTTAAGGCGTTTGCGTAGTTTTTTTTTGTGCTTAGTTGTACTATTGGTTCAAAATGAAATTGAGAAGCTAGAACTCCACAGCGCACACGTGTGCCACACACGCAGATCTAGGCGCGTCGGTCTCCATACATTTTATATTTATGGAAACTAACTTGTAGAGCTACACTTGGTCCACGCCACGCGACTTCGTTCTATGTACAAATCAGGCGTGTTACACGTCTGCGTCCTTACTTACCTGTACGTATACAGGTGTGTCGAACACGTCAGCAAATATCTGCAGTAGCTCCTTGTTCACTGAAGCACCGCCCGTCGCTATCAGGCGGGACGACTTGTCTGGAATTACAAAATATAAATTATTACCATGGCGCGAGGAACTAGACAGATACCGCCAGAACTGGCAAGAGGAAGCGCGGGCCCGCGATATATGAAAGGAGTGGAGGCAGGCCTATGCCCAGGAGTGGGACACAATAGGCTAACAAAAAAATATTACCTACTAGATGCAGCCCGTAGCTCCGCCCCCGTGAAACTACTTTCTACAATTCAATCAATTTTAAAATTTTCTTCTGTTTACCCTATTTTTATTTTGACGTGACAACGTCTTATAATTCGATGGAGCCGGCTGCACGCACGAAAAAGTATGACGCATGCGGCGTTACCTCGCTCTGAGGCGTTCCATTTAAGGCTTGAAGTGCAAGCGAGAGCGCGTTCGGCCTCCGCGTTCGGCAGTGTTCGACATCTGTCTCTCTCCTACTTGAGTGAGCGATGCGTCTGCGTCGTGACAACTGCTATAGAATAATACATTTACATGTTTTCGTCAAGTATAAAGTGCAGTGAAAAGTGAATGTCGTGTTAATTGTTTATTTGTATTTATGCGTACAAATAAATGTAACACGTTGTCACGTTCAACTATCGTCAGTAAACCGACTTTACAGACAACCGATTTTTTTTATTATGGATAGTCTCGCGCTTGACCACTACACTATCCACTGAACTGGTATTAAGCAGTTTTTTGGTGGCAATTGTAATTTATAGAACCATCACCGTCAGGTACGTAACGACATTTTAGTATCTGTTAACTTATAGTTGTCTACATATCATATACAAAAATGCAACATAACATGTCCCATCGCAGCACGAAATCTTTCAGTTCCGGTTTCGGCCTTAGTTTGGGCTGGATGGTACGGAAACCGAAACTAAGCCGAAACTCGTTATTTTCGCCACAACAAAAAATTAAGTCGGATACCATTTATTTATTTTATTTAACGATTTATGTACACACACAAAATAAAAGATTAGAAGAAGGAAACAGAAAAATAGGTACAGAGGTGATGCTTATTTCTAAAGAAATCTCTTCCAGCATACCTGCGAAAGGAGAGTTGAAAGAAAATAGATATGTAGACAGCGTGTGTAACAGTAATAAGAAAATAAGTACATACAAAACAGTTATCAATAAAATAATATAACAAGCAAAAAAATGATATACTATTATAATTATATACATACACATAGTAAAATAAATATCACAAAAATACATACTAAATCCATACTAATATTATAAATGCGAAAGTAACTCTGTCTGTCTGTCTGTCTGTCTGTCTGTCTGTTACGCTTTCACGCTTATACCGCTGAACTGATTGTGATGAAATTTGGTACAAAGATAGAATAGAGCTTGAGAAAGGACATAGGCTATAAATTATCACGCTATTTGCTATGGGGGGTGAGCAATAATCCAAAATGTCGCTATTGAACGACATTTTGCAGCCAGTTCGAACCTCAGCTACAGTTAAAAATTTTGTCATTATTTTATCTTATTTTTTTTGTAATTAAATAACTTTTACCATTTTTTCAAAATAAAATTGACATTTCTATTCGATATCTTCTAAATATTTTGTAAAAACTAATCAAAACACATAATAAAATCAAAGCGGCGAGTAAAATCACGTAATATTTTGTTACATTATTCTATTTAGCTGCAAATTTAACTTCTGAAAGGAAAATCATCATCGATAAGGAGCCAACCAGTCTATTATAACGTTTATATAAGAACGTCTATTTTAAAACATAATCGTCGGAGACCTCAGCACAGTTGTTTCATATCTAGACTTGCATGTAATATAAAGATGGTTCGAGTCCCATAAGATGGCTCTCATATAGGAAATTTTTATTTTATTTTTCACCGTAAATAAGATTTTTTTTATATATTTTTGCATGCTTACATTTTTTTTTATATCTACACACAATATATCTGTAGAAGTTTTTAGTTGTGTGCGTATCATGCAAAATGTTAATAATATAAAATGTAGATAACTTTAAAACATTAAAATTGTGTGTCACTTAAAATATTACTTAGGCTTTATTTCATCGCAATCGGTTGACTATATCGAAAGATATATGTATAAATTTAAAGTTTTCAAGAAGTAAAATGTAACACCACACGCAATTTAGATACTCGCAACGCCATCTAAAGACTCAAAGTAGAAATAATGATGACAATGGCATTTGAAATTCATATTAAATTTGATAGATAGATGGCATTGTGTAATTTATGTAATTTTCTGAGAGGCGGAAGAATGACCATCGCCCACGTTTGCAGACAGTTCTATTTTTTTTTTCCCCCGTGGTTGTAACAAGCTAATTGACCTATATGTATTTAATTATTGACTTTAAAATAACACGGCCAAATTTTTGGAAGGGGTTACATGGTACCTTGCGTTGGAAGGCTCCCAGGTGGACGTTACCGATGACCTGGTGAGGGTTGCGGGAATCCGATGGATGCGAGACTCACAGGACCGGTCATTATGGCGACACTTGGGGAGGCCTATGTCCAAAAGTGGACGTCTTTCGGCTGAAATGATAATGATGACGATGGCACCTTTATATTCTTTTTTTAAGGGTGGAAATTATTCAGTCACTTCTCCCGCTCTGTTTGGGGCGGGAGGGCGTGTTAATCTTTTACTGACTGAAGCTACACCTGTGTCCTTCAGTTGCCCTTTGCGACATCTCTTTGAGGAGCGCGTGGATCACTACGCGCTGTTGACGACTGGGCTTGGTCCGGTCAACTACCGGACGGCCGGACGGCTAGCTACCCATTGCTCGACGTCCGCAAGCCCGCATCTACCGTGGCTGGTAGTCGGGGTCGGAATCTCGGCTCGGCGTGGAGCGGCCTCCTCCTTCGCTGGCATTACGGCTTTGCAGAAGGAGGCAACCTGCGGCCATTTCTCCTCGCTTTGGACCATAGCCCGAACCAGGGCCCGGCGCGAGAGGCTACTGACGCCGATTGCCTCCACGAGGACACAGCGGTGCTCCGCTCTTGCGGGGCACACCTCCAATGTATGCTTCACTGTGTCCTCCGGGATGATGGCACCTTGCAGCCTAATAATAGCGTGTTTTATTATTTGCAGTCACTGCTTCATATAAAACGAGGTCGAATGTTTTTTTCTGATCACAGTTCGACAACGTATGATGTATCTCAGATTCCTTGCAGCCTTACGTCAACATCTGGACATTGCCTCCTTGCAGTGAGTGGTGACCAACACTGGATTATGGTATTGGTACTGGTATTTCGAACGGTTTCTGTTCCGGATTCGGTAGGAATTACCCTGATAATACCATTTTGCGAATTGCCCGAAGCTCCCGGTGTAGCATGCGGTGGAGGTCTATCCAGCTTGGGTGAACCGCCGTGTCCTCATAGAGGCAATCGGCGTCAGTAATTTCTCGGTTTGGTCATCAATATGCGAGTTCGATTGGAAGGGGATACACGCACTCAAGATTTCGCCGAAATTCATTCAAAAGTTGGAGACTCTTTATAGGGTAGTTCCCACTATGGAAAAAACATTTGTCTGATATACGGGGACGTCAGTTAAATACACACCAAAAATCCTAGGTAAATGAACCACCACGCCCAACAGGATCAAGCAGCAACAATCAATGCAAGTATGCTCTCGAAAATTCTTCATAAGTACTGTTGTGGAGGAAAATAGTTGATGATGATGGTAGTTTTTGTATTCACTTAAGGCTTTGCACTATCAGTGCACGTTATCCAGCTGAAGGTCGGTGTCCCGATTATGCTCCTTCGTTTACCTCTACTAAAGCTGTCTATCTGCTTAAACTCTTCAGTGAAATATTATTGAGGCGAAATGTATTACACGAGGTAACTCTTTCAAACAATCTCGCAGCCCCAGCAGACATCAGTCCTAGAGGGCCCTATACATTTGCTGAAGGAGGCTACTGGTTGTCATTTTCTCCACCAATCGCCTCCATGAGGACACGGCGGCGCTCCGACCAAGGGGGAACGACTTCCACCCTATTCTCCGGGCGATCCGCACAATGGTGAGATCCGAGTGTTTCTTCCCGCTGAATTCGATACAGATACCTTCCAAAATATCCACATCCGGTTAGTCCTGCACAAAGAGAGGATGCCGTGACGCCTCTGTAGTGACACCTCAAAGACAGGCATTACCGCTGCGATTCTGGCGTGCTCACTGTGGCGAGGGATTAAAATCATACAATATTGTTTTACCAGAACATAAACCAGAAACATACATAAACTAATGCCTTTTTCCTTGGGGTAGGCAGAAATTCCAACTGCTACGACCCATACATACTCTTTCTATTCATTGACGTTCATACATCTGGATCTGGACGTTTACATAACATGTTGCGGACGAAGTCGCGGGCAACAGCTAGTAATATAATAAAACTAATACATACAAACTAATATGCAACTATGACGAAATGGAAAGATAGTGTTCTTTCACTCTACTTTTAAAAACTGCAAGAGTTTTAACCATTTATTTTCAACTGTTTCATTTGACCTATAGATGTACTTGGCCATATTTGGAAACATCCCTCATAACTTGTAAATGGCATAACGGATTTTGAAAAAAACACGAAACACACGAACACAAAAACCATCGCTAGAAAACCAGCCATAAAAAAAAAATCGCATTCAAATCGGTTTACCCGTTAAGTGCCACAGACAAACACACACACATAACGGACGAACTTATAACACACCTCTTTTTGCGTCGGAGATTAATAAACTAAGATAGTAGTGTCCGACCGAAAGTTTGGTTTCGGTTTAGAAAAACGAGTTTGATGTTTTATTTAGGTTGAGTTTTCAGGGAGCCTTGCCCCAGATACACTACATAAATACGAAAAACTCTATTCTGAAGAATTTGAAAACATCGAATTCTACAAAAAAAAAATCTGAGTATTTGTGCGTCGATCGAGTCTTTTTATATATCTTTGGATTCAATAGTTTCTATTTTAAGTCAAACAACCGATATAGCCCAAACGAATCGCCAAACTTAAGTGGTAGTGGACATTGCTAGCAGAACCAATGGTCGATGGGGCAGAAATGTTTAGGACCGCACACCGGAAGACGCAGAGTTGGAAGGCCTCCCACAAGGTTGACCGGTGACCTGGTGGGGGTCGTGGGAATTTAATGGATGCGAGAAGAATGGACCCGTTCGTTGTTGCGACACTTGAGGAAGGCCTATGTCCAGCAGTCTTTCGGCTTAAATTATGTTATGATGATGAAACACATTTTTGTATCATCTGGATCTAAAAGTTGCCTGATAAACTGGTTTCTTGTTAGACAAAATTATTCAAAGGGAAGAATATACATCTCTAAAAGTCATCTAGGTAGTCTCACCAAGTTTGAAGCCCATATCCTCAGCATGTGCTCTCCTGGCGAGGGCCTGCCCCTCCAGCAGCGCGCGCGCCTCGAACTGCGGCGCCACGCGCTGCTATCTCTGCTGTGTCGCAGTAGATGTAGGTAGTCTCACCAAGTTTGAAGCCCATATCCTCAGCATGTGCTCTCCTGGCGAGGGCCTGCCCCTCCAGCAGCGCGCGCGCCTCGAACTGCGGTGCCACGCGCTGCTATCTCTGCTGTGTCGCAGTAGATGTAGGTAGTCTCACCAAGTTTGAAGCCCATATCCTCAGCATGTGCTCTCCTGGCGAGGGCCTGCCCCTCCAGCAGCGCGCGCGCCTCGAACTGCGGCGCCACGCGCTGCTATCTCTGCTGTGTCGCAGTAGATGTAGGTAGTCTCACCAAGTTTGAAGCCCATATCCTCAGCATGTGCTCTCCTGGCGAGGGCCTGCCCCTCCAGCAGCGCGCGCGCCTCGAACTGCGGCGCCACGCGCTGCTATCTCTGCTGTGTCGCAGTAGATGTAGGTAGTCTCACCAAGTTTGAAGCCCATATCCTCAGCATGTGCTCTCCTGGCGAGGGCCTGCCCCTCCAGCAGCGCGCGCGCCTCGAACTGCGGCGCCACGCGCTGCTATCTCTGCTGTGTCGCAGTAGATGTAGGTAGTCTCACCAAGTTTGAAGCCCATATCCTCAGCATGTGCTCTCCTGGCGAGGGCCTGCCCCTCCAGCAGCGCGCGCGCCTCGAACTGCGGCGCCACGCGCTGCTATCTCTGCTGTGTCGCAGTAGATGTAGGTAGTCTCACCAAGTTTGAAGCCCATATCCTCAGCATGTGCTCTCCTGGCGAGGGCCTGCCCCTCCAGCAGCGCGCGCGCCTCGAACTGCGGCGCCACGCGCTGCTATCTCTGCTGTGTCGCAGTAGATGTAGGTAGTCTCACCAAGTTTGAAGCCCATATCCTCAGCATGTGCTCTCCTGGCGAGGGCCTGCCCCTCCAGCAGCGCGCGCGCCTCGAACTGCGGCGCCACGCGCTGCTATCTCTGCTGTGTCGCAGTAGATGTAGGTAGTCTCACCAAGTTTGAAGCCCATATCCTCAGCATGTGCTCTCCTGGCGAGGGCCTGCCCCTCCAGCAGCGCGCGCGCCTCGAACTGCGGCGCCACGCGCTCCGCCGCGCGCCCGCCCGCCTCCAGCAGCCAGCGCCCCGCTGGTGCGCGTGGAACTATCTCTGCTGTGTCGTAGTAGATACCTTACAGGGGAAAAAATAGAATAGTCCCTGCAGTCTAGAATAAAATGTTTACATTTCTGCTGTGTCGCTGTAGATACGTCGGTGTTTCTATAATAATTTTGTGTCTTCTTTATTTAACACTGACTTCCGAAATTAAAGTTATTTTTCACTTTTTAGTGTTTTTTTACATTAAAGTCGGGTGTATATTTTTTGTAAAAAGTTTTTTTAATTTACACTTTTTAGCTGTGGTACCACAACTAAAAAGTACCCCTCAGCCAAATTTAAAGTCTTTGCGTATACGTATAAACAAACCAATTTTACTGGTTAAGACTGTTCTGACAATATTTCGCGTCTTCGAAGTTCATCATGAGATGAACAATCATAACAATATTTCTATGGGACCAACTCGGAAGTATAACCTTTCAATCAAAAAAATAATTTTTGAAATCGGTCCACAATTCACCGAGAAATCGGTGAACATACGTAAAAAAAATACATTTAGCCGAACATAGAACCTCCTTTTTGAGTCGGGTAAAAAGGATATCTTGTTTAGCGATATCTTCGCCAAATGTGAACCGATTGTGATGTTTTTTTTTATTAAAATAGTTTTTCTACCAGGTGGTTCTATTTAAATTTGTGAGATCTGGTGAAGAACTTAGGGAATAAACCATGGAATACTACAATAAATTATACCAAATCTTGCGAGATTGCTGCAATCACATATATGTTTATTGTTAACACCATTTCATATCATAACATCTTGCCAGTACGCTCTGAAAGGGTACCCCAGATGTGTTAAGTTGTCACTGGTATTTTCTACCTTCATTTCACCAATTCATCCATAACTTTTTGTTTATGGACCGATCTTGATGATTCTTTTTTGTATTGTGTTAGATTATATAACTCCGTGATAACTCCATTACTTATATTTTACATGCCAATCTCAAAGCAATGTATAATTTAAGTAATTTGTCAAATCTATATGCAACTTACCAGAGAATTGCTGCAGCTGTGAGGTACAATTAATTTTTTTGTTTTTTTTTTTTTCATAAATAACGAAGAAACAATACCAGAAACACCAACTTTTACATTTTATATATTTCCTGACTTACCCATATAACCCATGTTCCCTCTCACAGTGGCAGTGAGCAGATCGTTGAAGGCATCCCAACTATGCCCTGCCAGTCTGTCGCGGTGGTTCTGTCTCGTCAGGGAGCCGTTAGCGAAGCACAGGAGTGCCATGTAGGGAGCATCGGGCGTGGGGCCCACGAGCACGTGGCCTGCGGGCGGCGCCGCAGGGGCCTGCAGCCCGAGCAGCAGAGTGTCGCTGGTGCCCAGAGATAGCCCTACCCAGCCGGAGCGCAGGCGGAGACCTGCCATAATGTCGGTATCGTCAGTTTGGACGAAGTGGTAAAGTGTTGAATTGTTGATAGCGTTTGCTCTCATGTGGTGTATTATACATGTATGGATTCTAAATATCGTCAGTGCACTGGATGAAATGCACGTTACTAAAAAAGTTATGTGAATGTGTGAAGAGAGGGAGGTAAAGAAAAGTTGCATGGATTGTGTGAGGAGTGACATGAAAAAATAGGAAATTAGTGATAGCGTGACGAGTGACAGGACAAAACCGAAGAAATCCGTGTTGCGCCGATCCCCAATAACACGGGACAGGGGCAGGAAGACGATGATGACGTGTTTCGCTTCAATTAATAACACTAGTATTATAAAAGCGAACGTTTGTGAGTGTGTGTGTGTGTGTCTTTGTGTGTTTGTTACTTCTTCACGCATAAACGGCCGATCGGATTTGGATGAATTTTGGTAAACGGGTAGACTTTGTCCTGGAATAACACAAGATACTTTTATCCCGGGAGTAAGTTCCCTTGGGATAATTAAATATATTTAGCCTTTTGAGTACCGTAATTATAGACACAATAGAAAGACAATGACCGAGCGAACGCGCCGGCGCTCGCTCGGCTCGGGGTTTAATTAATTAATTTGAGAAAATAAAAAGCTAACCAATACTTCTTCCAAAAATTGCTATTCTAAATTTGCTTGTCATTATTTAGTATTGAGGATATTCTTCTTATTTATCGACAATCGCTTGTTCTCTCGTAAATTAATGTAAATATTAGTATCCGACCAAAACAGGATTTTCAACGGAAACCGAAACTGGTATTGGTATCTGTCTCAGTTTCGGTCGAAACCGCAACCGCAACTTTTTAGATCTATATATTAAAAATCTATTGTTTACTGATTAAATATCAGTAAACAATAGATTTAACAAGAGCTTATTTTTATTTACTTATAAAGAAACAGTTAACAAGTGTTAAAATTGTTAAAAAAATGCAAAACTTGTTAACGACTTCTCGGAACAAAAATTAATTAATTAACTGAGTATTTTACCGACAGACCTGAGAGGTTCATAGCTGATGATGGCGGGTGACACCAGTCATGAATTCACGCGATGTCAGCCGAACGCGGCCAAAGTTTTGGCAGATTTTCTGCCGAAACCAAAACTGATGCCGAAACTTGTAATGAACCTTCGGTCGGTCATTAGTAAATCTCGTATTGCGCTAATTTTTTTTAAGTTTCTCAATCATTCTTTTATTTTAAGTTCCTTAGTAAAATATGTACATACTATTAAGGGTTCTAAATAAGGTAATAATAAGTATTTTACTTTTTTAAATTTGTGTCACAGAGTGGACGACTTACATCTCCGGAACACTTTTTTGTTCTGATTGATTTGTAGCGACAACTATATCGCCACATGGGAACCGAACTACAAAATCCTTCATCACGGTATTAAAGTTCCCTAACTACAACAATAACTAACTAACGGGCAGTTGCCCAGACCAGACACAACACCCGTATAGCTATACACCCTGTTCCGCATACCTCTAAAGATTGTCGGCAAAAAAAAGAAGGGATCATTGTAATTTTGCTTTCGTTTAAAGTAGCCATTATTGACTCAGGCACTGTTAGAACTTGACTAGCGAAATGTTCAATACATAGAAGCATACATTGACGTGTTGCTAAAATCATCATCATCATCATCATCATTTCAGCCGAAAGACGTCCACTGCTGGACATAGGCCTCCCCCAAGCGTCGCCACAACGAACGGTCCTGTGCGTCTCGCATCCATCCATGTTGCTAAAATAGTAAAACTAAATCTAAATCGTTTTACAAAAAGCAGCATCCACAGTTAGTGTTTGGATAAAACGAGAATTATAACTTCATGGTTGAAAAAAGTTACTAATTGCCAGACAACCAATTATTTATTTTAATTAATTAACAGACGTTGTCCTGAATGAATGAATACTCTGTCAAACGCATGAAGCTTTAACAGTCGGATTTTCATTTTAGTAAGTCTGACACGCCCTGTCACTCCACTTTCGAACGGGAGACGTCAAAACGAGAAAGAGGGAATTACGGGAGTGAATTTCGGAAAATTCTTTCTTAGTGCTTACATCACAATGACTAGTGTTTTGAGCAGTCAGTTGATGGATCAGTCATTCAGTAACGGTTATCTTTTACATAATATAGATTACCTAAGCGTTTAGGAATAAACCAACCATATGCAGAGCTCTAACACATTACTTATCCATTATATAAAAGTAAACAAGCATGTCAAGATAATATTTCTAACAAATAGGATAAACTGTACATTAAATCGTAGTTACAGATAAGAACGCCTTATCACGACTGACAGTAAATGCTGGTAACGACGCCTTTGATGTATTATCACATTGTTATGTATTATAATAGTAACAACTATTTACTTAACACGTCTTGTATGTTAGTAGATAATTATTTTCCATTCAATGGTTCCACGCAAATCATTTACATTGCGTTCGACCTTTTCAAGACCCCGAGGGAATTCAAAATAATTAACAAAAGAATTTAATTTTAAGGGATTTCAAAAACATTGACCATAGTCATAACTAGCTGCTGCGAGCGACTTCGCCCGCGTTAAAGTAGGAAATGGTCCCAAGGGAACATACGCCCGGGATAAAATACATGGTCTACCCGTGTGCCAAATTTCATGCAAATCCGTTTAGCTGTTTGAATGTAAAGAAGTAACAAACATGCCCAGTCACAAACTCGTCTTCCGCCTTTATAATATTACTGATATGATAATGTACAAAAAACTAATTCATATTATTTATATTCATTCAAATGCATTGTGCACGTACATAGATACTACTTAGAAGATAATCTCCCTATCAGAAATAGTGAGGATTCCTTTTTATAGCATTGACGATGATCTATACCAGAACCAGAGTACGGAGCGCTTCCCGGCCAGTGTTAGCGCTTTCGGACGACGAGCAATGATGAATTGATGAATGAATGATGTCAGTAAGATTGACGGAGCCAGTTAGATGATTCTCTTTGATATTGTAGCATATTTTTGTCGAGGCCTTACAATAATTAAGCCGTAATAAACAGAACATAATTATGCCTATGCATATGCCGATAGATGAGAGACGCACAGGACCGTTAGCTGTGGTGACAATAAAGGGAGGCCTATGTCCAGCAGTGGACGTCCTCCGGCTGAAATGATGATGATGATGCCTAAAGTAGCTTCCGCTCGGCACTGGCAAGGAACAGTATGTTGGTAATAGTGACAATGAAAAAGCGCAAAATGAGGTTTTAATCAATACCTGCAAGTGCTGAACAGTTATCCCCAGTAAAAGCGATGACGCGACACTCCGGCTTAAACCCGTAGCGCCCCACGAAGTAGTTACAGATGGGGCCCACCACGGTGGCGCTGGGGACTGGGGTGCCTAGCTTTGTTGAGAGAGACTCGTCGCCACATACCTGGGGGTTTTTAAAGAGCTTCTTAAAACATAAACGAGTAAGGGGTATTTGAATAAGGTTCCGTACGTACTGAATAAGGTTAAGTAGTATTTAAATCATACTCCTCTCGCAAAGGACAACTGAAAGAACACTGGGTTTTAGTTAGTAAAAATCTGATAGTCTCTCTCGGTCCTCCCGAAGCGAGAGCTCCTA
This sequence comes from Mythimna impura, assembly GCA_905147345.3. Lineage (NCBI taxonomy): Eukaryota > Metazoa > Arthropoda > Insecta > Lepidoptera > Noctuidae > Mythimna > Mythimna impura. The sequence goes on along the minus strand of LR990351.1, from coordinate 26,217,772 downwards.
CTTAGTGATTTGATAATTTTCCACGTAACAAAAAGTACAGAGCGCGACGATTCTGTGGCTTGTACGTATTATATTAATTTTTTGGGTATTAAAGTGTTTACTTAAGTACAGCACTACAGAAGTTTTATTCCTACTAATATGTTATAAGATTACTCTCACAGGCATCAACCACGCTCCCAGCTCACCTGCAAACATTTGTCATCCCACTGCAGGGTTCTGATATCCAGCAGGTTCATCCCCGACCCATCAGACAGGTCGATAGGCGCTATCTTGCCGACCAGCAGCGAGCACGCGAAGGAGGACACCAGCGAGATCCTGCTGGCCGCCTGGTAGACACGCGGCCGTGTGCGGAACATTTTGCGTATCTGAGGGCCGGTGAAACGCTCGTATGCGCGGGAGCCTGTGATTTTTGAAAGTTCCTGAAAGGCAAGAAAATCAGTTGGTAGTGCTGTCTACTGTTCTCAAATTCTACAGATCTCAGTTTCGGCTGAAATCTAAACTTCCATTTCATGTTTTCGTGAGGGGGATAAATAGTCAATCTTAATCAGTCAGTTTCTGTTTATTTTTAAATTAAATATATATCATACTGATATTATAAAGGCGAAAGTTTGTGTGTATGTTTGTAACTTCTTCACTCTTGAAGAGCTTAGCACACGGGTAAATAATAGCACATAGGATACTTTTTATCCCAGGAGTATTACAAAATTACCATTTTACCCAATAAATAAGGTGCAACATAACATGCCCGATCGTAGCACGAAGCCTCTCGAATTCAGTTTAGACCGTAGTTTCGGCTGGATAGCAGCCGAAACTCAACGTTTGCTCGGACACTAAAAATCAATTGAATAACTCTAACGAAAAAAAACGTTACTTGATCAATTGAAGAACTTGTTAATTTTTCCATCAGTGAAATCAGTGACTCTTAGATCAAAATTATATCCTAACAAAAGGCTTGTTTTGTTTGGGTTGGTAGCAGAGTCATCTTCCAGCTAGGGCTGTGGGAGCGTGTCAAAAAGTTATCGTGGCCCTAGAACGCAGAGGGCTACTGAAAGACACAGGTGGGTTTAGTCAGTAAAGTGTCCTCATTCCACCCTAAAGCAGGAGAAGTCATTTCATAATTTCCCACCCCAAAACATATCTAAACTTTTCTTATGGGGTGGGAAATTATGAAATGTACACTTACTCATTTACAGGCAAACAGATGTTTAATCCTTATTTGGTTTGGTATTTCTAACTAAGATCTGAAATTTCAAGTGCAAATTGATACAGTTGACTAAATAGTCTCTTTTCTTGACTTACCTCAGCCCCTACAGCTACCTCATTTACAGGCAAACAAATGTTTAATCCTTAAGGTTTGGTATTTCTAACTAAAATCTGAAATTTCAAGTGCAAATTGATACAGTTGACTAAATAGTTTTTTTTCTTGACTTACCTCAGCCCCTACAGCTTCCTCCAGCGCCTTACAATCCACGGTGGTGCTAGAATCCATCCACACGGGTGAATCCGTCACGAAAGCAGTCGACAGCTGCGTGTGCAGAAACTCGTCTGGGGACAGCTTGTTAAGTTTTGTTTCTGCATCCTTCGACCACCATACTGACCCGTGTTGCTGGAAAGAAATGTGGGCTTTGGAAACAGGTATTGTATAAGAGTGTGAGAGTGATCATGACATTATTTTGAGTCTTCAGTTTTTCTTGAGTGAATATGATAGCTTCATGAGGTCCAATATATACCATGGCACAATTAATTATTGTTGTTTTTTTTATTTTCCTTCCTTTTTGATAATATTTAATTTATTACATTCCATTTTAATTGTAAAATATAAGTATACTGGCAGGTGTATAAACAAGAAAATTACCTGTCCAGCGCCTGAAACTGCCTCAATGGTAGAGAAATCAACACCTGCCACAACAAGGCGGTCCATCACCATGTCGAGGGCCTTCACCCATAGTAGTGGTGGGGCTATAACCTCTCCACGTTCCACCCCTCGCACCACCCCACCCGCGGTCCTGGGGACAGAAGATGGGGAAACATATAATCAAAATGGCCTAATAATTGTTAAGTTAAATTACAATATAGCCAGCATGAAAGTATTTTCTCTAGTGACCGATCCAAACAGGATTTGCAGCCGAAACCAAAACCGTAATCGAAAATTCGGCTCCACCGAAACCGATATTGAAACTGTCGTGGTAACAGAGAGAAAATAATATTTGGTATCTATATTTCGATATAGTTATCTATGCTTAGTTATAATTTTCTTACAATACTAAATAATCGAAACATAATTATAACACACATAGATGGACGGACGATCCAGTTAGTTTTTAGGTATCTATTACAACAGTCAGTTCTGAGATGCTAGTTTCGATCGAGCCGAAAATTCGGCCACTTACTGGCGGAAACCACTTTAATTGGCCGAAACCGAATCTTTGGTTGATCTCTAGTTTTCTAGATTGGTTCAATAGTTTGCCCACAAAATTTTACCTTTCAATACTCATAATTAAGTAATTAATAAGTAAAAATACAAATAATGGTGGTCTTGGTCTAACGGGTTATCATTTACATTAGTTACCCGTAACCTTTTGAACAATATCATTAGTAACACATAATGCTGATAAATCAATTTGTTTAGGTGTAATTATTAACTACTAGTTTCACGAATTCCATTTCTGATGATTCAATTTATAATAGGAATATATAGACATTTAAATATATGTAAACAAGTCTAATAGAGGTTCTCCGTTCAAGAAATGCTACAAGGTCATCCAGTATGGATATCATTTTAGATAATTTATAGAAGTCTCAGCTATTTGCTTTTGTTTACCATTTTGGAGAGGTTGGGCGTGATACGTCATATGTAGACAATACAAGTCACTGCCATTTTTTTGTGAGGTGGGATCATCATCAAAATCATCAAATGACTCCTTCCGCTCTGGGTGAAGCCAGAGGGAGTGTCAGACATTTACTGACTAACACCCACCAATGGTCCTCAGGTTGCCCATTACGTTCCAGAGCTGCTGTAACTCTTTTGAACAATCCCATAGCCCTGGAGTATGAATATTGTACTCTAAGGATGTGAAAGTCTGTGGTTTCTTAATTATATAAATAATTTCTTCTGCTTAGCTTTAACAGCTAAATTCTTTAGAATAAAATTGGCTCATAGATAAACCTTAACCTGGCTTTAAACATTAGATATTTATGCCAGTTGTACAATAATAATAATATTATGTAAGTATGTAGTAGTGGAGGAGTGGTGGCCGAGTGGTAATGGCATCGACTTACAAGTTGTAGGTCGTGGGTTCAAACCCAGCCAGGCGCATTACCTTGTGTAATTTATTTCATCACCACTCAAAACGGTGAAGGAAAACATTGTGAGGAAACTGGCATGTCCAAGAACCAATTATTTGAAAACATGTGACATTCACCAATCCGCATTGGGCCCGCGTGGTGGATTACAGCCCATTCCATTCATTAAAGAATATATCTATCAATCTATCCCTCTCCTAGAGAGGAGGCCTGAGTCCTAGCAGTGGGAACATTAAAAGGCTGATTATGCTATATGCTATGTAGTAGTTGTCTAATTCTGTGAGTGATGTACACTCCTGTAACTGGTTTTTTTACACAGGATGATCTTCTGGAATTTTTGTTTAAATAAAATCTATAAATATTATTGGCGTGCCTTACTAATAAAATAAAATAATTGACTTTTATGGGGATTCCACATGCCAAAGCTAGTAAGAACTATAAAGAAAACTTATCTACCTGAACTCTGGCAGGTCAACATCGAATTCAACGTCAGCGTCATGCAGCACTTTAAAGTCTTCACCAATAACTATGGCTTTTAACTAAAACAAAACACATCATAAAGTAAATGCATTCGTTTCAACTGAGTACTTTCAATTGTTTTTTTTTTTAGTAGAATAGTTAGGGTTTTAGTTTATGAAAGGCACACAAGGTTATCTTTAAAAATAAGTACTTATGTAAAAAAATAAATAAATAATAAATTAAATATTTTTATAACATACATAATTATGTACCTATGTCCCACAAAGCAGGTGGTTTGTACCCTAGCAAAGCATCAAAAGTGTGACTATTTAATTAATAATTAAATTAAATATTATATTCTTTTAAAAGTTTAGTTTTTCAAAGCACAATTTTGATCAGACGAGTTTTAACTTTCCAATCAAATCGAGTCCATCAATCATTGGCGAGTTTAATATCAAACGTGATTAAACTCAGACCTTATCACCTTGTTTATCAATTTTACTTAAATATTTAATTAAGTATGCGAATCACCATAAAATTGCGTGCAAGACAGAGAAATTCCAGATAAAGAACAAAACTTTCGAGGGCATGTTACTGCTCTCGTCGTCAATGATAAAATTATTTTTTACTTACCCTTTGGGTGCTAAAATCAAATCCCAAAAAAGTTTTTCTTGAATCCCCAGTCATTTTTATATTATGACAGCACGGGCGGGCAATGACACAACTCTGCGGTGCGTTCAGGAACGCGATATCGAACTAGCTTTCGTGACTGAATGCCGTTTTGTAAAATTCCAACGCGATTTCACGATATCATTATAGTATTTTATTAGTCTCAGCACACAAATTAATCGCTATAGTAGGATGTTATACAATTCGATAAATAAGCCCCAGCAAGGTTGCTATTATCTCATTGAAAATAATTACGCAATCCACACTCTGTCTTTATTATGTGGTACTATTTCTTCACCACACTTATTGATGATTTAATGAACATTGGCATCATTTGAGACCTTTTCATTACTTATATTTTAAATGATGGACGTTACCTATTCCAAAAAATGCAAGCTGCTAAATCACTTCATCTCTCATTACTGCAAAGATAAGCGTAAGGTAATAATAAGGATCCTTCTGTAGGTGGTACTATTTACAATTAATAATAACTGTAATAAAAACTAAATCAAAAAATCTCATGAAAATATATATAGGTTGGTAGGTACATAAATTATTAATGTGGATAATAAAATTATGATTCGCCAGCCGCTGTTGAATAGCCACTAGAAAATCAGCCAAGCAGATCGACACACAATAAAACAGTTATGTAGCATTGTTAGCCTTTTTATGTAACATGCTGGTATGATTCATAGCGTGGAGGCTTACCTCACAGGTAGGTAGAACGGGTTCAGTGACCTATATAGCATCATACTAATGACCGCCGCGGGTACACATGCTTAATTGAACAAAGCGCCTAATATTAGCTAATGTAGGTATATTTTTAAAATACCTAGTCAACTAGCATTAAAGTAAGTACTTTCTTTAAAGATGCTTTAGGCATTTTTAGCGTTTTATAGGATTTTTTATGGAATGGGGGGTCTGTATGGAGGAATTATTTGTGAATCAAATATCTATAACTTATAAGCGTGCTCTAAACTATATACTGAATAGTTATTACCACTTTACTCAGTTGTATTTTAAAATGTTGTGACACTGTGCAGGTCATCAGCGCCTGATCCTTTTACATCTGCATGTAGTTGTAAGATTTTGCTATCATAACTTCTGCAGGCGTTCATTAGTTGCCGGTGAAGTTCATTCGAGAGAGAACAGTCATATAAGAGACTAGCTTCTGCCAGCGGCTTCGCCCGCCTGAAAATAGGTTTCTCCATACAAACTTTAGACCCCCGTTTCATCCCCTTAGGGAATGAATTTTGGAAAATCCTCTCTTAGTGCTCGCCTACGTCTTAAAAGGAAAGCCTGTGCAAAATTTCACGTTCCTAGTCCCAGTAGTTTCGGCTGTGCGTTGATATGTCAGTCAGTCAGTTTCTCCTTTTATAAATGTAGATAACCTGCAAAACTTATTATAAGAAAACCGGACATATCCTATCAATAATTCTACGATATAACCACACTCGATACCTTCGATACTTTGGTCTACACAAGTACATACACACCTACAAAACTTGCTGTTTCCAAAGTATAACTACAAGTTTACCACATTTTCATATCATGGGCAAGTTAACCATGCATTACTATCTATATATATTAATACATGAAAATAGGCTACCTTCATAACGTAGGTACGTCTTAGTTAAGTTATAATATAATAATAATAAATCCCCTTGGATCGATTCAAGTCCCTACTAACCTAAACCTTACACTGCATCCGAAACCAAAGGAACATACATAAGTATAAGTATAATTATCTTCTCTCGCGCCGGGCCTTGGTACAGGCCATGGTCCGGAGCGAGGAAGAGTGGCAGGCGGTCGCCTCCTTCTGTGAAGCAGTAATGCTAGCAAAGGAGGCGGCCGATCGCGTGAGGCAATTGTCCTCACGCCCTTACCGCCGCCGGGATTCCGATCCCGATTTCCGGCCACCGTAGGGCGAGCAATGGGTGGCTCGCCGTCGGACCGTTCGGTAACCGTCCAGACCGAGCCAAGTCGTCGACGGCGCGTATTGTTCCACGCGCGCCTCAGGGAGATGTCAGCAAATCGTAGGGGCCCAGCAGGGTCGAAGCCTACTGGGGCCATGGGTAGTGTGAAAACGAAACCCGGGGCCCTGGGACGAAGGCAACGAAGGAACAGGAGTGGGTTTTTAGTCAGTAAAAGTCTGACACTATCTCTCGCTCCGCCCAAGAGCGAGATTTGTCATTAGATGATTTTCCCACCGAAAAAAAAAAAAAAAGTATAAGTGTATCTACCTACTACTATTTTTTTAATAGGTACTTATGTAACTCACTACTTATAAAAATTGCAATATTATCATGACGATGATGACTTGTTATAGTAAGTAATTGCAGTTGTTTTCAATATTGGAGTCAGCAGAGTTCCAAGTGATAGACTAGTTACCTAAATCTACTTTTCAGGTACCTACTTACTATTTTGTTCAGCGATATCTTTGCGAAATGTTTACCGATGTCCGATTTTGACGATTCTTTTTTTGTTTCAAAGAGTTTGTCTGCCAGGTGGTCCCATTTAAAGGTACGGATCTAATGAAGAACTTCGGAGATAGACCATGGAACACTAATAGATTATAGCAAATCTTCTGGGATTGCTGCAATCCAGTGGCGGATTAACCAAGCGCGGGGCCTTTAGCAAATTCGACCAAGGGGCCCCTGTGTAGACCTATTAAATACTTCTCATTCTTATCTCAATCACCAATAACCCCGTGGATTTTAAGATTGGGTACCTAAGGTACGTGGAAAGTACGTTAATGAGGGAAATCTAAGAGATTGCATGACTATCATATTCAATGAAATAATATACCAGCTGTATTCGGATTTCGATGTATTTATATAGTTTAACTATAAAGTTTTTTTTTGCGTTCAAGTGTAGGATCTTCGAACACGCGGGGCCCCCGAATGCGCGGGACCTGTAGCATTTACTACTCTTGTTATATGGTTAATCCGCCACTGCTGCAATCACATGACTGTTTAATATTAACACCATTTCATAACATAAGTTTGAATCACAGGGTAATTCCTGGCCACCGTAGGTGCGGATTTGCGGACGACGAGCAAAGGGTAGCTCTCCGTCCGGTCATTCGGTAAGGACCAAGCCCGAGTCAAAGTGCGTAGTGTTTCCTCACGAGCTGAATAGAGTAATCAATAAAACTAAAGGGGCCGATGTATACTAGGGCGGCGCGAACGTTTCAAAGAGTTACCGCAGCTGCCGTGGCCTCAGAACGGAAAATAGCAAATGAAGGAACATAGTGATAGTTTTAGTCAGTAAAAGTCTGACACGGCCTCTGGCTCCACCCTAGAGCGCGATGGCCATGATCATAGTGGTAATAAGTCCCCTCTTTGAGGAGTGACTGGAGAGGCGTCACGGCGTCCTCACCTTCCGCATGACGCAGATTCTTATAGGGCATATTAAGTTCGGGAGGTTCCTGCACTGGATTCAGGCGGAAGGAACACCCCGGTGTCACCATTGTGCAGACCGTCGTCAGGAGGAAACGGTGGAAAACACGGTGGAGGAGTGCTAAGTTTGGGCGGCGCACCGCCGTGTCCTCGTGGAGCCACCGGTGGCGGCGACCTCTCGCGTTGGGCCCTGATTCAGGCCAAGGCTGCATGGTCAGGAGCAATGGGGAAAGGCAGGCGGTCGTCTCCTTCTGCGAGGCAGTAGTGCTATCGAAAGAGACGGTCACACGCGTGAGGGAACGGACATCCTCACACCCCAGCCGCCGCGACCAAGACCCTGACTACTAGCGGCGTAGGCGCGGGCTTGCTGATATCGAGCAATTGGTAGTTCACCGTCCGGCCGTCTGGTACCCGTCCGGGCCGAGCCCAAGTCGTCGACAGCGCGTAGTGTTCCACGCACTCCTCAAAAGTATGTCAGAAAACCGTAGGGGCCCAGCGCGGCTGATGCCCGCCAGGGTCACGGTGATTTTCTGAAAAAGAAATCTCGTGGTCTTAGAACGCAAAGGGCACCTGAAGGACACAGGTGTAGTTTTAGTCAATAAAAAATCTGACACGCCCTCGCGCTACACCCTAGAGCGAAAGAATGTCATTGAATGATTTCCCATCTCAAAAAAGGTACCATACCGTCATTAGAGAACTTACCCATTATTTAGTTTTAGCTGTGGTATACCATAATTAAAAGTGAAAAATAAAATAAAATAGTTTTGTCTCCACCGACTTCCGAAATTGAAGTTATTTTGCACTTTTCAGTGTTTTTACATTAAAGTCTGTTGTATTTTTTTTTTGTACAAAGTTTTTTATTTTAGACTTTTTAGTTATGGTACCACCACTAAAAAGTACCCCTCAGCCAAACTTAAATACCTTATAGCCAGAGTGCATCTCATGACAATTCTAATAATCCCAAACACGGTTAGCATAGTATAGCATAGCCGGCCTTATAATGTTCCCACTGTTGGGACTCAGGCCTCCTCTCTAGGAGAGGGTATGGGCCATAATCCACCACGCGGGCCCAGTGCGGCTTGGTGGATGTCACATGTCTTCGAATTTTTAATTTTTTCAAACACGGTTAGATTACATTAATTTATTACAGAGTTCCGGTGCCTAACTTCAGGGTTCATCATCAGATCAGTTCGATACATTCCCCCACTTCTTTCAGTCAGTCATCGACTACACGTATAAACAAAGCAATTTTACGTGTTAAGACGGTTCTGCTGTGATCCTATGAGAAGTTCTGTTCCATATCTTCGAAGTTCATGATCAGATCAAAGTTTCAAAATCGGTCCACAATAATAATCGGTGAACATAAAATAAAAAAAAAACAAGTTCAGCCGAACATAGAACCTCCTCCCTTTTGAAGTCGGTTAAAAATGACGTTAATTTTGGAAGTTGGAGTAAAAAAAAACAACTTTTTACAAAAAAAATGCAACCGACTTTAATGTAGAAAAAAAAAACACTAAAAAGTCCAAAATAACTTTAATTTATTAATATCGGAAGTCAACACCGACTTCCGAAATTAAAGTTATTTAACATTTTTTAGTTTGTTTTTTTATTTTAATCTTTTTTATTAGGGGATTTTCGTACACTAATGTGACGATGACAATCCCATCGTACCTACTATTATCTACACTTTAATTACAAATTATAATCTACTTTCTTAAATCTATGAAAGAATATAATATGTGTCCATTGCGGACAATTTCAATGGTTAAAATAATGTTTCTCTTGTCTCTGTTTCGGTCACATCCCACCAACATAATGCTGTACGTCTTCCTTTATCCCACACACCTCACAGTTAGGGGAGGTAAAGTTTGTTTTTAAAGTCGGTTAACTATATTTTTTGTAAAAAAATAAATGATGTTGCCATTTCTGAGCGCAGACAACGCATCTAATGTTTATAAATCATTACTCATAACTACAACATAGGTACTAGCTGACCAAAAAGGTGCCACTACCCACACAGCCACAGAGCAACACACACAGAGTTCCGTGTGTTTACAAGGGAGGCATGTAACGAAACTAATCGAATGGAAAACCTACACGGGTGGCGAGGCGCGCTTTCGACGCCGACGTCTATATTTATCTGTGGCTCGGCTGCCACCCTACCGGGGCTGCTTGTGCTCGGACGCGCTGGGACGGACGCTTACGCCTTTAAACTTCAAATACACGTCACTTTACAAGCGTTTGATGAAGATATTAGTGGAAAACAGCCTTTCGGTGGCCTTCTTTTTTTAAACTCACTGTCAATATCGAGCTATTAGTGGTGATGGCATCATACGGAGGGTAACACTGAGGAAATCTAGGAACAGAAATACGTAACATTTCTATCTATAACAATTTAATAAAACCCTTAAGTTTTATTAACTTATTTATTTATTTAAACTTCATGTACAGTGGTGGTACATAGGCGGACTTAATGCCACAAGGCATTCTCTACCAGTCAACCATTGGGTTAAAAAAGACAACACTGTGGTAGGTGTGCACAATAAAAAAACAACAGATATTTGAAATCGAATGTGTGTAATGACACGCTAATCTCTGGAACAACCAGCTGGATTGGAAAAAAATCTAATATGATCTAGTATGATGCAATCTGTATGGGATAGCTAGGTTTATGACGAAATAGTAAGGACTATATAACATCACGCTGCGACCCACGGAAGCGGAGCAGTAAAATGAACTATTACCTACATAACTGTAGGAGCTGATTAAGCCGTGTCATCAACGAGGAGGCATAGTCAATGAAATAATATAACTGTAGAATATGTAACGGTAATAGTGCAAGACCCTTATCCTACACCTCAATTGAAAATTTTACGTAGGTACTCGGGTAGTGTTTTCTTTAAAAAAAATTATCCTAAGAGCCGGTTGCAGTCACCGAGTATTTTGTAGGTACTCCGCCAGGGTCTATGTCGACTTCGCGGGTCCGTAACAGCAGTGTTTTTTTTTTTTTTTTTTAACAGCGATGTTTTTTTTTTTTTAAACATGAACCCCATTGAGCACATGTGGGACGAGCTAAAAAGACGTGTTAGGGCTCGTCAGCCAGTTGCCCAGACGATGCAGGAGTTGAAAACTGCCATAGAAGAGGAATGGGAGATGATCCCTCAAAATTTCATAGAGCGGTTGATAAACTTTATGCCTAATCGTATGAGAGCTGTGGTAGATGCCCATGGAGGCAACACGCGTTATTAAATTAAACCTTTATTTGATAAAACATGTTTTTTATTCAAAAATCAATTGCCTTTAACAAGGCGCATATCCGACTTGTTAGGCGTAGCTCCATATCGTATGGTATTCTGAATTCAAATTTAAAACAATACGATCGAAAAAGATGGTAAAATGTATCAGGTTTAAAACTGCATCAACAGTTTTTGTTCAATCTAGCAATCATATTTCGGTAGGGGCCATCGAAACCTAAACTCTAAGGTGGGCCAATAGATGTGTCCAGAAGTGTACATACTTAATATAGATAAATTACACCCAGATGCAGAACAAATGATTGTGCTCATCACACAAACATTTGTCCTGGGTGGGAATCGAACCCACGAACTCAGAGCACTAGTTTATACCAATAAAAAAAAATTACTACTTTTTGTAAGCCAAGAGGCATATGAAACACATGGATTTAAACAGGAGACTGATTCACACATTATAGGCACCCCACAGATATCGTGTGAATCAGTTACCTTCGGAGTTCACTTTTTAGGGTCGCCCCAGCCGCCGGGATCCCGATCCCGATTTCCGGCCACTAAGGGCGCGGGCTTGCGAACGGCGAGCAATGGGTAGCTCGTCGTCCGACCGTCCGGTAACCGTCCGGACCGAGCCCAAGTCGTCGACGGCGTGTACTGTTCCACGCGCGCCTCAAGGAGATGTCAGCAAACCGCAGGGGCCCAGCAGGGTCGAAGCCCCCCAGTGGGCTTCGACCCTGCTGGGCCCAAGGGTCTGATTCTGAAAGGAAGACTCGGCCCTGGTACGAAAGGCAACGAAGAAACAGGAGTGGCTTTTTAGTCAGTAAAAGTCTGACACTGTCTCCTACTCCGCCCAAGAGTGGGGGATGTCATTGGATGATTTTCCCACCCACAAAAAGAAGGGTTCCGTACCTCAAAAGGAAAAAAACGAAACTCTTATAGGATCACTTTGTTGTCCGTCCGTCTGTCTGTCAGTCAAGACCCTTTATCTCGGGAACGCATGGAGGTATCGAGTTGAAATTAAAACTATATTGGTACTCAAGTCTGCGGTCCCTTGAAGGTGTGAAAAAATCAAACTTCTGAGTTAACGAAAAAAAAGATACGGCCGTTTATGTCGCAAAAAACATATATGTCGACACTCTCAAGGGAATCAAAATTCATACTTTCCATAGATTCTACTAACCTAGAATCTTGAAATTTGGCATGAAGCAAGGTCTCATAGCACAAGTATAGGAAAAAATCTAAAAACAGTAAATTTGTAGTTACGTCACAAAATAAAACTTTTTTTGCGATTCGGAAAAATCTTCGTAACTCAATTCGGGAATTGAACTGTTTTCACGGGTAAGTTTGTACGGAACCCTCAGTGCGTGAGTCCGACTCGCACTTGACCGGTTTTTTTTTTATTGTAGGTATTCGCCAACGATCACTATATGTGAATGAATATGCAAAATGAAGGCGGTATAAAAAACGTAAACGTACGTTGTTATTTCATTGTGTGTACCTGTGTGCCAAATAACCGTGTTTCCTTTCTTTCTTAGGCCTATGTCCAACAGTGGACATTTTTCAACTGAAATGATGATGATGCTCTGAGTGGAGCGAGAGGGAATGTGAGACTTTTACTGACTAAAGTCCACCTTTGTTCCTTCAGTTCCGATGCGTTCCAGGGCCACGGCAGGTTCCGCAGCCCATGAATGTCTAATAGCATAGCATAGTCGGCCTTATAATGTTCCCACTGCTGGGACTCAGGCCTCCTCTCTAGGAGAGGGAATGGGCCGTAATCCACCACGCGGGCCCAGTGCGGGTTGGTGGATGTCACATGTCTTCGAATTTTTGGTTCTAGGACATGCCGGTTTCCTCACGATGTTTTCCTTCACCGTTTTTAGAGCAGTGGTGATGAAATAAATTACACAAAGTAATGCGCCTGGCTGGGTTTGAACTCGCGACCTACAACTCGTAAGTCGGGGCCGTTACCACTCGGAATGTCTAATACTGCTTATGATATATCTAAGTACCTATAGGCTATAGTAAACAAGCAGCGGCAATTAAAAATCTCAGTAATATGATGCAAGTGAACTCATCGAACAGTCCAAAGCAAAAAACCTGCCAAGTGCGTGTCGGACTCGCGCACGAAGGGTTCGGTACAACAGTACCGTAGCAAAAAAAAAAGGCATAAAAATCAAGTTTTTTGTATGGGAGCCCCACTTAAATATTTATTTTATTCTGTTTTAGTATTTGTTGTTATAGCGGCAACAGAATCTGAAAATTTCAACTGTCTAGCTATCACGGTTCATGAGATACAACTTGGTGACAGACAGACGGACAGCGGAGTGATAGCAATACGCTTCCGTTTTTAACCTTTAGGTACGGAACCCTAAAAACTATCCTTTCGTAGTTTGTTTGCTGTATAACCAAAATAAAAGCAATGCATCACTGGCATGTGTTGGAGCCAGCTCCCAATACAACCAGAAAACGAAAAATAACTGTAAAAGATTATACAGTATGCTGAACATTTGGCAGCCTCTCATCGAGTCCGCGCCGCGCCGCTAGTTCGTGCCAAACGCAACAGGTGGCGCTACCGGAGCATAACTTAATTTTATTTTATAGGTTTTCATTTGTTTTTCTCAAATTCTAACAACCAGTCGTCAACGTAATTTTATGTTATGAAATGGTAAAAATGGTGGTATGTGCTAAAAGTAAACAGACATGTGATTGCAGCAAACCCGGAAGAATTGCTACCATTATTATAAGAGTTCCATTATTGTCTATCTCCGAAGTTCTGTTTTTTTAGGGAGATGGGAAAACATATGACTTCTAGTGTAGAACAAGAGGGTGTATCAGACTTTTACTGACTAAAACCTGCCTATGTTCCTTCAGTTGCCATTTGCGTTCTAGCAGGACTACTGTTTTTCTTTTCAAAAACTTACCATGGCCCTAGCGGGCATCGACCCTTGCGGGGCCCCTACAATTTTGCTGACATCTCTTAGAGGCGCGCGTGAAATATTACGCGACATCGACGACTTCGGGTTCTCGGTTCGGACGGTTACCGGACGGCCGGACGGTGAGCTACCCATGGCTCGTCGTCCGCAAGCCAGCGCCTTCCGTGGCTGGTAGTCGGGATCACGACGGCTGGTGCGTGAGGATATCCGTTCCCTCATGCGTGCGGCCGTCTCCTTCGCTAGCATTAGCATAGCAAGGAGGCGACTGCCTCCCATTCCCTCTCCCTCCGGATGATGGCCTCTGAACCAGGGCCCACTTCTCACTGCTCGCCAACTCATTTCTAGTTTCTAGCTCTGCATATTTCTCGCTCTTCGTTGGCGGTGACTTGGCCATAACTTCCGATTAAAATTTATTGGAGCCGAAGGTGCAAAATCAATCGAAAACTCCAAACTTTTGGATTCTAACCTCCGTAGCATCTCTGTTGTGAAATATTCCCAATAAGCGAAAAGCCTTCTTGAAGCGTCAATTGATGATGTTGAAAAAGAAAGAAGAGAAAAATATTTTATTTGGCACACATAGATACACACAATGTAGAAACAACATGTAGACAAGCAAGATAAAAAAAAGAAAACTAATATTGTGAGTCTCGCGGCTGCGCCAATTAGGTCCTGTTCTGAGAGACGGACGCTGGTTTTCAACTAAACCTTATTGTCTGTGTAGTAGTGTAATTTTATAATTATGCCATCTTATTGAATTTTAATTTTTGACTATGACTTATTGTATTTTTAATTTTTGACATTAATTATGAAATTTATTGTATTTTTAATTTTTTACATTTATTATGATTTTTATTGTATCATTATTATTGTCATATGTGTAAAATTTGTGAAACTTATATGGGCCTAGATTATTATTATTATTATTTAGTAAGACACACTAGCAGCTATTAGCTTATGCGTGTGTTTCATATAGTTTGGAGATGTTTAGTCTGTCCAACCGATTTTTAAAGCAGTTAGATGCCTGAAATAAATATAAATGAATTTAAAAAAATGAGAGTGTACGGTTGAAAATTAATTGGCTCGTGCCAATAGCTGTTGGACCCAACAGTAATTGGTCATGAGCCTGTAGTGCTACCACGAGCTGAACGCGATCCATTTTACGACCTAAACTGAACTGTTAATAGGATATGCAGCTATATAGGGTGTATAGCTCCATCCCTCTCTGTCGCTCGCACGCCTGACATTTTAATATGTAAGTCCTGTGGACTTCTTGGCTTGGCCGGTGTAGTAACTTTTTATTTGCGTGAGTGAGAAATCATCAAATGCCTCCTCACGCTATAGGTGGAGCGAGAGGGAGACTATACCGGCTAAAACTCACTCGCGTCCCTCCAGTTGCCCTTTGCTGTCCAGAGCCACAGTAAAACATTCAAACAATTCCGCAAAGTTGCTTTTCCGGCGGGTGCTTAACCGTATTTTTACCTACTAACAAAATTAGAATTCATTATCATCATCATTTCAGCCGAAAGATGCCCACTGTTGGACATAGGCCTTCTCCAATCTGATTTATTCTAACTTGCCAGAGAATAACCCTACAGAGTTTGTTTTCAAAAACTTCTGCCGGAACACCCGTGGCAAAAAATATGTATGTGTCTTATATTTTGGATAATCAACCCTTAGTGGGTTGATTATATAGAAGGAGTGGAATTCCCAGCCGAAATCTGTGTTTCCTGATAGCTACAACCTGAGGGTCTTTAAATCAAGAGAGAATAGGTTCGGCGATCTCTCGCGCCGGGCCGCGCGTACAGGCCATGGCCCGGAGCGAGGAGGAATGGCAGGCGGTCGCTTCCTTCAGCGAAGCAGTAATGCTAGCAAAGGAGGAGGCTGCACGGCCACGCGCGAAGCAATGGCCCTCGCGCCCCAGCCGCCGAGATTCCGATTCCGATTTTCGGCCACCGTTGGTGCGGACGGCTATCAATGGGTAGCTCGCCGCCCGACCGTCCGGTAACCGTCCGGACCGAGCCCAAATCGTTGACGGCGCCTAGTGTTCAACGCGCGCCTCAAGGAGATGTCAGCAACCGTAGGGGCCTAGCAGGGTCGAAGCCTACTGGGGCCAAGGGTCTGATTCTGAAAGGAAATTCGACTCACGTAAGAAAGGCAACGAAGGAACAGGAGTGGGTTTTTACAAAGCGGAGGATGTCATTGGATGATTTTCCCACTGAAAAAATAAATAAATAAAGAGAGAATAGGTTACTTCTAGGCAAGCGCGCTCCATTGTCGACCACATCGACTTACCGTCAATTAGGTAAATGAGGGGTCCAGAGAGATCCTATAAATATATATATATTAGCCCTCTTGCAAAAAAACGTAGTTTAAACTTTAATTTGTCCTTTGTATTTTATTTTTCATCGTTTCGTAGCCTCCGCGCTATAAGGTTCTAGGCATCACTATGCGGCTTCGTAGGCCCCTTTTCTACGACTTCGTAGACCCCTCTATACAACTTCTTAGCCCCTCCTAGGACCTTTCTACAACTTCGTAGACCCTTTTCTACGACTTCGAAGACCCTTTTCTAGGACTTAGTAAAACTCACGTAGGTCGTTTCTACGACTTCGTAGACCTCTCTCTACAACTTTGTAGACCCCACGTCGGCCCTTTTTACGACTTCGTAGACCCCTCTCTACGACATCGTAGGCCCTTTCTACGACTTCGTAGACCGTTTTCTACGACTTCGTAGTCCCCTCTCTACAACTTCGTAGACCCTTTTCTACGACTTCGTAGACCCCTTTCTACAACTTCGTAGACCCCACGTAGGCCCTTTCTACGACTTCGTAGACCTCTTTCTACGACTTCGTAGAACCCTTTCTACAACTTCGTAGACCCCTTTCTACAACTTCGTAGACCCTACGTAGGCCATTTCTACGACTTCGTAGACCTCTTCCTACGATTTTGTAGACCTCTTTCTACGAATTCATAGACCCCTTTCTACGACTTCTTAGCCTGCCTTCTACGATTTCGTAGCTTCCTTACTAGGATTTCGTAGCCGATACTACAATCACATCTAGCTTCATTGCTGAATTTCGTATCTAATTATGACTGCATATTGTATGTACCTTTATAAACTGCAGAGTGAGCTGAATATAGAAATAGTTACACGTATCGCGGGTTCGAGTACTTAAATAAAATAAATAAATCTATGTATATAAAAGCTAAATGCCATTCACTGATTAATCACGAAATCCTACAAACTTAAAATTTGACAGCTATTATTAGTTATATTCCTTATAGAGTGAAGACATCCGTTAAGAACGGATTTTACGAAACTCCACCTCTAAGTATGGAGAAACCTATTTTCACGCGGGCGAAGCCGCTGGCAAAAGCTAGTAAAAATATAGTAAATCCTTAAATTCAACTCGTGTTGAAATTCGGTAACATTCATGCATATCTAAGAAAAAATGCAACTTTTCAGAGGGATAGGGCAAGGGAGCGAAGCCGCGGGGAAAGCATTTTACGCATGAGTGTACGATACTGCTACGAATCGTTAATTACCAACAAGTCGCATCCATTGCTTCATTAACAACTCCTTTCAAATGCCTCCAGCATACAATAGCAGCAATGTATACTATATATCGGTAGTTTTCCTAACGCTGGTCAGCCATTGTGTGGACGGTGAAGTGGGTCACAATAGCGTGACGTGGGCGATGTTTTGTTACATGTAGCTGTGGGGCTATAGCGGCCTACGAAATGTCGTAGCAGCGGTGACAATAAACTAAGAATTAGTAAGGCTTTCAATATTATATCTGAAAAATTGCATAATAATAATAATGCTGTTTTGAACAGTCCTACCAATTTTCAGCTGGGTGCGAATGATTGTTACTTTACTCCTATTTTTTGGTCTAATTTGACCGGACTAGCAGGTTTAATTCTGCATAATTTATTAAAAAGGGAGGCATTTATTTTTCATTATTTAAAAAAAAAAAAAATAAGAATATCTTTATCCCCCTGCCTTGTCTTTGAATTTAATAGTTTGCACAAATTTTTACTAAGATGTTTTTTTTTTTTTTAAATAAGTAAGATCTCTCTACTAATCATGTAAATCTAAGAATCAATCTAAGCAAACGTTAGTAAGTTCAGGCTGTTATGCTTCTGAGAGATGCTAGATCATGACTGACGTGACTTTTTTGACGGAATTAAGAAAATAATGTGTTTTCTTTTTATTTCTATTCCGCAAAAAGCTATTGACGATGTTTAGTAAACATATTAAAAAAAAAAACATAATTATAGAGTTAATTGTAGTGTATGTTTTAATAGGCTGGTTTCGGGGAGTGTGGATGTGGTAGTGTGGTGCGGCGCGCGGGTGCGGAGTGGCGTCTGGGTGTCGGGCCGCGCCGCGAGATGCTGCGCCTCTTAAAATTGTAAACAAGAGCTTTTTCGATTGGAGGGCGGCACCGCGCAGGCGCCGCACGACGTGAGCTTGTAGCGGCGGCCGCTTTATTTTATTTATCAGCTATTTTTTTTTCAGGGTTTCTATTATCTGTTGATTATAATTTGTTTCTGGTAATTTCAAGTTCTTAAGTTAAAAAATGCTAAGCCACCCTTCGGGAATAAATTGTCTCTCCTTGTTGACCGAGTAAAAAAACCGTGTTGTGCCTGTCAGAAGTTACATTCTTTCAACTTTAATATTTTTAAACCAGAACCTATATGCATAACACTAGCATCATGCCAAACTTATGATCATCATAAACACAACTAAATAGCATTTACAATGGGACTAACTGTAACCGCTTCATTGTAAGGAATGAACAAACAGTCATGAACACACTGGCAATGTTGGCTGTTCCCACACAGTGCAGCTGTCAGCACAAAACGTTACATGATATTCACTGAGAGATGAAAAGCTTCAATGTAGGCTATTGTAAGTTAGTGTCATAAGTTGAGGAACGTTTCCAGAGATAAGAGTAGAAATCGATTGTGTCGTGCGAGTCCTGCCGCCGCCACGAGGTCGAGGCTGCGTGCGGCGCTGCTGGCGGTGCGGGGCGCGGGGGCGCGGCGAGCGGGGTGCGGGGGCGGGGCGAGCGCGTGCGCGGGCCGGCCGGGGCGCGGGCGGCAGACGCGCCGCGATGGTGGGCCGCGACAGCCGCTCGGAGAGCGCGGCGCGCCCCTGGGCGCCGCGGCATGAGTAGCGCGCCAGCCCGGCCCGGCCCGCGCGCCCGCCATGGCGCAGGCCGCGCCCGCGCCCCATCGCACCCACTCCTTCGCGAAGAAGACCTTCCACAAGCCGACGTACTGCCACCACTGCTCGGATCTGCTGTGGGGCCTCATCGGGCAGGGCTACGGCTGCGAAGGTACGCGTCGCGCATGCGCCCCGCGCACGTCGATACCGGCTCGGCGCGCGCCCGCTCCGGCACGACCAGCGCGTTATGCAACCCGGAGCCGGCCCCGGGCGTGTCCGCCCCGGTCCGCCCCGCCGCGTCCGCGTCCGCCCCGATCGATAGCCCCGGAGCCGGCGCGCACCCGGTTCGCCCCGGCCTGCCGCGCGCGTGTTCACGTGCTCGCGTCGCGTGCTCGCCTGTATCGCCTTGCACTTGAAATTTCAAGGACGCAGGAGCCGCCGCATGTGGCTCGTCGCGCTGGCTGGTCGTGGCGCCCGCGACGCGGCTCACGCGGGTCTCCGCTGGAGTAAGTCCATGGGGGGGACGTGCTGGGGAGTAGATCAGCTGAAAGTCTTGGGTGTCGGTGGCAAGCGAGTGAGCATTCGGGAGCATATCGATCGATCTGTTTTGTAAGAGGTTTTTTCGTAGCGGGCGCGGGGCGGGGCGCGGCTGCATCCCCCGCTCTAAGCGCCGCGTGATGTCCCCGAGCGAGTGCTCGCCTGGTGGTGGTAAGTGACCATTAGTGCAGGGTGTCCGCGTGTCCTCATGACTTACGAGTTAATTAGCTCCGAGATGAGAAGACATCTTGTTTTTGCGCATTTTGTTTTGGTCCTTTGGAGTTGCTTTACTGAAATGTAACGACAAACTGAAAATCGATGAAAGCTTTCTTCTTGACTCTTACGTTCACGAAGCTTACACGCCGTTGTAACTGTTAATGTTAAGTGTAGACACCTTATGTGAACAAGCAAGGGATTCTTAACGTAGAGCTAGTACTTGAAGCAGGCTGTTCGCCCGCGGTATTCGTGGCTTGCATTCATTCATTTGATATTCATCATGAAACTAATACTTAAGCAGTACTTGTAAAACCGCAAAATATTCGTTAATTCGTATCGATATCTCGCGTACATTTATTCCATAGTTGCTATATCATCACAGATATTCCTGTTCGGTTTTTCCTCGTAACGTCGAGCCCTATGTCACGTCATCGCATTGTTAATAAACATAATAGCTGCTTTGACTAACAGCAGTTAAAATTTTGAACTCGAGATAACATATTTAAATGCGGAAAAATATAGTAGATGCTCAATAAAAATGAGGATAAAACAAGAGTTTTTATCCTAGTTTAATGATGTGGAACGTTTGTATAGGTAGGTTAGATGAAATTGTAACAATTCAGCATCTCTGGGCGAGTTGCGTAGCTGGCTCGTGTAGCGTATCGATCTTCACGCCGCGTCCCAGCGGGATTGGGCAAAGAGAAGCGACGGGTACGCTCTACACTCACTACGCCCAACTCTATGGAATCATTACTGTTTATAAGTTTATTCGTTTTGAATTCAAAACGCAACTGCTGGCCAGTTTTTAATTTCGAATCAAAACACAAAACTAGACAGCGGTGTTTTGGAGAGGTGTGATGACATAACTCGATTGTCAGTTTTTTTTTTTGTTCGACTTAATGCAATAGCAATAGAATTTTAGTAATACATAGATAATACAAAACTATGAAACTGAAATCTAGTGGATTCATAAAAAGCTCTAGTAAGTAAACCAAGTACCTAACTGTAAGACAAACATTGCATTCAATTACTTTGTCTCATATTCACTTGATAACATTTTATCAATTAAACTAACGATGAGGTACGTAGGTATGTATATAAACAAGTACATGCTTAAAATTCTATTAAAAAAAAAGGGATACTACCATAGTTTCACGCAAAACCACCACACCACGTAAAGTATATATATAAAAGGAGAAACTGACTGACTCACATATCAACGCTCAGCCGAAACTACTAGGGTTAAACTACTATAGTTACACGTATTTTTTAAGATTCTAAATCCTCCAGCATCACAGTTATGTTACTTAAGTTATTGGTAATAAATATGGTATAGGAATGCTATATCAAAACATACATATTATAAAACAAAGTTCCCTATCGCGTTTGTCTGTCTGTTCGTAATAAATTCAAAAGCCACGGTTTTCGCCAATAGACAAAGTGATTCATGAGGAAGGTTAAAGTATATGATACATGCATATTATAGCAGAGAAAAACACGTCTAACTTTACAACCGTATGAAGTTAGAACGTCGCTGATAATATTATTTAGCGCATCCTTCTTTTCAATATTTTCTGGGATAAAACATTCATATAACTTAGACTGACCGTTATTTAAGATACAAGATTATTTATTTTGCTAAAACATGAGTATACACATAAAAGCAAGATGTTACATAAAAAACAGTTGTGCCACTGTTATATTTAAAATATAATTGATTAAGAATAAATGTCACCAAATTATTTACTCATACATGCAATACTTAAAAACAATCATTAATGGGTAAAATTCAGAAATACTTAATGTCAAAAATTATTTATTCTATACATCATAATCAAAGGTACCTAAATAATAATAATTCAAAAATTAGCAATAGTTAATTTATTTACATAAATGTTGTCATCTACCTTAGTATGTCATTCTAGGCATAACTGCTAATCATAACAATAAACATACTTGAAGATTGATGGTAGAGAGCTCACCCCATCCAAATGTAGGGGCGCTGGACTAAATAAACCTCTGCCCAAACATCAGGGAACATGGAGTGTTGTTATTGGAAACTCAAAATCATAAACATTAACTTATTTCGGTTCATTTTCCCAGTTTTAATTATCATATATGTAGCCTATACTACCCCATAGCTGGTGATGTCAGCAACTGTAGGGGTCCAGCAGGGTCGAAGCCTACTGGGGCCAAGGGTCTGATTCTGAAAGGAAGACTCGGCCCTGGAACGAAAGGCAACAAAGGAACAGGAGTGGGTTTTTAGTCAGTAAAAGTTTGACACTATCTCACGCTCCGCCCAAGAGCGGGGGATGTCATAAGATGATTTTACCATTGAAATAAAAAACCCCATAGCTAGGCAAACATCCCCCTCCATTCTTTCCATTGTTCCCGGCCCTGTGCCACTTTTCGCCGATTCCTAAAAACGTATCTAAGTCGTCCCGCCAATAATAATAATAAACATCTAAATACTATTAGGCAGTTCGATATGCAACTCACGGTGCTTCACCGAGAGTGGACTCTTTTATTTAGGCATTCATTTAGAAGTTATCCAGTGTTGGTTTAAACGGGTACTTGCAAAAGGTTACCATACCTACTATTCATACAATTTTAGTAATTATATTTTGTTATTGGAAAAATATTTATGTCTATTTTCCTGCAACATGACAATGTTCGTTAAATATATTTACGTCCTTCTCATTTCGTTCTTACAGCCTGTTACTAAAGTCTACTGACCCATTTTTCAACGGTTTTTCCACTCCTGCTGTTAACTGTGACATCACGTAAAGTATCTATCTAGATTTAAATAGAAGGAGAAACTGAGTGACTGACATATCAACGCACAGCCGAAACTATTAGAGCTAAGAGTGTGTTTTGCACAAGGTTTTCTTTTATGACGTAGGCGAGCGCTAAGAGAGGATTTTCCAAAATTACCCACTAAGGGGATGAAACGGAGGTACAAAAGTCCGGTCAAAGGTCCGCTAGCAGAACTTAGTCAACTTATACAAACAAAACGTTTTATACTAAGATCCCAGAGCTGTCAGACATAACTTATTTTCACATGGATGAAACCTTAGGTTCTCAGTAGCGTCTCATGTGCTTTGAATACCTGTGTACTTGTCCAGCTCCCCCTTGGGGCCCCTGAGCAGGTACCAGGTGCGAAAGGGAACTAAAAATGAGAGTAACTTAACTTAAATTTTTATGGCTGATGTTTTGTAGAATATTATTCTAAAGTAGTACCTATCATAAGTGTCAGACACTTTCCATGGACCAAAACTTCTGTCAGACACTTTAAAGCTCAAAAAAAAAATGAACTTTACTTATTTTTACATGTCCGATTTTTAAATATATATGTTTTTTTTGTCACAAAATTACGATTATAACTTTGGGAAAATATCTAAGACAGTAAATTAAGAATAAGCAAAATACTATTTTTGTAACACTAAGTACACAAATATTAGGAAAAAGTCGGTTTTAGAATTTCTGTTTTTTTTTTTTAATATATGTTATGTTAGTGACTATGCCTACTCGATTTAGGGTTTCACGATTCACGATGTAAGAAGAATAATTGATATTTGGAGTTTTAAGTAATTTGGAAACAATCGTGAATTTTAAAGACTCGCGCGAATAGGTTATTTCAAGGCAATTTTACTTCATCACCATCCACTGACGTCCACTGTTGGACATAGGCCTCTCCCAAGGACATTGAGCGTGACGCACAGGATCGGTCGCGTCACGCAGTCATCGGATTCCTGCAACCCTAGTCGTGTTATCGGTCCAACTTCTAAACGCCACTCCAGAACATTTCGACCTCATCGACCTTCTATTCTACGAGTAATATGCCCTGCCCACTGCCACTTAAGTTTGGCGATTCTTCGGGTTATAGTCGGTAACCTTGGTTCTCCCGAAAATACTTTCATTCCTGATTCGATCACGCAAGGAAACTCTGAGTATAGCCTAGCCGGGTATAGCCATTGCCCTTTGGGTGACTTTAAGCCTTCTGATGAGGCCTATTGTGATCTACCACATTTCAGATCCGTCTGTCACCACTGGAAATTTTAATAAATCTGGATTATTGAAGAGGTCAATCTATTTAGTAACCTGCCCCTCGTAATCATTTCTCTCTTATCGTAGACCACAAGCCTGCTAGATGTACAAGTCTCGTAGGTAGCTTTTAGCATTCCTCAAACCTTTTTTTTTAATACAACTTTCACACAAAGCCATCTAGTCCCAAACTAAGTAGAGCTTGTGCTATGAGTACTAGACAACTGATAAACATACTTATATATTTCTAAATACATACATATTATAGATAAATTACACCCAGACACAGAACTAATGATCGTGCTCATCACACAAACATTTTTCCTGGGTGGGAATCAAACTCACGAACTCCGGCATAGCAGTCAAGGCCACTGACAATTAGACCAACAAACCTGTCAAACCAAAACCAAACCTGATGAAATTATTGTTCCAAGAGAACTTACTCTTGATGTAAATGATACGCAGATTTCAACAAGACTGACTTTTATTATTAACAGGTAGTTGAATATAATAAATAATTATAGTACCGACAACATGCACAATAACTCTCTGGATAAAAAGAATCCTATGTGCTATTCTAGGAAAGAAACAAAGAGATTTAAAGAGATACAATAGAGCGGCTATCAGAAGAAATGTGTTAAAAAAACTGTCATCAAAAAATTATTTTCTTGTAGTGCATAAAGCGGATACAAAATACGACTTGACGTGTAGTGGTGTCATACTAAACTGAGCGACTTATGACCACTAGGTAACAAGTATCGGATTACGATTTTGTTCGCTATTTCCTGTCTATTGTTAGTATATATTTAATGTCTTTACCAGGGCATGATATACCCGTGTGCCAAATTTTCATTCAGGCGTTTGAGCGTCAAGAAGTAACAAACAACAACGCACGCCTTTACAATAGTAGTGTGATAGTCGAAATCAAAAGATATTTAGTAAAATAAGTCTAAGCATCAGCACTTTTGGAACGTCAACATTAATGTAAGATACACACACAACACAACGCCCATCCGCCGCCGCCGTAGTCACTGTAGCAAGACATTCGCAAAACGGTTCATTCCATCTTGTAGGATGAATATCTCTATGATCTGTTGTTAGAACGGCAAGTGGAGAAATACGAAACATATATACATAGAAATGTGGATGATAAGATCGTGGTCATAATGTTCAAAATAATTTGTCTGATTTGAAGAAAACTGTGTCGATTAAAATAGGAAAAGGTCGAACTGTGTCGCTTAAATTATAAAAAGGGATAATAATATTAATACGAGAGAATTCCTGAAATGATACCAGTACAATGTTATATCGATGTAATATGATAGATGAAATAAAAAAATTCGTATACCTACAATCAAAAATTCCTCACAAATCAGTAAAAAATAGAAGCAAAAAATATTAAACTTTACTCATTTCTTGAAAACTGTTCAGCAATTGACTACAATTTTACTATAAACTAAAAATTGTAAAATTATCATCATATGTAGTCTGTCAATATTTCACACCGTAGCACTTCGTAGCAGGGTCCGCGTAGCGCCGTAGAAAGTAGCCGTAGCGTGTAGCACTTCCTCGTAGCAGCCTACGCCGTAGTACTCGGACTGCAATACAAAGACCGATTGGTCGATTTGTATAAAATTTACATTTTCTTATACATATTGGTGCTCAGTAATTTATGTTCGCATTTACTACGGCGGCGTACGTCACGCCTGCAAGGTCCGCGTAAGAATAACTTTAGATTTTCGCATTTGAGGTCATAGTAAATTATACAAATATAACACTGTTCGTTTCTATATATTTATAGCATGTTATTACTAGAATTAGCTTCGAATGGTGTCGGCGTTACATGTTCCGCGCTAAGAGTTCCGTTTCATTCTTCACGTGTTTGTAATGTAGCGTACTAAACTAAATTTCCTACTCCGTAGTGACATCCTGCTAATATTATAAACGCGACCAATAGAGCCAAGGGTTTGTTTCTGAAAGGAAAACTCGGCCCTGGTATGAAAGGCAACGAAGGAACAGGAGTGGGTTTTTAGTCAGTATAAGTCTGACTCACCCTCGCGCTCCGCCCAAGTGCGAGAGATGTCATTGGATGAATTTACCACTTAAATATATATATATATATTATAAATGCGAAAGTTTGTAATATGGATGTATGGATGTTTGTTACTCTTTCACGTAAAAACTATTGAATGGATTTCGATGAAACTTGGTACACTAGTAGACCATGTCCTGGAATAGCACATAGAATACTTTTTATCCCGGGAGTATGTTCCCATGGGATACATTTCCACTGTCACGCGAGCGACGCCGCTGTTGGCAGCTAGTAGTACATATACAACATTACTTTTAGTATAAGCGAAACCCGAAACACGTGTCTATTATTTTTATGTAAAGAACCTATGTACAAAATTTCATAACTGTATCATGAAAAATCACAAAGTTATAAGCTTGTAATGTTACCTGGTTGTCCGCACAAATACATGGTTACCGGGCCATCCAGGCGACTGAGTTGTTTTGCTCACGCGCCCAATTGTGCGCTTGCGCCTAATGCCCGCTATGACCTGCCGTGAACTGTGTTGTACTTAGTGTCGGTGGTGTCCAAATTGTATCCTTTTTTAAATATTTTTAGGATAAAATGATTGCAATAATTGTAAAAATTATTGGAATCAATTCAGTTACTGATTCTGAACAAACTATATTCAGGTTTCGCATTTACTAAAAATAATGTTGTATACGCATTGTCTTCTTGTAAAGAAAGAGAACTGTTCGCATAAATGTTGAAAATTACCAACAAAACGGTAGGTAACACATAGAAATACCATATCACCCATCACATCTTCCCATTAACCGTATTTTTCCACAATACCGCATTGTCCGTTACAAGAACTAAAAGGGCCTAACATCACACATCAGAACAATGGCGTGAAGGGACTGCAGAGCGCGAACAAACTGTCAGTGCACATGCAAGACGGCAGACACTTGCGAACAAAACAACAATGTCGCGAGCGTCATTATGTCGCGTTGACGCGCACTATCTCGTCGCGCGACAAAGCGGCGCGGGAGACAAAGCGCGTCCGACGCCGCACCTCCCCACGCCCGCGCCTCCACATTGTGCGACTAGCGCGATAAGGGATGCGACGCGACGTGTGGAAATGGACAAGTTATTGTCGCAGCGTGCGGATACTGCCTTAGCTACGAGAGTGACGTCACACGGGCGCGTGTATTGTGCCTTATCACTTATCAGATGATTATGACGTGTTCGCTGTTACAGTGGCGTTGTTGTATCTTTTGTTCAATAGAATTGAATTGAATTAGGTGAATTTGTTTGGAGTAGAGTAGGTACAAGCTTTGTGCTAGATTGGTTTCAATTAGCTTAGACTGAACGAACATTTTGTAGGCGAATTGTCGATCTATCATATCTACGTTACTAACACTCAAACACACATAGTCCACTAGGTTTACGGGATTTTTCGAAAGAGATACCGTGATCCTGAATCGCAAGGGTGACTGAAGGAACATGAAGTGGTTTTATTCAGTAAACATCGGACACGCCCTCTCGCCCCACCCTAGAACTGGAGTAGTCATTGATGATTTCCCACCTCAAAAGAAAGCACACAGATTAAATTTATCTCATAATTCAATCAATGTTATCGCGTCGCGAACGCCTTTCCATCTAAATTCGCTAAGCCTTAGAAAATCATAAGAGGAGAAAAGAATCAATCAAGAAAATCTAACAAACTCAAAGTTAAGAATAACTACCACTTTCTATGAGACGAAATCGACAGGCAGCCACAAATCTCTTTTTTAACCGACTTCCAAAAGGAGGAGGTTCTATGTTCGGCTGAAAGTATTTTTATTATTTTATGTCTGTTCACCGATTTCTCGGTCAGTTGTGGACGGATACTGCAATATTTTTTTTTATATAAAGGATATGCTTTCGAGTTGCTCCCATAGAAATATTGTTATGATCTGATCACGAACTTCGAAGATATGGAACAGAACTCCTCATAGGATCACAACAAAACCGTCGTAACAAGTAAAATTGCTTTGTTTATACGTGTAGTCGATGGCTGACTGAAAGAAGAGGGGGAATATATCGAACTGATCTGATGATAAAGCCTGAAGTTAGGCACCGGAACTCGGAAATAAATTAATGTAATCCAACCGTGTTTGGGATTATTAGAATTGTCATGAGATGCACTCTGGTTATAAGGTATTTAAGTTTGGCTGAGGGGTACTTTTTAGTGGTGGTACCATAACCAAAAAGTGTAAAATAAAAAGCTTTTTACAAAAAAAAAAAAATACAACCGACTTCAAAGTAAAACACACACTGAAAAGTGCAAAATAATTTTAATTTCGGAAGTCGGTGTTTCTATAATAGTTTTGTCTCTTCGTTATTTAACACCGACTTCCGAAATTAAAATTACTTTGCACTTTTCAGTGTGTGTTTTACTTTGAAGTCGGTTGTATTTTTTTTTTTTTTTTGTAAAAACCTTTTTATTTATTTCTTTTTTTTAAGGATACGTTGTCCCACACTAGGAATTACTCCTGCATCGTGAGCGCGTTCACAACCATCAACGTAAACTCATGTCACCGATACCCGGAACAACCATCTGAAGCCATACAAATGTTTGTTCCAAGCGTGAATCGTCTTTTGAAATTATAATACTGATGCCAAAGTGCATTGTCAGCAAGCTGTAGGTAATGACTAGACTGTTGGTCTAGTGGTTAGTGGCCCTGACTGCTATGCCGAAGGTCGTGGGTTCGATTCCCACCCAGGACAAATATTTGTGTGATGAGCACGATCATTTGTTCTGTGTTTGGGTGTAATTTATCTATATAAATATATAAAAGGAGAAACTGACTGACTGACATATCAACGCACAGCCGAAACTATTGGGACTAGGAACGTGAAATTTTGCAGAAGGTTTCCTTTTATGACTTAAGCGAAGAGAGCGCACTAAGAGAGGATTTTCCAAAATTCACCCCCCAAGAAGAAGATGAAACGGGGGTTCAAAGTTTGTATAGAGAAACCTAATTTTGTGCGGGCGAAGCCGCTGGCAGAAGCTAGTCTATAATATATATGTATTTAGAAATGTATAAGTATGTTTATCAGTTGTCTAGTACTCATAGCACAAGCTCTGCTTAGCTTGAGACTAGACGGCGTTGTGTGATAATTGTGGAATATTATTATTATACTTATTAACTTGCTTAAATTGTTGAATGCTAATTCAAACTACTAACTACATACATACTTTAAACGCCCCCGCGGTTTCACCTGCGTTTTTGATTATTGCTGTGCTCCTATTAGTCATAACGTGATGTTATATAGCCTTCCTCAATAAATTTGCTTTCCAAAACTCAAAAACAAAATCAATTTGATCCAGCAGTTCCAGAGATTAACGCGTTCAAACAAACAAAGAAACTCTTCAGCTTTATAATGTTACAAGCGAGCCGCCCCTTCTTCGCGCGGGTGTTACAAATCATTAAAATTCTCGGGTTTTCTTCTCTACAATATGCATTTTTCATACACTTAAACCTTCTTCATTAATCATTCTGTCTATTAGTGCAAACTGCATGAAAATCTGTTGAGTGGTTTTTGAGTTTATCGCGTTTATACAAATAGACAGACGCGGCAGGTGACTTTATCTTATAATTTCTATGGATAAGTATAAGATACGTGTTCAAAAGCTATAATACACCAACCCCCTAACAACTTACTGCAAGAAAAGGATGAGAGAAAGAAATATTATATATTTGGCGGTAGACACCAGACTCATACAACATAAATAAAATAAAAAGTTCGTTAAAAAAGGTTAATTTTTAGTAATACTGAAAAACTATAATACTGCCTGGTCTTCCAATGAACCTTTAGTGACGCGTGACGAAGTAAACGGTTTCAAACGTTACTAATAGCAAGAGCAATGATTCCCTCACTATTGTCGCGAGCCTAGTCTTTAGCGTTAATTTTTAATTAAACCACATTTATCTAGCAAAGAAATATTAACCTTACTTTCTGCCACTTTAAGTTCAAGTTGCTTTAAATTGAGTTATAAGTTAGTAGGCGTTAAGAAACACCTCAGTCGATCAGTATTTACCATTTGTTTTAATAATGGTGGCCGTGGGCAGTGTATGACACGTTATGATATGTCTATTTTTGGATTTAATAGTTTTTACACTTACTGTAATTTTAGGCTTAAAATTAGATGAAGAACTTTTAATGGATGATATTTTTTCGGTAATAGAGTACTATATAAATAGTTTTATAATGATACCAATTAATACGTCATTTGGAGATGGTAACAGAATTGTTCAATTTTAAAAAAGTCACAGTAATTATGATGAGGCCACTCAAATACCACAAAACTAAGGCCTTTCCATCTCAAAACCATAAATAAGCAGCCTTCAATCTAAAAACGAAACTGAACGTCAAAACTTTCGCTACGGCAACCCCTCAAGTGCAAAAAAAAACAAAAAGTACATGTTTATTTTCGAATCCACAAAAGCCTATTGACGTTCTAAATATAGAACTCCTTGGTCTTGCAAGCGGAGTTTAAAAAAAAAAGTAGAATTCGTGGAAACAAGCTTGGCTGTTGGGTCGGTACCGGGGCTACGCCCGGCGTATGTAGGCCAGCTCTGACGTCACACGGTGATGACCCAGTTCCACTGCCATTGAGAGACGCGCGTCAATGGTGCCCCCCCCCCCCCCAGCGGGCCCCGGGCCCCCGGCCTCTGCACCCAACAGTGCAGCACCCTCTTCGATAAGGGGGCGTGCCGAAAACATATAGACAAAATTCGATAAAAAAAAGTAGACGGAAACTATTTTTCTTTGTAATCAGTACTTATTTTAAAGTAAACTCGAGGTAAATAGAGTAATGTTAAAAAAGAAATATACAACCATATTCAAACAAAATCCATATTTCAGGAAAAAACGTAAACGCAATATAATTCATCGAACTAGGTTACTGAACGGGAGGCAAAAGCACGCTTTCATTCAGCCGCTGCACAGTGCGCCACATTTAAAATGTATAGTCAAAGGGAGCGTGGATTTGCGACTCCGAGCAAAGGCGAGCGCAGGCGAGCATAGCCGAGCACAGTGGAGCACTTGCGTCTTT
The DNA here is from genome assembly GCA_905147345.3 of Mythimna impura. Classification (NCBI taxonomy): domain Eukaryota; kingdom Metazoa; phylum Arthropoda; class Insecta; order Lepidoptera; family Noctuidae; genus Mythimna; species Mythimna impura. The sequence continues at coordinate 26,186,680 of LR990351.1, read as the reverse complement.
GTGCTCATGTAAATGTCGCGGATTCACCGCGGCACTAATTTGTTCTTTGTGGTGCACTGTGATGTTACTCTAAGCTTAGGATTCACTAGCTCGTGCTCATTACCCGCTACTTCTTACATTGTGCCAGTTCTGAAACGAGGTTATATCTGCACTGTCTGCTTCAGTTTCCATTCTCTATGCCGTTTCTTGAGTTCCACGTTGTGAATTAGAATGGCTTTTTCAAGCTGTCTTATTTCTTCATGTAGGTAAGAAGATGATTCTAGATTTTCTATTTTTTTTTTAATCTAAATTAAAATCAGTTCAAAATGTTTTTTATTAAACGTCATAAACTAGTGCACGGTTCCAATTGGTCGTTTACTATGGAGGACAACCGGCAGAAATCTCTACGATACTACTATTCCTAGAACACAGTAGGTATAGAACAGTCAAATACCAAATAAGTAGTGTTCTCTCATTCTCGTTATAAAAAATAATCTATATAAAAATAAAATGAAACCTATCAATAAAAGACATTAATATACACCCCTAGTTTTTAATTAGTACAAAAAATGGGGCTCTATTCGTACCCGTTACTGATCATATTTTTGTAGTCAAAAGTAAAAAAAAACGAAGTCCCAAATTTGTCCACAAAAATTTGTCATAATTGGTAAATTCATAATAGAATCAATCATTCATAACAATTGTTACTAGAAAATACTACGCGCAGTGTTTTTTCCATTTTGATCGTCATTTATTCATTTATAATCAGTAGCCTGTACAATATTTCCATAAATTGAGTTACATTTTGGGATATTTAAAACAAACTCTAATAACTTAACTGTTTATGAATATTATTTATTGAGACTTTACTCAAATAATAACAAGATCTTTTCTAATAAGCTCTTTAAGTATTTGTATTAATTAAAAATTGTGGTGTATAACAATACTAAATCAGAGGTCTAAATAATGTAAAAACATTGCAAAACTAATGTCATTAAGTTAAGCATCTTTAACGATGATTAGAAAAAGTAGAAAACATTCTCCGACAACTATACAAAAGTGCAAGCACTCCAGTGACTATCCTCAAACTTCCACCTTACCAGGAATATAATATCCCATCACCTACGTACACTAGAACTTTGCCTACTAAGTTATAGCTCGGCAAAATCCACTATATGACTGCACAATAACAAAAGAACTTGCACAATGGGCAGACTTTGTCCTCGCTTTTCACACAATCTATTATTTATATCAGACGAGAAAGCATTGTGTCTGTAAGTCTGTAAGTTTACACTATTAATGCAGTTCTGTTGCACTCGCCTTTTGTGTCGTTGTCGGCGTAATGATATAGACATGGCGCAGGACGCTTGCGCATAGTATCCGTGAATGGCTGGCTTCATTAGTGCGAGTAGTGATAAGTGTGTTTGCCTGAATACGACTACTCCTCATTAAAATATAGACGTACTCGAGTTCTGCAGCTGCCTCTAATTAGCGGGGTTTATATTTTTATAACGTTATTCTGATTTTGAAAATGTTTAGGCTTTCATTACCTGCTGCCAGAGCATTAACCTTTTGAGTGCGTAATTAGAGACACAATAGAAAGAAAATGGCGCGTGAACGCCGGCGTTAATGCGGGGATCAACAGCTTACAGTAGAAAATCGTACAAAGTTTAGGATACTTTTCATCCCGGGAGTATATTCCCATACTCCCGGGATGAAAAGTGTCCTAAACTCGTTAAAAAATAAAGGCCCGTTTTGACATTTGAGAAAAGTCCTAGAATGTAGCTTGGAACGAAACTGAAAGAAACAATAAAATAATAATTCGGGGTCCGGAGTTGTAGTAGCTCTGTGTTTAGATATTTTAGTAGTAACTACACTACACCGGACAGGCTGCTAGGTAGTCAAAATACAAATATCAAAACGGGCCTTTTATTTTTTTACCACTTTACGTGCTATTAGGACATGTACCTACCAATTTTCATCGAAATCCATTCGTGTATGAAGAAGTATCATACATACACACGCACACACTCTCAACTTTTCGCCTTTATAATATTATAAGAGTTACCCTAATATTATTTTACTAAGCACTTAACTGTTTAACACTTGTTTATAAGCCACATTCAGGCTGTCAATGATTTTAGTTAAAAATGCCCGAGTTTTTATTTAGTCAATAGGGTTTTTAAATTTGAGACTTATGTGCTTTAGTAACGTATATTTTTGACAAAAATTATACGGAAGCTTTCATATTATGAATACCTGATAGATTAAATTGAAAAGCTTTTGCAGAATCGCAATTTTAACTTAACAGTTAGGGTTGTGGGAGCGTTTCAAAGAGTGACCGTGGCTCTAGAACGCAAATGCAAATGAAGGAGCACAGTTGGGTTTTAGTCTTTAGTCAGTAAAAGTCTGACACGCCCTCTTGCTTCATCCAAGAGCGAGAGAAGTCATTTGATGATATCCCGCCTAAAAGAATACATTTGCACAAAAAAAATACTGACTACATATCTCGTTACGTACCTACCCAACTATTTTTACACCAGTGTACAACATAAACACAAAACAATACTACTCCAAAACGTTACTATTTGAAAAAAAAAGATGTCAAAGAAATAAATCTACAATTAATCTCCTAAATTTTGAGCTATTAAAATTTGGCAATGATGCGAAAGTGGGTCATTCTCAGCACTCGCAAGTCTCACAATAGTTCTATTTATATCAAAGTAAAACTAAAATACAGCAGTATTCCTGTACGCACGGACGGAAATAAACCCGCTGTATGAGTAGAATAGGAGGCAACATTGCAAGGCGTAAGGCGTCCTACTTGACATTAACGGCCGCGCGTCAAACGGAACGTTCCAAATAAAAATGTTCAAAATTGCGGAATAAGGATTACGGTGGCGAAGTACGTAGGTGTGACGTCATAGCTCTGGTAACTGGGATTTTAGCACAGACTTTAACACTTTCGTACAAAATGCATTTTTAAACCCAGAAATACACACTGCTATAACCTAGTGATCTTTAAGTCAAGAGTGAATAGGTTAGTTCTAGGCAAGCATGCTTCATCGTCGACCACATCATCGCTTATCATCACATGAGATAGTGGTCAAACGTCAACCTATCCATAATAAAAAAATAAAAAAAATAAAGTCGACTCTCGTTAATTCAAACCTGCGATAATTTGAACCTATCTATAATTCAAAGTAGTAACAAGTTCCCTAGAAAATCTCTTTATATTTCGAACTAAATCAACACATTTTTATGCACTTGGTAATTCGAACGAAAAAATCATCGCTACGTAACAAAACGAACTCATCGGCGTCAAACACTCGACAATTCAAAGTTGCAGAGAGAAAGAGAAAGAAAGATTGCAGAAGTATGTAAGTACATTTGAGACAAATTCAAACTTGTAACTTTAGTCGACTTTGGCTCGTCTTGAAAGACCCAGATTGTATATATCGTAGGCATAGATCCAAGATTCATCACCACTGATGATGTCGTAGACGTGATTTGACTCTCCTCGCAGAGTTTTCACCTTTGCAGAGTTTTCTTACACCATCTGACGCGGGCCGCCTTGTGACCGTCGGAAAGCAGATGCGGTATCCAACGGCAAACTAGCTTTCTCACACCAAGCACTTCATGCAAGATCTTCTGAATGGTTGTCCCTGAGATGCCTCATAGAGCCTCTATCTCTCGATACGTCACATGACGATCTTCGAGAATTAGTTGTCTCACAGCAATGGTGAAGGCGGATTTTGGGCGTCCTTTGCGAGATTTGTCACTAACACTAGTATGTCCACGCTGGAATTCTAAATACTGCACCGACATTCCGCAGATATGGGGCTTCATCACTGAACACAGATGTTAGCTCTTCAAAACACTGAAGCCGTATCAGGTCTCTTCTAAAGTTATAGAAAATTATTGCACGAACATTTTCCTTAGAAAGATTCATTTTCATACGTAACCTGACAGATTCCAATCGACGCTGTGACTAAATAATAGCATTAATCCTAATACTTTCAACTGTTTTGAGATTCAAAATTTAAACAAATTCGAATATAGAACAGTTCCAAATTCAAAATTGCCGGGAAATATGGAACCGACGGAACTTAAAAGGGATGCCTAGTATAATTATAGTATAGATAATAACTATTGATACGGTCCAACAGTCTTCAATTCTTCAAGTACATGTACGCTTGGGTCCTCTTCCCTCTGCCGTGTGGCTGTGGTCATCGTGACGTCAGCAATATGCGAACTCACTCATTCAGAAGGTATGAGGGTAAAAATTTGTTTACAACCTATTCTCAGACATACCATATAATATATGCACAATAAAATTCGTAAAAATCGGTCAAGCCTTTTCGAAGGAGTACGATAAAAAACACTGTGATATGAGATTTTAAAATATTAATTAGAATAAATTTTAAATTATATTATTTAGATAAATAAATAAAAATATGTTCGTCAAAAAAATATATAATATTTTGGTATTTTTTTTTAATTACTAGTAAGAGCCCGAGCAAAGTTCTTAGGAACAGAAAAATTGGGAAACGTTTTCCTGAAATTTGAGAAAACTTTTTTTTAACCGTTTGTATAATTTATATGTAATTAATATATTTCTAAATGTCATAAAAATGATATAAACAATGTAAATATTTGCATGCCGAATGGTAAAGTGTGGCTGAGCTGTAATGTGTCGTACGAACTATAAATGTGTATTACCCAAATTTGAAAAATAAAATTCTATTCCATTCTCTAAGAAAACATCTCGTCCCAACATCAACTAATGTTTTAATAATGAAGATTTTTGATGCCCAATGGAATGAATGATTTTTGATGGTGGATGGCCTGTCTCCTTTTTATACGCACTTTTATACAATTTATTATTACTCTAAGTTGCAAAATACGAGTCTTCCAAAATAATATTGGATTTTCTACAATTATTACAGGAACAGTATTCCAGTACGTACGTATACTCGGGCCGTCGTCCCCTCTGCCACATTAATGAGGCTGTGGTACAGTGACGTCAGAGCTACGACCCAATTCAAATGACGATTCTGGATATCGTATTTTTTTAAAACCCCATTTAGATCTACATCACTATTCTATATAAATATATATATATAGCTAATAAGAACAGACAAAAAAAAAGAAACTTAATCTATATATATAAAAGAGGAATACCACTCACTGATTAATCGCGAAATCTCAGAAACGATAACACCTAAAAACTTAAAATTTGGCATATAAGTTTCTTATAGGGTGTAGATATTTGCTAAGAACGGATTTTACGAAACTCCACCCCTAAGGGGGTAAAACGGGAGTTGGAAATTTGTATGGAGAAACCGACTTTTACGCGGGCGAAGCCGCTGGCAGAAGCTAGTAATATATAAAACCAATTACAATTGAAGTCCTCACGTATAGACATATAATACATTTATGGTTGTATGTGCTAAAAATTGTTGGGCCGAGTAGTATTTTAATCTATATATATAAAAGAAAGTCGTGTTAGTTACTTCACTTATAACTCAAGAACGGCTGAACCGATTTAGCTGAAAATTGGCAGGGAGGTAGCTTAGAACCAGGAGACGGACATAGGATACTTTACTTTACTTTTTTCTTTTTTTTTTTTTTAGAGTAGGGTAGAGTAGGGTAGAGTAGGGTAGAGTAGGGTAGAGTAGGGTAGAGTAGGGTAGAGTAGGGTAGAGTAGGGTAGAGTAGGGTAGAGTAGGGTAGAGTAGGGTAGAGTAGGGTAGAGTAGGGTAGAGTAGGGTAGAGTAGGGTAGAGTAGGGTAGAGTAGGGTAGAGTAGGGTAGAGTAGGGTAGAGTAGGGTAGAGTAGGGTAGAGTAGGGTAGAGTAGGGTAGAGTAGGGTAGAGTAGGGTAGAGTAGGGTAGAGTAGGGTAGAGTAGGGTAGAGTAGGGTAGAGTAGGGTAGAGTAGGGTAGAGTAGGGTAGAGTAGGGTAGAGTAGGGTAGAGTAGGGTAGAGTAGGGTAGAGTAGGGTAGAGTAGGGTAGAGTAGGGTAGAGTAGGGTAGAGTAGGGTAGAGTAGGGTAGAGTAGGGTAGAGTAGGGTAGTGTAGGGTAGAGTTGGGTAGAGTTGGATATAGTAGTCAGTTGACGGGAGCGAAGCCGCGGGCAAAAGCTAGTAAATAATATTGAGAGCAGTGGTGGCCGAGTGGTAACGGCCCCGACTTACGAATTGTTAGTCGCGGGTTCAAACCCAGTCAGGCGCATTACTTTGTGTAATTTATTTCATCACCACTGCTCTCAAAACGGTGAAGGAACCAAAAATTTGAAGACATGTGACATCCACCAACCCGCACTAGGCCCGCGTGGTGGATTACGGCCCATTCCCTCTCCTAGAGAGAGGAGGCCTGAGTCCCAGCAGTGGGAACATTAAAAGGCTGAATATGTATGTATATGTATGTAAATAATATTGAATTTAGCAACAATTATCGGTACAGTATTCAAGTAGGTAACAGCACGCTCGGGCCGTGGTCGTTCCTCTGCCAGTAATGAGGCTGTGGCGCTGTGACGTCAGAGCGTCGACCTAATTCGCGCCGGCTCGACCCGCTACATGCACCCATGGAGTGACGTGAATGGCGAGCTTTAGTTCAATACTTATGAGTTGCGATTTTTCCACACGGAAAAAGACAAAAACTATACAAAGTCGATTTCTTTTTTAATGACATAAATCAGTGCTTGAATGAGATACCACCTGTGTGCCACAAGCAGTGATGCCATTGTTGATGGTGAGGAGCACTAGTTTATTAAGAGCCTATTCACTCTAGCCTTGGAGTCACCTAAATTATAATCGGACGGGAAGACCGCAGCAGGCAAATTGTTCCAATTCTTCGATGTACGCGGTATAAACGACGAGGCGAAACGCTTAGTCCGGACCGTAGAGGTGTTAGCTATGTAAGAGTCACTCGCCGTACGTCGGGTTGTCCTCAAGTCAAGTCATGTAATTCCCGCGCACACTCTCCAAAATGCATCCTGTAAAATACCGAAAGGCTGGCTACCCTACGCCTGCGTTCCAGGCTTTGTAGATAATTAACCAAATCTGGATCACCGATTAGCCTCTTCGCATGTCTTTCCACTGAGTCCAAAGCTGCCAAATGACATTTTGCAGCACCAGCCCATATATACAGCCCAGATATAATTTAATGATTTCTCCTTTTTAAAGTCGATTAAAGATCTCGCTACGAGGTTGCGCGTAGCACTTCGTAGCAAGGTCCGCGTAGCACTTCGTAGCAAGGTTCACGTGGCACATTGTAGCAAGGTGCACGTAGCACATCGTAGCAAGGTCCGCGTAGCATTTCGTAGCAAGGACCGCGTAGCACTTCGTAGCACTTCGTAGCAAGGTCCGCGTAGCAACGGTTTAGCGCGAAGCTATTTATAGAATCAAGCGTACTTTATACAATTGCTCACGTCTAAAATTTTATACAAATGAAATATTATTCACATAAGCACCTTCACGCATATATTTGGATGCTAGGTAGGCAGAATCAATAAAATCATATCAATAACTTTGTTAAATGATTTACTCCATAGTAATATTACAAATGTGAAATTAACTCTGTCTATCTGTTACGCTTTCACGATTAAACCATTGAACCGATTTTGATGAAATTTGGTACGGAGGTAGCTTGGAGTCCAAGGATGAACATAGTTTACTTTTTATCTGTCTTCGACTTCCAGTCCGCAAAACCAACGTTAACGCGGACGATGCCGCTGCCAGATGCTGGTACAATATAAATTTAATAATTTGGATTTTTTAATATCATGCACATTTTTAAGATATAAATCGTTGTTATTTTTTGTTAATTACTTTTATGTTTAGGTACATTTTTTTAAAAATAGATGTCCATATAAATCGTTACTTGCGAAGTGTTTAATTCTGTCGTAATAGCAATAATAGCCTGCGAAGCATCTCTGACGTCACACTGCGTTGACCTGCTACCTAATCAGCTGCAATTGCTTCGATTATAAACTTATGTAAGACTACCTCCTGCCAGCGGCTTCGCCCGCGTGAAAATAAGTTTCTCCATACAAACTTTGGACTCCCATTTCATCCTCTTAGGGCATGAATTTCAGAAAATACTCTCTAAATGCTCGACTACGACATAAAAGGTAACCTTGTTTAAAATTTTACGCTTCTAGTCCCAGTAGTTTCGGCTGTGCGTTGATATGTCAGTCAGTCAGTTTATCCTTTTATATACTCGTATATAGATGAATTATAGGAAATGTGAACAACAACATGAAATGTTAGATAGAAAAACAGTTGTAAAAAAGCTGATAATTTATTAAATATAATAATAATAGTTTCCCACCAACCGGGGGTTGTCCTTAGGTGCACGAGCATAGCGCGTACTGGGATAATCGTCGATTGTTACCACGTTCCACAAAAAGTGTTTAAGGGGCCTCTGCGAGTTGGTTTCGACCCCTCGTACGCCATCCAAAGGGCCAGGTCCTGAGATAAATAAATACATAAAATAATTGATAATTATTCATATAAAATATAATATAAAATCCAAATCAAAAAAATAAAATAAAAACCCTTATGAACTAACTGAAACCAATCTGAAGTAAAGGCATCGAAAAACTCTTCCGCATCGCTATCGACTAGTAGTGTACCCAAAAGACTGGCGGCATTGCCACACTGTATGGCAATGCATCCATAGTATAGATAGATATTAGTATAAATTCACTCGACCAAAAACAAACGTATCCACATAGTAGACGCCTAGACGGTAACTCTGTCGATTCAATACATTTTGTCAATGGCCTGCCCTAGTTACAGCTGCAGTGAATGCACGTAGAACTGTGCTGTCTCCCGCTTTCCTAGAAATCTCGATACTAGGTACTACGACCACTGCTCTATCGATTTCCTCTTATCTTAGAAGTACAGCATTGATTCAAGACATGTGATCTAGACCACAAGACGATTGGTAATCTATCGTCCATATTTGGGGTCGGCGCAATACGTTTTTAGCCGAACATGTTGCAAAAAAAATATGGCTAGTTTTTTTACAGTCATCCGCCATTGCCAACCTGACATTTTGGAATTCTTTTGTTAGTTGTTGGCTTAGGGTGCCATCATGCGGTGACCTAAGGTGCTGCACGGTCTTTAAATGTCCCTTAGTCGCTTCTTAAGTGCATTTAAGTTTCACTACTACTACACATTTCACTAGTTAAATTATGATTGTAATTTAATTTTCTAATTGGAGTACTTATATGAGGTTGTACATTTTTCCAATTTCATGTTGTATAAGGCACAAGATTTTTATTTTATTAAAACAGTTATATTTTTTCTGGATTTCATATCCTGTTAACAAAAACGTGCGAGTCGGACTCGCGCACGTAGGGTTCCGTACCATTATCTCTAAAAATGGCAAAACAAAAAAAAAAGGCCCCCTTAAATATTTATTTTATATATTTTGTTGTTATAGCGACAACAGAAATACATCATCTGTAAAAATTTCAACTGTTTCGGTTCATGAGATACAGCCTGGTGACAGACGAACAGACAGACAGGCGGACGGACAGCGGAGTCTTAATAATAAGGTCTCGTTTTACCCCTTGGGTACGGAATTCTCAAAAGAAATAAAAATAGTCCAACGTCAAAAAGGTTTAGAGCCACTGCAGTAAGGAAACATGTCAGCAACGGTGAAACGCATTGATTGCTCTTTCACAGAACAAACGCTCATAAACTCGAGTAATTAACAGCTCCATCACGCATTTATGACGTTACTAATACTTCTATTTTAAGATATAAGTTTATCTCCTTCTAACCACGGGTCATGGCACGGCTCAGATTTCCCATGGGTTGGAGTTACTCTCTAAATTGATTCAGGATTAACTAGAGGAAATCAGGATGGGCTGATGTAGTTAGCTGAGGTTTCCTTGTTAGTTAAGTTTTATAAAATACTGGCATCTACCAGCAGTTTCACCCGCGTGATAGAAGAAAATTATCCCATGGGAACATATTCCCGGAATAAAAACAATATCCTATGCGCTATTTCAGAACTTGGTCTACTTATGTGCCAGATTTCATGCAAATCCGTTCAGCATTTTAAAAGTGAAGAAGTAACAAACATACATACACATAAATATAATCTCTCGCTTTTATATCATAACTGGCTGCTGCCAGTGACTTTGCCCAATCGAAGCTAGAAAATTGTCCGAAGGGTACGTAATATCGTGATACAAAGTATCCTATGTGCTATCCCAGACAATGATCTACCCGTGAGCCAAATTTCATGCGAATCCGTTCAGCGGTTCGAGCGTGAAGAATTAACAAACACACTCACACACGTTCGCCTTTATAATATTAGTGCGATGTGATATTAATGTGATCTGATGACATGGAAGGACGTATAATTTTATGCTGTTTGTTTTTGTAGTCGGCCAAAGACCTCCCAATTTTTTACACTCCACTCTATCGTGAATTATACAAGTAGTATTCATACATTTATTTTCGTATTTTTGTATTAAACCTACACTAATGTTTAAGTATCTAGTTTTAGAGAGCATTTTTTTTTGGATAGACTGCTTTTCACCACTACCTCACCTGATGGTAAGCAATGATGGAGCACGCCTGCTTAGCCACCTATTCAGTCTTCAGTTAAAGACAGCTAGGCAATAGGCATCAAAAGTTCTAAAAACTTGACGCGCTACAAAACACGACAAAATCATGTAAAACCGAACAGCATCGATCCAGATACAGTGATCGGTACAAACGTGAAAGTTTACATATAACAGTTTTAAACAGTGTATATTTAGTTAAAATGTGTGCGATGATAGGGCGGTTCTCATCTCGATCGGCAGAAACCGGGTCGGGCGGTCCGCTCGGCAGCGCGAACTGTGTCACTCGTGACGTCAGACACCCGCTCCCGACCAGCACCGACCACTGCCGACCAGCCCGGAATATTATGAATTATTATGAGTGATTAGTTATGTAGACACAACTCTTAAATGGGTCAACGAACCGGTGTGTGAGTTTTTTCTACAAAACACTATTTCGTGCCAATTTCTGGTCGTGTTTTTTTTACGTGGCGTGGGCATTGTCACTGTGTGAAAAGTTGTTGTAGAAAAACTTTTGTAGTCATCGCCTTAGATGTCTTTCTTTTCTATAGTTTATCCAATTATTTTTAACAGATCCTATTCAGGGAAGTAATTGCATACTTTTTACTAGACTGCGCCAGAAGAAGGGTTTTGTTTTTCAAGTGTATGTGTGTAGGCGGCTCGTTGCGTATTAGCTTGAGAGTTGTCGTTAGATTCGTCTTAGTTGTGAGAGTGACACTGAATATATAAATATTATAAAAAATAAAAATGGCTAATTTTTGGCGCCAAATTACATACTCTCAAAAAAAAAATCAAAATATAAGCTCGTGGAGACGATTTTAAAAGCATTACTCACTAAAATGTCCTTCAATATAAAAAATATCTGTGATTAAACCAAAATAAATTCCGCCAACTACATCAGACCGCTTAGATTGATTAAATTCGAACTTTTTAGTCGTTTTTTGATGTCGAGTTTGACACTGTCAACTTTTTTATTAGTACTTGGTTATGCCAAACACATGGTATAAAGTTGACCAAGCACAATAAATGTTAATAGGTACATTTTTACACAGTAGTTATTGTCCATTAATACTAGTCCGCCCTTTAATGTTCCCACTGCTAGGACTCAGGCCTCCTCTCTCTAGGAGAGGGAATGGACCGTAATCCACCACGCAGGTGTGAGTTGGTGGATGTCACATATCTTAGAATTTTTGGTTCTAGGACATGCCGGTTTCCTCACGATGTTTTCCTACACCGTTTTAAAAATTATTCCCGAGTAAGTAGTCTAAATTGTTGCGAAACTACTATTTTACGTAGCACGTAAGTGCGTACGTCACTCGCGGTAACTGACGGTTATTTTTAACTGTGTTTACTGTCGTAACAGCGGCTATTTCAGAAATGTGGATTATGTGTCGATCGGGACGAATTTCGTTAATTTTTCAAAACAAAAGCTTTGGAGATTTTATGATGTTTGGTCAAGCCTCGTCACTTGGTGCCTAGAATGACTAGTTAATGCCGTTAATTTGAAATCTTTTAGTTCAAATCACGTTTTGATCATCGTATTAATATGGCTGTAATATATTTCTAGTTTGTTGTCGACAGAAGACATTTGATTCTGATATGTGATATCCCATTGTTCTTACACACAGAGGGGATATTACGTCAAAAACTCAAAAATTACATAATAGGTTATAAGGATCTGCCAATGTTCTCATAGATAAATTTTCATTACAGCTGCATCAGTAAGGTGTTTCTTCTAATAACTTTTCGCAACGACCATTACTGAATGTTTATTTAAACAGCAATGGGAAGGGCCTCCTGCTCGCTAATAGCATTCACTCCTGAGTAACAACTCTGTTGCAACATTTACGGCTCTGCTGATCTATTAGTTGTTGGAAAGATTTACTGCCCCCACCGCGTGGTGACGTCATCACTTGTGTTTATCTCAAGGCTCTCTTAGGGCCTACTTTTGATAAATTATGATCCAACTGTCCAGTGCGACGTTATTTATTGTAGGAGCTTTTTATTTGAGATGTTGATGAGATGAGACGTATTGCGGTGTTGTTATTCAATGCTGTTTGGAGGAAAATGGTTAAATATCACGAAGACAGCATTAAAAACTGTTTTTTTTTTTGTGGATTCGTACCTCAAAAGGAAAAAACCCTTTATAGGATCACTTTGTTGTCCGTCCGTCTGTCTGTCTGTCTGTCTGTCAAAACCCTTTATCTCGTGAACGCGTGAAGGTATCAAGTTGAAATCAAAACTATATTCTTAGGTCTGCGGTCCCATGAAGCTGTGAAAAAATCAAATTTCTGAGTTAACGAAAAAAAAAAGATACGGCTGTTTATGTCACAAAAAAGACGTGTATTTCGACACTCTCAAGGGAATCAAAACCTAGAATCGTGAAATTTGACATGAAGCAAGGTCTCATAGCACAAGTATAGGAAAAATCTGAAAACTGTAAAGTTTTTTTTGTGACGTAACTACGTCACAAAAAAAAGTTTATTAGGAGAAACTATTACTTTCGGATGAAGCCGCTGATAGAATCTAGTTTGAAATATATGATTTGATTTAATTAGATCTCAGAGAATAATGTGATTAATTGCCTGTCGATCTGCCTAATTATACGATGATAGTTCAACCTCGTTATTTCCGGGTACGGCCTAGGTCTGCCTGCTCGTTGGCAGGTTACCTCCAACCAGTAATTGTTTACCAGCGTCAGAGCAGAGAGCAGGTGTCGTGTCTACCTCCTCAAGCACCGTTTGATCTCGCCCACGCTGTCATAAACTATTTCAGCACCTTTATGGTCATCTATAATTGTCTATTGTTTGTCTACTCATTGATTAAAGGGAAGTCTTCTCTATGGCGTGCCTTGTACTAAGTTGTTAAAGGCATGTATTATTTTTTTACTTCGGATTATTATAGCTTGATTATTTTTTTGTGCCCACAACTTCCTTTTACGTAAGAATTTGCCAAAGTCATGGATGATAGTGATGCTACATTAATTTCAACACACTTTCTCGAAAATCAGCTCCTACCCCTACGGTTTTTAGGCTTACAATGAAGTATAGGTAATTCGCACTAGTGCGGAAAAGTGCGTCAGCCAGCCCTCGCCACAGGTCTACTATCAGGTTGGTTGCTATGACCATTGAAAAAAAGTCCGCGAGCTCACAATAATTTGTTACTAAATATTATATTTAAGAAGTTTTATATTTATTATTTTTGAATAAGTGAGTCTAGGTATTGAAAAACATCTTTTGTTACCCGTGGGCAATTGTCATTGCAGATTCTAGCTTCAAAACGACCTCACCTTCGACTATACTGCAATGGCAAACTTTGCCCAGTTGTACCAAAATATACCTACTATTATATTAGGATCAAACAAAACACATCCTTATATCTTTTGGAATATGAGTACGAGTAGAGGTACCCATCACACTCTTACTGAGTTTTTTATCGCTACTATCCACGATGTTACACTCACCTATTTAAAAAGACGATTTGTGCTGCTTTAGACACGCATAGCAACCATGTGAGAACAGGAAAAGTGTTAAAGAGAATTATGAATATGTACCTAAATGCATAATCGACAACATGGTTTCTGAAGTTCAAAGCATTTGTCTTTAAGATATGATATTAATGTTCTTTTTTTAGGCTAGTAAACTCGGTTTATTTGTAGTCATAGTGGGGACTTAAATATTAACTATAATAATATGTAAATTAAAAGCATAACGAAAGAAAATGTACGTAACAAACTAATTTTTATCCTGCAAACAAGACGCAAAGGAATCGAAATTATACAGCCAAAGCTCTCAATGGGGATAGAGCTAAAGCCACCCGCGGCTAAGTCAAATTCGAGCGGCGAGGTGGCGCGCGATTGGCTGGCGCGCGTGACGTCAATGCCGACCTCTCCCGCGCCCCGCGCGCCCCCCCGCCTCCCCCGCCGAAGGCCGCGCCACAAGCTTCTGAAAAATAATCACGATTTTCGGACGGAACAATTTTTTTTCTTCTTTTCTTCACCGTGTACAACGAAACTTCATTGTTTTAGTGTTTGTAGGTGAAGGTGTTATCCAATTATTTCTGCGGTGATTTGAAATGTGGCTCGCACGTGTCGGCCGCGTCTACGCGAGTACCTCTCTACCACCTATAGGTACCTACTTATTCCGCATATTTGGTACTCTTACGTAGATCACGTAAGCAGGAATGATTAATTCGTAGAATAATGAACGCAGAGCTTTGTCAGATGAAATTTATTGTAACATTGAGGAGTTCCGTCTTCTTTCACGATAGCACGTAATATTATGAAGGTGAAAGTTTGTGTTATATGTTTGTTACTTCTTATTCATGATCGGACAGCTGAACGGATTGGTATGAAATATAAACGAAAGCACACTGGAATTTATAGCACATAATTGTGATACTTTTTATCTCGGGAGTATGTTCCCTTAGGTCAATTTTCTACTGTAACGCGGGTGAAGCCAGTGGCAGCCGCTAGTTTTTTAATTAATAGTATAATTACTTTATAGATATTTAACGGAATAATTTTGTTACAATAGGACAGTAGTCTCAAGATTATGAAAAATTCACCTAATTTTCATGTTTTTTTAGGGTTCCGTACCACAAAAGCACCCAAAGGTAACAAAGTTGACAGGAAGAAAATGCCTAAGGCATTAAGTCCGCCTCTGTACTTTTGTGTGCATAAAGCATGAAATAAATAAATAAAAGGAAAAAACGGAACCCTTATAGAATCACTTTGTTGTCTGTCTGTCTGTTTGTCAAGACCCTTTATCTCGGGAACGCGTAGACGTATCGAGTTGAAATTAAAACCATATACGTGTGGTCTGCGATCCCTTGAAGCTGTGAAAAAATCAAACTTCTAAGTTAATGAATAAAAAAGATACGGCCGTTTATGTCGCAAAAATCGTACATTTCGACACTCTCAAGAGAATCAAAATTCATAGGGGTCCCGTTGACCCAGAATGCTGAAATTTGGCATGAAGCAAGGTCTCATAGAACAATTATAGAGAAAACTGAAATTTTGTAGTTACGTCACAAAAAAAAAACAGGAATTAGAGATAGATAAGCTGCGTTACGAAACCGTAGAGTTTAACTGTACGAATTATTTATCGTTCGTAAACAGACAGTTACTTAAAGTTCTCGATAATATCTCTAATTAAAGATCTATTCTCGATAGGACACACACGTATTTCTATATTTTTGGGCAAATGGATTCCATATTTGACTTATCTTCAATAATAATTAGCTAAGGAGTCGAATTTCCGGCCGGAGTCTGTGTTTCCTGGTAGCTACAACCTAGGGGTCTTTAAGGCAAGAGTGAAAAGGTTACTTCTAGGCAAGCGTGCTCCACCGTCGACCGGTGTCGACTACATCACTCATCACGTGGTCAAACGAGCTTATCAATAATAAAAAATATCAACTTTCGAATTATCATGCTTCATGAGGTACAGCCTGGTGACAGACCGATAGACAGACGGATGGACAGCGGAGTCTTAGTAATAGGGCCCGTTCTACCCTTTGAGTATGAAAAATAAAAATAAAAACTTAGCGAAACAAAAAGAAAAAAAAACTCAAAAAAAAAATATCGTTCAACTTCCGTTGGCTTCACTCCATAAAGTCAATACGGCTTATCGTACAAGTTGCCAGTGTCATACAGCCATGGAGGCCTATTGAGCAGCACGCGACACCAACAGGTGGCTTGAATTTTTACGATTCATAATTAACTATGTGCCTACCGTCCTACGCCGCAGTACATGCGATGGTGACACTCGTAATGACTGGCTGGCGAGAATGTCAGCGTAATAGCTGTTGAAGTTATAATGGTAAACTGTTGATTTGTAGGTTGCGGTTAAGTTTTGTATGGATAAAGAAGTAGTTAAGGAATCTATACGTTAGTTTTAGAATATGCGAAACCTAGAACACGTATCTAGTAATTTATGTAAAGAATCTAAGTACAAAATTTCATAACTGGATCATGAAAAATCACAAAGTTTATAAGTTTGTTCTGTTACCTGGTTGTCCGCAAAAATTCATGATCACAGGGTCATCCGGGCGACTGAGGGGTTGTTCTACATCCGCACCCAGCTGTGCGCTGGTACCTAATGCCCGCTATGACCTGCCTTGACCTGTGTTGTACTTAGTGTCGGTGGTGTCCAACTTGTGACCTTTTTAAATATTTAAAATTAAAAAAAAATAACATGGTGTAAAAATTATTGGAATCGATTCAGTTACAGATTCTGAACAAACTATAGGTTTCGCATATACTAAATACAATGTCATAAAAGGAGAAACTGACTGACTGACATATCAACGCACAGCCAGAACTACTAGGACTAGGAGTGTGAAAGTTTGCACAAAGTTTCCTTTTATGACGTAGACGAGCACTAAGAGAGTATTTTGCAAAATTCACCCCCTAAGGGGATGAAACGGAGGTCCAAAATTTGTATGAAGAAACCTAATTTCACACAGACGAAACCGCTGGCATAAGCTAGTCTATACCAATATTATAGTTTTTTTTTATTGTTGATAGGTTCGCGCTTGACCACTATCTCACCAAGGCCTCAAGTCTGCTATTACAATAGTGTCAGAATAGTCTATCATTGATTTCATAATTTATTGTTGATTTTGACAAGTTTGGTAATCTACTAATAACCAATGGCGTCATTATGACTTGCCAACGGTCAACCACTGACACTCCATTGAAATAAGTATGGCATAAAATGGTAATCTCGTAAATATTGACAAATGAATGTCTGACGTATGCGGTAATCTGCTAAAATTTTGACACTTCCTTTGATCAGTGACCGTCATTGTGCAGTCATTGCTTTTAATAAGCTCGATATTGTCATTCTACCACAACTCTATTACGAGACCATTGACCGATCAATGATCAATCATTATGAATTAACAGATTACGAACTTTTAGCAAAATGACAATGGGGTCGTGTTGGAATGACGAATTCATAAAAATAGCTGGCTTGGGCCCCAGGTGGAAAGCGACGATGGAGCACGCTTGCCTAGAAGTAACCATTTGACTCTTGACTTAAAGATCCCCAGGTTGTAGCTATCAGGGAAACACGGTTTGCTTGTGCGATAATCTCAGGTTCTACTAAATTGAATTAAAAAAATATTTTAGTGTTGGATAACCCATTTATCCAGGAAGGCTATAGGCTATATAAAATCACTCTAAGACCCATGGGAGCAGAGTAGTAATCAAAGATGATGGCTATTCTAAAACGAGGGGTTTTCGCGCTGATAACTGAACTACAGGATGTGCCTATAATAGTTCAGTTACAGATGCTTGGTTCATTTGTTAGTCATTAAATATATTGCCAAATGAAATGTAATATAAATAACTGTTGCTGTATAACTGTTTCAAAATCAATTTGCGAGATTTGCCCTAAACAAACGATTTTTTTTCTCTGGCTTCGCGAAAGCCAAAGTTAAGCCATGTCTTCGTATGAATAGTTAATTTGTTTACCTTTAAAATATATATGGATGTACACATTCTAATGTTTTTGCAGTATTTGGCAACCTTCGCTGGGGTATTCAACACTACATTAAAATTCTCAGCTCCATTTTACCGAGATCGCGTCTGTTTCAATGATTCCAAATATTGTCCAGTTGCGCAGACACTTGAGATACAAAACCACATCAATTTTACATCACAATATCCACTAGGAATCAATTTGCGAATAATTAAAACAGCCACTGAACTTCACTCGAAAAAATCCCGCCAAAAACAACAAACAAACAGAAACATTGCAAGTTTGTAAAAAGTAAATCAAGGCCAAGTCTAGTTACCACCCAACAAAGTTCCACATTCAAAAATTCAAACGAGGAACAATATTCAATCAATGCGACCATAATAAAGAGCCCAATAAGGCGCCAGAATAGTCCGCGTCGTCGGCGTGCGCGCACGCATACGCATGTTTACAAGCGCCGGCTATATATAGCCATGGCGGCTATTTGTGGTGTCTCTGATTCATTGCGTTAATTAGCCTTATTCCCGACAACTAGAGGTTACGCTGAATTGTTTAATTTTAGCTCACGGATATTACTTTTAGCTTGATATAGTGTAGCTCTTTTTTTATTGTGGTTCCGTACCCAAAGGGTAAAAACGGGATCGCTGACTATCTCTCTGTCACCAGGCTGAATCTAATGAACCGTGATAACTAGACGGGTGAAATTTTAACAGATGATGTATTTTTTTGTTGCCGCTCTAATAACCAATATAAAAAACAAAATAAAATAAATAAGTAGTTAAGTGGACAAGTGGAAGCCATAAAACAAACGTGTTTTTTTACCGTTTTTTGCTACGGACGCTACGGAACCCTTCGTGTGCTGCTCCGACTCGCAATTGGCCGATTTTTTTATGAGTGTTGTTTGCTTAAGGATCCCAATTAGATTGGGGTCGGCAATCTAACCAGATTACCCCAAACCCCAAGCTAGCTATCCAAACTAGGGATCCGAATGCGGCTGAATACCTGTGTTTTACATGGAGCGACTTCTTATCAGACCTCCACAACACACAGCAATATTGTATTGTCCAGTAACTATGGTCAGACTTTCTAGCGTCTGGTTACTTGTCTACGTCTGATGGCTTTACGTGCTCTCCGAGACACGTGGTGTCAGTAATATCTTAGCTAAACTTATTAATATGAGTACCTACTATTGAATTGAAAAAATCATCGGGGTTCGAACTATGGGCCATCATGATACTCCATTCCGTATGTGCGATTCCATGTTTGTAAACGTACCCACGATAAAGGAGTATTTCCTAAAGTGGGGCATAGTTTACAAAAAAAAAAAACAAATGAACAATACGTTACTTATTGAGTTGCTGTAATTTACACCTTGATCTATTACATTGGTAAGGGGCGTACCTTACTTGGATTTCATAGCGGCTTAGCCAGAAAATGATGTCAAAAAAAATTATGGTTGACTGTATGACTAACAGTAGTGAGGTACGCACCACCGAGCTGCACGCATTTTCATGTCTGTGCGTAGGTACTGGCAGCAACGCCATGGCGTCCCAGTGAGGCAGGAGCTCCAGTAGCTAGAAGAGTAGGAAAATACCAATGCAACGATGAATAGAATGGACTGTGTACAAGATTATATGGCTAGAAATGATGAGGTTACCAAGATCACGACCAAAAGTTTGGTATGGACGATGAAGTCATGTTACCTGGACCTTAGATAATGTGGAATAAAGAGGTTAACTTGCATGATTTCATTACAGACACCGAGACAGGAGAAAGAAAATGAAAGCTTGTAAAAGGCAAGAGAAATATGATAATGACGAGCTCGGTAGTAGTTTTAAAAAGTGCCGTTTCATACACACTTTTACCTACGTAGCTGCCCAATATTAACCGTAAACATAAACAGAGAACTTCTTGATGATCATCACGCTATAGGCTATTGCCCCCGGGCTATTTCAGTTCTTGTCTAGTGATCGTTTACTTTGGCACTACGACTTACGACCTACACACGGACGCGCTTTAAAAAGTTCTATATTTGACTATAGTAAGATATTCCGTATTAGGAATTGACGATTTGAAGGGAGATTCGGACGATTTGAGTTATCGTTTTACGTATTTATAATAGAAATCCCACTGTTCTTATATTTATTCTTCAGTTCTTATGAATGCGTTTCTATTTTATTATTTTTGGCCGAAACTTGGAAAATAGGCAAATCTGACGTAGGTATTGGTAAAATACTATAAAGATAAACAGAAAAATTCAATCTCAATTCTATAACGGGCATGACTACTTTTGCACCTTTAAAATACCATAGACGAAACAAAAAAAAAACAAATTCTATTTTCGTAATCTCACAGTTCAACTTTTTAAGACGAGTACTGTCTATGGTCTCTATAATGTCACCGTATTCTGGGAGTTGGTGCCGCGCAGGCTACAGCTGCGTCTATCCAGCCAGTCCGCTTCTCCTCCGGCCCCGCCCGAGGTTATTTAAATATACCGTGACGTATGAACGTCAGAACTAACCACTAATATGTTTCCTTGATCCCCATCCGCTGTGCCCTTCCGCGTATAAAAACTAGCTATAGTTTATTGACAAGCGCGCACTATAAATAACTTACTTTTGTTTTATGTTTCGCGTACGTTTCGGGGTAAAGGTTACGTGTTTAATTTTGTAGTTTACTTTCATGTTTTATTTTTGGTGTATGAAACTAAATCTGAAACAAAAATTACCCTTCTATTTTTTTTTGTTCTTAAATTTGTACGTAGGTATACATACTTCTTTAAATTGCATCTTATAAAACTTTTTGTCTTTGTCTCGAAAGTTGCATGGAAACAAGCCATTTAGTACATTAACTAAATCGCATGATGTAATGAAAATTATGATTTCATAAGGGAATAGTTTACCTATTCCAACGGTTACTACGTTCGCCCACGCGCGCGTCACTTTCCTACATACCTAGGTACTATCTATCTACTATTTTTCATAACTATGTTACAATTTTTATAGCACTATATCGTAATTTTACTTCCAGTTTCTTTGACCTATATTACTCTTAACGTATTTTACTTAACTCCAGCAGCAATCTATCTCGAAAAAAAAAGAAATTAAGACTCGTAGAAGAGTCTACGAAATGCTATGTACAGCGAAAATTTGCAAATCGATCTTTTGTTAGGTACTAAAAAACTTCGATGCCGATGCTGAGAGAGTATGGAAAAATCGTTACGAATCCCATAGGTACAACCCACGCTAACCCAGACCGGTTACTACTGCATGATATCTGAGAAAATCGATTACCAAATGGAAATCTATACGTAATAACTATAATTAGAAAGAGCAGACTATAGAAACATGTAGATATACGTGAACCTTGAGTGTAGTAGGTAGGCGTTTACTCTATACTTCTCAATTTCTAGTTGGTACCTAGAAGTTAGCCAATGTGAATACTAGGCGAACAGAACTTAGCAAGAGGTAACCGAACAACCAGGCTACTTACAGCTACCGAGAATAATATAAATTGACAACATCCTAGTGTCTTAACTTCGACATTTCTAGTTAGAACCTAGTCAATATTATATGAAAGCATGTAAATACTAGGCGAACAGAATTCAGTAAGATGTTACCGAACAGCCAGGCTACTACAGCTACCGGGGACAATATAAATTGGCAACATCAGTGTCTCCAGTGGGATGGCGGCGAGATGCGAGCATGCGCGGCTCCTATCGATCCGTGCTTGAGATGACTTCACAAGAGCAGGGAGGCTCGCTCGGGCGCCCCAGCCGTGCCGTGCATGCCCCGACATTGCCGACTATTCTGTCTATGGTCAGCGCAATTAGCAAGTAAAAACTGACTTTTAGGTTTAGTTTTCGAATTATTTCATTCGATTTTTAAAATTATGAGAACTAAAGAGATTACGTCTTTTCTTTATTTACGGAAAATAAACTTTTTGCCAAAAATACCACAGATACTATTTTTTATATTATGTTTTTTTTAGCTTCGTGAATCGTTTTGCTACCAACAATATTGTTCAGTGCTCAATATTATTTGATTCATAAATTATACCGAAGAGGCAGAACGATTAGAAAGCCATACATTAGCGATATCTTGGCAGCCACTTCAAACCTCTTACATTCGTTACTAGCTACTCAGTACTCATGTATCAGTTTCATGGTAATCACAATACAGCGAAGATTAAATAGCATTTGGCCTAATTCAATTAGTGTTGGAGATTGAAATCAGTTCTGTAGGGAATATGCATTAAATGCTCTTTTGATTAGTTTAATTTAAATGTTGCCAACTTGTTGGGAAATTGTGCATTCTCGGAAAATTGAATATAGTTTTATCCTTTAACTAAGTATTTTTAATACAAGGCACTGAAATTAATCTGTTTAATGAAAACTGTTTATGATATTTAGCGAATATGTAGGTACCTAGTTCCAATAGTATCCAAACTGGATTCTTTGTGATAAGCTTAGTAAGTTCTGTTTTTTTTTTTTAATGTTGGCCCACACTAAGAATAACTCCTTTAGCATTTACACGATAAATGCTTGACACAATTAATTGTTGCGTAAGTTACAGTACAAAAGCATATGTATAAGACTACATTTTTTGGAAACTCCTACAGTATAGTACTATTATATAGGTACATAAACAGTAATATCTTATTCAATGTTTTTATAAAGTCGAATGCGTCCCCAAGAAAGTAACAAGAGAAAAAGCAATAATAAGCGCAATCGAATAATAATAATAACACTAAGATCCGATACACCACCTCCAGCTAACTAATGTATTAGTAATCGTTATTGAAATTCTGGTTACCTACCCTATAGTAGTCATTCAGTAACAAAATTGTACGTGTGGTATGAGAATTAGTTTGTTAAAACTCTTTTAAAATATGCATAACATTTAGTGAACATAGCGTATAGCATAATCAGCCTTATAATGTTCTCACTGCTGGGACTCAGGCCTCCTCTCTCTAGGAGAAGAAATCAATGGGCCGTAATCCACCACGCGGGCTCAGTGCGAGTTGGTGGATGTCACATGTCTTCGAATTTTTTATTCTAGGACATGCCGGTTTCCTCACTATGTTTTCCTTCACCGTTTTGAGAGCAGTGGTGATGATATAAATTACACAAAGTAATGCACCTGGCTGGGTTTGAACCCGCGACCTACGCAAGTCGGGGCCGTTGCACCACTGCTCTACTCAGCCGTACGCCGTATTTAGTGAACATTCTCAAAGAATTGTGAAAGTTGGAATCAAAATTTGTGAAAGTCAAATAAGCAAGTTATGGACTGTTAAGTTGGGCCCTCAGTTCATACATAGAGGACTGAGGGCCTACCTATACGATTTAAAAAGACCTTTTTATTATAGCTAGGCTCGCGTTTGACCACTATTACACCTGATGGTAAGCGATGATGTGGCTGACGATGGAGCACGCTTGCCTAGAAATAACCTATTCACTCTTGACTTAAAGACCCCTAGGTTGTAGCTATCAGGAAACACAGACTCCAGCAGGGAATTCCACTCCTTAGCTGTTCGCACAATTAATGTATTTCCAAAACGGTTTGGTGGGATGTCCATCATGTACCGATGGCGCAATGCCGTACGTCTAGGCTACGCCTTACCATCCATCGTATAAAGCCATAAACCCTATCTATGCGTGGCCCAGATCCCTATGGCCAACTCCCAAGTGAGTAGCATGTTGACCTGTTGGACGGACAGACTGAGGGCGGGGGGCGGTGCATCGCGTGCCCGCTAATGTAATGCGTCCGACCACTTCATTACCGCTCTACTATTAGCTTATTGAATACTACCTTCTGTCATCGGCTTCGCCCGCTGAGTCAGTTTCTCCATGTAAACTTTGGACGATCGTTTCATCCCCTTAGGGGGCGAATTTTAGAAAATCCTACGTCATTTCAGGTGCTCGCCTTCGTCATAAAAGGAATCCTTGTGTAAAATTTCACGTTCCTAGGCTCTGTAGTTTCGGCTGTGCTTTGATACGTCAGTCAGTCAGTTTTCCCTTTTTATTTATATAGATACAAAGAGTAAGAAAGGATTTTCCGATATTCACCCCTTAACAGAAAATGGGGGTCGAAAGTTTGAGTTATAGGGAAAGCTGCTTCCACGTGGGAGAAGTCGCAGACAAAAGCTAGTATATCATAAACTAGTCCAAGTTCTATCTTAGGATCTATCTTTTATATACAACATTAGTTTCAGTGTCTGCAAAACCCGAAACACGTCTCTAGTATTTTTATGTAAAGAACCTATGTACAAAATTGTATCATGAAAAATCACAAAGTTATATGCATGTTAAGTTACCTGATTGTCCGCACAAGTACATGGTCACCGGGCTATCCGGGTGACTGAGGAGTTGTTTTGCTCCCATATCCAGCTCTGCGCTGGCGCTTAATGTCCGCTATGACCTGCCGTGGTCTGTGTTGTACTTGGCTTGTGGAAAAATATAACATGGTATAAAAATGATTGGAATCGATTCAGTTACTAATTCTGAACAAACTATATTCAGGTTTCGTATATACTAAAAATATTGTTGTATATTATCTATAAGGGATTTTTGGTTTACCTTAGGTACGGTAGGTTACCTTAGCATAACAATAAAGCATAATCAGCCTTATAATGTTCCCACTGCTGGGACTCAGGGGCCTTACCATGTAGTGTTAAAATGTCCGGCGTGCGAGCAAGAAAAGGCATGAAGCTATACATCCTATATAGTTCCATCCCTTTAAGGGTATCCAACTCGACATACATTTTCACTGTTTTTCATACAACCGCTCTTACGCGATTATGACGTTATTACACATTTTTCATTAGATATTTTGGAAACAGTATCTTGTGGATATTATCTAGGCTTCTATTGAAATCAATTTATAAATAATATATCATCATCATCATCTTCCTGCCCTTGTCCCGTTTTATTTGGGGTCGGCACAACACGTTTGATAAATAAAACTTAAAACTAATCCAGTAAAGACCTCCGAAAATCTGCTATTTTGCATGAACTTTGTCACTTCATAATTTACTTAAAAATTTTAAAAAAAGTCAAAAAAATATAACAAGAACCCTTGCAAATTCAATCAAGATTCTGAATGACGACCATTTTTTTTCAAAAACTTTTAAGGGTTTAAAAAAAAAACACTTAATACCTGAAACAAGTTTTGTAAAATATTCGAGTAAATCATGGAATTACCGAATGCTAACAGAGTTTTCAGGCGTTATCTCTCTTTTTTCGCGTTGCCTTTTCGGCAAACATCGCGTTGGATTGCTTTAGAAGCTTTTAAACCATGCTTGATGTTGGCGATAGGCGAGTGAAAAAGGACCCTCTCTTAACATTTCAGTTTAGATCATCAAATCAATCGAGTTAAAAACTCCTGGTAGGGCTCCAGGCCTTCTCTTTAAGAGAGTGAATGGGCCGTAATCCACCGCGCGGGCCCACGTGGTTGGCTACTTTAGGAATCATATTAATTGTAATAATGCTGCACGTAATCCATTTCGAAGCTAATCCAGTTACATAAGATCACGAAGCGTAGACAAAGAACTTCGTAGTACTCAGCAGAAATCGATGTAGATACGTTAACGTGAAATCCTGAAACAATACTCCGATGCCTTTTCATCTACAGCTACTTATTCGTTCTACGAGTATATCTATTTTCCGGAAACCAAAACCATCTCCACGTAACAACACCTTCACTAATGGTCACCCATCCAATTTATTGCAGCACTAATAGTAATTTATGTCGCGCAGTCAGCACGGGGAGTTTATCACCTTATGCCAGTCACACACGATTCAATGTACTAAGTAGCAGGCGACTAACGCCATGCAAACTTGACAGCTCATACAGACAGTAGACGACTTGTCATGCGTACTGATAGCCCCATACCACAGTATAGATATATGGAACAGTACGGAAACTACCTACAAATATTCGAAACGGCACACTCACACAAACGTATGTTTGTGTGAGTGTGCCATCGACGAGACTCCTAAGCGTTTCTCGCGGTCCTGTTAGTAGCGAATGCCGCTTAGGACTTAGGAGTCTCTTCGATGCGTATGTTTGTGTGAGTGAGCCGTTTCGAACATTTGTAGGTAGTTTCCGTACTGTTCCATATATCTATACTGTGCCCATACCGTCAAGTTTACCGGACGCAGCTTTAGACGGCACGTTTGTCGCAGTGGTTGAGAGATTGATTGCTGCGCTACGTGTCGCAAGTTCGATTCCCGCACGGAACAAATATTTGTATGCCCTACAGATAATACAGATAGATGTTCCGGGTCTGGGTGTCTTGTGTATGCGAGTTTACATGTTTCTGAAAAAGTAAACTCGCATACACAAGACACCCAAAGTTACTTAAGACCCATACCAAAGTTTATTTAAGAAAAAAAAGCTTCAAGCGCGCTGCAAACTTGACGGTGAACTGTATCGTGTGTAGCTGGCATTACGCTCCTTGCCTTATGACATCAGTTCACAGTAAAACCTTTGTGTTACAGTCTGCAACTTCATAGTGCACGAGCGATGCGTGGGGCAGGTGGTTACGCCGTGCTGTGGGGTGGCGCCGAGCCTCATCAAGGTAAACTATACTTTAACACCTTCGTAATAAAACACATAACACAGAAACAGTCGTCCTGATAATCAACAGTTGAAACTTTAAGTGGCAATCAAGTTATTTATGCGTAGGGCAATGGGGGGCGTGCTTCGGTAAAAGGATCATCTATTATTACTGCACAGGTGTTCGCTTGCTTATAGATTGCAAGAAATAGTCGTATATTTGCAACTGGATATGCGTTTATAGAACTTTCGGCCAGTACTTAATCGATTCAATGGAGCGAATTTAGAACAGTTCTATAGCATCTTAATTCACCTTAGGGCTGCAGAAATGTTTGAAAGAGTTACCGCGGCTCTGGAACGCAAAGGGCAATTGAAGGAACGCAGGTGGGGTTTAGTTAGTAGAAGTCTGAAATGCCCCCCCCCTCCCGCACTAATAAGAGCTGGAAGAGTTTTTTGTTGATTTCCCCAACTCAAAAAAATATAATCGTAATTCACCTCACAAGAGCAAAAATATGTACTCTGAACGTAAAGTTGTCAAAAAATAAAAGGTTCGTTTTAACATTTGTATATATTTTGACTACCTAGCGGCTGGTCCAGTGTAGTGTAGCTACTAAAATAGCTACTACTACTCCGGACCCCTAATTATTATTTTATTGTTTCTTTTACTTTCGTTCCAAGCTACATTCTAGGGTCTTTCTCAAGTGTCAAAACGGGCCTTTATTTTTTAACGAGTTTATTTTTCTAATTCTTCAAATCTTCTTTAAAGCCTATAGTAGTCCACACTCTTCACACACCCACATAAATATAAGCACCTATATATTTTATAGCAGAAAATATTTTGTCTAGCCTTGTAAGGACTAAGTAAGCGTTCTAATATACACGTAGTTGGTTACGCGTATTCAGAAACGCTAGTATGTACCTGCATCCGTATTCAACATACCTAGATTACGCGTACATTGGAACACTTAAGGGCCTATTACACTATTCGATATTCAGACAGTCTTATTCGATGTCGCGTAGTGTAATAAGGGTTAGACCGGTCTTACTCGGAACAAAAAATAAGACAGTCTGAATATCGTGTGCTGAATATCGCGTAGTGTAATAGGCCCTTTAGGCCTACTATCCACGGACGTGTAGCTTCATTGACGCCTATCCGCCATTATACGCTTGATTTACGCCTGCGTGAAGCTTACATACAAAAATATGAAACTCTATGGTCGAAGCGGCATCGGCAGCAACGTGGCGTCATGTCGTTGCAGCTACTTACGCATCTGTGGTCAGCAGGCCTTAGTCCGCACAAGGCTTTACAGATCTTTAATATTTCCTTTCTCTGCCCTACAGAACCCAGTGGCTCACTGCTGGTCAGAGCCCACACACCACAAACGCAAGTTCTGTACGGTGTGCCGGAAGCGGCTCGATGAATTACCAGCCTTACACTGCATGAGTGAGTATCACCCTTTAGTATAGCATAAGCATAATCAGCTTTATAATATTCCCACTGCTGGGACTCAGGCCTCTTCTCTAGGAGAGAGAACGGGCTGTAATCCACCACGTGGGCCCAGTGCGGATTGGTGGATGTCATATGTCTTTGAATTTTAGATTCTAGGACATGCCGGTTTCCTAACGATGTTTTCCTTTACCGTTTTGAGAGCCGTGGTACGCACCTGGGTGTGTTTGAAACCACTACAGCTACACGTAAATCGGGGCCATTACCATTCGGCCACCACTGCTATTACCACCCTTTACCGACGACGAATCTGTTATAATTTTAACAGGTGTTGATACGGCACATTCTTATTCTTCGTTTCGAATCGATGATTTTTTCTTCCATCAAAGTATTTGGGCCACGTTTACAGCGGCGACAGCGGCGTTTTCAAGGTCCTCCAGAGTACAGATGTAGGGACACTGAGTGTTCTAGCAAGTCACACAATATGATATATTGAACTCAGATTTTTTAATAGAATAAGCTCGCTTTACTACTATTAGTAATCCTCCCGACCGAATTTTGATCTTGTCGGCCAATCTCAACGGAGATTAACAGAACGAAGGAGATGATATTATAGTGCTCGCTGCGTGTGATACAATCTTTACGTAATTTCCGAGGCACGTGGGTATCATACCACCAACTTATGAACTCCGGCCAGCTACACATTAATTCTTTAGATAAAAACCCCAAAATATCTTTTTGCCTAAACTGGGAATTGAACCCAGGACCCAACGTTCAACTGTCGTGCTAGCGAGAACGAGGCAGCATAACCTACCAAACCACTGCAACTCCTGATAGCCGGTACCACCAGCGGCGACCACTAAAAAGCGCCAAGTTAGTGAAACTTATCGAGGCCCGTAAAGTAGTTCAACTGTCTGGAATCGAAGTCAATTCGGGTTACTCCAATAAGCTACAACGCACCCGTGAAGCTAAACCTCAAACGATATCTTATCTCTTGTCCTCTCTTGTGCAAATCCTGTACCAAAATAACTTTGCGAGCCTAAACGCTATCGACGTAACGTAAATTGGTCGAAGCTTAAATAAATATTTAAATAGAATCATCGACAAGAAAAAGAAGAAAAAAACCGGCCAAGTGCGAGTCGGACTCGCGCGAAGAATTCCGTAGGTACCTACCGTCCGTAGCAAAAAAACGGCAAAAAAAAAAATACATTTGTAGTATGGGAGTCCCACTGAAATATTTATAATTATGTTATAACGGCAACAGAAATACATCTTCTAGGGAAATTTCAACTATCTAACTATCACGGCTCATGAGATACAGACAGACGAACAGCGGAGTGATAGCAATAGGATCACGTTTTTACCCTTTGGGAAAAACGGAACCGTAACAATTGTGTAAGAGTGACAAAAACAACGCTGCATAAAACCAATGATTTTCTAAAACCGTAAATGTCCCATAGTAACTGCACTGTCTGCTGTACTTAAATATTTTTTAAAGTTTTTCTTTTATGATAGGTGTCACGACGAGATGCTGGTGTTACGAGTAAATATTATGACTTCTTGATTTGTAGAAAAGCTACTTGTAGTGATCTTTGTGATGTTATTTGTACTGCTACGAAACGAAAGCTCGTATTTGTGTGGCTAGCGACAAATGATTTAAAGAGAAATGTCAGTCAGGTACAGTTCCACCTTACCAATGCTAAAATGTCTAAAATTTCTTTGTAGAAGAGGGTCAATGGTTCATGACTGATTTAATTGGTAGCATAGAATAATATTGAATAAATTAGTTGTGGACTAATTGAACTTCGACAACAAAGAAATTTTACACACTTTAGCATTGGTAGAGTGCAACTGCACTTTTGATCCCTGACTATACTTAGGCTTAAACAAACACAATCAAATAGTGTCGGAATAGAAGAATCACGTTTCTTATCCTTCTCAATATTTCTTTCTTTCACACGAAACGATCGGAATAATCAGTTTCATGTCATCGTCAAACTTCCATCGATCCGATCCGATCTTGTCGCAGTAACGTTCACACACCAATCTCGATGTAGAACTGCTATGATACCCCTTATTTTGACTGTAAATGTAACATGTCTTATTTCGTGCAGTATGCGAGTACTACGTACATGGAGAATGCGTAGACTTCGCGGCAGCCGACTGCAAGGAGAACGCGACATACTGCGCGGGCAGCGAACCGCGGCACGTGCACCACTGGCGCGAGGGCAACCTTCCCGCCAACAGCAAGTGCTCGGCCTGCCGGCGCGCCTGCTGGTCCGCCGAGTGCCTCACCGGCTACCGCTGCGAGTGGTGCGGCAGCACGGTATGTACTCACATGTTACAACACACACACACACAGTGTTTGTCCTGCAAACAGATAACTGGTTTAAAAAAAAATCCTTACGTTGTATCACTCTGCGTGCCTAAGGGCTCCCACAAGAAACTGCGATGCGATGCGATACGACGCCGCATAGCAGGAACTTGCGATGCGATTTCGTACGGCAACATAGATTCAGCCCCCCTAGCCAAGTTACAATCGTATCGTTCGGCGCGAACGCCTCGAGTAGGCCACGCCTCCAATTCCTTTGTTCTGACGTCATCTCAACGCTCAGTCACGTGGTCAGAACAAAGGATTCGGAGGCGTGGCCTACTCGAGGCGTTCACGCCGAACGAAACGATTGTAACTTGGCTAGGGGGGCAGGTGACCATACAATGTGCGATGCGAATCAATTCGCAATTTCTTACGATCCGTCGTGCGAACTCATAGATTTTTACAATACGACGTCGTATCGCAGTTTTGTGTTTGGGCCCTAGGTCATACCTAAGTGCTCTTGCCTCGATGACTATCGCCTTGTTAATTTTCACCAAATAATCAAAGATTGTTTTTCCCACAGTGCCACGCAGGATGTCGCGCCCTCATACAGGACGATTGCAATTTTGGGATGCTGCAGCCGATCTTCCTACCACCGTCGGCGGTGTCAATCCCGCGCACCGAGGTGCCCATGGAGGCCATCATCGGCGTGCACGTGCGGCCGCCGCCCTCACAGCGCGACTTCGGCTGCCGTAAGTGTCCCCCAGACAGTGCCCGGCAACACCGCTTGTCGCCACGTACATGTGCCACGCAATTCGCAGCGAGCTTACTTAGTCTAGGCCTCGCTTGTAAAGTAGTCCGGTTCACTCGCCGCCGCTCACAGGCACACACGGTCAGGGAACTGCTGCTCGGACGTACAGGATCACTACAGGACCTTTTGCCAACTTATTTTTCTTATTCAACGCTTTGCTAATGAATTCTTTATCTTACATTGGGTTTGGATCATAGCAGTTATCTTTCCGAGTACACTTCTTTTGGCTTGACTCCCTCAGTACACGTTTTTGTCTTGGTCTGTCGCCCGTGCACTGTGCACGCGTGACCTGACCGTGCGTGGCTGCCGGCCACGTAGTCGCGGTAGGCGGTAGGTCGGCTCGGCGAATCGCTTGGCACATGCGTGGAGCGGCGGGAGCGGCGTGTGAGCGTGTGTCCTGGGGCAGCGCGCGGCGGCGGCTGGGCGCCGGCGCGGCTGGTGACGCTGGCGCGGCGCCTGCTGCCCGCCGCCTGCAGCCCGCACGGCGGCGCCTCGCCCCCCTACTGCCGAGGTAACAAGCGAGCCCGACCCACGACCCCACGACCCCACGCCCCCAGTCTAGCGCACTCGCACCGGCTCCGTACTCATGTACCGACCAGGGCTCCTATCCTAGCATCACCTATCCACATACTAAGCAATCAGGACAAAGAAGAAAATCTTAATTTGTATGGAGGCCCTGGTCGATGCATATCCATGCATGTACTTGGCTGAACTTTTAATTTCGGTTTGGTCAAGTTGAACGTCAAAGCTTTCGCTGTAAGCTTACACTTTCCTTCTAGATGCTGTACATCTATGGTAACCGTCACTACTTCTGTTTTAAAATAAGAATGTACATGGAAAACTAGCCTTATGCGGTTGAATTGTGACCTCAAAAAGGTATTTGAGTTCGACTTAACAAAAAAAAAATCCTATCTTCCAAAACCGTGTACATTCTTCTGCTCACTACTACTTAAAGCTACCTCTCTCCTTCCTACGTTTCTCTGGGTTTCTATGTGTGCATGAGGCAGCTACATGCTTTATAACCAATAACACACTGCACAAGAGCGGCATCTTTACACCGCACTCGATGCCGTCACTCTGTCAGACTTCCCCCTTCACGAAACTACAACCTTATTAAAATTAAAGATTGGCTGTATGAGTTCCGTGAAAAAATATGTTCCTAAATCATTCGAACTTGGCAAACGCACTGTCATGCTTTATGTTTTTGGAAAGTAATAAAAATTGAGTGATTTTAAAATTATCTTTTTCATTTTTATAATTTTAAACTTGAACAGATAAGTCAAAATAGAGAATCCTTTGAAAAGAACTTAGCCTTAATGCTCCCCTACCTACCTAATTTTGCGAATATTTCCATTAAATTTTTATTCACACAGCTTTCATTTCAACAAATCTCTTTAAACTTAGCTGTACTGTCCCGGCACTAGACTTGTAGTTGAGTGAAACCCTGGATAGTTTCCGTGCCCTCCCCGTGGAACAGACCGCGTCCAAGAATACTCATGATGTAGTATTCCAACGGCACGAAGGTAACAGACGGAAACGCGATATTAACGACATACATTGTGTGTATTTATGTATGCTTAAGTGTCCAACGCCGCTTCGTGTATCGTGTCATTGTATAAACACATTTTTGACGAGCAATGGATTTGAAAATATTACAATTGTTGGCTAAAAGTAAACATATTTTTTAAATGTGTTTTATAATGACATCCTAAAATCAATGTGTTTTTAAAAGTTGTATCATTGATCATCAATAGTTTGGAGTTAAGAAGTTCTTATTAGATTAATTACAAGTTTGATTATAAACAACTATTAGTAGATAATGAAATTAAAACCATAAAGATTCCGAACACCAAGATACAAGCTACAGCTAACCTACCCTATGTTTTATTTAAAAGATGATGATTCATGGATTCCTAATTTACAATATCTTGGTGTAAGGAACGTATAAATAAATAATGACTTAACAAATTAATAAATGAACGAACTAAAATCTAAGTTATAAACTGACATTCTTCCCTTTTTGCCTGCGTTGTTCGCTTACTTAGGAGAGCTGTGTCCTCAAATTAAAACTATCCTGAAAACCGCTTCAATAATATGTCTTACAGATAAAACGAAGCTTAGTGCAATAATTAATTGATTTGACATAAAACACAACTAAACTCTACAGGAAGAGAAAATCATCAATTGATTTTGCCCCTCCTAAAGAAGTAGCGACTAAAAAGTCTCTTCTTCTTTATCTTTTCATTATTAGTGATTTTGTGTGATAAACTGATAACCCAGTAGCTTCTTGTGAACTACAAGAAACTACACATTTCTCCCCAAAGCAGGACTGAATAAAACATACATTTTCGCTATGTTTCCATGGCAACGCGTTCCTCGGTCGCGGGATCGGGCGATCGGGGGTGTGTATGTGAGCGATATGGGTGTTGCAGCGCGCAGCGTGAGCGAGGAGTTCAGTTCGGGCTGCGAGGGCCGTTCGGGCTCCGGCGGCGGCTCCACGGGCGCTCCCGCCGACCAGGACCACCGCCCGGACCACAAACAGCATCGGGACCGGACCCCGGATGATCGGGATGAAGGTATTCTGTCTTCACTAACTTATACATGTCCAGAATAGCAAGAAAATACGAGTACATCGATTTTAGCCATCGATAAAAGAAGATATAGGAAAAGCAAGAGCTGGAGTCTTGAGAGACCAGACCATTGATTAGACCTTCTTTCTTCCATAAAGTAGAAATCACAACTTGATAAATCTACACTAGCATAGGTACCATGATGTCAACAAATGAACGTCCGTTACCAAACGAACTTAAATTGAGGACCGTTTTTATAGTATCCTGCATTGATAATGTCATCCCGCGTAACAGAAGTGGTGAAGGTGTACGACGGCGAGGCGGCGTGGACCCGGCGACTGTACCGGCCCGTGGTGGTGGGGCGCAACTGGAACGAGCGCGAGCTGGTGGCAGCCGCCCTGCGCGCCTTCCACGTGGCGCGCGACCCCGAGCACTTCGAGCTGACGGACGCGCTGGCCGGCGACGAGCCGCCGCTGCGGGACCCCACGCCGCTCGCGCATGTCACGCGCCTTCCCAATAAAAGACCGGCACTCTTCTTACGATTCAAGTGAGTTCGAAAATTCAAATCCATTTTATTTAAATAAGGCTGAGAATCAGAACTTTTTAGCCGTCATAATTTACATATAAATAGTCCCCAAAACGCCTGCCTGTCATCGATCAGAAGTGGCGGCGCAACAAACTCGCCAGTAACACATCTGTGTAACACCATGTCCATCAAAGACAACTTCTTAATAAATTGCAGTCTCAAAGCAGTAACTCTCCTTCTTTCATGCCTTCTGTACTCCAAAACCTTCAATCGAAACGACTAATGCTCTATCACCGACGAAGCCATGGTAGACCAGGAAAATTTAACGAAAGAAGACTGAATGGCTGCCAATGATCTTCCGCGTTTCGATAAATTTCATAAAATCAAAGCACGAAATGGGATCTCGATAAGGAGATGTAGTCTGCTAATGATTCTAGGATTGAAATGCCGGTAAATTTGTAATAATACGCGCTTACTAACATTTCCTGGAATATAGCAACAACACATCTTGTAAAAATATCTTACACATGTTTCCAGTTATTTCGCAGCACGTGTTTTAAAACCCATCACCAATCCCACTTGAGTCATAGTTATTGCATCGACTGTTCAAAAAAAGGAGTGCTATTTTTCAAAGGTTCAAGTACCTATAATAACCAGAAACAATTAAACACTTCGATAATCTTCATGTTTTTGAATTTTCACGAACGAAATTCCCCTACCTCTCTATGGTTTTTGCCTTTGTTGCAATTTGTCTTTCTTTGTCAGCATTTAACTTTACTAAAATAAGTAAATGCTTTCATGATCCAGCTCTATATCAGGGGCCTTACAATGACAAGTTAAAATGTCAGTCGTGCGAGCGAGAAAGAGGGATGGAACCCTATATAGCTTCATCCCATTAACAGTTCGGTTTAGATCGTCAAATGCGTTATAAGCTCGTGGTACGGCCTCAGATCTCATCATCGTGCGTTCGATTTTCCAATAATGGACGATGATTCCTGAAACGAATTTTGTTCTAGGAAAATCTGTATGTATGTACACATATACGAAATAAATACATATTAAAACAGTAAGCATCCTTCTCATAGTCATTTTGATAAGTTTTCTTTGTGTTGTGAACACTGAGCACTTGGCGTTTCCAAAGAAACACCACTAATGTGGTCTGCGTATGACCTTTTAGGGCATCCCCTCCTCTTCCAGTGTTTTCATTTTTCTGTATGTATGTGTTTTTTTAATCCTCTTTCTTTGTGCTCCTTATATACAGAGAGCCCGAGAGTGGTGGTGGAGAGGTACGAGTGTACCCGGGGCGTGTAGCGGGCGCGGGAGAGACGTTCGTGACGGTGGGCTGTTCTGGAGACGACGCTGTGGCCGATCTGATGGCCGCCGCGCTGGAACGGTTCGGGCTTGACCCTGCGCGGGCGGTGCATGATTATCGCTGTTCAGAGATTTTGTTGGATAGAGGGGGTAAGGATCTAATAAGTGAGACACATTGTTCAAGGATCGTGATACTGACGTCGTCAACTCGGATGTTGGTCACGAGAATGCTTTTTCAGTGTGATTTTTCCCTCTTAGGTTTGGTACAGCGCAACTTATAACTTTATCATTCTTAAATTTTCTCCCTCTTAGGTTTGATACAGCGCAACTTATAACTTTACCAGTCTTATATTTTCTCCCTCTAAGTTTTGGTACAGCGCAACTTATAACTTTATCATTCTTAGATTTTCTCCCTCTTAGGTTTGGTACAGCGCAACTTATAACTTATATCATTCTAAGATTTTCTCCCTCTTAAGTTTGGTACAGCGCAACTTATAACTTTATAATTCTTAGATTTTCTCCCTCTTATGTTTGGTACAGCGCAACTTATAACTTTATCATTCTTAGATTTTCTCCCTCTTAGGATTGGTACAGCGCAACTTATAACTTTATCATTCTTAGATATTCGCCCTCTTAGGTTTAATACAGCACAACTTATAACTTTATCATTCTTAGATTTTCTCCCTCTTATGTTTGGTACAGCGCAACTTATAACTTTATCATTCTTAGATTTTCTCCCTCTTATGTTTGATACAGCGCAACTTATAACTTTATCATTCTTAGATTTTCTCCCTCTTAGGATTGGTACAGCGCAACTTATAACTTTATCATTCTTAGATATTCGCCCTCTTAGGTTTAATACAGCACAACTTATAACTTTATCATTCTTAGATTTTCTCCCTCTTATGTTTGGTACAGCGCAACTTATAACTTTATCATTCTTAGATTTTCTCCCTCTTAGGATTGGTACAGCGCAACTTATAACTTTATCATTCTTAGATATTCGCCCTCTTAGGTTTAATACAGCACAACTTATAACTTTATCATTCTTAGATTTTCTCCCTCTTATGTTTGGTACAGCGCAACTTATAACTTTATCATTCTTAGATTTTCTCCCTCTTAGGATTGGTACAGCGCAACTTATAACTTTATCATTCTTAGATATTCGCCCTCTTAGGTTTAATACAGCACAACTTATAACTTTATCATTCTTAGATTTTCGCCCTATTAGATTTGGTACAGCGCAACTTATAACTTTATTATTCTTATATTGTATAAAGGTACGTACCGTTTTTTGGACGAAGTCCTTTGAAGGCTTTGCTGAACATTGCATCAGATTAGATTAATTAACCCAATGGTGGTTCACAATCAGTATAACGAGCACCAATCCATTGTAATATTCCATAAACAAGACACCTTGTATTGAAATTAGCAAGTCAGATAACTTGTTGCTGGTTGTTCATAATCAGGAACTAACCGGATCCTATGTTTCTTTTGACGAAGTCTATTAAAACTTAGAAGTAGAACCATCTTGTTGTCAGACAACTACCAAAAAAAAAACAAATCTAAATTCAAATGTTTTTATTTCACATAGGTCTACATGGGCACTTATAAAACGTCAGAAGCTAGTGCACAGTTCCAAATTGGTCGTTTCCTATGGAGAAGATAACCGGCATGAAACTCTATGGTTACTCTTTTAAAAAAAATGTTGTTCTTACATGTTTACTGTAAAATGGAAATATTGCCATTTTACAGTACTAGTAGATATTATTTAAGGACAGTGTAGACCGGTCAATATTGTACTCAAAGGTACAATAAAAATAATCATAATAAAAAGTGAGACAGATGACATGTTGCTTGCAATTGTTGACTCAGTGTTGGTTTATACTCAAGACCTAGCTGGCCTTTCTTTAGACCTTTAGATAGATTTATTTTGGAACTTAGAACCATCTATTTTGATTCGGATACTCACATGTAGCTTTCAACTGTTGGCCCAGTATCGGAGCGCGTACTAGAGGAGGACGAGCGGCCGTGGCGCATCGTGGTGCGGCTGGCGCGCGAGTCGGTGCGCCGCATGGAGCTGGCGCGCTTCTACCTGCAGCCGCGCCGCGACCCGCACGGGCCCACGTTGGCGCTGTTCGTGGCCTCCTTGCCCCCCGGTCTGTCCGAGAGGAACTACGAGAACATCTTGGTCGAGTTCCTCGGTACCGGTCAGTATCATCATGATCATCATTTCAATTGAAATACGCCCGTAGACGGATGCCATTGACCATGTCGCTTTGGAGATCCCAAGCGTCATTAAACGACCGCGACGTAGTATCGTTTATAAAGTTTAGGATTATAAAACCAGGAACAGCAGAACAGTAAAAGCGCTATGTCCCAATTCTTCCACAGTTTTCTTTTCTTGAATATCAATTTTATGGTTTTGGGACACACTCTCCTATTTCTGAAATAAGCATTTGAACTCTACTTTAGCTAGAAAACTTGTTAAATTTTGGCATTAGAGTTAGGTTTGATACGTTCTTAACGCCGTCACGTCCTTTAGAACCTGCACACAGTCTTCGAAATCTCCTTTTGAGCTTTATAGTAATGTGTGTGGGATCTGAAATAAAGTCATGTGTAAATGATCTGAGAAATATCCAAAACAAAAAACGCTCTTTCGAATGAGCTGCTGTTTTAGGACTTACATTATGGTTTTAAACATTGTAAATGTATTTAAATTGATTTTTTGTACAGATAACAAGTTTACGTCAATCGGGCCGATTTACTACGAGTACGGGTCGATGGTGATCACGTATGAGGACGCGAGCAAAGCGGTGAAAGCACTGTATGCGCTCAGAGAGGCCAAATATGAAGATAAGCATTTATTGGGTGAGTCACATTGTATGAGTCAAGTTATTAGACTATTTTAGAAGTAGTTTATGACATTATCTCGAACCTGAAGATAAAGCTATGGCATATGTTTATCAAATTGTAACTTTCAATTTTTTTTTTATTAGTATAAACCCGTGCTTGACTGCAATCCCACTGCCTAAGTGTAAGAACTGAGTATTCGTGGTAACAACGGGAGCCTCACAAAATAAGATTTATTTTATGATAAAACCAGAAGCATTTTTCGAAGTCAATTCAATTGATCTTGATTGACTTGATCATTGACAATCATGGTCGAGAATTACGTTTAAATACATAACAGCGTATATCTACGACCTAGAATTTGCTCACATTTTACAGTATCTGAATCAGAGTCAAATCAATATTTCTACCAGCCCCCCTAGCCAAGTTACAACCGTTTCGTTTCGATTCTCTCGTTGATCGCCTCGAGTCGGCCACGCCTCCTATTCCTTTGTTCTGATCACAAGACCGAGCGTTGAGATGACGTCAGAACAAAGGAATCGGAGGCGTGGCCGACTCGAGGCTATCAACGAAAAGAGAAACGAAACGGAACGGTTGTAACTTGGCTAGGGGGACAGGGGGCTTACCATGAGGTGTTAAAATGTCAAGCGTGCGAGCGGGAAAGAGGAATTCAGCTATGCATTAGCTCAATCCCTTTAATAGTTCAGTTTCGTCAAATGAATCGCCCTAAGAGGTCGTGTAAGACCTCTGATAGTCTTGGGGTCAAACGATATCATTCCACAATTTGATCAGCTCATTTGTAAACTTGCTGATTATTAGCAGAAACTATAAACACTTGAATACTCTTGTCAGTTCCAATAGTAAAGGGTGGTCTCTTCCACAGTGATGTTGTTGCCGAGCATCGAACCCTCGATGGTGCCGGCGGGCGTGAAGCCTCTGCTGGTGTTCGTTAACGTTAAGTCTGGAGGCTGTCAAGGCCTCGAGCTCATTTCTTCCTTCCGCAAACTCCTTAACCCTTACCAGGTGTTTGACCTTGAAAATGGAGGTCCGTTGCCTGGGTAAGTTGCATTTTACTTATTTTGTTTTTGTAAAAATTTACAGGGATATTTGACATTTTCAATCGTCAAAGTTTTCCATCTCTGGAAGGATTCCAGGGTTGAATTCCATCCAGCTCACCGTACGGTAAGGAACAAACCCAGGTCGATAGCGTGTTGTGTTCACGCGCGCCTCGAAAAGATGTCAGCAAGATTGACCGGAAGTGGTATAGCTGATGCCTGCCAGGGCTACGGATTGTTCGATAGAGGTACCGAAGCAAAGAACAACTGAAGGAACACTGTGGGCTGTTGGTAAAAGTCTGACCCCCTCTCATTCAGAAGTCATTTATTAATTTCCCACGTAAAAAAGGTAGAATCCCATTGGGAAAAATAACAAAATAACTTGCTCTGTAACATTCAAATACATATAGACTGGTGTAGCTAAAGTGCTATTGCTCTAAGCACTCAGAAACACACAGAGAAGATGAAGAGGAGCGCTTACTTAGGGTGCGTTTTCACTGAATGGAGTGGAGAGTAGAAGAGCAGTGAAAAGTGGCAAGTGTTTCCATTGATGCGGAGTAGGGATTTTGAGCACTGCGATTGGCTATTTCATAGTCCGCTCCTCTCCACAAAGCTCTACATCAGTGAAAACGTACCATCCAACCATCCGATCCATCCTAAGGTTGTCTGGTAGATATCGCTGTCAGCGATAAGACCGCCATTGTACCCTTAGATTTAAGTTTATGTATAAGTTTTGTTACTTTTTTGATGTACCATAAAATTTATTCTATTCTATTCATTAATTTAGCCATGTGCTTAAAAATCCATTTCTTCTTACACATTTCCTTTTCTTCGAAGTTGAGCACATTCCACAACGTGTTGTTATGCGCAGACTGTACGTGTTTCGTCACATTCCGAACTACAAGATCCTGGTGTGCGGCGGCGATGGCACGATCGGCTGGGTGCTGCAGTGCCTCGACAACGTGGGGCAGGACTCGCAGTGCTCCAACCCACCCTGCGCCATCGTGCCGCTCGGCACCGGTAACATATTCAAATACTTATAACAGGGAGAGAATACGTATGCAATTTTTTTAATTGTTAAATAAATCAAATATTTTTTCATGCATATTCCCTATTACGCTCGTATTTCAACTTATTTTGGTTTTTTGGTTCTCTACAAGCCGTCAATTTAAGGTCAAAACTTGTGCAGATCCAAAGAAAATTATTAATAAGCTTCTAACTATTAAACATTAAAATTACCTATTTTAACGTCCAATGGACGGCAATGCTAGCAACTCCAACTGAAGATCCTATATATTAGTGACTAGCTTGTGCCAGCGGCTTCGCCTGCGTAAAATAAGGTTTGTTCATACAAACTTTGGACTCTCGTTTCACCACTTTAGGAGGTGAATTTTAGAATATCCTCTCTTAGTGCTCGCCTACGTCGTGAAAGAAAACCTTGTGCAAAATTTCACGCTCCTAGTCCCAGTAGTTTCGGCTGTGCATTGATATGTCAGTCAGTCTGTTTCTCCTTTTATTATATAAAAATATAGATTAAATAAAAAATTGGCAAGGTTCATTGTTAGAAATAAACTCTTTCTTTGACGTTGACGCAGTGTCGGGGGTTTGATTCCCGAATGAAATAAATAGTTGTTCCGGGTTTGGGGTTTCTTGTGTGAGCTTCCAAGTTTGTGACCGCACGCACGATACAGGAGTAATTTCTAGTATGCAACATATTACGTTTTAAAAAAAATTGAGGGATCCTTTTCATTGAGGCTGTCTAGCCTACCCTACAAACATCAATCACACATAAAACCCCTAAAATCTTCAGGCAACGATTTGGCCCGCACGCTTCGCTGGGGCTCCGGCTACACCGGCTGCGAGGACCCGCTGTCGCTGCTGCGTGACGTCATCGATGCCGAGGAGATCCGCCTGGATCGCTGGACCGTTGTCTTCCACCCCGAGGATAAGCAGGACGAACCGAAAGAGCTCTCCAAGCAACTACCTGGTTAGTGGAATGAGGAGTTGGAATGGCTTCTCCTAAAGCTTGTTGGATAATGAATGACAAGTAATCCAACTACGCATAGTAAGCGTAGCTACGATGACTTACGCTGATCGCTTGAACTGTGTATACAACATGTAACATTAGGTGTCTTCAACGACCTTATAGCCACTAGACGCCTCATGCTTGAACTAGCGCACCAAAACAATTCTGTCAACTAGCCGAGGTACGAGGAGCGAAGTACTACGTTCTGATTGGTTCTGATTGGTACGGGGGAGCGGGTACTGCGTTTTGATTGGTCAAGACCTCAGATCTATATTGCTTCGTTAATACTATTTCTCGTAAAAAGCAAAGGATAAAAAAAGGTTATTGTGGGTTATCCCTAAGAGATAGACATATACCATCGCGGACTTTTTTGAAGACCTTTTTAAGGTGTACAATAAAATGCTTTGATCTTTAATAACATCCTTAATGATCCAAAGATTCAAAAATTCATTATTCCAGTTACATGTTGTATAAGTTTAAGCAGGATTTCCTCTTGGCTACGCTTACTAACAAGCTGCTTATCATTGTAGCAACAATCATTGGCTCTGTGGTCCAAACATTTTTGACGTTAATCATTTCACATTACCGACACATTTAGGGATATAAGTCCTCGTAAGGACTTCATTTGGACCACACAAAATTTTAACCGTACCAAGGGAGATAGACAAAAATATGGAGATGGAATATTCTCACAGCTATCTTCCCAAGAAGACCAAAGTTAACACGTTCAGTGCAGAACGAGGTCTAATATGCCTCGTGTCTTCCATGCGGTGCGGCTAAGAAAGATAGTCTTCTCTGCCGTGCGGAGGCCGTAACTACAATTTGGTTTAGTTTAAAAAAAGAGATGAATATATATCTAAGATGCCTTATTAAAACAGAATGCAATGGTGTATCTACTTTATACGGGGTCACTTTGACCTCGTACCGCACTGAAAAAATAAAATTTTATGTTTTCTTTTAATTTAGCCGAAAAAGCTTTGTTTCCTCAACTTCACGGGGTCTAATAAGCCCCTTACCGCCTTAATGGTAGTTTTCAAACGAGGTCTTAAACGGCCCGTACCGCAAGAATGGAAATAATATAAAAATGAGTGTCACTGTCAACGTGTTAACAGGTCTTCTATTCGTCTTTTTTGATCAAAATTAAAGCCACCGCGCCATATCATCATACCGTAGTGGTGACTACATCTGTGTGATTCCGCAGCGTCTGTAACCACAGGATCACAGAGCGAAGACAACTCGCAGATCCTCGTGATGAACAACTACTTCGGAATCGGGATCGACGCGGACCTCTGCTTAGATTTCCATAACGCGAGAGAAGAGAACCCTAATAAATTTAATAGCAGGTACGTGACTAATCTACTAGTTTTTGGTGTAACATCATGACATGTACAGTCAACAAAGGAAATAAGTAACCAGGGTCGTCAGGGCCGACGCCTACTGGGGTCAGTGCCGGATTAGCCTTATAGCAAGAGTAGCAAATGCCACGGGCCCCGCACATCGGGGTGCCCCGCTTAGGGCCTGTGCACACCACATTATTTAAACGCGCGAACAATAAGAAGTCAGGGTACCTATACCATATGAAATCTAAACGATTCCGGATTATCCAGAAGGACAATGTAAGCAACTGCCTATGGGCCTATTGCTACCCAAAAGCCCTGCGGCTTGGGAGAAAAATAATTCGAAAGATTTAAATTGGTTTTCATTTTACAAAGATTTAATGGGCCCTTTGGTACAATTTACTACGAGGCCCGCGTTGGCTTAATCTGACACTGACTGGGGCCTACGTCGACTACTGAAAGGGAAACCCGTAGTCCTAGAACGCAAAGGTTAACTGGAAGAAGATACGTGTGGTTTTAGTCAGTAAAAGTCTGACACGCCCTCGCGCTCCGTCCTATAGTGAGAGAAGTCATTACATGATTTCTCACTTTATAAAAAGGGTCGTCAGATATAAAGAAGTTTTCATTGAAATCGATGAATGAAACATAATCAAATTTATAAGTAGTAAATAAACATCTCATTCATAAAATAAAATTCATTATAACTATATAAGACGATCCTGGTTACTTATCTCGTTAGTTTTATAATAAGTTATCGAAAGAAGTAAGTGATTCTCCATCAATACACATCTTTAGAAATATATTAAAGTTGTGTTTATAGGTTAAAGTTAAGAGCAACAGTAACGACTACTGTGTGTACTCGACTGATCTAACGATCAATATGTATTTATTACTAAAGATCTTTTTTATGTTAATTTTCTCATATACGAGTATATCTAAGTATTCTTTATGAGAAATAAATTTATTTAAACCGAACCTTGGGATGGACGTACCCAGTAACCATTGTCACAATTTACGCTCTAGGCTCCGAAACAAAGGTGTGTATGTGAAGATGGGACTCCGCAAGATGGTGGGACGCAAGATGTGCAAGGACTTGCACAAAGCCATCCGCCTCGAGGTGGATGGCAAACTCGTGGAACTGCCTCAGCTAGAAGGGATCATCATTTTAAATATACTCAGGTAAAAACATCACTGACATTTAATGTGCATTCCCACTAAAGCTGAGCTGGTCGAGGTGAAGTGGAGAAGAGTAGTGAAAAAAGGTAAGTGTTTCCGTTACAGCGGAACGGGGCGTAGTGGATTTGAGCTACCCTCCACTTCGTGCTCTCCGCTAGGCATCACAGCCTGCTCGACACCGTTCTGTCCGGCTCGAGGACTCGTGTTCATTTTTTTTATTAGACAGTCCGCTCAGCTCCATTAACACTGTTTCCTCTGATGCGGAAAGGAGATTTCAAGCACTGTGATTGGCAATTAGCCACGGTCCAGTCCTCTCTACTCCACTCAGCTCCACGTCAGTGAAACCGCACCCTTAATCAACTTTCTAAAAGCAACCTATTAATTAAGGGCCTGCCCGAGTCGAATATTTAAATCATGTGTTAGAAATGATTCCAGTGTTTCCGAACATGTTAGAAGTATGTATTAGTTCCAACCATTGGCGTATCTAGGATTATTTTTCAGGGTCCCACCTAGCCCCTGACATGTTTAATATGTTGTGTGAAGTAATCAGTATTTTGGCGTCCATCATAGAATTTCGAATCGGTAGCCCAATAAAGTCAAAGCATTTACTTCAAATGAACCATTTACAGGCACTTTTGAATTGCCAAGAAGTCAGTCAGCCAGAAAAGTGATGCTAATTGCACAT
This sequence comes from Mythimna impura, assembly GCA_905147345.3. NCBI lineage: Eukaryota > Metazoa > Arthropoda > Insecta > Lepidoptera > Noctuidae > Mythimna > Mythimna impura. The sequence goes on along the minus strand of LR990351.1, from coordinate 26,141,963 downwards.
TCCAAAGCGTAGATCTCTATGGAGAAGAATGTGCAAGAAACTCCATGGACAACGCCCTGAAATAACATCCTGAGATGGGCGCCCTCCACCCTCCCTCTATATACGCCTATGGTTCCAACTTAACATCAAAATGAGTGGTGGAATATTAGCGAGAGAAATCGTCTCTCTGTCTTCCGTGGTCAAGAACATCGAGCGATCAGCTCAAGACTCTTTTACCTTATACATAACCACAAAAGCTACAGGCACTAACCTCCTTATTATTCCGCACAGCTGGGGTTCAGGCGCGAACCCGTGGGGCCCGGAGAAGGACGACCAGTTCAGCAAACCCAACCACTGGGACGGCATGCTGGAGATCGTGGGCGTCACCGGGGTCGTGCATCTGGGGCAGATCCAGTCTGGCTTGCGAGGCGCCATGCGGATAGCGCAGGTACGAAACTACACCAGGGTACAAGAAAAATATTCTACACATAAACTTTTACACATAAATAATTTACTTTAGAAAAAGCAAGCAAAAGTTTACCCTATAATCACCTCTGGTGTCTTCATACACGAGTATATTCGGACACATCGTCATTCGTCATCATTTCAGCCGAAAGACGTTCACTGTTGGACATAGGCCTCCCCCAAGTGTAGCCACAACGAATGGTCTTGTGCGTCTCGCATATATCGCATTCCCGCGACCCTCACCAGGTCATCGGTCCGCCTTGTAGGAGGCCTTCCGGTACACTATCGCCACTCCAGAACCTTTCAGCCCCATCGACCATGTGTTCGACGAGCAATGTGCCCTGCCCACTACCACTTAAGTTTGGCGATTCTTCGGACTATGTCGACGACCTTGGTTCTCCTGCAGATATATTTTTCATTCCTAATGCAATCACGCAAGGAGACTCCGAGAATAGCCGTTTCCATTGCCCTTTGGGTGACGGACACATCATACCATCACATACAATCATAATGTATGAAATTCATAATTATACAGAAGACCACAATTATCAGGCCTTTGGTACACCACAAAAGTAAATACAAAAGGTCTGGCCACTAATACAACTAATATATATTATCTGTCTCTCTCGCCAAGATACCTGCCATAGAAAACTATGGCAGCCATACGACCGTGATGAACTTTAACGCCATAGACCATATCAGACTTCTCTTTTTTATTAGCAGCTTTGGTAAAAGCTTTGTAACTTCGTTGTTGATAAAAATATTTTAACAATTCTTTCATATTTATTTATTCATAACTATTCATTACACATTAAGATAATTTATTAATTACTAGCTAACCCGGCGAACTTCGTACCGCCTATCCTACTACTCTACCCTACTCTACCCTACCCTACCCTACCCTACCCTACTCTACCCTACTCTACCCTACTCTACCCTACCCTACCCTACCCTACCCTACTCTACCCTACTCTACCCTACTCTACCCTACTCTACCCTACGCTATAAACCTCACGGAGCCCGAGACCTTTCCAACGAATGCAAAACCGTGGAAATCGGTTCGTGCGTTCTGGAGTTATAGCGTCAGGAAGGAAAACCCGACTTATTTTTATATAGTAGATTTATCACATTAGCATAGTCGGCCTTATAATGTTCCCACTGTTGGGACTCAGGCCTCCTCTCTAGGAGAGGGAATGGGCCGTAATCCACCACGCGGGCCCAGTGCGGGTGGATGTCAATCACATTATTATTAATTATTCATCATTATTCATTTATTTATTTTTTTAATTGTTTACTAGAGCTAAAAAGTATTTAATTTAAAAAACTAAAAAAAAGCATGTATATCCCTATTGCTGTAAATGTTCATAACACATCTGTCACAACACTTAGTACAAACTTTTACATCGCCCATTGAAACTCGTCCTCCATCACAGGGTGGCCACATCAAGATCAACCTGAAGAGCGAGATCCCAGTGCAGGTGGACGGCGAGCCGTGGGTGGCGGCGCCTTCGGAGGTGGTGGTGCTCAAGTCTGCGCTCAAGGTAACTACACTCCATGCGCACTTACATACAAGTCGACTACAAACACTTCACGACGGCTGAGCTATCGAACTTGAGCATTTTGTATACAGGAATATAAGTTTTTCAGTCATCTAACATATTGTAACATGGAACAGAGAACATTCCCTAGGCATCTAGTGACTTTAAAATTAGCCTTAGGTTTTTTTTTAACGTTGCTTCACTCAAGGAAGTACTCCTGTCTCGTGGGTGTGTTCACAAACATCTAAACCCACATACATAAGACACTCTGACCCGGAACAACCATCTGTAAGCCATACAGATTTTGTTCTGTGCGGGAATCGAACCTGCGACACAGCAGCCAATCACTCAACCACTGCGCCAACCGTGCCAACTAGGTAACCTTAAGATTTTTATGACGAAGATCGAACTACAAATCTTTATTAACCGACTTCAAAAAGAAGGAGGTTCTATGTTCGGCTGAATGTATTTTTTTTTTACCCAGACGCATCTAAGCCAAGTCTTACCAAGAGGTATCGTGTTAATACAGTAACTGGGGAAGTCCAATAGGTAGTCTCTCCATGTAAAATACCTACAGGGAAAAAAAATATTGAGCAAGCGCGGATCCAGCCCTCAAAAATGGTTGTGGTCACAGCTGACAGACGCCTTAAAATCGACCAAGTGCAAGTCGGACTACAAACTCGTTTTTTTATTTATTTACTGAATTTATATGAGTAATAGGTACATTACCGATGATGCAAATTATGAACTCGACTAGAGTTTTACCGTGCATCATAAAATGATCTTATGAAAATAACCTTATGATCGATATAGTGCATTCTTACAAAGAAGTCTGCAAAAAGTATGACGTCCTAACCAAGATTTTATACGTGAGCAAAACCGTGATGTGACTAATAGTAAAGAACCTGTGTAATATTAGTTTGCTCGCTCACGAATATTATAAAAGTAGCATCATCAGCATGACCATGAAAGTGTGACGTCACAAGTCTATAGGATTGTGGGTATGCCCATCGTGCCCATAACAGTGGATCCGCGCTTGGTATTGAGCTGCATCTGAGGGCCTAGCACGAGCTCTTAACACGATCCATTTTACGACCTAAACTGAACTGTTAAAGGGAATGGAGCTATATAGGATGTATAGTTCCATCCCTCCTTCTCGCTCGCACGCTTGACATTTTAACACGTCGTTGTAAGGCCCTTGGCTAAACCACAGTATCGATATATGGAACAATACGGAAACTACCTACAAATATTCGAACGGCACACTCACACAAACATACGCATCGACGAGACTCCTAAGCGTTTCTCGCGTCCTGTCAGTCTCGTCGATGCGTATGTTTGTGTGAGTGAGCCGTTTCGAACATTTGTAGGTAGTTTCCGTACTGTTCCATATATCTATACTGTGGCTAGACTGGAAGCTGATAATAAAATAGTTAGGAAATGGTTACGCTGGTGATGATGCTCCTCGTAGCAAAGTAATAGGGGCCTAGGAATTATGGTCACCATCTTCTTCTTCTTAGCGTATCGATGGCAAAACTAGTTAAATTCCTTGCCTCGCCCAGTATTCGGCCACGGCAGTGCCGTCCGCTGATGCTGTCATTAGGTCCCTACGTGAACAGGTAACAGGGCACGTGATGCAGGATCGAAGGTGGGACATGGACTGCGGAGAGACGGTCACCATTAATATCCACTTAATAATATAATGGACAGGCAGAAAATTATTAACTTCTAGATTTCGGTTTCGACCAGTTTTAACCAAAAAAACTGGTTTAACTGGAGTTTTGGCTACGGCCAAAAAAAGTCTGAGCAGATGGTTGTGATATATACCTAAAAAACTGACTGACCCGTTTATCTATGTAATTTATAATTTTTATGTACTTAATCGTCGATTTATTCGATTATTTAGTATTTTATGAAAGTTAAAACTAAATAATTAAGCATAACTATGTCAAATATAGTTAGGAATATCGAAATATTATTTTTATTATTGTCATTTTTTCTGTAACCACGTCAGTTCAGGTTTCGGCTACGGTCGAAACTGGAAGAAGTTTGAATGCTGAACATTCGGTTAGGATTTCTGTTTAGACTGAAAATCGTGTTTCGATCGGTCACTAATAACTTTTCTTGGAAACTATTTAGGTATGTTATTGTTCTATCCACATTGCGGAACTATTTTCAGTCTGGTTTCATAAGAACACTGACAATTCTACATGGCTAGCTTAGAATTTTAATGTTACTGATATTCGTATTTTGTGATACGTATTAGCACATCGAATTGGACACAATACCCATCTATGATTCTTACCTAATATTTGCAATGCACAATAGCAACCACCTGATCAACTGAGAATTTTGGAAAATAGTAGAGATCCTAAATATGTAAAAGCCTTAATTTTTGTCTTTCAATGCCACGCTCAAATGCTCAGCTCTCGTTGGTAATCTCCGTCAATGTTTGCATGTGCTCGCTTGCCTGTGCCCTCACAGGGCTCGATATAAAGCTTACTTAAAACTAATTGAAGATATTGGAATAAAATTATCTTATTCAAACGAAAAGTGCCGCTTGCTCAACTGGAATTTGGCGTACCTAAAAATGCGAAATTCTTAAATGAGAGATAAAACATCTGTTTGGAGTCTTTCTTTTAATCTGTATTAGTTGAATAGAAATTTTAGTACATATTTTAGATAATGTTGCTATTAGATCTTTAGATTCAGTAATGGACGCATCCAAGCACAGATGATGAAGCGGAACTTTATATTTTAAAATATACCGTCCCGAGTCACGTATCGCCCGAGCACTCAAACTCCACTCAGCACCGATGTTCCACTAGTTATAGCAAGCCGCGGTGTCGGCGCGCACTCGCCGACACCGCGGCTTCAGCCCGAGTCCACCGGTCGGATCTCACCTACGTACACCTGACATACTGCGGCGCCACTGGCACGCGCGGGTACCACTCCAGGCGACCGCACACTACTTTTGGGCACGTCTACGCTTGACCGAACTTGGAACGTCGCTTTGTACATAGTTAGTCTGCCACTGCGTAGTAGCACGCCTCGGGGCGCCGTAGTCAGGTGTACGTAGAGCCGCTCGGCGGGGCGCGGTGCGGGGTGCGGGCGGCGCGTGACGTGCGTGTGCTGCAGGCGACCATGCTGAAGAAAACCAAGCGCGGGTCCGCGGGCGCGTCGTCGGCGTCGGCGGGCACCTGACCGCTCGCGCCCCGCCCCGCCGCTGCCAGTCGCGCCCCGTCCGCAGGCCACCATGCTGAAGAAGCGCGGCAAGGTGCGGCGCCGCAACACGGAGCCCAGCATGCCGCGCTCGCCCGAGCGCCCGGAGCGCCCGGAGCGGCCGGAGCGCGCCGGCGCCGAGCGGCCCGAGCGCGCCGAGCTGCGCGAGCGCCCCGACGACTCCTGAATCTGGCTGAGCGAGCGCCTCATCTAACGCGCGCGCCCGCCCGGGGCTCAGGCCGGGCGCGCGCGGGCGCTCGCTGGCAAGTCCGCAGTGGCCGCCGCACCGATGGTGTACATAAAAATTCAAACAAAATATATAAACATAAATATAAAAAAAATAAAACTTATAGGTAATAGAACAGTTGTTTTATTTAGAAAAAAAAAAAAAACAAATATATTCATTAACAAAAAATTGTAAATTAAAATATATGTGAAAAATATAAACATTGAAGTGTTTTACTTCTGTATCCCGCGGTGTGGACCCAGGCTCCTGAGTGTCCATCGCTACAGATATCACTATGAATTATATTTTTTGTGGAATTGAAGTACGCAACTACATAAAATTCATACCTAAGCTCATACCTTTATTTGCCACTAGTGGAGATTTTGCCAATATCTAGGAGTGAAGCGAGGCCTATGTCCCGCTACCGACTGCTGAAGGATGATGTTGATATTTACTGGTAACAACTCCACCACTGCGCAAGGATGGATCCAAGTCAATAAGCATCGCCATCTAACACCAAATAAATAGGCACTAGTCTATTTACTTCTAAAGTTCTGCTCATAACTACAATTTTTATTTTAAGAAAAAAAGCGTCGTCCCACACAAGGATTACTCGTGTTTCGTGGGTGCGTTCACAAACATGGTAAACTAGCATAGACCCGGAACACCTATTTGTAAGCCATACAAATATTTGTACAATGCGTTCCAAATAAGAATAGGATCGACGCCATGTTGTGACGTCACGTCATACTGTCAAATCACAAGAAATTGGGCAAAATTGAAGAACTCAGAGATGAGCAAAATTGAAGAGCTGGATTCTGATTAAACTATTTTCGTTCACAGTTCGTAAATAAATTAAATTTTAAAATTATCTTGTTTTGCTCACCATAATAATTCTTCGATTTGACAGTAGGTATGACGTGACGTCACTACCTGTCAATCGATCCTATTCTTATTTGGAACGCATTGTAATGTGCGGGAAACGAACCCGCGACCCCCAGCGCAGCAGCTAATCACTCAACCACTGCGACAACGGTGCCGTCGAATTGTCAGATTCTCAAAGAAGTTGTTTGAAGATCTATTATAACTTCCCCCGACCTCTGCATTTGGAACGGTTTCAGGTGTCTACACTACAAATCTCTAGGAAGTAAGGTATACAATTTTATTTGAGGTTTCTACTTACTGTCTTATCTTCTTAATTTATTTCATCACCACTGCTCTCAATACGATGAAGGAAATATCATGAGGAAACCAGCATGCTCTAGAAGCAAAAAGTAGTTCCAAGACCTGTGACATCCACCAAACGGCAATGGTGGATTACGACCAATTCCCTCTCCCAGAGCAGTACGCAACTTATGAATTGTAGGTCGCGGGTTCAAACCCAGCCAAGCGCATTACTTTGTGTAATTTATTTCATCACCACTGCTCTCAAAACGGTGAAGGAAAACATCTTGAGGAAACCGGATGTCCTAGAACCAAAAATTCGAAGACATGTGACATTCACCAACCCGCACTGGGCCCGCGTGGTGGATTACGGCCAATTCCCTCTCCTAGAGAGAGGAGGCCTGAGTCCCAACAGTGGGAACACTAAAAGGCTGATTATGCTTATGCTTATGCCCTCTCCCAGAGACATCTGAGCGCCAACAGTGATTTTTTTTTTATTATTTATTGGCTCGCGTTTAACTACTATCTCACCTGATGATATGCGATGATGTGGTCGACGGTGGAGCATGCTTGCCTAGAATCAAACTATTCACTATTAAGACTTAAGACCCCTTGGTATTAGCTATCAGAAAACATAGACTGTGGTAGGGAATTCCACTCCTTAGCTGTACGCACAATGAAACTTTTTGTGCATATAGGTAGGATGTCCACTACATACCGGTGGCGCAAGCATCGCCGTACCTACATCGTGGTCCGCCTAAGGCTGATTAAGCTCCACTTACTCGACTAAGTCTTAATCGGCATGGAATTTCATCACATGTAAGTAATACTTTTGAAAAACCCGAAGCCTACGTCAGTAAGAAAACTATTAATTTTAGGTCTTCGTCGAAATTTATTCAATTGGGGCGGCGCGTAGACATGACAGTAAATACAAAGGTATATAGGAGGAGGGGGGGGGGACGAGTCAGCCTGTACTTGTCTTATAAGACCTTACTTCATGCCAAATTTCAGGATTCTAGGTCAACGGAAAGTTCCCTATGAATTTTTATTTTGAAATACACGTTTTTTGCGACAAACGGCCGTATCTTTTTTTTTTCGTTATGTCCGAAATTTGATTTTTTTCACAGCTTCAAGGGACCGCAGACCTGAGTATATGGTTTTAATTTCAACTTGATACCTCCACGCATTCCCGAGATAAAGGGTCTAAGGGTCTAGACAGACAGACAACAAAGTGTTCCTTTAAAGGTTCCAGCTTTTCCTTTTGAGGTACGGAACCCTAAAAATTACCTTACATCTATTGTATCTGTTACTAATGTAGCTTATAAGTAGTATGTATGTATTATTATTAACATCATATGTAATAAAGTACCCAATCAAGTCTCGAATTCAGTTTATTTTATTTAAATAGTGATATTTCTCAGCGAATAACTTCTATCAACTTTCCATGGGTTGAAATAGAGTTGAAAATATACAAACCACAGTTTGACAATATCCCCTTCCATCAGATTTTAAAGGTTTCTAACTTGCTAAACATTGAACGAATTCAAAAAATTCTTTTTATATACGATTGAATATAAAGTTGCTCTTTGATACAAATATATAAAATAATTGTGTCATAATTGACATTCATTTATGACAATACGATACTGAATGGACGGATGGTAAATGACAATGTTACGGTTTATAAATATCCTAAAGATACGAATGTTATTAGAGTACCACTCGCGCCTGGCACGCGTGTGTTGAACGTCCACGAAGTAAAGCTACAATACAGCACAGCTACAGCAACATAGGATTTTAGGGCTGTATTCGAAAGAGTCACTGAGGCCCTGGAACGCGAAAGGCAACTGAAGGACACAGGTCGAATTTTAGTCTGTAAAAGTCTAACATTCCCTCGCGCTCTCTTCAGAGCGGGGATTGATGATTTTCCTCTGATAAAAAAATTATGGCATGCTGAAGTTTTTCCTGCAGGAAAAGCTGTAATTAACTTGGTATAATTGGTAGGTATGTTTGGAGATTTCTTTTACAATTAATTATTGATAAGCTCGCGTTTGATCACTATCTCACCAGGACCTGTACCATGACGTTTAAAGTAAGATTGTTTCATTCTTATTTCCAGTGTGGGTAAGAGATGGCGCTAGACAACCTGTATAGCTCTGTCTCTTACCCACACTGAAATAAGAATGAAACAATCTTACTTTGAACGTCATGGTAACCCCGCTGATTTTTAGCGATGATGAGATCGACAATGGAAAACGCTTGCCTAGAAGTAACCTATACACTCTTGCCTTAAAGACCCCCAGGTTGTAGCTATCAAGAAACACAGACTCCGGCAGGGAATTCCACTATTGTGCGTACAGCTAATGAGTCATTAGCTGTACGCACAATAAATATCGTGGCTTTCGCTACGTCCCCGTCAGGGGGCGTGGCAAGCGGTGTCAGGGCTTCGCCCTCTAACCGACACGACATACCGGCGGTCAGTCCCCGCCAGGTGAGACCCCTAGGGGAAGCCCGGCGGGAGACGACCAGCGACGAGTATACCGACTTGTTACGGACCTACAGTAGGATATGTGACCCCCGTCTAACCCGCTTCCAGAGCGAGCCGGTTACGGTTCAGACCGCAGGGACGTTTTATGTATGTGTGTGAGCGGCATTGTATTGCGTTACATCGCTCAGTGCACGTGCACCGAATGCTTGCGCTATCCATTCGGTACGTGAGTCTAGCGCGTGTGTAGTGGCGAATGTATGGTCGACTCGCGTCGTGCCTATATTAACTTAGCACACGACGTTTGTCGGGGTGCGAGTAAAATGTGTTCAATAAATATGATCCAAAACCGTATATTTGTACGTATGGGTGGGATGAAGTGAGAAATTGTTGTCATAATAAAAACCAACATAAATTCAATCAATAATTTTATTATCTCATCCCGAGACTTAAGACTAGTACAAAGCACTACTTTCCTTATTAGATACCGTTATTATGACTGTCTTTAGACTTCGTCATTAACAAAGAACTTTAGTCTTTTAGACTGTGTACTTTAAGCTTAAATTAGCAAGCGATAAATTAGGTATAGCTCGACAACTCAACTTGAAAATTGAGCAGAATAACAAGGATTTATTTACAATAGAGTAGGAAAGGGGGTGGTCTAAAAGCGCCGTTATGTCCGTGTATTACTAACGATACCACTGAAGTACACCATTGTGTAGTCGATCACACCACCGTAATGAAGTTCTAATACAAAACGAATAAATTTGTAGCGACATCTATAGCGCCACATAAGAACTAAAAACTACGAAATCCTGCATCTGCATACAACTGACCGAAATCATCTATAGGGCAGTTGCCCGGATCAGAGTTAACACCCGTCTGGTCGGAGGATCCTCCATTTTTAATGGAGGTTTTCGGGATTTTACTCTCTGTTCCGCATACCTCTAAACATTTATCGATATAAATTATTTATCATTGATAAGATCACGATTATGACATAATCTCTTTCTCCTAGGAAAACGATGTTTATCCATTGACATTACTAAAAAATAATAGTTATTGTATACAACTTTAGTTTTAATATATGCGAAACCCACAACACTTATCTAGTATTTTTATGTAAAGAATCTATGTACAAAATTTCATAACTGTACAATGAAAAATCACAAAGTTATAAGCCTGATATGTTACCTGATCGTCCGCAAAAATACATGGTCACCAGGTCATCCGGGCGACAGAGGGGTTATTTTGCTCTCGCACCCAGCGCTGGCGTCTAATGCCCGCTGTGACCTGCCGTGACCTGTGTTGTACTTAGTGTCGGTGGTGTCCAACTTGTGGCTTTTTTTGAATATTTTTGGGAAAAAATATAACATGGTGTAAAAAATTTGGAATCGATTCAGTTAAGTACCGATTCTGAACCAACTATATTCAGATTTCGCATGAACTAAAAATAATGTTGTATATCGGGTCAAGGTTTTTAAAACTAATACAGTTATTTTTATTGCAATCAATATCATCACATCACTAGACGGCAGTAGTGAGTTACCAAAAATAAATTGTGAACGTTACCACAACAGTGTGGTTCAGTGGTATAGTTGACAATACACGTTAGGTCGAATATTATAAAAGATACATTTTGTACTTCATCAGTTACATGAAGATGGCATGTGTTGTGTTGTCAATTGGTATTTATTTACAGAAGGTTAGGCTTTAACTCCTGACGCTAATTTAAAATACACGCACCATTTCTTTTTTAATTTCGTTCTATTTCGCCTTATATTCATCCTCTTTACTCTCTTCAAAATGCATAAAATATTAGTAACTTCGCATTAATAGTATTATACAAAAACATGACACGATTATTTAAAAAATCACAAACCAATGAATCCTAAGCTAATTTGGCATCATTGAACATGAAGTTTTATACAAAACTACAGAATAAGCTTGAATTAGCGTCAGGAGATAAGCATTCTCAGTTAAATTTGAGACACAGAAGAACACTGGGTACTTACAATACTTAGCCTAAGGCAATAGAAATCACAACGATTCGTGCTGAAGAGCATATAGGACAAGGGTCCATTGAAAAATACACCCAGAGCCGAAGACAATAAAACCTATTTTCATTTATCAAATTCGGGTCATCAGTCCAAATGTTTTCAATCGACTCTAGATTTCATTTAACATCCACTTACAACATTTCACACTAAAACGTCGATATACAAATACATTTAAAATGTGATCCAAAACTAATATGAGTTTTTGTCTTTTTAAATTGACAATTTATAGCTAGAGAAATCAAACCTTAAATTGAAATTTAGGAAACAGTAACTATTGAACATTTAATAATTAGTTAAGAAAAATGATACTGAAATGAGTGCAATAAAAAATGGTCCCACTATTCAGAACTCTAGAATAAATAAATTACAAGCGTTACAATGAGTGTTTTCTAAAATGACATTCACCAGGTGGCAGGACTGACTCGTCAGGTCTAGGCACCTGTCAAAAAGCTTATGTTAATGACATTAGTTAAATTGACGTCAACGTCATGTATATGTTTTCAAAAGTAGAAGACCTCTCGGCTAAGTGGCGCTAACTTGGTGATGGTGTTGTGAATTTTCCTAAAAAACCCTCATTCGCTAAGGACAACTGAACAAACATGGGTGGGTTTTAATCAGTAAAAGTCTGACAGTCCCTCTCGCTTCCCACCCTTTTCCAATTTCCCTCTTAAAAAAGGTAAAGGAAATAACTTGAGTATAAAAACACACTAAGCTCAGACACACCCCCTCCTTTCCTCTGAATAATGGGACAATCGAAACATTTAACTAAATAACACTCATTCAAGTACACCAACCATCTCATTTGCTACAAATCAAGTAAATTAACCGATATTAATTCGGAATTTCTTTAAACTCTACGCTTATATTATACAACACTGTTGCGCAGACCATTGTTTTATGACAACCTTTTGATAGAAGCCGCCTTGTAATAGCAAGCTCTAATTATCCTTTGATAATACCATAGACGTAGAAAACGGACTGAGCCTTCCTTATTTCTAAATAGTAAAGTCGCTGTCTAACTTTGTCTATTTCTTCGCTTACTTCTTCTAAATCAAGCAACGGATTTTAATATGTATTTCACTAAAAGAAAGAGCGATAAATGAGGCGGGTTTGTGAATACAATTGCTGAGCGAAGCCGGTCATGTCGCTAGTCCAGATAAAAAGTGGTTACGTGTAGAAAAGTATGACAAACTAGCTTCTGCCAGCGGCTTTGTTTGAAATTGGTACTTCTCCCTATTATAAATTATAGCCTATAACTACTCCTCATTAATCAGGCTATCATATACACAGTTTGTTTTTCAATCCAGATTAGCGTAAACAAACAAAAAATTTCTTCTGGTTTATCATCTCCCTTTAGAATTATAGAGACCTAATCCGAAATTTTATTATATTGACTTTAAGTCATAGAATGACTTAAAACGAACATGCCTTGCCTCGACTTCTAATAAAACATAAGCATAGGCTTCAAAAAATATTTATTTTAAACAAGCTGACCAGGCGAACTTCGTACCGCCTAATAGTAAGGATAACGCCATCTACTGGCATTACCAGAACAGCATAATTCATTTTATAATGACATTTTAATTAGAGATGGCGTTGTATTCGGATTTTCGTGATCTTTTTAATTTTTTCTCACCGTTTAAACCTTCCCTGGACTATCTCGAATATTTTAAGACCAAAATTAGCCAAATCGGTTCAGCCGTTTTTGAATTTTAGCGAGACTGACAAACAGCTATTCATTTTTATATATATAGATAATATTTAATTTAGTTTCATGTAATTTAATATAACTTAATATAATTAAATACAATTTTAGTCAAATTTAATTTAATCTCTTTTGTATTGCGGATTAACTAAATGTAACTATAGAACATGATATCTGAAAGAAATAAATTATTAATATTAATATCCAAATAGTCATCAATTTTCTTTAAAATGACGTGACCTACCAATCTTTAATCGCTGTTTTCCTATAACTAAAGTTTTGTATTAGATCTCTATAATTTTGAAAGTGCGATATTGGTAGCCAAGATATAAAGCGATCATGCAGCCAGTGGAAGATTTTTTTTCTAAATTCGGATTGGTCGACGACACAGGCTTGTAGTTTCACCTTCGTCACTACGACCCATATAAAACAGTTGTTTCACTCTAGAATGATCAATTTTGTTTCTCAATCCATTCTCAATGCCTATGGGGTCAACTTAGAAAATAATTATCGTCCATTTTTGCCAACAACATTACTTGCTTTACTACGGAAATGTCGCTGGACCGGTACTTGACATAATTAATCTCATGTATAATAACTAACTATAAAACAGTTTCGCTCACTGGTTATATGAAGAGGCAGTAGAGAGTGGAGCAGTGAAGAGCAGTGGGGGATTACAGCTGCAACTTGCCTTTTTTCTTATTGTTAATGTTGCTTGGATACTAAGTCCTTTAAGCCATGTCTTCGTATGAATAAAATATTTGTTTACCATTTGAATATGGATTTACACATTCTAATGTTTTTGTAGTATGGCAGCAAATGTATCGATTCAACCTTCTCGGCAAACTTGACTGATGTAGTCAATAATATAATGTTTGCCGACTTGATTTAACTAACACCTGAAAAGCGTATTTACTTTTTCCTTACAGCCTTGTCTCTGAAAGCTTCGATCATCACAATTTCCACTAACACACTACCTTCCCTCACGCTTAGGAAGCCCAATAGAAACACGCTCAGCAAATTCAACGCACGCTTACTGAAATATCTTTTCACAAAGTTCCTTTACCCTATCACTGAACTACATTACTGCGTATCAACAAATTACCTGGCAGTCGTATGGTCTATGTAGGCATACAAACTGACTTGGCAATAGAACACCAGAAGGACAATTTTTGTATTTAAAAATGGTTCACATTCAAATCACGACATATAATGGTCATTAAAACTGACTTGGCAATAGAAAGCTGGTTCAAGTGCCTGTGTATGATTACTATAGGCATACACACTGACTTGGCAATAAACGATGCCAGCTGTATGGTCAATACGGGCATACAAACTAACTTGACAATAGAAGACGTAAGCTGTGCGTATCACTCGCTGTGCTCCGGCGACGCGGCGGTGGCGGTGTCCTGCAGTCTGTCATCGTTTAATTCTGGAAGAGAGATAATTAATTTTGAAAAGTTTACCTTTCAAAACATGAGGAAGAAGGAAATCAGATAAATCTAGTATAGAATAACTGGTAACGGCTCCAACTAGAGCAGTGGTGGCCGAGTGGTAACGGCTCCGACTAGAGCAGTGGTGGCCGAGTGGTAACGGCTCCGACTAGAGCAGTGGTGGCCGAGTGGTAACGGCTCCGACTAGAGCAGTGGTGGCCGAGTGGTAACGGCTCCGACTAGAGCAGTGGTGGCCGAGTGGTAACGGCTCCAACTAGAGCAGTGGTGGCCGAGTGGTAACGGCTCCGACTAGAGCAGTGGTGGCCGAGTGGTAACGGCTCCAACTAGAGCAGTGGTGGCCGAGTGGTAACGGCTCCGACTAGAGCAGTGGTGGCCGAGTGGTAACGGCTCCAACTAGAGCAGTGGTGGCCGAGTGGTAACGGCTCCAACTAGAGCAGTGGTGGCCGAGTGGTAACGGCTCCAACTAGAGCAGTGGTGGCCGAGTGGTAACGGCTCCGACTAGAGCAGTGGTGGCCGAGTGGTAACGGCTCCAACTCGAGCAGTGGTGGCCGAGTGGTAACGGCTCCGACTAGAGCAGTGGTGGCCGAGTGGTAACGGCTCCGACTAGAGCAGTGGTGGCCGAGTGGTAACGGCTCCAACTAGAGCAGTGGTGGCCGAGTGGTAACGGCTCCGACTAGAGCAGTGGTGGCCGAGTGGTAACGGCTCCAACTAGAGCAGTGGTGGCCGAGTGGTA
This sequence comes from Mythimna impura, assembly GCA_905147345.3. Lineage (NCBI taxonomy): Eukaryota > Metazoa > Arthropoda > Insecta > Lepidoptera > Noctuidae > Mythimna > Mythimna impura. The sequence goes on along the minus strand of LR990351.1, from coordinate 26,126,932 downwards.
ACGGCTCCGACTAGAGCAGTGGTGGCCGAGTGGTAACGGCTCCGACTAGAGCAGTGGTGGCCGAGTGGTAACGGCTCCGACTAGAGCAGTGGTGGCCGAGTGGTAACGGCTCCGACTAGAGCAGTGGTGGCCGAGTGGTAACGGCTCCAACTAGAGCAGTGGTGGCCGAGTGGTAACGGCTCCGACTAGAGCAGTGGTGGCCGAGTGGTAACGGCTCCGACTAGAGCAGTGGTGGCCGAGTGGTAACGGCTCCGACTAGAGCAGTGGTGGCCGAGTGGTAACGGCTCCGACTAGAGCAGTGGTGGCCGAGTGGTAACGGCTCCAACTAGAGCAGTGGTGGCCGAGTGGTAACGGCTCCAACTAGAGCAGTGGTGGCCGAGTGGTAACGGCTCCGACTTACGAGTCGTAGGTCGCGGGTTCAAACCTAGCCAGGCGCATTAATTTGTGTAATTTATTTCATCACCACTGCTCTCAAAACGGCGAAGGAAAACATCGTGAGGAAACCGACATGTCCTAGAACCAAAAATTCGAAGACATGTAACATCCACCAACCCGCACTGGGCCCTCGTGGTGGATTACAGCCCATTCCGTCTTGTAGAGAGGAGACCTGAGTCCCAGCAGTGGGAATATTATAAGGCCGACTATGCTTTGCTATACAATAGTTGGGGTTCATTCAGTGTAAAAAGTCCATTGAAAAAGAGATTAAACAAGGTAGTATTTCATAATACAATCGCAAAGCACACAGTAAACTTAGTGTGATTCGCATAAAACTTCGCTTGCGCGATGCAGGATTGTTAGCGTTACAGTACTGACGAGCGGCGCCTGCGTGTCGGCGGTGTAGCTGCGCACGCGGCTGAAGGCGAAGGGCGGGAACTTTATAGTCATAGTCATAGTCATAGTCATAGTCATAGTAATTTATTGGTAAGGGATTCTTACAAGTCATTTAAGGAATGTTACATAAAATATGAAAACAAATGATTATGTACATAACAATGTCAAATAATAAAAAATGTCAAACAAATAAAAGAAAATAAAAGAAATAAAAATACAATAATAATAATCGAAGTCAAATTACAAATTAAAATAAAAGTCAAAATAATTTTCATTTAAATTAACATTCGCGTCAAAGTTAAATTAGATTAAATCATAAATTCGTCAAAAGAATAAAAAGCTTGCTCGATAAGCCATTTTTTCAAACGAGCTTTGAAGCTCCCTATAGTTAGGGCACCAGAAATAGCTACAGGCAGCTGATTATAAACTGTCGGGCCCATAACATGAGTCGTATAGCAGGCCAATATATGTATATACCTAGCTAGGTGTAGGCGTGCGTGCTGACGAGCGGCGCCTGCGTGTCGGCGGTGTAGCTGCGCACGCGGCTGAAGGCGAAGGGCGGGAACTTGCCCGGCGTGAGCTCGAACTGCGTCCACTGCTCGCGCCGCGCGCACACGGAGTAGCGGCTCCACACAAGCTGCACGTTGCGGTGCGAGCGGACACTACGGAGTTCCAACTCCTGGAATACCACCATGAAAATTGTGTCAGATTCTCCGTTGATTACAACATCAAATACAAAGTTAACATGTTATAATGTCCCGAATAATATGCTCAACTCATTATGGTGAAAACTACAGACCCGAGCAAGCGTGGCCATGTTTTCTCTGGGAACACCCAAATACTCCGAAATATTTTATTCCGAATTTCGATGTTCCGATTTTCAAAAATCCGAAGTTCATAATACCTAAGAATTATAATGTCTATTATTAAAAATCACGAAACTTGTTTTACCGAAAGTCATAAATGCGATTTGTTAGTTTTTCGATTTTCATACGTTCGAAGAATCAAATGCTCGAAGGGTTCTCGGTCCGAAAAACGATATTCCGATTTTCAATACTTCGAATAAACTAAAAGTCAACATGTTGTGCTACAAAATTTAGTGACAGAAACGAATCGCTGCAAAACCGACTTCACGCAGTCTTGTCTGCCCTACCCCTAGAGTGTAATTTAAGCCCGCGTAGGCGCGGATAAACACATAATTGCTCGTCAGAGAGAAGTATAATAATACAGAGGATTTGCAGCATGCAAGCAGGCATGCAGCGTGCAAGTAGACATGCAGCATGCAAGCAAGCATGCGACATGTAAGCAGGCATGCAACATGCAAGCAAGCATGCAACTGCAGCATGAAAGCAGGCATGCAACATGCAGCAAGCATTGTTTCTGTCACGGCTCTGGCGCTGCGGGGTTTGGGCGGCCCCACGCGAACTTATCGTCGCAGATGTTTCGAAGTATTTGGGTGTTCCCCTAATAAGTTAAAACATAGAAGGGTTTGGAAGCGTTTCATTGCGTCTCGGGGACTCCACAATATATTGTTTCTGAGTTGACTATAAAGACAATAAAGCTTGATCCAAATATAAAATGGCGACCGTAAAGAGCCGCGGTACAAAAAGGTCAATAAGAAAATCCAAGGTAGTAAGTAGTCTTGATGTTAAAATTATTCATTCGTCACTCATAGGTACTTATTATTTCCTAATGAACGGCTTCTTTTTTTTGCCCTCGTACTTTTAAACACGACATTCACCTGAATTAACATAATATTGTTAAAATACTTAAATTTTGAGTCTCAAAATTTAAGCCGATTCTCTTCTAGTGCTCGCCTAACTCTAATATTCAAGAAGTGGCCTATAAAATGAAAATGAATTGTCGAAGTGTATATGTCGTGGCCAGATCATAGAATTGATCACTTCATGATTTGACCGGTTTCATGATATGGCCAGATAACTGAAACTGGTCAGGGGGGCTATTGGCTAACTTTTTCAATAACAGTTGACAACTAGCATTCGTTGCACACTGAACTTAGTTGTCAACTGACAATTTCATAAAATTGGTATTACGTATCACACAAGTGACTAACAAACTACGGTGGAAATGTGGTGAATTATAAAAATTTACGGTGCCTATTGTGACCACTCTAAAATTTTATCAACTATTATACAGCTACAAAAGCTTACACAATCGCAATTTTAACAGTATCGATACAATAACATCTGTCAAAACGTGTTACGATGGCTATCAAAGGCACCAGTGGCTAATGACGTCACTGCAGTTGGTCACTGAAGATAGGCAATACGAAACTAGCTGTTTGACAGTTCAATGATGCACATTGTTAACAAGTGATCATCACTTGAACTGTCAACAGAGTTACGCAATAGCCCCTCAGATCCTTTAAACGTCAACGTTTGATGATATTTTGATCCACGTTTGGCCATATCATTAATTTAGGATTAATGGACTTTTTACAATTATTAAGGGACTTGGGTCACCCCGACTCGGACAGGTTAGATTAGAAGGAGATGGCGGGGTCTAGTGAACGAGCGAAGCGAGCAAACATACACCACGCCATCGCCTTCGTGGTTATTATTTTTTTCAACCATTTAGAAAAGCACATTTTAGTGCACAATTAGTATTTTTTGATGGAACTTAGGAATATTTTGTAGCAGAAAACAGAAATTAATTGAGGAACAGTTAAATACCTACTACCCCAATTAAAATCGTATATAATGTCGTTGGTAAAACTGTACTATACTGCATTCAAACTGCTGATTGACTGCAGGGTCGTATTAGTTAAATGAAATAACGCAGCTTTGTATCGTAATTATATTTTATTATACTTTTATCTTCCAATTGAAAATTGTTATTCGCTTTTATTGAATAAAAATGTCCGACGCCATATCACGTGACGAAAACAAAGCGAAATCAGCACCTCTACCAGTGGACAACATAACTATTTTACGATATGACTAGCCATGTTTGACCGTATCATGAAATAATCATACATTTAGCAGTTCATATCGAACACTCGTGTGTTTAACGATATGACTAAAAACCCACTCCTGTTCCTTCTTTGCCTTCGTTCCAGGGCCCTGGGGTTCTCTTTCGCATCACCCATGACCCCAGTAGGCTTAGAGCCTGCTGTCGGGGCCCAGCAGGGTTTTCTGACATCTCCTTAAGACGCGCGTGGAACACTACGCGCCGTCGACGACTTGGGCTCGGTCCTGACGGCTACCGGACGGTCGGACGGCGAGCTACCCATTGCTCGCCGTCCGCAAGCCCGCGCCTTCTGTGGCCGGAAATCGGGATCGGAATCCCGGTGGCAGCTGGGTCGTGTAGTCCGTTGCCTCACGCGGTCGGCCTCCTCCTTTGCTAGCATTACTGCTTCGCACTTGGAGGCGCCCGCCTGCCACTCCTCCTCACTCCCGACCACGGCCTGTACGCGCGCCCGGCGCGAGAGTGAGCTACCGCCGATCGCCCCCACGAGGACACGGCGGTTTGACGACTGAGGTAAGGAAACCTACAAATGGAAAAAAAAAACGAAGAGTAGGTATAGTAGCACTGACCAAGTGGAAGGTCTGTTCGTGTTGCTCGATGTCCTTGCGTCGCGAGCGGAACCGCGTGTTGGACGCCTGCGCAGTCTTTTTCTCCTGATTCGTTTTCTTTATCACTATCACTACCTGCAACAATGAATACAAAACATTGATACTGTCAGTGCTTTGGAAGCGTTATGTTTTTATTAGAAGTTTGTATGTCCAAAAAAAAAAATTGGTTGCCTGTAAAGTCGGTATACGGGCGAAAGTTTTACGTGACAACGACTTTGAGTGGTAAATTCACTTTTTATGTCTGTCTCTCTCGCTCTTAGGCGGGCTAACCATGCCCGAGTGGAAGGGACGCGTGCCTCTCACTCGCTCTCATTGTGAGCGCATAACGTGAGCGGAGCGTAACGCAGTTTCTTGAAGTGTCACCCGGCAAACCAATTTATAAGACGTTGTCACGTCAAAAAATAATTTAAGATATATTTTGATGCGGGGTACACAATTAATAAACTGGCTAGCGAGATATGGAAACTAGAAAAATCTTCCAATGAATTCTTCAACGTACTTTCCTCTCATTTCTTAAGCTTGTCATATGGCATGCTACAGGACGAAAACTAAATGCAGTTCATTTGACCAAAATTTGGGGGGGCTATTTTAAATACATTAGGAGCAGTGGTGGCCGAGTGGTAACGGCCCCGACGTAGGTCGCGGGTTCAAACCCAGCCAGGCGCATTACTTTGTGTAATTTATTTCATCACCACTGCTCTCAAAACGGTGAAGGAAAACATCGTGAGGAAACCGGCATGTTCTAGAACCAAAAATTCGAAGACGTGACATCCACCAACCCGCACTGGGCCCGCGTGTTGGATTACGGCCCATTCCCTCTCCTAGAGAGGAGGCCTGAGTCCCAACAGTGGGAACATTACAAGGCCGACTATGCTATGCTATGCTAGGTCGATTACTAGTTACATTATCAGGTAAATCTACTGTGAAAATCTATCTAAAACTGTGTCAACCACACTAGTGGTTCTTTTAATTCATTAACGCTCAGGCGGTAGCCGGCGCCCGGAAGCCATTGTCTTACTATTGTGTCTCTAATTACGCACGTCAAAAGGTTAATAATTTTTCACAATTTCTTTAATTTCGCAAGAGCTGCATCATCTAGTACCTTGTCCCCGATGAGCCGGTAGTGGCCGGCCATGATGCCGAGGCCGGGCTTGGCGTGGCGGTACTTGAGGTGATTCACGCACGACACCGGTTCTTCCGCTGTCGTATACATCAGCACCAGGCCCTCGGAGAAGAACCTGTGGCAAACAAGTTAACTATACTCTCATTTTTAATTAGATGGAGTAAATTGGAGAGGTTTTTGGCGGAATTTCTTCAAGTGAAGTTCAGTGGCTGTTTTAATTATTCGCAAATTGATTCCTAGTAGATATTGTGATGTCAAATTGGTGTAGTTTTATATCTCAAGTGTCTGCGCAACTGGACAATATGTGGAATCATTGAAACCGGCGCGATCTCGGTAAAATGAAACTGATAATATTACTGTAGTGTTGACTACCTCAGCGAAGTTTGCCGAGAAGGTTGACTTAATACATTTGCTACCATACTACAAAAAATATTAGAATGTGTACATCCATATTCTTATGGTAAACAAATTAACTATTCATACGAAGACATGGCTTAAAGTACTTAGTATCCAGGCCAAAGATATTAAAAAAAAAGTATTGTACAAAAATAAACACAAGATAATACGCAATTTGACTGACCTGAGGTACCTATAATAGTCTATAAGATACCAGGGCTTATAGAACTGGTCCTGGAAGGAGTTCTCCCCGTGGCGGATGTACGTGGTCTTGCTGATGTACACGCCGTTGAGCTGCACGCGCGGCCGCTGCACGAACATCTGGCGCCACGACGAGAAGCCGCTGGCACGCGGCACGCCGCACTCGATGCCCCACGTCCTGCGTGCCACACAAGAGATACCATTAATATGCTACCATTTACAACCTGCGATAATAATCAAGTTAAGGAAAAATAAACCTAATGCTAACGCCGCACACAGTTGACGCCGGTATCCGCCACAAATCGTCGCTGCTCGCTTCTTGTGGCCAGCACCGGCCACTAAAGACTGAGAAAAATGCCGCCACATGCCACTCGTGCAATTCGTTATACAAGTGCTTGTAAATAAATAAATAAATTCCCCACCCCTCTCTCCCATACCAAGACAAACAATGCCTTTAAACTTTTCTGTCACTGCCGCTACTCTGAAACTTCCTCCAATATCATCTATTTTTACTTTATTGATACTCGTCCCACCACACATCCCAACATCACACATCCATCTCAACATTCTCATCTCTGTTACGTGCAATCTTTTCTATCAGTTTTTTTTTTACAGCTGATCCATACATCATTGCAGGTCTTAACACGGACATGTACATTTGACAAATAAGGTAAATTTGAAAAAAGAAGTCTAAATCCAGCGGTATAAACGCTAACAAGACTCACTTGACACACAGAGAGCGCCATATGTCGGGCTCGCGGGCCGCCACGTATAGGCCGCGGCACACGCGCGCCACACGCTCCAGCGACGCCGCATCCAGCTCCGAGCTCACCACCCAGCGCAGGATCACCAGGATCACTTCGTACGGCAGCCACGATATGTGTGCGCCCTGGGGACGAAAGGACAGTTTCGAAAAACTTAGTCCACAGCAAAGTAACCATCAGGCATAACATGAAAGCATAGTGATGCAACGCCGGGGCGAAACTCCGCTGGCGCGAAAATGGCGGCATGGCAGACAGAGTTTTGATGGGATCTCATGGTGGATTGGCGAAAGCCTCTCGCGCCGGACCCTGGTACAGGCCATAGCCCGGAGCAAGGAGGAATGGCAGGCGGTCGCATCCTTCTGCGAAGCAATAATGCTAGCGAAGGAGGCGCCGCATGCGTGAAGGAACGGACTTCCTCACGTCCCAGCCGCCGGGATTCCGGCCCCGATTTCCAGCCACCGTAGGCGTGGGCTTGCGGACGGTGACCATGCTAGACCCATTGCTCGTCCCGGCCGTCAGGAATCCGTCCGAACCGAGCCCAAGACGTCAACTGAGTGGAGTGTTCCACGCGCGCCTCAAGGAGATGTCAGCAAAACCGTAGGAGCCCAGCAGGATCGAAGCCTACTGAGGCCATGGGTTAGCTTCTGAAAGGAAAATCCGGAGCCCTGTCACGCAAAACAAAGAAGGAACATAGGAGTGAGTTTTAGTCAGTAAAAGTCTGAAACGCACTCTCGCTCCGCCCAAGAGTGGAAGTTAAATTGTTAAAACAGTAAGGACCGAGTCACACCGGAATGGCAGCGGCCGGCAGCGGCCGGCAGCGGCTAGGCTAGAACTACCGACAAGACGTACGTTTTTCATGCTTTTCATGCGATACTGGTCTTTTAAGTGTGTAGATAAAGTTTAAAATTATTTCACACTGAAAGTGCTCGCCGCGTCGCTACCATTCCGGTGTGACTCGGCCTTACAAAAATAATAATAAAAAAGTTCTCTACAGCGCCAGACGCCAGAACACGGCGCTGTTTTTTTTTTTAGGCCCGCGCTTGACCCCTATCTCACCTCGACGATGTGGTCGACGATGGAGCACGCTTGACTAACCTATTCGCTCTTGACTTAAAGATCTCCAGATTGTAGCTATTAGGAAACAGACTGCAGCAGGGAATTCCATTCGATTTCCTACCATCGTGATAAAAAATGCTAAAGGGACGAATGATTCCTATAACACATGAAAAGATTTGAATAAAAAAATATTTTTGTCACTGGAAGTTTTTCAAGTTTCTTTAGCAATAATAAAAGGACCTGCTTGACCGTCATCTCGCCTGATTGAAAGCACAAATAGATCACAGTTTGTTATGCAAACTCACCTTAACCTGATGTTCCGGCTCGCACAACACGCCCCTCCGAGCGAGGATCCTCTGCAACCTCATCAGCAGGTCCTCGCCTTCCACCGCGTCTTCATCGTCACTGGGGTGGGCGTTATCTGGACGGACTACTTCTTCTGCCTCCGATTCTTCTTCTATACAGGATAAATGGATTGAAATACATATAAATAATAATAAATAAGAAACTACGAAAATATAAAAAAAAATGAGGGTACATTTTTAAACCGACTTAGAAAAGGTTCTCAATTCGTTTGTTTTTGCAGTATTTGGCAGCAAATGTATCGAGTCAGCGTTCTCGGCAAGTTTCTCTGGGGTAGTCAATACTACAATAAAATTCTTATCTCTATTTCGCATAGATCGCGCCTGTTTCAATGATGAGCTTTTACACAAAATACTGAGCAGGAATTAGTTTCTCAAATTATACTAAAAAAACCTCAAGGACCTACATCCAACCATCAGTTGTAAAACCAATCCACAAGAAAGGTGAAATAAGTGATATGAATAATTACCGCCCCATAACACTCATACCAATACTATCAAAGATTTTTGAAAAGGTCATGCATGAAAAACTCACCGGTTTTTTAACCAAATACAAAATCTTAAATGAGAATCAATTTGGTTTCAGAAAAAATAAATCGACTACAACAGCTTGTTTCGCTCTATTAAAATTAATAACCAAAAGCCTTAACGATAAACTACCAATTACCTCTATTTTTCTAGATATGTCCAAGGCATTCGATTTTGTGAACCATAAACTGTTAATTTATAAATTAAACCTATATGGCATAAGAGGAAACGCGTCACAGTGGTTTGAAAGCTACCTTAGAAATCGACAGCAATGTGTTGAAATTTCGAGACAAACAGGAAATCAAAGGCTCACATATAGGTCTCAGTATCGTAAGAATAACTGTGGTGTCCCCCAAGGGACCATACTGGGGCCGCCTTTATTTTTACTATACATTAATGACTTACCTGATGTAACTTCCCACAACTGCATATTGTACGCTGACGATACGACCCTTAGCATTATAAACGAAAATGACGACATTGTTGAGTACCAAAATGAAATAAACATGACATTAAATAAAATTATTACGTGGCTTGAACGCAATAATCTCCATATCAACGTTAATAAAACAAAAATGATACAATTCCAGACATATAAAAGTACTCGCCCACGGCTTAACATACAATATGAAAACGAGACAATAGAAGAGGTCGATTACGCAAAATTCTTGGGGATAATAATTGACAAAAACTGTAACTGGAAATCTCATGTGGATGACTTATGTAAGAAGATAGATAGATTTGTATTCGTTTTATATAGACTAACACGTGTGGCTAGTGTTAATGCAGCACTATGTGCATACCATGGCTATGTGGCATCAATTTTGCGCTATGGCATTATAATATGGGGTAATTCTGTTGACTTTGAAAGAGTGTTTCGAGCTCAGAAAAAATGCGTACGCTCAATTTGCGGAGCGCACCCACTGGACAGTTGTGTTCCACTATTCAAAAAACATAAAATACTGCCACTTCCAGCACTATATATTTTTGAAATTTGTATCTTTGTACATCAAAACAGACATGAATTTGATTTGTTCAATGATATTGTATCCAGACCCAGCCGTAAAGTGCATTTGCTTAATGTCCCTAGGCGTAGAATTAAATTGTTTTCTAATAATGTATACTGCATGTCTATTACGATTTATAACAAATTACCTGATGGTTTCAAAACCCTTAACCTCAAAACATTTAAAAATAATTTATTTAACTTTCTTTTAAGCAAATGTTATTACTCGACTGAAGATTTTATGACTGAAAAATTTACCTAAATATTTGACATTACCTATGAATCATACTTTATCTCCTTGACATTATTAAAATTGTGACTTATATAATTAATATCTCTTATAATATACAATAACTATTGCTCAATTAATTTCAATAATTTGTAATTCTAATGATAAACAATAATAATGTATTGACCCATAATTTTACAAACCATATTTGTACGCCGGAAACGGTAGAATATTATGATCATTATATATAAGCACATAACAACTTTGTACAATATTCTGACAAATAAATACATTCTATTCTATTCTATTCTATTCTATTCAATTAAAGGCATTTTTGAGGAGCCTCATCTCTTTGTAACTTCATAGAAGAAGTTACCTTCTGGAGACTCAGCGAGCAGCTCATCGTAGAGGCGCGTCTCGACGTCCGGCAGGATCTGCATGGCTCGTTTGTAGTGCTGGATCGCTTCGTATAGCTTGCCTCCACGCTCCAGTTCAACAGCATTCAGGAATAGCTGCTTCGCCTGTACCGAAGACGGGTAATCAAAGCCAACACTTGTGGAATATTATTATTATAAACAATTAAACACGTGCTTCGGACCCTTTTGCTCGTCGTTTATAAAGCAAGGATGATCAATGACGTAGAAAAAAGAGAAGCGTGCAGCTCAAGACCATTTCTGATGGAGACTGAACTCTGAACGGTATAATTATGCCCCATTTTACTTTAGCTATGTCAACTTCATATGCCGTAGGTATATAAGTAAAGTTGATTGTTTGATCTATTACTTGGCAGTAAAAATACCTTTTGTAAAAGAAGACGCATTATTAATTTACAAAAATAAATGGCACTTTAATAATTACAAAAAAAGTAAAACGACTAAAAAGTTCGAAATAAGTCACATTAGACTGTGATGCAGTTAGTGGAATTTATTTTAGTTCAATCATAGATTTGACCTGTTTCGAACTTTTTAATCGATTTTTGCAGTTTGATTATTCAACACTATAAACTTTTTTTTGTTAATGGTTTTCTTCTCAAAAAAAATCTCTCCTTCAATGTGATTGTCGTTCCTACCTTTTCTTCATCACTGACTGGTTCAGCTGGCTGCTGTTGTTTGGGCGGTTCCTTCTGCGGGGTGGAAAGGTCCACTAGCTCCCGCTGCGGCGTGACAGTGGCCTCCAGCTCGCGCTGCCATTGCTGCCGGAACGCGGCCAGCTCGTCATCGCCGGTGTTCTGAACGTAGATAACATTGCCACACGTCATTCAAGTGTCAGTGAGCTCAGTGAAGTTCATTGTCACATCGAATTACAGTTTAACACTTTTTATAAGAACCCATCAATTTTATGTTTTTTATTTTTTAATATATTTTATTATAAGGTTTCATTTTATTAAAATGTAATCTTGGTGTACACTAAAGTAATCTAAATCTAAACTAATATTATAAAGAGGAAAGATTTGTTTTTTGTTTGTTTTTATGTTACGAATGAATTAACTCAAAAATTACTGGACCAATTTAAAAAAATCTTTCACCATTAGAAAGGTACATTTTATATCAGCGCATTTTTATTTCCTTATTAGCTTCTATTAGTGGTTTCGACCGCGTGATAGTCGGAAATACTTTTTTTTAATAATATAAACTAGTGCTTGACTGCGATCCTACCTGATGGTAAACAATGAAGTAATCGTTGAAGATGAGGCGCACTAGATTATGAGGAGCCTATTCACTCTAGCCTTGAAGACACCCAAATTATAATCGGACGGGAACACCGCAGCAAGCAAATTCTTCCAAAAAAAAGTACTCCATGAATCTTAAGAAGTGTGTCCATATAAGGATACTCTCCAAGGTTCAATCTATTTCTATACCAAAAATCATCCTTCCATATTTCTTTTTAGAGGTAGGTAACAGGGTGTAATGTCCCGGAAACCTCCGTTGAAAAGAGAGGGTCCTCCGACTAGACGACTGTCTGTTTCGAACTTACGAGCAACAGGCCGATAGTTGATTTTGGGCTGTTGTATTTATGTTTTAATCGCACGGAGAAATCTAATACTGAGATGCAGGATTTCGAATATTGAGTTCGTATGTTTCGATATACATCCGGCTCGAAGCACCATAGAAAGACGCGGTAAAATCGTACAGGTGGTGATAGGACTTCTGGTTAAACTCTAGTAATTTCGTTAGTGGACTGCATTATTATATGAATCGATATATAATAGATATGGAATTACAAATGGTACGGCGAGAAAACAATAATAAAGATAGTAGGGCGCGCGCGGACGGTGGTAAGGTGGAATGTGCAAGGTCAGGCGGCCACATCCGGCCCGCTGTCGCCCGGTGGGTAGTGTTTTTAGTGCGCGTTAGGAATTTCTAAACATGTCGCAAAATTTTCATTAATCCATCCAGCTGTTGATCCCCGCACGAACGCCGGCGTTCACGCGCCATTGTCTTTCTATTGTGTCTCTAATTACGCTACTCAAAAGGTTAAGCGCCTATTGCACTACGCGTTATTCAGCACACGATATACAGACTGTCTTAAGAGTCCAAGTAGACAGCTCGCTATTACACCAGTCTGGAAAAGACGAACAAGACGTTGACGTTGGCGGTTGTTATGGCATCTGCACTTTTGAAACCTCAAAAGATTGCCGTAGTACTTACTGCAACCAACTTGACTGCTAATTTAAATTATATGTACTAGCTTTTGCACGCTTGCAATAATCAAAATATCCATATTAATAAAAGATTGTTTGTCGGGCTTAAATTAAATATTGAATATTTCAGGGGGCGGGAGTTTGAACCTCAAAAATCCCCCCTCTGGTTACGCCCGTGACATAGGCGTCCAGTACACGGTCATGCTGGCGCAGTGGTTCTTAACCGGTGGTCCGCGGACCACTGGTGGTCCCTGGAAGCATCCCAAGTGGTCCGCGGAGCCATCCTAATAAATAAGAATAGTCGGGAATAAATCTTGAGGAAATTTGAAGCCAAAAGGCAATTTCTTTACAAAACTTCGAGACGTTGATATTCGATACCTACCTTTATTTTCATCGACATATATATGTAAGCAGCGGTTCTCGGCGCTTCTGATAATTAAAAACAAGTACGTTTGATGCCACTCGGCGACATGCGTTTGGCTTTGGGTAGCACTGAACCAAGGATTCAGAAGTTAGTAAAGAGTATGTAGTCACAAAAATTGCATTAAAATCGTAACTGTATTGTAGATAATTTACTGTAAAGAAAATTAAAATACTGAGGGCTTTAAATAATTTTATGCGTGTTTTATTTATACATGAATTGGAACATTTATTTACATTTAGGAACTTTATATTAACTACAAACTAATTAACCAACTTGGTGGTCCATGGCAAGACAAAAATTTTGTCATATGGTCCCTCAGGTATCCCTATAAGGTTAAGAACCACTGTGCTGGCGTATAACAATTCCATCAATCATGAATGGCGTCCAGTACACGGTCATGCAGGCGTCAATCAATTCCATCAATCATGAATGATGTTTGAATGACGGAATTTTATCGCTATTAGGCGTCCATTACATGATAGGTTTAGCTGTCAGTTTTGCCACAGAACGAAAAACCTACCGTCTAATGCGATGACTGACGTTTGCATGACGAAAACATAATAGCTAAGACATTCGTTTGCATGACGAAAACATAGTGGCATGATTGATGGTTTTGATTGACGCTTACATGACCGTGTAATGGACGCCTTAATTTTTCGTCAATCAAAACATTGACTGTGGCAAAACTTACAGCAAAACCTATCGTGTAATGGACGCCTTAGGGAGACTTTTTATCTCAGGATTATGTTCCCTTGGGATATTGTCCAAAAATCGCGCGAGTGAAGCCACTAACAAATGCTTGCGAATAATAATGACATGGATCAGTCTATAGTGCCATACAAGACATGCCACTATCAATACCATTTTAATGTATATTCTGAAAAACTCTTTGTTGTCATCCATCTCAGGAACTACTGGTTCAAATTTAAAAAATATTTTCGTGGATAAACATCGATCACTAATATGGATAGCTTAAGGTGACTGTTAATTAGTGACCGATACTCAAACACGTAATTGTACTCTTGATTACAAACAACTTTCCCAAAGAATCTTTTTTATTATATTCTCATTAGTTTTATCACAATAACAAAACAGCTGTTTGAATCCGGTACATACACTGATTACGTACACCGCTGGGTTTGCAAGCCGCGGGTGTTCTATCACTATTGTAGGTACGGCGGCGTCACGCGGCTAAAAACAGCTGAGCGGTCGCCGGTCGCAGGCGCGCACGTATTACAAACAGCCTTAGATTCAAACAGCTGTTTTGTTATTGTGATAAAACTAGTGAGTATATAAAAAAAGTTTTTTTTGGGAAAGTTGTTTGTAATCATGAGTACAATCACGTGTTTAAGTTTCGGTCACTAATTACCAGTCACCCTATATATCGAGGAAATCTATTGGCTGTATAACATCACGATACGACCAATGAGGGCGCAGCAGTAACCAAAGCCAGGGGGAAACCGAGATGTGACCCCCTCAACTAGTTTATTGCATTAGTAAGTCTTAAATTCGCAAATGCTCACATCTCAGTATGAACTTATCATACTAATATGTTTATCGACAAGGTTCCTGCACATCAACAATTGTCCCCGCTTATACTACTCTGAAGAACCGTAACCTTACCCAAACATTAAATACATGGATTTCACTGCATTTAAAATAATACAATGGGTATACTAACTGATAACAGTTCTGGCTATTTACTCTTGTTCTGATTAGAAAACACAAAATATGTATTTTACATATTTTGACTATAAGTGGATCAGATACAAATAAATTAGCATTACAGTAGAGTCAAGGCATATCCACTGTCACAGTTTGATCTTGAAAGTGAGTTTATTTACTTACAAGACCAACTCTATAATAATCATGTCAGATGATGTCAAATCTTACAAGATTCTGGAATTAACTAAAATTAATTAAAATACTCAGCGAACATTCACTGTGTATTTTAAAATTATGGAAATAACCCCTTATATGGGAACGTGAACAATTTTGGTAAGATACTGACCACTGACAACCACATATTGGAAACTCAACCCAGTCTTACATGCATATACTGACAAAAGTGGATAAACCCACAAGTGTTGAGGTTTACAAGCCTTTAAACTTGTGATGAACTCATGACCCACTGATGGGATGGATTTTAATATTATCCATTGTCAAATAGGGAACTCCTCTACCCCACAATGGAATCTTAACTGTATCAGTAAGACAGATTTACCTGGGAATTATCTTGCACAGTTAAGTTTTCAAGTTCACTACCAACTTCCAGTACTTCATTCAGGGACGATGAAGAGGGGTCTTCCTGTTCCTCCCCCTCACAGTCTCCGCCAGTGCCCCCTGCCGCTGATCCTGCTCCTGAAGCAGCTGCCTACAACAAATATTCATAATTTAGTGTTATATTTTGATTTTCACTTATCTGAATATATTTGCCATTGTACCCATAGATTTAAGTTTGTGTAAAAGTTTTGTTACTATTTTGGGGTACAATATTGTATTCTATCTTTTCTTTTCTCAATTTAATAGTATTATATATATATACTTAGGTACGGGTAAAATGATTTGTAAGGTTTTTGTCTGGGAGGCTAACTGAGCATATTAAGTTTCATGTCATCCTGCAAAAATTCATGATTAATGAGGGATGGGAGCAAAGCTGGGGAAAAAAGATAGTTTTAGATCATTTGGGCTTGGCCATTGATTTTGTGATATTGGCCTGTCACTGAACCCAACATAATACTAGAGATCTAACTTGGAACTCTCACTTTATCAAATAAAATTTTTAATTCGTTTTTTCATGTTGGGCTGTGAAAAAGACGGATGAAAAAAGATTGCACGTAGCGGAGATGAGGTGTGACGAGAATGGATAAAGTGAGAAATGAGTATATTAGGGGAAGTTTGAAAGTGGCGCCAGTGACTGAAAAGTTGAAAGGGAATCGTTTGTCTTGGTATGGTCATGTGAAGAGGAGAGATGAAGCGCATGTTACTAAAAGAGTTATGAGTATACATGTGGATGGATGGAGAGGGAGAGGGAGACCAAAGAAAAGATAGATGGATTGTATGAAGAGTGATATGAAAGAAAAGGAAGTTAGTGATAGTATGACGAGTGACAGGGCAGAATGGAAGAAAAAAACGTGTTGCGCCGACCCCAAATAACACGGGACAAGGGCAGGAAGATGATGATGATGATGATGTGTTGTTCCATATTTGGTGTTTTTCTTGTAAACAAGATATTTTAGGCATGCTAGTTAATAGTGTCAAGGTTACCTAAAATATTGCATTCCGGTTTTCTCTATTAGATTTTGCACAAACAACAAGTCAGAAATTTGTTGTGATCCCTTTATTGGTAGCGATATTATTCTATAATGATAAAGAAACGACAGAACACCTGGACGACATGGATGTCGTCCAGGTGTTCTGTCTATTCTTTATCATTCAATTCATTTATCATTTCTTGGTCGGAGGTATACCGCTAAAATTGTTGGTAGCGATATTATTCTATAATGATATAGAAAAGAAAGAACACCTGGACGAAATCCAAATATACCGCTAAAATTGTACAGAGTAATATTACATACCATTTTATTGTTATAATGATTACAAGATATGTAATTATGGCTGTGCGTTAGTTATTTTGTATTAGAGCTATATTATATGCGTCGAAATCGAATAATATAACGCAGTCTTCATCCAGTCTCCAATCTGACAAAAATATTGAATGAAATATGAAATCAATTCTGCGTTCCAGTCCATCAATACCAGGCTGTACAATCTTAGAACATTAAACCATGATAAAAGAAAAATAATGATACCTATAAATAAAAAGTACTCTGTGATCAATAATGTGATGCATTGTTAATTTGAAAAAAAAAATACAATAGCACTTGAGCATTGACAGTAAAAATTCTAGGACAATACAGGCTTACAGGAAAGAAAAGAATGAGTTTTGGAAAATTAAATAAAATTAATCTTAACGCTTAAAATTTGATATACGACATAGGGTGGAACGTAACTGTGGAAGTTGTAGAACATGAACACAATACAGTCTTCAGTCAATGTCAGAATTAAAACTGTCAGTGTCAAAACGCTTAGAGTCTATACTACAATAAGGTATTTAACCGTAAGAAAAACTCGACTAAATGTACGGTTTGATAGGATCTGATAAACTTGAAAAATGGATCCGAAAGTATCCACACAAATAAAATCATGAACACGAATAGATTAAGAGTGAGTGCACAAACGCTACAAATATAATATACTCACACTCATACATTCATAGCAGGGGAGGCCTGCGGGGCTATTGCGTAACTCTGTTGACAGTTCAAGTGATGATCACTTGTTAACAATGTGCATCATTGAACTATCAAACCGCTAGTTTCGTAATGCCTATCTTCAGTAACCAACTGCAGTGACGTCATTAGCCACTGGTGCCTTTGATAGCCACCGTAACACGTTTTGATAGATGTTATTGTATCGATATTTTTAAAATTGCCATTGTGTAAGCTTTTGAAGCTGTATAATAATAGTCGATAAAATTTTAGAGTGGTCATAATAGGCACCGTAATTTTTTATAATTCACCACATTTCCACCGTAGTTTGTTAGTCACTTGTGTAATACGATACGTAATACCAATTTTATGAAATTGTCAGTTGAGCACTAAGTATAATGTGCAACGAATGCTAGTTGTCAACTGTTATTGAAAAAGTTAGCCAATAGCCCCCATGGATACTAAATTTGCAGTTTTAGTAACTGCGTCATGGGGACTTATTGGATTGTAAAGATTAGGTTCTTAAACAAAAAAAAAGTCTATGACAAGTTTCCATTTTAGTGGGGGGAAAGCGTGTAAGCCATAGGGCGCACAGGTGACTTTTGTCACCGTGACTGTTTCGTCACTCTTATCAAGTCCGTGGATATGTATGGAGATGCGCGCACGTACGACATGACAACTGGGTGACATTTGTGTACGCCAACCGGCGAACAAGTCCGTGACAAAACTGTCACCGCGCCGTTAGCCATAGCGCGCACTGGTGACTTTTGTCACCGTGACTGTTTCGTCACTCTTATCAAGTCCGTGGATATTTATGGAGATGCACGCACGTTACGACGTGACAACTGGGTGAAATTTGTGTACGCCGGTGACAAAATTGTCACTCTCGTCGTCGGTCGTTTGCCATTTGCATTCTGACTACCGACTTTGGCACACGCAAAACGAACATTCGTAAAATTGATATTGATAATTAATGACGTTCTTATAGAAGAAATGGAAAAGAGACCAGTTCTTAATAATAAAAGGTTAAAAGAGTAATCAGAAAAAAAATCTTTGAATGTTCTCGAAGTTTATAATAATACATACTATGTATTAGTATAGAACTTTCCACGTAGTAGCCTGTCACTCCAAGGGAGGGAAAATCATGCAATGTCATTACCGGCGGGAGATAGTGTCAGACTTTAACCGATTAAAAACCCACTCCTGTTCCTTCGTTGCCTTTCGTACCGGAGCCGAGTCTGCCTTTCAGAATTAGACCCTTGGCCCCAGTAGACTTCGACCCTGCTGGGCCCCTACGGTTGCTGACATTTCCTTGAGGCACGCGTAGAACACTACGCGCCATCGACGACTTGGGCTCGGTCCGGACGGATACTGGATGGTCGGACAGCGAGCTACCCATTGCTCGCCGACCGCAAGTCCGCGCCTACGGTGGCCGGAAATCAGGAACGGAATCCAGGCGGCTGGGGTGCGTGGGCCATTGCTTCGCGCGTGCACGTGTGGCCTCCTCCTTTGCTAGCATTACTGCTTCGTAGAAGGAGGCGACCGCCTGTCACTCCTCCTCGCTCCGGACCATGGCCTGTACCAAGGCCCGGCGCGAGAGATCGTTGCCGCCGATCGCCCCCACGAGGACACAACGGTGTTCTGCCCTTGCGGGGCACACCTCCACCCTATGCTCCACCGTGTACTCCGGGCGGTCCACACAATGATGACACCCGGGCGTCTTTTCCGCACGAATTCGATGTGGGAACCTCCCGAGCTTACCATGTCCGGTGAGGACCTGCGTCATGCGGAAGGTGAGGACGTCGTGAGGTCTTTCCAGCCACGCCTCATTTACCGCCATAATTATGGCGTGAATGTACCCAGTATTCTCTTCGCTTTCTTTTTCTACTGACTCTCATGAGTTCACAGAGAACGACCGTCTCTTCGAATTCCAAATCGGCAAATGACGCTTCGATTTCAAAAAAGTTTTGTCACTGTCTCTCTTCGTGAGCGCACTCCACTTTGGAAACGTGACGTGACAGTGACAAACACTTTAAAGTCACGGTGACAAAAGTCACCAGTGCGCGCACCGTCTTAGAGTTAGCGCGCACTGGGTACACCCACGCCATAATTATGGCGGTAAGTCCCCTCTTTGAGGCGTGGCTGGGCTGGACATTTCGATATCGATCATTTCGTACCCAACCGTTTTTTTGAGGTGAGGATGGGGCGAGGGAAAGTGTCAGACTTTTATTGACTAAAAGCCACCAGTGTTTCTTCAGTTGCTATTAGCCATCCAGGGCCACAGTCACTGTTTCGAATAATCCTACAGTCCTAGCAGGTATCGGCCCTACAAAGCCACTCCTCAAGGAGAAGACCACCATGGTTTTGGCGCGCCCAACGCTGCATTGTGACTGTCACTCTTACTATAACGCAATGAGATCCCACTGGAGCTCTGTCCTCCGTGCCGTGAAATACTTTGAGTTTTTAAAAGAAAAAGGCCTCGCTGATGCATCTTCATTCACGTCTAAATTAGTTTACGCTAAATCTCTGGTAAAATATGGTTGATGAAGCTTAATATTAATTAATATTGCCCAGATATTACAACAATATTGCTCTCAGCAAGCATGTTTGAAAAGAGAGAAGAGAAGAGAAGAGAACTCTTCTAAATATTCACCCATAGATAGCCTAAACATCTCAAATATTATCACCACTAAAAAAACTTTTTACAAAAAAAAATACAACCGACTTCAAAGTAAAAAAAAACACTGAAAAGTGCAAAATAACTTTAATTTCGGAAGTCGGTGTTTCTATAATAGTTTTGTTTCTTCGTTATTTAACACCGACTTCCGAAATTAAAGTTATTTTGCACTTTTCAGTGTTTTTTTTTACTTTGAAGTCGGTTGTATTTTTTTTTGTAAAAAGTTTTTTATTTTACACTTTTTAGTTATGGTACCACCACTAAAAAGTACCCCTCAGCCAAACTTAAATACCTTATAGCCAGAGTGCATCTCATGACAATTCTAATAATCCCAAACACGGTTAGATTACATTAATTTATTACAGAGTTCCGGTGCCTAACTTCAGGCTTCATCATCAGATCAGTTCGATATATTCCCCCTCTACTTTCAGTCAGTCATCGACTACACGTATAAACAAAGCAATTTTGCTTATTACGACGGTTCTGCTGTGATCCTATGAGGAGTTCTGTTCTATATCTTCGAAGTTTATGATCAGATCATAACAATATTTTTATGGGACCAACTCGGAAGCATAACCATTCAATCAAAAAAAAAATTTTCGAAATCGGTCCACCATTGACCGAGAAATCGGTGAACATACATAAAAAAAAATAATAAAAAACATACATTCAACCGAACATATAACCTCCTCCTTTTTGAAGTCGGTTAAAAATAGACGACTCTCATTTGTTTTAAAATTTGGTTGTGAATTTCCTTAATTTTTTTTGTTTCAATATGCGCTTATTTACCTATGTGACCCTACTATTGATAATATGATCCCCAGTAACCTAGCTGCCCTCAGGAAGAGGACCATAGCCCGGGACGGCACAAGCTGCCCTTACCAGCTAGTCGTTTTTATTTTTATTTTAGTCAATTGAATTATGGGAAGGAGGATGTTATGATGCAGAAGTAGCCTCAGGTGGTACAGATTCAAGATAACTCAAAAAAAGAAACGCTTTGGCAATCCTAATTTTTTTATTTGTATAAATAGAGTTTTTGACCGCGTCTTCGTAGTAATCAATTGACACCATAAGATGCAATTTTTTAAACACGTCTAGTTATAAATATCTACGCATCTCATAACACGTGTCACGCAAAAATTCACACAATAGAAATGCAACAGCGGCTTCACAGACACACGTAGCCAGACAAATACCTAGTTTACTTCTCGGTGCTTATTACACTTTGCAATTTGCAGTGGCGGATTAGCCATGTAACAAGAGTAGCTGGAATTGCTAAAGGCCCAGCATACTCGGGGGCCCCGCACTAATATAGGGGATAATTAATTTGCTTCATACTTTCCTCCAAGTTAAAGTCAATAAAAAAAAGTAAAAAACTAAAACCCGACTACGACAAAAAAAAAGACACTGAAAAAGTATGAAACAAGATTTTCAAGATGCTGAAATAAACAAAGTAACTGGAAAAACAAGAATAGAACAAAAAGAAAAGCCGTAGTCACACGCTATTTAAGTGTTTCAATTATTATCTACCTATAACGTGTGACTACGGCTTTTCTTTTTGTTCTATTCTTGTTTTTCCAGTTACTTTGTTTATTTCAGCATCTTGAAAATCTTGTTTCATACTTTTTCAGTCTTTTTTTTTGTCGTAGTCGGGTTTTAGTTTTTTACTTTTTTTTATTTGAAAGATTTTGGTGTTAAATCACTGTGCTTCTATACTATTTATTTTGGTATGAACAAGTGAAGTCCTTTAAAATGATACCAAAACGACGCATTTATCTTATTTTTTTTAACACAATACTTTTTGTCCACTAGAGGGCGCCACATTGAATTTTGATGATATTTTTTTATAAGTACCAGTGAAGCCCTTTCAAATGATATGAAACACGGTGTATTTATATTTTTTTAAACATGACTTTTTGTCCGCTAGAGGGCGTCACTTTAAATTTGAGCAATATTTTGGAAATGTACAAGTGAAGCCCTTTCAAATAATACCAGATACGGCGTATTTATCTCGTTTTTTATTTTTAACGCATTACTTTTTATCCGCTAGAGGGCGCCATATCGATTTTTGTTACACGTCACGTAGCCTATGTTTAGCGGACAATTAAAACGGTTCTAACGATACCTCATACGTCGAGTTCCGATAAGTAGATTAGGAGCTATGAGGGAACAGATGAACAAACTCACATACATACATAGCCTGTCAAAATCATAACCCTCCGTAGTCGGGTAAAAAAATAGAATAGGATTCCTCTTAGAATTCTCTCATTATCGTAATTTTAGCGCAACGAAGACTGAAGAGTATAATCTGCCTCTCTGCTTAGACTACGAAAATGCCTTCGATTCGATTGAAAGTTGGGCTGTACTGCAGTCCCTCTAATAATGCTAGATTAACTGCCTCGTTGGTCTCGCGGTCGCAAGCGCGACTGATAAGCCTGGGGTCCTGGGTTTGATTCCCGGTTACTTTTGGGTTTTTAGAATAGAATAGAATAGAATTTATTTTATTTCACACACAAAAAGATCCATACAGTGTTAGTAACTTCTTATTATCTAGTGTTAGTACCCATTACCCTTTGCATAAGAAATTTTACAGGCTACAGTTCAATTTTTCATTAGGAGTTATTTTATAGCTACATGGAGTTTGGAAATAGGTGGTGTGACACCCCCGCGCCTCGAAAAGTACGTAAAGCCGTTGGCCCTGCGCCTGATCTCTGTCCGGTCGTGCCGGATTACCGTCCCATCGGACTTTGAGAGTAAAGGAACAGAGAGTGCACCTGTGTTTGCGCACACTTGAGCACTATATCTCCTGCTTACTTGGCTAATCTCTATTGAGACTTCAGGATCAGACCTCGAAACCTATCCTTCTATGGGTGTGAGGCAGGGAGACGTCATTTCTCCGAAATTGTGCTCGGCGATCTTAGTAGAGCTTCCGAAAGACTGTTGCCAGGGATGGCTCTGGAACTATGCGGAATAATGAGCTATGCGGTAGTGAGATGGGTATATTGCTCGCTGAACAAATGGTCGATTGGGCCGAAAGGTTCTGAAGTGACGACCGCGTACCGCGCGACGTTAGAAGGCTATCAACAAGGTGAACCGACCTAGTGACTGAAACCTAGTGAGAGCCACGGGAATCTGATGGATGCGAGACGCACATTTATCTTAATAAAAAAGGTCTACAGACGGGCCCCTTGATCGAATTTGCTACAAACCCCGCGCTGGCTAATACCGTAACAGTAAAACTAAGTTTCGTTTTCATTCATTTCAACTTTACTAAATAAAATAAAAATACTTATTGGTAGATATAAATATAATCCACTGGTTGCTTCTCATTATTCAATTGAAGCTTCATACAATAGTTATGTGAATATTGATTACATTTGAATTTTTCTTTTCAGTATACAATTCACTATTAATTACAATCCAAAAATAAAATAAAATCAAAGTATATATAGCAGCCAGTGATAAATAAGTCAAGCCAAACTTTACGTGATTTTGTTTGATCATTTCTGCGGATATAATCAATGCTATTCCAAAGCTTCCTACCATGTAAGTTAACAAGCTCCATAAATAGAAGACAATCAGCCTTCGTTTATTTAATGCAATAGCCACGCATAAAATGATATGTATAGTAAACACAAAAGCACCTAGAAAACCATAAATATATTCAATTCCTGGAGAATACCACTTAGGTAGTCCATTTTCATACAAAACCTTCCGTCCGGGTGGCAGAGATAGAAATAAACATGCAATTGTGGGCAATATTCCCAATCCTGCTATGATGTATGAACCGGTTTTTAAAGGAAAGTAAAAACAAAAATCAACTACAACGGGGCATGGATATCCAAACACACTTAATACACCAATGGCGTCCTCATCATCATCAGCGTACAATTTTGTTTTTTGTGTTTGCTGTTGCTTCTTAGCTTTATTTGCCATAAGTTCACAATTTAATTGTTAGATACTTTTGTTCTAATGTCTTGATGCATCAATATTTCAAGTTATTATTGTAACACATATCATAAATGTTTGTGAAGCAGACAAATGCACTGACAGTCCTTAGCAAAGAGTATATTAAATATAGGTCCGTAGCGTAGTATAGTAGAGTAGACGGTACATAATAAATTATTAGACAAGTTCCTTGCTGACATAGTGGCTGACACAGAGAAGGAACCCAGCAGGGTTGAAGCCTACTGGGGCCATGGGTTGTGCGAAAGAGAATCCCGGGGTCCTGGAATGAGGAACAGGAGTGGGTTTTAGTCAGAAAAAGTCTGACACGCCCTCTCGCTAAGCCCAAGAGCGGGAGAAGTCAGTGGATGAGTTTCCACCTAAAAATTAAAAGTACTTTGTAATATACAATAGTACTCTGAGTATTTCAGTGAGTATTAAACTAAAATGACTGATTCTCTTGTTCTTATGACTACCTATCGGTTTTGACTATAACAAGTCATTGAAATTATATGATTTTTTGATACATGTTGCATTCTAATAGTTGGCGAGCATTTGGCGAGCAGATAAACGATGATAATGTTCCATCTCAATTCTCTTGACTGTTTTAAGTTTTTTGCACCAATTAGTAACATACATTGGATTAGAACTATTTTACTGTGCATGTACTACATCACTATTGACACTGTTGACACTTGACAGTGCGTGACGTCATAATATTGATCATGTCGTCACGTCAGCCACTAATTATTTGGGCATAGCATAATTTATATAATATGTTCTAGAGACAATATGTGATGAAGTTATAATTAAGCTAAAAAGTATTAAACATTCCCTTTACGTATATTCTGTGACTTAGGTATAAAATTCAGCGATGGTAAGTAACCTCTTTCGGACAAAAGTTTTCCTTTTTGTATTTTTAGAATTTAATCCAATCTTTAAAGGTATGCCTACCTAAAATTAGTGTAAAATTATTTATTTTCAATCAATTTGATATAGTAGTATATTTCTTTTTCTCAATTTCCTGGAAGTGTGAATTCAAATATGTTTGTCTTTTTTCAGATGCAATTTATGTTATTATTCAGCCGGCAAGGCAAATTGAGACTGCAGAAATGGTACGTGGCCCATCCAGACAAATTGAAGAAGAAGATCACTCGGGAGCTGATCACTACAGTGCTGGCCAGGAAGCCAAAGATGTGCTCATTCTTGGAATGGAAAGATGTTAAAATTGTCTACAAAAGGTTGGTGATCCTAATTTGTAAGTCTCCTGCCTTAATTATGTAGGATTATGACAACAGTTTTTCTCGCTTATTTTGAGTCCCGTAGACATCTTACCAAAGTTTAGACATACATATGATTGCTTTTCATTCCATCATGCAAAGCAATAGCTTTATGAATAAGGCTCACACTCAAAATGCACAAGTTTTGAATATCATGTAATTTCTATGAGTTTCTACACAAAATTTTACAAGTACATATCATGTACTTACATATCTTCATGTTAGTAGTTTCTAAGTCATAATGAGTCACTTACCTGTTATCAGATGTAAACAATTATTAATGAAAAGTGTTAATGTGTCCTCACCATATAATATGCATAGAAACCAGTTGATAAAAATTTACTATTTTTAACTAATACCTGAATTAACACAATTAGTGCCAGAAAAGTATAATAATTCATTTGTGTGCCGACAATCTACCTCTCAAGTCATTGTTACATGTAACTATTGTTCACTTGTGTTCATGGCCAACCCGAGTAGTGCATCCAACTTTAAAGTTTGAAAATCTTAAATAATCGAAGTGTACTTAGGTTTACTTAGATATACTTGGATTTATATATTAAGGTTTTCGATTTATTGTACGGCTCCGGAACTAGCTGCCAGGTTCTGGATCATCATCTGAATCAAATAACTTTCGACATAAACATACTCGTAAATGCCCAATTATTAGCATGTTCAATCAAAAAATTTAACTGTACAAAATATCAGTAATTTGTGTTCTTAATTACATGATAGAAAATTATCCCACTGGAGGATACTCCTGGGGTAAAAAGTATCCTAAGTGCTATACCAGGATTTTGTTTTTAGGTGAGAAAATCATCTAATGACATCCCCCGCTCTTGGGCGGTGCGGGAGATAGAGTCAGACTTTTACTGACTAAAACCCCACTGTTGTTCCTTCTTTGCCATTTTTCCACAGCCCCGGGGACCTCTTTCGCAACACCCATGGCCCCAGTAGGCTTCAACCCTGCTGGGACCCTACGGTTGCTGACATCTCCTTGAGGCGCGCGTGGAACACTACGCGCCGTCGACGACTTGGGCTCGATCCGGACGGTTACCGGATGATCGGAAGGCGAGCCACCCATTGCTCGCCGTCCGCAAGCCCGCGCCTACGGTGGCCGGAAATCAAGATCGGAATTCTGGCGGCGGTTGGGGCGTGAGGACCGTTGCCTCACGCGATCGGCCGCCTCCTTTGCTAGCATTACTGCTTCGCAGAAGGAGGCAACCGCCTGCCACTCCTCCTCGCTCCGGACCATGGCCTGTACCAAGGCCCGGCAAGTGCTATACCAGGATGTGGTCTACATATGTGCTGAATTTTATCCAAATCCCTTTAGTAGTTTTTGTGTGAAAAAGTAACTAAACTTTCTTACATAAAAATTGTCACATTTATAATTTTAGATGAACTAATAGCTTGAAGGTTTATTGGGAAGTTTGTTGTACCACTTCTTTCAGCCAAAGCACTGGGAAATGTATTGTTTTACATTTAAAAGTAATCATTTTGTTTAAATAATTCCTCCTTGTCCATAGATATGCATCACTATATTTCTGTTGTGCGATGGAGCAGGAGGACAATGAACTGCTGACCTTGGAGCTCATCCATCGCTATGTGGAGCTGCTCGACAAGTACTTTGGCAGTGTAAGTAGCCACTAACTTATGTACTACTGTATTGAGCTTGAGGTTGTGAATTGACCTCTATAAGGAAGCCACTGCTAAAATTTATTGAATACATTTTGTACTAGCTGTCCCATGCTTTTTCACCCATGTCTTTGGTTACTATTTTGTTTCCGGTTTGGGGATGTAGTGTGATGTTATACACATGAGCTTAGGTATCCCGTACAGAAAAAAAAAACCAAACTGCCCAGTAGTTCCAGAGATTATTATTATTATAGCTTATTTTCCTTTTCGGTCTAGTAATAAAAGGCAGACCCTCCAAACAACAAAATGGCCCGGCCCAGCAGAAAAAAGAATTGTTAGGTCCAGAGATTAGCATGTTTAAACAAACGGAAAAACTTCCACTTTATTATCCTTGCATACCTATTATAAAATAGAGTCCCCCACCGCGTTTGTCGGTCGAAAACTACTGAACGGATTTTCATGCAGCTTTTACCAATAGACAGAGTAAAGCTGGAACTACATTACACCGACGCACACGTGGGCCACGCCTGACATGTACTGTCGCCGGCACGTAACATGGCGAGCGTCGTTAGATGTTCAGAAGTCGATTTTTAGGTCTCTGTGGTCAGCATGCGTCACGCGGGAAACGGGGTACATCGTTTCGAGCGTGCTATTAGTCGCTCTTACATACTCTTTGAGTCGCTCAGTCGACCGTTGATGGCGACGAATCCGCTTTCCTTTTGCTCGAAAATACACTTGCGAACAGAAAAGTTGCACCCTTTGTTTAAGTTGAATTTTTGTTACGAGTTCGAATTATAGTTCAAAGTTCATCGTCAGATGATAACAATATTTCTATGGGACCATTTCGGGAGTATAACCTTTCAATTAAAGAAAAAAACCAGTCCACAATTTATAACGCCTAATACACTTCACGAATTCCTTTTGCTTTTTTGGCTATCTTCAAAACTGACATTTGTTTAAAAATAAATTATGGCAATAACCCTAAAATAGTGGTAACATAATCATAAATATAGTCGACCTTTTTTTTTCACGAAGTGTAGCATCCGCGAACTTTCCCCCACCACGCCAAATCTTTGCCATGTTAAGTGCCAGCGACTGTACGTATGGTCGCGTCGCGTGACGTGGATCTAATCTAGCTCTACAAGTCTAGTTGCCATTATAAAATGTATGACGACAGACGCGCCCAGATCGACTTACGTGGCTCACCTGCGCCCAAGCAAGGTTTAAGTGTATAATACATGCATGTTATACTAGTAGTAGAAAAAATTTCGAAGTTTTCTAACACCCCACACGGGTTGCTAGTTTTAGTATAGATTACACTATAAGCGCTGGACAAATATAAAAACGAGTATACAATGGGTGGTTGTACATACCGCTCAGGGCCGTCTGCTACAGACAACTACATTGTATGTATTAACTAGTTGGATTGAAAGAAAGGAGGTAGGTTTTGTGCACATCTATGTGCATCTTTTTGTGCGTTTGACCACCATCTCACCTGATGGTAAGCGATGATGTGGCCGACGATGGAGCACGCCTGCCTAGAAGTAATCTATTCACTCTTGACTTAAAGACCCCTAGGTTGTAGCTATCAGGGAACACAGACTCCGGCAGGGAATTCCACTCCTTAGCTGTACGCATTATGAATGTGTTCCCAAAACGCTTTGTACGTATGGGTGGGATGTCCACCATGTACCGATGGCGCAACGCCGTAAGTCTAGTGGTCCGATGATGGAACGGACTTGGTGGAATTAAATTGTGCAATTCCAATGCACACTCCCCGAAATGTAATCGATAGAAAACCGACAGGCCAGCAACTCGGCGTCGATGCTCAAGGCTTTGATTCGACAAGTGCATCATCACCGATGATCCTTTTGGCTCGCTTCTCAATCGACTCCAGAGCATCAAGCTGGTATTTGGCAGACCCATCCCAAAGATGAGAGCAGTATTCCATACACGATCGAACTTGCGCTTGATAAAGTTTGAGCAGTTGTTCCGGCGTGAAGTACTGTCTCACCTTGGCTAAGATCCCCAATTTTTTGGCAGCCTGTTGAGCTTTAGCCTCGATGAAAGAGCCGAAATTGAGGGTAGACGACAACGTTACCCCAAGAAGCTCAAGGTCGCCGGTTATCGGCACGGTTACACCCCGGAATGATGGAGCCGGGTGGAATTGGCTCCGTTTGGCGGAAAAAAGACACGCCTGGGTTTTAGCAGCATTGAACTTGACCAGATTGGCATCGCCGCAATCGGATACTGCCTTCAAGGAAAAGTTCAAGCGTTCAACCATAGCCTCTCGGAAAGACTGGATCTGTGACCCACTAGCACGTGCATCGGACACGTATCTCTCAGCAACAGTGCTATCGTCTGCATGCCCAAAGGTACCGGGTTTAAGAAGGTCGTTTATGTGCAGCAAGAACAGTGTTGCCGAGAGTACCGACCCCTGAGGGACCCCGGCATTAATTTCCATTTGACCGGACGAGCAGCCATCAATCACCACTCGGATGGATCGCCCCCTCAAGAAGTCTGCGATCCGGTCACACAGACCAGTGGGCAGACCGAAGGAAGGAAGCTTAGCAATAAGGCTATCATGCCAGACCCTGTCAAAGGCCTTCGAGATATCAAGGGAGACTGCAAGTGCTTCCCCATGCTTCTCGATGGCCTCGCTCCAGATGTGAATGGCATACGCTAGAAGATCCCCAGTTGACCGATTTCGGCGAAAGCCGTATTGACGATCACTGAGGATGTCATTAGCATCTTTACTAAAACGAAAAAAAAAGCCTAAGTTCGTACAGAAACCCTGACACAAAACAAAATAATAAAATTGTCTGGTTGTGGTCTCCTTGGAAGAGATCACTTTAGAAATTATATATTTTTGTACTTTTCTTTCTTAAAATATTTGTCTGTATAAAGACAGTAAAATAAAAATTATTTTGTGTCTATAAAACTGCTGATTTCAAATAAATAAATGAATTATACTTACTTCCATTTCCAGGTATGCGAGCTGGACATAATCTTCAACTTTGAGAAGGCATACTTCATTCTGGATGAACTGGTGCTCGGTGGTGAGCTGCAGGAAACCAGCAAGAAGAATGTCCTCAAGGCCATTGCTGCACAGGATCTGCTCCAAGAGGTCAGTAGCCAGGATAATGAGCTTGTCTAATTAACTAGGGGGTGCAGGTACTAGATAATGATACACAAAAAGTTTTTAGTGGCTTTACTAACTGTGCTTACTTATATGAATGATATATTGAATTAATTACTAAGACATACTTCTTGAGTAACGAAATTTTTTACATCGAATAAATAACGAATTTTTATTCTAATTTAGATTTAATCAAGCTTATCTTAATAATGACAACTGAATGAACAGTAAAAATAATATTTTGTTTGCACAATTGGTGAATCACAATAAACTGTGTATAGACGTAATAATTATAGAAAGAGCAGATCTCGGATAGGCAGGGCCGTATTCAGGACGACATATGGGTGCAAAAAATCTAGTGCAATATCAGTTTGAAAGTTATGGATTCTTAAAACTAATTTATCTTAGGAGGTTGTTATTATTCGGTTATTTTTAGGATATTTTTACCTTTATAGTAATGTGTTGTGATCAAGTTGAGCCGTTAATCTGATTCCTCTATTCTTTATTCAATAAGTAACTAATTATGTAGTTCCTATAATATTCTACAAATGTTTTTGCATAGTGGATATCAGCAACCAGTGATTTTGTTCCTTTAAGGTTGTAAATGTAACATTATAATCAGTAATTATCGGAGTAAATGCGTATAGTTTATTTATTTTAATGGGTATATTAAGGTATAATTATTTAGCTTCTCCTAACACAAGAGTCATAGAAAAACAATTTAATTTATATACTCGTTAAAAAACTGCCATAAAACAATCGTATCTAGTCGCAACACATCTAGATGTTTTTATAGATATTAATATTTAATTAAAGTATATTAAATAAAGTATAGGTATATAAAGTGGACCAGTTAATAGGACAGTGGCCTCAGTAGTGCCTTTTGATTATGTACTAGATATTATAACACTATTGTACGCGCGTAGGAGCACTGCCTTTTAGATTAACTTCAAAGAAGCACTAATGACTAACACATATCAACTTCTCCAACTACAACGTAGTAAGACAAATATTTTACTGGAAACATATTTTATCTCAAGTTGCATTAGAAATAATGCAAATATGTACTTGAAGTTTTGAAGAACAATATTAGTTAATATATCCATCAATGAACATGAAACAAAATATGTTTTCAAAGTTTACTCTACATATCACATAATGATATTAATATCCACTTAAAAAATCAAAGCCACAGTAGAAACTGTCCTTCTATAGATAACAAAAACAAATGAATACTATAAGGGACTAAAAATCAATAAATAAATTATTATAAAAAGCTATATTAGTGCCTAAAATATTAGATATGTAATGATATAAAAAATATGTCAATTTAAATTGTATTCAAATGTTTACTGACATAGTTACTCTATGATATTAAAACAGAATACTCGTTATTTAACGACTAGTAATAGCTCAGTAACGAAATAATCGTTATTTTACAGCTAGTAAATGTAACTGCACCTATACACGAACAAATATTACGAATTTTCATAGAGTTTCGCGATACTAAAGCTAATGGACTGGTCAAATGTGTGGAGCAGTCGGTGTTTGAGGACAAATTTTGCTCAATTAATAAACAAAACTAGTTGCTTCCTGTTTGTACTTTTATGTATCAGATTCTTTTCGCATATAGAACACACCCGCGCCACCAATTACTGAATGTATACTTTTAGCACTAAACAAATTTATAATATCGTTCTGTTTCTGTAAATTGTAGTTTTAAACTGCAAATAAAATAAATGTTAACACTGCTGGCACTCGGCCTCCTCTCTAGGAAAGGGAATGGGCTGTAATCTACCTCGCGGGTCCAGTGCAGGTTGTGGATGGTTCTAGGGCATGCCGGTTTCCTCATGATATTTTTCTTCACTGTTTTACGAGCAGTAATGATGACATAAATAACACAAAAGTAAAGCACCTGCCTGGTTTTCTCAACTCGTAAACCGTCGTCCGATACGAAAGGGGTATCCCTTACCCTGAGTATTCATGGTCCTAGAATGCATAAGCAACTTAAGGAACATAGAAGTGGTTTTTGTCAATAAAAGTCCGACACGCCCTCTTGCTTTTTAAGGTGGAAGAAGAAGTCGTTAAATGATTTCCCATTTAAAAAAAAAAAACCTTTGGGCCACAACTGGTCTTAAGAGACCAAATGATGTTTTAAATATATTTAGTGCTAAATGTAGTTAATACATAATAGTCACTGGTGGTGCAAGCGGGTATCATAAAAAAAAAAACTGGTGTCATTTTAATTATTCTTGCTCAATTTTATTAGATATTACATACTAACTACTCTATGTCTTCACACGCCGGCTGTCTTCTCTCTGCTTATACAATCTCCTCTAAACTTCCACTGCACTCTGCTAATTTTCTCCTTTGTTTTGGTGTGATATGCATGCATTGGTGGCGGTCAGGACCTGAACGATGGATTGTTACACTGATGTGTCGCACAGCCTTGGACAATCACGAATTAAATAAGCTATTCTACTATATGTGTCTTTAGAGCTACTATTGCATGCGCTTCTCTTTAATTTTATATTTATCTAAGCATATTTTTTATTTATTTGTTCAGTATTATTGTATGTAGTCAACATCCGCTTGAGTAATTCTTTCTTTGCCACACATATCAAACCGATGTAGCTCCATTTACGATCTATCTTACACTCTCAGTATATTATACATACAGAAAAACTCAGATAAATCATAAATATATCTCAAGTTTAGATCTTTCATGCGTTATTATGTACTTTAGTTGTTAGGGAAACAGGCGTCATTATAGTTAGTTATAAATAGTTTATCTGTATATCGTTGCTTCATATATGTGTAGTTAAATTTTACGATTATTATTACATTGTATTGGGACACTGTTTTACGATGCTTTTTCATGTAAACTAAACATGGTTTGTTTGTCAAGAAAGTTGGTGAGTAAATAAGTCTATTGCTCAAACACTTAATTTAGAAATCATTCATGCAGCCATTAGCAACATCACAAAAACAGGGTAATCCTATATGATTGTAATGTACTTTGTAAATCAGTGTCCTCTTTGGTTATGGTCTGGCTGTTCATGCATTTACTGTAATGGGTTGTCGAAATACATTATATAAACAAATTAATCTGTTTTCTTGCATGTACCGAGTTCCTGTCCCAAGCATCCGTAGCACGAGTTCAATATTCATTCTGAACAAAGTTATTTTGATTTTTACATAAAATAATAAACGTCGCTTACCATCTTGTGAGGTAGTGGTCAAACGCGAGCCTATCCATATTAAAGGGGTAACCAGATGGTTGTAAACTAGCGTTCCAATCAAGGTGACCTTGGTTTATGTGTTTGGTTTGTGTTGCGGCTACATGGATGTAAACCATGCGCCAACACGTTCGGTGGTTGGGAAAACGTGCCTCCTAACCAAGGGCGTTGAAGGTCATGGATTACAACTGCTGTCTACACGGATTGAAACTAGCAAGGTCACCTTGGTTGGGACGTTGGTTTGCAACCGTCTGGTCACCCCTTTAAAGAAAAGTTATGTACTGCGTTTTAATTGGGCTAAATAATAAAGAAAGGTGGGTAGTATGTTTCTAAAGTTCATAAGTAATACGTCTCGTGTGTATTTACAATAACTCGTGCTGCGGATCTCCCTTGTGTCCGGTGTGGTGTCATAAAGGTGCAATTGTACAATTTCTCTAACGCTTGTCCTTGGCGTGACCCGGTTAAATAACAATATTTGTCGCAGCCAACTATCTGATTACGCCATTATGTTAACTGCCTAGCTTTTTTTTTATTATCAATGATAGGCTCGCGTTTGACCACTATCTTACCTGATGGTAAGCGATGATGTGGTCGACGATGGAGCACATTTTTTTATACTTCCCTAGCCCACCATACATTTGTGAATGGCTGTGGCAAGTCATAAAACTCATTTTGATTTATGTTCAACGGGGACGGGGCCCCTATTTTTGTCTTGAGTATTTAAAATAAAAGAACTTAACACGAAGGAGATGACCTGTCTACTAATCGCGACGCCTTAAATGTTTTTTCGTCACATGTTCACCGTATTGGATAAATGACCAAAACATTATCCAGACAGTTCATTCAATGTTGTATTTATTTAACGCATCGACTGCATATAATTGAGGCCGCTAGTCGAACGGCGTTATTTAGTTAGGCTAGGCTGTTAACTAAATCACGAATTAAGCTAGCTGGCTGTTACATATTAAAAGCATGCTAACTTTATCGTTTTCATACAATATTCTTTGAATTAACATTGATAAGAATTCCATTTTGATGAAATAATAAATAAACATTATTTTACGTAATATAAAAATATTATTTATCAAACAATTTCCTGCTTCTATTCCCATTCATATTACTAACAAAATATGATTTTTAAACTTTATTATTCAAAAAGTTAGCAAAGAAAATGCACCACAATAAATCAAAGTTCGGCCCTGTATTGACAAAATACGACACACAAATCATGAAATAGATTTGATAGAAAAAAAATATATATTAGGTACTCGTAGATGAAATGTAGTAGGTATTGTTTCTAACAAAATCCTACTCTTTCTATTGTCTTTTTAGCTCGATGAATAAGAAAGAAATAAATGTTCAAATGAATGCATGGTAAGGTCAAGTAATCAATGAAGCGTCTAGCTTAGCTGCATGTTTACGGCGTGACTTGTGTTAGGACGAGACCGTGGATGCGGCGCTTCGGGAGGTGGGCCTCCTCTAGTGGACCCAGGACTCCGGGCTGACTGCACTGCGCGCACCGCTACTTGCGCTACCAGAGGGGACGTTGTATTACTACAATCGCCCACTCCTATACGATGTCCGGATTCAACAACTGCCATATATTTTTAATATCATATTTCTACATAATCATTTTAGAATTTGTATAGATGGTCATTAAATTTATCATCAGTCATAAATTTTAATATAGAAATTAATTAAATTTGATATAGATTTTCTACGAAAGACATATTTGGTGACTGACACTAGACATTGGTTTTATATTATCATACAATTTGCTTTTTAATATATCTAGGTAAGTATTTTGTATGTAATGAAGGAATTGTTTCTCCCGGCCAAAGCGGACCAAGAAAGAATATTGTTTTATAATAAACCCTTAATCGGATATTTTTTAATGAGTATCTGCCAAATTGGAAGGTTCCTCCCCTAATTAATATAAAAATAATAATGAATCATTAGATTTTATTTTGTCTTTAGTGTAATGTCTATATTTTTAAGTTTGTCTATTTTATTTGTTTGTTCTGTTGAACTATTATAATTTTATGATTTGTTGAAAACGAATATTTTTAAAACGATTCAATTTATTATTTGAATAAGTTATAATAACTTTAAAAGAATTTATTTTATTAACTATAGTCTGTTGACATGACCTAACGAATTTGAATATTTAATATACTTAAGGCAAAACTTAAAACGCTAAAAATTTATGTGGTGTTTGTTATAGGTTTATAAGTTTTTATAATCTAGACGCAAGTTTTGACTAGAGAATATTGTTTTTTTACTAAAAATTATGTTGGATTATGAAATAACTCTGAATGCTTCGAAATTACTATTTTTCATTTACTCGTCTACGGTTATTTCTACATTTATTTTATTTGGTTCTATTCAGAACATCAATTTACCCTTCGGAAATTCTTTTTCATGAAATTGTCAGGCTTTGATCTAAAATATTGTGACGCAGACTTATTACCTAAAATAATCAAGGAGTGCAATAAACTGTATTACTTAATCTCTTATATACGATAATAATTCGTTTCATGATACATATTATGTCTATGTGATAAAATATTTCTAATAAAATATATTTTACACGTTGTAATACTTTTACTTTTATTAATGAATACCTCTTCGGACAAATTAACATATTATTGCTAACGATTTTTCAACAACTGGGTCAATTCATAATTTGATAAATACTGCTAAACGAAATTTAAATTCATAATAGTAAAACACTAAAATCAAAGTTAAAAAGTGTAGTAGATAACCGAAAAGCGATTGCTCGGTCTAACGCGGCCACGAGCGACTCTGGCTCAGTGATACCCTTGTTGCAGGAGGAGACGCCTCAGGGATTCTTCGAGGACCACGGCCTGGGCTAACCTGCTGCGCCTGCAGCGCGCCGCACCGCAACCACATACGTAGCAACAACGTAGAACATTGTAACATCATGTATTTTGATATTAGAACATACAACTAAACAAGGATCTTTTGGCGCGGGAAAATCACACGGCCGCCATCTTGTTTTTAACCTTTTAACGGTTCAAAGGTTCAAATTCAACCGCCTATGTCGGAAATATTCGACAAACACTCTTGCATTTATCCCGCCAGGGTCGCACATCCACGACTAAATACTCCATCTCACCAGCTCTTCTGTCACTTATGGGGATTGAAGAGCTAAACGAGATGGAGTACCCAGTCGCAAACACACGACCCTGGCGAGTAGAATACGAAAACACTCGTCGGACAAATCCGGCGGAAGCGGTTAAAGGGTTAATTTCTACAGGCAACTTCACAAAAATGTTTACTAAGAACTAAAATTACAGTCGAAGCGCCAAAATATCCTT
Organism: Mythimna impura; assembly: GCA_905147345.3. NCBI lineage: Eukaryota > Metazoa > Arthropoda > Insecta > Lepidoptera > Noctuidae > Mythimna > Mythimna impura. The sequence goes on along the minus strand of LR990351.1, from coordinate 26,090,251 downwards.
GTAGCACTTTATTATTAAGCTAGAACTACACTGCGCACACGTGTGCCACACACGCCGACCTGGGCGCGTCGGTCTCCATACATTTTATATGGAAACTAGACTTGTAGAGCTACACTTGATCCACGCCACGCGACGTCGTCGTCCTACGTACAAATCAGGCGTGTTACGCGTGTGCGTCGGTGTAATGTAGTTCTAGCTTTAAACCTCGTTTTGATATCTTTGTACATGAATATAAATATATCGCAGAATATTGTCCAAATGTCAAACGATTATACCTACGTACATACTTGTTGTTTGTTAAAATATAAATACCTACCTATTGTACTCAGCCGAGTCGCGCATATTAATTACGATAATAATCAATTGTTCTGTGGTTTAATTTTCATATAATTATATTCATTTCAGAGCTTATTCTTAATAAGTAGTTATTTAATTACAAAGTATTTCTGCACTTTGAGGTTGTTTATGCATAATTACTTAAAATCGTGGCAACTACAATGTACTTAATTTAGTTTTAGTTGTCTTATTAAGAATTTCGCACCGCTTTTAGTTATTATGTACGTGTGATGGTACAGAATATTAGTATTATTAATCTAGTTTTGCCACTAAATAAATGTATGTAATTGTGGTGCAACAAGTAATAATAGTTTGTGCCAAAAGAAGCAAACACTTATATTTTCATACATTTTCGCTTATGATTGTTATTCGTCTATAGAATAGAGAATATAAACTTCTATTATGATCAATAATACAAATACACAGTATACCAGAACATTTCGCAATATAGCCCTCCATTTTATAAAATCGTCGTGTTCTATTGCATAGACTGCTGTATTAGGGATTGTTAAAACAGGACTATGTAATGTAATATAGATGTTTGGATCTACTTAGCAGGATTTATGAGATTGGGCGCCGGTATCGAATGTTTTTACCTCTTTCTAATAGCTTGGTGTTGATAGTATTATTGGTAGCAGACACTCGCGGTGTTCAGAAGACTGGTCGCATCCACATCATTTGTATACATTTCTACATTTGTAAACTTTACAGTATTTATTGCGCTATGTAAAAGATAAATATTTGTGTAAAATCCGAAGTCTGACGTCAGACTCTCATATCACACGTTCCATATCTACAAATAATATCGAGAGGCCTAAGTATCAAACAAACATTCTCTTTGGAATATATTGCGTATTAAAGTAATAATTAAGAATCAAACTTCGTTTTATTTTAATATAAATTCTTTTTATTATAATACGATTGCAAACTCGCTACACGATATAAAATATTTTCATTACAATATGCCGTATAAGCGATAAATAATTCAAAATTTAAGACATATTGACAGTCTTTGATAAATAGAAATACATTAAATGATTTCACTTAATAATTAAATGCGCCATAACAATGCGGGTACAGCCTGTATACCGTCATGTGGCTCGGTGCTTACTCTAAAGACAGACACGACGATTTTTTAGCGCGTGATTGCTTCATGACCTCATTTCATGTCGCAAACTAAGGACATTTCATTATACACACCTCTAAAGAATGCAAGCAACGCTAAAAATAGCACCGTGTCTGCAACTTACACTTACAAAATATTATAAAAATAGGTACATGATATGAAGATTTAATTATTGTTAGAAGTTTCTGTCGACTTTGATTCAGGTGTTGCCTTGACCTGATTGGCGGTGGTAGGTGCTGAGTCCTGAGGGTTCTTGGGAGGTGTGGTTGCGGGGGGCGCAGGTTCAGCTGCCTGGGGCTTCTCTTTCTCTTGCTCCTCCGTCTCCCTCTGCTGCTGCTGGCTGGTGACGTTGGCCAGATGGAGCGCGGCCAGCAACGCGGTCAGGTAGCGACGCAAGTCCAATTCCACACCTGCAATATCATTGTGGTTTGATAATTGTGACTCAGGTGATAAGATTACATGCAACATTAAACGATTTTCGACAACAAAGTCAAGAAAGGTGAACATTTAAAAACTAAATTGATTTACTTTTGTATGTATTAACGGTTCCTTGCTATCGAATAACGTAAATGTAAATAACATTTGTATAATGTATTGTTTTAAACAATAGAAAGCAATGACTTTTTATAACTGCCCACTTAGGTAAATCATTTTAGTTTTCATTGAAGAATAAAAACAGTATTAGAGGAATTATAGAAAATGCGAGGCTCCATCTGTTTCAACAACAGTTACACAATTTAATAATGAAATATTACTGAGAAACAGGAAAAACTAAAAAAATAGACAACAGCTGGACAAAGGTCGCACATAACTGGTTCATTATACTCTGGGTAGCGATTGCGTAATTTCTTGGAAAACCCAATTTAACTTTGAACCCAGGATCCGTACGATATTAGCAATGGCTCATTTGTATGAGTCATTGCTGCAGCCAGATCTATAGGGCAATCAATATGTTTCATAACCATTATCAGGGGCGCCGACTCCGTGGGTGCGTGGATCGTTTAGCGCGGGTTCGATTCCCGCACGAACACAAATGTTTGTTGATGAAACAGATTTTTGTGTTGGGTCTGGGTGTTTGTGGTACTTTCGTTGTTCCTGGTTTCCATAGTACAAGGGAAAACCTTAGTTTGGGACCAGGAAAATGTATGTGATGTTGTCTCAATTTATTATTTATTAACGATGCGGGCAACGGATGCCAGTTACTGATGCCGGTATCCGTTATCAAAATGTCGATCAGTGTGCATTTTTCTTCTCACACTTTGCCACTATTTTGAGTCATCAAATGAGCATGAGCACCCATGAGGTTTTCTAAAAGCCGGCGCCCCTGACCATTATAATCACTAAAAATGTTAGAATAACGATTTTATACAGTTTAAATTAAAAAACGTATTTTCTTAATTGGGAAACGACAAAAAATTCCACCACTGGGGTGTCCAGAATCATGTACTGGATCCGTGGTATTCGTTTGTGCGTCGATGCCAAAGACACCCTGTATATTATGGACAATGAGTACTGAAAATCTTGTATAATTACCCGAGTTCCTAAGCTCGTTCACTTTGTAGGCGAGGTTGGCCCAGACGCGGCGCGCGGCCACCGCGCTGAGGCGGCCCACCGTCTGCACCGTGTGCATCGCCGGGTCGTTGCTCACCGCTACAATTTCCTCTACAATTAACAAACCATTACATTCGTATACAATTGTCAACTTTCAGCTAACTACAAGTTGACATGCACTTAGAACTAAGTTAGTATGGATTTGCTACAAAAGTATATTGCACGTTCTTCTCCATAGAGATCTATGCTTTGGAACATTCAATTTATTTTTTTGACTGACCGACATTTTGACAATTCAAAAGTGCCTGTAATTGGTCTATTTGAAATAAATGTTTCTGATTTGTGGCGTAATATGCAGTCAAATTTTATGACGAGTCTGCTTTTTTATTGTTGAACTGTGACTAACTACAGATAGAAAGTAAAAAAAAATTAAGTGACGCACAATTCTACGATAACCTGACATTAATTGTTAATTACATTTTGTGGTGGTGGTTGGTGGAGCGAGTGGAAGTGTCAGACTTTTATTGACTAAAACCCAACTGTTCCTTCAGGTTACCCTTAGCGTTCCAGAGCCGCGGTACTCTTTCGAACAATCCCGCCGCCATGGCGGGCAAGCGGTACACGTCATTTATTTTCTTTGTCTACCCTACCAGTAAAACTTCAAAATATTATTTAAGCTAGTCCATTGTCCTTAAAATGTACTTAACTTTATCATGCCACTTATCTCTAGATTACGATAATGTAATCTGAAAGAGCGCATTGCGCAATAATCCACGATTCTACAATCTTTTCTAGAATTTTATGGCTTGGTCACTCAATATTGCATATTATTAGTGAGAGTCAAAATGGCGGGTGTACCATAGCGAATTAAATTATACCAATTACCAAAAAAATCTACCTAAAATGTACTATTCAGTACCTAGGTCTAAAAAATCTGTACCTCTTTCACAACGAAATTATTTAGAAAGTAAGGTACACCCGCCATATTGACATCAAGATGGCGGGTGTACTATAATATTTTATTATTTAACCATTACTCATAAAATATAATTACACCAAAAAATTGTACCTAAAAAGTACCTCCATTAAAAGAAAACGTACACTTGAACAGTTGGATAGTTTCTTAGAAATAAAACAACCGTGTTTTGTGTAAAACTAAACACGATACTTAATTATAATAATATTATTGATATAGTTACATATATTATATGTACATTGCAGTGCAGCCCAGTGGTAACTGCCCCGACTTGCAAGTTGTAGGTCGCGGATTCAAACCGTGTCAGGCGCATTACTTTGTGTAATTTATTTCATCACCACTGCTCTCAAAACGGTGAAGAAAAACATCGTGAGCATGTCCTAGAATCATAAATTCGAAGACATGTGACATCCACCAATCCGCAATGGGCCCGCGCGGTGGATTATGGCCCATTCCCTCTCCAAGAAAGGAGGCCTGAGTCCCAGCAGTGGGAACATTATAAGGCCAATAATGCTAATGCTAAATTATGCATTTATATTTTTATTTTCGTATGATTAATCAGGAAACACAGTGTAAATCGCAATTTTTTATCAACTACCCGCATCATACTTGATCATAAATGTGCATTTACGAAGCTAGTTGTTAGTTGCGGAAAATTGCTAATAACAAAAATACCTATATAGATAATACTATATATATATTTTATTGCTATGGTCTATCGGTTTAGGTGATTAACTAAAGGTAAACAATCTTGGTATGTCTTTTTATATTAAAGAGGTCGTATATAATATACACAAAGATTATTTAAATTTAGTTTATTAGCTAACATCGATTTAGGTAAATACCTAGTCGCAAAGATTTTTATATACAATTTATAGACAACTTTTAGATAAAAAGACATGCCAAGATTGTTTACATTTAGTTAACTACCTAAACCGACGGAGTATAGTATCTATTAATAATTATTATCGTGCATATAATTCATAATTTAAAAATATCCTTTAAATATAAATGTCATCATCTGCCTAGCCTTTTCCCAACTATATTAGGGTCGGCTTCCAGTCTAACCTGATGCAGCTGAACACCAGTATTTTACATGGAGCGACTGCCTGTCTGACCTCCAAAAACTAGTTATTGGAAAACACGTGTACATGTAGATACCCCCATGGTAAGACTGGTTGTCAGACTTCGGGCAATAAAATAAATAAAAATATAAATGCATAATTTAGCATTAGCATTGGCCTTATAATGTTCCCACTGCTGGGACTCAGGCCGCCTTTCTTGGAGAGGGAATGGGCCGTAATCCACCGCGCGGGCCCATTGCGGATTGGTGGATGTCACATGTCTTCGAATTTATGATTCTAGGACATGCTCACGATGTTTTTCTTCACCGTTTTGAGAGCAGTGGTGATGAAATAAATTACACAAAGTAATGCGCCTGACACGGTTTGAATCCGCGACCTACAACTTGCAAGTCGGGGCAGTTACCACTGGGCTGCACTGCAATGTACATATAATATATGTAACTATATCAATAATATTATTATAATTAAGTATCGTGTTTAGTTTTACACAAAACACGGTTGTTTTATTTCTAAGAAACTATCCAACTGTTCAAGTGTACGTTTTCTTTTAATGGAGGTACTTTTTAGGTACAATTTTTTGGTGTAATTATATTTTATGAGTAATGGTTAAATAATAAAATATTATAGTACACCCGCCATCTTGATGTCAATATGGCGGGTGTACCTTACTTTCTAAATAATTTCGTTGTGAAAGAGGTACAGATTTTTTAGACCTAGGTACTGAATAGTACATTTTAGGTAGATTTTTTTGGTAATTGGTATAATTTAATTCGCTATGGTACACCCGCCATTTTGACTCTCACTATTATTATGACGCATTCATGCGTGTATATTAGCAAGATGAAACATGTATGAAGTCAGAAATCAGAGAAATATATTTACACATGATTTGGCTGATAATCTTGGTGACAGTTGACCGAATTACCAACTATTCTATTTTTGAAAATGATATTTGGCTGAATAATTATGAAACAGGGGGTCTACTGTTTACCGTTTTTAGTAGCTAGTGCAGTCAACACCTATTATAGATATTCATATGTTAATTAGTGTTATTATTACTTATGATATTAGTTAAATAAACTGCTTTGTTAGAAAATTAAGAGCTAAAATTTACAATTTTAATAAACACGACGTTTTACCTTGTCTAATTTAGATAGTTATGATGTTATTAATGAGTATAGTTATGTAAATACTTAGATGTCTTTATTGCAAATATAATTTAAATTTCACCGGTTAACCCTGAAGCGTTCAACTTTATAAATAGTCTTTTAAATCTCTCGCAAATCTAGTACACTTTACTCTATCCTTGTCATGCTCTAACTAAAAAAACTAAAACTACCCACTAATTTAAATTTGTAAATAGATACTCACTGCTAGGCTCTTCCTGGACGCCAACGGGGGGTAGGTAGTGGTCTAATAACTGCATCGCGTACATGGCACCGGCATCGACGCTGTTGACTGCCTTCTGGCCGTATGCTGTGGACAGCAAGGCGTTGGCCTTAGCCCAGGATAGTTCCTTGAGGGAGCTGACGCGCTGTTCTGCTGCTACGCGGGCTGTGTACACCTGGGGAAGAAGGTTACAGCTTAATTTGAGGAACAAGAGTAAATTAAAAAGTTGATAGACTGACATTGTTAATTGTAAACTAACTGGAGACCGACTGAGGGTTCGGTTTCGGCAAAAAAAGGGCCGAATATTCGGCTCGATCGAAAGTAACGTCTTTTAGCTAACAGTTGTGATAGATAGGTACCTAAAAACTGACTGACTCGTTCGTCTATGTATGTTGGTCAGTTTTTCAGTTGCACGTCGATTTGCTCGGGTAAGGCCGAAACTGGAAGAGGAGCCGTACATTCGGTATCGGTTTCAGCTGCAAATCGTGTTTCGATCGGACACTATAACCATACTTATCAGGGTCTGCTATCACTTAGTGAAAATATATTATATGAAATCGTATTTGCCCTGCCTGTGCTGTACTGCTGTTACGATTCTGGTGTAGAATAAAGTACCTATATGATAAGAGTACCTATCTATTTGTCTTTGTCCCAATTGAAAGAGTCGGAAAAAAACGCAGCTGACGTAATCAACAGCTCTTTTTACAAAATTATAGTATGAGAAATGAGCTTCAATTGCTTGTTATTTTCACAATGATTTTGGTAACTGGCCAATAGCAATAACAAAAGCCATTATTGGCAACTCAAAGTTTTCAACGCCCGTTGGTCGATGGAGCTTTTATATAAAACTAGATGTTCCCCGCGCCGCGATTAAACTCGCGTCTTTGATTACTGCTCCGCGCCTATTTGCCGTAGCGTAATGTTTAAAAAGCATATATAGTCTTTCTTAATAAATAGGCTATCTAACACTTAAGATTTTTTGAATTCAAACCAGTAGTTCCTAAGATTAACGTGTTCAACCGAACAAACAGCTTTATCTATTATATAAAAATCTCGTGTGTGTGTTTGTTATCAAACTCCTCCGAAACGGCTTGACCGATTTTTATGAAATTATTTGTGTACATTTGATTGGTCTGAGAATAAGTCGTAGGCTATTTTTTTATACGTCAAAGTGATAAGGGTGACCCGAAATAATTTTATATGGTAAAACAGCGTTTGTCGGGTCAGCTAATAATATAATAGTATAGAAGTATAAATTATAAGTTCTTCTTATATGTTTGTAAAAGGTCGTCGAATTTATAAGTGTCGTGTTTTTATAAAGAAATAATGCGCAATTAAGTTATATTTAGATTCCGCGTCCGCTGCTTGGTTTCAGGATAGCAACTATCAATTCGAAGATATGTAAAAAGTTGGATTAAGATTGTCTCGATTAGTTATTGAGATAATAGAATGCAACTGTTGATACATTGGCATTATAAATTGATTATTTTCAATCACGTTATGATTGGACATATCAACGGTGTTGCTGCTATAATTAATAAATCGGCTAAGTGCGAGTCGGACTCGTGCACAAAAGGTTCCGTACCGTCCGTAGCAAAAAATTGCCAAAAAAAACACGTTTTTTGTATGGGAACTCCACTTAAATATTTATATCATTCTGTTTTTTTGGTATATCTTGCTACAGCGGCAACAGATTTACATCATCTGTGAAAATTTCAACTGTCTAGCTATCACGGTTCATGAGATACAGCCTGGTGACAGACAGACGGACGGACAGCGGAGTCTATAATAGGGTCCCGTTTTACTCCTTGGGCACAGAACCCTAAGTTTCTAATTAAATAAGTAGTAGACTATCTAAATCAAAATTCGTGTAATTAACACGGACTTTAATACCCGGTTAACCTTCAATAACTATTATCATTGTGTGTGACCTACAAAACTTGAGAAGTCATGTTGGTCGTAAATAGTAAATTTCCTACAGATTAACGACATCGACACTGAATAGTTTTGTAAACATGTAGACAGCTACTTTACATAAACATTTTAGGTAGGTATTTATTATGAATTTTTCATGACGCTTGTGGAAATTGCGGCGCATTTTTTCGCCTTATAACTACCTACCTATTTTGGCACAGCCAGCCGTGAGGCAGACTTTTATTTTTACTCCTTTTTTTTCGTACTTATAACTAGTGGTGTTTGTGTGCCTTGTGTTGTGCCAAAAAAATCTATTTATTTATTTCCTTTTTTATACCTTCCTAACCAACTCGTTTTTAGCAGGTGTTCTGGAATCTGGTCAAAGAACAAACCAGGAAGACTACGTCCAGACTATTATCAACATACCTACTTTTTTTGGGTGGGGTTCTTTGAGTGGACCGAGAAAGTGTCAGACTTTTACCCAACCATGTTCCTTCAATTGCTCTTTGCGTTTCAGGTCTGCGATGACTATTTCGAACAATTCAACACTACTATCAACATAGAGCTGCTGAAAAATAACTCATGATGGCGGATGCCCTTAGAATGGTAGCTGTGCTTGTTACCGACTCAACAAGAGATGCTCTCATGTAGTAATATCAATTGTGTCAGTGATATAGCAGCGTTTAGACACATAGGTATTGCTGAAAGCAACCTCTGCGGTTTTACTAACCTCGTGTTTGACAATGATTAATGGCTTTTTTTTTAGAGTTAGGAAATCTAATGACTTCCCCGCTGTGGGGTGGAGCAAGAAGGAATTTCAGACTTTTATTGTCTGAAACCCAACAATATCCTTAAGTTGTCCTTTGTTTTGTGTGGCCACGGTAAATTGTTTCGACCATTCCGCAACCCTAGCACGTATCGGCACAAATGTGGTTAGTGGTTCAAAACTATGTCTCAATAAACATACTCGAAAACCCGCTCTTATCCCTACCACTTTTAGCCACGCAATTTAATGTTGTTCGCACTAGTGCGGAAAAGTGTACGAGCTCGCCTCCGCCATTATTTATCATATCAGGCTGGGCGCTAAGCGACCAATCTTATTTATATTTTCGTAAGTGTATTTGTGTTGGAAGGCCTCCTACAAGGTGGACCAATGACTTGGTAACGGTTGCGGGAGTCCGATGGATGCGAGACGCACAGGACTGTTCGCTGTGGCGACGCTTGGGGGAGGCCTATGTCCAGCAGTGGACATCTTTCGGCTGAAATGATGATGATGATGATGAAGTGTATTTGAAAATTTGTCACTAGGACCGAGGCGGAATTCGCCCGAGCCTCTGGCGATGGTGTTATAGAGCCGAATGCGAATCCTTCTCCAATTGTATCAAATCGTACTATTGAGACAACCTGCTCTTTTTTCGCTTTAAGGACGGTCGTTTATTGCCTTTGGTAAACAAGCCACCTACTTAGAAACAGTAACAAGGTCCTTCCAATCCGGTTCATTGTCCACCGAGTGATAGTCTCTTCAGGCGTTTATCTTATCGGTGCAGCGAGACGTATCGCGGCCGCCATAAAAATAATACCGGTCTAGCTACCAATTGTATGTAAACGCGTTTTATTTTATTTACAACTGGTAACGACAGCTGTATGTTGATATGTACATTTTTTTGCTACACTGAGCGTGGGATCGACTTAACTTTTTTTTGAGGTAGCCATTTTGGTTTTATATTCGCTATTTTCCTCTTTGTCTGATAATTTTTAACACTTTTATTGGTTTTACGTGAGAAATCATCAAATGACTTCTCTCGCTCCGGTTGGAGCGCGAGGAAGTGTCCAACTTTTACTGAATTCCTTCAGATGCCTTTTGGGAGAACTACGGTAACTCTTTTGAAAAATTCCGCACCGGAAATTCAAAGCATTTTATTTCAATGACTTGAAATGTCAAAAAGTCAGTCATACAGAAAAAATATGCTAATTGCACGGTCTGCGAATGAATGTCTGAGAATGTGCAAGAAGCTCCATGGACACTCTTTTTTAACCGACTTCAAAAAGGAGGAGGTTCTATGTTCGGTTGAATGTGTTTTTTATTTTTATTTTTTATGTATGTTCACCGATTTCTCGGTCAATTGTGGACCGATTTTGAAATATATTTTTTTGATTGAAAGGTTATGCTTCTGAGTTGGTCCCATAGAAATATTGTTATTATCTGATCATGAACTTCGAAGATATGGAACAGAACTCCTCATAGGATCACAGCAAAACCGTCGTAACAAGTAAAATTGCTTTGTTTATACGTGTAGTCGATGACTGACTGAAAGTAGAGGGGGAATATATCGAACTGATCTGATGATGAAGCCTGAAGTTAGTAGTAGTAGTAGTAGTTAGGCACCGGAACTCTGTAATAAATTAATGTAATTTAACCGTGTTTGGGATTATTAGAATTGTCATGAGATGCAATCTGGCTTTATGGTATAATAGGCTTTAATAAGTTTGGCAGAGGGGTTTTTTTTTTTTTTTTAGTGGTGGTACCTTAACTAAAAAGTGTAAAATAAAAAACTTTTTACAAAAAAAAAATACAACCGACTTCAAAGTAAAAAAAAAAAACACTGAAAAGTGCAAAATAACTTGAATTTCGGAAGTCAGTGTTTCTATAATAGTTTTGACTCTTCGTTATTTAACACCGACTTCCGAAATTAAAGTTATTTTGCACTTTTCAGTGTTTTTTTTTACTTTGAAGTCGGTTGTATTTTTTTTGTGTTGTTTTTTATAAAAATGTTATGTATTACAAATATCACGGTTACATGTTCCTTGTCGCTACTACTATGTGAGAACTGACGGAACCCTGGCTAATAAGTAGGTACCTACTTATATCCTGTCCCCTGTTTTCATCTGTGTATTACAATCATAAAGACCTGTCGCCTTAAAATTCACTTCTACCTACCTCTTTGTGGATAAGCGTTATGTCAAATTCTTCTAAAAAAAAAAATTTTTGCTACCGTAGTTTTAATTTGAGATTTGGGCGTTTCTTTTAAGAGATATCCAGGATTCCCTAGCTATACTTATATTATGTTCTAGGAGAAACCGGATTCGTATTTTTACGAAGTTGAATGTTATGAAGGTGGAAAAGATTGGGAAGGTCTGTCTATACTCAACATTGGTGGTTCTATGCTGAAATGATGATTAATATCAGACTTCCAATTGGCTAGTTGACTATTTTATTTTATTTTTTATTATTTAAATAACTTTATCTAAAATCGAATAAAGAAAGATTTTTTCAAATCCGTTCAATATTATGCAAGTTATTTCTAGAAACCTTTTCAATCTGATGGTGAGAAACTCTCAAGTAAAAGAATAAACATAAAATGCACATACTGAAATGTGATGTCACCGCCATTACGCGTACAAAAGAGACAGCGTATATTCCCACCATAGGTACCTCCATTCTTCTTTAGGCCAATTTTGAAATGCTAATTGCTGCTTCATTTAACAACCAATTTTGAAGATATTTTCATAAAAAGATTTTTTTACTGTTATTTCTTGTTTAGTATAAAATAAAATCCAGTGATATTATAAATGTGAAAGTAAATCTGTCTGTTACGCTTTCACGGTTAAATTATTGATCCGATTTTGATGAAATTTGGTACGAAGGAAGCTTGAAGTCCAAGGATGGATATTTTGTTGCTTTTTATCCGTCTTCGACTTCGAGTCCGCAATAACCAACGTGCACGCGGACGAAACCGCTGCCAGAAGCTAGTATTATATAAAAATGAACAGATGAAAATACACAACTGTAAGTTCCAATAGGTTATCTCCAGTCACACAGCGATGAGGCCACAACAACGTGACTGGTGGTTAGGGTAGATAGCGGCAGTGCGTCGCATAGGAATGTGCTGGAGTTACATCACTAACTGCGGTACACAGTAACATATGTACTACTACCGGTTACATGACTAACGGCGCACCTGTCGTGTTCAGAGAAAATTTACGTTGTATGTAAAGATGTGAAGAGAAAACGGTCTCACTTTCTCGACTATTCTTTACTTGTCACCCGTGTCGTGTGTTTGCGACTGGGTAGGTACTCCATCTCGTTTAGCTCTTCAATCCCTTTACGTTACAGAAGAGCTAATGAGATGGAGTATTTGGTCGTGGATGTGCGACCCTGGCGGAATAAACACGAGAGTGTTGGTCGGATATATCCGACGTTGGCGGTACTAAAAAGGTTAATTTTATTTGATTCCCGAGGCCCTGCCACGAGCTCTTAACTAGATCCATTTTACGATCTAAACTGAACTTTTACAGGGATGGAGCTATATAGGGTGTATAGTATAGCTCCTTCCCTCTTTGTCGCTCGCACGACTGACATTCACTTCATGGTAAGGCCCCTGGAATGGATTGTCTGCCCCCCTAGTCGTCTACTCGGCGTCGTCTCTCGTACTTGTTGTCGCCTCGAGTAGGCCACGCCTCCGATTCCTTTATTCTGACGTCATCTCTCTCAACGATTAGTCACGTTGTCAGGACAAAGGAATAGGAGGCGTATCCGACTCGAGGCGATCAACGAGAAGAGAAGAGAATCGAAACGAAACGGTTGTAACTAGGCTGTTGTAAACAATCCATGGGATTGCGCAAGGGTGTTGTTGTAATGCAGGTCCAGTCATTGGGACAACGCTTAGGGGAGGCCTTTGACCATTGAACTTTACTTAATACATAGCTTCAGCTAAGATTATGTTGATAATGCACCATGCATCGTACTTATGTCGTTTTGACGCAGAAACACGTGATTGATTCTCAGGCCCATAATAACATTATATCTATCAAACAACCGCAATCAATCGATACAAAAACTAACCGTGTTAAATGAATATGTACCCACATGACCACATACGGCATAGCTAATAGTCCAGTCCCGAACCGGTCCGAGCGCTTCCGACCAACGGAAATGGCACTGCATACTTTTGTGCATCGTGTTTTATAAACACACAAATAGCACACCGTTATAAAACGTAATAACAAGGCATTGTGTGCGCCAGTATGGTCGACAGACAGTGATAGTACGACATCCTGTCGGCAACAGCCTGCACTTTGAACCTGCATGTTTGTTGGACCACTTCCTGAAGTCTGAGATAACAAGAATATCCGCGTCCGGTTTTATGTTCGAATTTGAACATTGATTATGAAAGTGTTCTTGCGTACTTACAAGATATAAATTATAATCAATTGGGTAGCTATCAATAATGTTTTGATGACGAAACAAAGGTTTTAATTCAGTAATGAAATTAATGCACATAATACCTATTTATTTTGTTCTAATTGGCAAGACGTCACATATCGAATAACACCGCTCAAGTCAAAAATTGGCTGTTTTTAGTTTTAAATGGAATTGAATAGAACTTTTTCGTCTAAGATCAGGTGATCATTCAGACAAGCTAATAGTAGTCTTTGTCACAACGCGCTTTTATACATTTGTTACACAGTACCTACATTATTTAGTTTTTTCAGTCAAGCAACAGAGTCGTTTGATATGCGACAGTGCATTGCGTTGATAGTTCAAAGTTAAAAAATAATTTTAAATGAGGGTAGGTTGAATAAGATCTAATATTTGTGGTGCTCACTGTCATTTAAGGGGTGACCAGCCAGATTAGAGTTAACTCTAATGACGTCATTGGGTAGATACTCTAAGCTCGCATTTTTGAACGCGAACGTAGTTCCAAGCAACTGTCATTTCTACCGCTTACACCAACCTACCCTGCTCGGAGTTAGAGTTAGTTGGGTTAACTCTAGGGTAGCTACTCGAGTTATAAAAGAACGACTCTGGGTTGCAACTCGAAGCTACTCTGGTTATTTTTAGGGCAGATGGTTGCAAACCAACGTCCCAACCAAGGTGACCTTGCTAATTTCAATCCGTGTAGACAGCAGTTGTAATCCATGACCTTCAACGCCCTTTGTTGGGAGGCGTGTTTTCCCAACCACCGAACGTGTTGGCGCGTGGTTTACATCCATGTAGCCGCAACACAAACCAAACACATAAACCAAGGTTTGAACGCTAGTTTGCAACTGTCTGGTCACCCCTTTAAAGGCACCAACTCTCAGGCTTTATATTTCTGCTGTATAATGTTTTTCACTAATTTACTTGATTCGCGCAGTAAGACAATTTAACCATTTAGTTAAATAACATACCTCAATTGATTTCTTTACAAGCAGCTTACCTTCATGAAAATTATTATGCCCAAAAGCAATGTTTTGTAATTATCTTTTATAATTATTGTCTTCCAACTAAACAACAATACTCCCATTTTATATGTGGAGGCTTGTAAATGGCTTTTCGTGATCTACCCTGTATTTTTTTTTATTTTTAGCTGAAGCCTACAGTTTATTTTTTTATTTTTTTTTTACAAAATAAAATAAAACTTTTCCTACCTTATTTACATGTGGAGAGATTCTGGATAGGACTGCATGTTTGGTGGTTTCTACGATGACCTTGGGGGGTTCTGTGACGAGGGGCACGCGGCGCTCCAGTTCATCTAGGGCTGCGGCCACCCTGGCGTCACCGCGGGCCAGGGGCGCCGCCACGTAGGGCGCCGCTGTGTTCGCCGCGAGGTACACGCCCGCTTCCGCTGTTGATAGTGCCCATTCTAGTAAGGAGTGGGCTCCTGTGGAAATAATTCTGTATTAATCTTCTTTTCACATATCCACATGATGTTTATAGTTCAATCTGGTAGGTAGTTCTCTCTCCTACCCTGCTTTCCGAATTGAGCTAAAAGTGATAATATCCCGAATCGGACTAACGCGCAACGTCACAAATATTACTCAATAGGCCCTTATATTTTGTGACTATTAAATTTGGTCGGATTCGCGATATATGTAATCACTTTTATCGCAACTCGGAACGCTGGGCTAGAGTAGTGTGAAACTGTGAACATTGTAAGGTTGATTATGCATGTAGGTAGGTAGCCCATACCATGGTTCTCTTTCTAAAGGGGTGACCAAACGGTTGCAAACCAACGGCCCAACCAAGGCGACCTTGCTAGTTTCAATCCGTGTAGACAGCAGTTGTAATCCTAGACCTTCAACGCCCTTGGTCGGGAGGCGCAGGCACATAAAACAAGGTCACCTTGGTTGGAACGCTAGTTTGCAACCGTTTGGTCACCCCTTAAATAAGCTGAACGGACCGACTTGAGTATGGCGATTCATGAATGCTTTTTCACAAACTTGACACTTATAACCTTTTTTTTTAGTAGGTGGGTAAATCATCTAATGACATCCCCTGCTCTTGAGCGGAGCAGGCGGGTGTGTCAGACTTTTACTGACTAAAAACCCACTCGTGTAGCCAGGCCTTGAAGTTAGTAGAGGATTGGGGTAATATAATAATGCCCCCAAAGTACTGCAATTCCAAAAACACTACAGCATCCAACTAGCGGAAGAACCGTACGATTGGTCAGGCCCCAAGGTACTGAGAATTTACACCGACGGATCAAAGACGAACACCGGAACAGGAATCCGAGTCTTCTCCAATGCCCTCAATATAAAGATATTCAAACCGCTAGGAGCACTAAATTCGGTCTTTAGGCAGGCAGAATGTGTTGGCATCACTCTAGCGGCCAACGCCATAGAAGCCAGAAAAGTTACGGATACTCATATCAGCATAATCTCCGACAGTGCCTCAGTATCCACAACCCACAACAACCTCGAAACTCATACAAGAGTGCCACTCTGTACTTGAACACATCACAGTGTTAAATATTATAATAACACTGCTGTGACACTGCAGTAGATAAAAGGACACAGCGGCTCACTGGGCAACGACGCAGCTGATGAGCTGGCAAGGCGGGGGTCTAACACGGTGGTCTTCGGACCGGAACCCATCGTACCAATACCCTTTAGTCAGCTGCGTGGTTGGCTACGAGAGCACACAAATGCACAAGCGGGAAGGTGGTGGTCCCTCCCAAGCTTAAATAGAACCCTAACTAAACACTTCTTCACAATGAATATCACAGATAGCCCTCTGTGCAGAGGATGTATGGAGTCAGAAGAAAATGTCGCGCATGTGTTCCTCGAGTGCACAGCCGTCAGCGAGATAAGAACACGAACCTTGGGAGCACCGAATTCACTGATGGACGCCCGAAACAAACTGAAGAGAGACTCATTTGTTTCTGGAATGAGGTGGGCTGGTTGGAGAAAAGGCCGCCATGGACCACGCACAATGGTCCGATAAGGACTAAGTGCGGAAACCACGGTTTCCAGACCACAAAGATAGTAGATAGATAGAACCCACTCCTGTTCCTTTGTTGCCTTTCTTCCTTTCAGAAGCAGACCCTTGGCCCCAATAGGCTTCGACCCTGCTGGGTCCCTACGGTTTGCTGACATCTTGAGGCACGCGTGGAACAGTACGCGCCGTTGACGACTTGGGCTCGGTCCGGACGGTTACCGGACGATCGGACGGTGAGCTACGCATTGCTGGCCGTCCGCAAACCCGCGCCTACGATGGCCGGAAATCGATATCGGGATCCCGGCGACTGGGGCGTGAGGGCCGCGCCCTCACGCGTGCACTTGCGGCCTCCTCCTTTGCTAACATTACTGCCTCGCAGAAGAAGGCGACCGCCTGCCACTCCTCCTCGCTTTGGACCATGGCCTGTACCAAGGCCCGGGACACTTATGACTTGGCAATATAATTAAAAAAGTCTCGCAATAGCTTTAGGATACTGGATGAGCGAATGTGGTATATAAACAATACATCTGACTGTTACTTCAAACATTTGAATGAGCTCACTAACAAACAATGATAATATCCATCTTAAGTTTAAATACAAGTGAGGGTATGAAGAAAAATACACATACACAATGAAAAAAATAATAAGACTTTTATTAACCTTTCGAGTATCGTAATTAGAGACACAATAGAAAGACAATGAGCGAGGGGTGGGGGTTTGATGAATTAATAAGATTAAAAATGCATAAAGCACACGATAGATACGCGTGGAGAGTTTAGGGCAGGCCTAAGCAGTAGAAGCAACTGCTATGATTAGAGATTATAAACCATAGTAAAAGAAACAAATGAAGGAACTTAATTAGATTTTAAATTGAGCAGAATATTTGTATACACATTTTATAGTGGAAATCATACATAATTAGGTTTTCTAAAAATTATAAATTTATAACAGTATTTCATGCTACCTACTCAATTGATTTTTTTTATAAACTGAATTTTTTGGAACTTTTAATCTTTTTTAGGGTTCCGTAGCCAAGTGGCAAAAAACAGAACCCTTATGGATTTGTCATGACTGTCTGTCTGTCAGTCCATATGTCACAGCCACTTTTTTCCGAAACTATAAGAACTATACTGTTGAAACTTGGTAAGTAGATGTATTCTGTGAACTGCATTAAGATTTTTACACAAAAATAGAAAAAAAAATAATAAATTTTGGGGGTTCCCCATACTTAGAGCTGAAACTCAAAAAAATTTTTTTTTCAACCCCATATGTGTAGGGTATCTATGGATAGGTCTTCAAAAATGATATTGAGGTTTCTAATGTCATTTTTTTCTAAACTGAATAGTTTGCGCGAGAGACACTTCCAAAGTGGTAAAATGTGTGCCCCCCAGTAACTTCCAAAAAGAGGATGATAAAACTAAAAAAATATATGATGTACATTACCATGCAAACTTCCACCGAAAATTGGTTTGAACAAGATCTGGTAAGTAGTTTTTTTTTTAATACATCATAAATCATAAACTGCAATTTACCTTTCAAGTTTGTACGGAACCCTCAGTGCGCAAGTCCGCCTCGCACATGCCCAGTTTTTTTCATAGCTAGGTAACATGTACAATATCATTTTTG
The DNA here is from genome assembly GCA_905147345.3 of Mythimna impura. NCBI lineage: Eukaryota > Metazoa > Arthropoda > Insecta > Lepidoptera > Noctuidae > Mythimna > Mythimna impura. The sequence goes on along the minus strand of LR990351.1, from coordinate 26,072,047 downwards.
GCATACACCTTTGATTGATATTCAGCAACCCACTCTACATTTCAAAATTGTATCTGTACTCTACTACCTGGCTGTTTTTACTGGATCCCACAGACTTTGGTCTAATAAAAACCCTGCAGTGGTTTAAAATGGGAACTAAACTTTGTTTACCAACACAAATACATGTTACAAAGAAAGTTTATGGCATACCTACCTTTAACTTAAAAAAAACCTACCTTTAACTTTTGTGTAGAAAGCTCCAACTTGACCAACGGCAGCGCCAACTGTGGGCAGAGCCATGGCCTTCTGCACCGACTGCAGCTGCGGCATTGATGGGGCACTTACTTCTGTAGCCATCTGCATCAAAGGAAAAATCAAATTATTTTTTTTTATAGTAGCAGGTAGATGTTAAAGTTCTTCAAGGAATGTTCTGGCACAGTATAAAAAACTCAAGAAAAGTAAAGTTGGTAGAAAACAAAATATTTTCACTACCATAACTATTAGGCAAAGTTAACAAGTCAAATTAAATGCTGACTTTAGCATAATATTAGCAATCGCGTTAAGAAAAATGCAACACAAGGTAAAAAATTACAATAAAGTTAATTTGAAATTGGAACAATAAAGAATAGTATAATCCTCACTTTTTGGCGATAATTATAGACCGACAAAAGTTAAACCTACCTTATAAACTTTTGATAAGTTAAAAAATACTTTCTAAAATCCGAACAATATAAAAATATCAGCTAATAACGTCTTGCTCAATGCGGTTCAAGTAACTGACTGAAGTAAACTGATCATAAAATGAAAATATATACGTGATAAACCCCTTGTATGTACAAGTGACGATGAATAATTATTTTATTTATTAATTTTGTGATTCAACGCTTTGTTTGGACTTTGATCAGATAAAGTTAGTGTGTTCAACATTTAAATTTACTAAAAACAAAGTAGTACTTTAGTGGATTAGTCGATTTGAACAAAATAAATAAAACGACGTGCGGACTTCGAAGCGTGCGGTAATGTAATATGAACCAAAAAGAAAAGAATACAAAAAAAAATACAACACAAATTGTAGTATTCTCAACTTAATCATCATCATCTTCCTGCCCTTTTCCCGTGTTATTTGGGGTCGGCGCAACATGTTTTTTTCTTCCATTCTGCCCTGTCACTCGTCATACTATCACTAACTTCCTTTTCTTTCATATCACTCTTCACACAATCCATCCATCTTTTCTTTGGTCTCCCTCTCCCTCTCCATCCATCCACCTGTAAACTCATAAAAAAAAAAATAATCAATTTAATTATCAATACAATACTTTTTGTTAGATAGTTTTTCAATTATTTAATCGACTTTTTAGATACTTAGAACACGTAACTGAAACATCACTATGGAAAATGAAGTTTCCGAATAAAAGAGATAGCTGATCATTCTAGTGTTAGCTAGAAAGAGATGAAAAATAATAATTCTGTAACTTAGCTATTATTTTTATTTTCAGACTAGTTTTTACCATATTTTTGGTAAGCAAAATTGTATCTTATTTCGGATTTATACATTTTCAGCATCATACAGACTAGTTCCTATAAATGTAAAAAATTACATCACAACTTCTTCAAACAATATTTGTTGGTTGGTCGCCAAATGCCAATGACGAACATTGATCGCAAAATTTGTGGAACAAGGCCAGCACACGTGTACTCACTCACAAACATTGGACGAGCGACGTGTGCTGATTGGCTGTCAAGAGATCTGTGTGATTCTTGTTTTGGTTGGAGACTGATTAAGAAAATTTTTTTAACAAAATAAATTCGAAATGTCGTGGACAAGTGATACTGTGCTGGAATTCTTGGAACTCTATAGAAGAGAACAACATTTATGGGATCCTAAACACCCTCTGCATAGAAATAGAAGCGAAGTTTCCGATTCCTGGATTAGAATACAGGCATCTTTAAGTATACAATGCTCAATTACTGATCTTAAGAAGAAAAAGGAATCTTTAATGACGTCCTTCAGGATGCACCTCGGTAAGAAGAAAGTTCAACCAGGATATCGCACAACTTGGTTCGCCTATTCACTTATGGAAAGCTTTCTTGGCGGCAAATACGAATGTGATAGCACAAACCAATTGGAAAATGAGGTAAATAATCATATTACATAATTTAGAAGTGAAGTTTAGAAGTGAACCGGCTTTATACAACATGATATATGTATTATAAACATAATTTTTAAGTTTGCGTTTACAAAAACTTCCGAACTTTGGCATAACATTGGACCAAATTGGACCCAATTGCGTAATGCCATAACAATTTTTGTTTGAGAGTTTGGCAACCAAACTTGGTTTGGATTCCGTGGGGGGCGACGTATTGGCTATAATTGGTTCTATTAATCAAATTAAAGTGATTAACAACAAAAGTAACTAAGCTAACTGCGCGGTATAATTCGTTAATTCGATACAGTTACAGACATCGGTATGAATTTCGATCGAGGGAGAAACGGACGGAATATCGTATCGCCATACCGCCTTGGTAGACGGTATCTTTTCGCTTGCCTTGAAACAGGTTCCACCAAGGCTGGGCCAGTTAGTGCATTGTACACCTATTTTCGTAAGGACGGATTTACGATCATGATCATGACTTCTAAACAGATAAATGATTTTATTGAGATAGTGAAATGCAATCCAGTTCTGTACGACACGTCACATTCAGAGTATAAAAATATATTTTTAAAGAATAAAATATGGGATGAGATAGGAGAAAGAATCAACATAAGTGGTAAGTTTTTAGTTTTTTATTTATTATTATGTATTTTATATTGTTTGCAGTCCCAATATTCTAATCACAATAGCTAAGTAATTGTTATGTGTGTTGTTGTTATAGTTTTGTATAACTCCTGAAAATTCAATTGGTTTTTGCCATTATAACCTTTCTGCCTTTCTGTAAGTACACATTGTACACAAAAACTTGTAGTTTGTTACTACATCAGGGTTGCTATTTTCTCCTATAATAAGAATAGGAACGTCAATGATCTCGATCTGTCAAATTTTTATTAAAAAGTACGGTTTGCAAAGAAAATTTATTTGTATATCAATAGCGGTTTATTTTTTACTTATAAAATCTAGGTGAAGTAAAAACATTATTGTTTAATCTTTAGCTAAATATATGGGCCTGCGCACACTGGAGACAAAACTGTCTTATACAGAATTGTCTACGACGTCGCAGATTCTACGACGTAACGGCTCAGACTTGTCTGCGACAAGACTGTTTTGTCTACGTCACGGCACACACTATCATCGAAATCATCAAAACAGTCTATCGGCGTACGCAGTGTTGCCAACTTAGTGGATTTTCCACTAAAACTGGTGGATTTAAACCCCCCATTTAATTGCGAAATATTGGTTTTAGTGGCTAGTGGATTTTTCTAGCGCTTTAGTAAAATTCAATTTCTTACTAAAAATGCGATCACTCGGGTGTAAATCAGCACCATAGAATCCATAATTATTAATCTGATACGACGATGATGGTGCAAATAAAAATGATTCGTCTGAAGACGAATGAATACATAGCTGTTATTGAATAATTTGTTTGTTGAATTACCTACTAATGTTAATTTACCCACAAATGGTATTTTGATCAACTGATTGTTAATTTTTATCACTTATTATTAAAGGAAACTAACAACCTATATGCCTACTTATTTTATTTCGTACAACACACATTTTTTATTGGGAAATTTTGCGATTTTTTTGTAGGATAATTTTTTGTTAGTGGTTTTCTGGTGGTTTTAAAATTTGACTCTAGTGGTAAGTTATTGTAACTGTTGGCAACACCGGACGTCTCAAAACAGTCTTGTCGTAGACAAGTCTGCGACGTCGTCCGTAAACAAGTCTGCGACGTCGTAGACAAGTCTGCGACGTCTTAGACAATTCTGTCTAAGACAGTTTTGTCTCAAGTGTGCGCAGGCCCTAAGTCATAATTAATAAAAAATAACTATTTTATTATTTTCATTGTTAGCAACAATTCGCCTTCTTCTTGCATTTGCTAATACTCAGACACTTCACAGAATCGAAGAACTGGATTCTGATTAAACTTTTTTCGTTCATGATTCGCAAATGTATTTTAAAAATTTCTTGTTTTGCTCACCCTACCCAATTTCCTCGATTTGACAGCTATGATGTCACAATATGGCGCAAAGTCGATTCTAATCTTTTATTTGAAACGCATTTTATTGTGGCTTTCGAACTTCGATAGATCGATTTAAAAAAATCCGATATTTAAAAAAAATGAGACCATAAAAACAAGGAACAAAATGAATGAAGAATAAACCTTTCGGGGATTCGCGATATTAAACAGAGTAGACTGTACCGTATATAAAGTAAAATCAAATAGATATTGCTTTATTTGAAAAATACCTACTATTTTATTTTATTCATAGAATTCTCTAAGCCTTTACTATAGGGTGTCCCAAAATTAACGCAAGATTTAATATGATAAATAATAATAATAAGCTTCGACGACCATCTGTCGATGCTGTCGTTGCGCGGTTGGATCAAGGGCCTGATACAGAAGGCAGTAATCCTCGATATGGCTCGCATTGTGAGGAGGTTCTTGTCTCTGGAGCCCTAACCACCGGTAGCTTGGACCCTGTTCCCGACACCGGCGGACAACTATTTTTTATATTTTTAAATGTTTTTTTTTTTATATGTGTGTTAAAAATATTTAAAAATGTTGAAAATACGTATCTATTAAAGATGAATATACGAAATAATAATTATTATTATTAATAATTAATCAAGATTTAATATGTTTAATTCAAATTTTGCGTTAATTTTGGATCAGCCTTTATTATCTCTAATATCGGTTGCGATATCCGATGATTTTATTTTGCCAGTTTTTAAATTTTTATCCAGAAATGTTGAACAATTTACCAACAGAAACGCCAATCTTAGAAAACATTGTGCTATCTATCTTCAGTAAATATACGATTGCAATAAGTAGGTAGTACCATGAAGAATAAGATCTGAGTATTAGGTACAAAACTTTTAACAGTTTTTAATTTACTTGCAGATATATTGCTTACCGTATTGGTATACGTACTATTTCCAGGCAAATTGGAAATATATAACATGCCAATAGTAAAATGAAAAGAAGAACTGCGAACATAATAATATAATGCAATGTAGCTAGATGCAATAAGGGAACAGTCACGTACCTATTCCAAAACTCGCCCGATGTCAAGTTCCATATTTCTTCTTTAAAACATCACAAACTTCACTTACAGTTTCAGCAACTTTTCTAAATCTATAACTACATATTTGCAATAGTCCGAAAATCTGAAAAATATTTTTGGCTACAAATTATTACGGCTGAATAAATATATATTAAGTTTTATTTTTTTGCAGGCGAAGATGCAAAAGGTAAATGGAAAAACCTACGTGACACCTATAGTAAATATTTAAAAGCTAGCACCGGGCAAAGTACTTCACAAAGTTATAGTCGTTACAGCAAATGGCAGTGGGCATCATCAATGGAATTCTTAAAAGATTACATAGGTTTTGCTTCAACTGATATCAATATAACGTTGGAAACCGAAAGCGGAACCGACAGCCAGAATATAGCTGAAAGCGAACCTGACAATAATAATGATAATTTCACTTTGCAATCAAGTTCAGCAGCACCACCCAGTCCCTGTACCCCACTTCTACGTCCCAGAAAAAGGACCTCTGATGAAACAGTTCTTACTTATATTAATTCAAAAAAAGTGAATCATTTATCGTCGACTGAACTTGTCATGCTGGGATATGCAAAAACCATGGAAGGTTTTTCGAAACGACGTAGAATAATTACGCAGATGAAAATTGCTCAAGTTATAATGGAAGCAGAATTAGATGAAGAGCAAGAACGAAGTCAAGCTGAAGACTCTGCTAAAGAACCAAATACAGAAAATACAATTGAAAATGATCGTAGCAATAATTCTCAACCGCAGTCTGCATTGCTTTTTCAAGAAGATGCTGTATTTTTACCCTTACAAAATAATCAGTATGAACATCTCGTCATCAAAGATGAAATTGATGAGGACTAAAATAAACATTAAGTTCTTCATTGTAATTAATAAAAAAATCCTTAAATTAATATTCTTTTTTTTTTCTTCAATTTAGCGTTACAGCTGAATGTGTTGGGAAAATAAGTTTTTCGTATTTAGTAAACGATTTTCTGATAATAAAATGTATTCTTTCAAACAAGATGTCAAAAAATCGTTTAAATATTCGTTCGTGAATATATTTTTCATAAAAGTTTTAGTCGTCATTCTGAATTAATTTTATTTAAGAACTGATCCCTCAATCGGTCTAAGTGTTATACTACTTAATTTTTTGTTCTCCTAGTCCCAAAATCTCTTCCTAATTACTGAGTCTCAAGTAAGGCTGCTAAAAGTAATGCTTCCTCTTTATCACTAAAATAGAATACTGTTCACTGGTTATGAACGGTTATGGCGTGATCGACACGTGTGTTTTCACGACACAGTGTGCGAGCTAAAGTAGTTTCACAAGTAACTTTCGCTACCGACAGTGGTAGCGATATTCGCTTAGGTTTAAACAGGCATACGTGGGACACTCAGAAAGTTTTGAGTAACTAAAAACTAACTCCTATGGAAATAATATTTTTATTAAATCTTTTCAAAAAACTCTCCACCAGCCTCTACAAAGTTTCATGCGTCTGAACCAATTTTAGAAACATTTTTTCCAGTTCGCCGTAGACATCTTCCAACGGCCTTCTCGAACGCTGCTAGCGCATCTTTAGGCGATGAAAACTGTATCCCTTTCAGCTGATTTGAAAAAGAAGAATCTGAAAAAGAAGTCACACGGTGCCAGATCAGGACTGTAAGAAGGGTGCCCCTAGACTCTGACCGGTGTCCAGGAAGTTCCTCGTTTTGAGCGCTGAGTGCGCGGGCGCGTTGTTATGGTGAAGCAGTAACCCGGTGTTCGGTCGCTTGTTACTCATTGCAGACAAAACTCCTGGCTGGCATTTTGTGGTATAAGGTGCGTTGGGGTAATACCGGACGGATTTTCGTATAGTTGCAAGGATGTTGCAAAAACTTTTTTTTCTCAAGTTTGGTATACACCACTTTCTTGAAAAATGATGGAAATTGTTAATAATTAAACACAATATCATTTTAAATTTAATTTATTTACAAATATTCGATACTTTTTGTTTTGTAAGCCTGTAAAATCAGGACACAATTTTTTTTTGTATAATGACGATTAGGACGCAAAGGGGCAAGTTCGGACAACAATTTAATACTATTTCTATTGCTAGGAGCACAAGGTGTATATAAAGAATGCATCCGATCTTTCTTGTTCTTTGACATGACATCAACCAAATCTACCTAATACTGCAAACATGGATGTACCAAATGAATCTTTTTTTTTTGGTTTAAACTGTCCGATCTTACCCCAGGAACCAAATTTAGAAGAAATTGAGATTCTCAAAGTTCGGTTTTATACACAAGCATACTACTAAATAAAATAAGCGCATGTTTACGCGTCTTAAAACATCGGAATACTGTATGGTTGGTATAGAGATGGAGGGAAGAGGTGCCAGGAACAAAAATGCGTTTTTTTTTTAGAAAATCCAGGAACCCTCAAATAAAGAAACGAGTGTGTAAGACAGTAGAAAATATTATTTAATAATCTTTAGTATAAGTAGAGATCACAAACACGAAACGAAATAATTTGTAATATACTATGAAATTAATATTCTTTAAATAAAAAGAAATCAAAACAAACAATTAAATACATTGGGCATAAAACGTGTGGCAGCGAAGTTTTTTACGAAATTGCAAAATTTTGAGCAAAAGCAACGTGATTTCTTGGCCAAAAACAATACCGTAATCATAGCTTAACCACCGTATTCTTCAGATTTGGCTCCTTACGACTTTTCCTTCCCAAAATTGAAGAGACTAATGAAAGGAAAGCGTTTTGCCACATCTGATGAGATAAAGTCAAAATCGAAGAACGAGCTGATGGCCATACCGAAAAGCGCATTTTGGAAGTGCTTCGAGGATTATGTCTGAGAAGGATTATTTTGAAGGAGACAGAATGGATATTGTCATCAATATAAATAAATATTTTTTTGAAAAGTATTTATTTATTCATATAAATAAATACTTTTCAAAAAAATTCAAAATTCACCTTTTATTTTGAACAGACCTCTGATATCTAATGATGACCCCTGACGCAAACCTAAACATCTCAGTTACAGTTCCGTATTTAAAATTAAAATCATGTGTAATAAAAGTTTGACAATCACTGCCAATTTCGAAACAGGTTAAGACGATATTTTTGTCCGATCTTTACTCGACACGGTTAACACCAGATTTCAGCCTATGGAGGTAGTACACATTTGTGGATTCGTTTTATCGGGTTATCACTGCTTAAAACTTAGTATTTAGGCACAATAATACCAAAATAAGCCATATTTTTGCTTAAAAATGTAAAAATAAATAAAGGTGAAAGACCGGATCGATACATATTTCATAAAACTTACCTTGTTTTCTCTAACGGCACGTAGTACACGTCCGAGTACCCGGAGCGACTGGCGGTCAGTGCGGGGCGAGGCGGAACAAAATGACGTATCGCGCAATGTGGCTAGCATTAAAAAATATAGCCAAATAAGTGGAATAATTGATTTCTACGATCTTTCCCCAGCGCCGATCTTACCCCAACGCACCTTACCATTTGGCGTTGATGCTGCTTTGGTCTCGTAATTGAAATCAATGATTGCATCGTTGCTTACCATCAGGTGGGATCGCAGTCAAGCACTGGTTTATATGAATTAAAAAAAAAAAATCAGATACCCCGTCAAACTAGCGATCAAAATTTTCCCTGCGCTTCTCGATCGCTTTACTTTCGTAGGCGTTGGTTCGTTTTGAAACAGCCAAACTGTCGACTGACGCTTTGTTTCTGGATCGTATTGATAAATCCAGAATTCATCATCTGTCACAATGTCGTAAACGCGTCGAGACGAGCCTGCTTCAAATTTTTTAATCATATCACGGCACCACTTCACACGGGCCTGCTTCTGAGCTTCGGTGAGGTTGTGCGGCACCCAGCGCCAAACTTGAACTTTATTTATATATAATTTTGAATCTTGTGAACGCTTCCCGAACCAATCTGCAGTGTATGCTGAATCTCTTCGTATGTAAATCGCCTGTTTTCTTGAATTAAATTTTTTACTGCCTTTAGTGAAACTTTCTTCCGTGACAGCCGTCGTAGGACGACCACTCCTTTGTTCATCCCCCAAAGTAAGGCGACCGCGCTTGAACTCGCTATACCTACCAGCGGTAGATTGTTGCTTTTGAAGGTCCTTAATCCATAAAAGCAATTTGAAGTCGATCAAATGACTCATCAGGTTTTAGGCCACATTTAAAATCGTAGAAAATCATCGCACGAAAAAGTTCTCAATGCAGATCCATTTTTATATGAGACACGATAATTTGATTTGGCTCTCGAAAAAATGTGGAGGGAAATTCAAAATTCGAACAATGGTATTTTTACTTTTAAATGACCAAAGTTTTCAAAATAATTACAAGAGGCCAGTGCCGTAAATAAAAACTGTTTTACGCAAAACTTTCTGAGTGGCCTGCGCCTGCGGTACAAATTCTAGGCATCATGCGCTTATACATAAAAATTGCAATGTATAAGCGTATGATGCCTATGTCATATCTATAGGTATAAATAAAAATTAGTTGCCGACATCCAGTCAGTGCATGAAATCGTCTCACTCGCTCTGAAACGCATGCGTGCTCTCGCGCTCATACTCTCGGCTGAATAATTTTCATGTGTAAGGGATGTTTGGTCACTACAATTTTGTCTGACTACTGAAATATAACTTTGTAATATTATAACTGAAACCTTAATAACATATTTAAAAATCAGACATGTAAAAATAAGTCAAAGTCAAAGTCAAAGCCATTTATTTGCATTAAATGCGGTACAAGAGATGGTAACTTATATTTTATTAGCGCAAAGACACATTTTGCCATGAGTTGGCATGCAAATATTAAAATATGTTTTGTGGTGCTTATACTAAGCAAAACTACAAAATTTATCACAAAATTTCCTTTCAAGAAAATATTAAACCTCCTGAACTCAGGACAACATATTTTTTTTTTAAAGATATTGTTACTTACAGAAACAAAATAAAACAAACTAAACTTTACACAAATTAATAATTGGAATTATTTTAAACTAATATTAAGTTTTATAAACTAACCACAAATTTAAATAACAGATTTTAAAATATTTTAAAGTTTATTTATTTTTGTGGAGCTTTAAAGCGTCTGACAGAAGTTTTGGTCCATGGAAAGTGTTTGCGTCACATAAGATTACTACTTTAGAATAATATTCTACAAAACATATAATTATAAAAATCAGCCATAAAAATTTAAGTTAAGTAACTCTTATTTTTAGTTCCCTTTCTCACCTGGTACTTGCTCGGGGCCCCAAGCGGTAAATCCACTTGCACACAGGTAGTCAAAGCATATGAGACGCTACTGAGAACCTAAGCATTCATCCATGTGAAAATAAGTTATGATCGCTCTCGGATCTTGGACTATAAATCTTGAACAAGATTAGGATATTCGCCAAATTCTTCTCTTTTTAAATTTATGTTGTGAACCCAGTATTTTCTTTTCATAATTTTTCTCCTTGATGCTCTAAAGCCATAAAAAAAAAACAAATAATCTTCAAATTCACTGTGTGATCCAGATATATTTCATCACATCCAACATTAAAATCGAAGGTTGTAATGCGGGAGACACACGTTCCACGTTGCGTCGATGTAATGTGCACACTAGTGCACACCAACCGCACACGCCTTAGACGTCTCCCACGTGTGCGTCTGTCTAATATAATTCCCGCTTAGGCTAACACACACATTCCTGCTTACCATCAAGTCGATAGTATTAATACGCTTTTACTAAATTGTAATTAGTAGGTATTTACATAGACTATAAATAACGAATGCCGTTGGATGGTCTCCTCCTGACTCAGGACTCCTCAAGGAACTTTGCTTAATCTGGTCTATACAATGTGTTGATGCTCAAAGTTAGGACCTTATGACGTGTGAGCAAAAAAGCCTGTATTCAGAATTTGACATTAGGGCTAAGTAGGTACGTGTTTCGATGATGATGTGCTAACGTAATTTCATTGTTTCAGTACTTTACAAATACGGGCAACTATACTACTCAACCAGGTATACCGGAACATACGGCAAATATTAACAGAAACGTTAACATTTTGGATAAACATACTACAATGGTCAGACAAAGTAAGCCAGCGTCCCCGTGTCAAAGAAACTCGACGAATAAGAATAGTTCTAACTTAAATTATACAAAGAAACGAATGGATGAAGCTGTGACATATCTGAAAACTGGTGGAGGAGTGAAAAGTGAAATGGATGAGTACGAACTATACGGCCAGTTGTTGGCGAAGAAATTAAGAAAGCTAGACGAACACCAGCGTGATTTGGCGATGCACGAAATCGATAATGTCATGTTTCGCGCCAAAATGCAGAGTGCTCCACAACCGCAACAGAGAAGTTATTCCACTTCACCGTCCCCTGTTCCTCGAAAGTTAAAATCTCCTATTTTTATTGTTACGCAACAAAATCCAACGAATATTCAGTATGAAGATGAAAATATAACGTATCAGGAACAGCCTCCGTCTTAGAAGCTCCTTGAAGAGTATTGAGAACTTTGGACTGAAACTTGATTGATGCGATGCTAAGGGCATTTGAGAATCCGGCCGGAATTTGATTTAGGTCGGGTCACGGAAGCAGCAATAATAGACATGAGATGTAAAGTATTAAGCTAGAACTACACTGCGCACACGTGTGCCACACACGCCGATCTGGGCGCGTCGGTCTCCATACATTTTATATGGAAACTAGACTTGTAGATCTACACTAGATCCACGCCACGCGTCGCCACGCAACGTAGTTCTACGTAAAAATCAGGCGTGTTACACGTGTGCGTCGGTCTAATGTAGTTCTAGCTTTATTTTATTTTTTATTCAAATTACTAAGTGGGTACCTATTTTATTTTTATTTTTAGAATAATAAAACTACACAAGGTGTAAAATATTAGATTATAAAATGTTTGTCAAAGTTATCATAACTCATTATGTGATATTTATTTAGCCGATGCACAAATTGATTTGTTTAACAATTAGTAAAGCTTATTTATTTTGTTATTTTAAGATACTGAGGTACAAATATAGGTACCAACTACCAACATACAACATAGTTTTATTCTCTCAAGTTTCATTTTATTTCCCTGATTTTTGCTAAAAAAGTCTGATCTCACCGATGCGATGAGAATTCTTTTCATCATCACGATTCTGTATTCCGTAGGATTATAATTATAGACCAGATGATACAGAGTTAAAGCGATCCGTCTAGGTAAATTGAAAACAATAAAACCATCCTAAAAAACAAAAAAAAAAATCTGTGTCAGAAAACAAAGCAACCAAACCAGAACTTAAAATTACCTATTATAATTCCGAACTTAAGTTATTTTACAGTTTCCAGTTTGTTTCTAGGTAGTTGTATTTTTTTAACTTTTTATTTTTTACGTTTGTTGTTGTGGTATCCTACAGCTAAAACTAAATAATGAGCAACTTCTCTAATAAGTTAGGTCTCTATAGGATTGAGAAAATACCCATAATTACTAAATTTATTCATTGCTTTGGGATTGTCAAATGAAATATAGGTATGTCATGGGATAACATGAACTTATAATTTAAACCAATACAAAAAGAATAAGCTCGATCGGTCTATAAATCAAAAAGTTATGCGCGATTTGATAACCCCAATAACGTGGAATTTGAAAATAATTTGTGAAATGAGGGTAGATATACTAATGTGACCCCTTCCGTGAGTACAGGCGCGATTGCAACATTCCCGGAAGATTTGCTATCTATTTATTAAAATTGGAATACTTCAATAAATTGAAGTTGGTCTATATCCGAAGTCCTTCATAAGATCTTCGCCAAATTTAAATGTGGCAGAGTTGGTCCCATAGAAATATTGTTATGATCTGATCATGAACTTCGAAGATATGGAACAGAACTCCTCATAGGATCATAGCAGAACCATCGTAACAAGTAAAATTTCTTTGTTTATACGTGTAGTCGATGACTGACTGAAAGTAGAAGGGGAATATATCGAACTGATCTGATGATGAAGCCTAAAGTTAGGCACCGGAACTCTGTAATAAATTAATGTAATCTAACCGTGTTTGGGATTATTAGAATTGTCATGAGATGCACTCTGGCTATAAGGTATTTAAGTTTGGCTGAGGGGTACTTTTTAGTGGTGGTACCATAACTAAAAAGTGTAAAATAAAAAACTTTTTACTAAAAAAAAATACAACCGACTTCAAAGTAAAATAAAACACTGAAAAGTGCAAAATAACTTTAATTTCGGAAGTCGGTGTTAAATAACGAAGAGACAAAACTATTATAGAAACACCGACTTAGCATATGTGTCAAGTAAATATACAACTTTTTGTTCCCATGTAAAAAAATAGGTAGGTACATACCTACAAGAAGAAAAATGTTAGGTGAGGGTGCGTGATGAACTGATGACAAAATGCACTACAGAACCTTTCATTCAAAATCAAGGTAGGTAAATGAAAATGTGGCACGCATGCTCTGGGTCATAAGAGAGGAAAGAGGTTGTAGACTCTTGTGGAAAGAAAGATGGAGGAAGGAGAGAAAGAAACGACCATTGATAACCTGTCTGGTCGTCCTTCCCCAGTTTACTCGTCCTATTACCTACTACCCAATGATAACCTGTCTGGTCGTCCTTTCTCAGTTTACTCGTCCTATTACTAATTACTACCCAATGCTGAGCGCTGAGTGCGAGTAGTTTTCGTTTACCGCGTTTTACTCTTTGATTGGTTACGTGCTTGGAGCGGGCCAATCGGAGCGCCGAACGTCATAAACGTGTCCATCGCGTTAACGTAAGACAAACTCACACTAGATAGACCCTTCATAACTTCCTGGTTTCCCTTCCTGTCATCCAGTCTTTCCTGGTAGCCATCGGGTGTTTTAACCGACTTTCAAAAAAACTTTTTACAAAAAAAAATACAACCGACTTCAAAGTAAAATAAAACACTGAAAAGTGCAAAATAACTTTAATTTCGGAAGTCGGTGTTAAATAACGAAGAGACAAAACTATTATAGAAACACCGACTTCCAAAATTAAAGTTATTTTGCACTTTTCAGTGTTTTATTTTACTTTGAAGTCGGTTGTATTTTTTTTTGTAAAAAGTTTTTTTGAAAGTCGGTTAAAACACCCGATGGCTACCAGGAAAGACTGGATGACAGGAAGGGAAACCAGGAAGTTATGAAGGGTCTATCTAGTGTGAGTTTGTCTTACGTTAACGCGATGGACACGTTTATGACGTTCGGCGCTCCGATTGGCCCGCTCCAAGCACGTAACCAATCAAAGAGTCAAACGCGGTAAACGAAAACTACTCGCACTCAGCGCTCAGCATTGGGTAGTAATTAGTAATAGGACGAGTAAACTGAGAAAGGACGACCAGACAGGTTATCATTGGGTAGTAGGTAATAGGACGAGTAAACTGGGGAAGGACGACCAGACAGGTTATCAATGGTCGTTTCTTTCTCTCCTTCCTCCATCTTTCTTTCCACAAGAGTCTACAACCTCTTTCCTCTCTTATGACCCAGAGCATGCGTGCCACATTTTCATTTACCTACCTTGATTTTGAATGAAAGGTTCTGTAGTGCATTTTGTCATCAGTTCATCACGCACCCTCACCTAACATTTTTCTTCTTGTAGGTATGTACCTACCTATTTTTTTACATGGGAACTTATCAAATAACTTTTCCCGCTCTGGGTGGAGCGAGAGGGCGTGTCAGACATTTACTGACTAAAACCCAGTGTTCGTTCAGACGTTACCTTATGCGAGGACCACGGTAAATCTTTTGAACAGTCCCGCAACCCTGGCAGGTTCTTACCTTCTTACTAATCTGATTAAATTATTGATTTGTAAAGAAGTAAAGAATAATCGCTGATAATAATGATATTACTAGTAAAATTGACAAAAAATAAAAGGCCCGTTTTGACATCTGTCAAAACGAATATAAACAAAAATAAAAAAAAAAAACGAAAATAAAAAAATACAAAAACAAAAAAAAAATACGCAAAAAGAATACTTGCAATATACTCCATCATATTATTTAATGCGCCAAAAAATTTTATTTTTTTAAAACACTGTAATTAATTATTATTTTATTGTTTCTTTCACTTTTGTTCCAAGTTCACATTCTAGGGTATTTCTCAAATTTCAAAACGGGCCTTTTATTTTTTAACGAGTTTAAGTTGGTCCATTATGATAAGTCATAAGGTCAGTACACATACTTGACGCATATCTAGTTGGGATTACCATAGTTACCAGAGGTACTTTAGACCCTAGAGGACGTGGACATTGTATTTTGTTACAATCAACATTCAAAGAACTGACGTGGTTTAATAGAAAAATAAATAAATGTTGCGCAAGCCAGTGACGAAATACTTTGTTTTTTTTTCATTCATTGTCACACGGAGCCCGTTTAATTAGAATTCACATGATTACGTAGGCGTAGATATACCTACATATACGATAATAATGTGATGAGTCATTAACTCATAAACATCATATTTTTCTAATGTTTTTGTTAAGTTGCTCATTAGCGTTAGTAGCGTGTTTGGGTTAAAGATCACAAGCATATGTGTCAAGTAAATATACAACTTTTTGACGATGATATCGCGAAAGTTAAAGAATCCATGAGATACTTTAGTACGTTTAATTCTGCCAGAGATGAGAATCACTTGGTGTATGAATTATTTATTTATTTAAATAAAACGTTACCCCACACTAGGAATTACTTCTGTATCGCGGGTGCGTTCAGAAACAGGAAAACTCACATACAGAAGACCCGGAAGACTTATCTGTAGGCCATATAAGTATTTGTTCCGTGTGGGAATCGAACCTGCGACACACAGCGCGGCAGCCAATCGATCAAACACTGCGCCAACCGTACTGACGGCGACGTCCATAATTGCCGGTGCAGCGGTGGTAGCTCAGATCAATTTTTTACTCGATCTGAGGTGGTAAGGATAAACTAGGTATGTGACGAAGCTTCCTGTAGGCTTCGTTACATAAAAATCAATTAAATTTAAAAAATCTCTCCATTCCACTTGGCAGATAAGATAAGGAAGTGGTCCTTTTTATCCAGCCAAGTTTTAATGCAAGACCTCTAAATTATGTCTTATAATCTGCCCAAAAAGATTTTTTAAACAACACTTAAGTCTCGATTCCATTTATTTTTATTTTTCAATGTCACTGAACTATAGTGTTGATCAATTTCTCGAATACCGTCAATACCGTCAATCACGAAATCTTGTAGCCATTCAGTCCTACGTGGTGGTCCCTCCCGAAGCACTGGAATGGTTCACCTCCTGCCTTCTGGAGTGTTATCATTCGGTTCACGTTGGAGAGTCTTCTTTTCGCTGGTGTAATTTGGAAACTGGCGTTCCTCAAGACATTCTGTCTCCTCATTTATTTTATATTTTTATTAGTCTTGTTGTACTGCCAAGGGAGGGTCGATGACATGTCTGACGCTATCGGAAAGTTAAATAGGTACATGATAGCCATTAAAACCTATGGGCCTCAAGTCTCCTATTACAATAGTGCCAGAATGATCTAACATGGACTTCATAATTGTTGATTTTGACAAATTTGGTAATCTACAATAATATAATGCTCAAAGGCTCAAAGTCACCCAAAGGGCAAAGGAAAGGGCTATGCTCGGAGTTTCCTTGCGTGATCGAATCTGAAATGAAGATATCCGCAGGAGAACCAAGGTTGCCGACATAGCACGAAGAATCGCCAAACTTAAGTGGCAATGGGCAGGGCACATTGCTCGCAGAACGGATGGCCGTTGAGGCTGAAAGGTTCTGGAGTGGCGACCGCGTACCGGAAAACGCAGTGTTGGAAGGCCCCCTACAAGGTGGACCGATGACCTGGTGAAGGTTGCGGGAATCCGATGGATGCGAGACGCACCGTTCGTTGTGGCGACATTTAGGGGAGGCCTATGTCCAGCAGTGGACGTCTGTCGGCTGAAATGATGATGATGAAAAATATAATGGCGTCATTATGACTTTCCAATGGTCAAACTGACACTCCATTGAAAGAAATGGCATAGAATGGTAATCTCGTACAAATGGATGTCTGACGTACATAAGTGGTAATTTGCTAATTACAGGCCCTTTGATTAGTGTCCTAGCATTAGAACGTCGTTGTGCAGGCATTGCTTATAATTTGTTACGAGACAGCTCGATATTGTCATTCTATTACGAGACCAATGATCGACCATTATGAATTTAGCAGACTACGAACTTTTAGTAAAATGGGATTGTGTTGGAATGACGAATTTATAAAAATAACAGATTTGGGCCCCTGGTCTGATGGTTTAGGTGTTGCAGTAAATCCTTTTAACTGTCAGGCAATTATGATTAGGAGTCCTTGAAGCATCCTCAAAGTGGATTTACGGCGGTAAATCCCCTCATTGAGGAGTGGCTGAAAAGACGTGACGGCGGCGTCCTTACTTTTCGCATGACGCACTCAGGTCCTCACCGGATATGGTAAGTTTGGGCGGTTCCTGCACCGGATTCGTGCGGAAGAAATGCCCGGGTCCCATCATTGTGTGGACCGCCCGGAGGACACGGTGGAGCACGAATCAGAAAAAAACAGTGCTGAACTGTTTTTTTTTGTTTCGAGCGGTGGAGCATGCTGAGAGAATTAAATAAATAAATAAACATACGGACGGGTATTTGTTTTTAATTAGCATAAGCATAAGCATAAGCATAATCAGCCTTTTAATGTTCCCACTGCTGGGACTCAGGCCTCCTCTCTAGGAGAGGGAATGGGCCGTAATACACCACGCGGGCCCATTGCGGGTTGGTGAATGTCACATGTCTTCGAATTTTTGGTTCTAGGACATGCCGGTTTCCTCACGATGTTTTCCTTCACCGTTTTGAGAGCAGTGGTGATGAAATAAATTACACAAAGTAATGCGCCTGGCTGGGTTTGAACCCGCGACCTACAACTCGTAAGTCGGGGCCATTACTACTCGGCCACCACTGCTCTTCAATAAAAACAAAGACTGTGGATAGCAGTAAAGGCTTTTGCTATGTGGCTTGAAGATTTTGAAAAAAAAAAACTTTATTATTCTAGTGATTCGCTTTAAAAATCGACTAAAACTACGTATTACCAAGGACGACACTAGTTCACACAGCTGATGGGAGCGTTTCAGAACCACGAAATAAAATAATCTAAGCATGCAGTTGCTGTCATCTTTGTTTCTCCTTAGCACGATTAGAATATGTCATCCTGCTGTCAGTTGATATTTGATTTTACATCACTTTGTTTTGGTTTTGGGGAAAAACATGATCGTAAATACAAATACTTTGATAGGAAGTGTAAATATTGGTGTTTGATCCTTTACCAATTAGTATAGACTTCTAACTACAGCAACCATGGCTACTATGGTAAAAGAGAAACGTAAAGAAGTAAGTTACATTTGTTCTCAAAACAATCCTTTGTCATTCAATTTGCGCAGTAAAACAATCTGATTGCTTGGAATTTGATACTTGTTACTTGCTATCTGAGTGGCCGTATTTCTATAGGTATTAACCTGTACTTATAGTTTTCCTATGACAATGAAATCTCGAACAGTGCTCAAAAGTTTTCTGTCATCTTCCTCAGAATTTTGTGTGTTGATCGAGGTCTAGTGACTAGACTTGCGTTTCAAAAAACCTTTGAACCCACCTTTATATCCTACTAATATACTTAGTATAAAACAAATTGGAGTGCCCTACTTTCTAGCAGTCAATCTGCAAATCTACCGTAGGTAACCACCACCTGTTATTCTTTGTTTATAATTTGTTAACTAGACAACATGAGATTTGACTACTGACTGACAGTTTTAAGAGTTTATTTGTGAATTTGACTAAATAAAATTTGTCAACAGTTTTGATTAGTAGGTAATAATCAAAAGGCAAGGAACTTGAGTGTTCAACCCATAATTCTTTGTGAACTATTCACTAGGGTTGGTTTTCTTACTTTTTATGTACTTTCTGCCAAACATATATTGATATTTAATAAATTAAATATATTATTTGACTGGCCTCTTGGTCTAGTGGTTAGTGGCCCTAACTGCTATGCCAGAGGTGGTGGGTTTGTTTCCCACCCAGGACAAATATTTGTGTGATGAGCACGATCATTTGTTCTGTGTCTGGGTGTAATTTATCTATGTTAGGTAAGTATTTAGAAATATATAAGTATGTTTATCAGTCGTCCAGTACTCATACCACAAGCTCTGCTTAGCTTGGGGCTAGACGGCATTGTGTGATAGTTGTGGAATATTAATATTATTATTCCTTTGTTTTACAGAAAAAGAAAACAAAAGATAGAAGCAGTGCTTTTAGAGACCTTTCACCAGTAGCCATAGAGCCTATAACTCTTGAAGAATTGGTTCACATCACTGAAACTACCAGTGGTACTGAAGCCTCAAATGATGATATACTAGAATCAGATACTCAAGTGACTGAAGAAGCAGAAACTAGTAATATTAGTATAGAAATAATAGAAAATACTGAAGAGACTTATAGAGAACAAATTATAGAAACCTATGTAGTTAAGGGAGAAAGTATAGCACAGTCTAGCTCTATGGTGGACCATACTGAACATATCAATGTAACACCACAGACAGCTGAAAGAACTGACACATCAAATCTTTCTACCAGAGAGGTAACATCAACAAGCTTTAAAGGAAGTTACAAGGAGTTAAGTAATCAATTAGCAAAAATAGCAATAGCAGATGAAGTTACCCAAATAGCAGAAGACAGAGAATATGAACTTGTTCATCCTGATGCTTATTTAAATACACAGAAAGAATCACAAGAAACTCCATTTGAACATATAGGAGAAGACATAATGCCATCAGCACCTTGCTTTGAGCAGGTACCGGAAACTATACAATATGAAGAAGTAGTGTTAGAACATAAGCCTAAAGTAAAATGTATGGCACTAGAAGATGCAATAAAGCTGTGTGGAGGGAAGGAGATGGAAGAAGTCAAGGCTATGAGTGAAAGAGAGGAGGAGATAGTGGAAGCAGGACCTATGAGTGGACCAGAGCATCCACTTGTTGATTTGTTGTCTACATTCAGGTCAGTATTAAGAAATATTTCTGCTAGTTGTTTTATGATATTTCAAATCATATATATCAAAAAGTACCATCCACAAAGGGAAACCAAGAGTGGGGGTAGTAAGGTAATCCAAGATATTGTATCTTGGTTTACCCTAATCTAATAATTTTTGTGTTGCATGCACTTTTTAAAATAATGTTACAATATAGAACATTATTAACTTCATATAAAGGTATACATTTCAGTGGAAATATTCCAATTAATTTAGATTTAAACCTTAGTAAGTCCTGGATTTGCCCGGCTGATGTTGGGTCCTTACTGGACAAAGGTACAGAGCACCATACAGAGTACAATGAAAGCAGTTGTAGGAGGCTTATGCCAATAGGCACACTGAATCCAGAGATATACTCTAACTAAAAGTACTACAGTAAAAGACAATAACAAAGTACAATAAAGTATACAGGGTGTCTTTGACATCAACACACAAACAAATACCACGGATCCAGTACATGATTGTGGACACCCCAGTAGTGGAATTTTTCGTCGGCTTTTTCCTATTTTATTTTTTTAAATCTTTACGTTTTTTAATTTAAACTGTTTAAAATCAGTATATTATAATCAGTAATACAGTTGGAACACAAACAACAAAAAAATTACAGCCCCAAAATTTGGAAATAAATTACTATTTTATATAGCATAGCATAGCATAGTCGGCCTTATAATGTTCCCACTGTTGGGACTCAGGCCTCCTCTCTAGGAGAGGGAATGGGCCGTAATCCACCACGCGGGCCCAGTGCGGGTTGGTGGATGTCACATGTCTTCGAATTTTTGGTTCTAGGACATGCCGATGTTTTCCTTCACCGTTTTGAGAGCAGTGGTGATGAAATAAATTACACAAAGTAACGCGCCTGACTGGGTTTGAACCCACGACCTACAACTCGTAAGTCGGGATCGTTACCACTCGGCCACCACTGCTCCCACTCGCTCCCACTCCCACTATTTAATAAATTCCTGAATTTAAATGTCTTGGAAAAAAGGAATCTGGAGTATTTTCCAATTAGAAGAAGACTGCAATACACCTCAAATATACTGCCTACCTTTTTTCCTATCTTTCGATCACTTTCTAATGCAACCATAGACATATTAAATGGGAAAACCAGCACTACATCGCATTTTTTTGTTTCCAGATCATCACTAATAGCAGTGGAACGCGAGCGAATACAACTGGCCTGTGGGTTTGCAGAAGAAGAGAAAAGACGGGGTAATCTATGGAAGATAGAGAAACGTAACATACACTTATCAGAGAAATGTCCGTGTGGGCTTGATGTTACCTTGAAAGCGAGTTATGAATATGCAGAGCTGGTTAAAGAGAAGTTGCCTGTTGCTAAATTGAGACTGGAAAGTCTACTGAGAGATGTACAGGATTCGTATTGTCATCATCAGCATGCCGCCCTGTTGGCGCATTGTCAGGTATTTTAATTTTTAAGTACAGTTGAATATGGTTTTAAAAGCTTGGTATTGTTTTGATATTGTTATACCGAAATAACACCAAAATGTAGATATATCATAGGGATAGTTGTACATTCAAAAAATTAATATAATTTAAGTCACAACTCCATCTCACTGACAATCAATGTGAAAAATTTGATAAAATGGGTTAAAAAATGTTTTGGCGTGTAGAGATTGAAATTAAGCAGAATGCGAATGTTCTTTAAAAATAAGGGAGTTGCCTCTGACCAAGACGAGAATGCAGGATTAATCATTGTTTTAATTTTCTTTTTTTCCAGATAGAGGAGTTAATATCAGAAACTATACAAAGCAACAAAAACGTGATACGCGAAGCGTTGTCACTAATCCTACAAGCGCTGCGACTCAGTGACAATGCGCCTCAAGCGCTCGCCAGTGCGCTACAGCGCTGGGCCGCAGCACTGTCAGCTGCACTCATAGACAACCGTGATCTGAGGCAGCTGCTGTTTCTGCTACATCATCTATTTAGGTAAGCAGCTACTCTATCAATGGGCTTGAAACGCTCGACAGCTCTCTGCAGCACTGTCGGCTTTTTTTAAATGGTAAAAATGCAGGCCGGCCATCTGATGGAAGTGGTTACCGCCACACACTCAAAAACTCCCATTTGCCTGTGTCTATATCAGCATCAGCCATACCCTTAAAACTATAACATTAACGCTGCAGAAATAATATAATAATATAATATTCCACAACTATCACACAACGCCGTCTAGTCCCAAGCTAAGCAGAGCTTGTGTTATGGGTACTAGACAACTGATAAACATACTAATATATTTCTAAATACATACATATATAAATAAATTACACTCAGACACAGAACAAATGATTGTGCTCATCACACAAACATTTGTCCTGGGTGGGAATCGAACCCACGACCTCCGGCATAGCAGTCAGGGCTAGACCAACAGGCCAGTCCAAATAAAGATACATTGCGCCCACGTGGGCTTCGTTAGCCGATCTGGGCGTGTCGGTCTCCATACATTTTATGCCCCGTTTACACGTGCTGGGCCCACGTGTACACGGGGCATAAAATCGGCTGAATTTGAAGTTTACACGTGGGCCCAGCCTCGGCCATTCGACATCCCTACCCTATTGTGTAAACGGGGAAACCCCGTTTAACAAAGGCGATTGATCGAGGCTGGGCCCACGTGTAAACGCACCATTATATGGTAACTGGACTTGTAGAGCTACATTAGATCCACGCCATGCGGCGCGAAGCTACGTAAAACTCAGGCGTCGCCCACGTGTGCGTCGGTCTAATGTAGTTTCCGGTTAAGTGTTGTACTTTCCCTCACAAGCTCCTTCAAGACGAGCTCAACAGTCAACAATTACAGCCACTAAAGTTTTTTTGGACTGTCAATTTTCATAATTATTTTTCGCTATTTCCAGACAGTCCCGCTCGGTGCAGTGGGCATCGCAAGTGGTGCACATTAACGTGGACGTCGCATCACCCTGGCGTGTTATCGCTCTGCTCTCGCTGTTGCTCGCGCGGCCCCGCACTGACACCGCGCTGGAATGCACTGAGGGTAAGACTTTAATTTATTAATAAGTTAAAACAATCAAGCGGGAACTAATTTAGACCAACGCACACGTGGGCCACGCCTGATTTGTACGTAGAGTCGCGTTGCGTGGCGTGGATCTTATGTAGCTCTACAAGTTTAGTTGCCATATAAAATGTATACCGACGCGCCCAGATCAATGTTTATATGCCTATGCCTATTACATTTATGTTTGCCTAATGTACTGAACAGCTGATATTTTTTTCGCGATTTCGGCTTTGCTCCCATAATAAAAATTGTTTGTTATCATGAGCACAATCACGTGTTTAAGTATCATACACTAATTGCCAGTCATCCTATATATATCGATATTTTAATATTGATGTTACGTAATTTATTCGGGTGAGCAATGTAATAATTTGTTAACATCATACAAATGCTTAATAATGGAATTTAATTAATGTATGTGTATATAAACCAATTCAATCGTATCTTAAAAATTAAAATGTTCTTAGTAGGTATTGCTTTATCGTTCAAACATCTACTCGTATATCCTTTATTTGAAATTTGTTTATCCTGATCTTGGAAATGCTCTGAACATATAGTGCTTAATTTTGTTGGCATCCAGTTTTGTCTTCCCGTAGCTTCTATCCATTTTTCCTTAATAAACGGATCTTGGGGAAAACTGAAATATTTAAATACTTTAACTTTTTTTGAGCTCTATCTATACAGAAGTTAATTTACTACGATTAATATTATGTAATATTATCTTCATTAACTATTATCTGCTGCCAGCGACTTCACCCGCCTGAAAGTAGACAGTTATCCCGAGGGAACATACTTTCGTGACGTGGTCTACCCATGTATCAAGTTTTATTGAAATCCGTTCAGCCTTTCGAACGTGAAGAAGTAAAAGAAAGTGAGTGACCCGCACCTACTTCGGATGGATGCAGGTTACGTGTTTTTAAAACCCCGAGATTTCTGTGCAATCTTAGTTAAATATTTATAAATTCACATTATACATTTTTTCATAAGATACATTTTTTTTTCTGCTTTGGTTTTTGTAGGTCAAAATTGCACAATAAGGCATAATTTGTAATTATACGGGTATTTCTGAGACAACCAATCGCGACAAGTATCTGACGGCGAATAAGCTAAATGTTGCACAGCTGTGCTTAATGTTGACACGCGTGCGATATCTGAGGGGCACTTCTCTACTTTTCTTTATTCCGTGCGTAAAGCGATCCCCACTCTTTCGCTGAGCGCTCAAGATTCGTGCCGGTATGAAAATAAAGAGATTGTGTTGGATTCATGAAATAAATAATGTAGACAAATGTTCTTTCGAAGAGCGATCAAAACAAAATGATTTAAATGCGTCGCCGCGAGCGATCGCCATCTTTAGCGTGATAATATAGCCACTAGACAGCGAACCCTCTAAAATTGTTACTTTGAACTTTACGCAAAATAAATCGCTTCTTGATTTAAATTCGCTCAAGTAAACCACATATTTTTATTTTTTTTTTTTTTTTTATTTGGGTAGCTGTAAGCCACCCAATAAAACAATACAAAATATATAACGATAAGGTAGATCACGATGGGCCATTTACAAGCCTCCACATATAATATGAGAGTATTGTTGAAAGTTACAGTTATTGAGATATAAGTACAAAGTTTGGTAGGAAGATAATATAGAAGACAATAATGTAATGCAATTACAAAACAATGCTTTTAGACATAACAATGTTTATGGATGCTAAACTGCTTGTAAAGGGATCAACTGAGGTGTGTTCTTTGACTAAATTGTTCAATGATGTTTGCTGCGCGAATCAAGTAAGAGTTACTACGGTGGACTGTGCGTGAACGATAGAAGATTTCTAATTCGACATAAATCAAATATCGCTAATAATATTTGTTTTAATCGCTCA
This sequence comes from Mythimna impura, assembly GCA_905147345.3. Taxonomy (NCBI): domain Eukaryota; kingdom Metazoa; phylum Arthropoda; class Insecta; order Lepidoptera; family Noctuidae; genus Mythimna; species Mythimna impura. The sequence goes on along the minus strand of LR990351.1, from coordinate 26,046,846 downwards.
TATATCGCCGGTCGCATCGCGGTCTACTGTAGCCTCAGCCTTAGAAAGACAAAGCAAGCGAGCGGACTTGGCAGTTGTTGTCTTTTTCCAAACCGCCTGGCAAACATAGAGTTGTAAGATACAGGTCGCACAATCGTTAATTCTACAATTTAGTCCATTCCTCTATGTCTATGCTACCTAAGGCATCGTCTCAGTTAAGCGATAGCGTTGTAACTAGATTATGTCTATGCAGATGCCGAGGAGGCATGGGAGGAGGTGGACAAGCACGGCGGTGGCGGCGCAGTGAGCGAAGGCACGCTCCGCGAGCGCGACCTGCTGGCGCTGTTGTCAGCTTTCCCTCTCCGGGACCTGGTGGCGCGCCTTGTGCTGTTCACACATTCTGTAAGTTGGTGTTTTAGAGAATTTTGTGCTCTAATGTCATTACTACTTGTACACTTTTACCGAAAAGGCCTTTATCCAGAAGAGTGTGCTTCTGATGAACCGAAACGTAAACACGATGGACCCTTGTAACTCCAGCTGACATTCCTCATTATTTACAGGATATCCGCCACGCCCGTCCTAACGAATGGGGCGACACAATAGGAGGGCGAGGCGTCGTGAAGGCTTGTTGTGGCGTGCGCGTGCTCCTGCATGTGTTGCAGGGCGCCGCCCGTGCGCACCCTGGTTACGTGAGGCTGCATCACACGCTGCGGGAGCTAGCGGCGAGGGCGTTGCATGCTCTCGCTTGCTTACATCTTACTTCTAGGTACGTAATGTATTATCTCGCCTGAATCTATATATATAAAAATCAATGCCACTTTTCGTTGTAATTTTATAACTCAAGAACGGGCTCACCTATCTAAACCAAATGTTTAGGCTTTGTTCGGACTATTTAGTAGATGGTTTATGTGAAGTTTGCACAAAATCGGTCGAGCGGTTCTTCATTTATCACATTTTTTGTAACAAATGAATTCAATAGGGTAGAGTAGGGTAGAGTTGGGTAGAGTAGACAGTTGACGGGAGCGAAGCCGCGGGCAAAAGCTAGTTTATTCATAAAAACTTGCTGCACCGTGTATGCTCACCCCGTCTAAGTGAGGCTGCATCACACGCTATGGGAGCTAGCGGCGAGGGCGTTGCACAAGAACGGTTCTGGGTACGTAATGTAAGCCTGTATTCGTTCCTGCCAGAGCTGCGGGATACTTCGAAATTCACTGCGGCCCTGGAACACAAAGGAGAACTAAAGGAACACAGGGTTTGAGTTAGTGAACGTCTAAAAGGCCCTCTTGCTCTGTCTAGAGCGGGAGAAGTTATTTGATGACAAAATATAAGTCTGGATTTGTCCTGGCTATGTGAGACTGCATCACACAACGACCACTACGCTCTCGCTTGTTTGCATGTTATTTCTGATGTTACCATAGACGTTGGATTTAGTTCACTTACTCTTATATCTCTGGCCACATCTAGACCGCCAGATACGAAAGGCCACTGATGTATCCTAGATCGTGGTATCAGAGTTATTTCGAAAACAATCTTTGGGTAGAAGTCCGCCAGACACGACAACCGTCTGATCAGAGGATCCTCCCATTTCAATAGCGGATGTGGTACTTTACAACCTTTCTCAGAGTTTCCGATGATGCGAGAAAATTGTTCGACTTTATGGCCCTGATCCATTGATCTCTTGGAATGATTGTCTTAGGGTACGATGGGACTGACATACGCTGTGCGTTATAAAAGTCCCTAATTTTTCAAAGAAAAAAAAAAGAACCTTTCTCAGAGTTATTGATATTTTAGTAGTGTTTCATTTGACGGTTCTGATTTCGGTTCTGATTCCGGTTCTGATTCCGATTCCGATTCCGGTTCCGATTCCGATTCCGTCAAACCAAATTTAAAAACTCCGCTTCCAAATTCGGTTCCGATATAACCACTTCCGTAACATTACTATTTCCGTACTTATTTCTTTCAATTCCCAGACCATTCTACGCAAAAGAGCTGGAAGAGAAGATATCGGCTGAACTGGAAGCGTCATTCTCCGCCGGGTTCACACTGTTCGAGGCGCAGGAGCTAGACGCACTGCCATTGACGCTGCTCGCTGATAACACTGCTAAGGACTACTGCATATCTATCATAATTGGGCTGCATGGTAATTTGTGTTTCATTTTCTCTTCGGAACCCATCGAAGTTCTTCAAATAAATAATAAATAAAAATCAACGCCTCCTACGCATAAAGTCGTAATGTCATGTTGTTTTAGTAAAATTGTATTTTTAAAGATTAAAATGAATATTATTATTTTTTATTAAATCCAGCGTCTATACTGTGATCTTAAACTGATTTATTGATTAAATAATGCAAAAACATTGGTTAAACGTGTTTCACAAATTAATTATATCATTAGCAATTACAAAAACGGCTTTAATATAACGCACCTTTTGCCTTACGACCTTATGCATAGGAGGCATCGAAATATATTACATTACTCTAATATTACAAAGGCAAAAGTTTGTATGTAAGTGTATGTGTGTATGTTACTTTTTCACGCTCAAACGGCTGAACAGATGTCGATGAAACTTGACACATAATTAAACTATGTCCAGGAATTAGACATACTTTTTATTCGGGGGTATGTCCCCTTGAGATAATTTTCGACTTTCAGTGAAGCAAAGCCATGGTCAGAATCTAGTAATATTACAAAGAGGTAAAGCCGTGCGTCGACTCGCAAGTAATATGGGACAATGGCAGGAAGATGATGAGCGAGATCAGAATTTTTTTATTATTATTACCAAGTACTTTTTTTTTAATGTTGGGTTTTATCCTGCGCTCTTACTCTGTCGACATTGAGTTGGATTTTAAACATTTGAAATAATGAGTAGATCTTATTACGATAATCCTTTGCCTGTTAGAAACCCCTTAAGCTACATTTTTATCCCGGACTAGCAGCCGTTTGCGGCTCCGCTCCCGTCAAATAAGTACTTCCTTTACGCAGAGATTCCCATACAAAAGCACCAATTTTTAAAATTTTCGATTGTTTTCATTGGGAGTTCCAGAAAAAGTTGAAATCTCTCTGTCAAGACCACTTTTCTAATTAATTTTTTTATAAATAATTTCAAGTATTTATTTTTCCCAACAGATACGACCCCAAAACAGCTAGAGCTGCTCTCAATCGAGCTGCCGGCGCTGCCCTGTGACGTGCGCATACGCATCATATCGCAGGCTGCCATTGATCGATCGCAAGACCACGAGTTAGCCAGAATTGTACTAGAATTCTTGCTACAGGTAAAAATTGCAGCTACCTTAGTTAACTAATAATGAAGATAAACGCAGTTTTATCTCATAAAATATTTGATTACTACTTGAAAAGTTAGAAAAGTACAAAGTCACGAAACTGCGCGTAAATCTCTGTTCAACTGTCAAAGAAGCTAGTGCGGGGGTGATCAGACGCGGCATTAATAGGGATGCGCTCATTCATCGACTTTTTAGTTTAACACTAGCTAGCTAATATTTCTTCAACAAGTTTGTGGGAAAAATACAAAATTCTATATTTTGAAATAACTTCTAAACCTAAATTGGCCATAGTTAAACGGAAAAGATCAAAATATGTTTATTACCCTGGACTTTTCAAATATTATTTTAACGAAAAGGATCTATCGTCATATTTTTGCTAATATCTCGAAAAATATGTCATGATGTTGGACTAGAGATTAATAAAATTTAAATTTTTATGTTTATCTTTTAGTTAAAACCGACCCCCGAAAGTTAAAGTAGAGAATCAAAGACGAAATACGATCTGAACTTAAATATCTCAAAACTACTTCTGTGTGGGTTGGATCCTTTCCGTTTAACTATGGCCAATTATGAATAGTGTTTTGACATGCAGAATGAGCGATATTTTTCTGAACTTGTCATTTATTTGGCCAGTACTATCTTATTGATAAGCAAACCTTGTAATTCAATTACTAGCTGCCCCCCACGATTTCACCCGCGTCTTTGGTTACTACTCCGCTTCCGTGAGTGGTAGCATGATGTTATATAGCTTATACTATTCGTCATAAATCCAGCTATCTATCCCATATATAATTCAAAGGTTTCTAACACCCGTGTGAAGCTGGGATGAGTCGCTAGTTAATAATAATTAACAATATTTCTAAAATTCTAGAATGATTTTAACGATTTTTTTTTTTCAAACTTTAACTTTTATTTGGTCTTCTATAACTGATAGAGCACACGGACACCGAAAAGACAGCCATTCGTAATATTGTGATTAAAATTTGAAATTCTCGTCAATTTTCTACTATAACTATAATATGCATGTATGCATCTAAACCTTCTTCATGAATCACTCTGTCTATTAGTGAAAACAGCATAAAAATCTCTTCAGTAGTTTTTGAGATTGTCGCGTTCATACAGACAGACAGACGCGATGGGGTATTTTATTTTATAACATGTAAAGGGCCTATTACACTACGCGATATTCAGCACACGTTATTCAGACTGTCTTATTTTTTGTTTCGAGTAAGACCGGTCTAACCCTTATTACACTACGCGACATCGACTAAGACTGTAATAGGCCCTTTAAGTATAGTGGTCCTACTATAAAATGTTTTTCAGACCGGACTCAAACGCAAGTCGATATCCTGCAGAGGGATGTGCGACGTGGCGGCGCGGGAGTGTCTAGGACGAGTGTTAGCTGCACACGCCTACTTACATACCACAGCGTTGCACATACTAGCTGACTTGAATATAGGTAAGTTTGTTTACTAGCTGACCCGACAGATGGCAGACACAGAAGTGTTTACAATATAAATCGTAAAAACAAAAAGTATTATATCTACAGATAAATTGAAGTAGTTAGTAAGAATTGAGATGTCGCGTCCAGCACGCGGTACGCGTTTAGGGTAGGAATTTTTAAATGAAGAAAGTTTGATGGTTTACAATTAACGAGAACCTCTTTAACATCGCGCGGGGGCACAACGTACTCGTGCGCCATTTTGAGGGTTAGTCGGGGTTTGGGAGCGAACTTAAATTAATGTTTTTTTTTTGGAATTGTAAAATATTATAAGTATTGTATAATGTAGAAGCATTTTTTTTTTCAAAGTTTGTAAATGTGAGTACCATGGAGTTATTTTATGGTTTTTTATGTTACTATTGGACTTGTTTGACATAAATGAGCATGGCAGTTGAGAGTTTGTCATGCTCACTCAAATGTCTCACTGATGGTGGCGCATGTGTTGGATCATTCGGTTTCCTTCAAAATGGTTGAGCTGAGTGGTGCTAATATTGGCGTCATGTTCGTGAACGGGCGCTGTCAGTTTAGACTGGTCATCTCTTGGCTGCCGGTTGCTATTTTAATATCTATATTTAGTTTTTACTTTATTTACATTGTTCTCACATGATAGCGACAAGAAACATGTAACAGAGATATTTGTAATTACAAAACATGATTGAAAAGAGTGTCCATGGAGTTTCTTGCACGTTCTTCTCCATAGAGATCTACGCTTTGGAATGTGCAATTAGCATCTTTTTTTTTCCTGACTGACTGACTTCAAAAGTGCCTATAAATGGTTTATTTGAAATAAAATGCTTTGAATCTTTTGAATCTTTGAACTGTCAATACCGAGTATTCGTTCTTTCTGTCATGCTACTGTCTCTTTCTAAGCCTGGTGGTATGGCTCACGACCTGATGTCAAGGGTTCTCGCTATTATTTATTTTCATTATAAAAGCACAAAACATTTTTTTTTTGTCCCTAAGTAGTAAAACTGATGCTAATGACAGCTAGGAACAGTTTGAATGTCATAAAGAAAAATATGTTTTTTTACGGTTTTTTGTGCAATTTTTCCAACTTTCTCTTCATAAGTACCTTCCTGAAACTTTAGCGGACAGTTAAAAAAAAGTTACGATAGATAGATGGGAAAGTTGAGATAGTAAGTTTTCAGGTTTTTCCAGGTCGTTATTAGTTATGAGTTCTCTTAGCCTATGAAAGATTTTGTTACTATGTTAGTGGACCTCTGTAGTCTTAATGAATAAATGTTTACTAATATACCATAACAATACCTTACAGTGGAATCCCTAGACCCGAGTTCTGTGAAGACGCTGAACGTTGACAAATGGCGACCGAGCTGCATGGAGATACACACGCTGCTGGACGACTGGGCGCGACGCTGTCAACCGTTCCTGCAGCATTTGTTACTGGAGCTGGATTACCTGCCTTACGTGTAAGTTATTGCGTGATGATCAATGATCGGAGTAGGTAGATTGAATTGGGGTCATTGATCCGAAACGTATATATTAATATGGACATTCCTCCGGAATTGGTGCTTCGATCGGAATTCGATTGTTTTTATTATTCAACAGATAAATAATAAATTAATTTAGTTTTGATACCTTTCTTTAAATTTTGAATTGTAAGTGTAGTAATAATATCACTACCAACATTATTAATAATTCAATCCGGAAATACCGGAATTACTTTCCGGAAAAATGGCTTATCCATGTTATTCTTTCTGTGTGCATTTATGATACAAGTACCAAAAACCAATCTACCTACTCCGATCCCTAGTTATGATTGTTGCTTTATTCTGTATCTTCTGTGAAGTCACTGAATGTACACAAATAGCTGAGACTCGTAGCTATTTTGTATTTATATGTCGCATCGAGGGTGGCCGAGATACGAAACATCGGCTCTTCATCACGATCTGACATAGTTCTTGGTAGTTGTGGGCACTGACTTGGATACTCGAACGAAAGATAATTTGAATCAGAATAATTTTATTTTGATAACGGTTTTACAAAAGGAAACAAACACGTGCGTTGGTACTAAGCGTACTGTACTGCCGAGGCTGTCCGAGGTAGAATGCCGCACCTCTCGGGCTTCCCTCCAGTCCTCGCTGCATCCCCTCTACCGACGATCGTGTCCAAGCGGTAGGGTGCCGCTTGCGTTTCCGGTGACGATATTATTAGTTTACGAAACTAATTGTTAGATGGTGCTGTCCGTCGCACCCTTGCGCCATCAATCCACGACATATATTTGTATTTCGTGCTGGTGTCCGCAACTCCACGACTAAGGGTGTTTCTAATATCGTGCGGATTTCATCACGTATGCGGGATTGTCCCGCATGCAGAAAATATCACGCAGTGCGAGACAAACTAGCCTACAATCTAGTTTTCTGCGGGCTGCTGTGCTTTATGGTTGTGTACAATGGATGACAAACGCGCAGGAGCCCGGCGCGGGGCTGCTGTTCGGGATCACGCCCCGCGTACCGCGTGCGTATTCCACGCATTACAATAAACACTTGTATGAAAAGGACATTTGCGTGCTGGCAATCCCGCTTGTGTGATCAAAACCGCACGATATTAAAAACACTCTAAAGCGCGTATCTTGCGTACGGGTGGGACAAATGAGTCATTCGATCCACCCCAGCTCCTCAAGGAAGGCCAGCAGCTCCTTGGTGTTACCTGGTTTGCCGAAGAACTTTGCCCTGCATTCAGCTACCACTGGGCAGCTTAGACTCGTAGCTATACAGTACACACTGCTGGACGACAGTGCGCGCCGTTGCCAACTGTCCCTGCAGCATTTACGTTAGGAGAAACAAATACATTCATGAATATACGCCAACTTATCGGTAGCTGGCACTGCTATTTTTGTTGGGAAGTCATCAAATAATTTCTCCCGCTTTGAATGAAGCGCGAGGTAATGTCAAACACTTAAAATATTTGTTATTACAAAATAATGGACCAAAAATTGTCGTCGACTTAACTGTACCTGCGTGTAGCTGCACGCGCAGCTAACTTCATAGATGCCTTAAACTTTGGTTTGACCTGACAAATAAATTTAAAAAAATTGGTACTCTAAAATATTTTGCTGGAAGTTGGTCATTTTACCCAATGAGAAATCACATCAAGTACACGACTTGTATTACTAGTAACAAATTTGTTTTCTCCTTAGCGGTCTACCTCTAGACGTCCAGCTAACAATTGGCAGCTGGCTTTGTTCCTGGGTGCTCTCCCTCACTTCCACCCCTGAGTGGTGCTGGAGCGTCCTCCGTCGCCTGAGAGTACATCGGACCTGTTGGAACATGCCTTGTGATGCACCGGCCCCGGATTGTGAACCAGTGGACATGTTTGGTATGGCGTATGCGCTGTTGGCGACGTCGTATGGGCATTGTATACCGGTGGTGAGTTTTAAGCTTTATTTTTACCTTTATTCATAGGAATGGGCTTTCGAGCCAGGTCGCAGCCCTGGCAAGAGAAAAATATTTCTGTCACTACTTTCTAGAGTAACTAATCCAATCATGTCGAATCATCGTCATCATCATCATCGTCCCTCTTTATAGGGTAGTAGTGATATCTTTATTCATAACAACATAATTGTGTCGAACAGATTGATCATTATAAATATGTCCTTAAAACTAGATTAATATAAATTCTAAAACAAATAAAATCATCACATTGTCATAATCTGCTTATAGCTAATCCTGATTGCAGATACAACAAGCAAAAAAAATAAAAAAAAAACATTGTCATAATTATCACGAATACAATAATAATAATAAAAGATTCTCGTAATTTAAATCATTTTATTTTTATTTTTTATTAATGATAGGTTCGCGTTTGACCACCATCATAAAATAACGTCAAAATTATCATAATTGCAAATAAAAATACATACAAATTAGAGGGTTCCATGCCCGATAGGTAACCAGCGGAACACTATTATATCCTTCGCTGTCCGTCTGACTGTCTGTCTGTTTGCCAGCGAGCTGTCTCTCATGAACCGTAATAGGTCAACAGTTGCAATTTTCACAGAGTGCGTATTTCTATTGCTGCTATCATCATCATCATTTCAGCCGAAAGACGTCCACTGCTGGACATAGGCCTCCCCCAAGCGTCGCCACAACGAACGGTCCTGTGCGTCTCGCATCCATCGGACTCCCGCAATCGTTACCAAGTCATCGGTCCACCTTGTAGGAGGCCTTCCAACGCTACGTCTTCCGGTACGTGGTCGCCATTCCAGAACCTTTCGGCCCCAACGGCCATCTGTTCTGCGGGCAATGTGCCCTGCCCATTGCCACTTTAGTTTGGCGATTCTTCGTGCTATGTCGGCAACCTTGGTTCTCCTGCGGATATCCTCATTCCTGATTCGATCACGCAAGGAAACTCCGAGCATAGCCCTCTCCATTGCCCTTTGGGTGACTTTAAGCCTTCTAATGAGGCCCATTGTAAGCGACCACGTTTCGGAGCCATATGTCATCACTGGCAACACGCACTGGTCATAGACTTTCGTCTTGAGACACTGTGGTATATTGGACGAGAAGACACCGCGCAGCTTCCCGAACGCTGCCCAGCCGAGTCGGATTCGACGATTGATCTCTTTCTCGAAGTTAGACCTTCCCAACTGGACCGTCTGTCCCAGGTAAACGTATTCGTCTACAACTTCGAGTGTAAAGTCCCCGACCTTGATAGGAGTGGGTGCTACATGGCTGTTTACCATGACTTTGGTTTTGTCCATGTTCATTTTAAGTCCCACTCTTTCGGAAGCTCTACTGAGGTCACCAAGCATTATACTGAGCTCCTCCGTAGTCTCAGCCATGACTACTATGTCGTCGGCAAACCGAAGGTGAGTGATGTACTCGCCATTGACATTAATGCCTAGCCCTCTCCATTCCAAAACCTTGAAGACATCCTCCATTGCTGCCGTGAACAGTTTCGGAGAAATAACGTCTCCCTGCCTCACACCCCGCTGCAAGAGGATAGGTTTCGAGGTCTGGTCTTGTAGTCGGACTGACATAGTGGCGTTTTTGTACAAACACTTCAGCACTTCGATATACCGATAGTCAATTTGGCACCGTTGGAGAGACTGCAGTACAGCCCAAGTTTCAATCGAATCAAAGGCTTTCTCGTAGTCCACAAACGCTAAGCAGAGAGGCTGATTATACTCCTCAGTCTTCTGTATAACCTGCCGCAGCGTATGTATGTGGTCCACGGTGCTGAAGCCTTTACGAAATCCGGCTTGTTCGGGAGGCTGGAAGTCGTCGAACCTGCGCGCGAGACGATTCGTGATGACTCTGGAAAACAGCTTGTAGACATGGCTCAGAAGCGAGATGGGCCTATAATTCTTAAGCAGGGCATTATCGCCCTTCTTAAAGAAGAGTACCACCACGCCTCTGCTCCACGCCTGTGGCGTTTTTCCCTCAAGTATGACGGAATCAAATAGCTTCTGAAGGGCCTTAAGGACCGGTTTTCCACCCGCCTTCAGGAGTTCGGCCGTAATTCCGTCCTCACCCGACGCCTTGTTGTTTTTCAGCTGCTTCAGAGCCATCCTAATCTTGTACAGGCTGACGTCCGGGATATCTTCGGTATAGTGTCGAGTCAATCTAGCTCTTGGGTCGTTCACTAGATTTACAGCGGGTTTAACGATAGACGTGTATAACTGTCCATAAAAAGCCTCGATCTCTCCCAGAAGCTCCGATTTGGCGGATATGACTCTGCCATCGTCGGTCTTCAGTTTCGTGAGCTGGCTTTGCCCAATAGACAGATCTCGTGCAAATACTTTAGAGCCCTTATTCCGCTCAATCGCATCCTTAATCCTTGCGGTATTAAAGCGGCGAAGGTCACGTTTCAGGGACTTCGAGATTTGTCTATTGAGCTGCCGGTATATGCACGCATCGTCTGAAGACTGCAGAATCATCTCACGCCTCTTCTTCATTAGCTCGAGGGTCGGATCGGAGAGCTTCTTGTTTTTATTTGTACGGTGAGTCTTGAAAAACTTAGACCCGACCGTATGGACAGTTTCCACGAACCCATCGTTATATTCATCCACGGAGCTTCCTAGGCACTCGAAACGATTGTGGAGTTCGAGCTGAAAGCTCTCGGGGTTTTGGATCTGGATCTGTGCTGGACGGAGCGTAGACTTCATCAGTCGAGACCTTTCAAGCTTAATGTTAATATTCAATGTGCCTCTTACGACGCGGTGATCACTTCCAGTTTTCACCGCGTTGATCACAGAGACATCATTGAATATTTGCTTTTTCGTCGACAGGATGAAGTCAATCTCATTTCTAGTTGCACCGTCAGGACTTTGCCAGGTCCACCTTCTATGCTCACGCTTTTTGAAGAAGGAATTCATCATATAGAGGTCCTCCTTCTCCATAAAGCTAGCCAGTAGGTGTCCCCGGTGATTCCGACGTCCAAATCCAAATTGCCCCACTCGCAGCTCGTCATCGTCTCGTTTGCCCAGTTTCGCGTTAAAGTCCCCCATGACCACGGTGAAGTGAGTCTTAGAACCATGCATGGCTCTTGATATATCCTCATACATGGATTCTACTTCGTCGTCGGGATGTGTCGAGGTCGGGGCGTAGACCTGTATGACCTTCAGCGAATATCTTGATGATATTCTGAGTATAAGGTACGCCACCCTGGTCGACACACTCTCGATCTTCACCACATTGTTCACAAGGGACCTGTGGACGATAAACCCGACACCACCCTGGGACTGCTGGTCACCCTCCCGGAAATAGAGCAGGTTACCGGATTTGAGAATTATCGTATCCTCCCCCTGTCTTCGGACTTCAGACAATCCCACAATACTCCATCGCAACCTGCTCAATTCCTCCTCAAGTTCGGTGATCTTCTCGTCAGTCCTCAGTGTACGCGTGTTAAAAGTTGCCAGGTCGAGTCGTTTCATAGATGGGTAGCCAAATCTCATCCGGAGATTCTTCGCACCCCTTGCCTCGTCGTGGCCTTGACCGCTACCGGAGTCAAGGGTAGACGGGCTGCCGGGCACTAGGGGCCATTTTTTGTTTCTGTTTTTCATGTTGGGGGGGGGGTTGCCATAATCGCCACGCTTGGCAGACGGGTTGGCGATCGCAGTTTGGTTGTTGTAATGTACAGAGGATGCTGCTGCCCATTCTCTGGTATGTCCCTTAGTCGCCTCTTACGACACCCTCGGGAAGAGATGGGATGGTGTTATTCTTAACGTCCGAACACCATACGGAACTGCTGCTATAACATCTAATAACTAAAATCGAACCTTTTGTATGCGAGTCAAACTCGCTTTTGACTTTTATTCTAACGTCTTATAAATGACTAGCTTCTGCCAGTGGCTTCGCTCGTGTGAAACTATGTTTCTCCATACAAACTTTAGACCCCCGTTTCATCACCGTTTCAAAACTAAGACCTTTATGTAAATACCTATGTTTCACAAATAAACATTCTGATTCTGATTCTGATTCTGAACACCGTAGGGGCTGAATTTTGAAAAAATATTTTTTAGGGCTTACCTACGTCATAAAAGGTCAGTCACTTTCTCTTTTTATATATTAATAAGTTATAGAGCAGTGGTGGCCGAGAGGTAACGGCCCCGACTTACGAGTTGTAGGTCGCGGGTTCAAACTCAGCCAGGTGTATTACTTCGTGTAATTTATTTCATCACCACTGCTCTCAAAACGGTGAAGGAAAACATTGTGAGGAAACCGGCATGTCCTAGAACCAAAAATTCGAAGACATGTGACATCCATCAACCCGCGCTGGGCCCGCGTGGTGGATTACGGCCCATTCCCTCTCCTAGAGAGGAGGCCTGAGTCCCAACAGTGGAAACATTACAAGGCGGACTATGCTATGCTAAGTTATAATAACAGTTGTAGTTCTTACAACATTTTGAAATAAATTGTAACCCCCCCCCCCCTTGTTCTTGAATTCAGATATGTTCTGAAGGAGTGTCAGCACTCTGCAAGCTGGCTGCCGCGCGGCCGCGGGACGCAGTGCAGTGCCTTGCGGGAGTCATGCTCGTCATGGCGCACTCACCCGAGTCCGTGGCGTACACTCCCAAGTAAGTAGCACTATCACATACTATCCGCCTTTAGACGCTTTTCACATGAACATCAAGTTAATGCTTAATGGTAACTTTGGTCACAGATTCACGGAGCTATTCACAACTCTGCTGAGTTCAGGCCCAACACTGATGCAGCGCGCACTGGGTCGCGGCGGCGCTGCTGGCTCCGAACTGCTACTCCGTCTGATCCTAGCGCAGTTGTCCGATGAGTGAGTACCTATTCACAACTCTGCTGAGTTCAGGCCTCACACTGATGCAGCGCGCACTGGGTCGCGGCGGCGCTGCTGGCTCCGAGCTGCTACTGCGCCTGATCCTAGCGCAGCTGTCCAATGAGTGAGTACCTATTCACAACTCTGCTGAGTTCAGGCCTCACACTGATGCAGCGCGCACTGGGTCGCGGCGGCGCTGCTGGCTCCGAGCTGCTACTGCGCCTGATCCTAGCGCAGCTGTCCAATGAGTGAGTACCTATTCACAACTCTGCTGAGTTCAGGCCTCACACTGATGCAGCGCGTACTGGGTCGCGGCGGCGCTGCTGGCTCCGAGCTGCTACTGCGCCTGATCCTAGCGCAGTTGTCCGATGAGTGAGTACCTATTCACAACTCTGTTGAGTTCAGGCCCCACACTGATGCAGCACGCTGGGTCTGGTTTCTTTGTCGGCCGTACAGGTGTCATGGCTTTTGACGTCAAAGACCATGTTGGACTTCTTTTTCATAATAGCTTTGAAGCTATATCACTTCGTTCTTGATGAAGACATTTTTATTTTCATATTTGTATTTAATTTAGAGAAAAAAGAAAATGCATCCTTATTCCGTATTGTGAGTATGATGGTAGCGTAGTTCCATGTTTAATACTGATAATTTTCAATGGTGTACAGTTTGGGCGCGGTGGCGGCGGCCGGCGTGCTGGGCGCGTGGCTGCACGCGTGCTGGCGCCCGCCGCTGGGCGCCGCCGCGGCCGCGCTCGTGGACGCCGCCGCCTGCGCCACTAGACTGTGGCCGCACCTTGATGCCTACGCCAATGCTTTGTTACAGGTACGCATTACAACAACAGTAAAGACACACTTCCTAACAAAATATAATTAACACTTATATTATTGTACATCATCTCAAATAAAACACATTCGTTTGATTTTCGACATATTTATGACTTATCTCAAAATCTCTAGAGCAGTACCCTTAAAGTCTCTTAGTGATGTAAAAAAATTTGCAAAACGATGACGCAATGTTTTAATTGATTGTGACAAACGACTGCGTAGTGGAAGACGCAGCGTTGGTAAGCCTCCTACAAGGTGGACCGATGACCCGGTGAGGATCGCGGGAATCCACTGAATGTGAGACGCACAGTACTGATCATTGTGTCGACACTTGGGGGAAACCTATGTCTATCAGTGGAAGTCTTTCAGCTGAAATGATGATAATTATTTATCCCACAACCTTTTGTACAGGAAGAAAATGCAAAAGATCACTTAAACCACGCGGTCCGCAACGCTGGCACGGCGCCTCTGCTGTGCGAGTGCTTGCTGCGCGCGTGCCACGCCGTGAGGGAAGCGAGCACGCACCTGTATGCTCGCTTGCTGAGCGTGTTACATCAACAACGCGTCGCTCGCCAGAAAATACACGTTGATAATGCGTTGCAGGTGAATGAAATACTAAAATTATTTGACTTCTCGTATGACTGGTATGATATGGTATATATAATATGCTAATATCTCTTTCTTATCTCTTTATTTTTATATATTTTACATTTATAATACTAACTGCTGGCAGCGGCTTCGCCCGCGTGATAGTAGAAAATTAGGGAACATACTCCCGGGATAGAAAAGTATCGTATGTGCTATCCAGGACATGGTCTACCCGTGTACCAAGTTTCATCAAAATCTGTTCAGCCGGTCGATCGTGAAGAAATAAACATACGCACAGACACACTCACAAACTTTTGCCTTTATAATATTGGTGTGTTTAGTATTCATATACTTTGTGGATGGATGAAGAGCTATAATGAGGCCAAAGAAAAGATGGATGGATTGTATGAGGAGTGATATGAAAGAAATGGGAGACAGTGATAGTAAGACGGGTCAGCATGGAAGTGTAGGGGCGCTGACGCAGCATTTTGTATCCCAGCAGAGTGCGCAGTGCCCGCCGGCGATTATTTCGCCTGTATGAATGTCCACCTTTAGAGCTAGTTGAGTTGCCCGTTCTCTAGGCGTACACACTTTGAAATCACGTCACAGTTTTTAGATCACGTCGGGGTCACCAATTTTGTGGGCGTGTATATATAGTTCTTCTCTATAGTAAGTGTACGGAGGGAAATTAAATGTGTATTAACTTTGTATAATTATTAACTCACTAAATGTATTTAGTAAGATAATAAGCGCGTCTATAGGTGGTCGTTGCTACGGGCGAACTAAACGCCTGCGGGCATTGCGCGCTCTACTGGGATACAAAATGCTGCGTCCCTACAGAAGGAAAAATGGTGTTGCACCGACTCCAAATAACATGGGATTTTGAAGATGATTATATTTTATTATACAACATGATACATAGAAAACTACAATCTATAGCATATGATTTGCGGCCTTATCATATTCCGCGATCCTTTTCAGGCAACCTGTAATGGACAGTAATTGTCAGGATATAAAATAGGGCTATAATTTGGTTTGACACTAAGTACCAATGATTTTTTGATTACGTGTGCTGATCCTGAAGCGAAATCAAATTTATTAAGGTTTAAAAGAGATCATATTCATCCAGTTATTTTAGAGGTACTCGTAAAGTCCCGCATACCTCTGTTGAAAACGGAGGATCGTCCGACCAGGGTGTCAGGTCCGGATGATTTCGGGCTATTGTATATTTTGTGATGCAGGTTTTGTTGAATTTTAGTTCCTATGTGGCGTCAATTCAAGCACTAGTTTATATCAAATAAAAAAATAAATACATTTTATTTTATTCGTATGTGCAGAAAATAGGCGCCAAGATAACCTCAGAAGAGCTGGTAATATACCGAGCCGCGACTGCAGCACTGGCGGCTCCTATGAACCATCCTTCTCATATAACCCTGTGGAGGTTGCTCATGCATCTGTATTTACAAATACCACCGGATTGCGGGTAAGTTTTATCAAAATATAGGTAGACGTATAGAGGTATATATGGAAGCTACCTATGTAAAACATGTTTGTTAGTAGTCGCGTCTTAATAGATATCTTAAAAAATATATATTAAAATAGTCATCTGTTTAATTAAATTTAAAATATTTTATTTTATATAAGGGGCACTTATATGACGTTAGAAGATAGTGCAGGCTTCTAATTGGTATTTTCGTATGGAGAACAAACGGTAAAAATTCCACGGTTACTCCTAAAAAAAATAAGTGCAATAAGAAAAAACGTGGATCGCAATAGAAGGTGATCTATGAATCTGTGAAGTCCAATTTTCTCACATTCACATTATAAAAAAACTTAACTTTGTCAATATTTCGGGGTTAATAAATCAAATAGGCGATAGCTATTCGAAATAGGTGTAATAATAGCTTATTCTTTTTAGGTCCGTACCAGCAATAGGCCCCCTCTTCTTCAGCGGCCTAATAAAATCCCGCACACTAACCCAAATCAAACGAAGACTGCTAGAAACGATCACATACCACCACAACGAAGGCGAAACACTAAAAACAGAACACAAATCTATCGATACTAGTGTCGCCCCATCGAATATACGAGTAGAGAGAGCTACCCCAGTGAGGGCTGATGACGGTTTATTACCAGCGTTGTCGATAGTCGATTTGACGGGAGAATCGAGTGGGTCCAGCGATAATGAGGACAATGCAGATGATAGCCGAAGTGAGAAGGAATCGAGCCCGAGCAGTGACGCGGTGGAGAATAAGAAGAATTTGTTTCATTTGATTGCGTATCATGCTGCTGCTGAAAAGTAAGTTCGATTCATTTAATTTTTATTCCTATTTAGTAATTTTTAGGGTTCCGTACCTCAAAAGGAAAAAACTGAACCCTTATAGGATCACTTTGTTGTCCGTCTGTCTGTCTGTCTGTATGTCTGTCGATACCTTCACGCGTTCCCGAGATAAAGAGTCTTCCTTTATCTCGGGAACGCGTGAAGGTATCGAGTTGAAATTAAAACCATATACATACTCAGGTCTGCGGTCCCTTGAAGCTGTGAAAAAATCAAACTTCTAAGTTAACGAAAAAAAAAGATACGGCCGTTTATGTTGCAAAAAAACGTATATTTCGACACTCTCAAGAATCAAAATTCATAGAGTACTTCCCGTTGACCCCAGAATCCTGAAATTTGGCATAAAGCAAGGTCTAGGAATAAATCTGAGAACAGTAATTTTATTATTACGTGCCAAAAAAAAAAAAAAATTTCGATTCGGAAAAATCTTCGAAAGATACGGGAATTGAACTATTTTCATAGGTTGCATAGGTCAGTTTGTATGGAACCCTCAGTGCGCGTTTCGTTTTTACTATATGGTAAGCACATGCATTTAAAATTTGGTGCTAATTTGATCTGATCTGGTTAATTAATAAGTATGACGGCGATGTGACGATAAAACGCAAGTTTAACTTGCGTTGTAAAGTTACTGTAATTTGAAATGCGTGTCTTAGTTTTGGGGCACGTTACCGATTGGGGATTCATGCCCTTGCCTCGTTTACCTAATTCGTAAGTTTTATTTTAAATTGGAAATATTACCAGTTCATATCCATGTTCTTGGACACTTCTTCTGGTTGATACTCACTTTCAACCATTAGAAGTTTCAAGTATCACTTAATAAAACAAAGACATATTATGAAACGAAGACCCCCACCGCGTCTGTCTGTATGTCTGTCTGTATGAACGCGATAAGCACAAAAACTACTAAACGGATTTTCACGTAGTTTTCACCAATAGACAGAGTGATTTTTGAAGAAGATTTAGGTGTATAATATATGTAGAGAATTTAAAATTAGCAATATATGTATATATATTTTCAGATTGCTCAACGAGTATCTAAGTTGGTTGGAACAAGGAGAAAAAGTTCGCATAGCACCACATTTTGCAGATATTGCAAGATATATCCCAGAACATGTAAGTATTATGTATTACTTTAGTGCTTTAGGAAAACGAAATGTCTAAACAGCGGATGATAAAACAACACATTCAAAGGAATGTGATAATTCTTGACTACCGTGACTGCGGGCTTGAAGACGGCGAGCAATGGGTAGCTCGCCATCTTAGGCTCAGGCCCGAGTCGTGTTCCACGTGCGCCACAGTAAGCCGTCAGTATGACATTAAATATACTTCCAGGCGCTAGAAGCGGCTTGGAAACGAGCCGTGTGCCGTCCGTCGCCGTCGTTGGATCTGGACAGCTTCCCCGCCGTGACCGTGCAGCCGCCGCCTGGCAGCACACCACCACAGACGCCCTTCCACGTCGCTGTTAACACAATACTGAAGATTAAGGATCGCTCGCACAGAAGGTATGCGGACATCCATACTAATCCCTATATTTTACGTATTGATGCACATGATTAGGATTCTGTAGGTGTTGGAGACAAAACTAAGTCGTCACCGCGTCTGTCTATCTGTTCGCGATAAACTCAGAAACTATCAAACAGATTTTTATGCAGTTTTCACCAATAGACAGAGTGATTAATGAGGAAGGTTTAGATGTTATAATACACACAATACACCCTCTTGATCCATACTAAAGCGGGAGAAGCCACTTGATGATTAACTCAAAAAAACATGGCCGCCGTGAGACCCATTCACCAGTGCATACATCAACTCTTCTTCTGTTCTCAGGCGAAGGAGAACATTGATCATGTCACCTGTAGAAGATGTGGACTTTCAAGACTCGCGCACTCTCATATCGCTGGTTGACAAACATTTGAATGACATCGAGAAGCTCGCGCAGTAAGTTTGTTACCTGTATTCATTCATTTGTTACATTTCCAAAATCAAGCAAGCCTACGTGGGCGATTGAATGCGTATGCAATGGCGAAGCAATCCGATGTGGTTCACTAGAATTCAACGCGACGCCTCACCGCACCCACGTGCGGTTAGTCACGTGGTCCACCGCAATAAAGTAACAATTGCTTGTTACATTCATGCCGCTTCGCTTCGCGAACGCGTTTTAAAAAATGTTTTTTACTTAGATTTTCCGCCAAATAAATGTTTTTCTTTCTTCTTCATTCTTTATTTCCAAGTTTTTATTTATTGTCCTTTGTCCTGGTATCTTATACATCGGTAAAAACAGAAAAAAGAAGTAAAAAAACCTCAAGAATAACAACGCTTCAGGCACGAGAGTAACCATGGGAATATACCATAGGGAATATGCATGCAATTTTTGGCTCTAAACAAACAAACATACAAGAATTTTTTTAAATATCTTCATCGATAAAGAAGTTATAAAGCTTCAAAGTTGCTAATAAGAAAGAGAAGTCCGACATGGATTTGTGGCGTCAAAGGTTATGTCCATCCCCGCGTTCCGAAGTACGATATTTTCGATATTAGCGCGCCAACAGTCGTTTCGAATTACCGTATTACGCGTACATTAGGCGATTTGTTGACGCGCTGACAGCGATGATAGAAAACGGTGTCACGGAGAGAGAGAGAGACAGATATTTAAAATTGTTTAATATCTCCTTTGCTTTTGATATTGTTTTTCACAGTTAGTATTTTTTTTTTTTTGTATATTTATTGATAACCTGATCAGATAACAATATTTTTTTTCATGCATATTCTCTGTTATAACTGGTATTTGTGTGTTTTCTTACATTTTCATATACCCCGGTGATAAATACAGCTGATATATCTGTTGAACAGAGAATGGTGTTCAGAAGTGGCTCGGGTATCTTCATTAGACAGCAGACTGTGGGAGTTAGTCGGCGTACTGCGAGTCCGCCGTGCGTTGCCGCCCGTGCGCAAGCACTGCGCTAACAAGTGCAAGCCCATCACTATCTACATACCGGTAAGTGTCATTTATGACGTCACTGGGCAACAGAATTTGTGTGCAGATATTATTACACTGAAATGCAAATTCAAAATTGAGAGCAGTGGTGGCATAGTGGTACAGGCCCCGACTTACGAGTTGTAGATCGCGGGTTCAAACCCAGCCAGGCGCATTACTTTGTGTAATTTATTTCATCACCAATGCTCTCAAAACGGTGAAGGAAAACATCGTGAGGAAACCGACATATCCTAGAACCAAAAATTCGAAGACATGTGACATTCACCAACCCGCACTGGGCCCGTGTGGTGGATTACGGCTCATTCCCTCTCCTACAGAGAGGAGGCCTGAGTCCCAGCAGTGGGAACATTAAAAGGCTGATTATGCTTATGCTATATGCAAATTCAAAACAACCTACCTACGTAAGAAATTCCAAAAAAGTACTGAAAAAATTGCCCCCAAACGCGACACTACGACTCGTAAGTATCGTTTACGAGTCGGTCAGTAACGGAAATGGGCTATATAATAATAATAATTGCATTTATTTCAGACTACAATGAATAACTTAAAAATTAATGTTAGAAAAGACAAAAAACAAAGAAACCAATAAATACCAAATTTCAAAAAATGAATAACGTACCATTAATATAAAGTTTATTTGAACTTATAATTCCAAGTCAATCCAAAGATATAACACTTCAAAACAACCCGTTTTAAAAAATGGCAATTTCATAGGTAAAGACCTATTATCATTTATCATTAACCTTTTGACGTGCGTAATTAGAGACACAATAGTAAGACAATGGCTTGCGGGCGCCGGCTACCGCCTGAGCGTTAATGAATTAAATTATAATATCATTAACACCTTTTAATAAGTTTAAATCATTGTGTTAACGATGTTATGCTACCTTCTCAATTTTAAGTCTGACACTACGTGAGGATTTGTAATTGGCTTGCTGTCGTCTATGTTTGTTTTTATTTTTAGTTTTTTAGGGGTATGTGGAACAGAGAGTAAAGCCCCACATACCTCCGTTGAAAAGGGAGGATCCTCCAACCAGACGGGTGTTATGTCTGGTGGGCTATTGCCCGATAGATGATTTCGGGCTGTTCTATATGTTCCAATCGCGCGGAGAACTTTGATTGCGCGATGCAGGATTAGTTCTTATGTGACGCCATAGATGTCGCTACAGTTTGTTTAAGCTGTAAGTCCTCCAAGCTGCAAATAAATAAATAGAAATAATATAATTTTATGTCTGGAACCGAACGACACACTATCCACACAGTGTGTAATACATACTCGTAGATGTATGAAGTCCGATCCAGTGACGAAGCTTTGAGCAATCCCTCCTACAGCACAACACGCTCAGGTTGCCGTGGGAGCTGGCACGCATTCGCTTCAGAATCGATTATGATGCGATTTTGTTATTTTCGATTGCAAGGGACAGTTTTTTACTAGATATACCAATTGATTTACACCAATCTCGTGCAACATCTTTGCTATTGAATATCAAATGCGGTAGTGAGACAGGAATGCACAGTCATCTTTACGATACAACGTTTAACGATACGCGTGGTAGATTTTCACTGGATACGCCATAATTATGGTGATAAGTCCCCTCTTTGACGAGTTGATAGAGAGGCATCACGGCGTCCTCACCTTCTGCGTAACGCTGGTCCACACCGGACATTCGGTAGGTTACTATACCGGATTCAGGTGAAAGAAACGCCCGGTTGTCACCATTGTGCTGACCGAATGGGGACACGGTGGAGGTGTGCCTCGCTTGAGCGGAGCACCGCCGTGTCCTCGTGGAGGCGTGAAGGAGCGGCGACCTATCGCGTCGGACCCTGGTTCAGGTCATGAATTGGAGCGAGAGGAAAAAGGATGTGGTCGCTCGCTCAATGACTCTGCGTTACGTATCTGTGTCCATTCTTGGTTCGTTATGGCACGTAGAATTTTATTGCTGACGCATTGCAATAGTAGTTGTAGTTCATTTGCATTATGTTACGTTAATTCAGGAGCAAGAGTGGTGTATATCAGTGGACGCAGAGCGCGGTATCAAAGAGAACCGCAGCAGTGCGCGCGCGTCACTACGTCGCCTCGCGCGCGCCAGGCCGCATGCGGCGCGCACCGCCGCCGCGCTGCATAGCATAGCAAGGTACAGTAGTGGATATAGAGGTTTTTGCATGTTCTTTTCTATAGAATTCTACACTTTTGAACGTGTAGTTGTCTTCGTTTTTCTCACGGACTGACTACTTGACAATGCAAGACTTTGTTACAAGTTTAAGTTGTGTAACTTCCAGACGCACGCGCAGCAGCGAGGCCGGCGTGCGCGTGGTGGAGCGCGCGTGGCGCTGCGCGGGCGCGCCGCACTGCGCGGCGTGCGCGCCCGCCAGCTGCGTGCTTACTGCGCTAGTCACCGACTTGGCCGAGGTAAATATTCATGTTACTATATTAATAATAATCTTTAATCAGGTAAGTTTCAGCCATATCATTACACAACACAATTCACATTCACATTAACTTAAATTACCAACATAATATAATTTCATAGATAAAATTGCTAAATTTATTTGTTTTGCTTTATTGTACGCGAGACATTCGGGAAACTAGTCACAGCACGAAAGCGCCGATTTCTAGATCGCGATGTTAAGATTAACATCGCGATCTAGAAATCGGCGCTTATCTAACAGCGTCATCTATTGGTCAAAAAATAAAAAAAATCCAACAATAATAATAACGTACTCCTCCGAAACGGCTGGACCGATTTTTATGAAAGTTTTTATGTATATTTTATAGATCTGAGGTTAGGTCGTAGGCTATTTTTAGCCTACCACCTCTCAATCTTTTCTTTGATAATTTATATGGCAGAATAACGTTAGCCGACTCAGTTGTTTAATACATAAAAATCTCGTGTCACAGTGTTTGTTACCGAAATCCTCCGAAATGGCTTGACCAAACCTGCTAATCATATAAATAACCCAAAGTCATTTTTCGCCCAAAAAACCTTTGAGTGATAGAAAGTGATTTGTAAAACATTCATTAACAATGCAGTTCTTATTTTATACAGTATCGAATGAAATTATCTAACGAATTGGCAATTAACATTGCAAATATATATTGGATCTTTTGTGCACAGGCATTCTCATTTTGTTAATTGATTGTTTCCTCTTCCACTAGATTTGAAAGGTTTCATATTGACCTAATATTGAACGGATTTGAAAAATTGTTTTTGGAATTTGGGATGTAATTACTTTTAAATACAATAATAAAAAAAAAATTGAGTCTACCCAAGTGTAAACATTTCCTTGTCTCTCTTAGACATGTGTGGTGCAAGGGGAGGTTTAATCAGTTTGATATTGCACAGCGCTGGATCAGCCACTCTGGGCGCCTGTCGACGGAGCTGTTGTCGGCGTGGGGGCGTCGTGCCGGCAGCGCGCTGCAGCAGGCGCTGTGCGGGGCCCTCCTGGCGCCGCGCCGCTTGCCGCACACTGATTGGCCGAAGGTCTACAGTGCCTTGCTGGACTCGCAGCTCCCGTCGCACACTGTCTTCAGTTATTTGTCTAAGGTGAGTTTAACGTGAAAGCTATGGGTCCGAGCATGGCTACTGTTCATAGTGCTTAAATATGTCATCGCTTCACCTTGTGGGAGGCCACGCCAACGTTGTGTCTTCCGCTTTGCAGTCGCCACTCTAGAACCTTTAGGCCACATCGACCATCTCGACGGGTTTTAAGAACGAAATCTTATGGAAAAATAAAATGAAATGTAAAACCCGAAACATGTGTCTAGTATTTTTATGTAAAGAATCTATGTACATAATTTCACAACTGTACCATGAAAAATCACAAAGTTATAAGATTGTTTGGTTACCTGGGTTTCCGCACAAATACATGGTCACCGGGCCATCCGGGTGACTGAGGGGTGGTTTTGCCCCAGCACCCAGTTGTGTGCTAGCGCCTAATGCCCGCTATGACCTGTGTTTTACTTAGTGTCGCGTTCGATGTTGTCCAACTTGTGACCTTTTTTAAATATTTTTGGACAAAAATCTAACATGGTGTACAAATTATTGGAATCGATTTAGTTACTGATTCTGAACAAACAACAAAAAATGTTGTATATAAAACGAGAAATTGACTGACATATCAACGCACAGCCGAAACGACTGGGACTAGGAGCGTGGAATTTTGCACAAGGTGACGTAAGCGAGCATTAAAGAGGATTTTACAAAATTCATTACATATGGGGATAAAACGGATGTCCAAAGTTTGTATGGCGAAACCTAGTTTTACGCGGGCGAAGCCGCTGGCAGAAGCTAGTTAAATGTAAACGTAAACGTATTGTACATACTAAAAACTATATGCCACTATATCTTTTTGCATAATATCCTTTTACTTATTGAAATAACTAATCGAACACTATCTTATTACTTACACAGAACTTCAAAACCTCATCAAAAAAAAAAACCTAAATCGATAAATTTCGTTACATACGGTTTTGTTCTTAGGACCCGTCGATCTGTTCTGCAAACAAAGCCCAATGCTACTCAAGTTTGGTGTTTCTTCGAAAAGATAACGAAAATAATATTATACATAAAACAGCTTATTCATTTACTTTCAGTTCGAAATGTCTCGCTGGTCAGAATCAGCAGACCCGACCCAACGCCGGGACATGCTCGAAGCCCTAATCCGGGCCGTCCAGCGCGGGGGGCCTTCGCCCGCTACCGAACACCAAATGCTGGTCGAGCTACTAGGAGTGCATAGTGCAGTACTGATAGATGCGAGAGAGTTGTGTGCTCATGTACTGAGATGTGCCACTGCGGCGATAAACAATACGTTACCGCCTGCTCATTGGACGCATGTTGTGAGGGCCGTGCAAGCTAAGGCAGCTGCAGTTCCATTTGATCAGGTTAGTAGAGTATTCCTAAGTAAGTGTATCCTTTGACACTTAAATTCGATAAGTACAGAACTGTGCAAGTTTCTATCATCGCCAAAATTAAATAATTTTGATTTTATTTTCCATTACAAATCGTGCCACATGTCAACCAATTGTGATAGGGGAGACGCAAATGAAAGGCTTCTGGTTGATATTCTATTGTATGAAATACTTTCTAATACATTTTGTATAAAAAATTACGTCTCGACTTCTATCTCTTGTTTATATCTATCTATTGTTTGTGATTTTTGAAGTCGGGCATAAACAATTTTTATACAAAAACAATACGTCGATCTGTTGCTTTCGCAGCTGCGTGAAAGAAAGAAAAACACATTCATATTTATAATATTAGGAAGATGAAGTACTAGGAGTACATAGACAGTACTGATGACCAGGAGATATCATACGACTCATGCGGATGCCATTACCTACACCGCACGATTTTTACAATGTCGACAGCGGTATGTTGTCGTTTGATCCCAGCATTATACTGCAAAAAACATATAGTACAAGTACAATGCAGTGTGAACCCCGTCTTAGATACAATAATCTAGTGGTTCTATTTATTTTGTTAGGGAATTTTAGGCTTTCGTATCCTAAGAAAAAGGTGACGTTACGTAATGGTCGCCAGACGACTGTCTTGAAAATGACAGCTGATAAGAAATGGGAGGGGGGAATCATACCTTATTGAATTTTAGTCCACTCGTGTTCTGTTAAGTAGCCATTTCCGTTCCAGAGCTGCGGTGACTGTTTCAAACAACGACCTTCCAGCCACTAGACGTCTAATAACAGACGACGCATGTCTGTCAACACATATGATATTATAGATCTGTTGTAGGTAGGAAAACTAGTGATGTACCAATTCTTATGACCACATCTGTTATCGATAAAGTAAACAACCTATTTACTATTTATACGATATTTTTTTTACTTAATGTTTTAAAGACTATGTAATAGGACTGAATTTAATTTGAATCGGTTATTGATTTTAGATACCCGAAAATCCTGATTTTATTTTAACCTGATTGCATTCAAAGGAGGGCAATTATAAAATTTTTTACTATCATAATAATTTTATGTACCTATGTTATGTTTTTATAATTAGAGAGGATATTCTTTAGATTTTTTTTTAAATTTTACTTTACAACTTAAAATTTATTAATTAAGTACATTAAGTATGTACATTTTATGTTAAAATAATATCAAGAACTACGAAGGTAAAAAAACCAATTAATAATTGTACGAAATATTGTTAAAAAAATATATCGATACTTTCGTGACTTATTTAAACCTATCTCATCCCTAGTGTGCCGTACTGACCTTGATCGGACCAATCAGAACGCAGTACCCCGCTCCCTCGTACTTCGGCTAGTTGACAGAATTGTTTTGGTGCGCCAGTTCAAGCATGAGGAGTTTAGTGGCTGGAAGGTCGTTGGTTTCAAATAATCCCACAGCCTTGGCACCGCTAAATAACTATTATCTTTACCATATAACCTGCGTTTTTACGTTTATCGTACTGTTGCGATGCCGAAACGAGCGTGAAATAAACACAATACGTCCCATCTTTTAAACACGTTCTGTTTTCAGATAGGCCACCTGCTTCGCGAGTTGGGCGTGCTGTGGTGGGAAGCTCGGACGGGCGTGAAGGGCGCCCCCCACGCGCGCCTCGCGTCGCACGCGCCGCACGTGGCCGCGCTGCTGCGCGCGCTGCAGAGAGCATTCGTTGCTGCAGCCATCAAGCTCAGTCTAGAACCGGAGAGAGGTACAGACGCGCGCGCGCGTGTTTCAACTGTTCCTAAGTAAACTATCGAAAGTGAAAAAGCTTACTTTACAGGAGAGCGATTTGAAGTTTATTTTATGGATAACTTTGTCATTAGTTGTATATAAATTTGATTTCATATTTAGGTTGGGTTTAAGAATAATGATTCTTTTTGATAATGAGTCTAATGAGACATAAATATTTTTATCAAGCTGGGTAGTTTTTAATAAAAAATGCAAATTTTAAGATTCGAGAGTTTACTTAGGGACAGTCGGTTTATGCACTTACATGACACAGCTTTTTTGTCGTAGTAGAAATCCTCATGGATGGTAGAAACAGGTTGCTTTCGGAAAGAGGACATGGCGCGGATCCTCCATGCGGCACATTCGGCCACGCCGTGTCTTCCAGACAATCTGGTCAAATCCATTGATGATTTAGAGGTACATGTGGACTAGGGTGTAAAGTCCCACATATAAGTTCATAAAATTATAAGAAACATTTCTGATACACATCTATTGCAGGCCGATTTGAATAGGTTTGAAGAGTACTGTAGACTTAACAGGCTAGAATTAAATGTTTCGAAATGTTTTCACATATCTTTCACACGTCAAAAGTCTATAATTGATTCCACATACAGACTTTATAATAGCGATATAGGTAAAGTTAATAGTATTAGGGATCTTGGTGTAATACAAGATAGTAAACTACTTTACGATCAGCATATTGATAGTGTAGTGAATAGGGCGTCAAGAGCACTTGGTTTCATAATGAGAACCTCAGCCGGTTTCCGATCACTAAAACCGATCAAAATCTTATATTGTTCGTTCGTACGCAGCCACCTTGAATATGCATCGCAGGTCTGGAACCCTCAATATGGGATATATAAGTCTCGTATTGAGGGCATCCAGAAAAAATTTCTTAAGTTTCTTGATTATAGAGCAAAGCAAGTATCTGTTAACTACATTCACCGATGCAAAAGATACCATTTTCTACCGCTTGACCAGAGACGTGATATTAATGATGTGTGCTACCTGATTAATATCGCAAATGGTTCAATTGACTGTCCTGAACTTGTCTCAAAATTATCACTACGCACTAATCAGATGGGGCTAAGACAGCGGCCACTTCTGCATGTACCTAGTGCAAACACTAATTATAGGCGTAATGCATTTTTTCTGAGAGCCAGTCGCAGTTTTAACAGGATTTCATGTGAACCTGGTATTGACCTGTTTTGCACCAACGCGAGCACAGTTAGGAAGCTCTTAGCAAAGCCATTTTTTGAGCAACTAGCACCTATTTGCACCTGAAATTTATAAATTATTATTGTTTGTTTAAAAAATTAATTTACTAACAGTTTAAGGTATTGTGGGACCAACTTTAAATATATTTTTTTTGTCATTATATATGTGGAAGCTTGTAATTAGCAATTTAGTTATTTAACATTGTCATTATGTTGTTATTAGTCTGTAAGCTTTCCTAAAATGTGAAAAATAAATAAATAAATATCTCCGTTAAAAAAGGCGGATCATCAAAGGGCAGCTGCCCGATAATTGATTGCGGGCTGTTGTATATGTTCTAATAGCGCGGAGAACTCTAATACTGCGATACAGGATTTCGGATTTTAGTTCCTACGTGGCGTCATAGGTGTCGCTACTAATATTATAAAGCATCCGGCTCCCTGTTTATGTGACATAGGTAATTCCTTATGCAGTCGTGTCCTGAAAGCATCGTCAGGCAGTCCAACTTCCTCCCGAGCCAGCAATCGAGCATCGGCAGGACTACCTAAGTTCTAATGAGGTCGGTATTGGAATGCATTTATATTCTGCCACCAAAGGCCTGACCATAGATATCCGGAGATATGTCTTCATTGCGGAATAGAAAGGAGTCCTAGTGATGCCGCTTATCTCCCACCAAAATAATTACAACATTCACAAATAGTGTATTCACGACACACATTTAAAATTTGCACACGCACACTAAGAAGAAAGCAGCTACACTAAATCAATTTCCAATAGCACACATAAATAGAATGGGCGGAGCATGCACTTGTAAACACTTGTTATTTGGAAACATTCAATGCACACGCATGCAATTAGGGAGCCGAACGCGATGGTCGATAATATTTATCGATATTGAATTTCAGCATATTCTTGTAATATAATTACTTCGTTTGATTTTCTTTAAATAATTTATTTTTCAGCGTCATCTAGCAAACTAGTTATAATTTTAGATAAATTAGACAAATTGTAGGTAGTTGATGCTGACAGGATCGAATTCATAATATGAAATAACTCACACTAACCACTCAATATAAATACTTCTAACAAAATAAAACTGGGCAAGTGTGTGTCCGACTCTCGCTCTGAGAGTTCCGTACAAACTTACTTATGTAAATAGTTCAATTTCCGAATGAATTCTCAAAGATTTTCCCGAATAGCAAAAAAAAATTTTTTTTTGGCACTGTTTTCAGATTTATTCCTATACCTGTGCTATAAGATTTTTCTTTATGCCAAATGAAATTTCTTTACGTCGCGTCGTTCGTGAGAATGGAGCGGTTATAATAGAGAGTAGGCTTGAGTCTTTGCAAAGGGAACTGTAATAATATAAATAAGGGAATGTAAAATAAAAATCAAATAAAATTGGAAATCAGAAACTTTATTTCAAATAGATCAATAACAGGCATTTGAATAGTCAAAATGTCGGTCAGTCAAAAAATAAAGTGAAATTAAGTTGCACGTTCGAAAGCGTAGAACTCTATGGAGAAAAACGTACAAGAAACTCCATGGGCACTCTTTTAAATCATGTTATGAGTTACAAAAATCTTCGTTATATATTTTTGTCGCATCTATTATGTGAACACAATGTCAATAAATAAATCTTTTAATGGAATTATTTATTGTCCAGTAAAATGCAAATATTTGGATTTGACGCTTTGAAATTTTTGGTGTCACATTTTTTGCCAAAGTGTGAAGTCTTGTGTAAATGTATTTTTCCATGACACATTTTATCAACTGGATGATATGATTATCTAGTGGTTCCTGGTCGAATTGATGAAAATCAATGGATTTAAACACATTTGATCCGATGAAGTGGTTAAGAGCTTTTGGTACCAGTAATGACTTTGTAAAAGTTTGTTTCTATGTCTGAGGCCGGATTAGAGCCGAAAGCGTAATAATACAATGCTCCCGCCAGTTATACGACATTTTTACCACATTTGCGAAGAAATAAAATGTGAAACCCTCATAAACGAAGATTTAATAAAATGGCGATGGATCGCGAATTTTCTAATTCACACTTCGAACATTGACGGCTGCTCGGCCTTATGATTGACTAAGGTAGGCTTGCCTACTCGGTCAATAATATTGAGCAATATTATTGATCTTTTAGGGCCTAGCTTACGAAACCGCCCAATAGCCAGATTTTTAAAAATAATAATTGAATATTTTTGCATAGCGAACACAAATTATTGTAACTTTAGGCCAAAATAAAAAAAAAACTGTATTAAATTATATTTGTTTATCATGCTACTTATCTTATTGTACTATAAATTAAAAAAATACTTTGATCATCTCAATCTTTAGGTATAATGTCAATTTAAGTGTAAGTCAATTAAAATGCCTTGTCAATATATCTATGAAAACATCATGTACGTTAGAAAAAATCTTCATCTTTTTAGAAAAAGAGGCGATAGACATAATTATGTTACAAGAAATAGGGACCAATTAGTTCAACCAGGTTTCAGACTGGCTAAAGTGGCCTCTTCTTTCATGGGGTACTGTTTGAAATGTTATAATAAAATACCTCCCCAAATATTAGAACTCAATGAAATGAAAGGAGATTGTGCAAGTTACTATGAGATTTGGTTGCGCAACTTTTGACACAGTATAATAGCGAAAATTAGAAACAAACAAGGGGTAGTGTCATGCTTTAAAACAAAGGTAAATTCAAAATTATATATTATGGAGTTTTTGAAAAAAAAAAATAAGTTGAGTATTGAGGTTATGTTACATCTCAAAACAATTCGTTTTGAAATCCTACCTCCGGGCCAGGCAATCAGTTGCCTCTCTGATTTGGCGGCTAGACAGTGGGTGTGCTAATATAAAAGAGAACAATTAAACAGCACGACATATTATTTTAAGTCTAGATCAAATCACCATAGACGTAAAAACGTTCTAATAATTCACTTCACAGCACACACAAAAAGAGTCAAATCGCTCGATGTAGTAAATGAACGTGCAAGAATCCTAAAACTCAACTCGACACGAATTTATATTTATTAAGCAAAGTAGTTAGCAAAGTAAAGCTAAAAAAAATATTCTCGGCTTGCCGGCAGCTAACACGGTAAACGATATTGTTTGACATTTCATCGAATAGTGTTGTGACACATCAATTGACTACGGCGTTATAACATTATCGATTATATCTTAATTGTTATATTTTTGCCTAGAAATTGCTTTTTAACGAAAGAAATATTAACATAATTAAAGAAAAATAATAATGACAACTCTTAATATTTTTTAGTTGCGACTGTAGATTGTTTTGTTGTTCCACGATTTACGTTAATGTTTAATCGATCGATTATAATTGAGTAAGAAGTCGCTTCACTACAATGGAACGAATGACGTATTTATTGTATTAAATACTAATTAAAGTGAAAATAGAAACCCCACAAATGATTTCAATGAATTTAAGTAAAAAATCAATAAAAATAATAGTTATGAATTATACAATAACTCAAATGGCCATACGCGTCAAAAAGTGAATCTATAAGTGCCCAATCTCCTTTAAATCTTGTATTAAACGCACACTATGCAGGCAAGCATATTATAAGTTGGAGGATTATATTCAAGATAAAAATGCTTGGCTCAATGCTAGTCCAGCTCCACTACCACCGGGGGTACAAATTGATTAGTTTTGAAACTATTATTACTATTCTTTAATGTTTTTTTTTTTTGAATTTGTTAAATTTGTAAAGTATTATTGTATTTAGTATTGTATAATGTAGAAGCATTTTTTTCAAACTTTGTAAATGTGAGTACCATGGAGCTATTTTATGGTTTTTAGGTTACTATTGGATTTGTTTGACATAAATGAGCATGGCAGTTGAGAGTTTGTCATGCTCACTCAAATGTCTCACTGATGGTGGCGCGTGTGTTGGATCATTCGGTTCCCTTCAAAATGGTTGAGCTGAGTGGTGCTAATATTCGCGTCAGGTCCGTGAACGGGCGCTGTCAGTTGAGACTGGTCATCTCTTAGCTGCCAGTTGCTATTTTAATATCTATATTTAGTTTTTATTTTTACATTATTGACATTGTTCTCACATGATAGCAACAAGAAACATGTAACAGAGATATTTGTAATTGCAAAACATGATTGAAAAGAGTGTCCATGGAGTTTCTTGCACATTCTTCTCCATAGAGATCTACGCTTTGGAATGTGCAATTAGCATCATTTTTTCTGACTGACTGACTTCTTGACATTTCAAAAGTGCCTGTAAATGGTTTTTTTGAAATAAATGCTTTTGAATCTTTGAATCTTAAGTTTTTACACTTCACGGGTAATTGTATTGAAATAACAATGTTTTAATTTGGTTCAAACAACATTAAATTAATGACTAATTTAACATGTAATACGACAATATCCATTAAAATGTTAAAAAAAATATCGAACTGCAACAATACGCATATCGATAAAATCGACCACACACACTCGATTGCACATCTCTAAATCTTAAACGGTCGTTGCGTTCGGGAAAATTCGGGCTAGTTCGTGTCGCTCTGAATGTAAGTTAGTAAAATATTAAAAAATTGATTTAAAATATAAAACAGTGTCTTAATTAATTATTTACCGGTGGTAGGACACGCCAGTTGTCTTCAGGTTGATGGTATGTGGCCTATTTTTACATATAAATACTGCACAACTCGGCATTTTGGTTTTTTATGCATCAATAGAGCACTGTACGCAATTGCAAAGCGACTGAATGACGCGTACAGCCGCCGTTCGATCATACAACCAATTTGGTTCTATCGAGGCGGCACGTGCCACGCCCCCAAGGCATATCCCTCGATATCCGTGGGCCTGACGGAGCTGTGACCGGCGATTCTAAGTAACGTTGGATGACACAGAATTCAGTTTGCGTCAAACTGTCGTATAATGAGAATGATTTACTTATTACGCCGTAAGTAACAATTTTTACATACCATGTCAAATCCAACTTCAAAATAGAAGTTAGTTGGTAGCTAGTCATCACAATATAAACGTTTATAACGCAAGTTGTTTGTCCGCAGTGGCGTGGTACGCGTGGGGCGCGCTGCAGGAGGCGTGGGGCGCGTGGGTGGCGCCGCACGGCCGCGCGCCGCCCCTGCTGCCGTCCACGGCGGACGACGAGGCCTACACCCCCATGTTGCGGCACTTTGTGGATAATGTGCATCAGATCATGCTTGACTGTCCTGGTGAGTGGTACATATAGACTAACTTATCGTTAATTCTCACACATAAATATTAGTTTGCACTAGCACGAAGTTTTGTTTTTAATTAGAACATAATCGAAACTTGGGTTTCGATATTTTTGTCTCAGCATGGTGCTGATTATACAGAACCTAACTTCTTGCCCATAAAGCATATCTGTCAAATTGTTTGTTTAAGTTAGCATGAGACTCAATTACATATGTTTTAAAGTTTTTGTTCTCCTTCAATGAGTAAATGTTCACTTCAAATAAATGTGCGCAATTCCATTCCGGTCTATTTGTAACTGCTAATATACTGTCTTAGAAAACTCCAATGAAATTGTTATTTTGCAAAACTGAAACGTAATTAAACTTCACTTTTAACAGGTTCAGAAGTCCACCTACTCCAACAACTGTTCGAATGGGCCGTTCAGTCGTACATCAACGTGCAGTCTTCAAACACGCCCACTGCCCCGGGCGCCAGTACACAGGAGAGTCGAGTGCAAGCGTCCGCGCTACTGGCTGAGCTAGCCAAGTTACCGTGGAGCGAACACCAGTGGTTCTATGGGAAGTGTCTACAGCAAGCGATACAGGTTAGTAGTTAGTGTGCAAACATACACACTGCCCCGGGCGCCAGTACACAGGAGAGTCGAGTGCAAGCGTCCGCGCTACTGGCTGAGCTAGCCAAGTTACCGTGGAGCGAACACCAGTGGTTCTATGGGAAGTGTCTACAGCAAGCGATACAGGTTAGTAGTTAGTGTGCAAACATACACACTGCCCCGGGCGCCAGTACACAGGAGAGTCGAGTGCAAGCGTCCGCGCTACTGGCTGAGCTAGCCAAGTTACCGTGGAGCGAACACCAGTGGTTCTATGGGAAGTGTCTACAGCAAGCGATACAGGTTAGTAGTTAGTGTGCAAACATACACACTGCCCCGGGCGCCAGTACACAGGAGAGTCGAGTGCAAGCGTCCGCGCTACTGGCTGAGCTAGCCAAGTTACCGTGGAGCGAACACCAGTGGTTCTATGGGAAGTGTCTACAGCAAGCGATACAGGTTAGTAGTTAGTGTGCAAACATACACACTGCCCCGGGCGCCAGTACACAGGAGAGTCGAGTGCAAGCGTCCGCGCTACTGGCTGAGCTAGCCAAGTTACCGTGGAGCGAACACCAGTGGTTCTATGGGAAGTGTCTACAGCAAGCGATACAGGTTAATCTGGAATTTACTTAATGAATAATAAGAGATCATTCCTATTCATCGCCACCAACTCAAGTATCGACTTCAGCTTTATGTATATTTCCTTTTTTTACCCAACTGCGCCAGAAGGAGGGTTATGTTTTATACTTAATGTAGTTTTTTCCATGTAGATGTCAACCAGCACAGATCGGGAGCTGACCTCCTGGTGCTGCGCTGCGTGGCGCGCGACGCTGTCAGCGACGATGCTGCGCGAGTGCGACGCGTGCACACTGGCGCCGCGCCTCGCCTCGCTGCTGTACCTGTTCACTGGCACTCATCTGCCGAACTCACACCTGGTAACAGAATATTAACACATTGAACACCATAAAGAAGGATGGCCAATATGGACCATGGAAAAAAAAGTGTTGTTACCGAAATGAGACTGTCATCATAACATAGTATATTATCAATGTAATTAACGGATGGCATCAGTTTATTTTTAAAAGCAGGAGGAAAAAAGATATTCATTTTTTAAAAATAATTATTTTTGTTTATTAGAACGCTTGAAAATATCTTATTTATGAACGCATCCGTAATGTTAACATTCTTAGAGAAGTCCATACTTTTCGTAGACAGTTTCAAAATCGATATCGATTTAATTTCTAAATCGAAATTAAATCCAAGGTTATGTCAACTGTTTATAATTTTGTTATTTATTTAATCTAAGATAAGCCACTAACAGATTTTTTTGTTTCTTATTATTTAATTGAATCAAGTCATGAATTAAAAAATGATTTTGCATATAAAAATCGATAATGCCGTAAATCGATCGAATATGGAGCCACCCTATTTTTGACACACAAACAAAAGATTGTTATTTTCTGCGCAGACCGTGTTGTTGTGGTTTCGGCGACGACTGTGTTCTGTGCGATCTTGTGTTTTCCCTGTTCTTCTAACAATATCTTGCTTTGCTTACGGACTCCGATCGAATCTTCTATTCTAGTTAACTTGGCATTGGTTTTTTGGACTTTGATTTCATCTGGTTTTGGATTTGTCAGTGGAGTGGAAGTAGTCATGTCTTCGCGCATTCTATGTGTAAACTGTGGAATATGCGTTAATCGCATTGCACGACACATTGTCCTAGAACAAGATACTAGAGTGGTGTCTTTTATTGCTGAAAGGATTTCGCCTCGTATCGTAAGTATTCAGATATTAATTTACTAGCACCACAACGCATCGTAAGATTTTTCATTTCAGAACCTACATCCTCATCTAAATGTTTTCTGAGTATTTTGTGTACGATACAAATTACACAGAAAACAGTAATATTTACTTTTTAATAAATAATAAAGTTTTGATGCCTAAATAAAAAGTTGATGACTTTCCATGTAGATTCTTCAGCAATTAACTTATTTTACAGATTGAGGACAGTGATAATATCTGTCAGGCCTGTTTAGATGCTGTGATGATGAGGGTTAATCAAATTATCCATGGAGAAATATCAATCCATGACAACCAACTTCCCGGAAGTAGTCGAACTCAGGTTGTGGGTCACTCTAGAGTTTGCTTGGTGTGTGGATGTTCAATCCTTCGAAGAAAAAGTGATTTAATATTACGCAACAATCCTTCAGAACTGCAACAAATGATTACTACCTGCATAATGAACTCTATCCAATCACAAGAGGTAATTTAGACATTTTTTTAGCACCTATTACTAAATTAGCTGTTATTTTATATAGTAATCAATTGCATTTGATGTTTATAACTCCTAAAGGTTATTTTTAAAAGAAACAATATTTCGAGGAGAGCTGGGTTTATAATTAATATAGTGGAGTTGCCAAACTGGAGGCAGTTTGTTGGCAGTGTAAGGCACAAGCATTGATCACTATCTTTGCTTGAGGAAGCAAACATAGTGATCAATGCTTGTGCCTCTTTTGTATGAGAACAAGACAATAGAACAATAATAGGCGGGTTTTAAAAGTATTTTAAGATAAGTTTACCAATTCTCTCTTTTGTTTTAGCTAACTACAAATGACAGAGTATGTCATTCTTGCTGGATGAAAGCAAAAAGAAATGCTCTGCGTATGCAGCAAGAACAAACAGAAAATGTATTGGTTGATTTTTCTTCAACAAATATGGTAGAAGCATTTGAAGTAGAGGAACATGATATTGAGATACCTGAATTACATTCAGCAATGGAGCAGTCGGAGATGGCTGGTAATGTCAACCCAGAACAAAGACCTGATGCAATAGATATTGTGTTATCTAATCCCAGTATATCATCTTTATCATCACCTGATTGGGTTCCAGCAGTACGATCAGTGGCTACCGAAAATGTGGCATCATCAACTATTACACTTTCAAACTACAGACGAGCACCCAATACTGCGACACAGTGTGTATTTACTTATTGCACTAATCGGGATTTACATCGAATTTCTGATGATTTACGCATAAAAATAATAATTGACCATAATTTTTACTTGCCTGCACATGTTAGGGTCTGTTCAGACCATTTATTGAGTAACAGTTGGGACACTTTGTACAATTTAGAAAATAGTACTGCTGTTTTCACTGTAGAACAAGTTGAACATATGTTTTCTTTTATTGATTCAAACAAAATGTAGCTGCTCCTGCCGCATTTCTTGATGAGGTATTCATAAGAGAATTATAATAAAGAATAAAGAAAGTACCTAATTTGTTTTTATTTTTTTCCTAATTTTTATCAGTACCTACCTACCTTAGTGATTGTGATCTTGCTAGTGAAGAGGGATAACTAGACTTCTCAAAAATTCTTTATTTAATTTTTATGTAAGGATGTTATTAAGATTCTTATGAATAAAGACAACTTGAGTTTTTAGAACAGATATAGTGTGCCCACAGCCCACCAGCTAAATCTAAAGGCTTATGACTTATATTCTTAAACTATGCACCGTTTATAAAACGGTGGGACATCTGACCTCAATAAGTTTGGTCCATTATACATCGGTTTTGCCCGTGCGCAGGCTTACTAGGTACTCCGGTGAATCTAGAGGATAGTTTCATAATTGTTACTAGGCTCTACTAAGTTTTTAGGTCTCTCTATTGTTGCTGTTGCCATCAACCTTACTATACATAAAAAGTTACTCTTGTGAGCTGTACTGTCCAATAGAAACAGAAAGCAACATCCCGCCGCGTCTATAAAGTAGGTCCTATTTGGCGCGAAATAGAGAAATTATATATTTGACATATTTTTTGAAATGCTACAGATTATTAATAAACCACATAACCTTAAAAAACATTTTAATTATTTACTAGTTTCTCCGTACTTTTAAAAATATATCGAATGCCGTACTTAGTAATGTTCATTCAGGCAAATCAAACGATATATGTTTCATCAAGTTACGTTTTACTATTTTTTTATGGTCCAAGCATGTTAGGAGAATGACCATTGTTCTTTCGACGAGTCAAAACCAGTTCCCACTATACATCGTCGCGTGGGCTTGCGGACGAAGAGCAATGGGTAGCTTACCGTCCGGCCATCTGGTAATGAAGCTCAAGTCGTCGCCGGCGCTAGATATCAGCAAAACGGTTGGGGCTGGGCCGAAGTCTACTGTGGCCATAGGTTGATTTCCAAAAGGAAAAAAAAACGTAAATGTCTGACACGCCCTCCTGCTCCACCCTAGAGCGCTCGGAAGTCATTGAATGATTTCCCACCTTAAAAAAAATCATACTCGTCACCCTATACGAGAAATGTAACTAAACAGCTGGCGTATTTATTAATTAAGTAACCAGTATAAAGACTAATACAGGAAATACTAATACTAGTGCAGTATTAATACTTTCATTAGAGGTCATCTACGAGAGGTTCTACGATATAATTATGTCGTATGTGACATCTGAGAAGAAATCATCTACGAGATATCTCGTAGCTAAAATGCAATGTGTTAATGAATAACTTTCCTAAATATCGTATTAAAATCTAGCCCGCTGTCGCTTGCGTTCTCTGTTTGGAGTTTTTTTATTTATTTTTTATTTGTTAATCTTCATGTAACATAAAGTACAAAGGCAAACTTAATGCCTTAGGCATTCTCTACCAGTCAACCTAGGGTGGTGAAGAGACAATATGGAAGGTGCTTAAAAAGAAAATTTTATGATATGCAAAAGTTTTTTTTTTTTTGTGACGTGTGTGTGTGTAGGTAACAACAAGTTTACTGTTTTCAGATTTATTCCTATACTTGTGCTATAAAACCTTACTTTGTGCCAAATTTCAGGATTCTGGGTCAACGGGAAGTACCTTATGAATTGTGATTTCTTGGAGAGTATCGAAATACACGTTTTTTCGACATAAACGGCTGTATCTTTTTTTTCGTTATCTAAGAAGTTTGATTTTTTCACAGCTTCAAGGGACCGCAGACCTGAGTATATGGTATTAATTTCAACTCCATAACTCCACGCGTTCCCGAGATAAGACAGACGGACGGACAACAAAGTGATCCTATAAGGGTTCCGTTTTTTCCTTTTGTGGTACGGTACCCTAAAAAAGATTTAGTGCTAAGGTATGAAACCCATGATGAAGCAAATCCATCAAATTATTGCCATTTTGACTTAGGATGTGATTTTTAGAATCAACACCTCCCGAAAACTGTGGGAATCACACTCTGCACTGCAACTTTATGAATTTACCTGTCAACATCGGGGATTCTGATTTTGGCCTCATTTTTGGCATCAATATTTTTAGTTTTTGCATATATTGGTCTTGACTCAAACTTTCGAAGTAATGTAACCCGCACTGGGCTCGTATGGTAGATTATGGGCTCAACTCACCTAGCGAGAAAGCCTGAATCCCAGCAGTGGGAACAATATAAGGCTGATTATGTTTTTTTTCTAATTTTATTGTGTTTTAATTGTCAGATTTTAGACGAAGCCTGCAAGTTGCCGTGGCACCGTCTTCCCGAGCCTGCCCTGGATGAGGCGCTGGATCGATTCTTCATGCTGCACCATAACCCTGCTCTTCCTTACCATGACCTGCCGCAATTTAGGTAATACACATTTATTTGTGACACTGTTTTTTTTTTTTGCTGAGTTGGGAAATCATTCAATGACTGCTCCCGCTCTATGGTTAAGTGGGAATGTGTGTTAGACTTTTACTGACTAAAACTACACCTGTGTCCATCAGTTGCCCTTTGCGTTCTAGGACTACGGTTTCTTTTTTGAGAATTTACCCGCGGCCCTAACAGGCAGGCACATCGGCTGCTGGGCCCCTACGGTTTGCTGATGTCTCTGTGAGGCGCGTGTAAAACTCTAGGCGCTGTCGACGACTCGAACTCGATCCTTACCGGACGGCTGTACGGCGAGTTACCCCTTCATCCGTAACGTCCGCACCTGTGTTGGCCGGGGATCACACTCGCCGTCATCGCTTTCACCAGCTTTACTGCTTCGTAGAAGGAGGCGACCGCATCCCATTCTCTCTCGCTACTGATATATTTTTAGCTGTGTTTACTATGTGCTTATTGCATACAGCAGCGTACGGAATCTGGAAGCATTATTTGTAATATATTACACAAATTTCACACAACACCATCTAGTCCCAAACTAAGCAGAGCTTGTGGTATGAGTACTAGACAACTGCTAAACTTACTTATTTGGTAATAGTTGACCATAATTTACCGTTTGTATAATTGAATCTAACACGTTTCTTCTCCAGGCTCATCCTGGTAGCATGCGGGCTCTCCGTCCCAGACTCGTCAGCACACAGTCCGCAGAGCGGCACGCGCCGTACCTCACGCGGGCGCGGCGTGTCGCAGTGGGTGCGCGGCGCGTGCGCACCTACCTTAGTGTCGCACGTGGCGGCGCACTCTAAGCACGTGCTGCAGACTGTCACCGACCTAGGTATGTACAGCACACAGTCCGCAGAGCGGCACGCGCCGTACCGCACGCGGGCGCGGCGTGTCGCAGTGGGTGCGCGGCGCGTGCGCACCTACCTTAGTGTCGCACGTGGCGGCGCACTCTAAGCACGTGCTGCAGACTGTCACCGACCTAGGTATGTACAGCACACAGTCCGCAGAGCGGCACGCGCCGTACCGCACGCGGGCGCGGCGTGTCGCAGTGGGTGCGCGGCGCGTGCGCACCTACCTTAGTGTCGCACGTGGCGGCGCACTCTAAGCACGTGCTGCAGACTGTCACCGACCTAGGTATGTACAGCACACAGTCCGCAGAGCGGCACGCGCCGTACCGCACGCGGGCGCGGCGTGTCGCAGTGGGTGCGCGGCGCGTGCGCACCTACCTTAGTGTCGCACGTGGCGGCGCACTCTAAGCACGTGCTGCAGACTGTCACCGACCTAGGTATGTACAGCACACAGTCCGCAGAGCGGCACGCGCCGTACCGCACGCGGGCGCGGCGTGTCGCAGTGGGTGCGCGGCGCGTGCGCACCTACCTTAGTGTCGCACGTGGCGGCGCACTCTAAGCACGTGCTGCAGACTGTCACCGACCTAGGTATGTACAGCACACAGTCCGCAGAGCGGCACGCGCCGTACCGCACGCGGGCGCGGCGTGTCGCAGTGGGTGCGCGGCGCGTGCGCACCTACCTTAGTGTCGCACGTGGCGGCGCACTCTAAGCACGTGCTGCAGACTGTCACCGACCTAGGTATGTACAGCACACAGTCCGCAGAGCGGCACGCGCCGTACCGCACGCGGGCGCGGCGTGTCGCAGTGGGTGCGCGGCGCGTGCGCACCTACCTTAGTGTCGCACGTGGCGGCGCACTCTAAGCACGTGCTGCAGACTGTCACCGACCTAGGTATGTACAGCACACAGTCCGCAGAGCGGCACGCGCCGTACCGCACGCGGGCGCGGCGTGTCGCAGTGGGTGCGCGGCGCGTGCGCACCTACCTTAGTGTCGCACGTGGCGGCGCACTCTAAGCACGTGCTGCAGACTGTCACCGACCTAGGTATGCACTAGACCAATTTCTGTCTGCTAGGCTGCTCCCATATAAGGGGATGATCTTCTTTTTTACTGACAAGTGCTTATTCTTCTTAAAAAATAATATTTATATCTTGAATCGTCCGGTTATTATTAATATACATGCTATTATTGATTCAAATATATTTGAAACGCTAATTGGAAGGAAGAGTGGGTGAGAATATGTCGCTATCTCTTTTCTACGCGCATAAAATAATGGTGGTGACGTCACATTATAGTTTGTGCATCCTTTTTCTGTTAAATGACAGTTTCCCCTTCCACCAGATTAAAAAGGTTTATAACTTATTGAACTTTGAACATACTTAAAATATTCTTTTTATTTTCGAATTTGTATAAAGTTAATTTTTCAAACACATCTATACTAATATTATAAAGCGGTAAAGTTTTTTTTTTTTGTTTGTAGGAGGTAATCTCTGAAAGTACTGGTCCGATTGCTAAAATTTTTTCACCGATTGAAAGCTGCTTTATTCCTGAGTGACATAGGCTATATTTCATTAACGCGGGTGAAGCCGTGGGTAAAAGCTAGTAGATCATAATTTAACAAAATGATTCAAGTACGCGAATTACATTTATCACACCGAATGAGTTTTGTAACCTTATTTTCTTACTTTCTAGCTCCGTGTTTGAACGAGGCGGAAGGTGAAATAGAAGAATTACTGAGTCGCGCTGTTGTTATCATGTGTATGGAGCCGGCGGCATCTGTTGCGTTACCGGTAATTACTCCTATCACTCTTTTAAAAATGATGTGTTGTTGCTTGCAAATTGCGATTGTTTAGAAAAGATAAAATACTCCCAAGTGTTTCATACCAATCTGTACATTAAGTTAATACAAATTGATTTCATTTTCTTGTGAAACTATTGTACATAGTTTGAGTAGTAACATCCGTACTTAAATGTTTATTTGACATTTTTTGTTACTATAATAATCCCTTTTTATATTTTATCAACACACTTATTCGAAAACTGGTTCCTGTCTACCCGCTTTTAGGCACACAATGAAGTATATTTCGCACTAGTGCAGAAAAATACTCCAGCTAGCCCATGAGCCTATTCAATGAGCCTATACATGTTATATGAGAACATCGGTTGCCGGGTAGTTCCCACATTGGTCGGTTTCTGGGCAGCTCCACGAAAATCGACAATCCACGAACGATTTCTCACAATTACATAATACTAAATATTATGATCTATGTTTATTTTTATTTTTTTCAAATAAGTGTGTGGAAAAACGTCGTTTGATACACGTGGGCATTTGTCATTGTAGTCTCTCCGCTCCATGTTAACCTCGCCTGCGGCTCGGGCGAATTTCGCCTCGGTCGCAATAACAACGTTTGGCCACTTATATCAAGATGTACTAATTGGTATCAGGTGTGGGTATCGTGGGTGAGCAACAGTCCGGCTCGGCTGGTCCGCGCCTGCGTGTCGGCGGTGGCCACGCTCACTGCCTTCGAGTACTTCGCCACGCTCGCCGACGCGGCAGTGCGGGCGCTGCTGCTATGTAATGGTAAATTATATTCAGATACTAGTTGACCCGGCGAACTTCGTACCGCCTCACTAAGGGACAGAACCGTGCGTACCGTCTCAAAAATCTATAACTTTTTTAATGATTGAAGTAAATAGCTGAAATTTGGCACGTAGTATCTCCAGAGTATATACAATCCAATAATGACACATTTATTGTCAAATGTTCAATTTATAATATTTAAAAAATAAAAATAAAAATGTATTTTTTTTTAATATTAAACCATAGTTTGTTTAACTTATTGAATTATAATTTTACAGTTTTATGATATTAAACTTATTTTATGTTATTTTATATTACATACAAATCTTACATTTAAATAAATGACAAATATGATATAATAAACCACTCCAAAAATATATTTTACAATTAATGTACGTACACACACGACGTGTACGTGTATATTTATATTTTATATATTTTTTGTAATCTTTATTACGAGATTCTTGTGCATCCTCAGATAAATTACCAAAGGGCAGAACAGCAAAATGTCTTATTATACTTTCCCCATGTATTAAGATTTTATGTACTGAAGAAGGCATATTATACCACATATATTTTGTTACGTACAGTTGTGCGTTTCATGCAATCATTTTTCCTTCATGATCCTTTTTTTCATTTCTATCACAATTCCGCATCATTAAAACAACAGTAGCTTCTTCGAATTCTCCTTCAGACCGCCATCTTTGAACGTACAGTACGGCCGACGTAACTTGGCGAACCTGACCATAGGATCTGCGAACCCAACCCATGGGCACTCGTAAAAAAAAACTGTTATTGACATTAATTTTTTTTAAACAAAATGCGAACAAAAATGTACTAATAGAGGGAACAAGTACAAATAAAATAAATATTTAAACACTGAGACAGCAAGCTACAAAAATAACTTATGAACTAAAGAAACCAACCTAACACTACACAAAAAACTTAACAATATAATAATAACAACTAACGAAAACTTTTGTAACCGCCTGTGCTCAAGACAGAGACAGCGACACGAAAATAACACCAATGTTAACGTGTGAGTGAGACATATTACTGCGTACCGAACATTGCCAGATAAGTACGAAGCTTTACGAAGTTACCGAAGAGAGATGTCCAATACGCGTGTCTGAGGGTTTTTTTTAATTGATTTAAGTTACATTATAAAAATATATTTACATTATATTCAATTTTCTATGGAGGTTTAAAATATTCTCAAACAGTAGTTATTCTAGCAGTCGTTTATAAATAACTGATATTGAACTAAATCATGTCTTTCAACCAAGAAAATAAAATTTTATTCGTTCATATTATTCACTATGTTTGTAAATCTATTTCGTTCAATATCTCATATAAACAAAAATTAATAAATTCCAAATTGATAAATATCGATTGCGATATTTGATTGAATAAAGGGTAGATTGTGTTTACATAGAGTCAATCTCTAGCCTAGACCTCCGCCCCGCGCACGTCGCCTCATGCCACCATTTGGTTCCTAAAAAACGTTCGTGCCC
The DNA here is from genome assembly GCA_905147345.3 of Mythimna impura. Taxonomy (NCBI): domain Eukaryota; kingdom Metazoa; phylum Arthropoda; class Insecta; order Lepidoptera; family Noctuidae; genus Mythimna; species Mythimna impura. The sequence continues at coordinate 26,002,827 of LR990351.1, read as the reverse complement.
AGCCTTCTGCGCAAAGTTCGGGCTCGCCAAGATACGTCGGCCGTACTTTATGCATTATGTATATACTCGAGTCCATATTCTTGTACCAATTCCATAACCTTCCATTTTTTCGATTTCTCTGATAGATTTTCATAAGACTGGCAGACGTCCACGTTCTCCAGATGTTGTAGGTGTAATTTTTTTTTTTTTTGTTAATGTTAGGCTCGCGTTTGACCATCATCTCACCTGATGGTAAGCGATGATGTAGTCGACGATGGAGCACGCTTGCCTAGAAGTAGCCTATTCACTCTTGACTTAAAGACCCCTAAGTTGTAGCTATCAGGAAACACAAACTCAGGCAAGGAATTCCATTCCTTGGCTGTACGCATAATAAATAAGTTTTCTAAACGCTATGTGCATATGGGTGGGATGTCTACCATGTACCGGTGGCGCAACGCCGTTCGTCTAGTGGTCCGATGATGGAACGGACTTGGCGGAATTAGATTGTGCAATTCCAGTGCACACTTCCCGAAATGTAAACGATAGAAAACCGACAGGCTTACAGGCAACTCTGCGGCGATGCCCGAGACTTTGTAGCTTCGACTCAATAAGTGCATCATTGCCTATTATCCATCGGTCCTTCTTCGAATTGTACCTTAATTTCACCGTCTAACCACGATGTATTTTTACTAAAGATACGTTCTTTAGTTCGGTTAGATTTAGACTTAATATAGTCTTCACCAACCTCTGTAAAAAAAGTAAGTAGTAGTTAGAAGTAAAAACAAAATGAGTGAATTTGTTGTGCCTCGACGAGTATTATGAGAATTTTTCATTGATAATGGAACAAAATCAGAAGATATTCAAAAATACTTAGACGAACACCACCATTTGTCGTCTGAAAAAAGTGAATTACACTTCTGGACACATCTATTGGCCCACCTTAGAGTTTAGGTTTCGATGGCCCCTACCGAAATATGATTGCTAGATTGAACAAAAACTGTTGATGCAGTTTTAAACCTGATACATTTTACCATCTTTTTCGATCGTATTGTTTTAAATTTGAATTCAGAATACCATACGACATGGAGCTACGCCTAACAAGTCGGATATGCGCCTTGTTAAAGGCAATTGATTTTTGAATAAAAAACATGTCTAATTTAATAACGCGTGTTGCCTCCATGGGCATCTACCACAGGTCTCATACGATTAGGCATAGAGTTTATCAACCGCTCTATGAAATTTTGAGGGATCATCTCCCATTCCTCTTCTATGGCAGTTTTCAACTCCTGCATCGTCTGGGCAACTGGCTGACGAGCCCTAACACGTCTTTTTAGCTCGTCCCACATGTGCTCAATGGGGTTCATGTCTGGGCTTCTGGCTGGCCAGTCCATAACTGTGATGTTCACATCCCGAAGATATTCCCTGATGATGCCGGCCGCATGGGCTCTTGCATTATCATGCATAAAAAGGAAATTTGGGCCCACATAGTCCGCGTATGGTATCACGTGAGGTTCTAAGCACTCACGAATGTACCTTTCAGCATTTAATGTTGGCAGCCGTGGTCCTGTAACAACCTCAAGTTGAGTTTTGCCACTCGCGGATATACCGCCCCAGACAGTCCATGAGCCACCGCCATAAGCAACCCTCTCTTCAAAGCAGCATTGTGCGAAACGCTCTCCCTTACGTCGGTAGACCTTCTTCCTTCCATCATTGCCATGTAACACAATTTTAGACTCATCAGAAAAGAGTACACGGCTCCAATCTTGCTGTGTCCAATTTAAATGACTGCGTGCGAAATGAAGGCGCGCTGTTCGGTGGGCTCGCGTTAGTTTGGGCCCATTAGCTGGCTTGTGTGGTACCATATCGCGTTCTTTTAACCTTCTCCGAACAGTTCGAGCGCTCACAGATGCTCCGTGGAAGTCGCGAAGTTGGTTTTGTATCTCAATGGAGGTAAGGTGACGATTTCTCAAGCTGGTCGTCGTGATGAATCGATCCTGCCTTTCAGTTGTGACCCGAGATCGTGGCCTTCCTTGGCGACGAACAAAGCCGCCAGTCTCTAGGTACCTCCGATAAACATTTCGGACCGCAGATCGACTTAAATTAAGTTGAGCACTCACGTTTCTTTGGCTGTGTCCGGCCTGAATAAGTGCCACAGCTTGGGCGGCGGACTTCAGGTGAAGTATCCATAGATTATTGATAGAACCTCACCTTAATGTTAAGAATAAGTAATGTTTGTTGCAAAACCAAAGATATCAATCACTTTTTCAAGAATTAAATCCAAGAAAACCAATAAAACCAAGTTTTCTTAGTATTCGATTTTTTGATATCAACAAACAGGCTCCAAATTGTCTTTTGTTTCTTTAAATTCTGTGTTCGAAATTCAAAAAAAGACTATTGAATGAAATTGTGAATGTGCCAGGTTCAAAACTGCATAAAAACTTTTTGCTCGACCTAATATAAAATTTTAGCTAGGACCAAACGAAACTGAAAATACAAGGTGGGCCAAAAGATGTGTCCAGAAGTGTAGTTGTGAAACGCATTCAAAAATGGCTTATTTTTTAATACGTTTCTAACTACTACTTTTTTTTTTACCGAGGTTGGTGAAGACTATATTATGTCAAAGCACACTAAAGTACTGGTAAATGACAACGTAAATCAGTAACATTTATACTGAAATTTCGTGTGAAAAAACTATTATTATCTAGTGTCATTATTACGTTCCTAACCACTATCTATGAAGGTGGTTAGTAGTACTGATATAATGTACAATAACAACTTTAACTACCATTTCCTCCCTTTTCTTTCACCGCGATAGAGAAATACATAAACTACCTGAGAAACATGTAATTCACACAGTGATAACAAAACATTAACCACATCCGATATAAAAAAAATTAATACATCACCCAATACTCCCACCTTACCTAAAGATTAAGTAAATAGATAATATTATTTAGGAAAAAAAGGTCAAAGTAGTGTAAATATCCAAAAATCTCATCAATCACAACTAAAAAAATTTTTAATATACAGGGTTGGTGCATCGTGTGCCAAATTTAAATGGTCGACGGGAGGGGTCATCTGCTTTCCTTTCAGACCCCTGATTAGGGGTCCAACTCCCTAAAAATTCTCTAGTTTGTCCTCTTGCTAGTGATGTGCCTCATGCCATAAAAATCTTTTTATAACTTTGTGAATCCGCTGGAATTGTGAATCGAGTCACATAAGACTAATATTCAAAATTATGATTTAAAAAATATTTTTGCTTAAATGATACCTGAAAAACCTATTAAAAATGTTATTTCACTCTTATAATGTAAAATCTGTCTCGTATCTCTCTTTTTGTGGGTTTTACTAGCTGAAACATGTAAATTAAAAATAAACTAGATAGCTAATGTCACTAATTTTAAATTTAAAAGTACTCTAATATAATACACATCTAAATAAAATTAAAATTCAGAGTATTCGCCTTATACATTTTTTTAAATTTGTATTTGAATGAAAAATTTGAATCTTGTTTTCATAAAACAATAAAAAGTCGATAAAAAAAATCCACATGGCATGAGAAGTGTTTAGGGGTCTGAAAGTATAGCAGATGACCCCTCCCGTCGACCATTTGAATTTGGCACAGGATGCACCAAACACCTATTTTGTATTTTATCATTCATCAGGCATTTTTCGTTTCATTTCAAGGGGGGCAAGATTCAGGCATTTTTTTTTTTTTTTGCCCTGTCTTGTGTATTAGCTGCACTATGTGATGCTGTCAATGTTACGATATGGGCAGACACTGCTAACTGTCAAAAGTCTATGTGAAGTTTCTAAAAGGATAGAATACATCGAGATATAAGTAGGTACTAACGTACTAGAGAAGACACCGTAAATTCCTACTTTGTCTCGTTCAACTGCGGCGATCGCGCCGCACTTTGTCGAAGAAAACGCGTAAGTGCCGTGATTTACATGGCGCTTAAGACCTTTTTGCCGAGAATAAATACACTTCCGCAACAAATCTAGCGCTGTGGTAAATTAGTTACGGTTTAGACGAATTGTTATTATTTTAGCGCTGCAGCGAACTAAAGATTCAAATTACGAAAATAGGACAATTCAGTTATTTGACGTAGCTTCTCTAGTACGTTAGTACTTATATCTCGATTATAGAATATTAGGTCCTGAAATAAAAGTTCTATACCTCCCCAGTTTTCACATAATGGTCCACTTAAATTTATTTTTAAATAGAGTACTTCATAACCATTCTAACCATATATCACACTTACAAATTTGCCGTGAAAATAATGAAAATATGACCATGTAAACTGGTGGAATTGTGTTCTACATAATTGATAATTGACATAATTTTGAGCGTCAACTTGCAAGCCTTAGTCTAATAGTTAAAATGAGAAATAGTATATTTTAACTGCTATATAATATCCTTTGGACATTCAGTTAGACATGTGCATTAACAAAATATTCAATATAGAACATTACGAAAACCTATTTTTGAGACGCTACGCACGGTTCTGGCCCATAGCCTTAGAGTCAATGAATATAGTGATTACCTTTTTGCTATACTTATTGACCGAATGATTGAATGATCGAGACCAATGTACATGACAGTTGCTGTCATTTTTGGATGTATTTGGATATTCTTCAATTTTTTTTTTACGTGAATCTTTCCGATATTTTAATAGCTATTCTGCTGTTCGGGGCGGAGACAAATCTAATGAAGTAAAGATAATTAAAATTGATCTAGCCGTTCTTTAGTTACAAATGGTGTAACTAACATGACTTTGTTTTATGTATAAAGACATGTGTAGGTCGAGTTTTTAACGTTGTCGACTATAACACGCAAATCGCGTCTCCCTTATGTTCCTATAGTTTCAACAAACTATCGTAAAAACTCGTACTGTATGTACTAAGAGCTTGTCGTACTTTTAATACGGTGTGTGTGTCAGAATGTCGACCTTGATTTTTTTACTACCAGTGTTAAAAAAAGGAAAGAAAAATTTAGCCGATCGTTATTTTGATATGATACAACTTGAACAATGTTTTGTATTTTTTTTTTTTTTAGTATAGTCTGAGCGTTCTCGCGTTCTGACTCTGCTGTTGTCGTCACATTATTATAAGTGAAAACTTATAAATGGCCGTTTTTTAGGTTTCCGTACCTCAGAAGGAAAAAACGGAACCCTTAACCCTTATGGTATCACTTTGTTGTCCGTCTGTCTGTCTGTCAAGACCCTTTATCTCGGGAACGCGTGGAGGTATCGAGTTGAAATTAATAACATATACTCAGGTCTGTGGTCCCTTTTTTTTATTCTTGATAGGTTAGCGCTTGACCGCTATCTCACCTGCCCCCCTAGCCAAGTTGCAAACGATAAACGTGAACGCTTAGTAATCTCCAATAGATTTTCAACTTTATACCTAAGAGCATAAAGTTGAATATATCCAATAACATAAAGTTGAAAATCTATTAAAGACTACTGAGAGTTTACGTTTATCGTTTGTGACTTGGCTAGGGGGGCAGATGGAAAGCGACGATGCGCTCGACGATATTGCGCGCTTACCTAGAGGTAACCTATTCACTCTTGACTTAAAGATTCCCGGGTTGTAGCCATCAGGAAACACTGATTCCGGCAAGGAATTCCACTCCTTAGCTGTACGCACAATGAATGTGTTCCCAAAACGTTTTGTGCGTATAGGTGGGATGTCCACCATGTACCGGTAGCGCATTGCCGTACGCCTGGTGGTCCGATGATGGAACGGGCTAGACGGAATTAGGTTATGCAATTCCGACGTACACTCCTCGAAATGCAACCGAATACCCAAAGGTACCGGGCTTAAGCAGATCATTTATATGCAGCAAGAACAATGTTGCCGAGAGCACTGACCCCTGAGGGACTCTGGCATTAATGGCCATTTGACCGGACGAGCAACCATCGATGACCACTCAGATGGACCGGTCACTAAGGAAGTCTTCAATCCAAGCACACAAACCAGCAGGTAAACCGAAAGAAGGAAGCTTACTAATAAGGCTTTCGTGCCAGACCCTATCGAAAGCCTTCGAGATATCGAGGGAGACTGCAAGCGCTTCCCCGTGTTTCTCGATGGCCTCACTCCAGATGTGGATGGCATACGCTAGAAGATCACCAGTTGACCAATTTCGGCGAAAGCCGTATTGTCGGTCACTTAGGATCGGCCCATGCCTGGTATGTCGTTTGCTTAAGCGCGTTAGCGCGATCACACTCCGCACCTAACCAAGGGCGAGCCTGGCCAGACATTGTTACGTCAGAGAATGGAATGTAGTACTCCATCCCCCGCCGCAACACATCTGTCCCAGCATCTGCGCACGACGTTGGATCATCCGAAGAAAAGCAAGTAGGCTGCCAAGGATAACATGCGAAGAAAGATCGCATGCCATCCCAATCTGCTGACCTATATCGCCAAACCCGCCTGGTGCCTCTAGAGCAGGGATCGGGCGGAGAGTAGACTGATACAGATTTCACCAGACAGTGGTCGGAATTACCTAACGGTGATGATATATAGATATCGACACTGAATAGCGGTCTGGATCTGTTGTCAGCGGAAGGTCCAAGCAGTTGGCCGTGTGCGAATCAACATCCGGCACCCTCGTAGCTCCCTGGGTGAGATTGCGGAGACGCCGATAGCAGATGTCGTCCCTGGCGTATAAACACACACCAGCGTGTGGTTTAAAATTGTGCTCCAATGTAAACCCTGGATAAAACAGGTACGACACGTCTGACGGCCCTCTCATCTGGTCGCCAACCAGCTCGATGGTGCATTCCGGGATTTTTCGTCAGTTGGCGGGGCAGCCTTTCATGTGTGGCTAGCACATTACTTGGGCCCCCAACTAAATTCGGTCGGCCAGCGGTGCACCGCCTCGGATCCCGCTACCCTCCGCGACTAGTCTTCCGATACGTCAATACCAGCGCGGGTCCAGCTGGTCTGCATACATTAGAACCGCCACTTCGACCCAACTCCTCTAAATTGGCTACACTGGGCATCGTACCGGAACACGGCTAGGCCGTCATAAGGCGTCGGTCGAAACCTACCACCAGTTAATGTCACCTGATTAGCACCACCCAGGGACCACGTGTAGGGCCTATCTATGGGTATTCTCCTACGGACGCGGGTGACTCGGCCCTCGCTATGAAGCCGTGAACGCCTCAAGGGAATCAAAATTCATAGGGTACTTCCCGTTGACCTAGGATCCTGAAATTTAGCATGAAGCAAGGTCCCTGGAAAAATCTTCGTAACTTAATTCGGGAATTGAACTGTTTTCATAGGTAAGTATGTACGTAACCCTCAGTACGCGAGTCTGACTCGCACTTGCCCGGTTTTTTATAATAATAATAATAATAATAAATATCATTTATTTCTCTCATAAAGGTACATTGTAACAAGGTTTATCTATTTTAAGTGTTCATAACTAGCTGTAAGTTTTCCTAAAAGTAATAAAATAAATTACAAAGTATAGATATTTAATGGCATTCGCCAAATGTTTAGTTCTCATCATAATGTTTGAGCTGAATGAGGCTGATGCATGTGTCATGCTCGTGAACGGGCTCCGTCAGTTAAGACTGGTCACCTTTTAACTAGCAGTGGCTTATTTCAATTTTTATATTTTGAGTTTTTGATTTTTAATTATTTATTTACATTATAATCACATAATAGAAATGTGTTTACGGGATTTTTGTAATCTCTTCACTTTCTCTATATTTGCAGTATCCATATTCCATAGAGTTGATTTATCCATAGAGATCTATAGATCTCCCAAAAAGTTTACTTCTCTGAAACCCTCTACCCCCCCCCCTCTCCTCTCCCTCTACTTTCTCTGAAAGTATACTTTAAAATGTTTCATTTTTCGGACTAACCGACTTCTTGACAATTGAAAAATGCATGTAAATGGTTCATTTCAAATAAAATAAATTGTTTAAGTTAAAACTAAAAAGAAAATGCATTTATGGAAAAATATGCGCAAAATTGTCGTTTTTTCAAAAGAGAAATTCCAGTTTAACGAACCAGAAATTGCAAATATAAAGCGTAAAGATACTACAAAAATCGATTAGAATTTTATCGATAAAATCGTAATGATACACTTTTATATGATTTTCTTTAATTTCTTTCCCACTGACAGAAGGCCAGAGCTGGCGTGAGGTCACGCAGCGCTGGTGCGGGTGCCCGTGGCGCGAGGCGCAGCGCCTGGCGCGGCGCGGGCGCCTGCACGCCGCGTACGCGTGCGCAGCAGCACATGTGCACGCGCCCAGCGCCACAAGCGCCACTTTATCAGCGTTACTATCTGCTGAAATACACTTGTAAGTCTGAAAATAGTAGCTTTGAAATACGTTCTGATTTCGAAACAATATGAATTTTAAAACTAAACATTTCTGAAAGAGGGCTTTTTACACTATTCCACAGGATCCTTTAAAAGTTAACATCAACGTTTGTTAGTGATCAAGTAAAGAAGACGTTCAATAAAGCTAAAAATAATTGAGAAATTGAACAGTAATCTGACTTATACTGGTTAAAAGAGCGTATTATTTTGATTTTTTTTTTAAGAATTAAGAAACATTGTACAAAACTCCGTTTTTTTTTTTTGAGTGATGTGGAAAAATATAAGCTTGTATCACTGTAAATAGTGAGAAATAGTGTTCTCAACAAACAAATAAGAATTTATATACTTTTTCCAGCGTGGACAACGAACCTATCATAGCCTTGTGGATATGCTACGCGTGTCGTATAGCGCTCACACACTCCGATGCATCAGAAGAGTCAGACGAGACGAGAGAGTGCGGCGCGGCGGCCAGGGCGCTGGTAGCGAGGTGGACGGAGCAGCCGCGCCGGTCCATACTGAGGGTCGTCACTATGCATGCTGATACTGACAAGCCTACTGCTCTGTGAGTATATTGACGCATCAGGCAGGAGAGAGAGTGCGGCGTGGCGGCCAGGCCGCTGGTAGCGAGGTGGACGGAGCAGCCGCGCCGGTCCATACTGAGGGTCGTCACTATGCATGCTGATACTGACAAGCCTACTGCTCTGTGAGTATATTGACGCATCAGACAGGAGAGAGAGTGCGGCGTGGCGGCCAGGCCGCTGGTAGCGAGGTGGACGGAGCAGCCGCGCCGGTCCATACTGAGGGTCGTCACTATGCATGCTGATACTGACAAGCCTACTGCTCTGTGAGTATATTGACGCATCAGACAGGAGAGAGAGTGCGGCGCGGCTGCCAGGGCGCTGGTAGCGAGGTGGACGGAGCAGCCGCGCCGGTCCATACTGAGGGTCGTCACTATGCATGCTGATACTGACAAGCCTACTGCTCTGTGAGTATATTGACGCATCAGGCAGGAGAGAGAGTGCGGCGTGGCGGCCAGGCCGCTGGTAGCGAGGTGGACGGAGCAGCCGCGCCGGTCCATACTGAGGGTCGTCACTATGCATGCTGATACTGACAAGCCTACTGCTCTGTGAGTATATTGACGCATCAGACAGGAGAGAGAGTGCGGCGTGGCGGCCAGGCCGCTGGTAGCGAGGTGGACGGAGCAGCCGCGCCGGTCCATACTGAGGGTCGTCACTATGCATGCTGATACTGACAAGCCTACTGCTCTGTGAGTATATTGACGCATCAGGCAGGAGAGAGAGTGCGGCGTGGCGGCCAGGCCGCTGGTAGCGAGGTGGACGGAGCAGCCGCGCCGGTCCATACTGAGGGTCGTCACTATGCATGCTGATACTGACAAGCCTACTGCTCTGTGAGTATATTGACGCATCAGACAGGAGAGAGAGTGCGGCGTGGCGGCCAGGCCGCTGGTAGCGAGGTGGACGGAGCAGCCGCGCCGGTCCATACTGAGGGTCGTCACTATGCATGCTGATACTGACAAGCCTACTGCTCTGTGAGTATATTGACGCATCAGACAGGAGAGAGAGTGCGGCGTGGCGGCCAGGCCGCTGGTAGCGAGGTGGACGGAGCAGCCGCGCCGGTCCATACTGAGGGTCGTCACTATGCATGCTGATACTGACAAGCCTACTGCTCTGTGAGTATATTGACGCATCAGACAGGAGAGAGAGTGCGGCGCGGCGGCCAGGGCGCTGGTAGCGAGGTGGACGGAGCAGCCGCGCCGGTCCATACTGAGGGTCGTCACTATGCATGCTGATACTGACAAGCCTACTGCTCTGTGAGTATATTGACGCATCAGACAGGAGAGAGAGTGCGGCGCGGCTGCCAGGGCGCTGGTAGCGAGGTGGACGGAGCAGCCGCGCCGGTCCATACTGAGGGTCGTCACTATGCATGCTGATACTGACAAGCCTACTGCTCTGTGAGTATATTGACGCATCAGACAGGAGAGAGAGTGCGGCGCGGCGGCCAGGGCGCTGGTAGCGAGGTGGACGGAGCAGCCGCGCCGGTCCATACTGAGGGTCGTCACTATGCATGCTGATACTGACAAGCCTACTGCTCTGTGAGTATATTGACGCATCAGACAGGAGAGAGAGTGCGGCGTGGCGGCCAGGGCGCTGGTAGCGAGGTGGACGGAGCAGCCGCGCCGGTCCATACTGAGGGTCGTCACTATGCATGCTGATACTGACAAGCCTACTGCTCTGTGAGTATATTGACGCATCAGACAGTAGTAGTAGGCGCACTTTTTTTTTCTTAAAGTAAATGCTATCTGGGGTCTTACCATGACATGTTAAAATGTCGATGCGAGAAAGAGGGATGCAGCTATACACCTTATATAGCTTCATCCCTTTAACGGTTCAGTTTAGGTCGTAAAATGGATCGAGTTAAGAGCTCGTGGTAGAGCTCGTCTGCACATCTATACATACATATAAATTAATGTTTATAGTCAGTAGTTAATATATATATTCCACAACTATCACACAACGTCGTCTAATCCCAAACTAAGCAGAGCTTATTCTATGGGTACTAAACATCTGATAAACATACTTATATATTTCTAAATACATACATAATATGTATGTATTTAGAAATATATAAGTATGTTTATAGGATCAGTGGCTGCCATTGCATGGTACTTGCTGTGACTTCTACCGCTCTTGGGCGTGTCAGACTTTTACTGACTAAAACCACAGCTGTGTTCTTTCCTACCCTTCGATGGACCCTAGGCTTCGGCTACTCGAACTGGGTTGACTTATGGTTTTGCTGTCATCTCTTTGAGGCGCGCATGGATCTCTACGCGCCGTCGACGACTCGGGCTCGGTGCGGAGGGTTACCGGACGGCCGGACGACTAACAAACTGTTGCTCGACGTCCGCAAGCCCACGCCTACGGTGTCTGGAAATCGGGGTCGGGATCCGGGTGGCTGGGGCGTGAGGAAGTCCGTTCTAACGCGTGCGGCCGCCTCCTTCGCTAACATTCATATGTAACTAGCAACTGCCAGCGGCTTCGCACGGTCTACCTGTGTGCAAAATTTCATCTTAATTCGTTTAGCCGTTCGGGCGTGAAGAAATGATAAACGTACACACACACATAAACTCACAAACTCCTTCTTCTCTTCTTGTCTTTATGATATTAGTGTGATTTTTTTGGAAGTAAAGAGGTTATACATTCAGTCAGAAAAGTATCGGGAATGGATGATTTGTTTCGGTTCCAAATTCAATTTTTTTTTGTTGTTGTTTTGGTAGATTGGCACAACTGTTTTCCATTTTGGCGCAGAGTTTTGACTTGCATCTGTTATTTATATTAAATACAGTGTTGTTTTTAGCTATATCATATCTAGTGTGTATTGCGAATTTCATAATGGACAAAAACATCGAACAAAGAGTTTGTCTTAAAATTTTGCATCGCCAATGGAATTTCGTGTTCGGTACTGAAAATATTACAGAAGGCTTACGGTGAATCGACTTTATCAAAAACAGGTGCTTATGAGTGGTACACAGCGTTGAAAAGCGGTCGAGATGTGATGGAAGATTTGCCTTGCTCTGGTAGGCCATCAACGTCTTCAACTGAAGTTAACATCGCAAAAGTGAAGGAAATAGTGACTGAAAATCCTCATTCAACTTTGAGAGAGATAGCCGCCGAACTTTCTGTATCTCACGAGTCGATCCGTACCATTTTAACTAATTATTTGGGTACGAAACATGTTACCGCTCGGCTATTCCCAAAAGACCTGAATTTTCTCCAAAAACTCAATCGCATAAGAGTCGCTGAGGACATGCTAGAACGAGTCAATTCCGACCCAACATTCATAAAACGCATTGTTACTGGTGACGAGACATGGGTTTACGAGTTTGACATGCAAACTAGTCGACAAGCTTCGGAGTGGCGCCTTCCAACTGAACCGAAACCGAAAAAACCACGCCAAAGTCATGTTGACTGTTTTTGTCTTTGATTATCGCGGTGTTGTGCACTCGGAATTCTTGCCGGAAGGTCAAACGGTAAATAAAGAATATTATTTGAGCGTTATGCGGCATTTAAGAGAGCAAATTCGACGAAAAAGGCCAGATTTGGGGAAAGAAAATTCTTGGATTTTGCACCACGATAATGCGCCTTCGCACAAGACTATCATTGTGAACGAATTTTTTACTAAACACTCAACAAATACCATCGAGCAACCACCATATTCACCAGATATGGCTCCAGCCGTCTTCTTTCTTTTCCTAAACTCAAATTACCACTTCGTGGCATCCGTTGTCAATCGGTAGCAGACATAAAGGAGAATTCGCGGCGAGAACTGAACTCGGTTCCGGAAACAGCATTTAAAAAATGTTTTGATGATTGGATTATTCGTTGGCTTAAGTGTATGGTTTCTGAAGGAGCATACTTTGAAGGTGATAAAACAAATTTGGATAAATAACAAACATTTTGTGTATTATTGATCTTTTCCCGGTAGTTTCTTGACAGAGTAGTATTATTATTATATTTAGAGAAAATTATGATAACGATATTATTTTTTTAGCTAGATAAATAACCTTGTCACCCGCTACCGTCATGCCAAATCTATATATGTAAAAGCGAAATACCACTCACTGATTAATCACGAAATCTCAGAAACTATAACATCTACAAATTTAAAATTTGGCAGGTAGGTTCCTCATAAGGTGTAGACATCCGCTAAGAACGGATTTTACGAAACTCCACCTCTAAGGGGGTAAAACGGGGGTTGGAAGTTAACCGGATTTTACGCAGAAGTTTGTCTGTAATATGGCATAACTTGCGTAATGTGGGTGCCATTCCACTCTACCTACAGGATCCACAGGAAGGTCTAGTGAATGAGTTATCTCACATTCTTATCTTTTGCGGCTCAAATTCCCAACTATGTGCTATGGACGCGGTTTACCCGAATAGATAACTTGTATGCCTATATCCCTGGACCATTTAGTATAAAAGCACGCGCCACCCGCTGAACAGTTAGACAAACGTTGTACATCGGTATACGTCGAAGTCGAACTGGTGAGTAATTCTATTTCATTATTATTTTATTTTTATAGTAAAATCTTCTGATATTCATTTTTATTTTATGAAGAGAAGAATATGTTTGTGATTTTGGAATTGTTAGTAAATCATTTGACGGCACGGTTGGCGCAGTGGTTGAGCGATCGGCTGCTGTGCTGCGTGTCGTGGGTTCGATTCCCGCACGTAACAAATATTTGTATGATCTACAGTGTAACGAAACGTTACTTAATTGTCTATGGTGTGGAGTGAAGTGTTCGGGGAGACCGAGTCGATAAAAAGGCATTGCGTCCGCGCAGCGGCGTTCAGTCGCATATATCTTTATTTACCTGGTACGCACTTGTTTTTTTTTCTTCATTATCGTCCTTGTTTGGGGGGTAGGGGGAAATAGAACGGGTGGAGGAAACAACAGGTAGATGTTCCGGGTCTGGGTGTCTTGTGTACGTGAGTTTACGGACTCATGAGACAGGAGTTACCATTCAATAGGAATGGTAAGTGGGGCGATTTTTAAGGAAAAAAATATACATTTCTACAACATGTTTACTTTTTCAGATCGCACAAAACTTCAAAATGCATTCGTCCACCGTCTGGGAACTTGCCGCGGAACCAAACTACAATACTAACATTGACCAAGACTTTCCGTACTCCGACCTTCCCCACCAGGGAGAGTCCAGGTTGTTGAAGATACCCGTGTCCCTCAACGACTTGATTAAACATGTTGACTACTTCGGTGAAGGCAGGGTCGTGTCCTCAAGAGGCATTAGCGGCTTCGCAAACTGCTACAATGTAAATCATCAGTATCGACTGGTGAGCAGCGGCTCGGACAGGGACAAGAAGATACCGAACAGGATCCCAGTCCTCAGTTACACTAACTGCAACACCAGCAGCTACATCAAAGACAACTCTGTCCTCACTGTGACTGTTGCGGGAAAACGCATCAACAGCAGCTGCACCAAGGACATCGCGCGCGTCATCAACAACGACCTCGGCACGGTGGTCGTGTTTGGAGGGCACGAGCAGTCTCAGGAGTTCACGGAGCTCGCCGCCGAGTTGAAGAAAAAAGGAATGTTTCCTTATATAAACGCCACTCTGCCCAACGAACTTCAAGGCTTAACATTGTATGATGGACACGTAGCTTTCCTTAAAAATAACGATATACGCACGCATAAAGATGAACTATACAATAATGTCGTCAACGGTAACTATGAAAGCGCAGTGAATTTTAGTAAAAGCTTCATTATCGCTGGTGTTGGTGAAGAGCTCAACGTAATCATACAGCAGCTTATCCGCGAAGCCCCACGCAACGTCATGGTGTTCGCGTACAAACTGTGGCACGGTGGCGCACAAGATGTCGTTCGCAAACACTTCCCCGACCAGTTCCAGTACATCGTTAGCGAAGAGCCTGTCACATTAGTCAATTATGCTTACGATCAGGCTCTCAAGCTGGATGTGAACACTAATCCGGGCAACAATGATAGAGCCGTGTGGGGAGACGGTGAATTGCCCAGGACTAGCAGCAGACTGAGCTGGAAGATTCTTCCGCTGTGTAAAGGAAACAATCTCACATTTAAACTATACAACATTGATTGTGACTTGTATTTAAGAATGGACGACAAAGGGTTCTCTGACGGGGACAAATACTGTTGGGGATCATCGACGAATGAAGAAGATCCTGAGGACGATAGGTTTAAATATTACTTTGAGCCAGAGATGGTAACTGATCTAGTGTTCCTTATAATGAATGTTCATCAAAAACAACGAATCAAACTGGAAGTGAAAGTAGACCAGTATGGAGACAGACTACTTTGGGGCAATAATCTCATAGTGAACGGTGACAATAATAGAAACAGGTGGGTTATAGCCAAGTGGTCATCCGATAGCCAATAATTAGGGTACATGTTCAGAACTCCTGGGCTGAAGCGTCACCGATTTATCAATATAGATATTTATTATGCATTTATACTTGTTTCAAAAACCGTTTTGGTTCTGTAATTTTTTTCATTTCAATTGTTGTTTTTTTTTCTTCTTAATAAAGTGTTGTAAAGTTACATTTTGTTTCATTTCAAAGTTCATCCATTCCTAACAATACTAAGACAGTATAATCACTCAGCCAAGACGAAAAACATACCGAAACGTTCCTCTCAGCCGGAGGTCGATCCCTCATGAAGGGGATTATAAGTTATTGTAAGGAGATTAGATTTCCGTCTATCAGTGAAAGTCCCGTCAAAATCAATCCAACCGTTTCGGAGATTAGCCGGAACAAATAGATCGACCAACAGACACAGAGACCAAAACTTAAAATAACTTTAATTTCGGAAGTCGGTTTCGGAAGTCGGTGTTTCTCGGTATTTTTTGTTTCTTATTTAAGACCGACTTCCAAAATTAAAGTTATTTTGACCCCTTTAGTGTTTTTTTTTTGTGAAGTCGGCTATTTTTTTTTTGTAATAAGTTTTTTATTTCACGCTTTTTAGTTGCGATATACTTATAAACAGATTGCCTATTTCTCATGGCAATTCCAATTAACCCAAACACTGCTAGATTGCATTGTTTTATTATGAAGTTCCTGTGTCTACCTTCCACCTTCCGGCTCCATCATCAGATCAGTTCGATAGTACCTTATAGCCAAAGTGCATCTGATGACAATTCTAAGAAGCCCAAACACGGCTAGGATGCATTGACTAATTACGGAGTTACTGTGCCTACCTTCCGGCTCCATCATCAGATCAGTTCGATAGTACCTTATAGCCAAAGTGCATCTCATGACAATTCTAATTAGTCCAAACACGGCTAGGTTACATTGATTAATTACGGAGTTCCAGTGCCTACTTTCCGGCTCCATCATCATCATCAGATCACTTCGATGATACCATTTTCAAAGTAACTATTCAGAACCATTCATTTATTTGTATTGTCATAGTCGCTTAACTACTCGTATCTTCATTGTGATATCTATGTGAATATGAAGTTCCGTTGACCATTTCTGGTCCTCTTCATCAGTTCCACTTCATCAAATGTTACTTTTTGACTGTAAATGCTTAAGTTCTCGATGAAAATACCAAAATCACTACATGGTTGCCTATAATATTTGAGGAGTTCCCTCGATTCCTCATGGAAATCCCATCATCAGAACAACATTTTGAAAAAAATGGGACCAATCTGGAAGCATATCCTTTTAGGGGGAAAAAAAAAATCGGTCCATAAACGACGGATTTCTGAGGTAACAAAAATAAAAAAAATAATGATATAAAAATTCAGACGAATTTATAACCTCCTCGTTTTTTTTAAGTCTTTTAAAAAAGGGTTATTCCCTGTGGGCCCCGATTCCCGAGAGCCCCGTACCGGAGGCACCCGATTTGTTTTTATCTTGATAAACTCAAATAAAAGTCAGTTTAGTTTAAAAGTACCATCAGCAGATGTTAAACAAAATTTTATTACTAGTTTACTAAAATTATTATACTTTAAGAATTAAATAATTAATAAACACTGCTAATTCTATAAACCACAACATGATAATTTTAGGATTATCTGTTGTTTAGTAAAAAATATTGTAGATAAAATAAAACCAAATCCCTATTGGTCCTATTGGCTCATTTTTATTATAATTAGTAATTATAATATAAACTGGGCAAGTGCGACTCGGACTCGCGCACTGAGGGTTCCGTACAAACTTGAAAGGTAAATTGCGGTTTACGATTTATGACGTATTAAAAAAAAACTACTTACTAGATCTCGTTAAAACCAATTTTCGGTGGAAGTTTGCATGGTAATGTACATCATATATTTTTTTTTAGTTTAATCATTCTCTTATTTTAGAAGCTACAGATGGGACACACACATTTTACCACTTTGGAAGTGTCTCTCGCGCAAACTATTCAGTTTTAAAAAAAATGATATTAGAAACCTCAATATCATTTTTGAAGACCTATCCATAGATTTTGAGTTTAAGTTCTAAGTATGGGGAACCCCCAAAATTTAAGTTTTTTTTTTAATTTTTGTGTGAAAATCTTGTGCGGTTCACAGAATACATCTACTTATCAAGTTTCAACAGTATAGTTCTTATAGTTTCGGAAAAAAGCGGCTGTGGCATTGGCACTATTTGGCTACGGAACCCTAAAAATGAGCCACTGGAAAATAAGTAATTAATAATTAGTAATTACTAGTTTTCAAGTGACTGAGTGTAAGTTCAAAATTGCCCCAAGGGATACTCCGGGGATAAAAAGTATCTTATGTGCTAATCCAGAACACTGACGTAATAAAATAAAACCTGGCAAGTGCGAGTCGGACTCTCACACTGAGGGTTCCGTACAAGCTTATCTATGAAAACAGTTCAATGCTCGAATTGAGTTACGACGATTTTTCTGAATCGCAAAAAAAGATTATTTTTTTTGTGACGTAACTATAAATTTGCAATTTTCAGATTTTTTCCTATACTTGTGCTATGAGACCTTGCTTTCTACCAAATTTCAGGATTCTGGGTCAACGGGAAGTAGCCTATGAATTTTGATTCGCTTGAGAGGGTGGAGTACGTTTTTTGCGACATAACGACCGTATTTTTTTTTTCGTTAACTCGGAAGTTTGATTTTTTCACAGCTTCAAGGGACCGCAGACCTAAGTTTATTTTTCAACTCTCAAGGTTTTAATTTGAACTCGATACCTTCACGCTTTCTCGAGATAAAAGGTCTTGACAGACAGATAGACAGACGGACGGACAAAAAAGTGATATGAACCTTAAAAACTAAATAAATGAGACAATTATTCAATTGTCCTCATAAACTTTTTCCTCATTATTTTTTTCCTTCCAGTCACCGCCTCCTCTGCCGCTACGCTCAATGCATCATCTCCCCCGACGACAACACCCGCCGAGCGTATGAGAGCGCCTGCAGTGCCACGTTGGGCGCCAACAACGACGTCAGCAGCTGGGCAGCCAGCCCACAGCTGGACAAACTGGTACGCCTCGCGTGCAGGCTGTGGCCCAAGAGTGAGAAGTACTTCCAGTATGAGTTGGAAGCAGCACCTGCAGTTGGTGTTGTGAGTGTTTAACTGTTTTAAACATGGATATAATTGAATCATCGATAATACCTACGTAAAAATGAGAAAAATAGTCTGGAACTTGATAGGTATCTTGATAGATCTTACTGAAAGTGTGTCATTATAACCGACTTAAAAAAATAAGGAGTATTTTGTGTTTAACTTTTGTAAGCCATGTCGACGTAGAGCTAGAACTTACGTATAATAAAAACAATTGAATGAGGTTTTTTTATCGTATACTTGAGTCCCACGTTGAATGAAACTTAGGTTTGATTTACGATATGACTCTTATGTCATTGTTATATGGTATACATTGGAATGATTGACGCGCGTTCGTGAAAAATCGGATCTAAGGGTTGATTATAAATTACTACAGAATATTGATAAGTCACAGTCTGTTCGCGATAAACTCGAAAAGTGTTGAACGGATTTTCATGCGGTTTCCGCCTTTAGACAAAGTGATTCATGAGGAAGTTTTAGTTTCATAATAAGAATATTAAAACCGATAATTTCAAAGGTTTCTAACACCCGTGCTAGGGCGGGTCGCTGCATATATAAAGAAAGAAAATGAATTTATTTTGTCACAACGCAAGGCACACAAACAATATATGTGAACACGAAACCAAACAAAAGAGAACCAAAACAAACAAAAAATACAATTGTGTTCCTCACGGCTGCGCCAAAATAGGTCCAGTTCAGCATGATTCCCAGACAACTAGTGCCTGACGCTGGTTTTCAACTGAACCTGAGGTAATAAAAAAAAGTATAAAGTCAGAGATGTATCCGTGAAACCCTTAACAGAGAAAAAAAATGTTAAAAATACGTAGTTTTCTTCAAATTAAGGGGTGTTTGTAAGAAAGTTAGTATTATTATATTTTGCTGTAATTAGGACTTGCCAAATTATTAGGATAAAATATTTTTATAACAAGATTGATATTAATGTTAGTGTAGCATTGCGAGTTTTTGACTGATAACTTCGTTTTTTATTATTTTTTTATTAGGCTATTATCGAAAAATTTACTCATTTAGAATCTTTGTACATACAATAGTATCCATTCCTAATGTAATATTGATCGAGTGGCTTAGTAAATGATTGTCTGTTAATTAACACAGCCGTGTAACGAAACGATTCTTTTTTTTTTCAATTCGACGAATATAATGATTGTTTTCAGTTAAAAGCCTCAAATGTTCAACGTAATTAATATGTAAGTATAGCGTAACGTCGCGTCGTTTAAGTTCTAACACAAAGGGAACTTGCGGTGACACGTAATTTAACAGCAAAAACAATACATATATGTCACTGTTGAATAGAAAAGCTACAGCAAAACCATGTAACTCAGTTGTATTCCCATAGCACTATATAAAAAACAAACACAATATAAAAAAACTGAATTACAAGCTACTATACAGTTTATTTGTTCGTCTGAAATGTTCCCGATTTTGACTTACGTGGTGGTAGAACTTAAGTGATGACGAGGCGTTTATTTACGTATCCCGTTTGCACCATTTAGCACACCTGAGCTGACGCCTTACCACGAACTCTCAACGCTATCCATTTTACGATCTAAACTGAATTGTGAAAGGATATAGCTCCATCCTTCTTTCTGCCTCGCACGACTGATATTTTAATATGTCATGGGTTTTTTTTTCGGTGGGAATATCATCCAATGACATCCCCGCTCTTGGGCGGGGCGGGAGGGTGTGTCAGACTTTTGCTGACTACCCACTCCTGTTCCTTCGTTGCCTTTCTTACCAGGGCCGAGTCTTCCTTTCAGAAGCAGACCCTTGGCCCCAGTAGGCTTCAACCCTGCTGGGCCCCTACGGTTTGCTGACATTTCCTTGAGGCGCACGTGGAACAGTACACGCCGTCGACGCCTTGGGCTCAGTCCGGGTGGTCGGACGGCGAGCTACCCATCGCTCGCCGTCCGCAAGCCCGCGCCTACGGTGGCCGGAAATCGGGATCCCAGCGGCAACATGTCATGGTAATGCCCCAGTGTTGTCTAGGTCGATAGGTACCGCACTGAAAGGCGATATTAGCATCTAGAACTCGAGGCCGGTCTCGAGTTCTCGAGCACTGCGCACTTGGTGCCTCAGTACTGTGCTTAGTGCAACCGGTTACGAACATTTTACAACGTTCGTTTTACTTTGCTACTCGCCATGTAACTCGCTGGGCTCAAGGCGTTAAGCAAGCCTCTTGTCACCGTGTTTTTGGCCTAAGTTTGTTTTTAATATCTTGAGGTTTTGATCATGCATGTGGGATTGCCCTGCACGCGTCACCCCCGCAAATGTCCTTTTCATACAAATATTTATTATAATGTGGAAATACGCACGCGGGACGCGGGGCGTGATCCCGAACAGCAGCCCCGCGCGGAACTCCCGCGCGTTTGTCGTCCAGTGTAAACAACGACCTTACAGCCACTAGACGTCTAATAACAGGCGACGCATGTCTGTCAACACATATGATTATAGATCTGATGTCTTGACCAATCAGAACGCAGTACCCCGCTCCCCCGTACCAATCAGAACGTACCTAGTGCTAGTTCAAACATGAGGCGTCTAGTGGCTGTAAGGTCGTTGATTGTACACAACCACAACGCACAGCAGCCCGCAGAAAACTAGATCGTAGGCTAGCGTGTCTGACGCTGCGTGAAATTTTCTGCATGCGGGACAATCCCACATACGTGATGAAATCCGCACGATATTAAAAACTAATTACGCCAAGTCCGTTCCATCATCGGACCACAGCGGACGTCGAGCACTGGGTAGCTCGCCGTCCGGCTGTTCGGTAATTAACCGGACCGAGCCCAGTCGTCAACAGCGCGTAGTGATCCTCGCGCTCCTCAAGGAGATGTCAGCAAACCGTAGGGGCCCAGCAGGGCCAATGCCCGGTAGCTAGGACCGCGGAGAATTTCTGAAAGGGAAACCCGTAGTCCTAGAACGCAAAGGGTAATTGAAGGATACAGGTGTGGTTTTAGTCAGTAAAAGTCTGACACGCCCTCCCGCTCCACCCAGAGCGCGAGAAGTCATTTTGATGATTTCCCACCTAAAAAAAAAAAAAAAATCATCGGACCACTAGACGTACGGCGTTGCGCCACCGGTACATGGTAGACATCCCACCCATACGCACAAAACGTTTTGAGAACACATTTATTATGCGTACAGCCAAGGAGTGGAATTCCTTGCCGGAGTCTGTGTTTCCTGATAGCTACAACTTAGGGGTCTTTAAGTCAAGAGTGAATAGGCTACTTCTAGGCAAGCGTGCTCCATCGTCGACCACATCATCGCTTACCATCAGGTGAGGTGGTGGTCAAACGCGAGCCTAACATTAATAAAAAAAAAAAAAACTAAATAATGGCGAACCGTTTTTGACCAGGGACCTTACCATGACGTGTTAAAATGACTGGCTAACGAGCGAGAGAGAGGGATGCAGCTATACACCCTATAAAGCTCCATCCCTTTAACGGTTTAGTTTAGGTTGTAAAATGGATCGCGTTAAGAGGTCGTGGTAGCGCCGCTGCACAACAGCTCAAAGGCAACTAAGTCTGCACTTAAAAAAATATAAAAGTTTATGTCCGTTTTAAATACTAGGCTGCCCTAGTATTTAAAACGGACATAAACTTTTATATTTCTATGTTACGTTTTTTATTGTGTTATTATTTTGTCGTAACTAGTCAAGAATTATGACAAAATTATTGTTAGCCACCAAAAATAAATGTTAGTTATTTGTGTAGTTATTTTTATATTAAAATTCGTGAAGTTAAAATGGAATGGAATTGTATTGTCAAGGCAGCAAGTGGCCTTTTTGGGGTATGATATACAGGGTGATTTTTTCTATTGGGTGTGGATGGACAAATGTAGTGACAATTCTGCTGATAATGAGCAGGATTAAAAAAAAACAATTTTTATTATCAGTCAATAAACAATATCTACCCCGTCGATTCATGTTTGCTCTAATATATCGTTACTGCTCAGCATTGTATTCAAATTATTAATACTTTCAGATGCTATTTTAAACAGCGTGTGTTTATTTATCCAAAATCAATGGGTACGATTCCGGGCTAGAAATGTTGATTTTTCAGAAATCCAGTGAGGTAGTTTAAAATTTCTCATAGTAACGAGATTGGCCATCCACACACATTTAAAAAAATAAGCCTGTAAACGTATCAGTTTCATGAGAATTTTGAACAATCTCTTGTTGGATTCATGACATGAATTCTGTGATAAAAATGTCTTCACGGTAGTAAATCTTGTTTTGTTCTCGACAATACGGAATATGCATAAAAAGTATTTGTTTACTAACCAATTTATCAGTAAATATACAAAAATATAATAATAATTGTGAAAACCATATCAAAATTGGTAAAAAAGCAAACAAGATACAACCATTTTAAACAAATATATCTATCTCTCTCGCCAAGAAGCCATTTCCTATGGCGGCCGTACGGGACGGGTGTTCTTTGACGTCAAAAGACTATGTCGGACTTCTCTTTCAAATAGGTAGCAACTTTGAAGCTTAATTTTATTACTGATGAAGATATTTTTCCCTTTCATATATATTTACCAGAACTAAAAAAAAAAATATTTTAGCAAATAAAAAAATTGCATGCTCCTTATTGTTGTTTGTTTTATAAATCAATCTGCAGTACTGTTTACTGTATTGAGGTGCTGCTAGGATATATATGTAAACCAAAACATATCACACGCATGTTAGGAGACAGGTTCACCATTTTGTTTTAGCAAAATATTTATATCTGTACGTAAGACTGAGAACAGTTGTACCGAACATCACAGGAGTGGCCAACCAGAGGCGATGTAAAGAGTGGGCGACATGGGCCACCGCTACGGCCTCGTGGTCCTGGGGGCCTCGCACCCTACTTGAAACTGTATTACTTAAAAGCCTAGTCTCCAGTAACACTCGCAACAATGATTGTAACACAAAAATGACTGAGTGATACAGAGAGATCTCATTCTTATTGTTAAATTGATTTTGTAGTTAGTAAATCTCACAGTAGATCGTTGTTAAAACAAGTTGGCCACCCCTGGAATATCGCTTGCCTGCAAACGATGAAATCTTGTTCTTACTATAACTAGCGGTGAAACTGTCCCTTTCTGTTGTTATCTGATATTACAAATAAGTAAATAGTTAAATAGAAAATAATGAATGTTACCGAATATATTATTATTATGATCATTATTTATTTGGGCACGACGGCTTATGAGGAATTTGTTGCTCAAATAAAACCATGTTACTTTAGCTTTAAATAAATATAATTACAAATAAATATTCGTTTTATTTTACTTATAACTTATTGTACATCTAAATTACATAATAAATAACCCCATTTATTTACATTATTTAATAAAAACGAATGTTACTAAAAAAGTTATGGGTATACATGTGGATGGACGGAGGGAGAGAGAGACCAAAGAAAAGATGGATAGATTGTGTGAAAAGTGATATGAAAGAAAAGGGAGTTAGTGATAGTGTGACGAGTGACAGGACAGAATGGAAGAAAAAACGTTTTGCGCCGACCCCAAATAATATGGGACAGGGGCAGGATGACGACGATGATGATGATTTAATAAAAACGAATATTTCTAATAAAAATACTTACTACAAACAGACTAGGTCTACATAATATGTTTGTATGTGTTCGTAGCGTTTTTAACTTTTAATTTTGCCTAAAGGACTAATATCCATTCGCTACTCGTCTTATCGACTGTTCACATTTATCGATGAGAATAATAAATAGGTATCTAGATTATTTCGTTAGATGACTGAGGTAGGTATACTAATAAGTCTCTGGGTAGATACCTGAATTCATATACATGTAACTGGTATAATGTACACCATGCTACACTGCACTCCAATAACAAAATTAAATTACAATCATAATTTAAGCACTGAAATGTTACTTAAATGTACTTAAACCGCCGCCGGGATTCCGATCCCGATTTCTGGCCACCGTAGGCGCGGGCTTGCGGACGGCGAGTAATGGGTGGCTCGCCGTCCGACCGTCCGGTAACCGTCCGGACCGAGCCCAAGTCGTCGATGGCGCGTACTGTTCCACGCGCGCCTCAGGGAGATGTCAGCAAATCGTAGGGGCCCAGCATGGCCGAAGCCTACTGGGGCCACGGGTAGTGTGAAAGCGAAACCCGGGGCCCCGGGATGAAGGCAAAGAAGGAACAGGAGTGGATTTTTATTCACTAAAAGTCTGACACTATCTCCCGCTCCGCCCAAGAACGGGATTTGTCATTAGATGATTTTCCCACCTAAACAAAAATGTACTTAAAAAAAATCTTAAAAAGAACAACTTTATTGTGTTTTTTTTTTTAAGAAATTAGTTATCCTAATTGTAGGAAATCGTCTCATCGGTATTGGCATGTACGCACGCAAAAACAAACACGGTAGTGACGTAATCAAAATGATTCTTGAATATTTTAGGATAAAACCTAAGTATTTTAAAAATTCAGGATATGATAATACACATAACGAACGATTCTGGAAGCAGGAGCGGCTCGTGAATGTGTGGGGCCGTCGGCTAACAGTAGGTACTTGGGCCAATCTGACTAATCCGAACTGATTGCCATTTTCTAATCCCGCCTCTTGGGTACAGGGGCGCCGACTCCGTGGGTGCTCGAGCGCCCATGAGAAATAAACAGTGGGTGCCCAGCACCCCTGAGAATAGATATCAAGAAACAGATCAGTAATCGCCTTTTAGGTAACGTATAAATTATAATATTTCTTGATAATAAAAACTAATTTCATTTTTATATAAGTAATGGTTTTATTTTATATTTTTATCAAACATAATTAGTAATTAAGTATGTAATGTATGCAAGTAGGACATTTATTTATTTGTCGGTAGATCAGTGTGCATTTCTCTTCTCACACTTCGCCACTTTTTCGAGTCATCAAATGAGCATGAGCACCCATGAGGTTTTCTAAAAGCCGGCGCCCCTGCTTGGGTACCATTTCTTTTTCTTTAGCATCTGATGATGAAGCCCGAAGCTGGCCCTAAGAACTCTGTTAAAAAACGACAAATCCCTTGGTATCGAATTCTGCTATGAATGGTCGTTATAAGGTTTTTGGTTCTAGATTACATTCATCAAATGATGGAGTCAGAAGGCAGAAAACAACAACACCTTAATTTTGTCTTGAAAAGTACTTAATAAATGTCCATTCATATAGAACTAACGGTAACGTGGCTGACTTATTCAAAAGGAGTCAAGTGAATGTAGAATGCACTCTGCGCTTTATGGGTTAAATTTTCTTTTGAAGATTACAAAGTATTATATTTAACCCAGGATTTTAGCTCCGGTGTTATTACTTATTAATAATAATATTTTTTTATGGTGGGAAATCATCCAATGACTTCTCGCGCTCTTGGGCGGAGCGCGAGGGCGTGTCAGACTTTTACTGACTAAAACCCACTCCTGTTTCTTCTATGCCTTTGTTCCACCACTTAACCGATTATAATAAAATTCGCACACCATGTGCAGTTCGATCCAACTTGAGAGATAGGATAGTTTAAATCTCAAATTATAGTCGCAATTAGGGTAGAGTAGGGTAGAGTAGGGTAGAGTAGAGTAGAGTAGGGTAGAGTAAGGTAGAGTAGGATAGGCCCCGCACGAATCCGGTGCAGGAACTTCCCGAACTTACCGTGTTCGGGTGAGAACCTGCGTCATGCGGAAGGTGAGGACGCCATGAGGTCTTTCCAACCACGCCTCAAAGAGGGGACTTACCGCCATATTTGTGGCGTGCCCAACCCCAGTAGGCTTCGACCCTGCTGGGCCCCTACGGTTTTGCTGACATCTCCTTGAGGCGCACGTGGAACATTACGCGCCGTCGACGACTCGGGCTCGGTCTGAACGGCCGGACGGCGATCTGCCCATTGCTCGCCGTCCGCAAGCCCACGCCCATATTGGCTGGAATTTAGGGTCGGGATTCCGGCGGCTAGGGCGTGCGGGCCGTTCCCGCGTGCGTGTGGCTGCCTCCTTCGCTAGTATTACTGTTTCGCAGAAGGAGACTACAAGCTGCCATTCCTCCTCGCTCCAAACCATGACCTGTACCAGGGACCGGCGCGAGAGTTCGTTGCCTCGCCGCCGATGGCCTGATTCATTGACTGAACTCATTGACTGATTTCTCACTTATAAAAAAAGCACTCGGCTCCATAACATTTTCTGATTTGTTAGTGTGTGCTAGTTATCCTAATATGTTGATATCGGCACGGTAATAAAATTTCCAAAAAACGCATTACTAGTCTGTAAGCAAATAATGAATATACCTAATTTTACTAACAATATTGCAATACGCTCACATACACACACAGCTGCGCACTGCGTCAGTCGCTCACTTGTTTTTGTCAAACAGAGATAGCTATATTCCGCGATACGCGTCAACTTGCAGTTGCAAGCCGCTTACGCCGGGCCCTTAAAGTATCACCACGAAGGTTTACACAAGGACGATCAATTAGAATTTTTAATCAATTTGGTAAAGTAAATAAAATAAAATTCGATTGCAATTATTTCTATCTCAATTAGATTTAAAGAGTAATAGGTTTATCGTCGTTTCGGTAAAACATTCTGTAGCTGGAAAGGCCTGTCGTCGAAAGTAACTTTCCTGTCAGCGAAATGTCCGTAGGTGAAAGACTCTGCTTGGGAAACGGAAATAAATGAAACGTCCTATCCATGAAAACTCTAAAGGCGAATCGGTATTACGAGAATGGTTGCGGGATTTTATGTCTGCAATTTGCACCCGTACGAAGCCGGGGCGAGTCATTGGTATCGGTATAATATTTTAAATTGGTCCCTTATAAATGCTGTCGGGTCGAGCTTTACCATGAACATATTATAACATCACCGCACCAACTTACATAATACTAAAACCTCTTCCCATGATAATGTATGACAAGTCCCAGCACAGCCGACGCAGTAGCTATCCCGCTAGCTTGTGGAACAGTCAGCTTGCTGCCCCACAACCAGCCAGAGGGCAGCCAGCTGACCGCGTGCAGCGTGTCCAGCAGGAACTTGGTGGTGGTGAGCGACGCGTGTGTGAAGCGCGCTGGGGCGCATTTTGTTCGCTCCGGAGATTTCAGAGCTTCAGACGTAGCGTGGAGGGCGCGTATTGATCTGTTGAAGTAGAAGAATTTGTTTATTACATTGAGTATTCAATTGGTAGAGGATAGGGTAATTTGGTATACGGCAGGTAATTTGGAATACTAGGATATCACTATTTATGACTATGTTTTTTACAAAACCCACAATATCGATGAGTACTAAAATGTTTAAAACATTGACACCTGCTGATATTCATTCGACAAGAGGGTTATGGGTAGGGTTGCCAACATTTCTTCAACTATATATAGTATTTTTTAAACTTAGCTATAAAAAAATATAGTACCTACACTACAAAAAAAGTTTAAAACATTGACACCTGCTGATATTCATTCAACACGAGGGTTATGGTTATCGGACATCTACGGGCCAAATATCAACCTCTAATTTCCAGTATCAAACCTCTACCTCAACCCTAAGTCTGAACATGTTAACGGACTTTTTTCAATAAATTAGAAGGTTTCTACTTATTAAAAAAAAGAGTTATTATTTTTGCAAATAACTTAATTTCAAAATACTGCACTTCTTCTAGGTACCTGTATATTGTCTCTATGGAATATTTGTATGCAGTCAGTTTGGACAGAACGTCAGGTCGATCAGATAAAATTAATGTCACTGGATTACACAGTGTAATCCAATTAAAGATCAATGTTTCGAACCCAATGTAGTGTAATTTACACTACATTGGGTTCGAAACATTGATCTTTAATTATGATATACAATACAAACCTATATTCTTCTTTTATATCTGTTTAACTGGTTGTATATATGGTGAAATTTATTATTATATAGCGTTTTTCCCTATGTACCTATATACAAATTTTAACTTTGTTATTAGTCTGTTCAGAAAGCTTAGGCTTTCTGTAAAATAAAATAAATAAATATTAACGAAAAGCTATACAATTATGTAGATATGGTATCACTTGACTGGGCCGATTTGTTTAGGTACTTTTTTTGTTAATAATGTACCTAATAGACTCAAAGTTCTTAAAAAACATTGGGCGAATTACCTAGAAATTGTTAGAAAACTGAAAGTGCTTATAGCTCTATGGGAGCTTTATATGAACGCGGTTTGGACAAAACAACGTATGTCAGCCCGACAATAATATCTATTAATAACACTGGATTACATTACATTGGACCATAGATAACATTGATTTAAACCAATCCATGTTTTATAGAAATCACACCATTTACGTACATATCTCTCTATCGACCGAGTGAGCTTATTACTGGCGGTACTTATCTGATATTCGTGATTTTTAATTAATTTATTGATATTTCCCCTGACTAAATTTTAGTAAAGGTATAAACTTTGTTACATTTCGTAACACTGATCAGTTTTTTTTTAGCGGGAAGTCATCGAATAATTCCCCCCACACTGGGTTGAGCGAGAGGAAGTGTCAGACTTTTTCCGACTAAACCCCACCTGTGTCTTTAGTTGCCCTTTGCGTTCTTGGGTCGCGGTAACTCTTTCGAGCAATCCCGTATACACCGAGATCTTGAGGTGAACTTTGACTTTATGAGTTTTGACCAGCAAGCTTTTACGTACCTAGATATTGCCCGTTATATGAAGAAGAAGAAGATGGTTTTACGACCTCACTTTACTTCTTCTGTATAGGGGCACACCATCACTACATATTTTAAAACAGAGTGTCTAGTCACGTCTGTCTGTCTATCTGTTCACGATAAACTAAAAAAAAACTGAAATCACAGTAGTACCACGGTAATATTATCTATACAGTATTCCAACTTCATACAAACGGTCGAAACGCGAGCTATACCTACGCGCCTCGATCTCGAGGTGCGCTCGGGATGCAGACAGTCGCGTCTGTGCCGCGCGATTTTTTCAATAAAAATAAGTTCAAGTACATATTTATATATTTAATATGACGATACGGATATATTGTGCTGTTTTTGGTTGCATGAATTCTTCATTTAAAACCAAACATATAAATTGTAAAGTAGCTGCAGGTATCTATAACCAAGTAAAAGATATTCCTTTTTCTCCACCTTGTCCATGTTTCCCAAAACAATTTTTAATTAAGCTTTAGAATGCGGATTTTTGTACTTTAAAATTTAATAATATAGCATTTCGTAGGTACGTCTCAGTCGAGGCGCAAATATTTTTCGGTCGCAAATATTGAGCACTTCCTATTCAACTCACAAAGTATTTTATTTGTTTATATAAAAAAAGTATATTTACAATCACAAAACTAAATGGAAACACAAAGTAGGCAAATGTAATTAAAATGGTGGAGGCGGGCAGCCATAGTGCGGGCAGCCCTATCGCATGTTTACGTACCGCGCGGCTGTAGGCATTTATTTCAAAGATACGGCCGAGTTACAATACTGTATAGATAATATTACCGTGGTAGTACGGTGTGATTCATGGGGATGAAGGTAGGGGTATAACTGGTTAAGGCACAGAATAAGAAATAGTACAAGTTTAAGGTTAGGTTATGCGTAGCATATAGGTAAATATGTGTCCTCTAGTAGCTTTATTTATACCATGATAATTTAGATGATCGCTTAGTGATAATTAATTTTACATGAAATATTAAATTTATGATTTTCTGTCACTATGAAGGGGTCATATAGATAAATTGATGACAATATAAAATAAAATAATCAATCATTTATAAAATAGTAACATAGCCTGTCAAAATCATAACCCTCCTTTGGCTTTGCCGTAGTCGGGTAAAAATAAGGTGCGATTTTGATGAATTTTAAGGCTTATAGTGCATACAAATGAAATACAGAAGAGCTAACAAAGTCTGCCATGTTATTATTCATTTTCTAACAAACCTGATGAAGCCGACAAATGCCGACAGTGACCAGAACAGCTTATGTGCCGTTCTTATCTTGAATTCGGTGTCTTTGGATACTATGAGCATGCCGGTGTCGATGAGCCAGGATAGCTTCTCAGCTTGAAGGTAACCAAGGGTGAACGCACTGCCGGCCACGCCCAGGGATCCCCAGAATGGGCCATCCTGGAATGAAAAGCCATTTAAACATTTTTTACGAACTTCAAACACACTTTCCAAAAATTAGCCCGTCGCCAGATTAGATTTACAGTAAAACTATAATACCTAATAAAAAAATTGCTACCTACGTGATAGATACTTACTCAGAGAGTAAAATTAAAATTATCTTCTGTAAAACAAGAAGGATTTCTCTAAATAACTTAGGAGTTTAGATTAAACGCTAACTGCTCCTTTTTAATCGATAATATCCCTAACAAGATAAAGGGAAAAATACATCATTTTCTGTATTATATAAAAGGCAAAGTCCTGGCTCGTCAACAGAGGCGTAGCGTGGACTAATTTAGACGTGGGCGACGGCACATCAGCGAGGCCTTTTTCTAGCGACTGTTGCAACCCAGTGTTCGACCACATCGTCGCTTACCATCAGGTGAAATAGTAGTCAAATGCGAGCCTATCAATTATAAAAAAAACCCTCGTTCTCAAAGAGCCCTCGCTTGTGCGAGGCCCGTTTGGGTGCGAGGCCGTGGGCGAGGGCCCACTTTGCCCACGCCAAGCTACGCTACTGCTCGTCAACGCTCAGACCAAACCTTTGGACCTAGAACGCTGAAATTTTACACATAGGTTCCTATTATGATGTAAACAAAGAAAAAGAAAGGATTTTCCAAAACTAAAGAAAGAAAGAAAACACGTTTATTTGGCACACAGGTACACACAATGAGATAACAATTATAATACAGAAACTTAAATACTAAAACTCAAAAAATACGTAAACATTGTGTGTCTCACGGCTGCGCCAAATAGGTCCAGTTCAGCATAATGCCAAGCCGGTTTAATTCTCTTTGGCCAGGCCACAATTTAACTCGGGTGAGTTACATAATGGCCTGGCCAAAGAGAATTAAGGGGATGAAAGGGGGTTCAAAGTTTGAATGGAGAAAGCTACATTCATGCGGGCAAAGCCGCTGGCAGAAGCTAGTATTAAAATAAATACAAATAATAGGACAGAATTTTCATAAAAATAATTGCCCAGATAGATAAGTCGAGACTTACAGGCCATGGAATACAAAGCAACTTACCATTGCAGATTTACAACTGCGTAGGCCAACACCAGCGCCACAGCATCATCCAGGACTTGTAGCGAGGCGCTGGCGGCTAAGAAACGAGTGCGAACGCACAGCTCGTGCTGAGTTATGGAGCCACATAACTTGAGCGTGAGCTCGTGGCAAGCAAGCTGGTTTTTGTACGAATATAATGAATACCAACTTACTTGCTTAGCTTCTAATACGCATGCTAGTGTAACCTTCACCGCCACAGTACCATCGAGGAGTCGCACCGAGACGTGGGCAGCAGTGAGACGAACTCTCACAGTCAACAGCTACTTGCGCTGCGTGCTCTTTTTTAATGTTGGAAACCATCCAATCACCACTCCCGATCTAGGGCGGATCGGGAGGGCGTGTCAGACTATTACTGAATAAACCACACCTGTTTCTTATTTGCCCTTTGCGTTCCAAGACCAACGGTTTCCCTTTCGGAAGTCAACCTATGGCCCCAGTGCGTGCTGAAATCCCATAGTTTAAGCACGTAATAGGCTAGGTAACTAGGTTTAGTACCTGAGTTATGCTGCAGCAATGGAAGATCTCTTAGAAAGTGAACCGATGACATATAGTGAAGGTCGCGGTAATTAGCTGGACGTGAGACGCACAGGGTCGGCCAATGTGTGTAGTTTGAGAAAGCTTGTGTCCAGCAGTGGACGTCGCTGATATAGGTAATGATGATGTTAGTAGCTCACCTGCTTTCCAAGTCCGTATGCTAGCGCAGCCTTCAGCGCCACAGCATCATCGAGGAGTCGCAGAGAAGCGCGGGCGGCAGCGAGGCGGGCACTCGCCGTCAGTAGGTCCTTGCGTTCTGATGTGGAGCCCCATAGCTTGAGCGTGTAGCAGGCTAGGTTTAGCACCTGAGTTATGTAAGAATGTGGTGTGGATTATTTCTACATTGATGTTAGGAAGTCAATATAAATTCTGCGTCATATAATATTGAGAAATGATAACTTACAATGTACGTACCGCTATAGTTACTATAATAAACAATTTTGTAGCCACCCCACAACACAGCACGTTTTGACATTCCATCAAGACGCATCTCCTATTTCTCAGCAGTATAATAAAAAATATATATAATAATAATAAAATTAAGTTCTTTTCAGAACTATCTACTTTCATATTTCTTGATGGAATGTCAAAACGTGTTGTACTGTGGGGTGGCAACAATTTAATAAACAGCACCTTTTTTATTCGGTGGAAAAATCATTCAATGACATCCCCCGCTCTTGGCGGAGCGCGAGATATGGTCAGCCTTTTACTGACTAGTCTAGTAGTAGGCTTCGACCCTGCTGGGTCCCTACGGTTGCTCACATCTCCTTGAGGCGCGCGTGGAACACTACGCGCCGTCGACGACTTAAATTGGGCTCGGTCAGGACGGTCGGACGGCGAGCTACCTACCCATTGCTCGCCGGAAACTGGGATCGGAATCCCGGCGTCTGAGGCGCGGGGGCCATTGCCTCGCGCGTGCACGTGTGGCCTCCTCCTTTGCTAGCACTACTGCTTCACAGAAGGCCTCCTCGCTCCGGACCATGGCCTGTACCAAGGACCGGCGCGAGAGATCACTACCGGCGATCGCCCCCACGAGAACACGGCGGTGCTCTGCCCAAACAGGGCACACCTCTACCGTATGCTCCACCGTGTCCTTCGGGCGGTCCACAAAATGGTGACACCCGGGCGGGCGTTTCTTCCGCACGAATCCGGTGCAGGAACCTCCCGAACTTACCATGTCCGGTGAGGACCTGCGTCATGCGGAAGGTAAGGATGCCGTATTGCCTTTCCAGCCACTCCTCAGAGGGGACTTACTGGGGCCATAATTATGGCATGTCCAAATAAACAGCACATGCTGCTATAAGAACTACCAATAGCCTATTTATATGATAGGGATATCCGAAGGGTACCGGGTCCCTATTACTAAGACTCCGCTGTCCGTCCGTTCGTCTATCTGTATGCCGTCCGTCAGTCAGCGGGCTTTATCTCATAAACCGTAAGAGGTAGAGTTGAAATTTTCACAGAATGTGTAGGTGTTTCTATTGCCGGTACTACAACAAATAGTAAAATTAAAATAAAGGGGGTTCCCATACAAGAAATGTTATTTTATTGGTGATTTTTGATCGATTTTAATATTATAGTACGGAACCCTTCATGTAGGTACGAGTCCGACTCGCACTTGGCCAGTTTTTTTTTAATGGATTTTATAACAAATTCTATTAATTTATTATTTCACTAAGCAGATGGGTTAGATCAATCACCACTGCATTAGTGTGTCAAATTTGATGAAATATTTACGAATTAGATTAAATATTAATCCATAATTGATTAGGTACGGATAGAACTCTAGCTCTAGGTATCTTTAAAGGTGAAAGCACACTTGTCCGAGCCGGACGCGTCGAACGAATCCAAAGAAAAGAATTGTAGAATTCTTTAAAGGTTAAAATAAATTCTTAAATGAAACCCCGCACACCTAACCGCGTCGTATCGTCCGTATCTGGAAGGACTCCAGAATAAATAATTCTAAAATTCGATTCGTTAGGCTCGTATAAGTGTGAGTTCATCTTTAAACTCCAAATATCTTAGTAGATCGATGCACTTATTAGGAGGAGGACATTCTAAACAGCAATATTTACTTATTCAGTTTTATTAGAGGGCTTAAACTACTCGTCATACTTTTTCCGGGAAACCCATTACCGATTGGCAAAAATAGCGAAGAGGAAGGGCGAGAATGCCACCACAAATCCTCAGGCTGTTTAGAAAAATTCTGACCCAAAAATAGCGAAGAGGAGGGGACGAGGACGAGTGTAATCATAAATCCTCTGGCTGTTTGTCCTATTTTGTAAAATATAAGAAAAATGTTGACGTACCTTATCTCTATTAACATGTGCCTGCAACAGATCGCTGAGCTCGTGCACGGCCGCCATCGCACGCCCGTGTTTACGTCCACACTGCCCGTACGTCCGCGGGACATAGCCACCGATTACCTCCGATAAGATACAGACATACCGCCGATACTCTCCATCTTTTGCGAACCAACTACCGAATGTTATGTAACCAATCATTTTGATAGTAACAATACAATCTTATCAGTGAAGTTGACATCTGTAATCTTATGAATTAGATAGGCAGATCTCGCGGTTTGTGCGAACAGATATCTCGGATATGTGAATTTATGCATATCTGTTTACTGTTTTGTTTGCAGCTGAGGCTATAGAAACTTAGAACAATAAAATAAAAACATGGTTTTTTACTACGTTCTTTATTTATTTTATGGCGATAATATAATAAATACTAGCCGACTCGGCAAACGTTCTCCTACCACATATTATAAACTAGCTTTTGCCCGCGGCTTCGCTCCCGTCAACTGACTACTATATCCTACTCTACCCAACTCTATCCTACTCTACCTTACTCTACCCTACTCAAAAAAAAAAGTATCCTATGTCCGTCTCCTGGTTCTAAGCTACCTCCCCACCAACTTTCAGCCAAATCGGTTCAGCCGTTCTTGAGTTATAAATAGTGTAACTAACACGACTTTCTTTTATATATATAGATTTTATGAAAGAAAAAAGTACGGGGTTAAGAAATACTGTGACACGAGATTTTTTATTAGAAGATATATTATACTTTTGTAACCTTGTTTTCTTAAATAATATTTTCTTTTTTTATGCACGTGCCATATTGTCTCTACCACCCTAGAATTACTGGAGGAATGCATATAAAGCATGTATTGCATTAAGATTAAATAAATAAATGTTTCAAGTAGGCACGATTTTTATATAGGTAC
The DNA here is from genome assembly GCA_905147345.3 of Mythimna impura. Classification (NCBI taxonomy): domain Eukaryota; kingdom Metazoa; phylum Arthropoda; class Insecta; order Lepidoptera; family Noctuidae; genus Mythimna; species Mythimna impura. The sequence continues at coordinate 25,967,437 of LR990351.1, read as the reverse complement.
TAACTTTTGCCCGCGGCTTCGCTCCCGTCAACTGTCTACTCTACCCTGCCCTACCCTACCCTGCTCTACCCTACTGAATTCATTTGTTACGAAAAATGTGATAAATGAAGAACCGCTCGACCCATTTTGTGCAAACTTCACATAAATCATCTACTAAATATTCCGAGCAGTGGTGGCCAAGTGGTAACGGCTCCGACTTACGAGGTCGCAGGTTCAAACCCAGTCAGGCGCATTACTTTGTGTATTTTATTTCATCACCACTGCTCTCAAAACGGTGAAGGAAAACATCGTGAGGAAACCGGCATGTCCTAGAACCAAAAATTCGAAGACATGTGACATCCACCAATCCGCACTGGGCCCGCGTGGTGGATTACGGCCCATCCCCTCTCCTAGAGAGGAGGCCTGAGTCCCAGCAGTGGGAACATTATAAGGCCGACTATGCTATGCTATGCTAAATAGTCCGAACAAAGCCTAAACATTTGGTTTGGATAGGTGAGCCCGTTCTTGAGTTATAAAATTACAACGAAAAATGGCATTGATTTTTATTTATATATGTAGACTAACTAGGTAACTACGTAGTTATAAAGAAAGAACTGTGTTTATATTTGACTAATCGACAATGTTTCAGGAACAAGATCTAATCGTAATTCAAATTCATTGTCAATACTTATCGTGGATACATTCTTCATATAAAATACCTAGATAGGTAATAAGAATGATATCCTATCTATCGTGTGCTATCGTGTAGTTATGCGAATAAAAACTAAAACTGTTTATGTGAGTTCATCATTTCAGCCGAAAGACGTCCACTGCTGGATAGGCCTCCCCCAAATGTCGCCATAATGACCGATCCTGTGCGTCTCACCAGGTCATCGGTCCACCATGTGGGAGGCCTTCCAACGCTGCGTCTTCCGGTACTTGATCGCCATTCCAAATTATGTGAGTTAGCTGTTGACAAATAGGACGCTCTTTTCTACCGACATTCGCTTGTCCCCTCGAAAATAATGTTTTGAAATAGATATAAGTAAATACATAGTACCTAACTGCACTGTCGCATTAGGTTAGGGCCTGTAATGATAGTTGTATGAGGATAAATAATTAAAAGGTAAATATAGTACCTACTTACGCTCGATTCTCAGTTATATTTTATTATAAGTTTATCAGTAAAAAAATCCTTATTATTCAAGGGAAATAAAATTGAATAGATACAATTTTTTTTTCGTAAGCCAGCGGACGATAGATAAACGCCTCTGTAACACTTTTTTGTGCTATTCGACTGTCGTGTCGGTAAAAAAGACGAACGTCCCAAATAACCTGAGAGTCTGAGAGCACGGTTGGTGTAGCGATTGAACGATTGGCTGTGTTGCACGTCGTGTCGCAGGTTCAATACCAGCACGGAACAATTGTATGACAGCCCGTATGGCCTACAGATTGTTGTGCCGGATCTGGGTGTCTTGTGTGTTAATTTACATATTTTTGAATACACCCACGACATAGGAGTAGGTAATGTAATTAATTCCTAGAGCTGGGCTTCGCTAAAAATATTATTGTAGTAAAATAAAATAACGGTTACTGTTTTAAAAATTATAATAACTTTTCTATAATATTTTAAACTATACAATAAATTGTAAGTAAGTACAATAACTAATTAATTAGTCAATCTACTCAATTCACTGTCAAACTAATAGGGGTTAAAGTACGAAATTGCCGTTTTTTTTTAAAACGGGTTGCTTTGAAGTGATCTTTGGATTGACTTGGAATTATAAATTCAATTAAACTATATATTAAAGGTACGTTATTCTTTTTCCGAAATTAGGTATTTATTGGATTCTTTGTGTTTTGTATTTTTTGTAATATCGCAGTACTTAACTACTACTTGTAACTATGTTTGTATGAAATATAAGAAAACTCGCATTATTTTGTACTATGAGTTCTACCGAGGAAACAATGTGTCTCAAGCGCTATGCAATATGGATGATGTGTATGAACTTAAAACTGTTAATGAATGGGATGTCTATTTTTGTTTTAATATATTACAGAAAAGTTTCAATATTACAGAAAATACAAAACACAAAGAAACCAATAAATACCTAATTTTGAAAAAAGAATAACGTACCTTTAATATAAAGTTTATTTCAACTTATAATTCCAAGTCAATTCAAAGATATAACACTTCAAAGCAATCCATTTTAAAAACGGCATTTTCATACTTTAACCCCTAATATTTATGCGAGTTTTAACTACTATAAGTATTATATAATACAATAACAGGTACATACGAAGTTTAAGCAAGCCTATTAACTATGTTGTGCAACATACCCTGCTTAGAAAGCCTCATATTCTCGATAAACCAAACTTGCACAACATTGTTTTTTAATCTTTTGACGGCCACAGTTATTATTTATTATTGATATATCTTTATTTGTTTTATTCACATGTCATTTACATTTTTAAATATTTCTTAAAAAAAAAAAAAAAAACATTTAAAAAATAATAGTCCACCGTTGTCGGGAGCAGGGTCCAAGCTACCGGTGTTAAGGGCTCCAGAGATAGGAATGTAAGCCGTATCGAGGAGTACTGCTTTCTGTATCAGGGCCTTGATTCAACCGCGCAAAGACAGCTTCGACAGATTATCGTCGAAGCTTTTGGCTTTTGACAATTGGCACAATGACAGCCGAGTCCACGGGGATACAGTCCTTATTATTATTATTACAGTCATGTCACGATTAGACGACAGATTAAATCATAAAATCGTAGTTTGGCGCCGTTCCCACGCTTTTGATTTTTTGATGTAGCGGTCAACATGTTTTCTGCATCACAAAATCATATTTTGTTTACACTGAATATGATTGTGGCATGCTGATAGAGAAATTGTTGATTTTGCTCTACAGTTGGTACAAACTAAAGTTGTTGGAATGTTATGGACAAGGAAATCCTCCTACGGTCCTTTTTCATAGCATGGGTAAGATGACAGCAGGACGAAAATATGTATTTTATGCACCCACATCGTCCTATAGTAATTGTAGTCTAATGTCTGGAATTCACATTTTTTAATAAAATACCATTACCTACATTCACAGATGTGGTAATTAACACAGTTAAAAGTCAATATTTTTGAATTAGAAATCAATGACGATCATCATCATCATCATCATTTCAGCCGAAAGACGTCCACTGCTGGACATAGGCCTCCCCCAAGCGTCGCCACAACGAACGGTCCTGTGCGTCTCGGATCCATCGGTTCTCGTATCATTATGATCAATGACGATGCCCCTTGCTGATATTAAACATTTTAGGACTCCTAAGAGTATCATCATCTCCCTAAGGTTTTCCCAGCTAGCTTGGGGTCTAGTGTAGTGGATTCCAGTCTAACCGGATGCGGCTAAATACCTGTGTTTTACATGGAGCGTCTGCCTATCAGACCTCCAGAACCCCGTTACTGGGCGACATGATACTCCTTGGTTATGCTGATGGTCAGACTTTCTGGTGTCTGACTGTGACTACCTGTAACGACTATCAAAGATCTACGAATGACAACCGGGACCAACGACTTTACATGCTTTCGGCGGCACGGGGTGGCAGTAATGTCCTAGATAAACTTACAAGAAGAATCATGAAACCATTAATATTATTGAAACAGAAAAGGAATGTCAAAAATTGTCAAATATTTTATTACTGTCGGCCAGTACCTAAATATTTATACATCTTCACATGTTTATACATAATGAAAACTAAAGCGTAAAGTCCTAATTAGTCACAAATAGATTGAGCCTGCCAACCTTAATACAAGACTATACTCAGCATACCTTGTTATAAAAACCTATGAATATTTAAGTACGAATACAATCATTTTAACAGTCGTTTCTTGGCAAAATACATAGCTATACCTATAACGGAAGACGTGGTGGCAATGGCCGCTACTTTCGTAGAGCCAATCCTCTCGCCCCAAAGCCAGCCTTGGGGGAGACAGCTGATGGCATGTGTGATGTCCAGGCACAGTTTACCGGCGACTATGGACTCCAGCATGAGTCTCACGTCGAGGTGTTTCCCGGCGTCCGCACAGTCTTCAGACGCTTGATGTAAGCAATTTCTGCTCCACCATAGTTTGCGTATTGAGCTTGATGTTCTGTAAAAAAGTTGTATATTTGTAACTTTATAAAAAAACTAAGTGCCCCCGCGGTTTCACCCGCGTCTTTGGTTACTGGTCGTAGCGTGATATTATATAGCCTTCCTTGATAAATGTACACTCAAATATTTTTTCGATTCGAATCAGTAGTTCCTGAGATTAGTCCATTCCACTAAACAAACAAACTCTTCAACTTTATTATATTATTTTATATTTAGATATATGTTTTTTTTGTAATATAATTCTTAGGTCTTTTATGCACAAAAATAAGAAATAAAGGCTTAAAAAAATAATTAAACGCTCTGATTTTTTGCCCTATACGTTCCAGAACTTCCAGGCTTTCCCTTTCGGAAGTAAACCCATGGCTCCAGTAGACTTCGGCCCTGCTGGGCCCCTACGGTTTTGCTGACATCTCTTTGAGGCGTGAAACACTACGCGCCGTCGATAACTCGGGCTTAGTCCAGACGGTTACCGGACGGCCGGACGGCGACAGCGGCATACCAGATGTATGTCCCGTGACTTAGGAGTGGGTATATGTCTTTTTTTTTTTATTCAATCTTCATCATGCATTCATTTCTTCTTTAAAAATAATTGTTCCTCCGGGTTTGTCTACAATTTTTATAGTCTAAGCCACGAAATAACTACATTCCTATTACTAGACTTTAATTTACGAACATACGTTACGCTAGCCAGAAGGAATGTACCTAATTAACCTATTGAGGTAATTACCTACTAAAATGGTCGCAAATTGCATGATCATTTAATTTGCTAATAAAGACAATCAATGTGACCCGGCTGTTATTAGACAGTTTGGGTCTTGACAAGGACTGCATAACGTGCGTCGCGTAGCCTAGAGCCTTGGAGCGTAATCGTGCAGATTTCATCACGTTTACGGGCTGCGCATGCAGAAAATTTCACTTATCGTGAGACACTGCTGTCCAGGTTCACGTCCCGCATTCCGCGTGCGTATTCCACGCATTACAATAAATACTTGTATGAATAGGACATTTGCGGGGGTTACGCATGCGGGGCAATCCCGCATGGTTGATCAAAACCGCTCGATATTAAAAACACCCTAAGTGTGCGTAGTGTGTTAGAAATCCGGTCGATCAGTTTGATTTGTAAAATGTTACGCTCCATCGCTAAAACTTTAAGTTTGGACTTCTGAGTCTCGGTTAAAGACCAAGTAGGACTGGAGCACCATGCAGGACACCCATATCAAATAGCTTACGCTTTAATGAGATAGGAAGATCGCCCTCCATCAACATCTTCATTGACCAGTAGTTCCTCTAGGACATTTTCGACTTGACGGGCAATCTCTTTGTCCTGTCTATGGTGGAAAGAAACTAGCCGGCACAGATAGCTATCAAGCAAAAGTCAAAAATCCACTGAAATGCTGTTCTAAACAAATATTATAGCAGAATTCACTTAAAACTTACTGTATAAGAGAAATAATCAGACTAGCAGCCCATAACATAGTGCTGAACGTCTCCAGTTGGTAAGCAGTCTTGTCACTCAGCTTCAGAACGCCCACGTCGTACAACCAGCATGCCTTCTCCACCGGCAAGAATGTTTGGTCCACTATGTTGGCTAACACGCCGAGCAATGCTGCTGTTGTTGTTGCTTCCTGTGAGATTAAAAGGGAGTGAAAGACTGATCAAACTGAGTTGAATTCCGCATGGAATGTGGAACTGTGTACATTAATATAATATAATATAGTATAATATAATATAACATAATATAATATAATATAATATAATAAAATATTCCACAACTATCACACAACGCCGTCTAGTCCCAAGTTAAGCAGAGCTTGTGTTATGAGTACTATAGACAACTGATAAACATACTTATATATTTCTAAATACATACATATTACAGATAAATTACACCAAGACACAGAACAAATGATCATGCTCATCACACAAACATTTGTCCTGGGACATTGATTTTTTTTATATAAAAAAACGTTGCTTCACACTAGAAATGACTCCTGTATCGTGGGTGCTTTAACAAACGTAAACACACATATACAAAACAACTAGACCCGGAACACCTATCTGTAGGTCATAAAAATTTTGTTCCGTGCGGGAATCGAACCCGCGACTCGCAGCGCGGCAGCCAATCACTCAACTACTGCGCCTGCGTCAACCGTGACGTCACTTTGACGTCACATTTGTTTTATTTTATTATATAGATAGTGTATATATTAGATAGTGTAAAGTGTTCCTCTGGGATTTGCGGCTAAACTGCCGCAAATCCCAGAGGAACACTTTACAGATCAGAGCTTTATTTTTGTTGTCATGGAAATGAGTTAATACAGAGTTTTAGGGTGCTACATACGGGATATTATGATGCCTATAAATCAGGCTTCACATTTTTTTATATTATAAAAAGGTCAAATTATGTTTATAGCTGGTACTCTCCAAAAGTCCAAGTACAATTCAACTGAAAAAAATATGTATATCCCTGATGATGCTCAGTTCATCCAGGATAGCCCAAGAGAGAATATTGTTTGAGAATATTTGTTTAATTACCTACAACATGTGCCCACAATCTGTATGTTTCAATATACATGGCAGTATGCAAGTATTATCAGGAAGTAAAATTAGTACAACCAGGTAGTAAAACTAGATATTTTGCAATGTGACACTGAACTTCTACTTTTGATAAGTGCCTTCCTGGCAGAGTTACCACATTAAAAAATAGAAAAATAATATTATTATTATTATGGTCAAAGAATTAATTTAATTAGATAAAAAAATATATAAATTTGATTATAAAAATACAAAACATTGATTTAAAAATTATAATATAGTTATTTAAACTATATAATTGTTAAATCAATTTTATAGTATTGTAAATCACCATTTTACAATTAAATAAATAATAAAAATAATTTATGTAAACTTACATGTTTTCCCAAGCCATAGTTATATGTGTGCCTGATCATAGGGATGTCGTCAAAGAGCCGCAGCATCATCCGGGCCGTGGAGAGGCGAGAGCCGGCCACCTGCCAAGGCTTCTCTTCTTGGACACATCCATACAGTTTGCATGCATAGCAAGCTAGACGGACCACCTGTGTAAATATTACGTTGATGAATATTTACTGTATAAAAAAAGTTTTGTCTTGCAGACTTAACAAATTATTACTTTCTTTTAAATAATTATGTATTATTGAGTAAAGTATTTAGTTAAAACATAAAATATTTGAACTTTATACAACAACCATTTATGAGACAAATTTTAAAATAGGTACCGTTTTTTGATATTTTTATGAAAAGACCACATGTCATGATGAGCAGCTTATATTTTCAAAGAATTTTATAGCATGTTAAACCACTTATTAAGAAGATATTACGAGTAAAAGGTCAGTAGTTGTCACCTTTAATATGTTGACTTTAGAGTCAACATATTAAAGACCACACTATTGTTAGCAAGTGTAAAATAAATGAGCATAAACTACAGGTTACTGACTGGTATGACCGGTGTAAACGGTGTAAATACCAAGGCCGTCGTACTTCCGCATACCGTACCTTGTCTCTCCCATTGTAACTGTCCAAAAGATCACAAATATCGTCTACTACTGAAGACATTTCACTGTAACTGCACTGTTTTAGCTATTGCAAGAATATGTTCAACTGATAAGTTATCTGTAACGCACTGGCCAGACCGCATCTATCGCAAAAGCGTGCGCTCTGGTAGATTTGCACTTGATAACTATTACATTCATATTACATTTCTCCAATCTATTTGATTATTAGCGTTTCACAACCTTGAGTTCGTTTTCGAAAGCTGTTCAGTCGACTGTCAACTACAGCTGATGATGACGTTCCGATGACACAAGAGATTGACAGATGACAGTATTTTTAGTGATGTACTGAACTTGAAGCACTATGAGGAAAAAAAATGTTTTAACATTTTTCAACAAGATTCAGTTTTTGTATTTAAGAATATGTGGTACCTACTAATAATAATCCTGTTAACACACTACCAACCACCGAACTTCGGGCCACTCCAGAAAAATCCAACTGAAAAGACCTATTAAATAACATAAGAAAATATTAATGTCAAGTGCTTCAAGTAAAATAGATCTCTGTACTCTGATAAATTCTGGATTTCTTAATACACGAGGTACTGTACTCTCTCTATACAGTGCGTTAACAGAGCTAATTGAAAATATCTAATGAAAAGGAATCGTTATAGTAGTTGATGTAAATTGTTTGTATTTTATTATTGAACACTACAACATGGAATCTGAAACAAGATTTCTGAAATATTTTTTTTTATTGATAGATAATTACACTTTTTATATTAATTTATTTTAGTCGTTTGAAACTAGGTAAACGTCCGATACATCAAAACGATTCTAAAATCCAAATTCAAACACAAATCGATTAGTATCGATTTTTCAAAATAAAAAATCCGATTTCAAAAATCGACCTAGCCTACAAACGCTAACGATCTAAAAAACGAAAACGAAATAAAATTATTGTAATATCAAATTATTAATACACGCTAAACGAAAACTGACTGATTAGTAGAAATTCGATTTCTCTGTTTTACTAAATATAATATAGCGGAATAAAATGAACTGCATGAATTTTTCGATTCAGATTCCGATTTGTTGGTTACGGAAACCTATTGCACATATAATATGCGATCACTATCATCATAATTTTAAAGGAAAAACACGCAAATCAATCAAAGAATCAAAACATTTATTTCAAAAAACCATTTACAAGCACTTTCGAATTGTCAAGAAGTCAATCAGTCAAAAAAAAATTATGCTAATTGTACATTCCAAAGCATAGATCCCTATGGAGAAGAATGTGCAAGTAATTCCATGGACACTCTTTTTACAAATATCTCTCATATCGTACAGTTAACGGATATCTAAAAAAGGTTTTAGAAATCAACTTTAAAATCTGAAATCGGATAAATATCCGTTTGCGTTTAAAATCAAAAACGCCCATGTCTATTTGAAACTGACATGATAAACTGTCGGAGCAGACGTTTTGTGTTTCGTTCTGAAATTTAAGCTCTTTACTACAAAGCTTTAATCTTTAATCTGTAATCTCTTACCTTTGCAAAGGTAAGAGATTACAGATAGGCTTTACGAAATATCTGTCAGTTTTAATTTAAAATCGATATATCAAAGTAACAAATATCAATATATATCGGCGTATCGATATTTTTTCAACAAGCATAAATGGTATTACCCACAGATGACAGAATACTTTTTATATGTATTACAGGTATTACACCAGTTTCAAAATTATTCTACACACAGGGATACACTTTTAGACTATCTGGAGGATGATTAACAAATAAAAATAAATAATATTAATGTATTTTTATTTATTAATTTACGAGTATGTACACATAAATACAAAACCAAAATAACAAATAAGTACAGATAGAAGAGCACAAAGGTAAATTGCAAAGCTTATTTGTCCTCGAACACGGTTTATTTTTTCAATTTTATAGTTACATATTTAAAATCCTAAATAAATAAAAATATAATTATGCATGGAGTACTTACTTAATCTTACATTATCAATAAACATCGCCGAAAGAAGGCCTTGAAGACGTGAGGCATAAATATTGGAACAGGTATGTGGATTAGGTAGTTTTCGATGCGAGTCCGTACCTAATCCAAAGCGTCGGGGATTAGGTATGGCACACAATATTCGTACACAGTCTACACAGAAGATATTCTGCACCTTAAGATGTGGACTTTAAGTTTGAAGTTTAATTAGCACTGCCGCTAGCGCCATCTATGTGAGATTACACTGGACTAGTTAGTGCTCTAGCGATATAAGTCGTCACGAATATACGTCGTTGATATGTGGCGCTATTGTAAATACTTTCGAAGAAAAATAACAAAACTTTCACGTCTTTTGAAAATAAATGTGTAAAAATCAGACTCACGAAATAATATGGGTGAAATGCATGTTAATTTAGTAATGCTGTGGTTTCTAGGTACCTGTTTTAATGTTAACCCATTTTTCGATAATAAAGACAAACAATTATGTCGTTCAATTTATTCAATTCTACAATGAACTTTAACCTTGACCTAACTTTTGTGCAAGTGTATCATGCTTACGTGACCATTGATAAAATTGCATTATTTATTAAATTCCATTGGTTTAGCTTGTTTACGTATTACGCTTTTTGCGTGAATATGACACAAGATGACAGTCCTAAGCCTGTGAGAATGTCTAATAGACGACATTTTAAGATTCTGTGCTGTACCATTAGTATGAAGGGTAATTTTGATCACTATATTAGATTAGACGTTAAAAACCAGAGTATTCACGATTGCTTTAAGTACCGTTAGCCCATAAAAAAACAAAATTAATATAATCCATTGTTCTACAATATATGAGAAACGGAACGTCCATACTCCATGTCCAATATTTTTTACCTAATCCACATACGCTACGTAATATCGGTACCAAAGAGTAGATCGGTACAATATTTGTAACAGGCCAGCGGCCATATTGAATAAAATATTCGGATTAGGTATTTTTAAATACTAGGATTAGGTGGAATAGGTATCGTTTTTACCTAATACGACCCATGTCTAGCCTTGACCTTAAAAATACCAAGAAATTATAAAATAAGATTGCCGATCTTTAAGGAAATTTAATTGCCGTGTCTAATTGAATATACTTGCCTACCAATTGTACAAATTTCATAGTAGACTGTCTACGGCCAGGCCTGGCGCACTTCTAACTATAGGTATAGAAATCTGCCTACGCCCGCGGCCTCTCTTGCGAGGCTTATTTCGGTAGAGTGCCACACGCGTGTTCGATTTTCCGCTTGACCCGTGCTAACAAAAAATATTTTTGAATTCTATCGAATATTCTATCGAGTTTTTATTTCAAGTATTTGCGACATTTTTCACGTAAACGAGTCAATGACCTTAAAATCATTCCATATAGTAGACCTCCCAGTACTAGTGACTACCTTACTAATGCAAGGTCAACATAATCATTAGATAGCGAACATGTTTAAGAGGCATTTTGGAGTATGTTCTAGGCTTCAATCGGAGGGGCGAGATGGTGTCGCGGAGAGTGGACTGTCTGGTGTTCCGATTAGTATTTCATCCAATGAGATAAGGAGCACAATACGGTCGATGACCGGGGGTAAGTCTCCGGGGCACGATGGCCTCAGCATAGAACATTTTCAATGTGCTGGTCCGCATCTCTCAAGGGTCCTTTCTATGCTGTATAATCTTTGTGTGAGGCATTCGTATCTTCCAACTGATCTAATGAAGACGATAGTTGTGCCCATAGTCAAGAACAGGACTGGGGATGTCTCGGACAAGGATAATTACAGGCCAATTTCATTGGCCACTATAACAGCAAAGGTTCTTGACGGTGTGCTTGAGCGAGGAGTAGCTGGGCAGCTCAAACTACATGATGCACAATTCGGTTTTAGAGCTGGGCTGTCCACGGAGACTGCTATTCTGGCGCTCAAGTATACGGTCAGGTACTATACTGATAGGAACACACCTGTGTATGCTGCTTTCCTGGACCTCTCCAAGGCGTTTGACCTGGTTAATTATAATATCTTATGGTCGAAATTGAGTAAGCAAGGTATACCTAATGAGCTTATTAGACTCTTAGACTACTGGTATGGCCACCAGATTAACCAGGTCAGATGGGCTGGTGCTTTGTCTGCGGCGTATGGGCTGGAGTGTGGTGTAAGACAGGGTGGTCTGACCTCTCCGGCGCTCTTCAGTCTATACATCAATGGGTTGATAGAGGAGCTCGGCAGCACTGGTATCGGATGCTCTATTGACGGTAGGATTGTTAATAGTATAAGTTATGCAGATGATATGGTGTTGCTGAGTCCCTCGATTGGTGGACTCAGACGGATGCTGGAGATATGTGAAGGGTACGCCACTTCTCATGGTTTATTGTACAATGTGCGGAAGAGTGAGCTTGTGGTGTTTAGGGTGGGTTCTAAAAAGCCATTAACGGTTCCTCCAGTTTTTCTTTATGGTGTACCACTAAATAGGGTGTCGCATTTTAGGTACCTTGGTCACATTGTGAATGAGAATTTAAATGATGACGGTGACATTGAGAGGGAGCGAAGAGCGTTGTCGGTCCGATGTAATATGCTGGCCCGTAGGTTTGCACGTTGTACTAGAGAGGTGAAAATCACTCTGTTCAAGGCGTTTTGCCAGTCTTTCTACACGTGCAGCCTATGGGTTAGACATACGCAGAGGGCCTACAACGTTCTTCGCATTCAGTATAATAACGCCTTTAGGGTGCTGTTGGGGCTCCCGCGGTTCTGTAGCGCGTCGGGCATGTTTGCTGAAGCACATATAGACAGCTTTCAAGCTATTATGCGAAAGAGAACAGCATCCCTGATGCGTAGGATTCGGGGGAGCACCAACAGCATTTTGAGGGTGATAGCTGATAAGCCGGATTGCCCCTTCTTGGGGCACTGGACTCGTTTGCACAGCTGCAGGTCTGGTGCAGCGGCAAGCGGGCACAGTTATAATATGTATAAGTTTATGAACTGATTTTATTTTATTCTATTTATTTTAATGAACAATTTTACTAACATAGTTTTAAGTTCTACTAACATATTATGGATGTATCTGATATAAATAATAAATAATAATAAAAATAATAAATAATAATTGGAATTATATCTTACAAAATGTTAATTATTATGTATTTAATAACGTCTTAAACGACCTACCTTTTAAATATTACATATGAACGCAAAGCTAACGCACATACAAAACCAACAAAGTCATATACACTTCATTTTAATTACCTATTTCATTTGTTTAGATACCTAACTAAATGTAAGCAATCTCTTGACACTTCTATGAGATGACTTTTTAAAAAATATTTTTTAAAGTATGGATATAAGTAAATAGGTAGAAATCAATTAGGTACCTATCTACCATATAATTTTAGAAAATCTGATTATATTTTATGTAATAAAACGTAAGTACCTATTTCACATTTTTCAAAAACACACAAGTCCTAACCCTATAAAAAGAGCGGCCTGTTCAAAGGCGCATAACGGGCATAATAAAAGAGACTCTCGTCACGCGGACTTACGGTGCATTTTGATTCGTTACGAGCGCCACTGGATCTGGTAGGCTAATAAAATCAAGGTCGTGTTCGTGCCGTGCAATGTATTATGGACATTATCGCTGTTGTTAGTAGGTTTAAATTCGTATGTTGGCTATCACGGAGTGCAATTTCTGTACTTGTACTATTTCTTATTCTGTGCTACGGCAGAAAGTAAGTAACATATCAGAAGAGAAGCGAGGTACTTAGATCAAGATCAACTTATACAGACAATGAATGAAAAAAAAGCTAGATCCTCAAGATAAAAAGTTATAATATTAGATTATTATCATTTATTTATTTTCTATATATATTTTATACACTCAGAAATATTTAAATTCTTACACATAAAAAAAAAATATAAAAAATAGTAGTCCGCCGGTGTCGGGAGCAGGATCCAAGCTACCGGTGGTTAGGGATCCAGAGACAGGAACCTCCTCACAATGCCTTCTGCATCAGGCCCTTGATCAAGACGCGCAACGACAGCTTCGACAGATCGTCGTCGAAGCTTTTGGCTATAAGGCCATTGGCGGTAACGACAATCACATTACTATAATTTATTATTATCTTTGATTATATAATCAAATAATATTCGGTAATGCAGCAATATTGGCAATATCCGTGTTGGTATCGGTGTCATATATTTTTTTGTAAATAAAAATGGGTGTCCAAAAAAAAGAATAAAGGAAGTTCATTGCAGTAGTGCGGAAAATTTAAAAATTATCAAGAATTAATTAGAAGAAATTAAGAAAGCGATCGACGAACAAGTGTCCAAAGAATTTAGCTTTGATAAAAAAATAAAAATACCCAAGTATCACCACTGTGCTCTGTACAGCTGCGGATCTTTACTTTTATCATATACATTACATCTCTGAGGATCTCAACATTCACATTGTCACACCATTGAGAGTCCAAAAAAGAGAGTTTTGACATTTCCCTGGCAGCTTCAGTCATCATAAGCAGGGAAGTTACGGTGGAGGTGTGCCGCGCTTAGGTAGAGCACCGCCGTGTCCTCGTGGGGGCAATCGACGACAACGACGTCTCGCGACGGGTCCTGGTACAGGCCATAGTCCAAAGCGAGGAGGAATGGCAGGCGATCGCCTCCTTCTGCGAAGCAGTAATGCTAGCGAAGGAGGCGGCCGCACGCGTGAGGTAACGGACTTAGTCAGGCCCCAGCCGCCGGGATCAGGATCCGATTTCCAGCCACCGTGGGCTTGCGGACGGCAGCAATGGATAGGTCGCCGTCCGGCCGTTCCGTAAACATCCGGTGGTCCAGACCGAGCCCAAGTCATCGAGGCCCGCAGTGTTTCAGGCGCGCCTCATCAGCAAAACCGTAGGGGTCCAGCAGGGCCAGTCTACTGGGGCCATGGGTTCGCTTCTGAAAGGAAAACCCGGGGCCCTGGAACGCAAGGAAAAGATCGAATATAGGTGTGGATTTTAGTCAGTAAAAGTCTGACACACCCTTTCGCTCTACAGACAGTCACTGGACTTCTTCCCTGAAGTTAAGAACTACTTAATTCGCATACTTTTGGACAGCAAAGTCGTCCTGCAAGCACTGAACAACCACACTGTTACTTCTGGGCAATATATACAAGTGTCTACCTCCTCATACAATGGTCCATCATGGACTGAGTGCAGAAATCAGACTACAAACAGAACAACATATACAAGTGTCACCAATGTATTAAAGAGGTTGGTAAAACATAATAAAGTAACAATTCAATGAACCAAAGGATACAGTAATTCTCGAGGCAACGACGCAGCAATCGAACTCGCCAAGGGGTTCAAGTATGGCAGCGACGAGACCTGAATCTATTGTGTCACTCCCTTTGGATACCTACGCATTACGGTAAGGAAGCTGATCAGATGTTAACGCCATCAACTATGGGCTGATGGGCTGAGTATGGTGAGTTCAGGCAGGTCAAACAGGTAGGACTTTCCTATATTGATGACCAATTCAGGAAACAGGCCCTACAACTGACTGAAGATACAACTGGAAATAAGCTGCTTATTAAAAGGCACCCCCTTGGTGCCTAAGGTTGCGGAGTGAACTGTCTGTAACCCCTATGGGTTACAGACAGTTCACTCTGCAGAACCTGCATGGAAGAGGACGAGACAGCAGCTCATCTACTTCTTAGCTGCCCTGCGGTCGCTGAATACAAGACAAAGTACTTTCGAATCTATAATCTATGTGCCCTGCCCACTGCCACTCAAGTTTAACGATTCTTTGGGCTATGTCGGTAATCTTGGTTCTCCTGCGGATATCATAATTTCTGATGTGATCACACAAGGAGTGTGATCACTCCGAGCATAGCCCTTTCTATTACCCTTTGGATGACTTTAAGCCTTCTGATGAGGCGCCTTGTAAGCGACCATGTTTTTGAGCCATATGTCATCACTGGCAACACGCACTGGTCAGACTTTCGTCTTGAGACACTGGCTTGTTGGACGAGAAGATACCGCGTAGCTACCCTAACGTTGCCCGTTGCCGAGTCAGATTCGACGATTGACCTCTTTCTAGAAGTTAGACCTACCCAACTGGATCGTATGTTCCAGGCAAACGTAGTCGACTACAACCCCTGATTTTGATAGGCGTGGGTGCTACATGGATGATTACCATGACTTTGGTTTTGTCCATGTTCTCTGAGCTTCCGAAAGCTCTACTGGGGTCATCGAGCTTTGTACTGAGCTCCTCCGTAGTCTCAGCCACGACTACTATGTCGTCGGCAACCCGGGAGTGAGTGATGTACTCGCCATTGACATTAACGCCTAGCTCTCTCCATTCCAGAACCTTGAAGACATCCTCCATTGCGGCCGTGAACAGTTTCGGAGAAAGAACGCCACACCTAGCTGCAAGAGGATAGGTTTCGTTTGTACATGCATACAGCAGTAAATTGAAAAATCATAAATATAGCATGTCCATTTTTTTAATAAATACCAAATCAAATTAATCATGGTTACACTTTAAGCCAACCTTACATTTGGGAATTCATTAACATTTTATCATATTTCATCATCATCATCTTCCTGCCCTTGTCCCGTGTTATTTGGGGTCGGCGCAACATGTTTTTTTCTTCCAATCTGCCCTGTCACTCGTCATACTATCACTAACTTCCTTTTCTTTCATATCACTCTTCACACAATCCATCCATCTTTTCTTTGGTCTCCCTCTCCCTCTCCATCCATCCACATGTAAACTCATAACTCTTTTAGTAACATGCGTTTCATCCCTCCTCTTCACATGACCATACCAAGACAAACGATTCCCTTTCAACTTTTCAGTCACTGGCGCCACTTTCAAACTTCCCCTAATATACTCATTTCTCACTTTATCCATTCTCGTCACACCACACATCCATCTTAACATTCTCATCTCCGCTACGTGCAATCTTTTTTCATCCGTCCTTTTCACAGCCCAACATTCTGATCCATACAGTATGACAGGCCTTATCACGGACTTGTAGATTTTACCCTTCAACTTGAGGGGCATCCGTGGGTCACAAGTTGTTCCCGTGACCTGTCGCCATTTCATCCATCCTGCGTTGATCCGATGTGTTACGTCCCGGTCTACCTCACCATCCCCTTGGACGAGTGACCCGAGATACCGAAAGTCGGAGCAGATCGGTATGGGTGTTCCAGCGAGAGATAAAGGCACTGGATTGGAGAGACCGCCGAAATCGCAGAACAAGTATTCCGTTTTGGTTCTACTCAATTTCAGGCCAACACTCTCCAGTCTGTGCCACCACACCTCCAATCTGTTCTGGACCTCTAGGCCACTCTCGGCAACCAACACAATGTCATCGGCAAACAGCATACACCAGGGAGCCTCTTCCTGAATGTCCGACGTCAGAGCATCCATTATCATCAGGAAGAGGTAAGGGCTGAGAGCCGACCCTTGATGTAAGCCGACAGCCACATTGAAGCTGCCAGTGGTGCCCACTATAGACCGGACTTGGGTATTGCATCGGCTGTACATCGCTCGGATCAACTGCTCATACTTCCCAGGCACACCTTTCTCCTTAAGGGCCCACCACAGAACCTCACGAGGTACCCGGTCATATGCCTTTTCGAGGTCAATGAATACCATGTGCAAGTTTTTATGCGCACCTCTGTATTTCTCGCACAGCTGGCGTACAGCAAAAATGGCATCCGCTGTACCCCGACCCGGCATAAAACCGAATTGGTTCTGTGAAATTTCACTCTCTTCTCTCAGTCGCCTTTCAATAACTTTCTCCCAGGCTTTCATAGTATGTGACATTAGCTTTATTCCTCTATAATTGTTGCACTCAAGCACATCACCTTTGTTTTTAAAAATCGGCACCAAAGAGCTATTGCACCACTCATCAGGTATGGCTTCTTCCAGCAACAACTTATTGAAGAACAAAGCTAACCACATCCATCCATCCACTCGCAATAACTTCCACACTTCAACTGGTATTCCATCTGGACCAATGGCTTTACCATTCTTCATTCCATTTACTGCTATTCTGACTTCATCCATACTAACCATTCTCACTAATCCCACATTCACTGGTTTATTCTCTAACACCCCACTCCAATTATTTTCTTCATTCATCAATCTTTCAAAATATTCCTTCCACCTCTTTCTGATTTTTTCATCATCCGATAGAACCATTCCAGTTTCATCTCTTATACATTTTACATGACAAACATCCCTCGCCTTTCTCTCTCTTATTTAACATTAACATTTTATCATATTTACAGTTCATAATTTGGATAGCCTTGTGCCTTACAAGGCTAGCCACATGATGAACTTAATCTTCATCAGACTCTGGCCTACTGTAATTAATTTTATTCGACTTAATTTGATGGAAAATCTGGATCAAATCTGAAGTAGGAGCTATGGCACCTTTAGCCACCCAACTCTTCAATGTCTTTGCCAAGTCTTCAGTCTTCAAATTGACGGTTAACTTAATAGTTTTATTCAAACGCGACCTATCAAAGAAGTATTTAGTTGTTTCTATGTTTAAATCTGTTATGACAGGTGGGTCTGGCCCCAGAATGTTGTCTACGTAGTTTTCGTCATATGTTTTATTCGTGTAGTCGATACCATTCTCAGTGATGACGGGGGCCGGAGCGTATTCGGGTACTGCCGCTAAGTGTTCGGCGTTTGCGTTCCAGGATCGGTTGTTGATACGCAATAATGATTTTATGTCGCGACCGTAGAGGTTTGCGTTTTCGAATGTTTTGTAGCCGAGACCTGGAAGAGAAAAATAATGTTATTGATTAAGCAATACCATCAGAAGATTAGCGAATGTGCAGCCTATACCCGTCTCTTCCTTGCAACACTATGAATATTAGAAATCAAGTTGTGGAATCTCATCTTCCTTGGGAGTAGAGGATATCTTGGAAAAATCTTTTCTAAAGAACATAGCGAGTGTCCTAGGTGAAATGCCGTTACTAAGTATACGCAGTCAGTCTGCCTACATGTCAAAGAGCTGGGGACTTATCATGATGTGGTGCGAGCGAGAAAGAGGATGGACCTATACATCCTATATAGCTCCATCCCTTTTAACAGTTCATCATCATCATCAGGTCATAAAATGGATCATGTTAAGTGCTCGTGATAGCACTGCAGGTTGCTAGTTGTCGCTGAATACGTCTTACGATGACTTCTTTGTAAGCGCGTAACGAAGTTGCATATGTACATAGATTTTTCATTATTTGCCTGTTGTTACACTAAGTTCTTACCAAGGGTTATTCTGTTACGCTGGCAGTTACCAAGTGGTGGAAGTCAAATAGGCACTCCAAGTAAAATTCTTGTATTCAGCTGGATATAGTTATACTGGAACACCCAGACCCGACGTCGTCGTCCATAGTCTGGTAAAGGCAGGTAAATTGATTATTTTCTTACCTTCAACGGCGGCCTTGAGAAGTCCTACTGCATTCACACTGGACACTAAGGCTACAGGTTCTCCCAGCGGTGTCGCGACGTATAATGTGGAGCCTTCCTTCTGATCTGATACGAGTTGGATGCTCAGGTACATCAGGTCGCCGAGGAATACCGTTTGAATCTGGGAATTAGGACAAAATGTATTTATTAGGACAAAATATTTTTACTAGGACAAAATATATTTATTAGGACAAAATGTATTTGTTAGGAAAAAATATATTTACTAGGAAGGAGAATATGTATTTATTAGGACAACATATATATTTTTTAGGACAAAATGTATTTATTACTAGCGGCTTCGTCCGAGCGAATGTTGGTTATTGCGGACGCAAAGTCGAAATCGAAGACGGATGAAAGGTAGCCTATGTCCATCTTTAGAGTTTTAGCTTCCTCCATACCAAATTTCATCAAAATCAGTTCAGTAGTTTAACCATTAAAGCGTAACATACAGACAGAGTTACTTTCACATTGATAATATTAAGGATTAGTGGTCTCTACACTCAGGCGTCTTACTCGAAGATTGATTTTCGTGAGGACAAAAATGTTTGCGACATGAATTTCGCATCGTATTACTTCTCAAAAATGCCATGACGTTTTGTGGCAAATTTCAGGTGCAATTATCGGATTTTGTTAGGGTTCCGTAGCCGAAGGGTGCCAACGGGACCCTATTACTAAGGCTCCGCGGCCCGTCCGTCCTATCTGTCTGTCCATCTGTCAGCTGCTTTAATATTGTAGTATGGAACCCTTCGTGTTTTGGAATAGCTGGGTCTTATCCACGGTTTCTTCGCACCCCTTGCCTCGCCGTAACCTAGACCGCTACCGTAGTCAAGGGTACGTAGGCAGCTGGGTACTAGGGGGTCGGGTTGGCGATCGCAGTGCGATTGTTAAAATGTACATAAAATATTAATGCCCATCCTTTATTACCATGTAGCTACAGGTAAATAGTAATAATCAGTTGATAAATTGTCTTTTTTTTCTTTGGCAACTGAGCCAATGTTGACTTTTCTGCAATAAGCATTATAATGTGCAGCCATATTCATATATAATCAGTATTTAGAGGAGAGACAAATAAGCAGAATTAGTGTATAGGTAAAATAATAAAGCATAATCAGCCTTTTAATGTTCCCACTGCTGGGATTCAGTCCTCGAGGGAATGGGCCGTAATCCACCACGCGGGCCCAGTGCTGGTTGGTGGATGTCACATGTCTTCGAATTTTTAGGTTCTAGGCATTTCGGTTTTCTCACGATGTTTTCCTTCACCGTTTTGAGAGCAGTGGTGATGAAATAAATTACACAAAGTAATGCGCCTGGCTGGGTTTGAACCCGCGACCTACAACTCGTAAGTCGGGGCGGTTACCACTCGGTCACCACTGCTCAAATAGACAAAATGTTTAAAAAAATATTCCTACCTCTGGTCTCATGCTCCTCTTATTCTTTCTGAGTACCTGAGCAATTCTTCCAGGGATGGCACTCATGCTCATTGTCACTGGTTCATCAACCATCTTCTCTGACAGTCTGATCACATGCCAGGTGCGGGCCTGAGTCGCTACCACTGAAATAAAATGTGGGATAAGTATAATTTTACCAATTGCATTTTATTTTTTATAGTTGCAGTTTGGTACACAGGCATGCAGGTTCTTCTGCCAATTGATTAACCATTGTGTCCCGCGTGCGTAGATCGGCATACAATGAGTTAATGATATTATGAGACATAGTTTTGGCTTTCTATTGATCAGTCTTTAATCTACTATATCTATGGCATTCATCATCAGTCAATAAATGGTATAGCTAACTTTATAGAGGCAGTATTGAAAAGTATGTTAAGGAATTTAGACATCTTTTATGCTTAAGAAGTTGGTTAATACATTTTAGTATTAACCAACTTCTTTTAGCTTTGAATCTTAGCATTTTT
Organism: Mythimna impura; assembly: GCA_905147345.3. Taxonomy (NCBI): domain Eukaryota; kingdom Metazoa; phylum Arthropoda; class Insecta; order Lepidoptera; family Noctuidae; genus Mythimna; species Mythimna impura. The sequence continues at coordinate 25,946,378 of LR990351.1, read as the reverse complement.
ATTGGTATGGGCCCTATGGGCCCAAAAACTATAGCTTTGTTAATTTTTAGTTGGTATTTGCAACTAAGTATAATATGTATTATATTTAGATTTATTAGCCTCCTTGATATTTTCATGTTTTGTATGATTTAATTTCATTACAGTCAATTTTAACTTTTCTAACCTATTTATACACACTGTGTCTACATCTTTCATCTAACTCTCCTGTTGCAGGTCTGCTGGAAGAAATTTCTTTGGAATTAGGCTTTGAGCTCTTCTATCTGTATTTGTTCTTTATAGTTTTTAAGTATTTGCGGTACATAATAAAGTTGTAGTTAGTGTATACTTACATTTCAGCCTCAGCCTTGCAACAATATCATCAAGCTCGTCCGCTGTGAGAGCTTTAGATATGTGCTTGCATAGCACCCTAGCCACACTGGCAGGTTGCATCGGTAGCCGAGCATTACGTACTGCTTTTGCTAGCTCCCGCCAACGCACGCCAAACTCAGGCAGCGCCGTAACACAGAACACGTCTAGGGGCATCCTAGTTATGATGTGTTGAAGATCGGACAACTCTGAAAATTAAAAAACAAAATACTTTTAGTAGGTAATGTTTGAAGTATATTGTTTTAAATATAGAAAAATTGTTTTTTGTCATAAGTATAGAGTGAATAACTTAATTTTTAAGAAACTACATAAATAGTGAAGAAAAAAATTGAATTATACCTCGATTTTTCATGACTTTTCAACATTTAGGTAGTTTGTGTACACAAATGCATACCTACCTACTGAATATCAAAATACTTTTTTTTTAATAATTAATCATATTATTCGTCTTTCCAGTTTTCAAGAAGCTTAAATGAGGATTGAGGGTGATCAAACCAAATTAAAAAAGTACATGATAGGTCAGATGTCATCTGACCGATGTTAATTGGAGCGAAGTTGAAAATCAATTAATCTCTTTGCTAATGTTATTAGACTGTAAACAGGTTTTTAAATATTTATCTTCATTTCATTGTTTGGTATTAAATTGGTACTTACTATCTTTAGTGGCACCTTGCATTTTATTCGTCCGCTATATGTATCGTCTCGTAATTTAATTAAACTGTGAACTGTTCACTATTTACACTAACACGATTATCAATATAACATCGACATAAAATATATTTACTTCTTTAATTAACAAACATATTTATTCTAGTCCAAAACAAACATTCTGTTTGTTTCACATTCCGCACTTCCGTAGCCGTTGCCAATTTGACATTATTTTAAACATTGCTGACAGCAGCGACAAGAGTTGCCAACCCGAATTATAGAAAACTGATAAAATTAAAATATATGATGAAGTGCTAAAAATTGGTACATTGGGAAAAGAAAAATTGCTAAAATATATACTGTTTTTTATGTACAAAGCTCAGAAATTAAAGAAGTTAAGAAAAATAAGTAGTTGTGTGTGTGGTGTGTAGGTTCTGGCCCTATTTGACTATAAATCATAGTTGATACTAATAGACTCTCTGAAGTCGCTTTTGATTATTGATGGTATGGCTATTTTATTTATTCGCAAATTGGTATACATAAAAAGGTACTCTGTGTTGGTTCAAGGCCAAGCAGTGGATATCTTTCGGTGGAAATGATGGTTATTATTATGGATATTTTGATTATGTAGTTTTGTATCTCAAGTGTTTACACAACTGAACGATATGTGGAATCATTGAAACAGGTGCGATCTCTGCAAAAATGAGAAAGAATATTATTATAGAGTATTGACTACTTAAGTAAAACTTGCCGAAAACGTAAGAATGTATTACATTCGTATTCTAAGGGCATTGAAAGTAATTTTACAAACGAAGACCTAGTTTAAAAGATTTTGTATTCAAGCCCAAAAAAATAAAAAAAAATCTTGATACGTCAACGTCAAAACGTAAATTATTTTTGTAAACATTGTAAAAGCGTTTATTTATTGTTATTTGTGATTGTAAATTGTAATGGAACTAGCAAAATGAACGTGTTTTCAATAACCGACATCCCTGAGTTCTCAAAGAAGGAACGGATTGTAGTGGTGGGTGTGATTGGCAAGTCGCCGTATCGGTACCCAAATAAAACAACCCCACTTCTGCCTACTGTGCAATCTAAAGAGGTAAGTTACTTTATGGTGTCCTGCATCGTCATTTGTAGCTTATAAAAGTAGACTAGTTTATTTGGATCTCCTAGACCAGATAAACATTCAATTTGTCCCATGTGTTTAGTTTTTTTTGTTAATGTTTGCACTATCAGTATTATCTTCCTGCTCTCGCCCCGTATTACTTGGGGTTGGCGCAACACATTTTTCTTTTCATTCGGCCCTGTCAACCATCACGCTATCACTGAATACACTTTCATATCATTAAAATGTTTTCACCACCATGTTTTTTTAATCTATTCGATCTTTTATATTTTTAATTAACTAGCATATTTACATATAGCATAATATACATGTACCTTTAAGAACTTCAATATTGTTACAGAATGGCATAGAATGTCAATGGGACGAGCGCCATTCAATCCTCTACCTTCACGCAATAACATACTTGGACACAAAACAATTGACAAAGCTAGCTGCTACTCTCGATGACGATGCCACAAGTACAGACAAGGATGCAGACGCAGCTAACTGGCTGGTGGCCTCAGGGGACTTGGCTGCCGAGTCCTGTAAGGCTATAGCCCTGCTGTTCCACTTATGTCATATTGTGGTGCTGTCTTCTCCGACACCAATGTTTGATCTGGGATACTTGCAACTTTTTAAAGCTATTGATGCATATAGGTGAGTTGAGAGTCATATTTAACCTTTAAAACACGTCAAACTTAGAACACTCCTCTTTTCTGTTGGGGGTTAAAAAGCAAAAGCTCTCAGTGCAGATGGGCAACTATGCGATTTCATCTTTTAACAACATAAATAAGAAAAACAACATTTTCTCATAAGATTTATTAGCATTCTGTCTTGTAGTCATGACCGTGGCATGCTTGACACATTTTACTTTGATAAAATAATATATAGGGTGTCTTTGACATTGATGCGTAGTGGTGGAACTTTTCGTCTTCTGTTTCCAAATTTTTTTAAAAACAGATTTTTATCTATGTTTTTTTAATTAAACTGTATAAAATCGTCATTCTAAATTTGGTGGGATTGCAGTCGAGCAGTAGTTATATCATTTAAAAAAAAAAAGTTCTATGCACAATTAAGTAACAAAATGATAATTCAATTAAAGGTTGGCAGCTGAGAATAAATTATAGCTGTAATCTATAATTAATTCTCAGCTGTCAATCATTGTGGTTAAAAACATTTTTTTTAAATCTTTGGTTTTAGAGGCTTTTGAGCATTCTTGGTGTTTATACCAGTCACATAGGGTCATACAAATCCATGCAAGTGTGATTACTAGCATGCAACAAGCAGCCTATGAATTGCATTATACTACTAAAACTAGGGAAACCTAGAACGCAAGGCAACTATAGGCAACTGAAGGAACATAGGTGTGGTTTTATTCAGTAAAAGTCTGACACGCCCTTTCGCTCTGCCCTAGAGAGGGAAAAGTATTATAATGAATAGGCTCTTAATAAACTAGTGCACCACACCATCAATGATTGCATCACTGCTTACCATCAGGTGGGATGTCAAGCACTGGTTTATATAAAATAAAAGTCATTAGAGGTTTTATTTTGAGGTGGGAAATCCACCTCAAAATAAAAAAAAAAAAACTTCTTAAACTGTAACTTACCTACAATGCGTTCCAAATAAGAATAGGATTGATTGCCAGGTAGTGACGTCACGTCATACTGTCAAATCGAAGAATTATTATGGTGAGCAAAACAAGAAATTTTTCAAATTTAATTTATTTACGAACTGTGAACGAAAATAGTTTAATCAGAATCCAGTTCTTCAATTTTGCTCATCTCTGAGTTCTTCAATTTCGCCCGATTTCTTGCGATTTGACAGTATGACGTGACGTCACAACATGGCAATCGATCCTATTCTTATTTGGAATGCATTGTACATCTATTAAACTTATTACAATACCATTATGATGATGATTTGATGGAGCAAGTACATAAAATTCTCTTATTTATTTCTTTCAATAATTATTATTCTTTGCTTTTAAATAATTATAAATAAAAAGAAAATTGAAGAAAGACACTCAAAAAATTGATTCCCATTATATTCAGGACAGAACAAATAGGCCGCACTACGCAAGCCCTCGTGAACATAAAAGCGACTGGTGCGTGGGAGTCTCACGGCCGCAGCTGCTGTCCTCGTCTGTTGTTCCACTTCCGCCGTGCCCCCAACCCTGTGCGGAAAATACCTGCAGCCTTGAAGAGATTGGAACATGCTGTGGAAGACCAATTGTACTTTATACTTAGGAAGGCTAGGATCATAACTAATGTTTGGTAAGATTATGTATTTATTTATTTACTAGCTGACCCGGCGAACTTCGTACCGCCTAATAGTAAGGATAACGCCATCTACTGGCATTACCAGAACAGCATAATTCATTTTATAATGACATTTTAATTAGAGATGGCGTTGTATTCGGATTTTTTTTTACGTGATTTTTTCTTTTTGTTCTTCCGAGTCAGACTCAGACTCGTGCCCTGAGAGTTCCGTACTAACTTACCTATATAAATAGTTCAATTCTCGAATGGAGCCTCGAAGATTTTTCCGAATCGCAAGAAAAGTATTTTTCTTTGTGACGTATCTACAAATTTACAGTTTTCAGTTTTTTTCCTATACTTGTGCTATAAGACCTTGCTTCATGCCAAATTTCATGATTCTAGGTCAACGGGAAGTACCCTATGAATTTTGATTCTCGAGAGTGTCGAAATACACGTCTTTTGCGACATAAAAGTTTGAATTTGAATGATGTTCTTGTCGTAAGAATGCGCCTATATTATTATTTTTAATTTTTTTCATTACTAATTAAGAAAAAACGATTATTTTCAGTGCAAAATCACTCTTCGCGATCCCAAAGAACGATGAGTTCGTATATATGAGTGGCGAAGAGGAAAGCACTGGTGCGCGTGAAGTGAGCGCGTTAGTGCGCGGGCTAGCGGCGCGATGCACGACCGTGCCTGACGTCACTACGCAGCGGCCGTCCTTCCGGTAAGCTACATTTGTGATAAAACCAGTGTTTGATTGTTTCCTGAACTCTGCTCTGTAAGATCATTTGCTCACAAATAACACGTAAGAGAAAGAAATTAAAATTGCAGTAGGATCTGCTAGTAAATAGATAGGAACAGCAATTCTACTTATGAGCGTTAGGACGATTAAGAACAGCAATTCTAATGAGTGTTAGAACTATTAAGAACAGCAATTCTAATGAGTGTTAGAACGATTAAGAACAGCAATTCTAATGAGTGTTAGAACGATTAAGAATAGCAATTCTACTTATGAGCGTTAGAATGATTAAGAACAGCAATTTTAATGAGCGTTAGAACGATTAAGAACAGCAATTCTAATGAGTGTTAGAACGATTAAGAATAGCAATTCTACTTATGAGCGTTAGAATGATTAAGAACAGCAATTTTAATGAGCGTTAGAACGATTAAGAACAGCAATTCTAATGAGCGTTTGAACGATTAAGAGCAGCAATTTTAATGAGCGTTAGAACGATTAAGAACAGCAATTTTAATGAGAGTGAGAACGATTAAGAACAGAAATTCTAATAATGAGCGTTAGGACGATTAAGAACAGCAATTTTAATGAGCGTTAGAACGATTAAGAACAGCAATTCTATTGAGCGTTAGAACGATTAAGAAACTCCACTCATCCACATGTATACTCAAGACTCTTTTAGTAATATGCTTTTCATCCCTCCTCTTCACATGACCATGCCAAGACAAACGATTCCCTTTCAAACTTTCCCTAATTTACTAATTCTCATTTTATCAAATCTCGTCATATCCATATAGTAATATATAGTAATCCTATCTATTTTTTCTCAGACAGTTCCTCCAGACGCATGTGGACATGGCCTTCGGGGAGGGCTTCGATGATAACGTCGGGAAGTATGCTATGAGTACGTCGTTCTTTGAGGTGAGAAAAACATCTTTACGTAATAGAAAATAAAGTCGCTTTTCGCATCGGTCTGTTTATTCGCTAACTACTATACCGCAAAACGGATTTTGATGCGGTTTTTATTGATAGAAAGTGCAATAAACGAGGAAGGTTTATGTGTTTAGAAATATGTGAGTGTTGTGTCTGGTCCCTGCAACTGCCCTGTTGTATATATTCTAATCACGCGGAGAAATCGGAATCACTTAAGGCGGGTACCGACTGCTGTAATGTAACATGCAATGTGATGGAATTCCCATAGTGAGGACGCCTTGAGCGCGCGAACCGTGCAGACTACGTGCACAGAGTATTATAATTCGTGCTCGCCGCGATCCACCATTTGTCGGGCGCCAGTGAAGACGGGTTGTGTGTGTCTGTACTGCAGAACGCGTGTGAACAATGGAGGAAGAAGACACAGCGTCGTCGTACAACGTTGAAGTCTTCGGCGTTTTTAGGGTCCCGTACCTCAAAAGGAAAAAACGGAACCCTTATAGGATCACTTTGTTGTCCGTCCGTCTGTCTGTCTGTCAAGACCCTTTATCTCGAGAACGCGTGGAGGTATCGAGTTGAAATTAAAACCATATACTCAGGCCTGCGGTCCCTTGAAGCTGTGAAAAATAAAACTTCTAAGTTAACGAAAAAAAGATACGGCTGTTTATGTCGCAAAAAACGTGTATTTCGACATTCTGAAGGGAATTAAAATTCATAGGGTACTTCCCGTTGACCTAGAACCCTGAAATTTGGCATGAAGCAAGGTCTTATAGCACAAGTATAGGAAAAAATCTGAAATCAGTAAATTTGAAGTTACGTCACAAAAAAACAAAAATCGGAAATATCTTCGAGACTCGATTCGGGAATTGAACTATTTACTTAACAAGTTAGTTTGTACGGAACCCTCAGTGTGCGAGTCCGACTCTCACTTGCCCAGTTTTTTATCATATGATTCACTATTAATAATGAAGCACCGACAATCCTCATAGCCAGTAATTAGTCGTCACGATCTATTCTCTTCGCGTGTTCTCGGCAGGCTGAGTTATATTCGCGCGGATGCCGGAAACAGATGCGAGTAGGTATATGCTCGGTTCGTGCGCGCGTTGCGTCCACACATGAAATGCTCCATTCATGTTATATTTCATGTTACGTTACAGCAGTCTGTACCCGCCTTAATTGAAAATAATTATTCTTGGTTTATAAAAGTCTAAAGTGTCCTGTTAGGAAAGGCTGCATACCCACTGCCACATCCTATGTCATGCATGGGGTTCTTGAGACTTATCTGAACCTGTCTATGGATAGAGTGGAATAGAATTTCAAGGAATGTAATATGTCACCCGTTCTAATCCGTCGATTAAATTACAACTATACTAAATGACATGAGTTACTGTAAAAAAAAGTAGTTTCCATCCTGTCCAACTATACAGTTATTTGTCTCATTTTTAACCTAAACCTAAGTTTAGATTCAATCACAAACTAAAGTTGGTAATATTTTGGTACTGAAATAAAACGTTTTGTATTTTATTGTAGTTGCCAAGCGCGTCATCGTGGCGTGCGGCCGCGCAGGCGCTGGCGCCCGTGTACCTGGAGGCGCGCGCGGACGCGGCCTCGTCCTCCGGCGCGCTGTACGACGCGCTCGCTACCGACGTGCGCTTCTCACAGGCTAGATGTGCTAAGGTAACATATTGTAGTTGCCAAGCGCGTCATCGTGGCGTGCGGCCGCGCAGGCGCTGGCGCCCGTGTACCTGGAGGCGCGCGCGGACGCGGCCTCGTCCTCCGGCGCGCTGTACGACGCGCTCGCTACCGACGTGCGCTTCTCACAGGCTAGATGTGCTAAGGTAACATATTCTAGTTGCCAAGCGCGTCATCGTGGCGTGCGGCCGCGCAGGCGCTGGCGCCCGTGTAATAAATAAATAAAATTATAAAATCCTCTTTGTTTGCAGGTACTGCCTATAGCGCAGGCATCGTACGCGGAGGGCTTGCCATCACATTATTCGAGCCAACATCATGCTCATAAGGTCAGTTTTCTATCTGTTTTTAGACTATTGCAAAAATAATTCTATGTAGATAGGATACGCGTATCCGGCCCTGGTTCAGGCCATGACATAGAATGAGAAGGAATGGGAGGCTGCCACTTCCTTCTGCGAAGCAGTAATGCATGAAGGAGGCGACCGAAACCGTCAAACGGCAAGCCTCACGCCTCGAAACCCGCAGGAGACGCACCAGGCGTCTGGAGTCGCAGAACGATTTCCGGCCACTGTAGGTGCGAGCTTGCGGACGACCGGGTCAACGGCGCGTTGTATTTCACACGCGTCTCCAAGTGATTAAGATGAAAATTTACGAGCTGGTTAGGACCGACGTCGACGCCAGCCAGGGCTGCTGATTGTTCGAAGGAGTTACCATAGCCCTTGCTAAAAAGGGCAATTGAAGGATCACTGTGGCTTTTTGTCTGTAAAAGTCTGACAACTCCTTTCGCTCTAGAAGCTCGAGAAGCTATTTGATGACTTATTACCTGAAAAAGAAGTGGTATTGTATTATATTACCTTGATACTGGTTTGTAGACGTCTAATAAGCATTCGCTCCGTATAAAATACTGGTTTCAGCAGCTTAGTATAAACTGGAAACTGAGCCTAACATAACATGTCTATGGTTGTTCCAGGTGAACCTAGCGCTGGGCGTCCTGGACAGCATGGCCCGCGGGCCGCTCGCGCGCGGCGCCCGGGCGCGCCTGCGGGCCGCGTGCGCCGCGCTGTGGCGCTCGCGCAGTCTGTGCGAGGCGCTGTCGCTCACGGGCCACGTGTGCATCGAGCCCGAACAGTCAGTACTACTAAATAATCATATAAATCGGTTTACAATTAATAAGTATATCACAAAATACACGAAACATAAATTAACTAGCATATTAGCATAGCATATTTAGGACATTACAAATACCGGCACGAATCTTAAGCGCTCGGCGAAATAGTGGGGATCGCTTTGCGCATCGTAAACATCGGCGAGCCAATCACTGTACAAGGATTGCATTTCCCGCCCCCGCGTCTCACTTCATACCACTAAAGAGACCTGATATTTCATTTCTGCGCAAGTGGAAGTCAACGCTAAAGATCCATGCCGGTATTTGTACTGACACGCCGTGCCTCGGAAAGCACGTAAATCTATTGGTCTAAGATATCATTCGCAGAGACAGTCGTCACAGGTCGTCAGGAAGTTTGACCATCACTCTATCCAAGGAGTATATTGCCCAGTAACTGAATTGTGGAGGTCTGATAGGCAGTCACTCCATATAAAACTCAGCTATTCAGCCGCATCCGGTTAGACTGGAAGCCGACCCTAAGCTAATTGGAAAAAGGCGAGGAAGATGATGAACAACTCAGCATACTCAACCGTATAATGTTCCCACTACTGGGACTCAGGCTTCCTCAGTAGAAGACTGAATGGGCCGTAATCCACCACGCGAGTCCAGTGCGGATTGGTGGATGTCACATGTGTTCGAATTTTTGGTTCTAGGACATACCGGTTTCCTCACGATGTTTTCCTTCACCATTTTTAAGAGCAGTGGTGATGAAATAAATTACACAAAGTAATGCGCCTGGCTGGTTTTAAACCCGCGACCTACAACTCGCCACGGGACCACCACTGCTCAAGCTTACATATTAACTATTGCTTATATCTTAGAGGTATGCGGAACAGAGTGTAAAGTCCCGCAAACCTCTATTGAAAAGGGAGGATCCTCCAACAAAACGGGTGTTATGTCAGGGTTCGGCAACTGCCCGTGGGATGATTTCGGGCTGTTATATATGTTCAAATCGTTCGGAGAACTCTAAATACGCGATGCATGATTTCGTAGTTTAGTTCGTATGTGGCGCCATAGATGTCGCTACAACATATTAGAGAGAAAGTATTTTTTTTTTTTAAACTTGTGCGGTGTTCGATCACTTATCCACATTCGCTATTCTATCTTTGACAGTGACAGCAACAAGGAACACTCGTCAGGAGTGCGCTACATCTCGGCGTGCAACTGCGGGCGCACCAAGTGTTCCCGCGAGGACCCGTACACGCTGCGGCGCGCCAACTTCACGTTCTACACGCTGGCGGCCGAGGAGTGCGGCGTGTGCCCCACTCTGCAGACCATTGAGTTCCCGGTCTTCCAGCCCTCTACACCCACGTACAAGTGAGTTAACTTAGCTGGAACGTCTCATTAACCCTTAACCGCTTGCGCCGCATGGTTCGACGACTGTTTTCGTGTCCTATTCACCAGGGTCGTGTGTTTGCGACTGGGTATTCCATCTCGTTAAGCTATTCAATCCCTATAGGTGACAGAAGAGCTGCCGAGATCGAGTATTTGGTCGTAGATATGCGATCCTGGCGGAATAAACAAGCAAGAGTGTTTGTCGGATATATCCGACTTGGCGGCTAAAAGATTAAATCATAAATTTATTTCGCCAGAGATATGGTACAATAGGTATTAAAAGAAAGTAGTGCTTTACACATCTCATCTATAGGAGGCATGCGAAAATTTACTCTTCGGTACAGTTCACAAATACAATAAAATAGTTCACAAATACAATACAATAGTTCACAAATACAATACAATAGGTAGTTCACAAATACAATACAATAGTTACAGCCTTCATAAATAAATGGGCTATCCAGTACTAAAAGAATTTTTAAATTCGAATTCCATTCCTGTGGTATGAGTTGAAACGCGTTCAAACAAACTCTTCAACTTTATATTAATATTAGTTTAAAATTTCATTATATTTACTCCACTCCTAAGAGCCATAACTTAAGAGCTTTCCTTCGCTCTGCAGTACGTGATACTCCAGCGTGTTTAGAACTTTATGTTACTAGTAATAAAACTCACAATATTATATCCCGCGCGGTCGTCCTAAAGATCTTTGTAAATGGAACTATAGATCTTTGGACTGTTCATGCATGGTTCACTGCTGTTTACATGGGCCATGCTATAATTTTATTTACTAACACTTAGTTTAAGATTATTGTTACTAACACTATATGAACTTTGCTCGAATTAAAGATTTATTATTATTATTATTAAACCTTACTGTCATAAACATAAAGAACACATTCTTCTATCCAGAGCGGCAGCCCTAAAAGCTTCAATAGAAGAAGCGCTAGAGAGCTCAGTAGTGGTCGGGTCGCCGGCGGGGTCGGGCGGCTCCGCGGCGTCTCCCGACAACAACTGGTCCGCGCCCGACGCGCTGTCGCCCGGCTCGGCGCGCGACGACGACGACGACGACGACAAGTCGCACGCCAGCGATAGGGGATATGTTGTGCCCGTCAGGGGGGAGACTGCGACGGGTAAGGCTGAATCTTGAATCAATTCTACTTCTGGAAGTACAATAAATCTATCTATCTATTGGAGTTTAGTTTCCGCACTTAACCTTTTGACCGCCATAGTCATGTATACATGACAAAGCAAAATGTGTCCACCACTCGACGGTCACGACAGATTAAAGGATGAAATCAGAACCAAAATTGAAGATGAATTTTGTTGATTTGATTGAAGGGTGAATCAGTTAAGGTGTGCAATAAAGTAATAAATAAATAAATAATAATAAATCGTACCTTGGCGCCAAGAGTACCCTTTTGCTTTTTTGACGTGGTGGTCAAAGGGTTAATCTCCTGTGGACCACTATGCGTGGGCCATGGTGGCCACCATTTGGCAGGCTCATTCCATCCAGCCCACCTCTCCAAAGACAGATTAGGCCTCCTAGGTTTCAGGGCGTCTGTAAGGGAATTCGGGGATCCTAGGGTTCGTATGCGTGTATCACTGAAACCTGTGCGGTTAAGGAACACATGAACAATTGTCTCCTCCTTCTCCAAGCATACTCTGCACAGGGGTCGAGGTGTTTCTTCAGTAGGCAGTATGCGGTAGTACAATAGATATACATAACTTTCTTCTATTAAAATATAGCAGGCCCATTGAGTTTTCAAATTATAACTCTTCTTCCAGAAAAAGTGATGAGTCGCCAACCATCAACCACGGAGTACCTCCCAGGCATGCTGCATACAGGAAGCCCCGCGGGTCTGCTGCCAGCCTTCAGCAGCTGGTCTGTTGTTTGTCTGGGGGCGTCCTCGCTGTACTCGCACTCGCTGGGTCTACCTGAGCACCTGCAGCCTGGCTTCCTGCCTCACACCAATTATCTGCTGCCGTGGGACTGCGCAGTGCGGTAAGCAAATGTATTCATAATCATTGAATCATGAAATAATGTCATATGGGTTCATCTTAAGATTTAACCATAAGATTTTTCATCACTCTTTAATCATCATAACAGTCGTATGTTATGTACTTATGATTAGTGGTCGGCGTAGGTAGTGCTGTTTCCGGGATTTAGAGACTTATCTTGTCATGGTTATGGATATTTTATTGTCAAAAGAAATAGATCAAACATTGTTTGATTATTTGTGTTTTTTTAGCTGTATTGTTAAATGAAGACCGGATTTTATAGGTTCACACATATCAACTCGAAAACGGATCGTAACCGTATCAACTGGAGCTGTTTAGTATTATTTGTATCTCAAACCTCACAAACTACTTAAAAGCACATAACAATGTTGTACATATTACAATATGATAGCCCAAAGAAAATAAATTGAACTTGACTACCGCGCGCTGACAACACTGGACTGGGCTGTCGCGGGCGGCACTAGAAGCCGTGGGTGCAGACCGGCCGGCTCGCACTACACATTCCACCTTACCACCGAGCGCGCGCACACTAAAATCTTTATAAACATCTCGCCGTACCGATTGTAAATTCCATTTATTATTCGTATTATACAGTCCAGAAACGAAATTACTGCTGTTTAACTAGTTGTCCAATCACCAACTTACGGATGCAGTCCGCACCTTTCTAAAATGAAATAAAATTTTCAGCCTAGAGTCAATGAGTGGCTGGCGCGTATCAGGCCCGTCTCGTGGACGCGGCAAGATCCAGCCGCATCACCACCTCACTGTCAAGATCTTCATCGGCTTCGAATATGAGTGCCCGAGGGGACACAGGTTAGTTACTGTTATATTCTATGTTAGTCGCAAGTTTATCAATCTTTGAGGCGATCAGCGGCGGCGACCTCTCGTGTCTGGCTCTGGTCCAAGCCAGGGACGTTCGAGCAATAGAAGCAAATAAGCCCGGCTTTTATGTGAAATCACATAAAAGCCGGGCACATGACACCTAACATTTAAATCATATCATATTGAGATTCATTCATAAGATACGTACCCTATGATATCCATTAAGCAACATTGCCGCTCTGAGCGCAATCTGCACGGCTCAGCTTACGCTATCTCTGATCGCGCTCTAAAACTTAGCAAAAAGAAAAAGAGATGAACACTAGTGTATTGCTTTCTCAATCGACGTGTTGGATTTTGTACCTGGCTTATCTGCTATCTCTGTTTTCCCTATAAAAAATTAAAAGTGTGAATAAAATTTGATAGTCGAGTAAGTACTCGTTCGGAAGTTTGTTCTAATATTATAATAATAATAATGCCCTAGTGTCAGGGTCGCTGCCTCAGTTTTTTACAACAGGAATAACACAGAACCGCAGCATTCAGGGGTAGCTTCAGATATACTGCCACGCACTGTTGGAATGACCTGCCTCCGCCAGTTAAGAGTCCTGAAGACAAAAAAACATTTCATTAACATTAAAAAAAAAATATTTCTTGCTTACTCAACAATCTACACTAACTTGAGTTAATTCAATTGGATTATAGTAATTAGTTTTATGTTTTACCTCTTTGGTCATGGACTTCAGGCAATGGGTATGGTCTTCCACAGTGGTGATGGTATTCCGACTTGATCCTAGTGATCCTGACGAGCCGACTATGTGAGTCGCCGCCATCATGCCGCCTCCCCATATTATGGTGCAATTTATGGTCTGTTGTCTACCATCGATAAAAAATGATACTGCAATTATATTATGGGTTCAGCATCAGTTATTTTATGCATAGAAATATTTTGTGTAGTGTATTTGTGCAATTTTAGTATTATTTATTGTGTTTGTAATGTTGTTATTTTCATTGTTTGAATCTTCGTGTTGTATAAATTGTTCATGTGCTGTGTGTATATATGTACTAACCTGTTAAAGTACACAAGCTCGCGGAGGGAGCGCCAAAGTGTCACTAGAACGGTGGTTGCTAAAAATTAACATCGTAGATTGCTGGATTTGCCCAACGTCACGGTATAAGCTGAGCAACAACCTATTTTTGCTCAGATGAGACGCACAACTTGGATATATATATTGTATTTGTTTTTCTTATATTATTGTTTATATTTATGTTATGTTAGTCTCTGTCGGTCGGTGCAATAGACAATAGACAATCACAGACTAAGCTGTTGACATCGGACAACTGTGTTTATTGTCTAGTATCTATGGTGCAGCACAGTTGATTAGTAACTTAATAATATTTATTATTATAATAGACAATCAATTATATGTATCAGTGAGTCATGTACTTACGAGGCATTTCAGGTGGACAATGCTTCTGCACAGGAGCTCTCGGATCCTCGGCATGACTTTCAGGATGCTATTGTCACTCCCCCGAATCCTCCTCACAAGCGATGCCACCTTTTTTCTGATGATCGCATGAAAACCATCTGTACGCAATTGGGCAAACATCCCCGAGGCACTACAGAAACGAGGGAGTTTCACATCATCAGACTTACCATGTACAGGCTTGGCAGTACCCTTTAAATAAACAAAGTTATTTTGACCTGATCGGTACAACGAAAAAATCTGCGCGCCTATATGTTCCCGCGAACCGCCAACGCCCTGCGCTCCCTCTCCAACGGAATCGTTTGTCTTGGTATGGTCATGTGAAGAGGAAGGATGATATGCATGATACTAAAAGAGTTATGAGTTTACATGTGGATGGATGGAGAGGGAGAGGGAGGCCAAAGAAAAGATGGATGGATTGTGTGAGAAGTGATATGAAAGAAAAGGAAAAAAACACGTCACGCTATCACTAACTCAGTGATAGCGTGACGTGTGACAGGACAGAATGGAAGAAAAAAACGTGTTGCGCCGACCCCAAATAAAACGGAACAAGGGCAGGAAGATGATGATGATGAAATGGTGACCCAGCCAAAGTCTGGAATTTCCTCAAAACATTAGGTATCGGGAAAAAGTCTCATGACAAGATTCCTAAAGACTTAGATTTCAACCTACTTAATAGTCATTTTTCTTCTTCGCCCTTATTGGATAGGGCCACTAAAACTGCTACACTAAGTCATCTTTCAAACCTTCCGATACCTAATTATTCTCCTTTTGTCATTAGTCAATTCACTGCTTGTGATGTTAAAAGGAGTATTATGTCGATAACATCTAACGCTGTGGGTAGTGACTGTGTCAGTCGTAAGATGATCATTCCCATCCTTGATATCATCCTTCCTGGCATCCTTCACATCCTCAATTTCTCTGTTTCCAGTAAAGTCTTTCCACAAGCCTGGAAAGACGCCCAAGTTATTTCTTTACCTAAAAAATCTCATCCTGCATCCTTCACTGACTATCGTCCCATTTCTATTCTTCCATTCCTTTCCAAAGTCCTCGAAAAGCTTGTCCACCAACAACTAAGCATGTTCCTCAGCAAGCATAATCTTCTCAATCCTTTCCAATCTGGTTTTCGACCAGGGCATAGCACTACCTCAGCACTCGTGCATATTACAGACGATATTAGGTCGGGTATGGAAGTGGGGAAGTTGACGGTACTTGCTCTACTTGACTTTAGCAATGCTTTCAATACGGTTGACTTCGACATTTTACTCGGCATCTTGTACTCTTTTATCATATCTCCATCGGTAATTGACTGGTTTCATAGTTACCTGTTTGGCCGCCGGCAGCGTATTTGTATTGAAGAATCTTTCTCGTCTTGGTGTGACACCTCTGCCGGTGTGCCGCAGGGTGGCGTTTTATCTCCTCTACTCTTCGCACTTTTTATAAACGCTATCACTCAACGACTAGTTTCTTTCTACCACCTGTATGCTGATGATCTCCAAATTTATGCTCAAGCCCCTATCGGAAAGTTATCTGAGGCCATTGATACTATCAACTTAGACCTGGCTCGAATAGGTGACTGGAGTGCTGAGTTTGGGTTGAAGATCAATCCAACTAAGACGCAAGTGATTGTTATTGGCAGTTCCCGGAATGTGTCTAAAGTAGATTGGTCGAAACTTCCCCAAGTTTTTTTCAATAATACTACTATTCCTTTAAGTTACACTGTGAAGAACTTGGGGATCTATATCGACCGCACTCTTTCCTGGACAAAACAATTGCAGGAAGTCAGTCGTAAGCTATTTGCTTCTGCGGGCTCCCTGAGACGTCTTCGTAATTTTCTTCCCATCACTACTAAAATTGCGTTAGCACAATCTCTTCTTCTTCCAATTCTGGACTATGCTGCTGCCAGCTATCTTGATCTCACCCAAGACCAATTGGATAAGCTTGAGCGACTTCAAAATCTCTGTATCAGGTTCATATTTGGCTTGCGCAAGTATGACCACGTTTCTGAATTTCGTAATAAGCTCAAATGGCTTCCTATTCGCCTTCGCCGGAACGCCCACATACTTTCTTTGCTTTATAATGTGCTATTTAATCCTTGTACCCCGTTTTATCTTAAGGAACGCTTTCAGTTTCTCAGTGACACACATAGTAGGTCCTTGAGATCATCGGAAAACCTAAAATTAAGTATTCGCACGCATTCCACTTCTTTCGTTGACAAATCTTTCACAATTCAAGCAGCTCGTTTGTGGAATGCGTTACCCTTAGAAGTGAGGCGTGCTCAAACGCTACCTACGTTTAAAAAAATGGTGAAGGAGCATTACCTTTCACTTTGATTTTTTTTCTTCTCCTTGCTCAATTATATATTTAATATTTATTAGTATATTTTTTTTTCTTATATTGTATGTATGTATTTGTGTTATTCTGTCTTATTAGTATTTTTCTGATGTTGTACACTGACAGCCCTAAATCCATCTCCTCTCTTTCAGTCCATCCAAAGGTTGTCTGTAAGAGATTGCCCTGTGCGATAAGACCGCCCATTGTACACTTATTTTTAATTATGTTTGTCCTTATTTTTGTTCATGTGGTGTACAATAAAGAATATAATAAATAAATAAATAAATGATGATGATACCTGCTTTATATTTGTGCCCTTTAAAGTAATTGAAGGAATGGAGTAAGGGCACTTGCCGGCGGCCTTAAAGACCATGAATACGGTTTTCCTTACATTATATATAAGACGTGTGATGTGGCGTATTCTTCGCAAACATTTAGCATCTCTGTAATTGACCTCGCAGTCGGGCCCAGCAGCACCATATCGTCCGGCTAGCTGATGTTGTTCACACAGACTCCCCCCACCCGGCAACCGACACGCATGCCGCTGAGCTCGACTATGAGGTCATTCACGTACAAGGTATACGACTTTGGAGAGGACAACCCCCGTCTAACTCTTCACTCCAACCTGTGCGACTTTGAGAGACAGTTTGACCACCTGACACAATTAGTCTGATTCGAGTACCAATATTGAAATATTTTCAATAGTTCCGCAGGTATACCCCTGTCCCCTAACTTCCTCCAAAGCACTTCATACGAAACGAGATCGAAGGCCTTGGAGAGATCCAAGAAACAGGCGTACACCGGAGTCTTCCGTTCAGTGTGGTACTAGATAGTGTGCTCAAGTTCAAGAATCGCGCTTTCAGTTGACAGTCCAGGTCTAAACCCGAACTGTGCGTCATGTATGTTTATGTACTTATCAAGACAAGACTCAAACACACTATCCAACAATTTTGCTACAGTTGTCGCGATTATGCCTTGCTTTAAAAAAAGTATGAATGAAATGGTTTGTGTATTTAGAATTATGAAATTAACGAGTGTCCTGTTTGACATGCGCAGTGAAGTTGCGCTAATCGCGAATTATGATAAATGATACTAACTTTAATTTAGTTCAAATTTGTTTTGAGCGGCTACGTACGTGTAATTGTTTTGATATTTTGGTTTAGTTTTCAGTCATTTAAAGTTTTGTGATTAGTTATTGCCATAACTTACTTGGTTTTGAAGTGATTAAAGTTGTTTTATCTTTGAAATGTATTTGGAATGAATGAATGCTTTGTTATTTGTCACCTGTTTGTGGTAAAGAAGCAAAGAACGAAGAGCTGTTTACATTGTGAGTACTTGTTAAATATTATCAAAATCGTAAATAATTTGTAGTTAGACTCCACCAGATGGCGCACAATCTTTATGATTGATTACTACAATCGTTTGCGTGACATCTATTGGAGTCAGAAGTCGCCAGCTAGAATGTTGTGACCGTAGCTATTGTAGCGACCTGAGGGAGCAAGAGTTGCGACAAAAATGTCCATGGATGGTACTTATATATTTTTAGTCAGAATATTAGGGAAGTAGTAGATATAGGTCAAGGTTTCTTGGCTTGCCCCCTATAAAGGCATCTGGCAAGCCGCTGGTCGGAGCCGTACTATAGTCGCGTGCAAAGCAGTATTGCGAGCTAAGGAGGCTGCAAAAAGCGTGAGGAGGAGACAATCCTTACTCCCTGGTCCTTGACTGGCAAGACCTTGCGGCCGGCGAACAGTTGGTAGCTCGCTATCCTATAAGGACCAGACCCTGGTCGACAGCGCATTGTGTTCCACGCCTTAAGGAGATGTCAGCAAAATTGACGGAGCCAGTTATGGCTGACGACGCCTGCCAGGGCTGCCGATTGTTCGAAGGAGTTACCGTAGCCCTCACAAAAAGGGCAAGTGAAGGAACACTGTGGGTTTTAGATTCAAAGATTAGTAAAAGTCGGAAAAATTAGTAAAAGTCGGATACTCCTTTGGCACAAAACTGCAGAGCATTCTGGTCCCTTGCCAAGTCGGTCGAGGCGAACTCTGTCGGCTCCGAATTGTTGTCGATGGATGCTCATCAGAGTCCATGACGACTACTGCCGGAGTTCCTCAGGGGTCTGTTCTCTCTGCAACTCTCTTCCTGTTGCATATCAACGATCTGCTGATGCCCGGTATCTATGGGTATACAGATGATAGCACAGTTGTAGAGAGATACCTGCCAAGTGCACGGGCTAGTAAGGAGCTAATCCGGTCCAAAAGAGAGGCTATGGTTCAGTGTACAAATGTCTCACTTCAGGCAGTCTCCAAGTGGGGTGAACCCAATCTGGTGGGATTCAACGCCGCCAAAACACAAGCGTGTCTGTTCACCGCCAAAAGGAGTCCATTCACCTTGGCTCCTGCTTTTCGGTATATATCCCTGGAGTGCACCGACCGACACGAAAAGAAGAAGACCGACCGCCTTCAGCTCTTCGGAGTTGAAGTTTCCCCAGACCTTAATTTTGGGCGGTTCATTGAGTCCAAAGCCAAGGTACCTGCTAGGAAACTCGGCGTTCTTGCAAAGGTCCGGCGGTATTTCACACCGGGACATTTTTTAATGTTATACAAAGCACAGGTCCGATCGTGTGTGGAGTACTGCAGCCACATATGGGCTGGTGTTGCAAAATGCCACCTAACAGCTTTGGACTCTGTGGAAAGGCGTGCGAAGAGGCTAATTGGTGATCCAGATTTGGTTAAGTTCAATCTTCAAAGCCTTGAGCACAGGTGTAGGGTAGCCAGCCTTTCGGTGTTTTACAGGCTGCATTTTGGAGAGTGTGCGTGGGAATTGCATGACTTGATTTCGCCATCTGATTTCTACCATTGGACAACCCGACGTACGGCGAGTATCTACCCTTACGTTGTTGAAACCTCTACGGTCCGGACTAAGCGTTTTGCCTCGTCGTTTATATCGTACATCGAAGGACTGGAGCAATTTGCCTGCGGCGGTCTTCTCATCCGATTATAATTTGGGTGCCTTCAAGGCTAGAGTGAATAGGCTCTTAATAAACTAGTGCGCCTCACCATCAACGATTGCATCACTGCTTACTATCAGGTGGGATCGCAGTCAAGCACTAGTTTATATCAATAATAAAAAAAATATATAAATTTGTGCTTCTTGTTTTTATCATCATCATGAGATGATGATAAAAACAAGAACAGAGAAGAGAAGAGTTTGCGCGTACACGTAGCACCTGCATTTGTACTGGGTCGGCACAACATGTAATTGTCTTTCATTCTATCCGGTCACCCGTCACGCTAACACTAATTCCCTTTTCTTTCATATAACTCCTCAAAGAATCCATCCATTTTTTTTCTTTGGCCTCACTCTTCCTCGCCCTCTCTCTCTCCATGCATCCATTCTTCTGGTGATGGTTAATCTTTATATTCCCTGGACCCAGTCGAAGACCACATTTATGACGAATGTGGTTTTGTTATTGGCGGACGTACTTTTAAGTGTGCGTAAGAAGGTATTGTCAGGTTTCATATTTAACCATAAGTTCCGCATTTCACTTCCAGGTTCATGATGTCATCTCCCGACACCGTTGTGAACGGCGGCGGGGGAGGCTGCGGGCGTGAGGCGGGCGCGATGGGGGGCCGCCTGGCCGCCAGCGACATGCCGCTGTACTGCGCGTGCCTGTGCCGCAGTGCGCCCGCGCGCGCCGCGCAGCTCATGCGCGTGCACGTCGTCACGCCCAAGGCGCCCGTGCATGTTACTATGGACCCTAAGGTACACACGTACACCTCGCCTGGCCGCCAGCGACATGCCGCTGTACTGCGCGTGCCTGTGCCGCAGTGCGCCCGCGCGCGCCGCGCAGCTCATGCGCGTGCACGTCGTCACGCCCAAGGCGCCCGTGCATGTTACTATGGACCCTAAGGTACACACGTACACCTCGCCTGGCCGCCAGCGACATGCCGCTGTACTGCGCGTGCCTGTGCCGCAGTGCGCCCGCGCGCGCCGCGCAGCTCATGCGCGTGCACGTCGTCACGCCCAAGGCGCCCGTGCATGTTACTATGGACCCTTAGGTACTCACGTACACCTCGTCTGGCCGCCAGCGATATGCCGCTGTACTGCGCGTGCATCCGGCGACCAGACGGTTGTCATGTCTGGTCTGGGTAATTGCCCAAATTTTAGTTCATATATCATCTAAACTCGAAGCCAACCATCCAAATTAAGCGCTTCAACCACCGATGCTAAAGCCCCTTTATCTAATTCCAGGTGCAACCAATAGCTGGGGGTCCGATCTTCGTGCCACATCCAGTCGGCTCGCCGCCCATCAAGCTGTCGGCGTCGGCGTACTGGGTGCTGCGCCTGCCCTACATGTACAGCGACGAGCGCGGCTGCCTGCCGCGGCCGCGCTCGGGGCAGGCGCACCAGCCGGGCACGCTCATCGCGCCGCTCTTCGGGCTGCAGGACTAACACATCGTCTGCTCACATGTACAGCGACGAGCGCGGCTGCCTGCCGCGGCCGCGCTCGGGGCAGGCGCACCAGCCGGGCACGCTCATCGCGCCGCTCTTCGGGCTGCAGGACTAACACATCGTCTGCTCACATGTACAGCGACGAGCGCGGCTGCCTGCCCAAGGGAACATACACCCAAGATAAAGTATTCTATGTCTTATTCCAGTATGTTGTCTACTCGTATGCCTAAAATTATCCAAATCCCTTCGGCAATTGAAGCGTATAGGAGTAACAAACGTACACACTTACATAAACATACATACAAACTTTTACCTTTATAACATTAAATCTTAAATTACACAAAATTTGAGTAAACCGTTATTGTGAATATCTTTTAAACAGTGCATTTCATGTGATTTGCCGTTCATGTGAAATTGAAATACTTGATAGCTTTTCAATTTCACATGAACGCGTAAACCAATGCAATTAAAACCTTATTGCAATGACTTAAGTGTCACATGACGTGCGCTTGTGATTTGCAATGGTGTATCAACTGTGAACCCATGTTTATCTAGTAATAAGTAAATATTAGCTGTGTGTTACTTATTGGTTACGATTTCTCTTACGTGCATGAAGGCGGCGATGACATAATACAATATACTTGTTACTATGGTACACCGCCATGAAAGCTATTTGTATACTTTTATGCCAGCTGCAGGCTTGCGAGGGTTGCGAGATTTTTCGAAAGAGTTACTGCGACCCTAGAAAGCAAAAGGTAACTAAGGGAACACTTGAGGGTTTTAGTCAGTGACAGTCCCTCTCGCTCCGCGCAGAGCATGAGAAGTTATCTGATGACATCCCACCTAAAACAAAAAACTACAGGCACGTGTATCGCCACTTTGATTCAAAATTTTCCGACTAGTTGCGGATTCAAGTCCGAAAGCACTCAAGCAGATAAGACATATGCGCGTAAGAAATATCGTATAATATAATTTAAAATGTTTTCAACATTGTCTACATTCCGAAGCATAATAGCTACTGTTATTTAAACCTAAACTATGTGAATTCATGTCTATAACTGTATTTCAAAATAAAATATGCTTCATAAGTCAAAGTAAAGTAATAAGATATAACCATTGTGAATCTCTCTATATTGCCGACTGGTATTGATTATAATCAATACCAGGATTGATAAGAGACGTATGTACGGCGTTTTGCCACTGGTACATGGTGGACATCCATACGCACGAAACGTTTTGGGAACACATGCATTGTATGTACAGTAAAGAAATGGAATTCCTTGCTGTGGTCTGTTTCCTGATGGCTCCAACCTTTTTTTTTTGTTTTCGGGGGGAAACCTTCGAAAGGCGCCCGGACTTTGGAGATAAGTTCGGGGAGTGTGGGATTTTTACCTCACTAAAACCGCCCCGGTGATCACCATCAGCACATATAGAAGGGGCGCCGTTACCTCTTAAAAGACCATTCCGGAACCCCCTCTGTGCAACGCCTGTTAGGGCACATCCCTGGCTGGCTCCAACCTAGGGGTATTTAAGTCAATAATGAATTTTATTGCATATTTATTTATTATAATTAATAGGTTACAATCACATAAATCTTTCAATTATTGTACGATCCATTTGTTGGGTCCTTAGCACCGAATGTGTTAATACATGTAGAATTATTTATTTCAATGAGAAACATGTTACTCAATATTGACTATCTATATTCTAGAGCTATATTATAAGTGGATGACACGTCTAAAGGAAGAAGAAGGAAACTATACTGGGTTGTGTGAAGGATGAAATGGAGAAATGGCTTGAGTGGATCTCAAAGATGATGGCTTATACAAATGTACGATGTAACAAAAACTATTGCTAAAATGAATTGAGATAACTGCAAGTGGATGATGAGAAACTATTGTATACGTAAAGAACATGTTGTGTCTGTCTGGAAGAATATATTGTTGCTAAAAAACAAGTACATAGTTAAAATAACTATTTGTTTGCTTCCAAATAAAGTTTTTTTTTTTTGTAAAATAAAATATATTGACATTATACATGGTGTTTTATTAATTCATTTCATTTTCATGATTGGTAACATTAATTTTTCAATTTCCTGGAAATTCCTATTTTTAGTAAATATATACGAAAATTAAATTATGCGTTATTCCCCTTAGTCTAACTTTTATCATAAATTCATAAATAAAAAAAGCGCCTTTTAAACATCCGACAAACCTATACAATAACGTTTAAAAGGTGCTGAAACTTTTTGTATGAAATACCTATTCTAAAAGAAAAAGAAATAAATACATAGTAATCTCATCAGTAAGAATAAATTAACCTAATTTCTTACGGAGACGTAGCATTGTTTTAAAAATAAAATTCCCATAAATAATTGAAATACATTTGGCTTCACCGGACATGCGCGGGACGAAGCAAACCACGTGCGTGCCGCCGCCATCTTGCGCGCGCAAAAGTATTCCGAATTCAAAACTTTAAATCACGATTTACGAATTAAATATCCTAATAACAAACAAAAGAAAATTAGAATAATAATTTCATAAAGTAATTTTGAATTTATTTTGGATTTTTAATATCAAAATAAGTAAAAAAGTGTGTAAATATGGGCGTGGTTTGAGTCATAAAGTGGGTGGTAGGGGGGAGAGGTGGGGTGGGTGCGGCTTCGTGCTTCGAGGCGCGCGCTCTAGTAGCCAGTCTTGTGTGCGCCGCCGCCACGAAAGCATCCTAGCACGGAGCTCTGTTCGACGCGCTTTAGACTACATCGTAACTTTGAAACTTTTCAGCGGCACTTATGCCGCTCCTACATCAGGTGAGTATCATGTTTTTCTTTACTTTTTTATTTCAACTTGTTTGTGTATAGTACTACTTACATGTATAGGATATTAAAAGTTTCTAAAAATATTTGACCTGGAAGTAGTGCTTCAATATTGTTCTTTATTTAGCTGTGACTAGCATAGTTTGTTTTAATTATATCCTGATCATATTTGCTTAGCCACAATAGGCTTTTCATTATTTATACGTTAAACTACCATAAGATTCAGTATATTCCCATCATGGGAGTTACGACCAGTTTGCGCGAAGAAAATCCGTTAAGTTTAAAATTTGCGCATGATGACCTACCCGCATTCTGTTATCTTGGGTTCTAGTTTGTCTATGGCTCCAGGCGGTAATTATTTAAAGTTTATATTAGAATTTTTAAAAGGTTACTGGTTATTACCGCCAGTCGCTTATTGGAGTATTTTTTTTTATTACTTTGTATTTTTCTTCCTGGCTTTCTTACATTTTTCGTTATTCCTACTTCCACCTACCCACGTCTAGTAAAACCCACAAACAACTTGTTAACCATTCCTTCTGGTACAGGACAACAGCCCTGGTGGCGGCGGTTCTGGCGAGAACCGTCGCTCGCTGACAGACTTCCTAGGACTCGACACCACAAGTCTCGTGGAACAAGCCTCCGCGCCCGCCGCACTTCGCAACAATGTAAGTACCTATCTTTACTCCATATCGAAATCTATCTTCACTGATTAGACAGCTACCTCTTATGCATGGGTAAAGGGGTGACCAGACGGTTGCAAACCAACGTCCCAACCAAGGTGATCTTGCTTTGTTTCAATCCGTGTACACAGCAGTTGTAAACCATGACTTTCAACGCTTTTGGTTGGGAGGCGCGTTGTCCCAACCACCGAACGTGTTGGCGCGTGGTTTACATCCATGTAGCCGCAACACAAACCAAACACATAAACCAAGGTCACCTTGGTTGGAAACCGTCTGGTCACCCCTTTAGGGTAGTAATCTACTCTACAATGTATAGGTACATTTACCAGATTTTTGATTTTTCCTTGAGAAAGGAGGTAACTACTTGATGTTGCTGACCGTACCCACCTGTTTTAAAAGGTTTAGCCGTTAAAGTGAGTTTTTGAATAACGGCTATTCTTCTGACATTTTCTCTGGTTTGTGAGCGTAGGTTAGCTTGTATTTAGGGGGTATTTTGACTTTTTCCATGTGGAATTTCCTTAACCTACCCTTCAAACTTTCCAAGTTCTTGCTAGCGTCTTATGGGGTCGTTATTGCAGTAATTTTAACGATAGGTTTCGTCTTGGTAGATTTTGTAGGTATCTTTCTACCTCTCCGATGTTAAGGGGGACCTTAAAACTCCATAAATGGTTAGGTAATTGTGATTGACAAAAATTACGCGATTGACGCTAATTGATACAAGAATCTATCGTTAATTTAAACGATTGAAACAATTTTCAATACATTTTTACCGTCATTCACGTAAATATTGTCAATCAAAATGACTGTTTCGGGAATACTTTATACTTGAAACGTTCAGCAGTAAAGGGCGGGAAACTAGGTTTGTGCCAAGATACTTCCTACCTTCCCTCTAAAATGTAATATTTTTACTCGCAACAGATACGGAGCGCATTCTTCAATTATTATTACAATGTGAGTAGCCATAATCAAAATGCTAATCGAGGCATTTACGTGGAAGGATGTACGTAATTACACGCATTTCCTTATTTTAAGAGCTAGCTTGCAAAATGCTGAATTATTGCTTTTTTTAGATTTGTAAATAGTTTTGATCTACCCGCCTTTTAGTTTTGGCTTTTCTGTTTTAGTTCAGCCTTTTTATACTAAGGTTTGCTTTTATTGTTATTAAAGCTGATCTTTGCGATTTTCGTCCTACCCTCCTAACCAAGTTTGTATATTTATTTTTATGTACTCTTAAATCTTGGTACTGTAAAGCTTAACGTCTTTAAACATGTCCAACTGCCAATTCTTAAGAATTAAATAAGTTCAAAGCGGCCCCATGCTGGGCGCCAAGCTTTTTATTCCGTTTCGCTACATGCATCACATTATATTCATATAGCGCCAAGAGCTTAAATCAAATTTTAAGTACAAAGCACTCCGTAGGTTTTATTGTCCGTTCATAATGTACCGTACGACATCCGGTTTGATGCCAGTTAATGTTAGCTGAGATTGGTGCCAACAGTGGCCCGTATTAATGGGCCGGCCGTGCCAAATAATGCGGCCGGATCGCTCGGATCGCCTGGGTTACTGCACTTGTATTAGCCGGCATCGTTGGGCCCCATCACCCCCGTCTATATGAGATGCCTACATTTTATGGTTCGCTTAATCGCTTGTATGAACTGTACACAATTTAGAGCTTAGATTTACAACCCCATTTATTTCACTATTCTTCCCTACTCTGCATGCAATTCCATATTTGACCTTTACACTTGCCCCGATTTATATTTAAACGATTCCCAACCACAGTTCTATTTGCGTTAATATCGGTATGTAGAAGTCTCCACTATCGTGAAACTATCGATTTCCCCATGAATATTTCATTACCTACTTGGAACTAAATTTTGAGAAGTTTAAAACTATTTTCACAACCCGTTATTTATCGGATGCGCCGTGAATAGATGCTGAATCTTCTCAATTTAGTAATGTGCTGTTCGGGCCCCGACAAGTATGACAACGGTTTAAGTGTAGAATATTTTCCAGTGAATTATCTTATCGATTCTGGTGAAACGCATTACCATGATTAGAAAGAATTTATGTATTTGGGGAGGACTATTTACGTTCCGTTGAGTTTTATGTTGTGTACAGGATGTTTACTAGACGAATTTGCAGTTGGTTAAGTAAAACCTAACTCGTGTTCTTTCTTCATATTTATATTTTAGTTTACGGCATCGATAGTTGCCTTTAACCTTTGATATCTTGTATTTTCCATCATATTTGTGGCTTATCCAAAGTCCCCCTTATGGACTTGTAACGCCCATAAAAAAAGAAAATTTAGGTACTATACGATTACGTTAAAAATGGTCTCAAAAGTTGAGATCTTGTGTAGAGCCACGTCAAGTCTTCTAGATATCTTTTTACTGTGCGTCAAAAACTACCCGATAGATAACTTCGTTTAACAAAATGATTTTTATTTACAATCTGTTTAACAAATATTGTCTTGGTAACCGCGCTCCACAAAGAAACAAATGCCCGCTACCTGAACAGAGAGGACATTACCGGCCACAGTAAATGCATTACCGTGCGTAATGTCCAATTCTTTGACGTCCATTACATATGGCATAATGTCGTGTAATATACTCAATACTCAATACTCAATACTCAATACTTTATTGCATTCCATATGTACATAGATGGTATTAAAACATTGTTAAGATCAATATGGACCCTGTCGGGCACAGCAAAGTAATATAATATTGGTCTAAAAGATTAACATGTTATCAATTGGATATCTTTATCAGATGCATACTTATTTGAAGTTCAACATAAGTTTTGCGACCGAGAACCGAGATATTTGTAATATATAACACGATTGAAAGTTTCTTGCACGTTCTTTTCCATAGATCTACGCCTTGAAATATGCAATTAGCATATTTTTTTTATTGACGTCGGTCAATCAAAGGTCAAGTCGACTTCTTGACAGTTTAAAAGTGCCTGTAAATGGCTTAAAATGCTTTGATTTTGACCACTCGCGGATCTTAGCACCAAAAAAGTCCCGACCGCGCGACATTCTTTTCGCTTAAAGTTTTTAATTACCAGATCAGGCTCCAATTAAACGTAGTCTTAAAGAGTAATACTAAAAGTTTTTGCCAAGAGGTTCGCGTCACAACAAACCCTCCAATATGGCGGCGCAAGTTAGCAATCGCGCACTTGGCAGGCGTCTGGCGGGTATCGTCGGCTATTGGCATGCATCTGGCAATATAATATTATTTGTGTAGGCTCATGCCAAGGCCCCGGGTTTAATCGGCTCGCGCCCGCGACCCGGAAAACTATCTTGGATACAGATACCCCTTTTCATGCTTGTTAGCTTTGGGCACTCGCTGCGTTGGACTGCCTCCGATTGCTCCGCAATTTTATCTTGTATTACTTCCGAACTTTTTGATTGCCTAATACCACTTACGCTGCAATTCAATTTAGATCCTGCAAGTTCAAACTTTCGAGTTCCATCTCTAAAATACTCTAGGATTTTTAACGTTCGATTTTTAAATAGCGCACAAAGTAAAGCTTTTAGTTGGTCTATTCAACTATTGAATACATTGGTAGTAAAACAGCGAAAGTTGTTCGAAATACATTGTGAAACAAATCTTATTTTATGGGATTTCCGAAGCTGCAGTCCTCGTATATTATGCGGTTACGGGGCATTAGATGTTTCAGGAATTGTATTTAATAATTTATATCATAACTGCGACGTTCATGTTCGGGGCCATTTCACTAGTACCTATTTCGGGAAGCTTCGGCATAGAACGAACGATTTAGGTGTACTCTATTAGTCTTGCGATTGCAAGGAGCTTGAAAGTAGATACTACTACATGAAATAGGCTGGACAAACAGATTCGTTTATAGGTATTCAGCAATGATGTCAAGTAGGCTCAAGTCTGTGGGAGTCGTTTATTTTCCATATAAGAAATAGTTATTCGCCACCTACACGAGCGCGTGTGTCGCGGTGTTATCGTCCTGCCACTTCATTCAGTGCGCTGAGCGAATTATTTTTACGTTAACGCGATCAAAACGTTTACCGCGTTTAGCTCTCCGATTGGTTAAAAGTTTGGAGGGGGGCAATCGAGACGGCGAACGTCATAAACGTTCGATCACGTAAAACAAACTGTACAACGGAAACGTTTTGTTATAAGTTAACACGCGCTTCCAATTGGCCCGCTTCAAGCTCTTAACCAATCAGAGCCAAACACTGCAAATGTTTCGATTGCGTTAGCGTAAAAACTCTTACTCGGCTCACTGTTATTTATTGCGATCACCCTGCTATCCGTCGTGACAGACTGAAGCATTATCGTCTCCTGAGATGTCCTACAATAGCAGGGGCGCACTCGCTCCTGGGAGCTGGTGCTTTACGTTAGTTGTAGTTCATTGCACATCATTAATTTATTCTTCTGCTTGCTTGAGTCTTTATACAAATATTCCTTTTCATGTAATTCTCATGTAATGTTCTGCGCAGGAGTGTGGCGGCGATGGCGGTTGGCGATGGAGCGACGAGCCGTGCAGTCCCGAGGCCGCGCAGACGCCGCGCGCTCTCGTGCCGCCCGCATGCTTCCCGCCACGTCATCCTACCGCCTTCGCTAGTTACAGGTATGTTTGCAGTCTTTTAACCGCATTTTTCCTTTTATAATTGACACTGTATTTTGTACTTTGTAATTTTTTTACCATAAGGTCAAAAATATTTGGTATAGATGGTGCCGTTTTTTACAGAGTTTTAGGAACATTTTAGGAGTAGCTAAATGTACCAGAGGAATAGGGAGGCTTATACCGTTCTATTGATGGATTCTGGGTTAAAATGATACAAGTGACATTCGTCCTTGGAGCGATGAAGCCACAAGGTAAATCAGTTGGCAGCTCTGCTGATGGGGATCTTGGTTTGATCACCAGATCCTAGTTGTAATTATAAATTTGAAATGGGGCAAAAAACACTTAAGAATAAAATCTTTTTACAAAAAAATAGTCGCACCGGACCGTTTGTGGCGACCCTTGAGGGAGGCCTATGTCCAACAGTGGACGTTTTCGGCTGAAATGAATTAATTTAATTTACTTTAATTTCGGAAGGGTGATAAACTATGAAAAAGCAAAACCAGGAACGTCCACTCCCATAGTATACATTTTCACTTTTTATTTTTATTACTGTGCCTTTTGCAATCCTATAGAAAGTTTGTAAAGCAGTTTGTGATCAAAAAACCCTTAACATATAAATAAATAATATCCCACAACCCCTTAAAAGCCCAATTTTTCTTCTCAACACTTGGCCCGCCATTTTGCCGTCCATTAATACTAATTAAAAACCTGCGTACCTTAATGCGTCGCGTGGGTTCGCGTTCCAAGTAGCCTAGTGTACTTTAATATAGCAATTATCACTAAGTACGCTTGTTGCAGCGAGAGTGCTCAGCCCGGCGCGCAGTGGCCCGCAGAATCCTCCTCCGGGCAAGGCATTACCGACCTTGTAGCATCCTTGGTAAGTGTTTTTTTCATTTGTATCTTTAGTGGTAGTTAGGATGTTAGGTTTTGTTGAGGTAGGAAAGGGTTTCTCGAATAGTTTTTGGAAGCAAATTTTCGAGCCGTTTTAGATGTTAGGATATTTTGTATAGTTTGGTTTTAGGGTTTTATTTCGAACCTTAAATTTTAGTGTACATAGTTTTTAATGATGCTACTGACACTTTGTCTTTAAATTTTCTTGTTAATTTGAATTTTCAGTTAGAAGCTTGTTGCCAAATGATCCTTATGTATGAAGTTTCCCCTACACCTAAAATTACGTAACTTCGCGTGATCGATATACACATGAAACGATTATATTGTTTTATCTAGTCTGTACTGTCCCAGTGCTGGGCGAAGGCTTTTCATTCGTTCCGCTGTTCCTGGCCCTGGGGCACTTCTTGCCATTTCCCGAGGAAGACTTGCAAGTTGTCCCACTTCTTGGCGATAAAAACTAAAAATAATTATCTATTCGATAAAAAAATAGATTATATAGCTACTAGCGTTTCTAATGGCTATTTCAAATAAAATATTTTTATCGGTTTATTTCATTAGTTTACAAATACGTGGGACACTCGGAAATCTTTGAGAAACTAAAAATGTAACTTCTATGGATAAAATATTTTTATTAAATCTTTTCAAATAACACTCCACCTCTATACAAAGTTTCATGCGTCTGAACCAATTTTCGAAACATTTTTTCCAGACACCTCTTCCATGGCCTTCTCGAACGCTGCTAGGGTCTTCCGGCGATGAAAACTGTATCCCTTTCAGCAGATTTTTTATTTTAGGGAATAAAAAGGTCACATGGTGCCAGATTAGGACAGTAAGGAGGGGGGTGCCCAAAGACTGACCGTCGGTGTCTAGGAAGTCTCTCGAGCCCGGTGTTCGATCGCTTGTTGCTCATTGCTGACAAAACTTCTGGCAGGCATTTTGTGGTATACCATTCGGCGTTGATGCTGCTTTGGTCTCGTAATGGAATTGAAATCAGATACCCCGCCAAAGTGAAGAAACTAGCGATCAATTTTCCTTACGCTTCTCGATCGCTTCATTTTTGTATGCCTTGGTTCGTTTTGAAACGGCCAAAGTGTCGACTGACGCTTTGTTTCGTCATCGTATTGATAAATCCAGAATTCGTTACCTGTCACAATGTCGTAAACGCGCCGACACGATCCTGGTTTAAATTTTTGAATCGTATCACGGCACCACTCCACACGGGCCTGCTTCCGAGCTTGGCGAGGTTGTGCGGGCATCCAGCGGCAAACTATCCTCCTCACGCGAAGGTGCTCGTGTAGAATCTTGTGAACGCTTCCTGAACCAATCTGCAGTGTATACTGAATCTCTTCGTATGCAATTCGCCTGTTTTCTTGAATTAGTTTTTTTACTGCCAGCACACTTTCTTCCGTGACAGCCGTCCTAGGACGACCACTTTTTTGTTCATCTCCCAAAGTAAGGAGACCGCGCTTGGACTTGCTATACCAGCGGTAGTTGGTTGCTTTTGAAGGTTCTTCATCCATAAAAGCAATTTGAAGTCGATCAAATGACTCGTCAGGTTTTAGCCCACATTTAAAATCGTAGAAAATCATCGCACGAAAATGTTCTCGATGCATATTCATTTTTAAATGAGACACGATAATTTGATTTGGCTCTAGAAAAAATGTGGAGGGAAATTTATAACTTCGAACAATGGTATTTTTACTTTTAAATAACCAAAGTTTTCAAAATAATTACAAGTGACCAGTGCCATATACATAAAAACTTTTTTCGCAAAACTTTGAGTGGCCTGATACTGGTCAGAAAAAAATTAGAATACACGAAAAGATTTCATTAGAGTACATGCCACCCCTCCCAGTAGTACAGTAAGTACATGTTTCAGAAGGCTCTGGCGATGCCCTCGGCGTCAGTATCGCTCCCATCAGCACTTCTCGACTGCGAGCGATTCGAACGCTTCGAGCGAAACGACCACTTCGAACGGAACGAGCGCTGCGAGCGAGACGAGCCATGGACCAAGCGCAACAACTCCAGGGACCATCGCAACGCTATGCTGCCTAGGCGTGCCTCTTTTTGTAAGTAACCTTTATCGATGAACTGATCGGGTTGAAATAGTTTTTGAGTTGTATATTGTTTCGAAATCCCTATTCATTTTCCTCGATAGACGCAAGTAATTCTTAACTCTTCTATCTCTCTACTCCATTCGAAATAAGATACCTTTTTTTTACTGTCCATTCAACCGATTTGGATTTCTATTACGTAGGCATAAGAATAGCATTAAAAGCAAAAAAGTGGTTATAATGCCAACTATTCACTGCAGCCGCCATTTATCATGCCACTAACGCAATAAAACTCAAAATCGGTTGAACAGGGGCAGTAAAGGTTTAAATGTCTAATCTTATTTCGAATGGAGTATAGTATGTCTAAAACATGTTTCGAAATACTTAATTTTCTTGGCAATGAAATTATAACCTTATCTCTAATAAGATTGTTTTTCTAACTTTGACAAATTTTGGTTCTGAAATCTGATGTATACTTACTGATTTTCTCAGTTTTGTGCTAGTCACATACGCGTAGCAAACCATAACCCGTTTTTAATTTATAGGTGGCGTGGTATCGTGCGGGCGTAACGGGGGCGAAGTCCTGCGCTGGCGCGGCGAGTTGCCGCCGCGCTGCCCCGACCCCAGCGGGGGCTTCAGCGCCAAGGTGTTCCTCGGAGGCCTGCCCTGGGACATCTCGGAGGAGGCTCTCATGCACGCCTTGAAGCATTTTCAGCCTATACGGTAAGTAGTTCTTAGTAATTTTTTGACTCTTTTTTTGTTTAAAGTTTTTCTGCAATGTTGTAGATAAGCGAAGCACGTTGGCAAAGAAAGTTTATTTGTCACCGGAAAATTGTAAAATATCGCGAGAAATTGTAAACTATTTTTTTAAACAAGACACGGATATGTTGGAAACGAATGAATTTGCATGTCATTTATCATATACAAAACGATTTATTCATAATATATCGAGAAGTTGTA
Source organism: Mythimna impura (assembly GCA_905147345.3). NCBI lineage: Eukaryota > Metazoa > Arthropoda > Insecta > Lepidoptera > Noctuidae > Mythimna > Mythimna impura. The sequence goes on along the minus strand of LR990351.1, from coordinate 25,913,012 downwards.
ATCTAATTTATTTTTTTATCAAACTTGGTTCGGTCTTCAGTGGTTGTAATGTTTCACTATAAAATGGTTTTTAAATCGGTTTCAACATTTACTCGAAGTACTGTTACTAAGTAGTAAGGTAAATTTTGCTATTTATAGTTCGTTGTTCCCGCATCTTTGGTTAGTGCTCCGCTCCCGTGAGTCGTAGCGTGATGTTCATATAGTCCTAAACATTGAAAGAATTTTTCAATACGAACCAGTAGTTCGAGATTAGAGCGTTCAAACAAACTTTTGCTTTATTATAGTATAGACATGTTTCCTTTTTGAAATATTGGCATCGATTTAGCTGTCAGCAAAGAACGTAAAATGTCTTGCTATAATGTTGCGGGACTTTGTAAATTCGCTTTAAGAAAATAGTGACCCGACAACACTGTCCGGTCACTATTTTCTTAAAGCGAATTTACAGTAACACTACTGTAAAGGCGTAATGGGGTAAAAATTGAAAAATTAGTATTAATGTAATTTTTGTCATGAGGCGTGGCTGAGCCTAGCGATAACGATGAGTCACTATTTTCTTAACGCGAATACATTTTAGTACAGTGTTATTTTATTACCTACCGTCTGTTCTGTGGTCCCTAGCGTTTAACCATCTGGTTAAGTTACGATGTTGAATTGAAGGTTCATTGTACTAGTTTGAGTGGTCGAGTCTGCGTCGGTGAAATTATATTAAGGGAACGTACCCTCGGGGCAAGTATCCTATATCCTAACCTAGGGCATGGTCTATAGGTGTGCCAAGTTTCATCCAAATGGGTTTAGTCATTGAAGTAGGGCTATCTAAACGTCCAGACTTTAATATTTAAATGAGCTAATAATTGGTGTTCTCGTTCTCATTCCATCGTGTATTCCAGCGTGGAGTGGCCGGGGCGCGAGTGCCCGAGCGGCGGGGGCGGGGCGCCGCGCGGGTACGCGTACGTGACGTTCGAGAGCGAGCGGCGCGTGCGCGGCCTGCTGGCGCACAGCCGCCGCGACGGCAGCGACTGGTACTACCGCATCAGTGCGCGCAAGATGAGGAGCAAAGAGGTGCGTATGCCTAACTTCCCACCCGACCATTTTTAGGGTTCCGTACACAAAGGGTGAAACGTGACTATTACATTACTAAAATTCCACTGTCCGTCTGTCACCAGGCTGTATCTCATGAACCGTGATAGTTCGTTGAAATTTTCAGATATATTTCTGTTGCTGCTATAATAACAAATACTAAAAAACAGAATAAAATATATATTTAAGGGGGCGACCCCCCCTATAACAAACGTGATCTTTTTGTCGTTTTTTTGCTACGGACGATACGGATCCCTTCGTGCGGCGAGTCTGACTCGCAGTTGACCAGTTTTTGATAAATTGTTCATCGTATTTAATATATCTATAATTATTATTATAAAGGCGAACAGTGATCGTCCGGGAACTATTGCATACGGGTTGTTCAATTGAGAACTCTACTTATTTTTTTTTCATTTGTATCAAAGTTTTATATAATATTTTTAAAACCGGTCGATGCTGTTGGAAGTTGGAAAGTTTTAAAATCTGGTAGAAGGGGAATTGTCAAGTAACAGAAAAAGATACACAAACTGAACTGTGACGTCACCACCATTAGGTTACGCATGTAGAAGAGATGGCGAGATGTTCCCACTACGCGCCCACTCTTCGCTTCGTACAAATATTTTTCTATACACACGGTGTTTTTGACATCGACGTACAATTAAACGAATACCACGGATCCTGTACATGATTCTGGAGTCCCCAGTGTTGAAATTTTTCGTCCGTTTTTACCCATGGTATTCGTTTGTGCGTCGATGTTGGCGACACCCTGTATGTAACTGTATGTATGGGCGCGACAGGTGCAGGTGATCCCGTGGGCCGTGGCGGACAGCAACTGGGTGTCGGGCGGCTCGGTGCGGCTGGCGGCGGGCCGCACGGTGTTCGTGGGCGCGCTGCACGGCATGCTCAGCGCCAGGGCGCTCGCCACCATCATGCACGACCTCTTCGACGGCGTCGTCTACGCAGGTCAGTGCTACTGGCGCCAACTATACTATACAGCGTTATTTTTAGTATATGCGAAACCAGAATATAGTTTGTTCAGAATCGGTAACTCGATCGATTATAATAATTTCTACACAATGTTATATTTTTTCCCAAAAACATTTAAAAAGGTCGCCAAATTGGACATCACCGACACTAAGTACAACACAGGTCACGGTAGGTCATTAGGCACCAGCACACAACTGGGACGGGACTAAGGGCTATATTTCACCGGAACACCATATCGGCGCGCCCAGTTGCGCCGCCATGGTGTCCTGGTCATCCCGAGACTCCCGGGATGAAAGCCCTAGTATCAACACTAATCAAGTCATGATACTATTTTTATTTTTGATTTTTTTATTAGATGTCTATGGTTCTAATATTATTAATTAATAATTGTTTGCAGGAATAGACACGGACAAGTACAAGTACCCGATCGGGTCGGGCCGTGTGACCTTCGACAACGTGCACTCATACGTGCGCGCCATCTCCGCCGCCTACGTGCAGATACAAACCGAGAAGTTCACTAAAAAGGTACGTCACTGTAATATACACCTTATGTCCATACAAACAAGTGCTACTTCACAAAGTGCGTGCCAAGACTAGAAGTTGTAAGTAGTCTCTCGTATTGCAATTCAAACCTTGCTGCAATGTGCACGAGTCACGTGATGCGTTGTTGCTATAACAATTTTACGTATTAATTGGTATTTATCTCTCCTTGTAATTATCTGAAGAAGTAATATGGCGGTTTGACATTTCTGCTGTCATAATATTAGTGTAATTATCCTCAAGTCCAAACATGTTGCAAATGGGATTTGGCTAGTTTTTTTTTAAGTCGGCCGCCAGCCTGACACCAACCCTCCTTGGGAATGCTTTTGTTGGTAGTTTACCCGCCACCACGGGATGACCTAAGGTGCTGTAGTATGCACAGAATCTAAATATCCCTTAGTCGCCTCTTACGACACCCACGGGAAGATATGGGATGGTGCTATTCTTTACGTCCGACACCATACAGTACAGAGTGACAGGGCAGAATGGAAGAAAAAAACATGTTGCGCCGACCCCAAATAACACGGGACAAGGGCAGGAAGATGATGATGATGATATCCTCAAGTCACCATCTTCCTGCCATTCTCTTGTTACTTGGGGTCGGCGCAACACGTATTTTTCTTCCATTCTTTCCTTTCACCCGTCACAATATCACTAACTCCCTCTTCTTTCCTATCACTCCTCGCACAACCTCTCCCTCACCATCCATCCACACGTACACTCAATCACAAGTCGTAAAAAGTAAATTTTTCTTTTTCATTTTGCCCACCATATTATAGATACTTCTATTTTGTCCATATGCTTTAGTTGCCTGATAATAGAGAATGAAGGATAATTTGTCACCAGCCAATTTAATTCTTTGCGTTATGTATCAAACAAGGAATTTAAAAATAACCCTGATCTATTGTTAGGGTATTCTGACTTGGGTTGACTGGCCTGTTGGTCTAGTGGTTAGTGGCCCTGACTGCTATGCCGGAGGTCGTGGGTTCGATTCCCACCCAGGACAAATGTTTGTGTGATGAGCACGATCATTTTTTCTGTGTCTGGGTGTAATTTATATATGTATGTATTTAGAAATATATTAGTATGTTTATCAGTTGCCTAGTACCCATAACATAAGCTCTGCTTAGCTTGGAACTAGACGGCGTTGTGTGATAGTTGTGGAATATTATATTATATTATTCTAACAATATCGCTTATGTTTGCAGGTGCAAGTGAACCCGTATCTAGAGGACTCGATGTGTTCGATGTGCAATCTGCAACAGGGACCGTACTTCTGTCGCGAGCCCACCTGCTTCGGGTAAGTTTACTTGTCTTTATATAAATGTACGTTTAAAATATCCCCTCTTCGGTTAGTTTGGTAATAACTTTTTTTTTAAATTGGTTAAACTTTGCTCGTCACTTGGTAAACTCGCATACACGACATACTCGGACCCGACGATATGTAGGCAATGCAAATATTTATTTCGACCTGTAGTGATAAAATTGACAAGAACTTTCTTTTGAGAAATTCGCTTAGTGTAAAAACTGAAATTAGCCACTTTTCCGAACTGTGTAGGATTTTCCGGAAGAAGTCGAGTTTGTAACTATTATTCGAGACTCGTGCGATCTAAGACAACTGTTGTCATCGGCAAACGGAACAGTCTTAATTTGTTAGTTGCTTGATGATTATCCTACAAGGAATAATGGTGGCCCCAAAATGCTTCCCCGTCAGAATCCAAAGTATATTTTGAGCTCAAGATGATGACAATAACACTTTGTCATCAAATTGTGTATTCTCGTCATCTGGGTTCTATTTATTTAATATGGTTGGAATCATTTCAGTTACAGGTCGGTAATGCTAGTTTTACATAATTTTTCGATAATAATGGAATGATTTACGAAGTCGAAGGTTTTTCTAAGGTCTAAAACATTTGAATTTGTATTTTACTCAAAAGGTAGAAATCTACATTTAGTTTTTACCAAATATTAACTGTATATTCCTAAGAAATGTGCCCTGTATAATAATTTTGTCCCTGAACTGTAATACCTAACTAATCGTAATATTGGTCATGTTCCAGCTACTTCTGCCGCTCGTGCTGGTCGTGGCAGCACTCCACAGAGAACCACAAGCCGCTGATGCGCAACTCCAAGAGCACCGCGAGCGGCCCCCCTCGCGCTCTGCTGGCGCCGCGGGAGCCCCCCTCGCCGCCCCCCGGGGGGGACCAGCAGGCTGCGCTCTTCAATGGGATGTACAGCCATACTATTGATGGTGAGTGACTCTACGGTTGACATAATGGTTGAATGATGTCTACGTTGTCGCGGGTTCGATTCTCGCACTTATGATAATCACTTGCTCAATTTATCTACGTTATCGTAACCTTGCACAAGTCAGACTTAATTTTTTAGTTGCTTTTTGTGACGATGAAATGCTATTTGATTGAAAATGTACAAATTTCTCAATTTTTTCACGTGCACGTAAATTCAAATAAATTTGTTTGTTAGGCACGCCATCTCCGGCGACGAGCGGCACGAGCGAGGCCAGCGGCGGCGGCTCGGACGCGGGGTCGGCGCGGGGGGCGGAGGCCGAGGGGGGCGGCGGCGGCGGGGGCGGAGGCCTGTGGCCGCAGTAGCACGCGCGCCTCCTGTTGCGACCCGCTATTAAGTTCGGCGCTTCGCCAACATTTCGCTTTTAAGATTGATTTTTAAAGATATGGTACTCGAATGTTGCTCGATTTAGATTTTTTGACAAAATGGGACTAGGACTAATGTTAACAGTAGATACAATTCAAAAAGTAGCTTTTACTCAATCCAATTTCGACAATAATATTTTTAATACATATCCAAAAATAGTTTTTAATTCGTGCGAAATTGAAACCGTTTTCAATCTAAAATTTTTAGCTTCATTTGTAGAATATTTTAAAGACCGTTTTAAAATTCATGTTGACTAAGTGTCGATTATAATTCTGGACGTTATCGCGCATTCGAGTACTTTTGTCGACAGCTCAATTATTGATCTCTATTGTGATTCCAGTTGATTTGGTAATAATTCTTAAATATTATTTTATAATTCTTAAATATTATTTTTTGTTTTTATTTAAATCAATGTTGATATCAACGTCATTAATTTGATTTGAATCTATTTGAAACTGTTGTCAATATTTTTAGTTTTTTTTTTTCTATTTTGTTATCCATTGCGTAGTCGGCCACCCGGTCTGCTTAAAACCGTACTGCCGTCCTTGACTTCCGAAGTCGCGGCACGACTTCCCCGCGTTCGCTAAAACGACGATATCTCAGAAAATACGAGTCCTAGCTCAACGAACCTTACGTTACTGAACTTGTTATGAAATAAGCTATCTGAATATGTAGGGTTTTGGGTAGATTCACCTTGTAATGTATTACTAATTTGAACTTGAAAGTAGTCTGATGGACTATTTCCCAGTTTTGTGTACAAAATTCGTCATATTTATAAAATAAAACCATATTTAACAAAAATAACTTTTGTATTTATTATTATACACATCATCTTACAATAATAAACAAAAAGAACAGACCTCTCTATACATTTTTACATACGACAAGCGAAACAAAAGCCGTCGTCAAGTGGGCAACCCGAGCGCCGGCCATAAAAAAAGGTATGTTTACACATCGATACCGAGAAGTCGGTGAGTCATGCGGCTCGAGTTAGTGTCTTATTACTTAGTATGGTATACGAACATAATACAAACAAAGCTGCAGCGTCTAGAAATGTTTGGTTTACGATATCTGAGTAACAATGCAAGCACTTGAAAAAACGGGCTAAAAAAGACCCACTCGTACTTTGAATCACAGAGTAAATATTTTTGCATTTATTTGAAATCTAACTTTGCATCGTACAATACTATGATATTTGCTAATGGAAAAACACAGTACAAAGGCACGTTGCCTAACAAAAACATTGCCAAATCAACAAATGAAGATCACAAAAATCGAACAATTTAGGTAAAAAATGGATGGTCACAGTAAAAATACAGCCAGTGGGTCAAATCTGAACAACAGAAAAAGGAAAAAATTATGAAACGACTTTCAAACATAATTTAATGTGTGAAATCTGTTTATTTTTTAAATATATATATTAAAAAAAAAACAGAAGTAAAAAAAATTAAAAATATTCAAAGCTCACGCTGTTAGGATGAACATTTTACAATTCGCCGGTGAAACGAACAAAGATGCGGTCCAAAAATAGATAAAATATATAGATAATACAAAGACATAGCGTCAAATGTGACGCACAGATTAAGTGGACCACAGTGGTTCTCTCACAGACAGACATTTTTATAGGGTGTCTGAATGGCTCCGCGCCACAGACGGGGGAATAATCCCCAAAATTATGAATGCACATGCAGATAGAAACATAAAACCCAAAACACAAACAAAAACCCACAACCCACCCATCTACCATCACACAAATAAACATTAAAAAAAAAATTCAACATACCAAAAACCATCCCATCAACCAACCACACCAACATACAAACAATTGTTTAGCTGACCGTTTCACTTTACTGTGGCACACAAGACACAACAAACATGGCGGTTTTGAGGTCATGACCTGCCAACGGCAGCGATTTACGCGCCAATTTTACCGCTTTTTTTTCTTCCGTTGGGTATTTTACGTAAAAATATACGAATTTCACTAGTAAAATGTCTTGTACAAACGTAGGAATGTATCTAAATCATGTTTTTAACGACATTTTGCCGTCTGTAGCGTAATTTTCACACACAACACATCGAAATGGTGCCGACTAGTCGCGCGAAATTTTCGACTACAGCTGACGAAATCATCAGATCTTGACTAAAATCTATAACACACACACAATGAAGCAGTTTAAAACTGTTGATTACTTACCTTTCAATTGTTTAAAACACTCAACAAAGAAACACTGGCCACAAAAACTGTTTTATTCTACGTTGACTTTGAATTTCGAATGCGCAATGACCGTGGCGCGGGGCGGCTCAAACCACTTGACATTACACCGAAAATTGTAAACAGATGTCTAGCAAATGATGTTCTATGCCTGTCTCGTTCTATATTCTTACACTCTGCTCAATATAAACAGGATAGATATAGTTTTGATCGACATTTGTGTACATTTATACGACCGGATGCGCATCGAACTTTAGAAGTCTGGTGACACACACGCTTTTGATTCGATATCTTTAGAAGTTCGATTGACACACGGGCGGTTATTGTACTTTGCCAAACTTTTTACTAAAGTAAGAATAAGTAATATTTATAAATATCGTTCACTAAATCATACATTTTACGATGAAGTATTTGATAATACATTACGCCTTCAGCGTAGAGATGTTCCTTAGACAATTTTACGTATGTGCCTATTAGATTTAGGTGATTTTAATGGAATATTTTAATCTAATGTGCCTCCTAGTACTAGCCCCCGTAGGCGTGTGCGCTATCATTTTAAACATTTTAAATGGCTTTTAAAATGTATAATCATTGTGATTTTAATATTTTATGAATGTTCATAAACTGAAATATTGTTATGAAATGTTGATTTTATCTCGAATCGCTTGTTTGATTTTAAACTATACAAAATATACTGTTATTGCAAAGTTTTGGAATTTTATTTAAACTTTTCTTCGCCTATCCTCTATACACATCGGCAACATTCACGTCTCAACACAATTTTTGGCTAAATTCATTGTCGCGCACCAAATGGAAGACTGCGCTGAGTGCACAGCGCCGTGTCACCCGTCACGTGCCTAAAGTACACATACATACATACAAACATAGGAACGCGACAGTGCCCTTGCCAATCACTGGAACCCAAATGACGGGACCATTTTTATGACCCACGGTTGGTTAGCGTCAGAATGGCTGGTTGCCTATGGCAAGCGGTTCTGAAAGTATATTCAAGAATTGCTACCCAATTGCTTATATTTGCTACATTTATTCAATAATTGCTACATATGATACATTCAGAAAAATATGAATATTTTTTGACCAGCCATTCTGACGTCAGGATGGATGGTGGCCTCCGTGTTCAGCATGAAGGACGCAGAATTTCTAAAAGTTGTTTGTATCAATAATTGCTTACTAATTGCTACTTTCACGAATTTTAGTTTGAGCTTCGTACATACATTAGGTAAAAAAATATAGATTTTATTAATATTTGTATGAAGAAGCGCCTAATAAATTAGAAAGGCAATAGTTATTTTTACTACAGCGAGTGTCTTGTTCAAATCTTGCAGGCGTTCCATCCTGACGTCAGAATGGCTGGTCAAAAAAATATTCATATTTCTCTGAATGTATCATACGTAGCAATTATTGAATAAATGTAGCAAATATAAGCGGGTAGCAACTCTTGAATATACTTTCAGAGCCGCTTGCCATAGGCAACCAGGCAATCTAACGCTAACGCCCTTACACCACTCGCTACACACTACATTGCGGGGGCGTCGCGATTTTTAGACTCATTCTTTCTGTGTCGTCATCGTTGGACATTGAGGGATGGTCAGCCGCGAACGCCGCGGGATGCCACAGCACAACCTGCCGTGCCGCGTATTTACATTCTGTACATGGCCAGAACGCAAGGGTGTGAAATTAGCCGCGTATAGATTGGAAATCACTTTTTAATTGAGGTCTTACAATCTTAAAAGAGTAGTACGCAAATACTCGCGTATCTTCGTAGTGACCTAACTACCTAACCTTATTCCATAATATACAGTGCCAGTACGAAAATGGACTAATCGTGCGTAGATCGGAATAATCGCGCCTGGATTAGGTCATGTTAGAATAGTGACCATTAGAACACGATGGCGAGTTAACGAAGCGATCATGTGGGTTAGGTTAGAACAGTGACCATTAAAGCGTGAAGGCGAGCGTGCCGCGGCAGCGGCTGCCGAGCGCCAGATCCCCTGCTAATGTTAGTGAATCATTTGGGTTAGGTTAAGTTAAAACATCTCGCCTGGATAAGGTCAGGTTAGAATAGTGACCATTAGGACGTGGTGGCGAGCTAACGAAGCGATCATGTGGGTTAGATTAGAACAGTGACCATTAAATCCAGAACCCCTTCTAATGTTAGTGAATCATTTGGGTTTGGTTAAGTTAAAAGCCATTATTTTTATCTAATTATACATTAATAATGTTAAAACTTCATTCCATTATATGCATAAATGATTTTATTAAACTATATCGCAGCTTTTGTCAGGCGTAAGTGATGTTTACTGTAGTATAGTTTGGAAACACGTTACAAACTAAACAAGACCAGTGAGTAGAATTCGTGTATACATTGTCATTGCAGATTTTAAAATAGCAATACGAAGTATATGCGAGTAGCTTCCTATGGCTGCGTTCTGGCCTTGTATACAATGGAAATACGCATGTGCGCGTCTAAGTTACAAACTATACACGAGTAGTACGCAAAATTCGTGTATACATTGTAATCGCAAATTTAAAAACTGCACTACAATGTATACGCGAGCAGTTTCCTATGGATGCGTTTTGGCTATGTACAGAATGTAAATACGCTGCCGTGCCATGTCGTGCCAGGCCGTCAGTGAGCGGCCAGCCCTTAGTCTCTCCACCGTTATTCGTCTGTTCCTCTTAAAAAAGGCTATAAAAGCAAACATTAGGTTCGAAAATAAAAGATTTTAATTTTATAATTTTTGTTTTATAGGTATATATTTCTTAATCAACATTAAATAATATGTACATAATGTAAAGTAATCAGTTTATAAAGGAAATGCAATGTTCATGGTCTTCTTCTTCTTCTGAAGGGTCCTTCAAGAAGAAGAGAAGAAGAAGAATGTTCATGGTTCTTCACGAACTTTGCATGGCTATAAGGTGAAAGCGCCAGGGGGCGCTAGCGAACGAAATTCAAATTTTCAAATTTTTAGATTTTGCAAGTCAGTGTCAAACTGTATGTTGATTAAAATATGATTGACGGCCGTAACACGTGTTTATTTACGGATATAGATATAATCGTCAATATAATCGTCTCAGTTCGTCTTACCCTTCTACTTCAACTCTTCATTAATGGCACTTGTGGAAGAGACACCCCAATTTTGCCAATAACACGTACGATAATATACCATTAAACTTTGGAGAGTCTTAACAGTAAATAAAATCGTTAAAAACTAGAAGAATTTCATCGCAGACGTAGACTGACATTATGTGAACATGACAGACACTCGTAAGAGTGAAACAGCGGAAAAAAAAGTTACAACACGTCTTAACCTATTGAATGGCAATTTCATGAAAAATTCATCCAATAGACAATGTACTAAAAACAAAATGAACTGTAAAAATCTTGAGTATAGCGCCATCTAGTGAGAACGTGGCCGCATTTAAGCCCGAAGCTTTCACCTTTTGAAGCCCCAGCCCCCTCTTAATCAAGATGTAGAAGTATCGTGTACATTGGTAAGTACTTGCAGCTAGTCGAAGCTCATGCTCATGTCGGACGTGTTGGTCGCGTCGGCTGTCGGTGTCGGCGGCGCGATGGCGGGGACCGATATGTTGACGGTGGGGAACGGGAACTGGGGGATTTCCTCCTCTGAAACCATAGAGAATGCTTTTATAAGAGCCAGGTAATTAGGATGTTCCTCTCTCAGGAGCCCTGACCACCGGTAGCTTTGATCCTATTCCCGGTACCGGTGGGCTACTATTTTTTATATTTTTAAATTTTTTGTAGCGACATCTATGACGTCACATAAAAACTAATCTTGCATCGCGCAATTAAAGTTCTCCGCGTGATCAGAACATTTAGAACAGCCCGAAATCATCTATCGGGCAGTTGCCCCCTTGTTACTACGTCGCACAGCACTACTCCGACTCACTGGAGCCTGCAGCTTCATCCCGACTCACTGGGACATCATCATCCCGACTCACTGGGATAGCACCACCCCGACTCACTGGGGCATCACCGCAGACAGTTCCGACTCACCGAGAACTATGCGGCATTCGGTTCCGAACCAACCTACTGGCCTGGCACGCATCAAGAAGCATCAAGAACCATCGATCTCCTATCTCCGGAGGGGAGTGATGTAGCGACATCTATGACGTCACATAAGAACTAATCCTGCATCGCGCAATTAAAGTTCTCCCCGCGATTAGAACATATAGAACAGCCCGAAATCATCTATCGGGCAGTTGCCCACCAGACATAACACCCGTCTGGCCGAAGGATCCTCCCTTTTCAATGGAGGTTTGCGGAACTTTATTCTCTGTTCCGCTTACCTCCAAAGTTTTTATATTTATATATATATATTTTTTTTTTTTAATAGTCTATACTGTCCCACTGCTGGGCAAAGGCCTCCCCTAACTTCTTCCAGGTATTCTTTTCTTGGGCCACCTCGAACCAGTCTTTGCGGTAGGCATCTAGGTCGTCTCGCCACCTCTTCCCAGGTCGACCTCGGCGGCGTCGTCCATCTTGAGGTACCCACTTTGTGGAGACTCTTGCCCACCGGTCAGAGTGCATGCGGCTGATGCATTATATTTAAAAATGTAAATTAAAGTTAGTTAAGCAGTGAGTTACAAGATCGAGTCCAGACAGCATATTGGAACGCCTGCTTCCAGGAGCCCCTGTGGAATTGTAGAGCAGCATCATCGGCTTAGGTAAAGACGGATGTATTGGGAATTGTAACAGCAGAGGTCAATAATGTGTTTGAGAAAAAGGGTCGGCCCAATAATGTTGCCCTGAGGAACCTCATAGGATATGGGAAGTTTGTCGCTTGTTCAATCTCTAATTTGATGGCACTGTCGTCTATCAGTGAGGTAACTCTCGAAATCTCAAGTTCTTCTCTCTAGTTCGCTTCTGATTCCGTTTTTTTCGAGTTTAGCTATAAGAGTGGAGAGAGATATCGTATCGAAGGTTTTTGCTAGATCTGTAACTTTGCCGTAGAATTAGTTGAGTTTTAAAGATGACGAAATTCATTTATAATCGCTTTTTATATATCCGGGGCCAGGGTAGCACTGATGTTTGTGTTTAAAGTGTCTTAAATACATAAATAAGTATGAACAAACCTGTAAGTTGCGCATCTAGCCTGTCCACGATAGCGTCTAACAGCGCCAGAGCCACTACATCATCAGGGTCCTTCGCCAGCGCCGCGTGCAGCACGTCGGCGGCGTCCCTCTCCCGGGCCAGCAGCGCGAGGCACAGGCCTATGGCGGCCAGCGTGGCGGCGCGCGCGGGGCGCAGCGCGAGCGCCCTCTCGTGCCACTGCAGCGCGTCGGCGGGGTGCCCCAGCGCGCGCGACACGTGCCCCAGCGCGTCCAGCGTGGCCGCCCAGCGGGGACTCACCTGCAACCACCGCCTCATTCATAACAACTTGCAAACTACTATTCACTATGTTCCTCAATTTTTGATGTACCTAAAAAAATACTATTCGAAGTTATATTTCATGATATTCATATCGAAAAAAAAACTGTTTACACACAAAACGTATCTAATAATGACTTAGAGAAATCTATCATAACCATCTTCAGTAAATATATTTTTTTTTCTATGTTTTTCGTACAATCAAGTCTGTTGACTTCTTTGCCATCTTAAACGAATGTGACACATACACCCGGTTTCTAAAAGGCCAATCAACGTAAAAATTAACTAACTAGCTATCAAATCTCTTGTTAAGTATCAGTTAAGTTGCTCAAAGCATGATAAGCTACTTTGATTTGATCATCTTGTTAGTTGACAGCACTCTCAAATCAGTCTCACCAACAGATTTTATTTATGTTTTATAGGAGTCTTGTATAGTTAATATGTATAACGCAAAAGCATCAAGTAAAACACCTTGACGATTGTTGATAAATGATAAAAATCCTAATAAGAACCTTTACATCTTCTTTATAATAGAGTAACCTACAATGTAGTAGTAGTGTGTAGATTCCTCTCACAAAGAAAACGCCTATGTCCCAGCCGTAGGAAATATATAACCTGGCAATGCATATGCTTTTTCCATATCACTACTCACCTCCTGCTTGTCAGGCGGAGTAGCAGCTTCTAGAGCCAATAGCCAGAGTCTCCTGGCCTCAAACCAGTCGCCATCAGCGAAGGCAGCTGCACCAGCCTCGTGCGCCACATGCGGGTCACGCACTATGTGTAACACGCGGCCCCACTTCACTTTCTCGTTGGATTCTGATTCGTCAACATTCTGGAAATTAAAGGCGGACTTGAAATTCTTTGTCGGAGTCTGTGTTGCTGTTGCCTAATAGTCATAAGTCTGAAATGAATGGGTTAAATTACTTCTAGGCCAGCATGTTCTATCGTCGACCACATTATGACTTATAGATATACGAGTTTTTTTTTTTTAATGTTGCGTCGACACCGAATAACACGTCCTGTGTGACACCAATATGGCGAATTATTATAAGTGAATTTTATCAAACAAATAGACCATGTTCTGGAAATGGATATTTTTTATAAATAAATGAAAGTGACCTTAGCTTTAGCGAAGTTGTGCAGTGCAGCCGCGCGGGTGAGGAACCGCTCGCACATGGTGAAGTTGTTCAGCAGCGAGCACTCCACACCCACGTACAGCGGCGGCAGGTGGCAGCCACCCATCAGCTGACTAGCCTGTGAGGTAAATGTAGATAATTTTGTAATATTACTTATACATCTCTAGGAGCTCGGTAACTAAATCATAGCAGGGGCACGGGACCAATTTCGAAGTTGAGCTACGCTTGCTGAGGTCGCAAATCCCGGAATAGCACACCGAATACTTTTTATCCAGGGAGTATGTTCCTTTAGGACAATTTTTCTACTTTCTAGCTGGTAGCAGCTGGTGCATGATAAAAGGAACTTCTATGCAAAATTTTAGCATTCTAGATTTAAGAGTTTGGGCTGGGCGCTGATGATTCAGTGAGTACATCAGTCAGGACTTTGCCTTTTATAAATACAGCAGAATTGTACCCGTGCGAAGCCTGTGCGAGTCACTAGTTAAATAATAATTCAATATTTTTTTTATGTGCTATTGTTTTTTTTTTTCCTTAATTGACCTTGAAGTAGGCCGCCATGGCCTGGTCGTGCTCGTTGTCGGCGGCGAAGCTGTGTCCGTAGGCGAGCCATACGCAGCCCGCGCTCGGCTCCGGGCTCATACCTTGAAGTAGGCCGCCATGGCCTGGTCGTGCTCGTTGTCGGCGGCGAAGCTGTGTCCGTAGGCGAGCCACACGCAGCCCGCGCTCGGCTCCGGGCTCTTACCTTGAAGTAGGCCGCCATGGCCTGGTCGTGCTCGTTGTCGGCGGCGAAGCTGTGTCCGTAGGCGAGCCATACGCAGCCCGCGCTCGGCTCCGGGCTCTTACCTTAAAGAAGGCCGCCATGGCCTGGTCGTGCTCGTTGTCGGCGGCGAAGCTGTGTCCGTAGGCGAGCCACACGCAGCCCGCGCTCGGCTCCGGGCTCTTACCTTGAAGTAGGCCGCCATGGCCTGGTCGTGCTCGTTGTCGGCGGCGAAGCTGTGTCCGTAGGCGAGCCACACGCAGCCCGCGCTCGGCTCCGGGCTCTTACCTTGAAGTAGGCCGCCATGGCCTGGTCGTGCTCGTTGTCGGCGGCGAAGCTGTGTCCGTAGGCGAGCCATACGCAGCCCGCGCTCGGCTCCGGGCTCTTACCTTGAAGTAGACCGCCATGGCCTGGTCGTGCTCGTTGTCGGCGGCGAAGCTGTGTCCGTAGGCGAGCCATACGCAGCCCGCGCTCGGCTCCGGGCTCTTACCTTGAAGTAGGCCGCCATGGCCTGGTCGTGCTCGTTGTCGGCGGCGAAGCTGTGTCCGTAGGCGAGCCATACGCAGCCCGCGCTCGGCTCCGGGCTCTTACCTTGAAGTAGGCCGCCATGGCCTGGTCGTGCTCGTTGTCGGCGGCGAAGCTGTGTCCGTAGGCGAGCCATACGCAGCCCGCGCTCGGCTCCGGGCTCTTACCTTGAAGTAGGCCGCCATGGCCTGGTCGTGCTCGTTGTCGGCGGCGAAGCTGTGTCCGTAGGCGAGCCACACGCAGCCCACGCTCAGCTCCAGGCTCTTACCTTGAAGTAGGCCGCCATGGCCTGGTCGTGCTCGTTGTCGGCGGCGAAGCTGTGTCCGTAGGCGAGCCACACGCAGCCCACGCTCGGCTCCAGGTTCTTACCTTGAAGTAGGCCGCCATGGCCTGGTCGTGCTCGTTGTCGGCGGCGAAGCTGTGTCCGTAGGCGAGCCACACGCAGCCCGCACTCGGCTCTAGGCTCTTTGCCTTGCTTAAGTATCGGCGTGCCAACTCGCTTTTACCTGAAAATTGACTTTTTTCAATCACGAGCTGATAGTGTGACGTTAGGTAAACACATTTTACAATTGCATCTTGCGCAGCGTAGTTTAAAATTACCGGTGCAAAGTTTTATAAGTGATTGTGTCAAGTCAAATTAACCGATAGCATATGAGAGCACCAGGGACGTGTGAGCAAGTAAATAAGCCCGGCTTTTATGAGAAAATACATGACACCTGACATCTAAATTCCTAATCATGACGCGCCTACGCCAAGTTGCCGTTCCGTGTTTAATACGAATTAAAATTCATTCATAAGACACGATACCTATGACATCCATTATGCAATGTTGCCGCTCTAAACGCAATCTCTCCGATCTCCCCCTCTCACACTTAATAAAAAAGAGATGAACACTGGTGTATTGCTTTCTCAATCGACATGTTGGCTTTTGCATCTGGCTTTATCTTCTCTACTTTTCGTATACAAACATAAAAATATAATTGTGTGTGAGTAAAATTTAATACAGTGTGTAGTACTCATTCGTGAAATTTTGTTCTAATTTACGCATGGCTTTGGAAAAAGTATGAATGAAATGCAATGGTTCGTGTGTGTGTATAAGTTTACGAAAATTACGAGTGTTTTGAACTATCACAGGCAAAGTTTTAGAATTTTCGATAAATGATGCTTATTTCAATTTAGTTCAATTTTTTTTTAGCGTTTAGAAAGTTATATTTCAGTAGTCAAATTGTAGTAACCAAACTTCCCCTAAACACAAAAATTTTTCAGCCGAGAGTATGAGAGCGAGAGCACACATGCGTTTCAAAGCGAGTGAGACGATTTCATGCACTGACTGGATGTTTGGTCACTACAATTTGTAAGTTAAGTAAATCTTATTTTTAGTTCCCTTTCTCACCTGGTACGTGCCCAGGGGCCCCAAGGAGGAGCTCCACAAGCACACAGGTATTCAAAGCACATGAGACGCTACTGAGAACCTAAGGTTTCATCCATGTGAAAATAAGTTATGTCAGATCGCTCTGGGATCTTGGACTACAGAAAAATACTTTCAAGTTTTAGAGATAAATATGATCTCGTAACTTCACCTAAACCTAGTTGGTAGAATTAAAACGTTTACCAATTTTTTACACTCGTGTAATAAAATCATAGAAAGATTTTGGATTTATTTATTACAGCTTGGATAAGATTTTGAACTAGAATACAAAAAGTACTTTTTACAATTCATGTACCTATAAAGTAAATAAGCTTCAGGATTGTTTGCTCAAACAAATTAATAATATAATAATAATAATATTTCACAACTATCACACCGCGCCATCTAGTCCCAAGCTAAGCAGAGCTTGTGTTATGAGTACTAGACAACTGATAAACATACTTATATATTTCTAAATACTATTATAGATAAATATATATTATAGATAAATTGATAACAAAAGGCATAATTATATCAAAGTTACTATACATCCAATAGCTTTTGATTTGTCACTGCTAATATGTATTTGTAAATCTATCGAGTAATAATATGCCTTCTATGTGATTTGTTATCTGTTTGTGATAGAGAAGCAAAGAACGAAGAGCTATGGCTGTTTACATTGTGAGTACTTGCTAAATATTATCAACATCGTCAACAATTTGTAGTTAGACTCCACTAGATTGCGCACATGCGATTAAGTTCGAGTGGAATCAGGAGTGGCCAGCTAGAATGTTACGAGCCGAGAGACAGCGAGTAAGAGTTGCTACAATGATGTCCAGAGATGGCTCTTATATATTTTTTATTCGGAACGTACTAGATGGGTCAAGCCGCTGGAGATCACTTGTAAAATGTTTAGCCGATACATCAAATATTGGTAAGAGGTGGACTTCGGAGGGCGTGGTATGGACTAGAGAATCAAATCCCGCACCTTTTTTTGCGGGATCAGACGCGAGATTACTACAAAAACTCACCAATAAGATAATAATAGCACCCCACAGCGTACCAAGACGTCCACGCATTAGGGTAGGCGTCCACTAACGAATGCGCAAAGGCGAACAACTCCGAACTCCTCTTCAACTCCACCAGGCAAGCAGCACGCACGTCCACGCAGCACCTTTATGTAACAAATGTAACAGTCTTCTAAGTTCTGTTTGGGACAACAAATCGGACAATAATGGGACTTTTACGAACAAATCGGACTGAATTAAAATATTTGTCCTTTTTAGGGTTTCGTACCTCAAAAGGAAAAACGGAACCCTTATAGGATCACTTTGTTGTCCGTCTGTCTGTCTGTCTGTCTGTCAAGGCCCTTTATCTCGGAAACGCGTGAAGGTATCAAGTTGAAATTAAAACCATATATTCAGGTCTGCACTCAATTGAAGCTGTGAAGAAATCAAACTTCTAAGTTAACGAATAAAATAGATACGGCCGTTTATGTCACAAAAAATGTATATTTCGATACTCTCAAAGGAATCAAAATTCATAGGGTACTTCCCGTTGACCCAGAATCCTGAAATTTGGCATGAAGCAAGGTCTTATAGCACAGCTATAGGAATAAATCTGAAAACAGTAAAATTGTTGTTACCTACGTCAGAAAAAAAAAACTTTTTTGTAATTCGGAAAAATCTTCGAGACTCCATTCGGGAATTGAACATAGGTAAGTTTGTACCGAACCCTCAGTGCGCGAGTCCGACTCGCACTTGTTTACTCTGTAGTTTTGATCATACAGGGCCAATGACGGCACAGTTGGCGCAGTGGTTGAGCGAGTGACCGATTCTCGCACGAAACATATATTTGTATGGCCTACAATAGGTGTTTGGGTCTGACTGTCTTGTGTATGTGAGTTTACGTTTGTAAACGCACCCACGATACAGGAGTACTAGTGTGGGGCAAAGAAAAAGTGATGATAGCGGACAGAAAAGGCAGAGGTTGCAGTTTTACTAAGTTATTTTTGTCGGTCGTGTATTTTGACTAGTGTTGCAACAGAACTCTGCTTCCGCTTCTGCAGAAGTTCCGCGAGCTTTTTAACTTCCGTTTCCGCTTCTGCTTCCGCAAAATTTATAACAGAACTCTAAACGGAAGAATACAGCAAGGAGCGCGGGGGTGGGAGGCTCGTGGACAACTGGACACATCGGAAGAGGCGCGGGGGGGCAATACACAAATGTGTCGCAACGAGTTTCTTTATTATTATATTTTTTTTGGTTCATTCTGCGCATCAGCGCACCTCTTGACGTGATTACGATGTAAACCTTCTGAAGTTAAAAAAAATAAATTGTGTTTTTTCTTCATAGTATTAACAAAGATGTACTTCTGACATCTGTTTCCGTTTCCGCTTCCGTTGCATCACTAATTTTGACACAGTAAACTCTTTTATAATCTACATTTTAGTGCGTAATGCTTTTAAATTGTTCTCGTCCAGTCCTTTAATTTGATACCCTACATGCCTAAAGCGCCATTTTATTTTTTTCAATTTTGATATATCCAGTTTCACTATAGAAATCATAACCCTCATTCTGGCGCAGTCGGATAAATTTTCTGAAAAATACATGACGATGGTTACCAGGGGTCCACGGTGTCGAGGGTGCGCAAGGCTTCAGTCCAGCGGCACGCGGACGCCAGGCGGCGCGCGCGGCTCTGCGCCGCCTCCATCGTGCGCGCGCCCACGGTCTCGGCTTCCGCTGTTATCTGTGTGGAAAACAAAGTAACTATATCATTTGAACATATGGCTTAAAGAGCTTAGTATCCAAGCCAAAAATGTTTCATAAAAAGACACACACACACACGTTACACAGAACAGACACGTTATACAGAAGTGTTACTCACAGGACATTCAGTATCAGGCGGCGCAAGGGTGACGGGCGCGGGCGAGTAGCGGTTGAGCCGCTCTCGGTACGCCGCGCGGAGCAACGCACCCTCGGCCGCGCTCAGCTGACTGCTGATTGGCAGGGATTCTATCAGCTCACTTTCTGCAATAGATTGTAAACCCTAAGTCAGTTTTTGGTGAGATTTTTATTGATAGATTGATCCATAGTGGATATTGTGATGTGAAATCAGTGTTGTTTTGTATCTCAAGTCTATATAGCTGAACAATATTATGTGAAATCATGAAACAGGTGCGCCTACCACACTAGCGCGCCTGCTAGAGCACTAGGGAACAAACTCAACACATACCCTGGTGCGGCGTGAATGCGTGCTGCTCCAGCAGCAGGTCGAGTGCTTCGTAGTGCGCGCAGTCAGCTCGCAGGGCGGCGGTCAGTGCCTCGGCTGCTGCCTCGCGCCGCTCCAGCGAGCACAGTGCGCGCGTCTGCCACACTAGCGCGCCTGCTAGAGCACTAGGGAACAAACTCAACACATACCCTGGTGCGGCGTGAATGCGTGCTGCTCCAGCAGCAGGTCGAGTGCTTCGTAGTGCGCGCAGTCAGCTCGCAGGGCGGCGGTCAGTGCCTCGGCTGCTGCCTCGCGCCGCTCCAGCGAGCACAGTGCGCGCGCCTGCCACACTAGCGCGCCTGCTAGAGCACTAGGGAACAAACTCAACACATACCCTGGTGCGGCGTGAGTGCGTGCTGCTCCAGCAGCAGGTCGAGTGCTTCGTAGTGCGCGCAGTCAGCTCGCAGGGCGGCGGTCAGTGCCTCGGCTGCTGCCTCGCGCCGCTCCAGCGAGCACAGTGCGCGCGCCTGCCACACTAGCGCGCCTGCTAGAGCACTAGGGAACAAACTCAACACATACCCTGGTGCGGCGTGAGTGCGTGCTGCTCCAGCAGCAGGTCGAGTGCTTCGTAGTGCGCGCAGTCAGCTCGCAGGGCGGCGGTCAGTGCCTCGGCTGCTGCCTCGCGCCGCTCCAGCGAGCACAGTGCGCGCGCCTGCCACACAAGCACGCCTGCTAGAGCGCGCTGGAAACGGATTTATTTTTTATTCGATAACCAAACTATTCCCTACCACTGTGACTCTTGAAAGCCAGAATCCACAGTAGCGACCACTAAATATACGAGTCAATGAAGTTGGACGAGTTCCAGAGAAACGATTAAACTGTCTTGGGTTCCGCAACGAAATATAATCAATAAGAAAACAATCTTAATTTCCACTTCCCTCTTTTCCAAGCAGGAGGCAGAACAATAATAGACCAATAGACACAAAGAGACATTTACAACTGGGGTAAGCTCAGTGTAACGATTGACTTGCAGGAGTTGCAGGCGCTGATAAGTAGACTCAATGACGTTTGTTGTAAGTTTGAACTAGCAATCTAATCTATTAATCTAATTAGTCCATTATGACCCACTGCTGGGCGAAGGCAGCCCCACTCCCTTTCTCAAACACGTCTTTCCTTCCAGTAAGAGTCACGTTTTTCTCTCCATCTTCGTCTTGGTCTCCCACGATGTCGCATTTAATGGGACCCAATAAGTGACTCTTTTAGTCGGCAGCTCATCTTTAAATCACTTAAAAACTATAACCGTAAAAAAACTGAAGTTTCCGTCATGGGCGTAGGAGGTCTACTGTTAGCCCCAAGCTTCTAAATTAGTGCTAATAAGTTAAAGCAAGTTGAGAGCTTCCTTCAGTTGTCTTGATAGTATGGTCACAGGTAAATGAGACCTCAACGTTGAGGTTAATCAGAAGCTTTGTGATGCAGTTGCAGCTTTTGGCAAACTGCAGCCCAAAGTGTTTATGGTTATGTAAGAAATAACCGTAGTGGGGGAAGAACCGCGCAAGTAAAAATCGGGGAGACAAACTTTATTATTATAGCTGATTAGCTGACCCGACAGATGTTGTCTTGTTTTAGCTATGAACTTACAAACGCGTGTAGGGGTAGGTAGGTGTAGGTGTTCTTAATTCTTTCATTCACGCGTGATGAGGTGACCAGGGGAAATAGGAATTCATTTTTTTACTCGTCATTCATAAGGCGGAAGAGGAAGGGGGGTTAAAAATACAAATACTGCTTACGTAATTTTTGAAATGCCCCCAAGAACCACAAAAAGATTTTTAAGATGTCCGTGCATGAAAATGACAGCAGTGAGATAAATAAAGAAGGCTTACATTGTGTGTCTGGTCATTGTTCCTGATCTCGAGGAGCATGGGGTCGCACTCATCAAACAAGTTAAGTGCCGTGGCTGGTTCACGTGCTGCTAGGTAAGCGCGCATCGCCACGCCCAGGCACAGTAGATGACGTCTGAAATAATTTACTCCTAGATTATACAACTTACTCATATACACATTCTACAGGAGCCAAGGTGAAGGCTCCTTTTGGCGGTGAACAGACACGCTTGTGTGTTGACAGCGTTGAATCCCACCAAATTGGCTTCGCCTCATTTGAAGACTACCTCAAGTGAGACATTCGTACGCTCTACCATAGCCTTTCTTTCGGACTGGATTAGCTCTTTACTAGCCCGAGCACTCGGCAGGTATCTCTCTACAACTGCTCTCTGCATATTCCTATGGGTATATCAACGATCTGCAGTAGGAAGAGAGTTATAGAGAGAACCGACCCCTGAGGAACTCCGGCATTAATAGTCATGGGTTTCGATGAGCATCCATCGACAACAACTCGGAGAGACCTTTCACTAGACGGGGAGAAATGCCGTGCAGTGAAAACTTACTCATAAGGCTAACGTGCCATACCTTGTCGAAGGGCTTCGAGACGTCTAAGGAAACGGCAATCGCTTCCCCATTCTTCTTGAGGGCCTCGCCCCACAAGTGAGTGGCACACACTAGTAGGTCCCCAGTAGACCGATTGCGGCGAAACTCGTACTGTCGGTCACTAAGGAGATCGTTACCTTCTAAGAATGCCATGAGGCGCAATTTAATACACGCTCCATATGCTTGCAGAGTATGGTTAGTTCAAATAAATGGTGTTAATTCTCTGGGTTTAATAGACAAAATGGGTGTACCACAGGGCTCAATGATGGGTCCCTTCCTAAATCATCTCGTCACCTATTTCTGGGCAGGCCTCAGCGACGTTTTCCCTTTGCAGGAACCCACTGTCGAACCGGCAAATTCCATTTGAGCCTGGCAGCCTTTTTGTAGTCCTGCAAGGTGTTACGGAGGTCTCGGTTTGACCACATAAGCCGAATTGGGAGCATACTTGCTTCATAACCCGCATGTAGTAAAGCGTTTTAGTCCCTGGCTAACTTCCACATAGTGATTCAGCCAAATATCTGGGAATGCACTTAGACCATAGACTCACATGGAGGAAACACATGGAGAAAAAAAGGGATGAAATTAACCTGAAATATAGAGAACTGCACTGGTTAATTGCAAGGAATTCCAAGTTATCCTTGGACAACAAGCTTCTTATTTATAAGACCATGCTCAAACCTATCTGGACATACGGGATCGAACTATGGGGTTCAGCATGTGACTCCAGCATAAATATAATACAGAGGGTTCAAAATTATATATTGAAACAAATTTCTAACTCACCGTGGTTTCTGAGGATCTCTGAAATCCACGAACATTTAAAGATACAGACAGTCAAGGAAGAAATCAGATCATCCTGCTCCAAATACAAAGCACGTCTTGCAAATCATCCAAACCAATTAGCAGTGCAGTTGACCATTCCAGAATCATTGCGAAGACTGAAAAGGAGGCATATTTTGGAAACAGACAGCTGCACATAACTGAACATAGAGATTGTCCCATGAGGGGATATTGCTCTGCAAGCCATATTCTATTTCATCACATCTGCTCATAGTTAGACGACTGATTGCAAGATAATGAAAAAGAAAAAAAAAAAAAAATCAAAAAAGTCCCTGGCTAAGTCATTTGAATCGAACTTCTGCCGTCCCTCACTTCCACCACTGCTGAAACCCGATGGGTCGCTGGCCCACGCCGCTGAGGAGAAAACAAACTTATTTGCCTCTCTTTTTGCGGAATCTTCTCGTCTGAATTCGGATGGCGCGCGGCCCCCTGTTTCTCCTGATGGATGCGTGAGGACTATGTCAGACATTCGTATCCATCAGAACGACGACTGTAGGGTCCTGCGTAACCTCGACGTGAATAAAGCTAGAGGGCCCGACGGGATACCAGCAATCGTACTTAAAACTTATGCGCCTGAATTGTCTCCGATCTTGACACGACTATTTCGCTTCTCATATGAGACTGGAAAAGTCACGATTGCTTAGAAGCAAGCTAACGTGCAGCCCGTGCCCAAGTACGGCAGTCGAGCTGACACGGAAAACTACCGACCCATCTCGGTTACCCATTCCATACTCTTACAGAGGATGGACCCTCTGTAAGAGTATGGAATGGGTGCTTAACAGGAAGCTTCTGGCATACCTAGTAGCTAACGACATCCTCAGTGACCGGCAATATGGTTTTCAACAAAATCGGTCTACTGGGGACCTTCTAGCGTATGCTATTCACATCTGGAGCGAGGCCATCGAGAAGCAAGGGGAAGCACTTGCCGTCTCCCTTGATATCTCGAAGGCTTTCGACAGGGTCTGGCATGAAAGCCTTATTACTAAGCTTCCTTCCTTCGGTCTATCCCCGCTCTTTCGGTCTACATACTTCCCACACATACGTACAAAGCATTTTGGGAACACATTTATTGTGTGTACAGCTAAGGAGTGGAATTCTCTGCCGGAGTCTGTTTTTACTGATAGCTACAACTTTGGGGGTCTTTAAGTCAAGAGTGAACAGACTACTTCTAGGCAAGCGTCGGCCACATTGTTGCTTACCATCAGGTGGTCAAACATGAGCCTATCAATAATAATAAAAAAAAAAATAGAATTATTTTTAGCAACATTTGCAACAAAATTATTGAACCTTTTAATTGAAGGTAGTTTTATTTCACCTGTGTAGTCCTCTAGAGGTGACTGCATGTGCAGCTCTATGCAATTCTCCTCTAGCAAGCATGGCACTAGCTAGGAGCCACACATCATCTCCGCTAGCTGAGTCCAGACCACCACCCGCTGCCGCTGCTGCTGCATCTGCCCAGAAAAGGGCACTGGTCCATTGACCCTAGACCACAATTTAGGAAAGTTTTAATAAGTTATATTTTAATTCATTAAACTCTAAGCTAACCCCGACGTAAACTCTTATTGTCTTTTTAATTTGGTATTCGAAAGGTTAAAGGCAATGATATAATTATATGACTTAGGTTTTTTTTATGGCATTTTAATTCATCATTAGGTCAGTGGGTTATCTTATGGTCTTAAATTTATGCCTTATAATCCGAGAATATTGTTAAAATGTGTTATTGTCTGCTAAGATGACAGAAAATCTTTGTTTATGAGCAAAATAACCTACTGTAACAGATCTCCAACCACTTTTACATAGTCAAAACTTATTTACCAGTTCGGAGTATTGCTTGACGAGTGACCGCATCAAGTCGATGTTCATGCACCCTTCTATAGTAATTCTACCGGTAGGTTCAGATTTATCCATCACGCTATGTATAAAGCGAACAAGTGCACTTCACTTTAACTTGCAGTTTTGAAGTTGGGCTCTTGAATGTAGCAAGAAGACTTGGCAAAACTATTACTACTGACTTCGGTGATTCAGTAAAAGCACAATTTTGATTAAAATAAAGCTATAATTTGCTCTTAATATAATATTTTAGTCATTGTTTTCGTTTGTCCCGCCGCCTATTTGACGTTTTATAAACTTTTTATTATCAAGGATGTCAAGGATTGAGACTAATGACACTTGACAGTAGACTTCACGGCATCAGTTCAAAAACAAATTCAATCACATTATTTAAAAAAAAAAACACGTTTTAATTGAAAAATATTGTGTAGTGTTTAGTTATGATAAAATTAATAAAATCTTACTAATACATTTGGAAATTATTGTGTTAAGTTTTTTATTAAATAAAATGCATCGTTTTAATTTGATAAAATGGGAACGCAGTTTTTATTAGCTTTGTGCTGAGCAACACGACTAAATTCAGAAGACACGTTTTGTATGTTTTCTCTTTCGCTCTTTGGTTAATTTACTATCACTTTGTCTTTGTTATTTTAAATATAAATACAACTCAATTTGGACGAATGTACCCATGCTGTCAATTGACAGATTTGAATTTTGATGACGGAAAGAAAAAGGTTATACACAGTAAAAGAGGGAATAGGCTGAATAAGATTTATTTATTAACCGTCACTAAATATTATTTAGGCGTTCCTAGTTTTTTATTGTGTAGTGTAATTATAGAATCACAGTTTGAGTATTGTATACATTCTGGCAATTCAAATAAAGCAACGTGTCCTAGGTTAGGCCGTTAGTGAAACATGTTAGTATATTTGAAATAACATGACTGAGAGGAAAATGTGCAAGTTTTACAATTTAAACGTGCCTGAACGTCGATCTGGGGAGGGTGGGCAAGGTGGTGGCGCAACGCAGAATCACGGTAACAATGATGAGGACGATAGGAACTCTGATGAGGCGACGCCGCCGCCCGTGCCGGCGCACGAGCACAAGCTGGAGTACTGCTACTGGATGTGGTTCTCGCGCCGCCCGCCCGCGCGCGAGCTCTCCTCGTCCACCACTGGTTACGTACAGGTTCGTTGATGCCCAAGCTAGCACTGCCTGCCATGCTGTCAATAAGGTGCACCTTAAAAAAGTACAACACTGAAAAGTACCTAACCACGATAAGGTATTGTTGATACAATTGTGCTCATGTGATTTGTTTTGCAATTGAATCGAACAGTAGGTTACACATGAAGAGTATTGTAGAAATATGTAAATTATAATTCATTTACATATGTTTATCAATATGGCACAGTTTTGCTTAATATTTTTGAAGTTTTTAATTACACTATAGGCTTGCAATGAAATCTTTCCCATAACAATGTCCTCTGACTAATTGAAATCCTATAACAACAAGAATCTCAACAAGTTTAAAGCTTGCCAATGCATGCAATGGGTTAACCTTTTAAAATAAAATTGTACCTATACCACTACACTAATTTGTTCATTAATTCTTTGATTGTATAAACTAATTTAGAAAGTATATATTTTTAATGAGCAGTACCTATTTTCTTGTTATAATGACCCTATTAATCATATTCACAATTTAAAGTACCATCTTTCATCAACAGTTCCAATATGGTATTCACATGGCATGCCAACCCCACAAGTCAATGATCTTTGTTAAATTATTCTGCTAGTTTATGTGAGGATCTGGTTAACCACTTCATACTGTTTTTATACTTACAGTAAAATAATTGCAATCTCAGAACTGGCAATTAATATTTTCACAAATCAAGATATTGCTACATTAATTTGTTATTTTATTATATAATTGGATTGAAACACAGTTTCACTAAAAGTCAGTATACATATAGATGGATGGAGAGGGAGAGGGAGGCCAAAGAAAAGATGGAGGCATTGTGTGAAGAGTGATATGACAAAAATGGGATTTAATGATAGCATGATGAGTAACAGGACAGAATGAAAGAAAAAAAGGTGATGATCCAACCCCAAATAACATAGTGTAACGGCAGGAAGATGATGAATTAATAAATGGAGGATTGAAGATTGGCTTGAGATGGCATGGGAGCAGAAAGTATGGAAGGATTTGGAGAGGCCTTATCTTAGTAGTAGGACAGCAATGTAAAAGAAACATACCTTATCACCTTGATATAGTGTTAGTTGCATTCTAGGTAAACATCAAAGTAATAACTTTTTTAGTTATTAAGTACAATAACCATATTTCCCTATTAGAAATTAAGTGGAATCCGTTTTGAACAAGAAACTTGCAAAACAAATTAAATATGTCAGACAACCTTAGCTCTACTGATTTGCATTTATTAGCATGACCCACATTCTTAAGTTGTTGTAACTTTGCTGTTATACCAAATGGACTCAGTATCAGAAAATATTTTTTTACCTACATATTTGTTTTAGTAAGTAAAATTATTTTCTATATAAACTTATTAACTTGAAGTGGTACTGTTATTAGGGAATCATCTCATAGCTTACCTTTCATGATATCATTGCAAAACGGTTTAATAAAATAATATATCTACACTTAATATTATAAAGAGGTAGTTTGTTTTTATGTTGGTAGGAGGTAATCTCTGAAAATACTGGTCCGATTGCTAAATTTTTTAAAGAAAAAGCTGCTTTATTCCTGAGTGACATAGGCTATATTTTATGTATGTGTGCAAAGCTGCAGGCAAAAGCTAGTATATAATATAACCAGCATAATTAGCCTTATAATGTTCTCACTGCTGAGAAACAAGAAGCCAAAAGGCAAAAGGAAGGAAGGCTTAAGGAGAAGGAATGAGGAATGGTGAATGTCACATGTCTTCTTTCTAGTTCTAGGACAAGCCAGTTTCCTCACGATGTTTATCTTCACTGTTTTGAGTGCAGTGGTGATGAAATAAATTACATAAAGTAATGCATCTGGCTAGGTTTGAACTCTCGACCTATAATTAGTAAGCTGGGGCAGCGCCGTTACCATTAGGCCACCAATGCTCTCAAAAAACAAAATACCATTTTGTTTTTACCCCAGACTGAACAATGACTGGGTTTTGAAGGTCAGAAAGAAAGTTTCTCTATGTTAAAAACTGGAAGCCAATCACAACATTGTTGGCTGAATGGTTGAGTAGACAATGGTCATTTAAAAAAATGCATAAGGCTGCACCAAACACATGTCCCTATGTAGTAGAATCCACTGAAGTCTTAACTATTGTTACCCATTTATCTCCTATGTGTGCCAACTGCCAATGTCATATTTCTATGTTGCTACTTTTAGTGCCACCCACATACATACATGCATTTAATTTTACTCAAATTCTAAAGTGTATTTTTTTAACATTATATTAATCACATATTATTTATATTATACTAGCTTTTGCCCGCGGCTTCGCTCCCGTCAACTGACTACTATATCCTACTCTACCTTACTCTACCCTACTCTAACCTACACTCTAGCCTACTCTACCCTACTAAAAAAAAAAAAAAAGTATATATATGTCCGTCTCTAAGCTACCTCCCCACCAACTTTCAGCCAAATCGGTTCAGCCGTTCTTGAGTTATAAATAGTGTAACTAACACGACTTTCTTTTATATATATAGATAGATGAGACATATAAAGTTAGCGGTGTCTAGATAACCAGCTTTTAGTTATTTGATATGACTGCAATAAAAAAGCTATAAATAATTTATAGGTATACTTTGCAAAGTCGACAAAATAATATAAAGTATACTTGGTTTGTTCAGTTTAGTCAGTGTTTTAATATAAACTGCATCACTAGTACTACCAAGCAAAAAATGCAATTTTGTTTTTAAACATTTTTTTTTTAAATCACTTATACAAGATAATGCAGACCCGAAATAAGTATTTGTAAGCGATACAAATATTTGTTTTGTACGAGAATCGAACCAGCGACACGAAGCGTAGCAGTTAATCGCTCGACCACTGTGGCAAACGTGCTATCAAGATTTCATTGCATGTAGATTATTAAACTTTCTTCAGGCAAAGAAATAACAAAGGAGAAATTGAAAACTGGCTACAAAAGCCGGAGTGGCCAGAGGTGTTGTGTTACTTTTTTGGTGTACAATAAAGTTTATTCTATTCTAAAAGTTACCTATTGAAATTACTTATGTACTTAGTTTGTTTCCAGTTTTAGTTAGTTGTAAAAGTTATCTAATTGCAATCTTGAGCGGAGCATTATTGCCACTCAGATTCATTATTGTAAATCAGAAATGTTTCATCAAAATTCTCCAACTTGATACAAATTCAGTCAAAAGATAATAGAATTCATCCATTGCACATTCAATGGGACGCAGACATGAAGTCCAGTGGAGGTTGTCTCAAATTGATATTCCGGGTTGCTTATTGAACACCCCTTCAGAAAATATTTAATATTGAAAAATACACATTATAATCTTAAAATAACACAATTTCTCTGCTTCAATTCCAGGCGTTACGTCTGGTGGGTAGGGTGGCAAGTGTGGAGCAGTGGTGGGGCCTGTACACGCACCTGGCGCGGCCGTCTGAGCTGCCGCCGCTGTCCGACCTGCACCTCTTCAAACTGGGCATCAAGCCCATGTGGGAGGACCCCGCCAATGTCAATGGAGGGAAATGGGTAAGAGTATTACATACCCTGCGATCCGAAATACGATATTTTCAATGTTAACTCGCCAACAGTCGTTCCGAATTACCGTGAACGCGTACATCAGCCCTCCTAGCCAAGTTACAACCGTTTCGTTTCGATTTTCTTTTCGTTGATCGCCTCGAGTCGGCCACGCCTCCTATTGCCTTTGTTCCGACCACATGACTGAGCGTTGAGATGACGTCAGAATAAAGGAATCGGACGAAAAAGAAACGAAACGGTTGTAACTTGGCTAGGGGGGCAGGCCGCGCTAACAGCGATGATATCGTAATTCGGAACGCGGGGATAGCGTTATTGTAGCTGGCATTCTTTACGTGTCTACCCTGTAATACGCGTCAGTTGACATCTTTATAGTTTTATTAAAACAAAACATTGCCCCACACGGCCCACACTAGGAATTATTCCTGTATCGTGGGTGCATTCACAAACATGTAAATTCACGTACCTACACAAGACACCTAAACCCGGAAGAACTGTCTGTAGGCCATACAAATATTTGTTTCGTACGGGAAGCGAACCCGTAACACGCAGCGCAGCAGCCAATCGCTCAACCACAGAGCCAACCGTGCAGTCAAAATTTTCTAATTGCAATGCAATTCTTGATTTTCTCCTCTATGATTTAAATATGTAGCTTCTGCCAGCGGTTTCGCCCGCGTGAAAGTCGGTTTCTCCATACAAACTTCCAACCCCCGTTTTACCCCCTTAGGGGTGAAGTTTCGTAAAATCCATTTTTAGCGGATGTCTACACCCTATAAGGAACCTACCTGCCAAATTTTAAGTTTGTAGGTGTTATAGTTTCCCGAGGTTTCGTGATTAATCAGTGAGTGGTATTTCGCTTTTATATATATAGATTTAGGAGAAGCTTTTAATGAATATCTTTTAATAAAAAGATATTCATTAAAATCGTCATAGCCTTTTTCTTCTTCTTCTTTTCGTGTCGATGTGTTCTAACTAAATTTTATCTGACCAGTATTTCGCAACCTATACGGCTCTGTTATTGGCCTCGTATAGATCCTGAAAATTGCAGGTGGTTGTGCAGTATGGACAGCATAGCAAATGACGCATGTCCTGTGCAGCGGCTCCACACTGGCACTGTGTTAGAGATGGGTCGAGGAAGCCCCATTTGGCCAAATTATTTTTACAGCGGCCAACCTGAGTCCGCAGTCGGTTAAGAGATTTCCAGATTGGCCACTGCAATTCGCGTCCAGGGGGGAGATGTTCTGACGGGGTGATGAAATGTGTAGGAGTTGGGTGCTTCTGTTTCCACAGCGCGCATCTCTCGTCCTCTGTACTGTCTTTTGAAGAGGTCGTAAATCGCATAAAGCTTTTAACCTTAAAGAAGATATATTAAAATATATTATTCTTTCAAGCAATTTTAGATTAAAGTGGGTCTACGCTAGAGGAGCCGAGCTCAAATTCGTGTAGTGTGGACCGACTCTAAGAGGAGCCGAGCACGAGCGACACTACACGAACTTGAGCTCGGATCTCCCACCTTTAGGAAGTTCAAAGTATTGGTAGAGTAATAAGATTGAGATTTGTTTGTGATTAGGTTGTTAGTAGAAGACAGCAATCTACATTTATACTACCGATTGCCTTTCCAAAGGTTTTTGCAAACCGCTCACAAAGACGTTTGTGCAAATATGATTCATGCATGTATGACTCAAAATTGAACGAAATATTATATTCTGAGAAGTTGAAGCCAAATTATTATAAAACTAGCTTCTGCCAGTGGCATCGCTCGCGTGTAAGCAGTTTTCTCCATACAACTTTGGAACTCCGCTTCATTTCTTTAGGTGTATTTTGGAAAATGCTCTCTTAGTGCTCGCGTACGTCATAAAAGGAAACCTTGTGCAAAATTTTACACTCTAAAGCGCCTATTACACCACTCAATATTCAGACAGTCTTAGTCTATGTAGTGTCACACAAGAAAAAGAGCAACTTACGCCAATGTCGTGTAAAGGAATGAAACAGAACGATGAGATAAATAGATACACATAGACTAAGACTGTCTTAATATCGAGTGGTGTAATAGGCGCTTTAGTCCCAGTAGTTTCTCGGCTGTACGTTGATATATCAGTCAGCCAGTTTCTCCGTTTTATATATTCTAAAGATGTATTTCGCCCTATTCCCAGGTTGTACGACTACGTAAAACACAGACGGGTCGCGCGTGGGAGGACCTGTGCATGGCGATGTTGGGCGAGCAGTTCATGGTCGGCCAGGAGCTCTGCGGGGTCGTGCTCTCTGTACGGTTCCAGGTGAGAGATCTTCTCGTGGCACTTTGTACCAATCAGCCAGTCGATCAAGGGAGGTCTAGAAAATGCTGGCGTGGTGACTCGGAAGCATTGATCCAAATTGGTCAGAAAAAAAAATCATACCAATGTTTGAAATTGGTATGATTTTTTTTTTCTGACCAATTTAGTAAGGCCTACTTCCACGGACGCGTAGCTTCATAGACCTACGCCTACGCCTAAGAGTGAGGGCATGGTGGGAACATCGCGCATCCTTTTTCTGTTACGACAATTATCCCTTCCACCAGATTTGAAAGTTTTTAACTTAATTTTGAATGGATTTGAAAAATTCCTTCTATTTTCAATTTTCAAATAAATAAATTAAAGTAAACAATACAAGGCACACAAACAACTAGTTAAAAGTATAAATGAGAAAAAAAAAGAAACAAGAATAATATATGTGCCTCACAGCTGCGTCAAAATGGGTCCAGTTCAGCATGAATGCCAGACAACCGGTCCTTGTCGCTGGTTTTCAACTGGACCTGAGGTGATTTTTTATAAAGTAGCTTTTTGGCCAAGAATGGTTGAGATGGGGCCATTGGTTTTTATTTATATAGTCTATACGAGATTATATATTATAGAATGACTACGAGATACAAAGTTGTGGGGAGATGGCTACAAGCTAGTGTAACTAGTACGTGTTGTGCAGGACGACCACCTAGCGGTGTGGCACCGCACGGCGTCGGACACGCTGGCGGCGGCGCGCGTGCGCGACGCGCTGCGGCGCATCCTGCAGCTGCCGCCCACCGTGCCCATCGAGTACAAGGCGCACGGCGACTGCCTGCGCGCCTCGGCCGGCCGCAGCGCGCCCGACGAGCCGCCCTCCCCGCCCGTCGAGCCGCCCTCCTCCTAGCTGTGTCAGTGCCCACCCCACACCTAACTCCCTAAGGCAACGTCGTGTGATACAATATCGACTGATTTAGGTTCCCTCTGATGTGTTCAAGCCATCGTGCTTCCAGTGTGAGAGAGAGACAGATCTATACTGAACGAATAGCACTATCCCTTCCTCACAGCGGCGTCATGATAGAATTGATACGTCATCGTATCGTCACCGTGACGACAGTGTTGCACTGTTCGGTTCGATGACCTGCGGATATACTTTTGTTTGCTCTGCCGTTCTATTAAAATGAAGACGTTTCAGTAATCAGTACCAAACTTAGAAATACCTTTGTTATAGGCTAAAGTTAACTTTCTCTCGTATTACACTACCTTGCAGAGTACAGAGACGATATTGTATTATTAACTGTGAACTGAGTGACGACTGCTGCCCGCAATACTCGCGCCGCCTCACGGTCGACCCGCCTCGCCGATGTACATATAGTGAAATTCGAAGTAAATTAAACAAATTTGTAAAAGCGGCGTCGCGCCGTGAGTCCGTGCGCCCACGTTACACAGAATATTGTACAGTGAAAAGACCTGGATTAAATAAAATAAAGAATCAGAATTTGTATACTTTAAATGTTTGTTTCCTTCTGCTATTACATTACACAATATTTAACATGCATTTCAATCATATTCGATTACATATCATTTTGTTTAGATTCATCCAGTGTTTTTGATTCTTCTAAAAATATCGAGGGCAATGAACTGTGAATAAAAACTACAAAGTTTGTCTAGAAAATATATTTTAATACATCAAATTCCAACAGACATTCACGTTTGTTAATTTAAAATAAAAAATAAATGATAAACATGGCCATTAAGACATTCGTTATTCGACTAAACACGAGACGACGACGCATCGACATCAAACAAATGTCTAATAGTGTCTACACACTACCCAATCTAAAGACTTCCACTACTTCGTTTACAATAGATATATTACAAGAGAGCTGTGAACACACCGTGGAACATGTACAATGGAATTAGGCCTTTCCTAACATCTTAGAACTATAGAAAGTTTTTCTACAAACGTGGGTGTTATAAGACATAACTGCGATTTACATAAGCTATCGACAAATCCTTTAACATTATCACTTAGGTGAAAAACCATCTTACAGCCCCTATAAAATTCATTTCGTATTGATTTAATTACTCTGGGAAAGTGTGTCCACAACCTAAAACTCTGACATTCAGACGAAAATATCCTATACTAGACTTAAATTCTACATTATTTACATTTGGCAACATTACTTAGTCTATGTGTGGTGATATGCACACGGCATAGGTAAATCAAATTCGTTATGATTTCCCATTATGATATTTCAATTATGTTCTAAAATCACAATATTTTCAATGATATTTTTTTCAGGGGTCTGTTGTCTTGCGTCACTTTGTGAAAAATCATTTGATATCAAGACTTCGTTTAGTTGAACTCATAATTTCTTTACCAAAATTCCCAGTAACTTGTGACTTTACTAACGTTGAAACATTACAGATGATATGTCTTGAAGTAGAAATAAAACTAGATAATAATATTTTATGACGAGCAAGTGACATTCTTTAGGTGTTTATGACAACGGAACCCGCTAGAGCCAAAGAGTTCCCTCTCGCTCTACCAAGAGCAGGACAAGTTATTTGATGATTTCCTATCAAAAAAGGTGTTTGTGATAAAGTAGTTACCGAGTTCAGCTATACAATGACCACAAAGTGACATAAGACAACAAAATCACAGTTTTCTTTACAAATAAAGTGCGTTCAACATTATTTTAACAAATACAGTTATTGAGGGAAAGACAGCTTCTTTCAACTTGATCTTAGATGAAAAGAATCTCCCTCAAAACTGGACAATGTGCTGTTAGCATAACCAGTCCGGTATATGGCACAACGTGTACTGTTTACTTACATCGCAACGACTTTAAGACGCCTCTATTACGGCTAAGACTCACACGATCTCTTTGCTAAATCTCTATTAGGGACCAGACACAAAACAGCGATGCGACATCACATCGTAAAAATCTGCGAGCTCGCATGACGCGTCGCAAGAACTTGCGAATTGATTCGCATTGCACATAGTACTGCCACATGAACCGATGCTTTGCCGCACGAAATCGCATCGCAGTTTTGTGTGGTAGCCCTTAAATTAAAATGCAATAAATGTTTATGTTTTTAAAACAGTTGCAGGGTTTGCAGCGCCTCTTAAACACCTCAGCGATACCCTGTTAATGATACCTCAAACTCTTCCACAATAGAAGAGGGCGTGTGAGCGCCAAGCACTAACAGAAGCATGACCTAAGACTGATTAGCGCTAAATAACATTAAAATTAACTTAGCAAATGACACCCACTTACGCAAATACTAAAATCTAATTTCATTGCTTCAATTTCTCATTAATTTAGCACTTTTAGAACGTTTCACGAATTAAGAGCCAATAAACTAAGTAAATAAAGCCAATTATAAAATAATACCAGTCTTATTATGTAAGAGGTCCCCTTGATGAGAATCAGGCAAGATTAGTCCTATCATATCAATTCCATTTATACTATCAAAGGGATTCCATATATTCTGGCAGTGGAGTAATGGCCAATAAAACCATAACAATCAAATATAAATAGCCCATTTTACAAGGAGCAATATCATAAATATATCCTGTTGGATACAATGAATAATTTAAAGCAATACTTATTGCAAATTTGCGACCCGTCCCAGCTTCGCACGGGTGTTAGAAATAATTGAAATTCTCGGTTTTTCTCTACTATAACTTGCATGTGTTATACATCTTAACCTTCCTCATGAATCACGCTGTCTATTGGTTAAACCGCATGAAAATCCGTTCAGTCGTTTTTTAGTTTATCGCGAACAGACAGACGCGGTGGGAGACATTGTTTTATAATATGTAAGAAGGATAACATGAAATTGCTCCATGCAAATGAGCGTTAATACATAAAGTATTATTTAGTGCATACTAATATAATTAAACTACGCAAGGGACCCCATTATATTAAAAAAAAAAATGTCTAAAAATAACACACGGCTATGATGACAATGTTAATAAAATAATTAATATAACACGAGTATTAAATAAAATTGCGATACCTGATTCAGATGCCTTTAAATAATATTAGTTTTGTTAGTACTTAGACCGAAGCTACATAAAAAATAAATGAATAAAAATATAAACATCGATTTTATGATGAAACAAATAAGATCGAGAATCGTGAGTCGATATCGAAATAAAAATAAATATTTTACATCGAAACAATATTTTGGGCTCACTTGGATCACATAACACTAAATGCATTTAACACTAAACGAATTTAAATCATCGTTCTATATCTGTTAATCGTTTGAAGTCGCGACACAGAGATTGATATATACGACTAAATAGCAAGAACTAATTATGCATTTAGTGACTTGCGGTGCAAGTAGGCCTCAGTAAAAAAATAACTCTTTATAAATATTTAAATTTATCAAAAGCTATTTTAAAGAACAGTGTCCATGATAAAAACCGGTTTAAGGACATTTTTATTAAAAAGACGGGCAATTCTCGTATTTTTAGAGATCTTTTGCATTCCAATCACAACAATTTACAGATATAAACAACTCTAATTTCTATACATTGACAAGTCTCATCTCCACAACAATCTGTCTGCGACTCTAGTAGTCCTAGAGTAGAGCTATACGAATACTGACAAATGCTTACATTGACTGGATAGGTCCACTCAAATCTATGTGGTTCTTTTCTCAAAAGATTATCTCAGACACTAATCTGCATGGTTCTCATATGATTTGACCATAACAAGTTTTCTGTATGGACTTTGAAAGAGACTTTGACTCTTGAGTTTGTTCCAGTGTTTGTTCTCATGGTAGTCAGCTAGGAAACGGCCACATCTAGTTTAAACTGACGAAAAATTTGACGTGCAAAAGTGTTTCTTAAAACCTATTTGCAAAATAAATATCCTTTATTAGAATTTGACCGGTTTTAAGTACGAGAATTAGCCTTCTGTGTGACAATAACATGATACAATCCGGTTGTTTATCAATGACACCGTAGTAAAGTTATATTTGCCGCGACACTCATTGACGGCGCAGGAGGAAACGGCCCAGGAAAGGGAGCGCGAACGTAGACAATTACCATACATTAGATCGTGTTAGGTTGTTTATTAAGGATGTTTATGAATAGCTCAGTAAGTTGTTTGTGAGCCTATCAATTTATTAGTTCAAACGTTTAGTCTGGGTCTGCGGGCAATAGATTGGAGCCCCGTTAAAACATATGACGGTGAAGTGCCGATATCTTCTAACTGAAATTCGAGAAAATTACTTGAAATGTATGTTTCTACAATGTTTTAGTAAAATCTCTGAAGCGGATATTTAGTTGCAACTACATCATCATCATCTTCCTGCCCTTGTCCCATCTTATTTGGGGTCGGCACAACATGTTTTTTTCTTCCATTCTATCCTGTCAACGGTCATGCTATCACTAACTTCCTTTTCTTTCATATCCTTTCCTTTTGTTCACATGATCCATCCATCTAGTTGCAACTACATAAAATTAAATTGTTAACTAAACCAACGTGTCAATTAGTATTACCTTCTAACGTTTTTGGGACAGGAAGTATTTTCTTCGACAGCTAAGAGTTATAGGCACTTCGCCGTCAATATACAAAAACACGATTCAAAAGACCCAAAAAAAAAATTATATTGTCAGTGGAAATCACTTCTTAAAGCTTTTGTACGTATGAAAAAAAATTTGAACGCGCAAAAACAAATAAGTACCTATTCAAAATGCCCGTCTCGATTGTCTTTGCCCTTTTTAAATATTTAACGGCCAAGCTGTCCTTAATTAGTCATGTCGGAATCTCATAGATCATTAAAAAGGACGCATTCTAATTTGGGATCGACCCGTTGGCTACGACAATAGAATACTCTAATACGTTATTACAGCCGTCTGATCTTTTATCTATACAAAAAAACTGGTTGATTTGATTGTTAGGCTGGTTCTTCAGCTTCAACGATATGTCAGTAAAACCGAAAGGGCATAGAAGGGTTGATACCTGCCAGTTGCGGGTTTGTAATAGTAACCGTTTTTTTTTATGTGGGAAATTATTCAATGATTTCTCCCGCCCTAGGGTGGGGCGGGAGGGCGAGAGTTTTACTAATTAAATAATTAATCACACCTGTGTCCTTCAGTTTTTGCGTTCTAGGACCGCGGGTTTTCTTTCCAGAAGTTCTCTAAGCAATGCAAAGAGCAACTGAAGAAACGGGTGGGTATTAGGTCTGTGACGCCCTCTCGATACACTCAGAGCGAGAGAAGTCATTGGATGACGACCGACCTCAAAAACAAAGACTTTTTTCAGTGAATTATATGCAAACATACCATATAATTATATCGACGTCGTTCAATCGTGTATAAGTATATAAAGGAGAACATCAAAGTCTAGATTTCTACATTTCAACAACGGAGTTTTTTTATGTAATTAAGTAAACGCTATTAGTGACTTTCCATTCCAACTTTCAATTCCTATTATTTTGTGCCCATTATTAAATTATTATCGCAGTAAAATTGATTGGACTGTGTGTTTTATTAGTATTTCGATGATTTATGTGCAATAAAAATGTGCGCTTTGTAATAATTGATTTATATTGAAAAACTGTTTTATAAAAAGATTCATACTTAACACTTTTTTAGATTTATTAACCCCTGTGGACTAATTTTTATAATAATTCATAACGGTGTTGAAACAGTAAAATAATAATTATAAAAAAATAATCATAATTCAAATTACTTGATTATTTCATTTACAATTTGTCCTTAATTTTAAGAATTCTTAATGAGACTACACTACACACACGCAGGTGGAAAAGAGAAGGTATCATTTTTGATTAAAAAAAAACTTAAATGATTCGAAGGTTTATATTTATTTTCTATAATATAAATACGTTTTATAATAAATATGATGTATGTGTAGTGTAGTTTCAGAATATGCTGTAAAATGGGGCAATTTTAAAATAGGATAGTTCAAGTATTTTTTTTTATATTAATTTACGAAACTTCGCTTCACAAAAGATAAGTTTTCGATGTAATTCATAATTGTGCGATGAAGGCGCCCACAGACAGACGCTAAACGACAATAGGACAACTATTTCCACAAAAATAAACGGTATATTTTACGTAAGAACAATTACTATGAAGAATATTTGTCGTATTGCCGCCTCGCGCCTTTCTGCGAGGGCCTTTAATTTTAAGTAACAAAATAGCCCAATTTTACATGCTACTTGTTACCACCTAACGATGGAACATAATTCGAATAAAATTCTTGATAACGAATTTCATAGGACTCTTACAAAGTAAGAATCCTTAAACTAAGCGCGAATCCACTTCGAAACACCACTTCAGATTCAATTATACTGATAGTATTTTGATTGTTCAATTCATAACATATACTTTGTACTTTACCCTTTGACAATCAATGGCTGCCACACAACACTGAACTTTAATACACTAGATAGGTACAGAGATTTGAATTTAATATCCTGAATCTGGAGCATGAGCCTAGCTGGAGATACTTCCTTTGTCAAGTCTTGGCCCATCTTACTTGGGATTGGCAAAAATATCTTCATTCACACATTATTATTATTATTCAATCCCATTTCATTCATATTGTCATTTCTCACACGTTCTATGCATCTTTTCTTTGGACTTCTCTCTCTTTCATCCACCAACATACGCTATTGATCGTTTATTATTTTCTCTTCTATCATGCATTTAATTCGCTCTCATTCTACCGTCACGTACACTTAAAAAAATAAATTCACTCTATATTCAATTTCAAAGCACGCATTCGACTATATTGGATTACCTACACTGGGACGGCATGGTCGAAGCGTAGTTTACACAGATGCAACTGCCGCCGAGCTTACTAAAATTCAGCTGCGAATTGAGTCAACATGACTAGATCGTCGTTGGAAATATTTGACTGCCGGACGAAGTCGTCCTGTTGTCCATAAGTGGGCCATTGTCCTCCTGAAATTAAACTACCTAAACCCAGCCAAGCCCAGTCTCCCAACTCTGTACCTACTTCAGTGTCCTGTTCAGAACTGTATGAGCGGCAGCTCGACGTAGTGCCGTCAGCAGGTCTGCTGGTCGGCCAGCTCGTGGATGAGCAGCGGCGTGGTGTCGGGAGTGAGCGCGGGCACGACGGCGGCGGGTTGTTGCGCGCACACGCGCTCGAGCACGCAGGACGCGGACAGGCGCGCTTCCGCGTCGTGGTCCCAGCACTCTTCCATTGTGTCGCAGAGGACTGTTAGACCCTGGGGGTGGAATTGATTTTTAGAAATGGGTATTTAGGTAATAATATGGATAAACTTACAATTAGGTATATTATAAAGAGGTAAAGTTGGCAAGTTAATGAGATTGTTTGTAGGAATTAATCTCTGTAACTATTTGGTAGTTATGAAATGTCTGGCGAAAAAAGACGAGGATAGCCGACCCCAAATGAAATAGGTTAAGGCTAGGCAAACAGAGAGAGTTCTCAAATTTACTCTCTGCAAAATAAATATGCTTGCTTTCTTTCTTTCTTTCTATGCTCGATGCATGACGGATTAAATCTACGCTTTTTTCGTTCTGCGTTATCTATTTGCTAACATTTGCATTACAATGCAGGTGTTTAATTGAATGCAATTTATTGATATCATTGTGTAGTTGAAGTGTAAATAAACCGATAATGTAGTAAACAAGGAAAACTATTATTCATGTGACATTACAAACTTGTTATAGACATTTATACCACCATAAAAATACAGTAGGAGCTTAAAATTAATACGGTGTAACAATAGGCGGATGGATTTGACAGGGAAGAAGAAAAGATACGCTGTGCACTATTAGGGTTCCGTACACAAAGGGTAAAAGGGGACCCCTATTACTAAGACTCTGCTGTCCATCCGTCTGTCTGTTCGTCACTCATCAGGCTGTATCTCATGAAACCGTGATAGTTAGATAGTTAAAATTTTGCCGCTATAACAACAAATACTAAAAAAACAGACTAAAATAAATATTTAAGGGGGCTCCCATACAAGTCAACAGACATTTTTTTTTTTTGCCTTTTTTATAGATAATGGTACGGAACCGTTCGTGCGCGAGTCCGTCTCGCACTTGGCCGGTTTTTTTTTTACATACAGTCACCTCTCGTTGAATTCGAACCTCTCTATAATTCGGAGTTATCACGAGTTCCCTCGAACATCTCTTTATAATTCCAAAAAATAATATCTTTACTTTTTTAAGCACTTGGTAATTTGAAGAAAAAAAATCATCGCTATGTAACAAAACGATGCGTTAATTCGAACTCATACACGTCAAACACTCGACAATTCAGTTACCTGATTACATAGATGTAGGTCTATTCATTTTGAGATAGGTTCAATTTGTATCATCGTTGCAGGAGAATTTTGTTATTGCAATTTGGTTCACACACACTTTTGCACTAGATTGTTTGGTTAACCAACTAAAAGGTTAACTCCTCCTAAACGGCTTGACCGATTTGGATGAAATTTTGTGCGTATATTTGAGTGTGTCCCTGAATAGTTTTTTTTTTTTTTTTTGCCGCCAATTGCCTCCACGAGGACACGGCGGTGCTCCGCCGAAGCGGGGCACGCCTCCACCGTATGCTCCACCGTGTCCTCCGGGTGGTCCACACAATGATGACACCCGGGCGTTGCTTCCGCCTGAATCCGATGCAGGAACCTCCCGAACTTGCCATGTCCGGTGAGGACCTGCGTCATGCGGTAGGTGAGGATGCCGTGTTGCCGCTCCAGCCACTCCTCAAAGAGGGGACTTAGCGCCATAATTGTAGCGTGCCCAGCACTGGGTTGCGACAGTCGCCGTCGCCATTCCACCATGAGATCCCGCCGGAACTCTGTCCGCCATGCCGCGACTTGGCGCGGCAGCGGAGTTTCGCCCCGGCGTTGCATCCTCCACGCGCAAATCGTGCATGAGTGCAAGGACTGTTGCCTCCAAATCCCATGGTGGCAGGCCAGCAAGGAGGCTCGCCGCTTCGCGGGAAATCGTGCGGTATCCCCGTATCATCCGGATGGCCATGACCCTCTGGCAAGCGTTCAGCATGGCCGCCGGTC
Organism: Mythimna impura; assembly: GCA_905147345.3. Classification (NCBI taxonomy): domain Eukaryota; kingdom Metazoa; phylum Arthropoda; class Insecta; order Lepidoptera; family Noctuidae; genus Mythimna; species Mythimna impura. The sequence goes on along the minus strand of LR990351.1, from coordinate 25,870,880 downwards.
GCTTTTGCAGCGACGGCGCCCACACCGGCGCCCCGTAAAGGGCCATGGACCGAACAATTCCCGCGTAGAGCCTCCGGCAGGAGGCGTCTGGACCCCCAAGGTTGGGCAGGAGCCGCTTTAGTGCAGCCCCGGTCCGTTCCAGTTTGGGAGTCAGACGTCGAAAGTGTCCCTGAATAGTTTGGAAATAAAATTGAACCCGGTAGATGGCGCTGCAATCGGGTATAATTTTTAACCGACTTCAAAAAAAAGGAGGAGGTTATCAATTCGGTTGTATTTTTTTTTTTTTTTTTTTTTTTTTATCATTATTTTTTTTTTTTATGTTTGTTACCTCAGAACTCCGTCGTTTATGGACCGATTTGCAAAATTTTTTTTTCCCTATACAGGATATGCTTCCAGATTGGTCCCATTTTTTTCAAAATTCAGTTCTGATGATGGAATCCATGAGGAATCGAGGGAACTCCTCAAAAATTATAGGCAACCCTATGGTAATTTTAGTATTTTCATCAAGAACTTAAGCACTTACAGTCAAAAAGTAACATTTGATGAAGTGGAACTGATGAAGAAGACCAGAAATGGTCAACGGAACTTCATACTCAAATAGATATCACAATGAAGATATAGTTAAGCGACTATGACAATACAAATAAATGAATGATTCTGAATAGTTACGTTGAAAATGGTATCATCGAAGTGATCTGATGATGATGATGGAGCCGGAAGGTAGGCACTGGAACTCCGTAATTAATCAATGTAACCTAGCCGTGTTTGGACTTATTAGAATTGTCATGAGATGCACTTTGGCTATAAGGTACTATCGAACTGATCTGATGATGGAGCCGGAAGGTAGGCACAGGAACTCCGTAATTAATCAATGTATCCTAGCCGTGTTTGGGCTTATTAGAATTGTCGTGAGATGCTCTTTGGCTATAAGGTACTATCGAACTGATCTGATGATGGAGCCGGAAGGAGGAAGGTAGACACAGGAACTTTATAATAAAACAATGTAACCTAGCAGTATTTGGGTTAATTGGAATTGTCATGAGAAATAGGCACTCTGTTTATAAGTGTATCGTAACTAAAAAGTGTGAAATAAAAACTTTTTAGAAAAAAAAAATAACCGACTTCACTAAAACAAAAACACTAAAAGGATCAAAATAACTTTAATTTCGGAAGTCGGTGTTAAATAAGAAACAAACAATACCGAGAAACACCGACATCCGAAATTAAAGTTATTTTGATCCTTTTAGTGTTTTTGTTTTAGTGAAGTCGGTTATTTTTTTTTTCTAAAAAGTTTTTATTTTCTGACGAAAAGCCGGCTTTCTGGTAGTAAGCTATAAATTGTGTGTCGATTTCAGGAAAAAAAAAAACAAACTCCAGCTGAATAAACATTGCTCTTATCTAAAACAATCCTGCGCAGACGACGGATGTTGCTGCAACTGCTGGCTGGCTAAACCGATTAGCCGTTATTTAATTACAATTGTATAAATCTGTAATTGCTGTATTTGTTTTTTTTTAATTTGCCCTACACTGAGAATTACTCATATTGTGGGCTCATTCACAAACATTTAAACTCGCATACAAAACATAAGACACCCAGACCCAACTACTAACTATCAGAAATCAGAAACGTTTACTTCAAATAGACCAATTACAGGCACTTTTGAATTGTCAAAATGTCGATCAGTCAAAAAAAAAACAAGTGAAACTAAATTGCACGTTCCAAAGCGTCTCTATGGAGAAGAAAGTGCAAGAAACTCCATGGACATTTTTAAAAATCATATTATGAGTTACATAAATATTGGTTACATAATTATTTCTTGTCGCTTCTAATATGTGAGCACAATGTAGATAAGTAATAATAATTAAAAAAAAAAACGAATTAAAAAATAGAAATTAAATTAAGCCAATGGCAGCTAACCATAGATGATAATATCTGTAGGCCATATGCATATTTGTTCCGTGTGGCAATCGAACCCGCAACAGGCAGCGCAACAGCCAACCGCTCAACCATTGCGCCAACCGTTCAGTCATTGAATACAATACCTACTTTTTATTAGTGGACAAGTTTTCAGGTGCAATCACTCTTTCCTAGTTTAAAGTTAGGATATTTAACTTTTGATTTAGTTACTTTAAGAGCGTCCTTTTCGAGGTACATTTCCATACAACCGCTCTTACGTGATTATGATGTTGTTACACATCTTTCTCTAGATATTTTGGACATACAGCTATCTTGTGGATATTATCTAGGCTTCTATAGAAATCAAAACATAAATTTGTGTAAAACTAATCTAGTAACGACCTCTGAAAATCTGCTATTTTATGTGAACTTTGGCCCTCCATAATGTACTCATATATTAAAAATATAAAAAAGTACATCAATAGAAGCCTTGCACATTTAATCGAGATTCTGAATGACGACTATTTTTGCATTGCCTCTTCATCAAACATCGTGTTGGATTGCGTTAGATGAAACAACAGGCTTTTAAACCATAATCGATGTTGACGATAGGCGAGTGGAAAAGGTCCCTCTTAAAACGATGCGTCAACCCTGCCTTCTAAGAATTCCTACAAGTGACGATAAATTTAAAACTATTATGCTTCATTTTATAGAAACCTAAAAAAAGAAAGTGAATTGAAAGAATTGTCTTTCTATTGTGTCTCTAATTACGGTATTCGAACGGTTAACATGCGATTAGTTACGGCATACGTTTAACTAGGACCCTGATAGAGCTGCGCGATTGTTCGAAATAGTTACAGTGACCCTCGCAAAGGGCACATGACAAAAAAGGTGTTTTATTCAGTAAAAATCGGACAGTAAGGCCTAATCCACGAACGCGTAGCTTCATAGACGCGTATTCGTCATTATACGCTTAGTGTACGCCTGCGTGAAGTTTATATACAAAACTATGGCCTACTATCCACGGACGCATAGCTTCATAGACGCGTATTCGTCATTATACGCTTAGTGTACGCCTGCGTGAAGTTTATATACAAAACTATGGCCTACTATCCACGAACGCGTAGCTTCATAGAGGCGAATTCGTCATTATACGCTTAGTGTACGCCTGCGTTAAGTTTATATACAAAACTATGGCCTACTATCCACGGATTCGTCATTCGTCTTTATATACGCTTAGTGTAAAGCGTATAATGACGAATAAGAATCTATGAAGCAACGCGTTCATGGACAGTAGGCCTAAAAGGTGCGGGGAAAGGCATTTGATGATTTCACACGTAAAATAAAAGGTAGACATTTTAATTGCTACGTGTGTGTATCGTCTATCTGTGGCACCGGAGCTCCTAAAGGAGTGAATCGATACGGATGCGATTTTTTTTATTTGAAAGCAGTTTTTCTAAGAACGATTCTTAGACATGTTTTATCAAATTCGGTAGTTTCATGAACAGCTTTATTAGATTTTAGTATTGTATGACCTATGTGATGGGTCCTTAGCACCGAATAATGTTAGAGAGGTAACTTGTTAAGATAATCATCATCATTTCAACCGAAAGACGTCCACTGTTGGACATAGGCCTCCACCAAGTGTCGCCACAATGAACGGTCCTGTGCTTCTCGCCATCTATCGGATTCCAACAACCCTCACCAGGTCGTCACTGGTCACTTGTTAAGGCGTATAGTCCCTTGAACATCTGGCCAGCCAAGTTACAATCGTTTCGTTCGCGCCGAACGCCTCGAGTAGGCCACGCTTCCGATTCCTGTTCTGACTACGTGACTGAGCGTTGAGATGACGTCAGAACGCAGAGTTTACTGCACACATACTCGTACTGCCGCCTGCGCCCGCATAGAGCCCCGCTGACCTTTAAATCCATTTTCTTTGCAAATATTGATTGATTTACATATGCTATGTACATTCTGAAGAACACTTAACCAGCATTTTTTTTGTGTAAACATATTTCTAAAGATGAAAGTCGTTTGATAGGAGTATGGAAAACAAGCGAAAAAATATCATATTGTTAATTTTTTTTTTGGCAAATGTATTTGTCACACGATGAAATCATGTTATTATTGTTATATACGAATTTGACCTAGCCGTTACCAAGGAGTAGGCTTCAGAAAGTCACTGTTTTATGGCACTGCTCGGGTGTTAGGGGCTTAGGATAAAATTGCAAAATCCAAATAACAATACAACATAGTAGTGTACAAGTTCTACTTACGGGATGGTTCCTCCAGTGCGGTGGTATATGCGGCCTGAGTTTCCTCTGCACTACAGCCTCCTGCATCTCCTCGAGGCTGGGATGGGAGCCTACTTCCTCCTCAAGCGGCAGACGGTATTGGCCTGGTAATTCGGGGGCCGCGTCACTGCATCTACAATGTTCAACATAAGGTTTAGAGATGTACCTACAATTCCTAGCCTAGGAAAATACCTCAACTAACTCTCGCTGATTATGATAATGGTTTTAAGTACAATAGTTTAAATACATACATGTCACTACGACGAATATATATTTTTTTACCTGACTATTTCGGTACTGAACTGCAAATTGCAAATAAAAACATAAGAATATTTGAATATTGCGGGCTACCCTGGTGCATGCAGCTTAAAGAGCGCCACATCGTGGCAGTGGTCAGTTTATAAGATAACGAATAGAAACACGAAGCCGATATGATGGTGCTTTGTTTAGCGAACTTCAAATTTCAATGTGTTACCAACTTTAGAGTCATTGGATGACGGTGAATAAGGCGTCACTTATGTGTCAGAATTTAATTTCACCGAAACTCCGGTTCTATTAAAGTTCGAACCAAACGAGCTCAACTAAAATCTCGAATTCTCGACATCTGGGTGACTATACTCAATCTGCTTAGGTAATTAACTAAATGTAAACAATCTTGACATGTCTTTTAACTAAAAGTTGTCTAAAAATGTTTACAATTTGTTATTTACATATACCGATGTTTGTTAATTAACTAAATTAAAATAATCTTTGTATGTCTTTTATACGATTTTTAAAAAAATTAAAAGACATATCAAGATTGTTTACGTTTAGTTAACTACCTAAACAAATAGAGTATAGTGGGAGTTGTTTTTACGTTAACGCGATCAAGACGTTTACCGCGATTGGTTAAGGCGTATAGTCTCTTGAACATCTGACCGGAATTAAATGCACACATACTTGCACCGCCGCCGCCCGCGCCGCCTAGGCGGCAGTACGAGTATCTATGCATTTAATTCCGGCCAGCTGCGCCCGCATAGAGCTCCGCTGACCTTTAAATCCATTTTCTTTGCGAAATATTGATTAATTTACATATGCTATGTACATTCTGAAGAACACTTAACCAGCAATTTTTTTTGTATAAACTTATTTCTAAAGATCAAAGCCGTTTGAAAGGAGTAGGGAAAACGAGCGAAAAAATATAATGTTTTTTTTTTATTACGGAAAAATCATATGTTGATAATGTTGTACATGAATCTATAATAAACATATATTTTTTTCAAACCTATTAACCTAGCCGTTACCGAAGAGTAGGCTTCAGAAAGTTACTGTTTTATACCACTGCACGGGAGTCAGCGCCTTAAAGAGCTTGGAGCGGGCCAATCGGAGTGAAGAACGGAACGTCATAAACGTGTTGATCGTGTTAACATAAAACAAACCCGCACTAGGCACTCTGAACTGAACCATCTGGTCCAATGTACATGTTTGCAACATGTCAGGATGCCAAAACCAACATTGAAAGAGAAAAATTCTTTTAACATTTTGAAGATTGAGGAGTCCACTTGGCTATTTGATATTCGATGGATGGTGATTGTGAAGCGGTTGCCCAAAAACTAGATATTATAACCGACGGGAAACAAGCCTAAGTACAAAAGGGTATTATATTGTTATTGGACCTTTCTTGACTTAGAATTAGGCTACTTTCAGTCCTTCACGTGGGCGCTGGCAAAACCTAGGATTTCTATGTAAGTGTTGAAGACACGCACTTTGCATTTGTCTCTACGTAAGTAAAGAAATAACTGTTTTCAAAGATTATATTTAATGATGACATAGAATGAATTCAGTAAAGAAAGTGTTGTAAGTTTTGCGATTTGACTGCTCATCTCAAGTTATCTGTCGCTGTTCTCCTCGAACCATCTCCTCATATTTACCTCGAGGACAGTTAGATAGACAGATAGATTTATTTATTTGCATACAATGTAGATAATTAATATAATTTGGTGTTATAATACACTATATGTAATACAATATACAGTCTTATTGGCAACTTTTAGTTTTACACTAGCTTTTGCCCGCGGCTTCGCTCCCGTCAACTGACTACTATATCCTACTCTACCCAACTCTATCCTACTCTACCTTACTCTACCCTACTCTACCCTAACAAAAAAAAAAGTAGCCTATGTCCGCGTCTCTTGGTTCTAAGCTACCTCCCCAACAACTTTCAGCCAAATCGGTTCAGCCGTTCTTGAATTATAAATAGTGTAACTAACACGACTTTCTTTTATATATATATAGATAACCACAGTTGCCATGTCCATGTTTTACAAGTAGCAAAAATTTTGTGCAATCTAGTTTTCGTAATTCCACAACCACTAACACTGTTGCATTTATTAAATTTAAGTAAACTAAAGAATATTGCTGCATAAACTATACAAAGATTATGGAATCTATAAACATTGAGGAAGTAGTGACCTTTTATTAACTTTATTCAGGTTAGATGATAGAAAAGATCTTTCTAGACCAAATTTAATTAGTTTACGATATAATATGTGTCGTATCTGCCTCGGAATTCATTCGTTAATTAAAATAAATAATAGGATGAATGGTTGAGTTTCAGTCTAATTATGCTTGTTCCATTGGTCTTAAAGAAGAACCACTAACTTTCGTTTACTCAGGTATAATGATGTTCTTTACATACAACATATAAGATAATAAACGCACATTCTGGAACTAGTATGTTCAGAATCGGCTAGTGAATCGATTTCACCTATAAAAAACTGTATTTATATTTATTTTGAAAACTTTTGATTGCATCCCTAGCGTGTTTGTATGTGCATGCGTAGATTCTAATACAAATGCGCTACCAATGCAATGTAGCATTGACACACAATAATACTTTCCCTACAATTAGGATAACATTTTTTTTTTTGCATTTAAGTAAAATTTCAGTGCTTATATTATGATTTTACCACATTTTCTAATTGGGACGTATAAGGGTGTGCATTATTCCAGTTACATGTTGTATTTAAAGCTCAAGTTACCTTATCTCCATTTAAATTGATCTTAGCCGGAAGTTGTTGAATTACTTGAGTAAAATCCTGATGCGGAATGTAATAAATAAGACAAAGTCTGAGCTCACGGTCCTTAGGCTGCTTATCCACCAGAGATGTGCTATGCAGCTATGCTGCGAGGATGTAATAGCTAAGCCGTGAAACTATGTGACCGTTTCCACTGATACTAAGCTATGTAGCGGTGCAAGTAAGATGTGCAAAGTAGCTGCGCGAGGAAGATGCGCAGCTCGAGCTATGCGATGTATCGATAGTAGGGATCCATAGCACGCATCCATAGCAGTATAGCCCGCATCCTTCTATATAAAAAACACATCTTAGTTGAATCCATTTCCACCAGCGCTAAGCTATTGGTGGATATCAAACGCATCCATAGCAACATAGCATAGCACATCTCTGGTGGAAAAGCACCCTTATTATATGAGGGCAAGCTGACATAATGGCAATAGACGGTTGCCTGGGCCTCATGATTTGATGTATTCAGGAAAATTGATACTACAGACACTCCTTCAACTAGCTATTAAGAATGACGGAACGGTGTGCTGACGAAGGGGGGCGGATATAGCTCATGTTTTAATTTTGTGATAATAATAACTATTATTTTTTCTGCAAAATTATGGCCAGGACTATTGTTGATATATGACTTTTGATAGGTGAATATTTTATGAACCAAAGAGTAAGTTTAAACAGGATTTACAAAATACTATTATTTTAGACCTGATCACAACGTGAGACCCGTATGTTACCGCAAAAAAGGTGCTATCTATGTTTCTTAGGACCACAAAGTTTTAAAAGATCTTCAGTCTGAATTACCTAGGCTCTGGATTATTCCATAATAATCTAAAATCCAATATCGTGAGGAAACCGGCATGTCCTAGAACCAAAAATTCGAAGACATGTGACATCCACCAACCCGCACTGGGCCCGCGTGGTGGATTACGGCCCATTCCCTCTCCTAGAGAGGAGGCCTGAGTCCCAGCAGTGGGAACATTATAAGGCCGACTATGCTATGCTAATCTAAAATCCATATTTTCCCAGTTCTACGAAAATGATTTTTGTAATTAATTGAGATACAAATATATCGATAGGAAAAAAGATGAAGGCAGAAAAACAAGATACAAATTAGTTAAAAAATGATTATTTCAAAAAGTGGACATCGGACTAGATGGTTCTCCTACTTCTTCTTCCTGCTCTTATCCCATATTACTTGGGGTCGGTGCAACACCATCCATTCTATCCTGCACCCGTCACACTCTCTCTATCCTATAGGGCTAGATGGTGTTGTTGGAAAGTAGCAGATTCTGGACTAATTGTGCTCCATTGGTGTAATTGCTGCAAGGCGTTCAGAAGTGTGGATAAAAATAAATAAATAAATGGTTCTGATGTTTAAAAATAGGCATGGTGGTAAAACTTCCTACCTACGTTTATGAAAAACTACTAGTTTACTACCTACTATTTTCATTCAAATATATTCGTTCATTATACTACGAAACACATTCGCTACTCGCAAAAGCATTTGCTTTCCAAAATACTTTCGCTGAATCAATCATTCAAAAGCTCAGTTCAGAAGTGCTGAATTTGACCCAAAAACAAAAGGAGGGCTTCTAAACTTAGTTCTTTAGTCGATGAATGCACTAGAAAGGTATACTATGGTTATAGGTTCCGCTAACTAACGAATTAATAAGTTTATATTTAATATCGACGTGATATGGAAAAACTCTCGCTACCGAAACCCTAATTGAGAAAAACTGTTTTGTGAAATCAATCAAGCACATAGAAAAGTAATTTCTGACGAATCATGAATAGTAAGTGGTTAATACACTGTTCTAAAATGCGACTACCTGTAGACGTCAATACGTAAATGTTCGTCATTGGTGATATTGAGGCAGTACAAAACAAAAGCTAAAATATTAACATACAAATCTGTCCTATTAGCTATTTTTAATATTGCTTCAACATTGTCGTCACTTTGCAACTCAAAATTTCAAAACCCACTCACCTTGAAGCGATCTCCCACAGCACAAGTGCGCACGCATACATGTCTATCCTTAGGAAAGCGTCTTTCGTGAAGTTAATAGCTCCGTCCAGGACTTCTGGGGCCATGTATCGTCTCGTTCCGACCTGCCCATGTGCATCGCCGCAGCCTCTCCCTGCTACGAAAATCAAGGCGAGTCCAAAGTCCGCAATGCAAGCGCTCAAGTCGGCTTTTAAGAGGACGTTCTTTGACTTAAAGTCTCTGTGAGCGACTGCTGGCTTTCCACCGCCTTCTTCATGCAGATGTGCTAGACCTCGAGCCACGCATGCCGCTATGCGCCAGGCTTCAACCCAAGTTAGCGTGTGGCCTTTCAGATAGTCGCAAAGGGAACCCTGGTGTAAAAAATTGAAGGAGCTAGAGAAACTGCTAATATATAAATAAAACATCGAAAGGACCTAGTAAATGCACAAAACATGTAACCTTGTGGTCAGATTACTAATTCATCAATTTAAATATAGTAGCGTTAACTTGTAGAACCTGTCAGAAAAATCTTTCTTGTTTCGAGCATATCGATCTATCAAGATCCAGGCAGGTATTTTTAACTTGCTCGTATTGTGTCGTGCTACGGTTACGACTTGATTAATATTTTATACAGTATAACTGATATCTGCGCTTGCTTTACAAAACATTCGAGAGACTATTATAATAACAGCTAAATAGTTTCGTCTAACCGTCTAGACTAAACTAAAGTAAAAAATTACTCACCTTCTCATGATATGCTGTGACCAGCCAATATTCAGCCTGGAGGTTGTCTCCTTTCTTGTCTACGCCAATGTAATGAAGGATATCCGGATGATCCATCCTCGCGAGTCTGAAGATCTCTTGCTCAGCTAGCCACGACTGTTTGTCTTGTAAGGGGAACACTTTCACGGCCACGTCTCGCTGGCCTAACTTAGCTCTCCACACTGCTCCGAATCGTCCTCTTGCCCTGACCTCACACAATGTCACCTGTCCCACAAGACCAACGGCTTCGTTCTCCATGCCGGCACCAGCGGACGGGGGTCTCGACAACGAGGCCTCGCCGTTAGCTAGTTCCGCGAACGACGTTCCTTTACGCTTCCTATACAGGACGTAACAACCAACAAGGATTGCGAATAGCAGAAACAGAAGAGTCAAAGTGTAAGCGATGACTGCCTTCGTGTCGTCGTCGGCACTTGGCACTGCTGATGCGGGCACTCTCTCTGGAGGGATTTCAGTCTGCGCCGGTATTCCAGCTTCTATACCAGGAAACACTACGTTCTGATTGCACATATCTCCTTCACAACAGCAATGTAGGAGCAGGAGTTTGGAGATGTGCAGTCTGCAGTTGGAAGTTCTGTCTGTGCATGACACAGTATCCACGAAGCATCCTTTGACTTTCGGATATGCTGTATTAGTGACGTTATCGAACTCCCAAAGTACAAAGCAATGGTTACTTTTATCTGCTTCGACAGGTTGGCACTCTTCTTTGATAACTTGTGGAACGCATGTCGAGTTTTTGGAAGTATCGCAAGTGGACGTTTGGGAACCGTTGACGAACTCACATAGCCTGGTGGTAACTCGGCCTTCTTTCGGACGAGGCGGGAAGTTTTCATCAGGTGGTGCTGCCGTTAGTGACGTCACTTGAGTACCTTCAAGAAAAAAGTTATGTAATTATGTATATTCTTTTTACGGCTAGATCTTTTTTTTAATAAAAAAGGCAATGATAAATAATTTTTAAACAAGGAGGGGTATTTTTAATTTTTTAGCAGTATAGTTGTAATGAACGTTTGATTTGCACAACCACTATGCAGTTAATTAATATTGATATTTTCTACAGTTATACAAAGTTGAATGAGATCTATACAATTTATCTTTTATTCATAACATTTCGTTAACTGCCTCTCTGTTCTAGTGGTCGCAATTACGCAAGCACAATCACTGTAGTAGCGCTTGTGACAGCTAGACCATCGAGGAACAGAATTCGATTCCCGGGTTGGATAAAAGTGGAATTCGATTTTCTTTCAGATATTTTTAACAGCAATCTGAAGTCTAGATTTATGCATGGTTGATGGCAATTCGGTTGTTACATAGGACTAAAACATAAATGGTAAAATCTGGTTGTACTATAGGTGGAGTTCTGCCTAACACTTTGGGGAATAATTTCAAATAGGATATGGGCAGTGAAGTTATTCAGAAGAGTCACAGTGACCCTGGAACATAGAGAAAAACTGAAGGAACACAGGTGGTTTTTAGTTGGTAAAAGTTGGACACTCCCTCTTACTGCACCCAAAGCCAGAGAAGTTATTTAACCTTTCGAATACCGTAATTAGAGACACAATAGAAAGACAATGAGAGAGCGACCGCCGCGCGGCGTTCACTTGGGGTTTAATGAATTAATGATTTCCCAACCTCAAAAAAAACATAATTAATAGTATATAGTCAGTGGCACATGGAACAATACTGATTTCCATATATGTTATCCATTAAATACAATAATATGAAAATAATTATGAGGATACAATTAGTAGCAAATTAATTATCAGTAATTATTCATTGAACTAAATATTCTATGAACATTGAGCTGATAAAAGTTACTTTTTTAACCCTTTAACCACCCGCATTGGACTGGTCCGACAAGTGTTTTCGTGTCCTATTCGCCAGGGTCGTGTGTTTGCGACTGGGTACTCCATCTCGGTTACCTCTTCAATCCCCATAGGTGACAGAAGACCTGACGAGATGGAGTATTTGGTTGTGTATGTGCAACTCTGGTGGAATAAATGCAAGAGTGTTTGCTGGATATATGCGACGTAGGCGTTAGGTTTAAACTTACAAGCTAATGAACGAACCGAAGCATTAATTAGTTTCCTGTCTAGCATACAAATATCTAAGGTGTGTAAGGTGGTATTATGTAATGGTTTATTTATATCCAAATTAAGAAATGGGTATTTATGTTAAAGTCATTGCATAAAAAGAATTTTTTGAGGCCATGTGAGGATTGAAAAGGAGAAAAGTGACAAGAAATATATAACTCATAACATGATTTAAAAGAGTGTCCATGGAGTTTCTTTTCTCCATAGAGATCAATGCTTTGGAATGTGCACTCTAGCTTAACTTTCGTTTTGAGTAAAAGACTCTTACGTATTTATCCTTACGTTCAGCATTCGCTCGGGGTTTAATGAATTAAACAAAGTTCTGAATATGTGAAGTATTCTAAGATACAAAATAGTTACCAAGTGTTGTTTATGTGTACAACGTTAAATTCTATTTGCTTGGAATAATGAACATAATAAATATAGACATAAGATATTGGCAGATAGAAAATAGATATTTTCTCAGTAAAGAAAATTTTACTTGTTTACTGTACTTGCACAAAACTTAGAAATTTTGTTAGAGCACTTAATAGTTTAGAAAACATAAGGTTTTACTATCTAATTAAGGTAAATTGAAGTTTATGATCTTATTATATAGCTTTAAATTAGTAATACCTTACTTACCTTACCGTAGATTTTAAAGTAACAAATTAAAAACAAAAACATTTAAATAATAATTATATCAAAATATTATAAAGACTAATCAATGTTTGAATAGCACATAGGAACAGTAATATTGTTATTAACACAAAAGAATCCAATATTGTTAATCATTACTATTAATATAATATTATTCTACTATTATTAAAAAAAAAACAAAGTAGTAAACTGAATATTACAAATATATTTTTTATCAAAAGGTGACACATGGATTCATAGACATTATACATTCACTTGCTGATTTAAATAGTGCTGACAATTCATTAATATTCTTGAGTTTTATGGAAATAGTTATCTACTGTTGTATCTCAATGAGTATGCAAATGAACTTCTTGATAATACAAAATATTCTACTTCTCATCAATATATTGTTATTATTTCTAAAAGAATTGGCAAATTTATAACATTATTTGGGTTAGTTTAACAAAACTATTGTAGTGTAAATAAAGTATTTGTCAACAGACTGACATGAGACAATGATATATCAAAAAAACAAACTTACTACACTAAAAAGCATGTTTTTTTAGCGCCAAAGACTTATAAATTACAAAATAAAATCTTATCAGAGTGCAAACATTAGCTTTGTGAAGACAATGACAAATAGACAAACAGCTTACCTAACATTAGCATCACGACGAGGTACAATATCCTCGGAGCCATCATCAGAATCATGGCGCAGGCGGGCACAGCTCTCCGGACCCGACGCGACAATCCAATGTTATTTTTATACGCGGCCCCGACATCAAACGTCTAGTCTATTTAGGAAATTCCGACATAAGTACATGTCAGATAAACAACGCACATCCCAATACGGTCAATTCACACACATTCACAACATAAAACTACACAAGGAAGGTTGCAATATGCACGATGATCAATTTAAATTAATCCATTTATCTCAATTGCATTGATTTCAATTAGTATTTCCGAAAATAAAGAGCATCATACAAATCGCAGTATAGGCTTCACTTTTTTGACGTTTATAGTGACGTAGTGACGCATCCATCGCGGTCGCGGATCGCCCACATCGGGATTGTTGTTCCTTTCATTTTTTAAATAGTAGGGTTTACTTGTTAGTAATATTTTTCATAAAGACAAAAATAGGTCATAGAAATTACAAATCCTGATTTTCTGAGATGCTGCAAGGACAGGCTTCGATAGAGTTTTCCGAACAATAGTATTACGTAGTTATTAATTGGCAAGTATTTGTCTGTGCAGGCCGCACTCTCGGCGCGCGCTTGAATTTATACCTACGTCTCGGGGCCTCTTTTATAGGGCTAGTTCAGTTGAGTGTCACACGCGTGTTCGAACTGCCGCATGCCGCTTGACGCGGCAAAATTTATAATAAAACCTCTGTAGAAACGCTAACAAAAAATATGTTCGCATTTCTACAGAGGTTTTATTATAAATATGGGCACGCAAAAAGCCAAAAGATACTGCATAGCATATAAGTGCATGACTATCAACAAAAATGTGGACTTTTCATTCTTTACTCTTCCAAAGGATCCCGAAAGGTAAGTAATTATAACATTTTCAACACTCATAAAGTGGCTCTTATTTTATGATAATTATTATGTAGGTTTAACAGGTAGGTTATTGTTGCAGTTTATAGACACGAGGACGATTCGTGTTCCTTTTCGTATCATCATTTTTCGCTATTAAGTAGATTCGTAATTTTTTGCTGGCGCGGCAGCCGGCGGTAATGTTTTTTAAATAATCGTGTTCACAATATTACTAATCGTGAATTACCCTACAATTATCTTTTAAAAATTACCTACGAACGCATAGCCGAAACATAAAATAGATACTTAGGTAATTTTGTGGCCGAAATCAACAAAGTTATATTACAATATCCAAGTATCTACCTAGCTACCACTTGACTTTACTTTTGTTCCATTTGTTTAGTTAGACAATTAGATACCTAACTAGCTAAATGTAAACAATCATAACATGTCTCTATAAAAATACATTTTAAAGTATGGAAATTACTACTTAGGTACATGTAAATCAATTTTATCCACCATGTAATTTTTAAAAAAACTCTGAATTTATTTTATGCTATAAAACGTAGTGTACCTACCAAGGGCGGATCCAGGGGGGGGGGTCATGGGAGTCATGACCCCCCCCTGGGCTGGGTCCAGGACCTAGGTGGACCACTGATTAAAATGGTTAAACATAATGTTTTTATGTAATTTTTTGTCACATTATAGATTTTATGTAAGGACCTTCAATATTTAATTAATTTAAGAGCGGCCAACCCTAGGTACATTTTCTTTCTCAAGATATTTTGGATAAACAGATATCTTGAGGATATTAGTGGCCTTTATAAAAATCAAAACATAAACTTGTGTCAAACTAATCTAGTAAAAACCTCTGAAAATCTGCTATTTTACGTGAATTTTGGCCCTCCATAATGTCCGCTTTTTAATATATAAAAATATAGAAAAGTACATTCAGTCAGAAAAGTATCGGGAATGGATGATTTGTTTATGGTTCCAAATTAAATTTTTTTTTTTTTGTTGTTGGTAGATTTGCACAACTGTTTTCCATTTTGGCGCGGAGTTTGAGTTGCATCTGTTATTTATATTAAATACAGTGCTGTTTTTAGTTATACCATATCTAGTGTCAAGGGCGGATCCAGGGGGGGGGTCATGGGGGTCATGACCCCCCCCCTGGGCTGGGTCCAGGACCTAGGTGGACCACTGATTAAAATGGTTAAACATAATGTTTTTATGTAATTTTTTGTCACATTATAGATTTTATGTAAGGACCTTCAATATTTAATTAATTTAAGAGCGGCCAACCCTAGGTACATTTTCTTTCTCAAGATATTTTGGATAAACAGATATCTTGAGGATATTAGTGGCCTTTATAAAAATCAAAATATAAACTTGTGTCAAACTAATCTAGTAAAAACCTCTGAAAATCTGCTATTTTACGTGAATTTTGGCCCTCCATAATGTACGCTTTTTAATATATAAAAATATAGAAAAGTACATTCAGTCAGAAAAGTATCGGGAATGGTTGATTTGTTTATGGTTCCAAATTCAATTTTTTTTTTTGTTGTTGGTAGATTTGCACAACTGTTTTCCATTTTGGCGCGGAGTTTGAGTTGCATCTGTTATTTATATTAAATACAGTGCTGTTTTTAGTTATACCATATCTAGTGTGTATTGCGAATTTCATAATGGACAAAAACATCGAACAAAGAGCTTGTCTTAAATTTTGCATCGACAATGGAATTTCATGTCCGGAGTCACTGAAAATGTTACAAAAGGCTTACGGTGAATCGACTTTATTAAAAACACGTGCTTATGAGTGGTACAAAGCGTTCAAAAGCGGTCGAAATGTGATGGAAGTTTTGCCTCGCTCTGGTAGGCCATCATTTCAACTGAAGTTAACATTGCAAAAGTGAAGGAAATAGCGACTGAAAATCCTCATTCAACTTTGAAAGAGATAGCCGCCGAACTTTCTGTATCTCACGAGTCGATCCGTACCATTTTAACTAATCATTTGGGTATGAAACATGTTACCGCTCGGCTAGTCCCAAAAGACCTAAATTTTCTCCAAAAACTCAATCGCATGAGAGTCGCTGAGGACATGCTAGAACGAGTCAATTCTGACCCAACATTCATGAAACGCATTGTTACTGGTGACGAGACATGGGTTTACGAGTTTGACATGCAAACTAGTCAACAAGCTTCGGTGTGGCGCCTTCCAACTGAATCGAAACCGAAAAAACTACGTCAAATTTTTGACCAAACACAACAAATACCATCGAGCAACCACCATATTCACCAGATGTGGCTCCAGCCGACTTCTTTCTTTTCCTAAACTCAAATTAAAAAACTCGCACCCGTTTTCAATCGGTAGAAGACATAAAGGAAAATTCACGGCGAGAACTGAACTCAATTCCGGAAACAGCATTTAAAAAATTTTTTGATGATTGGATTATTCGTTGGCGTAAGTGTATCGTTTCTAAAGGAGCATACTTTGAAGGTGATAAAATAAATTTGGATGAATTATAAACATTTTGTGTATTATTGATCTTTTCCCAGTACTTTCTTGACAGAGTAGTACATCCATAGAAGCCATTTTCGTGAGATGATTTTCTATGATTTTAAATGTGGCCTAAAACCTGATGAGTCATTTGATCGACTTCAAATTGCTTTTGGATGAAAGACCTTCAAAAGCAAGCATCTACCGCTGATATAGAGAGTTAAAGCGCGGTCGCCTAACTTTGGGGGGGGAACAAAGAAGTGGTGGTCCTAAAAAAATTAATTCAAGAAAACAGGCGAATTATATACGAAGAGATTCAGCATACACTGCAGATTGGTTCGGGAAGCGTTCACAAGATTCTACACGAGCACCTTCGTGTGAAGAGGATAGTTTGCCGCTGGGTGCCGCACAACCTCACTGAAGCTCAGAAGCAGGCCCGTGTGGAGTGGTGCCGTGATATGATTAAAAAATTTGAAGCAGGCTCGTCTCGGCGCGTTTACGACATTGTGATAGGTGACGAATCCTGGATTTATCAATACAATCCAGAAACAAAGCGTCAGTTGACAGTTTGGCTGTTTCAAAACGAAACAACGCCTACGAAAGTGAAGCGATCGAGAAGCACAGGGAAAATTTTGATCACTAGTTTCTTCCCTTTGACGGGGTATCTGATTTCAATTCCATTACGAGACCAAAGCAGCGTCAACGCCGAATGGTATACCACAAAATGCCCGCCAGAAGTTTTGTCTTCAATGAGCAACAAGCGACCGAACACACCGGGCTCCGCGGGGTACTGCTTCACCATGACAACGCGCCCGCGCACTTAGCGCTAAAAACGAGGGACTTCCTGGACATCGCACCGGTCAGTCTTGGGGCACCCTCCTTACAGTCCTGATCTGGCACCGTGTGACTTCTTTTTATTCCCTAAAATAAAAAATCTGCCGAAAGGGATACAGTTTTCATCGCCGGAAGACGCGCTAGCAGTGTTCAAGAAGGCCGTTTAAGAGGTGTCTGCAGCGGACTGGAAAAAATGTTTCGAAAATTGTTTCAGACGCATGAAACTCTGTATAGAGGTTGGTGGAGAGTTCTTTGAAAAGATTTAATAAAAATATTTCATCAATAGAAGTTTTCTGACCTTATTTTAAATTTTGATTTTGAGACGTATCCAAATGTAAGATTTTTTTTTAATGTATTATGGCTACACTACATGCTAGTGTAGTGACAGCGGGAAGATCTCTCTCGTTACGAAAAATCAAATTATAGCTAGAAGCTTCAATGGTCGACTGTCTAACTGGACTGTCACTTCTCCATGTCCATAAAAACGTAGCGTGTCGTACGTTCTTAGCGTGTCGAATATGGTAAAACTAATTAAATTCCTTGCCTGGCCCAGTATTCGGCCATGGCAATGTCGTCCACTGATACTGTCATAAGATCCCTACATGAACAGGTAACAGGGCACGTCATGCAGGATGGAAGGTGGGACATGGTCTGTGGAGAGACACTGCACAAACACTGAAGGTCGGAACCGTTCAGGAACCCCCATGTGTGGAGATTGTCTTTGCTGCGCCCAACCTGCGTGCGGAGTCTGTTTAGAGTTTTCCAGATTGACCATGGCAACTCGTGTCCAGGAGAGAGCATCACTCCCATCTCAAAGTAAAGCCATATGGTTTTACTTTGAGATGGGCTCACGCTAACAACAAATCTTTTACGACTTTTAAGTCTCAGGGGCACCGAGCTGTAATAGTGCATTGAATGGCGAAGGTCGTTTTGTTGTTTCGTTCTTTCTATGCAGCTAGCCACATTCCTGCGAATTTCTGGGGGTGCAATGCCGATTAGTGGATACAGCTGTCGTACCGGAGTCGGCATAATGCAACCAGTGGCAATTTGGCACGTCTCATTAAGTGCTGTATCCACTATGTTGAGTTGTGTTCGCCACATGCTTTTTTCGTTACCGTTGAAGTAGATGGAGTGATAACACGTTTCGGGAGAAGACGTTAAAGAAAAATTGATTTTGTTATTTAAATATAGGTATTTTTTTAGTACAGTACATACATCGATAAAATAGTATGTATTTTATTAATGTATGAATTTTTACCCGTATCTATTATTATCAAAATTAAATCACAACTTCTTATGACTTGACCATGACTATGTGACCCCCCCCCCCTGGCGCCAAAGCTGGATCCGCCCTTGGTACCTACTACTAATTTCGCATTTTACGAAAATATGTTTTGTAGATAATATAGGTTATATATAGGCATTTCTTATCAAGAATGTTTACATTTAGTAAAGTACCTACCTAAACAAATGGACCTTTTTTGGTGGAAAATCATTTCTTTTCGCGCTCTATGGCGAAGCGAGAGGCGTGTCAAACTTTTACTAACTAAAACCACACCTATGTTCTTCTAGTTGTCCTTTGCGTTCTAAGACCAAGGGCTTAGCCCCTGTTGGTCCCAATGGACTAATGACTGTGTCTCACAACAACTCACAACCCTACAACAGAAGCGGCTTGTTCAAAGGTTCATAACGGGCATAATAAAAGAAACTCTCGTTGCGCGGACTTACGGTGCATTTTGATTTGTTACGAGCGCCACTGGATCTGGTAGGCTAATATAATCAAGGTCGTGTCCGTGCCGTGCAATGTATTATGAACATTAGCGCTGTTATTATTAGGTTTAAATTCGTATGTTTGCTATCACGCAGTGCAATTTCTGTACTTGTACTATTTCTTATTCTGTGGTGCTGATTGTTTTCTGTAGTTAGTAGTTAGCACAGGGCAGGGTTGCCAACCTTAGACTTTTTTCACATAGTCAAACAACCATATAATAAAATTAATAGTCTAGAAAAATAGAATAATTTGACAACAGAAGCACTTTTAGAAATAAACGATTGCAATGAGTATGTGTACACATCATTATTTATTCTCCTTGAGTATTACTTTAGACAGTTTTTAATTGCAAATCGGAAGTATATAAAACGCCAATATTATTGGGTCTACTATCCATAAAAAATTTTGCGTATGCAATCTAATGTAAGTTTTGCTATAAAAAGTAGTCCACAATAAAAAATCATATTTTATCAAATTTCGTACATAAATGTACGAGCCCGATTGTGTCCTCACGGTACTTACAGCAGGCCATAAAATCTTGTATTTGTATGAGGAACCTCGTACGTTTGGCAACCCTGGCACCGGGCTAGCTGCATGGAGCTATTAAAACCTGTTTTATGATAATTTTTCAGATTTTAGCTAATAACTCTAAGTGGAGCATCCTGCAGACAAGCTGTTACCCAGTAAATTTTTAAAGTGGAAAATTGAATTGATTATTAAAGATTTCCATTCGTAATCGCCTAAAAGGAAGGGAACAACACTAAAAAATTTAGTCTAGTAACACAATAGCGGAGCTGGCAACTTTGAATTTGGGATGATTGACATCTTAGAGTAATTGACACAATGAAAAAGCGCGGGAAACTTTGAGCGGACCGGTGCATTTTTTCTTGTTAGAAAAATCAATTTTAATTTTTCACTATTTAAGGATCAGTTTTGTATTATATTGTAAATATTATTAATATTTAGTGTACATATATTAGTTTTAGTGTATAGTTTGCCGGATTCGGTAAGTATTTTTTTAATATTCAATGAACGAGCCGCCTGACTTGGCGGACCCGGGGGTCTTTGTACCCCCGGCTACTAACTTTGTAATAGTTGCTTCGTCAACTTTATCAAATGAATCAGGAATGGAGACGGATGGTTCCAATGCCCAACGTGGGCGGAAAAGAAACAGACTGCATAAAATATGCAGAGTATGCAACAAGAAAAAAAGGAAGCACAGTCAGGCTATTGACGGTAAGACAGGATGTTGCTGTGCTAGTGCAGATAGTGAAAACAGTGACTCTGCCCCTGCTGTAAATACTTCAGTCAACATTGTCACGCCGATTAGTATTCCGAGCCCTCAGGGTTCAGTATCTGGTGTTGCAAGGAACAAGTATGAGGCCACTGACATCAGCCCGTTTATTGTTCATGTACAAAAAGAGGTCAAGTCACCTAGTGATAATACCACCTTACACCCGGTCACATTTGGTAAGTTTCTAAAAACCCATGCCTTTCACAACATTGTAGATGGATCAGTTAAGAGGATAGGCAGAAATAGAATTTCTTTGGCGTTTTCGAACATTAACAATGCTAATTCATTTATTTCCAACACAGAATTAGCAAAAAGTAATCTAAAAGCTTTCATACCAAGTTTTCACATAACACGAATGGGTCTTGTACGTGGTGTTCCATCAGATTGGTCGCCTGAAGAAATAATAGAAAATGCTTCAGTGCCAGATAATTGTGGGAAAATTCTCAAAGTTAGGAGGATAAATTATAAAACTATCGTAGAAGGATCACCTGTTTGGAAACCAACGCAGAACATTGTGATTACGATTGATGGTCAGATTCTTCCTAAGCGTATATTTATGTGCTACAACTCATTGCCTGTGGAGTTGTATGTATATCCCACTATCCAATGCTACAATTGCTGTCGCTTTGGTCACACGAAAATTCAATGTAGATCAAAACCTAAATGTTATAAGTGCGGTCAGGAACATACTGGTGAATCTTGTGACGTTGAAGAAGGAAAGATATCTTGCTGTCATTGCTCTGGCAAACATTTTGCTACGTCTAAATTATGCCCAGAATTTTTACGACAAAAAGAAATTAAGACTATTATGGCAGAAAAATGTATTTCTTATGGTGAAGCTGCTAAATTAATTGCGCCCATTTCGAAACCCTATGCCGATGTAGCTAGCACTCCTGTGACTACATACGCTCACCCAGTCTCACAATCTTCGTATACACAACATTCTCCTACACATAGCTCACATAAAAAAACAGTTTATATACAACGTCGTCCTCCCCCCAAACCGGGTAAAAGTTACAATCGTGAAAAACACCAACAGATTCTTTATGAATACAGTTTACCGAATCCACAAAATGGCTGTGCCTTAAACACAGATACTGATCCTAAAATGATGTCAGTATCAGATATTATTCAAATTCTAATTCAAACACTAACACAATCCAATATAGAAATACCGTCCAACGTTGCCTCTATAGTCAAAATGTATAAAAATCCTAAACCGGTCCACAATGTCAGTTCAAACTCAGAACATTTTACAATGGAACTGTAGAAGTGCAGTTTCTAAAAAAAACGAAATTATCTATTTGTTAAATAAATACAATGCTTCGTTATTTGCAATATCTGAAACCTGGTTAAAACCAGGCTCCATTTTCAAAATTAATGGTTTTTCTTGCCTAAGAGATGATAGGTCTGATGGGTATGGCGGGGCTGCTATACTCATCAGAAATTCTGTCTCTTACTATCCTCTATCCCTTCCCGTATTTAATGATTTTTCTGTGGTAGCTGCACAAATAAATAATACTAGTATTGTTTCTGTGTACATTCCTTCTCCTTCTTCGTCAGTCCTTCAACAATTCAACAATCTTGTATCTAGTCTTCCTCGCCCTTTTTTAATTTTAGGTGACTTCAACTGTCACCATATTTCTTGGGGTTGTACTCTTTCATCATATTGTGGTGACATACTATTAGATATATTTGACCATCATAACATTTGTGTACTAAATACCGGCTCTCCAACTCGACGTACAGGGCCTAAAGAAAATTTGAGTGCAATAGATCTTTCCATTTGTACCCCTAACTTAGCTTCATCTCTTATATGGTGCACTTTGCCATCTTCTTATGGAAGTGACCACTTTCCAATCCTTATGTCGCCCACACGTCCTTGCAGGTCTCCTAGTGTGTCGAGGCGGCCACGTTTAAAATATAAACTTGGTGAGGATGGGTTATGGGATAGGTTTAGAACTCTTGTAGAAGTTAAGCTTTCTAATTTACAAAATAATTTATCAGACGATCTTATTGATTGTAATGATAATTTTACGAATGCACTTATACAAGCTGCAGATGAAACTTTCCCTTTAAAGAATTCAGCCAATGGTCGCATTCCTTCTCCTCCTTGGTGGGATAAAGAATGTTCCCAAGTAGTGAAAGCCAGAAAGGAAGCGGAAAAAAAATACAAAAATAACATGACAGAAGATAATTTTAAAATTATATGTGATGCTATGGCCAAAGCACGTAAATTGTTCAAAGAAAAAAAAATTGAAGGATGGAAAAAATTTTGTCTTTCGATCTCCCCTAATGTCAACGCTTCTATTGTGTGGCAAAACATCAGAAAATTTAGAAATGGAGTTACTCCTTCTAATGTTTCTGGCATTCCCCCCAATTTAAGGAACTCTTTTCTCAATCGGTTAGCTCCGCCATCTGTTCCAGAGCAAGATCTTATTTATGATAACATTCCTCCTTCTGTCTCTCATAACCAAAGTCCACTAAATTCTCCCTTCACAATGCAAGAGTTACAGGGCGTTCTATCCTCAGTTAAAGATTCCGCTCCAGGCGAAGACGGTATTCCTTATTCATTCCTGGCTAATTTAAATAAAACTGCACTTGAATTCTACTTGGACTTAATTAACAAAGTTATGTTATCAGGCAAAATCCCTCCGTCATGGAAATCTCAAACTGTTATTCCTATTTTAAAACCAGGTAAAGCACCATTAGAACCTTCATCTTATCGCCCAATAGCTTTATCACCCGTAATTGCAAAAATAGCTGAAAACTTAGTTAAAAATCGTCTTGAATGGATTATCGAAAACCGCGGAATTTTACCAGAATCACAATTTGGATTTAGGAAAGGCAAAAGTACACTGGATAGTGTGGCTACGTTTGTAACAGACATTAGAGTTGCGTTTTCTCGAAATCAATCGGTACTCGCAGTATTTTTAGATCTAGAATCAGCATATGACAATGTTCTCCTGAGTGTCCTTAAAGAAAAATTAAAGAAGCTTCACATCCCTGAAATGTTGATTTGTTTCATAATTAATCTCCTCTCAGGTAGAAAAATTAACTTAGATCAAACACAGGATGACAGTAGGCTAGTATGGAAAGGTCTCCCACAGGGTTCAGTTCTCAGCCCTATATTATTTAATTTGTATACGTATGATTTACATTCCTCACTTCGAAATTCAACAAGCATCCTGCAATATGCAGATGACTTAGTTTTGTACGTCACGGGGAGTTCATCAAGTTCTCTTTGTACTCTGCTATCTAACTCTCTAGTCGGTTTAAAAGTTTGGATGGACAAAAATGGTCTGAGCATATCAGCGAGTAAGAGTTCACTAGTCTTATTCACTCGCCAACGTATTCACCCTCCGATATCTATAGATTGTGACAATAATGAAATACCAGTTAAAAATCATGTCAAATTTTTGGGCATCATTTTGGACTCCAAACTTACAGGTATTCCGCACTCTGATTACGTTCTAAACAAATGTCAAAAACTCCTAAATTTGATGAGGTGTCTATCAGGTGTTTGGTGGGGTGCGCATCCGTTTTCCTTAAAGCTTCTTTACAACGCTCTGGTTCGAAGTGTTCTTGATTATGGAATTTTCTTATTGGAGCCTTGTAACGTGGCTGCCCTTGGGAAACTGGACTCCATCCAATCACGCGCCTTGAGAATAATCACAGGAGCTATGAAATCTAGTCCTATTAACGCATTACAAATCGAGTGTAACGAACCTCCGCTCTGTCTAAGACGTCAATTTTTGGCTGACCGATTGTTTTTCCGTGTTTTACAGTTTACTAATAGCCTTTTAATTCAAAAACTTCAAATACTTGCTGATCTCATTGACTCATCAAATTATTGGAATCACAAAACTCTTCCTTGTTTAGCTAAAAGTTATATCCGATTTAAATCATTTCATGCTCCCACACACCGGTCTCCAAAACTTGATTTGTTTAACAGTGAATACGAAGCCCTGGTTAATACGCCATCTGTTAAGTTCATTGTAGATATTGATAAAAATAACGCTAATCCACATTTTAATTTTATTGTTCAACGAAATTGGCCTGAGTGGCATCATATTTTTACTGACGCATCCAAACATGAATTTGATGATTTTGTAGGGGTAGGAATTTACCATGCACAGTACAATATTGTTCAAAAGGTAAAGTGCCCACCTGAAGCAACTGTTTTTACTGGTGAATGTCTTGGTATCCTTAAAGCTTTAGAATACATTTTACTTTTAAAACTTAGAAATAGTTTAATTTTAACTGACTCCATGAGTGCCCTTCAGGCGCTCCTACGATATCCTTTTAAGTCTAAACCACCAATTCCTCTTATAGTACATATTAGGAGTAAACTTTTCGACTGTGTTGTGAAGGGCTTTTCTGTTGTTTTTGTCTGGATTCCAAGTCATTGTGGTATAAATGGTAATGAAAAAGCTGATAGACTTGCCAATGAGGCTTTGGTGTGTGGGGACACTGTTCCATTTAAAAATTATACTCAGGACTTGGCTACTCTTCCTAGACATTATCTTAGGAATTCCTGGGATAGAGTTTGGGCAGAAAGTAGCCTTTCAAAAGGGAAATACTACTTTAGTATTCAATCACAAATTCCACGTAAACCTTGGTTCTCTGTCCTCAGACTTGGCAAAATTGCGACAACCATTTTAATAAGAATGCGTTTAGGTCATACTACTTGTCCAGCGCACCTCGCACGCTTCCATATTACAGACAGTCCTCAATGCGAATGTGGACATGACTTTGGGGATCTCAACCATATATTCTTTTCCTGTCCGATTCATGACCGTACTTCCTTTTTGAATAGTTTGATATCCCTCCGTGTCCCTTTCCCTACATCAATAAAAACTCTTCTTTTTTCTTTTAACCCGTCCATATATAATGTTCTTTCTAATTATATTTATGACAACAATATCCATCTGTAAAAATATATTAATATTTATTAGTATTTCAACAGACTTCTGTCTTCTTTTTTATTTCTTTGTTAACTTTTAATAACTAAGTTACTTATTTTATACTTAGTTACTTAGTAGTATAGTTACTTAGTTATACTTTTTTTTTTATACATTCCTGATCCTGTATCCATGTTGTTCTAAATTCCGTTTCTTTTCATTTTCGCGTTAAATGTTTCCCTACCTTTCTCTTCAAACCTCACCCAAAATAAAGTCCTATCGATAAACAACTTGACGCTGGCGGATGCACAAGAGTGCTAGCCATAACCTCTAGTCCGACGGGCTGGAAAAAAAAAAAAAAAAAAAAAAAAATTGACACAATCATATTGTCATTATAGTTATCTGTCAGTTTTTTTTTTAGTAAACAATGCAATTTTAATTTAATTTGCTATTTATTAAAATGTTATGGGACGTGACAATTTAAAGACAAAATGTCATTCTTCTATTTAACTCCAGTTAAAGGTGATTTGCCTGCACATTTATTAGAAGTTATTCTTGTTAATAGGTTAGGGCATTTAAAAACGATTTTTAGCGAAGAAACCCCTACATACAATGAATATGTTGTAGAAGGAAGTATATACGATAACGTTGGACATTTTATACTGTGTATAATATCGATTTTAGGCGAAAACAGAGAGTTTTCTGAATTTGTTCTGAAGACTGAATTAGAGCTGTTTAAACGCCGACTGTCTTCTTTAACTGCATATGAAATGAGATCATTCGCTAAAAAACTACTCAGAAGTATTAAAAAATATGGCAGCATACCTAAACTTATTGAATCACTGCAAGTATTATGCCAGCATTTGATGTTAAAGGATGTCGCACAGCATATTTGTGCAACACACAGTAATAACTGCTCTGTGCATAATATTAGGTTAAACTTCAAGCAATGCCTTCACCTTGTAGCTAGAAGACAAGTTGAAATAACAAATGGTATAGCCAACATACCATGTGGAAGATGGAAACAATATTTAATATCCCTGTTTAGAGAAAACTTGCTTAATCGAATAAATAGAACTGATGTAACTCCTCTCAAAAGTGACTCAAGGATAATGGAGCTTCTTCATAAGATGAGAAAAGAATTCCCCTTTTCTAAATACATGACTAAAGTGTTATTGAGTAGAGATGTTGACTCTGCATCTTCTTTTTTCCCGCCCTGTATGTTAAACCTGCATCAAAACTTAAGAAGAAGGCATAGATTGTCTCATACACATAGATTTCACTATAGCTTATTTTTAAAAGACATTGGCATGCCTGTAGAGGAAGCAGTGGGTTTTTGGAGAGCAGAGTACAGGCTGCATCCAAATGGCAGCCATAGCTGTTGTCATAATTGGGACAAGGATGAAAAGAAATATATGTATGGGATAAGACACATGTATGGGTTAGAAGGCTGCAAGAAAAACTATGCTTCAGTAAGCTGCCAGAGAATTCAGAGCATAGACAATTCCTGCAGTGAAGGAGGCTGTCCATTCAAGTCTTTTGACTATAACAAAATGGTTCCCCTTTTGAAAAACTGTACAGGACCTGTCTTAGCTCAAATTAAAGAATTGAGAAGTAAAGGATTATACACAAGTGCTTGCATGTTGTTTATGCAAAATGGTGATACTATGTCAGAAAGTTGTGATAATTTTAGCTTTAATTTTAATCCTGTTCAATATTATATGATAGCTTCCAAAATAAAGGAGGTCAAATTATGAAATAAATATATAGATGGGTCCTATGTTTATGGGCCAAACTAACAATTTGATCAATTTAACTTTTTCGTGATAAAATGCATTTTAGCGGTTTAAATAATTAAAGTTCCTAATGAAAACACTAGTTTTTGTTGCAGTAAAATGTTCTCTTGTAGAGATGTGATTTTCACATTGGCCCTTACACATAGTTCCCATCAATATTTTAAAATTAATATATAAACTTTTATATTTTTAAGGTTACTCAGGTTTTTTTTTATTTTACTTGGTCTATGTACAATGAATTAAACAGTCAATAAATTGTATGTTATATTTTATAGATTATAAAGGGTTTTATTTTATTACAGTATCTATACTAAAAGGTATTTTATAGCTTCAGAGTTTGTTTGTTTGTGTGTTTGAACACCCTAATCTCAGGAACGCAACTACTGGGTTCATTTGCAAAATTCTTTTAGTGTTGGATAATATATCTATCAAGGAAGGCTCTATATAGCCCTATGGCTATAGGCTATATAACATCACGCCCCTACACACTGGAGCGGACCTCCAAAGAAGTGGGTGAAACTGTGGGGAACAGCTAGTGTGTGCAATAGCTTAGATATTATCTATTTATTTATTAGCTGTTGATCCCCGCATTAACGCCGGCGTTCACGCGCCAATGTCTTTCTATTGTGTCTCTAATTACGCTACTCAAAAACTAAGTATGTGGTCCAAGATAAAAATTATTTTGTTTTTATCTTTAAATTGTAACAGTCCAGAAATTTGGCAGGGCAGCATTACCATGTTCAATAGCAATGCTAACCAGGGATGCCGTGGAAATGATATTTCGGATCCGGGTACAGATTACGGGTATGAAATTATTTCGTATTATCCGCTAGTTTCGGATTATCCGCTAATGTCGGATTATCCGCGACTAGATAATTTCGGTTAAAGATATTAGAATTTTAAAATTATAAATGTAAAATACAAATTATCGTATAGCATGATTTGACTTTTTTTAAGTATGTTTCATTTGTTCGGCCGGACAAAATAAACAAAGACCCGTCGTAACTCGTAACTAGGGTTGCCAGATTTTTTTTCAGTCTTTAAGGAACAAATGGTTAAATGGGCAAAAAAATACGGGTTTTCAGTTTTTTACCCGGGTCAAATAAAAAATAAAATTATTTAGTGTTACTTTTTTTTTTAATTTTTCCGGTGATCGAGTCAGTTTTAACTTATTTTTATTCGTTTTAATCTGTAAAAATCACTACAATTATACCTAATCGTAATTAAAAACGTTCACCAACTCGCTTTTTATTAAATTAGGGGTACTTTTATCAGTCCACATAAGTACCATCTGTGAAAAAACCCTTTCACGAAACAGTTTGAGCTAGGAATAGTAAAAAGGAAGGATAAAATTCAGAAAATATTAAGGCTTTTCAATCGCATCCATACTCTTGCCATCAGAAGTTGTGCGATAAACAGTAGGTACTTTTTATGAATGTTGCGTGCGTGAATCGATTTCATAATGAAAAACGTAGTAAGTACGGTTCAAATACGGGACAGAGTCAGTCCCGCCGGGATATTATAGACTATGCCTAAAATACGGAACGTCCCGGGAAATACGGGACGTCTGGCAACGCTACTCGCAACCTATCATTTAGACCCCGCCTTTATCCGAAACATAAATCGGTTTCGTTTACCGTTATCCATAGCCCGTAGGTATCCACGGATTGGGCACGCCACAATTATGGCGGTAAGTCCCTTCTTTGAGGCGTGGTTGGAAAGACCTCACGGCGTCCTCACCTTCCGCATGACGCAGGTTCTCACCGAACACGGGAAGTTCGGGAAGTTCCTGCACCGGATTCGTGCGGAAGCGACGCCCGGGTGTCACCACTGTGTGGACCGCCCGGAGGACACGGTGGAGCATACGGTGGAAGTGTGCCCCGCTTGGGAAGAGCAACGCCGTGTCCTCGTGGGGGCGATCGGCGGCGGCGATCTCTCGCGCCGGGCCTTGGTACAGGCCATGGTCCGGAGCGAGGAGGAGTGGCAGGCGGTCGCCTCCTTCTGCGAAGCAGTAATGCTAGCAAAAGAGGCGGCCGATCGCGTGAGGCAACGGCAACGGTCCTCACGCCCCAACCGCCGCCGGGATTCCGATCCCGATTTCCGGCCACCGTAGGCGCGGGCTTGCGGACGGCGGGCAATGGGTGGCCCGCCGTCCGACCGTCCGGTAACCATCCGGACCGAGCCCAAGTCGTCGACGGCGCGTATTGTTCCGCGCGCGCCTCAGGGAGATGTCAGCAAATCGTAGGGGCCCAGCAGGGTCGAAGCCTACTGGGGCCATGGGTAGTGTGAAAACGAAACCGTGGCCCTGGGACGAAGGCAACGAAGGAACAGGAGTGGGTTTTTAGTCAGTAAAAGTCTGACACTATCTCCCGCTCCGCCCAAGAGCGGGATTTGTCATAAGATGATTTTCCCACCTATAAAAAAAAAAAAAAAAAAAGGTATCCACGGATATTTTTTTTATTTCGGACATTCGATATATTCGGTTACGGTTACGGAACTCCATTACATTCCTGGTGCCTTACGTGCTCGTGGTAGGGCCTCAGGGGCGCTACCATGAGCTTTTAATGTGATCCATTTGACGACCTATACTGAACTGCGGTCCTCACGCCCCAACCGCCGACGGGATTTCGATCCCGATTTCCGGCCACCATAGGCGGGGCTTGCGGACGGCGAGCAATGGGTGGCTCGCCGTCCGACCGAAAAAAAAGGGGTGTTAAAGTTTTTATGAAAATTTTCTCACGGACGGAGTCAGTGGTAATGTGCTAGTATTTTTATTATTATATTGTCTGACTATTGCTTGGGGCAATATAATTATTGCACAATATGTAATAAGACAAATGAGGACATTGTGTTCTAATGTTATCTGACAACTAACAAATTGCTTTACTCAACTCTCAAGAAAAACTATTTTGTAAGAAATATTTTTTTTTTAACATTAAGTACAACTATAATAGGGACCTACATACGAGATAACATACCTCGTAACATACCTACTTCAATAAATGCTTACAGAATACGAACCTTCTTTTATTCGATTTCAGACTTTTCCCTGCAGCTTCATTTCTTCGGCCTATTCTAAAGGAACAGAGCAGTGGTGGCCGAGTGATAACGGTACCGTCTTACGAGTTGTAGGTCGCGGGTTCAAACCCAGCCAGGCGCATTACTTTGTGTAATTTATTTCATCACCACTGCTCTCAAAACAGTGAAGGAAAACATCGTGAGGAAACCGGCATGTCCTAGAACCAAAAATTCGAAGACATGTGACATCCACCAACCCGCACTGGGCCCGCGTGGTGGACTACGGCCTATTCCCTCTCCTATAGAGGAGGCCTGAGTCCCAGCAGTGGGAACATTATAAGGCCGACTATGCTATGCTATTCTAAAGGAACCGTGTTCTAATATTGAAAGAACTATCCTAATCGGATGAGTACCTACCTATACCTACTAACAGAGTTTAGGTCAAAGAGTAGGTATCCTACAACATAAATAATCTCTAAAGTCTAAAAAAATCTCAAGTCTTCTTTGTGTTGATGACACAACGGTAATGCAAATATTTTTGGCCAGAAACAGCTATTTTCGCTACATACAAATACAAACGGTAGGAGCACATAAGATGAATGCTATAACTATTAGGTAGCCCGCGAAATAAAAAAAAAACAAAAGTTTTTTGCAACTAGCAGCTCAGTATCCATCTTGTCATTTCTATTGACGCTATTACACTGCTCCGAGAGAACCCTTTGCGAACACAGATCACCGTCCTTCCATCCTTATCGCTGAGGCCGGCCGTGACATTCCCATTTCTTGCTCAAGCAAGACTTAAATACTTAATGTTCGATCCCGTCCCTTGCTGTGCTTCCTCAGCGACGTCCTAAGCCGAGGTCCGTGGCCCACAGGAGGTGCCCTTAGTGTGTACCTAGTCGCTTAGTTTAAGATTTAACCTAAGCGACAAAAAGCACAGAATGTTTGCTGTGCCTCAGTGTCGCACTGTTACCCGTGCGCATTCTCCAATACCTCGCACTTTGGCTGCACTAAATGATCTCTTGGATTCTTATCCAACAAACGATCTGTTGGCGGATGAATGGAAGATGATTTTATTGGTATGTCAGAAGTACTGTGAGAGGAATTGATGTAAGTACATGTTGTTTATAACTAAAACTTTTTGTTTAGTTACTGTAATTGGTTGTTTAACCGTTGTAATTAATTAATTGATTAAATAAATTGTCTTATTGTCAGACGCTGAAAAAAAAAATGTCTGTGATCCCACTGATTCCTGCCGCTCTTCTCTTAGCGCGTCTGGTTGAGCCTAGGTTCGATTACCGGCTGATAAGTATTTTTTTAAACTACATTTTCGATTTTTTGTTAGACAAGTTTCAAAGTCAAAAGCAATCTTGGTTTATCCCGTTTATATTCTACCCAGTTAATGCTAGCTTCATAATATCCTTTATGAATTTATTTTAACTGCCTGTTCGTCTTGAAAGTAGAAGTGCAACTGCTGAGTGAGTAGTCCTGGGTTTTTAAAGTGCTCGCAGGTGTCTCTGAAAAGCAAAGCAATTGCTCCTACAGCTGACCTCTCTTTGATCGTGGCAGCTTGCTAGAAATTCCATCCCGAACTCTGAGAGTGAGGGAAGAGGCAACAACACAAAATAATAAAAAAAGTACAGAAATACCTACAATACAGTAGTGTTTTAGAAATTCATAACTGATATTTGGGACCGGTGTGGTTATCTGTGCATAACTGGCATTGTTGTCACTGCAAGTTTAACCTCTGCTGGATTGCTCAAAAGAGTTACCTTCCGCTATCCTACAATGCAAAGGACAGCTGAGGGAACAAGTTTTTTTGACGTGGGAAATCATCCAGTTTGGTACTTGTCTCGCTCTAGGGCGGAGCGCGAGGGCGCGTCAGACTCTTAATGACTAAAACCACACTATGTTCTTTTTTTACCTTGCGTTCTAAGAACCCGGGCCGGGTTTCCCTTTCGGAAGTCAACCCCAGTAGGGTTCGGCCCTGCTGGGCCCCTACGGTTTTACTGACATCTCTACGATGCGCCCTCCCGCTCGACTCAGAAGGATAGAAGTCATTAGATAATTTCCACCCTTAAAAAAAAGTGAGTTTCAGTAAAAGTCTGACAGCTGTCGCGTTACCCAGAGCGGGAGAAGGTATTTGATGGATTCACACCTTAAAGTCGTAGTCGTAGCGCAAGGCAAAGAAAGAACATAGTGTAGTTTTAGTCATTAAGAGTCTGACACGCCCTCTCGCCCCGCCCTAGAGCGAGAGAATTCATTGGATGATTTCCCACCTTAAAAAATATTTCCTTACTGCTGTAAGTTTCGAGCTATCATCAAGAAGGTCGGAACAGCACATTAAATCTCTATAATAATGTTGAAATGTCAAACGTCAGTGCAACTGTCAGAGAATATATTGGTTTATTGCCAAAATTGTGGTGTCTTTTCCACAAATGCCATTAATTAATGAAGAGTTGAAGTTGAAGTTCTATTTACCTTGTGTTTTTAAGTGTTGAATTTGATAACCTCATTTAATATAAAACCGTTTGTACTTTCTACTGCCTATTCTAATTAGCATAATAATACAATCGCCAGTAATCAATGAACCGGTAAACTTCGTTTATCCTACGTTCAGTGGCGGAACTATAGGGTGGCAAGGCTGGCAAAATGCCACGGGCCCCTGGCTTGGTGGGGCCCCCGGTCCAAGAGGCCTTGAGCTCAGAAGAAGTAAATATACAAATTCAAGTAAATTATTAAGATTTGTTAAACGCATTCATAAGAAAAGGATCAATTTCCCGTGGTATGTTGCCAGCTTTACCACCTTATTTATACGCCACTGGGAAGTCCACCTTCGGAGACGAAATATAAAAGTTGTCGTGTATTAAAAAAACTTGCCGATTGGCCGATTTATGAACCCTTTTTAAAGAATAGTTTATGCCTGTTCTTCAGTGATTTATCCAAATAAAATTACAAAGTTGACGATTTTCCTGGGGCCCCATCCAATGATTTTGCCACGGGCCTCAGATGATATAGTTACGCCACTGCCTACGTTTAAAAAAACATTAAAAATAATTACTAGATAGGTATCTAATCGGGCAGGTATCCACGGAGAACTTCTGAAAAGGAAGTCGTGGTCCTAGAATTCAAAGGGCAACTGAAGGACACAGGCGTGTTTTTAGTCAGTAGGTAAAAATCTGACACGCTTTCCTGCCTCACCCTGGAGCAAGAGAAGTCATTAGAATAGAATAGAAAAACTTTTATTCGGTACAGACACAGCACAACGGTTATAATATATAAACACAAACACAAAGTAAACAAGAACAAAGTACAAAATGCGTCGAGCGTGCCCTCTCCGAAAGGGTGACCTCAGCATTTGCTAGGCGTAAGACACCCAGCGCTGGTTTTCAGTTGGCAGTCATTAGATGGTTTCCCTCAACAGAAAAAAAGTCCTAGGTAGGTGACCTAGTGAAGTTACTGTAAACAATGGTGTATGTCTCATAAATACACGTAGAAGGGCTGGAGGATGAACACTCCCAAAGAGTTACAGTAAAGTGGCCCTCGAACGCTAAGAGTAACTAAAGGAGCAAGGGTGGATTTTTAGTAAAAGTCAGACACGCTCTCCTGCTCAACCCAGAAGTCACTGGACGATTACACGCGAAAAAAATACATATTATAGGTAGGTATATCTTCTAATGTAAAAACATCTCGTGTCACGGTGTTTGCGGTCACACACCTCCGAAATGGCTTGACCGATTTTAATGATTTTTTTTACCCGACTGCAAGAAGGGTTATGTTTTTCGCGTGTATCTTGTATTTACGTATGTAATATTCTTTATTACCTCATATCTTCCAAACCGCTGAACGGATTTATATCGTTAGTTTTGTCATGACAACCCAAGTGTTCTTAGATAGGCGACGTTAAAAAAAACTAACATAACGACTGTTAGACACCAAAATTTTGGTAACAAAAAAATTTTTTTTTGAATACTGCTATATGGATATCAAATTAAAGGGCTCATCATAAGGATTTTAAAATGGTATATCATGACCATATAAAAAATAAATACAATAGGAAATATGTTATTTATTATATACTAACTGTTACTCGCGACTTCGTTACTCCCCTTTTTATATCCCCCTGGGAATTAAGTCCCATTACCGCGGGAAAATGAAAAGTAGCCCAAGTTACTCCTTGTAACATCAACGACGAATTTCGGCAGAGCGTCGTGTACTACGCGTTCCTCAAAGAGATGTCAGCAAAACCGTAGGGACCAGCAGGGCCGATGCCTACTAAGGCCATGGGAGGAGTTCTGAAAAAGTAACCCGTGGTCCTGGAAGGCAAAGAGCAACTGAAGGAACCACGGCACGCTCTCTCTCTCCGCCCAAGAGCGGGAGAAGTCATTAGATGATTACCCACATAAAAAAAGGTTTCTGTCAGTGAAAGTCCCGTCAAAATCGGTCCAGCCGTTTCTAAAATTTCCTCTCCCCTGGGAATCAGGATGTCCCCCCGACCACCAGAATTAAGTCCCGTTTCCGCGAAAATATAAAAAGTAGGTATCGAATACACTTTGATGTAGGTACCTTTAGTAAACAAATGTTTTTTTGATAATATTATCAGACACTTCAATTTTATTTAAGATACAAAAGCGATGCGGATGACAAGGTAGGTTTGTGAACATATAAGTGATAAATGTACGCCTAAAATAGAGTGAATAAATAGTGATATTAGATTATATAATAATTAAATAGTTCAATTTAAAAAAAAAACCGACTGCAAAAAAACTAACTATAAATAAAAACTGAAAAGAAAAAAAAAACAAGTTCAGTCCAGTTGTGTAGAAACCAATTTAATTGCATTAATTTAAACACATAAAATAAAACAAATAATAAATCCTAGGAACATATTGACTGTAACAGTCGGGGCCCATTTAAATAATCTAGACTAAAATCATTCCCAAGAATAACTACCGACCCATTGCTCTTATTCCAATTATATCCAAGGTCTTTGAAAGAGTCATGTACAAAAGAGTGCACTCTTTTTTAGACAAATATAATATACTTGCCAAAGAACAATTCGGTTTTAGAAAAAAAAACCACTTCACTAGCAGCCTATAACTTAGTAAAATCCATAATGAATAACATCAACTCTAAAAATGTAACCTCAGCTCTATTTTTAGATCTTAGTAAAGCGTTCGACTTCGTAAATCATTCGAAGATAAATTATATAAAAGTGGCATTAGGGGGCCCAGCACTGGAATGGTTCAAATCATATTTAACGAATAGAACTCAGATCACGAGAATTACGAAATTTGATGACAAAGTGAACAGTCTCATCAACTTTAACTCCCAGCCTCGTCAAAATTTCTATGGAGTTCCACAGGGAAGCATATTGGGACCACCATTATTCCTTGTATACGTTAATGATCTTCCGCAAACGATAGATCAAGATTGTGTTTTATTTGCAGATGACACAACAATTATCTTAGATGGTAAAAATAAAGAATCACACGAGTCTAATATAAATGCTAGTTTGAATAAAATAATTACATGGTTAGATAAAAACGCCTTGAAAGTTAACGTAGAAAAAACTAAAATATTAAATTTTAAAACACAAAAGAGTAAACACATTCATCTTAAAGTAGCACATAGGGATGAAATAGTGGAACAGATACATAAAACAAAATTTCTAGGTATAACTCTTGATGAGCATTTTACGTGGAGGGAGCATATTGATGGAGTATGTATGAAAATAAATAGATTCGTTTTCGCTTTAAAAAAGGTTAAAAACGAGACATCCCGACCGACCGCGTTAATGGTATATCACGCCTATGTTTGCTCTGTCATCCGATATGGTGTTTGGGGAAACTCCTCCGAAGTTTCTAGAGTCCTACTAGCACAAAAAAAATGCATTCGTGCAATTTTTGACATGGAATGGACTGATTCTTGCAGACCAGTGTATAAATCACATAACCTTCTCACAGTTCCTTATATTTATATATATGAAATAGCTAAATTTGTTAAAACTAATTCCTCAATATTTGAAGCAAAAAACAATAATAAAAAACGAAAAGTTACGCACTATCATTTGCAATTGCCAGTTCCAAAAACTGAATTATTTAGACGTAGTTGTGTGTACATGGCTCCACTTATTTATAACTCGATACCAAACTTTATAACTGACCTTCCTTACGGAAAATTTTGCAAAGTACTGAAAAAGAGGCTCATCTCACAAAGTTTTTATTCTTTGACCGAATTTTTCAAAAAAGGTTCTTGTCAATCCTAGCAATACAAAAATGTGTTGTAGATCGTTTTGGTTCGGTTTTGCTGTTGCAGGACCCACAGCATTTGTATCTTGTTACCTATTTATACATAATTATGCCAAATTGTATCTAATTTAAATTGTTATGTTATATTTTAAAATCTGTTATTTAAATTTGTGGTTAGTTTATAAAACTTAATATTAGTTTAAAAGAATTCCAATTATTAATTTGTGTAAAGTTTAGTTAGTTTTATTTTGTTTCTGTAAGTAACAATATCTTTAAAAAAAAAATTTTTTTTTTGTCCTGAGTTCAGGAGGTTTAATATTTTCTTGAAAGGAAATTTTGTGATAAATTTTGTAGAGTTTTGCTTAGTATAAGCACCACAAAACATATTTTAATATTTGCATGCCAACTCATGGCAAAATGTGTCTTTGCGCTAATAAATTATAAGTTACCATCTCTTGTATCTACCGCATTTAATGCAAATAAATGGCTTTGACTTTGACTTTTAATATGGTTCCCGACTGTTGCAATCTAGATATGTTCCGTATTAGGATTTATTATTTGTTTTATTTTATGTGTTTAAATTAATGCAATTAAATTGGTTTCTACGCTACTGGACTGAACTTGATTTTTTCTTTTCAGTTTTTATTTATAGTTAGTTTTTTCGCAGTCGGTATTTTTTTTTTTTAGATAGGTCGCGGCCGTGATCCGTAATAGAACGGATAAGGCGCCATCTCCACGAGCGAGTTAGTCGCGATGAGTCTGCCTTGCTACCGTCGGTTACAATAATCCCCATGAGACGATTGTTCTTTCGCTAGCCTGTTGTCTCGACGGATACACGGAACTAATGGTTGCACAGTTGTTTTGTTGAAAAACCTTCCTCTGGTCGTGTCACTCGGCACGCATCTAGTCGCTGATGTTTTGCTCGTCAATGACACTCTTTGCATCGCGCATCGTCGCGATCGGACCTAGGTTTCGCCGTGTGGAGATACCTCTATGGAGTTGTTATTGAATGAAGTGGCGGGTTTTAGTCGGTAAATGTCTGACTACACTACTTCTCGCTCCATTCCGCTCAGAGCAGAAGAAGATATAAGACGATTTCTCACCTAAATAAAAAACTTTTCACAAAAAAAAATACAACCGAGTTCAATGGAAAAAAAGCACTGAAAAGTGCAAAATAACTTTAATTTCGGAGCTCGGTATTTCTTTAATAGTTTTGTCTCTTAGTTATTTAACATCGACTTCCGAAATTAAAGTTATTTTGCACTTTTCAGTGTTATTTTTTACATTGAAGTCGGTTGTATTTTTTTTAAGTTTTTTTATTTTATACTTTTTAGTTATGGTGCCACCACTAAAAAGTACCTCGGCCAGAGTGGATCTCATGATAATTCTAATAATCCGAAACACGATTAGATTACATTAATTTATTACAGAGTTCAGGTGCCTAACTTCAGGCTTCATCATCAGATCAGTTCGTAATATTCCGCCTCTTCTTTCAGTCAGGCACTATTTCTTATTCTGTGGTCAGGCATCGACTACACGTATAAAAAAGCAATTTTATTTGTTACGATAGTTGTGCTGTGATCCTATGAGGAGTTCTATCCCATATCTCTGAAGTTCATAATCAGATCATAACAATATTTCCAACTTGAAAGCATAACCATTAGATAAAAAAAATAATTCAAAACTGAAAAAAAATACATTCAGCCAAACATAGAACCTCCTTCTTTTTGAAGTCGGTTAAAAAAGGTGTCGATTATTTTGGCACGAGACGCAGCGCTCGTGGAGGTAGCGCCTTACAGATTGTCATAGTGGAATATTTATTGGACTTTCCAAAAATAATCTAGAATTCTAGACAGGCATTTTTTAGAACTGTCCCAGTTATTGCTCTAAGGTGGCCGATGTGGCCATCATACGCAAATAGTTCGCGTTATTCATATTAATTTGTTTGCACATATTTATTGTTTGTCTCTCGTTATAAAATGATAGATATAATTGTTTAATTGATTCAGCGTGACAAGTTTTGAGTATGAATGTGGATTGTTAAACAGGAAGACCGAAGGATGAATTGTGTGCCTGAAGATAGTTATGGCTAGAAAAGAGGTAATTAAGATTTTTTTTTTAATTGATATAAACCAGACGTTGACTGCAATTCCACGTGATGGTAAGCAGTGATGTAATCGTTGATGGTGAGGCGCACTAGTTTATTAAGGCTTATTCACTCTTGCCTTGAAGACACCTAAATTATAATTGGACGGGAAGACCGCAGCAGGCAAATTGGCAAAAAGAGAGAGTTATTATAAAATTATGGTTAGTAGTGGTAGTAGCTGTTCCCTGAATTATGGCAGTAGGTCATAAACATTCAATTTAGTGTAACCATTCTATTTAGTGTAAATTATATTTCATCAATATCGTTGATTATGTTGAACTAGTTTTTACCCGTGGTTTCACGTCCATTGGTTACTCTATCTATAGAAACCGTGCCTTATTCAAGGATTAATAGTAGATTGGTGGATGTGATTAGGGGATAAAGCAGTGTGTTAAAGTCGCAGGCGGCATGTTGAATTCCGAATGAAACGAAGGTTGCTAAGTTTTAATCCCGAACGCAGTGAGGGAGTGCGAGGGAGTGAATATATAAACCAGAGTAAAGTGAGGAATTCAAGCCGCTTAAGACAAAGACTGCTTTATCCTCATGATAGATATAACACGGTGATAAAGCTGTCTTTGTCTCTACTTTTTACACCTTCTGTGAGATAATGAAAAGATAATACACCGAAATAAATTATATAAGTATTAGAGAAATATATATTGATTCGACATCAATATATATTTCTCTAATACATTGAACCATAGGTTTAATTTTCTATAATGCTAGCTCTTTCACTTTTTTTTAGAGACACAACAGTAACCAAGTTTTTTTTTTTAGTTAGTGGCCGGTTTGATTTTTGAATAATCTCGTTTGATGCACGTTTTAATTCATTTAAGCTATCCTTAATTCCTTTTTTTGTGCATGATAATTCTTCATATAACCTTTCCCGCTCCGGGTGGAGCGAGAGGTTCTATGCACGCTCCAGGACCGCGGTAACTCTTTCAAAAATCCCTCAGCCCTGATCCTCAGCTCCTTCAGTAGTCCTAAATCGAGCTGCAACGTCGCGTATTTACATTCTGTACATAGCTGCATAGCCAAATCGCTTCGCTAGGAAACTGCTCGTGTATACACGAATTTTGCGTACTACTCGTGTATAGTTTGTAACTTAGACGCGCACATGCGTATTTCCATTGTATACAAGGCTAGAACGCAGCCATAGGAAACTTGGGCACGCCATAATTATGGCGGTAAGTCCCCTCTTTGAGGAGTGGCTGGAAAGACCACATAGCGTCCTTACCTACCGCATGACGCACGTCCTCACCGGACATGGTAAGTTCGGGAGGTTCCTGCACCGAATTCGTGCGGAAGAAACGCCTGGGTGCCGCCATTGTGTGGACCGTCCGGAGGACACGGTGGAGCATACGGTAGAGGTGTGCCCCGCCTGGGCATAGCAACGCCGTGTCCTCGTGGGGGCGATCGGCGGCAGTGATCTCTCGCGCCGGGCATTGGTACAGGCCATGGTCCGGAGTGAGGAGGAGTTGCAGGCGGTCGCATCCTTCTGCGAAGCAGTAATGCTAGCAAAGGAGGCGGCCGATCGCGTGAGGCAACGGTCCTCACACCCTAACCGCCGCCGGGATTCCGATCCCGATTTCCGGCCACCGTAGGCGCGGGCTTGCGGACGGCGAGTAATGGGTGGCTCGCCGTCCGACCGTCCGGTAACTGTCCGGACCGAGCCCAAGTCGGCGCGTATTGTTCCACGCGCGCCTCAGGGAGATGTCAGCGAATCGTAGGGGCCCAGCAGGGCCGAAGCCTACTGGGGCCACGGGTAGTGTGAAAGCGAAGCCTGTGGCCCCGGGATGAAGGCAAAGAAGGAACAGGAGTGGGTTTTTAGTCAGTAAAAGTCTGACACTATCTCTCGCTCCGCCCAAGGGCGGGATTTGTCATTAGATGATTTTCCCACTTAAAAAAAAACTATAGGAAACTGCTCGCGTATACTTTGTGTTACTATTTTTAAATCTGCAATTACAATGTAGTATACACGAATTCTGCTCACTGGTCTTGTATAGTTTATAACGTGTTTCCAAGCTATACTACAGTTAACATCACTTACGCCTGACAAAAGCTGCGTTAAAGTTTAATAAAATCATTTATGCATATAATGGTGTGAAGTTTTAACATTAATAATTTAGAATTTGATAAAAAATAATGGCTTTTAACTTAAACAACCCAAATGATTCACTAACATGAGAAGGGGATCTGGATTTAATGGTCACTGTTCTAATCTAACCTAACCAACATGATCGATTCGTTAGCTCGCCACCACGTCCTAATGGTCACTATTCTAACCTGACCTTATCCAGGCGCGATTTTTAACTTAGCCTAACCCAAATGATTCACTAACATTAGAAGGGGATCTGGCGCTCGGCGGCCGCTGCCGCGGCACGCTCGCTCGCGCTTTAATGGTCACTGTTCTAACCTAACCTAACCCACATGATCGCTTCGTTAGATCGCCATCGTGTTATAATGGTCACTATTCTAACATGACCTAATCCAGGCGCGATTATGCCGATCTACGCATGATTAGTCCATATTCGTACTGGCACTGTATATTATGGAATAAGGTTAGGTAGTTAGGTCACTACGAAGTATACGCGAGTATTTGCGTACTACTCTTGTATAGATTGGAAGACCTCGATGAAAAAGTGATTTCCAATCTATTTTCACACCCTTGCGTTCTGGCCATGTACACAATGTAAATACGCCGCAGCGTCATTAATTAAAGTACAGTTGTAGGATGTTGCTGATCCATAAATCAGAAATATATTGGCAGACCCATTAACCCAGAATGCTAGTAGTCGAAGACATGAATCATAGATGCCATAGGGCCAAGGCCGAGGCGCCCTGTGGCCTGTGACGCTGCACCTGGCGCTCCGGTGCAATCAAATCAATCTATTATGTACGCCGGAAAAACCATGAGTACTCGAATCGAAGTGAATTTATGATGCATTTTATTCGAAATAAGTTTCCTACTTGGTCTCCAAAGAGAAGTTAATGTCAAGCCACACATTTCTTTATTGGTCACTTGATCAAACATTCCATTTTATAATGAAGCAATGGAAAAATAAGATACCTAATAAAAGTAAGAATAACCCTATAATAAATTAATTCGTTTTTTTTTTACAACGCCAACTAAATATTCTTAGTGCAAGAGCGAGCGAAGCGAGCTCGGAATTTTAGGGCACTCTGACACGGGTCACCACGAAGGTTAATCTAACCTGTCCACAGGTTAGATTAACCTTCGTGGTTATTTTTTTTTATAACCACCCAGAAAGTGGCTTACATTGAAGATAACTTGTGGCTAAGGGTATCATTCAGACGCTCGTTAATTTTGGCTGACTTAGTAGGCAATGTAGGTAGATTTTTAAAGGCGAATAATGTTAATAAAAAGAAATCTTTTTAATTTGCACCCGTTTTGATACATATATAAATTCCTTATTCTTGGCAGTTTTTAATCATTGATACCCATAGGCTTTTATAAAAATCTCTAAACTGAATAGCGACTGATTATATAATTATTACCTATCATATTTAAAAAAAGAAAAAAAGTGAATAAATAAATAAATACCTCCTTATTTTTAATTTATATTTTCGATAGACACCGTCAGTAACACACTAATAATAAAAAGGTGTAAGTTTGTGAGTGTCTGTGTATGTTTGTTAATTCTGCTCGCTCGAACGGCTGAATGGAATTCGATGAAATTTGAGACACGGGTAGACCATGTCGTGGAATAACATATAGGGTACTTTTAATCCCGGGAGTATATATCCTTATATCCCGGGAGTAGAGCAGTGGTGGCCGAGTCGCGGGTTCAAACCAAGCCAGGCGCATTATTTTGTGTCATTTATTTCATCACCACTGCTCTCAAAACGGTGAAGGAAAACATCGTGAGGAAACCGGCATGTCCTAGAACCAAAAATCGAAGACATGTGACATCCACCAACCCGCACTGGGCCCGCGTGGTGGATTACGGCCTATTCCCTCTCCTAGAGAGGAGGCCTGAGTCCCAGCAGTGGGAACATTAAAAAGGCTGATTATGCTATATATTCTTAGAATAATTTTCGTTATTCAATTCACGCGGGGAA
Organism: Mythimna impura; assembly: GCA_905147345.3. Taxonomy (NCBI): domain Eukaryota; kingdom Metazoa; phylum Arthropoda; class Insecta; order Lepidoptera; family Noctuidae; genus Mythimna; species Mythimna impura. The sequence goes on along the minus strand of LR990351.1, from coordinate 25,828,020 downwards.
AGCCGCTGGTATAAGCTAGTTTGAAATAAGAATTTGTTAATCATTTCCTAAACAGTTCAGAGATATTTATAATTAAGGCTCTGAGAACCCCAGGTGTCACTGCAAGCTTCTCTTTCCTCTTCGAGAAGCTAACGCGGTGTAGGTAGTCTGCGCTGATCAACTGTAATATAAAATTATGTCTTCATGAAACTTGTCGCCAGCTAGTCAAAGGCACTTAACTAATTATTAGAGAATCTGTTACAGTTTAAACTGCCAGAGTTCCACACTCAAAACACATCGGTTGTATTTTTTCGTAATAAAAAACTTTTTACAAAAAAAAAGAAAACCGATTTCACTAATAATAATAATAATAATAATAATAATAATAAGCCCCCTAAACAACCACACGTCCTGATTGACCATCTAATCACGTAGGGGGCGGACACACGAAGCTGAAATTACTGGCGTGGCTAACGTGGCTCTGGAAACCCATTCAAAATGGAGACTAGATCAATGAGATTACGTATAGGACCGCTACCCGAGGGCAATCGTCGGGGCGCACCTGGGGCCGATGCTGGGTGTCACAGCATACGACCCATCGGCGGTGGGGGACTGAGCAGGCGGGTTCTCCCCGACAAAAATACTACAGCCGAACCGACAGACAGACTAGACAATAGTGACAGTAGAGCAGTTACATCCGCCTTGGATGTTTCGCAGGCGGCATCAGCTACTCAGCCTGCGACCACCAAAGCGGGAAAACCCAGAGTGCGCATGAAATGGACTGAAGATATGAACATATTCATCATGCGTACTTATTTTCATATTACAAAACTTGAAGAGGACAGAACTATGTACTGCACACAATTATTCGAAAAATTTAAATTACAATACCCAGAAATTAATGTAACTGAGCAAAGGATAGCAGACCAAAGAAGGGTCATTATCAGAAACAAGTTGTTATCGGACGACACTTTAAGTAGAATTAGATTTGAAATAGCAGAACAATTGAAGAAAGAAGAAGAGGAAACAATAAACTTTACACAACACATAAACAGCTATAATAACTTCTCCCTGGAACCCGACACGAGTCCCGGGACTGAATATTTTGTTACAGATTCAAGTGTACCTACACCTACACAAAACACCACTCAATCTATTTTAGATAATTCGACATTAATTGAGACACAAAATAATACTGATTTTGATTCATCATTAGTAAACACACTAAGTAACGAATTAGAAACCAATATGCTAAAATATAATGGAATTAATCCTACTTGTAGACCTTTACTACCAAAAATGAGACCATCTCGCAAATTATCCGATATAATTAATATTTTTAATCAAAAAATTATCCCTTCGAGGCTTACATCTCTAGAAAATCTAAGTGACACACATTCGTTAATTTATTGCGTAGCTATCTCAATTGCAAATTACTTTAAATTAAAAATAAATACGGACAGAAGTTTTAAAAGTAATAGAGTAAAAAATGATCCACCTTGGCAAAAAAGATTAGAATCAGATATAGAGCAATTGAGAAAAGATATAAATAGACTAACACAGTACAAAAACGGTAATACATCGAGTAAACTTGAAAAAAAAGTCAAACAGATTATCAATAATACTAAACAACACAGTACACATGAAAACTTTAACAAACGAATAGAAGATCATTTAGACACATTAAAACAGAAACTCCTTGTTAAGAGCCATAGGCTAGCACGATATAAAAAAGCAAAATTAAGAAAAGATAACAATATATTGTTTAAAGTAAGTGAAAAACAATTTTATAGAAAACTTAAAGGCAATGATACAAGAATCCTAAACCCTCCATCTCAAGAGGCTTTAAAAGAATTCTGGCAAGAAATTTGGTCAGACAGTACGGAACATAATAAAGACGCTAAATGGATACAAGAGGAAGTATGTAGATCAGAAACTATAAACGAAATGCCATTTGAAGATATAGATGCACTTGAAATAAATACAATTATAAATAAAACACATAATTGGAAAGCAGCAGGAGTCGATGGTATACACAATTTTTGGATAAAAAGACTTCATTCACTTCATAAAACTATAGCAGAACAGATAAGTGATATTCTAAAAGGCAATCAAAATATTCCGGAATTTTTGACTAAGGGAATCACATATATGCTCCCAAAATCTAATAGAACCCAGGATCCTTCACAGTACAGACCTATTACTTGCTTACCAACTTTATATAAAATCATTACATCTTGTATTACTCATAGAATTATTAAACACACTGAAAAATATAATATCCTAACAGAAGAACAGAAAGGTTGTAGGCGCGGGCACATGGGATGTAAAGAACAATTAGTCATAGACTCCACTATTTTAAAATATGTTCAGAGATCTAGAAAAAACTTATACGTAGCATACATAGATTATAAAAAAGCTTTCGATAGCGTTCCGCACTCGTGGTTGATCGAAATATTAAGTATTTATAAAATTAATCCTTTATTAATAAATTTTCTCAAGAGTACAATGGGATCCTGGAGAACTACACTTATGTTACAAACTGAAACAGCAAACATAACCGTGGATGAAGTAGCGATTAAAAAAGGTATTTTTCAAGGTGACTCCTTAAGCCCTCTATGGTTCTGTTTAGCCCTAAATCCACTCTCCCGATCATTAATAGATTCTAAGTTAGGTTTTGACATTAAAAATGGTAGGTCAATATTACACCAAATTACACATTTATTATATATGGATGATTTAAAAATTTATGCTAATAAAAATTCAAATTTACACGATTTATTAAATATTACAACTACATTTTCGAAAGACATAAGAATGGATTTTGGACTAGACAAATGCCGAAAACTAAATATAGAGAAAGGTAAGATTGTAGGAGGAAACTACTCGACAGATACCAATGAAACAATAGAAGCAATTAAAGACGAAGAACTGTACAAATATTTAGGGTATAATCAAGCTCGACTTTTAGAACATAGGGCCATTAAGGATAAACTAAAAAAAGAATACAATAGTAGAATACATTCGTTATGCAAAATGCATCTATCTAGTAAAAATTTATTCAAATCCATTAATACTTACGCGGTACCAATACTTACTTATTCTTTCGGGGTAATAAAATGGTCTAACACAGAATTACATAGTCTCGAAGTAAAAACAAGAACTATGCTGACACAACACAGATATCACCACCCGAAATCTGCGATAGAAAGAGTTATATTGCCCAGAAAAGAAGGAGGAAGAGGATTGATCGAAATTTCACATCTCCACAAAAGACAAATAATTAATCTAAAACAATTTTTCAGGCGAAAGAAAAGTACCAGTAATTTACACAAAACAATTATAGGAATAGATAAACAGTATACACCATTGAACCTTAGCGATGATGATAATATTGAAACAGTAGATAAAGTGCAACATATAGAAGAGATAAATAGAAAATGGAAGCAAAAAGAGCTACATGGGAGACATCCCAATGATTTACAACAATCACATATAGATAAAGAAGCTTCTAACAAATGGTTAGAACTAAGTGGGCTGTTCCCTGAAACAGAAGGGTTTATGTTGGCCATTCAGGACCAAGTCATTAATACAAAAAATTATAGAAAATTTATAATAAAAGATAGTACATTAAGGAATGATTTATGCAGAAAATGTCACAGCAAACCGGAAACAATACAACATATTACGGGTGCTTGTATGACATTGACGCAGAACGATTATACTCACCGACATAATCAACTTGTTAACATCATACACCAAAAACTCGCAATTAAACTTAAACTCATGCAGGACCCATACACACCATATTATAAATATTCACCAAGAGCGGTTTTAGAAAATAGATTTCACAAAATATATTACGACCGCACTATAATTACAGATCACACTATATATAACAATAGACCCGACATAACACTTGTTGATAAAGAAAACAAACATGCATACATAATTGATATAGCAGTCCCAAACACTAATAACATACAAAAAACTATCACGGAAAAAATTAGGAAGTACACAGAATTACAAGAAGAAATCACCAGAGTTTGGAAAATGAATAGAGTCACAATAGTCCCAATAGTAATATCAGCAACAGGTGTTATTCCAAAACAAATATTCAATAGTTTTAATGTTCTCAATCTATCAAAATACACATACCTAACACTACAAAAAGCGGCTATTTTGAACACTTGTCGTATAGTTAGAAAATTTTTACAACTGGACTTAGATAATAATTTAAATTCATTACAAAGTCTTTTACCATCTTAAACCAATAATTAGGATCTCACCTTGGTTCACACCCGTGAGATTCTAAAAGAACACCAGGTACTAGCCTGAGAAAAATTGCCTAAAAAACCATAATAATAATAACCCCATCGCCGTATCTCTACGTTGACGTCGTGGTGGGGCTTGCGTGCTCCAATATACCCTAGGTCTGTATCGGTAAAGTTTGCTTTGCTGTAATCTGCCTAGGGTGAGGGGCCAGACTAAGAGAGATACAATCCGCAGTGCAGTTTTGTGGCGAACTGTTGGGCATTAGCGACCCCACGGACCCGATCTCCCGGGAGAATTCTTGTTCTTCATCTCCGGCTTGCCTTTATTGGCCGGCCGTAGTGAACACTGACGAGGAACTGAGCTCCCACCTCTCTCTTGCCTTTATTGGCTGGCTTGAGTGGAGATTCGCAAGAGCAAACGTGCTCGGGAGAAGGATGTTTAATCCAGTAAGGTGCTGGTAGGGATCTTGACCGTACTTCCGGGATTGTCCTGATAGCCGTGGTATACCTCTCCACTCCTTAAGCACCTCAGGATATGTTGCCCTCTTGTTGCTACGTCACTTCGTGCTAGCGGCCGTTTTTGGGGGCCCATTTATTGAGTGTGCAAGTCACCCCCTGCCTTTTTTCGATGCATATTAATAACGTTGTTCAGGCAGGGGCCATAGTCTTGACATAGTTCCATGTTACCAGTCCACTTAAGACTCCAAAAACCATAGCCCTATTATCTTTGTTCTCCATATGTCGTAACAGTTTTTCAATAACCGGGGGTTGTCCTTGGGTGCACTAGCATAGCGCGTACAGGGATAATCGTCGGTTGGTATCATGTTCCATTATAATTGTCTAAAGGGCCTCTGCGAGTTGGCTTTGGCTCCTCGTACGCCTCCCAAAGGTCCAGGACCTCAGGGTCCTGAGATAAATAAAATATATAAAAATAATAATAATAAAATACGCGTCCGTAGCCTGGCTGCGTTCCGGTGACCTCTTTGGGGAAACCGAAGGTTTTGTCTGTGCAATTATGGACGAAGTTATCATGACGAATAACTACCGGAGATTTATTGTGAAGGACGGCACGTTTGACATATGTCGGGCATGTCACCGTCCGGGAGAATCAATTCGTCACATTATCTCTGGTTGTTCTCGTCTAGCTAACGGAGAGTACTTGCATAGACACAACCTTGTAGCCAGGATTATCCATCAGCAACTTGCTCTGAAATACTCTCTTGTGGAATCGGAAGTGCCGTACTATAGGTACGAGCCCGATCCAGTTCTTGATAATGGTCATATCACTTTGTACTGGGATCGGTCCATCATCACTGACAGGACTATTGTAGCCAATAAGCCTGATATAGTGGTGGTGGACCGAAGCGAGAGGCGTGCAATGATTGTTGACATATCCGTTCCGCATGACGAGAACCTCGTGAAAGCCGAGAAAGATAAACAAATCAAGTATATTGACTTGGCTCGCGAGGTTGTCGACATGTGGGATGTGGACTCGGCGATCATTGTACCGATAGTCGTGTCGGGCAATGGCTTAATAGCCAAGAGCCTCGACCAACACCTTAGGAGGCTCGCGTTAGGCGACTGGATCAAGGGCTTGATTCAGAAAGCGGTACTCCTGGACACGGCTCGCATTGTTAGGAGGTTCCTTTCTCTGGAGCCCTGACCGCCGGTAGCTTGGACCCTGTTTCCGATACCGGTGGGATACTGTTTTTTATATTTTTAAATGTTTTATTTTTTATTTTTGAAATATTTAAAAATGTAACTAATATGTTTATGTAAATGAAATAAAGATAATAATAACATGTTCCATTATAATTGTCTAAAGGGCCTCTGCGAGTTGGCTTCGGCTCCTCGTACGCCTGCCAAAGGTCCAGGACCTCAGGGTCCTGAGATAAATAAAATATATAAAAATAATAATAATAGTCGGTTTTTGTTTTTTATATAAAAAAAAACATATTTTACACTTTTTTTTTGCGATACACTTAAAACCAAAAGTCAAAGGTCAAGTCTTATTGCCAAAGTCTGTACACGGGCAGTCTATGGGTCAATTATACTAAGAGATCGCTGGATGTCCTGCGCGTCCAATATAATAATGCTTTCAGGATGCTGTTGAGACTACCTCGCTACTGTAGCGCGTCGGAGATGTTTACGCAAGCCCGTACCGACGGTTTCTACGCGATTATTCGTAAGAAAACTGCGTCGATACTTAAGAGAGTGAGGGACAGACGGAACAGCATCCTGAAAACTGTCGCTGAGAGCTTTGGCTTTCCAATTCTTCAGAAGTTTGTGCGGAGATTGATAATTACTAACACTAGGCAGTAAGTTTTTCTTTGTTTTTTTATCCTTGTATTTTACTAACACTCTATGGATTTTTGGTGTCCGAAATAAAATTATTATTATTATTATTATAACCAGAGTGCCTATTTCTTATGACAATTCCAAGTAACCCAAATACTGCTAGGATACATTGTTTTATTATTAAGTTCTCGGGTCTACCTTCCACCATCCGGCTGCAACATCAGATCAGTTCGATAGTATATCTTATAGCATGACAATTGTAATAAGCCCAAACACGGCTAGGACACATTGATTAATTACGGAGTTGCCTGTCTTCCGGCTCTATCATCATCATCAGGTCACTTCGATGATACGACTTTCAACATAAGTATTCAGAACACGGCTATGATTCAGAACTATTTATTTATTTGTAGTGTCATAGTCGCATAACTGCCTTCATTGTGCTATTTAAATGAGTATGAAGTTCCCTTGGCCATTTCTGGTCTTCTTCATCAGTTCCATTTCATCAAATGTTACTTTTTGACTGTAAATGCTTAAGTTCTCGATGAAAATTCCAAAATCACTATATGATTGCCCATAATATTTGAGGAGTTCCCTCGATTCCTCATGGATCCCATCAACAGAATTGGATTTTGAAAAAAATGGGGAAAAAAAGGTGCAAATCGGTCCATAAACGACGGAATTCGGAGGTAACAAAAAAAATACAACTGAATTGATAACCTCCTTTTTTTTTTGAAGTCAGTTAAAAAGCTTTTAACGATCAAAACGAAAAAGTGAACAAGTTCTATGGTAAGAAATCACCCACAGAATTGCAGCACCTATAAATGATAAAATGCCCATCATGACTCAATCTCTACTTGTTGGTGCTGTTTGTCCGTAAAGCTAGGAGTTCCATGCCCTTTTCACGTATCTTACAACCTTCAATTTTCTTCTTTCTTCTTTCTTCTTTCTTTCTTATCTTTTTGCATTATGATGGCAATTATTCGACAATACTGCCTCTTTGGAACAATCTTTTTACAACTCTTTGATACACTGAACTGAACTTTTACGGTAGGTACACACAGTTTATTTTAATTAACACACGACTAAAGACTAAGTTAAATTTGCTCATCTGTTTAATGGGGCACATCGGTTAGATGGAATCAAAGTCTATAAAGGATATTGGTGGACGTGTTTTTTAGGTATCTCTTACCTGTTTTGTACTTAACAATCAGTGGGCGATCAGTACTTAATCGATTTTTATAGATAATACCGTTTTTTATGACTGTAAGTCATGATCGCGCGATGACTGCGTAATATTTGAGCAGTTATTGCTGGTCGCTACTGCAACGTAATCAGTCTGTAGCTGTCTGTCCATATGTAGTTAGATTACTAACTTGCTTTGGGACTGGCATTAACCTAACAATATCTCGATCAATATACATTTCGTATAATTTGTTGAACTTGAAAATACACTGGTGTATCTTCGAATAAATTAATCATTAGAACCGGTTCATAAACAAAAAGAAAAAGTAATGCATTGTATTGATATCCTCCAATAACGTATAACTTTGACGTTTAACGTTTGACTTTGAATATAATTGGTAATAAAAACTTTTTAGAAAAAAAAAATAACCGACTTCACTAAAAAAAAAACACTAAAAGGATCAAAATAACTTTAATTTCCGAAGTCGGTGTTTCTCGGTATTGTTTGTTTCTTATTTAACACCGACTTCCGAAATTAAAGTTATTTTGATCCTTTTAGTGTTTTTTTTTAGTGAAGTCGGTTATTTTTAACCGACTTCAAAAAAAAGGAGGAGGTTATCAATTCGGTTGTATTTTTTTTTTTTATGTTTGTGACCTCAGAACTCCGTTGTTTATGGACCGATTTGCAAAATTTTTTTTTACCTTTATTGGATATGCTTCCAGATTGGTCCCATTTTTTCAAAATCCAGTTCTGATGATGGATTCCATGAGGAATCGAGGGAACTCCTCAAAAATTATAGGCAACCCTATGGTAATTTTAGTATTTTCACCAAGAACTTAAGCACTTATAGTCAAAAAGTAACATTTGATGAAGTGGAACTGATGAAGAAGACCAGAAATGGTCAACGGAACTTCATACTCAAATAGATATCACAATGCAGATATAGTTAAGCGACTATGACAATACAAATAAATGAATGATTCTGAATAGTTACGTTGAAAATGGTATCATCGAAGTGATCTGATGATGATGATGGAGCTGGAAGGTAGGCACTGGAACTCCGTAATTAATCAATGTAACCTAGCCGTGTTTGGACTTATTAGAATTGTCATGAGATGCACTTTGGCTATAAGGTACTGTCGAACTGATCTGATGATGGAGCCGGAAGGTAGGCACAGGAACTCCGTAATTAATCAATGTATCCTAGCCGTGTTTGGGCTTATTAGAATTGTCGTGAGATGCTCTTTGGCTATAAGGTACTATCGAACTGATCTGATGATGGAGCCGGAAGGAGGAAGGTAGACACAGGAACTTTATAATAAAACAATGTAACCTAGCAGTATTTGGGTTAATTGGAATTGTCATGAGAAATAGGCACTCTGTTTATAAGTGTATCGTAACTAAAAAGTGTGAAATAAAAACTTTTTAGAAAAAAAAAAATAACCGACTTCACTAAAAAAAAAACACTAAAAGGATCAAAATAACTTTAATTTCGGAAGTCGGTGTTAAATAAGAAACAAACAATACCGAGAAACACCGACATCCGAAATTAAAGTTATTTTGATCCTTTTAGTGTTTTTTGTTTAGTGAAGTCGGTTATTTTTTTTTTCTAAAAATTTTTTTTTTCTAAAAAGTTTTTATTTCACACTTTTTAGTTGCGATACACTTATAAACAGATTGCCTATTTCTCATGACAATTCCAATTAACCCAAATACTGCTAGGTTACATTGTTTTATTATAAAGTTCCTGTGTCTACCTTCCTCCTTCCGGCTCCATCATCAGATCAGTTCGATAGTACCTTATAGCCAAAGAGCATCTCATGACAATTCTAATAAGCCCAAACACGGCTAGGATACATTGATTAATTACGGAGTTCCTGTGCCTACCTTCCGGCTCCATCATCAGATCAGTTCGATAGTACCTTATAGCCAAAGAGCATCTCATGACAATTCTAATAAGCCCAAACACGGCTAGGATACATTGATTAATTACGGAGTTCCTGTGTCTACCTTCCGGCTCCATCATCAGATCAGTTCGATAGTACCTTATAGCCAAAGTGCATCTCATGACAATTCTAATAAGTCCAAACACGGCTAGGTTACATTGACTAATTACGGAGTTCCAGTGCCTACCTTCCGGCTCCATCATCATCATCAGATCACTTCGATGATACCATTTTCAACGTAACTATTCAGAATCATTCATTTAGTTGTATTGTCATAGTCGCTTAACTATGTATATCTTCATTGTGATATCTATTTGAGTATGAAGTTCCGTTGACCATTTCTGGTCTTCTTCATCAGTTCCACTTCATCAAATGTTACTTTTTGACTGTAAATACTTAAGTTCTTGATGAAAATACTAAAATTACCATAGAGTTGCCTATATTTTTTGAGGAGTTCCCTCGATTCCTCATGGATTCCATCATCAGAACTGGATTTTGAAAAAAATGGGACCAATCTGGAAGCATATCCTATAAAGGGAAAAAAAAATTTTGCAAATCGGTCCATAAACGACGGAGTTCTGAGGTAACAAACATAAAAAAAAAAAAAAAAATGATGATAAAAAAAAAATACAACCGAATTGATAACCTCCTCCTTTTTTTGAAGTCGGTTAAAAAGGAGGGTCTACCGGGATGAACTGTAGTACAGTCTGTACACATACGAGTATTTGCGTATCCCTTCAGAGCGTGACAGTGTGATGTTATGCTATGAAAAGGTGTAAGTCAGGTCAAACCCGACCTAAGGATGAACTAGTTTCGTCTAGGGCAAACCCACGATATTAGTCCAAGAGCGAGCGAAGCGAGCTCATAATTTTAGGGCACCCCGACACGGACAGTTTAATTTTTTGGTCTTATTGTTTTGTGGTTTTTTTTTTTTATAACCACCCAGAAATAGAAGCCCGTGTAGGAAGAAATGGTTTGGCCTAGGAGAAACTATAGTTCATCTTAAAATTGGGTTTGGCAGGTAACTAACAATAAACGTACCGGAAGTTTTGCTAACAGTTACATTGAAGAGTTACATTGTCTATCTCCGAAGTTCTTCAACAGGCCTTCACCAAAGAACGGGATCTTTGGTAAGTTCTCCTCCAAACAAAAAGTACCTATAACTAAGATGAATTCACAATTAGCGAAGATAGATCGCAGAACAACATACAAAAAAAAACATTCGGTCAATAAGAACGCTTCCTTTTTTCAGTTGGTTAAAAATACGTGTTTCGTAGCGATTCGACTTCAGCTGACGTCGTTGGACTTCACCTTGACTCTTCACTGAAAACATAGTAGTTCCTATATTTAAATCAGCTGATGTTTTTGATAGTATCAATTTAGCTAAATGACTTTATTCACTGAGTTCATAGAACAATTGGTTGATGAAAGTAATTGTACCAAAGCTGGCTCTTTAATGATGATAGGCCACCGTCATCGTCATCATTGATGACTATTTTAGTATCAATGGTTTATAACTTTGTGGTAGTCCCATTATTTATACTCATACTTCATTTGCCAATACCAAAAAAGCCCAAAGTTACGTAATTTTTTTTTGGTGGGAAATCATCCAATTACTTCTCCCACTCTAGGGTGGAGTGAGAGGGTGTGTCAGACTTTTTTTTACTAAAACCACATTTGTGTCCATCAATTGCCCTTTGTGAGCAGACTAGAAGCGTTCCTTTTTAGAAATTCCCCGTGGTCCTGCGGGCATCGGCTCTGTTGGCCCCTACGGTTTTCAAAGTTATGTATAGACTGAGTATTTTGTCATTAGTTTAGGTACATTATCAGAGAACTTAGCGATTTAGTTTTGGGGGGAACAACAGTTAAAAAGAAAAAAATACATCAGAATCTTCTAGAACGAAAACTAAAAATTATATCTAATTTCGGAAACCGGTGTCAAAAACGAGGGAAAAAAAAATCCAAAACGTTGTTTTTTCGTAAAAGGAAAAGATATCATGTTAAACGCTATTCCTGAACTCTTGCACTGAAATAACACAGCTAAAATAATGTTTTTATTATTATTAAGCTCGCGTTGACTAGGTACTATATCACCTGATGGTAACCGACGATGTGGTCGACGATGGAGCATGCATCTTGAGGAAATGGTTCGTTGAGAGTGCAAAAAATAACTTGGCATTTGAAACGTTTGGTTTTCTACTGTGATTTGATTGTGACATATACAACTACTAAGCTAGAACTGCAGGGACCCAGCAGGGTCGAAACCTACTGGGGCCAAGGGTCTGCTTCTGAAAGGAAGACTCGGCCCTGGTAACACGTGTGCCACACACGCCGATATGGGCGCGTCGGTCTTCATACATTTTATATGGAAACTAGACTTGTAGAGCTACACTTGATCCACGCCACGCGACGTCGTTCTATGTACAAATCAGGCGTGTTACACGTGTGCGTCTGTCTAATGTAGTTCTAGCTTTAATCTCTATACATTTAAAAATGTATCCCTATTTCCCTCGACCACGTCACCACGTGTGAATGGCTGGACCAATGTTACTAATTCTTTTTTTTGTGTTTGTTATAGTCAGGAGAAGGTTCTTACAGAAAGAAAAGTTACGAAAATTATGCAGGAAATTAGAAAATTAAGGAAAATTAGGAGTATTTAACCTTTGAGCATTTGACAGTTCATTGTTAAGACAGGACAGCGTCACGTCAGCTAGGTGTATATAATCTTGAATTCGCTAAATTTTTTATCAGAACCTAATTTAGTTGTATGTCGTGACTGCCTTCACCTTCAAATGCACACACTTCAGTTACTTTCATATTATCAAGAGCGAAAGCGAATGTTTCGTTCATGAAAGATCAATGAACAGGCGGACTCTGACAGTCACGTGCCGGCCTCAAACAAATGCGCAGCTCTCATACCAAGAAACAGAAAATAATCGCAATCTAATTAGGCGGGCCACTAATTTCATACCTCGTATTTATGACTCTGATGCTAACTGCCAAACTAATCGGCAAGGTAGCGAGGTGCGTCCGTGAACAGCTCGATGGCGACGCACCATTAGTAGGCGCGGTGTAACATCTGTCTATATCACACGGGCCACGGCAACTGATAACATGTTTTAGTCGGTTCAGGTTGCTCGGCGCGGCTGCCGACACCACAGCTCCGCCATGGCCGACGGACAAAAACCCCGCGAACTTTTCCCGGTCAATTTCAACGGCGACCTTTATGATTTGAACAAATTCATGAAGGACCACCCCGGCGGTGTGAACACGCTGAGAAATTATAAAGGCAAGTCTGTACTGCATGCGATGCAGAAGTTCGGACACAGTAGCAGTGCGTACCACATGATGAACGATTTGAAAGTGGACTGTGATGAGTTGAAGGATGTGAACTTGACCGGTGAAGTGAGTGCGAACGGGAGGATCATCACCAGCGAGGAGCAGGCCAGGAATGTGGAAGAGATCAAGTTTCTGGAAGAACTTGAGGTTTGTTTACGTTTTTTCTTTATTAAGTAGTCTCTAAATCAATCACGAACGGACAAAAATAATGCAAATTGAGTTTTCCATCCTGAAAGGTTTCGACAATCCTCGTCACTTTTAATTTTTAAGAATAGGTTGGTTACAAAGTTTGAATTTTATGATTTTTTTATTTCAATAATAAATTCTGGTCGGGGCTGACATCAAAGTAATTATAACAAAACTCTTTATTGAAACGTTTGTTACAATCATATTTTTTTTTCGGGATGTTTGGCGCAGTGGTCAATTGATTGGTAGCTGAGCTGCGTGTTGCGGGTTCGATCCCATCACGGAACAAATATTTGTATGGTCTACAGATAGATAGCTCCGTGTCTGGGTGTCTTGTGTACCCATTTTTTGACATTCGCATCCGTATTCGCAAGAAACATGTGAATGTTTGGCGAATGTTTTTGACAAACAAAAAGGAAATAATTTATTGATTGAATGGGTATAGAATTACAATACAACTGATATGATTTTATAATTTTATATTTAAGTACTTTAATATTTTTCTATCACACAACTTGCATTTCACATTTTCAGTGTCACAAATTGAAACGAAAGAATATGTAAGAGAAATTTGGAGTCATAGTTATGTTTTTATATCACTTAAATTTAACAAATACAATAATACTAGTAACTAACCTCAAATCTGTCATTAACTTTATTCAATCAGTCTGTATCGGCTCTGCTATGTTCGGTTTAAACTTTGCTGTCACAAAATGTCAAACCTGTATGACATTTTGCGCGTACTTTATTCGAAAGGCAACATTCGCATTCGTATTCGCGAATGTGAGAAATCCATGAGAAATCTAACATTCGTTACATCACTAGTACCTAGTACATACAAACAGACGAAAAACACAACCCTCCTTTTGGCGCAGTCGGATAAAAATAATTAAGACTAATGCACGTACGAGTATATCAGGGTTTACGTTCCCTTTACAAAATAATAATGGCCAAAACTAATAACTTACCATAAAGCTGTCCATTAGTGGTTGAATTATGAATAAATGATATAGAAAGAGATCATGAGATGGTAGAAAGAATGGTGTCAAGGTGACGATAAGTTCTATTCTTTAAATAATTTCATTGAGACATTATAAGGCGGAAATATCGTTTATTTTTGGCACAACTCACAAGTGTTTTAGTAAATATAGTATCATAATATACATTGTATGATTTTTATAAAGCAACTAGATTCTGTAAGCTGCATTGCCTGCACGACATCTATATAATTATATATCAAGTAAAAGAGCACTATCTTTCCTCTCTTGTGTGATAATCATATACCTATGTATATATATATATATATTATGTATTTATTTTTAGTATAAGGTATTTATAGTTATATAAGTATTTATTAGTTTAATTTAAGATTTCACAAACTCTTCTTTGGTTATTTCTATTTCTTCTTTGGTTATGTCTACATCTCTTCTAATCTCTCCTTTTGCAGGTCTGCTGGAAGAAATTTCTTTTTGAAATAAGCAGTACCTTTGTACAAATTTTTATATTAGGATACCTATCTTCTTCTGCATATTTGTGTGAACATAAATAATAAAATAAATAAAGAAGAAAGAAAGAAAGAAAAACAGTTTATTTGCACAAACATGACACAAAACTTAAAAAAAAAAACAAAAAAAAATTGATACATAAACTTAAAAAAAATATTTAAAAAAAATAAAAGAAAAAAATAAAAGAAAAAAATATATAAAAATAAATATATTATATAATATAAAAGCGAAATACCACACGAAATCGGTAAAACGGGGGTTGGAAGTTTGTGTGGAAAAACATATTTTCATGCGGGTAAAGCCGCTGGCAGAAGCTAGTCTTCTATATATACATTTTTATATCATCATCATCATCATCATCATCATTTCAGCCGAAGGACGTCCACTGTTGGAGATAGACCTCCCCCAAGTGTCGCCAGAACAAACGGTCCTGTGCGTCTCGCGTCCACCGCTTTCCCGCGACTCTCACCAGGTCATCGGTCCACCTTGTTCGGGAGGCCTTCCAACGCACTTCGGTCGCCACTCTACAACCTTTCAGCACTATCGACCATATGTTCTGCGGGCAATGTGCCCTGCCCACTGCCACTTAAGTTTGGTGATTCTTCGTGCTATGTCAGCGACCCTGGTTCTCCTGCGGATATCTTCATTCCTGATACGATCACGCAAGGAAACTCCAAGCTTAGCCCTTTCCATTGCCCTTTGGGTGACTGTAAGCCTTCTGATGAGGCCCATTGTCTATCCATATTAGTAAAATTGAAGTGGTTTGCTTGTCTAATGTCAAAATAACTTTTTTTACTAAATGCATTTGATAGTATCTATTTGTTACCGTGAATGAAAATACATTTTTTAAAATTTTATGTATCTATTTGTGTGTCTTTCAGTTTGACCTAAACGGCTCGCCCGGTTTTGACAGAACTTTCACTGGGAGATAGCTGATGTTGTTAGGAGTAATATAGGCTACTTTTATTTTAGAAAAGGAATTAGGGTTCCACACAAAAAATACTTGTAAACGCATGGCATTACGCTGTTTTACGAGTGTGATGTGGACGAGGTCAAGGACACCAGCTAGTAAGAAAGTATATGTATTATATGCCTTTGTAACTCAGTGATAAAGGAGCATTCTATTAATTAACTACTTTCGATTTTAAAATATAGGGTGACTGGTAATTAGTGTACGATGCTTAAACACGTGATTGTGCTCATGATAACCAACAACTTTTACTATGAGAACAAACCTGAAATCGCGAAAAAAAATCAGCTGTTCAGTACATTTATGTTTGCCTAATGTACTGAACAGCTGATATTTTTTTTCGCGATTTCGGCTTTGCTCCCATAGTAAAAATTGTTTGTGATCATGAGCACAATCACGTGTTTCAGTATCGTACACTAATTGCCAGTCACCCTATATAAGTACCTAGGTATCCACCACTAATGTTTTAATTAGTTATTAGAAAAAGTCTTCAAACGCCCGGTTGTCACCATTGTGTGGACCACCCGGAGGACACGGTGGAGCATACGGTAGAAGTGTGCCCCGCCTGGGCAGAGCACCGCCGCCCGTGCCGTCGTGGGGGCGATCGGCGGCAACGATCTCTCGTGCTGGGCCTTGGTACATGCCATGGTCCGGAGCGAGGAGTAGTGGCAGGCGGTCGCTTCTTTCTGCGAAGCAGTAATGCTAGCAAAGGAGGCGGCCGCACGCGCGAGGGAATGCCCTTCACGCCCCAGCCGCCGGGATTCCGATCCCGGTTTCCAGCCACCGTAGGCACGGGCTTGCGGACGGCGAGCAATGGGTAGCTCGCCGTCCGTCCGTCCGGTAACCGCTTAGTGTTCCACGCGCGCCTCAAGGAGATGTCAGCAAATCGTAGGGGCCCAGCAGGGTCGAAGCCTACTGGGGCCATGGGTTGTGCGAAAGTTACCCCGGGGTTCAGTTTCGCACAACCCATGGAACGAAGGCAAAGAAGGAACAAGAGTGGGTTTTAGCCAGTAAAAGTCTGACACGCCCTCCCACTCAGCCCAAGGGCGGGAGATGTCATTAGATGATTTCCCACCTAAAAAAAAAAATCCGCTTATGGCGTATATTCTGAAGATCGCTGTCTTTTGACGCCCGATGTTTCTTTTTCCATCTCTTGTGTACCATTTTGTTATTAATTTCGTCCATTTTTCCTTTTTATCTCATTAATTAAATAAGTACGTTTATCTACATGGATAAACTTTTTATTAATGATACAGTAGATGCCCATAACATCACCAAGAATTTTGTAAATTATCAAACCTCAAAACTATGATATCTAATAGGCTAGGTAGGCTTTATGTCGATACCGTTATCGGCCCACGCTGAAAACCAGCGCCGTAGACTCATCGCAGTTTGCGTGTGGTCACGACATTATGCTGAGCGTTCGGCCGTTTTGCGCGGATGTGGCGCATATTTCTTTCACATCTCACACTAATAATTTGTTAGTTCTAAATTTGCGCCTTGTTCCGCCAAATAAAATGTTTTTCTTTCTTTCTTCTTTCAGGTAGGCCACAAAGTTGGACCAAATCAGATATCTATCTATCTATAAGCTTTGTATCAATTACGATGGTTTGGTCTTATTATGTAAAAAACTGGGCAAGTGCGAGACAAAGTACAAACTTAGCTATAAAAACAGTTCAATTCTCGAATTGAGTTACGAAGATTTTTCCGAATCGTAAAAAAAGTTTTTTTATTGTGACGTAACTACAAATTTACAGTTTTCAGTTTTTTTTTCGTATACTTGTGCTATAAGACCTTGCTTCATGCTAAATTTCAGGATTTTGCGTCAACGGGAAGTACTCTATGAATTTTGATTCTCTTGAGAGTGTCGAAATATACGTTTTTTGCGACATAAACGTCCGTATCTTTTTTTTTTCATTAACTCAGAAGTTTGAATTTTTCACAGCTTCAAGGGACCGCAGACTTGAGTATATAGTTTTAATTTTAACTCGATACCTCCACGCTTTCCTGAGATAAAGGGTCAACTAACGGACAACTAAGTGATCCTATAAGGGCTCCGATTTTCCTTTTGGGATACGGAACTCTAAAAACGATAATTTAAAAAAGTAATATTCGTTATTCAAAATTACAAAGAGAAAGATATTCTTTCAAAATGAAGTAAGTTAAGGAGATGGCGAGCAATGGGTAGTTCACCTTTTGGCCATCCGGTAAAGATCAAACCCGGGTCAACGCGACGGCGTGTTGTGATCCACGCGCGCTTCAAAGATACGTCAGCAAATTGACGGGGCCAGTCATCAACAAAGGGCCTATTACACTACGCGATATTCAGCACACGATATTCAAACTGTCTTATTTTTTGTTCCGAGTAAGACCGGTCTAACCCTTATTACACTACGCGACATCGACTAAGACTGTCTGAATATCGAATAGTGTAATAGGACCTGGGCCGATGCCTGCCAGGGCTGAGCATTATTCGAAGGTGTTACAGTTGCCCTCGCGAAAAGGGCAACTGAGGGATCATTGTGGATTTATAGTGTTTAAAAGTCTGACTCTCTCTCCCGCTCCACCTTGATGTTTGATGACGTAACAAAAAAAGATACATGTATAATTTTTACAATGGTACCAATACCAAAAAATAATGTGCAAATAGGCACATTATTTTCCGGCTACCAAATGCGTGATCGCGTTTAGCTTCGTTTAACTAGATTCCTTATCAGACTATGTTATCGATCTACCACAAAATGTACCCCAATTTACGGGCCCGATAACGAGGCGTTCGGTTATATTAATTACCTAGAAACTGTTATTGTGTTTTTAACGGATCCGGGTGCCAAAAGATTCTTAATCAAGTCGAAAGCGTTCTTCATTTGAAGTCTTCTCGAGAAAAAAAACGTGGGTCGGTTTTTAGGGTTCCGTACCTCAAAAGGAAAAACGGAACCCTTATAGGATCACTTTATTGTCCTTCAGTCTGTCGGTCAAGACCCTTTATCTCAGGAACGCGTGGATGGTATCGAGTTGAAAATAAAACCATAAATAGTCAATTCTGCGGTCCCTTGAAGCTGTGAAAAAAATCAAACTTCTGAGTTAACGAAAAAAAAGATACGGACATTTATGTCGCAAAAAACTTGTATTTCGACTCAAGGGAATCAAAATTCATAGGGTACTTCTCGTTGACCCAGAATCCTGAAATTTGGCATGAAATTAAGCAAGGTCTCATAGCACAAGTATAAGAAAAAATCTGAAAACTGTAAATTTGTAGCGGATTAGCGGAAAAATTCTTCGTAATTCAATTCGGGAATTGAACTGTTATAGGTAAGTTTGTACGGAACCCTCAGTACGCGAGTCCGACTCGCACTTGCCCAGTTTTTTTTACATTGAAGTCGGTTTTTTTTTTGTAAAAAGTTTTTATCTTACACTTTTTAGATATAGCACTAAAAAGTAGGAGGTACCCCAGCCCTCAGCCAAACTTAAATACCATAAAGTCAGAGTGCATCTCATGACAATTCTAATAATCCCAAGCACGGTTAGGTTACATTAATTTATTACAGAGTTCCGGTATCTACCTTCCGGCTTCATCATCAGATCAGTTCGATATATCCCCTCCCGTTTTCTTTCAGTCAGTCATCGACTACACGTATAAACAAAGCAATTTTACTTTTTACAACAATTCTGCTGTGATCCTATAAGGAGTTCCGTTCCATATCTTTGAAGTTCATGATCAGATCATAACAATATTTCTATGGGACCAACTTAGAAGCATAACCTTTCAATAAAAAAAATAATTTTCAAAATCGGTCCACTTAAAGTTGGTTGTTCCAAGATTTGATAATTATCTCGAGTTCTGAATTCATAATAATTATATAAAAAGTATGTTTCCCGGCCACGGTAGGCGCGGGTTTGCGGAAAACGAGCAATGGGTAGCTCTTCGTCCGGTTGTCATGTAAGTACCAAGCCCGAGTCGATGGCCCATAGTGGTACACGCGTGGTGCCTCAAAGAGAAGTCAGCAAAACTGAAAGGGCCTAGTCATCGGACCCTGCCTGCTAGAGCGGCGTGGGAATGTTTGAAAGAATTACCTTGGCCCTGACTCCCCCATTCGCTCCACCCTAAAGCGGGAGAAATCATTTGATGATTTCACAAATCAAAAAGAATAGTTATTAAAGTTTTGAGACAACACGGTCAAAACGGTGTAGGAAAATATCGTGAGTAAACCGTCATGTCCTCCTAGAACCAAAAATTCAAAGACATGTGACATCCACCAACCCGTACTGGGCCCGCGTGGTGGGTTACGGCCCATTCCCACTCCTAGAGAGGAGGCCTGAGTCCCAACAGTGGGAACATTATAAGGCCGACTATGCTATGCTATGCTAGTTCTTAACGGTCGGAAGATAACTACCATAAAGAAAAGCCTAATTACCTGTTGAATTACCCATTAGATGTAGACAACGAAACTCATGGTCGGCAATATAAAAACCATAACGTATCTAATGATACTTATATAACCTGACCGAATCGAGCTCGTCCTTCCTGAAAGCAACAATCTACGTATGCAAATAAATAAAAGTGTACATACTTGCTAATATAATTGAAGTGCCTCTACGAGTAGGGTTGTCAAATTTATATTAGGAGGAAATAGAGATAGGTATTTTTAACCGACTTCAAAAAGGAGGAGGTTATATGTTCGGTTGAATGTATGTTTTTTATTTTTTTTTTTTATGTATGTTCACCGATTTCTCGGTCAATTGTGGACCGAAATTGAAAAATTTTTTTTTGATTGAAAGGTTATGCTTCCAAGTTGGTCCCATAGAAATATTGTTATGGTCTGATCATGAACTTCGAAGATATTGAACAGAACTCCTCATAAGATCACAGCAGAACTGTCGTAATAAGTAAAATTGGTTTATTTATACGTGTAGCCGATGACTGACTGAAAGAATAGGGGGAATTATCGAACTGATCTGATGATGAAGCCTGAAGTTAGGCACCGGAACTCTGTAATAAATTAATGTAATCTAACCGTGTTTGGGATTATTAGAATTGTCATGAGATGCACTCTGGCTATAAGGTATTTAAGTTTGGCTGAGGGGTACTTTTTAGTGGTGGTACCAAAACTAAAAAGTGTAAAATAAAAAGCTTTTTACAAAAAAATACAACCGACTTCAAAGTAAAAAAAAAACACTGAAAAGTGCAAAATAACTTTAATTTCGGAAGTCGGTGTTAAATAACGAAGAGACAAAACTATTATAGAAACACCGACTTCAGAAATTAAAGTTATTTTGCACTTTTCAGTGTTTTTTTTTTACTTTGAAGTCGGTTGTATTTTTTTGTAAAAAGCTTTTTATAGTTTAAAAGGACGAACGAGTTTTAGTTTAAGAGAACGAAGAGTACGTACATTCGTAGAAAAAAAACCGTTTAATTGCGAGTCGGATCCGACTCGACCTATGTAAATAGTTCGACTCGAGTCTCGAAAATTTTTCCGAATCGGAAAAAAGTTTTTTTTTGTGAGGCAACTACAATTTCGCATTTTTATTTTTCCTATACTTGTGCTATAAGACCTTGCTTCATGCCAAGTTTTAGGATGCTAGGGCAACGGGAAGCATTCTATAAGGTTCTGATTTCTGAACGAGTGTCAAAATATACGCCTGAATAGAACACAAACGGCCATAAATATCTTTAGATTGCGTTGATTAAGAAACTTGTTTTTTCTTGGTGTAGCAGACTTGAGTATTTGATATTAATTTTAGCTTCATTAACGCCACGCGTTCTTGAGAAAAAGTCTTGACATACGGACAACAAAGTGATCTTATAGGTATAACCTTATTCCTCCGCAAAACAGAATACAATACTCTGTATTACTAGTGCTAACTTCTGCTAGCTTTGCCGCCAGAAAGTAGAAAATATATTATGCCTGTGTGTGCACTTAGTGGTAAAGTAGCAATCACTGACAACACACAAGTACACTAGCTTTTGACGTTTTATAAGTGCCCATGTAGGCCTATGTGAAATAAAAATATTTTGAATTTTTGAATCTACTGGTGAAATATTTTTTAAAATCGGTGCAGTAATTTTTGAGTATATCCTTTTCATACAAAAATACAAACACAAGAATATTATAAATCTTTCCTCTTTATAATATTAGTATAGAAGTATATATTGGCAAAATAACGTTGGTACAATACTCTAGGTATATTAGAAGTTGGCAACCCTAAGTACGAGTGACATATTATCGTAAATAGGTAATCTTTGAGATCTAGATACGACGGAATGATACAATGTTTAAATTGTGACTAATTACGAGAATTGTAGCTCAAGGCTATGTTTGAGCCAAACTCACATATAACACATCTATAATCTCACCAATCAGACGCAAAATAAATGTGTCCGATTGGCAAGATTGTAGATGTGGGATCTATTCCCGCCTGTTGCACTATTGAAATGATGATGGGCAGCGAATTCTTCAAACATTTCGGTTCTAAAGGGCCTATTACACTACTCGATATTCAGACAGTCTTAGTCGATGTCGTGTAGTGTAATAAGGGTTAGACCTTACCCGGAACAAAAAATAAGACCTGAATATCGTGAGCTGAATATCGCGTAGTGTAATAGGCCTTTTTAGGGTCATATGTTCTTCTCTGATTTTAATAGTAATTAATCTTATATCTACCCTGACCTGTCCATCTGCTGGGCAAAGGACAGGACTTCCCTCCATTCTTTCCATTGCTCCCGGTCCTGCAAATGTTTTTTTTCCAATTCCAAAGGAAGATATCCATTCATCCCGCCATCTTCTTTATTGTCTGCCTCGTGATTTGAGAACTTGCATTACTTATTTAAAAAACCCTGCCTATGACGATTGGATAATGCTGATTGGCTAATGTGAGAATCACTTAAAAACATCTTATTTTGGTTTTTCGAAATGACTTGACCAATTATCACGCCATTAAAAGAAACTGATATCGAAATCGTAATTCACAGCTACCTACGATCAAGTAGGAAAAAGGAAAAACTTACGATGACTCATTTTTTATCATCTTCGATTAGATAAGTACCTACTTAACAATATTTTTTTTTGTTGTTGGTAGGCCCGCGCTTGACCATTATCTCACATGATGGAAACATAAAGGAGATTATTTTCTTCATACTGTTTTGGGCCTTTTTTGAAGGTTTATTTTTTAGAAATGGAAGTGGAATGGAGTTATTGTGCTAAGGAGTGGAATTTCCTGCCAGAGTCTATTTATTAATAGCTGTAACTTACGGCCTGGTCACGACTTCGGTCTTAGCGGCGAGCGGCGCGGCGAGCGGGCCTGCATCGGTAAGCGGGCGCGCGGTGCGATGAGCTGCATCTCGAGGCGTGCTTCAAACATTTTCATACTTTTGATTCTACGCTCGCCGCCCCGCGCTTAGTTACCGCTCACAGCGGCAAGGTTGTGTACGATCCGTTCGGGGTTTTTATGTCAAAAGTGAATAGGTTACTTCTAGGCAAGCGTGCTCTATCGCCGGCCACATCATCGCTTACCATCAGGTGACATATAATGTGGTCAAAAGCGAGCCTATTCATATCTAAAAACAAATTAAAAAATCAATAAATGTATGTAAATGACAAATCATCTTGTATATCTTGGCTGAGAGTGATCCTACAACTTTTGTGACATACTAACAGCTATTATTGCTTCAAATGGTTGTTAGTTATAAGTTTTAACCATATACTTACCATATTTTTTCGTTGGCACTTACTTCATCAGTAGGCATGGTCTCCTTTTCACTTTTGTACCTAAAATATTATTCAAAATATTTAGTAGGTACACCGTGTTTTATCCAGGTGTCAACTTGTAGCATTTTTATCAAAAATCTGACGTCATATCGATAGCAAATGGTTTCAGATTGTAATCAATTCTGTGAAGTTCTGATTCTGTTTGAAACCCTAATATCGATGCGTAAGTATCGATGAGCGGTGTGTCATCATCGCCATTAGTCTAAACAAAATAAGACTCTTTTTCTTCGAGTTTGGAAATCATCATACCTATTAGGGCGCTTTCAGTTTATGCTTACTGCAACAAGCGCCTAAATTGAAACGTC
Organism: Mythimna impura; assembly: GCA_905147345.3. NCBI lineage: Eukaryota > Metazoa > Arthropoda > Insecta > Lepidoptera > Noctuidae > Mythimna > Mythimna impura. Next base: position 25,804,266 of record LR990351.1, on the reverse strand, counting down.
ATCTGGTGTGCGTTTGTATGCCAGTGATGCGCTATTCAACACCGCATTATTCAACACGGAATTGAACACGTGGTGCTTGTGACGTGGTGATCGTCCGTACGCAGTACGACTAACGCACCGCATCCGCACCGCAGCAGGCTGTCAAAAAACGCATAAATTGAAAGTGCCCTAACCCTGGGCAGTACCGTAATTAGCCTTTTTCACGCCCGGTGCGAGTTTCTATAACTGCGCCCCTAGAAAAAGTACAATACAAACAAATAGGACTAGATATAAAGTGTCCCCACCAGGGACTGCGCCCCGTGCTTGGGCATTGCTGGCACCGCCCTAGTTAAACCACTGGCTGGTGGAGTGGGTGTCAGACTTAAACTGACTAAAACCCACCCGTGTTCCTTCAGCTACCCGTTGTGTTCTAGGGTCACAGTAACTCTTTTGAACTTTCCCGCAGTCTTAGCAGGCATCGACCCTACTAGGCTCCGTCCATTTACTGACATCTCTTTGAGATGCGCGTGGAACACGACGCGCAGACTAAACTAGGCTTCCGGTACTGAAATAGGCTTCCAGTACTAAAATAGGCTTCCCTTACCAAAATAGGCTTCCTGGAAAGCTTCGCTACAGCATAGTACTGTGTTTTCTGCATGCAGTAGATCCCCAGAACCTTGACCTTTCATTCGTCGTCATCAGTCCATCACATGGCAAGCAACCTAGAGCACCTCCCCTGAATACCCTAATGGGTTATCAGTTTTTTTTTTTTTTTTTAATTGATATAAACCAGTGCTTGACTGCGATCCCACCTGATGGTAAGCAGTGATGCAATCATTGATGGTGAGGCGCACTAGTTTGGTCAGACTTAGCGAAATTGAATTGTTTCCACAACTGGATCCTTTAACAAATCTAGTTCATTCTTCTTGTTTTGAAAGTCACTTCCTGCTCATACATAGGAGCCAGCAGGACCATGTTTAGGGACGGTGCACATCTTTAAAACCCTACCTCGGATAGGACAGGTTTGTTTTTGCTGATACAGAGATAGAGCTAACTTTGTTGAGTAGGTAATTGTTGCGAGCAAATCGATGTCACTCTGACGCAGCATATTCAAGGCGAGGTGAAACAATTTCAATTCGTAAAGAAGGCGAACATAATGTTAGAGATAATGTTAAATTCGGCATTTTTTAATATTTTTCCAGGTAGTAGCCCGCAAAATTTCTTAAACTTTTTCCATGTCTGTCAAGTTGTATGTTGATTAAAATGTGCTTTGCTACCGTAAGACCGCGTTCCTACTTTGTTGTGACGACAGATAATCGTGTAGTTTTAAGTGTCTTGGCTTGTAATTTAAATGGAGTTGTAAGGATGACACGATTAACTGTCGTCTACGACTTTTATTGCGGTGACAACAGATTGTCATGATAGTGGGAACGGTTAGCGCAGTAGTCATAAAACGATAAAAACAGGGCAAGTGCGAGTCGGACTCGCGCTCTGAGGGTACCGTTCAAACTTCCCTATGAAAACAGTTCGATTCCCGAATTGAGTTACGAAGATTTTTCCGAATTGTAAAAAAGTTTTTTTTTGTGACGTAACTACAAATTTACAGTTTTCAGATTTATTCCTATATCTATGATAAATGATAAATGATATTTATTCTGCAAATAGGTTTATAAAACACTTTTATACGTCAAAAATATATATACTATAAGACCTTGATACTATAAGACCTTGCTTTACGCCAAATTTCAGGATTCTGGGTCAACGGAAAGTCTCGGGGTCTGGGACCCTATGAATTCTGAAATTTGGCATGAAGCAAGGTTTTAAAGCACAAATATAGGAAAAACATCTGAAAACTGTAAATTTGTAGTTACATTACAAAAAAAAAAAAACTTATTTGCGATTCGGAAAAATCTTCGTAACTCAATTCGGGAATTGAACTGTTTTCATAGGTAAGTTTGTACGGAACCCTCAGTGCGTGAGTCCGACTCGCACTTGCCCGGTTTTTTTTATGGATAGGCTCGCGTTTGACCACTATCTCACCTGATGGTAAGCGATGATGTGGCAAACGATGGAGCACGCAAGCCTAGAACTAAACTATTATTTCATGACTTAAATATCCCTAGGTTGTACCTATCAGGAAACACAGAACCCGGTAGAGAATTTCACTCCTCTATATGCATAATAACTGTATTCTCAAAACGCTTTGTACGTATGGGTGGATCACTTCGTCACATTTCATGGCTTCAACAATAAAATAACGAGGTATTCCACTTTGGGCACCCGCTAAAATGGCACCCGAGTGAATGGCACCTGAGGTATTCCACTTTGGGCACCCATTGATATTTTTCTCAGGTGCCCAAAGTGGAATTCATTTTTATTTAAAATTTTATTCCACTTATGGCACCTATGGATTAGTAGCTACTAGTGTTGGGACGTTGTTTTAATATTTTATTTTTTTAGGATGTAAAAATTAAACTTACTGTAACAAAAAAAAATAATACTGTTAAAATAAAATAGTATAATTAGGTAAGCGCCACCAGCTATCTAATTCATCTAAACTATTTCCGCTCAATCCTTCTTAGTTAAGTAAACAAAGATCGAACAATGTCGCTTACTATAGCCGCGTGAGCTGCAAAGAGGTGACAACAGGGGGCGGGAATGCTCCTGCGCTGCTACCTGTGTAGCCAATTTTGTGACTTTATCGCTAAACATGACAACTTTTGCATGTCTTACGACAAAAAAAAAAAATATTAAAATTTTCAAGTCTGCGGTCTTCGCGTCCAACTATAATTTAGGTGCCTTCAAGGCTAGAGTGAATAGGCTCTTAATAAACTAGTGCGCCTCACCATCAATGATTGCATCACTGCTTACCATCAGGTGGGATCGCAATCAAGCACTGGTTTATATAAAAAAAAAGAAAAAAAAAGTAAAAGTTTAAGTATAGAGTAGGTAGGTACATTTGTTCTTGTAAATTCCTGATCATCGACGACAAAAATTAGTTTTATTAGTACTAATTGAGAGTTTATTACACAGGAGGTCTACTCTCTTTCTTCGCAACTAATATTCGTAAACCAACGATATTCAAACAGAGTCAGAATCATTAATGAACACACTCTATTAAATTTTTTGCTCACACAAAAGTTTAGTACTTAAACAACACTACCAATGACTCAAGAGTAACAAAACACTGATTAATGTACAATACGCATTACTTACTAGTGTATTGGTGTCGATAATTTATTAACGTTTATAATGTTTATTGCAGTCGATACAATATTGAATTATAATTAACTTTGAAGAAGCAGCTGTAAAAGGAATATTGTCTGTATTTCCCAAACTAATAGTAAAAGGGTACTACTTTCATTTCAAAAAAGCTATAAAAAAGAAGGGGAAGGAACTTGGGCTCAACAAAAATAGCATTCATAGGAAACATGTTGCTTTGTGCGCTGTGCTACCATACTTGCCTCCAGATACATTAGATGAGGCATGGTTTTATATTATGAGTGAGAGTCCTCACGATATGAACGTCAATCTTTCCCTTGGTCACTGAATGGAAAAGCTGCGTTTAAAATAGCCATTGACATCATATATTCACATGCAAGTTATGCGCTGACCTTCAAAAATTATATACAAAGTCAAAGTCAAATGTTTTTATTTCACATAGGCCTACATGGGCGCTTATAAAACGTCAGAAGCTAGTGCACGGTTCCAAATTGGTCGTTTCCTATGGAGAAGAACCGGCAAGAAACTCCATGGTTACTCTTTTAAAAAAAGTGGTTGTTTACAATATTTTCATATTACAGTATTAATAGATATTATGTAAGAACAGTGTAGACCAGTCAATATTGTACCCAAAAGCACAATAAAAATAATTATATTAAAAACAAAAGTGAGTCGTAATAGGAAGTATTAAGAATTCGCGGAGTCTACAGTGTTCTCATATTTTACAATAACAGTGTCAATAATTGATTATTGATTGTGTCATATTAAAAAAAAGACATTATGATAGTAAAGTTAATTTAGAAGAGATATATTCGTAAATAAACCTCTTTTGGGTTTATTTAGAAAAAGCTGATTATGAAATAATAAATGTGTAAATATAATTTGATTAAGGAAACTGATTGTGATATCATAATTATTAAAAACATAAAGAAGTTATATATCAATAATGTTATTAAACTGTTTACTGATATTAATCTTTGTATTTTTTTTACGTCCTTAAAAATAAACGTCCCAACACTAGTAGCTACTAACCCGTAGGTGCCTTAAGTGGAATAAAATTTTAAATAAAAATGAATTCCACTTTGGGCACCTGAGAAAAATATCAATGGGTGCCCAAAGTGGAATACCTCAGGTGCCATTCACTCGGGTGCCATTTTAGCGGGTGCCCAAAGTGGAATACCTCAAAATAACATAATACAAGTGCTATTACACTGGTCGAAAACTTAAGTCTAGGAAACCGGTTTTTGGCAGTCTTCGTTGTCAAATTATAGCACTAGTGTACCGTGTTATCTATCACCAACTGTGTTATCTAGGCAGGTGGTGCTATCGGTAAGCTTGCGTGACTGATAGCCGTGTTCCGATATCGAGCCGTTTTTTATGGTTATTGATGTTTAAGGTCGCCTCAGAATGCGATCACCTAGTTCTTTTAGAACTAGGGTTCTGACAAACCATATCTGAAGACTCCACGGGATAAAGAATGAATGTACTCGTGATTTTTTAAGTGAAACTGATTTTTTGTGCCATGACTTTTTTTTACTTGATGTAAACTAGTGGCTTGACTGCGATCTCACCTGATGGTAAGCAGTGATGCAATCATTGATTGTGAGGCGCACTAGTTTAAGAGAGAGTTTATTAGATTGCTCCGTACCATGGATTAGGATAACATAGATAGCATGGATCAAGACTGATCTGGATCAGGGGGGATGCCACGAGCTCGACTTGAAACTGAATTGTTAAAAGCTCTCACATTTTAACACGTCATGGTAAGGCCGGGGCCCAACGCAAGAGGTCACCGCCGCCGATCTTCTCCACGAGGACAAGGTGGTGCTCTGCCCAAGCGAGGCAGACCAGCATCATATAAGTGTACTCTACCATGTCCTCTGGGCGATCCATGCTGAGCGTAACTTTCCGCCGAATTCGAAGTTTCATTTTTTGAGCAGGAAGTCAGCTTCACGGCCCACTCCAGTCTGGGAACCAAACGTCTGAAGTGCTCCACGAAGTTCCACTAGCTCTCGAGCACGAGTCCCAGGTAGAGGTACTTCATCGTCGACTCGATTCCGATGTAAACCTCTCCTACCGTAATACACCGTATCGTGTATTACAGCACTTCGTTGGAGAGAGCCACTTCACTCTAAGTGGTATAAGAGGCTTATGTATCTACGTATTGTATATATCTATGTGGCTGGTGTAGGTACTTATATATTTTAGAGACCGACCGAAGATTCGGTTTCAGTTTTTCGGCCAGTTACAGCCGATAAAACTGGTTTCGGTAGAAGTTCCGGGTTTCGGCTAAAATGTAGCCATATATTCGGGGCAACCTCGAATGACGTCTTCAAGCTGACGGTTATGTTAGAGTAGAGTAGTCATTTTCTCAGTCAGTTTCATTCGTCTCTGTATGTTATCATTTTCGGGTAATCGTCGATTTATTCATTTATTTAGGACTATTTTCTGCCAGCAGTTTCGCGCGCGTGTAAGTAGGTTTCTGCATACAAACTTTGGATCCCCGTTTCATCCACCTAGGGGGTGAATTTTTGAAAATCTTTTCTTATACATTGTATAGGTACATCATAAAAGAAACCTCAGTGCATAATTTCAGCGTTCTAGCTCCAAAGATTTGGGCTGGGCATTGATGAGTCAGTGAGTGAGTCAGGACTTTGCTTTTTATTTTTAGATTTTATGAACGTTATGACTATAATTTTTTTGGCGATGCCTGTTGGTCTAGTGGTTAGTGATCCTGACTGCTATGCCGGAGGTAGTGGGTTCGATTCCCACCCAGATCAAAATGTTTGTGTGACATGCACGATCATTTGTTCTGTGCCTGGATATAATTTATCTATAATATGTACGTATTTAGAAATATATAAGTATGTTTATCAGTTGTCTAGTACTCATAACACAAGCTTTGCTTAGCTTGGGTCTAGATGGCGTTGTGTGAAATTTGTGGAATACAATAATAATAATCGAAATATAATTAAGAATAATTTTAAACTATTTCGAAATGTCATTTGTATTCTTGTCAGTTATTCAGTTACGGCCGAAACTGTAAGTAGAGCCGAACATTGAGTTACGGTTTCGGCAGCAAATTGTGTTTCAGCCGGTTCCTACATATTTCATTATTGTATGTAGGTATAATATGAATTTCTAAAATTGCAATATATCTAGCTCGCAGTCACAACAGAGACACATTTATTTGATTCTAAGCTGGCCTTGGCACAAATCTTTGCTTTTAATTTATTAATGGACAGGGCAAGTTGTCTGACGAGTCGTCAGCAAAGCAATGCGAAGTAGGTTTCATTAAAAAATGGATTCTAGAAGTATAGATACCTACTTATACATATTTTTTATGTCCATGATCATCAACTGTGTACAGAGGCGCGGGTGGAAGTTTTATCGGATGCCATAGAAGATGTAAACTGGAACTTGGGTGTTGTCAAAAACGGCGCGTAGTGTTCTACGCACGACTCAAGGAGATGTCAGCAACCGTAGGGGTCCAGCAGGGTCGAAGCCTACTGGGGTCATGGGTGATGCGAAAGAGATCCCCGGGGCCCTGGAACAATGGCAAAGAAGGAATAGGATTGGGTTTTTAGTCAGTAAAAGACTGACACGCCCTCCCACTCCGCTCAAGAGCTGATGATGGGGATGTCATTAGATGATTTTCCCACCCAAAAAAAGGTGTTGTCAAACACTGGTCCGATAGATGGGGTATCAGTACATTCCTCAAATTGTCAGGGCATTATTATTGTAAAATATCAGGCCAGGGATCTCGCGCATGATGGGTAGAGTGGCAGTTAGTTCTCTTCCTCCGATTACTTTCAATGAACCATCATTCCCATTAGCCCTAGTATAAAACATCTCAGTTTATGTCTTGGCTTGACACTTGACTGGCAAAATCAGGTTTCTAGTGTCAGTCAAAGTGTCAAACCTCGACCACCGAAGGCGCAGGCTTGCAGACGACGAGCAAGGGGTAGCTTGCTGCGTGGCCCGCCCGATAAGGACCGAGCCCTAGTCGTTGTCGGCGCGTAAAGGGGTGACCAGACGGTTGCAAACTAGCGTTCCAACCAAGGTGACCTTGGTTTATGTGTTTGATTTGTGTTGCGGCTACATGGATATAAACCACGCGCCAACACGTTCGGTGGTTGGGAAAACGCGCCTCCCAACCAAGGGCGTTGAACGTCATGATTACAACTGCAGTCTACACGGATTAAAACTAGGAAGGTCAGCTAGGTTGGGACGTTAGTTTGCAACCATCTGGTCACCCCTTTAGTGTTCCACGGGTGCCTAAATAGATGTTAGCAAACCGTAGGAGCCCAGCAGGGCCGATGCCGGCTAGGGCCGGTTGAAAACGAAACCCGTGGTTCTAGACCGCAAAGGGCAAATGATGGAACATAGGTAGGTTTTAGTCAGTAAAAGACTCACACGCCCTCTCGCTCAACCCCAGAGCGAGAGAAGTAGTGAAGATGATTTTCCATCTCCCAAAAAAAAGTCAACGTTTCAATGGCACTTTGCGATTCTTGTATCGTCTAAACAATTTTCTGTTAATTAAGTACAGTCGATTAAAAGGAAAATTAATTAATTTTCCCTATAATCGACTGTGGTGACGTGTGCTACTCTGACGTGAACGCGATAGAGATTGCCTAGGCATTAAGTCTGCCTTTGTACCTTTCTGCATGTTTAAATAAATAAATATATACTTTCTTATGGGATGCTTATTTCTCCAAGCATCATTATTTCTCATCGCAATGGACTTGCGACGACGAGCAATCTATCTATATTATACTTATAATAAATCTGTAGAAGTGAAAATTCTGTACTTACATTGAAAATATCAAAAAAATAAATGGCAGGGGGTGTTAGTAGACCGACACCGAACTCAAAAACGCGATTAAAAATAAATTCGTCTGTCTGTTTGTTCAGGCATCACGCAAAAACTACCGGTTCGATTACGATGAAACTTGGTATAATTATTCTTTAATATCCTGGGCACCACACTGGGTACTTTTTATCCCGGAAAAGTATATACAATAAAAAACAAACTTAATTTTGCGGTTCGATCCCTAGACCCGATTACTGTACCAACCGCAAATAATAAGTTTGGCGTAGCATAACTGTGTAGGAATCATGTACTGGATCCGTGGTATTCGTTAGGGCGTCGATGTCAAAGACACCCTGTATATTTACGAGCCATCATCTTCCTGGCCATGTCTCATATTACTTGGGGTCGGCGCAACACGTTTTCTTCTTCCATTCTGTCCTGTCACACGTCACACTATCACTAACTCTCTTTTCTTTCATATCACTATCACCAGCACTCACACAATCCATTCATCTTTTCTTTGGCCTCCCTCTCCTTCTCCATCCATCATCTACGTGTATACTCATAACTCTTTTAGCTTTTAGTAACATGCTTTTCAAGACAAACGATTCCCTTTCAACAATAGCTTTAAGAATTATTTAAAATTGCTGGCCTGCATAGCGGCGCCGACTCCGTGGGTGCTCGGGGGCTCGAGCACCCAGGAGAAATAAACAGTGGGTGCCGATGCCGAGCACCCCTGAGAATAGACATCAAGAAACAGTTCAGTAATCGGCTTTAAGGGATGGGCGTTTTTTATATTAACCGACGACCCGTTTGCGCAGTGGTTTAGAGCGCCGGTTGAGGCGCAAGGGTCGCGGGTTCGATCCCGCACCAACACAAATGTCAATTTGTTTTGGGTCTGGGTGTTTGTGGTACCTTCGTTGTTCCTGGTTTCCATAGTACAAGGAAAAACCTTAGTTTGGGACCAGGACAATGTATCTGATGTTGTCACAATTTATTATTACTTATTTATTTTTATCAAACATAATTTGTAATTAAGTACGAAGTATGTAAGTAGGATATTTAATTATTTGTCGGTCGGTCAGTGTGCATTTCTCTTCTCACACTTCGCTACTTTTTCGAGTCATCAAATGAGCATGAGTGGGTGCTCATGCTCATTTGATGACTCGAAAAAGTCGAGGTTTTCTAAAAGCCGGCGCCCCTGAGCCTGCATACTTCTCTTTTACTGTCAGTATTTACGTGTTACGCGTAAACATGACGTTCCAGCAATTTACCCGGACGCTAAATACCGATGTTAATAATCATCAAATTATCAGAATACTGATACCAACTGATAGCCAAGGTCAGTTTGTAGCAAGCCAATTATTTACGTACATTATTACCTTGTTAAAAAGTTACAGCGTGGTTCTCGAATGCAAAAGGGCGACTGATGGAAGACGGCTGGGCCAGTAAAAGTCTGATACTCCCTCTCGGTCTACCCAGAGCGGGAGAAGTTATTTGATGATTTCCCACCTTCAAAAAAAGACATAAAAATTCTAAGTCCATAAATCAATCATACTTAAGATATAGCTTTAATAGGAAATAAATAGCTATAATAATTATCACAATCAAACAAGTAGTGTAGACACTCTGCCCTGCGTTCAAAAATGAGATTAGAGTTAACTCTAATGACGTCATCGGGTAGATACTCTACGCTCGCATTTTTGAACGCGAACGTAGAGTTCAACTGTCAATGCCAAGCAACTGTCATTCCTACCGCTTACACCAACCTACCCTGCTCGGAGTTACAGTTAGTTGGGTTAACTCTAGGGTAGTTATTCGAGTTATAAAAGAACGACTCTGGGTTGCAACTCGAAGCTACTCTGGGTATTTTTGAACGCAGCCCTGGTTGTCACCATTGTGTGGACCGCCCGGAGGACACATACGGTAGAGGTGTGTCCCACCGTGGTAGAGCACCGCCGCGCCGTGTCCTCGTCGGGCTGTTGTCGCTCGGCGGCAGCGATCTCTCGCGCCGGGCCTTGGTACAGGTCATAGTCCGGAGCGAGTAAGAGTGGCAGGCGGACGCCTCCTTCTGCGAAGCAGTAATGCTAGCAAACGAGGCAACCGCACTCGCGAGGCAACGGCCCTCGCGCCCCAGCCGCCGAGATTCCGATCTCGATTTCCGGCCACCGTAGGCCCGAGTTTGCAGGACCAAACCCAAGTCGTCGACGGCGCGTAGAGTTCCACGCGCGCTTCTAGGAGATGTCAGCAACCGCAGGGGCCCAGCAGGGTCGAAGCCTACTGGAGCCATGGGTGGTGCGAAAGAGTACCCCGGGGCCCTGGAACGAAGGCAAAGAAGGAACTTTAGTCAATAAAAGTCTAACACGCCCTCCCGCCTCGCCCAAGGGCGGGAGATGTCATTGGATGATTTCCTACCTTAAAAAAAAGACACACTAGACATGAATGAGATATCAATATATTTGAATAATTCAAGGTTTAAGGTTCAGTTTTTAAACCCATGATAAAATTAAGAGTGACATGAAGTTTGCTGTAAAAAGGTGGCAGAGTTCCATTGAATCCCGAATTCCCGAGACTACTAAGCGCTTCTTTTTTTTCAATACACTTAATCGAAAGCCCTCCATCCTTTTAGGCACGCAATTTGCTGTTTTCCGCACTAATGCGGAAAAGCGCTGGGGCTCGCCCCTGCTACAATTGTTTGTATTTATCATAACTGGCTGGGCGTTAAGCGACCCCCACGAGTCGCGCGTCAACCCCCATTTATTTATTTATTCTTAAGTGTATTAAAAAAACGTCGTTTGATACACGTGGAAAATGGTCAGTGCAGCAATCGGCTCCATAGCACCCTCGCTGGCGGCTCGGGCGAATTCCGCCTCGGTCGCAATGATAAACTTTCTCCACTTGCATCAAAATGTACTAATTTCAACTTTGCCACACAAGGTATTACTCCTGTATCATGGGTGCAGTCACAAACATACCAGCACCCAGACCCGGAACGACTATCTGTAAGTCATACAACTATTTAGTTCCGTGTGGGAATCAAAGCTGCGACACGCAGCTCAGCAGCCCGCTTAGGGCCAACGCTACGTCGCGTGACTATGCGCGTGTGTCGTGTGCTCGGGTCCCCGTAGCGGAAACCGGATTATTACCTGCGCCCTGTTGCTATTTCAACTTTAACGGTGTGCATGTAGTCGTGTCGATGGAGAACTTTAATGTCTTATTATGTAGCAAAACGGGTGCGGGGCGCGGCTCCCCGCGACATGTGCCCGCGCGGGTCACCGGGACGGAGCACTTTTGTATGGGACCGCGCGGGCGCCCGCTTAACGCAGCGTCGGCCCTTAAAGCCTCTGCGCCAACAATGCCAACGTGCCGCCATAATCAAGAGAGGTCGAAATCAAGAAATTAAAAAAATTGGTACCTTGCTGCTTTGCCAGGGTTTTCCTTCTAACCTCCGATTATTTCCTTGGTTCCAGGCCCGGTTAGACTGGTCAAAGCCTCTACTATGCCAGCTGGAAGCCATCGCCCCTCACTACGACACATGGGTCAACAGTGCAGTCTACAGGAAGTGCAGACTCTTCGCCAGTCCCCTGATGGAGAGCCTCACGTATACGCCCTGGTACCTGGTGCCGATGTTCTGGGTACCCATCATACTGTACCTTGGGTTCTCACAGTACATGGAGCTGGTTGCTTGTGGAGGTAAGGCGTTTCTTTGTTTTTGAAGTGCTTTGTGTATTTTTTAACTAAGTCGGTTCGTGATGACAGTGTGTAGAAGTGACGCGAAATAGGAAAAAAAACTTTTTACAAAAAAAAATACAACCGACTTCAAAGTAAAAAAAACACTGAAAAGTGCAAAATAACTTTAATTTCGGAAGTCGGTGTTTCTATAATAGTTTTGTCTCTTCGTTATTTAACACCGACTATATACACCGTACCGCACCGTATTTTTTTTTGTAAAAAGTTTTTTATTTTACACTTTTTAGTTATAATACCACCACTAAAAAGTACCCCTCAGCCAAACTTAAATACCTTATAGCCAGAGTGCATCTGATGACAATTCTAAAAATCCCAAACACGGTTAGATTACATTAATTTATTTATTACAGAGTTCCGGTGCCTAACTTCAGGCTTCATCATCAGATTAGTTCGATATATTCCCCCTCTACTTTCAGTCAGTCATCGACTACAAGTATAAACAAAGCAACTTTACTTTTTATGACGGTTCTGCTGTGATCCTATGAGGAGTTCTGTTCCATATCTTCGAAGTTCATGATCAGATCATAACAATATTTCTATGGGACCAACTCGGAAGCATAACCTTTCAACCAAAAAAAAAATTTTTAAATCAGTCCACAATTGACCGAGAAATCGGTGAACATACATAAAAAAAAAAAAAACATATATTCAACCGACGACATAGTAGTCATGGCTGAGACTACGGAAGAGCTCAGCACAATGCTCAATGACCTCAGTAGAGCTTCCGAAAGAGTGGGTCTTAAAATGAACATGGACAAAACCAAAGTCATGGTAAATACCCATGTAGCACCCACTCCGATCAAGATCGGAGACTCTGCACTCGAAGTTGTAGACGATTACGTCTACCTTGGGCAGACAGTCCAGTTGGGTAGATCTAATTTCGAGAAAGAGGTCAACCGTCGAATCCAACTCGGCTGGGCAGCGTTCGGGAAGCTGCGCGGTATCTTCTCATCCAATATACCACAGTGTCTCAAGACGAAAGTCTATGACCAGTGCGTGTTGCCAGTGATGACATATGGTTCCGAAACGTGGACGCTCACAATGGGCCTCATCAGAAGGCTCAAAGTCACTCAAAGGGCAATGGAAAGGGCTATGCTCGGAGTTTCCTTGCGTGATCGAATCAGAAATGAAGATATCCGCAGGAGAACCAAGGTTGCCGACATAGCGCGAAGAATCGCCAAACTAAAGTGGCAATGGGCAGGGCACATTGCTCGCAGAACGGATGGCCGTTGGGGCCGAAAGGTTCTGGAGTGGCGACCGCGTACCGGAAGACGCAGTGTCGGAAGGCCCCCTACAAGGTGGACCGATGACCTGGTGAAGGTTGCGGGAATCCGATGGATGCGAGACGCACAGGATCGTTCGTTGTGGCGACGTTTGGGGGAGGCCTATGTCCAGCAGTGGACGTCTATCGGCTGAAATGATGATGATGATGACATTCAACCGAACATATAACCTCCTCCTTTTTGAAGTCGGTTAAAAAGGCATTTGGTATAAAGTCATTCAAAACGAACCCCCTCGTGAGCCCTGGTTTGATGACAAAAGTTTATCTAGGAGTTATGTTAAGTTAGGGCTAAGACTTCGTTCCGGCCACTTTCCATCAGCAAAGTTTGCATTCTTAATGCGGAAGGCTGCATCACCTAATTGTGAATTTGTGAGGTATGCAATAAAATTGAAGATGTACAACATTTGCTGATGGAATGTGCTAGGAACAAAGATTTTTTTTTTTTTTTTTTTTTTAATTCATATAAACCAGTGCTTGACTGCGATCCCACCTGATAGTAAGCAGCGATGCAATCATTGATGGTGAGGCGCACTAGTTTATTATTTAGATGAAAGGGAATCTCTGGCTCGGGAGTTTAAACTTAATATGTGGGATGTTGGACTTATTCAAAATATATTGGCATACCCTAAGTCAGAAAGGACTAAACGCATAATTTGTGGGTTGATTCAGAAGTAAAGGCAGTAAATCCCTTTCCTTTTCTATAGCATAAGAGTATGTTTATGATTACGTGTGTAAATAGACTATAAGGTACAATGGGGTTGACGTATCAGTGTGGATAAAAACCCCTTAACAATAAAGAACAAAAAAAAAAACAAAAAGAATTTCAAGTCAGGGCCTTTTTTGGCGGAGTCTTCTCCCGCTCTAGGTTGAACAAGAGGGCGAGAAAGAGTGTCAGACTTTTGCTGACTAAAACCTGCTGGTTTTTTCTGCAGGACGTTATTTCGTGATAACTACAACCTAGGGGTATTTAAGTCGATAGTGAATAGGTTGCTTCTAGGTAAGCGTGCTCTGCCGTCGACCATATCATCGTTTACCATCAGGTGAGATAGTGGTCAAGCGCGAGCCTATCAATAATACTTAGTTAAAAATAAGTTACCCTTTGCGTTGTAGGGTCAACACTCTAATGATGTGTCCAGATCTAGTGAATATACCGCTCGCGAGCCGCTTGCGAACGGCTCGCGTGCATTTCGCGCGCGGCTCGTTCGTACGAAGCCTACCTTTCCGTGTCTACCTTCCACCTTCCGGCTCCATTCATCAGATCAGTTCGATGGTACCTTATAGCCAAAGTGCATCTCATGACAATTCTAATAAGCCCAAAAACGGCCAGGATACATTGATTAATTAGGTACGTAGTTCTAGAGCCTATCTTCCGGCTCCATCATCATCATCATCAGGTCACTGTGATGATACCATTTTCAACATAACTATTCAGAACCATTTATTTATTTGTATTGTCATAGTCGCTTAACTATCTTCATTGTGATATCTATGTGAATATAAAGATCCGTTGGCCATTTCTGGTCTTCTTCATCAATTCCAATTCATCAAATGTTCTCGATGAAAATACCAAAATCACTATATGGTTGTCTATAATATTCCCCCTTTCCCTCATGAATCCCTCATGGGTTCCCTCATTTCCTCATGGATCCCATCATCAGAACTGGATTTTATACCACTTATATTCTTTAAGAGGGAAAAAAAATGCAAATCGGTCCATAAACGACGGAGTTCTGAGGTAACAAAATTAAAAAAAAATAATTAAAAAAATAATTAATCTGAACTGATAACCTCCTCCTTTTTTTGAAGTCGGTAAAAACCGAAAGCATACTTTTTACATGATTAAATTATTTTTATTTTTTCTTCCAGATTCTTGCCGACAGACTTCTTTAACAAACTTCCAGTATATCTATCACCTAGGGTTAGGAGTGCTTCTCTGGACAGCGCTAGAGTACACCCTCCATCGATGGGTGTTCCATCTGGACCCTGGATCTTCGGTCACCATGATCCAGCTGCACTTTCTCATACATGGGATGCATCATAAGGTAGGAAACCTTGTTATTATACCAGCTGTGCTACTGCAACATTATTTTTTTTCTAGCCAATCTCTAGATGCCTCTAACTTCTTCTGTCACTAACTTCTCTGGCAAGCGCTGAAGTCTCTGGCCACCACTGATGTCTCTAGCCTCCTCTGACTTCTCTGGCCCATCGGCTTTTATCTACATACATAATTATATTTAAAAAAAAAAACAAACAAAAAGCTGAAAACAGTTTAACGCCATCAAAAGAAACTGTGCAACGTTTTCAGAAGAAGACTAATACGTTATTATTCATTAATAATTTTTTTAAGACGTTGCTCTTGCTTTCTATTCTTTTTTGTGAAGGCGTTAAACTGTTTTCAGCCTTTTCTTTAACGTAACAAAGAAAAGACTGAAAACAATTATTGAAAATATATATATCAGTGGTGGTTCCTTTCACTCAGGATGGCTGAAATGGCGACAGGTCACTGGAACAACTTGTGACCCACGAATGCCCTTCATGTTGAAGGCTATACAAGTCCGTGATAAAGCATATCATACTGTATGGATCACTGGGCACGCCATAATTATGGCGGTAAGTCCCCTCTTTGAGGAGTGGCTGGAAAGGCAAAACGGCGTCCTTACCTTCCCCATGACGTAGGTCCTCACCGGACATGGTAAGTTCGGGAGGTTCCTGCACCGGATTCGTGCAGAAAAAACGCCCGGGTGTCACTATTGTGTGGACTGCCCGGAGGACACGGTGGAGCATACGGTAGAGGTGTACCCCGCCTGGGCAGAGCACCGCCGTGTCCTCGTGGTGGCGATCGGCGGCAGCGATCTCTCGCGCCGAGCCTTGGTACAGGCCATGATCTGGAGCGAGGAGGAGTGGCAGGCGGTCGCCTCCTTCTGCGAAGCAGTAATGCTAGCAAAGGAGGCGGCCGCACGTGCGAGGCAATGGCCCTCGCGCCCCAGCCACCGGGATTCCGAACCAGATTTCCGGCCAACATAGGCGCGGGCTTGCGGACGGCGAGCAATGGGTTGCTCGCCGTCCGACGGTCCGGTAACCCTCCTGACCGAGTCCAAGTCGTCGACGGCGCGTAGTGTTCCACGCGCTTCAAGGAGATGTCAGTAACCGTAGGGGCCCTGCAGGGTCGAAGCCTACTGGGGCCATGGGTGATGCGAAAGCGATCCCCGGGGCCAAAGAGTTATAATTATACACGTGGATGAATGGAGAGGGAAAGGGAGGCCAAAGAAAAGATGGATAGATTTTGCGAAAAGTGATATCAAAGAAAATGGAGTTAGTGATAGCCTTATACTGGAGCTCTGCCGCAAAGATGATATTCCAGAAAAGATTCATGCTTGGTTTGAAAGTTTGAATACAAATATCGGGAAGAAAGACACCTGATATGATACCACTATTTCAGACGATGATCTTGTAAGGTCCTAAGAAGAAGATTAATACATTTAAAATTTTATATTTTTATTGTTCATTAATAAAATATCTATTATTTTAACAATATATTTGATTGTTTTTTACTTATAACTTGTTCCCAAAAGATGCTGTATTTTTCTACAGGTTAAACAAATTAATAGCCTATACTGTCCCACTGCTAGGCAAAGGCCTCCCCCAACTTCTTCCAGGTACTTATTCTTTTCTTGAACCACCCCGAACTAGTCTTCAGGTACCCACTTTGTGGAGACTCTTGCCCAACGGTCAGAGTGCATGCGGCTGATGTGACCCCAGTATAGGCTACTAAAAACAAAACAAATTAAATAAATACAAATCTATTTTTTATTTCTTATTTTTCAAAAGAAATATTTTTTAATTTTAACCAATTTTTGCGCTTTATAATAACCTATTTAGTTTTAGTCAATTTGAATCTGTTTTAAGGTAAACACATATTTTTATACTAATTAAACACCACCAGGGAAAACCAATTCTATTTAATTGGTATAAACCCTTTTGACTTTGCGATATGTTTCCTTAAAATGTGTAACAAAATGCGATTTACCTTCGGTTTCTGATTTAAGCATTCGAAGTTGAGAACTACTCAAACTCTACTTTGCCCTGAAAACCTGTCAAAATTTGGCAGTTAAGTATGGTTTGAGACGTTCTTAACTCAAAATACTCAATTCAGAAATCCACCCTTATTGACTTACATTTATTTTAGTTAAATGATGAAATTATACATCAATTTTTTTTTGTAGTTTATTTGGCACAATGTCAATATTATCAGAAGATATTCGACTTTGAACTTCCAATTTCATTTTACTCAGATCTTCGTTTTTGTGATTTAAATGTTTTTCGAAGTATAACGGCGATTTAGTTATTTGTTTGGTTTGTTTGGTTTCGTACATATGCTGAATAGAGCTGAATTAGTGTGAGCAGTCCCTTGGCAGAACAATATTAATTAGGTACTAAACTAGATTAAGTATCCCCATTATAAAAACGTTAACAGTAAAGTTAATGAGTAAGAGATTAGTCGCCTGGGAATTTTCATAAATATAGTTAGTAGGTATGTCACCTACTACCTACATAAATTATTAACCAAAAGGGAATAGACATTTGTGTTGAACGTTGACGAAGGATCCCGTAATACAGTGAACACTAACGCAGGAGCTAGGAAATTGAGTTGCTGATGATTCGGACACAATATATTCGGACACAATGTCCGAATCAACACATTTTATTTTCAATATTGACGTGACAACGTCTTATAAATTGGTTTGCCGGGTGACACTTCAAGAAACTGCGTTACGCTCCGCTCACGTTATGCGCTCACAATGAGAGCGAGTGAGAGGCACGCGTCCCTTCCACTCGGGCATGGTTAGCCCGCCTAAGAGCGAGAGAGACAGACATAAAAAGTGAATTTACCACTCAAAGTCGTTGTCACGTAAAACTTTCGCCCGTATACCGACTTTACAGGCAACCAATTTTTTTTTCACTGACAATTCGGACACCACCAATATTTATTGAAGCTATTTAGTACAGTCAAATGAAAAAAGTTACCCGAAGTTGCCGCTTTAAATCCAGCCTAAAATAGTTTATCTTTTAATACTTTTTATCTGACTGTACTAAACATTGTGTGTCACTGACGATTCGGATGGTCAGTGACAAAAATATTGAAATAAAAATGAGTCAATTCGGACAGTGTCCAAATCGTCAACTCTGGGCATTCATAAAAACGCATGTAAAATTTATTTATGTCAATAAAAAAATATAATCATTATTGGAAGTCGGGACATCCTGGGCTGCGGTATTGTTCGAAAGAATCACCCTGGTCCTGCAACGCAAAGGGCAACTGAGGGAAGTCGGGTAGGAATATAGTCATTAAAAGTCTGACACTGCCTCTCGCTCCACCTAGAGCGAGAGAAGTTATTAAATGATTTCCAACCTCAAAAAAGGGACGATCCTACTTTTTAACGATTTTATGTTTTACTTTTATGATAAAACTAGCTTCTGCCAGCGGCTTTGCCTGCGTGAATGTAGGTTTCTCCATACAAACTTTGGACTCCCGTTTCATCCCTTTAGAGGGTGAATTTCGGAAAATCCTCTTTTAGTGCTCGCCTACGTTATAAAAGGAAACCTTGTGCAAAATTTCGCTTCTAGCCCCAGTAGTTTCGCCTGTGCATTGATATGTCAGTCAGTCAGTTTCTCCTTTTATATATATATATAGATAACGATGGGTGTTACAAATCTTTGAAATTCTCGGTTTTTCTTTACTATAAATGCATGTATTATATACATCTAAACCTTGTTCATGATCACTCTGTCTCTTGATGAAAACTGCTTGAAAATCTGATCGGTGGTTTTTAAGGTCATCACGTTCATAGAGACAGACAAGCGTATTTACATTCTGTACATGGCCAGAACGCATCCTTAGGAAACTGCTCGCGTATACATTGTAGTGCAATTTTTAAATTTGCGATTACAATGTATACAAGAGTAGTACGTAAATACTCGCGTATACTTCGTAGTGACCTAACTACCAAACCTTATTCCATAATATACAGTGCCAGTACGAACATGGACTAATCGTGCGTAGATCGGAATAATCACGCCTGGATTAGGTCATGTTAGAATAGTGACCATTTCTAATGGTCACGATTCGATTCTTTACTACACGATGGCGAGCTAACGAAGCGATCATGTGGGTTAGGTTAAGTTAGAACAGTGACCATTCAAGCGTGAAGGCGTGCGAGCGCAGCGAGCGTGCCGCGGCAGAGGCCGCCGAGCGCCAGATTCCCTTCTAATGTTAGTGAATCATTTGGGCTCCCAGCTTGCACTTGATGATTACTTCAAATTTTTCCGAAGATTCAAATTCAAACAGTTTTTCTTTGTATTCACCACAGTTTTTACTCAGTAAAAACTCTTGCAGAGTGTCTTTGGTAATCATTTTTCACATTTGTATTAAGTAAACAAACGTATTTACCACTTTTTAGGGTTCCGTAGCCAAATGGCAAAAAACGGAACCCTTATAGATTCGTCATGTCTGTCTGTCTGTCTGTCTGTCTGTCTGTCTGTCTGTCTGTCTGTCTGTCCGTCTGTCCGTCCGTATGTCACAGCCACTTTTTTCCGAAACTATAAGAGCTATACTGTTGAAACTTTGTAAGTAGATGTATTCTGTGAACCGCATTAAGATTTTCATACAAAAATAGAAAAAAAGCAATAAATTTTGGGGGTCCCCATACTTAGAACTGAAACTCAAAATTTTTTTTTTCATCAAACCCATGCGTGTGGGGTATCTATGGATAGGTCTTCAAAAATGATACTGAGGTTTCTAATATCATTTTTTTCTAAACTGAATAGTTTGCGCGAGAGACACTTCCAAAGTGGTAAAATGTGTGTCCCCCCCCCTCTAACTTCTAAAATAAGAGAATGATAAAACTAAAAAAAATATATGATGTACATTACTATAAAAACTGCCAACGAAAATTGGTTTGAACGAGATCTGGTCAGTAATTTTTTTTTAGTACGTCATAAATCGTAAACCGCATTTTACCTTTCATTCAATCAACTCAAATATAAAAAAAAAACATTTAATTTCATAAACATAAACCTTATAATTATGTTCATACACCGTGAACCATTATTATGTTACTTGCTGCTACGGAACCCTCCATGGGCGAGTCCGACTCGCACTTGGCCGGTTTTTTTATAATAAATTATGCAGAGACAACAAAAAACCGCTAATCAAAACAAACAGCACGAGCCGAAAGATGATGCAATGTTTAGAAAAGATACCCAGATATGATTACCATATAATAGAAAGAGAGGTCAACAAATCAAAATGGCGAGCATGCAACTGCTGCAGTGCTCGGGAGTTAATTATATAAATCCCTCACTACCGTTCGGGATTAAACTTAGCAACCTTCGTTTCGTTCGGAATTCAACATGCCGCCCGCGACTTAAAGACATTGCTTTATCTCCTAGTCACACAATCTACTATTATTTTATATCTAAATAAAAAAAGGGTCTACACGCTACACAGGCCCCGCTCTGGCTTAATCCTGCACTGCCGGTGACAAACTACAGAAGAATTGTATATAATAAAGAAGTATGTATTGTATATGTGCGTTAACAACAGTGTCATTATTCTTTAGTAACGCAACTGTTCTTCATAATATTCTTGCAAATTGTCCATTGATAAGTTGAAATATTAGGTAATTTTACGTCATCACTTTATACTGGATGATTAACAAATAATATAGGTAATATAATGAATCATAACGCAATCGTAATGATTCATACTATAGTGTGCTTAGCTATTTGGATGCCGTCAGGTCGATAAGTACCTATCTATTTATAATATCTTATGATAAATGCTGATATTTGTAAACTTTGACGGTATCGCGCTATTGCGATAAAACATTTTAATATTTTGTTTATTTTCTTTGTCTTCATATTGTATTTCGATTTCGATAAGTATTTAACGTTCCGTGAGTGTGTCTGTGGCGTCACAGCGGGCCCTAAGAATAGTGAACTCTAAGAACAGCGGGCCCTAAGAATAGTGGGGTCTAAAAATAGCGGGCCCTAAGAATAGCGGGCCCTAAGTATAGCGAGCTCTAAGAATAGCCGGCCCTAAGAATAGCGGACCTTAAAAATAGCGGGCCCTAAGATGAGTGGGCTCTAAGAATAGCGGGCCCTCTAAGAATAGCAGGCTCTAAGAATCGAGCTTTACACAGTCACTCTTTCACGCATGAAAGAATGCGCTTGCGAAGAGGTTGAAAGAGGACAAGACCACGCGTTCAGTCTTTGTCGCTCGTTTGGCCCTGGGGTATAACTTTGGCCCAAGCTTATTAACCAATAGGAACACGGCACACTGTGTTTACTGTGTTTCTACTGAGCCAAAGCCAAAGTAATACGACTTTACTGGTATATCTTAAAATATTCACTGACTGACAATATAATAATACACTATGGTAAATCAGGCATACATGCCCCAGTCGGTAATATGCCCCGTATTGCAAAACTAAGACACGTATTTAAAATTTGGTGCTTATTAGCCGATCTGATTAATTTATAAGTATGACGGCGATGTAAACTAAGTATACACCGCAAGTTAAACTTACGTTATAGGTATAGTCAATGTAATATTAAATGGGTGTCTTAGTTTGGAAAGTGGTGCCCGTTACCGACTGGGGCACGTATGGCATGCGTCGGAAATTTGTAAAATGAGTTCTAGTAACGAAATTGATTTCAACATCATTGACTGACGAAGTAAAAGCAATAATAATGTTTCTTCTTCGGTATCCATTCTGCAATTGATTCCTATACTGTGTAAGCTGACGACGGCTGCCAATGATCTTCAAAGTTGGAATTTCGTGATAAATTTAACGAATAATTTGTTTGCCACAGGTCCCATTTGACGGTCTCCGGCAAGTGTTTCCACCGGTGCCAGCCTTCGGCCTGGCCGTCTTATTATTCTCCATGCTGAAGCCGTTTCTCTACTTTTCTTACTTGAAACTCACCGGGGCACTTATTGGTAAGAATTTTTACATATTACTCTAAGACTTTTTTAGGGTTCCGTACCTCAAACCTTATAGGATCACTTTGTTGTCCGTCTGTCTGTCTGTCTGTCAAGACGCTTTATCTCGAGAACGCGTGGAGGTAACGAGTTAAAATTAAAACCATATACTCCATATACTCAGTAAAAAAATCAAACTCGTACTGTGACAAAATCAAACTTCTAAGTTAACGAAAAAAAAGATACGGCCGTTTATGTCGCAAAAAACGTATATTTCGACACTCTCAAGAGAATCAAAATTCATAGGGTACGTCCTGTTAATCCAAAATCGTGAAATTTGGCTTAAAGTAAGATCTTACAGCACACGTATAGGAATAAATCTGAAAACAGAAAATTTGTTTTTTCGTCACAAAAAAAAAACTTTTTTTATGATTTGGAAAAATCTTCGAGACTTTATTCGGAATTTCCGAACTATTTACATAGGTAAGTTTGTACGGAACCCTCAGGGCGCGAGTTCGACTCGCACTTGCCCAGTTTTTTTTAAGTGGTTTCAAAGATTTGTAACAAGAGTGGGGCGGGTCGTTAGTCACTAATATTATAAAGGTCTTTAAAAGTTTGTGAGAGTGTGAGTGTATTGTTGCTTCTTCACGCTTGAAAGGCTGAACGGATTTAGATGAAATTTGGCACACGGGTAGACCATGTCCTGGAAATAGCACATAGAATATTATAGAATTTTTTATCCTGGGAGTAATCTTATACTTTCATGCGAGTATTCGGCTGGCAGCAGCCAGATCTTTATAAATTTTTTACTTGAACACGTCGTCATCAGCTAAACTTGCATTTTCACAATTGATCTGCCAACACCAGCGTTTCTATAATTTTATTTTATTTTTTGTATTTTTTGTTTTGTGGTCTTTCAATGTTGTGTTGCATATTGTTAAATATTAAAGCGAGAACTACACTAGACCGACGCACACGTGGACCACGCCTGAGTTGTACGTAGCGGCGCGTTGCGTGGCGTCGAGTGGCGTGAATCTAATGTAGCTCTTCAAGCAATGACTATACAACTTAATTCTCTTTGTCTGCAAGCCTAGTTGCCATAAGTATATATGGAGATCGACGCGCCCATATCGGCGTACGTGGCACACGTGTGCGCAATATAGTTCTACCTTAAATTGTGTGCAGTTGGATATTTACGATATGCGTAATATCTATCAGATAATAAAAAATATAGGTTACTTATCAGTTTTATTAGCTTTTTTTTTTTTTTATAGGTGGGAAAATCATCTTATGACAAATCCCGCTCTTGGGCGGAGCGGGAGATAGTGTCAGACTTTTACTGACTAAAAACCCACTCCTGTTCCTTCGTTGCCTTCGTCCCAGGGCCACGGTTTCGTTTTCACACTACCCATGGCCCCAGTAGGCTTCGACCCTGCTGGGCCCCTACGATTTGCTGACATCTCCCTGAGGCGCGCGCGGAACAATACGCGCCGTCGACGACTTGGGCTCGGTCCGGATGGTTACCGGACGGTCGGACGGCGAGCCACCCATTGCCCGCCGTCCGCAAGCCCGCGCCTACGGTGGCCGGAAATCGGGATCGGAATCCCGGCGGCGGTTGGGGCGTGAGGACCGTTGCCGTTGCCTCACGCGATCGGCAGCCTCTTTTGCTAGCATTACTGCTTCGCAGAAGGAGGCGACCGCCTGCCACTCCTCCTCGCTCCGGACCATGGCCTGTACCAAGGCCCGGCGCGAGAGATCGCCGCCGCCGATCGCCCCCACGAGGACACGGCGTTGCTCTTCCCAAGCGGGGCACACTTCCACCGTATGCTCCACCGTGTCCTCCGGGCGGTCCACACAGTGGCGACACCCGGGCGTCGCTTCCGCACGAATCCGGTGCAGGAACTTCCCGAACTTCCCGTGTTCGGTGAGAACCTGCGTCATGCGGAAGGTGAGGACGCCGTGAGGTCTTTCCAACCACGCCTCAAGGAAGGGACTTACCGCCATCAGTTTTATTAGCTGGATAATTCATTCTCAAAATTGCCATAGTAATCATGTTAATAAATAGTTATTATTTTATGGAATGATTATAAAAAAAATATCGATTAGTAACAAAAGGCAGAGATGGGGGGACTGGAGGGTAAAGGGTTTAATTTCCTTGTTCAGGGTTCTGTACCAGAGGGTGTCAACGGGATCCTATTATTAAGCCTCCTCTGCCCGTCTCCGTACGTCGTAGTACGGAACCCTTCATGTGCGAGTCCAACTCGCACTTGACCGGTTTTATTATTTTGTGATCGGTATTTGTTTTTTTCGATATTCTACCTACGAAATTGAGCTATTGCAGTGCTACAGAAAGTTCCTGAGGCCCATCCTCCTTGCTTCCAAGGAAAGGGTCGGTTGACGGGTCATCCTTCTTGCTTCCAAGGAAAGGGTCGGTTGATGGGTCATCCTCCTTGCTTCCAAGGAAAGGGTCAGTTGATGGGTCATCCTCCTTGCTTCGAAGGAAAGGGTCGGTTGATTGGTCTTCAACCAATTCTTCTTCTTCTTTTCATTTCGATGGATTAGAATTGGGCTGCTAAATGCAGCCGGTATTTGGTACAGCTCTGTTATTGACCTCGTATAAATCCTGAAAGATGCAGTTGGTTGTGCAGGACGGGCAGCATAGCAGGTGACGCATATCCTGTGCAGCGGCTACACACTGTTAATGTGTTTGAGATGGGTCGAGGCTCTAGAAATAAAAGTTAAATATTAATTTGTATTTTACTTTTACTACTCGTATTTTCATATCCATAACCGAAACTAGCAGATAATCCGAAATAATTTTTTATCCGAAACTTGTATAATATGTATTACTAGCTTTTGCCCGCGGCTTCGCTCCCGTCAACTGACTACTATATCCTACTCTACCCAACTCTATCCTACTCTACCTTACTCTACCCGACTCTACCCTACTCTACTCTACTCTACTCTACTCTACCCTACTCTACCCTACTCTACCCTACTCTACGCTACTCTACCCTACTCTACCCTACTCTACCCTACTCTACCCTACTCTACCCTACTCTACCCTACTCTACCCTACTCTACCCTACTCTACCCTACTCTACCATACACAAAAAAAAAGTTACCTATGTCTGTCTCCTGGTTCTAAGCTACCTCCCCACCAACTTTCAGCCAAATCGGTTCAGCCGTTCTTGAGTTATAAATAGTGTAACTAACACGACTTTCTTTTATATATACGTATAGATTCCTATATTCATACTGCAGAAACTATAGATTGCCAACAGCAGTACTATTCTCTAAGAAAACAGCCTTGAGCGCAGCGCTGGCCGTAAGAATTTTTAAAATCGGTTCAGTAGTTTTTGAGTTTATTCATTTGAAACAAAAATACAATTCTTCCTCTTTATAATATTACTAGCTTTTGCCAGCTGCTTCACCTGCGTCCTTATGTCACTCAGTGATAAAGTAGGTAGCATTCAAATTGGAGAAAGAATTTTTATAATCGGTCCAGTAGTATTGATTTCATTACAAACAAAAAAATAATAATTTTTCTTTATAATATTACAGTATAGACAGACGTACTTATAGATAAAACAAAGTCGCTTTTCGCGTGTGTCTGTATATCCACTAACTCCTCCATAACTAAACCATGCAACGGTTTTAGATGCGATTGTTAAGATAAGATAAGATAAAATATATTTATTTGTTGAACTTGTGTCAAGTGTGCACATACGATAATAAAAAAGTGCATGTTGGATTTATTTCTTTATTATTATTATTGATAGGTTCACGTTTGGCCACTATCTGACCTGATGGTAAGCGATGATTTGGTCAACAATGGAGCTCGCTGGCCATCATGAAATGAAATCAATTCTAAGATTTGACCACGACATATGTATAGGTAATTTGAATTGAACCCGTACAAAACCGGAGTACGGGTCACTAGTTATATTTAATTACTCGACATACATTTTCACTGTTTTTCATACAACCGCTCTTACGCGATTATGACGTTATTACACATTTTTCATTAAATATTTTGGAAACACAGTATGGATATTATCTAGGCTTCTATTGAAATCAATTTATAAAGTGTAAAACTAATCCAGATAGACCTCTGAAAATTTGCTATTTTGCATGAACTTTGACACTTCATAATTTACCTACTCAAAAATTTAAAAAGTCAAAAAAGTATAACAATAGAAGCCTTGCAAATTTTATCAAGATTCTAAATGAGGACCTCAGACGAATTACTTTTTTATTGGTCTGAGATGAGGACAATTTTTTTTCAAAAACTTAAGGGTTTAAAAAAAACTCGTAAGTATTTCCTGGAACAAGTTTTGTAAAATATTCGAGTAAATCACGGAATTACCGAATTACCGAATGCTAACAGAGTTTTCAGGCGTTATCTCTTTTTTTTCGCGTTGCCTTTTCGTCAAACATCGCGATGGATTGCGTTAGATGAAGTAACAAGCTTTTAAACTATGCTCGATGTTGACGATAGGCGAGTGAAAAACGACCCTCTTCAAAACAGCTGTCTCAATAAACAAAAACACGGGTATTCGACCGTTCATGTATTATTAGTAAATCTTAATCTGGACGGCACATGATGAATGGTGATGAAGCGTCTGTCTTACAAAGGAGGCTCACACGTCATATCGTTTCGTTGGCGCATGCTATATTACGCTGGTTCTCATTCGATTTAGGGTTATGACTTACGTATATAATTTGAGGTATTCTCCGAAGCCCATCAACTTTGAACCGAACCAAATTTAGCGCACCAAAATGATTCCTCAAAACGCACCATTGTGCTGCGCTACCAGAATAAAAATTAAAAAAAATAAAGTCTGGCTAGAGGGTACCTATACGGTAACGGAAAATATCGATACCAATTATCGCCTGCTTTTTACAGAGTACCTACGCAAAAATGATGTAAGTACTCCGAGTTTCGATAGAGTTAAGGACGTATTTACGAATTGACGCGCTTCAATTCTAGGTATTGAGTCTTACTACTACACGTGCACGGCTCACACACACAGCGACTAG
Source organism: Mythimna impura (assembly GCA_905147345.3). Lineage (NCBI taxonomy): Eukaryota > Metazoa > Arthropoda > Insecta > Lepidoptera > Noctuidae > Mythimna > Mythimna impura. The sequence goes on along the minus strand of LR990351.1, from coordinate 25,777,194 downwards.
CGCGAAGCGGCGAAATTATGAGTGAACTGACACGGTTTGATACTTGAGCCTAGTATTATTATTTATTTGTGTATTTTTTTTTAAACTTACGGTGATTTGCTTTCAAAAAGTTAAAAGTAACATGAAATAGTCAAAAAAGTAGCTACCATTGGAGAGTGATCGGTTAGTAAGCAAGTAGATTCTGGCGAAAGTGACGACGTAAGATAAAAAACCAGTATAAGCGCATCCCTCATTGTACGGGAATTCTATACAAAGCGAGGCCATGTTATACTGGAAATGTACATATAACTTGATAATATGTCGCTGTGTGCACCTATGTATTTACAATTTACGTCAAAAGCTTTTTGAAAACAAATAACTAAAGACTTATTTACGCATTATTCGTTTTTAGTATCTCAAAAGGAAAGAACGGAACCCTTACGGGATCACTCAGTTGTCCGTCTGTCTGTCTGTCTCTCAGACCCGATCTCGGGAATGCATGGAGTATCGAGTTGAAATTAAAACCAAACACTCACGTCCGCGGTCCCTCGAAACTGAAAAAATCAAACTTCTGAGTTAACGAAAAAAAAAAGATACGGCCGTTTAAGTCGCATAAAACGTATATTTCGACACTCTCAAGGGAATCAAAATTCATAGGGTACGAGTACTTCCAGTTGACCTAGAATCCTAAAATTTTGCATGAAGCAAGGTCTCATTGCACAAATATAGGAAAAAAAACTGAAAACAGTAAATTTGTAGTTACGTCACAAAAAAAAATTGAGGGAATTGAACTATTTTTAACTTACTTCAAAAAGAGGAGGTTATCAATTCAGTTGTATTTTTATTTTTTATGTGGGTTACCTCAGAACTCTGTCGTTTATGGACCGATTTGCAATTTTTTTTTTCTCTTAGAGGATATGCTTTCTGATTGGTAACATTTTTTTCAGAATCTAGTTCTGATCAATCAGATCCATGAGGAATCAAAGGAACTCCTCAAATATTATAGGCAACTATATAGTGATTTTGGTATTTTCTTTGACAACTTAAGCACTTACAGTCAAAAGTAACATTTGATGAAGTGGAACTGGTGAATAAGACCAGAAATGGCCAACGGAACTTCATACTCAAATAGATATCACAATAAAGATAGTTAAGCGACTATGACAATACAAATAAATAAATGATTATGAATAGTTATGTTGAAAATGGTATCATATAGACCTGATGATGATGATGAAGCCGGAAGATAGGCACCGGAACTCTGTAATTAATCAACGTATCCTAGCCGTGTTTGGGCTTATTAGAATTGTCATGAAATGCAGTTTGGTTATAAGGTACTATCGAACTGATCTGATGATGGAGCCGGAATGTGGAAGGTAGACACAGGAACTTCATAATAAAACAATGTAACCTAGCAGTGTTTGGGTTAATTGGAATTGTCATGAGAAATAGGCACTCTGGTTATATATAAGTGTATCGCAACTAAAAAGTGTGAAATAAAAAACTTTTTTCAAAAAAAAAAACCGACTTCACTACAAAAACCCACTAAAAGGATCAAAATAACTTTAAAATTTTGGAAGTCAGTGTTAAATAAGAAACAAACGAAATTAAAGTTATTTAGATCCTTTTAGTATTTTTTTTTTTACTGAAGTCGGTTTTTTTTTGTCATAGGTAAGTTTGTACGGAACCCTCAGTGCGCGAGTCCGACTCGCACTTGCCCGGTTTTTTGGTATTTCTTATAATAAATTTACTTTGGTATCAATGTAAGTGGGTTCTCGAAAATTTGAAATAAAAGAAATAAGAAAGAAAATACGTTTATTTCGCACAAAAATGTAACACTATCATAGTACGTATATACGTACAACATATTACAAATCGAAAATTAAAAAAAAAAAACAATATAAAGTGGTAAAATAAAATAAAAAGCCATGAAAGTCAAATTGTAAAATAAAATTAAAAAAAAAAATAACAATGTCAAAATGTAAAATAAAAATAATCAGCAATGTCAAATTGTGAAATAAAAAATAAACATCAATGTCAAATCTAAAAAATAAACACAATTGGAGTTAGGGCGCCGTTTACAGACGGTAGAAAACCATGAAGCTGTAAGCAATTTTCTTCTGGTTTCCAACCATAAAGGACTGGCACTTTGTAAAATTGTGTCTTGCTCTATCTGGACTTTTTCTTCATGACTAATTTCTAGTTTCGACAAGAACTCTTTTTTTGCTACTTCGTAATCTTTGTCGTCCATGTCCACTTTTTGACATTCTTCACCATAATGAACGTCTTTACTAGTAGTAGGTTTGGCGATTTTCTTTTTTTTGACTCTTTTTTCTATTCTTTTCAAATTTAATTGTTGACGATAGCTTTCTAACTTAACTATTTCATGGTTAGCTTCGGTACCAAAAATATGTTTATGAACAGTAGACTGTAATAAACCCGAATTATATGATATCACCGCTGCAGCACAGCGACCAGCATATGATCGCCGTTGCGAAAAATTTACTCTTTTTCCGCCAACAAATTTCGCTACTCTGGCGTTAAAACTCTCCACCAAGTTATTCGTTTCGTTATGTACGAAGCTGTAGGCGTGAAACGATAAACGATGAGCCAAATCTTCAACTTTTTGGAAAACTCCATTTAGTTTAAGTTCTGGTACTAAATTTTCAGTACGTTTCTTGATTTCATCATTACAGAAATATGATGCACATTTTGAATGATCTCCAAAAATGTGATAAGGACCATTCGTTATATCTTTTTTTATGTTTTCCATTTTATCAGAAAACGAAACGTTTTGCTTGACCCAATATTTGACGCTACTATCTACTCCATCGTATCCGCAAATAATTATCTTTTAATATTTTTCGGGCTCTTATTGGATATGTAGTGTTACTTGATATCGACAAAAGCCCTTTACAATAGTTTCTGAGCAAATGATTTTTGCACTCGACTTTACCCACAGTCACATCCTCATAAGGCCTGGCATTTCGGATACTGGCATATGTGCTTGAATCACCGTCTGCGACATACTGATTATAAATGAGTCCATGACTTTCTATAGATTTTTTGAAACCCTCTGTTATAATAACTGCTTCCATCGCAGTAGAAGGACCCTAGAAATTTTTGAAACAACTGTGTTTTGGTTGTTGTACTCCTTTGGAGTGGGCTCGAGAACAGATGCTACACGTCTTATTTTTAACTCCGTAGTAAAGAACTTTTTTCGAAAAAAAAACAATAATAGCACCAACTCCTGAAGACGCACTGTAATTCGTTCCATACGAACGTTTGGACCAACATGCGTCACCCGATACAGGTATCATTGGTATTCCTTTCTCATTCACGCTTCCAATAGACAGAGCATGATTTTTCTCTTCTTTACCAGCCTCTGCCATACAGTGCTGTGCGGTTTTACTCCACCATCGACAAATCATATCATGTTTGGATTGATACAATCGTGCCGACATAGGTGGTATATTAATATGGCTGAGAACCGTATTTAACTGTGTAACTCCAGCGCCAATAGACATAATACCGGCTACAGCTTCCTCATTTATATCCATTTTATTCGTCGAATCTTTTGAAGATTTTAATATAAAATTTGTGCCACACATTTGACACTTCATATAAAAAGTTGAGTGAAGCCCAGTTCTTTTTTCATTCAAAAGTTGCACAGTACCTAAATGGCATTTAAACATGGAACTATGGTTCCCGATATCTTGGAGCTGTTTCATGAAATAACCTATTTCTATGACTCTTCTTCCTGATACCTGGTATGGTTCTGTTTCCTCATTTTTATTGTTCTAAAAATAATACAGAAAAAAATACTTGTTATTTTTAATGCAAAAAGTGAAACTGAACAAACAAGTCATAACAGAAATTTAAAACTCCACTATAACTTACGTGAGGCATTTCCAAATTATTTTCATTAAAAGTACTGCAACTCGCTTGATCATATCTTTCCGGACATACTTCGGATATATCAGTCGCAATAGTTGTATCACAACTGCTTTTATTCTTTTGCCTGTGAAAAAAGGATCATTATGGTAATGGACGTTCATAATTATACACATATTTTTAGTAGTCATGTAAGTACTAACCGTCCTTTTTCTGCATTACGTCTAGTGGCACAAAGTTTCTTACGGGAGCTTTTGCCAAACGTCTTAGGCCTTGGCATCTAAAACAACAATTGAGATATAAGAGGTATAAACTATACATATTCTTATTAGCTGGCTCTACTCGTTAATTACGGTTTAAGACATTTATTAGTTACAATAACAGTCATCAAAGTACACCTTAGGATCACTACATCAAGTAATGAGGTAAGGTCTCATCATAACTAACACAACGAGTCCAAACTCGGCACACCTAGATCCATTCGTTTATTAGTTCCAGTAGCAGTCTTTGAGGTGCACCTTCAGGTCGCTCCATCACGACCTGAGGTAGGGTCTCATCATAACTAACACAACGAGTCCAAACTCGGCACACCTAGATCCATTCGTTTATTAGTTCCAGTAGCAGTCTTTGAGGTGCACCTTCAGGTCGCTCCATCACGACCTGAGGTAAGGTCTCATCATAACTAACACAACGAGTCCAAACTCGGCACACCTAGATCCATTCGTTTATTAGTTCCAGTAGCAGTCTTTGAGGTGCACCTTCTGGTCGCTCCATCATGACCTGAGGTAAGGTCTCATCATAACTAACACAACGAGTCCAAACTCGGCACACCTAGATCCATTCGTTTATTAGTTCCATTAGCAGTCTTTGAGGTGCACCTTCAGGTCGCTCCATCACGACCTGAGGTAAGGTCTCATCATAACTAACACAACGAGTCCAAACTCGGCACACCTAGATCCATTCGTTTATTAGTTCCAGTAGCAGTCTTTGAGGTGCACCTTCAGGTCGCTCCATCACGACCTGAGGTAAGGTCTCATCATAACTAACACAACGAGTCCAAACTCGGCACACCTAGATCCATTCGTTTATTAGTTCCAGTAGCAGTCTTTGAGGTGCACCTTCAGGTCGCTCCATCACGACCTGAGGTAAGGTCTCATCATAACTAACACAACGAGTCCAAACTCGGCACACCTAGATCCATTCGTTTATTAGTTCCAGTAGCAGTCTTTGAGGTGCACCTTCAGGTCGCTCCATCACGACCTGAGGTAAGGTCTCATCATAACTAACACAACGAGTCCAAACTCGGCACACCTAGATCCATTCGTTTATTAGTTCCAGTAGCAGTCTTTGAGGTGCACCTTCAGGTCGCTCCATCATGACCTGAGGTAAGGTCTCATCATAACTAACACAACGAGTCCAAACTTGGCACACCTAGATCCATTCGTTTATTAGTTCCAGTAGCAGTCTTTGAGCTGCACCTTCAGGTCGCTCCATCAATTTCGAAATGGAATGTTTTATAATAAGGATTATTGAAAAAAAAAAATGAAACTAAATAAATAAATCTTACCTTGTTTGTCCGTAGTCCGCACAAAACACGTAAAATATCAAATTGGTTATGTCAAATATTTCGTATTCGTACAGCGATCTTATTCCACACAAGCGGCTGCTTACAAGCGACACAGCGTCCACTCCACAGAGTACTATTTTATGTCCACTCACGACGGCGGCCGAGCGCGGACTAATATTTTTATTTCAATTTGTTACGCAATAACTCAAAACATTGACCAGCAAAATAACCCTTAAATTCAAGCAATTAAGATTCACGCGATAGAGATAAATTTGTTGAAAAATTAAAATTGATTTGATTTTTTTTCTGAGACTAATTGGAACATTTTGGTAGTTCTTTCTTCTACCTTTTTGGATTGATCATGTGTCCTTTCATAAAATATTTTTAAATAAACAAATTTCTGTTATTAAATGGAAGAAAAATGTACTTAAACTCAATACGAAGTCGTAAATTTTGTGTGAAGAGGTACCGGAAATGATTTTTTACGGTATTATTTAACTAATTTTTCGAATAAAAAATTGCTACTATTTGAAGATGAAGGAGTAATCTATCTATGGAAATTATTATTTACATTTAGTTTAGTTTAGTTCTGCCGCAAAATGTACCCGAAAAACTGCTTATTTTGGTCAGATTTGTAAACGCGTCCTTAACATAAAACATTGGTGCAAATGTGCAATAAAGGGCGGACCAGATGGTTGCAAACCAACGTCCGAACCAAGGTGACCTTGCTAGTTTCAATCCGTGTAGACAGCAGTTGTAATCCATGACCTTCAACGCGCTTGGTTGGGAGGCGCGTTTTCCCAACCACCGAACGTGTTGGCGCGCGGTTTACATCCATGTAGCCGCAACACAAACCAAACACATAAACCAAGGTGACCTTGGTTGGAACGCTAGTTTGCAACTATCTGGTCACCCCTTTAGTAAGAAAACTTGGGTGTTTATTACCCGACTACGGCAAAGTCAAAGAAGGGTTATGATTTTGACAGGCTATGTATGTGTGTAGGTTCATCTGTTCTCTCCCAAACAACTTATCGGAACTCGACAAATGAGATGTCGTTAGAACCGTCTTAATCGTCCGCTGAACGTGACGTGTCACAAAACTCAATGTGGCGCCCTCTAGCGGACAAATAGTTTTGTTTAAAAAAAGAAAAATAAGATAAATGCGCCGTGTTTGGCATCATTTGAAAGGGCTTCACTTGTACGTTTTCAAAATATTTCTCAAATTTAAAGTGACGCCCTCTAGCGGACAAAAAGTAATATGTTAAAAAAACGTTAAGATAAATACATCGTGTTTGCTATAATTTGAAAGGGCTTCATTTGTACTTATAAAAAATATCATCAAAATTCAATGTGGCGCCCTCAAGTGGTCAAAAATTCAATAAAACCAAAATAGTTAAAATAATAAAAAGTATAAAAACTAAAATCCGACTACGACAAAAAAAACGACGCTGAAAAAGTATGAAACAAGATATTCAGGATGCTGAAATAAACAAAGTTACTGGAGAAACAGGAACAGAACAAAATGAAAAGCCGTAGTCACACGTTATTAAAGTGTTACGGTTGGTACCTATATAACGTGGACTGGCCTGTTGGTCTAATGGTTAGTGGCCCTGACTGCTATGCCGAATGTCGTGGGTTCGATTCCCATCCAGGACAAATGTTTGTGTGATGAGCACGATCATGTGTTCTGTGTCTGGGTGTATTTTATCTAAAATATGTATGTATTTAGAAATATATATAAGTATGTTTACCAGTTGTCTAGCACTCATAACACAAGCTCTGCTTAGCTTGGGACTAGACGGCGTTGTGCGTGTGACTACGGCTTTTTTTTAGTTATTACTTAGGTGTACTTAAGGACATAAGTAATAACTTGAATTCTTCGTCTCATAACTTCAGACATTTCTATTATTCTCATTGGCAGCCCTATCGTTGTTAGACTCCGTTGCACCGTCATAACGTTTCATCTAATATTATTGGGAATAATATTAGAGGAATCGTATTAGATAGCCATTACAATATTGCTTAGAATAGACGGACATAGACATGCATCGTATTGTTTCTATGTCAAGTGGCTATTTCAGCTGTGGGACTGCTTGAAGCCGTTACCGCGGCCCTGGGACGCAAAGGGCAACTAAAGGAACACAAGTGGGTTTTGGTCGGTAACATTTGATTTGGTTTGATTTATTTAGTTCATAAATAATTTTTACATTGTATCGAAAACAATCGTACAAAGCAAAATAAAGATAATTATAATGCATATTTCAGAATTGCAGTCTGAGAACATAATATAAACAATCATCCACAGAAATTATACAATAAAAAAGTGCTTTTAAATAATATTTGACAACTTCCCTTTTATATGGTGTCTGTAAGTAATCTTATAAAGTAATATCAAAACAATATACATAAGTCCAGAACTCCAGACTTCACCATTCAGGGGCGCCGGCTTTTAAAAAACCTTATGGGTGCTCATGCTCATTTGATGACTCGAAAAAGTGGTGAAGTGTGAGAAGAGAAATGCACACTGATCGACTTACAAATGAATAAATGTCCTACTTACATACTGCGTACTTAATTACTAATTATGTTTGATAAAAATGTAAAATGAAACCATTATATGTATAAAAATGAAGTTAGTTTTTATTATTAAGTTTTTAATTATTATCAAGAAAAATTATTATTTATACGTAACCTAATATTGTCAGGGGTGCTCGAAACCCCCTGTTTAATTCTCATGGGTGCTCGAGCTCCCGAGCAGCCACGCAGTCGCCGGCGCCCATGTCACCATTACAACTAATGTCAAAAGTATAATATAACAATATGACATGCGCTCTCACTCCACACAGAGCGGGGGAAAAGAGAAAAAAAATATTTATTTGGACCTTACTCACCCAACTTATTAAGACCACATAAGAAAAAAGTTCAATTTTTCATCTCTTTTCCATATTTTATTTTTCTTCTCCTCGAAACCACCTCTGTATTGGAGCGAACAAAACAAAAAATATTATATTCAAATCAGTCAAGCCGTTTTTCGGTTATAGCGAGACAGATGAACGGTAATTGATTTTTATTTATATAGATTTTGATAAAAGCCATCTAGATGTAGGACTTTTTAAAGGTCGCGAACCTTTCCTCACCCTGTGACTTCTTACTCTTAATTTACGTTTCCCTTACGTTGTTAAAACCTCTACGGTCCGGACTAAGCTTTTCGCCTCGTCGTTTATACCGCGTACATCAAAAGGACTGGAACAATTTGCCTACTGAGGTCTTTCCATCCGATTATAATTTTGGTGTCTTCAAGGCTAGAGTGAATAGGCTCTTAATAAACTAGTGAGCCTCACCATCAACGATTGCATCACTGGTTACCATCAGGTGGGATCGCAGTCAAGCACTAGATTATATCAATTAAAAAAAAAAAATGTGTGTAATCATCCAAGGACTGTTCTTGCTCTAGCGCGGGGCGGGAATGAATCAGACCTTTATTGACTAAAACCACAACTATACCTATATTTTTTTAAAATTCTTTCTTTGCTCTTGCTTTCCAGGACCAAGGGTTTTGCTTTCGGAAGTCAACCCATAGCCCCAATTACTGTTTCAATTATTGTTTGGTTTCGTATTTGAAATGTTGTTTTACTCATAATTTATACTCATCTGAATTTTTGATTAGGTACTAGTAATGTTTCACTTGACGCCTCTCCAATTCATTCGCCCAGTTCTTTTTTCGAATGATTCACAGTTTTTATTTCGACATTTCCTATCCGAATAATCTTATCAGATGTTTGTTCGCAGGGTACCTGACATACGACATGATTCACTATTACGTGCACCACGGCGCACCCCGTGACGGCACCTACCTGTACGCCATGAAGAGATATCACTCTAACCATCATTTCATCAATCATGACAAAGGTATGGAATTAGATTTAAGAGATAAAAGATTTCCATTTTTTTTTTCGTTAGCCATTATTTTAGGGTTCCATACCTCAAAAGAAAAAAACGGAACCCTTATTTATAGGATCACTTTGTTGTCCGTCTGTCTGTTTGTTTGTCAAGTCCCTGTATCTCGGAAACGCGTGGAGGAATCGAGCTGAAATTAAAACCATATTATCAGGTCTGCTCCCTTGAAACTGTGAAATAATCAAACTTCTAAGTTAACGAAAAACAAAGATATGGCTGTTAATGACGCTAAAACGTATATTTCGACACTCAAGGGAATTAAACTCATAGGGTAATTTCCGTTGACTCAGAATCCTGAAAATTGGCATAAAGCAAGCATAGGTATAGAAATAAATCTAAATCTAATAAATCAGTAAATTTGTTGTTACGTCACAAAAAAAACACTTTTTTTGCGATTCGGAATAATCTGCGAGATTCCATTCGGGAATTAAACTATTTACATAGGTAAGTTTGTACAGATCCCTCAGTGCGCGCGTTCGACTCGCACTTGACCAGTTTTTAAAGTGATCCATTTGACGACCTAAACTGTTAAAATAATAAATTATTTATTAACAAAAAGTTTTTACACACATAAATGAAATTCCCTGACTCCTGAGCTAGTTAAGAACTGTATTACAGGAGCCAGTGCCCCAGCCCCATATTGTTATTACAGTTTTGTCGACAAATTCATACAATTAGAAAAAAAAAAATTATAAAAAAAAAAAATTATAGTGGAAAACATATGATAAGAATTTAAAACTACGGTCAATGACGTATATTACAATTAAATAATCCACAAATAAAATCAAGAATAAAATTAAAGTCTAAAAATAAAAATGGAACTGGGTGTACAGCTCATATCTCTTCTTCGCCCGCATGACTGACATTTGAACACGTCATGGCCCCAGTTAAGTGTTCCTACGGGTGAAAAAATAAAACAATTTTCTTACAGCTTCTATTATGAAAACTCACAATTTGTATTTTTATTTTCCCTAATGGTGTTCACTCACCATCATGCCGCTTGATCCAGTAGTTTGATCAAGCCAAACTAACCGCGTTGGGTAGAAAGACCATGTCTTTCTAAAATTACTCCCGACACACACTTGATCAAGCGGGACAATCAGAGAGTATATAATCACTAGGGACAATGGTGAGTGAACGTCACCACCGTCAAGTTTGCAGCGGCGTCCGGTAAACTTGACGATGTGTGGACGCAATTACGCATGACAAGTCTACTGTCTGTTAGAGCGGTCAAGTATGCATGACGTTAGTCGGCGAACTTGCAAACTTGACGGTAACCTGGATCGTGTGCGGCTGGCATTATGGTAGTAAAGTTAGCTTCGTCACGCCCGCGCGCCCTTCCGTTGTAAGCTTGTAAATTAAATGGTTTTCTGTTCAAGGTTGTTGATATTATTAGATAGGTACAGTATGTAGGTACTAGAGATGTTATGGAACTCCGTAACCGTAAATATCGGATATTGGGTACGCGGCTATGCCATAATCATGTAAGGTAAGGCCTCCTCCTTCGCTAGCATTACTGCTTCACAGAAAGAGGCGACCGCCCGCCATTCCTCCTCGTCCCGCACCATAGCCTGAACCAAGGCCCGGCGCAAGGGGTCGCTGCCACCGATTGCCTCCACGAGGACACGGCGGTGCTCCGCCTAAGCGGGGCACACCTCCACCTTATGCTCCACCGTGTCCTTCGGGCGGTTCATACAATGGTAACACCCGAGTGTTTCTTCCGCCTAAATCTGATGCAGGAACTTCCCGAAGTTTCCATGTCCGGTGTGGGCCACGGAGGACGCCGTGACGCCTCTCCAGCCACTACTTAAAGAGGGGGACTTACCGCCATGATTATGGCGTGCCCTAAGTAAACCCATGTAATTATTCTTGGAGTAATCCATGCGTTTATTTCCAAAGCTGTCTGTAAATCGGTTGTAGGTAGGCAGTCGAAATGAAAAGTGAATTCTAGCACACTAATTATGCGAATATTATCGTATAGTTCCAAATCATTAGAATTACCTATACTCATAAATATTTTAGGCGATATTTCAAATATTTATCAGTGACTCCAAAAGATAAAATTCTTGTCGATAAGGATAGGATGTATCTATACTATTTATTGTACCTACGCTTCATAACTTAGTTATAAAGTAATTTTTTTTTTAAAGTTAGGTACTAATACCTTACTTGAGCAGTGGTGGCTGAGTGGTAACGGATTGTAGGTCGCGGGTTCAAACCCAGCCAGGCGCATTACTTTGTGTAATTTGTTTCATCACCACTGCTCTCAAAACGGTGAAGGAAAACATCGTGAGGAAACCGGCATGTCCTAGAACCAAAATATTCGAAGACATGTGACATTCACCAACCCACACTGGGCCCGCGTGGTGAATTACGGCCCATTCCCTCTCCTAGAGAGAGGAGGCCTGAGTCCCAGCCGTGGGAACATTAAAAGGCTGATTATGCTATGTTATGCTATGCTAATACCTTAACCGGGTTTCATTAAATTAGTTAGTAATACTCTGTTAGATGTGAAGGAAATCAATACTTAGGTATCTAAACTCAGTAAAAAAAAACAATTTGTTATTTTTATTAAAATTTGTGTTATATTCATTGAAAATTAATACCTAACAAGTCTAGGAGGAGTTACGCTAGCCTGAGAAATAATGTCATGACGTGTTTGATGGCATGGGTGACGCAGTGATTGAGCGATTGGCTGTTGCGTTGCATGTCACGGATTCAATTCCCGTACTAAACAAATATTTGTCTACAGATAGTTGTTCCGGGTCTGAGTGTCTTGTGCATGTCAGTTTACAAGTTTGTGAACTCACAAACTATAATGTAGTAATTACTAGTGTGTGGCAACATAAAAAATGTTGTTATTTTATTTATTTGTTGGTAAGCGACGACGTGGTCGACAATGGAGTACCCTTACCTAGAAGTAACCTATTCACTCTTGACTTAAAGAGCTCTAGGTTATAGCTATCAGGAAACACAGACTTCTGCGACTAATTAATTCTTTTGTTTTGTTCCAGCCTTCGGCATCAGCAGCAACATCTGGGATCGCGTTTTCAGAACGTTTGTACATGTTAAAAAGTTAGGTTTTAGCTTACATTGGTAAGAATAAATAGGTAGACCAGGTACAGATTTTATTGATGATATTCTGCCAAAGTTTAATTTTTATAATATTAGTCTCTGGTGCATCCGGGGCGTACTTTTGTTTGGGCGTACCTCTATCGAAGAGGATGGAAGGGTTAATTTTATCTGTTACATATTTTAAGTTGTTCAGTTTCCAACCAATCCACAAACTGTTAATATTTTAGATTCAATGTAAATATTTAATAGTCTCTGTACTTTCTAACTGAACTTATTATTGTAATGTAAAGATTTGTGACAGTGCTAAAATGTCTGTTGACCTTATAGACTAGGTCAGGTTTGAAGGCTGAATAGTGGCGGGGCATAGACTATCTATTTTACGAGGCCCTGCTTTTTAGAGAGATCGAGTTAAGAATAGAGATTTATTTTTGAAAATGTACAAAGCCGATCAATCTACGTATTTTAACTGTAGAAAATTGATCTTGTAATGCCGCCTGATGCTTCTATTTTTTTTATTGTTGTGATTTTGCGGGGACGCACCAGGTTTTTTTGCAAGAAGATATCCGCAGGAGAAACAAGGTTACCGGCATAGCCCGAAGAATCGCCATTGCAGTGGCCAGGGCACATTGCTCGCAGAACAGATGGTCGATGGTGTCCACAAGGTGGACAGATGACCTGAAGGCGAGACTCACAGTACCTGACATTCTGGCGACAATTTAAGGAAGCCTATGTCCAATAGTGGATGTTTTTCGGCTGAAATGGTGATAATACTGACTAGGTAATGGGTAGTAATCCCGCACCCGGATGGATTGTAACATCGTTATTTCGAAATATTGACTATGCTATCGCCTGGGAGGCAATCAATAGCACCTATATAGTACCAGTAGTATTATTTTCGAGGCATTCCGTTGAGAGCACCAAGGCGAAGCCACCACCTGTAGTATCCCACATTGCGCACCTAAAGTTATAGTATAATTATAAATTTAAATAACATAATTACAAACAGTAGAAACAAATAAATATTTATAATTTCCTTCTTTATAAAATTATTATCTATCTATACCTATTATATAAAAGGAGAAACTGACTGACATATCAACGCACAGTCGAAACAACTGGGACTAGGAGCGTGAAATTTTGAACAAGATTTCCTTTTATGTGCCCACGTTGGGCACGCACTAAGAGAGGATTTCCCAAAACTCGCCCCTTAAGGGGATGAAACAGGGGACTAAATTTTATATGAAGAAATCTAGTTTCACGTGGGTGATACCGCTGGTAATAGTTATGACATATTTATAAAACAAAGTCCCCTTCCGTGTCTGTCTGTTCACGATAAATTCAAAAACTACTGCACCCCTAGCCAAGTTGATGATCTGCAATCGTTAACGCTAGTCGAAAACTAATCAAATGTATGGGAATGACATCATCTCAACGTTAAGTCACGTGGTCAGAACAAACGAATAGAAAATTTGTAGTCAAGTTCACATCGTTCAAAATGATTGAATGAATTGTTATCGATTCTACAATGTTCAACGCTACATCCTTTGTTATTGTAGAACGAGCGGCCGACTCAGGCGCGTCAACATGGCTATCAACTTATCGTTTTCTACTAAATTGCTGACACCGAGGCGTTACCGATTGTAGAACGGAATTCGACACGAAACGGTTGTTACTTGGCTAGAGGAGCTGAATGGATTTTTATGCAGTTTTCATGAATGGACAGAGCAATTTATGAGGAAAGTTCAGTAGATTTGTAACACCCGTGGGAAACTGGGGTGGGCCGCTATAAATCAATGCACTTCACACTTTATTTTAAACTAGTTGACCCGGCGAACGTCGTACCGCCTAACAGTCAATGAATGTAGTATATCTTTCGATATAGTCAACCGATTGCTATGAAACAAAGCCTTAGTAATATATCAAGTTACACACAATTTTAATGTATTTAAGTTATCTATATCAATTTCGTACATTTTACGTGATGCGTGAACTAAAAACTTCAACAGATTTATTATGTGTATAGATGTATGTTGCGTTAGAGACTTATAGCAAGAGTCGACGTAAAGATACCTAATAATCTAAAAAAGTATAGATACATATATATATATATAAATAATTATAACTGTTATACTGAACAAAACGGATTGTGATATTAGATATAATAGTGACAGACTGATTTTTTACATAAATAATTATGTAAAATAGTGTGAAAACAATAGTTTGACTCATTAACGTTTTTTTTTATTTATTTTTTAAATATATATGTATTTAAATATATCATTGACTATAACCGTTGGTGTGCAAAGAATATTATGGGTGACAATGGAATGTAATTATTATGATTTTGCTGCTTTAATAATATAACTTTTTTTATACTTTTTGTAAGCAAATAAACACAGGTACAAACTATTTTGTATATAACTTTTGCGTCAATCGAAACGGTATTTAATAAAATGAAATAATTTACTTATTCAACTTATTTAAATGTGTCGTCATTGTAACCACTGCGCGTGACTGTACAGACCTTAAAGCAGGAGAAACTTTAGTAATATTATTTTTAAAATTATGTTATTATTTCTTTATTTATCGACTGGCCTGTTGGTCTAGTGGGTAGTGGCACTGACTGCTATGCCGGAGGTCGTGGGTTCGATTCCCACCCAGGACAAATGTTTGCGTGTTGAGCACGATCATTTGTTCTGTATCTGGGTGTAATTTATCTATAATATGTATGTATTTAGAAATATATATGTATGTTTATCAGTTGTCTAGTACTCATAACACAAGCTCTGCTTAGCTTGAGACTAGACGGCGTTGTGTGATAGTTGTGGAATAATATATTATATTATATATTTACTCTTGTGATAGGATTTTTGTAGGAAATAATTTAAAAATATCTTTTAGCGTAAACGTGATAAGCGAGTTTGCTTTGAGAACTTATTTATTCCACTTCACGAAGGTAAAGAACATGGTTCTAAGAACTGGGCGTTAGTCCGGAATACCCAGGTGTGACGTCATAAAAGGCAGTTATTGTGAAATGGGACAAAGTATACAAGAAACATATTAGGTATGCCTTTTACGTAATCTATTTGCTTGCCATTGCAAGGATTGTTTATTTATAAAAACTTTATGCACTAATAAAAGCACTGCACAAAGTTTAATGCTTTAGGCGTTTTCTATCAGTCGGCCTTAGGATAGTGCAGAAATATAACATGGCAGGTGCAACTTAATAGAAGACAAACTATAAAGAAATAAATACAATAGTATATAGGGTGACTGGTAATTAGTGACCGATACTTAAACACATGATTGTACTCATGATTACAAACAACTTTCCCAAAGAAACTTTTTTTATATTCTCATTAGTTTTATCACAATAATAAAACAGCTGTTTAAATACGCGCGCGCGCCTGCGACCGGCGACCGCTCAGCTGTTAGCTGCGTGACGCCGTCGTACCTACAATAGTGATAGAACACCCGCGCAGCTTGCAAACCCATAGGTGTACGTACCTAATCATTGAATGTACCTACAAACTAGTGAGTATATAAAAAAGTTTCTTTGGGAAAGTTGTTTGTAATCATGAGTACAATCACGTGTTTAAGTATCAGTCACTAATTACCAGTCACCCTATATACATACTTATACATATACAAATTTATAAACCATATTATTATGAAAAAAACGAATCCAACCAATCAATTTCTCTTGTTGTCATTGTTGTACCAACTAAATAAGGACAAAAATGTATTATGTTTTATTTCTTACCTAGGATAAAACCGTGCCATCATGAATTATGAATATTATGAATAAAAAGTTTTGTTTAATTTGTTATTTTTTATTTTTAATAAGATTTCCCCGAGGCTATGCTACCGCTCTATCCTTCAGAAATGGTTTATCATCACACTAATATTATAATAGTGAAAGTTGAAGCGTGTGTGTCTGTTTGTTGGGTACTTCTTCACGCTCGAACGGCTGAACGGATTTCGATGACATTTGGCAAACGGGTAGACCAAGGCAACACAAGCAAGCACATAGGATACTTTTATTCCGTCTGGCCTGTTGGTCTAGTGGTTAGTGACCCTGACTGCTATACCGGAGGTCGTGGGTTCGATTCCCACCCAGGACAAATGTTTGTGTGATGATCACGATCATTTGTTCTGTGTCTGGGTGTAATTTATTTATCTATAACATGTATATATTTAGAAATATATAAGTATGTTTATCAGTTGTCTAGTACCCATAACACAACCTCTGCTTAGCTTGGGACTAGACGGCGTTGTGTGATAGTTGTGGAATATTATATTATATTATATTCCGAGAGTATGTTCCCTTGGGATAATGGTCTACTATCACGCGGGCGAATCCTCTGGCAGCAGCTAGTTCAGAATAAAATGTAGTCTAATTTTAACCCACACCATTCAACAACACTGTATAGTAGTTTTGTATCAGCGAAAGAATTTTGAATTTTGCATTCTGATCAGTTCCTACTTTAATTAAGGGGTTACTACTTACAAACAATCAATTTGATCTCTTTATAAATATATTTTCAATACACTTACTCGAAAACCTGCTCTTATCTTATATCTTGCTTTTAGGCACGCGATAGACTGCTTTCCGCACTAGTGCAGAAAAGTGCGCATGCTCTTCCCCGCCACAATTTTATTACATATATCGTATCAGGCTGGGCGCGCGTCGACCCCCGTTTCATTTCTTCATAAGTGTATTGAAAAAAGTCGTTTGATACACGTGCAAATTTGTCACAGCAGCCCTCGGCTGTATAACACACTCGCTTACGGCTCGTGCGAATTCCGTCTCGTTCGCAATGACAAACTTTCTGCACTGTATCAAAATGTACTATTTATATATAGTAAAAATAAAAAGTCATTTTCAATAAAAAATAACAAAAAATTGCTCATCAGCTTAAATAACAAAAAATATGTCAGTGTTGCTTAAAACAACCTTTCTTTTCGAAATAGATAAGAATCAATAACATGACATAAATTAAGTAACCCAATGAGTCATGTAACAAATACCTATATTGAATTGTGAAAACAGTACAAAATACATGCTTTATCCTTCTAAACTGTAATACATCTACTAAAAAATAACGAAATATACGTGACACGATTAGATGGCGTTTTTTTCTAATTTTATTTTAGTTTTTATTCAAACTTTTGACAAAAAGGACGAGAATTTTCTACATGAGTGTACCTACCTGCTGACACATTATATTTATTCAAATTTTTAAATGTCATTACGTAGATAACAACTGGCCACTGACTTGCTAATTCCATTTTCATTAGTAAAGTGCAAATTTTGACAATGATAACGGTAATAAACGACTATAAAAGTGTTTTGCGTGTGTCTGTACTTCTGTGCGTACTTTTAAATGTCAGTGGGTGTTGTTTCTCTGATTGGGACTTGGATTTTTTGACTGATGACCTCTTTCCTGATGTGTCACCCATCCTGGCGAATACCAAGTCTTTATTAGATGATTTATTTAAAACTTCTAATAAATATTGTGTGGGTAAGTCGTTTTGGTCTATTTTATCTCTGTTTGTTTACTCAGTAGAATTTTTTGTTTTCTATAATATTGTGAACCGTATTTGAAAATCCGTTCGGAAATGAAACCGACGACGGAAATGTCAAAAAAGATTCAAACCGTTAGATAAACTTTTTATGTTTTAAAATTTGATAAAGGACATTGGGAACTTTTCGAACTTTTCGAATATTTAGGCGTTGATACCAATGAAATCTATACATTTACGTTATTTACATATTATATCTGCCTTAAAGTTTTTCACTGTGAAGTTTTTTATCTCTCAGTTTTGGGAATTCTGAGAAAATGAAGTGTCCACTGTACTAACTGTTTTTTGGTTTAATTTCATTATAAAATGTAGGTACTTAACAAATTGTTCTAACTTACGTTAAATAAATTGTAAAACTTATTAAATTTATATTAAAATTAATCAGGTCCGGTCACAATAACAAAAAAACCGGACACCAGCCCCATTACCTAGATACTATACAGAGTGTTCCCTAATTAATGGATAACCAAGTTTAAAAGGTCATAGTAGGAACTCATCATTATGAACAACACAATAGAACCAGATGTTTCCTATATTTTGGCTAGTTATACAAATTTAAATGTAGGGAACGTCACGGGTTTTCGCCATTCCATGTTTGATCCCGTAGTAAATGTTGTTTATAACGATAAGCACAATGACCCCTTAATTAACGCCGGCGTTCGCTTGGGGTTTAAGGAATAAGAGGTTCATTAATTACAGGACATCCTACAGATAACAATTTAACAGTTCCATGAATTCATTCATCATCATCATTTCAGCCGATAGACGTCCACTGCTGGACATAGGCCTCCCCCAAATATTGCCACAACGAACGATCCTGTGCGTCTCGCATCCATCGGATTCCCGCAACCTTCACCAGGTCATCGGTCCACCTTGTAGAGGGCCTTCCAACACTGCGTCTTCCGGTACGCGGTCGCCACTCCAAAACTTTTCGGCCCCAACGGCCATCCGTTCTGCGAGCAATGTGCCCTGCCCATTGCCACTTTAGTTTGGCGATTCTTCGTGCTATGTCGGCAACCTTGGTTCTCCTGCGGATATCTTCATTTCTGATTCGATCACGCAAGGAAACTCCGAGCATAGCCCTTTCCATTGCCCTTTGGGTGACTTTGAGCCTTCTGATGAGGCCCATTGTGAGCGTCCACGTTTCGGAACCATATGTCATCACTGGCAACACGCACTGGTCATAGACTTTCGTCTTGAGACACTGTGGTATATTGGATGAGAAGATACCGCGCAGCTTCCCGAACGCTGCCCAGCCGAGTCGGATTCGACGGTTGACCTCTTTCTCGAAATTAGATCTACCCAACTGGACTGTCTGTCCAAGGTAGACGTAATCGTCCACAACTTCGAGTATAGAGTTTCCAATCTTGATAGGAGTGGGTGCTATATGGTTGTTTATCATGACTTTAGTTTTATCTTTATTATGACTTTAGTTTTATCTATGTTCATTTTAAGACCCACTCTTTCGGAAGCTCTCCTGAGGTCATTGAGCATTGTGCTGAGCTCTTCTGTAGTCTCAGCCATGACTACTATGTCGTCGGCAAACCGAAGATGAGTGATGTACTCGCCATTGACATTAATGCCCAATCCACTCCAGTCCAGAACCTTGAAG
The DNA here is from genome assembly GCA_905147345.3 of Mythimna impura. Taxonomy (NCBI): domain Eukaryota; kingdom Metazoa; phylum Arthropoda; class Insecta; order Lepidoptera; family Noctuidae; genus Mythimna; species Mythimna impura. The sequence continues at coordinate 25,757,524 of LR990351.1, read as the reverse complement.
ACATCCTCCACTGCGGCCGTGAACAGTTTCGGAGAAATGACGTCTCCCTGCCCCACACCCTGCTGCAGGAGGATAGGTTTCGAGGTCTGGTCCTGCAGTCTGACTGACATAGTGGCGTTTTCGTACAAACACTTCAGCACCTCGATGTACCGATAGTCAATCTGGCACCGTTGGAGAGACTGCAGCACAGCCCAAGTCTCGATCGAATCAAAGGCTTTCTCGTAGTCCACAAACGCTAAGCAGAGAGGCAAATTATACTCCTCGGTCTTCTGTATAACCTGCCGTAGCGTGTGTATGTGGCCTATGGTGCTAAAGCCTTTTCGGAATCCGGCTTGTTCGGGAGGCTGGAAGTCGTCGAACCTGCGCGCGAGACGGTTCATTATGACTCTGGAAAACAGCTTGTAGACATGGCTCAGAAGTGAGATGGGCCTATAATTCTTGAGCAGGGCCTTGTCGCCCTTCTTAAAGAAGAGTACCACCACACTTCCGCTCCATGCCTGTGGTGTTTTTCCCTCGAATATGACGGAATCAAACAGCTTCTGAAGGGCCTTAAGGATCGGGTTACCACCCGCCTTCAGGAGTTCGGCTGTAATTCCGTCATCACCCGGTGCCTTGTTGTTATTAAGCTGCTTCAGAGCCATCCTAATCTCGTACAGGCTGACGTCCGGGATATCTTCGGTATAGTGTCGGGTCAACCTAGCTCTTGAGTCGTTTGCTAGATTCGTAGTGGGTTTTGTGATTGACGTGTATAACTGTCTGTATAACTGTCTGTGTGGGTTTGGACCATAACCCGCCACGCTACTCCAGTGCGTGTTGGCGGGTCGCCATAGCCTCGTTCGTTTATCAGCAGTGTGCACCACGTGCAGGTGAGGTTGCCTTGGGTCCCGATAGGTGTTGATTGGGACACCGTATACACCCCCACTGAATTCATTAATGATTAGCTATTTATCGTACACTAATGCAGACTAAAACAAAAGACGGAATGAAGTCTCTTTTATAAAATAAAATCTACTCAACTTAAACTTATTATATCTCGATACTCCCATGAGGCACAACCATGCGCTTCATGCTAACTTAATTAGATTTCCAAAACCTTTAAAATAATGTATGATTCATCTTTGTCCGCCGTGGGTAAATTTTTCATGGTACGGTAGTATCTGTGATAAGAGCGCCCTTTCCGATCCGTCTAATCGTTAAAGTGAGCATGGTTTAATAGTTTATTGTTTCATCGAACGTAATCCGAGCATCGCAGCGTTGGAAGGCCTCCCACAAGGTGGGCCGACGACCTGGTGAGAGTCGCGGGAGTGCGGTGGATGCGAGACGCACAGGATCGGTCGTTGTGGCGACGCTTGGGAAGGCCTATGTCCAACAGTGGACGTCTTTCTGCTGAAGTTATGATGCTGATGATGAATCCAACGCAATGTTTGATAAAGAAGCAACGTGAAAAATAGAGATAACGCCTGAACGCTCTGTTGGTATTCGGTAATTCCTTCACTCACTCGAATCTTTCACAAAACTTGTTCCAGGAAATACCTACATGTTTTTGAAACCTTAAAAATTAAAAAAAAAAAATCGTCTTTCAGAATCTCGAAATCTAGATACTTAATATCCACAAGATATCTATGTTTCGAAAATATCTAGAGAAAGATGTGTAATAACATCATATTCACGTAAAAGCGGTTGTATGGAAATTGTATCTCGGGTTGGCCGCTCCTAAGGTTCTCAATATCCTTTAAACCTAAGTTTTGTTGGTGTTGTTTTTTTAGTCTATATGTATATTGTAGCTGTTTATTGTCCTATAAATAAATAAAATAAAATAAACCGAATAAACAAAAAAACAACAAAGGAAACAGCAATCAATGCAATCTTTTGTTGTTCTCAATGTTCTTTTGTTTGTGTTTAATTTGATATATTGTTTTTTTTTTTAGTTTAATATTTTGTAAGATTATTTGTATTTTGTATTTTGCCTTAGTTGCCTGATAATAAAGGATTATTATTTTAAAGCAGTTCTGCAGCGATATTCGATTATTGTCATACGCGGTATCCATGGCTGCATTATCAAACAATACTCCTTAGAAGCCCATAGGTAGGTAGGTACTAATTAAGGCGCCAACTCATCGATATAGACGCATTTACGTTCTGAGAATTTTGCGATCGATACGACAACTTTCACCGTCACGGAACTTTTATTTCAAGTATGACGTCTTTGCATAATTTTAATTTCCTAGAAAGAGTTAAAAATGTAACTATTTATAAAATTATGACTTTTATTATTTTATTGTGTTTGTTAACTATTTCACTATATTTGTACTCTAAGTAACAGTTAATTTTAGCATGCCTCCAATAGGTGGGATATGTAAAGCACTAATTTTTTTTTAACCACTTTTGTACCATATCTCTGGCGTTTACCTAAATGATTTATGATTTATGAAGAAAAAAAATCTCTGATCTCAAAACACTTTTTCCTGTTTTCACTAATACAAGGTGACACCAAAATTATTCTTATCGTGATCATCATCATCATTTGGCCTTCTTTATTTTCTCCTACGTAAAACGTAAACCCTCTCCATTCCAAAACCTTGAAGACATCCTCCATTGCTGCCGTGAACAGTTTCGGAGAAATAACGTCTCCCTGCCTCACGCCCCGCTGCAAGATTATCTAGGTTTCGAGGTCTGGTCTTGTAGTCGGACTGACATAGTGGCGTTTTTGTACAAACACTTCAGCACTTCGATATACCGATAGTCAATTTGTCACCGTTGGAGAGACTGCAGTACAGCCCAAGTTTCAATCGAATCAAAGGCTTTCTCGTAGTCCACAAACGCTAAGCAGAGAGGCTGATTATACACCTCAGTCTTCTGTATAACCTGCCGCAGCGTATGTATGTGGTCCACGGTGCTGAAGCCTTTTCGAAATCCGGCTTGTTCGGGAGGAAGTCGTCGAACCTGCGCGCGAGACGATTCGTGATGACTCTGGAAAACAGCTTGTAGACATGGCTCAGAAGCGAGATGGGCCTGTAATTCTTAAGCAGGGCATTATCGCCCTTCTTAAAGAAGAGTACCACCACGCCTCTGCTCCACGCCTGTGGCGTTTTTCCCTCGAGTATGACGGAATCGAACAACTTCTGAAGGGCCTTTGGGAGCTCGGCCGTAATTCCGTCCTCACCCGACGCCTTGTTATTTTTCAGCTGCTTCAGAGCCATCCTAATCTCGTACAGGCTGACGTCCGGGATATCTTCGGTATAGTGTCGAGTCAATCTAGCTCTTGGGTCGTTTACTAGATTTGCAGCGGGTTTAGCGATAGACGTGAATAACTGTCCATAAAAAGCCTCGATCTCTGCCAGTAGCTCCGATTTGGCGGATATGACTCTACCATCGTCGGTCTTCCGTTTCGTGAGCTGGCTTTGCCCAATAGACAGATCTCGTGCAAATACTTTAGAGCCCTTATTCCGCTCAATCGCATCCTTAATCCTTGCGGTATTAAAGCGGCGAAGGTCGCGTTTCAGGGACTACGAGATTTGTCTATTGAGCTGCCGGTATATGCACGCATCGTCTGAAGACTGCAGAATCATCTCACGCCTCTTCTTCATTAGCTCGAGGGTCGGATCAGAGAGCTTCTTGTTCTTATTTGTACGGTGAGTCTTGAAAAACTTAGACCCGACCGTATGGATAGTTTCCACGAACCCATCGTTATATTCATCCACGGAGCTTCCTAGGCACTCGAAACGATTGTGGAGTTCGAGCTGAAAGCTCTCGGGGTTTTGGATCTGGATCTGTGCTGGACGGAGCGTAGACTTCATCAGTCGAGACCTTTCAAGCTTAATGTTAATATTCAATGTGCCTCTTACCACGCGGTGATCACTTCCAGTTTTCACCGCGTTGATCACAGAGACATCATTGAATATTTGCTTTTTCGTCGACAGGATGAAGTCAATCTCATTTCTAGTTGCACCGTCAGGACTTTGCCAGGTCCACCTTCTATGCTCACGCTTTTTGAAGAAGGAATTCATCATATAGAGGCCCTCCTTCTCCATAAAGCTAACCAGTAGGTGTCCCCGGTGATTCCGACGTCCAAATCCAAATTGCCCCACTCGCAGCTCGTCACCGTCTCGTTTGCCCAGTTTCGCGTTGAAGTCCCCCATGACCACGGTGAAGTGAGTCTTAGAACCATGCATGGCTCTTGATATATCCTCATACATGGATTCTACTTCGTCGTCGGGATGTGTCGAGGTCGGAGCGTAGACCAGTATGACCTTCAGCGAACGCGTGTTAAAAGTTGCCAGGTCGAGTCGTTTTATAGATGGGTAGCCAGATCTCATCTGGAGATTCTTCGCACCCCTTGCCTCGTCGTGGCCTTGACCGCTACCGGAGACAAGGGTAGACGGGCTGCCGGAGACTAGGGGCCATTTTTTCATTCTGCTTTTCATTTGGGGGGGGGGGGGGGGGGGGTTGCCATAATCGCCACGCTTGGCAGACGGGTTGGCGATCGTAGTTTGGTTGTTGTAATGCACAGAGGATGCTGCTGCCCATTCTCTGGTATGTCCCTTAGTCGCCTCTTACGACACCCTCGGGAAGAGATGGGATGGTGTTATTCTTTACGTCCGGACACCATACGGAACATTGGCATTAATGTCAATGGCGAGTACATCACTCACCTTCGGTTTGCCGACGACATTGTAGTCATGGCTGAGACTACGGAGGAGCTCAATACAATGCTTGGTGATCTCAGTAGAGCTTCCGAAAAAGTGGGACTTAAAATGAACATGGACAAAACCAAAGTCATGGTAAACAGCCATGTAGCACCCACTCCTATCAAGATCGGGGACTCTACACTCGAAGTTGTAGACGACTACGTTTACCTGGGACAGACGGTCCAGTTGGGAAGGTCTAACTTCGAGAAAGAGATCAATCGTCGAATCCGACTCGGCTGGGCAGCGTTCGGGAAGCTGCGCGGTATCTTCTCGTCCAATATACCACAGTGTCTCAAGACGAAAGTCTATGACCAGTGCGTGTTGCCAGTGATGACATATGGCTCCGAAACGTGGTGGCTTACAATGGGCCTCATCAGAAGACTTAAAGTCACCCAAAGGGCAATGGAGAGGGCTATGCTCGGAGTTTCCTTGCGTGATCGAATCAGGAATGAGGATATCCGCAGGAGAACCAAGGTTGCCGACATAGCACGAAGAATCGCCAAACTAAAGTGGCAATGGGCAGGGCACATTGCTCGCAGAACAGATGGCCGTTGGGGCCGAAAGGTTCTGGAATGGCGACCACGTACCGGAAGACGTAGCGTTGGAAGGCCTCCTACAAGGTGGACCGATGACTTGGTAACGGTTGCGGGAGTCCGATGGATGCGAGACGCACAGGACCGTTCGTTGTGGCGACGCTTGGGGGAGGCCTATGTCCAGCAGTGGACGTCTTTCGGCTGAAATGATGATGATGATGATGAAAACGTAAACGTCATAGACGACGACGTACGTCGTTAAGTTCTTACAGTACATCCTAAGGTTGTCTGGTATATATCGGTTGTCTGGTAGTCTGTTATAATAATCGATAAAACCGTCATTGTACCTATAGATTAAGTTAATTTAAAAGTTTTGTTACTATCGTGGTGTACAATAGTTCTATTCTATTCTATTCTATTCTATTCTATTCTATTCTATTCTATTCTATTCTATTCTTTTCTATTCTATTCTATTCTATTCTATTCTATTCTATTCTATTCTATTCTTTTCTATTCTATTCTATTCTATTCTATTCTATTCTATTCTATTCTATTCTACTTTGAGGTCGGCACATCTCAGCAAAATCTATTGTTATAATTAAAAAACGCACTTTTCAGCATTACAGTGGAAGCATATTTAAGCTACTTGTATATACATGTTACCTTGTGTGTTTTAGTCAAGACACTCCCCTCTCGCCCCACCCAGAGTGGAGGACTTACCTTGTGTTAGTGAAAAAAGGCATTTGAATTTTAACATAATATCTAGGTGGATTGTGCAGAATAAATGCTGGTATAATTAATTGATCAATACTTCGACGAGTTATAGGTACAAAGAGAAAAAGTTACCTATCTACAATTTTGCGATTACCATGACCGCGACATAGCAAATCGTCGTTCACAAAGTGCAAAAAAGCAAGGCGATATCCGCAAAATTGAAAATATTTTTACCACTTTGCGCTCGTCGATTTTATAAACTGCATTACAATTTTAAAATTAAAACACAGACCACGAAGAAGACCCGATCCCCCCCGATGTTGTAGCCGATTGCATCCGAAGGGGTCGCGAACTGGCCAAAGCGGCCGCCCGACGAGGCAACGAGCTGGTCGGCAACGGCGTCAGTCTAGAAGATGCTTCTCCGGCCATGCTGCACTTCTTCTCCGCTAATCTACCTTCAGAAGTCAGAAAGGCGTCTGATACTTCGCATGAGATCCTCACCGCTACTAAGCTGCTGCAGATGAAAATGAGTACTGGGTATAATACCGTAAATATAATTATTTTTCAATACACTTACTAAAAACTAACACTAAACGAACGAGTCCCTACCACGAACTTTTAACACGATCTATTTGCCGACATAAACTGCACTAATGAAGATACAACATTATTTTTAGTATTTAAGCGAAACCTCGAATCAGTTACTGAATCGATTCCAATAATTTTTTACACCATGTTATATTTTTTCCCCAAAGTTATTTAAAAAAGGTCACAAATTGGACACCACCGACACTAAGTACCAGACAGGTCACGGCTGGTCATAACGGGCATTAGTCGCCAGCACACAACTGGGTACGGGAGCAAAACAACCCCTCAGACAGCCGCCTGGAATGCCCGGTAACCATGTATTTGTGCGGACAAAGTAACATAACAAGCTTATAACTTTCTGATTCTTCATGATACAGTTATGAAATTTTGTACATAAATTCTTTACATAAAAATACTAGACACATGTTTCGGGTTTCGCATAAACTAAAAATAATAACCCTCTTTCTCGCTCGCACGCTTGACATGTCATGGTAATGCCCCTGTTTACAGTCAGTCATTTCCCCCAGCAGTAGAACTCCGAACACCTTCATATCCTTCCTGGAGCACCAAGGAGTCCGGTTGAAGGACGCTACGTACTGTCAGTCAGTGAAGGTGTGCTGCAGCAGTAGCAGCAACAAGTACCGGACCATTGACGGCACTTGCAATAATGAGGAGCATCCCGAGTGGGGACGAAGAGGCGCGCCGTTCACCAGGATCGCGACGCCACGGTATGCTGATGGTGCGTATGTATATCATATCACATACATTATATTCACGATCTCTATGCATTTAGGCTTCAATCCTTCGATTGCCATTGATTGTGAGTAGTGACCCTGTGGTAATTGCCCCGACTTACAAGTTATAGATCATGGGTTCAAACCCAGCCAGGCGCATTACTTTCTGTAATTTATTTCATCAGCACTGCTCTCAAAACGGTGAAGGAAAACATCGTGAGGAAACCAGCATGTCCTACCAAAAATTCGAAGAGCTGTGACATTCACTAATCCGCACTGGACCCGCATGGTGAATTACTACGGCCTATTCCCTCTCCTGGAGAGGAGGCCTGAGTCCCAACTGTGGGAACATTACAAGGCCGATTATGCCTTTGATTGCCCACCTTCTACAACGTAAGAAAAATGGTAAAGTGAATACCACATGACCCCATTGAATAGTTGGGACTTATGATCTGGTCCCAATGCACGGTTCACCGACAGAACGATTCACTTTTCAGCGGTTCACCGATACAACTTTCCTCCGATGAACGGTTTGTTGACATACTTAAGCGTGCGTTTCTACTGACGCAGAGTGGAGAAGAGCGGACCATTGAATTAGCCAATCGCAGTACTCAAAATTTCCAATCACCATCAGTGGAAACAGTGTAAGTGGAGCGGAGTGAAGCTGAGTGGATTTTCAAATAAAAAAAATGAACACGCCACGAGTCGGAGAGAACGGAGTCGGGTACCGAGCGAAGAGCACGAAGCGAAGGTAAGCTCAAATCCACTTCGTCCCCGCTCCGTTTTAATAAAAACACTTGCCACTTTTCACTGATTTTTTCTGATTCATTCCGCCCTGCTCAGCTTCAGTGGATACGCACCCTAATTAGTGATCACCGATCCCGAGTTTACACCAGTAAATAATTTATTCAAATGAAGCTTAGAGCCAGCACTTTTTAAACGTCAATTTTACATAGAAAAAGTACCCCAAACACCCAACCATACGTAGGGGCTCAGCAGGGTCGAAGCCTATTGGGGTCATGATGGGTGATGCGAAAGATAACCCCGGGGCCCTGGAACGAAGGCAAAGAAGGAACAGGAGTGGGTTTTTAGTCAGTAAAAGTCTCGATACTATCAGCGGGGTATGTCATAAGATGATTTCCCACCGAAAAAAAAAAACACCCAGCATCATTGACATTTATGTCACCTCAGGAACTAAATTTCAAAAATCCTGCTTCGCAGTATCAGAGTTCGGCAAGTGATTAAAACTTGATTATACAACAGTCCGAAAACAACTACCGGGTAGTTGCCCAGACCAGACACAACACCCGTCTGGTCAGAGGATCGTCCCTTTTCAATGGAGGTTTACGGGAATTTACACGCTGTTTCGCATACTTCTAAATCATTAGTTTTTTAACTGGGAAGAAGTGACGCAACTTTCCCAACAACTTATCCTGTCAGTTAAATTTTCATCAACCACACACCACACACACACACCCACTGCACACAATTCCACAACAAACACAACGAGCCACAGTTTTTAACTAACTGGGTTTAATTATTTTGATTACAGGTATTTTGAAAAAAAAAAACATATTCATAACTTTTTAAATTGTGTGCTTTTTGTGGGGATTTCCGCCATCAACTTGGAAAGCTCTTAGTGATTTTTTTAATTTAAGTAAATGGCACATAATTCTCCCGATTTAAAAAAAAAATAAGTTTCTTCATAGGTACTTGTTTCTCTTCATTGTTTTTCTGTCTTTTCTTTCTTTAACTACACATTCGTTACGTGAAATTTTCCAGGTATCTACGCCATGCCAGTAGCCATCAGCGGTCGTCAGCTGCCGAACCCTCGGGTCCTCTCCACGAGGCTGTTCTCAGACCAGCCCATAGGAAGCCGTGTGCTCAGCAACATGAACATGCAGTGGGGACAGTTCATCACGCATGATCTGGTGTTCCAAGTCATGGAAGTTACTGGTGACTTGATTGTGCAATAACTTCTAAGTACTATGAAATAGAAAACAAGTGGTTGACTAGCTAATGCCTTTTTAACTGGTTGAGTAGTGTAATTAGAGACACAATAGTAAGACAATGGCGCACGAACGCGGGCGTTCGTGCGGGGATCAACAGCTTAAGGTTCCGTACCTCAAAAGGAAAAAACTGAACCCTTATAGGATCACTTTGTTGTTCGTCCGTCTGTCTGTCAAGACACTTTCCCCTGTACCATGACGTTCAAAGTAATATTGTTTCATTCTTATTTCTGTGTGGGTAAGAGACAGAGCTATACAGGTTGTCTAGCGCCATCTCTTACCCACAATGGAATAGGAATAAAACAATCTTACTTTAAACGTCATGGTAACCCCCTTTATCTCGGAAACGCGTGCAGGTATCGAGTTGAAATTAAAATCATATACTTAGGTCTGCGGTCCCTTGAAGCTGTGAAAAAATCAAACTTCTGAACAACGAAAAAAAAAAGATACGGCCGTTTATGTTGCAAAAAACGTGTATTTCGACACTCTCAAGGGAATCAAAATTCATAAGGTAATTCCCGTTGACCTATACTAGAGTCCTAAAATTTGGCATGAACCAAGATCTCATAGCACAAGTATAGGAAAAAATCTGAAAACTATAAATTTGTAGTTACGTCACAAAAAAAAAAAATGTTTTTGCGATTCGGAAAAATCTTCGTAACTCAATTCGGGAATTGAACTGTTTTCATAGGTGAGTTTGTACGGAACCCTAAGTGCGCGAGTCCGACTCGCACTTGCCCGGATTTTTGATAGTGGACGGGTTTATCGGAGGAGATTTGTCATTACTGAGGTTTTACTCAAAATAATTCCATGGAAAATTAATATGCTACCGTCATTTACAACTCTGTCTTCGGCTTAGGACAAAAACACTTCCGAGCGTCGGGAGTCGCATCACCGACCGTAGTCGAGGGCTTGGGGCGGCGAGCAATGGGTAGCTCGCCGTCCGACCTTTCGATTATTCCATGCACGCTTCAAGCAAAATGGACGGGACACAAAATGGCTGCGAGAAAGAGTTGAAAGAGGCCCTGGAGCTCAAAGGGAAGCTGCCTGAAGGAACACAGGCGGGTCAGTAATAATCTGACACTCTCTCCTGCACCGCACCATTGGTAGGGCATGCACCGTGACGACAGTAGGAAATGTCAGAAGAAACCCTCCAAAACATGTCCAAGTAATATCAATCTCGTAATGTGGACTAATAACTTCATAACCCCTTTTTATATACAGACAAAGGCGGCATCCAATGCTGCTTAGGAGACGGCGCGGAGGTCCTTCCCTCAGAGTGGCTGAACGACAAGTGCATCCCCATCTCCGTGCCAGAAGATGACCAATTCTACCGCTACCACGGCATTAAGTGCCTCAACTTCGTGCGAAGTGTCACCACCCCGAGAGATGACTGCAGTCTGGGGCATGCGGAACAGGTGAATGTTGTTTTAGGGTTCAGTGCCTCAGTCGGCGGTCTTCTGCCTCAGTCTGCTCGGTATATGCTGCCTCCAACAACCTTTTTTCTTTATTACGTCTGACCATCTTGCCGGTATTCTGCCTTGACCTAGTTTTCCTTCCACCTTGCACTTTATGCACAAGTAAGAAACACTGTACAAAGGCGGACTTAATGCCTTAAGCATTTTCCCCAAGGTTGAGACCTTAGGGTGGTGCAGAAACATAACATGGTAGGTGCAACTTAATGAACTTAATTAGTAAACAAATAGAAAAGAAATACAATAATAAATAGGTATACATTTAGATACATACTTTACATATAAATTAACAATGTTATTATGTTAATCAACGATGTGATGATTACACCAACTTTCTGCGAATGTGTTCACGTGCTTTCGCCTTTGAACCGACTGGAAGCCATCCTGATGTAGTATCATCAGCCTTTCTAGACTGCATTGGCGAGTACCCCAGGCATATTGCAGATAGCTATATTTGGTGATGTAGAGTTCCTCAGTATGGACCTAACAGTGTTTTTTTTTTAAGATGAACACAGTAACCAGTTACCTAGACGGCTCGCCGATCTACGGGTCGGACAAGAAGTTGGCTTCGAAGCTTCGCAGCAGGTCAGGGGGGCGTCTGCGGCAAGAGTCGAGGAAGGACTGCCTCCGGGGGTTCCTGCCCAGCGTTAGCGACAAGTTTGCTGTCTGCGACTTGAGGAACTCTTCGGATCCCTGCTATCTTGCTGGTAAAACAATTCGCATTTTTTAAATATTAAAAATGTACACATTGACAACTATAGACCTTCTGCTTAAATGCGCCCGAAAAGGCTCAAATAGGTTTTTATAACTATTCTCTTTGTTTGTTTTGTGTCTATCGTACTGGGGCTAGCCTGCCGGTAATAACCCGCCGGGTGGAACTAGGAGCGTAGCTAGGTGTGGGTGAAGTGGGGCCTCGCCCACGGCCACGCCCCCAAAGGGGCCTTGCACAAGCGAGGGTTCTTTAAGAACGAGAGTTTTTTTATAATTGATAGGCTTGCGTTTGACCATTATGTCACCTGATGGTAAGCAACGATGTGGTCGAGCACTGGGTTATGACAGTCGCTGTCTCATTTTCGAATTTATGAAAGAAAACGGCCTCGCTGATGTACCTTCGCCCACGTCTAAATTAGTCCAGGCTATGCCTCTGGGTGGAACCGCCCATCTTTGGTGTGTAGAAGACTTCAGGTACATACTTGTCTGAACTCGTGAGTTATGGCTACAAATAACTCAATATATGTATGCTATTAAACATTAGTCCAGTATGCTCCAACAATTATAGATGAGCATTTTTCTTTACATCTCAATAAAAAATATTCGTTAATATATTTCTAAATATTCAAACTTGTCCCTTTCTCCAATTCCAGGTGACACAAGAATCAATCAGACGCCAACACTTGCCATGCTGCACACATTGCTTCTCCGGGAACACAACCGCGTAGCAGACATTTTGAGCGACCTGAACCCGCTGTGGAGTGACGAGAGACTGTACCAGGAGGCCAGGAGGATCGTCATTGCTGAGATACAGCATATCACCTACCAGGAGTGGCTGCCGACCAATTTTGGTGAGAGAATGAGATGGATGGTCGTCACTTGATGGATTCAGTCAGTTCATTCTGTATATTTAAGAAGTTATTTATATACCTACTAGCTGAGCCGGCGAACTTCTACCCGGCGAGCTACTGGCATTCCCAGAACAGCATAATTCAGATGGCGTTGTATTTAGTTTATTTATTTTTTTCGTGATTTTTTCCATTTTTTCTCACTGTTTAAACCTTCCCTGGACTATCTCGAATATTTCAAGTCCAAAATTAGCCAAATAGGTCCAGCCGTTTTTGAGTTTTAGCGAGACTAATGAACAGCTATTCATTTTTATATATTTTATAAGAGGAAATCTGAAAGTGTTACCGGTAACTCAAAAGGTGTATGACAATCGATTGTCATGGTTATGGGCTTTTAGCTTTTTTTTAAGGGTGGAAATCATCCAATGACTTTTCGTGCTCCGGGTGGAGTGGGAGGGCGTGTCAGACTTTTACTGACTGAAACCACGGCTTGTAGCTTGCCGTCTGGCTGTCCGGTAAGGGTTAAGCCCAAGACGGCACGTTGTATAGCACGGCAGCTGTAATGTTTGAAAGAGTTACCGTGGCTCATTACCGCTGCCCCTGGAACACAAAAGGAACTGAAGAAACACAGGTGGGTTGTAGCCAATAAAAGCCTGACAGACTCTTTCGCTCCACCCAGAGCGGGAGAAGTTATTTGATGATTTCCCACCTAAAAAAAGGTTGTGAAGAGAAGATGATTTTCTGTAGATTCTGCATACTGCTGTACATGACATTGAATTCGTTGTTCCAAAATTTGGTGATTATCTCGCATTTTTAATTCGAATCTAGTAGGAAATAGATCATTATGTCGTAGCCTGATCTTAGAAATTGATCACTTTATGATATGGCCAAGAAAAACTGGCCAGCCCTCCCCCTAGTCAAGTTACAAACGTTTCGTTTCCATTCTCTTTTCGTTGATCCCCTCGAGTCGGCCACGCCTTCTTTTTTGACCACGTAACTGAGCGTTGAGATGACGTCAGAACAAAGGAATCGGAGGCGTGGCCTACTCGAGGCGATCAACGAAAAGAGAATCAAAACGAAACGTTTTAACTTGACTAGGGGGGCAGATCGTTTTAAACTTTTTAAAGTTCGATAATATGTCAATCCTCGTTTAGCCTACTTTCTTTAGACCTTTTATTATCACAGAAATCCTACATCAATGATATGTCAAACGAGGATTGACATTTCATCAAATGTTAACCACAGAGTACTTTGGTAATCATGTTAACGTTTAAAAGATCTGGCCAATTTTAGTTGGCCATATCATGAACTGTTCAATTCTAAGATCGGCCACGACATCCACACAAATGTTCTCTTCCTATAGGTCTTTTTATGTAATGATGTTGGCTTGGATACTAAGTCTAGGATACGGATATAACACATTCTAATGTTTTTGTTTTTGTTCAAATGTATCGAGTCACCCTTCTTGGCAAGCTTCGCTTAGATAGTCAACACTACAATCAAATTCTAAGCTTCAGTTTACCGAATATTTTTTTGTACCAAGAGACAGTAATGGAACAGTTTTTTTTTTTTTCCACAACTATCACACAACGCCGTCTAGTCTCAAGCTAAGCAGAGCTTGTGTTATGAGTACTAGACAACTGATAAACCTACTTATATATTTCTAAATGCATACATATTATAGATAAATTACACCAAGACACAGAACAAATGATTGTGCTCATCACACATACATTTGTCCTGGGTGGGAATCGAACCCACGACCCCCGGCATAGCAGTCAGGGCCACTAACTACTAGACCAACAGGTCAGTCAAAATTGCGCCTCTTTCAATGATTCCACATATTGACCAGTCGTGCAGACGTGGACTAATTTAGACGTGGGCGAAGGCACATCAGCGAGGCCTTTTTCTTTCATAAATTCGAAAACGAGGCAGCGACTATCTCTACCCGGTGTTCGACCACATCGTCGCTACCATCGGTTGAAATCATCGACCATAGTTGGGTGAAATAGTGGTCAAATGCATGCTTATCCATTATACAAATCCCTCATTCATAAAAAGCCCTCGCTTGTGCGAGGCCCCTTTGGGTGCGAGACCGTGGACGAGGGCCCACTTCACACACTTGAGACATAAAATTACAACAATTTTACACCACAATATCCACTAGGAATCAATTTGCGAATAATTAAAACAGCCACTGAACTTCACTCGAAATAATCCCGTCAAAAACTCCTTTATTAGAATCTTATTCGTTTCTTATAAGATTATATTATGAAACGAAGGGGTATACGATGCCATAACACACCATAATTTTCTTATAAGACTTTTGAATCAGACTTTTCTTATAAGATTCCAATTAGAAAATAGTTACGAGTTTTTTTTTGCATTTTCTCGACTTTAAGCCTTATTTTCACTATTTATTAGTTATTTGGACAATTTAGTTTTAGCTTAATTACATTCTGGATTCTTTAAGCTTTTCGTAAGTGTTTTTTAACCTAATATAGCTGTAGGCGTTTTGGAGTAGTAATTATTTTTCGAAAGGCTTTCGCGCTGTCATAAAAAAGAAAGTGTCAGGTGTCAAGTGGGACTGTGTAATCAATTGTCAAATGCGGGAGTTGGACGCTCAAGTGGATAAAAGTTCCTGTTCGCAGGTGAATACTACCTCCGTTACTACCGCATATCGCCGTCCACCCTGTACACTCGCGACTACAGCCCGGACGTGAACCCTGGCGTCATCAACAGCTTCGGGGCGGCTGCCTTCCGGTTCCTCCACACCGTCATCAGCGATAATATCATGACGTGTCCCAGCAGTTACAACGCTGCTTATTTGCACAGGTATACATAATTTAAGAGACTCGCAGCGTTGGAAGGCCTCCCACAAGGTGGACCGACCACCTGGTGAGAGTCGCGGGAATGCGGTGGATGCGAGACGCACAGGATCGGTCGTTGTGGAGACGCTTGGGGGAGGCTTATGTCCAACAGTGGACGTCTTACGGCTGAAGTGATGATGATGATGATACATAATGTATACGTCCTTAATTCATATTTTCTTACTCCTCCGCTGTTATCGTCTGATTAATTTTGCTGCAGCAACCAAGGCAGTAAGACAATAGGACTTACTTACGTAAACGTAAGTCCTAATTCTTACTGTCTTGTTCTGTTATGACTTGCCTGACTAAGAGCGGGTTTCTGAATTGAGTATTTTGAGTTAAGTATGTCTCAAACTGTGAGGGTAAACCATGAACCTGGTGAGGGTCGCGGGAATCCGATGAATGCGCGACATTTGGGGGAGGCCTATGTCCAACAGTGGACGTCTTTCGGCTGAAATGATGATGATGATGATGTCTCAAACCGTACTTTAATGCCAAATTTTGACAGGTTTGCAGGCTTAATTCAGAAATCGGGGGTTAATCAATGTATTAACCCCATTCCAATAGTATTTTAATGTGAGAGGAGTAACCAATTAATCCTCGTATAAGAATTGTAGCAAACCAGACCCTATCAGAATACCAGCGCTGCGTTATTTTTACTTTTTAGTTAAATATCGCAGCATATGCTGAGATAGGAGCCTTTTTGGCCTCGCACAGGTCTTTTATTTTTATCTTTTAATATTGTTTTCTATTATTTTTAAGTTAAGTATTGATAGATTAAGTAGTTACCTACTTTTTATTTTATTGTTGTTTGTCCTGTGCGAGTCTCAAATAAATGTTTTCTTTCTTTCTCAAATAAAGTGATCACTTATCTGAACTTCCAGACTAAGCGACCACTACTTCAATCCGAGCCTGCTAGAGTCTACTCCAGACTCCTTTGACGATGTCGTCCGTGGTATCATAGCGCAGAACGAGGCAGAATCAGACCCGTACTGTTCCGGGGAGATCACCAACCTACTGTTCAAGTCACGCAACCGTTGGGGCATGGACCTCATAGCTATGGATATACAACGAGGCAGGGACCATGGGATCGCCTCTTATAATGATTATAGGTAAGATAGATGACAAGATTACTGGGTATACTCATTAAAACTATCATCATAACTTTCTTACTTAAGGACAAAGGTAAAAATTTCAAGTTTTTATTAAAATGACACATTTTACCTCTTCTCTAAGGGCCGATACTGCGTGCGGACGCCCGCGCAGTCCCATACAAAATTGCTGCGTTGTGGGTACCCGCGCGGGCATCCGTCGCGGTAAGCTAGGCCCTGCGCCCCCTTTTTGCTACGTAATAAATATTAAGTTCTCCATCAACACGACTACATGCACACCGTTAAAGTTGAACTAGCGACACTGCGCAGGTAATAATCCGGTTTTCGCGACGGCGACGGGGACTGTCACACACGACATACGCGCGACGTCACGTGACGGTGTCTGTCGCGGGCGTCCGCTGAACGCAGTTTCGGCCCTAAGTTAGAGAGTTATATCTTTTTTAAATTATTTATAGACTAGCGCTTGACCACTATCTCACCTGATGGTAAGTGATGATGTGGTCGAAGGTGGAGCACACTTGCCTATACGTAACCTATTCACTCTTGACTTAAAGACCCCAGGTTCTAGCTAGGAAACAAGACTCGGGCAGGAAATCTCACTCCTTAGCTGTAAGCACAATGTTGATGGTTTTTTTTTATTGAGTAAGATTGTGTAAATACATACATATCTACAATGTCACTATCGCAGATATTTTTAACCGACTTCAAAAAAAGGAGGAGGTTATTCAATTCGGTTGTATTTTTTTTTATCATCATTATTTTTATTTTATTTTTTTTTTATGTTTGTTACCTCAGAACTGCGTCGTTTATGGACCGATTTGCAAATTTTTTTTTCCCTTTATAGGATATGCTTCCAGATTGGTCCCATTTTTTTCAAAATTCAGTTCTGATGATGGAATCCATGAGGAATCGAGGGAACTCCTCAAAAATTATAGGCAACCCTATGGTAATTTTAGTATTTGCATCAAGAACTTAAGCATTTACAGTCAAAAAGTAACATTTGATGAAGTGGAACTGATGAAGAAGACCAGAAATGGTCAACGGAACTTCATACTCAAATAGATATCACAATGAAGATATAGTTATGCGACTATGACAATACAAATAAATGAATGATTCTGAATAGTTACGTTGAAAATGGCATCATCGAAGTGATCTGATGATGATGATGGAGCCGGAAGGTAGGCACTGGAACTCCGTAATTAATCAATGTAACCTAGCCGTGTTTGGACTTATTAGAATTGTCATGAGATGCACTTTGGCTATAAGGTACTATCGAACTGATCTGATGATGGAGCCGGAAGGTAGGCACAGGAACTCCGTAATTAATCAATGTATCCTAGTCGTGTTTGGGCTTATTAGAATTGTCGTGAGATGCTCTTTGGCTATAAGGTACTATCGAACTGATCTGATGATGAAGCCGGAAGGAGGAAGGTAGACACAGGAACTTTATAATAAAATAATGTAACCTAGCAGTATTTGGGTTAATTGGAATTGTCATGAGAAATAGGCACTCTGTTTATAAGTGTATCGCAACTAAAAAGTGTGAAATAAAAACTTTTTACAAAAAAAAAATAACCGACTTCACTAAAAAAAACACTAAAAGGATCAAAATAACTTTAATTTCGGAAGTCGGTGTTAAATAAGAAACAAACAATACCGAGAAACACCACAAGTTTTTTTCCCTTACTATCCGATACTGAACTGCAAATTTTAATTTCGCGGGTTACCCTGGAGCATTCACCTCATCAATTAAAACCATAGTGAGTAGGTAAAATGGTGTTTATGGTAGTTGCAGTGTGCGGGAAGGGTGTCGACGGCGTCAGAAGGCAGATAACTTTTTTAAGGTGGGAAATCATCTAAGGAGAAGTCATTCAGTCATCTCGATCTACGGTGGAACGAGAGGGCATGGCTAAATTTTATCCCTTTCATACAAGGCGAATAACTGTTATGTCATCAACCCCCCTTGCCGCACTTGCCCGTGCGGCTACAGGGGACATCGTCTTAGGCCTATAAATTATGAGCTTCACATTATAACATCTGAACGAGTAATTTTGTAGGAAGGAATAGAAGCTGGCACTTACGTACTCTGTTCAATATTTCAGGGAGATTTGCGGTCTACAGAGAGCAAGATGTTTCCAAGATTTGGCGAATGAGATACCACAAGATGTAAGTCAAGAAAATATGTAGATAATGCTTTTTCACTTAATTCAAGAAACATGAGATTTGAGGCAAACACTAAAATAATATAATATTCCACAACTATCACACAACGCCATCTAGTCCCAAACTAAGCAGAGAGAGCTTGTGCTATGAGTACTAGACAACTGATAAACATACTTATATATTTCTAAATACATACATATTATAGATAAATTACACCCAGACTCAGAACAAATGATCGTGCTCATCACACAAACATTTTTCCTGCGTAGGAATCGAACCCACAACCTCCGGCGTAGCAGTGTCAATAAAGCTTAGTCTTCGTAAATCTCGACATGTTAGCATAAACAGACACTCTGAGTTCCATTAGAATGCTGATATTGCACATTCTAATGTTTTTGTTGTATTTAGCAGCAAATGTATCCATTGCCGGATTAAGCGTATGTGGGGCCGTGGTAGGGCCCATAGCAAATTCTACCAAGGAGCCCTTTAAATCTTTATAAATGACACTGAAATAAAACTTCTTTAACCTATTTTCAAACAGGCCTCAAAGCCGAAAGGTAACGATGGGTACATTGTCTTTATTTAAAATCTGAATGCGGTTAGAACTCATATGACATAGGTATCTTCACATGTTTTTTTTCGTCAATGCGGGGCCGCCGGTGCGCGGGGCCCGTAGCATTTGCTACTCTTGCTACATGGCGAATCAGTGACTGAACGTATCGAGTCAGCCTTTACGGTTACCTTCGATGAGGGTCAATACTACAATAAAATTCTCAACTTCAAGATTTTACCGGGAATTTACCGAGATCGCGCCTGTTTCAATAATTCTACACTGGAGATACAAAACTACACCAATTTTACATCACAATATCCACTAAGAATCGTTAAAATAGCCACTGAACTTCACTAACACTTTGCAACATAAGTTAGGATTTATCAACAAACTCTCTTATATACTATTCTTATATTTTAGCGTATAAATGCCCTGCAGTACCTATACGAGTGTGTGGATGACATAGACCTGTTCGTGGGAGGTGCCATGGAACGCGACGTACATGGCTCGATCCTGGGCCACACCTTCCAGTGCATCGTGGCTGAGCAGTTCTACAGGACCAGGATCGGAGACCGGTACTTCTATGACAATGGGGAGATGCCGCATTCTTTTACTAATGGTTTGTTTTTCTTTTATTTTGACGTTTTTGAGCTTTTAGGGCCGAGTCACACCGGAATGGCAGCGGCCGGCAGCAACGCGGCGAGCACTTTTAGCGTGAAATAATTTTAAACTTTATCTACATACTTACAAGACCAGTATCGCTTGAAAAGCATGAAAGGGTTGCGAGGCCGCACGCGGTGCCGCGAGCGGCCGCACGCCGCGCGCGTCTTGTCGATAGTTCTATGCTAGCCAGCCGCTGCCGGCCGCTGCCATTCCGGTGTGACTCGGGCCTTAGAGGTATGTGGAATGGGGTGTAAGGTTCCGCAAACCTCTGTTGAAACCGAGAAGGGAGAACCACCGATTAGACGGGTGTTGTGTCTGATCCGGATAACTGCCCGATTGTTGATTGCAGGCTGTAGTATAATGTTCTAATTGCGCTGCGAACTCAGCTAAGCGTCCACTGCGTTGGAATCGGAGCATACGGAGTACGAGGCGTCGGTATTTACAAAATGCCGATAGGATGCGTCTACTGCATTCAGTTTTTACAAAGGCAATTTCGATATTTTCAAAACAATCAAGTTCGCCTGTGCACGTATATTCACATTATGGAGGATAGTGACGAGGATATATTTTTTTATTTTTTTTTATTTTTTTTTTATTGATATAAACCAGCGCTTGACTGCGATCCCACCTGATGGTAAGCAGTGATGCAATCATTGTAATATTGTAATCATTACTTGTTTATTATCAGCAGAGGAGAAAAAAAACCAAAAGGAAATGAAAGATGTGGTTTCATAAAATAAACTTAAAAAGGCCTAATATTTTGAAAAGAAAAAAAATTCTAGCTCTTGCTGTCCCACAGCTGGGCGAAGGCCTCCAGCAAGTTCGTCCCCAAGTCGGACGCTTAGCTTAATACCGCGATGCAGGATTTTGATTTTTAGTTCCTATGTTGCGAAATAGATGTCGCTACAGGGTATATCAATTACAGAGTGGATGCCGGAAAATGTCGCGGTAGACCAAGACGGCAGAACGAATTTGACCAAAGCCTAGGTTTTCGACGGCGCGTTTTGTTCCACGTGCGCCTCAGGGAGATGTCGGCAAATCGTAGGGGCCCAGCAGGGCCGAAGCCTACTGGGGCCATGGGTAGTGTGAAAGCGAAACCCGGGCCCTGGGACGAAGGCAACGAAGGAACAGGAGTGGGTTTTTAGTCAGTAAAAATCTGACACTATCTCCCGCTACGCCCAATAGCGGGATTTGTCATTAGATGATTTTCCCACCTAAAAAAAAGAATAAGGCCTAGGTTTACTAAAGCCAACCGGGAGGAAAGGAGGGGAGGCCCTACAGTGAGACAGAACTAGCTGAAAGTAATAAGTTGAAGAGCTCGTGAACAAGCCGACAGCTGCACGGGTCTATCTTCATGCCGACGTCGGTGGGTGGATTAGTGACTATCCATTACATTTGGAGACTTCTGGCGCATGCTCCATAGTAGCCCGCGAATTAAAAATTTTCTTAAAAACATAAAAACCCAAACCCTATTTTGGGGTAGTTTTGAAAAACTAATAATGGCAGTCTTTCGGTTAGATTTTGTGCCATGTGTTTAAAAAACTTGAAAGTTTATAGACACAAAGAATAATATTCTCCCATAACCCCCCCCCTCTCCCCAATTACTTTACAGGGGTAGTTTTGAATAACCATAATGGAAACCTTTTTTTATTTACTTAGGTTACTATTAATGCCAAGTTTCAAGTATGATAGTCCAAGGAATAAAATTTTGCATACAAACTAATTTCCCCCTTTTCATCCCCTTAGTTAGTCCCACCAGTTTCGGCTATGCGTTGATATAAACCAGCGCTGGGAGTCTAACGCTCAGCAAATGCCGAGGTGGTCACTGGTCACCCTTTCGGTGCACGCTCGGCGCACTTTGTAGTTTTGTTATTTTTTACTTTGTGTTTGTAACCGTTGTGCTGTGTCTGTCCCGAATAAAAGTATATCTATTCTATTCTATGTCAGTCAGTTTCTCCTTTTATATAAAATAGATAACACAAACTAGCACGTTTCATTATCTTTCCAGACCAACTGAAAGAAATAAAAAAAGCGTCAATGGCTCGACTGATCTGCGACAACACTGATGGAGTGTACTACGTGCAGAGGAAGGCATTCGAAGTGGAGTCCGCATACAACCCGAAGTACCGCTGTGACGATTACAACGCTATTCCATACGTGGATCTCACTGCTTGGAAGAAACCCACAATTTTTGATTGAAGTGGAAGTTACCTATACTCCATTCGTAATATGATTAGCCATTTAAACCCTTTTTTTTACTGTCTTTTCAACCGATTTTAACGTCTATTCCGTAGATATAAGGATGGCATTAAAAGCAAAAAAAGTGGTTACAATATCAACTATTTACTGCAGCCGCCATGTCATGCCACCAACGCAATAAAACTCAAAATCGGTTGAACGGACAGTAAAAAAATGTTTTTAAGTAGTTTATAAGTAGGCTACTGGATTTAACTCTGAGCATGGAACGCCCCGTCGCCATCGAATAGAGACGCCATCTAAACTAATATCCCCTCGGGCGCCCCGGGGGTATTATTATTACGTCATTGCGCGTTTTTACTTAAATCACCAAAATAATAATAATAATAAAAAACTTTTTCTGGATTTTTCTATGAAAAACAAATATATAGAAACCAAATTTTTCGGCTAAAAAGAAATCGTACAAACGTGTGTACAAAACGACAATTAAGAGTTTTTCAAGGTCCTTCAAGTTGTACAGACGTATCTACAATCGGCGCTCGAGGAGATATTATCGATTTTTTTCAGAAAAAAACATCGTAAGCGATAATTTGCGTTTTTTGCATGAATGGTTGGGAAATATCTAATTCAAATTGAGTTATTTTCAGTTATATTAGGCTGTAGGTATAATATTATAATAAGACGATAATTGTTCAACCCGGGAAAATCCGGGGCAAGTCACTGGTTAAAGAAAACAGTATTACTAAGCACTTATTTGTTAAAATTTGTTATTTAATAAAATATCTTTGAACACAAAATACTACATCCATCTTTTTTTTGGCCTCCCTCTACTTGGCCACCCATCCCTCCTCTTCATATTATGACCACGTCACGATAAAAGATTCTATTTAATTTTTGCGTCACTGGCACCACTTTTCTTGTAAGGTATTTGACGACAAAAACACAGTTTTATGTGGCTAAATATTTAATATACTATCTTAAAAACAAGTTCAACATTTGTCATGATAATATATTTTTAATACCTTCTGACATAAAAACAATGTTGGTTATTATTCAATACAGTACTTATTATATTTAATTATTGGAGAACTTTAACCTATATTTACGATTGCTTGAACATTTAAAGGCTTGTGTTAAGGCTAAGGGTGGACAAATAAATTTCGTACACCCGTGTGTACAGTACGCGTTTTTCAAGGTCATTTAAGTTGTACAAACGTATGTACAATCGGCACGCAAGGGGTTCAAATAAGAACAGGAAAGTCAATGACCTCGATCTGCCAAATGTTGATTGAAAAGTACGGTTTGCAAAGAAAACTAATTTGCGTATATTGATACGCAAGTAAGTAGTAGACATCTGCTAAGAATTTTACGAAACTCCACCCCTAAGGGAGTAAAACGGGGGTTGGAACTTTGTATGGAGAAATCCATTTTCACGCGGGCGAAGCCGCTGGCAGAAGCTAGTTTAAATATATTGTTTAAAACATAATTAGTTTAAAAAAAAAATCTTCCTTATTTTCATCAGTAGCAACAATTCGCCTTCTTCTTCCATTTGCCACGACACTTCACACAGTGATGCAGAGATGAGCAGAATTGCATCAGTGCTTACCATCAGGTGGGATCGCAGTCAAGCACTAGTTCAATCCATAAAAAAAAAAATTGGATTCTGATTAAACTTTTTCATCCATGATTCGTAAACAAATTTAATTTAAAAAAATCTTGTTTTACTCATCCTACCCAATTTCTTCGATTTGACAGCTGAGGGAGACGTCACAACATGCCGCATAGTTCTCGGTGAGTCGGAACTGTCTGCGGTGATGCCCCAGTGAGTCGGGGTGTTGCTGTCCCAGTGAGTCGGGATGATGCCCCAGTGAGTCGGGGTGATGATGTCCCAGTGAGTCGGGATGATGCTGCAGGCTCCAGTGAGTCGGAGTAGTGCTGCTGGCTCCAGTGAGTCGGAGCTGTGCTGTGCGATGTAGTGGCTTGACTGCTTGCGTCGACCAGGAGAGGTTCTTCGTGGCTCTTCATGTTACTGGCCGAAGGTGCAGTGTGCTTCGCCAAGGTCGCTGATGAGGCTGAGGGTGATGACCAGGTAGGCATGCTGGTGGTCGGGATACCCTTTATAGCCGTGGGTGCTGGCTGTATAGCTCGCTGCTCGAATGCTTGAGGAAGTGATGATGACGTCACGAAGTAGTGGCTGCACGAAGGCTGCGCTGACGTTCTTTGTCGAGGGTCACCGGTTTAAGGGTATGCGGAACAGAGAGTAAAGTCCCGCAAACCTCCGTTGAAAAGGGAGGATCCTCCAACCAGACGGGTGTTATGTCTGGTGGGCTACTGCCCGATAGATGATTTCGGGCTGTTCTATATGTTCTAAACGCGCGGAGAACTTTGATTGCGCGATGCAGGATTAGTTCTTATGTGACGCCATAGATGTAGCTACTATCCTATTTTTATTTAAAACGCATTATATTAATTTATTGTTTAGATACTCTATCACATGTACAAAATTATTCTAAGAATATTATATTCGTTTGTATGAAGTTACTTTTTTTTATTTGTAACAGAATAGGGTATTACACTCATTTTTGAACCGTGTCTCAATTAGATTCTATAGTGCTAATAAACCTAAAAAAACACAACATTTTTATTCAGTCGCTAAGTACCCTAAAAATGCATTTAAAATTTTAATTTTCAAATTTCGAGCGTATTTGACGAAAATGTCGAAAGCAGTGGTGGCGTCCACTGCTTTCGACATTTTAATTTACTCTGCGGTCGTGCGTGACGTCAGTTGGCTATGTAAATAAATGCGCTCAGTATGGCCGATCAGTTAACAGCTTTCACTTTATTTTACACAGCCGAATGACGTAATAACATGGTGCCTACTATTTCAAGGTGATAAAGAACAGATAATAAAAACAGAAAACTTTGAATTGAATTTTAAAATTTATTTTGTTATTTTATGAACTAAAACCAACACTTACCGACTGCATTTTACCTATGTTAATAATATATTTTTAGATTTTATCTCATATAGAGTAAAACACCCTATTTATGGCCATATTAGGTAAATATATTAATGGGTTGTAAGCTGGGCCCCTTATTATTTACAAGTACGTAAGAGTAAGAGATTATAACAAGATACAATATTTTATTAATGGCAGGACAATTATCAACAACCTTTGTTTATAGTTATAACATAATTAACTAAAGACTACATACCAATTGCTTGATTTTAACTACAAAATCATAATGACGGTAATTCTTTTTTTTTTCGTATCGTGTTTATGTAAGTATTTGTTTTTCTTATATTATTGTTTATATTTACATGTTATGTTAGTCTCTGTCGGTCCCGGCCAGGTGCAATAGACAATAGACAACCACAGACTAAGCTGTAGACATCAGACAACCGTGTTTTGTCTAGTGTCTATGGTGCAGCACAGTTATGCCCGGTTTACACATGGCCCGACAGATTGCTGTATTTTATTGTATAGTAAATATACAGTAGAGTGCTATTTAGGCAGAATAAACATGTTTTCTTTCTTTTCTTTCTTTCTTATCGATAAATTCAGAATAAATTTTGTCTGTCCAGTAACCTGTATAGTTCTATCGTTAGCCTCGTATAAACCCTGGAAGGTGCAGGTGATTATGAAGCATGGGTTGCATAGCAGGTGAAGCGAAGGGGCTCTACACTGGTAATGTGTTTGGAGGAAACCCCATTCGGCTTGATTGTTTGTGCAGCAGCCAACTTGGGTCCGCAGTTGGTTCAGAGATTTCCAGATTGGCCACTGCAGTTCGCGTTTAGGGGGAAATATTCTGCCGGGGTAATGAAGTGCGGAGGTGTTGGGTGACGAAAATATTGACATCGTTCGAAAGACATACTCAAACTAGGTTTCGAAACCAATTTTTTTTTTTAGGTTTGAAATAATCCAATGACTTTTCTCACTAGGGTGGAGCGCGAGGGCGTGGCAGGCTTTTACTAAATAACACCACACCTATGTTCCTTTTTAGCCTTGTGTTCCAGGACCCTGGGGTTCCCTTCAGGACTACCCATGGCCCCAGTAGGCTTCGGCCCTGCTGGGCCCTACGGTTTTGCTGACATCTCTTTGAGGCGCTCGTGGAACACTGCGCCGTCGATGACTGGGGCTTGGTCCGGTTGGTTACTGGACGGCCGGAGGGCGAGCCACTTATTGTTTGTTGTCCGCAAGCTCACGCCTACGGTGGCTGGGAAACGGGGTCGGGGTCCCCGGGGCTGGAGCGTGAGGAAGTCCGTTCCTTTACGCGTGCGCGAAATCAATACATACGATTTTGATATGAAAAATTCAAGCAATTGGTAGAAGCTCATCTATAACTTATGAGTAATTTTATCAATATTTACATACAATCAACTGAATAAACTCGCCGACGAACAAGAGCTGAGTCCGCGTGGTAGATTACAGTCCTTTCTCTCCCATAGAGGCCTGAGTCCCAGCAGTGGGAACTTTAAGATTATGCTTACACACAATCGATTTTTATAAATTTACAAGATTATAACTAGATTTTTGAATCGAGATTTTGAAGTTCAGTATTTATCTTTTATACACTACAAAATTTCAATTCAGAAATTAAACTCTACATACATAGACCTTAGGTTTTATTTTATTTACAACAAAATTCCAACTAAATCAGCAAGTTCCTGTTACTTGGTTTATCCTTACCCAGGATGGTGTTAATCTTGTTCTGGAAGTTGTTCCAGGTTGCTGAGGAGTTGACGATCTGCGACAGGCCTACTGGTTTGACGATCCTCTCGAAGAATGGTCTCTTGTACAGACGTTGCGCCTCGAGTCTCTGGTCTTCCGTCACTTTACGGTCGTCCAAATGGTTTAAAGCTGGGAACTGGGATATTACGAAGAGTCTGGAATGTAAAAAACAAATATTATTACTAGCTGCTGTGAGTGACTTCGCCTGCATGAAAGTATATATAATAATATTCACACAACTATCACACAACGCCGTCTAGTCCCAAGCTAAGCAGAGTTTGTGTTATGAGTACTAGACAACTGATAAACATACTTAAATATTTTGGGCGACATGCCCCTTAACCCGAATTTCTTGTCCCTAATCGGACAATGAATATCGGATCCGATATTTAGGATGGTGTAATAAGCTCTTAATCACATTTAGGACGCTCAGTCGCCGTCAAAGTGGTCGCCGCTCGCCTACCGTCGCCGCGTCGCGAGCGCATGTGTTTTCTTTGATTGTATGCATACGCAAAACAAAATGACGAAACGAAAATAAAATATGTTGGTATTATAAAAGGATATGCCTTATCTTTGGAACAAAAGTGATCCAAACTATATGAATAAAGATAATTTTAGTAAATATACGGAATGCCAATAATATTCCACAACTATCACACAACGCCCCGTCTAGACCCGTCTAAACATACTTATATATTTCTAAATACATACATATTATAGATAAATTACACCCAGACACAGAACAAATGATTGTGCTCATCACACAAACATTTATCCTGGGTGGGAATCGAACCCACGACCTTCGGTATAGCAGTCAGGGCCACTAACCACTAGACCCAACAGGGCAGTCATATATTGATATATAAAATATATGCCTACGACACTTGACACAGTGATAAAGATGCTATGTTATATTGATGACAATTTTTTTGAAATTGGTCCAGTAGTTTTTAAATTATTCATTACTAACAAAAATACCAATCTTTCTTTATAATATTAGTATAGATTCATTTAAAAAATTTAAAGTCATCATCATCATTTTCCTGCCCTTGTCCCGTCTTATTTGGGGTCGGCGTAACACATTTTTTTCTTCCATTCTGCCCTGTCACTCGTCATGCTATCACTAACTTCCTTTTCTTTCATATCACTCTTCACACAATCCATCCATCTTTTCTTTTTCTTCATTTAAAAAATTTTATTAATCTTTTCAATCTTTTCTTCATCTTTTTTTTTCTTTCATTTAAAAAATTTAAAGTAAGTATTCAAAAACTCAATACTAAGAAAATACTAGTGGTAGCATTTCTATTAGTTTAATTACAGATTTGATGCCACCTAATGCATCAGACTTCTTGAAAAGTGACTTGTTTGGAACTTCTTAGTTTTTTTTGCAGTTGGGTTTCTTTGAATATTTTTTTCTTTCTTTTCTTTTCTTTTTTGCTTTCTTTCTTTTAGTTTTGGAATCGTCTCCCGATACCCCACATGATGGCACAACAAAAGTGACAATGGTTGCTAACTAACTTTAGATCCTAAACGGTCATTTCAAATTAACGGTCAAACATAAAACACCCCTCATTTTCGTCGAAGGTTAAAAGAGCGACCTAGTTTGTTATGTAGCTGCGAGCTAAACTGCCCCCCTAGCCAAGTTACGATCGTTTCGTTTGCGTCGAACGCCTCGAGTAGGCCACGCCTCCGATTCCTTTGTTCTGACCACGTGACTGAGCGTTGAGATGACGTCAGAACAAAGGAATCTTAAGCTTGGCCTACTCGAGGCGTTCAACGCAAACGAAACGATCGTAACTTGGCTAGAGAGGCTGATTGCTCAGGGTCGCGTACTTAAATGCGCAGGACTACAACGAAATGTACAAGTGCCACTGTGCCACAATGTTGAGTTAGAATCTTAAGTATGTGTGAAAGTGTTAAGTAAGTACGTATGCATGTGTGCGTCGCCCTAATATCAACAAGAAACCATAATTTAAAGTTAGTCGCAAATAAATCAGCATAAAGAAACCACGTATTTCTATTACCCTAAATTCCCTCAAGCAAATTTGAACCTTAAACCTATTATACACATAGATGGATTTCATCTTCACTACCGCCAAACGACTCGCTAGGATCTTCAGAATAAATTACCTATACTGAAGGTATTCGTAAAAGGTGCCTCCGTTGAAGTAGCTGGGTGCGGCCGGGTTGCCCATCAGTGATAGGTACTGCAGGTTGGGGCACGACTCCTTCAGCTTGCCCACCCACGGGTAAAGAGACGCGACCTTACAACGATTCAGCCTGGAACGTGGAGATAAACACATTGTAATCAACCTGTAACGGCCTTCTTTGTTATTTTTTATTAGTAGCGGATTCGGCAAACATTATTCTGCCATATAAATTATTAAAGAAAAAAACGCGGGGTGCGGGTAGGAGGGTTAAAATAGCCTACGAATACGATTAATTCTCAGACCTTTTTTGAAGTTATACTTCTTTTGGCGCGATAGAGAAAAATGATGAGAGTGAATTTTTACGATGCGCGCGCACACCGACACCTAAATTCTACATCGTGAAGTTAGTTCTAGGTGGCATGCATGAAAATTGATAACTATGTTCAAGTTGTATATTCTAGTATTTTTATATTTAGAACACGTGTTTCGTAAGAGTACAATTAAACAGTATGAATAAATAAATATTATTTTGGTGTTTTTATTAAATCAATTTCATATACGACGGTGATACTAATAATTTATTATTTATTTTTCCATACGCCAAAGAAGTATAACTTCTAACGCGTGTACATAAGTACACACACTCTTTTTTTCGGAAAAATCATTCAATGACATCCCTTGGGCGGAGCGTGAGGGTGTGTCAGACTTTTACTGACTAAGAAACACACTCCTGTTCCTTCTTAGCTTTCCTTCCAGGGCCCCGGGTTTCACTTTCACACTACCCGTGGATTCTCAGGCCTACCAACAATACACAAAAAAAAAACTCGGTTAAGCTGTTTCGGAGGAATTCAATAACAAATACCGTGACACGAGATTTTTATTATATTTATCAAAGAAAACAAATGAGGTGTGGGGTAGGAGGGTAAAAATACTGTCACAGTAAGTCAAAACTCCAAAGTCTTGAGTGTTTTACAACAAAATAGATTTTATTTCCAGAGTGGACATCAATGGCCGGTAACTCATTAATATTGTGTCTATTAACTGCTCCATCTTTGTTGTTGCATTGCTTTTGCAATATTTTTTATATTGTTTAGACCTCAACCACATTAAATTCGATTCTAATTTTTTTTTGTTAACATCTCATATTTTTTCTTGCTTTTTTTATATAGTCTCTCTTTTATAATGTTAATGTAAGAACACTATAAACTTGTCATTCTTAGATTACTTCCTATTACGAGTTACGACTCAATTTTTTATTATGATTTTTTATTGTGCTTTTGGGCACAATATTGACTGGTCTACACTGTCCTTACATAATATCTATTAATACTGTAATATGGAAATATTGTAACATCAACCCTTTTTTTTATAAAAGAGTAACCATGAAGTTTCTTGGTGGTCTTCTCCATAGGAAACAACCAATTTGGAACGGTGCACTAGCTTCTGACGTTTTATAAGTGCCCATGTAGGCCTATGTGAAATAAAAATATTTGAATTTTGAATGAAAGGGACTAACCACAAAAGTTCCAGCTTCGGCAAAGGTGGTAGGCAACAGTTCTCTGTGATGGGATTGTCGTCTGCTATCAGGGATGTGAGGCTCTTGAAGTACACCAGAGCATCTAAGTTTCTGAAAATATATATATTATACATTAAAAATACTTAATTTCATTAGCACATTTATTCGTATCTAGAAAACATAATCTATACATATAATTAAAATTGTAATTTCTGTTTGTAATATCAAAATAATATTTTTTTTTACTAAATACATATTACAGCGCCATGATTGATATCACCGCCATCTAGTGAGATTTTCGCCACGCTCGGGCCTGTTGCTTTCACTTGGAGAAATGGAAAACCTATGTTCAGCAGTGGACATTTTTTGACTGAAAAAATAATAAATCATTGTACCTAAAGTCTGATATAATGGTGGTGCACAGAAGCGAGAGGCGTGCAATGATTGTTGATATATCCGTTCCGCATGACGAGAAACTCGTGAAAGCCGAGAAAAATAAACAAATCAAGTTAACTTTTTTTTTTCGGGTGGTAAAATCATCTAATGACATCCCCGCTCTTGGGCGGAGCGCGATATAGTGTCAGACTTTTACTGACTAAAAACCGACTCCTGTTCCTTCTTTGCCATTTTGCCAGGGCCCCGGGTATCTCTTTCGCATCACCCATGGCCCCAGTAGGCTTCGACCCTGCTGGACCCCTACGGTTGCTGACATCTCCTTGAGGCGCGCGTGGAACAGTACGCGCCGTCGACGACTTGGGCCCGGTCCGGACGGTTACCGGACAATCGTACGGCGAGCCAACCATTGCTAAGTATATTAACTTGGCTCGCGAGGTTGTCGACATGCGGGATGTGAACTCGGCAATCATTGTACAAATAATCATGTCAGCTATTGGCTTAATAAGCCAGGAGCATCGGCCTACACCTCTAAGGTGTCTCTCGTTAGGGACTGGATCAAGGGTTCGATTCAGAAAGCAGTACTTTTGGACGCGACTTGTAAGTATTGTTAGTAGGTTCCTTTCTCTGGAGCCTTAACCGCCGCGCCGGTAACTTGGACCCTGTTTTTTATTTACTTATTTATTAAAACTTTATGCACTAGTAAGGAACATTGTACAAAGGCGGACTTAATGCCTTAGGCATTTTCTACCAGTCGACCTTAGGATGGTGCAGAAATATAACCTAAATGTTTATTATATATTTATTTTTTATTTGTTTTTTTTCTTTTTTTATATACTTATACACTTTTTTTTTTAAATATCTATTTAAAAATATAATTTGAATGTACATATATTAAAATGAATACAGAGAATCATTATAAAGTCAGTTTCTTACTTACGTTATCTTATTGTGACTTATATCCAGATACTTGACATGATCAGAAAACCTCTCGACAATAGTTTTAGGTATTTCATACAGCCTCTCGTATGCTAGAGTTAGTCTTTCATTCTCTTCTTCATTCTCATTTGTCACATCTACAGACCTGAAAATACATAATCATACCATTTAAGTTTTAAAATCAACAGTACAAATAAAGACTAAGGCTTACTTCCATCACAAAAAAAAAAAATTTTAGGTTGGGAAATCATCTGATGACTTCTCATGCTCTAGGGCGGAGTGTGAGGTATGTCAGACTTTTACTGACTAAACCAATGTTTCTTCAGTTGCCCTTTGCGTCCCAGGACCACGGGTAACCCTTCTTCGGCCGTGTTGAGCCCTTACGGTTTTGCTGACATCTCTTTGTGACGCGCGTAGAACACTATGCGCCGTCGACGACTCGGGCTCCGGAAGTTTGCCGGACGGTCGGACGGCGAGCTACCCATTGTTCGTCGTCCGCAAGCCCACGCCTGCTGTGGCTGGTAAATCTGGTAATGGGGGGTCAAGGTCTCGGCAGCTGGGGCGTGAGGATGTCCGTTTCATCACGCGTGCGGCCGTCTCCGCCGCTAGCATTACTGCTTCGCAGGAGGCTACCGCTGCCCATTCCCCCTCACTCATGACCATGGCCTGAACAGCTGAACTCGCCAGAACTCTCATGTCGCAGCAGAGGAGTTTCACCCCGGCGTTGCATTTCCATGCGCAAATCGTGCATTCGTGCCTCCAGATCCCATGGCGGCAGGACGGCAAGGAGGCTCAACGCTTCACGACGAAAGACCGTGCGGTATACCCGCACCATCCGGATGGCCATGACCCTCTGGGTTCTCAACTATGTTGGGGTTACTTGACGTCAAACAGGAAGTAGCTGGATCATCATCATCATCATCATTTCAGCCGAAAGACGTCCAGTGTCGGACTGGGCCTCCCCCAAGAGTCGCCACAATGGACGGTCTTGTGCGTCTCGCATCCATTGGATTCCCGCAATCTTTACCAAATCATCGGTCCACCTTATAGAAGGCCTTCCAACGCTGCGTCTTCCGGTACGCGGTCGCCACTCCAAAACCTTTCGGCCCCAACGGCCATCTGTTCTGCAAGCAATGTGCCCTGCCTGCAATGTGCTAAACCGGTAACCTTGGTTTTTTTTTATGAGAATATCATCTATTGACATCCCCCGCTCTTGGGCGGAGCGCGAGGGTGTGTCAGACGTTTACTGACTAAAAACCCACTCTTGTTCCGAGTCTTCCTTTCAGAAGCAGACTCTTGGTTCCTGTAGGCTTCGACGCTGCTGGGCCCCTATGGTTTGCTGACATCTCCTTCAGGCGCGCGTGGAACAGTACGCGCCGTCGATGACTTGGGCTCGATCCGGACGGTTACCAGACGATCGGACGGCGAGCTACTCATTGCTCACCGTCCGCAAGCCCGCACCTACAGTGGCTGGAAATCGGGGCCAACCTTGGTTGGAGTAGCTGGATATCAGTATTTATCATGGAGCGACCGCTTATTTGACTTCCACAACCCAGTAATTGGGACACTGGTATATATAAATTTAAAAAAAAAAGTTTAGCCTTGGCAAGCCTGGTATTAGATTAGATTTTCTGGCTTCTGACTATATAATAATATAATAGATTTATTTATGGTTAATTAAAACAGCATTAGTCTATTTACATTCATTAACATAGAATTAAATTAACATACTCACATAACAAAAAAACACTTGTAGCTAAAAATATACTAAATACATTTACTAATAAAATTTGTGGTGCAGCTAGACCTAATTTTGAAGAGAAGTTATAACAAAATAAACTTAACTTACGCAATAATATCAGGAGGTATTGGAGTTTCAGACATATCTGTCATGGAGTCTACTAGCACGTCTCTTGAGACATCTACCGAGATGACACCTTCGTCTGGCGGGGGTTGCACACTTGGATAACTGAGAAATATAAACATTTTGGCTTTTATTTATGTTATAAATGATATTATATATTGACAATAATTCAACATTTCTATGTGACAGATATATTATAAATATTATAAATTATTGAGAAATATAAACATTTCTGCTTATAAGTATTTATGTTATATATTGACAATAATTCAATATTTCTATGTGACAGATATAAACATAGTATGTCAATGGAGTTCTTTAGTAAATTAGGTATAAAACATAAAAATAAAAAGTTTTAAAAAGTTTTTTTTTACATCTATACTTATATTTCGAACTGACAAGCAACAAATCTAATGTAAAATGTATATTAGCCAAATAGAATTGTACCTTTGATAAGTCAACTAGATAGTTTGTTTTAGTTGCCTCAGAAGAACAACAATGATGTTTTTTTTACAAAAAATGGATTTCGAAAAGCAGTATTTACATATTTAATAACAGATTATATCACACAAACTTGCTACAACTTTCAATATGTTTGAATATTTATTTACTAATTAAAAATTTCCAAAAAACAACAAAGAAACTAGTTATTTACTAATTTGACATTAAAGTGAGTGTTTCCGTCATCAAAAAATAAAACAAGCGAAATTGGAAATGGTAGAATTTTGTTTGTGTGTCGAACAAATAACTCAGAAATCGATTGTTATCAATACTAAATCACGAGCGTAAAATAACGAATGAAGGAATCTGTGAAATTATTTATTTAATACATATTCATACAACTGCATAGCGACATGGCTGAAAAAACTTTAAGTCCAAACTTCACGCAATTTGAGAGTGCCAAAAATCGTTAAATTTTCGTAACGATAATGTAAATAATAAACACTGCCAGTGACGCTCGTGACAAGGTGAGAGGCATTTGACTATATAACAGACATAGGGGGTAAATTGACCAACCGTATAGAGCTTAATACACCATCCTAAACATCGGGTCCGATATTCAGTGTCCGATTTAGGACAAGAAATTCAGTCGCCGAAGCTCCTGATTACACGTTCACTGATTCAGCAGGGCTATTGCGTAACTCTGTTGACAGTTCAAGTGATGATCACTTGTCAATAATGAGCATCATTGAACTGTCAAACAGCTAGTTTCGTATTGCCTATCTTCAGTGACCAACTGCAGTGACGTCATTAGCTACTGGTGCCTTTGATAGCCACCGTAACACGTTTTGAAAGATTTTATTGTATCGATAATTTTAAAATTGCGATTGTGTAAGCTTTTGAAGCTGTATAATAGTCGATAAAATTTTAGAGTGGTCACAATAGGCACCGTAAATTTTTATAATTCACCACATTTCCACCGTAGTTTGTTAGTCACTTGTGTGATACATAATACCAATTTTATGAAATTGTCAGTTGACAACTAAGTTTAGTGTGCAACGAATGCTAGTTGTCAACTGTTATTGAAAAAGTTAGCCAATAGCCCCCCAGGACACTGAATCTGTCGCTAATCGCGTCGAGTAAAAAGAAGTATGACAAAATGGTCCCAATATTATCGAAATCCCAAATAATTGTGTTATCGTAGCCCTAGCTGTTGGCCCCCTAGAAATTAAAAAGAGATATTTTTATTGAATAAAAAAAGAAAGAAAAAGAGATATTCTTTTTGAGATTTTTTTTAAACTGGCTTGTTGGTCTAGTGGTTAGTGGCCCCCTGACTGCTATATGCCGGAGGTCGTGGGTTCGATTCCCACGCAAGACAAACGTTTTTGTGATGATCACGATCACTTGTCAGTGTCTGGGTGCAATTTATCTATAATATGTATGTATTTAGAAATATATAAGTATGTTTAGACGGGTCTAGACGGGGCGTTGTGTGATAGTTGTGGAATATTATTGGCATTCCGTTTATTTACTAAAATTATCTTTATTCATATAGTTTGGATCACTTTTGTTCCAAAGATAAGGCATATCCTTTTATAATACCAACATATTTTATTTTCGTTTCGTCATTTTGTTTTGCGTATGTATACAATCAAAGAAAACACATGCGCTCGCGACGGTAGGCGAGCGGTGACCACTTTGACGGCGACTGAGCGTCCTAAATGTGATTAAGAGCTTATTACACCATCCTAAATATCGGATCCGATATTCATTGTCCGATTAGGGACAAGAAATTCGGGTTAAGGGGCATGTCGCCCAAGCAAAAACTGACCTGAAGGTCAAATGTCAACTTTTTAAAATGTGCATGGGTAAATTCACCCAGACCAATTTAGTAGAACGGGCTAAATGTCTCATATTAAAAATTAAGGGATATTTCGGCAAAATCGTATTTTTATTAATTAAATAGCTGAAAATCTCTAAATCAAAGCATCAAATGACAATTATTTTAACAAAGAAAATAAGGACTAAATTAACCATTTTATCAAACTTATATTTACACTAGCGCTTTGCCCGCGACTACGTCCGCGCGCATCGCTGTTTTAAGCGTTTGGCCCTGTGATTTGTTTATTGTCATTGAAAAGCAAACTTTCTAAGGAAATTGTAGTCTTTTGAATTCGAAAGGAAGATCGTTCGGGATTAATGGAATACGCGGTATGAACTCTGTTTCTCCCTGGACAGACCCGGTTAAAATAACAACCTCAACCATACTGCGGTGCAATGCTTTTACTTGCATCCTGATACCGTTACATAACTTCGGAGGCTTCAAGTTCCTAAGCAACATCACGGGTGTGCCCACATGCAGTTCACGTTTATGGTATGGAAGGCCGACTGGATTAATAGTATTCAGAAACTCAGCCGGATAGTGGAGTGCATCGTCTGCATTTACCACAGTGTCTATAGAATTAAACACTATTTCTTCAGCTTCAATTGATGTCAGCAAAATATCACTGATAACTGCTGCTCGGTCGTTCTTAGACGTCAATATAGCTCTTTCTCTTAGCCATTCTAATGGTTTGTCCTTTATTTGAGCCACACCTGAATAATTTCTTCCTATCTTCTCTTTGACTGTACTTACTACCGTACATATTTTTTTCTGGTATGACTATAACCCCATCTAATTGTTGGTACATGCCGTTACCTAATTGAAGTAAAAGGTCTGAAAATTCACCTGCAGAGACGTCCCCTCTGAGATGTACTCTCATGTTTTTGGTTAATTTAAGGATTTTAGTTAAACGCAGCGTTGACGGCCTCCCACAAGGTGGACCGATATCCTGGTGAGAGTCGCGGGAATGTGGTGAATGCGAGATGCACAGGACCGTTCGTTCTGGCGACATTTGGGGGAGGCCAATGTTCAACAGTGGACGTCCTTCGGCTGAAATGATGATGATGATGATAATGTTGAAGGATTTTAGTACAGTATCTTTTAATATTTGCTTTATTTCATTCACTCGTGTCCCTTTTGGTACAACTGGTAACATTTGCTGAAAATCTCCTGCCAGCAATATTGTCAAACCAATCAATAAGCTGTCATTGCTTCTTATGTCCTGTAATCCTGTAGAGTTCTGTTTAATGCTTCAATAGCTCTTTTGTTTGCCATTGTACTTTCATCCCAGACTATTATTTTTGCTTTACGTAACAATTGGGCCAGATTACTATGCTTGAAAATGTTGCACATTGGCGTCTAATCATTGGCGCAAAATCTGATCTATAAAATGTGGAGAGGCAGGTAAATAGTTCATTATTTACCTGCCTCTCCATGTGTCGTTTAAAATCTTCTGAAAAATATGGTTTGAATTCATCCCACAGGCTAAATGGAATCGCTAGTTGACAAAAAAACTAACAATAAAATGATAAGTTCTCTCACCATGAACGGCTATTGATACATGGCTGCCTCTCCTAGAACTGTACGTCAGTGTTGATCATCTTCAAGTAACCCTAAAGCCTTGCATGCTGATTTGAAAGTCGTATGTTCTATGATTCTGGACCTCGAACTTCATAAAAAAGCAAACGAAGGTGGTAACACTCTGTATTATTTGGATATACCGTATATTCCCTGCCTAAAGCGTTGTCTTTTTTAATGTGTAGCCAACCATCTACATTTACTCCTCTTTTCCCCCTTTCGAACCGATTACCCAAACATAGAATGCACAGATTTCACTATACAGGTAGGTCTTTGCAAAGTCATCTACTTGACATAGTTAAAAAAAAAGACGTGAGAGTCGTTTTTGGTGGACAGGAAACCTTTATTAGCTAAGTTTTCTTGATTAAAAAATACTCTTTGACCATTTTTCTAAGTGCACAGCAAGATGAAATACCGTGGGAAAATTCTCATGAATAGAAAACCCTAAAATTTACCACACTGCCTCTGAACTACAACTTTCATACGTTTTGACTTCATCTTTTAAATTGTTTAAAGAAAGAATACCTTGGTCAGACCCTTTATTCACATATTTACAAACATATTTAATCGATTTTACCGAGTTACAGTATTCCATATTGATGTGAAAGAACTGGATTACCAACGATTATCAAGCTCTACTCCATTTGTGGTCGCAGTAAATCCGCCATTATCTGAAGGATATATGTCTCCTGCAGTTTGAATATCCGTCATCGCCGGTCAGTGTTTTTATAAGCATTGTTCGAGGATAGCGTTTAGTGCACAGCTGGTCTCTCATGCATGGCGAGTTGGCGTTGAAATTTCCACAGGGGACATGTATCATATTAGATTTCACTATCTTATAGAGCTTTGGATCTAGATGGGATCAGGTATTTCGGCACCAATAAAATTGTCAATAATGTCAGAAAGAATGTGTCTTTTTAGCCATATCAGAATATGAATGTGCCGAAGTCTGGAAAATGTTGGTATTCTGTGTACACAGTAGAAAACCAACATTTTACGTACAAGTATCACAGAACTTCACCAAATATTTTTCCTTTAGTTATCAAGTCCAACATTTTTTTTTTACTTTGATGCGAAATATTTGTGCGATGATATCGTGGCGATCGTGAGGTTTTTAGTCTGGAAACAAATTTTCTTTAATTTCCTTCCACCAAGGGTTGCACGTGAAGGTGAAAAATAAGTCTGCGCGACCATAATGACGTACATAAGTCATGGCGTATTGAGTGTGCTCGTGTATGTATCTCGGCCCACCGGTGAAGGAGGACGGTAATCCACTATTTGACCCAACTGATGAGCATCAACATCTTGCCTACCAATGGTGTCCTTAAATATTACTGAACTAATCAATCAAAGCTTTTAGACTTTTAAAACATTAAATTAGCATAATAATTTCTATCGAAGAAGAC
The DNA here is from genome assembly GCA_905147345.3 of Mythimna impura. Taxonomy (NCBI): domain Eukaryota; kingdom Metazoa; phylum Arthropoda; class Insecta; order Lepidoptera; family Noctuidae; genus Mythimna; species Mythimna impura. The sequence continues at coordinate 25,718,762 of LR990351.1, read as the reverse complement.
GCTAACTATGACACACCAATTTATTTTGTAATTAGTTTTATGTTTTCGTTTGTACCAATTTGGATCAGTAGATGTCGTTGTACGTATATAAATAACATGATTGGTACGTTATTATAGGATTAGGTTATCACATGGTTGCGTTGCAAAGAAAATCTATTAGCACATTTAAAAAAGAGATATTTCATACAAACATTGAGGAATCCATTTCACCAACATACATGAATGTACTTGAACTTTTTTGTTATTGTTGAACTATTTTTGAGAAATAAATAATCGCTATTTGCTCTATTAGGGCTTGTTTTTCTAATTTCTAATACCGAGTTGCGAGTAAATTAGGTCGCGCAGTAAGACTTCAAAAAATCTTGAACACGACCTAAACCTTAATTTGAGGATAGTTTTGAAAAACGAATAATGGGAATCTTTATTATTTATTTAAACATGTATTCGTGCCAAGTTTCAAGTTTATTAACCCAAGGAATAAGATTCTCCCATACAAACTTTAACACCCCCTAAATCTTGCACTGAGGGTAGTACTGAAAAAATAAATATGGAAAACTTTAAAACTAATTTAGGTTAATATTTGTACAAAGTTTGGAGTCAATTGGCCCACGGAAAAAAAATTTGCACACTTACGAAATCCCCCCTTTTTACCCCCTTAGAGGATGAATTTCCAAAAATCCCTTCTTAGTGCTCACTTACGACATATAATTAATCTTTATGCAAAATTTCAAGCTTCTAGCCCCAGCGGTTTCGGCTGTGCGTTGATATGTCAGTCAGTCAGTTTCTCCTTTTATATATATAGATAATTAACTAGTTTCATACAATTTATTGGTACAATTATTTATGTTGTACTTGTAGTTGACGTAAATGTTTACAATCATTAATACAATAAAGAAATAATAAATAATATAAATTAATGCTAGTAAAAAACTTCAAATGTATGGAAATGACGTCATCTCAATGATAAGTCACATGGTCAGAACTAACTAATAGGAGGCGTTACCGATTGTAGAAAGAGATTCGAAACGAAACCGTCGTAACTTGGCTAGGCTTGCTGCTCTAGTTAAGTATTAACACGTAGTTTATTTAGTAACGGTTACCCAACCAGTTCGTAAGGTTGGGTAACCGTACGTATTGTTAAATGTTTGATACCTTTAGATGTAGGTACTGTTAGTTACATGCTTCATAATATGAAGCATGTAACGTTTACAATACACCTTTTATAAATCTGCTATGCCAGTGATGGCAAACCTATGACACGAATGTGTTACGTTGCACAGTTAACTTGCAACAGTCGAGTATTCATTTACAACTGTAAATATTATGATGATTAATGTACTGAGTTCAGTAAATTAAGAGTAAATTAAATCACAAAGTTATATAATAACCACATTAATTTATAAATCAAAATGACACGGTCAACAATAAAGGTTCATCATCTTTATACTATGTGTAAACCCAATTATAAAATAATAAAAAAAAACAAACTTTTGAATTTTTGCCTTTGTAATTCTACTCGGCTAGGCTTTCCCTTGAAAAGGTATCACGGTAAGGATACCTAACACTGCGATAATGGGTAAGGTTAACTCTTACAATTACAATAATTGTAACCACGTTAAGAGGGGTCAACTAACTAATTTTGAATGGGTTCAGAAGGTTTATCACAATTCAATATCATCTTGCGAAAAAAAAATCCTGTAGGCATACAAAAGTTTTATAAATAACCCTCTCGCAAAACTTTCACACGGCCAACTAAATTAGTCTCTGGTTACAGCAACAATAAAATATTCTTAAATCGAAAAAAGTAAAACAGAATAAGATTAATAAGTGTTCTTTCATTTTATTTTTGCTCTTTTACTCAACAGATTTAAGCTTTGCATTTTTGCTGAAATCAAACATTTATTGTAAGTAATTGATTACTACATAATACATTAGGTAAACAATTCCGGTCATGGTCCATAAATAGATTCGCGTTTTAGGATACTATTATCAGAGTGCAAGGACATCTTCTCATAGGAATTTAGTACACAGAATCATAGAGTACATTTTTATATAGGGTACACAGAACACTGATACTAACCTAGCCAAATGTAGTATGTATAAAAAACCGCAGGAAACATATCACTTACAGGAAAAGGTAAGTTTTCATTTTACTTTCTTGCTTGGAAGAGTGTTACATTAAAGTGCATAACCTAACATAATATAGTTATATTTATTAAACCTGAACAAGATAATTATCAATGTCATGCTTAAAGATACATACCTGTGTATATATAATTGATCATCATCCATTTTGTACTATGGGATTTATAAATTGTTTAATTGAACTATTTAACTTGAAATTTAGTTAGGTACAAGATTAACGGTTTTAAAAATATTGTTAAATCTTTTTGATAAACATTTTGATTCGTGACACAATTTACACAATGTCTGCTCGTTCTACGTAATAAATAACATTAGTTATTTAATGCGTCCATGTGCGCCGTTATCTATCGACTCGGTATAGCTATTTAATAGTGGAAGCAGAGATAAGTAAAATTGTTTATTTGTACATATGGGTACAGTGATAAGCCATCGAGGTTCGACATTTGATAATACATTTGGTTTCTGTGAAGTCGTAAACATACTCCGTTACCAAGATATAAGTAATCTCACAGTTACAGAATACTCAGCTCTATCCAGCTCAGGAGCAGTCTACAGTTGGCTGTTCAAATAGGCTGACAAAACCATAATTATTTTGATTCATTTTTGGTTAGTTTGCAGCGTATAAAAATTGTAAATCAATCTAATTGTAAAGTGCAATTAAAATTGGATATCGTTAATTACACTTTTCGATTAACTGGTGAGGTTTCTTTTGATTCTTATTGTATTGACTACGACTGAATTTAAGTTTACGGGTGGAAGTCAAAATCTCCAAAGAACTGTCTGCTAGAAGCAGGAGGTTTTGCTTATTACAGACATTTATTAGCTGTCATAGTAAACAAACTAAAAACCGGTCAAGTGTGAGTCGGACTCGCGCCCGAAAAAACACAAAAAACGGCAAAAAAAAACAACATTTATCGTATGGGAGCCCCACTTAAATATTTATTTTATTCTGTTTTTAGTATTTATTGTTATAGCGGTAGCAGAAATACACTATCTGTGAAAATTGCAACTGTCTAGCAATCACGGTTCATGAGATACAGCCTGGTGACAGACGGACAGACAGACGGCCGGACGGAGAGCGGAGTCACACACACACAGTACACAAGTAACACATGTAAAGGTACATGGACAGTAATAAAAAATGAAATACTTCCTACTCATAACATAGCATATGGGAGCAGTGGTGGCCGAGTGGTAACGGCCCCGACTTACGGAGTTGTAGGTCGCGGGTTCAAACCCAGCCAGGCGCATTACTTTGTGTAATTTATTTCATCACCACAGCTCTCAAAACGGTGAAGGAAAACATCGTGAGGAAACCGGCATGTCCTAGAACCAAAAATTCGAAGACATGTGACATCCACCAACCCGCACTGGGCCCGCGTGGTGGATTACGGCCCATTCCCTCTCCTAGAGAGAGGAGGCCTGAGTCCCAGCAGTGGGAACATTAAAAGGCTGAATATGCTATGCTATGCATAACATAGAATTCATTGTAATTAATAATTACTATACTTACGGAACTAACAAAAATAGCTTCCGCCTTCAACGATTTCTACCTTAATCATAACCCCACACAGCAACCTTGAATATATTTGCCTACCGAGCGTAGTACCGCTCGTAACTAACCAAAATGTACCCTAAGTTCATGCACCGGGAGTCTCTTTTATTATGCCCGTTATGCGCCTTTGAACAGGCCGCTCTTGTTATAGGGTTGGGTGGGACTTGAGTGTTTTTAAAAAATGTGAAATACGTACTTACGTTTTATTACATAAAATGTAATCAGATTTTCTAAAATTATATTTAGATCGGTACCTAATTAATTTCTACCTATTTACCTATATCCATAGTTTAAAACATATTTTTTATAAAGTCATGTCATAGAAGTGTCAAGAGATTGTTTATATTTAGTTAGGTATCTAAAACAAATGAAATAGGTAATTAAAACCAAGTGTGTATAATTTTATTGGTTTTGTATGTAGCGTTAGCTTGCGTTCATATGTAATTTTTAAAAGGTAGGTCGTTTAAGACGTTATTATACATAATAATTAATATTTTGTAAGATATAATTCCAATATATGTTGACCTTGCATTAGTAAGGTAGTCACTAGTTTCTGGGAGGCCTAATTATATTGAGTGATCTTTAAGGCCATTGATTCGTTTACGTGAAATATGTCGCAATTACTTGAAATAAAAACTCGATAGAATATTCGAACATAATTTTTGTTAGCGCGGGTCAAGCGGCAAATCGAACACGCGTGTGAGACTCTACCGAATTTAGCCTTGTAAGAAAGGCCGCGCGGCGTAGGCACATTTCTGTACCTATAGTTAGGAGTGCGCCAGGCCTGGTAATATCAACAATAATCAACTGACGACGGGCATATTTTTTTATTTATCTAAGGCGTTCGGGTTTCGCATGGCATAGGTACTTTTTCAGAAATTAGAGTCTATTGGAAAAGAGGACATCCACTGCAGTGGATATCGTCATACATATCCGACAGACAGCAGTGTCTTACTATCACTAATATTAATGCAAATAACGATATGGTTTCACATCGCTCTGAATTTAAAAACACTAAGTGTGTCGTTTCTCAGGGTAGTATATTGGGCCCAATTTGGTTTCGCATTTATGTGACTAATATTGTTAACGTGACTAATCATAAATGCTTTTTGTTTGCTGATATTTCGAGAATTGTTTCTACTGATAAAAAAATGCAAATCAATAATTGACCATGAAACAGATATTAATTTCGTCGCCGGTACGTCGTCATTGTCATACGTCGATTGATGAGGTTGCAGAGTGCCCCACCCATGCGCCCCGCAACTCCATGCCGGTCACCGCGGTTCCTCCATGCAGCACCGCACGAGCCCTTCGCCCCGTCCCATTGCCTGTTCTTGCAGCTTCAGCGAATCCAATCCGATTTCGCCAGCGTCACCGCGAGCGCCCCTGGTGCTCTAAATCCGAAACCTGTGCTTGACAAGGCAAAGAACAAGGTTGAAAATGACAATGGTTTCGTTACGGTGCAAAGGAAGAAGCGTCGAACGCAAACTATCAAGAATCGCTGCGGCATAGCACCTGCAACTTCTAACGTGAGCCTGCGTGCCGCCCAGCCGAACACTCCAGTGTACATTTCCCGCCTGCATTACACAACAAGGGTGCAAGACACCGTGGAGTACGTGCGTCAAAAGACGAAGTTCGCACTAAGGGTACAGCTGTTGGAGTCGCACCGAAACGTCAATTTCAAGCCGTTCGTTGTGCGAGTCCCGAACACTTTCCTGCCCCTCATGCTGAAGGAAGACTTATGGCTGCAGGGCGTGGTATTCCGTCGCTTCCGCGGACAGGTGCCACAGAACAGCACGAAGTGAACATAGTGCAATGTGAAGTGTTACTAACATAGTCCCAAGTCTTATTTATTAACGATAAATTTTATTTACTCTATATATGTTAGTCTGTAAGGGTATCTATGGGCCAAGATGCCTGACAATACCTAAATGATTTATTATTATATTATTATTATTATAATACAATAGAAAATCTTACCAATTGGCTTAATAATAATAATTTATCTATCTAATCAAATAAATATCATAAATCTAAACAAATCAGTATATGTACAATTTAATAACTCTTATAATAATAAATTTAATTTTACTATAAATATATGAAAACTTCAACAAGTAGCACTAAGTTTTTGGGAACGATCATAGATGAACATCTGGACTAGAAAGCTTAAATCGATAGTGTATGTCTTAAAATCAATAAATTCGTACATGCTTTTAGACGGGTTAAAAACGTAACAAACATTAAAACAGCTGTAATGTCCTTTCGTGCATATGTTGATTCCTCGCTGCGATATGGGCTAATTGTATGGGGAAACAGCACCGTCCATAATAGAGCTTGCGTCGTTCAAAAGAACGACGCAAGCTCTATGTGTTCGAGCCATCCAGGGAATTCCACCTAACGTACCTTCTTGTCGACCAATATTTAAAAACCTCGGTCTGCTGACAGTACCTTCACTATACATATATGAAACATGTATGTTTGTACGAAAACCCAAAGATATATTCAGAACAACAGCAGATGTATGCGCTAGAAATCGGCGTGACAAATTTAGACTTGTTTTAGATGAAATCCCTCGATTAACAAAATGTATTATAGTAAAAGCTGCTTAACTATGGTGGTACGTAAATATAAAAAATTGCCAAGTAAAGTATTAAACAACAGACTATTTAAAATTCACTTGGTTAAAATGGCTTATTGATAATAATTTTTATAGCATTAAGGAATACCTTGAGCATAAGTGGTGATTTGTGTTAATCATTTTGCATGCTTTAGTCTTAAACAAAACATGTACCTATGGTCTCATTTTTAACCCTTATAACACCTGTATATACCATGTTTTAAGCAAATAAATAAAAACGATTGTCATAGACCCGATCTGACATAGGCATGAACTAGGCATTGTCTGGACGGGCAAGTGGTTCTGGGCTAAAGGTAGAAAGCAAGCATGGTGAGATATTTTAGCTGTGGGAGGCAACATGTACGTACCGAATGGCGAATGGACTACCCTAAGAGAAACCGTATAGCTTGCAGCAGCTGTGCTCGAACATGTGACTAGCTACGCCACTGAGTTATAAGTCAGTGATTATTTTGATTTCGCTTCACATTTCATGTTTCATAAAGTGCCAAGCGATTTTAAACCATATGCACAGTAGGTGATTTGAAATTGCCAATTTGACTTGCCTGCCCTGCGCATTATTGTAGTTCGGAGCAAGTTCCAACGTCAAGTTTGAGTTCAAGAATAAGTTCATGTTAAAAGACTCAGAAATATCATAAAAAGGTTTTTTTAAAATATTTTGCATGGTTTTCTTTATTGAGATAAAAAAGTTGTTGTACTTAGTATTTTGGTAGAATTTTACACTATAGTTATGGCAGCATTCTTATCTGTAACGTCATTCTCAGTCGTTTGTTGACACGTCACAACAACAACAGCTGCCGTTGGCAAAATAAATTGATTAAAAAGCAAAATTTTAAATTTTCAAATAATTGTGAATAAGAAAACATTACAAAATGGATGTAAGTACTTCTCCACTCACTCACCATACAAGAGACGATGTAAAAAGCTGCTATTTTAATTCATAACCTATTTTAGGAGAGCAATATTCCCATAGATATTAATATTGGGAAGTTACAAGACTGGTTGGTAAGTCGTCGACATGTGAACAAGGAATGGCAGAAGACTGTGCCAGCAGTGAGGGAGAAGATCAACAACGCGTTGCAGGACATGCCCAAACATGACGACATAGCTAGCCTGTTGTCTGGCAGCTATATCAACTATTTTCATTGCCTGAAGATAGTTGAGATATTGAAGGAGACTGAGGCAGATAGTAAGAACCTCTTTGGACGGTAATTGTTACTCACGTTTTTTTTTCTTCAAATGGAGATTGTCATAAGAAGCTGCTATGTTCATTCTTATAAGAATCAAATTGTTGAGTGGTTTTATGGAAATATTAATATAATTACTACATTTTTGTTAACATTTAAAAACTTTACCTGGCAGTACACAACTAGGACCATTCACCATCCCACTTTAATAGTTACATGACCATTCTGCACTACTCTCATACCTATTAATGTAATATAAAAATAATTTGTAAAATCATTTTTTTAAAAGAGTAATCATGGAGTTTCTTGCCCTTGCTCTTCCATAGGAAATGACCAATTGGAACCGTGCACTAGCTTCTGACGTTTTATAAGTGCCCATGTAGGCCTATGTGAAGATTTTTGATTTTGATTTTTTCTTTACCAATATTTTCTAGATATTCATTTTTAATTCTTAGTTTGGAATTTCTCTTTAGCAGTTTTGAGTATGCTGTATTAATGGCAATAAGTTGACTTCCAATTATATATGATTTAAATTTAAATGGCATAATGTGTGTATACAATTTATTTGCATGCTGCAGTCTTCCTGTCCAATTATAATTTAGGTGTATTCAAGGCTAGAATAAATAGGCTCTTAATAAACTAGTGCGCTTCACTATCAGTGATTGCATCACTGCTTACCATTAGGTGGGACCACACTAGTTTATATGAATTAAAAAAAAAAGTAAAGGCACACTTTTGCCCTAAACTTTGGTAATACAGATATTTGTATACTGATGTTATATTATCATTTCTTTTAATTATTTTTTTTAAACTCATTGTAGGTATGGATCACAAAGAATGAAGGATTGGCAAGACATAGCTCGTACCTATGAGAGAGAGAACCTGTATTTGGCTGAAGCAGCACAGATCCTGGTCAGGAACATCAACTATGAGATCCCAGGCCTCAAGAAACAGATTGCTAAAGAAGATCAGTTGCAAGTTGTGAGTAGTATTGTGGATGTTCTTTTTCAGGGTTCCATACCCAAAAGGTAAAACGGGACCGTATTACTAAGACTCCGCTGTCTGTCTGATTTTTTTGCTATGGACGGTACGGAACCCTTCACTGCGCGAGACCGACTCGCACTTGGCCGGTTTTTTAGAATAGAATAGAAATACTTTTATTCGGGATCAACACAGCACAATGGTAACAAAAACTAAGTAAAAAAGAACGAAAGTACAGAATGCGCCGTAATATCTAAGTACCTCTTCATAAAATTAGTGAATTTTAGTTCCATTCTGGCATCATAGAGGTCGCTACACACAACTAACTTTATTTAAATTCTGATTTATTATTTATTGATTATTATAAGGTTTATTATTTATTTACATATTGTGTGGTCGAGGAATGTGGATAAAGTACATAGAGGACTTAACTCATTCTAGACTCGAGTCCGACTCGGTTTGTGATTGCGACTGGCGCACTAACTAACATGCACCTCAGCTCGATGCATGCAATCGACTGACCAGTATATAAAAAGGTACTCTGTGGACTGACCAGTATATAGGGTGACTGGTAATTAGTGTACGATACTTAAACACGTGATTGTGCTCATGATAACCAACAACTTTTACTATGGGAACAAACCTGAAATCGCGAAAAAAAATCAGCTGTTCAGTACATTTAAGTTCGCGTAATGTACTGAACAGCTGATATTTTTTTCGCGATTTCGGCTTTGCTCCCATAATAAAAATTGTTTGTTATCATGAGCACAATCACGTGTTTAAGTATCGTACACTAATTGCCAGTCACCCTATATAAAAAGGTACTCTGTGGACTGACCAGTATATAAAAAGGTACTCTGTGGACTGACCCCTCACCCAGGTGACCAAGCGAGACTCAGTGAGTGAGAGTGACTGATTCGAACAATCAACATCTCGAATATTTTGTAGAACGGCGAGTCGATGGTTGACTGGACTCGATGGTTTATTTTAACGACTCCGGTTCTTTCTGTAGTCTGGCTAAGTGTTAGAACCTGTATTTCCGAAGTTTACAATTTTTTTTTAACAAATAATGTAATTTTTTACAGGAATGTGAGAAGAAGCACACTGATTTCCTGAAAAATGAAGCGTCAAGCAAGTCAGAGTTCCTGACGCTTTGCAAACAGCTCGGCATCCAGGGAGACAGGATCAAGAAGGAGCTGGTGGATAGGCTTCAAGAACTGCCAGACATATATGACAAGGTAGGTTTACTCATCTCTTTGCGTTGAAAAGAATGAAAGAAAAAGAAATCATCATTATCACTAGCCGGAGGATGTCCACTGCTGGACATGTCCCCCTCAAGTGTCATCACATTGACTGGTCTTGTTTCTATCTAGTGGTAAGGATCAAGAAGGAGCTGGTGGTTAAGCTTCAACAACGGCCAGACATATTTATATGACAAGGTAGGTTTACTCATCTCTTTGCATTGAAAAGAATAGAAATAATCATCATCACTGGCCGGAGGATGTCCACTGCCGGACATGTCCCCCTCAAGTGTCATCACATTGACTGGTCTAGTTTTCATCTAGTGGTAAGGATCAAGAAGGAGCTGGTGGTTAAGCTTCAAGAACGGCCAGACATATTTATATGACAAGGTAGGTTTACTCATCTCTTTGCGTTGAAAAGAATAGAAATCATTATCATCACTAGCTTGAGGATGTCCGCTGTGTGACATGTCCCCCTCAAGCGTCATCACATTGACTGGTCTAGTTTCCATCTAGTGATAAAGCTTTCAATGAGGTCATCAGTCCACTTCGTTGAGAATGAATACAAAGAGAAACTGCACTACAGTAACCTTTCCTACACTAGACAACTTGATTTTTTGGAATTGAGATTTCAGGTTATCATTTTCTTTTTATGTGTTTCAAGGGTTTTTTGGGGTTCCGTACCCAAAGGGTAAAAACGGGACCCTATTATTAAGACTCCGCTGTCCGTCTGTCGGTCAACAGGCTGTATCTCATAAACAGTGATAGCTATAGATAGTTGAAATTTTCACAGATGATGTATTTCTGTTGCCGCTATAATAACAAATACTAAAAACAGAATAAAATAAATATTTAAGTAGTGGGAGCCTTCCCATACAGCAAAAGTGATGACCTTTCCAGCATTTAAATATTGATATTTGTGATAAGTAAGTATGTTAATTTTCTAATTATAAAACATTGAAATAGCAATAATCTTTATTTGTTACAGATAGGCAAATCACTAAAACCATTACAGCCAGGCATTGACCTCTACTCAGCGTTCACAAAGTACATTTTGGGTGATAGAGCATCAGAGGTGTTGCCATTATTACAATATTTGGTGGAGCATGGCAACACTACAGTGTACGAGTGGAGTTATGGGGAAGCCCCGTTAAGTGTGGAACCTGATCCAGTGCATATAGAGCTTGATGATGAAGATCAAGGGGCTGGAGATCAGGTAATATTGCCAAGGAATTTTGGCCCATATGATTTAGGTCCATATTTAATACTGAAAATTAAGCTATGGCGTAGATAGGATAAGATATTTATTTAGCAAATATGGGTACAAAAAATGGTGACATAAAAATATAATAAGCATCAGCCATATTTTACCAGAAGGCATGCAAAAGTAAAAACTACACTGGACATTCTGAGTAGGTACATTAAAAATTTCATAAAAATTACACAACGCAAAAATTAAAAATGTCATAAAATTAAAAATCATAAAATAAGCTCTTGAGTAATTATTTTTACGTGGCTGTCTTGCAAATTACAAGTTTCTTGAATATTATTTAACTATTTGTTTTATCAAATAGTTAGGTTTTTGTAATAAGATAGCTATTATCTTATTTATTTTAAAATCCACCTCAACATAATTGGCCGCTTTTTTTAGTTGGGAAATCATCCAATGACTTCTCTTGCTCTATGGTGAATCGCGATGGCGTGTCAGACTTACTGACTTACCTACTCCTATGTTCCTTTTTTACCTTGCGTCTCAGGCGGCCGGCTCCTTCGTTAGCATTACTGCTTTGCGGAAGGAGGAGACAGCCTGCCATTCCTCTTCGCTCCGGACCATGGCCTGTACCAGGGCCCGGAGCGAGAGGTCGCTGCCGCCGATCGCCCCCACGGGGACACGGCGGTGCTCCGCCCAAGCGAGGCATACCTCCACAGTATGCTCCACCGTGTCCTCCAGGTGGTCTACACAATGGTGACACCCGGATGTTTTTTCCGCATGACGTCTTCCCAGCCACTCCTCAAAGACTTATTTCCATAATTATGGCGTGCCCAAACATAATTAGGCTACGGGTTTTTTTTTTTTCGAAAGTGATGCTGTGACCCTACAACGCAAAGAACAACTGAAGAAACAGAGGTTGGTTTGAGTCAGTCAAAGTCTGACACTCCATCTCGCTCCACCCACAACGGGAGAAGTTATCTGATGATTTCCTGTTTCAAAAAAAAAGCGCAATGAAATTAGTGAATCCAAAATGAAATTATCACAGATCTAGACAAAGGTTTTTGATGTTGGAGAAATGAAGAAAGGAGATAATGAAAGTAATATTCATGCCAAGTTGCTTTATAAATGTTAGTCAATGGCTCTAGCCAACACAAAAGTCATTTAAGTCAACACATGTTTGTTAATGCTTTTGCCTTGGATACTAAGCCCTTTAAGCCACACACACATTCACACACACACACACACACACAAACACACAACACACACACACACACAACACACACACACACATTCACACACATCACACACACACACATCACACACATCACACACATCACACACACACACACACACACACACAACACACACACAGACACACACACACACACATTCTAATGTTTTTATAGTATTTGGCATCAAATGTATTAATTTAACCTTTTCGGTAAACTTCGCTGAGGTAGTCAACACTACGATAAAATTATCAGCTCCATTTTCCTGCGATCGCGTCTATTTCAATAATTCCATTATTGTCAAGTTTTGTATATATAAAACTACACCAATTTTACATCACAATATCCACTAAGAATCAATTTGCGATTAATTAAAACAGCCACTGAACTTCTCTCGAAGAAATCCCGTCAAAAACTCCAACACATCTTTGTCTTTATAATTTGTACAGATAGACTTCGGCGACGCTGCCGAAATAGACTTCGGTTCTATAGACGTGGCGGCGGATATAGACTTCGGAGACGGCGACGCGGGCGCCGAGATCGACTGGGGGAACATTGACGTCGCTGCACCCGAGAACGTTGTAAGTTAACTGAAGCTAGTAAGTTTTACTCGCAGGTCAGATGATCGATGGGATCGAAAGGTTCTGCAGTGGTGATCGCGTATCTATAAGAAGACGCAGTGTTGGAACGCCTCTCATATGGTAGACCGACGACCTTGTGAGGGTCGCGGGAATCCTATGGATGCAAGAGCACTGGACCGGTCGTTCTGACGTCACTTGGGGGAGGTCTATGCCCAACAGTGGACGTCTTTCGGCTGAAGTGATGATGATCCGGTGACAGCGATGCAGACTGATTTTTTTCCTCTCTGGGGATTTAGTAAGTTACGAAACGAAAAATTTAAAAAGGAAGTTTAATTCTCAAATATTTTCGCCCAAATGTGAAAAAACATTTATTCGAATAACCATTAAAAAAAACTGAAATCATATTTTTTTTTATTATTTCTAACATTGTGTTTTAACTTTATTTTAGATAGCATTTGTTTATTTTCATCAAGATCTAAGTTTACCTACCAGACAAGTTTTCACTCCAAAACTGTTTCAGAAACAGAATATACAAGAAAGAGAAGTCAGACATGAATTTTGACGTCAAAGTCCATCACGTTCGTACTGCCGCCATGGAAAATGTCGTCTTGGCGAGAGAGTCGCGTATATTAATTTAAAATTGTTTTATGTCGTTATAAATGGGACTTTTTCCTGTAGAGTATCGTTTCTATTGTTCATGACTGAAACAGTCATTGTTATGTTTCATTTTGATTTAAACTGTTGATCCCCGCATTAACGCCGGCGTTCACGCGCCATTGTCTTACTATTGTGTCTCTAATTACGCACTCAAAAGGTTAAAATTATTTTTTGTTTTTCTTTACAGGACATATCAGCTGACTTGGCACACGTTTCCCTAGAGGAATCTGGCATAGTGGTGGAGGAACAAGGAGTGTGCGGCGGAGTGGCGCGTGGAAAGGATGCCCTGACTCTGCTGGACAACCCGGCCACCAGGAGCCAGCTCATCGACCAGCTTGTAGAGGTATGTAAGAAAGGACGCCCTGACTCTGCTGGACAACCCGGCCACCAGGAGCCAGCTCATCGACCAGCTTGTAGAGGTATGTAAGAAAGGACGCCCTGACTCTGCTGGACAACCCGGCCACCAGGAGCCACCTCATCGACCAGCTTGTAGAGGTATGTAAGAAAGGACGCCCTGACTCTGCTGGACAACCCGGCCACCAGGAGCCACCTCATCGACCAGCTTGTAGAGGTATGTAAGAAAGGACGCCCTGACTCTGCTGGACAACCCGGCCACCAGGAGCCAGCTCATCGACCAGCTTGTAGAGGTATGTAAGAAAGGACGCCCTGACTCTGCTGGACAACCCGGCCACCAGGAGCCACCTCATCGACCAGCTTGTAGAGGTATGTAAGAAAGGCCGCCCTGACTCTGCTGGACAACCCGGCCACCAGGAGCCAGCTCATCGACCAGCTTGTAGAGGTATGTAAGAAAGGCCGCCCTGACTCTGCTGGACAACCCGGCCACCAGGAGCCAGCTCATCGACCAGCTTGTAGAGGTATGTAAGAAAGGACGCCCTGACTCTGCTGGACAACCCGGCCACCAGGAGCCAGCTCATCGACCAGCTTGTAGAGGTATGTAAGAAAGGACGCCCTGACTCTGCTGGACAACCCGGCCACCAGGAGCCAGCTCATCGACCAGCTTGTAGAGGTATGTAAGAAAGGCCGCCCTGACTCTGCTGGACAACCCGGCCACCAGGAGCCAGCTCATCGACCAGCTTGTAGAGGTATGTAAGAAAGGCCGCCCTGACTCTGCTGGACAACCCGGCCACCAGGAGCCAGCTCATCGACCAGCTTGTAGAGGTATGTAAGAAAGGACGCCCTGACTCTGCTGGACAACCCGGCCACCAGGAGCCAGCTCATTGGCCAGCTTGTAGAGGTATGTAAGAAAGGTCGCCCTGACTCTGCTGGACAACCCGGCCACCAGGAGCCAGCTCATTGGCCAGCTTGTAGAGGTATGTAAGAAAGGTCGCCCTGACTCTGCTGGACAACCCGGCCACCAGGAGCCAGCTCATTGGCCAGCTTGTAGAGGTATGTAAGAAAGGTCGCCCTGACTCTGCTGGACAACCCGGCCACCAGGAGTCAGCTCATTGGCCAGCTTGTAGAGGTATGTAAGAAAGGTCGCCCTGACTCTGCTGGACAACCCGGCCACCAGGAGCCAGCTCATTGGCCAGCTTGTAGAGGTATGTAAGAAAGGACGCCCTGACTCTGCTGGACAACCCGGCCACCAGGAGCCAGCTCATTGGCCAGCTTGTAGAGGTATGTAAGAAAGGTCGCCCTGACTCTGCTGGACAACCCGGCCACCAGGAGCCAGCTCATTGGCCAGCTTGTAGAGGTATGTAAGAAAGGTCGCCCTGACTCTGCTGGACAACCCGGCCACCAGGAGCCAGCTCATTGGCCAGCTTGTAGAGGTATGTAAGAAAGGTCGCCCTGACTCTGCTGGACAACCCGGCCACCAGGAGCCAGCTCATTGGCCAGCTTGTAGAGGTATGTAAGAAAGGACGCCCTGACTCTGCTGGACAACCCGGCCACCAGGAGCCAGCTCATCGACCAGCTTGTAGAGGTATGTAAGGTAGGACGCCCTGACTCTGCTGGACAACCCGGCCACCAGGAGCCAGCTCATCGACCAGCTTGTAGAGGTATGTAAGAAAGAAAGATTAGTTATGCCATGGACGCATCATCAGTGGGGTAGCTAGTGGGGCCCCATATCAAATATTTTTGAAGTTTGTTTTTTTGTAGGAAATAGCTTCTACTAGCATAGAAATAGTGCCTTGAGAGGCCTCGATGATGAAAATGAGCTCATTTCATGGATCATTCAGAAGGTACCTACTAAAATAGGTTGAGTTTTTAGTGTCGTCTTGTATGTAGAACGTGCTAAAACTATTCACAGAGTATCATATAGTCATTATTCGTTCACTCCTGGCCTGGCCTATTGATAAAATTATTGTGGATAACATGTTACGAATTTAGGCATATGTATGTCGGGGCCCCTGTAGTTTGGGGGCCCTGTATCTTTGATAGGGCTGATACGGCGGTAGCTACACCCCTGCGCATCATTATATTGTCACTTTATGTCAATCAAAATGAGAATTAATATTTTTGACTAATTTTAAAGGCCCAGATAGTAAATTAAAGGCAAGTGGTGTATTAAAAGGGTTTATTGTAATCTGTAGCAAGTAGGTTTATAGGTTAAAGGGGTGACCAGACGGTTGCAAACTAGCTCTCCAACCAAGGTGACCTTGGTTTATATGTTTGGTTTGTGTTGCGACTACATGGATGTAAACCACGCGCCAACACGTTCGGTGGTTGGGAAAACGCGCCTCCCAACCAAGGGCGTAGAAGGTCATGGATTACAACTGCTGCCTACACGGGTTGAAACTAGCAAGGTCACCTTGGTTGGGACGTTGGTTTGCAACTATCTGGTCACCCTTTTGAGGTACGTCTAAGCGCGGTCGTGTCGGGCGATGCAATGCGCGTGCTGTGTGGTTCTTGGTCCCCGCGCCGCCGCGACCGTGCCGCGTCGCCCGTTGATGTCGTCGTAGTGTGTGTGTGTGTGAACACTTAGGCCTATCGTCCACGGACGCGTAGCTTCATAGACGCGTATTCGTAAGCTCCACGCAGGCGTACACCAAGCGTATAATGACGAATATGCGTCTATGAAACTCCTCGTCTGTGGACAGTGGCCTTATCCAACTTCGATTTTTCAGTTGGAATCATTCCTCAAGATGCGTCTCTACGAGACCAACACGTCAGGAGACAGCCACTCCTTCAGTCTCCTGCAGCAGCTGCCCACAGAGAGCACAGCCGCCCTGACCGCCATGCTGGACGCCGTGCAGATCGCCACCGCTAAGATGACCGCGCCTGAGATCAACCATCTACATAACGTGAAGCATTCACCTAGGTTTGTGTAGCATCATCATTCATCATCGTTATTTCAGCCGAAAGACATCCAATGTTGGACATAGGCCTTCCCCAAGTGTCCCCATTATGACCGGTCCTGTGCGCATCCATCGGATTCCCGCGACCCTCACCAGATTATCAGTCTACCTTGTGGGAGGCCGCGCTAACGACGCTGCGTCTTCCAGTACGTGGTCGCCACTCCAGAACTTTTCGTCCCCATCGACCATCTGTTCTGCGAGCAATGTGCCTGGCCCACTGCCACTTAAGTTTTGCCCACTTTTCTTGAGGCTATGTCGGTAACCTTGGTTCTCCTGCGGATATCTTCATTTCTGATGTGATCACGCAAAGAAACTCCGAGCATAGCCCTCTTCTTATGAGGCCCATTGTAAGCGACCATGTTTCGGAGCCATATGTCATCTCTCTTTATGTCATCAACTGGCAACACGAACTGGTCATAGACTTTCGTCTTAACACACTGTGGTATATTGGACGAGAAGATACCGCGCAGCTTCCCGAACGCTGCCCAACCGAGTCGGATTCGACGATTGACCTCTTTATCTCGGGTAGGTCTAACCTACCCAACTGTACCTTCGGTCCCAGCTAAACGTAGTCGTTAACAACTTCGAGTGTAGAGTCACCGATCTTGATAGGTGTGTGCCAAATTCAATTCAAATACGTTCTATCATTTGGATGTCAAGGAGTAAGAACAAATATACATACACACACACATAAACACATTTATATACATAAAAACTTTCGCCTTTATAATATTAGTGTCAAATTTCATGTCATAGTGTCCTATGTCATAATGTCATAGTGTCATAACGTCATATCTCATAGTGTCATATCTTATAATGTCATATCTCATAGTGTCATAATTATCTCATAGTGTCGTCATTTCTAACGAGTTCTCCCATTCTCCATAGATACGTAGACGTGCTAACAGCTCAACTGAAGCAGAAGCTGACCCTGTGCGACAAGCTGTCCCGGCTGGCGGGGCGCGCGGCCGAGCAGCGCTGTGCGGCCGGCGCGCGCGCCGCCGAGCTGCGGCCCGTGCTCACGCGCATCGTGCAGAGAACTAAGGAGCTGCAGGCTCAGGTGAACTTATACATTTGTTTTTTAGTGAGGAACGTTGCCCCACACTAGGAATTACTTCTGTATCTTGGGTGCTTTCACAAACATGGAAAACTCACATACACAAGACACCAAGACCCGGAACCTCTCTAGACCTTACATATATTTATATATGACCGACCCCGCGACACATTCTATGTGTAGTATTCCTTCAGTTACTCTTTGCGTACAATACCGCACCTACGTCATTACCCTGCTGAGAAAAACGGGGGGGGGGGGAAGGGGGACAGGATCAAAAATAACCAGAGTAGAGCAGAGTCGCTACTCCAACCGTTCAAAAATGCTTCGAGTTGCAACCCAGGGTCGTTCCTTTATAACTCGAGTAGCTACCCTAGAGTTAATCCAACTATACTCCATCGGTTTAGGTAGTTAACTAAACGTAAACAACCTTAATGTCTTTTTATTTAAAAAAAAAATCGTATAAAAGACATACAAAGATTATTTGAATTTAGTTAGCTACCAAACATCGGTATATGTAAATAACAAATTGTAAACATTTTTAGATAAAAATTATAGACAACTTTTAGAAAAAAGACATGTCAAGATTGTTTACCTTTAGTTAATTACCCAAACAGATGGAGTATAATTCTAACTACGAACAGGGTAGGTTGGCCATAAATGACACTTGCTTGACATTGACAGTTGAAACTACGTTCGCGTTCAAAAAAGCGAGCGCAGAGTATCTGCCCTGATGACGTCATTAGAGTTGACTCTAACCTCATTTTTATACGCAAGTCTCCTATGTATGCGTGATATTCATGATCATTATCTGACAGTTGTCTATTATCCACAGATCGAGAGTGACATTTCGAAGAAATACAAAGGACGTCCAGTGAACATTATCGGTGGTGTCAAGTTTTTATAAAACTGTTTAGGTTGTTGTAAATATTGTTGGCTATATTCATATTTTAGTAATATAAACGGAACATTTTATACAAGCTTGGAGATTTTATTTAAACTTATTTTTCTAAATATCATATTTACGTATCTAGTGAAAACTGGCTCGTTTCGCACCATCGACTATTCAACCACTGTTTTTTTAGGTGGGAAAATCATCTAATGACAAATCCCGCTCTTGGGCGGATCGAGAGATAGTGTCAGCCTCTTATTGACTAAAAACCCACTCCTGTTCCTTTTTTGCCTTCGTCCCAGGGCCCCGGGTTTCGCTTTCACACTTCCCATGGCCCCAGTAGGCTTCGACCCTGCTGGGCCCCTACCATTTGCTGACATCTCCCTGAGGCGCGCGTGGAGTGGGGGCATGGTGGGAATATCTCTTTTCTGTTACTCGACAGTTTCCCCCTTCCACCAGATTTGGTTTTTAACTTAAGTAAGTTAAAAACTAATTAGAAATCATTTTTGATAAAGTTAAAAAGCTGGGCAAGTGCGAGTTGGACTTCAGGGTTCTGGGTCAACGGGAAGTTATACCCTATGAATTTTGATTTCCTTGAGAGTGTTGAAATATACATTTTTTGCGAATCTTTTTTTTTCGTTAACTTACAAGTTTGGTTTTTTCATGGGACCGCAGACCTGAGTAGGTATATGGTTTTAATTTACTCGATACCTCCACTCGTTCCTGAGATAAAGTGTCTTGACAGACAGACAGACAGATGGACAACAAAGTGATTCTATAAGGGTTCCGTTTTTTCCTTTCTAGATTTCTAAAAATGAGTCAAGTATTTAATAATCATATTTTGAAACAACAATCTGCTACTTACGACCAGAGATCGGAATAAGTAGAGTATATTACCTAAAGTTCGTGGAAGTAAGTTACATAGAGTTGATAATACCTTCTCTTAAATCCTGGAATCATAAACATGACGATTTAATCCTGGGATTTTTTTTTTTAGGTGTGAAAATCATCTAATGACATATCCCGCTCTTCGGCGGAGCGAGAGATAGTGTCAGACTTTTACTGACTAAAACCCACTCCTGTTTCTTCTTTGCCTTCGTCCCAGGGCCCCGGGTTTCACTTTCACACTACCCGTGGCCCCAGTAGGCTTCGACCCTGCTGGGCCCCTACGATTGCTGACATCTCCCTGAGGCGCGCGTGGAACAGTACGCGCCGTCGACGACTTGGGCTCGGTCCGGACGGTCTCCGGACGGTCGGACGGCGAGCCACCCACTGCTCGCCGTCCGCAAAAGAAATTGAACTAAATTATTACCTGTATTGAAGAATCTTATGTTTTTAGAGTTCCGTACTAAAAGTTAAATTAAAAAAGCTTTGTTTTAATCTAATAGTTTTAGTACGCAACTATACCGACCTCTTCTCATGACAGTTACAATTCCATAGCTAACCATTTTTTTTTGGACCTTTGTAATACAGATTACTAACAAATAGATTCATTGCAGAAGGCAGAGTGACTAACAGTCAATTACTTTGTAAAGGACAAGTAGTTTTCTTTAACCACAATTTAATATGTCCAATCACCATAATAATATTCAAATTAAAATAAACACCATTTTCTAAGTACTCCACACGTGAAGTGAGGTCAGCTCTACTTCAAAATCGAGCTGTAATTACAGAGCTTGGTCTAAAGTACAAGCAAACACTTGATGTATTAACTAGTGATATTGAAGTGGACCCGTAGTAGGTACACACGATTAAAATGATTGCTACGCAGGGACATAATATTAATTTGGCACTGCAGATTAGATGCTGCATTTAGAAATATCAGCCAT
This sequence comes from Mythimna impura, assembly GCA_905147345.3. NCBI lineage: Eukaryota > Metazoa > Arthropoda > Insecta > Lepidoptera > Noctuidae > Mythimna > Mythimna impura. The sequence goes on along the minus strand of LR990351.1, from coordinate 25,698,246 downwards.
TCTTAAAACACTTTTATTAGTTTTGTGATCACATACGCAACTTTAAGCTTAGTATTTTGTAATAAAAGATACAAAAAAATTATTTGTTAAACATGAGTAGGTATTCAACAGGTACAAATTGAAATTTGTACTGTATAAAGATGTTGTGTTCTCACTGGACATGGCCTTTTCGGGAGGTTAGGTAGGCGGCAGAAATGCCCGTGTGCGCCCATTGTGCGGTGCGCCCGGAGGATACGGTGGAAGACTGCCCCTCTTGGGTGGAGTACTGCCGCATCGTCATGGAGGTGATTGGCGGCCGCGATCTTTCGCGCCCGGACCTAGTTCAGGCTATGGTCCGGAGCGAGAAGGAATGGGAAGCGGTTATCACCTTCTGCGAAGCAGTACCAAATACAAGAAAGAAAGGTGATGCCCGCAACCGTGAGGGAACGGATATCCTTAAATCCCAGCCGCCACCACAGGAGATGCCCCGGGCGTCAGGAGTCGATTTTCCACCTCAAAATAAAAATGGTTCCGAAAAAATATGGAAAAAAATACAACACGATTTGGAAATGGTTCTCTTGCTACCCGTATACCAAACCATTTGGCGGTCGTACCTACCTATTGGCCAATAGTTGATGAGATTCGCACCGTCCATTGGGACATACGGTGACAGCTTCTGAAGGTTATTGACAGGACAAACATTTGACGAAGCATGTAGTTTTATTACTATTTACTTTGTACGGCAAAATCGATAAATTATATGGTTACGATCTTGCTTAGGTAGGTGTCTACAAATTGTTAGGTTCAAAACAAAAGTTGTTAAGATGAATGCTTCAGGGTAGCCAGTAAAATTCAAATTTTCGACTGTTTTTGGCAATTTGTAAATTTAAAACCATTTCCAGGCACTTGAATTGTCAACAAGTCATTCAGTTAGAAAAATTATGCTAATTGTACATTCCAAAGCGTCTCTATGGAGAAGAATGAGCAAGAATCTCCACGGAGACTTATAAACCATGTTATGTAAGTATTACAAATAACTCGGTTACACACATATTTCTTGTCGCTATGTAAGTACATATATGTTAAAAGAAAGTAAAAAAAAAAACAAATTCTAAATATAGAAATTAAAATAAGTCACTGCCAGCTAAGAAAAGACCAGTCTCAACTGACAGCGCCCGTGCACGGACATGACGCATATATCAGCAGCACTTAGCTCAACCACGAAGTCGCGGGTAAAAGTGCGTATATTTTCCATTTTTACGCAGGCGGAGCTGCTGGCAGATGTTAGTGTTAGGTAAATTAAAGAAAACAATATGTTTGCTGATCAAGTTAGTATATAAATCACAACAAAATTATTAAAAATCTATCTAACTAGTACAATAATAACAAACTCTACTAAAAATCTTTAGTACTATAATACTCGATTCTACATTAGATTAGCTATTTAAACTAACTTTTTTACTGTCCGTTCAACCGATTTTGGTTTCTATGTCGTATGCATAAGGATGGCATTAAAAACAATAAAATTAAAAGAAAAAACTAAAAAATTTTTTTAAAAACAAGCTTTTAATTAAATGCGCTAAAAAGAATAAAAAATAGATTGGCGACCATAAAGGATCAAAGTACTTGTCAATACGCATCAAATGATCCCAAACTCGATGGGGTTGTGTCGTTTTATTGCGGAGTTCCTACGGCCACCTTTCAGCTCTATCATCAGATCAGCTCCATGTCATCATAATATTGCATTGTCACACACTTTACACACGTATACAAAATTTCAGCTCAATCGGTTGAAGATATCTGCTTCAAAATTGAGTTGCAAGATTTGAGCCGAACATATTCGTACATACTTAGTTAAAAAAATAAAATAAAAAATAGCTTGTAAAAAAGTAGTTACAGCTATTTACTGCAGCCGCCATTATCATAACACCAACGCAATAAAAGTAAAAATCGGTTGAACGGAAACTAAAAATCGTTTGCTAAAGTTCTACTTAATCATATTTCGGATGGAGTACACACAAGATTTAACCATACGGGTAATACGGGTAGTACGGGTAATAGAAATAAGGATAAGCGTAGGTGTACGCGTAGTATGGGTAGAAGGGCCAGTAGTAATATATGCAGGTTACAGAATTGGAATCACCATCATCATCATCCCCGCCTCTTCTAACATGACCTTTTGGAACACAAGGCCGCTTCGGAGTAGTAAAACACTCATCTATTATGATGACAAAGGTGAGAAATAATACGAACACATGGATTGGCACCTGAAAAATAAAATATAGAAAAAATATTAGAAATTAAAACAAAAATGTAAAACTAGATTCTGACAGCGGTTTCACCCGCGTAAAAGTCGATTTCTGCATAAAAACTTTGGACCCCCGTTTCAACCCTTTAGGGGGTGAATTTTAGAAAATCCTCTCTTAGTGCTGGCCTACGTCATAAAAGGAAACCTTATGCCATATATCACGCTCCTAGTCACAGTAATTTTGGCTGTACGTTGATATGTCAGTCAGTCATTTTCTCCTTTTATATAAATAGATAGGTACCTACATACCTATATCAAGAAATTAAAAAAAAACCTATTAAGTAAAAACATTAAAAAAAAACGAAAAATCTAAACTAATATTATAAAGAGGATTTGATTTTTTTTGTTTGTATGTTACGATTTAACTCAAAATCTACTGCATAGCATATGAACTACTGAACCGATATAAAAATCTTTTTCACCATTAGAAAGTTTTTAATAATAATAATAATATGATTTATTTGCCAGAAAACACGTGCTTTACATTTCCTTTACATACTACTTATGCCTAGATATACAAATACATATTATATTAAAAATACACAAAGGAAACAAAATATTACTGTTGAACTCCACACTAGGTCGAGCCTGTCTCGTGGAGTCCGAGAGTGAGGTTACCAAAAGAACGCGTAATGAGGTAATACTGTTTGACTATCATTGTTGCAAACAATAATAGCCATTGTTGTTACACTAAAGACTAATTGTAATTTAATAAGAAAAAAAAAAGAAAAATACATAGCAAGCATAAAAAAAAAAAGGTAACGGAATAAGGAATGTAACAAACATGATGCGCAAAGTACACTAGGTTGGGCATAAGTGTAAGTGTAGGTATGTATGTAAGGGTGTGGGTATGTGGGTACACACCCACACCCAGGTGTGTGAGTGTATGGATGTGTGTATGTGTGAAATTAGCCTGCTCAGTGTCCTATGTAAGTATTCTTATGAAGGATTCAGTTTCACAGTATGATTGCGTTAACAGCCATTTACGAACAATCTTTTTGACAGCGCTTATTTTGCAGGTTTTAATGTCACATATTTTGGCTACTTTATTATATATGTGGCTAAGCATAAAGCATTGCATGTGCTGAGCAAAAACAGTCCTGGTCCTAACCGACCCACACATAAACACTCGTCGCTTGAGAAGTTGCGGATATTCTGGTGATTGGAGGATGATTTTGTGTTGTTTCAGAGTTAATTTATAGATATATAATTGACGAACATTTAATACAGTAGCTTCCTTGTATAAGAGATCGGTTGGATATTGAAATGGTTTTTTGTACATAACTTTCAGTACCGAACGTTGGGCTCTTTCGATTTGGATCATGGTTGAAATTCCAACTCCACCCCACACAGTTATGCAGTAGCAGAGAACTGATTCACACAATGCCAGATAAACCATATGTAAGATATTTTTATTGTTGGTGTTACGTAAGAGTTTCATAATGTGAATCAGTCTTCTGCAGCGCTTGGCTACCAATTCAATATGGGGTTTGAAAGAGAGTCGTTGATCTATTAAAACCCCGAGATATTTAATCACATCCACCTGTTTAATACTCTCGCAGCAGCAAAAGAGAGGGTTGCATGTTGTTAAATGTATTTTGATGCTAATAGGGCGTTTAAGGGCTGTTGCCTGGGTTTTGTAAAAGCACAGATAATTAGTTTTATCTATGTTTAAAGATAGAAGATTATAGTCCAGCCATCGCTTCATACTCGTAATGGTGTTTTGAGCTTCTTCCTGCACAGTTTCCCATGATTTTCCATGCAAGAGGATTACTGTATCGTCAGCATAACATATAACGTCTGCGTTTGGAGTTATTGCATCGTGTATGTCATTTAGGTAGACGATGAATAAGGTCGGACCAAGTACGCTTCCCTGTGGCACACCGAAATTTAAATCTTGGTGGCAGCTGGTGTGATCACCTACTTTTACACACTGGCGTCTACTCGTTAGGTAGGATTCAAACCATTTCAATGGTAAACCTCGAATGCCCATGACCTCCAATTTCTTTAGAAGAATGGGAATAGCAACAGTGTCGAACGTAGTTACATTTTCTATTTCTACGCGGGCGAAGCTGCTGGCAAAAGCAAGTAACATATGTATATAAAAGATCAAATAGAAGAAACACTAAATTAGTGACATAATTTTACAAACTGAAGACCGAAGATGGCAGAGTCATATCCGCCAAATCGGAGCTTCTGGGAGAGATCGAGGCTTTTTATGGACAGTTATACACGTCAATCACAAAACCCACTACGAATCTAGCAAACGACCCAAGAGCTAGGTTGACCCGACACTATACCGAAGATATCCCGGACGTCAGCCTGTACGAGATTAGGATGCCTCTGAAGCAGCTTAATAACAACAAGGCACCGGGTGATGACGGAATTACAGCCGAACTCCTGAAGGCGGGTGGTAAACCGATCCTTAAGGCCCTTCAGAAGCTGTTTGATTCCGTCATATTCGAGGGAAAAACACCACAGGCATGGAGCGGAAGTGTGGTGGTACTCTTCTTTAAGAAGGGCGACAAGGCCCTGCTCAAGAATTATAGGCCCATCTCACTTCTGAGCCATGTCTACAAGCTGTTTTCCAGAGTCATCACGAACCGTCTCGCGCGCAGGTTCGACGACTTCCAGCCTCCCGAACAAGCCGGATTCCGAAAAGGCTTTAGCACCATAGACCACATACACACGCTACGGCAGGTTATACAGAAAACCGAGGAGTATAATCTGCCTCTCTGCTTAGCGTTTGTGGATTACGAGAAAGCCTTTAAATCGATCGAGACTGGGCTGTGCTGCAGTCTCTCCAACGGTGCCAGATTGACTATCGGTACATCGAGGTGCTGAAGTGTTTGTACGAAAACGCCACTATGTCAGTCAGACTGCAGGACCAGACCTCGAAACCTATCCTCCTGCAGCGGGGTGTGAGGCAGGGCGACGTCATTTCTCCGAAACTGTTCATGGCCGCAATGGAGGATGTCTTCAAGGTTCTGGACTGGAGTGGATTGGGCATTAATGTCAATGGTGAGTACATCACTCATCTTCGGTTTGCCGACGACATAGTAGTCATGGCTACGGAAGAGCTCAGCTCAATGCTCAATGACCTCAGTAGAGCTTCCGAAACAGTGGGTCTTAAAATGAACATGTACAAAACCAAGGTCATGGTAAATAACCATGTAGCACCCACTCCGATCAAGATCGGAGACTCTGCACTCGAAGTTGTAGACGATTACGTCTACCTTGGACAGACAGTCCAGTTGGGTAGATCTAATTTTGAGAAAGAGGTCAACCGTCGAATCTGACTCGGCTGGGCAGCGTTCGGGAAGCTGCGCGGTATCTTCTCATCCAATATACCACAGTGTCTCAAGACGAAAGTCTATGATCAGTGCGTGTTGCCAGTAATGACATATGGTTCCGAAACGTGGACGCTCACAATGGGCCTCATCAGAAGGCTCAAAGTCACCCAAAGGGCAATGGAAAGGGCTATGCTCGGAGTTTCCTTGCGTGATCGAATCAGAAAGGAGAACCAAGGTTGCCGACATAGCACGAAGAATTGCCAAACTAAAGTGGCAATGGGCAGGGCACATTGCTCGTTCTCCGTTGGGGCCGAAAGGTTCTGGAGTGGCGACCGCGTACTGGAAGACGCAGTGTTGGAAGGCTCCCTACAAGGTGGACCGATGACCTGGTGAAGGTTGCAGGAATCCGATGGATGCGAGACGGACAGGATCGTTCGTTGTGGCGACATTTGGGGGAGGCCTATGTCCAGCAGTGGACGTCTATCGGCTGAAATGATGATGATGATGATGAATTTTACAAAAACTTAAATCTATGGGTACATTCATTGTAGGTACCCATAGATTTAAGTTTTTATAAAACCAAGGTATTTATCGGGATTTAAAAATAATGGGGATCAACAAGGATCGTATCTGGTGTGGCAGTTTCTAATAGACAAAAAGCGTGAATTTGTGTATGTAGGTATGTATGTAAGTTCTAATTCGTAATTATGTGATTCGACGGATCGCCCGGAGGATACGCTGGAGCTTACGGTCAAGGTCTACCTCGCTTGAGCTGAACACTGCACTGTTCTCGTGGACGTAATCGGCAAACCGACCTCCTTCTGCGAAGGAGGTGACGGGAAGCATGAGGGAGAGGAAATTGTCACGTCTCAGTCGGCGCAGGAGACGCCCTAGGCGTCAGGACCCGTAGGACCATTCCTGGCCACCGGAGGTGCGGGCTTGCGGACGGTGAGCAATGCGTAGCCGTCCGATAATACTTAAGCAAGTAATCTACACTCGCCTCAAAGAGATGCAGAAGGTCCAGGACCGAGCAAAGTTGCAAGTAATAGAAGAAACCTACACATTGGGTGGATACTAGTAGAGAGAAGTATATTTGTTGATGTTATTGAAACCTCTACGGTCCGGACTGAGCGTTTCGCCCCGTCGATCGTTTATACCGCGTACATCGAAGGACTGGAACAATCAACGATTGCATCACTACTTACCACCAGGTGGGATCGCAGTCAAGCACTAGTTTATATCAATTAAAAAAATAATTGAATACTCACTTTTAAATGTAACATTTTTGTTTCAATTTAAAATACAAGTTTGTGGCATATAATAATTTAAATGGTAGATGTAAAATTCATTACTTGATATACTGATTTATACCTAACGTTTACCGTTACGTCTGTTACGTGCAGAAACAGAAACACATAATCAATTCAGGAGACATAACCCGCTAATTGAGTATTGATTCGCCGTGACTCATTATAATTAGTTTGCTGTATCTATGTGCTATCAACGACTATGTGCAAGAAGAACAGTAATTAATCGTACATCAGTGGTGCCAGTAACACTTAAACTACGGGAATACAGGCTACGGCTCTTAGATAGCTGCTTCGGCAAATAATAAAAAACATTCAGACGACTTGAGAACCTCGTACTTTTTTTCTGGGGACTCGGTTAATGTTTTGGAGTCTGGAGGTTGGTGGTGTAATGCTCCCGTGCCTCGGATAGCAAGTAAAGGCGTTCGTCCTGCCGACTATCTCCGGTCGAGTCGGAATGCCGTCCCATCGGACTATGAAAGTAAAGGAACAGATTTTTATTTTTATTTGACCACCATCTCACCTGATGGTAAGCGATGATGTGGTCGACGATGGAGCACGCTTGCCTAGAAGTAGCCTATTCACTCTTGACTTAAAGACCCCTAAGTTGTAGCTATCAGGAAACACAGACTCTGGAAAGGAATTCCACTCCTTGGCTTTACGCACAATAAATGTGTTCTTAAAATGCTTTGTTGAGATTCTCTGTTCCTTTACTGCACCAGTGTTTGCGCAAACTCTTGATTACTATGATATCTCCTGGGTACCGGGCTAATCTCCGTTGTGATTGATCACCTCTCTAGGAGTGCGATTGGGCTGTAATCCATCACACAGGATCAGTGTGGGTTGGTGGATGTCATACGTCTTCGAGTTTTTAGTTCTAGAACATACGTCGTTTTCCTTCACCGTTTTGAGAGCATTAGTGATGAAATAAATTACACAAAGTAATGCGCTTTGCTAGGTTTGAAACCGCGACCTAACTCGTAAGTCGGTGCTGTTACCAAAATTCTATAAAATAAGTATTTAATGTTATTTTTTTGGGTTTACTAAGTTCGTCTATTTAACTATTATTAACATCTTTACAAATATTTAACCAATTATACTATAAAAACAACTAAATGAATAAACAACTTAATAGATATATATACACACTAAAATTTAGCTTCACTTGTTTTTTTTTTTGACTGACCGACATTTTGACAATTCAAAAGTGCCTGTAATTGGTCTATTTGAAATAAACGTTTCTGATTTCTGAAAAATAAAAGTATGTACAAACGTGTATAAAATAAAAAAGATTTACTGGACATCAAAAAATTTGTAGGTATGTATTTAATGTTAGATAGCTTAGTTATTTGCTGATATTCAGATATTTGGAATCTTAGGCTAACTATATGCGGGCATCCAAATTCCTTCGCAGACGTAGAGCCAGGATTAGTAGATAGCGTTGGTTTCAATCAAAGATAAATTTAAGTTTCGGTAAGTTATCATTAATAGAATTAGTTTTTCTTTCGGTGATAACTAATTTAAAAAATAATAAAAAGTAAAACCCGACTACGACAAAAAAAAACGATGTTGAAAAAGTATGAAACAAGATTTTCAGGATGCTGAAATAAACAAGGTTGCTGAAGAAACAAGAACAGAACAAAAAGAAAAGCCGTTTTATTATTGACATAATATTAGTATATTTATATAGTATGTATTATTATGTATAATATAATTAAATATTAGACTTAGTTATGTAGGTTTATATTGTACACTGGATTCTATCCTCGAATATGTTTTCTCTTTATAATTCAAAGGTTTGCTGAACTGGCTGTATCTCCATATATTATGTTATGTTTTTGTGTACAATAAAGAATTAAGAATTAAGAAAAGCCGTAGTCACACCTGGTTGGTACCTATGTATATTCAGAGAGGTCATTAGATATTTTCAACTTATAAAAAAATAAAAGTCTAAAAGTTCACGTCGCTCTACCCAGAGCGCGAGACGTTATTTGATGAAATTTATCTACCATAAAAAAAATAGTACAACTATATATATAAAAGCGAAATATCACTCGCTGATTAATCACGAAATCTCAGAAACTATAATACCTACAAACTTAAAATTTGGCAGGTGTATGTTCCTTAAAGGGTGTAGACATCCGCGAACGGATTTTACGTAACTCCACCCCTAAGGGGGTAAAACGGGAGTTGAAGTTTTATGGAGAAACCTACTTTAACGCGGGTGAAACCGCTGGCAGAAGCTAGTTTTGATACAAGTGAAGAAAGTTTGTCATTGCTACCAAGGTGGTTTTCGCCTGAGCCTTAGGTGAGGGTGTTATGGAGCCGAGGGCAGTGACAAATTTCCACGTGTATGAAACGACGTTTTTCAGTACACTTACGAAGACGTAAATAAACGGGGGTTGTCGCACGACTCGTGGGGGTCGCTCGCTTAGTGCCCAGCCTGATACAATAAATGTAATAAAATTGTGGCTGGGCCAACTCGCGCAGTTTTTCGCACTAGTGCGAAACCAGTATATTGCGTGCCTAAGAGCAGTAGGGATGAGAGCGGGATTTCAAGTAAGTGTATTGAAAAAAAATTGTACCTACCTACTTTATACCACTAAGTAACTGATTAAGTACAGAGATAAGAGTATCTGATTTTCACTGGAGACGTTTGTGAGTTAGCTCACGCATGTTCTCCGGGTGTTAACGAAGAGGTCGCGATGCCACGAGATGCGACGAATCCCATAAGATATGGTGAATCTAAACAATGGTAACATGATTTATATCACTGACCTGACAGTTGCGATCTTTACGTAAGTCCACAGTTCACACTAAAATTCTTTTTTAACACACTTACTCGAAAACCCGCTCTTGTCCCACCGCTTTTATTAATAGACTGTTTTCCACACTAGTGCAGAAAAGTGCGCGTGCTCTCCCCCACCACAATTTTATTACATTTATCGTATCAGGCTGGGCGCTAAGCGAGCGACGCCCACGAGTCGTGCCACAACCCCCGTTTATTTATGTCTTCGTAAGTGTACTGAAAAACGTCGTTTCATAATCGTCGTCTGGGCGCGCGTCGACCCCCACGTGTCGCCGATCAACCTCCGTTTATTCATTTCGTAAGTGTATTGAAAAATGTCGTTTGATACACGTGCAAATTTAACACTGCAGCCCTCGGCTCCATAACATACTCGGCTAAGCTCGTGCGAAACTTTCTGCACTTGTATCAAAATTTACTATTCTTGATTGTGCAGTAGGAACGATCCCGACTTACATTAGGTTCGGTGTTTCAACAAAGGCAGGCTGAAACGGTGAAGAAAAACATCGTAAGTAAACCGGCATGTCTTAGAACCAAAAACTTCAATGACATTTGATATCTACCAACCCTGCACTGGGCCCGCGTTCTTTAGACTTTGTAAAATTATTTTGTCACCACTGTTATAAAAACGGGGACACCTCATGTCTTTAATAATTGCTACATACTATTTACATAATTATTTAAAAAATACTTACCGTGATGAATACTTAACTGTGATTATTATACACTAAAATAAAAAAGTAATTATAACCCTGAACTAATTAAAACTAAAAATAATATAAAGATTTATCGAAACGCCTTGTTGACACTTTGCTTGATCCAAGGTCTGGCTTAATCTTGGACGGAGGAAAAGCATAGATACAACGAGGTAATGCCAATGGCAAAAGACTGGCGGTCTTTTGGGTACAGTACAGTCGACATAGATGCAGAGGAGTTTTTAGACACCCTATTATAGATTGTGGCGTCACATATGCATAAGTGAACGCACCTTGGATTTAGTGTTGCATGTTAATATCTAAGTCAATATTGTTAAGTTAGTTAAGTGGCAACACGAGGCGAGGATTTTTTGCGCTACCCTTAGCGTCTCTCGCCCTCTTCCCTTTGAACCGTCGCCGCGTCGCGAAACACGGACTAGATTTTATTTTTACCATATTATCATTAGTCCGATCTTTCAAGTTAGTTTAATTGACTACATCTGCCTACCTACTATTATTTGTTATCATCAATATTTATAAATACACATTGATCACTTCAAGTTGGATTTTTACTTCCCGCTCCGATCATCACCTCATCGCAAGACACAAAAAAGGGGACTGGTAGAATATCTTCCATCTTCGTCCCCAAAAGATTATTTATAGTTAGTTAAAGAAAACATCTTGAGGTAATCGGTATGTACTAGAAGTCTAGAAAAAAAATTCGAAGACTTATGCCATCCACAGACCCACCAGTAGGTACTTAGTTGCCCGCGAGTTGGATTACGGTCCACCTCTCGTTTCAGCTGTGGTAACGTAACTGATTACGTTTATGTTTACGTAAAGAGGGATATAAGCGAGGAGCAATATGTACGCCATATCTTCAGTCCGGTTAAATTCTTATCAGGGTCTGCTTTTCACTTCAGCAAATCACTAAACATTCGATATCGGAAGTTATTGCTTGTCTCTTTCACACGATACGCAAAAATGGAGACAGCACGTACTTTGACTTGGAGATTCGAGCATTGTGAATTTGAATAGACGTGCGGACTGAAATGAAGAGCCTTATTCTGAGCCAATCAGCCAGAAAAGGTAGGGTTTCGTATCAAGATTTATAAATAAATATGTTCTTGTTTAGATTGGGTTGTTAATCAGTTATATTTTTGGATAGTCTATTGTGTTGAATACATTGTGATCAGTGATAAGGGCACGGTACACAACCAATATTTTTCTTGTGTTGTAGCTTTTGTTACAGAGAGAATATAAATATTTTATTGGAACAAAAGTATACAATACAAATAGATTGGGTACGAAAAAAGCATCATATCAAATCTTTTGCCACAGTTAAAGATCATCGCAACCCCCTAATCGCATTAGCCTCCCGATACGAATCCTCCCGCATCTCTAAGATTCGCCGTTCCAGTCGCATACCATCGTCACTCCCATATTTCCCTGCTCCAGGAGAACCGTAGGGAAACCAGCACCCATCGAAAACACAGACACAGTCCACCGTCCTTCTGTCCTCTTCCCTTCCTTACTTGAGCCAGCCCGTGGTGCTGAGCCTGTAGTTTTAAATTCGTTCCTAAATTAATCTATGTTTGGTCTAGCCTGTAGGGACAGGCTAGACCAAACATAGAGCAGCAAGGGTGCTGTAATCCCCCAGCGACGCCCTAAGCCAAAGTCCCTACCCCACAGGGGGTACTTACCATTAGCTTGTGGTTGCTTAGTTTTAAGTTTTTTTAAGTCCTGGCTAGAGGCTTTAATTTATTAAGGCCACCACAGGAAAGTCTAGTTAAGCAGCCGACCACCTCATAGGTTGCACGAATGACCAGTGTTGTGACTAGCTTTTTATACGTCCGGTGCTGACCCAGCTCGAACAATAAAGTGAAAAAAGGCTAGATACAAAAACTTACGCGTAACTTGTTGCTTCAAACACACTACCCTCCTGTGGGTGCTGGAATGGAACCCTGAGCACCCTCGGGATCAGCACTCCTGGTAAGGTGCGTCTAGAACCGTATTAGGTACATGATACATTATAGGTTTTGTATATGTCGATGTATATTTTTTTTTAACTTTTTTTTTTATTATGTTATCTAAGTTTATTTTATTTTGATCATACGATATAACAAGAAAAATAAAAACACTTAACTAATTAAAATTACAACACAATAACTACTACCTAAAATATGGCGTCAAAAAATTCCTCCGCATTGCTGTCGACTGGAAGTGTGCCCAAAAGACTGGCAGCATTGCCACGTTGTATGGCATGCTTAATCTCTGACTGAGGTAAAAGCCAGCCCTTTGGTCACGCGAAGTGTCAACTCTATGTATATATGTTATTAACTCAAAAATTCAAAATATTTAAAGTAATTTATTTCAAATACACGCGCTACGCTAATACGTTAATACGTTTCGCTTCATCCTTTATACCGCGTACATCGAAGGACTGGAACAATTTGCCTGCTGCGGTCTTCCCGTCCAACTATAATTTAGGTGTCTTCAAGGCTAGAGTGAATAGGCTCTTAATAAACTAGTGCGCCTCAATATCAATGATTGCATCTCTGCTTACCATCAGGTGGGATCGCAGTCAAGCACCAGTGCTTGCTTTATATCAATTAAAAAAAAAAAAGAATTTACAAGCACTTTTGAAATGTCAAGAAGTCAATCAGTCAGAAAAATGATGCTAATTGCACATTCCAAAGCGTAGATCTTTATGGAGGAGAATGTGCAAGAAACTCTATGGACACTTTTTTAAATCTATTACAAATATCTCGGTTACATGTTTTTTGTCGCTACTATTATGTGAGAACAATGTAAATAAAGTAAAAGAGTAACTATCAACCATGACACAAAACTTGGCTCTGGTTTGATATTTTCTCTGCGCCCCATCAGGCTCTGCAGCCTGTGCCTGGACACCGCTGGCATTGCCTAAGTTACGGCTCTGCATATGGCCATATAGGGTTGCACATAGGAGTCCGATACAGCTGGACAGTCAGGTTTTTCAGTTGCGTGTGGTAAATACATACCTGCTTGCTTATATGGGTTTAGTAAGGTTTATTATGCCTTATAATGTTCTCACTGCTGGGCCTCAGGCCTCCTCTCAAGGAGAAGGAAAGGGCCGTAATCCACCACGCGGGACCAGTGCGGATTGCTTGATCTTGGTTTTCGAAGTTTTAGTTCTAGGACATGCTGGTTTCCACACAATGTTTTCCTTCACCGTTTTGAGAGTACTAATGATGGAATAAATTACGCAACGTAGTGAGCTTGGTTGGGTTTAAACCATGGACCTATAAGTCGTATGTTACCACTGGTTTGAACCGCGACCTGTAACTCCTAAGGGCCGACGCTGTGTAAAGCGGGCGCCCGCGCGGTCCCATACAAAAGTGCTCCGTCGCGTTTTGTCGCGCGGGTACCCGTCGCGGGCAGCCGCTCTCCGCGCCCATTTTGTTACGTAATAATACATTAAAAAGTTCTTCATCGACACGACTACATGCACACCGTTAAAGTTGAACTAGGGACACTGCGCAGGTAATAATCCGGTTTCAACTACGGGGACCGCCGCACACGACACAGGCGCGACGTCACGCGACGGGTGGCCGCGCGGGCGCCCGCTTATCGCACCGTTGGCCCTAAGATGGGGCGGTTACTACTGGATCACCACTACTCTGCAGTGTTATCACGAGCTTTTAACACGGTCGATTTCACGACCTAAACTGAACTGTTAAAGGAATGGAGCTATATATAGAGTGTATAGCTCCATCCATATTTCTCGCTCGCACGACTGACATTTTATAACGTCATCCACACGTCCCTAAGGGTTGCCGCACACGGGCCACCAAGCTCAACCACAAAACGCCGCCACCGGCACATATCCTATAGTTCTCATACATTTTATATGGATTCGCCACACACGGTTGACGCCGGTGGCCGTCACACGCTTCAAATCACCGCTGCTCGCTTCTTGTGGCTCGCACTGGCCACTAAACGCCGTCACATGCCACTCACGCATTTATACCTTTATCGTCAGAGTCCATTATGATACTGCGCGGGTTAAAAAAAGTAGCAGCCTCCGGTCACAAGTGGCTGTCGCGCGCTTCAGCTTCCTTTGTGGCTGCTTCTAGCTTCTCGTAGCGGCGTTTGTGGTTGTCGCGTGTGGTCCGTGCCGGCGACACTTACAGAGGTTTTTCTCACGAAAAGCAATGTAAAGTCCTATATTACCCCGGGTCCATAAGTTTCATTGAATTGTTTACAGTCTGTCTTAGGTACTATTGTATCTTGGAAGTGAACGATTATATTATTTATAATGGTTTTACATACAATGCGAACTGTGACTGTACCGTGAGAGATCCATTGTGTACCTGATACAATAGTTAGGTTAATTCGGCTAGATGTGGAGATAGGCCACTCGTGCGTACACTCCATTATAATATAATGTTAAAATGCTACAGTTTTTTTGTGCAATTTTTGGAAAGTATCACGATGACTTTAATAAAATTCTTTTGTGTTTTCAAAAGGTAATATCATGTAGACTTTGTACCTATAATATGTGTTCTGTGTTACAGGTGGTTTTCTGTATTAAAAAAAAATGTTTGTTGCAACATTTATTTCTACGTGAAAGTTTCGCCAAACTTAAGTGGCATTGGGCAAGGCACATTGCTCGCAGAACAAATGGCCGTTGGGGCCAAAAGATTCTGGAGTGGCGACCACGTACCGGAAGAAGCAGTGTTGGAAGGCCCCCTACAAGGTGGACCGATGACCTGGTGAAGGTTGCGGGAATCCGATGGATGCGAGACGCACAGGACCGTTCATTGTGGCGCATTTTGGGGGAGGCCTATGTCCAGCAGTGGACGTCTATCGGCTGAAATGATGATGATAATGATGATGAAAGTTTCAGCAAAATAGAACGATATGAGAATATTTATTGCTACAATATATATCGGTACTGTTGCAGCTGCGCTTTTTTTTTTTACGGTGGAAAATCATCTTTGGGCGGAGCGCGAGGGCGTGTCAGACTTTTATTGATTCAAACCCACTCCTGTTCCTTCTTTGCCTTTGTTCCAGAGCCCGGGGTTTATTTTCACTTAACCCATTTGCCATGACCCCAGTAGGCTTCGACCCTGCTGGGCCCCTACGATTTGCTGACATCTTCTTGAGGCGCGCGTGGAACACTACGCGCCGTCGACGACTTGGGCTCAGTCCGGGCGGTTATCGGACGACGGGACGGCATGACACCCATTGCTCGCTGTCCGCATTGCTGCGCTGCGTGTCGTGGTTCAATTCCCACGTTCCGAGTCAGACCCGGAAGAATTGTCTGTGTGTGACTTGTGTATGTGACTACATGTATGTGTGAACACACCCACAATATAGGAGAAATTTAGAGTGGGATGACATATTTTCTAAAAAATATTTTCGGCTCATTAGCAAAAGTTTTAAGATAATTCTTTTAGTTTCTTAAAGTTACATCACATGAATCTTATCTTACGTTGTGTGCTAAATAAAACAACATTTAGATTTCGATCATTTTATTTTATTTACAGCAGCTTATGATTTTAATTAGGATTACAATATCATTAAACATTCCATAGGAATGACTTGGTAACTTTTATAATATTCTATAGATAGGTTATATTAGGTACATATGTATTATACAAACATCAATTACATGATTCCTTATTTGTTTATTTTCATGACTGAAACACCAGTGATATCTAAACCTACTCTGTACGATCTCCATAAGTATGGTGAGATGTCCAACAGTGAACCAGTGGTACACAATGAGCCACCCCTCTTACTTTGCAGTCATAATTTACTATAAAATAAATAGGATGGTTCACTGTGTACATATTGACCTAGCCCCCGGTTCAGTGTGTCCCACGCGGTGGACTCAGTGAGTCATTTCCCATCTTAAAAAAAAACTTAAATATATCCTATCCTGTTACGTTTGGGTCTAAAATGAATATGCACAATTAAAGACAGATAAATGAGCAGTCCCCTAGTAAAAAAAATTTTCTTCATTATATTTAAAAACAGCTGAGCTTTGAATGTGCAACTTTTTCATGGTTCACTGTTGGACACCTCACCCTATACTTAATAGGCCAAATTAAATTAATTAGCGAGACTTGGTTTCTTTTTTGAGGTAGTAAATCATCTAATGACTTCTCTCGCACGAGGGTGGAGCGAGAGGATGTGTCAGACTTTTACTGACTAAAACCACACCTGTGTCTTTCTGTTGCCTTTTACGTTCTAGGACCAGCGAGCGAAGCCCCTGGCATCGGCTACTATCTAGCACACTATAGGTTAAATTTACATGTAAGTATGTTTATTACTCCTTCACTCAAAGCGACGGCCGTTACAACTGATCACGGGACCTTTAATAAGCACCTCTCTGTCATAGGAGTTACAGACAGTCCACTCTGCAGAGCCTGCATGGAGGAGGACGAGAGAGCAGCTCATCTGCTTCTGAGCTGCCCTGTTATCGCTGGATACAGGGCAAAGTGCTTCGGACATTACCCTCCGTGAAATGGTTAGTAACACCAAGGCGCTGCTGGCCTACCTTGAGGAGGAGTGGATCGAATGACTCATTTATCCCACCCGTACGCAAAATACGTGATTTACTCGTGGACTTGCGGATAACAGCCCGATATACAATATATATATAGGGTGACTGGCAATTAGTGTACGATACTTAAACACGTGATTGTGCTCATGATCACAAACAATTTTTAATATGGAAGCAAAGCCGAAATCGCGACAAAAATATCAGCTGTTCAGTACATTGGGCAAACATAAATGTACTGAACAGCTGATATTTTTTTCGCGATTTCAGGTTTATTCCCATAGTAAAAGTTGTTGGTTATCACGAGCACAATCACGTGTTTAAGTATCGTACACTCATTACCAGTCACCCTATATACATATATACTCCTTCACGCTCAATCGGCTGGATATATGTGGATGTGATATTCAGATAAACTATGTTCTGGTATATAGCACGTAGGATATTTTACCCCGGTAGTAAATTCCCTTAGGAAAGTTTCTACTTTCACGCAGGCAACCACAGGTAAACAGCTAGTTTTAAATTACATCGGTTATTTGTCCTGTGTTAACTTAAGGTGCATAAGGTATATAATAAATAAATAAGATACTCATCTTCTCTAAAGAATTTCGCTAAGTAATTAAAATTGACCTTATATATTTTTGTACACTTTTCCAAATCTTTGCTGTCAAAAATGGCTCAAAAGCCTGTGTATCAGGTATAGTTTGTACAGTAAAAAGAGGATATTTGTCATCGGAACATGAGCAAGTTCTGTAGCAGTCGTATAGGTGATGACCGACAGAGGGCGCGCTTCCTCGGACACCGGTATCTTCTCACGCACATCGCAAACTGTCTGGAAGGAGATAAGTTACATACTTATTATTAGGGATATAGGATAGTTTAGTTCGTTTGAACACTAAGGGCGGGTACTGAATTGAGTATTTTGAATTATGGATGACTCAAACTCTACTTTTTAAGGTGGGAAATCATGTAATGACTTCTCCTGCTCTTGGGTGGAGCGAGAGGGGATGTCAGACTTCTACTGACTAAAACCACACCCATG
This sequence comes from Mythimna impura, assembly GCA_905147345.3. Classification (NCBI taxonomy): domain Eukaryota; kingdom Metazoa; phylum Arthropoda; class Insecta; order Lepidoptera; family Noctuidae; genus Mythimna; species Mythimna impura. Next base: position 25,680,263 of record LR990351.1, on the reverse strand, counting down.
TTGCTTCTGCTTCTTCTTTATGCGTTCAAGGACCTTTCATAATTTTTCCCCACGGCCCTAGCAGGCATCGGTCCTGCTGGCCCCTACGGTGTGCTGACATTTCTTTGATGCGCGCGTGGAACACTACGCGCCGTGGGCGACTCGGGATCTGTCCTTATAGGACGAACGGATGCATCTCAAACCCTACTTGGAAGCTAAATGACAGATTTTTAGATTAAAGTAGAGTTTGACAAAAATTCAACTTTAAAAATGCTTAATCGCAGGTAAAAAGACCAGCCCCCCTAGTCAAGTTACGACCGTTTCGTTTCGATTCTCTAGCGTCGAACGCCTCGAGTAGGCCACGCCTCTGATTCCTTTGTTCTGACGTCTTCTCAACGCTCAGTCACATGGTCAGAACAAAGGAAACGGAGGCGTGGCCTACTCGAGGCCAGGGCCGTCTTTCACCTATTAGTGGCCCTGGGCAGATTATGATATGGGGCCCCTATGACCATAATAAAGCACTATTTTTTAACCGACTTCAAAAAAAGGAGGAGGTTATTCAATTCGGTTGTATTTTATTTTTATCATTTTTTTTATCATTTTTTTATGTTTGTTACCTCAGAACTCCGTCGTTTATGGACCGATTTGCAATTTTTTTTTCCCCTATATAGGTTATGCTTCCAGATTGGTCCCATTTTTTTCAAAATCCAGTTCTGATGATGGGATCCATGAGGAATCGAGGGAACTCCTCAAATATTATAGGCAACCATATAGTGGTTTTGGTATTTTCATCGAGAACTTAAGCATTTACAGTCAAAAAGTAACATTTGATGAAGTGGAACTGATGAAGAAGACCAGAAATGGTCAACGGAACTTCATACTCACTTTGATATCACAATGAAGATAGTTAAGCGACTATGACAATACAAATAAATTAATGGTTCTGAATAGTTACGTTACGTTGAAAATGGTATCATCGAAGTGATCTGATGATGATGATGGAGCCGGAAGGTAGGCACTGGAACTCCGTAATTAATCAATGTAACCTAGCCGTGTTTGGACTTATTAGAATCGTCATGAGATGCACTTTGGCTATAAGTTACTATCAAACTGATCTGATGATGGAGCCGGAAGGTAGACATAGGAACTCCGTAATTAATCAATGTATCCTAGCCGTGTTTGGGCTTATTAGAGTTGTCATGAGATGCACTTTGGCTATAAGGTACTATCGAATTGATCTGGTGATGGAGCCGGAAGGTGGAAGGTAGACAAAGGAACTTTCTAATAAAACAATGTAACCATGCAGTGTTTTGGGTTAGTTGGAATCGTCATGAGAAATAGGCACTCTGTTTATAAGTGGTTCGCAACTAAAAAGTGTAAAATAAAAACTTTTTACAAAAAAAAACAACCGACTTCACTAAAAGGATCAAAATAACTTTAATTTCGGAAGTCGGTGTTAAATAAGAAACAAACAATACCGAGAAACACCGACTTCCGAAATTAAAATTATTTTGATCCTTTTAGTGTTTTTTTTAGTGAAGTCGGTTATTTTTTTTTTGTAAAAAGTTTTTGTTAGAAGAGACCAAAAACGTAGATATGCAAAGTTATAGCTTTATTTTTATTTCTTTACAGTTCATTAGATATTACGATGAATAGGTAATATGATGTGATCCACACTAAGTAGGTAACCTTCATCCACGATTAGTCCTTATTTAAAAGTATCTATGCTGATTGAAGATGAGGTACCCTTCTAAATATGAGTTGAGCAAAATCGTTAATCACATTTTGAAAATCTGTGTTTTCGAGCATATATAATTATATACATTATATTGACATTAGCGACAAACATAATTCAAAATAATTAATGCTTTTTTTCTCGCTTCATTTGAATGCCGCGATCCACTACCGTAACTGTTGATCAAAAACACAAAATAAAAATAATTATCTGATGATTTTTTCAAAACAGTTAAATTTAACATATATGTATTTATATATCTATTATATACAATTAATTTTAGATGTATATTGAAATTTATTAAAACATGCTGCAATCGGTAAGCCTGCACTTTCAGGCGAGAGTAGTGTACTTAGCTATCGGTTATCGTTTGGTAATCGAGTAGGGAGGAGGGGGCCCCAATACATCGCGGGGCCCTGGGCACGTGCCCAGTGTGCCCAGTGGGGAAGAGGGGCCTGCTCGAGGCGTTCGACGCTATAGCGGCGGTGTATGCAGACTATGAAGAAGATAGGTTAGTTATTTTTTTGTGCACCCTCATTTTATAGGTATCATTTAAAAAGGTTTGTTAAGAGGAACATTAAAAAAAAAACTACATCACAATAAATCTAATATGGCCGACCATTTTCTAAAAGCTTCTTTTTAGGGTTCCTAACCCAAAGGTCAAACACGCGGCCTTATTACTAAGACTCCGCTGTCCGTCTGTCTGTCACCAGGCAGTATGTCATGAACCGTGATAGGTAGACAGTTGAAATTTTCACAGATGATGTATTTCTGTTGCTACTATAACAACACATACGAAAAACAGAATAAAATAAATAGTGGGGTATTATTATTACGTAATTGCGCGTTTTTACGAAAAATAACCAAAAGAAAAGCTTCTGAATTTCTTTTTATTATTATTGATAGGCTCGCGTTTGACCACTATCTCAACTGATGGTAAGCGATGATTTGGCCGACGATGGAGCACGCTTGCCCAGAATTAGATTTTTCTAGCTAAAACGAAGATATAGAAACCAAAATATTCGACCGAATAAATTCTGTACTGATAATGACAAATGCAGTTTTATCTCGCTAAACATTTAATTATTACTTCTAATTAGGAAAAGGTACAACGACGTTACGAAAACGGCGCGCAATTCTCTGTGTCCCGGTTGTCTAAGATGCTAGTGCGGGGCGATGGGACGCGGTGACGTAGGGATGCGCTCACTTATCGACATTTAGTCTAACAGTACAAAACGAAAATTAATCGTTTTTCAAGGTCACTCAAGTTGTACAAACGTATGTACAATCGCCACTCGAGCTCACATACAGCAAACGGGATTTTTGTGCTACGGACGGTACCTACTACAATACAGACGGACTTGCACTTGGCCGGTTTTTTAAAGTGTTATTAAACCATTATCTTGTCATTTTTGAAGTTATATACTTCTTTTGGCGCGATAGAGAAAAATTATGAGAGTGAATTTTTACGATGCGCGCGCACACCGACACCGAAATTCTACATCGTGAAGTTAGTTCTAGGTGGCATGCATGAAAATTGATAACTATGTTCAAGTTGTATATTCTAGTATTTTTATATTTAGAACACGTGTTTCGTAAGAGTACAGTTAAACAGTGTGAATAAATAAATATTATTTTGGTGTTTTTATTATTTAAATAAAATCTTTTTGATTAATTTTAATATTTATCGTTAATCACTACTGCATTTTAGTTATTTTTTTTCCATACGCCAAAGAAGTATAACTTCTAACGCGTGTACATAAGTACACACACTCTTTTTTTACAGTAGATGCACAACTTCATACCTGTCACACTCGCACAGCCTGCCGGCACAGCCGTTGATGAAGTCGTACTGCGAGTCGAAGTTCTCGAGCGCGCACAGTGGCTGGCCGTGGTAGCACTTCCAGAAGTACGGCTGCAGGTACACGGTGTAGAACGGACAGTAGATGTTCTCGTAGCATTCGTCGTGCTGCTTGCAACATCTACAGATTAAAGTGAATCATCATCATCATCATCATTTCAGCCGAAAGACGTCCACTGTTCGACATAGGCCTCCACCAAATGTCGCCACAATGACCGGTCCTGTGCGTCTCGCATCCATCGGATTCCCGCGACCCTCACCAGGTCATCGGTCCACCTTGTGGGAGGCCTTCCAACGCTGCGTCTTCCGGTACGTGGTTCATTTAAAGTGAATGCTCTAGTATAACCCGCGAAATGAAAATTTTCTTAAGTTTTTTGCATTTTGCAGGTCTAGTCAGGTTGTATGTTAATAAAAAATGATTTTATAGTCATTAAAATCCACACGACCGCTCTCTGAGTTCGTCTTAACCTATTAAATGGCTTTTTCATGCGAAAGCCATTCAATAGTGTAAGACGAGCTGAGAGGGTATTACACCCGCGAATCATATATACCTAACATTAGTTTTACTCTATGTGAAACCCGAAACATATATGTGTCTAGTATTTTTGTGTAAAAAATCTATGTACAAAATTTCATAACTGTATCATTTAAAATCACAAAGTTATAAGCTTGTTATGTTACCTAGTTGGCCGCACAAATACATGGTCACCGGGCCATCCGGGCGACTGAGGGGTTTTTTTGCTCCCGTACCCAGCTTAATGCCTTCTATGACCTGCCGTGACCTGTGTTGTACTTAGTGTCCGGTGGTGTCCAACTTGTGATCTTTTTTAAATATTTTTGGGAAAAGATATAATATGGTGTAAAAATTATTGGAATCGATTCAGTTACTGATTCTAAACAAACTATATTCAGGTTTCACATATACTAAAAATAATGATTAATATTATACATCTAAAACAAAATTCACTTAGGCGTTGAGGTACTCCTCTATTTCGACGGAGTTCGACGCCTAAGCGTTGTCGCTGACTTTTCCGTCATGCCCTTGAAGCAGTTCATTTTCTCACCGATCAATACCATCCGTAGGTCTTCCGGAGCCCAGGAATCCGCAGTAACACCCATAGCCTTTATATGAGAGGGGGTCACAGCCGGTAGCACAGTACAACATATTGTAAAGGTGGAACACGCCTCGCTTGCCACGGTTCTCCGTCTTGCTCATGTACACTTGAGGATCTATGTTCCTGAAAGAAAATAAGAACATTACGGCCTTCTGTTGCGAAGACGTTCGAGCAGTGTCTAAAGGATTGAAAGAAGTAGCTAGAGGAGGGTTTCATCACCGACCCTTGCTAAGTCTATGACGAATTCGGTCGGTATAGTTTTTTTTATTGTTTATAGGCTCGTGGTTGACCACTATCTCATCTGATGGAAAACGACGATGTGGTCGACGATGGAGCACGCTTGCTTAGAAGTAACCTATTTACTCTTGACTTAAAGATCCCCAGGTTGTAGCTATCAGGAAACCCAGACTCCAGCAGGGAATTCCAGTCCTTAGCTGTACGCATAATGAATGTGTTCCCAAAACATTTTATGCGTATAGGTGGGATGTCTACCATGTGTGTGCATCGCTGTACGCCTGGTAGGTAGTTTGGCAGGTAAAAGAAAAATTTCTACAAAATATGAAGAGCAAAAGTGTGGAGGAATTTGGGAGGTTCAGCGGAACCTACCACTGGCTACTGTGACTGTTTTCGGGGAAAACATGAGCTATTTTTATGAAAACTCTACAAATTAACTACCAATCAATGTTTTTTTTTTTATTAGCATATTCTTGTCCTATTTTTCGACAAAGGCCTCCCTCAACTCCTTCTATCTTTCGCAGGCCCGCGCTTCCTCCTTTTAGATCTTCCTTCGTAGTCTGCCAAGACCCCGTCTTACTCCATCTCAAGCCACCAATTTTGTGCTACTTAGGCCCGCAGTTAGACTGGCATACAGCAGATATGTCCTGCTCAGTCCAATTTAAGTTGGGCAGCCTTTTGAGCCACATCATCTATCCTGATTTGGAGCGCAGTATAGTAGTATATCTTAGGGGCCCAGTAGGGCCAAAGCCTAGAAGTTTGTCAGACTTTTACTAATTAAAACCCACTTCTATGTTCTTTCATAGGAGTGGGTTTTAGTCAGTAAAAGTCTGACACGACCTCTCACTCCGCCTTAGGGCGAGAGCTTATGATTTCCGACCAAAAAAAAATACGGTTTGAATTCATTTATTTCTAAAGATTACAAATCACTTGTACAGAAATAAATACTTAATATTATTTGACATTTTTTTGTTGTCCAGGAGTAGCAGGATCTTAGTGTTTACATTTAGTATGAAGTAAGAAGGTAATTGATAAAAAAAATGTATTATCTACCGCCGTGCGGCGCGTTGACGCGCTCGATGTGCGGTGACTCGTTAGCTTTGTTTTTATGTTTGAAATCTAAGGACACGTTTACACTAGGAACAAAAAAATTTATTACTTAGTTTAATTAATTCTTTTATGACCTTTTAAGATGTGGCATTTTAGTAGTTTTTTAAATAAGTAGTATATCTACGAATAAATGTTAGTTTTAAAAAACCTTACCTGACTCCTTTATTATAATCATCCTCTGGCACAGAATACCTAAAAGGGTCTCTCGCAAACCCAACCAGCAAAGGACCGCTGGCATCTTTATAATATGGTCGGTCATCCACCTCGTTAACCCTGGTGTCATTGTAACTAAATTTATTGCTATGACGATTATAATTAAAGCTATTGACTGGGTTGTATGGCCTGTGTATAGGTTGTAACTGGGCATATTGTGTGTTGTTGAAGATGTGGTCGTAAGTCAGGTGGCTTGGCCAAACTGGAACAAAAGAAAATTAAATTTGAGTGATTTTTATAACAGGGTGTGAGTTTGGCAGACATTATGGGTGATAGATAGCCATTGACATAGTAAGGAGAGGCATGATCGCGCGTTTTTTTTGGTTCTAAAAGTTGTGCCCAAATGGTGCAATCTTCGGGAGTAGTTGTGTATTTTGCCAAAGACGAAGCTAGACTACGCCAAGCCCATTGGCTGTGCGATGTAATTTTGAAAAGGCGCGTGTTGTTATTGGTTAGATTTTTGGCTGTGTGATGTAATTTTGAAAAGGTGCGTGTTGTTATTGGTTAGATTTTAAAGGTTTTTGTCAATGACACATCGTAAGAGGTGGCGCTAGTGTTTCTTGTATGTTGAACGCGTTAACGCAAACGTTCGGACGTCTCTACAGTTACTGTACTATTTAAATCTATGGTGTTACCTTACCTCTCGACCAATCGTTGATCGACGGCGTAGGTATCAACCTACGCCGTCGATCAACAATTGGTCGAGAGGTACATTGGTGTAGAAAAAAAAGGAACTATCGATTGACGTCGACTAACTGACCATCGATCGGGTATCGATTTATTGGTATGGTACCCATTGACTGGTCGAGTGTGAAAGTATTCTTGCCTATTGTAAGAGTCAGTATAGCTATTGAAGTTGTGGTTGCTCTAACAATTTTGCAATCATCTTTTTCATTGTTTTCCCTAGCCTTTTTCCCAACTAGCTTGGGGATGGCTTCCAGTCTAACCGAATGCGGCTGCCTATCAGAACTCCAAAACTCAGTTACTGGGCAACATGATATACTCCTTGGTTAGACTGATGATCAGACTTTCTGGCGTCTAACTACGGAAAATGACTATTAAAGATCTATGAATGACAATCGGGACCAACGGCTATAAATGCTTTCCGAGGTACGGAGTGACAGTAATGTCCTAGAGTCCTAGATAAACTTAGAAAAGTACATATAAATTTGAAAAATTCACTTTAGTATTTTTTTTCGGTTGGAAAATCATCTTATGACATCCCTCGCTCTTGGGCGGAGTGGGAGATAGTGTCAGACTTTTACTGACTAAAAACCCACTCCTGTTCCCTCGTTGCCTTTCGTACCAGGGCCGAGTCTTTCTTTCAGAATCAGACCCTTGGCCTCAGATAGGCCTTCGACCCTGATGGGCTGACATGACATCTCCTTGAGGCGCGCGTGAAACACTACGCGCCGTCGACGACTTGGGCTCGGTCCGGACGGTTACCGGCCGGTCGAAAGGCGAGCTACCCATTGCTCACCGTCCGCAAGCCCGCGCCTATAGTGACCGGAAATCGGGGTCAAAATCCCGGCGGCGGTTGGGGTGTGAGGACCGTTGCCTCTCGCGATCGGCCGCCTCCTTTGCTAGCATTACTGCTTCGCAGAAGGAGGCGACCGCCTGCCACTCCTCCTCGCTCCGGACCATGGCCTATACCAAGGCCCGGCACGAGAGATCACCGCCGCCGATCGCCCCCACGAGGACACGGCGTTGCTCTTCCCAAGCGGGGCACACCTCCACCGTGTGCTCCACCGTGTCCTCCGGGCGGTCCATGCAATGGCGACACCCGGGCGTTTCTTCCGCACGGATCCGGTGCAGGAACCTCCCGAACCTACCATGTCCAGTGAGGACCTGCCTCATGCGGAAGGTATGGACGCCGTGTTGCTTTCCAGCCACTCCTCAAAGAGGGGACTTACCGCCATAATTATGGCGTGCCCATTTTGCTTTGGTTTAGAACCCACAATCTCATGCATGAAAGGCAGGTGCCTTAATCATCTTTTTTATTAGTCAGCTTAAGTACAAAGCTCACTGGAGGACCGTAGTACTCAAGGAATGTCACGTTCGCCACACCATATATTAATTGAAAATAGTCGATCGAGCACACGTAAGTACTTAGCTTAAAATATAAAACACTAGATTTTCCTGCAGCTACGCTTCCGCGACTACAGGAGCCGCGTTGTTTTATATTTTTGCCAACCAATTACACCATTTAAACACAGACAGAAGTACAAAGAAGACAGAACAATAACATATAAAACAATAAAAAACTTAAAGAGCCTTCCTGTCCGATTATAATTTAGGTGTCTTCAAGGCTAGAGTCAGTAGGCTCTTAATAAACTAGTGCGCTTTGCCATCAACGATAGCATGACTGCTTGCCATCAGGTGGGATCGCAGTCAAGCAGGCACTAGTTCATATCAATAAAAATAATATTTAAAACAGACAAGTTATAAGTCGCGTGGGACTTTTAGGGGTAGGTCGGTTTTCTATCGTTTACATTTGGGGAGTGTGCGTTGGAATTGCACAATTTAATTCCACCAAGTCCGTTCTATCAACGGACCACTAGACTTACGACGTTGCGCCATCGGTACATGGTGGACAGCCCACCCATACGTACAAAGCGTTTTGTGAACACATTCATTGTACGTACAGCTGAGTGGAATTCCCTGCCGGAGTCTGTGTTTTCTGATAGCTATAACCTAGGGGTCTTTAAGTCAAGAGTGAATAGGTTACTTCTAGGCAAGCGTGTTCCATCGTCGGCCACATCATAGCTTACCATCAGGTGAGATAGTGGTCAAAGGCGAGCCTGGCAATAATAATAAAAAAAGGTACCTATTTAATAAGTGTATAGTCATACATTCATCTCACAAAAATATGGTTAAAGAGTACCTATCTTATGCCTAAGCCAATACGGGATGTTTTTTTTTGAGGTGGGAAATCATTCAGTGACTTCACTAGCCACCACAGTCACTCTTTCAACCGTCGGTAGCCCTAGCAGGTATCGGCCCCTATAGTTTTATTGTGCTCCGCCCAAGCGGAGCACACCTTCACTGTATGCTCCACCGTAATGTCCTCCGGGCAGTCTGCACAATGGTGACCCCCGGGCGTTTCTTCCGCACAAATCAGGTGCAGGAACCTCCCGAACTTGCCATATCCGGTGAAGACCTGCGTCATGTGGAAGGTGAGGACGCCGTGACGTCTTTCGGAGTCACTCCTCAAAGAGAGGACTTACCGCCATGATTACGGCATCCCCAGCCAGCTCTTTGTAAGTTTATCTACACTTTTCGTACCGACCTATTTATAGATGGACATAATAGGCGTCCATTACAAGATAGGTTTTGGTGTCAGTTTTGCCACAGTCAAATATTTTGATTGACGAAAAACCTACCGTCTAAGGGGTCCATTACACGGTCATGCAAGCGTCAATCAAAACCATCAATCATTAATTAAGCTTGACTGACGGAATTTTATCGCCATACATTTTTCGTCATGCAAACGTCAGTCATCGCATTACACGGTAGGTTTTTCGTCAGTCAAGATATTTGACTGTGGCAAAACTGACAGCAAAACCTATCGTGGATACATATAAACATATAATGGACTCCTATTGCGATGACTGACGTTTGCATGACGAAAAACGTTTGGCGATAAAATTCCGTCATTCAAACATCATTCATAATTGATGGTTTTGATTGACGCTTGCATGACCGTGTAATGGACGCCATAGTGTTTGCACTAAATGCATACCAAATGAGTTAGTCGAACCGTCAATTCAGATCATAATCCGTGTATTTTGTGTCAAAAATACTATTTCAATGGTCACAGCCTGATTGCCACAGGACAATGACTATTAATTGAATAGATTCGTTTACAATGAAGATAGTGCGATATGGACACAATATACAATAGGTGCTGTTGTATCTAACGGACTATGAAAATGTATATTTGGAACATTGAAAGATAATAGAAATGGATAAACAATATAATCATATTTCATATTATAAATGTGAAAGTTGGTATGTCTACTATTAAGGGGTGACCAGACGGTTGCAAACTAGCGTTCCAACCAAGGTGACCTTGGTTTATGTGTTTGGTTTGTGTTGCGGCTACATGGTTGTAAACCACGCGCCAACACGTTCAGTGTTTGGGAAAACGCGCCTCCCAACCAAGGGCGTTGAAGTTCATGGTTTACAACTGCTTTCTACACGGATTGAAACTAGCAAGGTCACCTTGGTTGGTACGTTGGTTTGCAACCATCTGGTCACCCCTTTACGCGTCCACACTCAAATGGTTGAAGGGATTTGAATGAAATTCAGCACACGGGTAGACCAAGTCCTGGGGTTCCACCTATGATATTTTTTATCTCGAGAGCATTTTGCTTTGGGCTAATTTTTTACTCTCACGTGGACTCAGAAGTTAGTAATTCTTACGAAATTCTTCAGGTAACGTGCTACTGTAGAATTGCACATATAGGTACAGTCACAGGCAATAAGATATGTAAAGTCAGGGGTCAAAAGTGCAGTTGCAGTCTAACAATGCTAAAGTGTCCAAAATTTCTCTATAGTAGATGTTCAATGGTCCACAATGGTTCAATGGTTTATTTAATACTTTAGATCCTATGCTGAGAGGGAGGCCAAAGAAAAGATGGATGGATTGTGTGAACAGTGATATGAAAGAAAAGGAAGTTAGTGATAGCATGACCGTTGACAGGATAGAATGGAAGAAAAAAACATGTTGTGCCGACCCCAAATAAGATGGGACAAGGGCAGGAAGAGAGAGATCCTATGCTACGAATTAAATCAGTCCTAAACTATTGACCCTCTTCTATATAGAAATTTTAGGCACTTTAGCAATGGCAGAGTGCAACTGCACTTTTGATCCCTGACAGTACATTGTCCCATTTCTTTCTTCTGTTATTCAAGAAATAAGTGTATAATCTCTCAATAAAAAAGTATAGACAGAACATTGCGCTCCTAAAAATGAGGCACGTAATATGAAGACGATCGGCAATATGAAGACGGCCGCTCGGTAGTCTGCCGCTAGCAAGCGAGTGCGCGTGACGTTGTTTTGTTGAAATAATAATTACGAAATTATGCCGTCCCGTGTCTTAAACTGCTGCAAGAACAATTTCTTTTTCCAAAAAAAGGCTTCTGGGATTAATTTTCACAAGTAAATAACGTTTTTGCTGTATAAATTAAATAAAATCGTAAAAATATCTGAAATAATTTCTCAGAACACACCATTGTGTCGGTGTTGCAAGTTAAGAACATTATTTTTACCCGAAAATAAGGGAAGTCGTCATTTTTTACGGACACTACAATAAAGTGTTTTTTGTTTACAAGTACGGCGTCATCCAATATACGGTTACGCTGGATGACCCGCACCTGATCCGATAGTCGTTGGATATATATTATTATGATTATCTGTAAGTTTTGTGTGTTTTTTAAATTAATAATTTCACTTAATATGAAAATAACACTGAGCAAGATAAACACTATAGGTACTACCTACACAATAATAAAACTTAACCAAAGTATATCTCTCGCACTTGGGAGTCGCAGCGCAACGCTTGCAACATTTTTTCTCTAGCACACATGTGCAAATCTACGATGTCATACACCAAGTTACGCACACAAAGCCAAAACTAGTCATCACTTATTTCGTCGCTTTTGTTTACGACGGCTCTGTCTATACTTTTTTATTGGTCTGAGTGTACAATATACGGTTTTTAATTACCTAACCATCAAATAGGTAATTTAGAACCAATTGTCGTATACATAATACGGCAATTGGTTACCTATTTAATGTTTAAGTTAGGTTTATGGAATGACGTAAATTAAAGGAAGACAGAAAATGTGACAATGTAACTGATAGCTCGTGACTGTACTAGGTAATAGTAAGTATATTAATCATTGTAAACAGATTTTCCTAATTCTAGGAGATTTGCCCTTGCACACTACAATGACTCTACATAGGTGAACATGGCTGCGAAATTGTTTGAAAGAGTCACCGCGGGTCTAGAACGCAAAGGACAATTGAAGAAACCCGTGTGAATTTTAGTCAGTAACAGTCTGACACTCCCTCTCACTCCACCCAAAGCTGGAGAAGTGATTTAAAAGAAAGAAAAATATTTATTTGGCACACGTACACAGATACACTCAATGCAGATACAACTTGTAAACACTTAAGATAAAAAAAATAAGAAAATAAAATAACTAACATTGTGTGTCTCGAAGAACAAAAAAAACGAAAACTACAAAAAACAAATTCAAAAAACGAATCACACTACAAAAAAGTCAATGAATGGGTCGTATGAGATTTTTTATATATATTTTATTAAGGACTAGCTGACCCGGCGAACTTCGTACCGCCTTAGCGTAGCAATGATGCACTACTTTATTTTGTTGTATATTTTTCAACATTTCTGAGAGATTTTCTTAATATTTTTTTCCGTAAGAACCTTCTCCTAATAATAACAAATACAACAAAAAAAGAATTAGTGAAATCGGTCCAGCCATTCACGCGTGATGCCGTGACCAAGGAAAACGGGTTTCATTTTTATATATATAGATTACCTACCAACAAGTACGCAAGACCATATCTTCAACAAAATTTAGACTTGGTTAAACCACATATTTATTATGTGATGTGTACTCAAATATAAGTAACCACAGCTTACACGTGATTGAGTAAACATGCTCTGATTTCTTGTTTACTTCATTAGATTAGATACTAGCTTTTGCCAGCGGCTCCGTTTGCGTGAAAGTTGAATATATATAGCCTATCCCTCGATTTCTGATTTAAGTATTTGAAGTTGAGTATTTTTCAAACTTTACTTTAGCTCCCACAAGGTGGACCGACGACCTGCATTGCTATTCTGAAAAGTTTATTTGCGAAATCACTTCTGAATCCGCAGTGAAATCATGGTGAAATTAAAGTTTCGTATTCTGAAATGGAGTGAATTCGACACTGGCGCCACCGAGTGATGATCAAAGTGAGAGGAACTAAAACGGTTGAGTATTTTGACATTTATCTACAAATTTGTCTATAGGATTTGGTATTCTGAAATACAATTCGCTGAGTGTGACATTCGAGATGATTTGTGAAATGAGTTTCGAAATGATTTACCATTTACAGAATAGCACGGCTGGTGAGAGTCGCGGGAGTGCGGAGGATGCGAAACGAACAGGAACGGTCGTTGTGGCGTCGCTTGGGGGAGGCCTATGTCCAACAGTGGACGTCTTTCGGCTGAAATGATGACTTTAGCTCGAAAACCTGTCAAGATTTGGCATTTCAGTAGGGTTTGAGCAAAATACTCAATTCAGAAATCCGCCTTATGTCACTCAGTGCTACAGTAGTGGTAAGAGCATTTGTAAAAACCTTCAAGTAGTTTTTGAGTCCATTCATTACAAACAAAAATACAAATCTCCTTCTATAGAAAATTAGAATTTTATTGACGACTAGCTGACCCGGCGAACTTCGTACCGCCTATCAGTCAAGGTGTGATATTTTACTTCTTGAACACTTTAAATTCATATATCTTTCGATATAGTTAACCGATTGCGATGAAGCAAAGCCTAAGTAATATACCAAGTTACACACATTTATAATAAATAAAAGTTATTTACATCGATTTCGTACATTTTACGTGATGCGCGCACTACTAAAAACTTCTACAGATTTATTATACATATATGTATAGATTGGAAAGTAAACTATGTGATGACTGTGTGTCTTAAAGATATAGTTGTAGCATTTAACTATAACAAAAGATGTTAAGTAGGTGACATATTGACCTTTGCGTTGCATTCTTTTATGCATTATGTAACATTTAACGACACATCTTGCAATATTTCTGCGCATAGGTAGTTTTTTAGTTTTGAATTTTTGATTGATATATCAATACGATATGGATGTTAAACGATTCTATTAAATTACAGCTATTTAATAAACTGCTGCATCGTTTGGTTCGCAAATAACACTTAGACTTAATTTCGGTATCAATCTATTATGGGCATCATTTGAATTGAATTGAAAACACTAAAATTGCAAAATAATTTTAATTTCGGAATTCGGTGTTTGTGGTTTTGTATTTCGTTATATCGACGTCCGAAGTTATTTCACATATTTGCAAGTCGATTGTGTTATTTTTGTAAAATGTTTTGTTTTTTAGTTGTGGTACCCCACAGTTAAACCTGAAAATTGTGTAAGTTCTATGTATAGTAAGGGACCTGGTGTATGACCATTTATAGCCCGAATACAGTAAGGATGCATTATTTTATTACGGAATCGCGGTACCTACCTATTCATGACACAGAAATTAAGGTACCTATTTTCATATATTGACCTCTTGTAGTAAGATGACGCTGACCCTAAAGGGTCAACGCTCTCATTGCCAAATCATTGGTTGAAATAATGGCGAATTAAAGACAAAGTACGCTGATTTAGAGTTAACCAAAATTCCACCTTGTCGGCTAAGAGATAGAGTGGAAAATAAACCCTTGGAGTATGAATACGTAATTCAACGGTAGGGCTTTCACTAGCGAAATGCTACGCATCGTGGCGATTTACAAAGGCGTGTTGATTTTAATCTGCTGGTACCCATTTTATTGGTGTGTTTTGCTGAATGAATATCTTTTTAGAGCTTCTGAATATGGGTCAATTAAATATCTTGTGATTAGACTGTAGGGTTTTCGTTTTTGTATGGGAAAATAGATTAGATTATATCTGGCATTCATCTAACTAGCATTTGATGGTTTGGTTGAGTATTTATGTTGGCACATAAGAACATTTTGCATTACGGTATCAGATTTCTCCGCGTGATTAGAACAAATACAACAACCGAAATCAACAATCCAGCACTCGTCTGGTTGAGGGATCCTCCCTATTCAATAGAGGTTTGCAGAACTTTACACCCTGCTAAGTTCCATTGCTTGATAATATTGGGAGAGATCTGAAAAGATAAATAAAGTATCTATCTATTGGTTGGTTCCATGTAGGGTTGCCAACTTTTAAAAGAAGAAATAGAGTACCTATATCTGATCTTAGAAGGATTAAATAAGAATACATTGTTATAAGAAAAGAGTACCCTGGTTTCACTTTTTGCGAAACTTACTGTATTGTACTGCATATTGGATTATTTTGCTGCTCACCAACAGAGCGACACATATATTCGAACTATACAACTGCTCGTTGACTCACGAAGCGGTGAAGGAAACAGCTGTTTTATTTCTAAACTCACGAGACCGAAGTTTTGTGCGGTTACACAGCTATCGCGGTTGCGATTATCGCTCGCAAACAAGGCGGGTGACAATCGCAAGACAGGTGATTAATTTTTTAGTTGATCTTCAGACCACCATGGACATACACCAGAAACGAGCTGTTGCGTTATACTTAGTGCAAAGAAGAATTAAAAATAAAGGGCCTAGTTCTAAGCGCATCCACTGATTTTCGGATTTCTGAACCCCCTACCCCAGAATAAGAATACTACAGGGCGCCAACCGACCGAGAGAGGAGGAGGAGCGTGCGGGTGCAACCCGCCGAGGTTGCGGGTGACCGCAGCCCGCGCGATTCTACTCATTGACCGCCGGGTGCAGCGGGAACTGCAAATAACCGCGCACTGCGGGCGTAAAACGCGCCGTGAAATGTGCTTTAATTTTTTACCTAGATAATCTGCATTCTACAGAAGCTGCAGGCCAGCAACCGCGACGGATGCAGGTGAAAACCGCTTCGTAAGTTCTTAGCCTAAATGATTAGGTAAAGTATTATGTTTGTAGATACCTATTTATATTGTCTACTTATTGAGGTATGCATTAGGTAGGTTTACTACGAGAATCTTAGCAGTCCGTAATACCTAGGTATCTTTCAAATGACCACTCTAATGTAACTTTACTAGATAAGTATTCCTATATACATTTTAGTAAAGCAAATGATGAAAATAAAACAAATTATGTAGCAACTCAGCTTGAATGTTAAGAATTAAGTAACAGCGATCATTTAGACGTCTTGAAAAGATTTAGTAGTTGTGCTATGAAAAGACTAGTAGAGTAGGTAATCACGAGCATAATGTATGTAATAATCCTGCATACGTTTTAGTCTATTTACCATCAACAAAAATACCTTTAATCTTAGTTTATCTATATATAAATACTAGCTTCTGCCAGCAGCTTTACCCGCGTAAAAGTAAGTTTCTCCATACAAACTTTGGATTCCCCTTTTAAAAGCTTGTTGCTTCATCTAACGCAATCCAACGCGGTGTTTGATGAAGAGGCAATGCAAAAAAAAGAGATAACGCCTGAAAACTCTGTTGGCATTCGGTAATTCCGTGATTTAATCGAATATTTCACAGAACTGGATCCAGGAAACACGTGATTTTTTTAAACCTTTAAAAGTTTTTCAAAAAAATTGTCGTCATTTAGAATCTCGATTAAATGTGTAAGGCTTCTATTGATGTACTTTTTTATATTTTTAATATTTGAGTGCATTATGGAGGGCCAAAGTTCACTTAAAATAGCCGATTTTCAGAGGTGTTTACTAGATTAGTTATACACAAATTTATGTTTTGATTTCTATAGAAGCCTAGATAATATTCACAAGATAGCTGTGTATCCAAAGTATCTAAAGAAAGATGTGTAATAACATCATAATCACGTAAAAGCGGTTGTAAGGAAATGTACCTCGAAAAGGACGCTCTTAAGAGAGTGAATTTCGGAAAATCCTCTCTTAGGGGTCTCCTACAGTTTAAGGTAGGTATATTTGAGATGATACGTGGGAAGACAATAGATCTGTATGTTTTTAAGTGTAAAAGGCTTCACTAGTGGAGATATTACAGCAGGCTATTTTGTTTGACAAAGGCGTCAGATAGCAACATGAGGATAAAATTAAGACCACGAATAAGGATACATTTATTAAAACCATTTACTATGTACATACATTATCTTAACCATGCTTAAAATTAAACGAATATCGGTAACGTAAAATAAGACATACAGTGGTCCTCAAAACTTGGCAGCAGCGCCTGTATCCTTAGAGGCCGGAATGTACAAAGATTTTGTTAATGGCTATGACAAGAGTCATTAATAAATGCACAAACTGTCGAAGAAAAAAAAAGTAAGTTTTTTGATTTAGTACAAAAACATATGACATGCAAATTCATTATTGATGCTACGGATTGATAGTTTACTATGCTCTTTTTACCAATTTTTTTTTACAGTGAGATGTTTAGAGAACAAACAGGTAGATCCTATTCCCTTAGCTACAAATCGTCTGTTAGCAAAAGAAATTAGCGAAATGTGATACAGTTAATTATACAGAAATTACCATTTTACATAGATAACCGACATTTCGTTTCTCTTGATAATAAAAAGCAGGTTGATTTACACGAAAAATTCGCGTTATTTATATTTAATTAGCTTAGGTAGATTGTTTCATATAATGCCTATTAGATAAATTCCCATACTATTTGCCTTTATGGATAACTAATTTCTTTGAAAAACACAAAGAAATTTACTTAAATGCACATAGGTAGTGCATTTAAGTAAACTGTGCTTGAATTATGATTGTAACTTAATTTTCTAATCGGGGTGTATAAGGACGTGCATTATTCCAGTTACCTATTTGTTGTTTGTGTAAACATATAAAACTAGCTTTTGCCCGCAGCTTCGTTCCCGTCAACTGACGACTCTATTCTGCTCTACCCAACTCTACCCTACTCTACCCTACTCTACCCTACTCTACCCTACTCTACCCTACTCTACCCTACTCTACCCTACTCTACCCTACTCTACCCTACTCTACCCTACTCTACCCTACTCTACCCTACTCTACCCTACTCTACCCTAGTACCAATTTTCTAATTTTTCTTTCATAAGATCCCCTTCTCCTGACAATAACAAATACAACAAAAAAAAAAGTGACATGGATCCAGCCGTTCACGCGTGATGGCGTGACCAAGGCAAATAGGGATTCACATTTATTTAAGTACTTAAATAGATTATTATTAAAAAAACTAGTCCTCTATATGGTGTATAGTCTAGTACGGGGATGGCGAACCTATGGCACGCGTGCCAGTGGTGGCACGCGGGAAAATAATTCGGGCACGCCAGTGAAAGAAGTACAACATGTAAGTGATTTGAAACACTAGTAATCACACCAATTTTCTCTTTTTTACATATAATTGAATAAACAAACTACTGCAAACATTACGATATACGAATTTTTGGTTGCTAATTAAAAGTTAACAGCATTTAGTTTAAATATTTTGTTCAATAAATAACTAAGCCAAGATTCTTTGGCGGCACGCAATGACTACATTTTTTTTTAAATATTTTTAGTGGCACGTTCTCATATAAAGGTTCGCCATCCCTGGTCTAGTATATAATTTTAATCTAATATTTACTTTATTAATTTGCAGTACACCACAGACTACCTCTCTTTTTCTATTTCAAGTTCTTACTGTCCATCCTAAGGTTCTCTGGTAGATATCGCTGTCAGCGATAAGACCGCCTTTGTACCCATAGATTTAAGTTACCTTGTGCAAAAGTTTTGTTACTAGTTTATTCTATTCCTCTGGTGTCGGGAGCAGGGTCCAAGCTACCGATAGTTAGGGCTCCATAGACAGGAACTTTCTCACAATACGAGCCGAATCGAGGAGCACTACCATCAGTATCAGGCCCTTGAGCCAACTGCGCAACAGACAGTTTCGACTAATGATTGTCTTGGCTTCAGACAATCGGAGATTAATTTATTGTTTTATACACATACTGTGTCGTGCTGGCCCAATGGTCAAGACACCCGTCACTCATGCATGTGAATTATTCAATTCATTATGTACTTTTCTTTTATCTATGACATTACTGACACCCCGTATCTCAGAAAGCAAGTAAATAAAGCCTTAGGTCTCGATTGTCATTCGTAGATCTTTAAACAATCGCCAGAAAATCGCAACATCGGTTTATCCATAGAGTATCTTGTTGCGCAGTAAGTGGGTTGTGGAAATCTCATATGCAGTCGCTCCATGTAAAACACAGGTATTCAGATGCATCTGGTCAGACTGGAAGCCAACCCCAAGCTAGTTAGGAAGAGGCTAGATAGATGATTATTGCATAATACTGTTCAGGGGCACCGACTCCGTGGGTGCTCGGGTGCTCGAGCACCCATGAGAAACAAACAGTGGGTGCCGAGCACCCCTGAGAACAGACATCAAGAAACAGATCAGTAATCACTTTTTAGGTTATGTATAAATTATAAATTTCTTGATAATAAAAACTAGTATCATTTTTACATAATGGTTTCATTTTACATTTTTATCAAACATAATTTAAGTACGCAGTATGTAAGTGGGACATTTATTTATTTGTCGGTCGATCAGTGAGCATTTCTCTTCTCACACTTCGCCACTTTTTCGAGTACATCAAATGAGCATGAGCACCCATGAGATTTCCTAAAAGCCGGCGCCCCTGTACGGAGATGATTATTAAATAATACTGTTTCATTGGTAACGTGCGGCATGCAACTCTCTGAATAAATAAATATTAATAACAAAAGTATTTTTTTTATTAAGATTACAATATTGTTCTTTAATAGTAAATAATAACTACTTATGTAAGTGTTGTATTGTATCTCATTGTACTCTTTATTGTCTAAGATTACTTGTTCGACCTGACCTTGCCTTATGTTAGCGCTATGTTAATCTTACACTTTATTTAGCCCATTGTTCTTTTATAATGATAGCAATTTTCTTGCTTAGCTACTTGAATGTTTTCAGTTATAAGTGTGAACAATAAGGAGATTTGGGTATGATACTGTTATTTGAATTAAGGGGATGCAACTCGACATACATTTTCACTGTTTTTCATACAACCGTTCTTACACGATTATGATGTTATTACACAGTTTTCATTAGATATTTTGAAAATACAATATATTGTGTAAATTTGTGTAAAACTAATCCGGTAAAGACCTCTGAAAATCTACTATTTTGTATGAACTTTGACACTTCATAATTTACTCAAAAATTAATAAAGTCAAAAAAGTATAACAATAGAAGCCTTGCAAAAATCAAGATTCAAAATGACAACAATTGTTTTCAAAAACTTTTAAGAGTTTAAAAAAAGTTTTGTAAAATATTTTATCTCGGAATTACCGAATGCTAACAGAGTTTTCAGGCGTTATATCTCTCTTTTTTCGCGTTGCCTTTTCGTCAAACATCGCGTTGAAGTGCGTTAAATGAAGTAACAAGCTTTTAAACCATGCTCGATGTCGACGATAGGCGAGTGAAAAAGGACCCTCTTAAAAGAGCGAGCGGATTCGTGTAAGGGTCCCGTCTTAGGTCGTAACAAAATGTTATGTGCATTTTTTTCTACCTTGGGAAATCTTTAAATAATTCTTACTGCACAGCCCCTCTAGGTAAGTTACGATCGTTTCGTTTGCGTCGAACGCCTCGAGTAGACCACGCCTCCGATTCCTTTGTTCTGACCACGTGACTGAGCGTTGAGATGACGTCAGAACAAAGGAATCGGAGGCGTGGCCTACTCGAGGCGTTCGACGCAAACGAAATGACCGTAACTTGGCTAGGGGGGCTGGGTAGAGCAAGAAGGAGTGTTAGACTTTTACGGACTAGAGCTCATCCATGTTCCTTCAGCTGACCTCTGCCATCAAGGGCTGCAGTAAGTTAGTCTAATAATCCTGCAGGTCTGGCAGGGTAATAATGCATAGGAGAGAGTGAGGTATACACGGACAGTAAAGTTTTAGGGTTTATATCAGAAAAATTACTTGAAAAACTGTTTGTAAATGGCTTAATGTTAAACATTAATTTCAGGTATGCGCATTGCATATAAATTAATTATTCGGAATTATTATTTTTTGGTATCGGAAATCTTTAAAATAACTGGACCAGCTTATTAACTAAAATCCATCTGTGTTTCTTCAGTTACCCTTTACGTTCCACTCTTTCGACCATTACCGCAGCATATGCATAACACTCGATTTATTTTGATAGCCTAAAGGAATTTTAAAGTTACGCAAGCTATTAGCCAAAATTACTAACGTTAGTTTAAACGGTTTTTTCGAAACCGCATCAAGGCTTTTAATATACCTATTTGAAAAATGCGTTTTTATAACCTAGCTCTTTAGGTTTACGTAATCTAAGAACTAGGTAGTGTTGTAGTGTTACACAATTTTATTTCAATTCTAATAAATATCTTAATGGACATTAATGCCTCTTTTACAATTTGTTATCTGTCAGAAAGCCATGTAGTGAGATATTTTAAAGTCTAAACGAACAAATTACATCAACCTGCCGATAGGTTTAAAAAAATAGGCATGAGTGAATCACTTGATAAAATATGCGGGGTAATTACGTAACATACAATAAATGGCAAGGCTAGCTATCTTTTTGGAAATTCAATAACATTAATTTGCGTTATTTATTTCGAGCAGATGATTTTGCATTCATCCTCCCCAATTCAGATCAAAAATACCAAAAAAGACCATGCTCGATTATGTCACATTTTAAACGAAAAAAAAACATCATAGTCGCTTCATGTGTTCGGGAGTTACGCTGCCACAGACATACATACAGACAGATACACAGACTGACCAACACGTCAAAATTATAAGGGGTCTTGGGTTGGTCAAGGGTTAACAAAAAGAACCACAACATAATTGTTAGCTGAAATGATTGATGCTGATTGCATTAAATGTAATCGTGAGCCACTGTGTGCTGTCGTGTCGCTCCATAGTGTGTGTAAATAAAGTTAAAACAATCGGTTTTCGGCAACACCTCCTTGACAAGTGTTTTTGTTTGCTGATTTACATGTCAAGGTCCCTACACTGTATATAGATACATATGGTAATATTTAGCAAACTAATATATCATTCCCTTCGCCATTCGAATTGGATTAGGTTTAGTTTAGACGAATATGGATTAAAGACGTTGGCGATCTATGTTAGTCCGTTGGCATTTATGTTTTGGTCCATATAGTATGTTATCTATTAGTCACTCTTTCTACATAGGTCAAAATTAATGTGATTTCGGTGAAGTAAGTCAGATAACTTTTACACAAGAGTAGCTTCTGCCAGCGTCCTTGCCGTGTTCATTTGTGGGGTTTCAAATATCACTCAACTTTGCAGCACGCACGGTGAAGCCAAATTCATAATTCTGTATACTTCATATAACAGGCAAATTCCTTACTCGTTCATTGACTCATCAACGCTCAGCCCGAACCCTTGAACTTAGAATGCTGAAATTTTGCACAGAAGCTTTTTATGATTTCATTGGTAGGACATAGAGCACGACTAAAATGTTTATATAAGACCTTTATTGTAATACCTATGTTCAAAAATAAATATTGATTGATTGATTGATTTCCTCTCCTAGAGTGGAAGCCTGAGTCCCAACAGTGGGAACATTATAAGGCCGACTATGCTATGCTATGATTGATTGATCGATTGATTGATTGATTTATTGATTGATTGAGTGATTGATTGATTGATTGATTTATCGATTGATTGATTGATTGATTGATTTATTGATGTATACAAAGGATTTTTCGAAATTTCGAACCGAAAACCGATGAAACGGCTGAACCAGTTTCCGATGAAACAGGGGTCCAAAGTTTGTATGGAGAAACCTACTTACTTTAACGCGAGTAAAGCCGCTGGTACAAGCTAGTGTAAATATAACATTACCTTTTACAGTCTAAGGAAAAACATCGTATTGTGTACCATATTTACCTTTCGATGCTCTAAAGTACACGACCTTAATTAAAACTGAATCCTATAGTTGGAATCCACTTAAAAACTAGTACCACAGCCATTGGCTAACAGTTGTTGCTCAGAACAAGTGGTATCGGTCCAAATCTGAATCATATCTCATTGTACGGTACCGGTTTTCTCAGGTCACTTCTTATGTAATGGAAGACTTTTCGGACAGTGGGCTGTGATGTTGTTCATGCTTGTTCTTTCATAGTATCCAATGGAATTGTGGTCCTTATTAAATCTATCTTACAACATGTATGATGTAACATAGATAGTAAAAGCATTTCTAGAGATTAGTATATTCAGAGAGGGCTGCTGAATATATTTCAGCCATTTTTAAAATAGGTGATTTTTTTATCCTAAAATAATTCTTGGTTATTTTTGGAAAAAAGTTACCAATTTTGATAAATACTTGATAAATCTTGATTACGTAAATAGCGTGTTTGTGTATGCGTGCTCAGATATCAATACCGATGCGCTACTAATGTAGGCGTCGATGCCTGTAATAAATAAATTAGGATAACTAATTTCTTAAGAAAACACTACATAAGTGCTAAAAATATTCTCCGTAATTGGATTAGCCTTGCAGAGAGTAACTCCACAAACCATTTCATCTCATTATCACGGTAATATTATCTATACAGTATTCCAACTTCATACAAACGGACGAAACGCGAGCTATACCTACGCGCCTCGATCTCGAGGTGCGCTCGGGATGCAGACAGTCGCGTCTGTGCCGCGCGATTTTTTCAATAAAAATAAGTTCAAGTACATATTTATATATTTAATATGACGAGTAGGATATATTGTGCTGTTTTTGGTTGCATGAATTCTTCATTTAAAACCAAACATATAAATTGTAAAGTAGCTGCAGGTATCTATAACCAAGTAAAAGATATTCCTTTTTCTCCACCTTGTCCATGTTTCCCAAAACAATTTTTAATTAAGCTTTAGAATGCGGATTTTTGTACTTTAAAATTTAATAATAAAGCATTTCGTAGGTACGTCTCAGTCGAGGCGCAAATATTTTTCGGTCGCAAATATTGAATACTTCCTATTCAATTCACAAAGTATTTTATTTGTTTATATAAAAAAAGTATATTTTTTTTTGGTATCGGAAATCTTTAAAATAACTGGACCAGCTTATTAACTAAAATAATAATAATAATAATATTTATTTATTATAAAATACATATTTGACATTAAATGTAAGTACAAAAAGTATATGCTGTAAAATCTGCTAAAATCCATCTGTGTTTCTTCAGTTACCCTTTACGTTCCACTCTTTCGACCATTACCGCAGCCTATGCATAACACTCGATTTATTTTGATAGCCTAAAGGAATTTTAAAGTTACGCAAGCTATTAGCCAAAATTACTAACGTTAGTTTAAACTGTTTTTTCGAAACCGCATCAAGGCTTTTATATATTTGAAAAATGCGTTTTTATAACCTAGCTCTTTAGGTTTACGTAATATATATTATATATAAGATCTAGGTAGTGTTGTAGTGTTACACAATTTTATTTCAATTCTAATAAATATCTTAATAGACATTAATGCCTCTTTTATAATTTGTTATCTGTCAGAAAGCCATGTAATTTTAAAGTTTAAACGAACAAATTACATCGACCTGCCGATAGGTGCTAAAAAAATAGGCTTGAATGAATCACCTGATAAAATATGCGGGGTAATTACGTAACATACAATAAATGGCAAGGCGAGCTATCTTTTTGAAAATTCAATAACATTAATTTGCCTTATTTACGATTACGAGCAGATGATTTTGCCAAACATGCCATATTCGGTCCGCAATAGAAAGGATTGTTGCATCCCTACAGGCGTACATGGAGGGGGGAAGGGGGCGAGTGGGCCCTGACTACCCCAGTATGGTTTAGCTTTTTTAAAAAGAGTAGGTAACCATGGAGTTTCTTGCCGGTTCTTCTCCATAGGAAACGACCAATTTGGAACCGTGCACTAGCTTCTGACGTTTTATAAATGCCCATGTAGGCCTATTTGACTTTGACTTTGCTCCCACCCTAGGATGTTGGGCTACCGATTCGAAATTCCATGATGGTCGCTAAAATACTAATAGCGTCAAACAAAAATCGATCAAGTAAGGGGCCTCCATGTCACCCCTGAAAAATAACTTTATATACGTTTATTAAATGTGCTTTCCATTAATAACTTAGCGGTTCCCTGACACGACATCTACAAACTAATTAGTTCATTATGTCCTAATGCTGGACGGAGACCTGTCTCTCCCTTTTCCACACAAATTTGCCAGACCCTACACTAAGAGGATCTTCGTCTTCTTCGTCTTCTAATACCATAATATTAAAGTAAAAATATAAAATCATTTTATTATTTTATTTTATCTTTTCTAGAGATATTATTATCGTTTATTTTCTAAACAGATTTTTTGGATAGTAAGTTTTTTAAATTTAGTAAGTAGGTACTATTTAATACTTTTTGTAAATAATATTTATAAAGCATTGCAAATATTTGTCATTTTTTTTTTGTTTTAAAATCAGTTTTTGAATTGTACGAATCATGCCTTTCACCCTCATAACTTTTAAACAGTTTCAGATTTTCATCAATCCTATAGTTTTGTAATGTAAATCTTTTACCCTTTCATTTGATACTTCACTTGCCCATATTTGCAAACATTCGGTTGTTCACCCCACGTTCATCCTCCCCAATTCAGATCAAAAATACCTAAGACCATACTCGATTAAGTCACATTTTAAACGAAAAAAAAAACATCATAATCGCTTCATGTGTACGGGAGTTACGCTGCCACAGACATAAATACAGACAGATACACAGACTGACCAACACGTCAAAATTATAAGGGGTCTTGGGTTGGTCAAGGGTTAACAAAAAGAACCACAACATAATTGTTAGCTGAAATGATTGATGCTGATTGCATTAAATGTAATCGTGAGCCACTGTGTGATGTCGTGTCGCTCCATACTGTGTGTAAATAAAGTTAAAACAATCGGTTTTCGGCAACACCTCCTTGACAAGTGTTTTTGTTTGCTGATTTACATGTCAAGGTCCCTACACTGTATATAGATACATATGGTAATATTTAGCAAACTCATATATCATTCCCTTCGCCATTCGAATTGGATTAGGTTTAGTTTAGACGAATATGGATTAAAGACGTTGGCGGTCTATGTTAGTCCGTTGGCATTTATGTTTAGGTCCATATAGTATGTTATACCTATTAGTCACTCTTTCTACATAGGTCAAAATTAATGTGATTTTCGGTGAAGTAAGTCAAATAACTTTTACACAAGAGTAGCTTCTGCCAGCGTCCTCGCCGTGTTCATTTGTGGGGTTTCAAAAATCACTCAACTTTGCTGCACGCACGGTGAAGCCAAATCCATAAATCTGTATACTACATATTATAACAGGCAAATTCCTTACTCGTTCACTGACTCATCAACGCTCAGCCCAAACCGTTGAACCTAGAATGCTGAAATTTTGCACAGAAGCTTTTTATGACTTCATTGGTAGGACATAGAGCACGACTAAAATGTTTATATAAGACCTTTATTGTAATACCTATGTTCACAAATAAAGATTGATTGATTGATTGATTTCCTGCCTGAGTCCCAACAGTGGGAACATTATAAGGCCGACTATGCTATGCTATGATTGATTGATCGATTGAATGATTGATTGATTGATTGATTGATTTATTGATTGATTGATTGATTGATTGATTGATTGATTGATTGAGTGATTAATTGATTGATTGATTTATCGATTGATTGATTGATTGATTGATTTATTGATGTATACAAAGGATTTTTCGAAATTTCGAACCGAAAACCGATGAAACGGCTGAACCAGTTTCCGATGAAACAGGGGTCCAAAGTTTGTATGGAGAAACCTACTTACTTTAACGCGAGTAAAGCCGCTGGTACAAGCTAGTGTAAATATAACATTACCTTTTACAGTCTAAGGAAAAACATCGTATTGTGTACCATATTTACCTTTCGATGCTCTAAAGTACACGACCTTAATTAAAACTGAATCCTATAGTTGGAATCCACTTAAAAACTAGTACCACAGCCATTGGCTAACAGTTGTTGCTCAGAACAAGTGGTATCGGTCCAAATCTGAATCATATCTCATTGTACGGTACCGGTTTTCTCAGGTCACTTCTTATGTAATGGAAGACTTTTCGGACAGTGGGCTGTGATGTTGTCCATGCTTGTTCTTTCATAGTATCCAATGGAATTGTGGTCCTTATTAAATCTATCTTACAACATGTATGATGTAACATAGATAGTAAAAGCATTTCTAGAGATTAGTATATTCAGAGAGGGCTGCTGAATATATTTCAGCCATTTTTTAAATAGGTGATGTTTTTATCCTAAAATAATTCTTGGTTATTTTTGGAAAAAGTTACCAATTTTGATAAATACTTGATAAATCTTGATTGCGTCAATAGCGTGTTTGTGTATGCGTGCTCAGATATCAATACCGATGCGCTACTAATGTAGACGTCGATGCGTGTAATATTTGCATATAATAAAATAAGGATAACTAATTTCTTAAGAAAACACTACATAAGCGCTAAAAATATTCTCCGTAACTGGATTAGCCTTGCAGAGAGTAACTCCACAAACCATTTCATCTCATTATCGAATAACTAACTTCTCATCTTTTTTTTGAGGTGGGAAGTCGTCGTCGGCTGAGATAAGAGCCTTTTTGGCCTCGCACAGGTCTTTTTTTTATTTTTATCTTTTAATATTGTTTTCTATTATTTTTAAGTTAAGTATTTATAAGTAGATTAAGTAGTTACTTTTTATTTTATTGTTGTTTGTCCTGTGCGAGTCTCAAATAAATTTTTCATGGAGCTTTGAACGCTTTGCATGGAGTGAGTAGACTTTAACAGACTAAATCCAACCCGAGTTTCTTCAGTTACTCTTTGCGTTCCAGTACCGCGGTAACTCTTTCAAATAATCGAGTAGCCGGCCTTAGTTTTGTCTTGGACTTATGGCCTTTGAGCCTTGCCTTTAAATAAGCTTCTGTTTAAGCTACGTGACTTCTTCACTTACACATGACACAATGTTGACCATCTTGATGACCGTACTTTTGGCTCTTGACCCAAATGGTTTAATTCCAATAAATATTTGGTCAGGTCTCTGAGAATTTGTGAAGAGTGTGGCGATATTGATCTTGCGACGAACCAGGGCCGGCAGCTGTCTAATGCGATTTATGTTACGTCAAAGCCAATGCCAATGAACCGACGATCCGTGCCCCATAATTTTATTTTACCCAGTCGTCCTTTTTTCGACGAATATGGTCGATGTGTTAAATGCCAAAGTTGATGCTTTTTGTGTTTCTTTTTCCTGTTTACACATCTTCCATATTCAGACTTTAATTTAGATTGTGGGTTCATGATTCTTTGCCGAGGTTTTTATTTTTATTGATTAGTGTTACAATATTGGTCTAATTTGATACCTGTGTAGCGACATGGCGCCACATAAGAACTATTCCTGCATCGCGCAATTAAAGTTCTCCGCGCGATTTGAACATATAGATCAGCCCGAAATCATCTATCGGGCGGTTGCCCACCAGACATAACACCCGTCTGGTCGGAGGATCCTCCCTTTTCAACGGAGGTATGTGGGACTTTACTCTCTGTTCCGTATACCTCCAAACCTGCAAGGAATAACACATTATAACTTAGTGTTAGGCAATTTTCATAATGTATTTTATGTAGCAAAATATGATTGTAACTCAAAATTGCCACAAAATTGAGTTATAACGTTATTCCTTGCAGGTGTCGTAATCATCTAATGATTAGTAAATTCTTGTTTATTAGGCTCCGAATGTGTTCCTAAGTGGTTAAATTCCATTGCTCCTCGGTATTATTGAAAACAGTTACACGTCTTCGGAACGCAAAGGGCATCTGAAGGAACACAAGCAGGTTTTAGTCAGTAAAAGTCTGACCCGGATCTCACTCCACCGAGAGAGTAGAGGAGTTATTGATGATTTTCCACCGATATGACATTCGAATTTTTATTTCACAGTTGGAATGCGGTCTCACTGTCCCCATGACTTGTCCTAATACATTGAAATCTTGGCTAATAGGTACCAATCGATGTACCGATCATATCATTGCCGCAACTGCTTGGACATTCAACGAAATTTCATCGTGCGTACACTTGTTTTACTGGTAATACAATCTGTTATTTAGATCGGCCATAATTTAGTTGCATAAGTGAAAGCGCGATTATGTCGGCCGAGACGTAATTCTTCACAATTTTGGCAGTTACAAGCTACTTGTTGACCGCTAACGAAAGTGGTTCGGTGCGTTTCCATTTAGCTTCGGTAATTTGAGAATTAAGTTTATTTTTTTTACTGTGTTCGGTAAATGTGTTCAGCAATAATGTTACTTACTTAGCTTAAAAGCTTAATGGCTGTCTGTGTCTAAATCTATTCGCATGGCATGAAATTTTCTCAAAAAAAGACTTTTATTATGTTTTTTTTTTTTTTTTTTTTAATTCATATAAACCAGTGCTTGACTGCGATCCCATCTGATGGTAAGCAGCGATGCAATCATTGATGGTTGACGAATTTCCATTTTTTCATTATTTTTTTCTTTGCCTTCTTTTTTTAATGTTACTGTTTTCGAAGTCGGTCGACCCAGTGGCTTATTGTTCTAGGACACATTGCCATGGTACAGAAAAGAAGTAAAAAAAATGTAATAATTTTTTTTTGTTTTTAAATTAGGAAGCCGCCCATTTCCACTTCTAGAGAGGAGCCCTGAGTCCCAGCAGTGGGAATGTTATAAGGTAATGAAAAAAAAATTATAAGATAATGCTTATAATAATAATAATGTTTTGCACACGTTAGGAAGAAATGTAAGCTGATTGTAGCCATGTTATGTAATGAAATGTGTGTGTAGCTTGTGTTTACGCTAGGCAGGTGCCTACCGTAATACCGGTAATAATATTAATTTAATAATAATTATTATTATTTATTTATTTTCCTTCCACAAATTACAGAGAAATTAAGACTGGTGCTTGAAGTAAGTTTTTTACAAAACCTGTGTGTCAGGTCACCAGGCCCCCAAAAACAAAGTTTGAGATTAATAATTGTCGTACAGAAGACGATTTTATTCACGCAAATACATTACAATAATTATAATCAGTTACATTATATTAAGAGGAGCCTTTTTGGCCTCGCACAGGTCTTTTATTTTTATGTTTTAATATTGTTTTTTCTATTATTTTTAAGTTAAGTATTTATAGATTAAGTAGTTACTTTTTATTTTATTGTTGTTTGTCCTGTGCGAGTCTCAAATAAATGTTTTCTTTCTTTCTTTCTTTCTTTCTTTCTTTATTAATAGGTTTACCGGTGTCGATAATGGAGCCATGCAGTAAATTTAATTAATTCAAATACAGCCAATTTAATTAAAGTCACTTCTACAATAAATTTAGAATGCGTTTCGATTGATTGCATGAAGTCAAAATAACGATCGTGCTTTCGGCTGCCTAAGATACACAGTTCAAGGTCCAATTTGTAAGCTAGATTAATGTTAGTGGATGGCATTTCCTAGCATAATAATTGACTGTTAATTAATTTATTACGCTATTTGGTTTATATTTTTTTTCAAAAGGTTAGCATGTTTAGTGTGCAACAGTCTTACAAAAAAACCGGATTTAAATAAAAAAATATGCATTCAGTATTTCTGCACTTTCGGTGAAATCTTTTAAAAGTTGCTACATGCCAATTTATAGTCATTTCGGTGCAAGAACTGTGCGGTGTGTTGTAAAAATTTCATTGTCAATAGAAAGTAAAGATGGCTATCATGTGACCATGACGTTGCACTCTTGAGCGAAATCATGGCTCTATCAAAGAAAGGCTATAAATACCTCATTACGTTTTCTATAAACCATGAGATCGAATACACGCCGTAAAGTACAATGTAGGTAAATGCCAGCATAATCGACGGGGCCCACTATCCCCCCTGACGGCCAAAGCGATTCAAAGCGTCATTTCCTAGTCCTGGAACGCAAAGATAACTGAAGGAACTCAAGTGGATTTTAGTCAGTAAAAGTCTGACAGTCCTGCTCGCTCCAGCAATAGCAGAAGTAGTTAAAAGACTTCCCATACTAAAAAAAATGCTTTTGTTTTTTTTAAGGTGGTAAATCATCTAATGACTTCTCCTGCTGGCGGGGCGGGATGGCGTATCAGACTTTTACTGACTAAAACCACACCTATATTCCTTCAGTTGCCCTTTTGCGTCTCAGAATCACGAGTAAACCCTTCAGAAGATAATGCAAGTTTATAGAAATCTGAATTCTAGTGCGTACTTTTACATATATATCGATGCTTCTAGGCAAGCGTGATCTATCGTCAACTGCATCATCGCTTACCATTAGGTGAGATAGTGGTCAAACGCGAGCCTATCAACAATAATAAAAAACAAATCAATAATAAATACTGAGAAATAGAACAGATAATAATTTTA
This sequence comes from Mythimna impura, assembly GCA_905147345.3. Lineage (NCBI taxonomy): Eukaryota > Metazoa > Arthropoda > Insecta > Lepidoptera > Noctuidae > Mythimna > Mythimna impura. Next base: position 25,648,763 of record LR990351.1, on the reverse strand, counting down.
ATGTTTATGTTTTCTGTTAATACCTTTTTTTATTATCTACAAATAAATAAGCAGTACTATTTAATTGTACTCAAAGTTATAACGTACAAAGTTTCCTGTTGTTTCTTTGTATGCACATAAAATACACAAATAAGCAAATACTTCAACAGCTAGGAAATTGCTAGTTTAATCCATTTGTCTTGTAAATATGTACTTAAATTGTACAAATGATTGCTTAGAACACAACCTTCTTGTACTGAATTATTATCATTAGTTGATGCATGCTATATGAACATTAGGTACTATGCCATATTTATATTTATGTCATAAGGAGCCCCAAGGTTACCGACATAGCCCAAAGTATCGGCAAACTTAAGTGGCAGTGGGTAAAGCATGACCGATTGGGCCGAAGGGTTCTAGAGTGGCGACCGCGTACCTGAAGACATAGCGTTGGACATAGGTTGACCGACAGCCTGTTGAGGGTTGCGGGAATCCTCGTCCCCGGGATGTGTGCGGGACACAAGGGACCAATCATTGTGGTGACATTTGGGGAGGCCTATGTCCAGAAGTGGACGCCTTTTGGTTGAAATGGTGATGATGAAATATAAGGTATAGTTGTTCTCCATCTCATCAAGACAGATTTTAGATGTGTGTGTAACTTAAACATATAGTTTATTTTTCTGTGTGAAAATAGCTCACACACACAAACACATACATAGGTACATCCAAGACCAACCAGCCTTCGTGAAATCACACTAATTTTATAGAGGTAAAAGTTTGTGTACATGTTAGTTAGATACTTTTCAATACTGAAACGGATTTAGATGAAATTTGGCACACGGGTAGATCATGTCCTGGAATAGCACGTGAGAAACATACTTTTCAATACACTTACTCGAAAACCCGCTCTTATCCCACCGCTTTTAGGCATACAATAGACTGTTTTCCGCACTAGTGCAGAAAAGTACGCGTGCTCTCCCCACCATAATTTTATTATATTTATCGTATCAGGCTGGGCGCGCGTCGACCCCCACGAGTCGCCGGTCAACACCCCTTTATTCATTTCTTCGTAAGTTTATTGAAAAAAGTCGTTTGACACACGTGCAAATTTGTCACTGCAGCCCTCGGCTCCATAACACACTGGCCTACGGCTCGTGCGAATTTCGCCTCGGTCACGATGACAAACTTTCTGCACTTGTATCAAAATGTATTATTTTATCTCGGGAGTATGTACCCTTGGTAGAACTTTCTACTTTTCGACGCTGCTGTCAGAATCTAGTAGAATATCTATACTAGCTTCCGCCAGCAGTTTTGACCACTTAACAGTAGGAAAACATTCCAAGGACACCTTCTTTCGGGACCAATTTATCTTTATACCAAAATTCATCAACATTGGCTTTTTTTTAAGGTGGGAAAATCATCTAATCACAAATCCCGCTCTTGGGTGGAGCGGGAGATAGTGTCAGACTTTTACTGACAAAAAACTCACTCCTGTTAATTCGTTGCCTTCGTCCCAGGGCTCCGGGTTTCGTTTTCACACTACCCATGGATCAACATTGGCTAGCGTTTTAGCAGTGCAAACGTAACCAACAAACATAAATATAGGTTACTATCGTACTTATCCAAAAGATTAACAGTCAAGAATATGTTTTTGTGAGTAGTTGCAAATTACATAGACAAATGACGGCGGATACTTAATGACAGAACATGATTGTTTTATCAAATTCATATGATGATTAAATAACTATTGGAATATGGGTCAGTGTCACAAGTAATTGTTGCTTAAGGCAGCGTACAGGTGACTACGTTGAGGTGCTAATAACCTCGGAATAGATGCACTTTTAGTTTTTGCGACTGTGTGTCGGATGTGAGTCGAGTCTAAATGTTGTTTGTTGGTAAGTGCATCAGTTAAGAATGGTCCACTTGAAAATAAAAAATTAACCCAAGGTATAGGCCTATATATTATTCCAGGACACGATCTATCCGTGTACCAAAATTTCATCCAAATCCGAAGGCAACGATAGGAATATGAGCCAGTGTCACAAGTAATTGGTGCCTAAGTAAGGCAGTGTACACATGACTGCGTTGAGGTGTTAATAACGTCGGAATAGATGAGCTTTTAGTTTTAGTGATCGAGTGTGGGATGTGGGTCGAGTGGCAATGTTGTTTGTTGGTAAGCGCATCAGTTAGGACCAGTCAGCTTGAAAGTAAAAAAATATCTCAAGGTACTCCCGGGATATACAGTATCTTATGTCTTATTCCAAGATATAATATTCACAATAATAATAATAATATTGAGTGTGCAAGTCACCCCCTGCCTTTTGTCGATGGATATATATATAACATTGTTTAAGCCCATAGTCTTATAGTTCCTGGTAACCAGCCCACTTAAGACTTCAAAAACCATAGCCTTATATCTTAGTTTTCCATATGTCGCAATAGTTTCCCACCAGCCGGGGGTTGTCCTTGGATGCACTAGCATAGTGCGTACAGGGATAATCACCGGTTTGTGCCACTTTCCATTAAAAGCGTCTAAATGGGCCTCTGCGAGTTGGTTTCGGCTCCTCGTACGCCTTCCAAAGGTCCAGGACCTTAGGGTGCTGAGATAAATAAATGTATAATAATAATAATAATAATCCACAACTATCACACAACGCCGTCTAGTCCCAAGCTAAGCAGAGCTTGTGTTATGAGTACTAGACAACTGATAAACATACTTATATATTTCTAAATACATACATATTATAGATAAATTACACCCAGACACAGAACAAATGATCGTGCTCATCACACAAACATTTGTCCTGGGTGGAAGTCGAACCCTCGACCTCCGGCACAGCAGTCAGGGCCACTAACCACTAGACCAACAGGCCAGTCAGATATGATGTACCCTTGTACCAAAATTTCGTCTAAATCCGATCGTGAGTTTGTGAAGCAGTTACAAACAATACTTATACACACATACATACATACAAACTTTCGCCTATAGAATATTAATTACATGAAATGTAGAGCATAATTATTGAACATGATATAAAGCAAGCGATCTACAATTTACTTCTAGTTTGTTTTTCAGTTACAATTTAGTCTTTGTTTTATTTATTTAATATATTTTACTTTCGTACAATTAATTTTAGATTGTTGATATTTCTTAAGATTCTGTAGGAGTAATGAACTCGTCTAAATAAATAAGTAATCAGGGATCTTCCAAAGAAGTAGCTAAAAGTACCTACTGGCGTAGCTACTAAAGGGCTGGGCGGGGTAGTAACCCGGGGCCCCTGAGATCGGGGGCCCCCCAAAAATTTATTTATTTTAACTTCATCTACAGTAGTGGTACATAGGCGGACTTAATGCAACAAGGCATTCTCTACCAGTCAACCTTTGGGTTAAAAGAGCCAACACTGTGGTAGGTGTGCACAATAAATAAATAACAGATATATCAAGTAGAATGTAGTATCATTAAATTAAGTTACAATAATAAAATACTTATATAAAAATCTGATTACCAAACCCCTTAACTGCAAAAAATTCTCCTGTCTTCAAAATCTAAATAAAATAGATTGCAACACTACTTTATTCTATCAACTAGTTTTACTCAGTAAAAGTAAAGCTCTTTCTTTCCACCCAGAGCAGGAGAAGTTATTTGAAGATTTCCCAAGTAAAAAAGGGGCCCCAATTTTTTTTGCCCCAGGGCTTTTTGTTGCCTTCTACGCCACTGGCTGAAAGTAATAAATATAGTTTCTTATACTGATATACAAGTAGAGTCAGTTCTATAATAAACAGTTTCCTTCTAAGTAAGTATTACGAAAATTAATTTAGTTTGGAATATTCGAAAGCTTTTAAGGCAGACTACTTATTCGTGTTTTCGTAAGCCATGTTGCTGATGATAATAAGTTTAACAAAATAATGGTTAGGCTAAGTATATACAAAATACCTATGATGTTTAGGATTGAAAGTTACATCATGATGTAAAAATACTTATAGAAAATAAGTAGTTATTTGGTATCTTAAATACTCGTACCCAGGGACGTGCGAGCAATACAAGTAAATAAGCCCGGCTTCATGTGAAAATAATACCTCACATCTAAATTATAGAACACAACAAATAAATTAAATAAAAATCTAAACTTTGAAATCGCGCGCCTACGCGGTTACGCTAATTTGCCCTTTTGTGTTCAATGTGAAATTAAAATTCATTCATAAGATACGATACCTACCTATGACATGCATTATGCAATGTTGCCGCTCTGAGCGCAATCTCTCCGATCTCACTCTACACTTAACAAAAAAAGAGATGATCACTGGTGTGTTGCTGTCTTTTTTTGTCTAAGTGAGTAGTACTGTTGATATGTCAAGTTTCCTTGGCTTGCCCCATATGAAGGTATCTGATCTGGCACGCCACTGCTCGTACCTAAGTATTACGTTTCTAAGCTAATATATTCATTTGTTTTTTTTGTATTTAAAACAAATGAACGTCATTCAATGTCTGTAATTGGTTTTGTTAATGTTTGTCTGGTGCTCATTATGAGGTGTAAGTACAATACAATATATAATATACAATATATCTTTACATATTTAATTTTTCTGTTCATGCGGTTGTCACTTTACTCCTCCTAAATGGTTTAACTGATTTGGTGTATGTATATTTGAGTGGGTCCCTGGATGAATTGAAAATACTATTGAACACAGTAGCATAGCATAGTCGGCCTTATAATGTTCCCACTATTGGGACTCAGGCCTCCTCTGTAGGAGAGGGAATGGGCCGTAATCCACCATGCGGGCCCAGTGCGGGCTGGTGAATGTTACATGTCTTCGAACTTTTGGTTGACATGCCGGTTTCCTCAGGATTTTTTTCTTCACCGTTTTGAGAGCAGTGGTGATGAAATAAATAACAAAAAGTAATGCGCCTGGCTGAGTTTGAACCCGCGACCTACAACTCATAAGTCGGGGCCGTTACCACTCGGCCACCACTCCTGAACCCAGTATGTGGCGTTACAATCGTGTTCTCATTTTTTATCTGACGAAAGCCCAGTTTACGGAAAGGATGTCTGTCGGTATCACTAGTAATTTTTAAATGTCTAAACTTTTTTCAATGAATTTTAGATTACTTCTAGGCAAGTGGTGCTCCGTCATTGACCACAGCATCGCTTACCATAAGAGGCCTTAGTGTGAGTTGTTTTTACGTTACCCGATTGAAACGTTTTGTGCGTTTCGCTCTTTGATTGGTTAAAGGCTTACGCAGACCGGGACGGCATGGCAAAGGATTTTACCGCCAGTCAGCGTACACTAGCCACTTAGATACTGCGGCATTCCAGCGCCTTGCCACGGCATACAACGTCACGTCGAAGTATGCCACGGCAGCTTCTACTGCCCGATACATGTTTCAGTCATAAGTAGCGTTTGATAGAGTGTTGGTGGGCGCCGGCGTCCTTCGGCATGCCGTCGCCTACCTCAGCGCGCCACGTCATCCTGCCGCGGGAGCTCGTGATGCGTCTTTCAATGCCGTGCGATAATATCCCTTTCGATGCCACCGGATAATTTTAAAGAATAGGAATTTGTGTCGTATTTCTATTTCTATTGAATGTCCATTGGTAAAAATTTAAATCCTTTGCCATTCCGTCCCGGTCTGCGTAGGCCTTAAGAGCTCGGAGCGGACCAATCGGAGCGCCGAAAGTCATAAATGTGTCGATCGCGTTAAAGTAAAACAAAACTTGCACTAGGCACTCAGCCCCCCTAGCCAAGTTACAACCGTTTTGTGTCGAATTCCGTTCACCAATCGGTAACGACTCGGTGTCAGCAATTGTAGAAAACGATAAGTTGGTAGCCATGTTGACGCGCCTGCCCCCCTAGCCAAGTCACAAACGATAAACGTAAACTCTCAGTAGTCTTTAATAGATTTTCAACTTTATGTTTTTGGATATAAAGTTGAAAATCTATTGAAGATTACGAAGTGTTTTCGTTCGTTCCGGTCGCTAACGCTCAGTAGTCTTTAATAGATTTTCAACTTTATGCTCTTAGGTATAAAGTTGAAAATCTATTGGAGATTACTAAGCGTTCACGTTTATCGTTTGCAACTTGGCTAGGGGGGCTGAGTCGGCTACTCGTTCTACAATAACAAAGGATGTAGCGTTGAACATTGTAGAAACGATAATATTTCATTCTATCATTTTGAACGATGTGAACTTGGCTACGAATTTTCTATTCGTTTGTTCTGACCACGTGACTTAACGTTGAGATGATGTCATTCCCATACATTTGATTAGTTTTCGACTAGCGTCAACGTTTGCAGATTATCAACTTGGCTGGGGTGTAGATAAGAAAAAAATACTTGAAATGTGTAAATACTGGTTATATGTATACCTAATTAAAATAAATACTATCCCATTTCTATGACCAGTACAGTAAGTTCGAATAAATCTTGTTGTTCTAAAAAAAATCTTTCGAAATCGGCTGCCGTTTTTCTAAAGGTGGGTCTACGCTAGAGGAGCCGGGCACGAGCTGAGTACGAGTCGAGCACCAATTCGTGTAGTGTAGACCGGCTTACAAACCTCGAACGAGCGCGTTTCGAGCGTTTGGTTCGTACTCGACTGTTCTCCGCCTATTGTCGGTTTTTTGACGAATACAAAGTGTTTCGCACCACATTCGAAGTAGTGATGCAACAGAAGTGTCTTAACGGAAGCGGAAACGGATATAGATGTCAAAAGTAACTCTTTGCGGATGCGGAAGCGAAAACGGAAGCGGAAGTGTTAATACTATGAAGAAAAATCACAAATTATTTTTTTTTAAACAAAATAAGGTTGACGTCACGAGGCGCGGTGATGCGCAGAATGAACCAAAAAAATATAATAATAAAGAAAATCATTGTGACATGTTTGTGTATGCCCCGAAGTGCCTCTTCCGATGTGTCCAGTCGTCCACATGCCACTCACCCCCGCGCTCCTTGCTTCTTCCGTTTAGAGTTCTGTTATAAATTTTGCGGAAGCAGAAGCGGAAATGGAAGTGAAAAAGCTTGCGGAACTTCTGCAGAAGCGTAAGCGGAAGCAAAGTTCTGTTGCAACACTAGTTCGAAGACAGTGATCGTTGGAGGCTCGTTGTACGTCCACACTTAACACCGCGAGTAGAGCGGCTCAGATTATGTTCAACTCGTGTTCGGCTCCTAGAGCGTAGACGCACCTTAAGAGCTTCGGAAACATTATCCTTATTCAATTTAATTCAAGTATTCATATTACCATAAGATTGAAGAACATTACTATAAACCGTAATCCGTGTTATTTTTTAATAAGATTGAATGTTCTTTGTTTCAATAACCATGTACGGGCTTATGGCATATTTCCTGGTCCCTAGGAGGAAGTGCAGGTGAATGCCATGCCTCTCGTCACATAGACAATTTTACTGTCTTGCATTGTAATTGGCTAATTTATGGTATAGAAGTGCTACTGCCTTGAGGCTAACAAAAGGGATTGCTTACCTACTTGTATTATGGTTATAGACTATACTAATTTGTGGGAAGCCAGGTGTTTGTTCTGTAAAAACAGTTCTTCTTTGTTTTGTGTTTTAGATACTTAGATATGGTGCTAATGTTGGCAGAAGTACTAGATATATTTTGTACGGTAAAGTTTTACATAAATTTTTTTTTATTTCACAGGCCTGCATGGGCAGGGTACTTAAAAATGCTTAGTGGTTCCAATTGGTCGTTTCAATTGGAAAAAAACTGGTAAGAAAGTTCACGGAGACCATATAAGCATTTTTGTCGAAGCCTACTGGGGCCAAGGAAAACTCGGCCCTAGTATGAAAGGCAACGAAGGAACAAGAGTGGGCGTTTTAGTCAGTAGAAGTCTGACACGCCCTCCCGACCCGCCCAAGAGCGGGGGATGTCATTGGATGATTTTCCCACGTACAAAAAAAAACCTACAGATAGTCATTCCGGGTCGTGTCTTGAGTTTGTGAACACACCCACGATACAAGAGAAATTACTAGTGCGGGCCAAAGTTAAAAAAAAAATATGTTAAAAGTTATAAAATGGTAAAGAGAACTTATAAAATTCGTTTACGCACGAAAAAAAGTCTATTTCTATTTCAACAAGGCAAAATAGCTACGATTTATATGAACAGAGATCTGTTACGACTTATTAAATAAGTCAATCGGCGTACGACGTCTGTTACGAACAATCGCGTCGGAAATGCATTGTGTAATCGTGTTTATGGGGGAATCGATTATTGGACTCGTCGTTCCGTTGCGTTCTCGCGACACTGCTCACGGAAAAGTTCACTTCACTACTTGACATCATTTTTATGCAATAGTGAGGTACTGTATTTCACGGTTACTACGATTGCGTCTACGCATTGTTCGCAATTTTGGACATTTCTACTCTTTGACTATTTATACTTTGCTTGGCATTTTTTTTGCGGGCTGAGATGTAGCGACATCTATGTGTTAACACAGAAACTAAAAAAATCAAAATCCTGCATCGCGGTATCAGAGACTTTTCCGTGCTGTCAGTACAACAGGCCGAAATCAAATATTAGGGAGTTGCCCAGACCAGACACAACATCCGTCTGGTCGGAGGAGAGACACTAGGAAGTGTTGATGAACACTGTTCGTGGAAAAGTTCAGTTCGCTACGTGATATCGTTTTTATGCAAAAATGAGGTACCTACTATATATTTCACGTTTTAATACGATTGCGTCTACGCATTACTCGCAATTTTGGGCATCCCTACTCTACGATAATCTAGGCTTTGCTAGAAAGTTTTTTTTTTGCATTGAATCTTTTTCCCAGCTGAGACACTAGGAAGTGGTGAAGAGCGCGGTGGTCTTAAGGGACTTCAGATATTTTGTATTTTAGGAGACTGTAGGCACTGTATCGTTTCTCGTAGAAATGTTCAATATGCTATTTGAAACTATTTTTATTCAATAGTGTGGTTGAGCAGTGGTGGCCGAGTGGTAACGGCCCCGACTTACGAATTGTTGGTCGCGGGTTCAAACCCAGCCAGGCGCATTACTTTGTGTAATTTATTTCATCACCACTGCTCTCAAAACAGTGAAGGAAAACATCGTGAGGAAACCGGCATGACCTAGAACCAAAAATTCGAAGACATGTGACATCCACCAACCCGCACTGGGCCCGCGTGGTGGATTACGGCCCATTCCCTCTCCTAGAGAGAGGAGGCCTGAGTCCCAGCAGTGGGAACATTAAAAGGCTGAATATGTATGTATGTATGTATGTATGTGGTACCAATGATTCAGGGTTACTATGGTTGAGTCTACGCATTGTTTTTTCAATTTTGAGCATTCCTACATTATGATAGTCTGGGCCTCCGCAAATTTCAAGAAAAATTATAACCTTTTGTCGACTGCTTTGTAGGTCTAATTTGTCGCAAACGCTTCTGTCGTGTATGAGGTCCTGGCCCTGATTTCAATTCCCGGATTGAAGAAAGTGCCATTAGACTTCCCAAAAACAAAATCAGTTATCAATCTGACTTAGCCTTTTCGAATATATTTTTTGGTCCGCTCCCAGTCTATCTACATCCAGCTGGATATCAGAATTTTACATGGAGCGACTATTTATCTGACCTCATCATTCCAGTAGGCAACACGATAGTCCTCACTGGAGTCATATTTTCTGGTTTCTCGGACTGTTTTATATGTATTTATAATTAAATTTTGCTGACATATCTTTTAGGTGCACGAGGAACACAACGTACCGTTGATCCGGGCTTGGCTCTTACCAGACAGTCGGACAGCGGCGAGCTACCCTTGGCTCGTCATTTGTAACTCCACGCCTACGGTGGCAGGAAGTGTTGTGCCTCCCGAGACGTCTGGGGCGTCTCCGGTTTGGACTGTCTGTTGGCTTAGCCTTGTCCCGTCAATGTTGGGGGAGACTTTCAGTCTAATCAGATCTTACTGAATATTAATATTTTACAAGGAGTGACTGCCTTTCGGACCTCTACAATCCAGTAATTAGGTAACTCGTTACCCTTTCGCGAGACTGGTATCCTATTTCCTGGGTTCTGACATTTGTAACGACTGTCAAAGGTCACAAATTAATGACAGTCGGAATCAACGCCTTAGCGTGCTTTCCGAGGTACGAAAGAATCTTGGTATGTTAAGATGGTCATCACATACCGACCTTGGCCATTTTCTTAACCTAGGCAACACAAAAACAATTACATTTTTTTTTACAATTTAACCACTCAACAATAGGACCACTTGACGTATGGCGTTGCGACACCGGTATATGGTGGACATCCCGCTAATACGTACAAAGCGTTTTGGGAATATATTTGTCGTGGCCAGCAGATCTTAGAATTGATCACTTCATGAAATGGCCAACTAAAACTGGCCAGATCGTTTAAACATTAACATTTACAACAAACAGTACCCATAACACAAGCTCTGCTTAGCTTGGGACTAGACGGCGCCGGCGTTGTGTGATAGTTGTAGAATATTATATTATTATTATTTGATGACATGCCAATCCTCGTTTGGCCATATCATTGATGTAGGATTTCTATGATAATAAAAGATCTAAAGAAAGTAGGCCAAACGAGGATTGAAATATCATCAAACTTTAACGTTTAAAGCGATCTGGCCAGTTTTACTTGGCCATATCATGAAATGATCAATTTCTAAGATCTGGCCGCGACACATTCATTATGCGTGCAGCTAAGGAGTGGAATTCCCTGCCGGAGTCTGTGTTTCCTGATAGCTACAACCTAGAGGTCTTTAAGCCAAGAGTGAATAGGTTACATCTAGGCAAGTGTGCTCCATCGTCGGCCACGTCATCGCTTGCCATCATGTGAGATAATGGTCAAAGGTGAGCCTATCCATAATAAAAAAAAAATCGACCCGTGCGGCTAATATTAATTAAGCCTCTACAAATAATTGAGACTTTAGTAAAACCACATCAATTTATTATAAATCCTTTTTATAGTCGGATTAAAAATTCAATTACTGGCCGTAACGTTGTCGATGTAAAAGTTTAATAGATTCCCATACTTAATTAAGTATTCCAAAAAGGAGTTTGTTAACGTGGATTGGACAGTGGACTTGACATTCAAAGGTTTTGTAACGGTTGACCGTTGTCGGGCGGGTAATGGCTGACCATGTCTTTAAAAAACGAATAATTTAGGCCTTTTGAATTCGGAGGATTATATGCGAACCGATGGGGAGGATACTCAAATCGAAGTATCGTTTGGTTAAATGCAAACAATACTTACCTTTTAATAAAAAGAAATAAAATTATAATTTAACAATTTGTATGTTGAATTGATAAGCTGTCGGGAAAAGGATAGAGATATGATGATGAATTCGTAAATTGAACTCATGTACGGGTAGGTATATTATTTTTATATCTATTAATCATATTCATGTTTAGGTATCGGTTTGTTACATTATTGTATGGTATACGCTCGTTTATTTTCCTTTTTAGAGTACCGTACCTCAAAAGGAAAAAACAGATCCCTTATGGGATCACTTTATACAGCCCAGATAAAGGAATAAATCTGAAAACAGTAAATTTGTTGTTACATCACAAAAAAAAATATCTAAAAAACATCTTCGAGACTCAGGAATTGAACTATTTACATAGGTAATTTTGTACGGAACGCTCAGTGGAGAATCCGACTCGCACTTGCCCAGTTTTTTACTATGGATATGCTCAGATTTGACCATTATCTCACATGATGGTAAGCGATGATGTGGCCGACGATGGAGCACGCTTGCCTAGAAGTAACCTATTCACTCTTGACCTAAAAATGTGTTTTACATAGGGCGACTGCCTAATCTATTATTTCTCACCTAAAAAAAGACTAGTGCTGAAAAGATTACATGGCATGGCGTGGAATGTGTACCTGAGTGCCACAAAGGCATAACAAAGGACCAGATATACAAATTGAGCATCTCTGAAGGACCTTAGCAGTGCCTACTTCTAAGTAACTAGCACGTTTGTGATAAGTGTCATTGTCTGCAACACATAAGGTCAGTGAATGTTGCATATCCTGCCCAAGATCAGAACAATGCTGGCTATTATTTGAAAATTACTCGGCCTTATAGATCTAGATGTTGTTAATAGATATTTATAATGTTATACGAGGTGAACGAATATGCCTTTCGCTGAATTTTTGTGAGATTAGTATCTCTATAGGATGATTATTTCGCAATGATTTTTCATTGTTTTTGTTTTATGTTGTACTAGCTTTTTGACTGCGGCTTCGCCCGCGTACATGCAATAATAATAAATAATAATAATAATAATAATTTTATTACTAATAAAATGATTATAATAATAATATAATAAAATGATATTACCTACTATTAATCATTTTATTATTGTTGTATGTTTGTGTGTTTTTGTGTTTGTTTGTGTTTCTGTTTTGTTATTTGTGTGTTTGTTTTGTGTATTTGTGTTTTGTTGTGTGTGTTTGTTGTGTGTTTATTTGTGTGTATTTTATTTTTGTTATTTTTTTTTTAATTTTTTTTTTAAATTAATATCTAGCCTATGTCACTCAGGCATAAAGCAGCTTTCTATCGGTGAAAAAAATTTAGCAATCTGACCAGTACTTCCAAAGAATACCTCCTACAAACAAAAAAACATAAAAACAAAAAAAACATACAAACTTTACCTCTATATGGGGTCCATTACACGATAGGTTTTGCTGTCAGTTTTGCCACAGTCAAATATCTTGACTGACGAAAAACCTACCGTGTAATGCGATGACTGACGTTTGCATGACGAAATATGTATGGCGATAAAATTCCGTCAGTCAAGCTTCATTCACGATTGATGGTTTTGATTGACGCTTGCATGATCGTATAATGGACCCAATAATAATGGACCTAATATAATATTAGTATACATTGCTATTTGTCTGGCATTCATGGAGAATTGGACCTGACGATGACGCCATGGTTGGCGCATTGGTTGAGTGATCGGTTGCTATACTACATGTCACGGGTTTAAATCCCGCCCGGAACATAAAATTGTATGGCCTCCAGATAGTTGTTCTTGGTCTGGGTGTCTTTTGTAAGTGGGTTTTCATGTTTGTGAACCCACCCAGGATACAGGGGTAATTCCTAGTAGGCAGCAACGGTAAAAAAATCTTTGTAAGCTATGCAAATATTGCTTATTTCTATAATTATTTATTCGTTTTTTTTTTAAACCTATTTGCAAAATAAATATCATTTATCATTAAAAGAAAATAATAGTAATGGCCCCGACTTACGAGTTGTAAGTTGCGGGTTCAGACCCAGCCAGGCGCATTACTTTGTGTAATTTATTTCATCATCACTGCTCTCAAAACGGTGAAGGAAAACATCGTGAGGAAACCGGCATGTCCTAGAACCAAAAATTCGAAGACATGTGACATCCACCAACCCGCACTGGGCCCGCGTGGTGGATTACGGCCCATCCCCTCTCCTGAAGAGGAGGCCTGAGTCCCAGCAGTGGGAACATTAAATGGCTGATTAAATTATGCTTATGCTTATTATATTAGTTACTAGCTTCTACCAGTGGCTATGTTCGCGTGAAATTAGGTTTCTCCATACAAACTTTGGACACCCGTTTCATCCACTTAGGGGATGAATTTTGGAAAAGTCTCTCTTAGTGTTCGCCTACGTTATAAAAAGAAGTTTGTGGAAAATTTCACGCTCCTGGTCCCAGTAGTTTCGGCTGTGCGTTGATCTGATATTTTAGTCAGTCGGTTTCTCGGATTATTGGTAAGTCAGGGGTCAAAAGCCCAGTTGCACTCCATCAATGCTAAAGGGTCTAAAATTCCTTTGTAGAAGAGGGTCAATGGTTGATGCCTGATTTAATTTGTCGCATAGAATCTATAGTATTGATTAAACTAGTTGTGGATTATGAAACCTACAAAGAAATTTTAGACACTTTAGCATTGGTAGAGTGCAACTGCACTTTTGATCCCTAACTGTACATCTAATCTTTTGTTGTAAAGATGATCGTGAGTTCACTTCGTAACAATTAAAATATGTAAGTAGAAATACTCATATCTTTATTTCCCTTCGACGATAAAAAAATATTATCCGGGCCCATAAGATGTCCCTCATGGTATGTCGATTATGTGTAATGTGCCATTAAATCTCATGGGATTTTAATTTATAATAATTGTAGATAGTTATACTGATTTTATATGGTGTCGTTTAACAAGTAAACCAAAGAAATTATTATCTGTTGATCAAAATAAGATTTTTTATTAATTTTTCGAAAGAGTTTGTGGCCCTGGAATGCAAAAGGCAACTGAAGGAACACAGGTGGGTTTTAGTCAGTAAAAGTCTGACACTCCGGTAACCGTCCAGACCGAGCCCAAGTCGTCGACGGCGCGTAGGTACTGTTCCACGCACGCCTCAAAGAGTTGTCAGCAAACCACAGGGGTGGTCCCCTTAGTTAGTTAAAGTCTGACACTATCTCCCGCTCCGCCCAAGAGCGCGGGATGTCAAGAACAAAAAACACTCCCTCTCGTTCCACCAGAGCGCGAAAAGCAATTAAAAGATTGCCCTCCCCAAAATATTCATCATCACCATCATTTCAGTCGAAAGACATCCACGATTGGACATAGGCCTCCCCCAAGTGTCGCCACAATGAACGGTCCTGTGCGTCTTGCATCCGTCGGATTCCTGCAACCTTCACCAGGTCATTAGTCGTCAATAGTCAATAGTTATCTTATGGGAGGTTTTCCAATGCTGCGTTTACTACTATTCCAGTAATCTACGAAGTTGCTCGGCTGAATCCGGATAGATTGGATTCATTTAACACGTTCAGTGCGGCACGAGGTCTAATATGCCTCGTACGTGTCTTCCTTGCGGAGCGGCTAAGAAAAATATAGTCTTTTATACCGTGCGGAGGCCTTAAGTTCAATTTGGTTGATGATTTATTAATTTTGTGAACACAGGGTACAAAGATCTTATAAATATAATGTTTGGTCCATGCTATGCTCCTCCGAATGGCATACAAAATAATGGTGCTATGACAAAATATTCTATCAAAATAAATTGTGAAAATATACAAAAATCTCATAATAAAAAAATGTCAGCAAATGAAAATTGAAAAATTTAAATAAAATAGAACTAAAAGATAAAATAATGTCAGCAATATTACAATCGTCAAAATTAAATTAATTAAAATAATCAAAATGTCATTAAGAAAATATACAATGACAACAAAAAATTAAAATTATCAAAATTTACTAACTGTAATAAATATTTTAAATACAATAATTCCAGAATTTTGATTAATTAGATTTGTCATTCAGAAACTGGTCTAACGTGTAATAGCATTTTTTAAGTAACAGCTTCTGTAAAGTGTTTCTGAACTTTTGTACTGGCATACATTTAATTGCATCGGGTACTTTATTAAAAACTTGGGGAGCAATACCAAATAAACTTTTCTTCATCAGTGCAGTTTTACATCAATGTGTTAAAAACATTTGTAATCGCCTTACATGATTAGTATTGCGGTTTTAGAATGAACTATGTGCCCCGCTCCAGCGTCACACGGTTGCAAATGATGTACCTCTTCCAACCTACCTCGTTAATTGCTTTTTCGATTAGTGAAAACCGCATCAAAATCCGTTGCGTGGTTTAGGAAGGGTTAGTGGATGAACAGACGAACGCAGAAAGCGATTTTATTACATACTACTCGTATGTAAAGATAGAGATCTAAAGAAGAAGTAGGTATACATCTATCTATACATATAATAAAACAGTAAAATTATTTTGCGATGGTATTAATTGGCGAAAAAACTACTGAACCGATCCTGTTCAAATTTTGCATACATAATCCTTATAGGTCAGGGCAACTTATAGGCTATAAATTATCACGCTATTTGCTATGGGGGGTGAGCAATAATCCAAAATGTCGATATTGAACGACATTTGCCAATTCGATCCCCAGCTATAGTTAAAAATTTTGTCATTATTTTATCTTCTTTTTTGTAATAAAATAACTTTTACCATTTTTTCAAAATAAAATTGACATTTCTATGCGTTATCTTCTAAATATTTTGTAAAAACTAATCAAAACACATAATAAAATCAAAGCGGCGAGTTAAATCACGTACTATAATGTTGTAAATATGGCACCACACGCAATTCAGATACTCGCAACGCCATCTAAAGACTGAAAGTAAAAATAATGATGACAATGATAGTTGAACTTCATATTTGATAGATGGCATTGTGCATTTTATGTAATTTTCTGAGAGGCGGAAGAATGACCATCGCCCAAATTTGCAGACAGTTCTATTGTTTAAAATTGGACGAAAACCGTTATGGTTAAACTGGAGTTAGACGGAGGCATTTTTAATCCTACTGCTTTTTTTCCCCCGTGGTTGTAACAATCTAATTGACCGTGATTATTCAATGGATACCAACCAAAGGCGATAAAAGTAAATACTTATATGTACTTAATTATTGACTTTAAAACAACACGGCCAAATTTTCGGAAGGGGTAGCATGGCACCTTGCGTTGGAAGGCCCCCAGGTGGACCGATGGCCTGGTGAGGGTCGCGGGAATCCGATGGATGCGAGACGCAGAGGACCGGTAATTATAGCGACACTTGGGGAGGCCTATGTCCAACAGTGGACGTCTTTCGGCTGAAATGATAATGATGGCACCTTTTTTTCTTTTTTAAGGGTGGAAGTCATCCAATGACTTCTCCCGCTCTGGTTGGAGAGGGAAGGCGTGTCAAACTTTTACTGATTAAAACCACACCTATGTCCTTCAGTTGCCCTTTGTGACATCTCTTTGAGGAGCGCGTGGATCACTACGCGCTGATGACGACTGGGCTCGGTCCGGTCAATTACCGGACGGCCAGACGGCTGGCTACCCATTGCTGGATGTTCGCAAGCCCGCGTCTACCGTTACTGGTCGTCGGGGTCGGAATCTCGGCTCGGCGTGAGGACGTTCGTTCCCTCACGCGTGCGGCCTTCTCCTTCGCTAGCATTACGGCTTTGCAGAAGAAGACGACCGCCTGCCATTCCTCCTCACTTTGGACCATAGCCCGAACCAAGGCCCGGCGCGAGAGGTGACTGACGCCGATTATCTCCACGAGGACAAGCCGGTGCCCCGCCCTTGCGGGGCACACGTCTGTATGCTCCACTGTGTCCTCCGGGATGATGGCACCTTGCGGCCTAATAATGGCGTGTTTTATTATTAGCAGTCACTGCTTCATATAAAACGGGGTCGAAAGTGGTTTGCGTAGTTCGACAACGTATGATGTATCTCAGATTCCTTGCAGCCTTACGTCGACATCCGTACGTTATCTCCTTGCAGTGAGTGGTGACCAACACTGGAACGACCCTCTGAGGGAGGCCAGTCTCAGGGATAACACTAATCGGCTGCTACATTTGTTTACCGGAATTTTATTGTTTTATGGACACACAAGCTCAGGCCTGTTGAGGGTATTCATGCGGTTTTTGTTCCGGATTCGGTTGGAAGTACCCTGATATTACCATTTTGCGAATCGCCCGGAGGACCCGGTGTAGCATGTGGTGGAGGTCTATCCCGCTTGGGTGAACCGCCGTGTCTTCATAGAGGCAATCGGCGTCAGTAACCTCTCGGTTTGGCCATCAATATGCGAGTTCGATTGGACGGGGATACACGCGTTCAAGATTTCGCCGAAATTCATTCAAAAGTTGGAGACTCTTCATAGGGTAGTTCCCACTATGGAATAACATTTGTCTGATATACGAGGACGTCAGTCAAATACACACAAAAAATCCTAGGTAAATGAACAAGTAATTTTTATTACGCCCAAAATGATCAAGCTGCAACAATCAATGCAAGCATGCTCTCGCAAATTCTTCATAAGTACTGTTGTGGAGGAAGATAGTTGATGATGATGGTAGTTTTTAGATTCACTGGCTTTTGGCATTATCGGTGTACGTAATCCAGCTGAAGGTCGTTGTCCCGATTATGCTCCTTCGTTTACTTCTACCAAAGCTGTCTGACGGCTTAAACCCTTCAGTGAAACATTATTGAGGCGAAAATACGGGAGGTAACTCTTTCGAACAATCTCGCAGCCCTAGCTGACATTGACCCTAGAGGGCCCCATGCATTTGCTGATATCTCTATGAGTCGCGCGTAGAATACTACGCGCCTTAGATTCAGGATTGCTTTGACCAGATGGCCGGACGGCTCCACCGCAATCGTCCTGCGGCTTTCAACACCTGGAGCATCACTTGCAGCGACAGCTGAGGAGTCAGGATGTCCTATCCCTCGTAGTTTCAGTTACCTCCTTCGATCGTAGTGCTTCACTGAAGGAGGCTACTGGTTGACATTTTTTCCACCAATCGCCTCCACGAGGACACGGCGGCGCCGGCGCTCCTACCAAGCGGGACTGACTTCCACCGTAAACTCCATCGATCTTCGATCGACCATCTCCGGGCGATCCGCACAATGGTGAGACTCGAATGTTTCTTTTCGCTGAATTCGATACAGATACCTCCCGAAACACCCACATCCGGTGAGTCCTGCATAAAGAGAGGATGCCATGACGCCTCTGTAGCCACTCCTCAAAGACAGGCATTACCGCTGCGATTGTGACGTGCTCACTGTGACAATGTTGTTTTACCAGAACATAAACCAGAAACATATATAAACTAGTGCCTTTTCCCTTGGGGTAGGTAGAAATGCCAACTGCTACGACCCTTACATACTCTTTCTATTCATTGACGTTCATACATCTGGACGAGTACATAACATGTATCCTGAAGGTAATATACGTTTTTACCTTTAACCGTTTTATGTAAAAGTACAATAAATAATTACGATGCTTTCAGAATAAATTGTAAGCACAGAATGATTGTACAGTTTTACGAAATTAACGCAGACGAAGTCGCGGGCAACAGCTAGTAATAAATATTGTTTTAAATATCAGATTAATCTTAATAGGCATTTGTATGATGCAAATGCAAAGGATGGGTACAACGTCCTTTAAGCCATGTTTTCGTATAAAACAGGTACTTAGTTTACCATTAGAATACAAATGGTAACAAATTTTAATGTTTTTGGAGTATTTGGCAGCGAGTTTATCGATTTAGCCTTCTTAGCAAACTTTGCTGAGGTAGTCAACACTAATAAAATAAAATTCTCAGCTCAGCTCCATTTCACCGAGATCGCGCCTGTTTCAATGATTTCACATATTGTCTAGATTTGCAGACACTTGAAATACCAAATCACACCAATTTTACATCATAATATCCACTAGAAATCAATTTGCGAATAATTGAAACAGCGGCTGAACTTCACTCTAAAAATCCCCGCCAAAAACTCTTAAAATTCATAAATCATTTTTGCAAACATAATGATCACTTTTTCTTTGAATAACACTAAGTGCAAACCTTTCTTAATATTTTTCAGTTTTCAGAACAAATAGGTAATTACTGTGTGTGTGTGTGTTTTGTGTCATTAGGGGAGAAGGAGGCAGTTTTGAACAGAGGCACATTTGAACAAACAAGTTTACGCAGTTAGTTTTAAAGCAAATTTAGTACAAAAAATGATTTCGGGGCGGCAGCACTAGTACCTACAACCGTCATGTATAATCTGTGGCATTTCACAGCTGGCAACCAAGTTATCGACCATGTTTGTTTTTGTCATTGCAAAGTAAACTTTTTGAAAGATCGGCGTAAGTTTGGGTAGGACAAAGTTTTAAATGCTGGTAAGTGATAATAGTCTAATTTTATTCGATATTTATATAGGCTTTTGTGAAAGTGTTTCTTTTTATTTTTCGAATGTTTTTATGGAATAAAATTATTTAATTTCTTTAAAAAGGAGGTTTGGGGCAGATTTGAACAAATTCAATGGGGTACCTTTGAACATGTTCAAATCTGCCCCTTATTAATTGTGTAGTACGGAAGCGTTAGTTATTGAACTATGAGTAAATTTAGATAGGTAAAGAATGCCAATATTATTGAAAATAAATTTATTTGTAATTTGTTTAAAGGTAAAATGGTGCGCAATTATAAAAAAAAACGAGATCAAGATGTTAACGAGGAAGATATTAATAATGCCATTTTGGCAGTAGTTGATGGAAATATGAAGCTTAGAAAGGCTGCTGCGGTTTATAATGTTAAATCAAATACATTATTTTATAGAATTAAAAAATACAAAGAGAACAAACCTCAAAATGACCTAGTATTCTCATCCAAGTACACTGTCGCACAAGTCTTTACGAGAGAAGAGGAAAGGATGCTAAGAGAGTATTTAATAAAAAGTTCTAAAATGAATTACGGACTTACCTACAAACAGGCTAGGTCGTTAGCGTATGAATATGCAACGGCACTAAAAAAATGTCCAATAAAATGGACAGAAAAAAAAGAAGCAGGCATAGAATGGTTAAAAGGTTTTATGAAGCGTCATAAGGATCTTTCCCTGAGAAAACCAGAAAATACAAGCCTTTCCAGATCTACCAGTTTTAACAAACATAATGTGACACAGTTTTATGACAATTATGAGAAGGTGCTAAAAAGGACAAATTTTACTCCAGAGTGCATTTACAATTTGGACGAAACGAATATCATGACTGTCGTTCAGGCGCCAAATGTTATAGCAAGAAAGGGTACAAAGCAGATTGGACAATGTGTTTCTGCTGAACGAGGCCAACTTATTACTATGTGTGGTATCGTAAATGCCATCGGAAATGCTTTGCCGCCAGTTTTTATATTTCCTCGAGCACGGTTTCACAATTCTATGCTCTTTGGGGCACCTATCGGCAGCGTTGGTTATGCCAACAGCCCCACCAGTGGTTGGATGACTGGGCCTTTGTTTATAAAGGTACTCGAACATCTTAAACGGTTGACAAGATGCTCGAAAGAGGATCCAATATTGCTGCTCATGGACAACCATGAAAGCCACTGTACATTGGACGCTACAATTTACTGTCGAGAAAACGGAATAGTTGCACTTACCTTTCCTCCACACTGCACCCATCGCATGCAGCCATTGGATGTGTCAGTGAATGGTCCTTTTAAACAGAAATTGTCTGTTTCCCAAAATGATTGGCTACTGTCCCATCCCGGTAAAACAATTACCATCCATGATTTGGCAAGCATAGTAACTCCAGCATATAATGCATCATATGTTGCCCGGAATATCATTGCTGGCTTTGTGAAACCGGGGATACATCCATTTTCCAGGAATGCCTTTTGCGATGAGGATTTTGAATGTGCAGAGGTAACTAACCGTCCTATGTCAACCACCACCGACGCTCTCCAAACTACAGCTGCAGTAGCAGATACTGACTGTGAAGAAGTCGAACAAGAGATAAACTTTGAAGATTCACCACCTGCTACTGCGTTGGATATCCTAGTAAGCCCTCCAGTTTCACCATCGATAATTTATTCTACAAGTGTTCAGCTAGTTGTTTCGGATGTAGGGCCTTCACTATCTTTGCCGGATGCTGGGACTGTACCTTCTGTAACTGAATTAAATATTCCATCTATAACCTCAGCAATTACACCACCGATTACCCTTAATGCGCCTGAAGCAGAGCCTACTGAAACTCGGATTGTACCTTCCGTTGCATCTGCTGCGGTAATAACACCTGAAGTCGTGAAGCCTTTTCCAAGAGCTCTACCACGTAAAGAATCAAACAAAGGAAGAAAAAAAGGAAAATCTCGGATTCTTACAGACACCCCGGAAAAAGAAGAGATTCAAAAAGCATATTTTGAACGACAAGCACGATTAAAAAAGTCTCAAGAAAAAGTTTTAAACAAAAAACGAGCTAATCGCTTAGAACCGAAAGTATTGAAACGAAAAAAAACTAAAACTATATTGAGTTTTTCTTCGGATGAAACCGATTCTGAAATACATTTAGAGTCAGAAGAAGAACCAATAATGAATAGCGAAAACGAAGATACAGATGAAAATGAAGACGTTGACTACGAAAAAGAACTTAATAATAGTGATATAAATCTTGGAGATTACGTATTAACTCAACTTGCATCAGGAGGGAATAAAAGGTCACTGGTTTTCGTAGGAAAAATTATAGAAAAGGATGGTCATGATTTTACTGTTAGTTTTCTTAAGAAAAAAGGAGCATCTTACAAGTTTTTCTTTCCTGAAAAGAAAGATGATTCTTACATCAGCATGTCCGATATTTTGGTTAAACTCCCTCCTCCAATCGAAGCCGCAGGCACGTCACGCACTGCAGCCATGATAGCTTTCAAATTCAATTTCTCAAAATTTAGGTTAGGTTGATTTAATTCATTTTAAGACTTAATTCGATTTTATATAAAAGTATATTTTGTGATCTCGATTTATTATTGAAGAAAAAGACTGTTCAAACTAATTAATAAAACTCGTTTTAGACCTTTTAAATCTGTTATTCAAACCTACCCCAGGCATGTTCAAAGCTACCCCTTATTCGGGGCAGCTTTGAACATTTCCCTTCTAACACCAAAATGAAAATTACCGCCAGATTTCAAGCTTATTGTTTAAACTAATAAAATGATTGTGTAGTTTAAAGATCAAATTAACCATTCCGAGTAAATAAAGAGGTTAAAAGAGTTAATATTTTGGGTCATGACATAAAGTTTCAAGAATGTTCAAAACTGCCTCCTTCTCCCCTACTGTGTCTGAAATAAATATTTTCAATTTCAATTATGTTTTACTCTCACCTGTTTCGCTAAACACTGATGGCACAAACAATAAAAACAAACCCGCATAAACACTATCAAAACTAGTTATTTTTCGACACGCACTGATAAAACATGTCACCCTTCTTTTATCACTCGTGTTTTTGTTATTTTGGTCCAAATTTGAACATGTTGACACCATTTTTGTTTTTTTTTCTTTATGCAATTGTCTACTGCACCAGTTATTATAACTCAGATCACATCATCTTATTTTATTTTCTTTTGGATTTTTTTATATTAAATTTAAGTTTTTAACACACTATAAACATATCCAAATGATATGTAGTAATAAGAGAACAAACCAAATTAAATAACGCTTAATAAGATAAAATAGACAAATGCAATTTTTTTTTATCATAAATATTCTATTTTCAAATCTCGCGCTCAAAAAGCGCGGAAGACGCGCGCAGAGCATGCGCGGTGTGCGTACAATGATCTGTCATTTTTTCAACGGGCACAGACCTCCCGCTATGGAGCCTTCTGATTCGAGTGATTTTTATTAAGATCGTGAGTAATTTTCTGGTCTGCTTACATACATTAACATTGTGGAAGTAAGATGTTGTATTTGTTTGTTTTGTAGATAGAAAATAGAGGTATCTATCGTAATAGTTTTCTTTTCACTTTCGGTGGAGATCAAACCAAACATATTTTAACAAGAATTATAATAAACTTAGGTATTTAAATAATCCAAATAAAAAGTTTTCAAACTTATAATAATATAATAATAATATTTCACAACTATTACACAACGCCGCCGTCTTGTCTCAAGCTAAGCAGAGCTTGTGTTATTATGAGTACTGGACAACTGATAAACATACTTGTATATTTCTAAATGCATACATATTATAGATAAATAAATTACACCCAGACACAGAACAAATGATCATGCTCATCACACAAACATTTGTCCTGGGTGGGAATCGAACCAACGACCTCCGGCATAGCAGTCAGGGCCACTAACCACTAGACCAACAGGCCAGTCAATACTTGCCATTATATTTCTGTGCTCACTTTAAATTAAAGGGACATTTGAAAAAAATTACCGTGACCCTGGATTGCAAAGGGCAACTGAAGTAGGTACATATGTGGGTTTAAGTCAGCAAAAACCTGGCTCGCCCTTTCGCTTCACCCCAGAACTCAGGAGTCATTTGGTGACTCCTTAAAAAAACGCAGGTATCGAAAAAAGTCGTATTAAATCTACATTTTTATATCGTTTGATGACAGTATGGTTATAAAAATAACTTTTATAGCTTCTTAATACAGTTATGAATATATTTAGGTAATTCGAAACGTACAGCTACCAAAAAACAGGCCCATTTATTATAATCAAGAATTTATTGACCCAGCCGGGGTCAACAGATCCTTTATTATTTAAAAATCGTCAGAATCTCGAGTTAGCCATTACTTTATTTATTTATGTAATTTATTCAACAGTTTTTTTTTAATTTTTGATATGATATCTTCTTACAGTTTTACTGTTGGGCGATGATGGGGATGACGAATATGATGGTGAAGTACATTTGCCTAGAAGACGTCCTAGATCACAGTTTAGAGCTATCAAAAAACAAACTCCCGCAGCACCCGCAGGGAATTTTCATTCCTTAGCTGTCCACACAGTGAGTCTTCAACATTGAACGTGTTGCTAATGATATATAATCCACTTTTTAACCTGATGTCATAAGCAGGGGCGCCGACTACGTGGGTGCTCGGGGGCTCGAGCACCCTTGAGAAATGAACAGTGGGTGCCGAGCACCCCTGAGAATAGACATCAAGAAATCGATCAGTAATCGCCTTTTAGGGATGAGCATTTTTTAATTACCCGACGACCTGTTTAGCGCAGTGGTTTAGAACACCGGTTGAGACGCAAGAGTCACAGGTTCGATACCCGCACTAACACAAATGTTTGTTGATGAAACAGATATTTGTGTTGGGTCTGGTTGTTTGTGGTATCTTCGTTGTTTCTGGTTTCTATAGTACAAGAGAAAACCTTAGTTCGGGACCAGGACAATATATATTATGTGATGTTGTCTCAATTTATTATTTTATTATTATTACGCATTATAAGTACGCAGTATGTAAGTAGGACATTAAATTTATTTTTTTGTCGGTCGATCAGTGTGCATTTCCCTTCTCACACTTCGCTATTTTTTCGAGTCATCAAATGAGCATGAGCACCCATGAGGTTTTCTAATAGCCGGCGCCCCTGGTTATAAGTCTATAGTCTTCTGTGATGAATGGTTTATCCAACGGTTACCTATCATAAGTTCGAAATACATTTGACCGAATTTGATTTCACTTAAAACTGTCTTAGAAATATTTGGACGGATGTGTTATCTATATATTGAATCATGGGCTAGTAAAAGAGTAAATATTTAGTGGTGGATAACATAGGAGGTGTAAATAAGCTTAGTAGGTATATAAGGTAGGTACAACGTAGTGTTTTAAAGCTTATCTTAAATAAAATTCAGACCATTACGCCGTACTCTCTTTAGTTATTTTTTAAATTGAAATTACATTAATTGCTCTAGTTAGGTGGGTTACTAACAAATAAAAATTCTCAAAAAATCATAAAATCAAAATGATAGGTAACAATTAATAAAGAATAAAAAGTAGAAAATAGGGTAGGTATGTTTTATATCTATACTTTTCAATATAACGAAAGGCCTCCTCGGTTCAATCAATAAAAAATAATAGGAACCACAATCAATATTATATCTAGATAACCACATTGATTTTAATTAATGAATTCTCAACAATCACTAAACCAGAGATCAAAATAGTAAACCTACTATTTTCATAGAATAAAAAGTAGAAAAAAATGCAATTGCATAACAAAACACATTCAGTCGGATTCATAATCAACATTGCGCCTATGAATTAGACTTCTAAAAAAGCTATGGTATTTAAGTGGTACTAGGGAAGAATCACAAAGACTTGTAAGAACCATGTATTTATCATTACTGATTGGAATCGGACCCAAATAAGCTTTACATAAAGTTGGAAAATTATAATGTCTCGTCTCCTATCAAAGTACAAGCGTCATGACATGATCTTCAGAGAAAGTATTATCTATACCTATCGGATTATATTACTCTCATTTCCATCGACACAAAATTCTTTTATTGCTGGCCAAGTAACTTTATTGCTATCCGTACTTTTAACCCAGTTCCTGGTTTTTCAGCAGATCTTTAAAATATAAAACACATAAGAATCACCTGTTGCCCACCGGGCAAGCAACTTCCATTCTTCTGGAGTGTAGATAGTTTTATGCTCAGCAGCTCTTTTTTATCACACTGTGAACCGAATCCTATTCGTTTTGAGCGTGACCTTTTTCAAGAAATCAGAATTCTTTAGAAGCATGAGCGTACATATAGAACACTATGGTTTCGGTTTTGGCCTGCACAATTGTCAGACAAGAAACGAAATTCTTTTGCACCCCTTGATACAGACTTCTATATGAAGTCATAGACGCAACTGGCTAGGTAGGTACTTCGTTAGCCCCACGTTTGGAAAACCCTTCATCTCACATGTAACAATAACATTGTTTAGCAAACATGTCATATATAGTGAAATTATAACATGACAGCTTTCTCTTATAATACTCATTTGCCCATGAGGGCAAGACAAAACCTTTTGAAAATCGAAGGTACCACAAATAATACGTCCATTAGAATTAATAGCGTCATTTTTATCATTTTTTTTAAGGTCCTAGATTGTGTTTTGTTATTTTGGTGTTTCGCATATTGTTCAACGAAAATCCGTTTAATGATCTTCATTAGACGGATTTTCTATTTGTTTGAAACTGTGACACTAGTCAAACTGGACACTGGAAAAAAGGATACTTATATTATTTTTTGGCATATGAAAATTTAAATTAAAGTTGGTATTTAAGATGTCTGTGATGTGTGTGTGATACCTATGTGTATGTGTGAATGGAAGAAAAAAACGTGTTGCGCCGACCCCAAATAAAACGGGACAAGGGCAGGAAGATGATGATGATTTAAGATGTCTGAGACAAGAAGCTTGGCTGCTAGCTGGGGATGGCATAGATGTGTCTCTGATGTTATCAACAGTTAAAGTACCCGGTTGAGGGACAAGCGACCAATCTGAGATCAAGGCGTATCTAACTGAGTTGGAGCTGAGCTGATATTTAGGAGAGATACGGAGCAATGCTGATCATCCGTTGGGACTAAATATGAGGATTGATTTTGATCCACGGCCATAAAAGGATCTTCTCTTAGAACACAAGCAAGTGATGATATATTCGGGTTCATGTTTTCCGTATCTGTTGACTGTATGATCTCCATTGTACGAGTATGTTTACTGTGTGAAAAACATCCTCTGATCCTCATAAATTTCGTGCATATCTTCAAATACATTATGTGCTCCTAGAGATTGTGGCGAATGGCATTCTGAAAAAATATTAACTTATAAAGAAATCTTGAAAGAACTTTAAACTTATTATTAAATTCGAAAGGTCAATAGTAAGTTTTAAGAACGCACACCGCAGAAGATGAAAATTATATAAGTACAACAATAAATATAAATATACAGCTTTTTATCATCTCGAATATTTATAACTTCAGTTAGACCATAACTCAATTTAAAAAACATAAAATAAATAGAAACTATTACTATTTTTTCAAAAGAAAAAAGGCGGAAGTAAATTTTAAATCCAAGAATATAGTAGGATAATCACATGCGACTCTTTGATAAACAAGCGGGTGCATAGAATAACGTCGGTTTCGATCAATCTTCGTTATCATGTCCATAGAAAAATGAAGTATAATCACGTACACCTTGAAAATTCAAACATCGTCAAATATACTACAAACACAATAACAATTTAACTGTCAGGTAGCAAACATTATTTTTCCATAAAAAATAAATTTTAAGTACATTGATAATATTCCGTAGAAAACAGACGGATAATTTGAACCGACGCTATAATTTGTGTATCTTGTGAAGTTTTGTTTAAATACAAGATTTAAGTGGAATAAATGGTTAAATGTTTTTTAAAATTCAATAACTTACCTGGACTTCCTGGTATGAAGTCGTCCTTATCATTGTAATCTTCATTTGTAAAATTAGTTTTTTGTGTATCCTTGTTTGTTTGCTCCACAAGTTTCAACATAATTTTTGATCTTCCTGAATTCATTGTGGCTCAATTTATAATATATCATGACAAAAACTAGGCGCGAAAGAATTTAAAGTTCAACTAGTGCAATAAATTACGAAAATAAACAAATTCGATGCAACGCGTGCGCGATTTCAACGAACAATGACGCGTGTGCGGATCCGTTGGCGGCGGGAGGGGGCGGCGGCGGCCGGCCACAGCGCCTTGTACAAAGACATAATCTTTAAAATCATTCATTCTTTCTCAGCCTTTAGCAGGAATACAATCATACTAAGCGATTAAGCTCATGGTACAAAATGAAGTAATATTACTTTAGGATGGAAACAAAACTCTCCTGCAATAATATTACTTTATAACACTTTATGGTGGGCCCCCCCTAGTCTATTATATGCTTAGGTAAGTTGAGTTGTCAGAAACTGTTTAATTGGCAGTAATTAATTACCTACTATGTTTTCTCTGTTGTTATCTGCAAAATGAAAACGAAATATTGTAATATTTGAAATGTGTTACTCAGTTGTATAACCGAGTAACTTTATTCATTTTTCGTTATTGATAAAATTGTACACATTTTACGACATCCGAGAGTTGTAAAAATATTTATGGGCCCTTGAAAAATTGCAAGGACACCATCATATAATTTAGCCCACATTTTTTTTTCCATTTGTATCTTTTAACTGTTTCATCTTGCTTCATACACGAACTGACACTGAAACTGATCTGACATTTACATTTGACAGCACAGGCTGTATAAACATTGTCCTTCGTCAGTGTAATCTTAAAAAAAAAAAAAATAATGTCTTTGGTAAGTATCTATCGATAATTTACCGCTAAAAGTCCCATTACTTCGCCATTAATTTATTTACTGCGGTTTAATGTAACGGCCGGAAATTCAATCATAATTGCCAATTTTAATTAAAAGACGTTGACTGTTTTAGGGCACTTAAACAATATGCCTCGTGCGGCAGTTTAGTGTTTGATAAATCGAACTTACGAAGATGAAATTATTTTAAACTCAGTTATTAAAAGTGAGTTTGATTTTGGTTGTTTTTTAACCGACGTACAAAAAAGGAAGACGTTCATAAGTTGTCTGTTTATTTATTTTTTTGTATTTTGTTCTGCGATATCTTCGCCAAATGTAAATCGGTTCTTTTTTGTTTCGAAGTGTTTTTCTGCCAGGTGGCCCCATTTAAATTTGGTGAAGATCTAATGAAGAACTTGTAAATGGTAGCACATCTTCCGGGATTGCTGTAATATCATGTCTGTTTATTGTTAACACCATTTCATAAAATAACATCACGCCAATACGCTCTGCAGGGGTACCGTAAGTGTGTAAAGTTCAGCATATTGACCACGGACGCGTAGCTCCTTCATAGCAGGGGCGCCGACTCCGTGGGTGCTCGGGGGCTCGAGCAGCCATGAGAAATGAACAGTGGGTGCCGAGCACCCCTGAGAATAGACACCAAGAAACAGATCAGTAATCGCCTTTTAGGGATGGGCGTTTTTTCATTACTTGAAGACCCGTTTAGCGCAGTGGTTCAGAGAGCCGGTTGAGACGCAAGGGTCTCGAGTTCGGTTCCCGCACCAATGTTTGTTGATGAAACAGATATTTGTGTTGGGTCTGGGTGTTTGTGGTACCTTCGTTGTTCCTGGTTTTCATAGTACAAGGGAAAACCTTAGTTTAGGACCAGGACAATGTATGGTATGTTGTCTCAATTTACCATTTATTAACGATGCGGGCTACGGATGCCAGTTACTGATGCCGGTATCCATTAACAAGTCGATCAGTGTGCATTACTCTTCTCACACTTCGCCACTTTTTCGAGTCATCAAATGAGCATGAGCACCCATGAGGTTTTATAAAAGCCGGCGCCCCTGCTACGTAGAGTCTTAGTTTAGAGTTTCATAGTTTTTTATGTAAGCTGTGAGCAGGGTTACACCAAGTATAGGTAGCATAGCATAGCATAGTCGGCCTTATAATGTTCCCACTGTTGGGACTCGGGCCTCCTCTCTAGGAGAGGGAATGGGCCGTAATCCACCACGCGGGCCCAGTGCGGGTTGATGGATGTCACATGTCTTCGAATTTTTGGTTCTAGTACATGCCGGTTTCCTCACGATGTTTTCCTTCACCGTTTTGAGAGCAGTGGTGATGAAATATGTTACACAAAGTAATGCACCTGGCTGGGTTTGAACCCGCGACCTACAACTCGTAAGTCGGAGCCGTTACCACTCGGCCACTACTGCTCAGTTGCTGCAAGTATAGGTATAATGACGAATACGCGTCAACGGCCTGCATGAATTACTTATGTTAAAATTCCATGTTATTGGGGTTATTAATTCACACTTAACTTTTTGGTTTATAAACCGATCTTGATGATTCTTTAGGTGTTGGGTTAAATTTGTCAGCAAAAGTCTGACATGCCCTCTCTCTGCACTCAGAGCGGGAGAAGTATTGTGTTATTTATATATGATGTACTTAAACTACTGCTTGACTGCGATCACACCTGATAGTAAGCAGTGATGCAATCGTTGCTGGTGAATTGCACCAGTTTATTAAGAACCTATTCACTCTAGCCTTAGACGCCTAAGTTTATAATCGGACGGGCAGACCGTTGCAAGCAAATTGTTCGAGTCCTTCGATGTACTCGGTATAAACGATTTAGTGATTTCCCACTGTCAAAGAAAAATGTTATTAGGATGAGTTGAGAAAAAGCTGAAAGTAAATTTTCCTTCAAGCGTAAAATTCGAAACTACTACTTGAAGTCCTCTCAACCTTAGTTCGGTCTGCGTAATATAATTGTTATATTTTAAGTTCTCTTAATTACAATGATTTCATATTTATCATAGTATTTATTAGTTTATTATATTAGCATATATACGTATTTTATTATTATAAGCCACTTAATTTAACGATACTACATTCTATTTCAAATATCTGTTATTTATTTATTGTGCTCACCTACCAGTGTTGTCTTTTTTAACTCAATGGTTGACTGGTAGAGAATGCCTTGTGGCATTAAGTCCGCCTATGTACCACCACTGTACATGAAGTTTAAATAAATAAATAAAAATAATCTTATTTTTTTTTCAGAAATGCTTCTCACCGTCAAAGTATTATTAACAGTACTGATATTACAGTCGCTGTACAGGAATACAATGGCGCTTCCGACGAACCCCAAGGATGACTGTGGAAACAAGAAGAAAGTTATCACTTTCCCCGTCTACTATCCTGCTTTTTACTACCCAGTCATGTATCCCATAGTTTATCCATCTGTAGTTTTATTTGGGTAATATCAAGTTGTAGCAGAACGAAAAGAAGATGGCGGCGAGGCTGGACGACTTCATTGAGAATTGGCGCGAAGAAGCACCACCCTGAGAGAAATGTAAGGAACGAGGGAGAGTTTTGCCCAGGAGTGGGACAGTTCAGGCTGGTTTAAACACATGAAGTAGTTTTAATTATAATATTTTTTTTATATCTATAGTCTTACACAAGTGAATAAGTTTTAAATAAAAATGTAATTTTTTTTTAATGCGTCAAAATGTAGGTAACATTTCAACGACTTTTTAGACTATGGTTTTGTAACACAAAATAATATGCAAGAACGATATTGATGTAAAAAGTTATAGATATTAAAATTTTATCGTGTTAGATCTAATAAATATATATATATGGGCTTATGCCTATACTTAGGCTGTGAATACATGTACTGCTTCGAATTGTAAAGTTATTACTTACATAGGTATAGTATTATTATTAATTTGAATAGTTCATGTAAAAATTAAATACTCACGACTCTGTATATAATTTTTTTTAAAGTTTTTTTTTTAAATTGATATAAACCAGCGCTTGACTGCGATCCCACCTGACGGTAAGCAGTGATGCAATCATTGATGGTGAGGCGCACTAGTTTATCAAGAGCCTATTCACTCTAGCCTTGAAGACACCTAAATTATAGTTGGACGGGAAGACCGCAGCAGACAAATTGTTCCAGTCCTTCGAAGTACGCGGTATAAACGACGAAGCGAAACGCTTAGTCCGGACCGTTGAAGTTATTGCTAGCTTCTGCCAGCAGCTTCGTCCGCGTGAAGGTAGGTTTCTCCATACAAACTTTGAAACCCGGTTTCGTCCCCTTAAGGGGTAAATTTTGGATTTAATTTACCTAAAAATAAAATGTATTACTTTATTACGGTTCACAATCTTTCGACAGTTTACAATCTTGCGAGGTAGATTATAATCTAACGCTATTTACAATTTTACGGTAACATACTCACTCTGCGCCTGAGCTCCCACTTATAGATTGCCGTCGAATTTAGGCAATGAGGGAGAAGTGAGAGGCCTCAAAAATAAGTCGCTAGAGATAAGTGTGTTGACGGCCTAATGTAGTGCGTTGTTCAATGAAAGGTGCAGGTAACATACTGAGCTATTTCAGATTAGTTCAGAACATTACGAACGGTTTACATAACATTTTTATTGAAAGTGATGAATTATAAAGATGCGAATAAATTATGTCTTACGTATTTAATGTTTTTGTAGTAGTTATGTAGAGTTAGCGATTAAATTATTGTGGTATATACCTTTTATCAAAATAAAGGCGAATGATTATATATTATGTGAGTATGTGTGTGTGCATGTTTGTTACTCTTTCACACTCAAACGACTGAGCGGATTTTGGTGAAATATGGTAAACGTGTAGAACTGAATCTGAAATGAGAAATCAGAAACGTTTATTTCAAATAGACCAATTACAGGCACTTTTGAATTGTCAAAATGTCGGTCAGTCAAAAAAATAAAATGAAGCTAAATTGCACGTTCCAAAGCGTAGATCTCTATGGAGAAGAACGTGCAAGAAACTCCATGGACACTCTTTTAAATCATATTATGAGTTACATAAATCTTGGTTACATGCCCGGGAGTAGGTATGTTCCCTTGGGATAATATTTACATTCACGTGAGCGAAGCCGTTAAGGTAGAACTATACTGCGCACACGTGTGCCACACACGCCGATCTGGGCGCGTCGGTCTCCATACATTTTATATGGAAACTAGACTTGTAGAGCTACACTTGATTCACACCACGCGACGTCGTTCTACGTACAAATCAGGCGTATTACACGTGTGCGTCGATCTAATGTAGTTCTAGCTTTAACAGAAGCTAGTACACCATTGCATTATTTTACACATACCTATACAAAGTCATCATAAGGAATTAAATAGGGAATGGATCGTAGGCGTTAAATTAGATTGATAAGAAAATACACACATCATCATTTCAGCCGAAAGACGTCCACTGTTGGACATAGGTCTCCCCCAAGTGTCGCCACAATGAACGGCCCTGTGCGTCTCGCATCCATCGGATTCCCGCAACCCTTACAAGGTCATCTGTCCACCTTGTAAGAGGCCTTCCAACGCTACGTCTTCCGGTACGTGATCGCCATTCCAGAACCTATCGGCCCCAACGGCCATCCGTTCTGCGAGCAATATGCCCTGCCCATTGCCACTTAAGTTTGGCGATTCTTCGTGCTATGTCGGTAACCTTGGTTCTCCTGCGGATATCCTCATTCCTGATTCGATCACGCAAGGAAACTCCGAGCATAGCCCTTTCCAAGATACACACATAATAGCAATCAATCACCCAACCCGTCGGACAATTCACAACTTATTTAAAACTTTTCAAGACAAACAGTTCTTTCTAAGGCGAGTAAACGCTAAATCCACAGATATTTCAGAAGTTTCTATAAGTTTAAGGTAGTCCTATTTTCTCTTAAATGGCAACTGTCATTAATTACGGATGTCCGTATTAACTAATACATCATCAAGGCAAAAGAAAGAAAATAGTTCTGGTTTTATTCAGTAAAAGTCTGACACGCTTTCCCGCTCCAGCCTAGAGCGGGGTAAGTCATTGGATGATTTCCCACCTAAAAAAACCCGCTCATCTAGGTTAGGCTACGCTTACCATTGTCCGTCTATCCAGTAAGGGCCGAGCTCGAGTCATTGACGGCGTGTAGTAATCTTCACTCGCCACAAAAATATGTCAGGAAAACCGTAGGTGATGTAGGGCTGATCATCAGATCATTTATTTATTCATAAAACAATTTGCATTGTGTTGAATCCAGGTACAATTTGCACGCAAATAACGTATAATAATATAAAAAATAAATAATAAAGAAAAAATTGGATAACATTCAAATAAGGTGTCAAACAGTTGGCAAATATAATAACAGGTGGCAAATATAATTACAAGCGATCTAAAATAATGTCGTACAATACAATTATAAATATAAAGTCAAAAATGTATAAAATGTCAAAGCATGATTCTAATTACTTAAATATAATGCCAAAAGATAAATTAAAATGTCGGAATTTATTCCTTAATGTCAAAAGATTAACCCTTCTTGCAATCGGGTTGAAAAAATAAAATAAAATAAAATACAATTCATTTGTTATTTAATTATCAGACATTAATTCCGATAAGTTATAAAGACATTTTTCTAATAAAAAGGTTTTTAATTTTGTTTTAAACAAGTGGGTGTTATAAATCAAGGTCCTCAAATCAGACGGCAACTTATTGAATATTTCTACAGCTTGATACTTCGAGCAATGTTCTACTACGTTAAGTTTAGGTACTATTTGTTGTTTAAGAATTTTTCTTCGCGTGCACTCTCTAGTCTCACGTTCCTCCTGTGATTCAAACTCATGTATATACTTGACAAAATGACTTAAGAGGACCAATACGTATAGACTAGGAACTGTTAATATAGCTAATTTTTTAAAGTAATCCCTGCATGAGCAACTTTGTGAAATTCTGACTATTGTCCTTAAGGCTCGTTTCTGGAGGATGAAAGCTTTCTGCCAGTTGTAACTATAACTATTTCCCCATAGCATGATACTATACCTTATCCTAGACTCGACCAGCGCATAATATACAGCCTTTAACTGTTCTATATTCAATTCGTCCCTAAGGCTCCTGAGTGCGTAACATGCTGACGATATGGATGATTCAATAATAGCAAGCTCCGGTTTCCAATTTAATAGCGAATCAATGATTGTCCCTAAGAATTTAACCCTGTCCACCAATTCAATATTGTCACCATTTATTTGTATATCTAAGTTATCATTATTACGAGCCGTAGTCTTAAATAACATGAGGTTAGTCTTACTTGTATTTAGCAGTAAGTAGTTGGCTGTAAACCACTCGCAAACCTTTTTTATAATAATGTTTGTATTTAAAGTCAATTCTTCTATGTCTTTTGCCCCGATTATTACGTTAGTGTCATCTGCGAAAACAACAAGTTTCTCATTTGGCTGGGTATTATTCATGTAGTTGAGCAAGTCATTCGTAAAAATAATATAGAGTATGGGTCCTAAAATTGACCCTTGGGGAACACCACATTTGACATATAACATTTTTGACTTGTATGTCGCTTCTTGATTATTCTCGTCTATGCTTTTAATTTCTACATACATTCTTCTATTTTGTAAGTACGATTTCATAAGTTGTAATGTCTTGCCTCTTATACCATAATGCTCAAGTTTAATAAGTAATAGTTCATGATCTATCGTGTCAAAAGCAGAACTGAGGTCAACAAATAGTCCAGCTACTTTCATTCTTTCATTTAATTTACTAACTATGTCATTTATTAAAGTATTCATAGCATCCGAGGTACCGACTCCTTTCTGATATCCAAATTGTCTCAGATTAATGATTTTGTTAATACCTAAATGTAACATCAGTCTAGTTTTAATAATGTTTTCAAAGAGTTTTGATAAAGTTGGTAGTAGGGATATGGGGCGGTAATTTTTAGGATCGGTCTTAGTGCCCTTTTTGTGTATCGGAATTACCTTGGCCAGTTTCAACTGGTCAGGAAAGATTGACTCTTCGATGCATTTATTAAAAAACTCAGAAAGAGGTGAAGCTAATACTGCAATATTCTCCTGTATAATTGATGTAGGTACGTCGTCAAAGCCGCAAGACTGTTTCTTAGCCATTTTACTAACCAACGAATAAGAGTTGAGTTATCACAATTACAACACACAAAATTAATTAGGCGGTTTAACATTTTTACACTTATAAAATTATTACTATAAATATTTCCTATCATAATATTAGTATTACTTAATTGACTCAACGTGTAATGTAAATGTGACTGTACCATCATCGGATTCTTATCGTTAGAGCCCGTCAGTATCAACACAAAGTCAGATTTAGTAAAGTCTTTACACGTAGACACACAAGACCTCAGTACTTCATCCGTGGTTGCGTAGGGTTTTATTATAGAGGACACAAAGAAATCATCTCCCAGGTAATTTTGCAGAATTTGTCGCACACCGTATCCAGTTTGATCTGCAAAAATCATGAGTCTATTTGTCTTCATTTGACTGAAATGATCTCCAAGCTGCTCCTTTTTTTCTATACAGTTTGTTAATTGTTCTTGATGTCTTAGATGTTCGTCGTCGTTTGGAAATTCGTTAATTTGCAGTGAAACTTCACTTTTCTCATTTGCTAACGTGATTTCATCAATTTGCGGTGAAGTTTCCCTTGTACTTTGTGTATTTTTGTTTTGTTCACAGGATTCATTTTGATGTACTGACATACGCAAGTTATCTGTGACGGAGCGTCTACTTCGTTTCCTAGCCGAGAGTAATTGTATTCTGTGTGATTTCAAAGGACTACCGCAGATCTCTTTAAGTGCATTTATTTGTTTTTGCTGTCGTGATACAGTCTCTCTTAATTCGTTATTGTCCAGTATTACATTTTCTAACTCATTACGTGTACTTTCTAGTTCCATCCTTAATTGCGAGATATCATCCTTCCAAACATCGTTTGAGGTATCATTTACATTGGGTAGTTCGAAACTTCTTGTTTTTATGTCAAGGTCTGAGTTACTTAATGATGAGTCAAAATTAACTGACTCGATAGATTTAGATTTATACAACTGCTTACGCCGTAGTGTAACATTATTTTCTAGTGACATCTTTGATAGATGTTTGTATTTTAAACTTATAATGCAATCTCAATATCTTACAAAAAGAATTGCGTATAGTGAGATTCGAACTCGTTCCACAGCACGTTTTGCATGAATGTTCCTCCTCTTACACCAACCAGACTGAACGGACATTAAGTATTAGTGCGAAATTGTGACTCCTTTTCTAGCTAACGATTTTTTTAAATAATGAATAGTCGTTAAAGATGATTCATGCTAGTAGAATTTTTAAAACCGTCTTTGTTCATTTTGTTTTACAAATCATCGATTTTTTAACTTAAATATCTTCTTTTAACACTGATTTACTTAGTACACTTTTAGTCAATTTAATTATTTAATGAGTTTTTAGTGTCTTTATTTATAGCGTTGCTTAGTTTTTAAACAATGTTTATTAGATATTTGCGACTTTATTTACGCATTTTTAACAGTTTATTAGGAAAAATCTCACTTTTATTGTTAAATGATAATAGTTTTGTAATGATTCATTTCAATCTTCACTTATTTATCACAGAATTATAGTCACTGAGGTATTAAATACTGTTTTTCACTTCTTGTCTTTAAACTTATCGTTTTTTGTCTTGTAAAAGAAACCAGTTTTTGTATCACCACGGTTACGTACACTCACATTACAAAAATACTGAGACAAAAAGATTATATAAAAACTATAATTTACATAATTTTAAACAAAAAAGAAGATGACAGTTTGCGAGAATCGAACTTACGCCTCGGAGCGTGCACAAGCGAAGCTGATGCCCAGTAGGGCCACTAGAATCTCTGCAAGGGATACCGTGGTTCTGGAACACAAAGGGCAACTGAAGGACATAATATGACACTAACATTATAAAGATTCGATTCGTCTTAACTAGTTCTATACATTTCCCATGATGACGTCTTCACCAGTTCTATACATTTCTCATGATGACGAGGACCTGATACTAGAACTGGGAGTCGGCTCATGAAGCCATGGAATGGTTACCAGTAATTTTATTTGATTTTGGTCACGCGCAATGGTCCGCCAAGGACTAAGTGCGGAAACCAGACCACAATAGATAGGTTACCAGTAAACCCATCCAGTTTTTGTTCATATAGATTCGTCTTAACCAGTTCTGTTTATTTTATAATGACGAGAATCTGATGACGAAGACCTGATGCTAGAACTAGGTGGCTGATGGAATCCTAAAATTCCTACTAGTGAACACATCGAGTTTGGGCTCATTAAATTCGTCTTAACCAGTTTTATACATTTCTTATGATGACGAGGACCTGATGCTAGAACTGGCAGGTGGCTGATGGGACCCTGGAATGCCTGCTAGTAAACCCATCGTTTTTGGGCTCGTTAGATTCGTCTTATCCAGTTCTATTCAGTTCTCCTGATGACAAGGATCTGATGCTGGAATTGAAAGGCAGCTGATGCAACCTGGAATGGAAATTCATCGACTTTGGTACATTGTCGGTTATGAGACGCGTTATCGTAGCACAAAATTGCAGAAAACATTACATAGGCTTATAGAAAATGTTGTAATGAAATAGGAGTATTATACCAAATGGATAATGAAGTATGAAAGTTATCTATCCTTTATTAGTTAATAACGTCGGACGGCGACGGTACCGTATCGCAAAGAAGTGGCTCTAAGGCATGTATAGTGCAAAATCTGTCCCTGCACTGCGTAAATGGTTTTGTTTAAAGTTAAGTTTAAAGTTTCACGTGTAATTTAAATAGTTATCACAATGAGGTATGCCCCGCTTGGGCGGAGCACCACCGTGTCCTCGTGGGGACAATCGACAGCGAAGACTTCTCACACTGGGCGCTACTACAGGCAATGGTCCGGAGCGAGGAGGAATGGCAGTCAAATCAGTCTTAAACTTTGTCTCAATTGGCACCATAAAAATTTTAAGAAATTAAAAAAAACCCCGACGCAAAATGTATTGAAAGCGCTATTATTTATTTGTAACAGAGAAAACACATTAACTATAAAAAAGAGAAAATAAGTCAATAAATTACTCTTTCAACAGTTTTAACTTAAAAGAACCTAAAAAGCTTTATCTAGAAAGAAGAAAGAAAAAGAGTTTATTTACGACAAACATGGCACATATATATATATATATGAAATTGAATGAAATTCCCGTCCAACTATAATTTAGGTGTCTTCAAGGCTAGAGTGAATAGGCTCTTAATAAACTAGTGCGCCTCACCATCAATGATTGCATCGCTGCTTACCATCAGGTGGGATCGCAGTCAAGCACTGGTTTATAGGAATTAATATATATATATATATATATATATATACGTATATATATATTATAACAAATCTATACAAAAGAGTGAGTTATGCGACACATCCGCGCAAAATCTACTAGTTTTAAATGGTTTTCCCTCGACTCAGCGACGCTCATCTTTGAAAATTTTTAGGTTCTTTTAATGATGTTAAAATGGCTGAAAGAGTAATTTATTGACTTATTTTTTGCTTTTTTACAGTTAATGTCTTTTCTCTGTTACAAATAAATAATAGCGCTTTCAGTACATTTGTTTTACTTGCCATTTCAGATGTACTTCCAAATAATCATTGTAATATCAGCATCAGTCCTTTGCTACCATCGCGACTACGGGCCAATAATTGGACCCTTCCATCCATCATACATAGAACTGGCTAGCGAGTGTACGGAGACCAACCAACACGCCTGTCTTGTCATCCCCACAAAGAAAATTTGCAGGGATAAGTTAAGTAAAGTATCTTTGAAGTGAGTAAACTCTATCTACAGCCTCAGATACATTAGCGGACCAAATATCCCCTAACATGACACGCAACGTGGTGAAATTGTCCAACAACATTTTATTTTCCATCAACAGTTATTGGTACTTATATGTATTGTCCATCAACAGTTATTGGTAGCTCACGCATGATGGGTAGAGTAGCGGTTAGCTCTCTACCTCCTATTGTTTTCAATGGCGCCATCATTCCTATCAGCCCTAGTGTAAAGGATCTCGGTTTGTATCTTGACTCGACGCTTGGCTGGCAAAGTCAAGTTTCTAGTGTCTGTCAAAAAGTCAACGGGACTTTGTGGTGTCTGTATCGTCTGAGAAACTTTTTACCTGCAAAGAAGAAGACAATGCTTGTGCAGACTTTGATTTTCCCTATTATAGACTATGGTGACGTGTGTTACTTTGACCTGAACTCAGTCCTGCTGGATAAGCTCGATAGACTCCATAACAACTGCATCCGGTTCATATTTAATCTGAGGAAATATGATCATGTGTCGAACTTCAGGTCTGAGTTCAAATGGTTGCCTATTCGCCAGAGAAGAACTTTGCGCGCTTTGATTACACTTTTCTCTCTACTCAACTCTCCCACGCCTCCATCCTATCTCATTAGTCACTTTCAATGCCTATGTTCTTCAGAAGAGAATGCCTAAGGCATTAAGTCCGCCTTTGTACTTTATGTTGCATGAAGATTAATAAAAAATAAAAAAAAAAACATTTAAAAACAACGTAAAATGTTGGGGCACAAATTGCGCGTCGTGTTGGGGGACATTGTGTACTCTTGTGTAGCTGAGGCTTTATATCTCTGGGATAAATTTCTACTTTCGATGATGAAGATAGCATTTGATAAGAATCTAGTAAGCAAGGATCTCCTTTTTACCCATTTTCTTCAGAACAGAAGGAGGTTTATGTCGACGGGTGCAAAGTAAATAAAGTTATCTGCAATTTTGCGATTTTCTGATAATTAGTATTATGAAGTGAACAATAAGCAGTAATTCAGTTTTTTTTTTTATCAAAAATATTTTTGTAAAAGCAACTATCATTTCTGCATTTTTGGCACTTGAAAGACGAGTTTCCATGTCTTAGAATATGAATATTTAGTAAGTTTCTGCAACTATCAGAAAATCGCAAACTTTATTTACTTTGCATCCGTCGAGGTTTTCAATTCGAGTGAATCAGGACGTTGCATGAAAATATTAAATTTTGTTCTTATCTTCAAGCCCGTTCGTGCCGGTACCGTGGTGGTACTTTTACTGCCAGCTTTTAGTGGGTGGTGACGCTGCCACCAGCCCCAACTACAAAGACCAGCACGATACACCCGTTCTACAGGAAGACGCTGGATGAAGTGCTGCAGTACAAGAAGAGTTTGAAGAATGGGAACAGCTTATGAATTAGAGGATGTGTTTTGATCAGATTTGTTTAATTTTATTCTTTATACGATTTTAGAATGTATCTACTAATCCTGGTTGAAATAGTACTTCTTATTAAGTTGT
Organism: Mythimna impura; assembly: GCA_905147345.3. NCBI lineage: Eukaryota > Metazoa > Arthropoda > Insecta > Lepidoptera > Noctuidae > Mythimna > Mythimna impura. Next base: position 25,607,768 of record LR990351.1, on the reverse strand, counting down.
ATTTACTCCTTTCGGTGGGCGAGTGGTAACGGCCCCGGCTTATGAGTTGTAGGTCGCGGGTTCAAACCCACCCAGGCGCATTACTTTGTGTAATTTATTTCATCACCACTGCTCTCAAAACGGTGAAGGAAAACATCGTGAGGAAACCGGCATGTCCTAGAACCTAAAATTCGAAGACATGTGACATCCACCAACTCGCACTGGGCCCGCGTGGTGGAATGCGGCCCATTCCCTTTCTTAGAGAGGAGGCCTGAGTCCCAACAGTGGGAACATAATAAGGCCGACTATGCTAAGCTAATACCCTCAATATGAGGGAACTAAGAGGATTTTTTTATCTGGCCGGTTTTATCATCAGGTGAGATGGTGGTCAAACGCAAGCCTATCAATAATAATAAAAAAATCTATAGATAACGATTCAATAAATTTATTTAACAAATGCCACATGATACTATTTAAATTATAAAAAATGAAACTATATATAAAAGCGAAATACCACTCACTGATTATTTTTTTTTGATTGATTGAAATCTCAGTAACTATAACACCTACAAACTTAAAATTTGGCAGGTAGGTTCCTTATAGGGTGTACAGATTTTTCGAAATTCACCCCGGGGGTCCAAAGTTTGTATGAAGAAACCGACTTTCACGCGGGTGAAGCCGTTGTGTTGGTTTCGGCCTCGCTTCGACCAAAAAAATGAGTTTCAGCTTACTAACTTAATTCGAGACATTTCTTGCTGCGATCGGACATGATATGATGCACCCTAATTATCAGGTCAAATATTAGAGACTGAATGATTAATATAACAGGTACCTATAATAAGCGTATTAAAAATAGAGACTGACTGATTAAGATTGACTATTTTCCCCCCCACGAAAACATGACCTTGTATGGAAGTTTAGAAACTGAGACAAGAGACAAAATTCGGTATCGGTTCCGGTTTCAGCCGTGAAAACTAGTTTCGATCGGACACTATTAATTACCTTATCAATATACTTTGAAATAAGACTAAAATGTAAGCTATAAAAACTGTGAATGCACACAAAACTAAATTTAACTTGGTAACCGATACAACAAACCAGTACCTACAATAAACATTATTATAGTAAGACTACCTTCAAATCATTTTAATGTCACTGTGAACAATTGTCGGAGCAGTTCGCTGGATCGATGCATAATATTTCTCATCACAATAATGGGTGCATTACTATAAACAAAGACAAATAATACGCCGTTGAGCCTTTTGTATGCCGCATTACAAGTAGGCCTTCGTCGTAGGATGGTAAAGAAACAGAAGGTTTAGTTTCACCTTTTTTGTGAAGCCGTGAGGCACACATAACCGCCATCAAACTGAAAAGAATGGCGAGAAAATATTCCAAAAAAAGAACAAAATGCTATATATACTACTCTGTCAAGAAAGTACCGGGAAAAGATCAATAATACACAAAATGTTTGTTATTCATCCAAATTTATTTTATACCTACCTTCAAAGTATGCTCCTTCAGAAACGATACACTTACGCCGACGAATAATTTAATCATTAAAATATTTTTTAAATGCTGTTTGCGGAATTGAGTTCAGTTCTCCCCGCGAATTCTCCTTTAAGTCTTCTACCGATTGAAAACGGGTGCCACGAAGTGGTAATTTGAGTGTAGGAAAAAGAAAGAAGTCGGCTGGAGCCATATCTGGTGAATATGGTTTTTGCTCGATGGTATTTGTTGAGTGTTTGGTCAAAAATTCGTTCACAATGATAGCCTTGTGGGAAGGCGCATTATCGTGGTGCAAAATCCAAGAATTTTCTTTCCACAAATCTAACCTTTTTCGTCGAATTTGCTTTCTTAAATGCCGCATAACGCTGAAATAATATTCTTTATTTACCGTTTGACCTTCCGGCAAGAATTCCGAGCGCACAACACCGCGATAATCAAAGAAAACAGTCAACATGACTTTGACTTTTGATCGACTTTGGCGTGGTTTTTTCGGTTTCGGTTCAGTTGGAAGGCGCCACTCCTAAGCTTGTTGTGACTAGTTTGCATGTCAAACTCGTAAACCCACGTCTCGTCACCAGTAACAATGCGTTTCATGAATGTTGGGTCGGAATTGACTCGTTCTACCATGTCCTCAGCGACTCTCATGCGATTGAGTTATTGGAGAAAATTCAGGTCTTTTGGGACTAGCCGAGCGGTAACATGTTTCATACCCAAATGATTAGTTAAAATGGTACGGATCGACTCGTGAGATTCAGAAAGTTCGGCGGCTATCTCTCTCAAAGTTGAATGAGGATTTTCAGTCACTATTTCCTTCACTTTAGCGATGTTAACTTCAGTTGAAGGCGTTGATGGCCTACCAGAGCGAGGCAAATCTTCCGTCACATCTCGACCGCTTTTGAACGCTTTGTACTCATAAGCACGTGTTTTTGATAAAATCGATTCATCGTAAGCCTTCTGTAACATTTTCAGTGACTCCAAACACGAAATTCCATTGGCGATGCAAAATTTAAGACAAACTCTTTGTTCGATGTTTTTGTCCATTATAAAATTCGCAATACACACTAGATATGATATAACTAAAAACAGCACTGTATTTAATATAAATAACAGATGCAACTCAAATTCCGCGCCAAAATGGAAAACAGTTGTGCCAATCTGCCAACAACAAAAAAAAAAAAACAAAAATTTGAATATGGAACCATACACAAATCATCCATTCCCGATACTTTTCTGACTGAATGTATAAAATAATAAAAAATGTTGTTTTTTTTATTTTTTTAAATATATTTTATTGTGGTTACAAATGAATAAATAACTCCTCCCACTCTGAGTGGAGCAAAAGAACAAGACTAAAAAGTATAAGTCGACTAAAACCCACCCGTGTTCCTTCAGTTGCAGTTTGCGATCCAGGGCTACGGTAACTCTTTCAAAAATCGCACAGCCTTAGCTGGCCCATGGTAGGCCCCGTTAATCTGCTTACCATTTATTTTTATTTTTTTTATCGGTGGCAAATCGTCAAATAACTTCTCCAGCTCCGGATGGAGCGAGAGGAATTGTCAGATTATTGTTGACAAAAACTCAACCGGGTCCTTTCAGTTGTCCTTTGCGTTTCAGAAAGAGTCACCGCTGTGACTCTTTCTAACAAACCCACAGCCTTAAACTATTCATCTTGGGCCTGAGCTCCCTCTTGTTAGATTACGGCCGTGCCTATGGGCCTATCCCACGCTCAAACTTCAACACAATTTTGCCTGCGCAGGCCGGTTTGTATACGGAACACAGTGTAAAACTACACGCACGGTTTTCTGTTTACAAACAGGCCTTCACAGACAAAATTGTGGTGAAGTTTGTGCGTGTGGTAGGCCCATTAGGCAGTGAGGGAAAAAAGAGTGCATCTGTGTTGGCATACACTTGTGCACAATGTGCAATTTAATAATATATGTAGGTATCTCCAGCGTTGGCTAACCTTTATTGAGACTATTTGAATTCTTATCAAGGGGATGTTATAAAAAAATATTTTCAAGCCCTTTATTTAGGGCTTGAAAATATTTTGGACCATTCAATTGTCGTTAATATAATGTTACTTTTTTGAGGTCATCTTGGCTAAACTGTCCAAAATGAACCTTCTTGATCTCCCTTTCTTATGGTTCGCTTCTTTTATTTTACAAGCATTTTATAAATGTAAAGGTTAAGGAATTATTGCAGTGAAAGGGTAGCCTGGGTTTTGTTGGAATCTTTTTGTTTCTTCCTATGTAGATATATAGAGATTGGACTCCTGAGTTTGTTTCGGTGTTTCTTCTCAGGGTAGTCTAGTCACCTAGGAAACACTAGCCTCATCTAGTTTGAACTGACGAAAAAAATGACATGTACAAATTGTTTTTTAAACCTATTTGCAAAATCATTATCATTTATCATTTATATAAATTATTTATTTGTTGCGACACAAAACATAGGTACACTAAAGCACAATTACATTATAAATACTTAGCACTTACGCAAGAACAAACTAAAAACTGGAACAATGAACACAAATATCAAAATAATTACATACAATTTCTTGTTGTAAACATAGTTATAATCATACGAAAAAAAATAATCAGGAAATAATGTCAGATATTTATTAAAGTCACAAGTTCTACGAGATTTACAGTATATATTGGTATTTGGACGACAACTATCTCTTTGCGATGTTATGTTAAAAGGTATTTGTGGAAATAAAAACTGTATTGTTGTTTCACACTTCCTGAATGTTTTAAATAAGTTTTTGAAAGTTGTTGGATAGGCTAAGTAAATTGTACTAAGAAACTGTATTGTTGTTTCACACTTCCTGAGTTTTATGAATACGTTGTTGAAAGTTGTTGGATAGGCTAAGTAAATTGTAACGTTTTTTAATGATTTTTTTTTATTTAAGGATACTATGGGTACCTTTACATATTATCTCCATAATTTTGACTTTGAATGTGTTTTCTCCGTTCCATTAGATCTAAAAAAACACATTTATAAGAAGTGTTTAACGAAGAGTTTTTAAAATATAAACTTTTAATGTGGATGAAGTGCTTCAAAAAGAAAAAGTTTAATTACAGTTTTAATAACGAAGAGTTCAGTTTTAAAGAAATGGCGGAATATTTTTTAGAATTATAAAATAAGGCATTGATGGGTAAATCAAAAATGGATCAAACGAGAATGTAAGGAGTCCTATAACTTTCAGCTGTCTTGCATCACATTTAAGGTAACTAATTATTTGAAAACATCGTTTCTGGCTTCAGCAGAAAAAAATACAAAATAGATACATACAGTCACGTGAACAGTCTGTCGTCGGAAATAAAAAGGGCATAACTAACATTTTTTTTTCGAAATTGAATTATGTGAAAAAAAATTTGCTGTGCCCTTTTAATTACGACTGCAGAGATTCTAGTTTAAGTTTGGTTCGGAAAAAAATCTGATTGATGATTGAGTTATACTCGTAGGTATCGTTTTTGGTGAGCTTTTTGATAATCAATTATTCGGCTCAGTACCAGGTCAAAAAATAAAAACACTAAAATGAGTTTAAAAATAAAGAATATAGACAGATAAGATTATTGGAAGGCTGTCAGGCCGAAAGGTACAAGTACAAGTGGTTTTTTCTACACTAATATATTATCATAAAGAGGTAAACTTTGTTGTTTTGTTTGTAGGAGGTAATCTCTGAAAGTACTGGTCCGATTGCTAATTTTTTTTCACCGATAGAAAGCTGCTTTATTCGTGAGTGACATAGGCTAGTGATATTTTATGTACGCGGGCGAAGCCGCAGACAAAAGCTAGTATTTAATATAGAAGAGAAACATAAGAAAAAATTCTACATGCAAAGGCGTATGTAGGTATAAGTCCTTTTTATAACCTCCGATACTCTACAGTACTGACAGTACTCTGTTAATAATAGAAGTGACATTAGAGCAATGTCGACGAAATCCCTGAGAGCTACGGCAAATTATCAAATTGATTTATTATTGATGTGTAACCTGTCGCCTAATGGTGACGCGAATCATGCGTTAATTATAATGTAGATACGAGTAATTATATGTTAATATGTAGTTCATCAAAGGACACCTCCTTTGATGATGAGCCGCACGCGTGAGGGAAAGAACTTTCTCACGCCCCTGCCGCTGGGATCCCGACCTAGATGTCCAGCCACCGTAGGCGTGAATTTGCGGACGGCGAGCAATGGGTAGCTCGCCGTCTGTCCTTCCGGTAACCGTCCGGACCGAGCCTGAGTCGTCGACGGCGCGTAGTGTTTCATGCGCGCCTCAAAGAGAAGTCAGAAAAACCATAGGGACCCAGGAGGGTCGAAGCCTACTGGGGTCATAGGTTCGCTTCTGAAAGGAAACCCCGGGGTCCTGGAACGCAAGACATTGAAGGAACATAGGAGTGGGTTTTGGTCAGTAAAAGTCTGACACGCCCTTCCACTCCGCTTCGCTTTAGAGTGGGAGAAGCCATTGGACGATTTCCAATCTAAAAAAAGCCATCATCATCATCATTTTAGCCAAAAGACCTCCACTGCTGGACATAGGCTTCCCCCAAGTGTCGCTACAACGAACGGTCCTGTACATCTCGCATACATCAGATTCCCGCGACCCTCGCCAGGCATCGGTCCACCTTGTGGGAGGCCTTCCAACGCTGCGTCTTCCCTCTGGTGCGCGGTCGTCATTTCAGAACCTTTCGGCACCATCGACCTTTTGTAGTGTGTTAGTACCTAAGGTGTAAGTGCCAGTGTAGGCCTAGAAATTCGGTTGTATTAATGATTTTAATTTTTATAATTCCGTATATAAATACGAGTTACGGTTGCAAATCACTTTTTAATGAACATAGAACCTGGCCTGGCGTAAATTTAAAAAAAAAAAACTTAAAGTTTTTATTTCTAGGGCTCCCGTAAGCCTTCTGATGAGGCCCATTGTAAGCGACCATGTTTCAGTGCCATATGTCATTGCCATCACTGGCAAAACGCACTGGTCATAGACTTTCCGCTTGAAACACTGTGGTATGTTGGACGAGAGGATACCGCGCAGCTTCCCAAACGCTGCCCAGCCGAGTCGGATTCGACGATTGACCTATTTCTCAAAGTTAGACCTACCCAACTGGATTGTCAGTCACCCAAAGGGCAATGGAAAGGGCTATTAAGCCAGGAGTTTCCTTGCGTGATCGCATCAGGAATGAAGATATCCGCAGGAGAACCAAGGTCGCCGACATTGACACAGGGCACATTGCTCATAGAACGGATAGTTGATGGGGCCGAAAGGTTCTAGAGTGGCGACCGCGCACCGGAAAACGCAGCGTTGGAAGGCCTCCCACAAGGTGGACCGACGACCTGGTGAGAGTCGCGGAAATGCGGTGGATGCGAGACGCACAGGATCGGTCGTTGTGGCGACGCTTGGGGGAGGCCTATGTCCAACAGTGGATGTCTTTCGGCTGAAATGATGATGATGATGACGAGGCGCGCCGCCATGTTCTCGCTTTTTGGAGTATCTGAGCATTATTAAGTCAAGGAATTGGTATTTGCGAAAATCTGACATTCAACTTTATTTGATTTAGTCAAATTGCATCAAAATTCATGTAGATATTTCTGAATGTTCATTTAGCGAGATTGAAAAAAATGTTACCGTCAAACGCACGTCAGAGTTCATTACAATTACAAAAACCGTAGGCGCTGTAAAATTCAAATTGTTATTGTTAAAACGAATCATATCTATAGTGCGAAAGTTTTTATACATATGACTCTATAATGTCTATGGTGTGTGTGGTGGGAGCTACAGTCACGCATGAACGAGGAACAAAATTCATGTTTTTTTTTTTACCATACAACTGAAATTATAGCGAAGACAAGAATGCCAGAAGATATTATGTGGGCTCTCTATAAAATACAAAAAACCGGCCAAGCGCGAGTCGAACTCACGCACGAAGGGTTCCGTAGGTTTCATTATTTATAGGTACAACTTTTTTTACACAATTTATTTTATTCAGTTTTTAGTATTTGTTGTTATAGCGGCAACAGAAATACATTATCTGTGAAAATTTCAACTATTTAGCTATCGCGGTTCATAAGATACAGCCTGGTGAGAGACAGACGGACAGTGGTGTCTTAGTAATAGGAATTACACCACTGTCCCTATTACTACCTAACTATTACGTTTTTGCCTACTATATTACGTTTTTGCTCTTTGGGTACGGACACCTAAAAACAATGAAACTTGCAGCCATAACAGCGCAGCGGTATACTGCCATCTTTGCTGATACACACGTACCATGTATATTAAATTTATTCAATAACTATGAAGAAAATATGTTTTGGTGCGCCATATTGCCTACTGTTTTGTAACAGGCGTTAGCGGTATGAAGGTAGACCTTGGTATTTTAGGAAAAAATATTTCTGTTATAAACTGTGCTAATATACCGTTTATGTAAGCAAGAAAAAGATTATAAAAAGTATATAAAATAAAAATCTGATAGGTAACAAAAATATATAACAATACAATATAATATTCAGCAAATTTCACACACGGTCATCTAGTCCCAAACTAAGCAGAGCTTGTGAAATATATTTATATATTTCTAAATACATACATATTATAAAAGTTACACTCAGGCACAGAACCAATGATCGTGCTCATCACACAAAGATTTGTACTGGATGGGAATCGAACCCACTACCTCCGGCATAGTAGTCAGGGCCACTGACCACTAGACCAACAGACCCGTAATAATAATTACATTAATTTAAAATTCGTTACAGGATAAATGAATACATTCTTAAATGAAAATCCTAATTCTGAGCCTTACGTGCCTAAACTAGGAAATCCTGTGTCTTAAGCGAAAAGAGCTTTAAAATAATTTAAAATAAATAAATAATCAAAACAATACAAATGTGTAAAAAATCCGTAAGGTAGACAAATTATCTTATACCGGAAAATATAGCATTATGTCACTCAGGAATAAAGCAGCTTTATATCGGTTAAAATAGCAATTGGACCAGTACGTTCAGAGAATACCTCCTAGAAACAAAAAAAAAAACAAACTTAATCTCTTTATAATATTGTTGTTATTTGATTGTAGGAAATAATCTATAATAAAAAATCTTATGAGTTTACCATACAGTGCAAAATGTAGATACACGTCCAAACATGATGCTCGAGCTTGCAAGATGCGTGTTTTTTTTTTTTAGGTGGGAAAATCATCTTATGACAAATCCACATCATCATCATTTGCACGCCATAGTATGTGGCAAACATGTCTGAACCAATTATTATTTCTTTATGTCATCTTTCATGCAGTTTTTTAATATTGTATGTGTACACATGTTTGAGCAAATAAATTTATCTTATCTTATGTTATCTTATCCCGCTCTTGAGCGCAGCGGGAGATAGTGACAGACTTTTACTGACTTAAAACCCACTCCTGTTCCTTCTTTGCCTTCGTCCCAGGGCCCCGGGTTACACTTTCGATTTGGATTCGGTCCGGACGGTTACCGGACTCCTCGCTTCTGACCATGGCCTGTACCAAGGCCCGGCCACCGAAGATGCATGTTGTGTATTTCATTTTGCAATGTATGGTATAGTAATATGATTAATTTTTCCGTAGTTTCAGAAAATGCTCGGCTTTTGGTATGCGTTGACCCTAACCACAGAGTACTTTGTTTATACTGAAAACCTTAACTGTGTGCTGCTTTGGCCTATGGTTTGTCAGGCAGACGGGCATACAGTAGACATGCCCTCTCTCAATCTCTCCCAAAATCAATCTAAAATAAGACTAAAGATTAAATAAATTAAAAAAATGTGTATTTGCGTTTATTTTTTGTGTTTCAACTTATTTACCTAAGCAGTTACCAACACGAAATTTATACCTGTTTATCTATATATACATATAAAAGGAGAAACTGACTGACTGACATATTAACGCACAGCCGAAACTACTGGGACTAGGAACATGAAATTCTGCACAAGGCTTCCTTTTATGACGTAGGCGAGCACTAAGAGAGGATTTTCCAAAATTCAGCCGCTAAGGGGATGAAACGGGGGTCTAAAGTTTGTATAGAAAAACCTTTTTTCACCACCAGAAGCTAGTAGAGAATTTAATGATTGTAAATATTGTACAAATACTTTTTTTTACTAACATTATATTTTTTTTTTTGATATAATTATCAGCATTTTTTCAATTCTTGGTAACAAATTTTGTAAATCACGACGTTAAAATGTCAAATCTAGCCCTTGAACGGGTGGACGTACGTCATTTTCTCGCCAAAACGCTCCCGTATTTACGTAAATTCATCGTTTAAGTCTAATAATATAGGGGAAAAGGGTTAGAAAAATTCTCAAGGTCATCGGCTAATAGAAACCCTTTAATACCAATCATCTTCCAGCCCTTGTCCGTTTTTTTTTTGATTCTGTCCTCATGTCCTGTCACCCGTCAAGCTATCACTAACTCCTTTTTCTTTCATATGCATCCATTATTTCTTTGGCCTCCCTCTCCCTCTCCATCCATCCGTTTGTATGTAAAACAATAAAAGCAATACTTACCCATACATAATTTACAGACATTAATTTAAGTGCAAAATATAATTTAACAGATCGTTAATCACAAATAACTATGAAAATTGTTTCCGTTATGAAATGTATTATTTGATCACAAGATTTTATTTAAGTAGGTACTATTTTCTACGCCTTTTGTGCATAATTATTATCCATGTGGAATCCGGAGGCAAAATTAATATTGGTATGTTTTTAACCTGTATTAACGCTAACATACTAGTTGGCATTTTAGGCCGGTCCATGCTTGCTGGAACATTTAACATTTTAACTATAATTTAGGTGTCTTCAAGGCTAGAGTGAATAGGCTCTTAATAAACTAGTGCGCCTCACCATCAATGATTGCATTGCTGCTCACCATCAGGTGGGATCGCAGTCAAGCATTGGTTTATATGAATAAAAAAAATAAAAAATAAAGTTACCATGGCCCTGAAACGCAAAGGGTAAACGAAGAAACGTAGGTGGGTTTAAGTCAGTAAAAGTCTGACACGCCTTCTCGTTTCACCCTAGAGCGGCAGAAGTGATTTGACGATTCCCACTCCAAAAAAAAAAACTGGTAGCTGTTTTTATAGCTGTGAAATGCAATGATGTATTTTTAACCGACTTCAAAAAGAAGGAGGTTCTGTGTTCGGCTGTATGTGTATTATTTTTTCAAAACTTTGATTGTCTTATCAACGTACAGCCGAAAGTACTGAGACTAGGAACGTGAAATTTTGCACAAAGTTTCCTCTTATGACGTAGACGAGCACTAAGAGAGGATTTTTCTAAAGTTACCCCCTAAAGGGATGAAATGGGGGTCCAAAGTTTATGTAGAGAAACCTACTTTCACGCAAGCGAAGCCGCAAACAAAAGCAAGTTTTTTTTAATTGATCTAAACTAGTGCTTGACTGCAAGCCCTCCTGATGGTAAGCAGTGATGCAATCGTTGATGGTGAAACGTACTAGTTTGCCTATAAATTTGTAGGTATGTGTGGTGTATCATCATCATCATCATTATCTTCCTGCCCTTGACCCGTTTTATTTGGGGTCGGCACAACATGTTTTTTCTTCCATTCTGTCCTGTCACTCGTCACGCTATCATTAACTCCCTTTTCTTTCATATCACTTCTCACACAATCCATCCATCTTTTCTTTGGCCTCCCTCTCCCTCTCCCTCTCCATCCATCCATCCACATGTAAATTCATAACTCTTTTAGCAACATGTGCTTCATCCCTCCTCTTCACATGACCATACCAAGATAAACGGTTCCCTTTCACCTTTTATATGGTGTATATCGTAAGTATAAGTTGGTAATATTTTTTTTCCAGCAACTTTATTTCTTCATCATCTACCTTACGGTAACCGAATGTGGTTTTCTACCCAAAACAACATCCAGACGACTATTTGATAAAAAACACGAAATCGTCTTTCCAAAAGACTTCATGCAAAATGGAAAAAACGTATTAAACAATGTCAAGATTCCTAATCGAGAGTTTTGCTCCGAGATGATCCTGAAACCCGAAGACCACTACCTGGTCCTCCCGTGGTGGTACAATTACTGCCAGGACCTAAAGGAAAAGTATGGCCAAGGTGTTCAAGGGAACATCAACTTTGACACTGTACATCAGTACATCTTGGCTGAAGTGCAGCTGTACAAGAAGAGGCTCAATGAGAAGAAGGTCACGATGACGGATTTGGAGCACGAGTTAACGGCTATTAATAAGGCATAGGAGAAGAAAAATAAATGTCTTCATATAATACAAGTATTATTTTTGTAGTTAGTCTAGTCAGTTTGTTAATGATATTTATTTTCAAGCAAACAAATATTTACCTCTATATAAAAAAACACTTTACTATAATATTCTAAAAAAAATCTTTCGAGTCAGTTCGAAAAATTGTTTCGTAATAAACCTTTTTACAAAAAAGTGCAATAAAAGGAAAAACTAAAAAGTAGATATAAAATCTCGTTATTTTCGAAAGTTTTGTTTCTTTGTTATTAACACTGACTTTCAAAATTGAAGTTTTTTTTTGCACTTTTTTTTTATTCAAGTCAATTGTAATTTTTGTAAAAAGTGTTTTTTTATTGCACACTTTTTAGTATTTGTTCCCTTCAGCTTAAGTTAAATTTTGTGAAGTTCTATAGTAAGGTACCTATAGAATATAACCATTACAAGTGTGGGAAATATAAAATTTTCCCTCGATTTCTCTAAGATCCCATTATTAGATCCTGACCTGAAAACCATAGGAGGACCACCTGGAAAATATACTCTTTCAAACAAAAATAGTACAATTTGATACAAGTGGGGAAAGTTTGTCATTGCGACCGAGGCGGCACGAGCTGCAGGCGAGGGTGTTATGGAGTCGTCGCTGCAGTGACAAATTTCCACGTGTATCAAACACCGTTTTTCAATACACTTACGAAAATATTAATAAACGGGGTTGACGAAATAAACGCGACTAACGGCCGGGCGCTAAGCGACCCCCACGAGTCCACTCGTGGGGGTCGCTTAGCGCCCGGCCTAACGACGATACATGTAATAAATTGTAGCGGGGTAGGGCACTCTCGCACACTTTTCCGCACTAGTGCGAAAAACAGTAAATAGCGTGCCTAAAGTGTAGGGATAAGATCGGATTTTCGAGTAAGTGTATTGAAAAAATCATGTTGATACTTGCCTGATTTTGAACATGCAACCTCATGTAATACTCTCTTTATATACGGAACCCTAAAATATATTGACTCTTGCATTTCGAAAACAACACCTAAACGAGTTTACGTACAAAACATGATAATATCACGAAAGCAGTGTAATTAATACATTTCAAGTGGCACTTACACTGGAGTGAGCAATAATGAGGTCGATAAGCTAAGTTTATCATTTTTATTGTACTCTGATAAGGTTGTGATGTTATTTGTACTTCACCGAGAACTAATCATCACTATTGTTTGATTAACTGTACTTTATGTTAACGATACTCTTTTTAGGAAGAACATTTACAGCCAGGGACAATTTAAATTGATTTTCTCGTGTCCGTTTCGACTGCTCGGCCACAGTGTCATAGTAAAATAAAGACTATGATCAGAGCATTTGTTTATTATTATTATTTTTAAACACGAAATTGGTGTCCTGAAATCGCACGACGGGATCGCGGCCAGCCACGAAAGAGATGGCGGGACGACTTAAATGTCTTCCTTAAGGGCCTATTACACCACTCGTTATTCAGACAGTCTTAGTCTATGTTTATCATTTATCTCATCGTTCTGTTTCATTCCTTTTACACGACATTGGCGCGTAGCGACATCTATGGCGTCACATAAGAACTAATCCTGCATCGCGCAATCAAAGTTCTCCGCGCGATTAGAACATACAGAACAGCCCGAAATCATCTATCGGGCAGTTGCCCACCAGACATAACAGCCGTCTGGTCGGAGGATCCTCCCTTTTCAACGGAGGTTTGCGGAACTTTACACTCTGTTCCGCTTACCTCCAAAGGCGCTAGGAATTGGCAAAAAGGGGCTCAGAGCCGTAAAATAAATATAATATAATTTTTGTATATTTCTTTACCTTGGGATCCTGAACCTTTGGAAGGCGTGATACCGAAGCCAACTCGCAGAAGCCGCTTGGACACTTTTCATGGAACGTTATCATTAAGTCATCATCTTCCTGCCCTTGTCCCATCTTATTTGAGGTCGGCACAACATGTTTTTTTCTTCCATTCTATCCTGTCAACCGTCATGCTATCACTAACTTCCTTTTCTTTCATATCACTGTTCACACAATCCATCCATCTTTTCTTTGGCCTCCCTCTCCCTCTCCACCCATCCACATGTATACTCATAACTCTTTTAGTAACATGCGTTTCATCTCTCCTCTTTACATGATCATACCAAGACAAACGATTCCCTTTCAACTTTTCAGTCACTTGCGCTACTTTCAAACTTCCTCTAATATACTCATTTCTCACTTTATCCATTCTCGTCACACCACACATCCATCTCAACATTCTCATCTCCGCTACATTGAGAGAGATCATTAAGTCTATTATGTATTTACATACATAACTAACCAAAACTATTGATATATTCTTAAGTTATGGAAGAGCGGAGTCTCTTATCACAGGCATTATTTGCCCAAAAGGAGGCACTAACACACAAATTATTATAGAAAATATTTGGTTCTGAAAAATAAACATTTTGCATTTTTGTATTTGTAACTAAAAAAATACACGAAAAAATTATCAAATCCATACGGAGAAGAAAATTCGTAGTTACTTAGTATCCGCAGGTTTGTAAGATGGGCATGTAATAATAGGCGATCCCTACAAATGGGCAGTTATGTTTACAAAACACGGCGAGACCGATTTCCTTTGGCCGCCAGTGTAACGATAACGCATGCGCTGGAGCCTGCATCAATGTGAACTGTCGAGAACAATGGATTTTTTAGTAATTGTAAGTATTTTGAGAATGTTTTTATAAAATAATTTATTTAAAAAATATGTTATTGTATTTATATTTTTATATAATATATAATTTTTCTGTAGGTAGGTACATGTGTTTGTCACGTAACTAAACGCCTTGACTGATTCGGATACGATTTTGTGGGTGTATATTTGAGTATCTGGGTGGTTTTAAAATACAATTGGATCCAGTACGTGGCGACCGCGTACCGGAAGACGCAGCGTTGGAAGGCCTCCTACAAGGTGGACCGATGACGTGGTAAAGGTTGCGGGAATCCGATGGATGCGAGACGCACAGGACCGTTCATTGTGGCGACACTTGGGGGAGGCCTATGTCCAACAGTGGAAGTCTTTCGACTGAAATGATGATGTGGCGCTGCAAACGGGTTCTTATTTTTGTTTTTCTGATAAAATGCCAGCTTTCGAATAGGAAAACGTATGTGGTGGCCGCTAGTATTGTAAAAAATAATTAAAAAATAAAACGAGTATTTACAAGTGTAATAAATCAAAATAATTATCTCTTTGTATGCTATGGCATGCATAGAAACTCTTCATTATGTTTATTTATATTTGGAATATTATGATTGGTCCTCTGAAATCGATTTTCAAGTAATAGACACAAATCATAATATTTCAAAAATAAATATTTGTAATATTATATAATATATTTATGAATATTACGTTAAAATCGATTTTGTTGGGTTGGTAGGCAGCAACATGATTTGTACTAAATGAGTACACGTAATACGATTTTAGTTTTTCATAAAATATACTTCAATAACTGTGCTACTGTATTATAAAAAACTCTTTACAATTTTATTTATTTATTATTAGACATACCTATAGCTATCATTACAGACCACAGAACAAAAAAGTACATAGAAGTGCCCCTACACTGGTTAAGCACGGGAACCAGTGTCGTCAAACTCACACATTTGCATATAAAATTGTCCATTACACACATAAAAAACAGTGATTTGATTGGCTACAAATTACAAACGGAACTTTTACAAATCATCTTCTTATTGCTTTCAAAAATTAAGTCTTATTACAACGAGTGAAAGTTGTTATTATTTGACATGACACAAACAATAAAGACGTTTTTCGTCCAAAAACTTTAAATAGACAAATTTACAACGAGTTCAGCTACTCAACGCTAGATGGCGCCGTAAACAATTCATGCTATTCTGAACGCTAGCGCCTTTGAAATAGATGTCATATTCCCATGGACATGTAATCTCATTTGCTACTCAATTAGTGATGTAGATATATATCGATATTTAAATATTGATGTTACGTAATTTATTCGGGTGAGCAATGTAATAATTATTTAACATCATACAAATGCTTAATAATGGAAAAGGTTGATCTTTAAAATATCAATGTTAAAGAGGTATTAGTATGTTTTTATGTAAGGCTAGGGGGTAATCTTATTTTCATATAATCAAGTACAATGCGTTCCAAATAAGAATAGATCGATTGCCATTTTGTGACGTCACGTCATACTGTCAAATCGAAGAAATTGGGTAGGGTGAGCAAAACAAGAAATTTTTACAATTTAATTTATTTACGAATCGTGAACGATTAATATTATGTAATTATCTTCATTAACTATTATCTGCTGCCAGCGACTTTACTAGCCTGTAAGTAGAAAGTTATCCCGAGGGAACATACTTTCGTGACGTGGTCTACCCATGTACCAAGTTTTATTGAAATCCGTTCAGCCTTTCGAACGTGAAGAAGTAAAAGAAAGTGATTAGCAAACCGCACTTACCTCGGATGGATGCAGGTTACGTGTTGTTACAACCTCGAGATTTCTGTGCAATCTTAGTTAAATATTTATAAATTATACACGTGAACCATCCGACACAAATTTTGGATGATGGTGCCAGCCATGAAATGAAGACTTAGAAATAAATAAAAATTATCGATACCAACCTACTTCACGGATGTGTCCCATCCCTAATTGAGTAGCGTCGAAGTTACTAGAATTTATGTTACGATTTTCCAGATGACGACCAAGTGCATTTAGACTTTGTTTCAATGAATATAAGGTTGTTTATAGTTTGCATTGAAGACATAAAATGTGGAATTGTGATTAAAATCAAATATATTAAAAATTAACAAAGTTTAGAACTTACCGATGATACGATACACCTCCACAAGATACATTTTTTTTCTGCTTTGGTTTTTGCAGGTCAAAACCGCTCAATTAGGCATAATTTGTAATTATTCGGGTTTTTTTGATACAACCAATCGCGACAAGTATCTGACAGCGAATAAGCTAACTCTTGCACAGCTGTGCTTAATGTTGACACGCGTGCGATATCTGAGGGGCACTTCCCTACTTTTCTTTATTCCGTGTTACAGACCAATCCAATGCGATAGTGTAGTCAAAAATATAAATTACAATAATGATTTCATACCAATTGGATCCAATTCATAACATGTACATAATTAGCAAAGTATACCAACATCAATATTTAGTTTTAAGTATATATTTTATTTACCCTCGACCGAATATCACTGAGTGAGGTACCAGCTGAAAACTAGCGCAGAGTCTTCTAAAAGGGATACCGTGATCCTGAAACGCAAAGTACAACTAAAGGACACAGTCGGATTTTAGTCAGTAAAAGTCTGATACGCCTTCTTCGCTCCACCCTAGAGCAGGAGAAGTAATTGGATGATTGCTCACTTAAAAAAAACGGGTGTCTGACGCCCAGCAAATGCTGTGATGGTAACCATTTCGGTACGGGCACGCTCAGCATAATTATATTATTCTGTATTTTTCTTCTCTTTTACTTAGTGTTTGTTACCGTTGTGCTGTACCTGTATTATTCTCTAATATCGTCCCTTAGCTAACAACACCGCATAAGTAATTTTTACCAACTTTACAGGAAACGAAAAAAACTGTGCGGTGTTGAGAGGCCAGCCGACTTGGTCGTATCACTACTTTTTGAATTATGGCTTCTGATTGGATGAAATCTATATCATGTGACCAATGGTTAGACGCGCAATGAGCAACTCCATCTAAAGGCATTCAAATGTGAAAACCGCCAATTTTCGACTTGAGCGGTGTTGTAAGCTAAGTTAAGTTATAATTGAACAACAGACAGAAAAAAATGGAAGAATATAATAAAAGTGAAAGAGATGAAGCAGGGAGGTCAAGACCCTCAGCATTAAAAGGAATACGTCACTAGGAAGACGACGAACAACATCCAGAATCAACAAAATAATAAATAATAATAAAATTGTTGTCCTTTTTGTTTCAGTTAGTATTAGCTCTATACATCACACAAGCCCTCACGAAGTCACGGTCCAAGAAATCTAAAGCATCAGCATCAGAGGAGGGCAGCATAGAAAACCTGTTGTATTATAAGGATTGCCAGCGCAATGCCAAACCGGAGCCCGCACCGCAAATGATGTCTTTGAGATACGAACCGCCTCCTACGACACCACCGCCTCCGAGGCAGCCTGAGTGCCCCTTCCCGAAGATGTGCTGCGCCTTGACTTGTGGGAACGAGTGTGGTGGTACCCAACCATCCACCTCACACATGCAGCCAGACACTCCCATGATTGCTCCACAATTTCAGTCTTCCGCCAACGCTGCTGCTTCCATAAGGAGGGGCCGAATGGATGCTGTACATCCACAGCATATACCGAGAAGAAAAAAGAGGATTAGGCCTTCATTCAACATACCACCTTCATTCCCAACCAGAAGAGACTTTTCAGGCTTCACCAAAGAAAAAATCAAAGGCCTTATTGCCAAGGATGATGACATTAGGAAGATATTGAAGGATCTGGTGAGGGTTACC
The DNA here is from genome assembly GCA_905147345.3 of Mythimna impura. Lineage (NCBI taxonomy): Eukaryota > Metazoa > Arthropoda > Insecta > Lepidoptera > Noctuidae > Mythimna > Mythimna impura. Next base: position 25,589,482 of record LR990351.1, on the reverse strand, counting down.
ATGCAGAAGGTGGATCTGCAAGATATGATCAACTCAAACCAGAACAGCTATAATGACGGCAACACGGTTCGCCCTGTGACATCTACTACCCTAGATGATTTGTATATGGATGATTATGTAGAATAAAATAAGGTTTTTGTATTGTAGACCATGATTTTTTTAAATGCCATTTTGAATTACTCCAGCCCCTCTAGCCAAGTTACAACCATTTCGTTTCGATTCTCTTTTCGTCGATCGCCTCGTGTCAGCCACGTCTCCGATTCCTTTGTTCTGACGTCATCTCAACGCTCAGTCACGTGGTCAGAACAAAGGGATAGGAGGCGTGGCCGACTCGAGGCGATCAACAAAAAGAGAATCGAAACGAAACGGTTGTAACTTGGCTAGGGGGGCTGGATCGTGGGTGCCTTCACAAATATGTAAGTTCACATACACTAGACACTCAGACCCGGAACAACTATCTATATGTCATACAAGTATTTGTATCGTGCGGAAGTCGAACCCACGACACGTAGCCTAGCAGCCAGTCACTCAACCTCTGCGTCAACCGTGCCATCAAATTCTATGACTGTTTTATTTATTTTTCTCTATTTTTAACAAAATAATAATAATAATATTATTATTATTATTATTATTATTATTTTTAACACGCTTTTTAACACGCTTTTATTAGCTTCACTTGTAACTATGTATGTAAGAAAAATCTTGGAATCTAAATTTGACCCACTTCCCGGTCTTCGAATAGGATAAAATTTTGCACACGCTCTGAGTTTTGATGACAATATATGACTAGCTAAGAAACGTCATTACAAATCTAATATGGCGGCCTCCCCAAGATGGCGGACTGGCTATTTGAAATCCACCCCCATGATATGGGTATCAAATGAAAGGGTTTGCTGTCAGGAAAACGAAAAAATAGTCACGTGACTTAAATCCAATATGGCGGACGTCTAAGATGGCGGACAGGCTATTTGAAATGCACCCCCATGATATGGTAAATGAAAGTTTTGTAATTTTTAGTGCGTGCTAAAAGCGTGTTTTTTTAGTTTTTTAAACTATTATTTGCAATCATTAGTTGTTGAAAAGTTGGTTTATAATTTTGGTATCTTTAGCAACTAGGTTTTACCCAATCGTTATAATAAAACTTATCACAGAATTAGAACGGAACATGATGGGTTTTAGTCAGCACAAGTCCGACACTCTCTCTCGCACCACCTAGAGCGGCAGTTATTTGATGAAATCCCACTTAAAAAAAAGGAAACTCTCGCATGCCATTGCCATGTTACAATGCAATGTGAGAAAGCGTTACAAAAGAGTCTATAGTGTTATAAAATATTTTGTTGTAAAATATTTAAATTTTTCGTTATACCATTTTGAAACTCTCAGAATTCTCACGTGGAATTAGCACAAAAATGGCCGCCAACGGAACTTTTGTTAACAATTATCATGCATTATCCTATAACGAGTCGTCCGTTTTATAATGCGATGCAAATTAACAATAAAATACAGAGAGAGCCGGAATTATTTAGAAATTCATTTTGCTACTGTATTATTAAGATCTAAAATACTTACCTACTGGCTAAGTTTCCTTCATTATAGCTAAGTATTTATTTAAACAACACCAATCTGCTTTTTAAGAACAATAAATCTGCCAATTATGCAATTAAAAGCACAGGTTTGTTCACTTTTAAAAATAGGTACCTAACACCAGCCATGAAGCACGTTCCTGGGCTGAAAAGAAAACAAAATGGCGCGAGTCTTATTGTTCGATTTTTAAATATCCGATGAGGTTTGCAATCAATGAGGTCGGAATTTCCTTGTGGAATGAATTAATTGGCATTAAAATGAGGTGGCAGTTCTTCAGTTTTGTGCACTTGACATTATTTTTTATTTATTTATTTATTATATACTTTATTGTCTATTACAATAAGAAACATTAGATAGAAAAACTTACCTATATATAAAACATATACAATGGGAGGCCTTATCGCATTCCGTGATCTCTTCCAGGCAACCTGGAATGGACAGTAGATAATTGTCATAACATACCAGTATTTTCCCAACCATGGGGACAGCTTCAAGTCTACAGTCTGCAGTTGAGTACCAGTATTTTCCCAACCATGGGGTCAGCTTCAAGTCTGCAGTCTGCAGTTGAGTACCAGTATTTTTCCAACCATGGGGTCAGCTTCAAGTTTACAGTCTGCAGTTGAGTACCAGTATTTTCCCAACCATGGGGTCAGCTTCAACTCTACAGTCTCCAGTTGAGTACCAGTAATTTCCCAACCATGGGGTCGGCTTCAAGTCTACAGTCTGCAGTTGAGTACCAGTATTTTTCCATCCATGGGGTCAGCTTCAAGTCTGCAGTCTGCAGTTGAGTACCAGTATTCTCCCAACCATGGGGTCAGCTTAAATAATAATAATAATAATAATAATAATAATTTATTTTTAAAAGACTACATGGGTCCAATGGTTAGTAAAAAACTTATCAACTAAAAGGGTTAGTAAAAAACTTAAAACTAATGCCGCACTAACAATTGCAACCAGTGCTTGATCACTGGCGCATCATGTTTGTCGGCTAAGGTTCGAAGAATGCCATTGGAGCTGGTCCTAGATCTACTTAGCAACGAGGCAGCCTTCTTCCTTAATATAGCGTGGAAATCATCCACACGCGCTAAAGCGAACATACCTGATGCACTGCAGTATCTAGGCAGCCCCAACAGCACCCTGAAACCATTATTATATTGGATCCGCAGGGCATCTAGAGCCTTCCGCGTATAATTGACCCACAGGCCGCCCGTGTAAAATGATTGGCAAAAAGCTTTAAATAAAGTAATTTTGACTTCATTACTACAACGAGCAAACCTGTGAGCCAACATATTGCATCTAACTGCTAGCGCCCTGCGTTCCCGTTCAATATCAACCTGATCCCTGAGGTCCCCAGTGAGATAGTGGCCTAAGTACTTAAACTGGCTAACCCTCTTAAGTGGCCTCCCATTGAGACAAACAACAGGTTCGTAATGTACATATCTACCAGGGGCCTCAAAGATCAGATACTCACTCTTGCTAACATTATATTGCAGGCCGTAGTTCGCCGCATACCTCTCACAAACAAGCAGCATCTCTCTGATTGAGCCAGCCGTTGGACCCAGCAGCACCATGTCATCCGCATAGCTTAAATTATTGACACATGTGCCATCCATTTTGCATCCGACTGGTTTGCCACTAAGCTCAACGATCAACTCATTCACATACAGGTTAAAGAGCTTAGGTGAGGTTAACCCCCCCTGCCTCACCCCACACTCCAACCTGTACGGCTCCGAGAGAGTACTACCCCAACGCACTTGATTACGCTGATTCGAGTACCAGTACTGAAACAAGCCCGTCAGCTCCGGTGGTACACCCGCTTCCCTGAGCTTCTTCCAAAGGACATCATACGACACTAGGTCAAAAGCCCTTGAAAGATCAAGGAAGCAGGCATACACCGGAGTACCCCTATCCTTATAATACTGGACGGTCTGCTTTAGACAAAGAATAGCACTCTCAGTGGAAAGTCCAGGCCGAAACCCAAACTGTGCGTCGTGCAACATGACCCAATTGTCCAGCTGTCTGTCAAGCAAACCGTCCAATACCTTAGCAATTACAGTGGCCAAGGAAATTGGTCTGTAGTTCGCCTTGTCCGATATATCCCCCGTCTTATTTTTAACTATTGGTACCACCACCGTTCTCAACATATCCGATGGCAAGTACGAGTGACTAACACAAAGCGTGAAGAACGTCGCTAACACTCTAGGCAGATGAAACCCCGCATACCTGAGGTGCTCGATGCTGAGACCGTCGTGACCAGGAGACTTTCCCCCAGCCATACCCAGAATTTGCCTCTTTACCTCTTTGGCCGAGAAACGTAATGGCTCATAATCACGACTGATCTCATCACCGACCCCCCCCTTAGCTGGCCCTAGTGGTGATGATACCATAAAACGCTCTCTAAACATGTTAGAAATATCTTCAGGCGAACCACATTCCCCTACGCTCACAGGGCGGCCCGGCCCAGCCTTCAGCTTATTGGTTGACTTCCAGAACTGAGCAAAGTTTTTAGATGCCCTATTCGACGCTAATATGTCCATTTTGATCTGGTCCTGATGATTTTGACACCACTTAAGCCTACTTTTAAAAATCTTTTGACTAGATCTCATTTCTTCCCAAATTTTCCCTGACTTGGGCTTGTTGTAAAGCAACCATATCCGATACTTAGACCGAGCCTCCCCATGAACGCCCCGGACGTGCCTGTTCCAGCCCGCCACCCGATTTGCCCTTCGAGGTTGCTGGTCTTCCCAGGCCTGCACTGATGCTACTGACAAAATATTAACAATCTCACCATACATACAGTCTAGAGCTCGTCTATGTTCCGTATTACTGCACATCCTATCGCCACAAACATGAAACACTTCAGGATAGTGAACGCCTCTTAACTCCTTGTTGCACAGGTCACGATACCCTCTGATCTGCATCTCGTCCCGGTTTCGCCAAAACACTTTATTAACATAATTACTTTCCTGTAACAATTTAGGTACAATTATATTTAAATTGCATTCTAAGATCACGGGGAAATGGTCTGACCAATAGGTATCCTGACCTATGCTAACATTCTTCACAGTGTGCCATGCCGATTGCGTCACTACGCAATGATCCAGCCATCTCAGACTACCATTCATGTCACTTATGTACCTACGTAAATACATCTGAACTAATGCCTAATTTTTCAACATCAGCACACAGCCACTGATTTTCATTACAATAGTTACTTAGCTCCGACCAAAACGGTTGACATGGATGTGCATTAAAATCTCCCAACACATATATCGCTTCAGTATCACTATTCTCTATAATCGCACTGATTTCTCCTAAGCAACTCGAAAACTCTGTAAGATTTTCTGTGTTATCTGTTGGCATATAGACACTAAATATCATCAATGACCGGTTGTCACTCAAAGTTGCTCTTATAGCTGCTAGACGATCACTCTTACAGTCAACAGCACTCACCATCCTAAACAACCCCTTGCGCCACAAGATAGCTACCCCGCCATAGGGACGCCCCTTAAGTATTCCAGCAGACGTGTCCACTGCAGATTTCCCTACGTACTCAAAATCTGTATGTATGGTGTTAAGAAAGTGTACATCATGAGGGAGAAGCCATGTCACCTGAAGAGCTACATCTGCCCACTTACAGAAATCCCTAATAGAGTCCAACGATCTCTTAACAGATTTACAATTAAATGTAACAAACTTATTTAAATAATCACACTTATTAGCATTACTAAGCATTATGATTGTTTACGACTAACACTCGTGCCAGAATTAAATCCGTCTTTATTCCTAAATAATACAAATTGCCGAAAGTGTATCCCCTCTGGCCAAAGATTATCATTCAAAAACAATGACAACTTGCTTTTATCAACGTAAAACTTATAGGAATTGTAATCACGTTCACTCTTTGAGGTTATTTTTTCTAATGTCACAGTTGTTTGCGTTTTATCACGAATATAGTTAATTATGTCCTCCTCACACGCCTCCTTGCATATATTAGAAATATAAAGGGGTACCTTGGTCCATGCCGCTCTAAATTTCGAATTACAATCATTTGTAGCCTTTCCCGTATCACTAAAGAACTTATTTCGTAGCCTTTTCTTATTTTTCACAACAGTCCACTCCTCATTTTTGTTCCCTACTACATGACCCACCTTCACAATTTTTGCACTCGAGTCACGATTTATACTCGCCACCTGCGGGTCGGATCCCACCACAGCGTCACCAACCACACTCGCATTCAGCTCGCGCGCACACTTAGTAGTAGCCACGTCCCGTTCGGACGCGGGCGCGGGCGGTGCATGCCCCACTCAATAACCGGTCTCCTGTTCGAAATCACGGTAGGGGCCTCCACGCGCTTGAGTTTCAACGAATCACCATTCTTTGTCATTGCGCCTTCGCTTAGTACCGTCGAAACCGAGGTACAAGCCTCAACATGGAGGTAGTCTTGACCTTGCTCATTCAAAATAACGTCATCTGTTATTACTTTTAGGTCTGAACTGTCTAATATAGGGGTTTTTAAAGTCTACAGTCTGCAGTTGATACCAGTATTTTCCCAACCATGGGGTCAGCTACAAGTCTACAGCCTGCAGTTGAGTACCAGTATTCTCCCAACCATGGGGTCAGCTTAAAGTCTACTGTCTGCAGTTGATACCAGTATTTTCCCAACCATGGGGTCAGCTACAAGTCTACAGCCTAAAGTTCCCCTCTTTGAGGACTGGCTGGGAAGGCAACACGGCGTCCTTACCTTCCGCATATCGCAGTTCCTCACCGGACATGGTAAGTTCGGGAGGTTCCTGCACCGGATTCGTGCGGAAAAAACGCCCGGGTGTCACCATTGTGTGGACCGCCTGGAGGATACGGTGGAGGTGTGCCCCGCTTGGGCAGAGCAACGCTGTTTCCTCGTGGGGCCAATCGGCGGCGGCGATTTTTCGCACCGGGCCTTGGTACAGGCCATGGTCCGGAGCGAGGAGGAGTGGCAGGCGGTCGCCTCCTTCTGCGAAGCAGTAATGATAGCAAAGGAGGCGGCCGATCGCGTGAGGCAACGGTCCTCACGCCCCAACCGCCGCCGGGATTCCGATCCCGATTACCGGCCACCGTAGGCGCGGACTTGCGGACGGCAAATAATGGGTAGCTCGCTGTTAGACCGTCCGGTAACCGTTCGGACCGAGCCCAAGTCGTCGACGGCGCGTACTGTTCCACGCGCGCCTCAAGGAGATGTCAGCAACTGTAGGGGCCCAGCAGGGTCGAAGCCTACTGGGGCCAAGGGTCTGATACTCGGCCCTGATACAAAAGGCAACGAAGGAACAGCAGTGGGTTTTTAGTCAGTAAAAGTCTGACACTATCTCCCGCTCCACAAAAGAGCGGGGGATGTCATAAGATGATATTCCCACCGAAAAAAAAAAGCCTGAAGTTCAGTACCAGTATTTTCCCAACCATGGGGTCAAGCTACAAGTCTACAGTCTGCAGTTGAGTACCAGTATTTTCCCAATCATAGGGTCCGCTTCAAGTCTAGAGTCTGCAGTTGAGTACCAGTATTTTCCCAACCATGGGGACAGCTTCAAGTCTACAGTCTGCCGTTGAGTACCAGTATTTTCCCAACCATGAGGTCAGCTTAGTCTACAGTCTGCAGTTGAGTACCAGTATTTTCCCAACCATGGGGTCAGCTTAAAGTCTACAGTTTACAGTTGAGTACCAGTATTCTCCCAACCATGGGGTCAGCTTCAAGTCTACAGTCTGTAGTTGAGTATCAGTATTTTCCCAACCATGGGGTCAGCTACAAGTCTACAGCCTGCAGTTGAGTACCAGTATTCTCCCAACCATGGGGTCAGCTTAAAGTCTACAGTCTGCAGTTGATACCAGTATTCTCCCAACCATGAGGTCAGCTTCAAGTCTACAGTCTGCAGTTGAGTACCAGTATTTTCCCAACCATGGGGTCAGCTTAAAGTCTACAGTCTGCATGAGTACCAGTATTTTACATGGAGCGACTGCCTATTTGTCCTCCACGACCCAGTACACGATAACAATGCGTAACTGGTATCGATAAAGATAGCCAATAGTCCAGTGGTCTTGCTGAATATTTCAATCTTAGACAGAGTTTATACTGCTGTAAGAAGGAGTCTAACTACCTACTGCTATCTGGTAAGAGCAGAGGCTCTTATATATACATATATAGGTGTATATGAATATGAATATATATGTAGTATGTAGGTGTAGGTACACCTACTACCTCTTACGCGCTATTTGGCTCAAAAACTTTAATTTTCACACTTTTTTATATCCATTAATGACTTATTGTGTGGTTTAACATTACCTACTAAATATTCTTGTTTGAATAGTTAGACAGGATTTTATTTAAATTAATAGTACGCTATTCAGATATGTAAACAGATTTTTTTTAAATTTTACTTCCAGAGTTCATTTCGAAGCTTGAGAACGTCTAAAATACTAACAGAATTAGGCAACAAAAATAGAAGCCAATGGCAAGATTCTTAAAAAATAGTTACTGAAAAACATTTATTTATTTAGTTTACTAACAAAGAAAATTAACATAACAAAATAACAACATTATTTAATTAAGAAAATTATTATTTGACATTGTTTTGACAATGTCAAATTATTACGAAATTATGGGTTTACCCACGGGGTTTACAGAATGATCATTTGTATCTACTGATTTAACTGTCTTATAACATTATCATAGCTAATACTAGAACATTTCCTTTAAAACTTACTATTTAAAATTTGAATTATTGTAGTTTTATTATTTTTTAATTGTCCAAAACAAACACTTTAAAGTAGATAAATCCTTCTAAAATTGACATTTAAAGCAATCGAAAACATCGTAAGAATCTAATAATATTTGAACTCTCGAAAAGGCAAGAGCGTAACGGTACTCCAATGTCCAAAACTGGAGGTAATACGAAAATTGAAATAAGACCTACAAATGCGAATGTCGGAGGCAAAAACACTTACAAACTGTTACCTGATTATGTAAATGTTAATTTTCAGAAGCGTCTGGTGAAAGACAATGTAACCATCCATGTATTTTTGTTAGGAACACTTTCATATTGGTTCCCGTAAGTTGCCTCATATGAAATCTTTACGTTCTGAACGTTGAGGTAGGCAAAGTGAGGTACCTACTATAATATTGCTGGCTGGAATGGCTTGGCCGTGGATTCGTTTGTAGTTTACGATTACGACGATAGATGGCGTTGCTGGGAGCAGTTTTAGTTAGTAGCTTTTCTCGAGGTTTATGGCAGGTTTTTAGTGTAGTATCTTTAAGGGATTCGATGGATGCGAGACGCACAGGACCGGTTATTGTGCCGACATTTGGAGGCCTATGTCCAACAGTGGACGTCTTTCGGCTGAAATGATGATGATGATGGTGATGATCTTTAAGGGAACACAGTATTTACTGCTCGGAGTCTTCATTCAAAACGCATAAAGTCAATGTGGTTATGAAAAGCACAGGACGGAGTTTGAGGTAGGCCTATGTTCAGCAGTGAACAGTTTTGCCTATCAATAATAATAATATTATCTTTGTTTTATTTCCCACCAACCGAGAGTTGTTCTTGGGTGCGCTAGCATAACGCGTGCAAGGATAATCCTCGGTTGGTACTGGTACCACGAGCAATGAAAGTTGTCTAAAGGGCCTCTGTGACTTGGCTTCGGCCCATCTTACATATGTCACCTTAGTCTTATAATCCAGAAACACGGCAGGAAATCTTCAATATCATAAAATTTAACTACTCCCACGCTTAAACAGAAATAGATACTACTATAACCACAATATTAGCTGATACACATAACTCTAACAGTTCCTGTTTTACTTCCGGTTATATAAAATACATCTATACAACATGTTACACAATAAACGCACATCCTGGAAGTACCTACTCGTAGTATGTTCAGAATCAGGCACTGAATCGATTTCAGCTAATTATAAAGTTGGTAATTTAATTTAAAAATAAACAAGGATACCTAGAGTGATCAATTCTTGAAAAAAAATCTAATTGGTGGGTATATAGGGGTATGCATTACTAAATACATTTTGTATATTCATAAGTATTAAACCTGTTCCGTGATAAACAATGCACACCAAAACTTATAGCTGAAGTATACCGTGCCGCACAAACGAATACCATGGATCCAGTTCATGATTCTGGACCCCCAGTGGTGGAACTTCGTAGGATTATTCCTAAAAAAAAAAAATCTTTACGTTTTTTAATTCAACTGTATAAAATCGTTATTCTAACATTTTTATTAAAAAAAAGAATGAATTAGGTACTTTAAAAATTAAAATTTTCATCGAGATGGATTAGAATAACGATTTTATATACCCCGATGACTTTTTGATGATTAATTAATCTATAATTAAAAAAAAAAAACCTTTTACAATAAATATCATCGGGGTTAGTTAGAATAACAGACGACTACAAGCGCTCTTACCAAATAAGTTGCCCTGGATCGCATAGGGCAACTGAACGTACACGGGTGGATTTTGAATAGTAAAAATCTGATAGGTGATACTCACACTCCACCCAGAGCGCGAGGGACCTCGTAAAACTGTATTAGTTTTACTAACCACAAGTACGGTGTTCCGTGCGAAGGCAAAACTGAGGTGAAGCTTGTGCCTGTGGTTGGACCATTAGGCAAGTCAAAGTCATTACTAAAGGGACACCACTGATCGTCCGGACCGTAGTGTTCCACGCGCGCCTCAAAGAGATGTCGGCAAACCGTAGGGTAGGGGCCCAGCATGGGCGAAGCTTAATTTTATTTGGGCGAAGCCTACGGTACTGGGCGCATGGGTTGACTTCCGACAGAGATACCCGGGGTCCTAGAACGCTAGGCAAAAAAAAGAACATAGGTGTGGTTTAGGCAGTGTAAGTCTGATACGCCCTCCCACTCCGCCCTAGAGCGGGAGAAGTCATGGATGATTACCCACCTTAAAAAAAGTGCTCGTCAGTTCTTCTTCCAGATATCAGCTTGTATTAAGTACATTTGTAATACACGCATACAAAAGCAGTTAGTAGGGCAACAGCAATGCAGTTATATACTTAGCACGAATACAACATAGAATGAATGAATGTATTCTAACTGCGACTCAAAGGAAACTAGATGTGACCATTATGACGTCATCATTTATCACGCAGAGTGGCTACCATCTGTCTACCTTCATTTATAAATTGTGCGAATATACTCACCTTTGTGTGTAGTTGGGCCAAACTATTGTGGGTAGTTTAGAATGGGTTCCACTTTTTTTCATTTTTAGGGTTCCGTACCTCAAAAGGAAAAAACGAAACTCTTAAAGGATCACTTTTTTGTCCGTCTGTCTGTCTGTCAAGACCCTTTATCTCGGGAACGCGTGGAGGTATCGAGTTGAAATTAAAACTATATACAGAAAGCGGCACGAATCTTGAGCGCTCGGCGAAAGAGCGGGGATCGCTTTGCGCATCGTACAATATCGGCGAGCCAATCACTGTACAAGAATTTCACTCCCCGCCCCCGCATCTCTCTTTATACCACTAAAGAGACCCGATATTTCACTTCTGCGTGCTTCTGCGCAAGTAGAACTGTAGAAGTCAGCGCTTAAAATCCGTGCCGGTATCTATACTCAGGTTTGCGGTCCCATGAAGCAGTGAAAAAATCAAACTTCTGAGTTAACGAAAAAACAAGATACCGTTTATGTCGCAAAAAACGTGTATTTCGACACTCTCGATGGAATCAAAATTCATATGGTACCTAATTCCCGTTGACCTAGAATCTTGTTTAGCATGAAGCAAGATCTTATACTACAAGTATAAGAAAAAATCTGAAAACTGTTTTGTAGTTACGTCGCAAAAACAAACTTTTTTTGCGATTCGGAAAAGTCTGCGTAACTCAATTCGGGAATGGAACTATTTTCATAGGTAAGTTTGTACGGATCCATCAGTGCGCGAGTCCGACTCGCACTAGCCCGGTTTTTGATTTTGCCCTAACGGGGTCTCCAATGTTTCAGAACATTTAAATAGATGAATATGTATCTCCTAGGTAGTTTGGATTACCTACTTGTAAACGATACAAACACGATATTTTTCATTATTTTTCTACACGCATATATTTTTTTTGTCATTATAATTCCCTTTATTCATTTTAAATAAGATATATATGTATAAATATATTTTTTTAAACAAAATCATTTAAAAAACTTTTGAAAATGTGATAATATTATTATTTTTATTTATTTATTCATCACAGGACCCTCTGGGGACCTGAACCTTTGGAGGGCTAGGTAAGCGCACTCCATCGTCGACTGCATTGTCGCTTTCGATCAGGTGAGATAGCAGTCAAGCGCGAACCTATTAAAAATAAAAAATAAAATAACTTCTCCAGCTTTGAGTAGAGCGAGAGCGAGTAACCCTTACTGACTAAAATTCACCTGTTTTCCTTCAGTTGCCCTTCGCGTCCCAGGGCCGTGGTGACTCTTCGAATAGTCCTGAAATTGGTTACTCATCCAGCTAATTCGAACCACCCTGCGAAGACAGTCGCTTTCCTCAGTTTGTATTTGTATTATTGGTTTGATTAAAATGTTATTTCATAGTAATGATACTAAATTGTTAAAACCCACGACTTTGTTTTTATATAACCTTAAACCGAAGAGCTTCATTGGGGATGAAATTTAAAGAAATTATTCTAAATGAATCTCCAAGGAACATAATTTTTTTTATGTTCCGTATATATCATCATTATTTTACACTTTTTCAAATAAATTTGGGGTCCGGGGAACATTTTATTCATTGTGCGTATAGCTAAGGAGTGGAAGTCCCAGCCGGAATCTGTTTCCTGATAGCTACAACTCCCCATTGAGGTCAAGAGTTTTTTTTTTTTTTTTTTTAATTGATATAAACCAGTGCTTGACTGCGATCCCACCTGATGGTAAGCAGTGATGCAATCATTGATGGTGAGGCGCACTAGTTTATTAAGAGCCTATTCACTCTAGCCTTGAAGGCACCTAAATTATAGTTGGACGGGAAGACCGCAGCAGGCAAACTGTTCCAGTCCTTCGATGTACGCGGTATAAACGACGAAGCGAAACGCTTAGTCCGGACCGTTGAAGTTTCAACAACGTAAGGGTGGATACTCGCCGTACGTCGGGTTGTCCGATGGTAGAAATGAGATGGCGGAATCAAGTCATGCAATTCCCGCGCACACTCCAAAATGCAACCTGTAGAATACCGATAGGCTGGCTACCCTGCGCCTGTGCTCGAGGCTAGGTAAGAGTAAATAGGTTATTTTTAGGCAAGCCTGATTCAACGGCGACCCCATCAGTATTATCAGGTGAGATAGTGGTCAAACTAGAGCCTAACTAGGCATGTTAGGTATGTTGATTGCTTTTTTTTTCCTTTTCAGTAGTTTTAACGTGTGTCTGGAAATTTAAGTATTTTCTCGGCCTACCCAAATGTCCTTTCCTTCGTTAAGTCGTTGACCTCCTTAGTAGTCTCGAGTTGAGCTTTGCGAATACTGCCAAATGATTGCACTGACTGGACAGGTCCACTCAAATCTGTATGGTTCTTTCTTCAAAAGACAATCTCAGACAAATCTGCATGGTTCTCATGTAATTTGACCATTATATATTTACTGTATGGACTTTAAAAGAGACTTTGACCCCTGAGTTTGTTTCGGTGTTTCTTCTCAGGGTAGTCAGCTAGGAAACACCGGTCTCATAAAGTTTAAAATGACGAAAACAAAAATTGACGTGTAAAAGTGTTTTTTTAAACCTATTTGCAAAATAAATATCATTTCTCATTTAACTATACAAAAAATCGTGTCTTCTTCTTGCATATTCTGGTGGCACGGTTTGCGCAGTGGTAGAGCGTTTGACTGCTGCGCTGCATATCGCGGCTTCGATTCCCGTACGGAACAAAAATTTGCATGAACTACAGATAGTTGTTCTGGGTCTGGGTGTCTGAGTTTACATATTTCTGAACGCAAACACGATACAGAAGTAATTCCTAGTGTGGAAAAAAAAATCTTCTTAAGCCTTCTATTGTCCGTAATGTTAGCTTAGCATAGTCGGCCTTATAATGTTCCCACTGTTGGGACTCAGGCCTCCTCTCTAGAAAAGGGAATGGGCCGTAATCCACCACGCGGGCCCAGTGCGGGTTGGTGGATGTCACATGTCTTCGAATTTTTGGTTCTAGGACATGCCGGTTTCCTCACGATGTTTTCCTTCACCGTTTTGAGAGCAGGGGTGATGAAATAAATTATACATAGTAGTGCGCCTGGCTGGATTTGAATCCACTCGTAAGTCGGGGCCATTACCACTCGGCCACCACTGCTCTAATCTAAATTGTTTCGCCCTTTCTAGATCATGCTATGATTCAAACAGTACTTCTATTCTAAGTAAATTCCCCACAAAAAAAACAATATGAAGTAAACAGAGCAGCTCCACAAATGCAAGTAGGAAAATCAGTAAAAAGCAGTATTTACTCAAAGTCTCACTGTTCGTAATGTTTTAGCGTAATCTGAAACGTATCTCCGCGGTAATCTGTGTACAGGGCGGATGGAAAATAAAAATAAATGCTTTCTACATTCTACCATTGCCTTTGGTTTCTGTTTTTAAGTTTTTAGCGCCGTATTGTTTGGAGTTAACGTCAGAATGGTTCAATAAACCTGTTTTTTTAAAACACAACGATCGGTCTTGTGAGTCTCGTATCCATCGGATTCCCGTGACACTCACTAGGACATCAGTTCACTTTGAGGGAGGCCTGCCAATGATGCGTCTTCCGGTATGCGGTCGCCACTCCAGAACCTTACGGCCCCGATGACCAACTGTTCTACGAGTTATGTGCCCTGCCTACTAAGTTTGGCAATTATTCAGGTTATTTGTTATAGGTAAGTATCCTGTTGGGTTATTGTTTCCTACGATTTTTTTTAGGGTTCCGTACCTCAAAAGGAAAAAATGGAACCCTTATAGGATCACTTTGTTGTCCGTCTGTCTGTATGTCTGTGTGTCAAGACCGTTTATCTCGGGAACGCGTGGAGATATCGAGTTGAAATTAAAACCATATACTTAGGTCTGCGGGCCCTTGAAGCTGTGAAAAAAACAAACTTCTGAGTTTACGAAATAAAATACGGCCGTTTATGTCGCAAAAAACGTGTATTTCGACACTTTCAAGGGAATTAAAATTCATAGGGTACTTCCCGTTGACCTAGAATCCTGAAATTTAGCATGAAGCAAGGTCAAATAGCACAAGTATAGGAAAAATATCTGAAAATTGTAAATTTAACTACAAATTTACAATTTACAGACTTTTTAGACAAAAAAAAACACTTATTTTGCGATTCGAAAATTTCTTTGTAACTCAATTCGGGAATTGAACTATTTTCATAGGTAACTTTGTACGGAACCCTCTGTGCGTGAGTCCGACTCGCACTTGCCCAGTTTTTTTTAACTCTGGTTTAGCGAAATTTCTCCGAGAAAATCCAATCAACGCCTTTTCTAACTTAGTATCGAACACAATAACATCACAGTCACAGTTGCGACCCCTGACTAAGAAGGCACTTTTGTGAAACAGTTTAAATAACTAGCTGGTATGTATATATATGCTAATCTTTGTACTTTATTCAACGGACATAACCCGAGGGATCGCTGGGCTGGGTAAAAACAAGAAACTACTGATTGGTAGCCAGTAGGATGTAGGAATTGAATTGATATATTCACGTTTTATACAAACTTTGCCTTTGTATTTTAGTATATGCTACAAGTGCTGCGAATGTTCAAATCAATGTCCATGAAGGAAAATGAACTCAAAAGCTAACTACATAAAAATTTGACTTTTTTTTTTCGGTGGGAATATCATCTTATGACATCCCCCGCTCTTGGGCGGAGCGGGAGATAGTGTCAGACTTTTACTGACTAAAAACCCACTCCTGTTCCTTCGTTGCCTTTTGTACCAGGGCCGAGTTTTCCTTTCAGAATCAGACCCATGGCCCCAGTAGGCTTCGACCCTGATGGGCCCCTACAATTGCTGACATCTCCTTGAGGCGCGCGTGAAACAGCGCCATCGACGACTTGGGCTCGGTCCGGACGGTCACCGGACGGTCGGACGGCGAGCTACCCATTGCTGACCGAAAAATTTGACTAAGTATCTAATTCGGTAAACTAATAAAAATGTGCCAATTTAGATACCTACTAATCTAAAGCGGAAGAGTTTTTTATTTCTTTTAATGCCATAAACAGTTTTATTTAATTGAATTTTGATTTTAGAATAATTTAAAGCAGATGTTTTTAGTTCAGTTCATTAAAATTTACACTATTTACGTTTTAATTTGAATTATAAAATTACTACATGTCACATAAAGTAAAGAGTGTTCCAATTGTTCCAAATGATGCATTTGAAACACTGCTGCTGTTCCAATTTTTCGGAACACTAAAATGTTTCAGAACAGTGAGTCGGTTCAATAAAGAGTAACACACGCCTAGTCTGTTCATCCACTGTATGTTTAACTAATTAAAATAAAACTGACCAATTTTCGAACTAAAAATGGGTTTGTTGAATTCTTTACTTTGATTTCTAAATTCAAAAAGTGTGGGTTGGCCTGCGGAATTGTTTGAAAGAGTTACTTCGAACCGGAACACAAAAGGAACTTAGGTGGGTTGAAGTCAGTAAAATTTTAACACTCCCCCGCGCTCTACCCAGAGCGGGAGGAATTATTTGATGATTTTCCACCTCAAATAGCATAATCAGACTTCTAATGTTCCCACTGCTAGGACCCAGGCCCCCTCTCTAGAAGAGGGAATGGGCCGTTCCGATCCCGATTTCCGGCCACCGTAGGCGCGGGCTTGCGGACGGCGAACAATGGGTAGCTCGTCGTCCGATCGTCCGGTAACCGTCCGGACTGAGCCCAAGTCGTCGACGGCGCGTAGTGTTCCACGCGTGCCTCAAGGAGATGTCAACAACTGAAGGGGCCCAGCAGGGTCGAAACCTACTGGGGCTGTGATATGGGCTGGTGATGCGAAAGAGATCCCAGGGGCCCTAGAAAATTGGCAAAGAAGGAACAGGAGTGGGTTTTTAGTCAGTAAAAGTCTGACACTATCTCCCGCTCCGCCCAAGAGCGTGGAATGTCATTAGATGATTTTCCCACCCGAAAAAAAACCACGCGGGCCCAGTGCGGGTTGGTGAATGTCACATGTCTTCAACCATAAAAAAATTAAATAAAAAATTCAGTCTTGCTACAAATCAATAAATAATTTACCACTTTCGCGATAAGTTCGTTTATATAGTATCGCATAATAAAAAAAATATGTTAACCAAAATATTACCGCACTTTTCCAATTTAAAAACAACAGGTGACGCCGCGCCACGAACCACTAGCGCCACACGGTTACGAGTACTTAGTAATCACTGCTACACATCAACATCGTAATTAAACCGCTGGTTGAGTGCTTCCTAGTCTAATAAAGTGGTAAAAACTACCCACAATCAACTGATTGCAGGTTTTAATAACTTGCCGTCAAGTTTGGGAGTGAGCTGGACGAACATAGAGTGGTGTAGTGCTGTCTCTCTCGCTCGCCGAGGTTGAAATCTGTGCTGCGAGTGGCCGACTAACGTAGGGCGGGAACGTAGATCATACAATTGTATAGACGTGACATTTTTCAGCGTTTTTTTTTTCAATGTGGTTTGTAGATTTTATTTTTTTGTTTTGGAATTCTGTTTTGTGTTTCTAAATTATATCTATTTGTGTAGGTATATCTAATTAGGTGTCATAATAATGGATTCTGGGTTAAAGTTAATGCGTTTATTTCTTTAATTGGAATTTGAACACTAGATAATCATATGTCTGACAAATTACTTAATACAAAATAAAAGAAGTAGAAATGTTGGATTTAGCTAAAATTAAATTTCTTGAATATCTGTATGATTAAGTTCAGTTAGTCATTAGAATGTAATTCTACCGTATGCCTTTATAATTTCATAATGTAGTAAATAAATTTATAATGTAAGATTAAAATCGCGTAATCCTTATAATATAATATGCATCTAATTAATTTATTTACAATATACATTAATAAACAAAAGAATACCTGTTATTTTGAAAAGATAGATATTCATTCGACCGCCCGGCTGTTATTTAAAAAATATAGGCGTGTTGAAGTACTTAACTTAATCAACTACGTACGTAATGTTTATCTGTGTCAGTTTACAAATGCAGGAGGATTATGAGTGAAATTTTTAACGTTGCAAACAATTTAATTGATTAAGTAAACCTATATTTTAAACTAAATATAAGAAAATCTGTAACTATTTATTTTTATCTTGAATACAAGTAAATAGATCGATATAGATGATAAGTATCAAACTACTCACTTTTACTAAAAACCAAAAATAAAACCAAATAAAAACACACCCTATTAAAAAAAAAAATCTTTCTTAATACCTTGACTCACACTTTCCACCACCTTTACAAAAACTCCTTATTATCAAGCACACAATACAAAGAAAGACAATATTTTGATACCCACGTACATAAGTGACGTCACTCTTCCCACGCAGCGCGACTCTATGCAGCCAAAGGTCTATGGTCACCGTTTAAAAGCTCGGCGCTTTCCCGCCCAAGCGCACTCGTTAGCTACACCTTAGGGGCATAGGCCATGCACTGATCACTTACTAGTACAGCCAGTGTTGAAATAACGAATACAAGAAAACTTTCAGCCAGCAAAAGGTAAGTGTTTTTAAATATTTATCGGACTTTTTTCGGGTAAAGTTTACGGTTTTGCGATATTTTTTTTGTGTGTTTTCGAATTATTTGTTTTGGGTATCAGGGTCGAGTTATATTGGGTAATAAGCGGTTATTGTGTAAATTAATATTTTGAATTATTGGGCTGCTATAAAGTTTTAAAATTAATTTAAATACTTTCTTTAATATTTTGATGACAAATATAGTATGTACTTTTAAAGTTTATGGAAATACGCTATCCAATATAATATTATGTATGTTGTGCTCTAAAGTGGACTTTTAAGTGAAAAGACTACAGTATGTCTAAAACTTCTTGAAACACGCTGCATAATTCAAAACTCCATTGTGGTTACAATTCATTAATCACAAGTTACAACGGCAATATTTAAAATTCAACCTAATTAACAAAAACCATTTATATCCAATTCCTTAATGGTCTTAAATTAATTGGAAAACTTTGTTGAAAGTTGTAATATTATCAAATTTATACATTTCATAAATAATATTAATTGTTTGCCTTCTAAAACGGATAAACTTCGCTTGCTTTCGTTTAGTCCATCCTAAGGTAGTCTGTAAGAGATTGCCTTGTGCGATAAGACAGCACATTGTACACTTGATTTTTGCAAATTTTTATCTTGTCCACATTATGCATAAGCATAAGTAATAAATAAATATACTCATATATAAATAATTTCATCACAATATTTATTATCAAAGATTCGGCAAACCGTTTTCCTCAGGAAAACTCAAGCAAATACGATAACCTAAATTTATACGTGTGAACACCCGCATTTTACGAGCTTATCCATGAAACACGCATCCAGTTCAATAAGTATATTCTTATTAGATTTATATTTTATACTAGCGACAAGTCCCTGCTTCGCTATGATTTTATGACTTGACAAAACACTGAGATTTCTTTATTGTAAGTACATACGATTAATGTAATTACTCATTCAGAATAAGTTTTGTGATAGTGAGAATCACATTTGAATCTGTTGCGTATTTGGGAAGATTAACGCATCCGAAAAACAAGAAAAAAATCAAATGAAAATATTGTAGAATCCGACTAAAAACATCAACAAAATATTGTGAACAAGATCAGTTTTTCAGCAGTTTAATGAAATTGGTGACATTTATTTCATGTCATAAGACAGCATAAGGTTTATATTAGAGGTGTTATTTTTAAATGATTTTTAGTATTTACAGTAGCGTAAAAAACGACTCTATTTTTTTTGTAATTGTCTTCTTGCAGAACACATATGAAAGTCTTTGATAAATAAATTAGATATGTATTTATTGCCCATAAAAGATTGGGGCAAACAGTGCATTTTAGGATAAACATAGCATCCTAATATTGTTTCCACTGCTGGGACTTAGGCTTTCTCTATAGAAAAGGGAATGGGCCGTAATCCATCACGCGGGCCTAGTGCGGGTTGGTTAGATTTTTTTTCGATTTTTCGAACATGTGCCTTGTTCTCGTTTGTATGGCATGCATTATTTTTTTTTTTTTTTTTTAATTGATATAAACCAGCGCTTGACTGCGATCCCACCTGATGGTAAGCAGTGATGCAATCATTGATGGTGAGGCGCACTAGTTTATCAAGAGCCTATTCACTCTAGCCTTGAAGACACCTAAATTATAGTTGGACGGGAAGATCGCAGCAGGCAAATTGTTCCAGTCCTTCGATGTACGCGGTATAAACGACGAAGCGAAACGCTTAGTCCGGACCGTTGAAGTTTCAACAACGTAAGGGTGGATACTCGCCGTACGTCGGGTTGTCCGATGATAGAAAGGAGATGGCGGAATCAAGTCATGCAATTCCTGCGCACACTCTCCAAAATGCAACCTGTAAAATACCGATAGGCTGGCTACCCTGCGCCTGTGCTCGAGGCTTTGTAGACTGGACTTAACCAAATCAGGATCCCCAATTAGCCTTTTCGCACGCCTTTCCATTGAGTCCAAAGCTGCTAGATGGCATTTTGCAGCACCAGCCCATATGTGACAGCAGTACTCCACACACGATCGAACCTGTGCTTTGTATAACATTAGAAGCTGTCCCGGTGTGAAGTACCGTCGGACCTTTGCAAGAACGCCTAGTTTTCTAGCAGCTACCTTGGCTTTGGACTCAATGAACCGCCCAAAATTGAGGTCTGAGGAGATTTCAACTCCCAAGAGCTGAAGGCGGTCGGTGCACTCCAGGGATACATTCCGAAAAGCAGGAGCCAAGGTGAACGGGCTCCTTTTGGCGGTGAACAGACACGCTTGTGTTTTGGCGGCGTTGAATTCAACTAGATTGGTTTCGCCCCACTTGGAGACTGCCTGAAGTGAGACATTCGTACGCTCCACCATAGCCTCTCGTTCGGACCGGATTAATTTGTGGTTGTGTGACATGTTGATTTCATCACGATGTTTTCCTTCACCGTTTCGAGAGCAATGACAATGAATTAAATTTGAAGAATTAAAGCACCTCCCGGGGTTTGAAGTTACGGCTTACAATTCGTATGTCGGGGTCGATACCACTGGGCTACCAGTGCTAATAGCGTATAGTAATAACTTAAATCTAGTTTTAACTTATTTTGGAGTTTAGTATAATGATGCAAAACGTAATGAGTTTTTTATAACGTCCGTTTTTAATAAAGTCATAAGACCAGAAACAAAACTATTAAAAATTCTTGCCAAAGCTACATTATGATTAAAATAATAAGACTTGCACCCGTTTGAAAATTAGCTGACGACTTTAATACTACACTAGCGTTCATGCGAGAAGCAACAGTTGTCTGAAATGAGAGCTTGTCTTGAAATAAGTGCGACATAATTTGGTTCTTTACTGAATGTTTTTTTACGGTTATTTTTTCTAGAATCTGGGGGCTAGGGATTTTTAGAAAATATTTGCCCCTTTTTTCGGTTTTAAAGGTATGTATAATTTATGAGGCCCCATTAAAAAAAAAAAAACAAAACAATGCGATATTTTTCCGGCGACTTGTTCTGCTTAATATTAAAAAGAAAATAAAATATCGGTTTCATTTTCACAAAGTACCTACAATAATATGAGAACATGAACGCGTTACTTATGCGTGCCTGGTTTATACAAATTATTACAAAAGATTCAAATTTCAAAATATTCATTTTATTATAAACGATCATCCACACTAGGATAGTCGCAGAGTCCAGTCTTTTCCAAACTTAGGCAAACATACAGACATTTATAGGTGGTACTACTAACAGAAAAAAAGTAATGAGTTTACACCTATTTCTTTATCTCCTCTTTTCTCGTCGACAAGCGTGGTGCGAGTAAAAAGAATATGTAATTAGAGCGTCTGTATCGTAAGCTGTGTTGGGCTCGTTTCCATTGAAGCGAAGCTGAGCGGACCTAAGTGGAGAAGAACAGTGAAAAGTGGCAAGTGTGTTTCCATCGAAGCGGAGCGAGGCGGAGTGGAAATGAGTTACCCTCCGATTTTTTTATTTTTATTTTTTTATTATTGATAGGCTCGCGTTTGACCACTATCTCACCTGATGGTATTATTATTTTATTTTACCGATTATTTATTTATTTAAATTTCATGTACAGAAGTGGTACATAGGCGGACTTAATGCTACAAGGCATTCCCTACCAGTTAACCTTTGGGTTAACAAATTAAAATTATTTTCGACCAAAGTATATTGACAGTGGAAAGGTAAAATCACTTAACCGCCTTAAGTGATTTTACCTTTCCACTGTCAATATTATATGCTAAAATGATAAATATCAAATTATTATAATTAAGAGTACTTAAAATATAATATAATTATGACGAAGACCGAACTAAGGTTAAGACGACGATTGGCCAATTCTCGGTCCGCTCACACTTCACCCAGTTCCGTGTCAGTGGAAATGCACCCTTAGTATCGTCACTTCTAATGGAATCCACAACATGCAACACAACATGACACGCATCCGAAGCAGCTGCATTTTATGTTACACGCCATTTTGTAGCTGGAGAGCTGGCGACCTATGTTTTTGTGTTATAGTACCGAGAGTCACAACATAAAAAAAAACGGGGTAAGTGCGAGACGGACTCGCGCACTGAGGGTTCCATCTTTGAAAACAGTTCAATTCCCGAATTGAGTTACGAAGATTTTTCCGAATCGCAAAAAAGTTTTTTTTTGTGACGTAACTACAAATTTACAGTTTTCAGACTTTTTCCTATACTTGTGCTATGAGACCTTGCTTCATGCCAAAAATCAGGATTCTAGGTCAACGGGAAGTAACCTTATGAATTTTGATTCCCTTGAGAGTTTCGAAATGCACGTTTTTTGCGGCATAAACGGCCGTATGTTTTTTTTTGTTAACTCAGAAGTTTGATTTTTTCATAACTTGAAGGGACCGCAGACCTAAATATATGGTTTTAATTTCAACTCGATACCTCCATGCGTTAAGATAAAGGGTTTTGACAGACAAACAGACAGACAGATGGACAACAAAGTGATCCTATAAGGGTTCCGGATCAAATCATAGATAATCGTAGAGTTAAAATAATATTTACAGTTTTTTTTTCGCGTCAAGTCTAACTTGACAACATTTTTGGAATCTTGTTAATTAACTTTACGAAGTTGTTAAAAAAAATGTGATCTTAAAAATCAAAACAAAAAATCATTTATCTGAATTTTTTTTTTATCTATAACGACTTGTCATAAAAATTGGTGGATAGGTCTGGCATCTCTAGCCTCAAAAACGGTTGAACATACTTGAAAAGTTCGTTACGTTCAACGCGTTAATCTCAAGAACTACTGGTTCCAATTGAAAACTATTTCAGTGTTGGATAGCCCATTTATTGAGGAAGGCTACAGGCTAAATAAAATCACGCTAATACAGTTAGGAGCGGAACAGTAACCAAAGACGCGGGTGAAACCGCGGAAAGTAAATGATTAAAACCAAAATAAGCATTTCAGATTTAAATTAAATCATTTCGTAAAATTAATTAACAAGATTCCAAAAATGTTGTCAAGTTAGACTTGACGCGAAAAAAAAACTGTAAATATTAAATTCATTACAATTTACATTGTGCCTGAATGCTTTACAAAAAAAAAAAAAAAAAATAGAGAAATAATTAAAAATCGCTAAAACATTTCCAATAAGAACAAAAAGAAACATTAGAGTAATAAATTAAATAAAAATCACTTTTCACTTAAGCTGTGATATTTATGACTTATATGTCTCTTATGTCAAATAATGGACGTCTTTCAGCTGAAATGATAATGACGATGAAGCTTCAGATACACTAGTGGACAAAAATGTCCTCCAATATGTCCTCCAAAATGACTCTCACTCAATCTACGTCATGTTGCAACTTTGCCCAATGCCCCACCACTTGCCCCCTAACATTTTACAACGCATTCACGAGACGCGGGACATGTTGTTAGACAATTTGACAGCGTTGCGCGTCATGTTGGGGAAAATTTGGTCCCCTAAATGTACCTGAGGCTTAGCTATCCACCCATCTAAATGATACATTTTACACGGTTTTGACCATATTGCGATCATATAAGTGTTTTGGTCACCAGCTCTCGCACAATGAAATAAGATGTGGCATGTTATGAAATTACTCGTGACACTTACATTTTGCAGAATTCTTTGTTACTCGTGTCGTTAGGGGATGGGTCAAGGTGTGTGGTAATAGTACATTTTGATACAAGTGGAGAAAGTTTGCACGTGTATCAAACGACTTTTTTCAATGCACTTACGAAGAAAATGAATACCTAAACGGGGTTGACCGGCGACTCGTGGGCGTCGACGCGCGCTTAGCCTGATACGATACATGTAATAACATTGTGTCGGGGAGAGCACGCACACTTTTCTGCACTAGTGCGGATAACAGTCTATTGCGTGCCTAAAAACGGTGGAATAACAGCGGGGTTTCGAGTAAGTGTATTGGAAAAGGATTAGCTAGCTAGCAGGTTGACTGCCGACGAAAAATTCCACCACTGGGGTGTCCAGAATCATGTACGGGATCCGTGGTATTCGTTTGTGCGTCGATGTCAAAGACACCCTGTATATCTCTATCCCTTTAACAGTACTACACTGTACTGTACTGGTCGACAAATGGATCACGTTTAAGCGCTCGTGGTAGGGCCTCTAGCTACATTTAATATAGGCACTTAAGAGGACCCTTCCCGATCCGTTTATCGTCAACTTGAGCATGGTTTAAAAGTCCGTTGTTTCATCCAACGCAATGTTTGATAAAAAGGCTTCGCGAAAGGAGAGATAACGCCTGATCACTCTGTTAGCATTTAGTAAATCCGTCACTTACTCGAATATTTCACAAAACTTGTTCCAGAAAATACGTGTTTCTTAAAATTTAACATTCAAAATCTTGATTAAATGTGCCAGGTTTCTATAAACATACCTATTTGCTTTAATTTTTAAATTTATGAGTACATTGTGAAGGGCCAACGTTTACGCAAAATAGCAGATTTACAGTGGTCTTTACTGGATTACTTTTACAGAAATTTATATTTTGATTTCAATAAAAAACTAGATAACATATACAAGATATCTGTGTTTCCAAAATATCTAGAAAAAGATGTGTAACAAAGTCATAATCACGTAACAGCCGTTGTATGGAAATTTATCTCGGGTTGGGCGCTCTTAAATTATATTTATTTTGCAAATCATACTAATATATTAAAGGTGAAAATTTGTATGTATGTGTGTGAATATTTGTTCAAACGTCTGAACGGATTGGAATAGGATTTAGCTTACTTTTTATTCCGGGAATATGTTCCCATGCGGGCGAAGCCGCTGGTAGACGCTGGTACAAAAGTGCAGTGGTGGCTGAGTGGTAACGGCCCCGACTTACGAGTTGTAGGTTGCGGGTGCAAAACCCAACCAGGCGCATTACTTTGTGTAATTTATTATTTCATCACCACCGCTGTAAAAACGGTAAAGGAAAACATCGTGAGGAATCGGCATGTCCTAGAATCAAGAATTCGAAGACATGTGACGTTCACCAATCCGAACTGTGCCCGCGTGGTGGATTACGGTCCATTCCTTTCCTAGGGAGGAGGCCTGAGTCTCAACAGTGGGAACATTATAAGGCCGACTATGCTATGCTATATGCTAATTACGATTATTGAAGAAAGTCTGACTATCAGTACCAAGGAGAATCGTTTTGCCCGGTATCTGGATTGTGGAGGTCTGATAGGTAGTCGCTTCATGTAAAACCCGTGGTATTCAGCTGCATTCGGTTAGACTAGAAGCCGACCCCAAGCTAGTCGAAAAAAGGCTAGAGATGAGATGAATTATGATTTAATAATAATATATAATAATAATAATATATTCCCCCATCGCCGTATCTTTACGTTGACGTCGTGGTGGGGCTTGCGTGCTCCAATATACCCTAGGTCTGTATCGGTAAAGTTTGCTTTGCCGTAATATGCCTAGGGTGAGGGGCCAGACTAAGAGAGATACAATCCGCAGTGCAGTTTTGTGGCGAACTGTTGGGCATTAGCGACCCCACGGACCCGATCTCCCGGGAGAATTCTTGTTCTTCATCTCCGGCTTGCCTTTATTGGCCGGCCGTAGCGAACACTGACGAGGAACTGAGCTCCCACCTCTCTCTTGCCTTTATTGGCTGGCTTGAGTGGAGATTCGCAAGAGCAAACGTGCTCGGGAGAAGGATGTATAATCCAGTAAGGTGCTGGTAGGGATCTTGACCGCACTTCCGGGATTGTCCTGATAGCCGTGGTATACCTCTCCACTCCTCAAGCACCTCAGGATATGTTGCCCTCTTGTTGCTACGTCACTTTGTGCTAGCGGCCGTTTTTTGGGAGCCCATTTATTGAGTGTGCAAGTCACCCCCTGCCTTTTTTCGATGAATATTAATAACGTTGTTCAGGCAGGGGCCATAGTCTTAACATAGTTCCATGTTACCAGTCCACTTAAGACTCCAAAAACTATAGCCCTATTATTTTTGTTCTCCATATGTCGCAATAGTTTTTCAACAATCAGGGGTTGTCCTTGGGTGCACTAGCATAGCGCGTACAGGGATAATCGTCGGTTGGTATCATGTTCCATTATAATTATCTAAAGGGCCTCTGCGAGTTGGCTTCGGCTCCTTGTACGCCTTCCAAAGGTCCAGGACCTCAGGGTCCTGGGATAAATATTGAAAAATAATAATATATTCCACAACTATCACACAACGCCGTCTAGTCTCAAGCTAAGTCAGATCTTGTGTTATGAGTACTAGACAACTGATAAACATTCTTATATATTTTTAAATACATACCTAAACCTAAAGATAAATTACACCCAGACACAGAACAAATGATCATGCTCATTACACAAACATTTGCCCTGGGTGGGAATCGAACCTACCACCTCCGGCTTAGCAGTCAGGGCCACTAACCACTAGTCCAACAGGTCAGTCAGACAGATTGTACGCAAATTATGAATATTGATATAAGACAAATGTTTAATTAGCGTTTTCAATCAACAATTTTGTAAGTCTACATTCTTCAACACAGCTTTATAAGTTTCGTACATAATAATTCAAGTAACGTGTTCGACTATTTCATGATTTTGTTGTCTCCCAACGGATTAGAAGTTGAGCCAATTTAGTTTGTAATTTTCTTAGTTGGACTTTTGAAATATTGCTTGATTCAGGAACTATAACTGTCCCCCGCGATTTCATCTGCGACTTTGGTTACTGTTACATATAGATAATAGGTACTAGAGCAGTGGTGGCCGAGTGGTAACGGCCCCGACTTACGACTTGTAGGTCGCGGGTTCAAACCCAGCCAGGCGCATTACTTTGTGTAATTTATTTCATCACCACTGCTCTTAAAACGGTGAAGGGAAACATCGTGAAGAAACCGGCATGTCCTAGAACCAAAAATTCGAAGACATGTGACATCCACCAACCCGCACTGGGCCCGCGTGGTGGATTACGGCCCATTCCCTCTCCTAGAGAGGAGGCCTGAGTCCCAACAGTGGGAACATTAAAAGGCCGACTATGCTATGCTATGCTAACAGGTACTAAACGTTATGAATCTGGCTATCCTATAGCGCTAGCTTTTTACCTGGAAGTTCTAGAGTTAATTTTAATTTTTTATTATTAATAAATTAGTAAGTTTATAAAAAAAAAATACTCTGTCTTGCCTCTATATTACTAGCTGCTCCTAGTGGCTTTGCCCGCATCATGCCCTCTTCCCCACTGGGCACACTGGGCACGTGCCAAGGGCCCCGCGATGTATTGGGGCCCCCTGCTCCCTACTCGATTACCAAACGATAACCGACAGCTACTCTACTCTCGCCTGAAAATCAGGATAACCGATTGCAGCATGTATTAATAAATTTCAATATACATATAAAATTAATTGTATATAACACTTATATAAATACATCTATAATAAAGTTAACTGTTTTGAAAAAATTAACAGTTAATTATTTTTATTTTGTGTTTTTGATCAACAGTTACGGTAGTGGATCGCGGCATTCAAATGAAGCGATAGTTTAAAATAATTCAAAATAATTAAGTTAATGCTTTGTTTTTGCAAAGCATTAACTTACTTATTTTTAATTATGTTTGTCGCTAATGTCAATAGAATGTACCTATATAGGTATGTATATGCTCGAAAATATAGATTTGAAAATGCGATTAACGATTTTGTTCAACTCATATCTAGAAAGGTACCTGTTCTGATGCTGGTTACTTAGTGTGAATTACATTATTTATATTGTATATTCATCATATTATCTAATAAACTGTAAAGAAATAAAAATAAAGCCAAAACTTTGCATATCTACGTTCTTTGTCTCTTCTTACAAAATAGTGCTTTAAGGTCATAGGGGCCCCATTATCCTAATGTGTCCAGGGCCACTAATAGGTGAAAGACAGCCCTGCCCGCATCCCTATGTCACTCAGTGATAGAGTAGCATTTTATTAGTGGAAGAATTCTTAAAATTGGTTGAGTAGTTTTTGAGTTTATTCATCTATTTATATATATAAAAGGAGAAACTGACTGACTGACAT
The DNA here is from genome assembly GCA_905147345.3 of Mythimna impura. Classification (NCBI taxonomy): domain Eukaryota; kingdom Metazoa; phylum Arthropoda; class Insecta; order Lepidoptera; family Noctuidae; genus Mythimna; species Mythimna impura. The sequence continues at coordinate 25,561,165 of LR990351.1, read as the reverse complement.
ATCAACGCACAGCCTAAACTACAGGGCTTAGGAGCATGAAATTTTGCACAAGGTTTCCTTTTATGGAGTAAGCGAGCACTAAGAGAGGATTTTACAAAATTCATCCCCTAAAAGGATGAAACGGGGGTTCAAAGTTTGTATGGAGAAACCTAATTTTACGCGGGCGAAGCCGCTGGCTGAAGCTAGTTTCAAATAAAATTACAATTCTATCCTCTTTATAATATTAGAATACATTAATAGATTATATGAAGATAATAATAATAATTTATTTATTTAAACTTCATGTACAGTGGTGGTACATAGGTGGTGGTGGTGGCTTAATGCCACAAGGCATTCTCTACTAGTCAACCATTGGGTTAAAAAATACAAAACTGTGGTAGGTGTGCACAATAAATAAATAACAGATATTTGAAATAGAATGTAGAAGAATAAAATAATAATGATAATAATGTGCAATTATGGACGAAGTTATCATGACGAATAACTACCGGAGATTTATACCCTATTAATTTTAAGTTCCTAATGTAATTTGTATTTTTGGTGTACAATAAAGAATATATATCTATCTATCTATCTATTGTGAAGGACGGCACGGTTGACATTTGTCGGGCATTTCACCGACCGGGTGAATCAATCCGCCACATTATCTCTGGTTGTTCTCGTCTAGCTAACGGTGAATACTTGCATGGACACAACCTTGTAGCTAGGATTATCCATCAGCAACTTGCTCTGAAGTACTCTCTTGTGGAATCGGAGGTGCCATACTACAGGTATATGCACGACCCAGTTCTCGATAATGGCGATATCACGCTGTACTGGGATCGGTCCATCATCACTGACAGGACTATTGTAGCCAATAAGCCTGATATAGTGGTGGTGGACCGAAGAGAGAGGCGTACAATGATTGTTGACATATCCGTTCCGCATGACGAGAACCTCGTGAAAGCCGAGAAAGACAAACAAATCAAGTATACTGATTTGGCTCGCGAGGTTGTCGACATGTGGGATGTAGACTCGGTGATCATTGTACCGATACCTAGTCGTGTCAGCCAATGGCTTAATAGCCAAGAGCCTCGACCAACACCTTAGGAGGCTCGCGTTAGGCGGCTGGATCAAGGGCTTGATCCAGAAAGCGGTACTCCTGGACACGGCTCGTATTCTTAGGAGGTTCCTTTCTCTGGAGCCCTGACCGCCGGTAGCTTGGACCCTGTTCCCGATACTGGAGGGACACTATTTTTAATGTTTTTAAGTGTTTTTTTTTTAATATGAATTTGTTAAAAAAAAAATAAATTAATATGTATATTGAATGAATAAAGAAAATAATAATGTGTGTGTGTGTAATAATAATGCTTAAGTATAGATTGTTTCGATTTCCGTGAGAGGATTATAGACAGAGAATTAATGGTGATAACCTTAATCTACGAGCAATTTAGTGAAACTTATAGTTTGACTAAATATAAGTAATTGTTGCGATAGAAAAATATCTTAACGCCAAAAGTTACTCAGTGCCAAACTAGATTTTTCTTCACACCGGTTGTGTTTAGATCATAAACTTTAATTACTAAAGGCACGAATTACAGCTGATATTAAATGGATTGGATATTACATAAGAATCTGTAAAGCCAGTAAATCTGACACCAGCCTTGCCAATGGGTAGCTGCGTTACCCAGCTTCTGGGTGGTGGAAGTTTTTATGAAAAAAAAATAAAATAAAAAAGAAATTAAAAAAAACTATTCTCGGATTTTTCTAGGAGAAACGAAGAGAAGTACACCCGTGTGTACAAAAAAACAATTAAGCTCGTGGCCAAATCTTAGAACTTATGACTACATGATATGGCCAACTAAAACTGGCCAGATCGTTTAAACGTTAACATTTGATGATAAGTCAATCCTCATTTGGCCATAACATTGATGTAGGATTTCAATGATAATAAAAAGTCTAAAGAAAGTAGGCCAAACGAAGATTGAAATATCATCAAAGTTTAACGTTTAAAACGATCTGGCCAGTTTTGCTTGGCCACTTCATGAAGTGATCAATTTCTAAGATCTGGCCACGAAATATTATATAATCGGCGCTCGATGTGAAGTGGATATGAATTTATATCCTTGAATATCTATTATGGTCTATACTATAGTAGCCAAACTCACAATTTCTGATATAAAATGTAAAATGAACTCAAAACTTCATTTTAAATATTTTTACTGACCCTATAGTATCTGAAAAATATTTAAAAAATATAGATGTGCCAATATATTGCAAGATGAGCAATATTATGACTAAAATACATTCTGCCGCAAATATAAAACATCGTGAGAAAACCGGCATGTCCTAGAACCAAAAATTCGAAGACATGTGACATTCACCAATCCGCACTGGGCCCGCGTGGTGGATTTCGGCCCATTCCCTCTCCTAGAGAGAGGAGGCCTGAGTCCCTGCAGTGGGAACATTAAAAGGCTGAATATGCTATGCTATGCTATGCTACATTCTGCCGTTCAAATATGTCAAAGAAATCAATACGAATAGAAATATTTCAATAATTTCCATAGCAGCTTCAAGTTTATATTGTTTTGATAGGTAAGTGAAAGTTTGGAAGTCGGCCCGTCAAAACTTTCAAGTGATAAATGACTTGAAATTGTAATCATTGTAATTGATAAACGTCATCGATATTAGTTTACCAGATACTGATTTAATTAATGTTTTTCATAGATAAAGGTAATATTGACGGCAAACTTACACGTAGGCGTACATACCTACGTGGGCAAAAGAGAACAACATACAAAATTAGAAGTAAAAATATGTTTTATGTAACGACTACACGTGTACGTACTAAGGAAGGCAGAAAACAAAAAATACGTTTTGAAGGAGCACGGTTGTTTAATGATTTACCGGAAGTATTAAATAAATGTTAAGACCCTAGTTCCCGAACAGTGCCATAAAGCAGTTATTTTCTGAAGTCTACTTCTCGGTAATGGGGGGTGCTACGACAGAAAACCTCCTCGAGTGCCCGCAGGCTGTAGTTCCCTTGCGGATATGTCCGGAGCGAAGGCCAGTCTGCGGGACGGTGCACCCTGGGAGGCGGCTAACGACTCCCCTTGGGTACTTTTGCCTAAGGGGTCTCGATGTCCGCCTGCGAATATTCTGTCCGAAGGAACACTTTAACGCGTGTCCCTCTGCTATAGCGGAGAGCACAGTGGCGAAGTAAGAGCGGGCTCGGTGTGCACTTACCCTGCCACCGGGCAGGCAGGAGGAGACTTGCTCCTCCTTCTGCCACCGTTAGTCTCGTAGCCCCAGAGATTGTCCAAGGTCATGTTTCTGACTTTTGATGGGGGTCGAGGGTCTTGGCTTAACCGCCCGGGCCGCGAGGAAGACAACCTCTATAAAAAATCACCCCAAACCTCCAAGCGGCGGCGCACCGTGAGGGAGGTTGTTAGCTTGACTAATGGGTAGCTTAATTAGTCTCTAGTGCGAACCACAAATTTGAGCCGGTAAAACTTGATACATACTCGTGGGAACAAAAATGAGCAAATTTTTTAAAACCAACGATGAGGAGAATGAGAGTGATGCGCGGTCGGAGTCCGACGCGGCATCCAAAAGGAGCTCGGAGAGCTCGGAGGTGGAGGAGGTAGCGGGAGACCCTGGAAGAAATACAAGCTTCTTCAGGAAGCGCTCCAAAGCGGAGGACGGATCGTCCTCCGAAGGAGAGTTTGCGTCGGCCCGCAAGATCCCCACTAGCAGTCGGGGTGCGAGCCGAGCGAGAGGAAGAAGGAGAGGGCTTACCTCCCAGGAGGCTGCTGAGAGAGCCGAGAGGCTCTCCGTGGAGGGGCGCCATCCCGTAGCGACTGGTGTTAGGTCTGACCCCTCGGGGCCGCCTGGCAGCAAGCCAGACGCCGGGGAAGACTCCGCCGAGGAGTCACGCAGGTTGCTCGGGGTACTGGTGGTCGACGTCTTGACAGCCATGTCAAGGAAGAGAGAGAAGGGCTCCAAGAAAAGGGGCATCGCTCAGTTTGCGACCTCTACTCTTGGAGGCCATGGACGCCTACTTCGAAAAAAGGGTTGCGAAGATCCGAGCTGAGCTCTTGGATACCCGAAAAGTCGACCACCAGGAGGAGGCACCAAAAGGGGTAAGCATGCAGAAGCAGGGACAAAACCAGCCCCAGCCCCAGCCCGAGCCAGAGGGCCAGCTGCTGACTCTGGTGCGGCAGGAGCTGGCTGCCCTCCGGCAGCAACAGCAGCAGCAACAGGAGCAGTTCCAGCAGCGGATGCAGCAGCAGCTGTCCGTGCTGGAGGGCATCGTGCTGCGTCCCCCGCTCGCGGCCTCCGGCCAGCGGAAGGCGGCATCATATGCCGCCGCCGCCGCGGCTACGGCTGTTGCGCCCAAGGCGGGCCCGTCGGAGCAGGCCGGGCGAAAGGCCATGGCGTCGGAGCCTGTGAGGCCGGCCCCGGCGGCCAAACAGCAGGAGCGGCAGGGAGGGCCTGCTCCACCCACAAAGGGTAAGGCGGCGAGGGCTCCTGCCGTGACGGCGACTGGGCCGCCCCTGCCACCCCCCGCCCCGCCTGCAGAATCCTCGGCCGACACCGCTTGGACGGTTGTCGGTGCCAAAAGGAAGGCAGGCAAGGCGTCTAGGGCGGCCAAAAAAGCGGACACGGCGACAGCAGCGCAAGAAGCGGGCCATGGCGGTCAGACTTCGCGCCCCGAATTCCGAGGCTGTGATAATCACACTACAGCCAGATGCGGAAAAGAAGGGCGTGACGTATGACGCCGTCATGGAAAAGGCGAGGCAGGCGATGTTGCCCCACCTTGGCGAGCTCGGAGCCTCTGGGGGCTTCCGCATGAGGCGCACCGTAACTGGGGCCCGAATGCTGGAGGTCCCTGGTGCGGCCAGTGGCCCTGCCGCAGATACCCTGGCCGCAAGGATCAGGGCGTCCTTGGACGCGGAAGAGGCCCGAGTGTCCAGGCCCACCAAGTGCATTGATATGCGCGTCATGGGCTTGGACGACTCTGTCAAGGTGGACGAGGTGGTGGCCGCCATCGTCAGGGCGGGAGGATGCACCGCCGAACAGGTTCGGGCGGGCTCCATCCGCGCTGACAGCACGGGCATGCGAGCCGTGACGGTTAGCTGCCCCGTGTCGACGGCCAAGACCATCACCGGGGAGGGCCGACGGCTCCTGGTAGGCTGGGTCTCCGCGCAGGTGAAACTGCTGGAGCCCAGACCACTGCGGTGCTATCGCTGCCACGTGGGACACCACGTGGGTGCCTATTGCGCCGCGGAGGTGGACCGGGCCGCAGCCTCGTCTTTGGCTGCCGCCGCTATCGCCGCTGCAACCCCTGCGGCAGTGCCCTCACGCGGGCCTCGGGAGGAGACTGTAATGGACTGTTAAATACGGCTCCATTACGTCTCCTCCAGGCGAACATCAACCACTGCGCCCCCGCTCAGGATCTGTTGCTCCAGAGCATGGCGCAGTGGTCGATCAACATCGCCGTGGTCTCCGAGCCGTACTATGTCCTGCCCAGGGGAGACTGGGTTCAGGACCTGAACGGCTCGGTGACCTTAATTTCGTCGGCCGCCGCCGGTACTCCGTCCCTCGAGGCCGTCACGAGGAGGCGGGGTTGCGTGGCAGCACGGTTCGGGGACATTGCAGTGGTAGGCGTCTACCTGTCCCCGAACAGAACTCTCGCCGATCTCCACATCTCCCTTTGGAGCTGAATGCCGTCGTCGCTGGATTTGGTTCCCTCCCCGTGGTCGTTTGCGGGGACTTCAATGCCAAGAACTTGGCTTGGGGTTCCCGGTTCACGAACCAGCGGGGTCGGATGGTGGAGGACTGGGCTCTGGAGACAGGTCTGGTCGTCCTAAACCGGGGTTCTGTCCCCACGTGTGTGCGGATGCAGGGCGAGTCAGTGGTGGACTTATCGTTCGCCAGCCCTGCTCTGTCACCACGTGTCGTCGACTGGCGCGTCATGGAGGGGGTGGAGACGTACTCAGACCACCAGTACATTCGGTTTGACGTCTCCACCCAGACCTCGATCGCGCCGGTCCAACAGACCCCGTGTGGTCCGCGTTGGGCGCTGAAGCAGCTGGACCGGGAGCTCCTCCTGGAAGCCGCACCGCACCGGACAGGCCTGTTGACATCGACGTCGAGGCAGAGTGGTTCCGGGAGGCCATGTCGCAAATCTGCGACGCGGCAATGCCCCGAGTCCGGCCAGGACGTGCCCGGCGCCAGGTGTACTGGTGGTCGCCGGAGATTGCGGCACTGCGCAATGCGTGCAATGCTGCGCGGCGCCGGTACGCCAGACACTGCAGTCGCCGCATCCGCCCACCGGATGCGGAGGCCAGAAAGGCGGAGCTGTATGAGGGATACAGAGAAGCGAAGCGCACCCTCAGAGCGGAAATAAAGCGGGCCAAGTTGGAGGCCCGCAACGTGTGGCTGGGGACTCTGAACGGAGACCCGTGGGGACGCCCCTACAAGGTGGTGCGGGAAAAACTCCGCCCCTGGGCTCCCCCACTCACGCAGAGTCTCCGGCCCCAGATTGTGGAGGGTGTGGTGAGCAATCTGTTTCCTGCGCGAGGGGAACACTCCCCCCCGCTCATGGCTCCACCACCAGCGGTGTCTAACGCGGATCACGATGGCGACGACGACGGCAATGCTCCAGAGGTGACCGAGGTAGAGATGAGTGTGGCGGTACGAAGGCTGAGTACCAAGAATACCGCCCCAGGACCCGACGGCTTGCCTGGTAAAGCCTGGGTCCTGGCCATGGAGGCTCTCGGGTCTCGATTAAGAGGGCTCTTCAGCGCATGCATGGAGAGGGGCCAGTTCCCACTTCGCTGGAAGACGGGGAAACTGGTCCTTATCGCGAAGCCAGGGCGCCCTGCGGACTCTCCGTCCGCGTACCAGCCCATTGTGCTGCTCGACGAGGTGGGCAAGCTCTTTGAAAGAGTAATTGCAGACCGCCTCGTCGCGCACCTAACACGGGTGGGGCCAGATCTGGCGGACGGCCAGTTCGGCTTTCGCAGGAGGCGCTCTACGGTGGACGCCATCATGCGCGTGCGAGCTCTCACGACGGGGGATGCGGTGTCCCAGGGCAGGTGTGTCGTGGCGGTGTCATTGGACATCGCCAACGCCTTCAATTCCCTGCCCTGGAGTAGCATTAGGAGGGCACTCCGGTATCACCGGGTGCCCGACTACCTCTGTCGTGTGATCGAGGCCTACCTGTCGGACATCCCACCAACCACCCATGGCCCCACCGACATCTTGTCATATGGGCCGAATCTCAAGGAGACGGACAGGATGATGATGTACCTGTCGGACAGGTACATCATCTACCCTGGTCACCAGGGAGAGTGGAAACGGCGAGAGATGTCGTGCGGTGTTCCGCAGGGATCGGTACTAGGACCGCCCTTGTGGAACATCGGCTACGACTACGTGCTGCACGGCGACCTCCCTGACGGGGTCAGCGTGGTCTGTTACGCAGACGACACGCTGGTCCTGGCGCAGGGAGAGTCGTACCAGGCGGCGGTCGAATTAGCGACACGCGGGGTTGCGATAGTCGTTGATAGGATCCAGCAGTTGGGACTCGAGGTGGCACTGCAAAAGTCCGAGGCCATGTTTTTTCACGGCCCTCGGAGCGCGCCGCCTCGGCGCTCCCAATTAACGGTAGGAGGAGTTCACATCGGCGTCGGGTCGACGATGAAGTACCTGGGACTCGTCCTCGACAGCCGGTGGAATTTCGAGGAGCACTTCCGACGTCTGGCTCCCAAACTGAATCGGACGGGGGCTGCCCTCAAGCGGCTCCTGCCCAACCTTGGGGGTCCAGACGCCTCCTGCCGGAGGCTCTACGCTGGCATCGTACAGTCCATGGCCCTTTATGGGGCGCCGGTGTGGGCGCCGTCACTGCGAAAGCGACCGGCGGCCCAGCTGAACGCGTGCCAGAGGGTCATGGCCATACGGATGGTGCGGGGATACCGCACGGTTTCCCGCGAAGCGGCGAGCCTCCTTGCTGGCCAGCCACCATGGGACCTGGTGGCAACAGGCCTTGCACGCATGCACGATCTGCGCGTGGAGATGCAACGTCGGGGCGAAACTCCGCTGCCACGACAAGTCGCGGCATGGCGGACAGAGCTCCGGCGGGGTCTCATGGTGGAATGGCGACAGCGACTATCGCAACCCAGTGCTGGGCACGCCATAATTATGGCGGTAAGTCCCCTCTTTGAGGAGTGGCTGGAAAGGCAACACGGCGTCCTTACCTTCCGCATGACGCAGGTACTCACCGGACATGGTAAGTTCGGGAGGTTCCTGCACCGAATTCGTGCGGAAGAAACGCCCGGGTGTCACCATCGTGTGGACCACCCGGAGGACACGGTGGAGCACACGGTGGAGGTGTGTCCCGCTTGGGCAGAGCAACGCCGTGTCCTCGTAGGGGCTATCGGTGGCGGCGATCTCTCGCGCCGGGCCTTGGTACAGGCCATGGTCCGGTGCGAGGAGGAGTGGCAGGCGGTCGCCTCCTTCTGCGAAGCAGTAATGCTAGCAAAGGAGGCGGCTGATCGCGTGAGGCAACGGTCCTCACGCCCCAATCGCCGCCGGGATTCCGATCCCGATTTCCCGCCATCGTAGGCGCGGGCTTGCGGACGGCGAGCAATGGGTGGCTCGCCTTCCGACCGTCCGGTAACCGTCCGGACCGAGCCCAAGTCGTCGACGGCGCGTGCTGTTCCACGCGCGCCTCAAGGAGATGTCAGCAACTGTAGGGGCCTAGCAGGGTCGAAGCCTACTGGGGCCAAGGGTCTGATTCTGAAAGGAAGACTCGGCCCTGGTACGAAAGGCAATGAAGGAACAGGAGTGGTTTTTTAGTCAGTAAAAGTCTGACACTATCTCCCGCCCCGCCCAAGGGCGGGGGATGTCATAAGATGATTTTCCCACCGAAAAAAAAAAAAAAACTTCTCGGTAATGGCTAAGTTTGAAAAAAAATAATTATAGATTCATGTAGAACATTATCAACATATGATTTTTTCGTATGACTGAATAGTTTTGCCAAAAAAATTAACAACATGATATTTTTTCGCTTGTTTTCACTACTCCTTTTAAACGGCTTTGATCTTTAGAAATATAGCAGCATATTAATGAGCAGTGGTTATGAAATATATTACACAAATTAAAACGCCTACCTAGGGAATCCATTGGATGCGAAACGCACAAGTTCGGTCGCTGTGGCGACACTTGAAAGAAGCATGTAGCCCATGTCTTACGGCTGAAATAATGATGATTATAGAATTCCATACAATTAAGTATAGAATTGGGTACCCAGCCGTTTTTTTTGGAGTCGAATGTCATATTTGGTCCTATCTTTAGTCTGTGTTCCTTGAGTCTGTCCGTGGCCAGGCTCTATCAGAATACCAGGGTTATTTACTTTTTAGGGTTCCGTATCTAAAAAGCAAAAAAACGGAACCCTTATAGGATCACTTTGTTGTCCGTCCGTCTGTCTGTCTGTCTATCAAGACACATTATTTCAGAAACGCGTCGAGGCAACGAGTTAAATTTAAAACCGTATACTCAAGTCTGCGGTCCCTTGAAGCTGTGTAAAAGTCAAACTTCTAAGTTAACGGAAAAAAAGATACGGCCGTTAATGTCGCAAAAAACGTACATTTCAACACTCTCAAAGGAATCAAAATTCAATCCTGAAATTTGGCATGAAGCAAGGTCTCATAGCACAAATATAGGAAAAAAAATTGAAAACTGCAGCATATGCTGAGATAGGAGTTTTTTTGGTCTCGCACAGGTGTTTTTTTATTATGTAATGTTGTATTTCTATTTTATGTTATTTATAGATTATTTAACATTTTTTATTGTTGTTTGTCCTGTGCAACTCACAAATAAATATTTTTCTTTCTTTCTTTTCTTTATATTTCATTTTGAGAGCAACTAAAAACCGGTACAGAACAATAACGACAATTTTCCTTATTTGTAGTTCCATCACACCTAGTTGTTTGCTATTACTCTCGCTGCATTACGACTGCGTGTTAGTTCGTTCTCCATTATTTTCTGCAACATTCAATTTGGCGAAAATGATCTGAATTGAATTAAATATAACAGTCGTATGTTATATTTAACCAAAATCGTCAAGCTTATCTATTAATAGTAGTGAGTTGAGTCACATGACTGCTTGTACTGACTGGACAGGTCTACTGAAATCTGTGTGGTTCTTTCCTGAAGAGATCATCTCAGACACTAATCTGCATGGTTATGTTTACTGTATGGACTTTAAAAGAGACTCTGAACTCTGAGTTTGTTTCGGTGTTACTTCTCAGGATAGTCAGCTACCGTAGGCACGGGCTTGCAGCTAGCCGTCCGACCGTCCGGTAACCGTCCGGACCAAGCCCAAGTCGTCGACGGCGCGTAGTGTTCAACGCGCGCCTCAAGGACATGTCAGCAAATCGTTGGGGCCCAGCAGGGTTGAAGCCTACTGGGGCCATGAGTTGTGCGAAAGTGAACCCCGGGGCCCTGGAACAAAGGCAATGAAGGAACAGGAGTGGGTTTTTAGTCAGTAAAAGTCTGACACTATCTCCGCTCCGCCCAAGAGCGGGGGATGTCATAAGATGATTTTCCCACCGAAAAAAAGGGTAGTCAGCTAGGAAACACCGGCCTCATCTAGTTTAAATTGATGAAAAACCTTGGAAAAGACTTTTTCAAAAACCTATTCCCAAAATAAATAATAATTTATCATTTATCAAAAAAAAAGAACAGGTTCTGAATTTCGGCAGTGTTTTTTTTCTTTGTTTGTTTGTTGCCTTAGAACTACGTCGCTTCTGAACCGATTTGGAAAATTCTTCTTTTATATGTAAGGATATTATGATATTATACGTCCAGATTGGTTCCATTTTCCTCAAAACCTAATTTTGACGATGGGATCCATGAGGATTTGAGAGAACTCCTGTAACATGATTGGCCGATAGATAGCGATTTTGGTATTTTTTAAGAGTTATATCTTCTAACTTTACTTTTACTAAACAAAGGATAAATGATATTTATTTTGCTAATAGGTTTAAAAAACACTTTTACACGTCAATTTTTTTTTCTTCGTTTTAAACTAGATGAGGCCGGTGTTTCGGTGTTTGGGTTTTATTTTTGTGTGTGCTCCTGATTATTTAAAACAATATTTTAAAGTATTGGGCAGTTCTCATAATTTCAACTTTCGAGCATCCAAAAACATACTTCTTCATATTCCTTCTCACCATACTGGGTTTATGGCTAATTCTTACGTTGTCTCTACCATAAACATCTGGAATTTGCTTCCCCTTGACATCAAAAAAGCCGAAAGTAAATTTTCCTTCAAGCGTAAAATTCGGAACTACTACTTTGAAGTCCTCTCAACCTTAGTTCGGGCTTCGTCATAATTGTTATTTTTTTATTTCTCCTAATTATAATGTATTTATTTGTTTATAATATTAGCATATATAAGTATTTTATTATTGTAACTTAATTTAATGATACTACTTTCTACTTGATATATCTGTTGTTATTTATTTATTGTGCACACCTACCACAGTGTTGTCTCTTTTAACCCAAAGGTTGACTGGTAGAGAATGCCTTGTTGCATTAAGTCCGCCTATGTACCACTACTGTACATGAAGTTTAAATAAATTATTATAAAGCTGTCAGCAACAGTCTGTTAAATTCAGTCTATTTTAAAAAAATAAAGTAAATTCTCAAGTCCATCATGTAAGAATAAGTGAATTTTATGTAAATAGATTGTGTCGCGTATCTCAACAATATTTGTAAGTGCCGCGCCGAACGTAATCATAAATTGATGAATATTTTTACGAGAACGTAAAACTGATTGAAGCTCTTGTTTATTATAATATTGCGTATTTGTTATTGATGTTTTTCAGGGTTCCGTACCCAAAGGGTAAAACGGGAAACCCCATTACTAAGACTCCGCTGTCCGTCCGTCTCTGTCTATCTGTCTGGCGTAATGTAAATTGTTGATTAAAAAAAAAGAATGAATTGACTTGAAGAAAGACCTAAGACCCAGTTATATTAGCAACTAGCTTTTGCCCGCGGCTTCGCCCGCGTACGTAAAATTTAGTCTATGTCACTCTGGAATAAAGCAGCTTGCTATTGGAAAAAAAATTGCAAGTGGCCCAGTATTTTCAGAGATTACCTCCTACAAACAAAAAAACCGGGCAAGTGCGAGTCGGACTCGCGCACTGAGAGTTCCGTACAAACTTACATATGAAAACAGTTAAATTCCCGAATTGAGTTACGACGATTTTTCCGAATCGCAACAAAAGTTTTATTTTTTGTGACATACCTACAAATTTACAGTTTTCAGATTTTTTCCTATACTTGTGCTATGAGACATTGCTTCATGCCAAATTTAAGGATGCTAGGTCAACGGGAAGTATCCTATGAGTTTTGATTCCCTTGAGAGTGTCAAAATACACGTTTTTTGCGACATAAACGGCCGTATCTTTTTTTTTGTTAACTCTGAAGTTTGATTTTTTCACAGCTTCAAGAGACTGCAGATCTTAGTATATGTTTTAATTTCAACTCGATACCTCCACGCGTTCCCGAGATAAAGGGTCTTGACAGACAGACAGACAGACGGACGGACAACAAAGTGATCCTATAAGGGTTTCGTTTTTTTCCTTTTGAGGTACGAAACCCTAAAAACCAAGTTTACCTCTTTATAATATTAGTGTAGATGTAGATATTGTAGGCTGAAAGATTAATAACAATCTACATCGTGGCCCTTTTTAATTAATCGGAATTTCTCCTTTATCCCTTTAAAGAAACCGTTAATTAATTATATTATTACAGTCAACGCATGCTAACATGATTCATTAAAATAACTAACTCAACAAGAAGTTTGCATGTTGACAAAGTCGTGAACTGTGAAAAATGCACAATTTTATATAAATTATGTGGACTATAAATATAAATTTTTTAATTTCATAAACTAGTGCTTGAATGCGATGCCACCTGATGGTAAGCAGTGATGCAATCGTTGATAGTGAGGCGCACTAGTTTATTAAGAGCCTATTCACTCTAGCCTTGAAGGTACCTAAATTATAATCGGACGGGAGGACCTCAGCAGGCAAATTTTATTCTTGGTTAAAATAGGCAAAACATAAATCATTCATCATCAAAACAAAACATTGAGAAATGAATATAGATCTATATATCCATTTCTCAATGTTTTTTTTTTTGGATAAATATGATTTTATATTTGTTATGAATCATGCTTGAATATCAAAATTAAATAAGATTTGGCAAAAATAACAATTTAAACTTTAAACGCACTTGTACTTAAGTAATACCCTTTTTATTCTTTTTTAAAATTATTTTTGACTGATCTTTTTGTTCATAAAGCCAGCTATAGTTGGCTATAGCTGGATTGAAGTATACTGCAAGGTTTATAACTTTATTGTCGAAGGAAAACTCTTTGTAGATAACTAACTTTTAAACTTAGTTCTGCAATTAAAAACAAATTACCCGTCGAACTTTCAAGAAAAATGTTATTGCTCTAGAGTAAGTATAATATACTAGAAAAACTTTTTTTAATGAACAAAGTGTTGCCAACCCTATTTAAAAAAAAAGTAAATTAAGTGCTAAAAATCGGTAGAGATTGATAGAATGGAAAACGAAGAAGAAATCTATAATCTAAACATAAAAATAAAATAAAACTACAAAAAAATGTTCTTAAATTTCTTCGCAAGTAGTAACTAGTTCTAAATAACCTAAAATAAATAAAATTATGGCTAGTTTTAAGGCTTAGTGTGGTAGAAAGTACGAGTACATCTATAAAAAAGTTGGTAGACCTGACCACGCTAGGTGAGCATTAAAATGATTCACTATTATAATCAACTCAACAAGAAGTTTGGAGTTTGTATGCCTTAGGGTTTGAACTGCAGATAAAAAATGCATATTTCCAGTTAAATTTAATTAATCTTTTTAATCATTTTTCGGGGTTCAAATCACAGATATTGTGAGTCCTTTTTTACGTGGGAACTCTTCAAATGACTTTTCGCGCTCCGGGTGGAGCTAGAGGGAGCGTAAGCGAGCGTTACTGACTAAAACCCACTTGTGTACTTTCAGTAGCCTTTTGCGTTCCAGAGCCACGGTAACTCTTTCGAACCCCTCTTGCTACACCCTAGAGCAGAAGAAGTCATTCGATGATTACCCAGTACCCAACTCAAAAAAAAGGTTGACTTGAAGTATGACCTTACAAATCGACGGGTGCAAAGTAAATAAAGTTATCTGCAATTTTGCGATTTTCTGATAGTTGCAGAAACTTACTAAATATTCTAATATTCAGTAAACTATAAATATTCTACGACATGCAGTCAAAAATGCAGTAATGATAGTTGTTTTTTCAAATTTTTTTGTAAAAAAAAAAACTAAATAACTGCTTATTATTCACTTATTAATACTAATTACCAGAAAATAGCACAATTGCAGATAATCGGAATAAACTCCGATAGGAAATCCTGAATGTGTCAATGGTTAAAGAAGTGAACAACTGCCATGGTGCCAATTACAAATCACGTCTCCAAAAGCACCCAAACCTGCTTGCAGAACAGCTTACTATTCCTGAAAGTATTCGCCGACTGAAAAAGCGGCGTGAGATCTTTGACTAGAAAAGTCACCCATATGTGACTACTTTTAAGGAAGGACAGCACCCTAAAAACCATCCAGACGACATCTTATTTGTTTATAGTCCACATGACTAATTACATGATCAGAGGCGCCGACTCCGTGGGTGCTCGGGAGCTCGAGCACCCATGAGAAATAAACAGTGGGTGCCGAGCACCCCTGAGAATAGACATCAAGAAACAGATCACTATTCGCCTTTTAGGTTACGTTCAAATTATAAGATTGCTTGATAACAAAAACTATTATATTTTTATCAAATATAATTATTAATTAAGTAGGCAGTTTGTAAGTAGGACATTTATTTATTTGTCGGTCGATCAGTGTGCATTTCTCTTCTCACACGTCGCCACTTTTTCAAGGCATGAGTATGAGCACCCATGAGGTTTTCTAAAAGCCGACGCCCATGTACATGATAAAAATTAAAACAAAAAAAAAACTCCGATAGGATTGAAGGGATGACGCAAAGCCGGTTTAAAGTATCGCGTCCAATCAGCGTTCAGGAATGTTGGACATTTCTTAAGGAAATTGTTAATTGGTTTACAGTTCAGTTTTCACTTCAGTCTTTTCGAACAGTACCATCTATCTAAAATAAAACAAGCAATTTTCGTTACACCCTTTCTTTCAGGTGGGAAATCACCCAATAACTTCTCTTGCTCTAGGGAGGCGCGAGAAGGCGCGCCAAACTTTTGCTGACTTCTTCTTCTTCCTGCCCTTATCCTATATTACTTGGGGTCGGCGCAACACGGTTTTTTCTTCCATTCTGTCCTGTCAAACATCACACTATCACTAACTCCTTTTTCTTTCATATCACTTCTCACACAATTCATCCATCTTTTCTTTTCTTTCTCCCTCTATCTACATGTACACTTACTCAGAACGCTGACTAAATAATAATAATAATTTATTTATTTAAAGTCAACTTTTGGTCACTATTATATTTTAGTATCACTTATTTCTATGTTAGTTCAGACGTTCAATAATATTACACTTTTTATTTGGTATTCTTCCCATAAAACAAAGCACATAATTATTAAATTCAATTACAATTAAAACCCACCTGTATCCTTCAGTTGCACTTTGCGTTCGAGGACCACAGTTTCCCTTTCAAACATTCCCAAGTGGGCATCGGCCTTACTGGGCCACTACGGTTTTACTGGCATCTTTTTAGGCGCGCATGGAACACTATGCGCCGTCGACCACTCGGGCTAGTTCCTTACCAGACGGACGGACGGCGAGTTATTTATTGCCAGTTGTCCGGAAAGACGAGCCTATGGTGGCCCTGCAACTCTCGATGCCCCGGGCGTGTGGCGTGAGGATGTCCTTCCCTCACGGTTACGGCCATCTTCTTGGGTAGTATTACTACTTTGCAGACGGAGGTGACCGCATGCCATTCCCTTTCGCTTCGAATTTCGTAACAATCTTTATGTAGAGTATTCTAAATCGGTGTTCCAAAGAAAGACATATTTTTAATACACTTGTAGACAAATTTTACCGGTCGATCTTCTCTATAATAAGCTCCACAATTGACTAGTGTAAACAATATTGCTACTGAATAAAGACAATTTCAAATAAGGCGATATTATTAAACTATAATTATGTACGCACATAGCGAGGAGTTGGCAGAATATTTAAACTCGACTTGAGGAGTTTAGATTGTTCATTACCAAGTTTTAGTTCAACATTCAAAGATTATGCTCTTGACATTGGATAAGAGAGACTTAAGTTTTGTAGTACTCTCTATTAGTACTATATACTAGATTAATTGCCTATGTGAAGAGAATATCAAAATGGGGCTTTATCCGTACTCGTTAC
Source organism: Mythimna impura (assembly GCA_905147345.3). NCBI lineage: Eukaryota > Metazoa > Arthropoda > Insecta > Lepidoptera > Noctuidae > Mythimna > Mythimna impura. The sequence goes on along the minus strand of LR990351.1, from coordinate 25,544,710 downwards.
TGATCATATTTTTGTAGTCAAAAGTAAAAAAAAGAAATCCCAAAATTGACCACGAAAATTTGTTATAATTGTTAAATTCATAATAGAATCAATTATTCATAACAATTGTTACTAGATAAAAACTTTTTACAAAAAAATACAACCGACTTCAATGTAAAAAAAACACTGAAAAGTGCAAAATAACTTTAATTTCGGAAGTCGGTGTTAAATAACGAAGAGACAAAACTATTATAGAAACACCGACTTCCGAAATTAAAGTTATTTTGCACTTTTCAGTGTTTTTTTTACATTGAAGTCGGTTGTATTTTTTTGTAAAACGTTTTTATTTTACACTTTTTAGTTATGGTACCACCACTAAAAAGTACCCCTCAGCCAAACTTAAATACCTTATAGCCAGAGTGCATCTCATGACAATTCTAATAATCCCAAACACGGTTAGATTACATTAATTTATTACAGAGTTCCGGTGCCTAACTTCAGGCTTCATCATCAGATCAGTTCGATATATTCCCCCTCTACTTTCAGTCAGTCATCGACTACACGTATAAACAAAGCAATTTTACTTGTTACGACGGTTCTGCTGTGATCCTATGAGGAGTTCTGTTCCATATCTTCGAAGTTCATGATCAGATCATAACAATATTTCTATGGGACCAATTCGGAAGCATAACCTTTCAATAAAAAATCGGTCCACAATTGACCGAGAAATCGGTGAACATACATAAAAAAAAAAACATACATTCAACCGAACATATAACCTCCTCCTTTTTGAAGTCGGTTAAAAATACTACACACAGTGTTTTTTTTCCATTTTGATCGTCATTTATTCATTCATAATCAATAGCCTGTACAATATTTCCATAAATTGAGTGACATTTTGGGATATAAACAAACGCTAATAACTTTGCTGTTTACGAATATTATTTATTGAGACTTTACTTAAATAATAACAAGACTTTTTCTAATAAGTCTTTTAAGTATTTGTAGGTACTAATTAAAAATTGATGGTGTATTTATGCTATTCCATGACTTGCTCTACCAGCCAAGATTGACTGTGCCAAATTTCATATAAATTCTTTCAGCAATTTTAGCGGTGTAACATACATGCACACATACTTTGGCGTTTATAATATTAATATGATAAAATTATAGTATGATTAATGTGATAATAACATAAAGTGGTTTCGTATCATCACAAAATTGTTTTGTTTGTTTACTCATCCAGACTAACACTATAACCGAAATTTATAAGCGGTTTTAAAAGGTAATCTCTGAATTATATTTTATACCTACTGATAAAGACTACAGCTACACTATAATAGTTACTTAAACACCGGATTCATTTACAGTAACTATATGATATGCTTCAGGAGCAAAACAGTAAGAAAACGCTTGTAAAATAGGCTAAATATAGCCAAAGTACTTTCGTACTAACCACCAATTACTTGTTTATGGAGTGGAAGAGACCCTATAATGCCGTTATAAGTAAATATGTCAGGAAGTTTCGGAGGCGGTCAGGAACGCCTCAAGTAAGTCTACTAACCGACTTAAATGGATTAATAAACTTAACACCTTCCTAACTTACTTACCTATCGGGTTATATGTGGTTTAGTTGATAAAATACAAGTTAATGTTGTTACATTTTTCTTAATTCAGTCTTTGAAATAATAAACGTATAATAAATTTTGAACAATAAAGAGGGAACATCTTGTTTCCAAGTCAAAGTTCATTAAAATTGGGCTGAAAATTGGAAATGAAATGAGACTGTTTATTTTCCACATTTTCAATAAATACGAGTATGTAACATAATAAAGGCACATATTTAGATTGCTACTGAATCGATTTAACTTATTTTAAAAGTATATATTATTATTGCTGCGTCAAAAGACGGGAATTATGGACGTCGGAAAAAAGGCTGCCGGGCTAAAATGGGATTGGGCGGGTCACATCAGCCGCATGCACTCTGACCGGTGGGCAAGAGTCTCCACAAAGTGGGTACCTCAAGATGGACGACGCCGCCGAGGTCGACCTGGGAAGAGGTGGCGAGACGACCTAGATGCCTACCGCAAAGACTGGTTCGAGGTGGCCCAAGATAAGAACACCTGCAAGAAGTTGGGGGAGGCCTTTGCCCAGCAGTGGGACAGTATAGGCTATTAAAAAAAAATATTATTATTATTAGCTGTTAGCTATTTATCAAAATAGATTACCTACGGTGAGTATCCAACCTTACGCTGTTTAAACCTCTACGGTCCGGTCTAAACGTTTCGCCTCGTCGTTTATACCGCGTACATTTGAGGGACTGGAACAATATTTGCCTGCTGAGTTCTTCCCATCCGATTATAATTTAGGTGTCTTCAAGACTAGGGTGAGTAGGCTCTTAATAAACTAGTGCGCCTCACCATCAACGATTACATCACTGCTTACCATCAGGTGGGATCGCAGTCAAGAACTAGTTTATATAAAAAAAAAACCTATTTTTATTTTAAAATAAAAATTATCTATTTTTGATAAATTCCTGACAAATCTTGATTGCGGCTTGAGTCTTTGAGTGTGCATGCGTAAATACCAATACTGATGTGCTATCAATGTTTTTGCATACAATCAGCATAACTAATTTGTTAAAAAATACTACCTTAGTACATTTAAGTAAATTTACAGTGCTTGCAGTAAGTACTAAATAATGTTGGCACTGTTACGACATCTACTAGATCGTTAAGAGTCGGTTGTAGTCACACAGTATTTTGTAGGGGTTTTGCCCGGGTCTAAGTCGATTTCGCGGTCCTGTAACAGCGATTTTATTTTTATTAAAAAAGTAAATGATAACTATTCAAGATTTTTGTTTTTGCCAGACCCTTTTAAAAACATGCTTTATTATTTTTATGTAACTTTTAAATATTTCTGTGACGTAATCTCGTAGATATTCACGTTTGAAATCGTAAGTTAGGGTCTGATTTGTGATATTTTTTTATCGAGCCAACTAATTTATATCATGTTTTGATTTTTGCCCAGCGGTTGGTCATATGGTCAATTTTAATAAATTAATTTTTCATGGTGATTTCTTTTACATTTTTATTTAATTATTCAAAATTAGTAGAACCTGGCCTTAAAGGATATAAAAGACAACACCAATATTCCCTTCCTTGATAACTTCATACCTTTCGATGCTCTGGAAAGCAGGTAGATTTTAGTCAGTAAAAGTCTGATAATCTCTTTCGCTCCAATCGGAGCGGGAGAAAAAAAAGATAGCACTCAGGGAAATGGAGCTTTGAATTGAATGAATTGTTGAGTTCGGAATTGTACCTGATACAAGCAAAGAAATAATTTCATCTCTTCATGGCACAAGTAACGTCTAAGCAACACGACTATATAACCATACCAAGAATCATAACTAAAGTAAACACAGCTTAACCTTGCGAAACAATCGACCTAATAGCAGAGTTATTTACACAAAAATTAATCAAATTCCAAACCAGGGGTTCTTCAATTGCATTGGGACACGAAACGTTCACCAATTCAGTTGGCAAATACGCCTGAATAGATACGTAAACGATAAAATCAATTCTACGGCAAAATGCATCGACGGACTCCAGAATTCAGGACAGACGCACAGCCACAAATCACATTGTCGCCAGTGGGCACTGACCATTACATCTTGACCCCCTATCGATGTGATTGTTCGAACATTGTGGAGGAAGGCAGGTATCAAGGGAGTTCAAGTTACAGTGGCCAAGATAACGGTGTCTCCGGACGTCCGGTTATGTGTAACTAAGTTGTTTTCCCGGTGGGAATGTTCTGATTACGTTTCTCTGCGGATCGGTTGGCCGGTATTTGTCGGTTTGCTGCTCGTAATATGGAGGAAATATCTTTAATTTGTATCTAAGTGTCGGTTTTAGGTTTGAACACGAATTGAAGGTAGGCTTGTAAGATTTTAATGTTCTGCTAAAAATAAACTTTGACTTAAAAAATAATTTCGTAAATAAAAAAATAACATATAGTGTGAAATAAACTGCAATGAGAACTTCAAAACTCAATATTCCTGTAAAATCTTTACAGCTGTTTTAAAATGGTCACGTTTTAACACAGTTCATCGAAACGCAATTGCACATTAATGATATTCCATTCCTATTTGAATATTTAAATTAGTGTTCCTATTTCAAAATTTGTCAGGTTGTTTACAGTGTAATATTTCCTTATTTATTTTTCAATACGCTTACTTGAAAACTGGTTTTATCTCGCAACACTTTTAGGCACGCAATTAACTGTTTTCCGCACTAGTTAGGCTCTCAATATGATGTATTTTGCACTGGTGCGACAAAGTTACGTGTCCAGTTGTGTATCAAGTTGGTTGTCAGCCATCTCACACTAAGGGTCATGAAAAAAATCCGCGTGCCATTTTCCATGTCCATAACTAAATATTATCAGTTTTACTTATTTTTTAAGAGTAAATACACATTTAAGATAATTTTCAGGTAGGTACAACATGTCATGTAATATAATAAATGGTCATCCTGAAAGTAGTATGTTCGTATGTATGTAAATCGATTTCAGCAGTTTATAAAATAGGTAATTTTTTACCCGAAAATAATCAAGTATTAATATTGTTACCTATTTTGATTAATTCTTGATAAATATTGATTACGTCACTAGCGTGTTTGTGTGTGCGTGCGTTGATACCAATACTGATGGCTACCAATGTAGTGCGTTGATTCCCATATTATTTACCTATAATTAGGATAACTAATTTTTAGATGTGGTTGGATAGAGACGGAAAGGGCATAAGCATATAAGCATGCATAATCAGCCTTTTAATGTTCCCACTGTTGGGACTCAGGCCTCCTCTCTCTAGGAGAGGGAATGGGCCGTAATCCACCACGCGGCCCAGTGCGGATTGGTGAATGTCACATGTCTTCGAATTTTTGGTTCTACGACATGCCGGTTTCCTCACAATGTTTTCCTTCACCGTTTTGAGAGCAGTGGTGATGAAATAAATTACTCAAAGTAATGCGCCTGGCTGGGTTTGAACCCGCGACCTACAACTCGTAAGTCGGGGCCGTTACCACTCGGCCACCATTGCTCCAACGGAAAGGGACGGAAAGGGAGACCAAAGAAAATATGGATGGATTGTGAGAGGGGTGATATGAAAGAAAAGGGAGTTAGTGATAGCGTGACGGGTGACAAGACAGAATGGAAGAAAAAAACGTGTTGCGCCGACACACGACATTTTGAGTTAAGCACGTGTCAAACCTTACTTAAATGGCAAATTTTGACAGGTTTACAGGATAACGTAGAGTTTGAGAAATACTCAATTTTAAATGCATAAATCGAAAATGGGGGTTAGTAATCTTTGGCGGCACGTCATGATCAATTTTTTAAAATATATATTTAAATATTTAGTGGCACGTTCTTCAATAAAGGTTTGCCATCCCTGGCCCAGTATTTACGAGATAGTTGTTTAATTATCTTTGTCTATTTTTGTCTTATCACAAAAGAATTTGACTCTTACTGAAGACTCGTATAAAGAAATTGTTTTGTATTCAAGTTCTTTTGTCACAGCACCATGACAAAAATTACTTACTCATGAATAATCTGAAACGATTTTTTTTAAATGATATAAACTTGTGTATGAGAACAACGTTTGCCGATACTGAGTTATATGATTTCCCATGTCAAAAAAAAAACCCTATAACTCAAACTGACATGTCTTCGAATTTTTAAGTCGCCATGAAATATCGCAACCATTATTAGGAACTTCAAATTAAACAATTAAACAGCGAATTACTTTGATAATATTTGGTAAGTATATATAATTTTATTATTTGTCGAAGCCAACAGCTTCAAAGCTAAAGTATTTGTAAAGATTCCACGGTGTTGCCAACAAAGAAAACAAAAGAATTATTTCGTGAATAATTGGCGTTATTGACTGTTCAAAAAAGAATTGGTTTTCTTAATTGAAACTTCACAATACAGTTTTCTTATGAATTAGGTGAATATTTATAAAAGTTGATGGTAGATTACTATTACTAGGTATAAGATATGTGTGTGTGTGTGTTATTATTTAGGTGTATTCAAAGCTTGAGTGAAAAAGGTCTTAATAAACTAGTGCGCTTCACCATCAACGATTGTATCACTGCTTACAATCAGGTGGGATCGCAGTCAAGCGCTGGTTTATATCATTAAAAAAATCGTAGAGTACATTTTTAATTAACCCCTCGCGCGCGGTTGGGTTGATATTATTATTACGTAATTGCGCATTTTTACGTAAAATCAACAAAAAAAAAATGTTTTTTCTATGAAAATTTGAAAGATATATAAACCAAAATTTTCGGCCAAATAAATAGAAAAAAGTAATGTTAACTTGATTTGTATTTCTCGCAACCAATAGAAGTGTCAAAATTCTACTTTATTTAAAAAAAAAAAAAAAACAGTGCACTTCGCTAGGAATGACTCCAGTATCGTAGATGTGTTCACAAACATATATACTCACATACACAAGACACCCACGCTTGGAACCACTATCTGTAGACCATAAGTATTTCGATACTTCCTGCGCATAAAGTCTGTTACATTTTTTGAGTAACATTGTATTGTAAAATAATAAAATAAATATTATCATTTCCTTTATATATGTCGTGGCCAGATCTTAGAATTTATCAGGCCACGCCTCCGATTCCTTTGTGCTGACGTCATCTCAACGCTCAGTCACGTGGTCAGAACAAAGGAATCGGAGGCGTGGTCTACTCGAGGCGTTCGGCGCGAACGATACGATTGTAACTTAGCTAGGGGGGCAGATCGTTTAAACGTTAACATTTGATGACATGTCAATCCTCGTTTGGCCATTTCATTGTTGTAGGATTTCTATGATAATAAAAGGTTTAAAGAAAGTAGGTCAGACGAGGATTGAAATATCATCAAACTGAAAGGTGTGAGTGAATAGGCTCTTAATAAACTAGTGCGCTTCACCATCAACGATTGCATCACTGCTTAACATCAGGTGGGATCGCAGTCAAGCACTAGTTTTTATATGTAAAAACAACTATAGCGTTTAAAACGATCTGGCCAGTTTTATTTGGCCATTTCATGAAGTGATCAATTTCTAAGATCTGGCCACGACATATACATACCAGCGTCTTAAATATTAATTACATTATGCAAAAACATTGGCTAAAAGTGTTTCACGAATCAATTATATCATTCACAAGTTTAAAAAACCGAACTCTCCTGTAAAATTGCACATTTTGCGTTACGACCTTATGTGTGGGAGGTATCGGTTTGTTAAGTGCAGGGATTGAACCTGCGACTTGCAGCGCAGCAGCCAGTTGCTCAACCACAACGCCAACCGAATAAAACGGTGTTTTTAGGGTTCCGTACCTCAAAAAGAAAACAACGGAACCCTTATAGGATCACTTTGTAGTCCGTCCGTCTGTCTGTTTGTCTGTCTGTCTGTCAAGACGAACGCATGGACGTATCGAGTTGAAATTGAAACTATATACTTAGGTCTGCGGTCCCTTGAAGTTGTGAAAAAAATCAAATTTCGAAGTTAACGGAAAAAAAGATATGGCCATTTATGTTGCAAAAAATGTATATTTCGACACTCAAGGGAACCAAAATTCTAGAGTACTTTTTTCCTTTGTTAGTACCCAGAATCCTTAAATTTGGCATATAGAAATAAATCTGAAAAAAGAAAATTTGTTGTTACGTCACAAAAAAAATTTTTTTTTTTTTTGCGATTTCGCTAAAACTTCGAGACTCCAATCAGGAATTGAATTGTTTAAATAGGTAGTTTGTACGGAACTCTTAGGGCGCGAATCCTACCCGCGCTTGCCCATTTTTTTTTAATTTTTATTGTTGAAAGGTTCGCGCTTGACTGCTATCTCACCTGTTGGAAAGCGACGATGCGGTCGATGATGGAGTGCGCTTACCTAGAACTAATCTATTCACTCTTGACTTAATGATTCCCGGGTTGTAAAGTATAATAAAGTGTTTATAAATAAATAAACAGTTTCTAAGTCTCTCTTCAAGTTTACACAAGAAAACTAAAGATAGAAGCAAAAAGATAGGTTTAAGAAAACAAATCTACATCAGAACGATTTTAATAGAATTCTAGGAAGTTTTCAATAAATTTGAGCAGTTATAGCAATTTATTAACAGAATAACAGAAACAGAATTTAGCCTTTTCTTGTAACAATTTGCGCCCACTCATTTATTTTGTAACTTTACGGTTAACAATATAATCACCCATTCATACACAGATCGTTGGGTCCGAGTGCTCACAAATTTTATAAAGATCTGTCAAAACGTCTTGTTGACACTTCGTGTGACCCAAAGGCTGGCTTTTATCTTGAACAGAGAATATAAGCATTGCTATACAACGTGACAATGCCGCCAGTCTTTTGACGCAAAGTTTTTTGACGCCATATTGTAGTTTGTTTAAATTACTTTACGGATTTATTAATATTTATTGTAATTATAGTCAGTTAAGTATTTTACACACAAATCTTCAATACATATAATAAATCTGTAGAAAAGTCTTAGTTGTGCGCGCATCACGTAAAATGTACGATATGGACGTAGATAACTTTTATAAATTAAAATTGTGTGTAACTTGATATATTACTTAGACTTTGTTTCATCGAAATCGGTTGACTATATGGAAAGATATATGAATTTAAATGCAATGACTGATAGGCGGTACAAAGTTCGCCGGGTAAACTAGTTGGAAATAAACTCATAATCATTTTAAACATTTCTTTTACATTTTATTATTTAGTCAAAATATTTAAAAAAAAAACAACCTTTTTAAATTATAGTACTTACTAACAAAAAATTTTGTCAGAAACCTCGTAGAGCCGCTACGACGTAGCTCGAGCTACGCAGCGTAGGCAACTGACACGGCTAAGCAGTTGGTTGGCGCAGTGGTTGAGCGATCCGATCGGCTGTGCTGTGTTGCGCGTCGTGGGTTCAATTCCCGCACAGAACAGATGTTTCTATGGTATACAGATAGTTGTTTCGGTTTTGAATGTCTTGTGTATGTGGGTTTAAGTGTTTGTGAACGCACGCACAATACATGAGTATTTCCTAGTGAGTGGTAATATTTTATAAAAATAAAGGAAATATAATCATACTAACTTCTGTCAGTGGCTTGTCCTACGTGATTATTCTATGAGAACGTACTCTCGGGATAACATTTGTGACCTTCTTAAGGTTCCAATTTATAATTCCAAAATTTTATAAAATTTGTTTTACCGACTTTGAAAAATTGGCTCACCCATACTAATTTTGATCAGCTGATGATAACTTTATACGGAACTTTTTTTTTTTTTGGAATTGTCATAACCATCATCATCATCATCATCATCATTTCAGCCAAAAAACGTCCACTGTTGGATATAGGACTCCCCCAAGTGTTGCCACAACGAACGAACGAACGGTCCTGTGCGTCTCACATCCATCCAATTACCGTGACTCTCACCAGGTCATCGGTCCACCTTGTGGGAGGCCTTCCAGCGCTGAATTGTATTCTTTAAAAAAACATGTCGATGGGCAGAAGCAGCAGCGCATTCATTTCCGTGATACCCTGTATAACTCAGAATTTGCAGATAGTCGGAAAACCTGAAGCAACATCTATTAATACAACTTAGGAACTAAAATTCAAAATCCTAGATCACGATATTTCGTTTCATTTATTCAATAATTTTTTTTTTATTAATTATATTTTAGACTATTCATCATCATCATCATCATTTCAGCCGATAGACGTCCACTGCTGGACATAGGCCTCCCCCAAACGTCGCCACAACCTATTACTAATTATATAATAATAAGTAATAGTCTAAAAACATTTTCCAAAAAAAAAATACAGGAATCAATTATATTAATAAAAATCAGTTATAAAACAATGTCAATATAAGTAATAGGAATTTTATTACATCAACCAATGACTTACTTGACTTAATGTCCTATGTCCCCTAGATGGGGCAGAGGGCGTCCACAGTAATTCTCCATCGCGAACGGTCTTGAGCTTCACGCTTCACCTCGCTCCACGTCATTCTGTTGCTTGCCGCTTCTGCCAATACGGTGCGACGCCAGGTTTGACGGGGACGGCCACACTTTCTTTTTCCTTGCGGATTCCAGTCCAAAGCTTGCTTGGGTATGTGATCGGAACTCCTTCGAAGCGTGTGACCAATCCACCTCCACTTGCAACGCTTGATCTGGCGGTCGATCGGGCTCTCGTGGCATTTTTCCAGCAGTTCCATGTTGGATATCGTCTCGGGCCAGTAAATTCCGAGGATGCGACGGAGACAGCGGTTGACGAAAACTTGGATTTGGCGTGAGATGTCCTTTGTGACCTTCCATGTTTCGCACCCGTAGAGCAGTACAGATTTGACATTTGACCCGAAGATTTTAAGTTTTATCCTTCGGGTCAATTTCCGCGACTGCCAAACAGGTCTCAGCTGCGCGAAGGTTGCTCGAGCTTTCCGTGATACCCTGTATAACTCAGAATTTGCAGATAGTCGGAAAACCTGAAGCAACATCTATTAATACAACTTAGGAACTAAAATTCAAAATCCTGGATCACGATATTTCGTTTCATTTATTCAATAATTTTTTTTTATTAATTATATTTTAGACTATTCATCATCATCATCATCATTTCAGCCGATAGACGTCCACTGCTGGACATAGGCCTCCCCCAAACGTCGCCACAACCTATTACTAATTATATAATAATAAGTAATAGTCTAAAAACATTTTCCAAAAAAAAAATACAGGAATCAATTATATTAATAAAAATCAGTTATAAAACAATGTCAATATAAGTAATAGGAATTTTATTACATCAACCAATATTAACTTAAAAAAAATAATAACAAAGATAAATAATAATTCCTAATAATAAAAAAAATATGTAATTCATAGGTTGTCAAAAAATATTTACGTACAATTTAAAAGACTTAAATATGTTATAGCAAAAATCCATCTGTCCTACAAAAATTAAAATCATATTTCATAATCCACTAAAAAAAAGGTCAAAAAAAAAACTAAATCAAATATACAACAGACTAAAATCAACTATCAGCCAGTTTGCCCGGGCCAGACACGACACCTGTCTGGTCGGAGGATCCTACCTTTTCCACGGAAGTATGTGGGTCTTATTCTATTCCGCATATCTCTAATAACTTACCATTAAACTTAAGTTTCCATGTTTTATGTATTTTTATATTTGTTACAGAAACAAAAATGGCCCAGATGTACTTAGCCGTCACCATTGTCGCGCTGCTAGCGACCTCACACGGCGTCAGTGCAAAACGTGAGTAATTAGCAAATAAGGTTCTTTTTAGGGTTTCGAACGCCACAATGGTACAATGAAACTATAAAGACCACTCGTGTGTCTGTCCGAATCTCAAAGCTAATTTGATCTGAATCTACTGGACCACACTCGACACACGTAACTTATTCGTATATATATATATATATCTACATACCTCCACTTACTTAAACACGTCCATGTGCTCTAATTTACAGTCAGGGGTCAAAAGTGAAGTTCCTCCTTACCGATGCTAAAATGTCTAAAATTTCTTTGTAAAAGAGAGTCAATGGTTCATGACTGATTTAATTGGTAGCATAGAATCTAAAGTATTGAGTGAATTAGTTGTGGACAATTGAACTTCGACAACAAAGAAATTTTACACACTAATTTAGCATTGGTAGAGTGCAACTGCACAAATAGTTAAATTTTTGATGATGATATGTCTATAAATGAGGTCTGTATAAGTCCAGGCCCCTACCTTGAGTTCTAAGATACAGGCTTAGGCCTAGACTCCAAGGACTTACCATGACGTGATTTTGATGATAAATATCCTTGGTATGGATTCCGTTATAGTTTTTGTTGCTTTACAAAATAACAAACCATTAGTTTCTATGAATCTCGAAAGTTAAACAGCAGCCTACGTATGATTACTTTATAACAGTGAAATGGGCCGTAACAGAACTCTGAATCAACAATCTATGTTTATTTCTACCTCCCGATCACCACTGAGAGTAAACTAAATTGTTTAACTTAGCTACAACTTGCCCCAACTTGCCTTAACTTGAAGCTTAATACACTGAACAAATGTGCAAAACTTAAGAAGAAACTCGGTGGTATAAAGTATGTAAAAGTTATGTTTATGGTCATGTTTATACCTAAGTCAATAACTTAGGTAATAAATAACTAACACTTCTGTCAGAAAATCTTATTATTTTGTAATATAAAAATATTCCATAACTTTTACACAACGCCATCTAGTCCCAGACTAAGCAGAGCTTAAATTGTGATATGAATACTAGATAACTGATAAAAATACTTATTATATATTTCTAAATACATACATATTATAGATAAATTACACCCAGACACAGAACAAATGATCGTGCTCATCACACAAACATTTGTCTTGGGTGGGAATCGAACCCACGGCCTGGCGCCCGCGGCTTCGCCCTCGTGGAATTAGTACCTTTATGAGGCAATTTCCATTTATAATTATAAATTCGATCGAATCAGAAATGAAGATATCCGCAGGAGAACCAAGGTTGCCGACATAGCACGAAGAATGGCACAAAAGTACATCAATAATCAATTTTACATCACATATTTACGATGGACAAAGTTGAGGAAAATATAGAGGAATCGCAACATATATAGAGCCTCAAAAATCCGGTCAGTTCGGGCACTTGTTTTCCCCATATTATTGTACGCCGCAGAAACGTGGACCTTACGGGAAATAGAGAAGAAGAAGATAGACGCCCTCGAGATGTGGTGCTAAAGGAGAATGCTCGGAGTATCGTGGATTGAATTCCGTACCAACGAGTCTATACTTCGAGAACTTGGCATCAAGCAGCGTTTATCATCTTTGGTACAGTCTCGTATTCTCACCTTTTTTGGTCACGCATGCCGCCGAGGGGAGGTGGTTATTGAGCGACTTGTGGTCCAGGGAAACGTTGAGAGTACCGGGCCACGAGTAAGATCGCCTATGAGGTGGACTGACCAGATTAAAGCGGCAGTAAATGGCTCATCATCACTGCACGAATGCACGAGGAAGGCTTGCCACCAACACCTGAAGTGATGACCACGACCACTCTGTCAAGAGTGATACCGACAAGGAAGAAGATCCACTAGGAATCATTTTGGAAATATTTAAAATAGACACAGAACTTCACTCGAAGAAAAGCCGCCAAAAAACTTGAGTATTAGCCAGACTAACAAACAGTAATTGATTTTTTTTAAATACCCCTAAAGAAAGGCTATATAGTCTTTCAACCATAAATATTGCCTAGTCTTACGTCCATGTTTTCTTACGTGATAAGTTATTAACGATAATGTCTTTAGTGGTGACATTTATTTGGTAGTAAATCGAATCAGCTTTCTTGGCAATTTCATTTATTTAACAACTAGCTTTTGCCCGCGGTTTCACCCGCGTACACTTAAATTATAGCCTATTTCACTCAGGAATAAAGTAGCTTTCTATTGGTGAAAAAATTTTAGCAATCGGACCAGTATTTTCCGAGATTACCTCCTATAAACAAACTTTACCTCTTTATAATATTAGTTTAACAATAATTTACGCACATTTTATATTTTAATTTATTTACATACAGTTTATTTGAAGATAATCATCATCATCATCATTTCAGCCGAAAGACGTCCACTGCTGGACATAGGCTTCCCCCAAGCGTCTCCACAACGACCGATTCTGTGTGTCTCGCATCCACCGCACTCCCGCGACTCTCACCAGGTCGTCGGTCTACCTTGTGGGAGGCCTTCCGACGCTGCGCCTTCCGGTGCGCGGTCGCCACTCTAGAACCTTTCGGCCCCATCGACCATCCGTTCTACGAGCAATGTGCCCTGCCCACTGCCACTTTAGTTTGGCGATTCTTCGGGCTATGTCAGCGACCTTGGTTCTCCTGCGGATATCTTCATTCTTTATGCGATCACGCAAGGAAACTCCGAGCATAGCCCTTTCCATTGCCCTTTGGGTGACTGTGACGTTGAAGATAATATTTTTTTATATTCTTTGAAAAAACATGATGTTAAGTTTTTTTTTATAAATTTTGTTCAGCCAGTTTCATCCATCTTCGTCTAAGCTATACAGAATAAAAATACTGAAAATATTTTACAATAAAAAGGATTACTTAATGATTTGTGAATACTTACGGTTATTGAAACGAAATTATTGTTTTAACGTTATGGGTATACCAAAAATATGATTTTAAATAAAAACTTTTTGTACGAGTTACTATGCTAATTAACTGGCTGCTAATTGTAAAAGAAATAGGTAAGCCTTTACAATTGAAAAAAAAAACACACACTTTTGTTTTTAATACTTTTGCGGCGTTCATATTTTTTTTTTTTGACTCGAAGTGGCCAGTATTTTCTAAATACGCTGATTTAAAAACTTTTTACACTACAAATTTTAATTCACAGATGGATTTATTTCGAGACTGCAAATTCAAATCTATCTCTTTAAAAATAATTCGATACTGACAGTAGTGTAAACTATTGTTAACAATAGGTACTGTCTGTAAAACAAAAGTTTACAATAGGTACTGTCAGTTTGTAAAATATTTTCAGTATTTTTTCAGCCGAAAGACGTTCAAGGCATACATAGTCTCCCCCAAGTGTCGCCATAATGACTGGTCCTGTGCGACTCGCATCCATCCGATTCGTGCGACCCTCACCAGGTCATCGGTCGACCTTGCCTTCGTATGAATAGTTAATTTGTTTACCTTTTTTGTACTTGTCTGTCTGTCTGTCTGTCAAGACCCTTTATCTCGGGAACGCGTGGAGGTATCGAGTTGAAATTAAATCCATATACTTAAGTCTGCGGTCCCTTGAAGCTGTGAAAAAATCAAATTTCTGAGTTAACGAACAAAAAAGATACGGTCGTTTATGTTGCAAAAAACGTATATTTCAACACTCTCCTGGGAATCAAAATTCATAGGGTACTTCCCGTTGACCTAGAATCTTGAAATTTGGCATGAAACAAGGTCACATAGCACAAATATAGGGAAAAATCTGAAAACTATAAATTAGTAGTTACGTCACAAAAAATAACTTTTTTGCGATTCGGAGAAATCTTCGTAACTCAATTCGTGAATTGAACTGTTTTTGTAAGTAAGCTTATACGGAACCCTCAGTGCGCGAGTCCAACTCGCACTTGCCCGGTTTTTTGTAGTATTTGGCGGCAAATGTATCAAGTCGACCTTCTCGGCACACTTCGTTGAGGTAATCAATACTACAATAAAATTTTCAGCTCCATTTTACCGAGATCGCGCCTGTTTCAATGATTCCACATATTGTCGGACAGAAAGAAAAGAAAGAAAGAAAAAGAATTTATTTGGTACAGCACAAGGCACAAACACAATATAGGGTAAACACGAAACAAAAATAAAAAAGAAGCAAAAATGTAGTTGTGTGCCTCACGGCTGCACCAAAATAGGTCCAGTTCAGCATGAATGTCAGACAACTAGTGCCTGACTGATTTAAGACTCAAAACTACACAAATTTTACATCACAATATCCACTAGCAATCAATTTGCGAATAATTAAAACAGGCACTGAACTTCACTCGAAGAAAACCCGCCAAAAACCCGTAAACTTTTTAAAGACGACTTCCACAGCCAAAAACAAGAGCGATTCGTTTAGTTCACTTAAAAAAACAAAGAACATACAGAAATGAATAAAAAACAAACCAAAACAAGATCAAATATTACGAAAAAGTGGTAAAAAAAATGACAGCCGTATGTCAATGTCAGTGGCGTAATTTAAAGTTGAAGGGATTCCACCATAAATGAGGTAAGTTCCTCACTCCGTATGGGACCCTGGAGACTGAGGCTAGAAAATGTCTTTGGGCGAAAAAAGAAAGATTTTTGAAAAAGATATAACGTTCATCATTCTCTTGTCACTATATAATTTTATTTGTGGTTGGCGCAACAATATGTCATTTACTATTATTGTCTACTAGCTATTGCCGGTGGCTTAGCCCATGTGATTGTAGAAAATTATCCCAAGGGAACATAATCCCGGGATGAAAAATATCGTATATGCTACTCCAAGACATGGTCTACCCGTGTACCAAGTTCCATTGAAATCCGTTGAGCCGTTCGAGCGTGAAGAATTAAGAAACATACATACACACACTTTTCATCTTTATAATAACATTCGTGTGATTAAAGTTGTTAAAAAATAAAGGGTCCGTTTTGACATTTGTATTTTGACTACTTAGCGTCCTGTCCGGTGTATTTATTTATTTATTTATGACAGGTACTCTCTCACTTACAGTCGAAACCAACACGTGCAGAGAGTCATAGTGTCATAGTCATCAGTGTAGTGTAGCTACTACAAAAATATCTAAAATAGCTACTACTACACCGGACCCCTAATTATTATTTTATTGTTTCTTTCAGTTTCGTTCCCAAGTTACATTCTAGGGTATTTCTTAAATGTCAAAACGGGCCTTTTATTTTATAACGAGTATAGTCGATGGTGATAGAGTTACGGTTTGTGCGTGTTACCCAGTTGAGTGTCAAGTTTAGAACATTTAGTTTTTGATATAGAATACAGTGAGTCGTATAATAAAATTCTCAGTTTCATTTTGTTGAGATTGCACCGGTTTCAGTGATTCCACATATCTATTGTCCAATTGTACCTATAGACACTTGAGATACAAAACTATACAATTTATACTGTAGGGATTTAGGCAAATAAGATATCGGTAATTTGTCTATATCCTGTTTATTTTCACTAGAACAATTTCCAAGTAACGCATTACAGTTTTTTTTATTATTATTGATAGGCTCGCGTTTGACCACTATCTCACCTGATGGTAAGCGATGATGTGGCCGACAATGGAGCACGCTTGCCTAGAAGTAACCTATTCACTCTTGACTTAAAGACCCCTAGGTTGTAGCTATCAGGAAACACAGACTCCGGCAGGGAATTCCACTCCTTAGCTGTACGCATTATGAATGTGTTCCCAAAACGCTTTGTATGTATGGGTGGGATGTCCACCATGTACCGATGGCGCAACGCCGTACGTCTAGTGGTCCGATGGTGGAACGAACTTGGTGGAATTAAATTGTGCAATTACAACGTACACTCCCCGAAGTGTGATCGATAGAAAACCGACAGGCTAGCAACTCGGCGTCAATGCTCAAGGCTTTGTAGTTTTGATTTTGAAGAAGTTAACAGCTAGAGCACAAGTAGCGCCACAGGAGGTAGCGAGCAAAACCAGAACTAATAGGAAAGCGTTTAATTTTCATCACCTACACATCACAATCCACTAGGAATTAATTTGTGAATAATGAAAACAGTTACTGAATTTTACTCGAAAAAATATCGCCAGAAACTCCATCATTCCATTTTATTAACTTATTTTGACAGGCGCTATTAAAACTTTTTAGAAACACCTTTTTTCATTTTTAAAAAGGAGGGATTGTTGAAATAACACCTACGTTAATTAAACAAGTTAATTTAGTTCACATTAATAAAAATGTAGAAGGGCTACACCCTTCTACATTTTCATTTACAATTCCGATTTAAAATTAATAATAACAGTTTATAAAAAGTTCGTCAAGAGATTATTTTGAAAACTAAATACAGTATAAAACATTTCTGTATAATCATTTATTAGTGTGTTACGTAGCTTAATTTTTCCAATCTTGTCCTTTTTTTCTGGGAAATCATCAAATAACCACTCCTGCTTTGGGTGCAGCGGGAGGGAGTGTCAGACTTTTAGTGACTAAAACCCACAGAGTTCTTTCGTTGCCCTAAGATGCCCTTTTTTTTCGAAGGCAAAAAAGGGTATCTGGCAGGTTGCGGTAACTTTTTCGTAAAATCCGCGGCCCCGGTTTGAGCCGCGCCGTCGATCCGCGCTTGGCCTTTACCGTACGGCCGGACGGCGAGTTACACATGACTCGCCCTCCGCAAAGCCGTGCCTACGATGTTCCTGTCTTTACCAGAAAGTATGCATTTAAAATACTTGCCAGTGTCTTCGACCGTATGAAACTAGAAAATGAACCCGTTTACTCCCGGGATAAAAATCTTTTGTCCTATTTCTATTCCAGTATTTGTCCAACTCTGAACTCTCTCTTAAATTTCATCCAAATCTATTCAGCTCGTAAACACATACATTACAACTTTCGTCATTATAATATTATTGAGATTACGCTATTTACAATGAATATTACACAATTGTACACATCTTATAAATCTTTTGTAAAATATATAATCGGTAAAGCCTACTATTTCTTTATCGTATTGCCAGATATCTTCACGCGCGAACAAAGAAGAGCGAGAATTTATTACCAAAATGCGAATCACACAAATATTAAAAAGGCGAATGTTACTGTGCACGTATGTCTGGTGTAGGTATTTTTGTGACTCCTTCACGTTCAAACAGCTGCCCCCCTAGCCAAGTTACAATCGTTTCATTTCGATTCTCTTTTCGTTGATTGCCTCGAGTCGGCCACGCCTCCGATTCCTTTGTTCTGACGTCATCTCAACGCTCAGTCACGTGGTCAGAACAATTGAATCGGAGGCGTGGCCGAATTGAGGCGATCAACGAAAAGAGAATCGAAACGAAACGATTGTCGCGTTGCCTTTTCGTCAAACATCGCGTTGGTTTGCGTTAGATGAAGTAACAAGCTTTTAAACCATGCTCGATGTTGACGATAGGCGAGTGAAAAAGTACCCTTTTAAGGTTTTTCAGCCATCTCTTTGAGGCGCGCGTGGAGCACTCGTGTCATTGTTGATATATCATTATCGCTGATTTAACTTTGTTTGGGCGTCCAAGTCAAGGAAAAATTGTGACAAAGAACCGCTAACTAACCTGAGTTAGTTTCAGCAGATTTTCTTCAAATTGATGATTGATCGGCAGTCACCTCAAATCACTCTTTATCAACTAATGACACTTACGTCATTGAGAGAAATCGATGAGCCTCATTTATCAAAATTAGTCGAATAGTTTGACAATACAAGGGGGACCATTAGGAGTAGAAATTATGTAGGTATACGTCAGTAGGTAAGTCTTAGTAGGGTTCTCTACTTCGCAGAACTTATGTGAATGAAGTAAGTAAGTATAGAATATATAAGCAACATAATTGTACATCAAAATCCATACTAATATTACAAATGTGAAAGTAACTCTGTCTCTTATACTTTCTCATTAAGATGTCTCTCTCGCTCTTTCATTTAGATGCCAATGTATACACTGCTGTAATAAACTTCCTAGTCATATTCAACAACTAAGCCTTAATAAATTCAAATCATTTGTAATGCGAAAACTTTGCCAAAAGGCTTTTTACACTATAAAGGACTATGTTGAGGACGAACAGGCTTGGGATTGACCTGCTCCAGTACGCACTACTACTGTTGTCTTATTTTTTTCTTTTGTTTTTATTTTCAATTGTGCTTATTATTATTTTTACAATTTGACATTGTAGATCACTTTTGTTTTGCAATTTGACATATTTTTTATTTCAATTAATTTTTGACATAAATATTTACTTTACATTACATTTTGTAAACTATATATTTTCCTTTATTATTGTGAACGTGAGGACTATGTTCATAGCTTTTTTTTTCCTTTTCAGTAATTTCAACGTATGTCTGGAAATTTGAGTATTTTCTGCAGCCTACCCAAATGTCCTTTCCTTGGTATTGTTTGTCAAGTCGTTGAGCTCCTTAGAAGTCCTGAGTTGAGCTTTGCGAATACTAGCAAAGGCTTGCTGACTGGACAGTTTCCACTCAAATCTCTATGTTTCTTTCTTCAAAAGACCATCTCAGACAAATCTGCATGGTTCTCATGTGATTTGACCATTACATATTAACTGTATGGACTTTAAAAGAGACTTTGACCCCTGAGTTTGTTACGGTGTTTCTTCTCAGGGTAGTCAGCTAGGAAACACCGGCCTCATCTAGTTTAAAATGACGAAAAAAAAATTGACGTGTAAAAGTGTTTTTTCTTTTTAACCTATTTGCCAAATAAATATCATTTATCATTTCACGGTAAAACTAATGAACCGATTTTGATCAAATTTTGTACGGAGTAAGCTGTTCTAGCCAAGGGAATAAAGACTTCTTGTGACTGGTACAGGCCAAATAGTATGTAGGATGAAATATTTTTTTTAAAACTAATCACATAAACTAATAAAAGAAACAAAAACAATTAAAACGAATAAAATATTTTACAGGGCCAAAAATACTCCTATCTCAGCATAATAATATGCTGCGGTATTTAAAAAAGAAAATTGAAGGGGAAAGTTGAAAGGTGAAACGCATGCATACTAAAAGATTAAATGGATTACGGCCCATTCCCTCTCCTAGAGAGGAGGCCTGAATCCCAAAAGTGGGAACATTATCACGCCGACTATGCTATGCTATTATTTTGCAATCCCTTTTTTTTTTTAATCTTGCTCTCTCTTGCTCTTGCAGCTCTCTTTCAGCTTGCTCTCTTCTCGGTTGGAGCAAGAGGGCGTATTAAACTTTTTCTGAGTAAAACCAACGTGTGTTCCTTCAGTTGCCATTTGCGTTCTAGGGCCGCGGTAACTCTGTTAAACAATCACGTAGCATGCAATACTAAATCTAAACTGCAATACGTGACACCACAAACACATCTTCCGCAGTATCCTAGTACTTACCTTTCTTTCATATAAAGTTTATTGACAATGTCAAAACGTGAGCAATCTTCATCTTTCTTCACATAATGTTCAGTAAAAGGAATAATGTTTGCTTTTCGTCACGCACTCGGGAAACTTCCAAGTGATATGTTTTTGCGTGGCTGATGACAATCGTGGGGTATACATTTATCTTTAAAGGTAGGTTAGGGACATTCGTGTTCTTTAAGAGTTTGTTATGAGAAATAAGTTGGTACTGTTTGATTCTAGGTCTTTGAAGAATAGAATAGAAAAATTAACATAACTATGAAAAAGGATGATTATTATTGAAAAAGATTAGGACTTATAATTTACTAGCGACCCGCCCCGGCTTCGCACGGGTGCAATAAAAAATGGTTATTGTGGGTTGCACCTAAAAGATAGACATATACCATCGCGGACTTTTTTGTAGACCTTTTTAAGGTGTACAATACTGTCGTACATTATTTTGATCTATCTCTAAGGGTTCAGCCAGCGTTTGCAATGTAAGCGCAAAAAATGTGTTTATTTACGACATCACATTAGAAACCTATAAAATCATCAATGTTCCTCTACTATATTGTGCATGTATAATACATATAAACCTTCCTCTTGAATCACTCTATCTACTAAAAAAAACCGCATCAAAATCCGTTGCAAAGATTTAAAGATCTAAGCATACATAGTGACAGACAAACACGAAAAGCGACGTGTAGTGATTGTTTAGCAGTTAATTGAATAAGAATTATATTTATTTTAAGTGTAAATTATAACATTGCATTGGACGCGTCTGTAAGGGTTTTAAGATATAATTCAATAAATAAATAATAACTCAGAAATAACAACTCGTGAGTCAGAAGAAGAGAGCCTTCAACAGAGCTGCCAAGTCTTGCAAGAAGGTGATGCGGAGGTCTCGGTTCGAACACATTACCCGCATCGGGAACAAACTCGCATCATATCCTGCTGGTAGTAAGGCGTTTTGGTCCCTGGCTAAGTCGGTTGAATCGAACTTCTGCCGTCCCTCACTACCGCCACTGCTGAAACCCGACGGGTCGCTGGCCCATACCGCTGAGGAGAAAGCAAATTTGTTTGCCTCTCTCTTCGCGGAATCTTCGCGTCTATATTCTGGTGACGCGCGGCCCCCTGTTAATCCTGATGGTTGCGAGACGAGTATGTCGGATATTCGCATCCATCAGAAGGACGTCCGTAGGGTGCTGCGTAACCTTGACGTGAACAAGGCTAGCGGTCCAGGCGGGATACCGGCAATTGTTCTAAGAACGTGTGCGCCTGAACTGTCTCCGATCCTGACACGCCTATTTCGGCTTTCATTTGAGGCTGGAAAAGTGCCGATTGCATGGAAGCAAGCTAACGTACAGCCCGTAGCCAAAAAGGGTAGTCGGGCTGACCCAGCTAACTACAGGCCAATCTCAGTAACGTCCATTCTCTGTAAGACAATGGAACGTGTACTCAACAGTAAGCTCCTGGCATACCTAGAAGCTAATGACATCCTAAGTGACCGACAATACGGCTTTCGCCGAAATCGGTCAACTGGTGATCTTCTAGCGTATGCCATCCACATCTGGAGTGAGGCCATCGAGAAACACGGGGAAGCTCTTGCCGTCTCCCTCGATATCTCGAAGGCTTTCGATAGGGTCTGGCACGAAAGCCTTATTAGTAAGCTTCCTTCTTTCAGATTACCTGCTGGTTTGTGTGCTTGGATTGCAGATTTCCTGAGTGACCGGTCCATCCGAGTGGTCATCGATGGTTGCTCGTCCGGTCAAATGGCCATTAATGCCGGGGTCCTTCAGGGGTCAGTGCTCTCGGCAACATTGTTCTTGCTGCACATAAATGATCTGCTTAAGCCCGGTACCTTTGGGTATGCAGACGACAGCACTGTTGCTGAGAGTTACATATCCAGCGCGCAGGCTAGTGGGTCACAGATCCAGTCTCTCCGAGAGGCTATGGTCGAGCGCTTGAACTTGACCTTGGAGGCAGTCTCTGAATGGGGCGATGCCAATTTGGTCAAGTTCAATGCTACTAAAACCCAGGCGTGTCTATTTTCCGCTAAAAGGAGCCAATTCAGCCCTGCTCCAACTTTCCGGGGCGTAACCGTGCCAATAACCGACCATCTTGATCTCCTTGGTGTTACGCTGACGTCAACACTCAACTTTGGGCCATACATCGAAGCAAAGGCTCAACTGGCAGCAAAAAAGCTGGGAATCCTCGCGAAGGTCAGACAGTACTTCACGCCGGAACAGCTGCTCAAACTTTATCAAGCGCAAGTTCAATCGTGTATGGAGTACTGCTCTCATCTTTGGGACGGATCTGCCCGATACCAGCTTGATGCACTTGAGGCAATTGAGAGGCGAGCCAAGAGGATCATTGACAATGATGCACTCGTTGAGTCGAGGCTTCAAAGTCTTGAGCATCGACGCAGAGTTGCTAGCCTGTCGGTTTTCTACCGGTTGCATTTCGGGGAGTGTGCGTCGGAATTGCATAACCTAATTCCGCCTAGCCCATTCCATCATCGGACCACCAGGCGTACGGCAATGCGCCACCGGTACATGGTGGACATCCCACCTATACGCACAAAACGTTTTGCGAACACATTCATAGTGCGTACAGCTAAGGAGTGGAATTCCTTGCCGGAATCTGTTTTTCCTGATGGCTACAACCCGGGAATCTTTAAGTCAAGAGTGAATAGGTTACTTCTAGGTAAGCGCGTTCCATCGTCGACCGCATCGTCGCTTTCCATCAGGTGAGTTAGCGGTCAAGCGCGAACCTATCAAGAATATAAAAAAAAAAAACTCATAATTACTGTAACTTCTTATCCTGCTATAAATTGATCTTTGAAAGCCTGCACTGAAACTCAGTGGTGAAAAAAACCCGAATTATGTGTAGGAAGAAACAAGGGAGAAACATATTTTTTACTCATATCAACACTAAACATTTTGATGACTTTTTGCTTATTTCCCACAAATTGTAATTTCCGAGTTATGTCAGAATCATTCTAAAGGTGTAATGTGTTCGACACATACGAGTATACACTAGTATGTACACGTAACAAGAGTAACAATTACTATTTCAGAAAACTGATAATAATAAATGATGTTCATTGAGCAAATTGTAACAACACTTTTACACTTAATTTTTTTCCTGCGTTTAAACTAGATGAGGCTGTTGTTTCCTAGCTGACTATCCTGAAAAGAAACACCAAAACAAACCATCTTTTAAATTTTGTACAGCAAATATGTAATGATCAAATCATATAAGAACCATGCAGATTAGTGTCTGAGATAGTCTTTGCTTCAAGGAAAGAACCATACAGATTTGAGTGAACCTGTCTGGTCAGGGCAAGCATTGGTTTGTATTCGTATAGCTCAACTCAGAAATACTGAGGAGCTCAACGACTTGGCGAATAATACCAAAAAAGGCCAACTGTGCAGATTGTCTGTCCTACGGGTGATGATGTGTGATTTGATGTGTCAAATCAGCCCTGCCACTGTTACTAATAGGGTTAATGACTATATGGATATATTATATCCGAATTAATATGGGACCGAATAGTCAAAACCGGACCCGTCGTGTAGGTAATGACAAATTCATTTCATACTCTTTAAAATAACGTTATAACGAAAAATTTCAAACAAATAATGTTTTGTTCATTATTCCCTAAAACAATAAATTGTTAAATAAAATTCAGAACGTTGAAAACGATAAACAGAAAGTATATATTATTTTATTTACCTACGTTCATTTGTTTTGAATATTCAAAGAGAGAAAAGTTGTAATTTCAACCGCAAAGTTGAAACAAAAGCGAGGGACACCGTGACTGATTTAACGAAAACTTTTGATGGAAGCCAAATGGAAGCAAAAGGTTTTTAATATTATTTAAAAGTTAGTTTCAATAGTTTAGTTTTTAGTTTTATAGATTTTAAATTTCGTCAGTGGCTTTCTTTATGTTTATTTTTAGTTTATATTTTAAAAATATGAAAAACTTTTATAATCGCATTGAGAATCGGTTCCTTTTTCTCAGTCACTCAGATTTTTTTTTTAAATTATTCTTTTATTCTGCGTTAAAAAAAAACGAACTTATATCATACGGTAGCTTTCAAACAGTGACCGAATTTTCGTAATTGGGTCAGTTCTCACTTCACTTCAGTTTCAGAGCTTCACTCCTCAAACAATTACCTTATTTTAACTTTTTAAAATATATTATCTAGACTAGATGTTTAGACTAACATTTTAAATGTGTGTAGTTCATTTTAGCTTAAAACATAATTTTATAAGTATCTACTAACAAAAATATGGATCTGCTGTATCTGAGACAAATAAATTATTATTATTATATTATTTCAATTACCTATTAAATTGTTAAGTTTGAATCAGACGGTTCACTCATAAAAATGTTCACTCGAGCGCGTGCTTCATTTTTCTTTCATTCCATGTTTACACGACTTAGCTGGAATGACATAGAAATGAACATGAACTTGCACTTTTCTTTCAATAATGTCGTCGAATGTCGTCGTGCGACTTGAAATTAGTTGTCTGGTACAAGACTCGAGATGAAATGGGTGAACCCGAGTGAATGTTCTCCTCGTGATCAAACTGATCACAACCCGACTCCCGTTCGAGGAGGTCAGAGTGTCCAGGCCCACAAAGTGCATAGACATGCGCATCATGGGCCTGGATGACTCCGTTAGGGTGGATGAGGTGGTGGCCGCCGTCGTCAGGACGGGAGGGTGCCAGGCCGATCAAGTGCGGGCGGGCACCATCCGTGCTGACAGCACGGGCATGCGAGCCGTTACGGTTAGCTGCCCCGTGTCGGCGGCCAAAGCCATCACGGGCGAAGGCCGAAGGCTCTTGGTTGGCTGGGTCTCCGCACAGGTAAAACTGTTGGAGCCCAGACCTCTGCGGTGCTACCGCTGCCACGTGGGGCACCACGTGGGGGCCCATTGCGCCGCAGAGGTGGACCGCAGTGACCGCTGCTACCAGTGCGGTCAGGCTGGTCACAAGGCCGTCGAATGCCGTGCAACGCCGCACTGCTACGCATGTGCGGCGGCAGGCAAGCCGGCCGACCACCGGGCTGGGGGCAGGTCCTGCGACCCCCCCGCCAAGGCCAAGGGCAAGGTACGGAGGCCCATCCACCCGGACGTACTCACCGCCGCAGCCGCCTCCTTGGCTGCTGCCGCTGTCGCCGCCGCACCTAACGCGGCAGGGCCCTCACGGGGGGCACGGGAGGAGACTGTAATGGACTGTCAATAATTACTCCATTACGTCTCCTCCAGGCGAACATCAACCACTGCGCCTCCGCTCAGGATCTGTTGCTCCAGAGCATGGCGCAGTGGTCGATCAATATCGCCGTGGTCTCCGAGCCGTACTATGTCCTGCCCAGGGGAGACTGGGTGCGGGACCTTGACGGCTCGGTGACCCTAATTTCGTCGGCCGCCGCCGGTACCCCGACCCTCGAGGCCGTCACGAGGGGGCGGGGTTGCGTGGCAGCACGGTTCGGGGACATTGCAGTGGTAGGAGTCTACCTGTCCCCGAACAGATCTCTCGGCGATCTTCACATCTCCCTAATGGAGCTGAAAGCCGTCGTCGCTGGGTTTGGTTCCCTCCCTGTGGTCGTGTGCGGGTACTTCAATGCCAAGAACTTGGCTTGGGGTTCCCGGTTCACGAACCAGCGGGGTCGGATGGTGGAGGACTGGGCTCTGGAGACAGGCCTGGTCGTCCTAAACCGGGGTTCTGTCCCCACGTGTGTGCGGATGCGGGGTGACTCAGTGGTGGACATCTCGTTTGCCAGCCCCGCTCTGTCGCCACGTGTCGTCGACTGGCGCGTTATGGAGGAGGTGGAGACGTACTCAGACCACCGGTACATCCGGTTTGACGTCTCCGCCCAAACCTCGACCGCGCCGGTCCGACGGAACCCTTGTGGTCCGCGTTGGGCGCTGAGGCAGATGGACCGGGAGCTCCTCCTGGAAGCCGCGACGGTACAGGCCTGGGTGCAAGCACCGGACAGGCCTGTCGACATCGACGTCGAGGCAGAGTGGTTCCGGGAGGCCATGTCGCAAATCTGCGACGCGGCAATGCCCCGAGTCCATCCAGGACGTGCTCAGCGCCAGGTATACTGGTGGTCGCCGGAGATTGCGGCACTGCGCAATGCGTGCAATGCCGCGCGACGCCGGTATGCCAGGTACCGCAGGCGCCGCATCCGTCCTCCGGATGCGGAGGCCAGAGAGGCGGAGCTGTACGAGGGATACAGAGAGGCAAAGCGCACCCTCCGAGCGGAGATAAGGCGGGCCAAACTCGAGGCCCGCAACGTGTGGCTGGGGACTCTGAATGGGGACCCATGGGGACGCCCCTATAAGGTGGTGCG
Source organism: Mythimna impura (assembly GCA_905147345.3). Lineage (NCBI taxonomy): Eukaryota > Metazoa > Arthropoda > Insecta > Lepidoptera > Noctuidae > Mythimna > Mythimna impura. The sequence goes on along the minus strand of LR990351.1, from coordinate 25,517,664 downwards.
GGACAAAATCCGCCCCTGGGCTCCCCCGCTGACGCAGAGTCTCCGGCCCCAGCTTGTGGAGGGTGTGGTGAGCATTCTGTTCCCCGTGCGAGGGGAACACTCTCCCCCGCCCATGGCTCCGCCACCAGCGGTATCCGACGTGGACCACGATGGCGACGACGACGAAAATGCTCCAGAGGTGACCGAGGTAGAGTTGAGAGTGGCGGTACGGAGGCTGAGTGCCAAAAATACCGCCCCAGGACCCGACGGTTTGCCTGGGAAGGCCTGGGTCCTGGCCATGGAGGCTCTCGGGCCTCGACTAAGAGGGCTCTTAAGCGCATGCATGGAGAGGGGCCAGTTCCCACTTCGCTGGAAGACGGGGAAACTGGTCCTCATCGCGAAGCCGGGACGCCCTGCGGACTCTCCGTCCGCGTACCGGCCCATTGTGCTGCTCGACGAGGTGGGCAAGCTCTTTGAAAGAGTAATTGCAGACCGCCTCGTCGCGCACTTAACACGGGTGGGGCCGGATCTAGCAGACGGCCAGTTCGGTTTTCGCAGGAGGCGCTCCACGGTGGACGCCATCATGCGCGTGCGAGCTCTCACGACGGGGGATGCGGTGGCCCAGGGCAGGTGTGTCGTGGCGGTGTCTCTGGACATCGCCAACGCCTTCAACTCCCTGCCTTGGAGTAGCATTAGGAGGGCACTCCGGTATCACCGGACGCCCGACTACCTCTGTCGTGTGGTCGAGGCGTACCTGTCGGACAGGTACATCATCTACCCTGGTCACCAGGGAGAGTGGGAACGTCGAGAGATGTCGTGCGGTGTTCCGCAGGGATCGGTACTAGGGCCGCCCTTGTGGAACATCGGATACGACTACGTGCTGCGCGGCGACCTCCCTGACGGGGTCAGCGTGGTCTGCTACGCAGACGACACGCTGGTCCTGGCGCGGGGAGAGTCGTACCAGGCGGCGGTCGAACTAGCGACACGCGGGGTTGCGACAGTCGTGGGCAGGATCCAGGAGTTGGGACTCGAGGTGGCATTGCACAAGTCCGAGGCCATGTGCTTTCACGGCCCTCGGAACGCGCCACCACGGGGTTCCCAACTAACGGTAGGAGGAGTCCACATCGGCGTCGGGTCGACGATGAAGTACCTGGGACTCGTTCTCGACAGCCGATGGGATTTCGAGGAGCATTTCCGACGTCTGGCTCCCAAACTAAATCGGACTGGGGCTGCCCTCGGGCGGCTCCTGCCCAACCTGGGAGGTCCAGACGCCTCCTGCCGGAGGCTTTACGCGGGGATCGTTCGGTCCATGGCCCTTTATGGCGCACCGGTATGGGCGCCGACGCTGCGGAAGCAGCCGGCGACCCGGCTGAACGCATGCCAGAGGGTCATGGCCATACGGATGGTGCGAGGATACCGGACGATTTCCCGCGAAGCGGCGAGCCTCCTTGCTGGCCAGCCACCATGGGATCTGGAGGCAACAGTCCTTGCACACATGCACGACCTGCGCATGGAGATGCAACGCCGGGGCGAAACTCCGCTGCCGCGACAAGTCGCAGCATGGCGGACAGAGCTCCGGCGGGTTCTCATGGTGAAATGGCGACAGCGACTGTCGCAACCCAGTGCTGGGCACGCCACAATTATGGCGGTAAGTCCCCTCTTTGAGGCGTGGTTGGAAAGACCTCACGGCGTCCTCACCTTTCGCATGACGCAGGTTCTCACCGAACACGGTAAGTTCGGGAAGTTCCTGCACCGGATTCGTGCGGAAGCAACGCCCGGGTGTCGCCACTGTGTGGACCGCCCGGAGGACACGGTGGAGCACACGGTTGAGGTGTGCCCCGCTTGGGCAGAGCAACGCCGTGTCCTTGTGGGGGCGATCGGCGGCGGCGATCTCTCGCGCCGGGCCCTGGTACAGGCCATGGTCCGGAGCGAGGAAGAGTGGCAGGCGGTCGCCTCCTTCTGTGAAGCAGTAATGCTAGCAAAGGAGGCGGCCGATCGCGTGAGGCAACGGTCCTCACGCCCTTACCGCCGCCGGGATTCCGATCCCGATTTCCGGCCACCGTAGGCGCGGGCTTGCGGACGGCGAGCAATGGGTGGCTCGCCGTCGGACCGTCCGGTAACCGTCCGGACCGAGCCAAGTCGTCGACGGCGCGTATTGTTCCACGCGCGCCTCAGGGAGATGTCAGCAAATCGTAGGGGCCCAGCAGGGTCGAAGCCTACTGGGGCCATGGGTAGTGTGAAAACGAAACCCGGGGCCCTGGGACGAAGGCAACGAAGGAACAGGAGTGGGTTTTTAGTCAGTAAAAGTCTGACACTATCTCTCGCTCCGCCCAAGAGCGAGATTTGTCATTAGATGATTTTCCCACCGAAAAAAAAAAAAAAAAAAAAAAAACCCGACTCCCGTGAATGATGCCGAATTCCAAAATCCAACATTGTTGAATGAATTTATTCGGTACTTTGAACTATCAATGTTTCATTTATGAATTTATTATTTATTTTATAACTTAATATTATATTTATTACTTAATAAATATATTTATTTATTTTATATTTATTTCATCCGGCTCGAAGGACCAAAAAGATGTTGGAGTATTTCGCCGTTGACGATCCTCCAGTAGTTGTTGTAGGTTATAAATAAAGTAACGCCAAACCATTTAGTAACACGTTAAAATGTTTATATTGGTAAATACAATAAAGTTATGTATAGAGCCGCACTTATTTATTAGAAACACATTACCGCGTGACGGAGGTGCAGTTACGACTAAATTAAATTTAAGTTTAATAAGTAAAACGTGTTTTGCTGTGTGAGCATTATTGGTTGGTACAACATTCGTCATCTTTCATATGAAATGAAATAAATATACGAAAGACGCAAATAAACGAAAAATGAATCGTCTGATTCCGTCTTTAAGGAACATACGCTCGGAATAAAAATACCCTGTGTCCTGTCCAGGAAATGGGCTACCCGTGTGGCAAAGTTCATTCCATCAGCCCTTACCTTTGGGACAATTTTCTAATTTCACGCGGATGAAGCTGCTGGCATAATCCGCAATAATGACGTATCATTCCCTAATGAGATTAAAACTGTTCACATAACTAATAATTCAGTCGAAGCCCGTTTAAGGACTACCGCACACCATGATAAAAAATCGTTGCGAAAAAATATCGCAAGTCTGTGAACAACAGAAATACACTAAAATCCGCGCACTGCGAAAATAAATCGTTTGCGTTTTAAAATAGCAGATGCGAAATATATAATAATAATATAATAAGAATGAAGATATCCGCAGGAGAACCAAGGTCGCCGACATAGCCCGAAGAATCGCCAAACTGAAGTGGCAGTGGGCAGGGCACATTGCTCGTAGAACGGATGGTCGATGGGGCCGAAAGGTTCTAGAGTGGTGACCGCGCACCGGAAGGCGCAGCGTCGGAAGGCCTCCCACAAGGTGGACTGACGACCTGGTGAGAGTCGCGGGAGTGCGGTGGATGCGAGACGCACAGGATCGGTCGTTGTGGAGACGCTTGGGGGAGGCCTATGTCCAGCAGTGGACGACTTTCGGCTGAAAAAATGATGATGATGATGATGATGATGAATATAATATAATAACATATATTTTGCACCTTATGATGAAGCGGTACTGAGATCCGCACATTGCGAATAAAATCACAAGCGTATAAGCGGTCAGTCGACTTGTGGTCTCAATGAAAGTACATATTGGTTAGTTTCTTTTGTAAATCCTTGTTTCGATGCACAATCCCGTCTTTCGTGGTGTCACGACTGAAACTTTCTTTGGCATCCAGTGTTTCTTAGGCGACAATAAATCGTAGTGGACGTAGAAATTATTGTCGTTAGCGATTTTATATCGCATCGCAAGGAATAAATTTCGTAGTGCGCGCTTAATCGAAGTTAAACTTATGTACGATCCTGTCTAAACCAAGTCAGTTTGGTTTACGTAATACTGGTTGCATGATGTTTGATCGCAGCCTACGGCCTACCACGTACAAACAATGGCTGTACCAGCCGTAACTGATTGTAAACAATCTGTTACTGTTTCTAAGTTTCAAATAAACTATTTTGGTAACCCGATTGTTAATTTGATATTATGGCATCGACTATGGTTTTTGGACTATGAAACAGACCTAAAACTTAGAATCGTTGCGTATTTAGGTACTAAACAATAATGTTATGAAGATTTTGTAGTAGGTACTGGGATTGTTAGAAATAGTTATCGAGGCTCTGAGACGCAAAGGGTGAAGAAATAGTGGTGCGTAAGACTTTATGAACTGGTTTCCGCCTTATCTTTGGTATTTATTTATTTAGGACATGGAGGACTTACAGCTAATAAGAACAGACAAAAAAAGAAAAACACAGTAAGTTAAAACATAGTATAAAAATAATAACATAATATAATATATATATAATATAATATTCCACAACTATCACACAACGCCGTCTAGTCCCAAGTTAAGCAGAGCTTGTGTTATGAGTACTAGACATCTGATAAACATACTTATATATTTCTAAATACATACATATTATGGATAAATTACACCCAGACACAGAACAAATGATCGTGCTCATAACACAAACATTTTTCCTGGTTGGGAATCGAACCCACGACTTCCGGCATAGCAGTCAGGGCTACTAACCACTAGACCAGCAGGCTAGTCAAAATTGTGAAAAAAAACATAATATAATGAATATTAATGGCCTGATGGTAAAAAACCTTAATGACCATCTGTCGAAACTGTCAGAGGGCAGTGCTGATTGATTCAGCTCGCATTGTACATTGTGAGGAGGTTCCTGTCTTGCGAGCCCTAACCACTGGTAGTTTGAACCCTGCTCCCGATGCTGGTGAACTAATAGTCAACCATGTTTTATATTTTTATGTTTTTTCTTTGCGAGATTTTTCTTTAAAATATTTAAATATTTAATAGAGATTTTTCGAAGAGCGCCATACTAAAAATACAAAATACTTAACACCTATAAAAACCTGCATTAATTGAGCACGAATGCTGTCATCCGAAGACATGTGACATTCACCAACCCTCACTGGGCCCGTGTGGTGGATTACGGCCCATTCCCTCTCCTAGAGAGGAGGCCTGAGTCCCAGCAGTGGGAACATTAAAAGGCTGATTATGCTTATGCTATGCAGTCATCCGTATCAAACAGCGTACAACATAATTTAAAGTTTAAAATTCTTAACGAAACTGAAAAGTTCCTAGAAATTTGCCGCTTGAAGTTTTTGGGCATATTGTTACGGATGCAAAAGTAATCAAAAGAATATTTTCGTGTGTTCGCGTAGTTTGCCGAGTCAAAAGTCAAACGGCTCAGATCTTTTGTGTGAAACTTATATTTCAGGAGTAGGTATGACCTGTAAAGTAAGATGGGAAAATATGGGTTTTAGTAAGACCTTATTTTTGGACCTTTAAATATGTCTTTAAGCTTCTGTGAATGCATCATCATTACTCATCATTTCAGCTGAAAGACGTATTCACTTCGGTCATTATCATCAGACTCTTGTACTCATACCAAATTTAATGCTCTTAGACCAAGAACTTTCGCTTTACGTTGTCTCGCAGTGATTTTGGGCTATCGTGAAAGATGGGCCTTAACAGTTTATATATATGTCGGCGCCAGGATGCCGATCATCATTGAAGCTCTGTCTAGGTAATCTGTTTGGTGGGCGATGGCTGGGTATCGAGCAATAAACAAACTATTCCAGATCACACAACTGAAAGCAATGATGATGCAAGCTTTAGGTATACACTTTACACAACGAGCAGTGAGACAGTCTCCGAGACACGACGTTGTTCGCACGGCTGTCGACAGAGGAAAAGAGCTCCGCACCTCTGCGGTCGGCACTTTTATCTGCTCGGTTCGTACAAACGTCAGCGCGGATTCTGTCAAAGTGACATGTGTCACTTTTCACTTGGCTCGTTCATTCGTTCTCAAGCTTCCGTACTATTGACTTCTCCGACATATATGTCTTTAGGTTTCTATGAATTCATCATCATTACTCATTATTTCCGCCAAAAGACGTCCACTGCTGGACATGGGGCTCGACCAAGTGGCACCATAACAACCAGTCAACGCAGTCCTGTGTGTCTCGCATCCGTTAGATTCTCTCGGCCCTCACCTTTCCACCCCATCGAGAATCTGTTCTGTGAGCAATATAGCAACCCACTGCCACTTAAGTTTGGCGACTCTTCGGGCAATATCGGTTACCTTAATTCTTCAATGCGGATTTGTGAATTCTGAAATTGAAATTGTGTATTTGCCAAAATCAACTTTGACCTAAAAATCACTTAAATTTTGGCTTTCAAGTACGGTTTGCTGCGTCCTTGACTGAAGATACCCTTGATTTCTTTAATTGCCTGAAACCCTATAAAATACATTGACTCTCAAAGAAGAGATATCGCTCATTAAATAAAATTTGAAGTGCCTGTTGAGTGTACCCCCTTAAAACTCTTCAAGTTCCTCGTAAGGAACTCACATGCAGAAAATAATATCTACATGAGTTAAGAGGACTGGTTGACCTAAAGCGCGCTCAATCTCGGACTGCATACAAAAAAAATAGACATGCGAAAGGACACAATACTTGCGTAAATGCATAATATGAAGCATATTTTTAGAGATCTACTGAAATTCGACAGATTTGATTATAAAATTAAAACACAGTAACGGCAAAACATTGCTTTTAGAATAATCTGACAAACAATCAGAATGATTGCCTGTTTTTCCCGATTTCCGGCCACCGTAGGCGCGGGCTTGCGGACGGCGAGCAATGGGTAGCCCGCCGTCCGACCGTCCGGTAACCGTCCGGACCAAGCCCAAGTCGTCGACGGCGCGTATTGTTCCACGCGCGCCTCAGGGAGATGTCAGCAAATCGTAGGGGCCCAGCAGGGTCGAAGCCTACTGGGGCCATGGGTAGTGTGAAAACGAAACTCGGGGCCCTGGGACGAAGGCAACGAAGGAACAGGAGTGGATTTTTAGTCAGTAAAAGTCTGACACTATCTCCTGCTCCACCCAAGAGCGAGATTTGTCATTAGATGATTTTCCCACCTAAAAAAAAAGTCCGGTTTTTAAGCGATAAAAATTTAAAACTTTAAAAAGAATGCTATCATACTAAATCAGCTGCATTATGTTTTGAACACACTATCTATCTAGAGTATTTATCTTGAAGAATAAAATATATTTTTCTGATTCTGTTTTTCGCACTATAAAACTCGTGATTAGTTCCGGTGTAGTCATCCTTAAATAAATGTCGCTAGAGGAAAAAGAAGCGACGTTAAAATAAATAGTTTGGTCTATAAAAGATGATAAGGGAATTAATTTCTAAAATGTCTTTGTATTTTTTAATTTCAAAGTTCCGATTTTTATATATATTATTATTATATACAGATTTGCACCTTTTTTTAGTGGGTAATTATCTAATGACTTCTCCCGCTTTTGGGCGGAGCGAAATGGCATGTCAGTTCTGATTCTTCTTTGCCTTCATTTCACGGCCCCGGGGTTCTCTTTCGCATAACCCATGGCCCCAGTAGGCTTCGATCCTGCTGGGCCCTACGTTTTGCTGAAATCTCTATAAAGCGCGCGTGGAATACGCGCCGTCGACGTCTTGAACTTGGTCCGGACGGTTACCGGACGGTTGGACGGCGAGCTACAAATCGCTCGCCGTCCGCATGCCCACGCCTATGGTGGCTGGAAACCGGGGTCGAGATCCCGGCGGCTGGGGCGTGCGGGCCGTTCCTTCGCTAGCATTACTGCTTCGCAGAAGGAGGCGACCGCCTGCCATTCCTCCTCGCTCCGATCCATGGCCTGTACCAAGGCCCGGCGGCACCTGTGGGTATCCAGGACGGGTTACTAGTTAAAACTAAATCTTTCCTGTATGCAAAGCTAAAGTAGTCATTGGAGAAAAAACTAAAGCCTTAATAAAAACTAGTTAAAAGTCAAGTTGCGTAAAAGCTATTGTTAAACTTAAGTTAAATACTTTTAATTCTAGTACTAATTGGTCTCTTGGCTAATTATTCTGTGCAAGTTCTTCCTAGATAGAATCTGAGATGAGACTGTCTGCAAGGACCTGTAGTTGCAACGTTTGTGTAATAATTATATTAGATACTTAAGTGAGCCATGCATATTTATAATAATAATATAATATTCCACAACTATCACACAACGCTGTCTAGTCCCAAGCTAAGCAGAGTTTGTGTTATGAGTACTAGACAACTGATAAACATACGTATATATTTCTAAATACTCGTACATACATATTATAGATATTTTTTTATAGATAAATTTGAAAAATACTTATGACAGATTTATTTATTTATTTATTTACAAGCATTTGTACAACGTTACGGAGGATGTCCAAGGCGTTGTACAGTAGAAACTTACAAACTAAAAAAATACATTAAATAAAAACAATAATAACACATTGAATGAACAGATGCAAGATGTCTTGTCTGAATAAACCACTGGACCAAGCCATACGTTTTTATTTATCTTAAGCATCTCAGTATGGAGTTTGGAAGTTTGTATGGGGCTGGTGTTCCAACTCTTTTGAGTGGACGAAAAATATTCGAGTAAATTACAAAATTACCGATTGCCAACAGAGCGTTCATGGGTTCTCTTTTTTTCTCATTGCCTCTATATCAAACATTGCATTGGATTGCGATGAATGATGCAACAAGCTTTTTAAACCATGTTCATGTTGATGATAGACGGCTCGGGAAGGTCCCTTTTAATTTTCATTCTTTAAACTAATCCGTACATGTAAGTATAATAAATAATAATTGTAGTCTTAAACTGTACATTTTGCTGACGCCTGGTCTTGCACCCAACGTGCGTAATTTTATTACTATCATCATCATTTCAGCCGAAAGACGTCCACTGCTGGACATAGGCCTCCTCCAAGTGTCGCCACAATGAACGGTCCTGTGCGTCTCGCATCCATCGGACTCCCGCAACCGTTACCAAGTCATCGGTCTACCTTGTAGGAGAAACACTAGGATTATAAATAAAAATAATTTACAATAAATTGATGAGTGCAATCACTGCTACGCGGTGACTAACATTAGAGAAAGGAATCGTCAACAGTTTTCTTTGTAAACAGTATTCTTACGGAATATTCACCATCCCTGCTTACCATCAGGTGGGATCGCAGTCAAGCACTAGTTTATATCAATTAAAAAAAAAAAGAATAAACCTTAAGGAAACTAAGTGATGTTTTCTCGACGTGCTCCCACCTTAACGACAACAATTCTGCAAGTGTACGAACCATCCGTAGGCGCGGGCTTGTGGACGGCGAGCAATGGGTAGCCCGCCATCCGACCGTCCGGAAACCGTCCGGACCAAGCCCAAGTCGTCGACGGCGCGTATTGTTTCACGCGCGCCTCAGGGAGATGTCACCAAATTGTAGGGGCCCAGCAGGGCCGAAGCCTACGGGGGCCACGGGTAATGTGAAAGTGAAACCCGGGGGCCCCTGGGACGAAGGCAAAGAAGGAACAGGAGTGGGTCTTTAGTCAGTAAAAGTCTGAAACTATCTCCCGCTCCGCCCAAGAGCGGAATTTGTCATAAGATGATTTTCCCACCCAATAAAAAAAGTGTACGAACCGTACAATAATAATTTATTTGCATTCAGATACAAAACAGATCCATATTTTTGTTAGTACTTAAAAATAATGTTAGTAACCTAAAATTAAACACGCATATTACTTCTCCACATGCATCTGAATACAATGCTACAAACTAACATAAATCCATACTAAAAGTATTGTACAAGATAAAAGATATCTTCGTGTTCAACATGTTATATTAAGTTTTATGAAGCTCAGTCCCTTGTTACTTCAAAATGCATTTCACGAAGCTATGCTCAAGAGACTTTAACTTGGACTGTGCTGTTTTAATGTGTAGGTGTTTCTTGATTTACTGGCAATGCAACCAACTTTACTTGTGAAGGTAGATTAAGAGCGGCCAACCCGTGATTCATTTCCTTACAGCCGCTCAATACGTGATTATGACGTTATTACTTATCTTTCTTTGGATATTTTGGAAACAGATATATTGTGGATATTATCTAGGTTACTATTGAACTCAGGCCAATAAAATTGGTCTGAGCTATTGAAATCAAAATATAAATTTGCTACTGCTTTAGCCTCGTCTCTTATTAATCAGGCTTATAAATCTGTTTAACAGAGATCTAATAAAGTATAAACAAAACTTACAACTCGGAAAACAAATGAAGATCGGTTTGCCGCTTTCCCGCATATATATTTTTTTTCTGTGGCCGGCCAGTCATTATTTTTCATTTTCATCATTGAAAAAATAGTAAATATTAAGTCATTTAAAAAAAATGGCAAAATTATGGCCAAACAATTATGTACTTCAGTCAAATAGAAGGCGTTTATTACAAGCTTTTATTTAGTTTAACCTGTCCCGATGTTTGTTTGTCTGTTATCAAATTTTGCAAATTAAATTTGATCTGATTGAGCTTAAATTTTGCATGCATGTGTAAATCAGATGACAATGCAAAATTATTATGACATGGAGCTGGAAGGTGGCCATAGGAACTCAGATAATCCTATCGTATTTGAGCTTTTTGGAATGGTCTTGATGAGTATTAATTATATAGGTATAAACCGCGCTATAAAAGCTTGCTATGTAAAAATGATTTTCATTAAAAACTTGTTCGTCATAATAAAACCTTTTTACACAAAACTTGTAATTCAAAATTATCAGTTAACCAGTAACAATTAAGCTTGCATCGCTCATAAGACAGACAGTCTCCTTTGGTCCATTCATTAGTGCAGGACAGATTGCCTTAGTTTGACATTCATGAAGACGAGACGTCGTCTGCAGGTAGTTATAATGATTAAATAATATTGCAATAAGACACGGGCAGTAAGAAAACACGAAAATTACTATCTTGTTTTTATTATTGCAGTTTGTAATGTAACTAATGTAAGCATGCGTCACAATAATAATAGGGGTTAAAGTATGAAATTGCAGTTTTTTAAAACGGGTTGCTTTGAAGTGTTATGTCCTTGGATTGACTTGGAATTATAAGTTCAAATAAACTTTATATTAAAGGTACGTTATTCTTTTTTCGAAATTAGGTATTTACTGGTTTCTTTGTGTTTTATTTTTTCTAATTTGAACTTATAATTCCAAGTCAATCCAAAGTCATAACACTTCAAAACAACCCGTTTTAAAAAACGGCTATTTCATAGGTAAAGCTATTATTGTAAAGGTGAAAGTTTTTGCGTGAAGAAGTTACAGTCATACAATACACACACGTGTATGTATGTTTGTTACTTCTTTACGCTCGAACGGCTGAACGGATTTCGATGAAACTTGGTACACAGATAGACTATATCCTGGAATAGCACATAGGGTTCTTTTTATTCCGGGATTATATTTTCTTGGGATAATTTTCTACTATCACAGTGGTGAAGCCTAGCTACTAATTAAAAAAAGTCTATGGATGTCACACATTGGGCACACCATAATTATGGCGGTAAGTCCCCTCTTTGAGGAGTGGCTGGATAGGCAACACGGCGTCCATACCTTCCGCATGACGCAGGTCCTCACCGGACATGGTAAGTTTGGGAGGTTTTTGCATCGGATTCGTGCGGAAGAAACGCCCGGGTGTCACCATTGCGAGGACCACCCGGAGGACATGGTGGAGCACACGGTGGAGGTGTGCCCCGCTTGGGAAGAGCCGAGAGAACGCCGTGTCCTCGTGGAGGCGATCGGCGGCGGTGATCTCTCGCGCTGGGCCTTGGTACAGGCCATGGTCCGGAGCGAGGAGGAGTGGCAGGCGGTCGCCTCCTTCTGCGAAGCAGTAATGCTAGCAAAGGAGGCAGCCGATCGCGTGAGGCAACGGTCCTCACGCCCCAACTGCCGCCGGGATTCCGATCCCGATTTCCGGCCATCGTAGGCGCGGGCTTGCGGACGGCGAGCAATGGGTGGCTCGCCTTCCGACCGTCCGGTAACCGTCCGGACCGAGCCCAAGTCGTCGACGGCGCGTGCTGTTCCACGCGCGCCTCAAGGAGATGTCAGCAATTGTAGGGGCCATCAGGGTCGAAGCCTACTGGGGCCAAGGGTCTGATTCTGAAAGGAAGACTCGGCCCTGGTACGAAACGCAACGAAGGAACAGGAGTGGGTTTTTAGTCAGTAAAAGTCTGACACTATCTCCCGCTCCGCCCAAGAGCGGGGGATGTCATATGATGATTTTCCCACCGAAAAAAAAAGGATGTCACACATCTTTGAATTTTTTGTTCTGGGACATGCCGGTTTCCTTACGATGTTTTCCTTCACCGTTTTAAGAGCACTGGTTATGAAATAAATTACACAAAATATTTGGTCGATCAACAATAAACCTATTCTGTAGTTTGAAATGAGAACGTTCTCCTTTTTTTGAAGTCATTTCAAAATACACTTCCAAAGATACCAATTCGGTTTAAATAAGAATCAGAATCAGAATAATTTATTTGTAAACATAGGTCAGATTACAACACAGTGTGAGGTGTTAAAAATAGATCCAGATCCTCTATGTTTTGCCCAGAGGCGTACAAATATATGCAATTAACATTGTCAGTTTCCATTTAACTTCTGAGATTATGTAAATTTTAATATCATTAATAAATTTAAAATTAATATTAATCGGCACATCATTACAAATTAAATTAAATTATATCAGTTTCACTAAATATCACAGAGATTAAGTTATATGTCATATTAATATTAATGTCAAATACGATTTAGAACCATCAAAATACTTAGGTCAGCTTTTATATAAAGTCAATAATAATAATAGGCACATGCATATCATTATAAATTAAGTAAAATTAGTTTCAATAAATGTCAGAGATTAAGTTTCATGATTAAGTTTCAGAGAATAAGTTCATAAGCAAAGGCAAAATATTTATTCAAAACATCGACAGGTTCAGACAGGACTTTTTATTTCTATTAACTTGAGTGAAAGCTCTGATCTTGATGAGCCAGGAAAGCTACCTAATTGCTCAATTAAGTAGGTTTTCTGGACATTTCTTGTCCTACTTAGGAATTAGAGACTTCCTATTTAAGTAATTAAGTGTATTAGGTACTTTCTGAGCATTTAGCTCAGTTTTCTTCACAATTTTACTTATTAAGTCCTTGGGTACATCGTTTTATACAATTGACGTTTTTTGAAACAACTTATTTACTTTAGCTTCTGCCAGCGGTTTTACCCGCGTGAAAGTCGGTTCCTCCTTATAAACTTTAGAACCCCGTTTCATAACCTTAGGAGGTGAATTGTGGAAAATCCTCTCTTAGTGCTCGCCTACGTCATAAAAGAAAACCTTGTGCAAAATTTCACGCTCTTAGGACCTCTAGTTTTGGCTGTGTGTTAATATGCCAGTCAATCAGTTTTTCCTTTTATATATCATCATCATCATCGACAGACGTCCACTGTTGGACATAGGCCTCCCCCAAATGTCGCCATAATGACGGTCCTGTGCGTCTCGCATTCATTGGATTCCCGCGACCCTCACCAGGTCATCGGTCCACCTTGTGGGAGGCCTTCCAACGCTGCGTCTTCCGGTACGTGGTCGCCATTCCAGAACCTTTCATCCCCATCGACCATCTGTTGTGCGAGCAATGTGCCCTACCCACTGCCACTTAAGTTTAAGTGTTTTATTTATAGTTAAGTTCAAATAAACTTAATAAGTAGGTATATTAAAGGTACGTAATTTTTTGTGGTTTCACAGAATTTATAACCATCACCAAGAAATTTAAGAAGTGTTTTCTTTTTTCATAATAGGAGTTCCAACGTGGAAACTGTGTATTTCAATGGGTTGATTAAACTACCCTACAAACCCACCTGTGTTCCTTCATTTGCCTTTTGCGTTCGGGGTGTTCATTCAACATTCACGCAGTAAAATATTTATTTATTTATTTAAACTTCATGTACAGTGGTGGTACATAGGCGGATTTAATGCCACAAGGCATTCTCTACCAATCAACCATTGAGTTAAAAAGAAAACACTGTGGTAGGTGTGCACAATAAATAAATAACAGATATTTGAAATATAATGTAGTAACGTTAAATTAAGTAGCTTATAATATAGAATACGTACCTATATATGCGATAATAATAAACTAATAAATACGAAATAGATAAATATGAAATCATTGTAATTAGAGAACTTAAAATATAACAATTATGATGAAGACCGAACTAAGGTGGAGAGGACTTCAAGTAGTAGTTCCGAATTTTACGCTTGAAGGAAAATTTTCTTTCAGCTTTTTTGATGTCAAGGGGAAGCACATTCCAGAATTTTATGGCAGAGACAGTGTAAGAATTAGCCTAAATATCTATATAACTAACATCCACCTTGTTTGTCACGCAGTTGAGAATATTATAGATAGGTATCTATGAATACTGATAGGGTTCTTAACACAGAACACACATCTCATTTATTCGTTTTTCGTCATAAAATTACCATAAATATCACTTACATTGAATTGATTGCTTCATAAAGTGAATCCTCATTCATTATTTATGGAACTAAAATAAAATACATAATGTAGAAAGTTTTTATAAATAGGTACCTCTTTTTTGTAGATGGGAAAATCAATTCCAATGACATCCCCCGCTCTTGTGCGGAGCGGAGTGTCAGATTTTTACTGACTAAAAACCCACTCTTGTTCCGTCGTTGCCCTTCGTACCAGGGCCGAGTCTTCCTTTCAGAATCAGACCCTTGGCCCCAGTAGGCTTCGACCATGTTTCATTTATCGCGTGTGTGCTTCAATGGTTAAGTTATGATTACAATGTCAGCCAGTAAAGATTTGTAAACGTTTTTATTTTCAGTAGCAGTTTCATGTAGGTATTTAGTTATCTCACGTCTCTGGGGTCCTGGACGTTTGGAAGGCATACGAGAGGCTTAAGGCAATTCGCAGAGGCCTTTTGAACAATTTTATGGGACGTGTGGACAGTGGTACCAACCAACCATTATCCCTGTACGCGCTATACTAGTGCACCCAAGGACAACCCTTGTTTGGTGAGAAACTACTACGACTTATGGATGATTATTATTGATAGGCTCGCGTTTGACCACTATCTCACCTGATGTTAAGCGATGATGTGATCGACGAGAGAAGTAACCTATTTCTCTTGACTTAAAGACGACTATACCGCGTACATCGAAGGACTGGAACAATTTGCCTGCTGCGGTCTTCCCGTCCAACTATAATTTAGGTGTCTTCAAGGCTAGAGTGAATAGGCTCTTAATAAACTAGTGCGCCTCACCATCAATGATTGCATCGCTGCTTACCATCAGGTGGGATCGCAGTCAAGCTCTGGTTTATATGAATTAAAAAAAAAAAGACTAGGTTGTAGCTATCAGGAAACACAAAAATAAAACAAATAATAAATTCTAATACGGAAAATATTGACTGCAACAGTTGGGACCCACACTGAATGGAATGATTTTAGTCTAGATTATTTTAATGGGTCCCGACTGTTGCAGTCAATATGTTCCGTGTCAATGTTATAAAAATACAAGATACGCGTGATAAACATAACCGTTCTTGCAGTCTGGTAAATACTGGTAATCAGCAGCATCCGGGAGCCGACCTTTGTTTCGACGTGGGAAATCATCAAATAACTCCTCCCGCTCTGGGTGGAGTGAGGGGGAGGGTCAGACTTATTGACTAAAACCTACCCGTGTTCCTTCAGTTGTACTGTACTATACATAATTTTCCTTCATTTTTACATTACATTCTTACTTCATTTGTAACAGCATAAGCATGTTTAACTAAGAGACCTACTTTTTATCGCGACATGCATGTTCTTACGTGAATAACTTGTTAACCCGCTGACACGTATGTTTGATGGCATGCATGGTTATATTAACTCGAGCTATTTTCCCTATGACAAGTCAAATACTCAGAAAGAAAGAAATAACACAAGGCATACAATAGTTCATCATCATCATCATTTCAGCCGAAAGACGTCCACTGTTGGACATAGGCCTCCCCCAATTTCGCCACAATGACCGGTCCTGTGCGTATCGCATCCATCTGATTCCTGCGACCGCACCAGGTCATCAGTCGACATTGTGGGAGGTCTTCCAACGCTGCGGCTTCCGGTACGCGGCCGCCACTCTAGAACATTTCGTCCCCATCGACCATTTTTGCGAGCAATGTGCCCTGCCTAATAGTTAGGTAAACACAAAAAAAAAGATGTTGTGTGCCTCACGGCTGTCCCTCAGAAATAACCTTCTACGATTCTACCTGCTCAAGAGGGTCCTTTTCCACTCGCCTATCGTCAACATTGATCATGGTTTAAAACTTATTGCTTCATCTAACGCAATCCAATGCGATGTTTGATGAAGAAGCAATGCAAAAAAAGAGAGATAACGCCTGAAAACTTTGTTGGCATTCGGTAATTCATGTAAAATTTGTTCCAGGAAATACGTGTTTTTTTTTAAATCCTTAAAAGTTTTTCAGAAAAATTGTCGTCATTCAGAGTCTCGATTAAATGTGCAAGGCTTCTATTAATGTACTTTTTATATTTTTAATATATGAATACATTATGGAGGGCCAAAGTTCACGTAAAATAGCCGATTTTCAGAGGTCTTTATTAGATTAGTTTTACACAAATTTATGTTTTGATTTCTATAATATCCACAAGATAGCTGTGTACCAAAAATATCTAGAGAAAGATGTGTAATAACATTATAATCACGTAAGAGCGGTTGTATGAAAATATACCTCAAAAAGGACGCTCTTAATCGATACTCTCAGGGCCTGTAACTCTGCTGGGTGGTTAGAAAGAGTTACAGTGGCCCGCGAACGCAATGGGCAGTCGAAGGAGCATACGTAAATGGGTGTTCAAAAAAATAATAGGACCTAATACCTGTTTTTACCCCCGCTGGAGACGCCCCGGGTATCGGGAGTTGCAGGATGATTTCGTAGCGGTAGTTCTCCGTCCGGCCGTCCGATACGTACCAAGCTCAGGTCGACGGTACCTTGTGATCCACGCTCGCCTTAAAGAGATATCAGCAACATGGTCGGGACCACGTGACTTAATATTGAGGTGACGTCATTCCCATACATTTGAAGTTTTCTACTAGCGTTAACGATTGTAGATTATCAACTTGGCTAAGCCCTCTATAGATTTTTCGAAGGATTTACCGTAGCTCACGCAAAAAAGGGCAACTGAAGGAACACTGTGGGTTTTAAATAGTCAGTAAATTTTGATCCTCCCTCTCGTTCCACCCTGAGCAGGAGATGTTATTTGATGATTTCCCACATAAAAAACCGTTTTCTGAATTCAAAGATAATTCTAACTTAGCCCGAAAGCTTGTCAAACTTTGGTGGTAAAGTAAGATTTGATACGTTCTTAGCTCCAACCCATAGTTTCCTTTGACATCCATGATTTTTTTACGAAATTAGTAAAGGTATACATTTAGAACAATGCATAGTTCACTTAATAATGAACTTAATTTTACTTTAAATACTCTCTTACATAAAACTTAAATATTAACTAAACTATTCATACTAAACCTGAACTATGTACATAAAAACTATAAATACTATTATACTAAACCTAACTAAGTACATATAATACAAAAAAACTTATTACACTATTTATAGTTTTTATGTACATAGTTCGGTTTTAGTATAAATAGTTTAGTTAATATTTAAGTTTTATGTAAGAGAGTATTTACAATTTGCAAAATAAATAAAAAAATAAGGATTTACTTTAATAAAAATAATAAATAATATATAACGCAACAAACAGCGATCGAGCAATTCTTAGTATATACAATTATCATTTATTTATCAGTTTTTTTTTGTTTTTTATTTTGTTTTAAACACTGCGAGCGTCGATTCGTGATGATTAAGATTTTATTCGAGTAAAAACACAAGAACCTATCCCATATAGCGAAAATCCTGAATAAACTTTTTGTGCAAAGTTAATTACGATCAAGTTCAGGAACACCGAGATAGAATTTAGCAAAAACATTTCAGCGTCTGTTTTGTGAGTTCCAATCTATAATTATTATTGTTTTGCTGTTTATTTATGTATCGAAGTAACGCCCATTTATCGACGGTAATAAAATAAGGGTCAGTTCACACCGAGATGCGACGCGACGCGACGCTGCGGGAACAGCTACTCAAAATATAACGTTATTTACTACACGAAAAGATACACATTTCAGATCGAGATACTTCGCGGCGCAGCGCTGCGTGGTGCAACGTATTCTGCCGCTCTAGCCAAGGCCAAATTACGACCATTTCGTTTCGATTCTCTTGCGTCGAACGCCTCGAGTAGGCCACGCCGACGTCATCTCAACGCTCAGTCACGTGGTCAGAACAAAGGAATCGGAGGCAAGAGAATCGAAACGAAACGGTGTAACTTGGCTAGGGGGGCTGAATTCTCACAATGAAACGTGACACACGTTTTATTTCATTTTTCATTTTGTGTAGTAAATAAAGTTATATTTTGAGTCGCACTTCGCGCAGTGTCGCGTCGCGTCACGTCTCGGTGTGAACTGACCCTAATGGTAATAGAAGATTGTATTATATTAAGGCATACAACTAGACAAAATTTAAAGGCACACATTTATTATAAAGGAGCACAAATATATAGGTAATAGCTGCTGCCATCAGCCTCGCCCGGGTGATAGTAGGAAATTGTCCCAGGGAAATATACTCTCGGGATAAAAAGTATCTACCCAATGGGTCGTGGGTTCGATTCCCACCCAGCACAAATGTTTCTTCTCAGCTTAAATGGCTGCCTATCCGTCACAGGAGATCCCTCAGATCCCTTTGTACACTCTTCACTATAATGAACGATCCGTGTGCTCCTGATTATTTAAAACAATATTTTAAAGTATTGGGCAGTTCTCACAATTTCAACCTTCGAGCATCCAAAAACATGCTTCTTCATATTCCTTTTCACCGTACTGGGTTTATGGCTAATTCTTACGTTGTCTCTACCATAAAACTCTGGAATGTGCTTCCCCTTGACATCAAAAAAGCTGAAAGTAAATTTTCCTTCAAGCGTAAAATTCGGAACTACTACTTGAAGTCCTCTCAACCTTAGTTTGGTCTTCGTCATAATTGTTATTTTTAAGTTCTCCTAGTTATAATGTATTTATTAGTTTATAATATTAGCATACATAAGTATTTTATTATTGTAACTTAATTTATTGATACTACTTTTCATTTGATATTTATCTGTTATTTATTTATTGTGCACACCTACCACAGTGTTGTCTCTTTTAACCCAAAGGTTAACTGGTAGAGAATGTCTTGTTGCATTAAGTCCGCCTATGTACCACTACTGTACATGAAGTTTAAATAAATAAATAAATAAATGTTTGTGTGATGAGCACGATTATTTGTTCTGTGTCTGGGTGTAATTTATCTATATAGGGTGACTGGCAATTAGTGTACGATACTTAAACACGTGATTGTGCTCATGATAACAAACAATTTTTATTATGGGAGCAATGCCGAAATCGCGAAAAAAATATCAGCTGTTCAGTACATTAGGCAAACATAAATGTACTGAACAGCTGATTTTTTTTCGCGATTTCAGGTTTGTTCCCATAGTAAAAGTTGTTGGTTATCATGAGCACAATCACGTGTTTAAGTATCGTACACAAATTACCAGTCACCCTATATAATGTATGTATTTAGTAATATATAAGTATGTTTATCAGTTGTCTAGTACCCATAACACAAGCTCTGCTTAGCTTGAGACTAGACGGCGTTGTGTGATAGTTGTGGAATATTATATTATATATCATATTATATTATTATATAATGTGCTATTCTAGGACATTGTGTATTCACATACAAAGTTTAACGAGCGTAAAGAAGTAATAATAATAATAATAATAAAGTTTATTGACACAAAAAATATTTAGGTAACAAATTTTTTGAAGCCCTGGCTCCTGAGCTAGGTAGCAACCTGTGTTACAGGAGCCAGTGTCTTCACCCAGTTGCATATGTTACATTTGATCACATATTCATTTATACATATTTGATTAAAAAAAAATAAAAAAACATGGTAAAATAAAATAAATGAAAATGCACGCATGCTCAAGTATTTAATGACTCAGCGTGTTATGTGAAGTAACAAACATACACACACATTCATAAACTTTCACCATTATTATGTTAGTGTGAATCATCATCATCATCATCATTTCAGCCGAAAGACGTCCACTGTTGGACATAGGCTTCCCCCAAGCGTCTCCACAACGACCAATTTTGTGCGTCTCGCATCCGCCGCATTCCCGCGACTCTCACCAGGTCGACGGTCCACCTTGTGGGAGGCCTTCCAACGCTTCGTTTTCCGGTGCGTGGTCGCCACTCTAGAACCTTTCGGCCCCACAGACCCCGTTCTACGAGCAATGTGCCCTGCCCACTGCCACTTTAGTTTGGCGATTCTTCGGGCTATATCGGCGACTTTGGTTCTCCTGCGGATATCTTCATTCTTTATGCGATCACGCAAGGAAACTCCGAGCATAGCCCTTTCCATTGCCCTTTGGGTAACTGTAAGCCTTCTGACGCGGACCATTGTAAGCGACCATGTTTCAGTGCCATATGTCATCACTGGCAACACGCTCTGGTCATAGACTTTCGTCTTGAGACACTGTGGTATGTTGGACAAGAAGATACTGTTAGTGTGATTAGTAAAGATAAATAGCATATAGCTTAAGCATATTAGCCTTACAGTGTTCTCACTGCTGGGACTCAGGCGCTAGGCTCTAGGAGAGGGCCGTAATCCACCACGCTGGCTAGATTTAGATTTTTTCTTATACTTGTGCTATATAAGACATTGCTTCATGTCAAATTTCAGGATTCTAGGTCAACAGGAAGTACCCTATGAATTTTGATTTCCTTGAGAGTGTCAAAATATACGTTTTTTGCGACATACACGGCGGTATCTTTTTTTTCGTTAGGTAACTCAGAAGTTTGATTTTTTCACAGCTTCAAGGGACCGCAGATTTAAGTATATGATTTTAATTTTAACTCGATACCTTTACGCATTCCCGAGATAAAGGGTCTTGACAGACAGAGAGACGGACAACAAAATTATAAGGGTTCCGTTTTTTTACTTTGGAGGTACGGAACCCTAAAAATATTGGTTGTTTGAAACCAAATTCTGAAAAGCCTTACACAATATGTCAGTAAATTCTATCCTTAATAACTTGTTACTTACGCTGGTGTGGGTGAGGAACACTTTTGTTTAATTGTCTGTAAGCCGCCCCTAATGGGATATAATTACATTTATGAAGTAAATTACTACGTAAACTGAGTTACCAAGTCACACGGAAGTATACCAATATTTTAAGATAATCGATTTGGAACTTAAAGAGGGTTCGTTGACTGTGCTGAAGTAGTAAGTTATATATCGGTCGTTTTTTAAAGTTAAGGGTGCACTACTGGGCTGCAGCATTTTTTTTAAATAAATAGTTATAATAATATAATTATAGTTTTTTTTTTGTAAGATTTATTTAAGACAAATTTAAGATATAAAAATAAATAAATAGAATAATAATATTCCACAATTTTCGCACAACGCCATCAAGTTCCGAAATAAGCAGAGCCTGTGCTGTGCGTATATAACAACTGATAATATACTTATATATTTTAAAACACAAGCATAATTAAGCTTTAGAGAAAAATTGGATAAGAAACTTATTAAGTGTACCAAGCGGGGTAGAAAAAAAAATGCTATTCGGAACAATCTTCATAATTTAATTCGGGAATTGAACTGTTGTGTGTTGTGTGTGTGTTGTTGTTGTTGTTGTGTTGTTGTTGTTGTTGTTGTGTTGTTTTTAGGTAAGTTTGTACAGAACCCTCAGTGAGCGAGTCCAACTCGTACTTGCCCGGTTTTTTTTTCAAACAGTTAAGTAATCACCACACCAAGTTTGTATCACCGTGTTTCCAAATAACAATAGGAGGGGTTCACATCGGCGTCGGGTCGATGATGAAGTACTTAGGACTCGTTCTCGACAGCCGGTGGAATTTCGAGGAGCATTTCCGACGTCTGACTCTCAAAAAATAATAAAAAAATTAAACGATAATTAATCGTTTACTGTTCAAGCTACTCGTTTTTAGAATGTATTACCCATTAAAGGAAGGTGTGCTCAAACGCTACCGACCTTTAAAACAATGGTGAAGGCGCATTACCTTTCACTGTAATATTTCTTTATTCTCCTTGCTCAATTTTATATTTGATATTTATTAGTATATTTATTGATATTGTATTTATATATTTTTATTATTATGTGTAATTAATATTATTTATGTATTTTTGTACACTGACCGCCCTTTGTACACTTTGTTTTTGTATATGTTTATCCTGTCCACATTATGATGTGTACTATAAAGTATATAATAAATAAATAATCAAATATTTTCCATTTAAGTAGGCACAGTTAAGTAGGCTTTGACCTAATTATCAGTACTTAACGTTTTTGATCTATTTATCATCATTAGCTGGTATCGAACCATCCTAGTCTCTAATTGGATAGTGAAGCATAGCGACCAATCCGACAGAGTTATGCAATCGGACGAAATATCGGAACAAAGGGAATTTTAGGACGGCGAGAGACTAATAGATGGAACAGTAACGTGACAAAATATGTGTAAGACTTTGTACGCTTGGCAGGAATTTGCAGGAGTGGAATTCGGTGCAGAGTCTGTGTTTCCTGATACCTACAACCTGGAGATCTTTAAGTGGACTACAAGATCTAAGGGTCGCCACACACGGGCCACCGGCCATAACCACACAACCCCGCCACCATATTTCCTGTAGGTTTCATACATTTTATATGGATCCGCCACACACGGTTGACGCCGGTGGCCGCCACATGCTTCTAATCGCCGCTGCTTGCTTCTTGTGGCTCGCACTGGCCACTAAACGCCGATACAAAACGCCATCACACGCCACTCGCGCATTTAAACCTTCTTCGTCAGAGTCCATTATGATACTGCGCGTATGGGTTAAAAAAGTAGCAGCCACCTGCCATAAGTGGCTTGTGGCCGCTTCTAGCTTCTCGTGGCGGCGTTTGTGGCTGCGGCGTGTGGCCCATGTGCAGCGACACTAGAGCGCGCTCACTGTCAGACTAAATATAAAAATGAGGTGCGCAAAGACACAATGCCTGCAAATATATATATTTTACTAAAAATCAAAATACTATAAAAAAAAAAATACTATAACGGTACAACATAGCTTGTAAATCCACAGAACTCAGTTGTTCTCCCATAGCAACAGTGCGTAACTCAGTAACTGTAAATATCATTAAGTGCTAGTAAACAGTTTATTTACTCTGCTGAAAAGTTCCTAATTTCGACTTACGTGGTGTTAGAACTTAAACGACAAACTGCCAATTGCCATCTCCCACTGAATGTCACTATATTAATATATTTAGAGCCGTTTAAATAAGATTGTTTTATCCTTATTCCATTGTGGGTAAGAGATGGCGCTAGACAACTTGTATAGCTCTGTCTCTTACCCACACTGAAATATGAATGAAATAATCTTACTTTGAACGTTATGGTAACCCACCAGGTCACTCGTACCACGAGTAACAGGATTCTTTTTAATCTAGCAGCGTCCGAGCCGTGCTGGTCCGTTGCGTCAAACGTGTTGTCCGATGCATTTCGATTCCGACATAGGTAGCTCTCTAATCCGTTGATGACCTAATTCGATTTTAGTTTTGTCATGTGTCGATGCAACGTTCCTGTTTTAATTGTCACAGAGCGAATAATACTGTAAGGGGATGTAACTCGACATACATCAACCGCTCTTACGCGATTATGACGTTATTACACATTTTTCATTAGATATTTTGCAAACACTGTTTCTTGTGTTCTATTGAAATCAATTTATAAATTTGTGTAAAACTAATCCAGTAAAGACCTCTGAAAATTTGCTATTTTGCAAAACACTTTACACAGTAAACTTTGACACTTCATAATTTATTCAAAAATTTAAAAACTATAACAATAGAAACCTTGCAAATTTAATTAATATTCTAAATGACGACATTTTTTTTCAAAAACTTTTAAGGGCTTAAAAAAGCACGTATTTCCTGGAACAAGTTTTGTAAAATATTCGAGTAAATCACGGAATTACCGAATGCTAACAGAGTTTTCAGGCGTTATCTCTCTTCTTTTCGCGTTGCCTTTTCGTCAAACATCGCGTTGGGTTGCGATAGATGAAGTAACAAGCTTTTAAACCATGCTCGATGTTGACGATAGGCGAGTGAAAAAGGACCCTCATAAGAGGACTGCAGGACCTAAGCGCAGTCACTTACGGATTGCATACAAAACAAAGAGATGCGCAAAGACACTATGCTTGCAAAAATATGAAGCATTTTAGCCATTTACTAGAAATCTACAGATTATATATTTTTTTAACTTGAAAATCAAAACACTATAACGGTAAAACGTAGCTTGTAGAATAATCTAACAAACAATCAAAATGATTGCATGTATATTAGTCCGGTTTTTAATCAATAAAATTAATTGTGGAGATATCTTCGTGATTTTTTTCTATCGTACTAAATTTGCCGTATTATGTTTTAAACACACTATCTATCTAGCAATTATCTTGAAGAATAACATACATGATATTTTTTTCTGATTCTGTTTACTGCTTAAACTTTTGCGTATTATAAAATTCATGATTAGCTACTATAGTCCCCTTAAACTATGTTAGTAAAGACAAAATTAACACAATACATTTAAAAAAGAGCAGAACAGAAAAACAGCCGCTATCGAGTGATGGAAGATCATTTTCATACATTTGTTGCATTGACTATTATTTCATCATCATCATTTCTTCCGAAAGTCGTCCACTGTTGGACACAGGCCTTCCCCAAGTGTCGCCACAATGATCAGTCATGCGCGTCTTGCAACCACCGCGTTCTCGTGACACTCACCAGGAAATTAGTTCACCTTCCAACACTGCATCTTCCGGTACTCGGCCGCCACTCCAGAACATTTCGGTACTTTCGACCATCCGTTCTGCGAGCAATGTACCCTACCTACTTTTTTTTTCGGTTCGGAAAATCATCTAATTAATGACATCCCCCGCTCTTGGGCGGAGCGAGAGATAGTGTCAGACTTTTACTGACTAAAAACCCAATCCTGTTCCTTCTTTGCCATTTTTCCAGGGCCCCGGGGATCTCTTTCGCATCACCCATGGCCCCAGTAGGCTTCGACGCTTCTGGGCCCCTACGGTTGCTAACATCTCCTTGAGGCGCGCGTGGAATACTATGCGCCGTCGACGACTTGGGCTCGGTCCGGACGGTTACCGGACGATCGGACGGCGATTGGGACCCATTGTTCGCCGTCTGCAAGCCTGCGCCTACGGTGGTACCCTACCTACTGCCATTTAAGTTTGGCCATTCTTCGAGTTATTTCGGTAACCTTGTTTAACGATTGACCTCTTTCTTCTATTCAAGTTAGACCTACATAACACCATTATCGACTTTAATATAACATATCTAATAATCGCATATATCCTGAAAGTATTACGTTCAGAATCGGCTACTGAATTAATTTCAGTTATTTTTTGTTCTAAATAAACAAGAATTATTTAATATATGGATTAAAAATTATTTATTTTGATAAATTCTTGTCAAATCTTGATTGCGTTACTAGCGTTTTTGTGTGTGCATGCGTAGATACCAATACCAAAAACACTATCTAAATGAAAATAAGTAAAATTTCCGAGTTTAAAATTATGATTGTAACTTAATTTTCTTTTGTTACATTTTATCATATATATAAATACATTTTTATTTTTTTTATTTCTTTATTAATGTTTTTTTTTATCTTACATTTATATTTATTTTTTGTTCAGTGGAATTCATGTTACCTGATAATAAACTTGTGTGAGGCCGTAAAGTGGTTCCTGGTGGCCTGTAGCACAGGTTTCTCCGAAACCTACAACAGGCTCTCACAATGCTAATTCATATAATTATCAAAACATTATTGAAAGAAAAAAAGAGAAAAAAAAAACATTATTATTATTAATATAATTTTCTAATTGAGCTGTTTAAGGGTGGAAAATATTCCAGTTACATGTTGTAGATATATTTTCTAACCTACTTATTTAAACTTTGTAACATCGAACCTTCAAATTTTTAACTAACATAGCCACCTCTGTTCAAAATGGGCACGCTACAATTATGGCGGTAAGTCCCCTCTTTGAGGAGTGGCTGGAGCGGCAACATGGCGTCCTCACCTACCGCATGACGCAGGTCCTCACCGGACATGGCAAGTTCGGGAGGTTCCTGCATCGGATTCAGGTGGAAGCAACGCCCGGGTGTCATCATTGTGCGGACCACCCGGAGGACACGGTAGAGCATACGGTGGAGGTGTGCCCCGCTTGGGCGGAGCACCGCCGTGTCCTCGTGGAGGCAATTGGCGGCAGCGACCTTTCGCGTCGGGCCCTGGTTCAGGCTATGGTCCGGAGCGAGGAGGAATGGCAGGCGGTCGCCTCCTTCTGCGAAGCAGTAATGCTAGCGAAGGAGGAGGCTGCACGTGTGAGGGAACGAAGAACCTCACGCCCTAGGCGCCGTAATTCCGATCCCGACTACCAGCCACGGTAGACGCGGGCTTGCGGACGTCGAGCACTGGGTAGCTCGCCGTCCGGCTGTTCGGTAATTAACCGGACCGAGCCCAGTCGTCAACAGCGCGTAGTGATCCTCGCGCTCCTCAAGGAGATGTCAGCAAACCGTAGGGGCCCAGCAAGGCCGATGCCCACTAGCTAGGACCGCGGAGAATTTCTGAAAGGGAAACCCGTAGTCCTAGATTGCAAAGGGTAATTGAAGGATACAGGTGTGGTTTTAGTCAGTAAAAGTCTGACACGCCCTCGCGCTCCACCCAGAGCGCGAGAAGTCATTTTGATGACTTCCCACCACAAAAAAAAAAAAAAACCTCTGTTCAAAAATCGACCATACTTCTACCCGTTCCTCCAAATCCTAACTTGTGAGTCTCGTGGCGTTTCAGTAAATGTTAATGCAAACGGTACATAGGTACCGTTTGCCCTCTCGCAAGTACCGTTGCCAGGCGTCCGGATAAAACCGGACACAGTTTTTAAAGAGTAACCATGTAGCTTCGCGCCGGTTCTTCTCCATAGGAAACGACCAATTGGAACCGTTCACTAGCTTCTGATGTTTTATAGGTGTCCGTGTAGGCCTATGTGAAATAAATATATTTTGATTTTGATAGCTGGCTTTTTTTGCATGAGCGGCAAAATTACTTCGCCGTTAGGTTTTTTGAATTTGACCATTTTTCTTATATTTATAGTAGTTATTGCTAAGTTCTACTATTGCAATTATTAAAATTAATATAGTTTTGAACATTGAATATTAAACGAACTGGTTCACTGCATTTTATCGTTTTTAGGGTTCCATACCTCAAAAGGAAAAAACGGAACCCTTATAGGATCACTTTGTTGTCTGTCTGTCTGTCAAGACCCTTTATCTCGGGACCGTAGAGGTTTCGAGTTGAAATTAAAACAATATACACAAGTCTACGGTCTCTTGAAGCTGTGAAAAATCAAACTTCTAAGTTAACGAACAAAAAACGTAAATTTCGATACTCTCAAAGGAATCAAAATTCATAGGGCACTAGCCGTTGACCCAGAATCCTGAAATTTGGCATAAAATAAGGTGTTATGGATATAGGAATAAATTTGAAAACAGTAAATTTGTTGTTACGTGCGAATCGGAAAAATCTTCGTGACTCCTTTCGCAAATTGAACTATGTGTTTACATAGGCAAGTTTGTACAGAACCCTCAGTGTGTGAGTCCGACTCACACTTGCCCATTTTTTTTTCTCATATGTATATCTCACAATACGTTGCTTTACTTCAGAATAAAAATTGTCATGTAGGAAGACTAAAAGATTATGAGCGTTCGGTATTTTTACCCAACTGCCCGGCTAAACTGGTTGGTCTGTCCGGATTTATGTTTTTAAGACTTGGCAACCCTATATGCAAGCACGGACGCACCAAAAAGTCTGGTCTTGTAAACTTCAGTCAACCGAGCGTCTGTGGGCTGAGTTGATTGTGTTGTGGCGATTCATTTTGCTTTTTGGTTTACGTGCCAGCCGGATTTTTTCTACTATATACACTTAAACCTACCTTATTACCAACCTTATTACTTTGTGTAATTTATTTCATCACCACTGCTCTCAAAACGGTGAAGGAAAACATCGTGAGGAAACCGGCATGTCCTAGAACCATAAATTCGAAGACATGTGACATTCACCAATCCGCACTGGGCCCGCGTGGTGGATTACGGCCCATACCCTCTCCTAGAGAGGAGGCCTGAGTCCCAGCAGTGGGAACATTAAAAGGCTGATTATGCTATATATGCTATACACTTAAACCTCCCTTAAGAATCAATCTGTCTATTGTTTTTTTTAAGCTGGGAAATCATCCAGTGTCTTCTCCCACTCTAGGGCGGAAGGGAAGGGCGTGACAGAGTTTTACTGACTAAAACGACACCTATGTTCCTTCTTTGACTTGCGTTCCAGGACCCCACGTTTTCCTTTCGAAAGTCAACATGGCCGTAGGCTTCGGCCCTGCTGAGCCCCGGTTATGGTGTTGCGGTCATATAAGGCGCGCGTGGGACACTACGCGCAGTCGACGACTCGGGCTCGATCCAGATGGTTACCGGTAGGCCGGAGGGCGAGGTACCCATTGCTTGACATCCACAAGACCACGTCTACGGTGACTGGAAATCGGGGTCAGCGTGCGGATATCCGTTCCCTCACGCGTGCGGCCGCCTCCTTCACTAACATTACTGCTGCGGAAGGAGGCGACCGTCTGCCATTCCTTCTGGCTCCGGACCATAGAAATATAATTTCTGGTATCTATGCTCCAGACAATGGCCTGAACCAGGGATCGGTACGTCTCTCTCTGTCCATTAGTGAAAACATGATTAAAATCCGTTCAGAAGTTTTGGAGTTTATCGCGGACAAACAGACAGACTGACACAGTGGGGGACTACGTTTAGGCCGTTTTTAAGCTATCAAGCAATGACACCGATACCTCAACAATCAACCCAGTTCTGCAAATCGATAGATATGTAATTATATTGAAAAAAAAAACTGCAAAAATAGATCAACCCACATTTTGTAATACAATTCTAACAATAGTGTGAATACTTTTGTATTTGAAAAGCAACGTCATTCAGTATTGACTTTTCATTGAGTTCCATGAATTTATTTGATTATGACGTCATGTTGTAATAAACGTAAGTTAGGTGGGTTTTGAAAGTCATCTATAGTAATACTTATAATAAATCTGTAGAAGTGAAAATTCTGTACGTTGAAAATATCAAAAAAATAAATGGCAGGGGGTGTTACTAGACCGACACCGAACCCAAAAATGTGATTAAAAAAATTTTTGTCTGTCTGTCTGTTTGTTTGTTCAGGCATCACGCAAAAACTACCGGTTCGATTACGATGAAACTTGGTATAATTATTCTTTAATATCCTGGGCACCACACTGCGTACTTTTTTATCCCGGAAAAGTATATACAATAAAAAACAAACTTAATTTTGCGTTTCGATCCCTAGACCCGATTACTGTACCAAACGCAAATAATAAGTTTGTCGTAGGTTACGTCGCCCGCAGTGGAGTTCACTAAGGGGCGCTGCATACGGCTAAGATACTATAATATTTTATCCTAAGATACAATATCGCTCGCCATACCATTCAATGGACTATCACACACGACGAAGATAATAAATAATCTTTAAATATAAAAGGAGAAACTGGCTGACTGACATATCAACGCACAGCCGAAACTAGTGGGACTAGGAGCGTGAAATTTTGCACAAAGTTTCCTTTTACGACGTAGGCACGGTAATATTATCTATACAGTATTCCAACTTCATACAAACGGACGAAACGCGAGCTATACCAACGCGCCTCGATCTCGGGGTGCGCTCGGGATGCAGACAGTCGCGTCTGTGCCGCGCGATTTTTTCAAAAAAATAAGTTCAAGTACATATTTATATATTAAATATGACGAGTAGGATATATTGTGCTGTTTTTGGTTGCACGAATTCTTTATTTAAAACCAAACATATAAATTCTAAATTAGCTGCAGGTATCTATACCCAAGTAAAAGATATTCCTTTTTCTCCACCTTGTCCATGTTTCCCAAAACAATTTTTAATATTAAGCTTTAGAATGCGGATTTTTTTACTTTAAAATTTAATAATAAAGCATTTCGTAGGTACGTCTCAGTCGAGGCGCAAATATTTTTCGGTCGCAAATATTGAACACTTCCTATTCAATTCACAAAGTATTTTATTTGTTTATATAAAAAAGTATATTTACAATCACAAAACTAAATGGAAACACAAAGTAGGCAAATGTAATTAAAATGCTGGAGGCGGGCAGCCATAATGCGGGCAGCCCTATCGCATGTTTACGTACCGCGTGGCTGTAGGCATTTATTTCAAAGATACGGCCGAGTTACAATACTGTATAGATAATATTACCGTGACGTAGGTGAGCACTAAAAGAGGATTTTTTTAAATTCACCCTCTAAGATGATGAAGTGGGGATCCAAAGTTTGTATAGAGAAATTTACCTTCACGCGGGCGAAGCCGTGGGCAGCAGCTAGTTGAAAATATAATTATAGGTAATTGATGATTTTATATAGACCGAATTTCAAAGAGAGTGTGAAAAAGTAGGAATCTATCGAAATATATAAAACTCAAAGGTGACTGACTGACATAGTGATCTATCAACGCAGGGCCCAAACCACTGGAGGGATCGGGCTGAAATTTGGCATGCAGGTAGATGTTATGACGTAGGCATCTGCTAAGAAAGGATTTTGATAAATTCTACCCCCAAGGGGATAAAATAGGAGATGAAAGTTTGTATGAAACTTTGTCAATTTTAAACCGATCGAGCTGAGACTTTCCATGCATGTAGCTACTATGACGTAGGCATCCCGTGAGAAAGGATTTTGATAAATTCTACCCCCAAGGGGATAAACTAGGGGATGAAAGTTTGTGCCGCAAAAAATATACCTAATTAATAATAATACTTAACGCGAGCGAAGCCCCGGGCAAAAGCTAGTAAGTTATAATAATAAAATAGTAATAATTTTTATTTTTAAGACTCGTTGGGTGCAATGGTTAGTAAAAAACTTATCAACTAAAGGGTTAGTAACACTTAAAAACCTAAGAAAAAATTCTTAACCTATTGCCGCACTAGCAATCGCAATTAGTGCTTGATCACTGGCGCATTATGTGTCATTTTACTTTACTCGAGGGAACGTTTAAAAGAGCTACAGTGGCCTTATAACACAAAAGATAAATGAAGGAACATACCTAGATGAGTTGTAATCAGTGAAAGTCTGACACGATCTCTCGCTCCACTCAAAAGCGAGAGAATTCATCGTTGATTTCTCACCTAAAAAAAGGGTATTGTTATAAGCAACGTATTGTTGTTTTGTTATATTTTATAACTAAAGATTTAATTACTAAGGTCTACTTACGTTTATCTAGCAATAATTCAAAGTGTACCGTACACATTTTAAGACCATTTGGCATACAATATTTGTATGCCCAGCAATACAGTGCATAGTGAATAGATATTTTGTACCTAATTAACACCTTGTTTTTTTATTATTTCTAGGTGGGTAAATTATTCAATGACATCCCTAGCGCTCTTGGGCTGAGTGGGAGGGTGTATTAGACTTCTACTGACTAAAAACCTACTCCTGTTCCTTCGTTGCCTTTCATATCAGGGCCAAGTTT
Source organism: Mythimna impura (assembly GCA_905147345.3). NCBI lineage: Eukaryota > Metazoa > Arthropoda > Insecta > Lepidoptera > Noctuidae > Mythimna > Mythimna impura. Next base: position 25,485,863 of record LR990351.1, on the reverse strand, counting down.
TCCTTTCTGAAACAAACCCTTGGCCCCAGTAGGCTTCAACCCTGCTGGGCCCCTACGGTTTGCTGATATCTCCTTGAGGCGCGTGTGGAACAGTACGCGCCGTCGACGCTTTGGGCTCGGTCCGGACGGTTGCGGACGGCGAACTACCCATTGCTCGCCGTCCGCAAGCCCACGCCTAAACCTTGTACCATAACAGTTATATTATACAGTATGTGTAACAAATAAATACATTTGCTGCGGAAATTTTTGAGAAGTCATCGGGAATCTTACCATGATGTGTTAAAATGTCAAGCGTGTGAGCGAAAAAGAGGGATGGAGCTATACATCCTATACAGCTCCATCCCTTTAACAGTTCAGTTTAGGTCGTGAAATGGTTCGCATTAAGAGGTCGTGGTAGGGCCTTCTGACGTGCTACAGATATGATGATATCAATTTGATGATAATGTTGGTATTAATTTTGTGATAATGTTGGTATTCATTTGATGATAATGTTGGTATTAATTTGACGATAATGTTGGTATTAATTTGATGATAATGTTGGTATTACTTTGTTGACAGGTGGCTGTTCTGCCTTCGGGCACTCATGCTTCGGCGGCCACGGCAAGAGGTCTGGTGATACTTCGGCGATGGATGTAAGTTAAACAATCTTTGTACAGACTTATCAACATACCTACTAATATTATAAAAACGAAAGTTTGTATGTATGTGAGTACGTTTGCGTACATTTGTTACTTATTCACGCTCAAACTGCTAAACGGAATTGGATACAATTTATTACACTAGATGGCGTTGTGTGAAAGTTGTGGATAATACACAACTTTCACACAACGCCATCTAGTTCCAAGCTAAGCAGAGCTTGTAATATAAGTACTAGATAACTGATAAACATACACATATATTACTAAATGCATACATGTCATGTTATAGAAAAATTACATCCAGAGATAGAACAAATGATCGTGCTCATCACACAATCATTTGTCCTGGGTGGGAATCGAATCCACGACCCCCAGCATATAGCAGTCAGGGCCAATAACCACTAGACCCACAGGCCTGTCAAGCAATAACAATGATCACTTCTCATACATTTAAAAACCTGACAAATAAAGTTTCTGTCTGGTTTATAGTTGAAACACTACCAGCAATTTTAAAAAATAATGGAAAAAAGTGCCAATGGCCGCTATGGCCGGGAGAATTCCTGAAAGAGTTATATACCCTGGTTTGCAAAAGGCAACAAAAGGCTGCATAACACTCACACACCACAAACACACAACAACAACACTCTAAATAAAACAACAAATTAATTTAACAGTACATGAAGTTTCAATGAATAAATAATAATAAAAGTTAGTCTAGTCGCTCTAGAGTATAGTCATTGGATGATTTTCTACTTCAGAAAAAAAAAATAACCCGAAGGTCGGGTAGAGAATGCATTGTTGCATCAAGTACGCCTAATAGAGTATTTTACTCTGAATGAGAAAAAATCTAAAAATATATTATTATGATACCTTGGGCAAAAAGCAGTCGGTAAGTGTTAGTTTTAGTTCATAAAAAAACAACATAAATTTTAAAATTCAATTCAAAGTTTTCAGTTTTTTTATCTGTTTTTTATCACTATTAAGCTGTTGATGGGCATCAACGCCGGCGTTCACGCGCCATTGTCTTACTATTGTGTCTCTAATTACGCACTCAAAAGGCCATCATGTTATTATGTCATTTGGCTGTGTAAACAAAAGCGACAGCTGTCAACCGCCAACTGATCGGCCATACTGAGTGAATATCAGCGCATTTGTTTACACAGCCTACTGACGTCACGACTACAGAGTAAATATTGCGTTCTGCATTTTCGTCAAATTACGCGCGAAATTTAAAAATTTAAATTTTAAATTCATTTTTAGGGTACTTAGCGACTGAGTAAAAATTTTGTGTTTTTTTTAGTGGTATATTAGCACTATATAATCTAATTGGACACTTCAAAAATGAGTATAATACCCTATACTGCACATAAAGTTTAAATAAATAAGAATGATGATTATAAAATGAAAGAATTACAATATTCATTCAGTTTTAATACCGGTAAATCTTCAATTGAATTCGACAATTAAAACGACATAAAATAATAATTAAGATAAATTGAAAGCGAAGTCAACATTTTAACACGTTCGCTAGCTTCAGGTTTTTAAATAAAATCCTGAAGAGGGAAATAATTTAACGCCATTTCAGGAACTTCTCATAAAGTAGAGACGAATCGTAAGCGTAATCACATAGCAATTATCCTTTCAAAAATATATTTTGTGCGTATTTAAAATGTAGGCAAACTTGGAAATGTATTGTCGGCAAAACTGTAGGTCGGTGTTAAAGTATTTTTGTTGATTGTACTTGACTGTTAGGAAATTGTTGATATATATAATAAGTACGTTAGAAGTGGTAAGGAAATATTTCGGCATGGAAGTTGATTTGTTGAATTTGTGTGACGTTGATTTTGGTAAAATTGCTCAGACAAGCTGACTATTGTAGGGGTAATGTAATCGCTGGATGGAGTGAGGGAGTATCAGACTTTCACTGATTAAGATCCACCTGTGTTCTTTCTGGGCACGCCACAATTATGGTGGTAAGCCCCGGCCCTGGTACGAAAGGCAACCAAGGAACAGGAGTGGGTTTTTAGTCAGTAAAAGTCTGACACTATCTCCCGCCCCGCCCAAGGGCGCCCCCTACCTCCATCCCCATCCCCATGACATCCCCATGTCATAAGATGATTTTCCCACCGAAAAAAAAAAAGCCCCCTTTTGTGGCGTGGTTGGAAAGACCTCACGGCGTCCTCACCTTCCACATGAAGCAGGTTCTCACCGAACACGGTAAGCTCGGGAAGTTCCTGCACCGGATTCGTGTGGATGCGACGCCCGGGTGTCGGCACTGTGTGGACCGCCCGGAGGACACGGTGGAGCACTCGGTGGAGGTGTGCCCCGCTTGGGCAGAGCAACGCCGTGTCCTCGTGGGGGCGATCGGCGGCGGCGATCTCTCACGCCGGGCCTTGGTACAGGCCATGATCCGGAGCGAGGAGGAGTGGCAAGCGGTCGCCTCCTTCTGCGAAGCAGTAATGCTAGCAAAGGAGGCGGCCGATCGCGTGAGGCAACGGTCCTCACGCCCCAACCACCGCCGGGATTCCGATCCCGATTTCCGGCCACCGTAGGCGCGGGCTTGCGGACAGCGAGCAATGGGTAGCCCGCCGTCCGACCGTCCGGTAACCGTTCGGACCGAGCCCAAGTCGTCGACGGCGCGTATTGTTCCACGCGCGCCTCATGGAGATGTCAGCAAATCGTAGGGGCCCAGCAGGGTCGAAGCCTACTGGGGTCATGGGTAGTGTGAAAACGAAACCCGGGGCCCTGGGACGAAGGCAACTAAGGAACAGGAGTGGGTTTTTAGTCAGTAAAAGTCTGACACTATCTCTCGCTCCGCCCAAGAGCGAGATTTGTTATTAGATGATTTTCCCACCAAAAAAAAACCTGTGTTGTTTCAGTTGGCTTTTGCAATCCAGGGCCTTGGTAACTCTAGCACAATCTCGTAGTACGTTTCCGTGAAATTATTTCCGATTATAAAACGACGGTATGAAAAAAAAACACCACAAATTGATTCACTTCAATACCCTTAAACTTGTTTCACGCAGTTCAAACATGCAAACTTAAAAGACGAAGTTGCGAGGGTCCTCAGCCTTCACCTAAATCTACATTCACTCATAGTTTCCGCATAATGGAAGAAAAACATTCACTTATAAAGTGACTGTGCTATGGAGGACACACGCGTATGATAATGTTTTTTGCGGGGACATTGCGTGAGTTCAGTTTAATGCAATACTAATATAATGACATGTAATAATAATAATAATATTCCACAACTTTCACAACCCCCCAAAACTAACTAGATAACTGATAAACATACTTATATTTTTCTAAATACATACATATACTCGTAATTACAGATAAATTACACCAAGACATAGAATAAATGATCATGCTCATCACACAAACATTTGTCCTGGGTGGGAATTGAACCCACGACCTTCAGCATGGCAGTCAGGGTCCCTGACTACAAGACAGACAGGATGACAAAAAAAAAATTGTGTGTGTGTCTGTGTGTAATAAATATCTATATTAGGTATGTTCTCCTCACAACCTGACAGCGAGAGGAAATGTCAGATATTTACTGTCGCAGTACTTTCAATTCCGCAGCCCTTGCAGGCGCCTAGTGGGCCCCGTCAATTTTGCTGACATCGCTTTGAGGCGGGCGTGGAACACACGCGTCGTCGATCCGAGCCTGCTGCTTATGAGACGGCGAGCTTCCTATTGCTCGCTGTCCGCAAGCTCGAGCCAAGGCCAGTCGTGCTATTCTCTAAGAATAGGTACATTGGATTAACAATCTAATGTAAGGTCCATTGAATTATTAATCCTATGTACGTATTTTGATTACGTCGCTGCGGCCAGCGCTGCGCTCAAGCCTGTTTTCTTAGAGAATAGCACTGATGGCCAGGAGTCGCCCCGTGACTCCCAACGCCCAGGGCGTCTTCTGTAGGGGCCGGAATGTGTGGATTGTCTCCTCTTCACACTTTCTGTCGCCCTTTTTGCTTGTATTATCGATTCGCAGAAGGAGAACGTCAGGTGCTTCATTTCTAACACAGCCATTTCAGAACTTAGTTCTAAGGTATAGGTGACGACTTGCCGACATATTTTTTTAAATATTCAGATTTAAATTGTCTAAAGAAAGAGATTAAGCATTGCCATAATACGTGGCAATGCGGCCAGTCTTTTGGGCACACTTCCAGTCGATAGCGATGCGGAGGAATTCCTAAAATATGGCGTTAAAAAATTGCTCCGCATCGCTGTCGACTGGAAATGTGCCCAAAAGACTTGGCGGCACTGCCACGTTGTATGGCAATGCGAGGTAAAAGCCAGCCCATGGGTCACGCGAAGTGTCAACTAGCCGTTTGGATAATTCTTGAAAATAATTCTGGTTCTATCTATGAGCAGTGGTGGCCGAGTGGTAACGGCCCCGACTTACGAATTGTAGGTCGCGGGTTCGAACCCAGCCAGGCGCATTACTTTGTGTAATTTATTTCATCACCACTGCTCTCAAAACGGTGAAGGAAAACATCGTGAGGAAACCGGCATGTCCTAGAACCAAAAATTCGAAGACATGTGACATTCACCAACCCGCACTGGGCCCGCGTGGTGGATTACGGCCCATTCCCTCTCCTGGAGAGAAGAGGCCTGAGTCCCAGCAGTGGGAACATTAAAAAAGGCTGATTATGCTATATGCTATCTATGTTCAAAATAAATTTTGGAGTCTAAAGAAAGCAAAGGTTTCCACTTTTTCTGGTGTTTACCGTCTCCGACCAATCTTGACGGTACGGTTGGTGCAGCGGATGAGCACTTGGCTGCTACGTTGCGTATCGCAGGTTCGATTCACGTACGATACAAATAATTGTATGGCCTACAGATAGTTGTTCCGGGTCTGGATGTCTTGTGTATGTTAGTTTAGATATTTGTGATCGTACCATGACATAAGACTAAATCTTAGTGTCAGTATATTTAAAGAAAAAATAAAATTTGGCTGGCCTGTTAGTCTAGTGGTTAGTGGCCCTGACTGCTATGCTGGAGATCGTGGGTTCGATTCCCACCCAGGACAAATGTTTGTGTGATGAGCAACGATCATTTGTTCTGTGTCTGGGTGTAATTTATCTATATTAAGTATGTATTTAGAAATATATAAGTATGTTTATCAGTTGTCTAGTACTCATAACACAAGCTCTGCTTAGCTTGGAACTAGACGGCGTTGTGTGATAGTTGTGGAATACTATTACTATTATAAAATAATCTCTCGTAAACGCTTCAAAGACACGCCAGCGCAGCGTTCGTAGGTTTATAATAAAAACAATATTTCGCTAGAGATATTTTACAAAGGGTGTTAAAAGAAAATAAAGAAAATAATACTTTACACATCTCATTGCACTAAGGGCTATATTTCACCGGGACACCACGGCGGCGCGACCAGTTGCGCCGCCACGGTGTCCGTAAGCTATCAAACTAAACACCAGAGTCGCTACTCCACACTGAGACACTATCAATATGAACCTTAAGTGCACGCGTCCGAGTTGGTCGCGCCGCCAAATTGGTTGCTCAACCAAACGGACACCAGGTGAGTAACTCTCTATAGAGCTGTATACATTTTGTTGGTAGCGGCGACTGGTCGCGCCGCCATGGTGTCCAGGTAAAATATAGCCCTAATAGGAGGCATGCGAAAATTTACTGTTTGGTAGAAGGTTCTTAGGTTCTTGGAGGGACTAAGAACTCCTCATACATAAATTTCTAAAGTTATTGTTACTAGCTCTGCAATCTTTGAAAAGGTTAATTACTGTTCACACTTCGTTACGTTTTAGTGGTAAATGATAGTGCTATTATAATTACGACCACAAATTAAAATCTCTATGTAACCATCGCGTGCCTATGACCGTGAATAAAACGAGTGGTGACGACCACATAACGACCACATGGCGACCACTAATGACCATAATACGGCCCAGTGGGCAATGGTAATGGGAAAACATTGATTTTAAGCTTTTGCGAATTATTATGACCGCATTTTGAGTTGTGTGATGTGGCTAGTAATGTTAGGGCCGATTCACACCGAAATAGCAGCCGCACATGGACGCTTGACACATCGTGGCGCCGAGGGTGGCCGCACGCCTTTTTTGCCACACTTTCAAGCCACACTGGGACTTTTAGGGATACTATACTATATAATAAAGTTTAAAATTATTTCATTCTAAAAGTATTCGCCGCGCGTCGCTGCCTCTGCCGCTGATATTTCAGTATTAATCGGCCCTTATACACCAAACAATTTTGCTACTGATTGTACCTTTTTCAATTTGATAGTACCGTGGGACGGTTGCAGAATTAAAATATAATTTGTTTTTATTTTTCGCAATTCGTCCCAAATGCCTGTACCTACTTGTGCTATAAGACCTTGCTTTATGCCAAATTTCAGGATTCTGGGTCAACGAGAAGTACTTTATGAATTTTGATTCCTTTGAGAGTACCGAAATATACGTTCTTCGCGACATAAACGGCCGTATCTTTTTTATTCGTTTAACTTAGAAGTTTGATTTTTTCACAGATTTAAGGGACCGCAGACTTCAGTATAAGGTTTTAATTTAAACTCGATACTTCCACGCGTTCCCGAAATAAAGGGTCTTGACAGACAGACAGACAGACAGACAGACAGACGGACAAAAAAGTAATCCTATAAGGATTCCGTTTTTTCCTTTTGAGAAATAATATCAAATAACATCTTCTTTTGTGAACTTCTAACAATAATTAGGTATAACTCTTAAATTGATGTTTTTAAAAGTTTTAGACTAACTAACTAACTGGACCTTACATTAATGAAATAAGCTTCCTCTGGATGTAATGTAGATGACAGCATAAATATAGCATAATTTGCTTTATAATGCTCCCACTGCTGGCACACAGGCCGTTCTCTATAAGGGAATGGACCGTAACTCACCACGCGGGCCCAGTGCAGGTTAACGGTTCACATGTCTTCAAATTTTTTGTTTTCCTTCGCCGTTTTGAGAGTTGTGGTAATGAAATAAATTACACAAAGCAATGCGCCTGACTGGGTTAGAACCCGCGACCTTACAACTCGTGAGTCGAGGACGTCCACCACTGCTCTATAAGTAGAAGATATTAAACGATTTTAAAATTATTATGAGAGGCAAGGCTCATTTATAAAATTATAGCAATTTATTTTTAAAAAAACCTACCCATATTTTACTAACAATAGTAGCTATAGTTTATGATATTATTTCGGTTAAAATGATAAAGTTCTATAAAAAAAAATTACAACTCGACAAAATGAAAATGTTTTTGCTGTTCGAGAAAGCAATGCATTTAGAAATACTCGTTCCATGTGCGGGTAGTATGTGTGTAGGAGCCAATTAAATTTGCAATGACTCTCTTCCATTTAATTCTTCATTTAATCTTCCAATAAATTCTTAATTTCAAAAACCGAGCAAATGCAAATCGGACTCACGCACTGAGAGTTCCGTACAAATTTACCTATGAAAACAGTTCAATTCCCGAATTGAGTTACGAAGATTTTTCCGAATCGCAAAAAAGTTTTTATTTGTGATGTAACTACAAATTTACAGTTTTCAGATTTTTTCCTATATTTGTGCTATAAGACCTTGCTTCATGCCAAATTTCTGGATTTTATGTCAACGGGAAGTACCCTATGAATTTTGATTCCCTTGAGAGTTTCGAAATACACGTTTTTTTTTCGACATAAACGTCGTGTCTTTTTTTTTTTGTTAACTCAGAAGTTTGATTTTTTCACAGCTTTAAGGGACCGCAGATTTGAGTATATGGTTTTAATTTCAACTCGATACCTCTACACGTTCCCGAGATAATACACACACACAACACACACACACACACGAGTGACAGACAGACAGACGGACGGACAACAAAGTGATCCTATAAGGGTTCCGTTTTTTCCTTTTGAGGTACGGAACCCTAAAAACGGAAATAAATACATGAAACTGTCTCTATTGATGACTCTAGTAATAAAAAACAGTTAATTTGTTTGTTTTCCGGGTACCCACGCAGAGATATTCGGAGAAGGTCAATGTACTTTATTATTGCATATTTGAAGTCCAGTCTTAATAATGACCAAGTTAATTAATGAACTGTCAAACGCTCAAAGGTAAAATAGTTGTAGTTTTCTAATTTTCTGCCAAATTTTCTTAATTTTTCTTTCCTTGAGATCCTTCTCCTGACAATAACAAACACAGCAAAACTGGTCCAGCTGTTCACGCGTAACAACGTGAACAAGGAAAATGGGGATTTTTGTATATATGTATACCTATATATTTATCTGGCGCCTACCATAGTACATCACTACCAGCTAATGCCGGACCTTTTAACCTCCATATTTCCTAATTACTAACCCTGTTGCTTTTAGCAAAACTTTCGTAATTGAGGCATGTCCGTCAAGGGGCTCTTAACTTGGACATTACCTACTATTACTAGTTGCTCTCATTTTACTAATTGTTTGGCTTCAAACTTTGTCCTCTTTTCTTAATAGATAAATGTGGGACATTTAATTATAATTATGACGACGGTTAAGTGCCAATACCACATAATATTTCCGATGTTTTCTTGTGAAAATCATCTTTTATCGCTTTGAATTTAAAGGTGTTTTCTGCGTGCTTTGGTGAAAAATCCGAACTGGGTTATTAGTTACAAATTACAATGGCATTAAATTAAACTGTTGAAATACCTCATAGTTAAACCGATACGTCTTTTTATGGTTACCTCCTAACTTTTAAGGTTCTACTACACTCAAAAAATATATTAATGCAGCATAAGCAAATATGCAAGGTGGACCGATGGCCTGGTGAGGGTCGCGGGAATCCGATGGATGCGAGGACCGGTCATTGTGGCGACATTTGGGGGAGGCCTATGTCCAACAGTGGACGTCTATCGGCTGAAATGATGATGATGATGAAGCAAATATTATTCTCAATAAATAAATTAAATACCAATTTATAACTTTCCAAGGAATCAAACGCTTTTTTAGTTTTTGTGAATTCTTGACGAAGACAGTTAGGAGTTAATGGTACTTCGCCGTCTATGAGTTGTATTTTTGACTTTAGTTATGCAGTTCAATTTTTTGACATAATTGAGATTTTAGGAATTAAGCTGTAGAAAAGGGTCATTGTTTGTGCTTGCACCTTTAATGAAAATAGTTCAATATTATCATATTTTAAACTAGATTATACCAGCGGTTTTGCCAAAGTGAAAGTAGAAAATTATCCCAGGGGACCATACTCCCGGGATAAAAAAGTATCAGTAATAATAATAGTAATCAGTATGCCAAATTTCAACCAAATCCGTTTGGCCGTTTGACATAATTTAATATAATATATAGGGTGACTGGTAATTAGTGTACGACACTTAAACACGTGATTGTGCTCATGATAACCAACTACTTTTATAGTTATATAAAAGTAGTTGGTTATCATGAGCATATATCAGTTGTTTAGTACATTAGGCAAACATAAATGTACTAAACAGCTGAATTTTTTTTCGTGATTTCAGGTTTGTTCCCATAGTAAAAGTTGTTTGTTATCATGAGCACAATCACGTGTTTAAGTATCGTACACTAATTGCCAGTCACCCTATATATACTTAACAAACATATACACACAGATACATACTTGTTCCCGCACTGAAAAATTATTTGTATAGCCTACAGATAGTTATACCGAGTCTACGTGTTTATGTATATGGATATATATACAACATTATTATTAGTACATGCGAAATCTGAATATAGTTTGTTCAGAATAAGTAACTGAATCGATTCCAATAATTTTTACACCATGGGTCACAAGTTGGACACCACCGACACTAAGTACAACACAGGTCACGGTAGGTTATAGCGGGCATTAGACACTAGCGCACAGCTGGATGAAGCTTATAACTTCGTGATTTTTCATCGTACAGTTATGAAATATAGTACAAAGATTCTTTACATAAAAATACTAGACACGTGTTTCGGATTTCGTGTATTTGTAAACGCATCCATGATACGAAAGAAAATTCAAGTGCGAGGCGATATTTGAAAAAAGAACACTAGAACCAAAGAAAAAGATTTTTCTAATTAAAGTTCCTATAGTCCATCCTAAGGTTGTCTAGGAGATATCGCTGTCAGTGATAAAACCGCTATTGTTACCTATAGATTTAACTTGCTGTAAAATTGTTACTATTTTGGTGTACAAATAAGTTTATTCTATTCTTAGACAGTTCAAAGATTTTAATCAATAAGGCCTTAAATGTTACTGTTTCTTTACTTAATTCTGTATCCTTATCCATTGTTTAGCAGCTATCAAGTCAGGACCTGATGGCGCGGCACCAGCTCGGCCAGGAAGAGACCCCCCCGCACCCCGTATACCCCCACTCGGGCTACAACGTGCTGCCCTCTGGTGACGACATCATACCCGTCAGGGATGGAGGTGAGGAGGACAGTACGTAGTCATCATAGAACATTATTAAAGTAAGATAAGGTAAATTGTACCCCCACGGGGGTACTTTCTATACCCGTCAGGTTCGGAGGTTAGGAGGGCCGGGGGTTAGGTGTCATACTGTTATAGTAAGACATAGTAGTGTACCCCCACGGGGTTACGTCGTGCTCTCATCTGGTGACGACACCATACCCGACAGGTACGGAGTTAAAGAGGGCAGTACGTAGTCATCATAGATCTTTATTAAAGTAAGACAAGGCAAAGTGTACCCCCACGGGGGTACATCGTGTTGCCACCTGGTGACGACATTATACCTAGCAGGGATAGAGGTTAGGGCAGAATGTAGTCATCATAGATCATTATTAAAGTAAGAGAAGGTAAAGTGTACCACCGTGGGGATACAATGTACTGCCACCTGGTGTCGACATCATATCCATCAAGGAGAGCGGTAGTAGTGAAGGGGATAATATGTGGTCACTATGGAACGTTGTTATAATAAGACATATGGGAGTATACCCCCGCGGGGTACAACGGGCTGACCTCGGATGACGATAATATCAAACAACTATAAGCCACCGCTTCGCTTCGCTCATCGCCGCACCGCACCCACGTGCGGTTGGTAACGTAGGCCACCGCAATAGAATATCAAGCCTCTGTAGGCTAGGCTTGATAAACACCACTAAATTTTAAATAGTACAAATACTTAAAGGGTTTATTAGAAAAGATCTTAATTATTATTATTTAAGTAAAGTCTCAATAAATAATATTGATAAACAGTAAAGTTATGAGAAATGTCATTCAATTTATGGAAATATTGTACAGGCTATTGATATAAATGGCGATAAAAATGGAAAAAATACTGCGCGTAGTATTTTCTAATAGGAATTGTTATGAATGATTGATTCAATTATGAATTTACCGATTATGACGTGGGATTTCACAAATATGATTAGTAACGGGTACGGTTAGACCCAATTTTTTTTTTGTATTAATTAAAAAATAGGGGTGTATACGTCAGTCTAAAGCTCCTTAGTCCAGTCTACCACAACTGAAGAAGTTTAACAAAATTACATCGTCATCCTTGTCTGCAGGTGTATATGACCGTGAAGACGCTGGCGCCGCCCGGGAAGTAATGAAAATGAAACTTCGGAACATCTTCAAGCATTGGGTAAGAATTATAAATCCCTTTTCTATTTATTTTCTTTACAAATAATTTTTGGATGAGTGAATTTTAGTCAATAAAAGTATGACACGCCATCTCGCACCACCCTAGTGCGTTTTTCCTACTCAAATAAAAGCTTTTTACAAAAAAAAATACAACCGACTTCAAAGTAAAAAAAAACACTGAAAAGTGCAAAATAACTTTAATTTCGGAAGTCGGTGTTTCTATAATAGTTTTGTCTCTTCGTTATTTAACACCGACTTCCGAATTTAAAGTTATTTTGCACTTTTCAGTGTTTTTTTTTACTTTGAAGTCGGTTGTATTTTTTTTTGTAAAAAGCTTTTATTTTACACTTTTTAGTTATGGTACCACCACTAAAAAGTACCCCTCAGCCAAACTTAAATACCTTATAGCCAGAGTGCATCTCATGACAATTCTAATAATCCCAAACACGGTTAGATTACATTAATTTATTACAGAGTTCCAGTGCCTAACTTCAGGCTTCATCATCAGATCAGGTCGATATATTCACCCTCTACTTTCAGTCAGTCATCGACTACACATATAAACATAGCAATTTTACTTGTTACGACGGTTCTGCTGTGATCCTATGAGGAGTTCTGTTCCATATCTTCGAAGTTCATGATCGGATCATAACAATATTTCTATGGGACCAACTTGGAAGCATAACCTTTCAATCAAAAAAAAAATTTTCAAAATCGGTCCACAATTGACCGAGAAATCGGTGAACATACATAAAAAAAAAAAATAAAAAACATACATTCAACCGAACATATAACCTCCTCCTTTTTGAAGTCGGTTAAAAAATAAGATCGGTTAAAAAATGGAGAAGCTATTTGAACGTTCCAAATCGTAGATATCTATGGTGAAGAAAAAAAAACAATAAATAGCTGCAAAATTATGGTTTCATCATAAACGTAGAAAATAAATATATAGATAATTATATGGAAATGATAATATAGAAAGAAAATAATACGTCTATTTTTATTTTCTTGAAGAAACTTTCTCCACTATAAGATTAATGTCAATAAATGACATACTATAACTGTCAAATTGATTGATTCGAGTGGAGGTAATGACTTCGAATAATCTTCTTTAAATCATTGGATTAATGAGTAATCTAAAAGACATCAGTAATGGGGTAAAATAATAAATAAAAATACATAATAATACCTCAGGATGATATGTGGCCCTCTGTGACGTCACTTCGTGCTAGCGACCGTTTTTGGGGGTCATTTATTGAGTGTGCGTCACCTGCCTTTTTTGCTGTGGCTGTGTTCAGTACATGAGCCCCAGCATTTTGCTGAGCACTGGCCGTTTTGCGCGGATGTGTCGCATATTGTCACTCTTTTGTATGTTATGTTATTATTTTTTATATATGTCGGCGCAGGATGCCGATCATCATTGAAGCTCTGTCCAGAGACTATGTCTTGTGGGCGATGGCTGGATAACGAGCAATAAACAAACTATTTTAGATCACACAACTGATTTATTATGAGGCAAGCTTTAGGTATTCACTTTACACAACGAGCAGTGAGACAGTCCCCGACACTTAGACGTTGTACGCACGGCTGCCGACAGAGGAATGAGCCACGGACCTCTGCGGTCGGCCCTTTTATCTACTCGGTTCGTGCAAACGTCAGCGCGGATTCTGTCAAAGTGACATGTGTCACTTTTCACTTAGCTCGTTCATTCGTTCTCAAGCTTCCGTACTATTGACTTTACCGACACGGCCATCCTGCGGAACACACGTCCCTGTGTGTTAGTCATCATCGTCACCTCAGCCGGAAGATATCCATTGACGAGACGTCCCAACAAGACATCCGTCGCTGTGTTCATCATCACCAGTTCACCACCTCAGCCAGAAGACGGTCCACTGACGAGACTTCCAAACAAGGCGTCGGTCTCTGTGGGTTGATCTGAAACAAAATACATCTCGCAGTATCATATAGCTCGGTCACTCCTGACAAACATCAGGAACTACTCTCGCACCGTGAGTGCGCTCCCAAACATGTAAACTCTCACACACACTAGACATCCTGATCATGAGTGACTATGTATAATGAAATTCCCAATCCAACCATAAATCCAAATCGTTTACGCACCAACGTAAACGAGGATAACTCACTACAGGCGTCGCTACAACGACTCATCTCATTTACGCACCAACGTAAACGAGGATAACTCACTACAGGCGTCGCTACAACGACTCATCTCGTTTACGCACCAACGTAAACGAGGATAACTCACTAATTGCGTCGCTACAACGACTCATCTCGTTTACGCACCAACGTAAACGAGGATAACTCTCTAATTGCGTCGCTACAACGACTCATCTCGTTTACGCACCAACGTAAACGAGGATAACTCACTACAGGCGTCGCTACAACGACTCATCTCGTTTACGCACCAACGTAAACGAGGATAACTCACTACAGGCGTCGCTACAACGACTCATCTCGTTTACGCACCAACGTAAACGAGGATAACTCACTAATCGTTCCTTAATTCTAAAGCAGCAGTGATTAAATAGTGCCATGATCACTTTCCCCACCTACTTCCTATACATCTAATTCAACCGGAACCTCATGTTTTATTATCCCTCTCTCTGTAGGCCATAACAGCGTCTGCCCCCTGCGGGAATCGAACCCTCAATGCGCAGCGCAGCAGTCAATCGCTCAACCACTGCGTCAACCGTAAATTATGAAGGTTCAACAAAACTCGAGATGTATCGAAACTCTAAATTTCTTTTAGCTACCATTTATTTTAATCAGAACCTTAAAAGTTTCAAAGTCTCGTTTTTGTTTGTTCAGCACGTAACTAATTATCAGAGAGCTCTTTTTAGCTTTACCTTCTAACCGACTATAAACCGACTGAATTATCTTTATGATCAAGCAATGGGCGATAGTTTCGCGATAACTCACGTATGGTACTACTACAGGAAATCGCCTGCTTTGAATCCAGCCTTATCTTATGGTTTCACTGACATCAGTATGCAATTCTACTACGTATTTGAGAGGCTTAAATCATTAAAACCGACTCTTTCATAAGAATTGAAATTATTTCTTAATCAATGTCTTCGTGGCGCTGTTGCCAAGAAAAAGAAACTTTACTACACATCAAATCTTTAGAACGGACCCATAACAGGAGTAAACTTAACTAAACCGCCCGAAGTAAGCTACTAGACCTATAAACTGCCCTAACCGAGCTAAGATAAACGGTGGAGGCAGAGTCGAATGTACGTGACCTGCTTTCTGCTATTAGGTCCTATTCCTCCTAACTTCACTACTTGACTTAATTTCATACCCTAGTAACTTGAGTTGCATTATCAAAAACAACAATTTTTCTCAAATTTAATGAAAATCCGGCTTTAGTCAACGTTTGTAAAACTACATTAAGTCTCCCGACGTCCCTCTTAATAGTTTCCTAAATAATCATAATATTGACAACTCAAACTACGACGTAGGCATTTACCGATTCGCCTAGAACAACTACAATCGTCCGTTGGAAAACTCAGATCGCATTTTGAAACTGATTGGCATGGTCAAATATTTGTACCGGCTGTCCACTATCATACTACTGAAAGCCTGATACACAATCTAATTTTGTAAAATAACGCGCACTATTTAAACGAGTTATTTTGTCTAAGGTGAGTGGTATCTCGGTTAGGCACATTGTTATTTAGTTCACAGTAATCTTTGCTCATTATATCTGACCGGTCGAGTTTTTAAGTCAAAAGAGCTAACAAACACCGAATTACTCGGTCGAATAATATTTGCCAGCAACAATCATCTACCCGCTCACGCATTATTAATTTTTCCGCGCTAGACCGCTATGGTCATCTTTACACAGTCAAATACGAGTCAATCAAACGGATAAGTTTACTTTTTACAACACGCGTTTGTAGCATACCGACACACGTCACACGTCAGTGTCAATATCGTCAAAATTATCTATGGAGGAGTTATCACTGTCATAAAAAAATCGAAACGGTATCTACTGGATCTAATGAGGGTAGTTGTAATTACAATTGTTTACGTCGTGAACTTTAGCAATTTTTACTATTTGAACTGAACCCTTGCAACAATATTTCACGGCCAAAATATCACTTCGCAAATAGATCTGAACACACTGAACTGACCCTTCAATGTAACAATACTGTGTTTACGTTTGCCGTGAAATAGTGACGACAGACTTTAAAGTGAAAGAGAGACAACACTCAGCACCAGAATTAAAATGGAATGTGAATACCTGACCTTGTTCCTGGTGTAGGATCGACAACACCCGTCAGTCAACCTCTCGCTCGCTACGTGATGCCTTGGCGTCACCGTCACCGCTGCGTCACTTTCATCAGGACACCGCAAGGAGATGTGACCTTGTTCTCCACATTTGCAGCATACGATGTGGCTGACCATGGGATTGAGTCTTGAAGCTTGAATATCACGTTATTCTGTCGGTTTCCTACTGTTTCTTGCTTATGAAAACACAGCCTGCTCCGTCCAATTTTTCCACAGTGGAAACATTTGACAGGTGACGTTTGAGATGTCTTCATACGTTTTGTGTCAAATATTTTCTGATCTGGTAGCGCACTTGACACACTGCATCTCAGGTATGCACACACACACGCACTGCACTTTGCATTTTACACTTCAGGTAACTAAAAGTTTGTAATTCTTGCTGTAATCACTGATGACTTCGGATTATCAGCAAAGCACGTATCGGAAAATGGTACATCGTGAACATGCATTTGCGTCGGTCTTGTCCCGGTCACAATCTGGGTAGTACACGGTGATTTAGTCAGTTCCTATTTCTTTCTGGGGAAACAATGTCATCATGGTCCAACATTCGTTGCTCAGGATTAGGGAAAAACCCCAGATAAAACCTAATCAGACCAAAACTGATAATGACATTGATTAACGGAACTTTGAATCTTATTCGGTCCAGTGCTTCATTCCAGGTCTTCACTTTCTAATTTTCCATTTCAAATAATGACCGCTACTTGTCTTGGCTCTTGCTATTTTCTTCGTGACCGGCGTTACGTAACCTTCGTGCTGCTCTTGTTTATTTGCTCGGAATCCCACTTCTGATGTCGGCGCAGGATGCCGATCATCATTGAAGCTCTGTCCAGAGATGTATGTCTTGTGGGCGATGGCTGGATAACGAGCAATAAACAAACTATTTTAGATCACACAACTGATTTATTATGAGGCAAGCTTTAGGTATTCACTTTACACAACGAGCAGTGAGACAGTCCCCGACACTTAGACGTTGTACGCACGGCTGCCGACAGAGGAATGAGCCACGGACGTCGTGGCTTTCGCTACGACCCCGTCAGGGGGCGTGGCAAGCGGTGTCAGGGCTTCGCCCTCTGACCGCAGAGTCCAGCCGGGGCCCGTAACAACGGACCCGTCGTCATGGTGCCTAACTAGGCTCGGCGGTTGTAGAGCAGATGGCTCTATGTGTTTATGCTTGTATGTGTGTACTGTAGGCACGTCACGACGCTGCTGCACACAGCGCCGACTCTTCACGACATACCGGCGGTCAGTCCCCGCCAGGTGAGACCCCTAGGGGAAGCCCGGCGGGAGACGACCTGCGACGAGTATGCCGACTTGTTACGGACCTACAGTAGGATATGTGACCCCCGTCTAACCCGCTTCCAGAGCGAGCCGGTTACGGTTCAGACCGCAGGGACGTTTTATGTGTGTGTGTGAGCGGCATTGTATTGTGTTACATCGCTCAGTGCACGTGCACCGAATAGTTAGCTTGCGCTATCTATTCGGTGCGTGAGTCTAGCGCGTGTGTAGTGGCGAATGTGTGGTCGACTCGCGTCGTGCCTATATTAACTTAGCACACGACGTTTGTCGGGGTGCGAGTGAAATGTAGAGTCATGTTGTTTGAGTAGGCCGCGTGTAGACTGGTACGGCCTACTCAGGCGTCAGTCCGGGGGGGGGGGGACTCGCTGCCCGCAATCAGGTCGCGGGGGAGTCGTCTCGCGTCAGGGGGGCGCGCATGCCAGGGCGCCAGGTGCTTGACGTGAGGCCAAGCTGAGGCGTCGGCACGCGCGAACATCCCCTTCGCGAGGCGGCGCACAAACTCATCCAGGCTCTCAATCCCGAGGTCGCGTTCAATGATGTCGTTCCTCACATAGCGAGGAGCGTCGACGACTCTACGCAACGCAAGATGTTGTTGCGCGCGGAGTCTTTCTCGGCTCGACTCACTAGTGAGGGCGAACCATGCTGGAGCGGCGTACGTCAGCACTGGGCGAATATACGCCTTGTATATGCCCAGTTTGACGCGCGCCGGGAGGCGGGACGAGAGCACTGGTTTGAGCCGGTGGCGGACGACTCTACCCTGCGCGACGACATTGCTTGCATGCGGTCCCATGGTGAGCCGCCGGTCGATGGTCACACCCAGGTACTTGGCCCGGGGCGTCCAATCGACTTCGGCTCCGCTGAGTTTCAGACGTGGTGGGAGGGGCGATGATCCTGTGATCAGTGCCTGCGTTTTACCCACGTTAACCGACAGTCGCCATTTGGCGAGCCATTCTGGGATCAGGTCGAGCGCGCGCTGCATCCTCACCGCCGCGTACTTCGCGTTCATAGAGGTGGTAATGTACGCGGCGTCGTCGGCATACAGCGCGAGCGTGGCGTCTTCCGTGGTAGGGATGTCGTCGGTGTAACGTGAGTAGCACGCCGGCGAAACGCAGCTGCCCTGCGGTACGCCCGCTCGGATGGGTCTGGGGGCGGAGAGCGCCCCGTCGACCACCACTCTGAAACACCTGTTAGACAGGAAAGCTTGGACCACTTTAACGATTCTACGGGGCGTGGGTGAGGTGGCGAGTTTGTAGACTAGCCCCTCGTGCCACACACGATCGAAAGCTTTTTCCATGTCGAGGAATACTGCCACTCCGTACTCCTTCTTGTTCATCGCTGATGACAGGAGGTGCAGTACCCTCGACAACTGGAGCGTCGTACTGTGCTCCGCCCGAAACCCGAATTGTTCCGGCCGCGGAGAGATGTGCGGGGTGAGGTGTCGCAGCAGGAGTTGCTCGAACACCTTAGAGATTGAGGGCAGCAATGTTATAGGCCGATAGCTTTCCGGCTTCAGTGGATTCTTCCCCGCCTTGGGCAGCATTATGACGCGCCCTTCCTTCCAGGATGTGGGGAAGACCCCCGTGCGCAGTATCCCCGTAAACAGGCGCGCCAGGGCCGCAACAGTACGGTACGGCAGGTGGCGCAGCGCTGTGTTGGTGATACCGTCAGCACCGGGGGCCTTACGAGGCTTCGTGCGCAAGATGGCGCGTCTAACTGCGCCAGGCGAGAAGAATATGGGGTCCTCTTCGGGGGCTATCGGCGACGCGAAGTAGTCTCTAAGGTGTTGCTCGACTGCTGCGACGTGGTCGTGTTCAGTAGTCGGGTTCGGGCTAAACTGACGCTCCAGGTGCTCTGCAAAGACTTCCGATCGGTCCTCAGCTACGTACCTGAGGGCCCCGTCGGCTGCTTGTAAGGGGCGCACCGGAGCTGGGGTGTTCGTGAGCTGGCGGCACAGTCTGTGTGTCGCCTGCCAGTCACAAGTAGCGGCGTCAATTTGTTCCTCCCAGCTCTCGGCGGACAGGGCCTCCAACTCGGCCTTTACCTTCGCCGCAAGACGGTTGAGCTGCAGTTTGATGGTGGGGCAGCGCAGTTGCTGCCACTGCTTGCGTAGGCGCCTCTTCTGGGCGACCAAGCGCTGGATTCTGGGCGGTAGGGGCGGCTGTAGCCCTCTCCCCTGCGGCTGCGACTCTATCGTCGCTTCATCTAAGGCGCATTGTACGCAAGCAGTGACGTCGTTCGCTAGGGCGTCGACGTCCGCGGCGGTATCAATGGGCCGAGTTGGTGTTGTGGTCGCAAGCTTTTCAGCGAACAAAGTCCAGTCCGTTGTTCGACGTGGCGCTAGTGGCTTCAGTCGGGTCGGCATCCCCGAGAGGACGACGAGTACAGGATGGTGATCGGACTGTAGCTCGTCGTCAATGACCTGTTGCGTGATCTGGCAGCGTAGCCCAGCATGGACCACAATGTCCAGCACGTCGGGCATGTGTAGCGGGTTATCCGGGTAGTGTGTGGGCGTCTCAGGGCCGGACACTGTGTAGCCATGGGCCTCCGCGTCATCGAAGAGCCGTCTCCCCTCGTTGTTCATGTGCAGGGCGTTCCATGCAGGATGCTTGCAGTTCATGTCGCCGGCGAGGATTGCTGGCGACTCGTTGGTAGATAATGTGGCCCTCAGCTCACTTAGGTCTAGCTGAACTGAGGGCGGTTTGTAGCACGCGTAGATTCTTATGTCCTCGCCGGCAACGTGCAGTTGAACGCCCAGCACGTACAGTGAGTGTAGCGACGGCGAGGGGGCCTCCTGATGGACGACTCTTCTTTTCACCAGCACTGCCAGACCACGGTATCTGGTGTTATGAGCCGACCTTTCGTCCTTCCTGTAAACGAGGAAACCTGGGAACTTGGCCCTATCTTCAGGTCCCAGGTGCGTCTCGCTTATCAGCGCCACGTCTATATCTTGTTCCCTCAGGAGGTGGCGGAGTGGGGCGACCTTGTCCCGAAGGCCGCGGGCATTCCAGTGGAGCACCCTTAACGGCCTAGCCATGGCACAAGGTGAGTAATTTGGCCAGACCGTCAAGGATGACCTGCTCCGGGCTCTGCCCCTGTCTGATGGCCTTAATTAAGTCCATCAGCAGTTGAATTGCGCAGGTCGTGATTTCGTTCATGGGGGCCCCCCTGGGGGCCCTGTTGGTGGTGGTGGTGGTGGTGGTGATGGATGTGGGGGCGCGTTTCTCTTGCGCAATGCCGGCGCCGGCTTGTGCGCCCTTCTTCCCCTTCACGACCTGCGACCCCTTCGAGGGGGGGGCAGATTTCGGGACGTCTGTCTCCTGTTGGGTCGCTGGGGGGTTGGGTTGGCCCTTCTTACCCCCACGGTTCCTCTTCCTCCGCCGGGAGGATGTGGCCCCTCCGCGTACGGTGGGCCCGTTTGCTGCCGCCATCAGCGACACGCCTTGGTCCCTCTCGTGCTCCTGGACCTCTGCTGGTGGTTGAGGTTGCTGCCGACGTGTCGAGGATGAAGTGATGGCGACAGTCCCCGCACGCCTGTTTCGTAATTCCCGTTGGAAGACGGGGCACCTGACGTGGCACGCCGGATGCGGGCCACCGCAGTTTGCGCAGGTGGCCGGCTCCTCTCGCGGTCGCGGGCAGTCTCTCGCGGTGTGCCCCTCTCCACATCGAACGCAGGCGAGCGGGCGGTGGCATTGGTGCGACGAATGCCTGAATTTCTGGCACCTATGGCACTGTGCGGGCCCACGTTTGCCACGCCATGCCTCTATCCTGACACCACGCATATTCATAAATACGGTGGTGTCGGAAATACGACGCACGTCCTCCGTGCGCCGTAGCACAGCGTGGAACACGCAGCCGGGTTTTCCTTGGCGCCCTCTAATATGGCGCACGGACCTCTGCGGTCGGCCCTTTTATCTACTCGGTTCGTGCAAACGTCAGCGCGGATTCTGTCAAAGTGACATGTGTCACTTTTCACTTAGCTCGTTCATTCGTTCTCAAGCTTCCGTACTATTGACTTTACCGACATATATATATTTAAGTTATGTGTCATGTTTTTCGTAAATAAACTCTTTTTCTTTCTTTCTTTCTTCTGCTTCTTTTTATCCATGTTTATTAATAACATTGTTCAGGCAAGGGCTATAGTCCTGACATAGTTCTTGGTAACCAGTCCACATAAGCCTCCCAAAACCATAACCCTATATTTTTGTTTTCCATACGTCACAATATTCTTCCACCAACCGAAGGTTGTTCTTGGGTGCACTAGCTCCCACGATCCCCGGTCCAAGTGTGGGAGGGAACACCGAGGTGGTTTTTAGTCAGTAAGAGTCTGACAGACCCCTTCGACTGCCCCAGGCGAAGGACATCCATGAGGATTTTCCACCCCGGCAACAAAAAAAAAAAAAATGGGTGCACTAGCATATCGCGTACAGGGATAATCGTCGGTTGGTACCACGTACCATGAAAAGTATCTAAGGAGCCTCTGCGAGTTGGCTTCGGCTCCTCGTACGCCTTCCAAAGGTCCAGGACCCCATGACAGAGTGCTGAGAGAAATAAATACATAATTATATGTATGATGGTCAAAGAGGGAAAGAAGTAATGATAACAAGACAATTTTTTTTTTAAACCCATTGTTTATTTTTCAGATGGACAACTACAGGCGGTCGCAACAAAACCCAGACGACGGTTACTACATTGAGTCCCTGTAAATAACTAAAACATAAATATATTTGACACATTACCCTGTAACTAACAAATCTTTCAACTACCTACTCGAAAGTAAGCTTGATTTTCAAAATATTTTCAAAATATTTGTAAAATAAAAAAAAATAAAAAAAAAACTCAGTATTTATTATTTTCTTAAAAAAATAAACAATAATAAATGAATAATTATAAAAATCTTAATTTTGAAACTAGAAATAGGATACAAAAATTTACATATGTTATTTTGTAAGTACGATGATAGCTGAAATAGTTTGAAACTGAGGCGCAGCTATCAAGGCCAATGTGGAGGCTCCAAAAACACGATTTATATTTACATATTTTTAATGGTTATTCTAGATAATTCTTTGAAATTGAAGTCAATATTATTTTTATTATTACTATTTAGTTAAAACTAAATATGTAATAAGTTATGAAAATCAAGCTTCTTTCTATTTATTCCATTAAAAATCGTGTTATCTTTTATGGTAGGTACATTATAAATGTAATAAAAAATATCTTGTCAATTAAATGTTTTCACGAAATATAAATCATGTTATTTAGAAGAATTACTTGAAATATCCGATGAAATGTTTACGTGAAAAAGGCTGGCAATTATTGTTTAAATTATAATCTATAAGTGATAAAACAAAAAAAAAACTGTATAAATCTATCAAACGAGGACTTTTTATGTTTCATTTTTTCCAAATTTTCTTCTCGTGGTACCAGAAAATACATTTATTATTCTTATAATTGACTTATGTATGTTCGGCTAACGTAAGTTTACCATCGAGAAAAAGGATTAAAAATAATATAAATTATTAACTTATTAATGTAGAAATTGACTGTCTCTATGAAATAAGAATGTTTGTGTATTTATTAAATGGTTAGATACATACAATAGGCTGGCAACGCTGTTTTATTTTATTCTTAGAACCCTTATTCTAAATAACACTTATATAAAACCTGCCAAGTGCGTGTCAGACCACGCGTAGTGTAAGGCTCCGGACTTGTTATAACTTGCGGACTTAGAAGGGGGCCTTATTGAGTTAAATGTTCTAAAACGGGTTCAAATAAGATGTGAACACTATTAGAGTCAGTCACCATTTAGGGCCAACGCTGCGTTAAGTGGGCGCACGCGCGGGCACCCGTCGCGTGACTATACGCGTGTGTCGTGTGCGGCGGTCCCCGTAGCGGAAACCGGATTATTACCTGCGCAGTGTCGCTAGTTCAATTTTAACGGTGTGCATGTAGTTGTGTCGATGGAGAACTTTAATCTATTATTACGTAGCAAAACGGGCGCGGAGCGCGACTGCTCGCGACGGTGCACCTTTGTATGGGACCGCGCGGGCGACCGCGTAACGCAGCGTCGGCCCTTAGGGCAGCAAGATTCTTTGAAAGCATTACCATTGCCCTGGAATGCAAAGGGAACACAGGTGGGTTTTAGTGAATAAAAATCATACACTCTCGCACCACTCAGAGCGGGAGATTTAAGATTTTTTCAACCGACTTCTAAAAAAGGAGAACGTTCTGAATAGTTATGTTGACGAACTTATCTGATGATGATGATGATGATGAAACCGGAAGGTAGGCACCGGAACACCGTAATTAATCAATGTATCCTAACCGTGTCTTTGGGCTTATTAGAATTGTCATGAGATGTACTTTGGCTATAAGGGACCATCGAACTAATCTGATGATGGAGCCGGAAGGTGGAAGGTAGGCACGGGGACTTCATAATATAACAATGTATACAAGCAGCTAATTCAAATTGTCATAAAATCGGTACTCTACACCAAAAAAGTGAAATAAAAAACTTTTTACAAAAAAAAAAAATAACCGACTTCACTACAAAAAAACACTAAAACGTTCAAAATAACTAATCCGTAAAAAAATAATCCGTTTACGTTAATAATACGTTTTAGTATTTTTTAGTACTGAACTCGATTTTTTTTTATATAAACTAGTGCTTGACTGCGATCCCACCTGATGGTAAACAGTGATGCAATCGTTGGTGGCAAAAAGCACTAGTGCGATTTTAAAATAAGAGCACACTCACTCTAGCCATGAAGAAACCGAAATTATAATCAGACGGGAAGACTGCAGTAAGCAAATTGTTCCAGTCTTCAAAACGACGAGGTGAAACGCTAAGTTTGGATCGTAGAAGCCATCTTCATAAGGCTTGATGTTAAAACTGTTTTAAAGGCTGTCTCTGTGTGAATGAAAAACTTTATCTATACCTATGACATATTTTATTTTAAAAAAATAGTACTAGACTGCGACCCTTCCTGGTGGTAAGCAGTGATGCAATCGTTGATGGCGAAGCGCACTAGTTTATTAAGAGTATATTCAATGTAGCCTTGAAGACACCTAAATTTTAGTTGGACTGGAAGACCGCAGCAGGCAAATTGTTCCAGGGTGTTTATACATATTTATATGTAGGTTTATATATCCTGTTCCTAACACATAAAAAGGACAAGCACGCCACAAAACCATACTACCATAGTTAGATCCGTGAATGGTTACCCATCTACGGACCAAGTAAGACAAGCGTTGCTTCACCTTTTAGACCCTATTTATTACAATACTAGCTACTGCCAGCGGCTTTGCTCGTTTGATAATAGAAAATTATCCCAAGAGAACATACCTACTCTTGGGATAAAAGGTACCCTATCTGCTATTCCAGTGTAGCGACATCTATGGCTTCACATAAGAACTAATCCTGCATCGTGTAATTAAAGTTTTCCGCGTGATTTGAAAATACAGAACAGCCCGAAATCATCTATCAGGCAGTTGCCCACCAAACATAACACCCGTCTGGTCGGAGGAACCTCCCTTTTCGACGGAGGTTTGCGGGAGTGCCTATAAGGGTTCCGAGGAGGAAGGGGAGGAATTGAGTTGAAATTAAAACCATATACTCGGGTCTGCGGTCGCGGTCCCATGGAACTGTGAAAAAATCAAACTTGTAAGTTAACGAAAAAAAAAGATACGGCCGTTTATGTCGCAAAAAACGTATGTATATTTCGACATTCTCAAGGGAATCAAAATTCATATGGTACTTCCCGTTGACCCAGAATCCTGAAATTTGGCATAAAGCATATATAGAAATAAATCTGAAAAAAGTAAATAAAAAAAAGAACTTTTTTGTGTTTCGGAAAAATCTTCGAGACACCATTCCGAAATTGAACTATTTACATAGGTAAGTTTGTAAAGAACCCTTAGTGCGCGAATCCGACTCGCACTTACCCAGTTTTCTTTTAAATGATATAAACCGTACTTGAATGCGATCAAAATTCAAATATTTTTATTTCACATAGGCCTACATGGGCACTTATAAAACGTCAGAGATCCCACCTGATGGTAAGCAGTGATGCAATCGTTGATGGTGAAACGCACTAGTTTATTAAGAGCTTATTCACCCTAGCCTTCAAGATACCGAAATTATAATCGAATGGGAATATCGCGAACATCGAAGAATTGGACCAATTTGTGTGAACACCATCATCATCATCATTTCAGCCGAAGGACGTCTACTGTTAGACATAGGCCTCCCCAAGTGTCACCACAACGAACGGTCCTGTGCGTCTTGCATCCATCGTATTCTCGCGACTCTCACCAGGTCATCGGTTCACCTTGTGAAGCCTTTTAACGCTGCGTCTGTTGTCACTCCAGAACCTCTCGGCCCCAGCGACCATTTGTTCTATGAGCAATGTGATTTAAATTTGGCGATTCCTCGGGCTACGTTGGCAACCTTAGTTCTCCTGCGGATATCTTATATTCATCCCTTTCCATTGCCCTTTGGGTGACTTTAAGCCTTCTAATGAGGCCCACAGCACTACGTTTATATCCACGGTAATTTCCTGGCCGTTGGGGCCGAAAGGTTCTGGAATGGCGACCACGTACCGGAAGACGTAGCGTTGGAAGGCCTCCTACAAGGTGGACCGATGACTTGGTAACGGTTGCGGGGGTCCGATGGATGCGAGATGCACAGGACCGTTCGCTGTGGCGACGCTTGGGGGAGGCCTATGTCCAGCAATGGACGTCTTTCGGCTGAAATGATGATGATGATGATGATGAATTTCCTGAAAGGGAACCGTGGTTCTAGGACGCAAAAGGTAGCTGAAGGAAGGTCTAGTTCATAATATCGACAGTCACTACATCGATGGTCGCTGTTTCGAAAACGTTCCATCGACGGGTTAATGTATCGACAGTACCCCAAATCGATGGTACACTACATCGACAGTAATTATGAACTAGACCCGTAAGAAAATATTTTGGGGTACGGTCGATGTAGCGTACCATCGATTTGGGGTACTGTCGATACATTAGCCCGTCGATGGAACGTTTTCGATACAGCTACCATCGACTGTCGATATTATGAATTAGACCCGCTGAAGGACACAGGTGGGTTTTAGTCAGTAAAAGTCGGACACGCTCATCGCTCCACCTTAGAACGGGAATTGTAACTGGCTGTTTGTCCCAACTCAAAAAAAAAAACTACGTTTTATGTACTAAGCGTTTAATAAAATGTTTTACTTATCTGTGCAGTGTGGTACTCGGGCTTGAACCGTACGGTTACCAGACGGCCACAAACGGCTCACAAACTTTCGCCTTTGTTATATTAATGTGATTTCATTCTAAAAGAAAAACTACTCAGAGATACTTAACGAAACGTTCTCATGCTCAATGCCCATCCAGCTCTATATATTCTACTCTACATAATTCCCTGACGTATTATGTTTGATATAAGGGCTAAACACGACCATTACTGTGTTAGCTAAAGATGCGCGAACACTTAAACCTCTTTTGTACTTAAATCTGACTGTTATCTTCTATAGTCTTCATAATCGTTGATCGTATGGATGTTTGGTACTTCTGACAGGGTTCTTATAGAGAAAAGAAATATATGTATGCTGTGGCCAGAACTTAGATATTGATCACTTCATGATCATCATCATCAACATCATTTCAGCCGAAAGACGTCCACTGTTGGACATAGGCCTCCCCTAAATGTCGCCACAATGACCGGTCCTGTGCGTCTCGCATCCATCGGATTCCCGCGACCCTCACCAGGTCATCGGTCCACTTCATGATATGGCCAACTAAAACTGGCCAGATCGTTTAAAACGTTAACATTTGATGATATGTCAATCCTCGTTTGGCCTATTTTCTTTAGACCTTTGATTATCATTGAAATCCTACTAATTATTCCTATTTAATTTATATCAATGATATAAATTAAAAAACGTAGATTTTTTAAAAATTAGTTTAAACACTGGGGGGTCCAGAATCATGTACTGGATCCATGGTATTCGTTTGTGCGTCGATGTCAAAGACACCCTGTTTATGTACCTTCAAAATGCACACACTATCAGTAGTTATTGCACACACTATCAGTAATGCACACACTATCAGTAATGCACACACTATCAGTAATGCATACACTATCAGTAATACACACGCTTCCAAATAGAAAATTAAGTTACAATCCTAATTCTAGCACTGAAACTTTACTTAAATACACTTGTTTTTTTAAAAAAATATTTATCTTAATTCTTAGAATCAACGTACTACGTTGCTAGTGCATTGGTATTGGCATCTACGTACGCTCACACAAACACGCTAGTGACGCAATCAAGATTTATCAAGAATATAAATCAAGATAGGTAATTTTTAACCTAAAATAGTACTTCATTATCACTTCTACGGTCCGGACTAAGCGTTTCGCCTCGTCGTTTATGCCGCGTACATCGAAGGATTGGAACAATTTGTGTTCACACGAAGTTCCCGTGGAGGAGGGTTCTTGGAGTTTCCTTGCGTGATCGCATCAGGAATGGAAATATCCGCAGGAGAACCAAGGACGCCAGACATAGCCCAAAGAATCGCCAAACTTAAGTGGCAGTGGGCAGGGCACATTGCTCGTAAAACGGATGTTCGATGGAGCCGAAAGGTTCTACAGTGACGACCGCGCACCGGAAGACACAACGTTGGAAGGCCGCTCCCACAAGGTGGACCGATGACTTAGTGAGAGACGCAAGAATGCTATGGATGCGAGACGCACATGACCGATCGTTGTGGCGACACTTGGAGAGGCCTAGGTATATCCAACAGTGGACGTCTTTCGGCTGAAATGATGATGATGATGACAAATGTCTTATTATATAATATTCTTCTTCTTCTTTTCGTGTCGATGTACTCTAACTAATTTTTTTCTGACCATTATTTGGCAACCTCTACGGCTCTGTTATTGGCCTCGTATAGATCCTGAAAACTGCAGGTGGTTGTGCAGGTTGGACAGATATATAATATTATATTCCACAACTATCACACAACGCCATCTAGTCCTAAACTAAACAGAGCTTGTGCCATGGGTACTTTAAACTGATAAACATACTTATATATTTCTAAATACATACATAATTTAGATAAATTACACCCAGACACAGAACAAATGATTGTGCTCATCACACAAACATTTGTCCTGGTTGGAAATCGAACCCACAACCTCCGACTTAGCAGTCACGGCCGCTAACCACTAGACCAACATGCCAGTAACGTAGTCTGGCGATAACTTCACTGTGTTTGATGATGTAATTTCAAATAAACAAATTATATCGATTTATTTCTCTGTTTATTGGTTTTACTTCCATACGGGGCTAGATAATGATATGTAATAAAAAAATAATGATAAAATAATGACATTTAGCCCTGTAAGGAAGTGTAACAGTAAAACATAATTTGAAAGTTATGAGAGTCGTAACTTCCACATTTCGACACTAATTTGCTCATATTTGGGCATAAATAGATAACTTATGGAGTATAAAAATGATAAAACATATGCAAATGGCATACAGGGATAATTTATTATAATTATTTGTTAAGAAACCAATGATCAATTTTACATTGGACAAAATAAATTCAGCAAGTTATTCATTACTAGCTTTTGCCCGCTGCTTCGCCTGCGTACATAAAATATAGCCTATGTCACTCAGGAATAAAACAGCTTTCTACCGCTGGAAAATTACAGCAATCGGACCAGTACTTTCAGAGATTACTTCCTACAAACAAAAAAAAACAAACTTTACCTTTTTATAATATTACTAGCTTTTGTCCGCGGCTTCGCTCCCGTCAACCGACTACTCTATTCTACTCTACCAAACTCTACCCCACTCTACCCTACTCCATCCCACTCTACCCTACTCTACCCTACTCCACCCTACTCCACCCTAGTCTACCCTACTCTACTCTACCCTACCTAGTTACCTACCCTACCCAACCTACCCTACGCTACTTACCTTCCTACCCTATCTATCTACCTACCTACCTACCGATCTATCTACCCTACAAACTTCTCTTGCTGGAACAAAACAAAAAAGAATTATTAAAATTGGTCCAGCCGTTAAGTTATAGCGTGACCAGGAGAAATAGGGGTTCATTTTTATATAATTATAGATATATATAATATTCTAAGTTCATATATTTTTTTTTTATTATGGAATGATTCGTTTATTTTATAACCAAAATGTTCTAGTCCTTACCATTGAACTTTTGAGACGTGTCCTCCGGGCGGTCCACACAATGGTGGCACCCGGGCGTTTCTTCCACACGAATCAGATGAGGACCTGCGTCATGCGAAAGGTAAGGACGCCATGAGGTCTTTCCAGCCACGCCTCAAAGAGGGGACTTACCGCCATAATTATGGCGTACCCAGCACTGGGTTGCGACAGTCGCTGTCGCCATTGCACCATGAGATCCCGCCGGAACTCTGTCCGCCATGCCTCGACTTGGCGCGGCAGCGGAGTTTCGCCCCAGCGTTGCATCTCCATGCGCAGATCGTGCATGCGTGCAAGGAATGTTGCCTCCAAATCCCACAGTGCAAGGCCAGCAAGGGGGCTCGCCGCTTCGTGGAAAACCGTGCGGTATCCCCGCACCATCCGGATGGCTATGATCTTCTGGCTTGTGTTCAGCTTGGCCGCCGGTCGCTTTCGTAGCGACGGCGCCCATACCAGCGCTCCATAAAGGGCCATGGACCGAACGATTCCTGCATATAGCCTCCGGCAGGAGGCGTCTGGACCCCCTAGGTTGGGCAGAAGCCGCTTAAGTTCAGCCCCAGTCCGATCCAGGCAAGAATTATAGCTATGACACCGCATAGGAAGTAAAATTTAAAATATTGCATCGCGGTATTAGAATTCTCCGCGCGATTAGAACATAATTATACAACAGCCCGAAATCAACTATCACCACCAGGACCAGATATAACACCCATCTGATCGGAGGATCCTCCCTTTTCAACTGAGGTTTGTGGGATTTTACACCCTGTTTCGCATACCTCTAAGGAGTCTCGACGGAAGATCGAAAAGATGACTTATAGACTCTCAAAGGCCTTCCAAGAGTTCTTAACACGATCCATTTCACGACCTGAACTAAACTGTTAAAAGGATTGAGCTATACACCACTAATTTTTAATTAGTACAAATACTTAAAGCGCTTATTAGAAAAGGTCTTGTTATTATTTATGTAAAGTCTCAACAAATAATATTCATAAACAGCAAAGTTATTAGCGTTGGTTTATATCCCAAAATTTCACCCAATTTATGGAAATATTGTACAGGCTATTGATTATGAATGAATAAATTACGATCAAAATGGAAAAACACTGCGCGTAGTATTTTCTAGTAGCAATTGTTGTGAATGATTGATTCTATTATGTATTTCCCAATTATTACAAGTTTTCGTGGACCATTTTGGTTTTTTTTTTTACTTTTGTCTACAAAAATATGATCAGTAACGTGTACGGATAGAGCCCCATTTTTTTGTACTAATTAAAAATTAGAGGTGTATAGCTCCATCCCTCTTGTTGGCACGCTCACGCTTGGCATTCTAAAACGTCACCGTAAGGTCCCAAGCACAGGTCCCAGGTCATTTTACATTCATTGTGCATACAGTTAAGGAATGGAATTCCCTGCTGGAGTCTGTATTTCCTGATAGCTACAACCTAGGGGTATTTAAGTCAATAGCGAATAGGTTACTTCTAGGCAAATGTGCTCCATCGTCGGTCACGAAAAAACCTGAAATTTGGCATGAAACAAGGTCTCATAGCACAAGTATAGGAAAAAAATCTAAAAACTGTAAAATTGTAGTTACATCCCAAAAAAAAAAAAACTTTTTTTGCGATTCGGAAAAATATTCGTAACTCAATTTGGGAATTGAACTGTTTTCATAGGTAACTTTGTACGGAACCCTGAATACGCGACTTCGACTCGCACTAGCCCGGTTTTCCTTTTGAGGTACGGAACCAAAAAAGTATCTGATTTAATCCCAGTTATCATTCGAAAACCAAACCGAGTAAACAGCCGTTACCCTTAAAATGATAATATGTTTATTTTGCTTCACCAATTAACAACTTTTAATGAGATTTTAATTCATAAAACAAATAAAAAGAACGGTTGAAACCTTACCAGAGGATATATAAATTAACATACGTACATACACCTTTTTACCTCTTAACTTTTTAATTTGCGACACGGTCACGGAGACAATGAGAGGTACACAGCAGCTCAGTGTATTTAATCTAGGGGCTATTGTTTAATTACTATTTTTTAGAAAATGTTGCTGTTTTATACGCTTTGTCACGCTTGGATTATATTCCGTGTTGTGAGTACTATTAACTATTCTACTATTTATTATGACATTTTGTTTTTTGACGAGCATATAAAGTTTCTACACATAGTACGTTGGTATTTTTATGCATAGTTCTTTAGTGTAATTTTAAGAATATTTATTTATTTAAACAGTCGTTTAATTAATATAGTAGACAATTTATAATAATAATAATAGGTAATTATTATTTGATAACTATAATTAATCAATAATAAATCAATCAATCAAATCAAATCAATTTCAAATCAATCAATCAATCGAATTAATTAATCAATTGATATTTATTGTTAATAATTTATATTTATAGATTGCTCTAGGAACCCCTCTCAGTAGATGTATTATTAATGATCAATTATCAATTATTATGATTATAAATCATCATTAGTTATTATTATTAATTATCAACTGTTAAATGTTAGCTATCAGTGATTGTTATTAATTAGCAATTATTCAATATCAATGATAAAAACAAAACACAAGTTAAAAACATTTATACTAGTATAATCTAAAGTAAAAACGTGAACATCCTTGTGAATTATTTTTATTGTAAATTATCACCATTTTAATGTATTGATACATATTATTAGGAAATAAAAGGCTTTTTTATTTATTTATTTAATATTTTGTTGATTAGCTAGGAGACAGACTTTTGTTGGCCTCGTAAGCGAGACTGTTAAGCGCAAGATCCTGGGTTCGATTCTTAGGTTCGGCAAAAGTGCTATTAGGTTTACTCATGTAAACCTAATATATAGTGTGTGTTCTCAGTAGCTGCCCAGAGTCACAGAAAGCCAGAGTTTGGAAGTCGGTGGTGTTACATCCCTGTGCTACATGGCACTTATGAAACCGTCAGAATGCTAGTGCACGATTCCAATTGGTCGTTTCATATGGAGAAGAACTGGCTGAAAACTCCACGGTTACTCTTTTAAAATACATATTATAATATATAATATTCCACAACTATCACACAACGCCGTCTAGTCCCAAAATAAGCAGAGCTTGTGTTTGGGTACTAGACAACTGATAACATAAACATACTTATATATTTCTAAATACATACATATGTAGATAAATTACACCTAGACACCGAACAAATGATCGTGTTATTTGTCCTGGGTGGGAATCGAACCCACGACCTCCAGCATAGCAGTCAGGACCAACTAACCACTAGACCAACAGGCCAGTCAAAAAGAAATAAGATATAAGAGAAAAATAAAAAAATATATTAAAAGATATATGAGGACAGTGTAGACCATTCAACATGTATCAAATAATTAAAATAAAAAAAATAGTCTAGTAAATAAAAAAAGGAAATAATCATTTAGGAGACTTTTTTTTAATCATCCAATGACATCTCCCGCCCTTGGGAGAGGCGTGTCAGACTTTTACTCACTAAAACCCACTCCAGTTCCTTCTTTGCCTCCGTTCCAGGACCCCGGGGTTCTCTTTCGCATCACCCATGGGCCCAGAAGACTTCGACCCTGCTGGGCCCCTACGGTTGTGACATCTCCTTGAGGCGCGCGTGGAAAACTACGCGCCGTCGACGACTTGGGCTCGGCTCGGACGGTTACCCATTGCTCGCCATCCGCAAGCCCGCGCCTACGGTTGCCGGAAATCGGGATTGGAATCCCATCATCTATGAGACTGCGGAATCTACACTGTTTTCATATTTCGCGTTCTGCGCTTGATCTCTCTCTGGCCGTATCGGATTGCCGTCTCACCGGACTATAAGCGTAAAGGAACAGAGAGTACACCCGTGTTTGTGCACACACTTGAGCATTAAAATATCTCCTGTGTACTTGACTAATATCTCCTGGGTACTTGACTAATATCTCCTGTGTACTTGACTAATATCTCCTGTGTACTTGACTAATATCTCCTGTGTACTTGTCTAATATCTCCTGTGTACTTGACTAATCAGAGAGAGCAGTCGTGGCCCAGTAATAACGGTCTCGATTTACGTGTTAAGGGTCGCGGGTTTAAACCCAG
This sequence comes from Mythimna impura, assembly GCA_905147345.3. Taxonomy (NCBI): domain Eukaryota; kingdom Metazoa; phylum Arthropoda; class Insecta; order Lepidoptera; family Noctuidae; genus Mythimna; species Mythimna impura. The sequence continues at coordinate 25,451,665 of LR990351.1, read as the reverse complement.
CCAGGCGAATTACTTTGTGTAATGTAATTTATTTCATCACCACTGCTCTCAAAACGGTAAAGGAAAACATCGTGAAGAAACCGGCATGACCTAGAACTAAAAAATCGAAGACATGTGACATCCACCAATCCGCACTGGGCCCGCGTGGTGGATTACGGCCCATTCCCTGTCCTAGAGAGGAGGCCTGAGTCTCAGCAGTGGCAACATTATAGGGCTGATTATTGGGGTGTTTCATGTTTTTTTTAATTTTCGATTTTCATTTGACGTTGCTCGAATTCTTTATACCACTCATGCACAGTGAATCAAGGCCAATATGTACGTCATCAGTGAAGATTAAATTTGTAATATTATTATTTTTTACAGAGGAAGGAACTAAGTTTTACTAGACACAACAACACACTAGTAACACTTACTACCCTCCACTGTAAAAAATAATAATATAAAAATTTAACCTACACTGATGACGTACTAGCTCTATGAGAAAACTTTATTGGTGTTGTGCAACCTCTAAATATTAACCAACTATGGTGATTTTTGGTATAAGAACACTGTGCTTGAGTGGGATCAAGAATTCGAGCAAAGACAAAAATCAAAAATTTAAAAAACATGAATCACCCTACCGATTATGCTACTTGACTAATTTCTGTTGAGATTAGCCTCTGTGCTCGAAATTCAGATGTAAATATGTAATATATACACATTAAACATCAGGTTTACAACGAACACAGCGATAACTTTGTTAAATCTAGATGTATGAAACAATTCAAGACTAATGAAGCGTACACAATAATCTGAATTGAAACAATGAGAGGGTTTCAAGGAATGTTTATCAAACCGCACTTGTCTAGTCTCGATTGATTAGTTCCAAAGCTAGTACATTGTTTGGATTTCAAGTTCAAGGTCAAGTTTTTTTTTTTTTTAATTCATATAAACCAGTGCTTGACTGCGATCCCACCTGATGGTAAGCAGCGATGCAATCATTGATGGTGAGGCGCACTAGTTTATTAAGAGCCTATTCACTCTAGCCTTGAAGACACCTCAATTATAGTTGGACGGGAAGACCGCAGCAGGCAAATTGTTCCAGTCCTTCGATGTACGCGGTATAAACGACGAAGCGAAACGCTTAGTCCGGACCGTTGAAGTTTCAACAACGTAAGGGTGGATACTCGCCGTACGTCGGGTTGTACGATGGTAGAAAGGAGATGGCGGAATCAAGTCATGCAATTCCCGCGCACACTCTCCAAAATGCAACCTGTAAAATACCGATAGGCTGGCTACCCTGCGCCTGTGCTCGAGGCTTTGTAGATTGGACTTAACCAAATCTGGATCCCCAATTAGCCTCTTCGCACGCCTTTCCACTGAGTCCAAAGCTGCTAGATGGCATTTTGCAGCACCAGCCCATATGTGACTGCAGTACTCCACACACGATCGGACCTGTGCTTTGTATAACATTAGAAGCTGTCCCGGTGTGAAGTACCGTCGGACCTTTGCAAGAACGCCTAGTTTTCTAGCAGCTACCTTGGCTTTGGACTCAAAGAACCGCCCAAAATTGAGGTCTGAAGAAATTTCAACTCCAAAGAGCTGAAGGCGGTCGGTGCACTCCAGAGATACATTCTGAAAAGCAGGAGCCAAGGCGAACGGACTCCTTTTGGCGGTGAACCGACACGCTCGTGTTTTGGCGGCGTTGAATCCTACCAGATTGGTTTCGCCCCACATGGAGACTGCCTGAAGTGAGACATTCGTACGCTCTACCATAGCCTCTCGTTCGGACCGGATTAGCTCCTTACTAGCCCGAGCACCTGGCAGGTATCTCTCTACAACTGTGCTATCATCTGCATACCCATAGATACCGGGCATCAGCAGATCGTTAATATGCAGCAGGAAAAGAGTTGCAGAGAGAACTGACCCCTGAGGAACTCCGGCATTGGTCGTCATGGGCTCTGATGAGCATCCATCGACAACAACTCGGAGAGACCGTTCACTCAGGAAGTCTTTTACCCAGTTAATCAGACCAGGGGAAATGCCGTACGCTGGAAGCTTACTCAAAAGGCTGGCATGCCGTACCCTGTCGAAGGCCTTCGAGACGTCTAAGGAGACAGCAATTGCTTCTCCATTCTTCTCAAGGGCCTCGCCCCACATGTGAGTGGTATACACTAGTAGGTCCCCAGTAGACCGATTGTGGCGAAACCCGTACTGTCGGTCACTGAGGAGATTGTTACCTTCCAGGTATGCCATGAGGCGCGAGTTCAATACACGCTCCATAATCTTGCAGAGTATGGAGGTTATTGAAATCGGCCGATAGTTGGCAGGATCGGCACGACTGCCCTTTTTGGGCACGGGTTGCACGTTGGCAAGCTTCCAGGACTTGGGCACTATACCAGTCCTAAATGAGAGGCGATACAAGCGCGTCAATACAGGAGACAACTTGCCTTGAGAACTATTGCTGGTATACCATCTGGTCCACTAGCTTTATTCACGTCTAGACGACACAGTGCTCTCAAAACTTCTTTGTTTCTTATGCGAACCTCGGGCATTGAGGTGTTGCAGTGAGGTAGAGTTGGTGGAGTAGCACTGCTAGTGTCAAGACGAGAGTTATGGGCGAAAAGAGATGCAAAGAGACCTGCTTTCTCTCTCGCCGTGTGAGCCAGTGTTCCATCAGGCTTAACCAGCGGAGGCAATGAGGGCCTACAGAAGTTCGCTTCGATCGATTTGGCAAGGGACCAGAACGCTCTGCTACCGGACGGCTGTGCAGAGAGCTTTGTGCCAATATGGGTAATGCGGTCGAACCGAGCCTTCTTTAGTGCCTTTTTGTAGGACTTGGCAGCATGGTTGAAAGCTCTCTTCTTTGAGCTCAGATCCGGAGCTTTGCGGTCACGAGCGTCAACCCAGGCGAGAAACGCCGAATGCTTACGTTCTTCAGCTTGAACGCAATCGGCGTTGAACCATGGGCGAGCTGAGCCTCCGATGGGTACGTCTCTATAAGGGATGAAAAACTCCATAGCTTGACGTATCACATCGGATATAGCATCCGCACAGCTCGACGGACTTTTAGAAGAGAAGCAGACCTGCTGCCAAGGATAAGACGCAAAGAAGTGCCGCATCTCATCCCATTCTGCTGACCTGTAACGCCATATTCTCCGTTCACCGCGTGAGTCGCAGTCAGGTGGGGAGAAGCACGAAACAGACTTCACCAGACAGTGATCTGAAGTTCCAAGTGGTGAGGAAACTGTTACAATACATCTGTCCGGATCGGTGGTCATCAGAAGGTCTAAACAATCGGCAGTATGACCAACTACATCAGGCACCCTAGTCGCTTGCTTAACCAGCTGGGAAAGGCCCACCGATACTGCAAAGTTTCGCGCTTCTCTCCCAGCGTGGTCGGTCTTCTGGTATGGGAAAAGCCAGTCTTGGTGGCAGGCGTTAAAGTCCTCCAGAGCGACGAGCTGCGCATCAGGGTGTCGATGCAGAGCCTTATCGGCGGCCTCACTGAGGTGGTCGAACAGCCGAGTCGTCTCCTGATCACCGCTGTGCGATCGGTAGACACAGGCATAAACAATTTTGTCCATACCAGTGTCCACCAACAGCCATAACGTAGAGAAACTTGGGTCTTCAAGGTGACGGAGACGCTGGCAGCAGATGTCATTACGGACGTACACACAGACCCCGGCACGCTGCAGGAAATGATGCTCCAGTGAGTATCCCGGGTAGTTGAGGTACGCCGTATCTAACGGACATCTAATTTGGGTCTCCGTCAAGAAAAGCAAGTGTGGCTTGTCAGTCTCAAGATGGTGGTGGACCGCATCGATATTGGAGTGCAGCCCTCTAATATTAGAAAGGTGCACTTGAAATGAGAGGACGTGCATCCGCTGTTGACACTTGCCTTTCTTTTTACCTTTCATGTTTTGTGTGTGGAGTGAATAGGAGAGATGGAAGATGGTAGTTGAGCGAGGTGATGCAATTTTAAACCCAACAACACAACCAGAGTTGCTGTGCCAATGGAGGGTTGATCTGGAGACTGCGGGGACGCCCGAACCCCCCCAGGGATCGCCATCGGGTCCTCTCGCCCGGTCGCCAACCGGCACGATGGGGCCACCCTGGGATTTTTCGCAGTTGGCGGGGCAGCCTTTCGTGTGTGGCTGGCACACTACTTGGGCCCCCAACTACCTACGGTCGGCCAGCGGAGCACCGTGCTTCGGATCCCGCTACCCTCCACGATCAAACGTCCGACACAACAATAGCTGGTGCATCATACCCGGTATACATCACAACACAACTGCTCAGACCCATCTTCCACCATACGGCTTCACCAGACATCACGCCGGAACACGACAAATCGCTTGGCGGCATGGCTTTGTCTGGTGGGTGGTAACTTTTAAGCCAGCAGCCGATGCTATGGCCTACCACCGTATTTACTGCTCGTTTAGCACTACCCAGGGGACACGTGTAGGGTGGTCAGAACTAAGTAAATCCAACGGACGCAAGCAGTTCATCCCCCAAAGTTCCCCAGTTCAAGTTAAAAAATGTACATTCTGATTCAAGTATCTCCACTTGAAGTGTACGTAAGCTTGACAAATGGATGTGCATATAATTCTTGTGCGACTATAGTGTACTTACCATAGTTTGAATACACGGTTGTGCGACACGCTGAAGCTCGATATTATTCTAGTGTCACATGAAGAATTAACATTAGGACACTTTGACACGGCCAGGTTAGTTTAGAAGGCTAAGGTGGGAGCTCCGCTCTGCTTCGTTCCCGCCTTAGCCTTCCTTCGAAAAAAGGTGAGTCGCAGTACAGCTTCGTCGCACAAGCGTTAATCGCACATCCATTTGTCGAGCTTACGTAGGAAACTCCTCCACTTGTATCAGAATGTACTATTTTTAACTTTCTTAGTTTGTCATTGCGACCGAGGTGCAATTCGCCCGAGCCGTAGGCGAGAGTGTTATGGAATGCATGAAATAATACTATGAATCTGCGCAGGTACAGTGTTCTCACATTCACATTATAAAAAAACGAAGATATATAAAAATAATAATGATAAACCAATTTATTTAAATTAATATTACAAAGAGCAAATTGTAAAGATTGTATTTTTGTTTATAGTGAATAAACCTCAAAAACTACTGAATCGATTTAAAGAAATTCTTCACTAGTAGTAGTATGCTACTTGTGAAGAATTTTTGCTGCTGCATGCTACGGACTACAGGCTCAGCCCCATCAAGGCCATATTGGGACTCATGAAGGAGGTGCACGGAGGGCTAGGGGTTCAATAGACAGGAGGGGCATAGCACAAAAGATCCAGAAGGGCCGAAATGCTCTGGCCCAGGGCCAACCCCACAATAAGATAAGTATGCTACTTTATAACATAGTGACATAGGCACATATATTTTCTATTATCACGTGAGCAAAGCCGTTGGCTGGAGCAAGTATTTAGTAAAACAATGTTTTTATTAATGTTACAAGAAAACGTGGAATTTAACTTTGTTTCTTGACAAAACTTAACTTTTCAACACAAAATAATATGTGAATGTGAATTTAATTTGTGGACGCTTGTCCAAGGATTATGAAAAGATGGATAGTACTAGTCGAAAAGCTTTAACTATTAGTATAGATAGTCGGAAGTCCAGTCAGATACCAGTAATGCCAAGAGGTTGTGTTACCCAACTAGAATAGACTCGTCATCACCATCATCATTTCAGCCGATATGATGATGATGATGATGATGACAGTGATGACATGGTGTTCATCAGTGGATGAAAATAGGCCTCTCCCAAGTGTCGCTACAACGACCGATCCTGTGCGTCTCGTATTGATCTGATTCCCGCAACTCTCACCAGGATATCTTTCCACCTTGTGACTTGCCTTCCAACACTGTGCCTTCCGGTATGCGGTCGATACTCCAGAACCTTTCGGCTCCATCGACCATCTGTTCTGCGAGCAATGTGCCCACTGCCACATAAGTTAGCCAATTCTTCTGACCATGTCGGTAAGTTTGGTTCTGCTATGGATAATTCCTAAAGCTATGCTTAATTCCTGATTCTGATTCTATTCTATTCTAAGTTAAGGCTATCCTAAGGACTATATTTCGCCGGGACACCATGGCGGCGCAACCAGTCGCAGTTACCAACAAAATGTATACAGCTCTATAGAGAGCTACTCACCTGGTGTCCGTTTGGTTGCGCAACCAATTTGGAGCTAGGACGCGTGCACATAATGTTACTGAGCGCGCCGCCACGACGGTCGCACCATCACTAATTACTATAGAGCTGTATGGTGTCTCACTCACTCGGACGCCAGTCCAGCCGCCAGTGACGCCTCCACTAGGTTCATTTTCATACTGTCTCAGTATACTGTGACTCTAGTGTCTATATGGTGTTTAGTTTGGTAGCTTACGGATATCACGGTGACGCGACTGGTTGCGCCGCCATGGTGTCCCGGTGAAATATAGCCCTTAGCATAGAATAGAATAGAATAAAATTTATTGTACACTAAGATAGTAACAATTTAAATTGGTTTAGCAGACTTTATTATTTGATATTAATTTAAAATTAATACCTCCACACGCGTTCCGGTATTGACAGACGGACAACAAAGTGATCATAAGGGTTCCGTTTCTGCCGATTGAGGTGCGGAACCCTAATAATAAGCGTAAAAGCTCGTGTAAGATAAGTCGTCGTTCTGAATAGATCGACAACTTGAGGATAATAAAGGGAAACATAGCTTAGTAAAGGCTAGAGATCGTTCCTTTGGGTAATTTATGGGAATAGATTAAGTTTACTTAACATAAAAAAAAAATAGACAAGTAATTTTGTTTATGAAGTTAAAGAAAAAAAGTAAAATAAGTAAACTGCTTTTTTTCGGAGGTGGGAAATCATCCAATGATTGGATGATGGAAGGTGGAGCCAGAGGGCGTATCAGACTTTTATTGACTAAAACTTACATATTTCCTTTAGTTGTCCTTGTGTTCTAGGGCCACGTCTGACACGCCCTCCCACTCTGCCCTAGAGCGCAAGACGTCATTAGATGATTTCTCACCTTAAAAAAAACCACTCTAAGATCATCTTATCCTTTTGAATAGCTATTTTATGAAAAAAAAAAAAAATTTTTTAAATGTAGGGTTTCCATATTACTACATTCCGGTTCCCAACACAGTCGCGGTAGCAATTAAAAGTTACTTAAAACCGAACAGTCGTCACCTACAGAGTTCTATTTGTGTTACTTTGTAATATGCACATAGACAAAAATTGTTCAGCACCCCTGCTGTACTAGATCAGTGTTTTTCAATCTTTTTGAATACGTGACCCCTATTTTTATACATAAATAGTGGCGAGGGCGACCCTCTAGAATGGCAACATTTCGGTGAACGGAAAAGCGCACTGCGTTCTTGCGATTACTTTTTAATTTAGACGCCTAAGTCGAATTTGACAAAAATCAGTTGAAACATAAATAGGCACAGTTTTAATACTGTATTGTTATACTTTTTGTAGCGTAGCAACCCTCACTTCTCTTCTCCCTTCTTATCTGACTCATGGTTGCGACCCCCTAAGCGATACTTTGTAATCTACCTGGGGGTCGCGACCTACAGATTGAAAATCACTGTACTAGTTAAATGAGGTGTAGCTACATTGTAGATTCTCGTATATGGGCCGAAACTAAATAACGCGGACGTCCCGCGCGGTCCTATAAAAAAATGCTCCGTAGCGGGGAACCCCCCAGGAATCCGTCGCGGGAAGCCCGTTTTGCTGTCATAATAGGGGTTAAAGTATGAAATTGCCGTTTTTTAAAACGGGTTGCTTTGAAGTGTTTTATTTTTGGATTGACTTGGAATTATAAGTTGAAATAAACTTTACATTAAAGATACGTTATTCTTTTTTCAAAATTAGGTATTTATTGGTTTCTTTGTATTTTCAGTAATATCGCAGTCAGAATTCAAAATCGGTTGAACGGATAGTGAAAAAGGTTTGTTAAAATGTCTAATTATATTTCAAATGGGGTATAGCTATACTAAAATTGCTATACGATGGTACGGGCGACAGCTGTCGGATTCATACAATGTAGCTTCCCTAACCTATCCTTTTCTCTCATCTTAAAGATCCATATTTTCATCCTACTGTCATCCTACCCATGCTCTGTAAAAAGACCTTAGATGACGTGCTGTCAAATATTCTGGACCAGCGTAACATGAACCATTTTATATTCTACTGTTAGTAATATTTTACAGAATTTGACATTCAATATTGCAGTCCGTTTTGGAAATTTAATATTGAAACCTTAACACATTTTAGTACAGCAACTTCACGTCCAAGTGGGTTAGGAAACCTTTCAGTAATGGAGAGTCTGACCGCCTATTATCCATCGTATTTAGATTGTTCGTATATTGGTGGAATCGCCAAACTTGAGTAAAGGATGAGCTGAGTTGGTCATCCTTCATACTACTTTTTTTAGGGTTGCGTACCTCAAAAGGAAAAAACGGAACCCTTACATTTTGTTGTCCGTCCGTCTGTCTGTCTGTCTGTCAAGACCCTTTATCTCAGAAACGCGTGGAGGCATCGAGTTGAAATTAAAACAGTATACTCAAGTCTGTGATCCCTTGAAGCTGTGAAAAAATCAAACTTCTAAGTTAACGGAAGGAATAGATACGGCCGTTTATGTCGCAAAAAACGTACATTTCAATACTCTCAAAGGAATCAAAATTCATAGGGTACTTCCTGTTGACCCAGAATGCAAGGTCTTATAGTGTAGATATAGAAATAAAATTTTCCGAATTGTAAAAAAAACACTTTTTTACATACTGTATACATGAAAAATATTTGTAACTCAATTCGGGAATCAAACTGTTTTCATAGGTAATTTTGTGTAGAACCCTCTGTGCGCGAGTCCGATTCGTACTTGGCCTGTTTTTTTTTTTTGTTAACAGCTGCATTTTATCTATGGGTATAACAAAATGTAGATATTCTATACTTGTCGGCTCAGTATGCCGATCACAGTGATCACAGTGAGTGAGTGTGTGGGTGATGTACTCATCACCTTCACAAATGTTCGCTAAAAGACATTCAAAGGAAGGAGAAATAAGAAGGAAGAAAGGGAGAAAAAGGAAGGAAGGGAATAGTTTGTTTATTGCTTGTTACCCACTAGTAAAGAGTATGGTGGAACGATTTCAGACCATGCAACAAATTTATTATGATATAGGTTTTAGGTATTCCATTCACAACGAGCCGTGAGACAGTTTCTAGAGCAGTGTTAACCACGCAGCTGCCAACAAAAAAAAGAGAACCGCGTCTGTGCGGTTGCAGCTTTTAACTGCTCGGCTCGCGCGAACTCAGCCCACGCGTACTGTTTAAAGCCTGGCCCCTACGGTTGCTGACATCTCCTTGAGTGGAACACTACGCGCCGTCGATGGCTTGGGCTCGGTCCGGACGGTTACCGGACGGTCGGACGGCGAGCTATCCATTGCTCGCCATCCGCAAGCCCGCGCGGTTTACGCCCGCATACGGTTAGCTCGGAAGCTGACGCCAAGCTATTCGGGAAAAGGCTAGGAAGATGTTGACGTGAAACGAGAACTACTGCCGACAATTTGTTTGATCCCCCCCCCCCCCCTTCTTGCGTCGTATTTCTCAATGCTGAGGGTCGTGACAGTTTAGCAGAAATTATAATATAGTACTGAAAGCAAATATTGAATAAAAAACCGGGCAAGTGCGAGCGGACTCGCGCACTGAGGGTTTCGTACAAACTTACATATGAAAACAATTCAATTCCCGAATTGAGTTACGAAGATTTTTCCGAATCGCTAAAAAAGTTTTTTTTGTGACGTAACTACAAATTTACAGTTTTCAGATTTTTTCTTATACTTGAATCAAATCAAATCAAAACGTCTATTAGACAGAAATACATTGTTTACAAGGAAATATCTTGTGCTATGAGACCTTGCTTCATGCCAAATTTCAGGATTCTAGTTCAACGGGAAGTATCCTATGAATTTTGATTCCCTTGAGAGTGTTGAAATACACGTTTTTTGCGACATAAACTGCCGTAACTTTTTTTTCGTTAACTTAGAAGTTTGTTAAATATTTTCACAGCTTCAAGGGACCGCAGACCTGAGTATATGGTTTTAATTTCAACTCGATACCTCCACGCATACCCGAGATAAGGGTCTTAAGACAGACAGACAGACGGACGGACAACAAAGTGATCCTATAAGGATTCCGTTTTTCCTTTTGAGGTACGGAACCCTAAAAATGAACTAACATCTAATTTTTAGTGCAACTTTCAGGAAATAAAAACGCGTTAACGGCAACGTTAAACAGAAAATAACTGAAGTTTTAATTATAAAACTCTATACGTGACTGAAATGTATTGTTGGAGTGAAATTATGTTGTTAAGGTAGTGTCAGACGAGGAGAGTGTCGTGCAGTATTCAGTATGAAAACTAAATCTGTAATACTTATATCTTTTGTTTTCGTTGGGAAATCATCCAATGACTTCTCCCGCTATAGGTTGGAGCGCGAGGGGGGTTTTAGACTTTTACTGACCAAAACCTACTCCTATCTTCCTTCTTTGTCTTGCATTCCAGGACCCCGGGTTTCCTTTCAAAAGTGTACCCATGGCCCCAGTAGGTTTTGACCCTGCTGAGGCCTTATTATACATATTTTTCAAAATTACCTCAATTCGATCTTAAGGGGCTAATAAATTATAAAAAAAACACGAAATTTTTATTCAATCGCCCTAAAAATGCATTTAAATTTTACATTTTACATGTTCGCGCGTAATTTTACGAAAAATCTGGTCATCTTGCGGCGTGGTGTAGACGTAAGTAAACAAATGTGTTGATATTAGAAATTAATGTAACATAGACGTCAGTTCATCAGTTGTATCATTGAACGCTGAAATAACTAGTCTGGCAGGGTTTAATTGTGCCTGTTTCGCGTGGGAATATAACGTCTACGTTTTTCAATTGAATCATGATTAGTACTGTACTGAATTATTTATTATGTCTAGTTTTGTAAAATATATTCTACCTTCTCAAAATACATATACACATGGTTGCACTATCTACGAGTATATGCTTGAATGGCCAACCGACCAATTATACCAAAATTGACTTTTATATTTCAAAGTAGGTAAGCATAGCAAGTAATCTCTTGTGTTTATTATTTTAAATTATTATTCAGTTATTTATAAAAAAAAATCTACATGTTTCTATTGTGTGAAAGATTTTATTAACTACTGATAATATCCATAAGTTTCTTTTTAGTAAAATTCTCCTATATAATTTGCTCACTGGTCGATTGGCCACTCAAGCGCTAGGATTATCCACAAATTAAGCATGAGTTTTAAGGAAGAAGGCGCTTTTCATTCCCTTTCGCTCTAGAGTGAAAATCTTGGGAATGTAATTTTAGTACGTAATTCATTTATTTATTTATGTACACACAAACACTTAAAAATGAATAGAACAAAAGCAGATAGAAGAGCATAAAGGTACTGCTTGTTTCAAATGACACTTCTTCCAGCAGACCTGCGACAGGAGAGTTGGATGAGAGATGTAGACACAGTGTATACAAATAAGTTAGAAAAAATAAAAATTTACTATATTATCTAAATTAAACCTTACCTTATTACCTTAAACTATTAGGTTTTAATTTGGATTTTAGCTTTATTAACGTGCATTTTCTTACTATATGACGAGTAGAATCAATGCATTTTCTCCTTGATTTTTTAAATGTTTTAATTTACCACAGGACGTCCTAATTCTACACTACAGTTTTAGTAACCCTATAAATTCATCAGTGACGGTTCGCGGTGAAAATTCGCAAGAGTCAGTACGAAAAGTAAGTAACATTTGATATTTTTATGATCTTAACTTGAACCTAACTCCAAATTCAACAAGGCAGAGTTTATTTTCCCTCCAGCAGTTACCTCTATCGCATTGATAAGGTTTTCACTATATGCCGACGATCGGCCACCGTAGGTGCGGGCTTGCGGACGGCGAGCAATGGGTGGCTTGCCGTCCGACCGTCCGGTAACCGTCCGGACCGAGCCCAAGTCGTCGACGGCGCGTATTGTTCCACGCGCGCCTCATGGAGATGTCAGCAAATCGTAGGGGCACAGCAGGGTCGAAGCCTACTGGGGCCATGGGTAGTGTGAAAACGAAACCCGGGGCCCTGGGACGAAGGCAACGAAGGAATAGGAGTGGATTTTTAGTCAGTAAAGTCTGACACTATCCCCCGCTCCGCCCAAGAGCGAGATTTGTCATTAGATGATTTTCCCACCTAAACAAAAAAAAAAATATGTCGACGATACATTTCTATTAATTCTATCAAAAAACTATTATAAAAACGATACATACATATCCCTGTCATGTTTCAAGTTCTTGTATATAAGTATATGTATGTGGGCCGTCTCTTCATTTTCCGGTATTTACGGGCGGGACGATTACACGCTTGAATAAGGAAATGAGCTTGCTAACGATACGACTAACTTGTCCTTATGGGCTCCTGGTACTTTCAGTTCGGAGTAACCTTAAACTATTAGGTTTAGTTTGGATTTTAGCTTTGTTAACGTGCATTTTCTTACTATGTGACGAGTAAACAATGCATTTTCTCCTTGATTTTTTTTTGTTTCTATTTTTGTGTACAATAAAGTTTATTCTATTCTACCAAATTCGACACTAACGAATAAAATTGAGCAGTGGTGGCCCAGTGTTAACGGTCACGGCTTACGACTTGCGAGGTTGCGGGTTCAAACCCAACTAGGCACATAGTTTTGTGTAATTTAAATTTATTTCATCATCACTGCTCTTAAAACGGTTTGGAAACATCGTGAGGAAATTGGCATGTCCTTGATACAAAAATTTGAAGACATGTGATATCCACAAACCTGCACTGGACCCGCGTGGTGGATTACCCGATGGTGTGTGTCCCAGCAGTGGGAAAATTATAAGGCTGATTATTATGCAAAATAATAATAATAATAATAATAATAATAATATATTTATTCAGAGATAAAATTTGGTAAAATAGTAACAAAAAATCTTAGGAATAATTACAAAGGTATAACTATGTTAAATGCCTGTACTAGGATAAACCTGTATCACAGGCGGTAGAAGCTCTTACACTATGGTTTTGTAGGACAATAAAATTCATAACAATATTTAACATTCAGTCTCTAAATAGGGAAAAATATAATTTAAAAATATAATGTTATATACCTAATTTACTTAAACACTAAAAGTCACAATTGTGGTATTTCGTATTTTTAAAACTGTTTCTTGCACTTTATTCTCTAGTTACACACACATGATTTTGCGTCAGCAGAATTGGTAATTGGGTTAAAGTCGAGGTTGCGTTAATACTAAAAAGTTATGTTTACATTGGACAAATATGTTTAAATATAAAGAAAAACGATGGTTTGTAGGTCAGCACACTAGAATTTTGAGTCAGCAGTAAGCGTCACACGGAAGTCTGGCCTTGAGTATGACGCTCTAGGCGCCCTCATAATCGATAGAGTTAATATATCTATATTCAGCTATTTTCCTAGCAGGACACTCAGCGTCTCCTGTTTTATGGTTGGAGGGCTTTTTGAAGCGACAGCAAGTTCCACATTTCGGTGAGTCCGCTTTCTTTGAGCACTCGGACATCGAGTGTCCTGTCTCGCCGCAGTGGCCACACGTCGAATTGACCTCTCTACAGGTTTTTGCTGCATGTCCATACTGCTGGCATTTATAGCATCTTGTAACCAGGGTGAAGTCCCTGACTGGGCAGGACGTCCAATTTATGAAAATCCTTGACTGGGAAATTAGAGCTCTTCGTATATTGGCTGGAACTTCAACCACGTAGTTACAAGTCTGCGAATCTTTTTTTCCCGATTTATGGCTTAATTTAACCATGGTCAAAAAGGACTCCATGGAAATCGTTGGAAATTTTTCGGCTACATTTTGTTCGTAAATGCACCTGAAGACTTCAGTTTCAGTCAAAGAGGATGGCACTCCTACAACCACGATCCGGGGTTTGCGCTTGCTGGGTTCGTCGGCGGTAAGGCCGGATGCAGACTGCTGGACTGCGTACTTGATTTTATCCGCGTCATCCTTTGTCTCTGTACTGATAATAACGCCTCCGTTTTTAGTGTTACGGACACCACGTATATGCAGCTTGACTTGATCTGGTCGTATCATCTTTTGCACAAGGACTTTTGTTTCGTCACTGGACTTTAATTTGTTGTTAGGATATATGGCCACGGAGTTTAAATTGGATGGTCGAACGAAATCATTTGACCCCTTCTTCACCATGTCGGCAAACGAAACAGTGCCAGAGTCCTTAATCGTCTTTGTGAGGTCCAAGATGTGGTCCGTCAAGTTGCATTTTTCCATTAGGTCTTCATTGAGGATGCGCACTTGGACTGCTTTCTGCTTTAGCGATTGATATAGGACTGCCATCTGTGAGGTCCCAGATCCTATTTTACGGCACAAGGTTGAAATTTTCAATTTCTGCTCCGAGTTGAGTTTGCCATCCGAGGCAATAGAACAAACCTCGTTTAGATGCTGCTCAATGGTTGACATCCATCTTTGTATCTCGGGTGTTGAAACGGCTTCGATTGAGAGATCAGATTGGGCTGGATTTTGCGTCATCGTCTTCGCTGGAGATGCGGTGAGATTCACTCGATCTCTTGAGAAGGGGCTGTTGTCCATTTTATATAAAACTAGTTCACTTATTCTAGGTTTCCATTGTATTTACTAAACTACACACTAGGCAAAAATTACTGCAAAAAGAAGGTCACTGATATTATTTTATAAAATTAAATATTGCTACTGAGCACGTCTGTATGCTACGAGTGCAGACTAATCAATCAAAATAAATAATAATAATAAATCAAAAGCAAAATGTCTGGTTTCTGTCTGTAGGTGATTTCGTTGTTTTTAAGTTTATCGTGTTTATATACAGACACACAGATGTGGTCTCAGAGTCCCTGTAGAAGAAACCAAAAGAGCCGAAAGAAAAAAGCTAGTCGTTATTATTAAAATTATCATATCTATTGCCAAATATTAAAACCTACCGGGCCCAATAATAATAATAATACACCCCCATTATGAAAACACTACACGCTGCATTTACTTGGTTTTGGCTCGTAAATGTAGTTGATACCAACAATGAATTGAGAAAAAGAACACTTCCGATAATAATAATTTATTTAAGTAATTTTACAAAGAAATACATAAAACAAACTAATGAATACTTATTAGTACTAATCTCTAAAAAGATTGGCTTAGTTACCTAATTATATATATAAAACTAGTTTAATTTACACATGTTTATAATGACCTATTATTGGTGTATTAGTACTGCCATTACAAATTATAGCGACTTGCCTGAGCTAGGTTAACAATAACCTGTGTTTCAGGCCATCACTAGACTAAGCGATCAGTTTATTTTGGTCCACATTTAATTAATTATTAAAGAATGCTATTATAATTAACAAATCAGTTTAAAAAACAAAAACTAATATTTATAAAATTATTGAAGTAATTCAAGAAGTTTTTCTGTGTCCTATAACTTAAGACTACAATGTTTGTAACTAACATTATAAATATTAAGTATCCTATTGAGCTTATTATATAAAACGGGTCCTGACAGACAAAGAAACGGCTTACAAAAGCATGTCTATTACGAGGTTTTATGAAAACCAAATCTTTCCTTCTCTTGTCCGAAGGCTTGTAAGCGACTTCAACATGCTGATGCAATACGATGTGCAGAATAGCAATGAATAGCAACAAATTGGCCATCATTACATCAAATCAAGATTTATAGAAAATCTAGTTTAAAAAGGTATAATTTTCTCGTTGGTATCACTAGTTAGAAACGAGTATTGAGCTTCTCCGTCGTTTAGGCTCACAGGTAAAAGCGACACATGAAAAATTCAATTTGCTGGAGTGGCCGTAGCTATCTATGGTGATTAATTCCTGCTAGATGTGACTGGGGTACTGTAGGTATTTTCTGGAATGAATAGGATAATTTTTTGGGTTCCGTACCTCAAAAGGAAAAAAACGGAACCCTTATAGGATCACTTTGTTGTCCGTCCGTCTGTCTGTCTGTCTGTCTGTCAAGACCCTTTATCTCAGGAACGTGTGGAGGTATCGAATTGAAATTAAAACCATGTACTCAGGTCTGCGGTCCGTTGAAGCTGTGAAAAAAATCAAACTTATATGTTAGCGAAAATAAAGGATACGGCCAATCGGCCGTAAAAAAATATAATAATATTTCGACATTCTCAAGAGAATCAAAATTCATAGAGTACCCATTGTCGTAGAATCCTGAAAGAACAATGGCAGAATTTTGTCTGGACTTTTTTTTGGCGTACATAGATTTCATATATATGAATCAAATTTAATTAATTTTCTACGATTTTTCAATTATTCACTCCTTCTCGTAAAAGCCGGAGTTATTTTATGTTTTTAAAAGCTTATCAAATGATGTTCGAATTAGGTACATTCGAAATGTTACCATTAAAATAGTGGTGTGAGTAAAAATAGTATGAATGCAATTTATCGAGCAGTCGATTATATCGATCGTTTAATTATATAAACGAATGATATAATCGACTGATCGATCGACTCATGTAGAGTTGGTTTTGTTTTGATTATTGATATGCTCTATTCTTTCGTCTTTAATCAACTGATATCTTTGAAGAAATGCTTCTACTTTTAAATCCAATTGATAATGGATCAAAATATATGTTTCAATGTTGTATCGATTTATAAGAAAACCGAATCGAAACGTGCAGCACTACTTTTGTCTTTGACAGTAACATGTTGTCTGTGGTTGTCTGTCAAGACGCTACAGAATTCTTCCGTGTTTTTCATTTCGGTTGTGTTTTGTGTTTTTATTTGGATTTCTATTTATTTTTACCCGACCTGGACTGTTTATGGACTGATTGATACTGCCCTGTGTGACTAGTGCGTGCCCTTAGGACTCCGATATTGCTTTTGCGTGACCTTAAGTTAATCTTACTGTGCTTCGATTGTGCACAGTGAATTGGATTTTTGTTGTAAACCCGGAACAATCATAATGGCAGATTACGATAGAGGTCATCGTCGTACGCGCATTTTATGTGTAAACTGCAATTTATGCGTGAACACCCTGCGCCGATATCAAGTCTTAGCACTTGACCCGAGAGTTGCTGGCTTACTTTGCAGCTGGGTATGCCCACGAGTTGTAAGTACCTATCATTTCTATATTGGCAGTTACCTAAGAAGATCTGGATAGGCAGAGACAGTATCTAAAATACAATTCATATTTTTGACAGGTTTTACAAGAAGACGTTGTTTGTGAAGCATGTAGAGATCTAGCAATGTTTGCAGTAAATGAGAATTTGCAGCAAGATGTTTCTGGCAATACAGATCAACAAGCTGGATCAAGTCACCAAGGCCACACTAATGTGTGTCTTTTATGTGGATTATCAACTTTAAGAAGACGGAGTGATAAAATATTAAGAAGCAATCCATCTCAACTGCAACAATCCATGATTGCTATTATAGAAAGCAGAGTAGCACCACGAGAGGTATGAATGATTATAAAGTTATTTTTTAGAAGTTGGTCAAATTAATTTGTTTAGAATAATATAATGGTATAGTATAACTCGTCAATTTCTAGAATTTCTTTTTTTATATATAAAATAAAACAATACATTTCAAGCATATTGATGATTAAAAAGAATTATATATTTTTTTCAGATTTCACAGCATGATGTTGTATGCCATACTTGCTGGCTTCGGGTACAAAGAGAAGCTCGTCGCATGTCTACTGGTGATGCTACAAGATCCCAGTTGAGTGCATCACCACCGCACGAGGGGCCCCAAGTGTTGGAGGAGCTCCAGGTGTCACAGTCAGAACAAGCAACACACTCAATTGATGAAGTAACATTACCCGATTACAGAAGAGCAGCCAACACTAATCATCACTGTGTATTTCCAAACTGTGAAAGCACTACATTGCATAGTATTTCAGATAAATTAAGAGCAATAATCCTAAGTGACTACAAATATTATCTGCCTAAGGAAGCCCGTATTTGTAATGACCATTTGATGGCCAATATGTGGGATACATTATTTGACTCCCAAAACAGTTACACAACATTTACTGTTCAGCAGATACAGCATGTTTTTTCATTTGTAAATGCTTTCAATCCATCAATTGATTTTGAAAACATAGAAGAAATGGATGACAGAATATTTGAGTACTGGATAGGACGTTCAAAACATAACTTTAATTTATTACTTGATGAAGTACCTCGAATAAGAGATATTCATAGAGGCACATTAGGTCTTTTAGTATTTTTACTAAAACTCCGAACAGGGGATTCTGATGAAAGAATCGCGACTTTGGTGAATGTTCCCCGTAGAACGTTAGAAGTTTTAATGAACAAAATAAGGGAGATACTTCTCCAAGATTTTGTCCCAAGGAATCTTGGGATTAATCATTTACCCAGGGAAGAATTACTCCAACATACTTTAATCATACCAAATGGACTTTATGGAAATGGAACAAACAGTATTGTCATATGTGATGGAACCTATATTTATGTGCAAAAAAGCTCGAATTACTCATTCCAGAAACAAACATACTCGCTCCATAAATATAGAAATCTTTTAAAACCTTTTATGATTGTCGCTTGTGATGGATATATTCTTGATTGTTATGGCCCTTACAAAGCAACGACTTCGGATGCTAATATCATGAATAATTTGTTTTGTGACGGTTCTGCTTTAAGGGAGTATTTTCAACGTGATGATGTGTTTATCTTAGATAGAGGTTTTAGGGATAGTATAAATCAGTTACAGGCATGTGGCTATAGAACATGTATGCCAGAATCATTATTAGAAAACGAGCATCAATTAACAACTGCTCAAGCAAATAGAAGCCGCTGCGTAACAATTTGCAGGTGGGTGGTAGAGGCCGTCAATGGTCATTTTAAAAGAGATTTTAAACTGTTAAGACAAGAATATTTTCATCGGTCTCTACCACATATGATGCAGAATTTTCAAATAGCTGCAGCATTGTTGAACAGATTTGGTGTTCGTTTTGAGAACAATATTTATTCCTCAGAAATATTGGAAATAATTCGAGAAAGAATGGAGTTAGAAAATAATCTGGCAAACATGTTAGAGGCTCTTAATATGAATAGACGATCAGCCCAGTTTGAAAATATATGTGCTGACCAAAATAATATTTCATGTTTTCCAACATTGGAGTATAGGGATTTGATTCTGTTTGCCTTGGGGACGTACCAAATAAGACAAGCTCGGTCTTATTACGGCGAACATGTACGTTTCCAAGGCGGATACAGAATAGAGGTGAATAGGGGCGAAATCATAAATCAAAATGATTATAACCTTAGAGGAGGTAGTGGACAAAAGACCCTTATAAGAGGGAAAATAAAGTCCCGACACATATTACGCAAACAATACTATGTGTACATTTTAATTGAAAATAATATTCCTGGCAGAACCGGCATAGTTGAATATTGCTGTAGTTGTTTAGTTGGCCGGCGCACTGTAGGCTGCTGCGCACACACTATGACCTTAGTGTGGTATTTAGGATGGGCCAGACATCAAGAACATGTCTCAGCACCAGCAGGTTTTCTTGATGAGATAATAATACGAGATGAGGATGAGGAATAAAATAAGTATGTTTAACAAAATGTTTTTTATTTGTCCTAACATTAGGTATTATAACCCTCAGTTTTAGTGTTTACGGGGCAAGTGCATTTTTTCTTAATTCAATTAAATACTAAGTAGGTACTCTTAGACAACGATGTTTAGGATTTATTTGGGTTTTTCTCATTTTATCCGTAAATACTCTTATCCTCACTTAGACCACACCACATTATGCATTTCTCTTTATCATTTTTCAATCTGCGATGTTTTATGATAATTGCTGTTTGACGTTCATTCATAACCTAAAAATTCAAACACCGAATTCTTTTTTTTCCGGCTTTCCCAAATAAAAATAGTTTCATTTATAGATTCTGGAGCTAACGCCAAATCTTTTAACATTTTTTTTATTACGGGACGCTTCAATTTGATCCCAGACAATTCTTAGTATGGAGACCTGCCATTGTTCTTTAGCATGAAGCAAGATCTCATAGCATAAGTTTAGGAAAAAATCTTAAAACAGTTAATTTATTGTTCCCGTATTTTTTTTTTTTTATGTAGGTAGGTACGTCAGAAAAAAAAATTCGGGAATTGTAGTTTGTTGTTGTAAAGGACCATTATTTCCCAAAAGACTCGAAAAGAATTATTAGACCCACTAGTCTTGGGCACGCCATAATTATGGCGATAAGTCCCCTCTTTGAGGAGTGGCTGGAAAGACCTCACGGCGTCCTTACCTACCGCATGACGCAGGTCCTCACCGGACATGGTAAGTTCGGGAGGTTCCTGCACCGGATTCGTGCAGAAGAGACGCCCGGGTGCCACCATTGTGTGGACCGCCCTGAGGACACGGTGGAGCATACGGTAGAGGTATGCCCCGCTTGGGCAGAGCACCGCCGTGTCCTCGTGGGGGCGATCGGCGGCAGCGATCTCTCGCGCCGGGCCTTGGTACAGGCCATGGTCCGGAGCGAGGAGGAGTGGCAGGCGGTTGCCTCCTTCTGCGAAGCAGTAATGCTAGCAAAGGATGCGGCCGATCGCGTGAGGCAACGGTCCTCACGCCCCAACCGCCGCCGGGATTCCGATCCCGATTTCCGGCCACCGTAGGCGCGGGCTTGCGGACGGCGAGCAATGGGTGGCTCGCCGTCCGATCGTCCGGTAACTGTCCGGACCGAGCCCAAGTCGTCGACGGCACGTAGTGTTCCACGCGCGCCTCAGGGAGATGTCAGCAACCGTAGGGGCCCAGCAGGGTCGAAGCCTACTGGGGCCATGGGTGATCCGAAAGTGATCCCCGGTGCCCTGGAAAAAAAAATGGCAAAGAAGGAACAGGAGTGGGTTTTTAGTCAGTAAAAGTCTGATACTATCTCCCGCTCCGCCCAAGAGCGGGGGATGTCATTAGATGATTTTCCCACCCGGAAAAAAAAAAAAAAGACCCACTAGTCTTTTTCTGCTCTTGTAGTTTTGTAATGACGGGTAAAGTTTTGAAATACTCGTATGAGTCTCCTGTAAAAATTTGGTTTAATTGGTTCTACTCACGCAGCGTTGACAGGCCTCCAAGATGGGCAGATGTCCTGGTGAGGGTCGTAAGAATAACTCCTAACTAAAATATGGTGTCAAAAAATTCCTCCGCATCGCTATCGACTGGAAGTGTACCCAAAAGGCTGGTGGCATTGCCACGTTGAATGGCAATGCTAAATCTTTGACCAAGGTAAAAGCTAGCCTTTGGATCACGTGAAGTGTCAACTAGTTTTAAACTAGATAAATAAAAAAATTGTAATTTTACATCTTCGTCGAAACCCAACCGGTTGAATCTAGAACTCGTATTCTGCAATTCAAATCGCTCGGAATGTGTTGATACGATGCGACGCGACTAGTGTCTTGCGTCTATCGATGTCGATTGCAGGGTGCACCTCTACACTCGATACTTTCTCATTTTAGAGATGTGAACTTTCATATCGAAAACATTTAGAAATATCTAGCTGGTAATCAAACACGTTCTCTTGGTTAATATTAATTTCGTTCAAGGCTGTGGGATTGTTCGAAAGAGTTACCGTGGCCCTGGAACGGAAAGGGCAACTGAAAGAACACAGGTGGGTTTTAGTCAAGCAAAAGTATGACTTTCCTTCTCGCTCGATAATAAACTATATATTCTATTCTGTTTTACCTTGTTTTATATGTGCATGCTGTGCTAAAGGAGCACAGCCTGCTCAGTTGTAATTTTCTGTATCATTTGTTGGAGATCCAAAATAAATAAATAAATACGTTCTTATAATGAAGTTCATAACTGCAAACCGTCACGAACTGAATCAGTTCCAGAATTGTACAGAAAACACTTAAGATTTGTTTACCAGCAATTAAAATTATATTGCGATGCAGCGACGACGATAGCAGTGGCATGGCGGTGCGGTGTTTATAACAAGTTTTGTTTCTCTACATCACTGTTCGTTCGTCTGCATAGATTGTTTATTTATTTTGGAGAGGAACGATTTTTTGGTTATACATAGGTATATATTATACATACACAAATCAAAAAAATAGAAATGTGTATTAAATATTTTTTTTTACTTAATGCATAATTATGAAAGTACATATTATATTCCATACCTTTTTCAAAACTGCACGTTATATAAAGAGTAACTTAGGCTAAGGTTTTATTTTAGAAAAAGATAGGGTTTCGCGCAAAAAAAGCTTTGTATTGTGGTGTTTTACGAGTCAGACGCGGACAACGTCGCGGGTACTAATGTGAAAGAAATCTGTAAAGTAGGAAAAATAAATTATACTGCTATTATTACTTTAGCATTAATTTTATTTTTTAAATTAACAAAATACTTAAACTAGGTGAAAAATTGTATTAAAATATTCATTTCAGCTTAGAATAATCTTGATAATTCTTTGGAACGTCGCCCGATATCTGTTCCCTGACTGTTTCACAAAGAGTATACGACTAAACGCCGACAGACACTACGCCAACATACACTAGGCCGACAGACACTACGCCGACTGACACTACGCCGACTGACACTACGCCGACAGACACTACGCCGACAGACACAACGCCGACAGACACTACGCTGACAGACTGAACACCGACAAGATTTCACTTCGACGGGACTATTTGCTGACAGGACACTTCGCCGACAGGGCTCATCAGCGGCGCAACTTATCTCTGATAATCAGATACTTACTTTGGAAATTTATTATGCTTTTCTCGTAATTATACAATTCATAAAAAATAAAGAACTTGCATTGGTTTTTAGTATAGGTACTCATACATTATGTAAGCAGGCCCCTGTTTTTGCAGATGTCCATAGTGGTGACCACCTACCTAAAAAACTTTACTAAAAAGTACCAAGCTTTGAGGAAATAATAAAACACACTCTGATGATCATCATTGCTTATGTACTACCCACGTGCAAAATATTTTTAAGTGTCACGCAATGGTGCATTGTCCATCTTCCTTTGTCCATGGTCCATCATCCAGTGAAAAATCGCAGAGTAAGCCCAGAGTGAAACCACCACAAAATAGTGTCCACACAAGAATGAAAGATAAATTGTCTTCTATTAAAATGTAACACACTATTATTTACGAAAACTAGACAATAAGGAGAAATGGCGATGTTTCTTTATAATGTACTTTTTCTTCTAAAAGGCTGTTAGTACTTCTAAGTGTGTGTATTGTATGTGTTACAAGAGTATAATAATAATAGTAAAATCTTTATTTCAGATCATATATCCATAATTATTACAAATAGAAATATGAAATTTAAGCACAAATAAAGGTTTTTTATCCGCAATGACTGGGAAGGAATAACCGTAGGGGCCCGGAAAGGCAGCGAGGTTTTCCTGAAAAGGAAACCCGTAGTCCTAGAACGGAAGGGGCAACGAAAGGATACACATAGGTTTGGTTTTAGTCAGTAAAGTCTTACACGCCCTCTCACTCCACCCCAGAACGCGAAAAATCATTAGATGATGTCCCAAATCCCATTAAAAAAAAACCTTGCGTTTTGGCCTTGTATAAAATGGAAAGACGCTGTGTCGAGAGCGTTCACTCCAAATTACGCGCTATTTGGCCCAAAAACCATGGTTCTCAAACCCTAAATGGGTTTGAGAATCATGGTTTATTTACCCATAATTTCTTAATAATTTGACATGGTTTTTATTTTAATTTTCTTAATTAGTAAACTAAATCAATGAATCTTTTTCTATAACTATTTTGTTAAGGATTCTAGTTACTGTTTTGTATTTTTTGTTTATTAATTCTATTAGAACTGTAGAAGATGTCAAGCTTCGAAATTGACTCTTAAAGTAAAATTTAAAAAATCTCTATATACATATGTGAATATAGTTCACAAGCATGCTATTCATTTAAATAAAATCCTGCTTAACTATTTAGTCAAGATTATTTCCTAATGTTATTGGTAAATCACATGTTTGTACAATAAATCATTAATTGATATAAACGGGTTTGAAAATCATGGTTTTTGGGCCAAATAGCGCGTAATTTGGAGTGAACGCCGCGCTCTTAAGATAAGAGGATAGTAAATATACAAATAATGTACAACAGTATTCGTGTTGCCAGTTTTTAGCAATTTATAAAGTCAAATGTTCAATCATTTAACACGAATGGAAACTTGCATGGTAAAACAATATGGTTTCACTAAAAGATGTTGTATAACTAACGCTAGTGTCTCCAGTCCGGTGTCTAAGACGTTTGATTGCATAATTCATGAAATTTTACTCCCAAAACTGGAGCATCGCAAACTGGGTGTAATTCGTTAAAATTAAATGAAATTGGGGTACCCCAAGGCTCAATTTCATGTCCATTATTTTGAGTTTGTATCAATGATTAATGACAAATGGGGTAACCATTAATTTATTATAAAACAAACCTTTACTTGTTTTTTACCAACAATTCTTCTTGTCGGGTCAAGTACGGGTTGATGGATGCCACATGCCTTCGAATAGTTCTTGTGAAACAAGCAAGCAATGCAAGCAACTTGAACATTATGATATATCCAAAATAAGTATACTAATGTTCAGTATGAAAAATACCAATTGCCCTTCAGTGGAACAGTTGGGTACAGGATAATATTATTTAAAACATCTTCAATCAAGTAAATCTTAGTTCAATAATTTGTGATTCCTTTAATTTTAATTACGTGTCTGTTTCCAAATTCTTTGACAGTGTTCTTTCCTAGTCCTGTTTGGAACATTACTTCGTGAATCATAAAAAATACATAAACGAGAATGGTCCTCACGGGACTCGGAAGTAAGTAACAAGAAAATGAAAAGAGACTATTAAAAATATCATTAGCGTAGGTGCCTATTAGCTTATCAAACAATGTGTATCCAACGCGCGTTAACATCTTACCTACTAAGCAATAACAGCAAAGGTAGGTAGCATTATTTTTCGACGACCGATTAAAAACTACTCACCGAATAAAATTATTAAATAAAAAAGAATTTAAGTATATTTAAACAAAAAAAAACAATATAATTTAAGAAACACTGCCATGTTTTTTTTTTAGTTTTGGCTAAAAACACAGTTTTCCATAAATTGATTTTCAGGGCTTTGTTTAGGCTCCCTCGATATTGCAGACGCCAGACAGAAGTAGATGACTTTTATGCAATTATGCGTAAAAAAATTGCGTCGGTGGTGCGATGAGTACGGGGGAGCCCGAATAGTATCTTCAGGTTGATTGGCGAGAGAGCCGATATTATACTATGCTCTGCTCAATAGGTTCACTGAACTCCATGTGTTGTGAAACCGATGAACATACTGTGCAGGCGTAGATGGTGTACCTTGTCTTTTTTTAGGGTTTCGTACCTCAAAAGAAAAAAACGGAACCCTTATAGGATTACTTTCTTGTCCATCCGTCTGTGTCTCTATCTTGCAAGACCCTTTATCTCGGAAACGCGTGAAGGTATCGAGTTGAAATTAAAATCATATAATCAGGATCTGCGGTCCCTTGAAGCTGTGAAAAAATCAAACTTCTAAGTTAACGAAAAAAAAAAGATACAGCCGTTTATGTCACAAAAAACGTTTATTTCGACATTCTCAAAGGAATCAAAATTCTAGAATTTTTGTATCCTAAATTATGTCGCAAAAACGTATTTTTCGGTACTTCTAAAGGAATCAAAATTCATAGGGTATTTCCCGTTGACCCAGAATGCTGAAATTTTGCATAAAGCAAAGTCTTATAGAACAGGTATAGGAATAAATCTGAAAACTGAAAATTTGTTGTTACGTCACAAAAATATAATAATTTTGTGATTTGGAAAAAACTTCGAGACTTCAATCCAGAATTGAACTTTTACGTAAGTATGTTTGTACGAAACCCTCAGGGCGCGAGTCCGACTCGCACTTGACCAGTATTTTATTACTAGCATTGGTTATAAGTAAATTTTTTGTTAATAACAGTGTCTTGCCTTATTTTAGACAATCTATAGACAGGACTGTTTATCTAAAATAAATAAATAATTTTCATTTTATTGTTTATTTTTACAAATCGTCCACGATGAGTATTCATTTAAAAATCAAAAACAACTAAAAGTTTTAAAAACAAAAACTAATAACTTCCACATACATAAAACATACTCAAATATGGCGTTGAAATATTTCTCCACATTGCTGTCATCAAACTAAAGGTAAATGACATACCTACTTAGGAAAGGCGAAATAATGATAGGAATTAAAATAAATGCAACAATATCATAGTTGTTTTAAATATGTCTGTTTCTACTTCTTCTTTGTTTGTACTCGTATAATGAATAACGCCGCAAGATAGAAGCGGAAGGGAGCGATCGGCGGCGGCGACCTCTCGCGCTTGACCCTGGTACAAGCCATGGTCGGGAGCGAGGGGGAATGGACGGCGGTCGCCTCCGCGTGCGAAGCAGTAATGTTAGTGACAGAGACGGCCGCACGCGTGAGGGAACGGACATCCTCATGCCCCAGCCACCCCGAAACCCGAAACCCCGAAACCCCGAAGGGACGACGAGCATGGGTAGCTTGCCGTCCGGTAACCGGGAGCTCGATATGTCGCGTCGACGGCGCGTAGTGTTCCACGCGCGCCTCAAAAACATTTCAACAAAATCGTAGGCTGCAAAGCTATAACTGGAAATGAAATGTTAATGTTAATGTCTGAAAAAAGGAAAGGTTTCTGAAGCATTCTGAGCAGTGTTAGTTCAAAATGTTGTCTTCTGTTACATAGAACTACTGTTTCCACCCCTCATTAAGATGGAATGCCTGGGATAATCTGAATGTGGAAGGTGAAGAACCGACGTGGCACAGCTTGGGAGAGAGCAATATGTGCACTGCAATGCCTCGCTGAAGACGCCCCAGGCGTCAAGAATCGCAGAACGACTACCAGCCAGTGTAAGCGCAGGTTTGCGGACCGCGAGTCATGAGTAGCTCGCTGTTATACGACTGTTTCCACATCCTCAGTGGCGGGCAATATGGTTTTCGCCAAAATCGGTCGACTGGGTAGCTTCTAGCGTATGCCATTCACATCTGGAGTGAGGCCATCGAAAAGCATGGGGAAGCGCTTGCCGTCTCCCTTGATATCTCGAAGGCTTTCGACAGGGTCTGGCACGAAAGCTTTATAGCTAAGCTTCCTGCCTTAAGTCTCTCCGCTAGTCTGTGTGGTTGGATCGCTGATTTTTTGAGGGATCGATCCATTAGAGTGATTATTGATGGCTGCTCGTCCGATCAAATGGATATTGTTGCCGGGGTCAACGAATAAAAAGATACGGCCGTTTGCGTCACAAAAACGTGTATTACGGTACTCTCAAAGGAATCAAAATTCATAGGGTATTTCCCGGTGACCCAGAGTCCTGAAATTTAGCATAAAGCAAGGTTTTATAGCACAGGCACAGGAATAAATCTGAAAACAGTGTTGTTAATCTTTGAGACTTCATTCGAAAATTGTAGTTTGTACGGAACCCTCAGTTTGCGAGTTCGACAAGCACTTGCCTAGTTTTTTTATATTTACTAGAGCTACAAAGTATTTAATTTGGAAAACTAAAAAATTGCATGCATATACCCTAGTTTTCCCAAAGTAAGTTTGTACCAAAATTGTCTCCGCCTATTTAATTTTATCAAGGATTCTATTACACAATAGTTTCAAAGGACATGACTTCTTAGATCATGTAAATAAAATTATACCTATCAACAAGGAACCAAGTAATGTTAGTCTCTCTAAACATACAGGAAATAATTATAATGCAAACAAGAACCAACCCGCATGGTTCTCCTCATTTGATGAAAAAATAAAAAATGCATGGAGCCATGTGGGTCTTTTTGAAAAAACGAATTTCAATAATTTTTTAGGATGTTGGGTTACCATGGGGCATGAATCTTATTAGTTTATTAAACAACTGCGGATAGGTTGGTTGATAACTTTGTCATAAAAATGTTTTGTTCTGTCAAAATTGTCAGATCATTTGATCTTTACAGGCTGATTTTTAAAACCTTTTGTGTCCTTATCTCGATTTTGGCATTATTGTGGATTGGTTCCTTTTTGAATAAGTAGGTCTAATTCTTCCAAGTTCTTAACACTTGTACCACACTACCATTTGAAAGTAGGCTCAATTACACCTTACCTTTATCTCTACGAGGCTGCCTCACAATGCTTTTAGTGGGGACTTACATTTGTGCGGCCAAAACTAAAAGTTCAGAACTGTTGTAACGATCTTTGTGAATGGGTTGTAATTACCTACTGGATGAGCTATATATGTTTGTATAAGTACTATATACTTACAGAACTTTAGTTGTGTATGACGAAAGGAGACAGTATCATCCGGTTGATGGAAGGAAAATCTCATAACTGTGTAGGTATGTCTAATTAGCCTTTTATGAGTCTTTGGTCAACTGGACCCATTTGAAATGGACTCGCGGGGTCAATCACTTCACACACTCCGTGACTAGGTACTTTTTTTTTTAGGTTTGAAAATCATCTAATGACGAGCGCGAGGATCCGCCCTTGGGCGGAACGGGAAGGCGTGTCAGACTTTTACTGACTAAAAACACACTCCTGTTCCTTTTTTGCCATTGTTCCAGGGCCCCGGGGATCTCTTTCGCATCACTCATGATGTATTTCCCATTTCGCATGGCCCCAGTAGGCTTCGATCTTGCTGGGCCCCTACGGTTGCTGACATCTCTTTGAGGCGCGCGTGGAACACTACGCGCCGTCGAAGGCTTGGGCTCGGTCCGGACGGTTACCGGACGGTCGGACGGCGAGCTACCCATTGCTTGCCGTCCGCAAGCTCGCCCCTACGGTGGCCGGAAATCGGGATCGGAATCCGGGCGGCTGGGGCGCTAGGGCCATTGCCTCGCCCGTGCGGCCGCTTTCTTTGCTAGCATTACTGCTTCGCAGAAGGAGACTACCACCTGCCACTCCTCCTCGCTCACTCCGTGACTACTTGTGATGATATTGGGTAGTGGGTCCAGACGACTTATTCAAAATAAGATGGGTTGAGTAATTCCGCGGTTCCGTTTTGAATGGGTCCAGTTGGCCAGAAACTCTTATATCCTATTGCTTTTCAAATGAGTACCTATAAATGGGGTGAATAGGAGTGGTGAAAACAATGACAGTAGACATTTTCACGTCTTAGCCACCATTACAGGAGACGTCCCAAGCGTCGGGAGTCTCAGGACGACTCCTGGTCACTGTAGGGTTGGAGACACCGAGTGATGGGTAGCTCGCCGTCCAGCGGGCCGGGCCGGTTAGGATCAAACCCGAGTCGATGGCACATTTTGTTCTACCGACGCTTTAAAAAGATGTCAGCAAAATGGATGGACTCTACTAGAGCCGATGTTCGAAATCGATGGAATTGTTCGAAAGAATTTTTATGGCTCTGGAACGCAAAGGGCAACTGAAGAAACACAGGTGGGTTTTAGTCAGTAAAAAATCATTCCCTCGCGCTCCACCCACAGCGGGAGGAATAACTTGAAAATTTTCCATTAAAAAAAAAAAGTAAAATGAGTAATTGCATTAGTGCAATCGCTCATTTTACCAAAGTAAGTATATCTTAATGAAACTTGGTCCAGTGTTTGTTTTTTTCATCTTTGGTTGCTTAATGATTTAGTTATTTTTTATTAAAACAGGGTTTTTTTTTGTACCTACTAGAGTGGAGCAACGCGGTTTCCACTCTAGACCCGATTTACCTACTACCCAGATCCGAAACAACGATCTGTAAGCCATATAAATATTTGTTCAGTTCAGGAATTTAACCTGCAACACGCAGCGCAACAGCTTCTTGCTCAACCACTGCGCCAACCATGTGGTCCAGATTCAGTCATGACTTGAAGGATAAAAATAAATAAAAGAGTCAAACAATCCAAGATGAATCTGCCTTATATTTTACAGTTTCATTTTATATAATAACACCAACAATTTATTATGAACATTTGCGTTTCTACTATAATATACAAATAAATTTGCTATAAATATTAAATACATAGTTTCTAGATCTTGTGGTTTTTCATCGTATACTACGAAATCAATAAAATTGTTTATTGATATTTTTAATGGACTAATAGATATTTTTAATTGAATTTGTAGGTCGGAACAGTAGCGACATCTATTTTTAAAATCATTAATATCTGGCAATTGACATTAATAGGTAGTTTTTTATCTTGTGTAGTGACATCTATCGGTAATCGATCACATTAATCGAATACTAATTTTGCGTGAGAAGTATGACATCAAATAGGTAGTAAATAATTATATCGAGTAAAATGAACTTAGAACATATATTATGAAACTGATTTAGGAAACTTAACATTTGGCATATAATTATATTTTAATAATAATATTTTTAAAATAATGATTGATTGTAAGATTTGCTTTGTGAAATGAAGATGGAATAGAAAGTCAAATAACTTTTTTTTACCTAATAAATTATATTCGGGTTGATACTTAATAGATAGGTAATAAAAAAAATGTCTGTTAGCTATGTAAAATAACTTTGACTAATTTTTAATGAGTAAATTTTTTATGCTGCTTGTTTTGGGCACATTGTAAACAATTAAAGATCAGTATTTTGTATGTTATGAAGTTTTTGAAGGATACAGAAAACATCTTACACTTTTATAAATGGCACATTTTATCTTAAAATCTATTCTATACAACTATTAGCCAATTGCAACCCAACCTTACAATTGACGTTTTTAAATACAATAATTAAAATTAGAGTATTCAATTAAAATATTTATATGGAACGAATGTACTGAATAACAATAATTATAAATATAGGAAAACAAATATTGAAATTATAACGTCAGTCAATCTTTGGTATAATTTGTTTATTTTATTCATTTCTCTTCGGGCGATTCTCTCTGAAAAAAAAAAATAACAAGTGGGTTAAAAGACACAAAAATTGAAGGAGTAAGTTGGTTCTAAATTGGTTCATCACCATATGATCATATTTTTTCTCCGTATATGAAACAATTTACTTTATTGATATAACTAGCTTCTGCCAGTGGTTTCGCCTGCGTGATAGAACAAAATATATAGCTAATGTCACTCAGTAATAAAGTAGAGCCTGTTAATTGAATTTTTTTTTTTTTTATTCAGCCCAGTTGTTTTTAAGTTTCATCTTTATCCTCATCATTACAGCCGAAAAACATCCACTTCTGGACAAAGTCCTCCCCCAAGTGTCGCCACATACGACGACTACAAGATTTTATTCATTAAAATAATATAATTCCTCTTACTTAGGAGGCTTATTCTTCTTATTAGGAGGTATAGTTGTCAATGTATACTGAATTGAGAGACGCTCTGTCTTTAAACTAAAATATGACACTGGCCACTAATAATAATTAAAAGGAAAGCAGTCAGAAGTGACAATCAAATGGTTTGTATATTGATGTTAAAGGTGATGGTGTGGCTGAACGTGTATTTAGGTTTCTCCTCTCGTAGATGCAATGCAATTGTTATTTTTGAAGAAAAAGCTATTTAAACGATGAGTGATGCAAGTGGAAACCTAAGAAAGTCTAATGGTTAGCAATCAACAACCGTTTGGTTGCACCCTCCTTCTTCATGACGGGTCGATAACAACAATCCATGTTGAGTTGGTTCCGAACTTAGCTATGAATTTGATGCCATGACAATTTCTGTGCGCAAGTATCGGGTCACGCACTGCTGGGCAAAGGCTTCCCCCATGGTTTTTTGATCCAGGGCTAGTGATGACCATTAGTCATTTGTGTTGTCTTAAGATTACATCCAATTAAGTAAGGGTTTCATACCATCATTTGCCAGATCTTCATCTTCGATAACAGGTCGTCGTCCAGCATGGGTTTGGCTTCCATATTCCTGCTGAGAGGCAGCTCTACGGGACCGTCGTCGTTGTCAACCCTGAAAACAAAAGGAAAACTATTAGGGAAACCGAAATCAGATACTGTCTTAGATAAAAAGATAAAAAATCAGAAGAAGAAAGTGCTGTACGGAAAAGTTAGTGAACACAAGTAGCCTGAAAGAATTGGGTTGGCTTTGGCTTATAAAATAAATTGTACCAATTTTTCAGATATGTCTTTGTAACTTTCATATTGGACTTTAGGAAATGTTTGCAAAACTATGCAAATAAGATTCTACACCAGACTATTTCTTTAAACCAGAGTTACCGGTTGTGACCATTATTCTTTTTGTTAATTTATTGAAAAGAGAAAAAAATGGAATATTGGTCTTAACGTGAAAGTAGAAAATTGTCTCAAAGAAATCTACTTTATAATTTGTGCTAATTATAGAGTAGGTTTCCTTGAGACCTCATGTGCCAAATTTCATCCAAATACGCTGTTATATCGCTGCAATATCGATGTTCGAGCGTGATTAAGTAACAATCATACACACAGTGTCACAAACTTTTGTCTTTATAATATTAGTGTGATGCACCTAGAGGTTTTATTACATATCAGTTTGTCTCAAACAAAATACCTAGGTACCTAACTACTGCAACTTCTAAAACAGCTTCAACAGTGGTGGTTTTCAGATATATCAATGACGAGGCAATGAAGTTCGGAAAGTTTCAGAGAAAAGATTAAATTATCTTTTATACCACAACGAAATTTATCAGAAAAGAACAGCAGAGGAGTAAGAATAATCATTACCTATTACCACATCCCTGCTTATCAAGCTAGGTATGTAGACAAGATAAGGTGGAAGAAAGTCTTACAATTCTCAGAAGTTTCTTAGAGTGTTCAAATATTTATCCTATCCCAAAATTGAAAAATATTGAAAAATTGTTAGAGACTAGCCCAAGGAAAACTTTTTGGTTGTATTCCAATCGGTAAGCAAAGAATGTTTGGCCCGTAAGTACTATTCATATTCTAATTCATAACTAAACTAAAGCTCTTTAACTTGAATTTACCAGTTGTATCAGTATAATTTGCTAATTAATATTGATAATCTATTAATATTTATAGAGCACTTACAGAGAAGTTACAAGTAGCGCCATCTATGCACAGTCACTAAACAATACTCACATCAGTTTGTTAGCTGCGGGTGATTCATCTTGCATGGTCATCTGATAGATGGCGTCAATATCGTCGTTCTTCCTAGTCAACTGGTTTGCGTGATTCTGAAATTAAAAGATAGATGGCGCTGTTATAAATGGCGTTGAAAAACGTAGAGAAAGAAGAATCGCTAAAGCTCTTTTACCAGGCATAAATATATAATTTTATTGTGTACTGGCTTTTCTTGCACTTTCTGAGAAAATGCCTGAAATAAAAGATAAATAAATAAAAATAATAAATAAGGCGTAAAGTTAAGGAATTACCAAGGTAGTCCGCGAAATTTTTTTTAAAAGTTTTTTGCAGGTCATCTATGTCCTTAAGCTGTATGTTAATTAATGTATGATTTGCGACCATAACATAATTATATTTATTTACGAAATTATAATAATTAAATTCATCAATACACCACTGACTCTCAGTTCGCCTAACCAAGTTGAATGACTTTTTTATATTTTGATAGAAACGTATCTAATCTGTCTCTGGTGTAGCAGATGTCCATTGGCAGAAATGTCCACTAAAACATCAGTTAAGTAATCGACTTGTCTGTCTATTATCATAAAAAAGGTTCTTACCAGTTCTGCGTTAGCTGCCATGCGTCGCAGAAGTCTGGTGAGGTACCAGTCAGGGGCTGTTGCTGGGGGCTTGCCGGACCTCTTGCCATGCGCTGGAAGAGAGGAGAAATATACATTTATTATTAACCCATTTTTTTTTTAGGTGGGAATATCATCTAATAACAAATCCCGCCCTTGGGCGGAGCGGGAGATAGTGTCACACTTTTACTGACTAAAAACCCACTCCTGTTCCTTCTTTGCCTTCATCCTGGGGCCCCGGGTTTCGCTTTCACACTACCCGTGGATTATTAAGGGTAGGTACTGTTACTAGTAGGTATACGCTGCGGTCAAAGAAGACGGGAGTAGCGACAAGTGACTGTTTCCGTCACACTCAATTGTGCCCCGGCTCCGGCCTTACATATATGGCTGCCCACCTTAAGTAGTTAGGTACCCAGTCATCGCACTACCTAACAAACTTGATGATAACTTTCAACATATCTACTCGTTTTTCTTTACCCTAAAACGTCGCGGTCCTTCATCATCGCGTGTAATACAAAACAAATTTCAAAAATATGATGATACATTAGGACTCAAATTTATCATGGACTGCCCATATCGCTGAAGTCAGTCGCAAAGTGCCATTTTGCCTTTCCATGCAACCGCACAGAGACATGAAACACGGTCACTTTAGTTGTAGTTGAGGAGTCTCTTGATAAATAAATAAATAGCATGCGAATCATCAGTGAAACTCGAGTTATTAAAATCGAGACACCTATAGTCCTTTAAAAACTATAATAGCATAATCAGCCTTTCCTCTCTCTAGGAGAGGGAATGGGCCTTAATCCACCATGCGGCCCCAGAGCGGATTTGTGAATGTCTCATGTCTTCGAATTTTAAGTTCTTGGACATGGTATCTCCTTCACCGCTTTGAGAGTGAAATAAATTA
Source organism: Mythimna impura (assembly GCA_905147345.3). NCBI lineage: Eukaryota > Metazoa > Arthropoda > Insecta > Lepidoptera > Noctuidae > Mythimna > Mythimna impura. Next base: position 25,417,028 of record LR990351.1, on the reverse strand, counting down.
TGAAAAGTTATGCACTTGGCTGGGTTTGAACCTGCGACCTACAACTGGTAAGTCGGGGCCGTTACCACTTGGCCATCACTGCTCTCGTGTCCTTTAACACTAGAAAGACGGGAAAATCTATCTACCTACAAAGACGGCGACCGGTCAAATGACTGCCCCAATTTATTTAATATATTTTTTTATTTATGTGCTAAAATTGGTAACTATAGTAATAAAACAGGGTATAATATATAATTATTTATTTAATTTACATACAATTTTTACATTTTAACATTTTATTTACGTTACAAGAGCCGCAAAGTGGCTTTTTGCAAGAGTCGCATACTTTATTAGTTTTATTTTTGCACTTCTGTATATAGCATTCTCGCCTTTTCCGAATTTCCGGATTTTGAAGAGAAGATCGAGAAGTAGAAGGCGTGGGTTCTTCGGGCGACAGTTCGGTTTCAGAGGGTCTCGGTTCAATTTCTACTTTGCCGCTAAGTTCACTTGCTAAACTTAGTATGAAATTCCTTCGTTTTATGTTGGTGCCTGACATTTTCTTATACAAAATGAAGGAATTTATCCCTGCTAGGTCCAAAATATTGAAAAATACCTGTACAGGCCACCTTCGAGATGCCGCTTTGACACTATATTTTTTTGCCATCTGGTCAGCTACATCCACGCCGTACTTGGTAGCATTGTAAAAAGTCACAGTTTCTGGCTTTTTCTTAGGATGATTAGAATCTATTTCAACATTGTCATGTAACGTGCTGAGCAATAAAACGTTCTTGTTTCGTTTTCCTTGATAAATTGTAAGAGTACATCTATCAGATTTCAGAATTTTTGTTTCAAACAAAGTCATCTGAAGTGATTTGACGTAAGGTGGAACCTCTCGTCGTGCCCTGTTCAAAGTTCCTACAATTGTAGTGCGTTTTGCGAGCAAGTTATTTGCCAAGCTCAACGATGTAAAGAAGTTGTCAGTGGTTACATTCCGACCAGTATTTGCAAAAGGTTCCACGAGACGCATAACAACGGATTCACTGAGGCTTTGGTTTTGTGGCCTGCTTTCATCTTTTCCTAAGTAAGGAAAGCCGTTGAGTACAAACTTTGAATCTACATCAACACAAAGCCAAAATTTAATTCCAAACTTATCAGGCTTGTTAGCAATGTATTGAAGAAACCTGCATCTAACCTTAGTACAAAACAGTTGTTCGTCTACTGTAACGTTTTCTCCCGGCTTGTAGCACGATAAGCAGTTCTCAATGAATTTCTTCCAAACGTCTGATATTAGTGCGAATTTGTCTTGTTGAAGTCGTGAACTTCTCTCAGATCTGTGATCAAATCGCAAAAACTTCATTATTTCTTTGAATCTGTCACGTGACATAACTTTTGAAAAAAAATTTATTCCCCAAGTTTTACTCCACAACTCATTTACTTGAATATTTTTTGCACCGTATGCACCTCGAGCATAACATATAGCGATAAAACTTTCCAGTTGTTCCAAAGTTAGTATCCAGTTATTGTGTCCTAGTTGTCTATTAGCTTCTTCTATAGTACATTTCTGAATATGTCTCAATATAGATTCATCAATCAAAAGCCTCCACGAGTCTGACAAATGTCCCTTGAAATTTCTTTTTGCATATGAGGTAGGCCCTGCTTGCTCAGTTATGATATTGTGTCGTGCCCGGCGACCACTTTGAGTAGATTCCATTTGAGGTGTCCATGAGGTACCGTCGATAGAAGTGATAAGACCTTGAAGCTCAGAATCTTCCAAACAATGACTCCTACCACGGCCTCGACCACGAGCACGGCTACGACCGCGGCCACGAGAACTCAAGCTGTCAACGGTTCGTAAAGTTGCTAGAGGTATCTGATCTTCCAGGTCACTTTCATCCGTAGAGGAACTCGAACTGATAAATGGTACATTTTCATCCTCACTACCGTGCTCTTCACTTTCAGAGCCACAATCCGATTCATCTTCACAAATATTTTGCAACATTGAAAGTATTTCTTCATTTTGAAGGCTTCGAGACATTTTTCACGAATCACTTACAATAATTCTGACAAAATTGATAGGCAGTCGTAACTATACTGACTCATTTGACTTGCATACTCCAAACAATGGACAAAGCGCACATTATTTCGTATTCTACCTTCTCATATTACAAATAAATACTTATCCGATATCAACCGTCAAATGACTGCCGCCGTCTTTGTCGGTATATCAAGATTTTAAACAATAAACAAAAGAGACGAGAGTTATTTTCATACCTATTTTCATTTAACTAGTAATATTAATAAAAGTCACAAAGTCTCAGTACATTAAGTCAAATAGATTTTGAGTTATTCCAAATTTAAATTCAAATTGCAGTCAAATGACTGCTTCCGTCTTTCTAGTGATATACCCTAGGGCAACTATCCGACTTCTACCTTATTCTATTTTTCATATTTATTGTGTTGGAATTTAATTGTTTGGGTAGGTTTCTCGATTGATCTGTCATTTGTTGCTATTATTATAATATGTGGCGGGGCGCGGCGCGGCGGGCGGTCACTTTTCATAAGAAATGATTGTCATATTTTATATGTAGATGGCGTTAGTTTTGTTATGTTTACGATCAATTTATTTTGTCAAATATCGAGTTTACATTTAAAGTGGTACATGCAATTCCTATATTTTAAGTAGGTAACATTATAATATCAAATATATTATATATTTGACATTATAATGTTATTATGTATTATTATAATTACTTATATTTCTGTAAGAATCATTGTTTTTAACATGACTGTAGTGATTTAAATAAATAGTTTACTGTTTCTGTTTCTTTCTTATAGGTATGGCGCGCTAGCTCTGGGAGGCCGTCAGTTGATAACTGTGTAATGAGCAAGTCAGGAAAATAAAAACCGGATCCGAAGTAATACTAACAAGACATTTTACACAAAATACATGCCTACCTATAATACCAAATAATACACTAATAAATATCAAATATATAATTGAGTCAGGAGAAGAAAAATTAAAGTGAAAGGTAATGCTCCTTCACCATTTTTTTAAAAGTAGAACTCCGCTTCGCACATGTGTGCCACGTACGACGATCTGAGCGCGTTGGTCTCCATACATTTTATATGGCAACTAAACTTGTAGAGCTACATTCGATCTACGCCACGCGACGTCGTTCTACGTACAAATCAGGCGTGGTCCACGTGTGCGTCGGTCTAATGTAGTTCTAGCTTAAATGTTGGTGGCATATTAACTTAGCAGTATTTAACTTTAAACAGCTTTAAACACGTTCGACTGGTCATGACATGTTACTTCAATCCTTCAATATCCTGTCCATTGTCAAAGTTTTGTTACCAGTCATGTGCCTTCGCTTTCACTATGCTCACAAGCTAAAGAGTTAAGACTGTTATCATATGTTAGCATCCCTGATTTTGACACATCGTTAATTTTAATAGAAGTTAGACGTTGGTGGGAATCTTACTCAGGAGCGGTCTTAACTGTTATGAGGCCCCGGGCGATAGATTTTCGTGAGGCCCTTGTTCTTTTTGCAAAGTATGTGAATCAAAACTGAGTCTTTCTTATGACAGATGAGAAAAGCAAAATTTAAAAAGGTACAATATGAATTTCTAGACGAAAATATACCTAACTTTAGAAGATATAGGTATGAGAATGAACAATGATAATTACGATAACGATAATACTAGGTACTTACTAAATGCCATAAAAGATATTCACATGGATTTAAAAATTATGTTTACTGCTTTTCAATATTCTATTAAATGAGCTACGTCATTTTAATTTGAAGAATAGCAAGAGCTGAAAACCGATCTCGTGTCATCGAATTTGAAATAAACTTTACTATGAAAGGTAAATAAAAAGTTTCATATATTAGCTTATTTTTTTAATCGAGTTGTTGCGCGAGGCCCCTACAAGAATGAGGCCCGGGCGGTTGCACTCCTCGCCACCCCCTAAGGCCGTCACTGATCTTACTGTTTTACTATATAGTTTAGTGTTTGGGCTTATTGATGTAATTTTAAAGATTTCTTAATGGTGAAAAATGTTTATGGAGTTCAAGTATTTTTTTAAAGCTTTGTTTATGCTTGTTTTATGCATTTTTTATGTAAGTCCTTACTTAGTAGATACAGAAGAATAACAAATTATGTTAAAAGGTTTATTCTTGTTGTAAAGTAACGTCTGAACTGAAATAATGAACCAATGAAACTAAATTACTAAATAAAAACATTTTTTTATATTATGGCGACTGGTATTTTTTCTTAGGTGGGTTATCATCCAGTAACTTTTCCCGCTGTAGGGCGGGGCGGAAGTGTGTCAGACTTTTACTGGCTAAAACCCACTCCTTCCTTCTTTGCATGCGTCCCATGACCCCAGGGTTCCCTTTGAGACGACCTATGGATTGCGACCGGTATAATGTATTATTTTTTTTAAATTTAAGTAACTAAAATATTTTATTTTAAGTAAATTCTTTTAAAGTTGGTTTTAGTTATTCTATTGTGGTATTATTACCCAAACCTGAATAAGGACTTCTACACTAGGAAGTGCAGTAACTTATATGCACTACAATTCTATATTACCCATACTAATACTATTGGTCCCGGCAGACGTTGTCCTACCCAAAAGCTGGCTTTTCGAAAAAATCAGCGCCACCTACCGGGTCCAATCGTATTTTCAAACCATCCAGGGAAACACTCAAATATACACACGAAATTTCATCCAAATCGGTCAAGCCGTTTAGAAGGAGTTAAGTGACAAACAAACGTACAGAAAAATTATATATATAAGTATAAAGTTTATATAGAGGAATGCTTAAAAAGTACTGGACCAATTTTAAAAATTCTTTCGTCATTAGAACGCTACTTTATCACTGAGTAATGCCTATGCATATATTTACTATTTTCATGAGGGCAAACCGCTGCCAGAAGCTAGTAAAATATAAGTAAGTACTAGTGTAATTAATAAGAACAAAATTATGATAATAATGTAAATACATTGTTCTTTATGAGAAACTAGCTTTTGCCCGCGGCTTCACCCGCATAAATAAAATATAGCCTATGTCACTCAGGAATAAAACAGCTTTCTATCGGTGAAACACAATCGGACTAGTACTTTCAGAGATTACCTACTTCCTACAAACAAAAAACATACAAACAAACTTTACTTCTTTATAATATCAGTGCAGAAGTGCAGATAAATTCTTTACACCTAGTACCAACTAATTTTTTCAGCTAATGTCTCTGCTTACGCATTCTTTTGTAGCGACATTTATGGCGTCACAGAAGAACTAAACTTCGAAATCGTGTATCGAGTAATTAAGAGTTCTCCGCGCGATTTGAAAATATACAACAGCCTGCAATCATCTATCGGGCAGTTGCCCAAACCAGACATGATAACCGTCTGGTCAGAGGATCCTCTCTTTTGCCACATACCTCTAAACTTTAAAGTCCAAAGCAAAAATTCAACTCCCTGTCTATTTAAAATTCAACCGATCAACATCCGATTATTTTACTTATACCCCGGGCACTTATTAATATTCATCCCTTAACGTGCCGTGTTTCCCAAACCTAACCTAACCCCACAAAGCTGCGTCGATACTAGGCGACAGATTGTGGGCAACATATTGTGGTTGTGAAGTTCAATAACCTTCATTAATTCAGCTCATGTTTATCTAATGTTAGTACCTATATTAGGCTACATACAACCATAATAAAGTGCTAAAAAGATTCGTTTTATTTGAAATGAATCTGTCTTCGACAAAAACCGTTAACTGTGAATTATTAACTATTGGAAAAAAGCAACTTGTAAAAATATCTATTTCATTCCGCTTTTGTATAATGATTTTTTTTTTAAAGTGGGAAATCATTTAATGACTTCTTCTGCTCTATGGTGGAGCGAGCGGGCTTGTCAGACTCTTATTGACTAAAAACACACTTGTGTCATTTAATTGCCCTTTGCGTCCTAGGACCACGGGTTTTCTTTTCAGAAATTCCCCGCGGCTCTCTGAAAGATTGTGTTTTCTTTTTTCTTTCTTTTAGGGACCAACAAAAAATCTGCCTTAACTTTTTCGAAATATAAAGAAAGAAAACATGTTTACTTGGTACATAATAAACAAACAACAATAATGTTTGTCTCACAGCTACGCCAAATATATTAAGGTCGACTTCCAGTATAACTTGATGCAGCATGCAGCTGAATACCATATTTTACGTAGAACGGCTGTCTATCTGACCTGTACAACGCTGTTTTTTTTTTTTATTGATATAAACCAGTGCTTGATTGCGATCCCATCTGATGATAAGCAATGATGCAATCATTGATGGTGAGGCGCACTAGTTTATTAAGAGCCTATTCACTCTAGCCTTGAAGACACCTAAATTATATTTGGACGGGAAGACTGCAGCAGGCAAATTGTTCCAGTCCTTCGATGTACGCGGTATAAACGACGAAACGTCCACGACAGAATAAACAATGGTGGTATCAGATTTTCTGGTTTCTGAACAACGGGCACCAGCTGTTAGCAATAGTATACCCAATTTTCGACAAGTAATTATTTATGTGTCTGTGTAGACGCCATTGAGTCGCTCAACTTTTCTGCAGCCTTATACAGACGAAGCCTTAGAACGATTACTGAGCGCCGTGATTATGCTCATTACGGTCTGATGTCGGATCAAAACGTCAACAGGTGAATTATATTAGAGCTATACCTAACAGAGATTAAGATATCTTTTGGATTTTAGAAAGGATCTTTTGGATTTTAGCGTGTCGCAACATAAAGTAGGAGAAGCTGGTAAATTAGTTTAAACACTGTTTTACTTGCTCTAATTGGCAATGATGCACTCGTCGAGGCGAGGCTTCAAAGTCTTGAGCATCGACGCCGAGTTGCTAGCCTGTCAGTTTTCTATCGGTTGCATTTCGGGGAGTGTGCGTCGGAATTGCATAACCTTATTCCGCCTAGCCCGTTCCATCATCGGACCACCAGGCGTACGGCGATGCGCCACCGGTACATGGTGGACATCCCACCTATACGCACAAAACGTTTTGGGAACACATTCATTGTGCGTACAGCTAAGGAGTGGAATTCCTTGCCGGAAACTGTGTTTCCTGATGGGTACAACCCGGGAATCTTTAAGTCAAGAGTGAATAGGTTGCATTTAGGTAAGCGCGCTCCATCGTCGACCGCATCGTCGCTTTCCATCAGGTGAGATAGCGGTCAAGCGCGAACCTATCAAGAATAATAAAAAAAAATGGGAAAGAAAGTGTTTATTTATTTACTTTCTGTCTGAAATTGTTTTTCTTTAGTAATGTGTTGCAAAACCTACAAAACGATAAGACAGAGTCGTATCAATATGATCGGTAATACTTTATGTTATCTAAGTCTGAAGTTACAAAATAGACCCTTATAGTCGATGTCAAAGTGCTTAAAGAAAAAAGGCGAGCATTAAAAAAAAATATATATTATTGGTAGGCTCGGACCATTATCTCACCTGATCTTAAGTGATGATGTGGTCGACGATGGAGCACGCAACAAGAAGTAATCTCTCTAGGCTTAAAGATCCCTGAGTTGCAGCTATTAAAACATAGACTCCTGCAGCCAATTCCATTCCTTAGCTGTACGCACAATGAACGTGTTCGAAAAACGTTTAGTGCATTTTGTTGTTACTTTTGTTTTTCGAATATTTCGCAGACTGATATTAAGTATTTACCCTAGTTACGGAGCGGACGGCGAGCAAGGGGTAGCTCGCCGTCCGACCATCCGGTAATCGTCCGGACTGAGCCCAAGTCGTCGACGGCGCGTAGTGTTCCACACGCGCCACAAGGACATGTCAGCAACCGTAGGGGCCGAGCAGGGTCGAAGCCTACTGGGCCCAAGGGTCTAATTCTGAAAGGAAGACTCGGCCCTGGTATGAAAGGCGATGAAGTAACAGGAGTGGGATTTTATTCAGTAAAAGTCTGACACTATCTCTCGCTCCGCCCAAGAGTGGGGGATGTCATTGGATGATTTTCCCACCGGAAAAAAACCCTATTTACGAAAAAATATCGATCATTTACGTAAAAAAAAATGGCTTCCAAAATTAAACTTAATTTTTTTTTAATCTAATCATGGTGTCGGCTTCAAACATCACAATAGTCCCAAAAAATCCATAACATTCAAATCCCAATCACCTACAGATCCAAAGATACCCTTTGAAACCACATAAGTGCCAATAAATGGTAATAATCCCATAATATCATGGGAGTGTGGGAGTGTACGGTGTTACGTGCAATAAGCCAGAGGATTAAAAACGAACCAATATTCATGATAATAGTTGGTCGGTCACCGATATAAAAATGACGGCGCCATTGTAGCTGATATTTGAATGAGCCTGAAATTGGTTGACGGTGTTTTTATCTTGGTCAGAGAGATTTTTGTGGAGCTGACCACCGAATTCTAAAACGTACTAGAGACAGCGATAAGGCCAAAATACACATGCCTCTACAGGCATGTGTATTTTGGCCTACAACTCGTAAGTCGGGGCCGTTGCCACTCGGCCACCACTGCGCTCCACTGCTGTTGAGGGCCCACTGCCAGTTACCAAATACTACTTATTACTAACTACTTACTGCTAACTAGTTAGCATAAAAGAAAGCAAGTAGCTTGCATGCCAGTGGGCCGTAACAAGTCTTGATTTATTTATTTATTTAAACTTCATGTACAGTAGTAATAAGTAGTATTTGGTAACTGGCAGTGGGCCCTTAACAGCAGTGGAGCGCAGTGGTGGCCGAGTGGCAATGGCCCCGACTTACGAGTTGTAGGTCGTAGGTTGAACCCAGCCAGGTGCATTACTTTGCGTAATTTATTTCATCACCACAGATCTGAAAACGGTGAAGGAAAACATCGTGAGGAAACCGGCATGTCCTAGAACCAAAAATTCAAAGACATGTGACATCCACCAACCCGCACTGGGCTTGCGTGGTGAATTACGGCCCATTGAAAAGTTCTAGACGCAGCGTTGGCAGGTTTCTCATACGGTCGACCGATCACCTGGCGAGGGTTGAAATGCAGAAGACCGGTCGTGGTAGCGACACTTGGGGGAGTCCTATGTCCAGCAGAGGACGTCTATCGACTGAAATTATGACGGCCTATTATATGGTACTTAAAAACGTTACTGGTGCAATATGAGTGCGCTACAGATATATTTCTCGCTAATCTTTTTATATAGGCGTGATATTATGTATGAAAGTGTTTAAATACCAAGTGCCTTTATTTTTTTTACCAGTACCTATTAATAATAATAAAAAATAATAAATCATTTATTATCAAGCGTTCTTGCCTACGAGTGGCAATTATAAACAAAAACGCAAAGAGTAACCTCTTCCTTTTTTTTAGTCGGTTAAAAATAAAAAAAGTCATTGAACTTACCACCCCAGCATGAATGTCCGTAGCTCAGGCACGAACCTGAAATAATAAAACGTAATTATTATTAACCAATTTATATTAATTAGGTACCATTAATATCGACACGTGTGTATTTTGAAAGGTGAAGATGTGTTATACCTCCATGTACATGACGTGACGTGTACCTGTAGGTAAGTAGTGTGACTAGGTGCTGACTATCGTATCTACGCTTAATCACAAAGAGACCTAACTCAAAAAGGAAGTAAATCATTATTTTATCTTTTATCTGTAGGTATTTAGTATTCTTTTCAGTCGTGCACTTTTGACAGAGTGGTCGTGGTCATGTCTCGGTCGAGTCCTGCACCACCGCCTCTCTCGTGATACGACACCATGCAGCTCTGTGTTTGGCGGCTTGGGAGTTTTCATTTACGCTGCAGTGTGTCACCGATTTGATGAGGTCCGTCCACCGTGTTGGAGAGCAAGGTGCGTGCGTGGTGGAGAGAGTATATAATATATAAAAGACAAAGTCCTGACCTAGAACGCTGATATTTTGTACAAAGGTTACTTTTTAAGTTCTTTTTTTTTTTTAAATTAATCACTTCATGAAATGGCCAATTAAAACTGGCCAGATCGTTTTAAACGTTAAAGTTTGATGATATTTCAATCTTCGTTTGGCCTATTTCTTTAGACATTTTACTATCATTGAAATCCTACATCAATGATTTGGCCAAACGAGGATTGACATAATCATCACATATTAACGTTTATACGATCTGGCCAGTTTTAGTTGGCCATATCATGAAGTGATCAATTTCTATGATCTGGCCACAATATATACAACGAATAAGAAAGGATTTTTCAAAATTCACCCCTGAAGGGATGAAACAAGGGTCCAAAGTTTGTATGGAGAAACTTACTTTAACACGGGTGAAGCCATTGGCAAAACCTAGTTACCAATAAGGTAACAGTATTTTCAAAAAATCTGTATTTATATTATTAGAAATAAAAGCTGTTGGAATTGGAATTTGAATTGAAGAAACCTAACTCCAAAAACCGGTTTTTGAGTTCTTCTTCTCAGTCGTACACTCCTGGTGGAGTGGTCGTGGTCATGTATCGTCTGGTGGTTTGGTTGCGGCTTTTGCGAGACTTCTCTATCTCTCTCTCTATTTGTGGCATTGCGTGTGCATTCGATGAGGGAACACTGTGAAGATGATTTATTGAGGTCTGTCCATCTGGTAGGTGATCGACCGCGAGATTGTTGGCCCTCTACTCTACCCTGTACTACTAACGCGAAGCTCTTTCATTTTTAGTGTTGAAGTCTTTGTTTTTGAGTTAGGTTTCTTTATGATAAAGCGTGTATGACCCATTTTTTAAAAGTAAATAAGTTAACCGAAAGACCACGAATAAAACTAAATGCAGAAAAGTCAATTAAGTATCTGAAGAAGACTATTATTGTTATTTAAAGTTCCAACCAAACACCACGTCCCTAGACTTTAAAAATTAAAAAATAGCGGCTTAAAATTGGTCCAATTATAAAATTGTTTCGTATCTTTTGCATGAGTGGTGGGTTCGTTAAATAAATCGCAAAGAGTTTTATTTTAATGCTCGCGATACATTTTTGATCCTGTGTTTTTCGGAGTAATTTTCCACTGAGAAATAAATAAAGTAGCCCAATTGAATTAAAAAGTTCAGAACTTTGCACTGTTCGATCTCTTTTCGGTCAATTTACAATAAATATCGAGCTGATAAAACTTATAAGAACTCCTTGACGTTCATGTCTTTTTTTTACTTAAAGCCATCATCAGCGGTGGCTGCGGAGTGTGGATATCCATTCCCTCAAGGTTACGACAATCTTCTTTGCTAGCATTACTGCTTCGCAGAAGGATTGCGGTCGATTTCCATTCCCTCTCGCTCGGCCGCAGCCCAACGTTAAGGTATTTATTACAAATTCTTTAAAATACAACTTCGTCCTCTCCAATCGACACAGGGCGGAATTCACCAATAAAACTAATCGCGTTTTAACGTTTGGCTCGCATAATCGCGTTTAGCCGCTGTCACTAGTGCCACTTGTAAAAATACAACAAAAGAAAAATACAGACAAGTGACACTAGTGACAGCGGCTAAACGCGATTATGCAAGCCAAGCGTTAAAACGCGATTAGTTTTATTGGTGAAATCCGACCTTAGTCGCCACGACAGCGGAGAAAACCCCTTTTTATGAAGGTGGGAAATGATCTAATAATTATCTCTTTAACTGACTAAAACTGTTTCATATTCTTTCAGTTATTATAATTTGCGTTCAGGTGTCTTGGTAACTCTTTCGAACAATCCCTCAGCTCTGACAGGAGTAAGAAAACTTATATTACGTTAATACAGGCTACAACTTTCAATTTTGATTCAGTCGAGTGAAGAAAATGACGTAGAACGTAACGGTAGGTAACACTGCGTCAAACGTGGATTCAACGCAAACGATCGCGAAGCGAAGCGGCGCGATCGAACTAACAATCGATATTCTATTGCGGTGCCTTAAGTGACCAACATTAATCATAGTCATTTATTCATGAACAGTAAATTGCGTTAACAAAATATGAATGTATTGGAATTACCTTAAAGATCATCTGAGCAAGCAGTACACCGCAGACTACCCCCTGTATTATTTTAAGTTCCTACGATCCATCCTAAGGTTGTCTGGAAGATATCGCTGTTAGCGATAAGACCGACATTGTACCCATAGATTTAAGTTTATGTAAGTTAATAAGTTGTGTTACTTTTATGGTGTACAATAAAGTTTATTCTATTCTATTCTATCATCAATATTGTATAGACATTTATTTAATAGGAATCTTCTGAGTTATTTCTTAGAAGAGCTAGAGTTTATAGCGCTTGTAAATATAAAGGAAATTCAAGAAGGATATCTAAGACAGATTATCAATCAGTAAAATTATTTTTCTTCATAATATTTAAATTATGACAGCACGTAGGTACGTTGCGGCTAGGAGCGAAGCGAAGCAGACGCAAGCAGTTGGTTTGATATTTTCGTGCGGAGTCTCCCGGTGTGGTGGCTTGTTTTAAAATTAATTGCGACTGAAGTGGCGACTTCACGCGCACGTAGGACAAAGACGCCGCATCGCGTTAAATTCGCGTGAACTTCTACGGATCACTTCGTAATCGCATTCACGTTGCACGAAATAAAATCGTAAAAATTCAAAAGTTAATCGTAAAAACAAAAGCAGGATCATAGCTTCCAACATGACCAAAGAGTATCCAATGAGAAATGATCGATCTAGCCCCATTGTGTCCCACCCCTTACGGCACTTTGACGGTCTGTCTTTACAAACTAGAGATGCATTAGCGGTGAGTGTCCTGCTAATACAATCATACTAGCATCGAGTTGTCCTTAAGTGAATACCTGCCCTGAAATCGGTAAATTCAGGTCATATTAGAAGACAATGGTGGTGATATCTCGTTCATAATAACTCCTACACTCTGTAGATCAAAGAAGTCTTATTTACAAAACTGTGAACTATTGGCCACCTTTATGGCGGGCTGCTGATTTGTTTGAAAGAGTTACAGTGGCCTCACAAAGGGCATCTGCAGGACCACAGATGGGTTTTACGGTCCGTTCACGACCTTGACGACCGACGACCGCTGTGAGCGGTAGCTAAGCGCGGGGCGGCGAGCGTAAGATCAAAAGTAAGAAAATGTTTGAAGCACGCCACGAGACGCCACTCATAGCGCCGCGCGCCCGCTAGGACCGAAGCCGTGACCAGGCCGTTAATCAATAAAAGTCTGATTCCCCTTCTCGAATGGCTGAAAACGGGAGGAGTTATTTGTTGATTTCCCACCTCTAATAACAGAAACCTGCATGGCAGATTCTTAAGTCTAAATCTATAGGGTGACTGGTAATTAGTGTACGATACTTAAACACGTGATTGTGCTCATGATGACAAACAATTTTTATTATGAGAGCAAAGCCGAAATCTCGAAAAAAATATCAGCTGTTCAGTACATTAGGCAAACATAAATGTACTGAACAGCTGATTTTTTTTTCGCGATTTCAGGTTTGTGCCCATAGTAAAATTTGTTGGTTATCAAGAGCACAATCACTTGTTTAAGTATCGTACACTAATTACCAGTCACCCTATATACATAAGAGAATTTTGTTCATCAGTCTGCAGAGATGCTAAATGGACCAGAGTTTTTTTTTAAGGTTGTTATATTAGAAGAAAAAGGTGTCGTATATACCTAAGTATTTTTACAGTCAAGAAATTAACAGGTTTAACATCTATGTCTATTATTTGTATTGCATTAGGCATTGGTCTATTGATTCCCTGACTGTAAGGTTTTGGTGCTAGAGAGTTTTTAAAAAACATAAGTGTTAAATAAAAAATAGGGAACTACACGGTAAAGAAATAACAATGAGTAATGTACATGCCAAGACTAACTACAAGATAAGAACAATGACTATATATATGAGGAAGAAAAAGTAGGTAAAAATAAGAAAAACCACAAAATTTATTAAAATTGTAACCAGAAGTAACTAGTATTTTTTAATTTATTTAATGCTAAAAATATTTAAAAAGTAGATATTATTTTGGGAAGACCTGCCCCCCTAGCCAAGTTACAATCGTTTCGTTCGCGCCGAACGCCTCGAGTAGGCCACGCCTCCAATTCCTTTGTTCTGACCACGTGACTGAGCGTTGAGATGACGTCAGAACAAAGGAATCGGAGGCGTGGCCTACTCGAGGCGTTCGGCGCGAACGATACGATTGTAACTTGGCTAGGGGGGCTGCTCCCAGCCTGTGTAACAAATTTATATGACGGGGGCAACGGTGTACATTTTTTTTTTATTAATGATAGGCTCGCGTTTGACCACCATCTCACCTGATGGTAAGCGATGATGTGGTCGACGATGGAGCACGCTTGCCTAGAAGTAGTCTATTCACTCTTGACTTAAAGACCCCTAAGTTGTAGCTATCAGGAAACACACATTCAAGGGAATGTAATAAATAAGCAAGAACCAACCTTATAATGTCCCCATTGCTAGGACTCAGACCAACTCTCTAGGAGTAGGAATGGGCCGTAATCTACCAATCGGGCCCTATGCAGGTTGGTGGATGTCACATGTCTTCGAATTTCTGGTTTTAGGACATGCCGATTTCCTTACTATGTTTCTTCATCGTTTTGAGAGGAAATTGTGCATGAACCTAGTGTGTCAGGTGAGTTATTAAATCCTGTTGCATCTTTTAATAATATTTTTTTTAAACATTACCCCACACTAGAAATTACTTCTGTATAGTGGGTGCATTCAGAAACATTATAAACTCACATACATAAGACACCCAGCGTTGGAAGGCTGCCACAAGGTGGACCGATAACCTAGTGAGGGTCGCGGGAATTCGATGGATGCGAGACGTACAGGCTCAGTCGTTATGGCGACACTTGGGGCAGGCCTATGTCCAGCAATGGACGTCTATCGGCTCAAATAATGATGATGATGATTGTAGTTGACGAAGTTCTCTCAGCAGCCTTCAGAGACGGGGAGGAACAAAGGATAGAGAGCAGTGAAGAGGTCCTGCGAGACCTTCAGAAGCTCGCAGGGATGTAAGGATGTGGCGGAAAGATTTGGGCTAAGATTTGAAATTCGAAGTCGACTACTCAAATCTAGTTTGAGTCGGAAGAACATACAAATTTTTACATTTAACACAGTGGACTGTGCCTTATTTAATTGAAAGACACAATCACTGGTTCAATCCAATCGGCTGTGAGCGTAAGCAGATAAATCTCTGAATGCAAGAGATTTCCCTCCGGCCCTATATTATGAGTTCCCTTTGAATGAGCGCCTCTCTTCAGTGGAAACAATTTGCTCATTGGATTTCATAAAGAGATTTTGATATATTTCAATTGTTTTTTTTGCTGTTAGCTTGAATTCAGTTCGCGTAAAATGATGTTGGGGTAAAGGTGCGAAGCGACAATGAGACAACAATGCGACCACTCATTTTTTTTAAAACCACCTTCGCTGCGAGACTATCAATAATTATTGCTAGTCTCGCGGCGAAGGTGGTATGACGATTATATCATGTTCGCGGGGCAAACTTGGCCAGAAATCGCCCTAGACACAGAGAGGTTTGGAAGGAGAAAGGGGACGCCTTTGCCCAGAATAGGGACACATAACGGGCATCAGTAACTGAATAGATTCCAATAATTTTTACACCATGTTACATTTTTTCCCAAAAATATTTAAAAAAGTCACAAGTTGCAACCACCGGTACTAAGTACAACACAGGTCACAGTAGGTCATAGCAGGCATTAGGTGCCAGCGCACAGCCGGGTACGGGAGCCAAACAACCCCTCAGTCGCCCGGATGGCCATTGTTGTCGCATTGTTGCATGTCTGTATGAGCTAATAATGACTTTTGTTATTTGTAAGTATCACAAATTCGGATAAGTTAATTTCTGTCAACTGATAAAGAACTTTATTATTTTTATATTTATGAATTGTGTGTTGGACACATATTTCTTTAGTTTATTTTTGAATATGATTTAGTTTAAATGTAAGTCTAAGTTTTGTAGTGCACTTACTTTCATGTGCAAAATTTTTATCGCATTAAGTTTTTCTGATTGCGGTTTACGCTCTCCTGTGTACAACGTGTACATCAGTTGTCTTGATTAAAATTGTTTCTGAAGTGTTGTGTACATCACACTAATAAAAACATGAAAAATTGTGTCTTTTTTATTTTTTCGCAGCGAGTTTTTATAAACGGCGGAACGAATTTGGATGAAATTTGCCACACGGGTAGACCATGTCCTGTAATAGCATGTAGGTTATCTTTTTATCCGGGGAGTATGTTATTTCGGGATAACTTTTTCAAAACCTCAGACAGGAGCAAGTACAGCATAAATTATATTGTATTGTATTGTATTGTATTGTATTGTATTGTATTGTATTGTATTGTATTGTATTGTATTGTATTGTATTGTATTGGATTGTATTGTATTGTATTGTATGTCTTTTTGTTTTTGTTTAGTAAGTATCAATTTAATGTAACTGAAAATATGGATCCTCTGGTCTGATAATAAAGTTTATTATTATTATATTATTAAGAGAACTTTGCCTAAGTATATGAAATTAACTAACTTTTTAAAACAGCAATTCCAATAGTGCAATCAAAACGACAATATTTCCATCAGTATGCGTTAGTAAAATTAATGTTTGAATTGCGTGTGCTTTGAGTAATTAAAACTGATCAATATGTGTATGCTGACTCCTATGACCAACACTTTCAATCATGTTTCAAGTTATTTAACTTGCATTTGCAAAGAAAAGTTTAACCAGCATTATATAAATGCTAGCTTCTATCAGCGGTTTCAGCCGTGAAAGTACGTTTCTCCATATAAACTTTGAACCCCCGTTTCGTTTCATTTTCTTTGTTTGTAATGTGACTTCATCGAGCATGTTTTTAGGTAGTTATAAGCATAATCAGCCTTTTTAATGTTCCCACTGCTGGGACTCAAGCCTCCTCTTTCTAGGAGAGGGAATGTTCGGATTGGTGAATGTCACATGTCTTCGAATTTTTGATTCTAGGGCATGCCGATTTCCTCACGATGTTTTCCTTCAACGTTTTGAGAGCAGTGGTGATGAAATAAATTACACAAAGTAATGCGCCTGGTTGGGTTACCGCGACCTACAACTCGTAAGTCGGGGCCGTTACCACTCGGCCACCACTGCTCTGACCACTGTTTTTAGGTATGTCTGATTCAAATTGCTTCAGCTATTTTTCTTTTGTCTTGCTAATATTTCTATTGACTGGCCTGTTGGTATAGTGGTTAGTGGCCCTGACTGCTATGCCGGAGGTCGTGGGTTCGAGTGATGAGCACGATCAGTTTTTCTGTGTCTGGGTGTAATTTATCTATAATATGTATGTTTTTAGAAATATATAAGTATGTTTATCAGTTGTCTAGTACTCATAAGACAAGCTCTGCTTAGCTTCGGACTAGACGGCGTTGTGTGATAGTTGTGGTATATATTATTATTATTTCAAACTATCAACAATTTGGTTTAATCTCACTTGGGCACTTTTTGCTCTATAATAGGGTATTATACCAATTTTTGAAGTATCTCAATTTGATTTTAAGGGGCTAGTACTATTAAAAAAACTTTAATTCAATTGATTTGTGCCAGGAATGGATAAAATGAGAAATGAGCATATTAGAGGATGTTTGAAAGTGGCGCCAGTGACTGAAAAGTTGAAAGTAAATCGTTTGTCTTGGTATGGTCATGTGAAGACGAGGGATGAAACGCATGTTAATAAAAGAGTTCTGTGTATACGAAGATGGATGGAGAGGGAGAGGGTGGCCAAAGAAAAGATGGATGGAATGTGTGTAATATGAAAGAAAAGAGAGTGACAGTGTGACGGGTGACAGGACAGAATGACAGAAGTTTTTTTTTTCGCACATAGATAATTTGACAAAAACGATGGACACTATGTTGCTCTATGGTCTTGAGTCTATTTATCTATCGGAGGCTGATTTCTGCACTAAGTCCTATACCATTGTTTGTGGGCCATGGCGGCCAACCTTTGGTAGGCTTGTTCCAACCAGCTCACCTCTCTCCAAAAAACAGTTTAGGCCCCCAGGTTTTTCAGGGCGTCTGGGAAAGTCATCATCATCATCATCATCATTTCAGCCGAAAGACGTCCACTGCTGGACATAGGCCTCCCCCAAGCGTCTCCACAACGACCGATCCTGTGCGTCTCGCATCCACCGCACTCCCGCGACTTTCACCAGGTCGTCGGTCCACCTTGTGGGAGGCCTTCCGACGCTGCGCCTTCCGGTGCGCGGTCGCCACTCTAGAACCTTTCGGCCGCATCGACCGTCCGTTCTACGAGCAATGTGCCCTGCCCACTGCCACTTTAGTTTGGCGATTCTTCGGGCTATGTCGGCGACCTTGATTCTCCTGCGGATATCTTCATTCTTTATGTGATCACGCAAGGAAACTCCGAGCATAGCCCTTTCCATTGCCCTTTGGGTGACTGTAAGCCTTCTGATGAGGCCCATTGTAAGCGACCATGTTTCAGTGCCATTTGTCATCACTGGCAACACGCATTGGTCATAGACTTTCGTCTTGAGACACTGTGGTATGTTGGACGAGAAGATACCGCGCAGCTTCCCGAACGCTGCCCAGCCGAGTCGGATTCGACGATTGACCTCTTTCTCAAAGTTAGACCTACCCAACTGGATTGTCCAGGTAAACGTAATCGTCTACAACTTCGAGTGCAGAGCCTCCGATCTTGATCGGAGTTTTGTCCATGTTCATTTTAAGACCCACTCTTTCGGAAGCTCTACTAAGGTCATCGAGCATTGTACTGAGCTCCTCCGTAGTCTCAGACATGACTACTATATCGTCGGCAAACCGAAGGTGAGTGATGTACTCGCCATTAACATTTAACATTAATGCCTAGTCCACTCCAGTCCAGAACCTTGAAGACATCCTCCATTGCAGCCGTAAACAGTTTCGGAGAAATGACGTCTCCCTGCCTCACACCCCGCTGCAGAAGGATAGGTTTCAAGGTCCGGTCCTGGAAAAGTACTGTAAGGGAATTCAGGGATCCTAGGGTTCGTATGCGTGTATCAGTGACACAAGGAGTCATGTCAGTCATGATGTCATTTGGTTATGTACCTACCTAAGCAAATGCACTGACATTAAAAATTAATAGACGTCAGTTTATCAGTTTGACACTTTTTAGTTCACATGACCCTATTACGTAATATTATGGCAGCTAATGCCAATTAAAAGACAGACAAAATAAATGAAAACTTTGAAATAAATTTTAAAATAAATGCCATCATTTTATTAAATAAAATGAACATTTATCAACTGCTTATAGCCTAAGCTATCTCAATTGTATTGTATACATTTAGTTTTTTTTTCATAAACAATGAAATACCTTTTTTTAAGGTTGGAAATCATCCAATGGTCTCTCCCGCTCTAAGGCGGAACAGCATGTCAGACTTTTACTGACTAAAATCACATCTATGTTCCTTCTTTGCCTAGCGTTCCAAGTCCCCAGGTTTCTCTTTCTAAGGAAGGAAGCTAACCCATGGCCCCAGTAGGCTTCGGCCCTACTGAGCCCCAACGGTTTTGCTGACATCCCTATGAGACACGCGTGGAATACTACGCGCCAACAATAAAATACCCTATTATTATAAAAATCTAATTTCCCCATAAAAGTATACACTCATAATTATACAATAGAAAATCTAACTATTAATTACTATTATAAGGAATTAGCCTTGACGCACTTCGTAACCTGGCTATTATATACTCGGCAAGCGTTAAATACTATAATGTTCTAAGAAATAAAAAAATACTCGATTTCATGGAAAGCGTAATGGAAAATAATAAAGGAATCAGTATGCAAACGTTTGGAACATGCATGGTAACAGTGAAACATAGCGTGTTTCTAATAAAACTGAAAAACTGACAATACACACGTAACTTATAACTACCTCCTAGAATTTTGTTGTAGGTACAGTACAGAGTAGAGAATGAACACAGAGGCAGCAGATTGTTTTTAAAATTTATTTATTGATAAATAGTAAAAAAAAATATTTCAGACTAATTTCAATGTCCATATTATGTTAGTGATTGAAACTTAAAACTACGTTAGTATGATATTAATATTTTTAAGTGATATTTAAACTATATCGTAGTTAAAAGAGAGTTCGAATTTTAAAGTACCTAAGTACGAAAAAAAACTGTTTTTTTTTTTTATAATTAAAGTAGAAAGTGCTAAGACTCAATTAAAAACCCTTTTTAAAATTCATCGTTTCACTAAATCAAATTAAGACAAGGACCGACATCTTATGATTCTAGCACAATGTTACCTTTTATTACTGAGCCCCCCACTCAGAGTCTATTATCAAAGTTTTGTTATAATAGGAACAAAGGTGTGATTAATGTTGATGAATGGTCGATCGGCCCTTCAGTCTTATTTTGACAAAAGACTTATTTTGAACTAATTAGACAATTGTGTTTTACTCGACAAACAAAATACCGCCTACATTTCAAAATTCTAAACACTTGAGAATTTCCTAAAAATAGAACACATTACGACTTAAACACAAATAAACGTATTTGATTTAATTTAATGTACACAATTATTTTTTTGTATGTACACAACAAAAAACAGTACGTGCGATGAACGATTTCATTCACTTTTCAATCAGCCTGTTCTACGATTGATGCATTATTTACAGCGAAAGCGCATGCGTTTCGTTCACAACACATTCATTTCGTTCATTCCTCACATACCTCCACGTTGACTGCGCCAACCGCCGACTTTCTCTAAAAGGGTCGACGCTTTGCTACCTCTATTGTTAATTCTCTGCTCTGTGGATGAAATAGACGACATTAGTTAGGCTTAGAACAGAGATTAGTGCGCTGAGTGCAAACTGTTTTTATATTAACGCGATTGTACGTTTATCTCGTTTGGCTCTCTGATTGGTTAAGAGCTTGAAGCGGGCCAATCGGAGCGATGAACGTCACGTGTCGATCGTGTTAACGTAAAACAAATTCGCACTAAGCACTATGAATTATAATAACACCAAGGTCCGTTCCATGCCAATTCATTTGCAGGGTTGGCCAAGGTGACAGTTGAGAGTTGGTGCGCACATGTATCAAAATGGCTTGATACTTCGTATTCACTTTACGTCTTATATTGACTTGTTATTAGAGTGTCTGTGTATGGCTATGGTATCCTCCTGTAGTCTGCCACTGCAAAGACAGGGTCTCTCCTCGCGTACAGTCTCCATGATAAGTTTAGATTTTTAGTGCTCAACTAATTTTAGGTTCTGTACCTATTTTTATTTTTGTTTGTGTTATACTATTGTCATCAATAAATATCTTTTTCCTTCTATGTCTTTTTTCTCAGTAAATAGTGCAGTTTGAACGAACCATCACTGATTTCATTATATTTATTAAGATTTTGGAACTAGTCAAATCTCAATTAAATTTTATTTATATTTGCTGTAGATATTAACAGACTGAGTTTGAGTATACATAAATTATATACTTTGTATGCCGATCCATTGAAGTAGAAGCAATATTTCTTTTACAATTTTTTTTTTCGAATATTTGATTTTAGAAACACACAAACTCAACTCATACAGAGTAGAAAAATAAAAGTAATAAATGCATTGAAAACAAATACATAAAAAAATGCAGCGGTTCAAAAAATATTATTGAACTTATTACACATCGTCAAATTACCCATTAACATATTACAACACTGATCAAAATACCAATCGCCCGCACTGAACCAGAAAACCCAATATCGACCTAAAACATCGCATTACAATCCTACAGCCACTTCTAAACCATTTTTAATCAACGACTAAACAGCATTTAAGATGAAAAGTGACATTTATGCTCGTATTGTTGGTCGTTGCGATCGGAAATGGGCAGTCCCCGTTGCGGCAGACACCGCGACGCTCTTTCATGCGGCTATATTGCCTTTAAAACGTTTCACGCCATTGGCATATTAAAAATGGTGTCTAAATGTCTATTGTCTTATTGGAATTTTATTGTTTATGGTCGAATGGACCGGCTGATTAAAGGGTTGTGTTATTTGGATCTATTTTTAAGGTTTTTTTTTAATCGAGTGGTTTTGTGGAGATTATCTTATTGGTTTTTTTTTGAGTAATGCTTTATATAATATTCTATGATACGTATGAATAATTAGATAAAAAAAATCTTTTGATCATGATCTCACTAAATCAATTGTAGACTACAAATACCTTTTGATATTACTTTCTTCGAAAATCACTTTTAAAACATATTTTAGTTAACAATCACTCAATCGATGTTGCTCAAATGGATATTTTTCTATGCCTAATTAATCTTTTCATTATCTATTTATATTATAATTATATGCTTAAAAACCCAAACATTCGACTTCTCAAGAAGACGGTTAATCAGAAAATGAAGTTAATTATTATTATAAGTTTTAATAATTATTAATATATTTTGTAAATTATATTAAAAGAAATAGACGCACAACGATGGTCAAAAATTTCTTTAAGTACATTTTTTTCTACAAATATTTTTTTTTTCAAAAAACCTCTGGGAATGATAATTACTCTGTGCAGTATCGTGCAGACCTACCTCAATGCACAATGTGCACGTCATACAAAGTAATTACGATTAATTAATGAATAATAAATGTTATTACATGGAAGTTCATAACCTTTGTTACCGATTACTCGTAATACTTTCATTTAACTACCATATATATTAGAAAAACTAGTAGGTAATTAATTCTAAAGGTGTTTTTTTTTGTACCCGCTCCAAGTGACAACTAATACCCACGCACGATCTCACGGACGCAAAATGCAGGACTCAATTTCATGAAAAAAGGGGGTTTACTATAGATACAACTCTCCGAAACTCTTCGATAAAGCTTACAATGGGAGTCCCACCCATAGAAAAAAAAACTGGGCAAGTGCGAGTCGGACTCACGCACTGAGGGTTTCGTGCAAACTATAATTCCCGAAATTTTTTTCCGAATAGCAAAAAAGTTTGTTTTTTGTGACGTAGGAAACAACAAATTTACTGTTTTCAGATTTATTCCTATACATGTGCTATAAGATCTTGCTTTATGGCAATTTTCAGGATTATCGGTCAACAGAAAAATATATGAATTTTAATCGTTTTAGAGTATCGAAATATACGTTTTTTGCGACATAATAGTTGATGCGACTTATGCACTGTGATCGACGATACTGTGGAAGCAGAAGTATTGAGCCAGGGTTACTGGTAATTCGTCGTATTCCCAGCAAAAAGTGGTAGTGTTTCGTTTTTGCAACAATTAAGCACGCGAAAAAAATTTTTATGTGTTTATTTCGTTTTCTCAAAATTCTTTACACTATTTTTAAAATAACTAATTGAAAATCTGGTGTTTCTTGATAGCCATGGGTTTCTGTCTAGGCTTCTTTGGTACAGTTTAGTCATACGATACTCAAAAGCAATCGTTTTCGTTTTTGGTCCGTGAAAGCGTAACAGACAGTTACGTTCACATTATTTTATAATATTGGTATGGATCATGTGTTACTGTTTCCCAAGTTAGTTATTAAAAGAAGGATAAAAAAAGATTCCCTGTAGTAGAGATGAGAATGTTGAGATGGATGTTTGGTGTGACCAGAATGGATAAAGTGAGAAATTAATATATTCGAGAAAGCAAGAAAGTTTGAAAGTGGCGCCAGTGACTGAAAAGTTGAAAGGGAATTGTTTGTCTTGGTATGGTCATGTGAAGAGGAGTAATGAAACGCATGTTACTGAAAAAGTTATGAGTATACATGTGGAAGCCAAAGAAAAGATGGTTTGCGTGAGGAGTGATATGTAGGTGATAGTGTAACGAGTGACAGGACAGGATGGAAGAAAAAAAAACGCATGGCGTCGCTCCAAAGTAACACGCGACAAGGGTAGGGAGATGATATTGATTACTGCATGTTTTATTTTCTATTGAAACATTCAAAAATATAATTTATACCTATGAAATGAAATATGAATAAATAAATGAAATAAATAAAAAACCCCATGTTTGCTGCAGGTCATGTTAACCAAGTCTATAAGGAGATACCGGACTATAGGTACATAATAAATGATTGCCCAAATCCATAATACTATTTTCTATATTTACGACCCCATCAAATGAGATATTTAATATCTTTGACAAACATTCTCCTAATTTACGATCTCCAATACGTTGTTAAACTAGTCAACGACCCAATATAGGATGGCAAAATGTGAAGGAATATTAAGAACCAATAGGAAGATGTCACAGTTTACACTCTATAATAATAAATTATAATAAACCTTTTATTTCAGGTAATAGTACCCATATGACAAATACCTTATATACGAACATACATAACTACATATATTTAATTATTTTGTTTTATTATTAGGTATTTAAACAACCCCGGTCAAGTGCGAGTTGGAAAAAAAAGTCGCGCACCGAGTGTTTCGTATAAATTGACTGCAAAGAAGGAGGGTTGATAAGAGACAGTTTTTGCCCATCACACACTAAAAAAAAGTTTCTCTTTCCGGCTATTTTTAAATGCATTTGTAAAGATATAATATATACCACAAATAATACACCATAAGTATTTAACTAGTACAAAAAAATTATGCTGATGAAAAACGATTATGCTGATGCCTGCTATCTGGATGCCACTGAGGAGCTATTAAATAAACTTGAGCGCTTGCAAAATTTGTGCATTCGTTTTGTTTTTGGCCTAAGAAAATACGACCACGTCTCTCAGTTCCGCAAGGATCTCAAGTGGCTCCCTATCCGTCTTCGTAGGAACACTCGGGTATTATGTCTCCTGTACAATATCCTATTCAACCCTGCTTATCCTGGCTACTTGCGTGATCGTTTTTCGTTCACTCGCCCTGCCGATGCCCCATGCAGATCCCACCTTAAATTCCATCTCAATTTCCCAACCCATAAAACCCATTTTTATTCTAACTCCTTCTCTTTTCATGCGGTACGATTATGGAATTCACTTCCAGCTAAGATCCGTGATGCTAAAAATGTATCTGCCTTCAAAAAGCTAGTCAAAGAACATTACCTCTCTACCATCTCATAAGTTATATATTATATTTGTATGTATTTTTATAATTTAATCTATGTTTGTTTCTATTTATGCGTACATTTATTTACTGTTATTGATATATATATATATATATTTATATTATATTATTGTATTATAAGTTTAATTTAGATAATTTAGTCTATTTAAATCTTCTTTATATTATTTATACACACTGCGTCTACATTTCTTATCCAACTCTCCTGTCGCAGGTCTGCTGGAAGAAATTTCGTTAGAAATAAGCAGAACCTTTGTACTCTTTTATCTGTATTTGTTCTTTTCGATATTAAGTGTTTGTGTGTACATAAATAAATAAATAAATAAAAAATGGGGCTCTATCCATACCCGTTACTGATCATATTTGTGTAGTCAAAAGTAAAAAAAAACGAAATCCCAAAACTGTCCACGAAAATTTGTCATAATTGGTAAATTCATAATTGAATCAATCATTCATAACAATTTCTACTAGAAAATACTACGCACAGTGTTTTTTTTTTCCATTTTGACCGCCATTCATTCATTTATAATCAATAGCCTGTTATGTACATTGTACAACATTTCCATAAATTGAAAGATATTTTGGGATAAAAACTAACGCTAATAACTTTGCTGTATATGAATATTATTTATTGAGACTTTACATATATAATAACAAGACCTTTATTTATATTAATTAAAAATTAGTGTTTTTTTTTTTTTAGGTGGGAAAATCATCTTATGACAAATCCCGCTCTTGGGCGGAGCGCAAAATAGTGTCAGACTTTTACTGACTAAAAACCCACTCCTGTTCCTTCTTTGCCTTCGTCCCAGGGCCCCGGGCTTCACTTTCACACTACCCGTGGCCCCAGTAGGCTTCGACCCTGTTGGGCCCCTACGATTGTGTTTTTTATTTATTGATATTTACGTGTTAACACGTTCGAGGACAGAACGAGATTATACGTCATCGTTCGAAATTTTGATATGGCACAACGTACAATGACGTCCAAATAATTTTTTTACTTTACGACAGAACGTACATTTCCGATGAACGTTCAAGTTAAAATCCTATTGAATGTATCTTGTGTCACAACATTTAAAATACCCGAAGCTTTACTGTCACGTAGAGTAAGTTTTAAACTATTTCAAATAAGTGCCGTTGACAGTGGGCGAGAACGGTACTCATACACGCACAACGTGTAAATGCGTCGCGCGCGCCTACCGCGCTCCTACATTCGGTGCGGCTGCGTCACTGCGGGGTGCGCTCGCGTTCGCTAAACATTTCGTGGCATATCGTAATATTTGCCGCGACAAAACATCGTAAGTATTTAGTTTATTTGATTTATGTATTATTCCTTAGCCAGACAGTATACTATTTTACTATGAATTAATAATTTTACTCTGTGAAATTGATGTTTAATGGGTTATTTTATGAGTTTTAGATGGATAAGCGCAAAACAAGACTGAAGAGCATTTTCTATGATTCTGACAACTCTACCGAGGCGGATCCTTACCAAGATGATGATGGAGAATATGGTTCAGATAAAGATTTTGACCCACAAGGCAATACATCAGGTAGTGAAACTACCTGATGTATATACGTTAGACGTTATTACACGTTGTGTCCGTTCACGTCTAGTTAACTTACTTTTAATGACATAACGTATTTATACGATAACGTGATAAAACGGTTGTGTCATGATGTCTTTAAAACAATATATTTTCATGGGAGGCTACGTACTCATACGTCGTATAATTTGTATGGACATTTACTGTGTCATTTTGGTACACAGTCTCAAGTGGTAGCGTCCTCGAACGTGTTAAAAAGTAGAGTAAGTCAAAGCAATTATTGCCCAAACAGAATGTTTCGCTGTTATTGTACATTTATGTAGTTTTTTTAATATTTAAGTTATTATTTCTGAAACCAATGCTCCATGAACCATTTTCATTTTGAGTCTTAACCTACTAATTTTATAATAAACTTTCATTTACGTACTAAACTATTTTGGTTCACTGTGCGCGTCTATCCTATACTTACGGAAAAATATACATGTTCACGATCGCGGTGCACGCGACGATACGCGCAGAGTAGGTATATTTTTACGTATAACATCGACGCTCCTCCTTAATAGTTTTCTGATTTTTTTCTACACTTGTGCTATATGACCTTGCTTCATGCCAAATTTCAGGATTATGGGATCTACTCGTAGGTCAACGGGACGTACCCTATAGGTTAATTTGATTTTCTTGCGAATGTGACAAAATATACGCTTAAGGCATACAGTCCCTTGAATATCTAGCCGGAATTAAATGTACACATACTTATACTGCCGCCTAGGTGAAAACTTAATCAGCAATTTTTCTAAAGATCAAAGCCATTTGGAAGGAGTGATTGAAATCAAGCAAAAAAATATCATGTTTTTAATTTTTTTTTTTTGGCAAAAGTATTTAGTCTTAAAAAAAATCATATGTTGATAATGTTGTACATGAATCTATAATAAACATATATTTTTTTCAAACCTATTGACATGGCCGTTACCAAGTAGTAGACGTCAGAAAGTCACTTTTATAGCACTGCTCGAGTGTTAGGGCCTTAAACGGTTTATACTGCGTTTAGGCGACCTTACCTTAAGATTGAGTTGACTTATAATTTTTCTCTTAATCCAAGGAATAGCAAACTTGAGTATTTGATAATAATTTCAACTCACGCGTTCCTGAGAAATTTAGTTTTAGTCAGTAAAAGTCTGATACTCTCTTGCTCTCGCCTCCCAAAGCGGGAGAAGTTATTTGATGATTTCTCACGTTTAAAGGATAGGTAATAAAAACAAAGTTTTTTTTTAGATGGGAATCATCTAATGATGTCTCCCGCCCTTCGTGTCAAACTTTAACTGACTTAAACTCACTCCTGTATCTTGGCCTTCGTTCCAGGGCCCCGGGGTTTTCTTTCACACAACCCATGGCCCCAGTAGGCTTCGACCCTGCTAAATAGTGGAATATAGATATTGAAGATGATGATTATATTCCAATTCTATTCCA
Organism: Mythimna impura; assembly: GCA_905147345.3. Taxonomy (NCBI): domain Eukaryota; kingdom Metazoa; phylum Arthropoda; class Insecta; order Lepidoptera; family Noctuidae; genus Mythimna; species Mythimna impura. Next base: position 25,388,993 of record LR990351.1, on the reverse strand, counting down.
ACAAAATTACCTCTCACACACCTTGTCAACCTTGGACAAAATAACCTTAGCTATCAGCATTAGATATATTCCCAAAGGACTATTAGGTACCAGGAAAGATCTAATTTTTATTTAATAATACAACATGGAGTTATTATACCTACTTAGTTTAGACAGTTACTTTTATTTTAACAAACCAGTAACACAATATGGTATTATTTTTAAAACGATATTACGTAAATGCGCCTTTTTACGTAAAATCACCAAAAAAATAAAAATAAACTTTTTCTGGATTTTTTTAGGAAAACAAAGATCTATATAGAAACCAAAATTTTCGGCCAAATAAATTTCGTACAAACGTGTGTACAGTACGACAATTAAGTGTTTTTCAAGGTCATTCAAGTTGTACAGACGTATGTACAATCGGCGCTCGAGGGGTGAATGAATTCACAATTTTTATGAATTACTCGCGAGACCTCATACAGCACGAGAAACGTTTTAACTCTACAGAAACCGCAATTAAAAATCATTCGTCGTCACCCTCCGTATTCGCCAGACCTTGCTCCCACGGACTACCATTTTTTTCGTGATTTGGACAATTTTCTACGTAATAATCATACGTAGAAGAAAACTTTTTAAAAAGTTTTCTTCTCAGGAGGCAGTACAAAATGCTTTCACAAAATTTGACGAATCTAGATCACCAGAGTTCTATCGCAAAGGCCCTTCCTATTATATGGCAGCAATGTATAGATACGAGTAATAATGGTAATTATTTTGATTAAATAAAAATGTTAAAAAATGAATTTCAATTTTTCAGTACAAATCGACAATTTCATACTTTAACCCCTAATACTTTTACTATGCGTTTTATTATATCACAACAGTTTTACGTGAATATTGAATTAAATATGTAGAATGTGCCTTTTTCTCCAAAATTTTCCATTCTCTTGAAGCCCGCTATTCTTAATAATAATGTTGATTCCACTTCAGTTTTAATCTCTGAATAACATTATTTATTTTGAATAATTTAAATTATTTGTTATTGTTGAGGTAAGAAGTATACAATGAGAAGTTATTTCAAGATGTTTATTTGTTTAGATATTAAGGTTATTTTAAGTGTCTATTGTTTTATTCAGTGAATTAATTGGTTTCAGTGAAATTCATCTTTCTTGGTGGAATTTAAAATAACGAAAGATACATTAAAATAAAAAGGTAGAAGACTCGAGTATAATAGAAACTGTTTCTTTTTTAGGTGGGATATAATCCAATGACTTCTTCCACTCTTGAACGAGAGACCCACTCCTGTTCTTTCTTTGCCTTCGTTCCAGGGCCCCGGGGTACACTTCCGCACAACCCATGGCTCCAGTACAACAGAAACTAGTGCGTGGTTATATTAATTGATTAACAACAGTATCATATCATTCCCTATATAGTAGATAGTTTTAGACATAGGTACAATATATCGTACGGTAGTGGTACCATGACCAATGTAAGCTGGCTTAGTTTTGTATTGAAATTTAAAGCAAGCTCAGCTCAAAATCAAAACTTTACGTCTTGGTGTGGGTCAGTTGCGGACGATTGTACTATAGAAAATCAAATTCGATATTTATTTCCTACTTAGTTTACGCCCAGAACTAAGAAACTTATTTTTATGGCAAGCTATATTTTTATTAGACCTGAAACAATATAATACTAATCAAAGAACGAATTTTGATTTATTTAAGTAGGGAATAAAAAAAGGTACAAATATACTTTGTTAAACATAAAAAGTTCCATGAGAATCATGCTAATATTACAAAGGTGAAAGTTCGTATGTGTGTATGCGTGTATGTTAGTCTTCGACGTTCAAACAGCTGAAAAGTTTTCAATTAAATTGGTACAGAGGTAGACTATGTCTTATTATAGTACAAAGGATAGTTTTTATCCCGGAATTATCCATCACTGTGGAATCTGGAGGCAACAGTCCTTGAACGATTTGCGCGTGGAGATGCAACGCCGGGCCAAAATTCCGCTGCACACAGAGTTCCGGCACACAGAGTTCCGGCGAGACCTCACGGTGGAATGGCGACAGCGACTGTCACAACCTTGTGCTGGGCACGTCTTAATTATGGTGGTAAGTCCCTTCTTTGAGGCGTGGTTGGAAAGACCTCAAATGCCGCAAGGCGCTGGTTCTCACCGGACATGGTCAGTTCAGGAGGTTCCTGCACCGGATTTGTGCGGAAGAATCGCCCGGGTGTGACCACTGTTTGGGCCGCCCGGAGGACAAGGTGGAGCATACGGTAGAGGTGTGCCCCGCTTGGGCAGAGCACCGTCGTGTCCTCGTAGGGGCGATCGGTGGCAACGATCTCTCGCGCTGGGCCTTGGTACAGGCCATGGTCCCAGGCGAGTTGAAGTGGCAGGCGGCCGCACGCGCGTGGGTACGGCCCTCATGCCCCAGCCACCGGGATCCCGATCCCGATTTCCGACCACCATAGACGCGGGATTGTGGACGGCGAGCAATTGGTAGCTCGCCGTCCGACCGTCTGCTAACCGTCCAGACCGAGCCCAAATCGTCGACAGCGCGTATTGTTCTATGCGTGCTTCAAGGAGATGTCAGCAAACCGTAGGGGCCCAGCTGGGTCGAAGCCTACTGGGGCCATGGGTTCGCTTCAAAAAGGAAAACTATCACCGGCAGAGGGGGAGGGGAGTATGTTCCCTTGGGATAACTTTCAAATTTCACATGGGCGAAGTCACTGACAGAAAAGAGAAATAAAATAAAAATGTAAGTAATTTTATAAATCAAATCAAAGTAAATCGAATCATTGGATAAGTGTTAAGCGTGAACTTGTTACCAAAAGTAAATGATGTAGTTATGGAATTGTTGTCAACATAATAATGTTACGAATTGTTGTCGTACGTGATTTGACTGTTTTTATTGTTTTTTATTTATTCGTGTCAGAAATATAACTAGCTGTCGCTCGCGGCTTCAACCGCGTCTTTGGTTACTGCTCCACTCCCGTGGGATGTAGCTTGATGTAAAGTTTTCTCGACAAATGGTCTAACCAACAATAATAGAATTTGTAGTACTTCCTGAGATTAGTGCGTTCAAACAAACTCTTCAAACTTTATAATATTAATATAGTATAGATCTATACTTTAACAGTTTTAACTGCTGTAACCTATATTACAATAATAGTGAGTCTTGTAAAGTTGAGGATAAGTTAAGGTACATTGGGCACACGTGGGCCACGTACGCCGATCTTGGCGCGTCGGTCTCTATACATTTTATATGGCAAATAGACGCGACTCTACGTACAAATCAGGCGTGGCCCACGTGTGCATGTCGGTCTAATGTATAATGTCGGTCATGAGGCCCGTGTGAAGCATGGGATCGCTAGTAAATACTTATGACTTAAGAAAAAGTTAATTATTAGTCAAAGTTGTCGAAGTCTTTTCGTTTCTCTGAATAAAAACGCCAAATTTGATCATTTAATGCAAAAATCATGGTCGAAATGTCACGAGGTTCTTAGATAGAAATTATTTAAACAAACTATGACAGGTACAAAGCAGTTTAAAAATAGTATCGTGTCTTTAATTTAAAATCCCTTCGTTCTAATATTCATTATTTTGAAATTACTTTGTGACGATGTTGCCAATTTATAAACGCACATAACAATATCCAGGCTCAACATATGCCTCATGAGAAATATGCCTACTTAATTATTTTTTTCATTATACCACAAATTGGCATAGGGATAAACTTTATAAAATTAAAGTGGCTGTATTTTGTCACGACATTTTTACGGAGTTTTCCGTCCATTTGCAAACAAAGTAGATGTTTATGAGATTCGACGGGATTTGTGAAAAAGCCTTCTTACATCATAATGTGTTATTATTATTCTTTTTCTCTACTGTGAGTAGAAACATAATGGCTTCATAAAATGCTAGATTTTGGAAGGTTTTGTATGATTTCCTCATGCTCTCGCTTTTAAGCAACATATTTGCAGATCTAGCAGTTTGATGTGCTGGAGTCTATTGAGAAACGAGCCAAGAAGATCGTCGGCAATGATGCACTCGTTGAGTCAAAGCTTCGAATTCTTGATCATCGACGCCAAGCTAGCCTGTCGGCTTTCTATCGGTTGCACTCCGGGGAGTGTGGATCAGAATTTATTGAATAACTTAATTTCACCAAATGCGTTTCATGATCTGACTACCAGACGTATGGCGATGCGCAACCCGTTAGTGGTGGACATATTAGGAACACATTAATTGTGCATGCAAGAGCACAATTTTTAATTTTTCTCCGATCTGATTCTTCTCAGTCGGTACACTCTTGCCAGAGTGGTCGTGGTCATCACTGTGAATCACGATGAGTGATCATCTTGGTAACACGGCGCCATTCATCGCGGACTGCAGCTTTCCGAGTACATTCATAAACCGAGCACATAGTTGCGGCTTCCGATCTAATACATATAAAAAAATCAGCAGCATCATTGTTGAGCGATGTTTACATTTAGCGCAAATACTACTGAACGGATCCTGTTCAAATTTTGCATACATAATCCTTATAGGTTTGGTCAACTTGTAGGCTATAAATTATCACGCTATTTGCTATGGGTTGTGAGCAATATTCCAAAATGTCAGTATTGAACGACATTTACCGTGAGTTCAATACCCAGGAACAGTAATTATTTTTGTGAGTATATCATCTTCTTTTTTGTATATACAATGGTACTTCGATTATTATAATAAAATGATTTTTAACAATTACAAAACGAAGCAGAAAATTAAAGAAACTGAAGACATTTATGGAGATATATAAAAAGAAAAATGTCTATACAAATAAATTCAACGATATGTCCGTGTTTTCACAGTAGTACCTATCGGAGGTCGCTTCTTTTCAACGTAATATTAAAATAACAGAAAGCGGTTCTAGTAGGTAATCCAATTTTCTTAAACTGATGTAAGCTTGCAATGACCGTGTATATGAAAATCGTCGTTTTACTGGAGGTTTTAAAAGAAAATAGCCAAATTAAGTACATTAATCTTATATCCAATAGAACAGTTAAAGTTCCATATGGTTGATAATTATGTAATAGCAAAACATGTTTAAAGTAAATGCTCCAGGGTAGCCCGCGATTTTTTTTTATAATGATGTCATCCAGTGCTTGACTGCAATTCCACCTGATGGTAAGCAGTGATGCAAACGTTGATGGTAAATCGCACTACTCGTCTTCAAGGCTGGAGTGAATAGACTCACATAAGAGCCTATTCACTCTAGCCTTAAAGACACCTTAATTCAATTTTTCTTAATAAGTTGTTAGGTTCTATGTTCATTAAAATATTCTGTAAGTTAGAGACAAGGTAAAAAGTTTTTAGAGTCCTTCGCCCAGCAGTGGGACAATGCGGGCAAATGGCACATTTTAGCTCTTCTCTAGGTAAGAGTGTTATGTTAATGATTTTAATGAGTATAATTGTGTAAATACGTTCATGGTTATTACCGTAACTTTTTTTTAGCTTACTATCCAAAAACGTACGAAAATATGAATTTTGTTGACTACCATGTACTATATAAGAGTGGCCAAGCCGAGATAAATTTCTACGTGATTATGACTTTAATAACCATCTTTATTTAGATATTTTGAAAACAAAGATATCTTGTGGATATTATCTAGGTTTCTATTGAAATTAAAACATAAACTTGTGTAAAACTAATCCAGTAAAGACCAATAAAAATCTGCTATTTTGCTTGAACTTTAGCCCTTCATAATGTACCAACTCATGAATTTAAAATATAAAAAAAAAAACAAATCTACAGCAACCTGGCGCATTTGATCGAGATTCCGAATGACGAAATTTTGTTCCAAAAATTTTAAGGTTTAAAAAAAAAACACGTATTTCCTGGAACCAGTTTTGTGAAATATTTGAGTAAATTACGACGAAATGGATGCGAGACGCACAGGACCGTTCATTGTGGTGACACTTGGGGGAGGCCTATGTCCAATAGTGGACGTCTTTCGGCTGAAATGATGATGACGACCGAATTATCGAATACCAACAGAGCGTTCAGGTGCTGTCCCTCTTATTTCACGTTGCCTCTTTATTATTATATGTCAAACATTGCGTTGGATATAACAGCAAGCTTTTAAACCATGCTCACGTTGACGGTAGACGAGTGGGGAAGGGCCCTCTTAATTTAAAAGAGTAGATATTTAATCAAAATGGGTACGGCTAAATACTGGTTGTCAACAGAACCCGGTACTTAAAAATATAACGTTCACATAACTGCGAGTGGTCACTTCACGTGAGGTCCTTAACCTTTTATAATTATTAATTTCAAATGTAGCCTTTCCTTTTATTTCGTGAAGGGAGTTTCGGTTTTAATTGTCAAATCTACCTATAAATATACAGGGTGTCTTTGACATCGACGCACAAACTGATCCACGGATCTAGTACATGATTCTGAACCTCCCAGTGGTGGAATTTTTCGTCGACTTTTTCCTAATTAAAAAAAAACCCTGAACTTTTTTTTAAAATTTAAACTGTGTAAAATCGTTATTCTAACCAATCCCGATGATATCTTTAGTAAAAAAAAAAAACGAAAAAAAAAATAATAATTAAGAAGTCATCGGGGTAGATAAAATCGTTATTCTAATCAACCCCGATGACATTTTTAATTTTAAAAGTAATTCATTCTTTTTTTCACTAAAAATGTTAAAATTTATACAGTTTAAATTAAAAAAACGTAAAGATTTTTTTTTTTTACGTATTAGTAATGAACCGACGAAAAATTTAATTAAATACTAGTGGTGTATAGTATCTATAGGTATATAAGCAAAAAATACACGTTCACGATCGTGGTGAACGAGACGACACACCAGTGTTTATTGTTCTGTATAGCATAGACGCGCACAGTGAACCAAAATAAATTAGTACTCACAGAAAAGGTTATTAAGAGTAATATTATTGAGACTCAAAATGAATACTTATGTTTCATGGAGCGCTTGTTTCAGAAATAATAACTTAAATTGATAAACGAAAAAAAAAATACAAAAACAGGTGAAACTCTCTGTTTGGGTATTAATTACTTTGACTTACTATATTATTTATCACGTAAATGTCACTGAGAGCAGTGGTGGCCGAGTGACAACGGCCCCAACTTACGAGTTGTAGGTCGCGGGATCACACCCAGCCAGGCGCATTACTTTGTGTAATTTATTTCATCACCACTGCTCTCAAAACGGTGAAGGAAAACATCGTGAGGAAACCGGCATGTCCTAGAACCAAAAATTCAAAGATATGTGACATCCACCAACACGTACTGGGCGAGCGTGGTGGATTACGGCCCATTCCCTCTTCTAGGAAGGAGACCTGAGTCCCAGCAGTGGGAACATTATAAAGGCTTATGCTAATTGTCACTGAATAAAAAACACAACAGACCTAACGAATCTTTACAAATGCATTTAAAAATAGTTGGAAACAGAAACGTTTATTTTTTGAATGTAGATATAATTGGCGAAAAATGCCTCTAATCAACCCTCCTCTTTTAGTACGATAGAAAAAAAAACACGAAGATGCTTCTAATAATTACTTTTATCAATAAAAAACCAGACTAATACATTGCAGTCATTCTGATTGTTTGTCAGATCATTTTACAAGCAACATTTTACTGTTATAGTGTTTTAATTTTATAGTCAAATCTAAGGTTGCCGACATAGCACGAAGAATCGCCAAACTTAAGTGGCAATGGACAGGACACATTGCACGCAGAACTGATGGCCGTTGGGGCCGAAAGATTCTAGAGTGGCGACCGCGTACTCGAAGACGCAGCGTTGGAAGGCCTCCCACAAGATGGACCGATAACCTAGTCAGGGTCGCTGGAATCCAATGGATGCGAGACGCACAGGACCGGTCGTTGTGGCGACGCTTGGGGGAAGCCTACGTCCAGCAATAGACGTCTTTCGGCTGAGATGATGATGATGATGATGATTCAAATCTGTAGATTTTTAGTAAGTCACTAAAATGCTTCATTTTTTTTTAAATTGATATAAACCAGTGCTTGACTGCGATTCCACCTGATGGTAAGTAGTGATGCAATCATTGATGGTGAGGCGCACTAGTGCGCGCGCAAGAGCCTATTCACTCTAGCCTTGAAGACACCTAAATTATAGTTGGACGGGAAGACCGCAGCAGGCAAATTGTTCCAGTCCTTCGATGTACGCGGTATAAACGACGAAGCGAAACGCTTATTCCGGACCGTTGAAGTTTCAACAACGTAACGTTTCATATTTACAAGCATTGTGTCTTTACGCATCTCTTTATTTTGTATGCAATACGAGAGTGACCGTGCTTTAGGTTCTGTAGTCCTCTTATATGTAACCTATATAGAGGGATAAACAACCTACTATAGTTTAGTAATGTACAGTCAAACAAATGATACGTTCAGCACTAAGCGCGTTACTCTTCTAGCACTCAGTGGGACATAATAACAGACGTTTCAGTCGCAGCGGTACTTACTGAGCTTTTACACGTCTTGCAATCCATTGTGGTACTTTTCTGACAGTTGCTTATGTCTTATTTCACAAACTTTATGTTTCTGTAAACATCACAAATGCAGTTCCTGTATTTTTCTTAAAAGACACTATAATCAATTTGCCTAGCGTTATGCTATGTACGAGCATTTTATTTGATATAATAAACTAGTGCGCCTCACCATCAATGATTGCATCACTGCTTACCATCAGGTGGGATCGCAGTCAAGCACTGGTTTATATGAATTAAAAAAAAAAAAATATGGGAAATCATCCAATGATTTCCACAGAACACGGGTATCCCTTTCAGAAACTTCCCGTGGCCCTAGCGGGCAGCGGCTCTACTGAGCCCTTAGCCCAAGAGGCACGGAGGAATCTTGGTATATTAAGACGGTCACCCATCTACAGACTGACCTCAGTAAGTGTTGCTTAACCTTGGAGATCAACCCTAGCGACTGTTTTGTTTCAGGTATCAATGTTATGTGACTGCAAACCCGGCAGACATATTGCTTCATTTGGAATACTTTTTAGAACTGTTTAGTGTTGAGTGATTTTGATAATCAAGGGCTTGGTGCAAAAAGCGGTACTTCTGGACACGACTCGTATTGCTAGTAGGAGGTTCTATCTCTGAAGCCCTAACCACTGATAGCTTGGACCCTATTCCCGATAAAGTTGGGATTCTGTTTTTATATTTTAAATATTTTATTGTAATATTTAAAAATATCTTAAATAATTATAATAACGGCTGGATCAAAGGCTTGATATATAAAGTGGTAATTCTGGACACGGCTCATTTTGTTAGGAGGTTTTTTCTTTGGAGCAATGACCGCGTAGCTGTTCCCTGTTCCCATTACTGGTGGGATACTCATTTTTATATTTTAAAATATTTTATTTTTATTTAAAAAAATTATCATTTAAATATGGATATTCAAATGAATATACGAAAAAACAATAACAATCATTTTATTCACGTAATTTACACCCACACCCCTGCGGCCTCATCGGCCACCTATGATCCCGTCATGTCCTATGGTTGGTACTTTTTAGTACCAGTTGTCTTCAAGCTTACCTGTAGCACATTCCACGAGGCATATGACGAGGAGCAGCGCAAACACTTTGGTGACAGCCGTGGTGCCCATAGAGCTGGTCTTGGTTGATTTGCGATCCATAACGGTACTTTTTCTGCTAGATACTGTAACAAAAAGTTTAAATGTACTTGTGGTGTAGTTGATGTTACTAGGAATAATCTTTGGTTAAGGGACTGAAACACTTTTAATTAGTGTCTCATATAAAAAGACAAGTCTATCCAAAGGTTGTCTGTAAAAAATCGCTTTTAGCGATAAGACCGCCCATTGTGACACCCTATTAATTTTAAGTTCCTGATGTAATTTGTATTTTTGGTGTACAATAAAGAATATCTATCTGTATATCTATCTATCTGTCTATTATTATCAAACGGGCACAAATTGAGGGTCCGGGTTACTACAGAGAAATTCCAAATATGAAACTCAATATTATTTTTACCGGACCCAGAAGTCGAACCCTAGAACTCATATTTAGCGGTGGCGCTACCAATAAACAAACCAGACAGTATATTTCTACCAATATGAATTGTTGTTACCGCCAATGGCCTGATGGCCAAAAGTCAAGACGACCACCTGTCGAATCTGTCGTTGCGCGGTTGGATCAAGGGCCTGATACAGAAGGCAGTACTCCTCGATACAGCTCGCATTGTGAGAAGGTTCCTGTCTCTGGAGCCCTAACAATCGGTAGCTTGGACCCTGTCCCGACACCGGCGGACTACTATTTTTTGTATTTTTTAATGTTTTTTTTTAATAAATGTTTTAAGAAATATTTAAAAATGTACAAAATATGTATAAAATATAAATAAAGGACATAATAATATATTCCACAACTTTCACACAACGCCATCTAGTTTCAAACTAAGCAGAGCTTGTGGTATCTGTACTAGACAACTGATAAACATACTTTTATATTTTTAAATACATATATGTGCATATTATAGCATGCAGTTTTCAGTAATGTTGTTTCAATACGTTCCTTCCATTATTTATTTTACAAGGAAGAGCAAATGAAACAGCTACAATTAAACATTCTCAGCATCAGTTCGTTGTACTGTTGGCAAACAAACGTCGTATCTAGCAAATTAGTAAACAATGTTTTTACAGACGTAAATAGTTCTATAATAGCTTTTACTGGCATACGATCTTACTTTTTTGTTTTAAACATCAGACTATATGAATATAATAACTATCTCGGTACTATGTATAGATAGGGTCTGTTCGAGAAAGTGGCATTGCATGTCAGCCGGTAAATAACTGGCCAGTAATTATAATTTTTGAATATGTTCTAAATTTTTTTTTCTCTAATAATATGTCAAGTTTCGTTCTTTTTTATCATTGTCGAATTACCAACATTTTGCAGTTCATTTTCGAAGTATTTCTGTAGTGTAAGAAGAGTTTCTGGCGGGATTATTTTCAGTGAAGTTCAGTGGCTGTTTTAATTATTCTCAAATTGTTTTTTAGTGGATATTGTGGTGTAAAATTGGTGCAATTTTACTTTTAAAGTGTCTACACAACTGAACAAAATGTGGAATCATTGAAACAGGCGCGATCTCGGTAAAATGGAGCTGAGATTTTTATTATAGCACCCCAGCAAACTTGGTCGAAATGACTGCCGAATACGGCAAAAAACAGCCCCAAATTCCCTCAAAGATCCCCGTATAAGCTTTCGAACCTAATCTGCTACTGGAGAGATGTAGGCTGGATGGTAAAAAAGCCTCTGCGGCCCAAGTATAAGGTCCATCATAATATCCGTGGACTAAGTGCGGAAAACTATATTGATGTTTTGCATGACCATTTTACTTTATTTTATATGACAATCTAATTCTATGTGACAATTTTATTTTATATGTTTTGTTTTACATTTTTATTATTTATTCTGTATAGCTAATTTGTTAAAATAACAATTGTAATTTATTCCATGTTTTTTGTGTACTTACTACTAAGTTATAAGTAGTTTTGGTCCCAGTACTGTTAGCTTATAATGTATTTCAAATAAATAAATAAAAACAAACTCTGAAGTTAAGATAAGATAGTTTAATTTCTCTGTTTACCCATTTATTTATTTCTTTAACCGACTGTACTTCTCTGTACGTTTACGACTACTTCCAATGCGAGGTAAACTGCAAACTTGGCCAGTTTGCGGTACACTGGACTAATTAGCTCAATCCTGAACTACCTGCGTTACTCCCACTTGGCAAGTTCTGCAATAATGTTATTGTAATCTAACTGTAGGATCTGATTAACTTCGGGAAAACTTCGGCCGTTCAAATCAGTTATAATAATGATTAAACATTTAAATACAATTCTTGAGTTGTTTAAATTAAATGGACCTTTTCTTTGAAGTTGTTTATTTCGTATCGCAATAAAATTTTGTAAAACATTGTTAATTCGTTTAATCCGATGACTTTCATAGTGAATTCATAGAGAAAACGTTCAAAATGTCACCCGGACACCATATCGGATCAAAATACATTTTGACCAAGATTTACTCGTATATTACTGCAAACATCAAAAGTTTAAACCAAACAGGAACCAAAATCAAATCACCTTTTATAATACAAATCTAAACAATACTTCATATACATTTTAAATATTAAGAGTGCCTAAACTCTGCTCGAAAGTTAAAAAAAAGACTCGGGTACACATAAAATAAATGTACAAATAGGTACCTTTTTTAAGTACAAACTTAAGTGCTTTAAACAAAAAAAAGTACATAACGGTATCGTTCAAGCTTTAACATGCTATAATTACGTAGAATCTTAGTATTATAAATCTTCATAAGGTAAACCTTTTAATCGAGAATGTTTCTCTGCAGAAAAATACAGGAGATCATAATCGGTATCCAACGCATGGTAGAAGGCATGCGCTGAAGCTATTTATATATATCTCTACTGTCTTTGTATGTAGAATAGATTCTTATGATACATTATAGCTTAGCCATATTTTTAAAAAAAAGATAAGTAGATGCCGCCCACCATTAACCTGGTGGTTTAACATCGAGAGAGACCTCAAGAAAGCCTATGTGCCAAAATCGACCAGGACAGACTGTCAGAATTGTGAAAAGATCCGACCCCATATAATGGGAGCAGGGACAGGCAAAGAAGAAGAAGAAAAAGCTTGAGTTTAATTTATTAACCGACTGCGGACCCAGGTTGGCAACTGTAAAAGCAATCTGCCCCAATTGGGGCTTCCTCGCCCCAATTCTCACACAGTGTCAGTGTGGAGCTGTTGCACAGGACATACCTCACCTGCTGTACTATTCATCCTGCACAACCACCTGCACTTTTCAGAATTTATACGAGGCCAATATAAAAAGTAAATACAGCACAGAGCTGTAAAGGTTGTCAAATATTGGGCAGAAAAAAAATTGTTTGATTACACCGACACGAAAACAAGAAGAGCGATTTTTTCTCCGGTCACTTTCGTGTATAACTTGTACCACACCCCGTAGAGCTAGCGTTTATCTAAACAATACATTTGCATGTCGCCGACCGCCGGGACAGTCGTATCTTGCAACTGAATGGCTTTATTTTTAATACTTATGTTTTTTAAGCTTAAGTATGTACTTCTTACGTACGTTTTTACTGACAAGATTGCTGTTGGCAGCTTTTTGTAGCAGCGTGGATTTCTTTGTTAGTAATCTTGTCTTTTTTTTCGGTGGGAAAATCATCCAATGACATCCCCTGCTCTTGGGCGGAGCGAGAGGGTGTGTCAGACTTTTACTGACTAAAAACCCACTCCTGTTCCTTCGTTGCCTTTCATACCAGGGCCTAGTCTTTCTTTCAGAAGCAGACCCTTGGCTCCAGTAGGCTTCGACCCTGTTGGGCCCCTACGATTTGCTGACATCTAATCTTGTCTTACAAAACACAAAAATATTTTTGATGTTTTTTTTTAATTCATTGAACGAGATTTACTTGCGTTTTTATTACGTTTAATATCATAAATCTAACTGTAGCTAATATTTGGATTCATAACAGTTTTTTTTTTAATAGAAACACCATCTTTTATTTTGTACTTTTCGGTTGTCTTCAGCTAAACCTAAATAGAGTGCAAATTCTATATTAAGACTATAGAATATATAAATATACTCGTAACTATCGCAAGTATTCCTATATATTTTGAAGAGTTCCCTCGATTTCTCCAAGATTCCATCATTAGATCCTGACCTTGGGAAAAAACCTGGGAAGTTTACCTACCCTTTGAAAAATAAAAAATAAATCATTTTTTTTTTTTATTATGGTTAGCCCCGTGTGGCCGACGATGAAGCGTGCTTGTTTAGAAGTAACCTATTCACTTTTGACTTAAATACCTCTTGGTTGTAGCTATCAAGAGACACAGACTCCGGCAGGGAATTTCAAAAATCGGTACAAATACCGTCAAATGCCCTAATTTTGCCTCGCGTCCTATGTTTGTCTAAAATGAAAAAAGGTAATATCTTTCAATTTAATAGTTTGTAAATGAAAATATTTTCCCATTTCTTGCATTATTATCTGGCAACACCAAGTTGGTGACATTATGTTGGTAACATGTATAATATTCGTCAGTTGAGTGTCAAACTAAAGTGCGTCGAGACGGATATTGGAAATTGCGGAAAAACTTTTCAAGTAGGTAATCGGGAAACGACCATAAAAATAAAAAAAAAGATTCCACAAAGTGCTAAGGAAACCAATTATAATAATCTATTAGAGTTCTTCGAAAACTAACTTTCTGCTAACAAAAAGTGCCATCGTTTGCGTAAGTACTAGGATATAAATATCAACATTCCTACTTTCTATCTTATTAATTTAATTAGTAGTTTCCAACTCGGTTTACTTTGCTGGACAGTTTAAGTTTAAATATTTGATTTCATTTATTAATTTGTAGACCACAGTAAGAGGGATTTTTTTTTTTGAGGTGTGAAATCATCGAATGACTTCTTCCACTCTGGTTGGTGCGAGGGCGAGATTCCAGACTTACTGACTAAAAGTCACCTTTATTTTTTCGGTAGCAATAAAAACAAAAATCTGGGCAAGTGCGAATTGGACTCGCACACTGAGGGTTCCGTACAAACTTACCTATGTAAATAGTTTAATTCCCGAATGGAGTCTCGAAGATTTTTCCGAATCGTAATAAAAGTTTTTTTTTGTGACGTAGCAACAAATTTACTGTTTTCAGATTTATTCCTATACCTATGTTATAAGACCTTGCTTTATGCCTAATTTCAGGATTCTGGGTCAACGGGAAGTACCCTATGAATTTTAATTCCCTTGAGTGTTTTTTTTTTTTAGGTGGGAAAATCATCTAATGACAAATCCCGCTCTTGGGCGGAGCAAGAGATATTGTCAAACTTTTACTGACTAAAAACTCACTCCTGTTCCTTCTTTGCCTTCATCCCGGGGCCCCGGGCTTCGCTTTCCTTCCCTTGAGAGTGTTGAAATATACGTTTTTTGCGATATTAATGACCGTATCTTTTCTTTTCGTTAACTTAGAAGTTTTATTTTTTCACGGTTTCAAGGGACCGCAAACCTAAGTATATAGACAGACAAACAGACAAACGGACAACAAAGTGATCCTACAAGGGTTCCGTTTTTTCCTTTTGAGGTATAGAACCTAAAAATAATAATTCGGTCTCGAACAGTTACATTTACAAATGTGAATGAAACGCCCCAGTAAGTTATTATAATACTTGTGTTGGTATGGTCTCGCTCCTTCCCTTATTTGCTAAATTAACAATATTGAGACTTCTTCTTAGTCGGGCACTCTTGTCAGAGTGGTCGTGACTGTTGATGATGGACAGGGCAGCGGCACGCCGTTGTCGTTTGCCACCAAGGCTGCGGCATGTCGAGCGATATCTTTCCAGTTTTGGTGGTTGTTGGCATTACTCGCATACTGTACTGCGGTCGACTGCGTAGCCCTGGTGATAAGATCGATCCAACGAGTTGGAGATCGAACGCGGGCTCTCTTGCCTTCGACGCGACCGTGAACCAGAATTTCCACCGAATCCTCGTTTCTGGAGATGTGCCCAAAGAACTTCAGTAAAAAGAAAGTCTATCCGTATGTGAAGCTCTTTGAAGATGGAGTTATTGGTGCGGAATGCTGTTCACGGTATTTTCAACATCCTTCTCCAACACCACATCTGCAAGGTATCGATTTTTCTGTGATCTTGTAGCCTTAAAGTCCATGTCTCGGCTCCGTAGAGAAAGATTGGAAAAACCAGACACTTCACTAGCCGTACTTTGGTATTCGTGTGTGTAATGCGTGTGTAATGCGGCTGTCTCTCCATAACTTTCTCAGACGCTCCACTGCCGTCCTGTTGATAGCTGATCGGCGCTTGATCTCGCCTTCATATCCTCCAGCGTTCGAGATAGAGGAACCGAGGTAGATGTAGCTCTAGACTACTTCGCCGTTAGTGATAGTCAGCACTCCTTTGGTGTGATGTTCAGCCTGGTCCACTATCATAATTTTCGTCTTGTCTCTATTGAGAGCCAGTCCGAATTGAAGGCTTAACGTTTCCAGACGAGTCAACAGCTCTTCCAAATCCTCTTTAGTTATTGCAAGAAGGGTCGTATCATCAGCACACCTTAAGTTATTTATCACTTATCACTCGCCCACCTAATGACACACCCTTCCCCCAAACATCCAAGACGGTGTGCATGATGTATTCTGTGTAGGTGTTAAATGATAAGGGCGACAAAATAAATCCCTGCCGAACACCGGACATTGAGAATTAGTCATAATTAAAATAAAATTTAAAAACCAAATTTTAAAACAAAGAGAAACAATGATTTATAAAGTAATACGCAGCTCTGTGTAGTGTGTAACTGTGTATGTGTGTGTAAGGGTGTGTTAGGGTAAGTTTGTGTGTTTGTTCAAGTGCTAATATAAACTCAAGCTTTCGAACATTCACGCAGCCCAACATAGGCCCTACTGGTCACTTATAAAACGCCAGAAGTTAGATTTCGGTTTCATTTGGTTGTTTCATTTGGAGAAGAACTGGCAAGAAACTTTGCTAAAGTTTGAAATTTTTGTCAGTAGTTCTTCTGCAGATATGTTCCTCTAAATGAAACACCATAATGGTGACCGAGTGGTAACGGCCCCGATTTAGGTTCAAGTTGCAGTTCAGAATCAGTAACTGAAACTATTCCAATAATTTTTACACAATGTTACATTTTTTCCCAAAAAAAATTAAATAAGATCACAAGTTGGACACCACCGAGACTAAGTACAACACAGGTCATAGCGGGCATTAAGTGCTAGCGCACAGCTGGATGTGGGAGCAAAACAACCCCTCAGTCACCCCGATGGCCCGGTAATTGTGCAGACAACCAAGTAACATAACAAGCTTATAACTTTGTGATTTTTCATGATACAGTTATGAAATTTTGAACATATATTCATTACATCAAAATGATAGGCACGTGTTTCGGGTTTCGCATATTCTAAAACTAATGTTGTATACAATAACAAAATATACTCAGGAATCAAAGTACTCCTCCACATCGATGTCATTGTAAAATGCCCAGAAGATTGGCAGCTTCACCTTGTCAAATTTGCATATTTGAGAAACTACATACCTTTGGAACCCTTGTTACAGTAACACGATAAGATTTGGAGTATTTACTTAATGGAAACTTAAACCTAACAGATCATGCATATTAATTGATATTAATATGAATCTATACCTACTCTTACTTGGTATAGACTTGAAATAACTTGCCGAAGAAAAAACAGTTTCGATAAAACAAAATTACCTTTTGTCAGCGACTTCGCTCGCGTGAGAGGAGTTAATCCATACAAAGTTTGGACCCCCATTTTATGCCCTTAGGGTATGGATTTCAGCTATTTTTAAAGTAGGAATTTTTTATCCTTAAATAAATTTTAATTATTTTATTTATTTATTTAATAATACATACAATTGTTTTAACAGGCATACCCAAGATAACAAATGTAGTCGCAAAATAGCCGCACTCAGAGACACCACCCACAGACTGATCAAATACTCATTAGTGTAGTAGTAGGCAATATATACATACATGATAGTCGATGATCAGTCTCAAGCAGCGCCCTGAAGAACCGGCACAAGTTACACAGAGGACAACACACTTATTGTCACCCTCTCAAATTCCGCCAATGTGCAAGAAAAAATATCTAACCGCAGAGAGACGTTATTAAGTATTTCAACCGCCCGAGTCACGGGTGCGAACTTTAACAGATTAATTATTTTAGAATTAAAATATGTATGGGTATACCTATTTTGATAATTTTTTTATAAATCTTGGTTGCATCACTAGAATATTTGTGTGTACGTGCGTAGATACCACTAAATAATATGAGAATTCGATTCTCATATTATTTTCCTATAGTAAGGATAGCTAATTTCTTAAAAAAAAAACACTTCTTACGTGCATTTAAGTATTATATGCGTAGCCTGTATAGTATTTTCAGTGCTTGAATTATGATTATAACTCAATTTTCTAATTGCTATTGAGTGAGAGAGCGCAAAACCACTTTGAATTCGAAAATTGGTGATAAATAACGAAAAAATAAAACCAAAGTCACCAAATTGAAAAAAAAAATGTATAACCATATGAACGACCGGTAACAAAATGGGCAGGAAATATCGAAAATATATTAAGAGAAATATGGAACAAATGATGACTTTGTATAATATTAATTAATTTTGTGATCGATGGACGGTAGGCCCATAAAAACCAGTATTTCTTAAACAAACACATTAGACATTTTAATTACACGGTATCAGTATATATGGGTACATTTTGTCTTGTTTGTAAAATATTAGTGATAATTTACGTCCACGGAGAATTTCTGGAATACCGTGGTCGTAGAATGCAAAAGGTAACTGAAGGACTAAGGTTGGTTTTAGTCGGTTAAAGACTGACACGCCTTCTGAGGCCTAAGACGGAAGAAGTCAATGGATGATTTCAATCTCAAATAACCTCCTGCTTTTTTGAAGACGGTTAAAAAAGTGATAATTTATGTCAGTAGCCAATTTTTTAAAGACCAGTTGAGAATGTTGATTTATTATTGTTTAATTTCGTTTTCGTGCATAATGTTTGAAGTATCTAAATCCATAACTTAATATTATAAATACGAAAGTTACTCTGTCTGTCTTTTTGTTATCTCTTCACGTCTTAAACAGTTGAACAGATTTGTATGAAACTAAAACAGGAGTATAATTAGGTCTTT
The DNA here is from genome assembly GCA_905147345.3 of Mythimna impura. Lineage (NCBI taxonomy): Eukaryota > Metazoa > Arthropoda > Insecta > Lepidoptera > Noctuidae > Mythimna > Mythimna impura. The sequence goes on along the minus strand of LR990351.1, from coordinate 25,370,233 downwards.
ACCTATGAAATTGTAAGACGGTTACTTTGAACTGTGTGTTATCCCACCTGATGGTAAGCAGTGAATCGTTGACGGTGAGGCGCACTAGTTTATATCTTCGGATTTACTTGGCAGTCCAAGTATATGATAGGTTCCAATAAACTTTACTTTTAAAGGTACACAATTTTTTGTGTCTTGTATTTTCTGTAAATTTATGACAATTTCTGTATGAAATCTAAAAAAAATAATAATTCAATAATTAATTCTACGAAAGATCGTAGAATTAATTATTGGAAATGATGATGATGATGATGAATGATAAAATAAATTACACAAAGTAAAACGCTTGCTTAGTTTGAACTCACAACGTACAACTCGTAAGGTAGGGCCGTGACCTCTACGCCACCACTGTTCTATTACTTACATGTATTTGTCACGACCAGAGGTTGGAATTAGGTAGAGTTAAACATGTACTTACACCAATTTCATACAGCGAAACCTCAAATCCCGGGATTAATTTTAAGAGCAGATTTTTTTATGACACTATCAGAAATATAGCAGAAAAAATTTCTTCCTGTATTAATGACGAGGAGGAGGAAGTGTATAAATTTGTTAACCTTACCTCAGTTGACATAGAGAGATCTTTTTTAATAAAAAATACAAATATAAATTTTATGTTAATTATATTTGTTTTATTTGTCTTATCTATCTCTGTGGTTTTTATTATTATTTATTTGTAAAATTGTTAGCCACATGGGATTTTTCATTAGGTATAAATTCCGGGAAAATCCATATTAATATTAACATTTCGTTGCAAGTACAACTCTACCTAACTCCGATCCCTGGTCATGACATTTATGTTTAGAGCCCATAGGCTTAAAACATAAATGATGAAATGTGGGTGTACTGTAGGTAGGTACACCTCTGCTTTATCCTTTGTATACAAATAAGATGTAATATTACAAATAAAACTGCTACGATACATCAGTATGTGCTGGTAAAGAAGCATTGGTAGGCTAGTGGTAACGGCCCCGACTTACGAGTTGTAGGTTCAAACCCAGCGAGGCTCATTACTTTGTGTAATTTATTTCATTACCACTGCTCTCAAAACAGCGAAGTAAAACATCGTTAGGAAACCGGCATGTCAAAGTACTAAAGGCCTGAGTCCCAGTAGTGAGAACATTAAAAAGGCTGATTATGCTAATACATGGTTTTTTTTTTTTTTTTTTCGGTGGGAAAATCATCGTATGACATCCCCTGCCCTTGCGCGGGGCGGGAGATAGTGTCAGACTTTTACTGACTAAAAACCCACTCCTGTTACTTCGTTGCCTTTCGTACCAGGGCCGAGTCTTCCTTTCAGAATCAGACCCTTGGCCCCAGTAGGCTTCGACCCTGCTATGCCCCTACAGTTGCTGACATCTCCTTGAGGCGCGCGTGGAACAGCACGCGCCGTCGACGACTTGGGCTCGGTCCGGACGGTTACCGGACGGTCGGACGGCGAGCCACCCATTGCTCGCCGTCCGCAAGCCTGCGCCTACGATGGCCGGAAATCAGGATCGGAATCCCGGCGGCGATTGGGGCGTGAGGACCGTTGCCTCACGCGATCGGCCGCCTCCTTTGCTAGCATTACTGCTTCGCAGAAGGAGGCAACCGCCTGCCACTCCTCCTCGCTTCGGACCATGGCCTGTACCAAGGCCCGGCGCGAGAGATCGCCGCCGATGCTAATACATGGTAGTCCTACTAACTACTTCATTTACAAACCATTCTCGAACAGAACAAATATTTTTGACTGGACTGTTAGTCTAGTGGTTAGTGGCCCTGACTGCTATGCCGGAGGTCGTGAGTTCGATTCCTACCCAGGGGCCCAAGTCAAAAAAAAAAAAGTCTGTTATTTTTATAAATTCGTCATTCCAACACGATCCCATTATCATTTTGCTAAAAGTTCGTAGTCTGCTAAATTCATAATGGTCGATCATTGGTCAGTCATTGGTCTCGTAATAGAATTGTGGTAAAATGACAATATCGAGCTGTCTCGTAACAAATTAAAAGCAATGACTGTACAACAACGTTCTAATGGTTGGACACTGATTAAAGGATCTGTCAAAATTTTAGCAGATAACCGCATAAGTACATCAGACATTCATTTGTCATTAGGTACGAGATTACCATTTTATGCCATTTATTTCAATGGAATGACAGTGGTTGACCATTGGAAAGTCATAATGACGCCATTATATTAGTAGATTACCAAACATGTCAAAATCAAGAATTATGAAGTCAATGATATATCATTCTGACAGCATTGTAAACAGAGAGCAGACTTGTGGAATATTATTATGGTTTTTTAGGCAATTTTTTTCAGGCTTGTACCTGGTGTTCTTTTGGAATCTCACGGGTGTGAACCAAGGAGAGTGATAGGTTTTTTTGCACGAAACCTTTACTTATTCCTTTCCTAAAATAGGCCTTAGTAGGTAACTAACATAACATCAGTTAATATCAGTTCAGCTGTTTCGAAGTTTAGGTAACAATACTACAATACTTTTCTTGAAATTAGTATTTTTCACTATTCACAAGTATTTAGTAAACAGCTGTTATTTTGAAATTAGATACCAATAGACATTTCATTTTTATTTATTTTCACAGAAGATATACAGATTTGTGTAATCATAACTATTAATAGGAATATAAGTTGTGAAGTAATAATGTAATAAATGTATTTGGTTGAAACGTTTTCAAACCATTTGTTTACTTTGTGGTGGACACCCTTTTATAAGTTTGCATAGATATGTAAAGTTACAGAGGCAAATTTTATTTTGAAACTAGGTTCTGGTTCTCTTGGTTTTTATTGCTAACGACGTCGCTCGCGTAAAAGTAGAGAACTATCCCAAGGGGTCATACTTATAGGTAAAAAGTATCCTATGTTTTATTTCATGGTTTATCCGTGAGCCAATATTCATCTAAAGCCGTTCGGCCGTTTGAGCATGAAAGAGCAACAAACATACATACATATTTTCGCCTTTATAATTATAATGTGCTGGTATATTGAAATCGATCTGTTTTGCACCAGTGTACAAAATATAAGAAAGATCCTAAGCTCGGAATTTTTTGGAGACAATCATAGATAACTTAATTTAAAAAATTATTTGTTATTTAAGATAACGCTATGTAGTCTTTTTCTTCATCTTTGATATCACTTGATTAGATTCTATTCTTATTATACCTACTTAAATTAATTTTTAACTTTATCTTAAACCTAAAAGATGTCAATGCAATCTGTAGATAGAGATATATATGTGGAAGCTTGTTATTAGCAATTTTCCCTGTTTAGCCTGTAAGCTTTCTTTAAAAATAAATAAATATTGTCGTATACCTACAAATAATGTTGGTAAGATAGATTATTCGGAGTTTTAACAAAAAATATTATAGAGCGTCCAGCCCGAGATACATTTCGATACAACCGCCCCTTACGTGATTATGACGTTATTATACATCTTTCTTTATATGTTTTGGAAACGCAGAACAAGAGTTATCTTGTAGATATTATTGATGTTTCTATTGAAATCAAATCATAAATTTGAGTAAAACTAATCCAGTTTAGACCTCTGAATTTTGTTATTTTGCGTGAACTTGGGCCCTATATACACTTATAGAAATCTTGCATATTTAATCAAGACTCTTAATGATGATTTACTTTTAATTTTTAAAGTTAACAAAAAATACCACGTATTTGCTGGAACAAGTTTTATGAAATATTCGAATGAATGACTGAATTATAGAATGCCAACAGAGTGTTCAGGTGATATCGAAAGGAGATCATATGAGTTAGGTTTGTTATAGCTAACGGACTGGCTTGCAAAATATACTTTTAAGGATTTTGCTGTTCTAGAATAGAACAAAGAAATGTCTAGTTTTTTCAGTTACGGACATAACCATTGTAGCCCGAAGACCTGATATCGAATCCTGAAGAAAAGTATAAGTAAAATATTATAACGTCCCAAGAGTTTTGTTCAAGTAAAAGATCCCATACCGCAGCTCCACTATATTTCTTTTTTCGCGTTACCTCTATATTAAACAATGCGTTGGATGAACTTACAAGCTTTTAAATCATGCTCAAGTTGACGATACAGCACCCTTCCCGACGGAACGGCCTACCTATCGTTGTGTGTGATACCTTCCCCAAGACCACTTTTTGTAGTAAAGGGCCGAAACGTGGAGATAAAATTAAATAAGACAAAATCCATTTCTTATAAAGTCGTTTAAAAGAAGCCATTTTTTGAGGTGAAAAATTATAAAATAACCTAACTTTTTCTAACTAAAACCCACCTGGGTTCCTTCAGTTGCCCTTTTCGTTCCAGGGTCCACGGTTACTCTTTTAAACAATCCTGTTGCACTGTTTTCTGCTCGAGAATCTACACCGTATCATCACTACGAGTACATAGTATGAAATAAAGTCGCTTCCCGCTGTCTATCCCTATGTATGCTTAGATCTTTAAAACTACACAACGGATTTTGATGCAGTTTTCTTTAATAGATAGAGTGATTCAAGAGGAAGCTTTATAATATGTATGATACATGCATAGTATAGTAGAAAAACACTGGCAATTTTAGAAGTTTCTAATGTGATGTCGTACATAATCACATTTTTTTTGCGCTTACATTGTAAACGCCGGCTGAACCCCACGAGATAGATCAAAATAATGTACTAAGTATTATACACATTAAAAATGTCTATGTCAAAAAAGTCCGCAATGGTATATGTCTATCTCTTAGGCATAACCCACAATAACCATTTTTTACCCTTAACTTTTTACGAGAAATAATGGCTCATTTACGAAGCGATTTTAAGCAATACAGCATTAATCCTTATCCAATTAAGTACCTTAAATACATTGTGCATTTAATATAGATCAATATGGCCTTTTACAACATGTAATTTAAATGAACATTTTCGAAGATATTACAGATTTAAAATGCAGAGACATAGCGGTTGCGGTGGTATCAGCATTGCACCCATGCGAAGCCGGGGCGGGTCGCTAGTATTTTTATACTAGCAACCCGCCCCGGCTCATAATGCCTTTAGGAAGCAAGTCCAAGCAACCCTTAAAGATGCGCAGTAGTTTCACATGGCATTGTTTTACGGATAATAACGTAAAGCTTATTGCTTATTGCTTTATTGTCTGTTGTACGCACACAAATTTAATTATAGGTACATATATATTATATGTAATGATCCCAGAGATAATCAGTTATATATTAGGTATTTATTTATGTAGGTAAACTATATTACTACCTAGTTTTAAGTATTTGATATTGTAATTGGTGGAAAACGTAGTGGGTCCGATTTCCGGCCACCGTAGGCGCAGGATGGCGAGCAATGGGTAGCTCGCCGTCCGACCGTCCGGTAATCGTCCGGTCCAAGCCCAAGTCGTCGACGCGCGTAGTGTTCTACGCGCGTCTCAAGGAGATGACAGCAACTGTAGGGCCCAGCAGGGTCGAAGCCTACTGGGACCAAGGGTCTGATTCTAAAAGGAAGACTCGGCCCCGGTACGAAAGGCAACGAAGAAACAGGAGTTGGTTTTTAGTCAGTAAAAGTCTGACACTATCTCGCACACCGCCCAAGAGCGGGGGATGTACAAAAAATACAAAAGTGGGTAGCATGATAAGGTACTTAATGTGAATACCCCTAATTGTGCTACTGTTGGTTTTTTCTTAAATAAATATAATAAAATAACTATAAAAGCTGGTAAGAATAATTCACACTCGCTTCCACTTTTCACAGAAACTACGCTTCAATATCGTGAACCATACGAAGAATATTTTTACAAATAACTAGCGATAAGTCTCAATAATCGGGTGAATAAAGTATTTTCTATTTGACTGAGAGACCATTAACATGCCTAAGCAAATAATGCTGGGATCTGAGGGGCAAAACCCGTATTTTTTTAAAGGGACATTTGACATTTCCTAATCTCATTATCAATCGGGCTAAAATGACTCAAGATATCTTGTATTTCGACATTGATGATAGTGAACGCATTCGTATTTATTTAGGTATTTTTTTTTAGGACATTTCACTGGGTGTAAAATGATACCTCTATGATTTTCGACCTTAAAAAAGAACAAGTGATTTGTTGATATTCCATATTAAAAAAGTTAGGTATGTCTTGGACGCTACGGTTTCATAAAAAAAGATCCAATTAATTATCTTAACTAACATTTGAGGTTTGAGGTCGTTTATTCCCATAAAAAAAAAAAAAAAAAATATTTAAAAAAATAATAATAAAAAAACATATAATAAAAAAAACTACTGTTTTTAGGGTTATATGATCACTTTTTTGTCCATCTGTCTGTCAAGATCCTTTATTTTGGGAACGCGTGGTGGTATCGAGTTGAAATTAAAACCACATACTCCAGTCTGTGGTCCCTTGACGCTGTAGAAAAAAACAAACTTGTAAATTTAAAAAAAAGATACAGCCGTTTAGGGCGCTAAAAACTTATATTTCAACATTCTCAAGGGAATCAAAATTCATAAGGTACTTCCCGTTGGCCCAAAATCCTGAAATTTTGCATAAAGCAAGGTCTTATAGCACAAATATAGGAATAAATCTGAAAACAGTAAATTTGTTGTGAAGTTACAAAAAAAAAAATATTTACAATTCGGAAAAAATTTCGAGACTCCATTCGGGAATTGAACTACTATATTTACATAAGTAAGTTTGTACGGAACCCTCAGTGCGCGAGTCTGACTCGCACTTGCCCAGTTTTTTATAAGAAACTAGTAATCGCTTGACTGCCATTCCACCTTATGGTAAGCAGTGTAATCGTTGATGGTGAAGTGCAATAGTTTATTAAGAGCCTATTCACTCTGGCCTTGAAAACCCCTAATTTATTGTCGAATGGGAAGACCGCAGAAGGCAAATTGTTTAGCCCTTCGATGTACGCAGTACAGTTATATGTGTGCATAAATAACTTCCTATAAATGTAATATTTCTTTTAATCTATCCGTTCAAAGCTGTTGAGAAGTAACCGCAACAATTAGTAAGCAACTCCTCTAAACAAGAAATAGCACATCGTCAGTATATTATAATAATTTAGTGACCACCGTGTTTTTTTTTTTTGTAGGTGGGAAAATTATCCAATGACATCCCCCACTCTTGGGCGGATCGTGAGGGCGTGTCAGACTTTTACTGACTAAAAACCCACTCTTGTTCTTTTGAAGTCTTTCATACCAGGGCCGAGTCTTTCTTTCAGAAGCAGACCCTTGGCTTCAGTAGGCTTCGTCGTGTCCACCGTTAAGATCTAAGTACATTTCTTAAAAATTAATAAGGGTTGCTCTTTGTTCTCTTTGCATACGACATTACATCGTTTAACCGGACACAAGTCATTTTATTCAAATACCTGATTTTCTTTTTATCTATTCTTAAATATACAGAGTGGAAAAAATCAATGAGCCCTGGAGAGAAACTAATTTATTTGGCTTTCACAGATTTCTCTACAAGCTTACTCTGACGGGGAATCGAACCAACTAAAAATTCAAATAATATACACTCGCTATTTTATTCCATTAGTCGAGGCAGTCAATGTTAATGATTAAATTCCATGTAGGTTAGAATGTTTGTTAGTTGAATAATCGAGTCATTTTACTATTCAAGTATAATAAATTAAAGACTGAAACAGGAAAAAGCCTTCACGCAAGGACCTGTTTTTCTCGCAACTGGAAGACATCAACGCTTTAATTTTATTAGTGTATTCTTTTATTCAATATATAATGAAGGTAGTAGTTTTATTTTCAAAACCTAATTGTAATAAGTTTGTAGTTTTCATTTAAGAAAATAATTGTTTGAAAACGGGCAGTTATTCATAAATTTATTTCTCGACAAAATAATGAAAATATTAGTCTGAATCGAAAAAACAGGTTTTTCAAACAAATTAGTAATGGCAGAAAAAAATATTCCAACATTTTACATTTTTATGTAAAATAAAACTGTGGTAATTCAGCCATAATTTATGAATACAACACTCTATACAAAAAGTAAGGTTACGGCAAAATGGTCAATAAATATATCTGAAATATCAGTCACTTAATTCGCCTACTTACACTTTGTAAAGAAAGTTGGCAAGCATCTTTCCATCAAATTATTAATGCACTGAAAATTTTTTCAGAGCTAATAAGGCCTTTGAGAGATTCCTCAGTAGCTCTTCGACATAGATTAAAAACTACCTTCAACACAGAAAAAGTTCAGAGTACCATTTATTGAAGATTTTAAAACACTTCTGATTTTTTTTCTTGGACTGACTTTTCGAAAAAAAAAGATGTAATTGTTTTTGAACTATAAATTTAGAAACTTTTATAAGAATTAAACAGCACTAGGAAGTTGTGATTTTTTGGAGAATAGAACAAAATTAGAGACTACGTTAGTTTTAAAAAAGTAGATTTTTCAATTTGCACTTTTAAAATAAATATAAAATAACCACTTAAAATTTACAAAGATTAAACTGTCAAACACCCGAAACAAGTTTGAACCACACAAAATTCAATCACACCAAAAAAAATACTTATGAAAAAATATATATGTATATGGTAAAATAGTGTTGTACTCACGTCCGTCCGCAAGTCCCGTCCGCACAGCCGACGATAAACAGGTGTCTACTCGTCGGTACCACAACGCCTCCCCTTATATACTGCTAGCCAGCAACACTCGTAAACGAGCGCTGCCAGATTAAAAAGTATTATGTGTTTTATAACGACTCGTGACGTCATATTACACCATATATCTAAGATATTTGATGACAATTAAGTGAAGACTGGCAATGCCGTCAGTCTTTTGGGCACATTACTTACCAGTCGACAGCGATATGGAAGAGTTTTTTGACGCCATATTTTAGTTTGTTTTTAGTTAGTTGCAATTAGTGTAGGGTTTTTTTTTACTGTAATTATAGATAGTTAAGTGTCAATTAAAAAAATAGTTCAAAATGTTGGCTACGGTGAAGACTTGCTCGACATATTTATAACCGAAAATATTTATATACAATAAAAAATATATAAGATCGACAAAAATCCTAATCATAAGCAGTATTCTGAAAAAAAAAATACTCATGGCTTTGGAACGCAAAAGGCAACTAACTATTACAATCTTTTATGAGGTTTTTTTTAAGCATAGATTTAAAGGTTTCAGGTGGTAAAGTAATGATTGATCGCATTTTGAAACTCTTTCAGATGAATGTTCAAACATTGAAACGGAATTACTAAATATTTCATGTATTAATCATGCTACTTGTAGAGCAGTGGTGGCCGAGTGGTAACGGCCCCGACTTACGAGGTCGCGGGTTCAAACCCAGCCAGGCGCATTACTTTGTATAATTTATTTCATCACCACTGCTCTCAAAATGGTGAAGGAAAACATCGTGAGGAAACCGGCATGTCCTAGAACATCCACCAACCTGCACTGGGCCCGCGTGGTGGATTACGGCCCATTCCCTCTCCTAGAGAGGAGGCCTGAGTCCCAACAGTGGGAACATTATAAGGCCGACTATGCTATGCTAATCATACTAAAAAATTGATACCAATCAGTTAATAATTCAGAACACATAATTTAAATCCCAACCTTAACTCTTGTACTTCAAAAACATTGAAATTCAAGTTGCAATCTCATTTCGGTGACAATGAGTGTGATAACGTAACTGGTCAGATTTTGACTCGAAATAATTTGACGTAGGATAACGAAAATTTTAATTCAGATTGTATTAAAAACCAGCGTCAGGCGCTAGTTGTCTGAACTTATTTTGGTGCAGCCGTGAGGCAAACAATTGTATTTTTTTTTGCTTCTTTTGTATTTATTTCGTGTTTACCTAAATATTGAGTGTGTGCCTTGTGTTGTACCAAATAAATTCATTTTCTTTCTTTCTTTTGATAAAAGAGCCATTATTTAAATACAAATTTTTACGTTAGAGTCTTGCAGTTAATAGTTGTAAATATGTATCAACTAGCTTGCCTCGTTCTTGTTTCACCCGCGTGTTAGTTGGAATTTGTCCTCAGGATAAAATATATACATAGCCTACTGTATTGTGCCATTTTTTTTCCTAATCCGTTTGGCCATTAAGACGTGAAGTGGTAACAAACAGAGTTATTTTCACATCTAAACTTGCACAATGCTGAATAGCTAATGTTACCTTTAGATACAAAAAAATATTCCCTATTTCCCTTGGTCACGTCATCGTGCGTAAACGGCTCGACCAATAAGTAATGCAGAAAATTATAAAATTTCCAATCAAATCAAAATCAAAAATATTTTTATTTCACATAGGCCTACATGGGCACTTATAAAACGTCAGAAGCTAGTGCACGGTTCCAAATTCAAAAAACTATGACGACTATTTAATCTTTGCGCGTTTGACAGTTCATAGCTAAGACAAATTCAATCAGCTAGTTCAATGTACTACCGCGCTGATTTTTAAGAGTACCGCTGTAATTATAGAATAATTATAAATATATTTATTTTTCAAATAGGTTTTAAAAAAAAAAACACTTTTACACGTCAACTTTTTTTTTTCGTCAGTTTAAACTAGATGAGGCCAGTGTTCCTAGCTGACTAGCCTGAGACAAAATACTGAAACAAACTCCGAGGTCAGTCTCTTGTAAATAAAATAAAAATAAAAATACTTTATTTCAGACCGTGGTCCATATTATATTAGTAATCACACACCTTAAAAACTATGTTAATAAAAGATAAAATAACAGAGAAATTTTAATTTAATTTAAATATCTTTTGCGTACACCCGACACACCAAGTACATACGTGTACATGCACCCAGTGTGCCAACGTGGCGCAACACGGCTTATCACTAATGACCCTCAGAATGCTGTTGTCGCTCCCACGCACCCTGAGCATCATGGACGCTACCCGTCATCTAAAGTCCATATAGTAAACATGTAATTGTAAAATCATATGAGAAACATGCAGATTAGTGTCTCTGATGGTCTTTTGAGGAAAGAACCACACAGATTTAAGTGAACCTGTCCAGTCAGTGCAAACATTTGTCAGTAGTTATTCGTGTCAACTCAGAACTATTATGGAGCTCAACGACTTGACGAACAATACCGAAGAAAGGACATTTGTGTATGCCACATTAAGTACTCAAAACTGATAGATATTGTGTTATAATTACAGAAAGAAAAGTAATCCACATAGTCCCACATTCATGATAATAAAATAAAATTTACAAAAATGTAACACTTAACAAAGTAAATATTGCAAAATGTAAAATAAAGTAATAAAAAAAATTCAAAATCGAAATGTCCAAATGTAAAATAAAAATAAACATCAACGTCAAATATTCTAACTAAAATTGGAATATTAGTTACGATAAAAGACACTGACTGTATTCCGATGATTCACTTCTATAGCGTATTCCACATTCCGAAATAAAAACTATTCTATTACACTTGGCAATATTGTTGCTACAGGGAAAAATATTTTCTTAAGATCCTTTTTTATCATTGCGGTGCGGAACCCGAAAAAAGGCTACAGCATTACTACTGTATTAACTTTCTGGGTTCAATTCCCGTGTCGGGCAAAATGTTATTGGGTTTGTCGAACTGGAACTTCTCAGGAACATGATGGAAATAGACTCGTCCACCCTTTTTTTGGGGTGGGGAATCGTCAAATTACTTCTCTCACTTTAAGTGGAGCGAGAAGAAATGACAGGCTTTTACTGACTAAAACACTCGTGTTCCTTAAGTTATCATTTCCTTTCCAGGACCGCGGTGACTGTATTAAATTATATTGAAACTTACCTAGCGCAATATGGGTGTTTTTAAGTGCACCTCTGCTTAACCTCCTAGGGAATAGCAGCCTGATGTTTTTATTAAGAGCGGCCAACCCGAGATACATTTCCATACAACCAGTCTTACGTTATTATACATCTTTTTCCAGATATTTTGGAAATAATATCTTGTGGATATTACCTAGGTTTCTATTGAAATCAAAATCTAATTTTGTGTAAAACTAATTCAGAAAAGACCTCTGAAAATCTGCTATTTTGCGTAAACTTTGGCCCTTCAAAATTAACTCGTAAAAATAGCAAAGAAAAAAAAGCTATAGAAACCTCCTGAAACAAGTTTTGTGAAATATTCGAGTGAGTGACGGAATCACCGAATGCCAACAGAGTGTTCAGGCACGTTATCTCTCTTTTTTGTTGTCTCCTTATCAAACATTGCGTTGAATGAAACAACAAGCTTTTAAACCATGCTCATGTTGACGATAGACTAATCGGGAAGGGCCCTCTTAATGTGACTTTTCAAATGCAGTAACTTGAAAATTATATGTAACATTACATTACGGCGTGTATATGTACGTTACCTTGCATTAAATACTTTCACAGAAAAACTGAAAGCTCACTCACACATGAGATTAATATGTACAGAGACGAACTTGGACTATAGTTGTAAAATTTAGCATGGCAATAACGTAAAGTTAAATAATAAACTTTTCCTATTATTATTTGTTAAACTACACACACATACTACATTTGTTTTCATATTTTATGTAACATTCTTTAAATGACTTGTAAGAATCCCTTACCAATAAATTACTATGACTATGACTACTAACTGTTACTAGCGACATCGCTCCGGTTTTTTTTTTGGTGGGAAAATCATCTAGTGATATCCCCCGCTCTTGGGCGGAGCGAGAGGGCGTGTCCGACTTTTACTGACTAAAAACCCACTCCTGTTCCTTCTTTGCCATTGTTCCAGGGCCCCGAGGATCTCTTTCGGATCACCCTTGGCCCCAGTAGGCTTCGACCCTGATAGGCCCCTACGATTTGCTGACATCTCCTTGAACATCGCTCGGATGAAAGTAGAAAATGGTCCCGAAGGAATATACTCCCGATATAAAAAATATCCCTGTGCTAAATGTCATCAAAATCTGTTTAGCCGTAATAATAATAATAATCCCGACATCATCGGACTACTATTTTTTTATTTTTTTAAATGGTTTTTTTTATATGTGTTTTAAGAAATATAGAAATATACAGAAAACAAAGGAACGAAATAATAATAATATTTTTTTAATGTGTTTTTTTAAAGAAATATTTAAAAATGTAATAGAATATGTATATAAAAATAAATAAATGGAATAATAATAATAATAGTAGAGTCGGCGATCATTGTACCGATAGTCGTGTCAGTTAACGGCTTAATAGCCACGAGCCTCGATGAACATCTTAGGAGGCTCTCGTTAGGCGACTGGATCAAGGGCTTGATTTAGAATGCGGTGCTTCTGGACACTGCTCGTATAGTTAGGAGGTTATTTTCTCTATTTTATTGGAACAGCTGTGAGACATAAAATGTTGATGTATTTAAGTTTCTATGTAATTTTTATTTCATTGTGTGTACCTGTGCGTAAAATAAATGTGTTTTCTTTTTTCTTTCTCTAGAGTTCTGACCTCTGTAGCTTGGACCCTATTCCCGATACCGGTGGGATACGTTTTTTGAAATATTTTAAAATATAATTTATACATGTACATATTAAGTGAATAAAGAGATCATAATAATTATATATTTATAATATTTTATTTTATATGCACTTGCCATAGTGTCTCCCGACCACCCTAGGTTGATTCTTTTTCTTGTAGGAATTAAGATTTCAAATTATTTAGGCAAAGTCAGTGACAGCTATTGCCATCCTAAAACGAAAAACGTGTACTTACTAACTATGAAATTATGAAAATTCATTCCGTATGTTCCGGTCCTGCTCTCAACACGACTCATTGTAGCATCATTTTAATTTAGAAATTAAAAATGTTACACACAATTTTACTTAACCACACTTTACACGAATATCTACATTTAAATAAAATTGAATTATCTATTTGTAATATTAAAATATATATATTTTTTAATAAATGAAAATATGAAAGTGTATTCGGTACTTCTATCAAACATTTTTGTCTGTCTGTTTGTTTTAGTTTCGGCTGATCTCCGAAACGGCAGGACGGATTTTCACGGGATTTTCACTGGTAGATACTTTTATTTTAGAAAAAATAATTACGATATCGCGCAAAAAAATACTTCTTCAATTATTAACCAAATGACATTGTACAAACACTATGGATTTCATTCCGAAGTATACGGATTTTAATATTATTGTACTGTTTAACAAGTCTAACGTGGTCGAAGTTGTATAATTTAATGTTTTGCAATTTATATAATCTTCTGTCTATTTTAGCTTGTAGTCTATTTCTAGTATAACGTAATTAATTTTATAGTCAAGCAGTGTAATCTAATGTTATGCGTTTAATAAAACTTATTTTCTAAATCTAATGTTTAAATTGTTTTAATCGTAAACACGCATTATATAATATTTACAATCCATGACAATATAGTAAATATGTTAGCACAACTCCATTGATAAACTCCTAGCATGCTTTTCTATAATAATTGTATGTACACTCATGTTTGAGCAAATAAATGAAATCTGAATCTGAAGTCGCGGGTACCTACTAGTGTGGAATTATAACACGAATTTAGTTTTCACACTAAGGCCTACTGTGCACGGATACGTGGCTTCATAGACATCGTGCCGTCGCGGCGTCGTGTCACTGTCATGTGACAGAGTTCCATAGTTTTGTACAGTGCCGGATTAACCACGTAGTAAGAGCTACGGGCCCCGTGCATAATAATAATAATAAATAATTTATTTTCAGGCATCTTGGCCCATAGATAAATAAATACCTTGCAGACTAACATATATAAAGTAAATTAAATACAATTTATTGTTAATAAATAATACTTATGACTATGTTAGTATCATTTTACACTGCACTTGTTCACTTTGTGCTGTTCTGTGGCACTTGTCCGCGGAAGCGACGGGACACCACGCCGTGCGGCCAAGAGTTTTCCTTCAAAGAAAAGTGTTAAGGACTCGCACCAGGAAGTTCTTGAAATTGACGTTACGGTGCGACTCCAGCAGCTGAACCCTCAAACTGACGACTGACTGGTGAGCTGAACTTAGTCTTATGCACGTACTCCACGATGTGCATAGGGGAGGGCTCCGCTAAAATGATATCAACCTACTTGTACCTGTGTATACCTGTGCTATATGAATTCGAATCACAACTGAATTTTCCATAGAGATAATGTAGGCAACTACCTATGGGCCCATAGCTACCTAAGGGCCCCGGGGCCTGTTTGAAAAATAAGCTAATGGAGTTTTAATTCGTTGTCATTTATAAAAATGGGGGGCCCCTTGGTAGAATTTGCTACAGACCCCACCCTGGCACAATCCGGTACTGACTTTGTATGTAAGCTGTGAGCAAGCGTATAATGACGAATATGCGTCGTACGGACAGTAGGCCTGTCTGTGAAGCTACGTGTACGGACAGTAGGCCTAACTCCATTATTCCAAGTCATACCGACACGGGTAGCCGATGTAGTGTTGAGGAACTCGACTCCATCTCGAATTATCAAATTGACAGTTATAGCACTCTGATTGTATATTATTAATTATTTATTATTATTTATGAATGTCTGGTAGTTTGCAAGTGTTGCGGCGCAAAAGTTTAAAAGTTTAAACTAATAGGAACTACTATGGCTGCTTGGCGTTATGAGACGATGCAAATAGTGACATATTTTTTTTAATATAATCTATATATGTAAAAGAAAAAACTGACGGACTTACACATCAGAAATTTTACACAAAGTTTCCCTAAAGGGGTGAAATGGGGGTCCAAAGTTTATATGGAGAAACCTACATTCACGTTGGCGAAACCGCTGGCAGAGCCTAGTATTATATATTATACTAGCTGTGCCCCGCGGTTTCACCCGCGTTTCTCTCGTATCCGTGGAAATACCGAGATAAATATAGCCTCCCTCAATAAATGGACTATTGAATATTTAAACAGTTTTCATATCAGATCAGTATTTCCCGAGATTACCGCGTTCATAACAAACAACCAAACTTTTCAGCTTTATAATATTAAGAAAAATATAGATTAAGTTAAATTGTATAAGTCGCAGGCAATAGCTGTCTATTTGTTCGACATTCAGCCAGACACATAAGAATGACGACTATAGGCGGGAGTGTCCTTCCACTTTAAACCGGGTTAAAATATTATTTTAAAGTACTTCTGAGTAAATTATATTTTTCGTTTTATTTTCTTGTGGCAGAAGAATATATTGATTGTTTCCGCAACCTGATCTTGACAACGCGACATATAGTTGGCCGTGCGAAAAACAGTCTTGCCGTAAATCTAATCCTACATATTTAAATGTTTGCCCCTGTGATTTATTTATCGTTGCGGCAAAACATAATTTAATTGGGAATTGGACTCTTTTAAAATGAAAAGGCAAATCATTTGGAATCATTGGGATCCGAGGTATAAGTACTGTTTGACCAACCGCTGGACCAGTCAAAACTGTTGCAACGATCACGTTATTGCGAAGAAATTTAACCTGAAGTCGAGTCCCGTTATGTAAATTTGGTGGCTTAAGATTTCTAAGTAAAATAATTGGGGCACCAATTTTTAACTTGAGAGAATGTGGCCACTCGGGTTTAAAGAATTAAGAAATTCCTGTGGATAATGGACTGCATCTTCTTGATCTCATCAACAAATATATTTCGAAAAAGATTATTACAGGATTTTATGTTGATAAAAAACTCTATGGCCCATAACTCATTAATAGGTACCAACTCTTAACATCTTACACACGTGATAACTTTTAAACGAAATATCCGATTGAGATGAAACAAAAAGTATTTTACTTCTACATAAATACTCTTGATAACATAATGCTTAATTTCGATAAAGATTAATATTACGATACATATTTAACGTAGTTTTTTTTTCTTCAGACGATTTAATAATTATTTTGAACACAAAATCGGTTATTGTGATTAAACCATGATAGCTAGATATATGTTCTCGCGGACTTTTTTGTAGGTCTTAATAGGATCTACAAACCCGTAATACATCATTTTGTTCTATTGTCAATAGTTTTTGCAGCGCACGCAAAAATAGGTTTTCGATTTTACACCTTGTGTTACAAAATAGCAATTTTATTACGGAACCCTAATTTTGAAAAAAAAAAACATAGCCTATAGCCTTCCTCGATAAATGGACTACCCAACACTGAAAGAATCATTCAAATCGGACCAGTAGTTCCAGAGATTAGCGCGTTCAAACAAACAAACAAACAAACAAACTCTGCAGCTTTATAATATTAGTATAGATTTCTAAATACATACATAATATAGATAAATTACTCCCAGATACAGAACAAATGATCTTGCTCATCATACAAACATTTTGTCTTGGGTGGAAATCGAACCCACGATCTCCGGCATGGCCGCCAGGGTCACTACCACTAGACTAACAGGCCTGGTATAATAATAATAATGTAATAATAATATTCCACAACTATCACACAACGCCGTCTAGTCTCAAGCTAAGCAGAGCTTGTGTTTTGAGTACTAGACAACTGATTATATTTCTAAATACATACATATTATATGATAAATTACACCCAGACACAGAACTAATGATCGTGCTCATCACACAAACATTTGTCCTGGATGGGAATCGAACCCACGACCTCCGGCGTAGCAGTCAGGGCCACTAACCACTAGACCAACAGGCCAGTCAATCTATCTAGTTATTATTATAATGTTATTATTCACCTGACTTAGTTTAATTGTCTTATTGGTCAAATGTCTTTGTGGTTTACCGGTAAAGCGTAATTGGTTATTAGTAAACTGTAAATTATACTAGTATTGGGAGTGGGGACGTGTGCGCTGGTCTTGATATTGGAAGCGTAAGCTACTGGGTTCGATTCTCAAAAATAATTCTTAATAGCTTAATCCTACTTTAAACATATGTAAACAGCTTGATTAGATAAATTTTGTCAAAAACATGTGTAGGTTTTTTTTAGATGGGGAATCATCCAATGATTGGCCTGTTGGTTGAGTGGTTAGTGACTGTAATGCCGGAGGTCGTGGGTTCGATTTCCACCCAGAACAAATATTTGTGTGATGAGCACGATCATTTGTTCTGTGTCTGGGTGTAATGTATCTATAATATGTATGTATTTAGAAATATATAAGTATGTTTATCAGTTGTCTAGTACTCTTAACACAAGCTCTGCTTAGCTTGGGACTAGACGGGGTTGTTTGATAGTTGTGGAATATTATTATTATTATTAATGATTTCTCGCGCTCTAAGGCGGTGTGAGAAGACGTGTCAGACTTTTACTGACTAAAACCATACCTATGTTCTTTATTTGCCTAGCGATCCAGGAATCTGGGTCCCTTTCAGAAGTCAACCCATGGCGCCAGTAGGTTTCAGCTTTTGCTGGTCCCCTAAGGTTTTGATGACATCTCATTGAGGCACGCGTGGAACACTACGCGCCGTCAACGACTCGGGCTCAATCTAGACGGTTACCGGACGGCCGGACGGTAGCTCACCGTCCGGCCAACCGGTAACCATCTAAATTTAATTATTTACTAATTATATTGCTCATTGAAAACATAGATACAGATATTGGAGGAGGTGTACGATTAATAGGCGTGATTCCGTAAAGAACACCACGTAGTTACCAGGAGAGCAGGTATAAAGGGAGACAGTAGACAGTCCTTGTAGAAGCACCAAAAGTAGCTATAGCAAATCGACTAAAATTTAAATGATGATATCTTGCATTCAACAGCAAAAACAAGGTCCTATAACAATGCTTAGAAACCGTTATTCGACATTAACAAGTTATAAGCACCATCAAGTACTAGGCGCGCAGAGAGTCCGTGACAGTAGTGTTCGCCTAGAGTGACGCTTGCAAGGGTGGGGCCAGAGAGGCGCGTACCTTCAATTGGGCTTCGTCAGTCAGCGGTTCGCTCGCTGTTTGAAAGAGATGGTAGTATTCCAGCAAGACGTTCACGCGCAGGAGGCCGGAGCTTGTCGTGGCACAGGATTACGATGCGTAGCCTAGCTTAACTCCTCACGTTTATGTTCTCCTATTTTTCACTTCGAATTTAAATTGTAAATACTGATTTAATAATTAAAATAAAAACTGTGTGGCGTCCAAACACGTCATATAATATAAGATATGCAATAAAGGATACACAGTATATTCGCACATCATCGCTCCTTGACATAATAAGTAACCTATCGAAGAATATTAGTGATTGAATCAGTGTTTTCAAATATTGACATTTAAACCAAACAATTACTGCTTACCATCAGGTGGGATCGCAGTCAGTTTATATTATTTAAACAACATTAGTTTAGTACTAGTATTTTTATGTAAAGAATCTGTGTACAAAATTTCATAACTGTACGATGAAAAATCACGAAGTTATAAGCTTGTTACGTTACCTGGTTGGCCGCACAAATACATGATCACCGGGCCATCCAGGCGACTGAGGGGTTGATTTACTCCCGCATCCAGCTGTGCGCTAGTGTCTAATGTCCGCTATAACCTGCCGTGATCTGTGTTGTACTTAGTGTCGGTGGTGTCCAACTTGTGACCTTTTTTAAATATTTTTGGAAAAAAATATAACTTGGTGTAAAAATTATTGGAATAGATTTAGTTACTGTTTCTGAACAAACTATATTCAGATTTGGCATATACTAAAAATAATGCATATAAAAAAATACCGTTTTATTAGGTTTGATGAACAACTTTAAATAAAAAATCCAGTCTTTAATACTTCTCTTTGTACGTGAGTTGAAATAAATGAACCTTAAGACAATAGTAACAAGATTCAAAATCTCTCGTTTAATCAATGATCTATTTTTAGCAACGGATAAACTTTAACATTTAAGTTACTGTCAGTGGGCGGAGTGACGCCAACGTTGCGTAGGCGCTACGCCGGCCTACGAGATCTCGTAGCCAATCCGCGTAGCACCACGTAGCCGCGTAGGCCATCGTAGGCACACGTGATTTGAATAATATACCTCCCTTTTTAGGGTTCCGTAGCCAAATGGCAAAAAACGGAACCGTTATGGATTCGTTATGTCTGTCTGTCCGTCCGTATGTCACAGCCACTTTTTTCCGAAACTATACTGTTGGAACTTGGTAAGTAAATGTATTTTGTGAACCGAAATAAGATTTTCACACAAAAATAAAAAAAAAACAATAAATTTTGGGGGTTCCCCATACTTAGAACTGAAACTCGAAAATTTGTTTTCATCAAACGTGTGGGGTATTTATGGATTTGTCTTCAAAAATGATATTGAGTTTTCTAATATCATTTTTTTCTAAACTGAATAGCACTAAAGTGGTAAAATGTGTCCCCCCCACGTACCTAAGTTCTAAAATAAGAGAATGATAAAACTAAAAAAAAAAAATATATGATGTACATTACCATGCAAACTTCCACCGAAAATTGGTTTGAACGAGATCTAGTAGGTTTTTTTTTAATACGTCATAAATCGTAAACCGCAATTTACCTTTCAAGTTTGTACGGAACCCTCAATGCGCCAGTCCGACTTGCTCTTGCCCAGTTTTTTATTATTACATTTAGTCACTTAGATGACATGTTTGGTGAAGTTTTGACCTTTCAAATTGATTTTAGCTTTGAGGCTAACTTTTTAGTTTCGAATTACTGAGCCAATTTTTATGAACGAGGTGTCAAAAGTTTTGATTATTAAGGCCCGGTTAATGTAGGCGGATATAAATAAGAGGGAAAGCATCTGAATTTAAAAATATCAAAGATTCAAAGTAACGGGATTGACATCCTAAAATGTTGGTAGCTCGTGTCAATCCCATAAAATTATACGGCCCCCACACACAGTGAAAATACTATTTTTTTAATTTTTTTATTGGTATAAACCAGTGCTTGACTGCGATCCCACCTGATGGTAAGTAGTGATGCAATCATTGATGGTGAGGCGCACTAGTTTATTATGAGCCTATTCACTCTAGCCTAGAAGACACCTAAATTATAGTTGGACGGGAAGACCGCAGCAGGAAAATTGTTCCAGTCCTTCGATGTACGAGGTATAAACGACGAAGCAAAATGCTTAGTCCAGACCGTTGAAGTTTCAATAACGTCAGGGTGGATACTCGCCGTACGTCGGGTTGTCCGATGGTAGAAAGGAGATGGCGGATTCATGTCATGCAATTTTGATTCATTCATTATCATCTGGTGAAATATTATAGTATTTATATTCATCATCACTATTTCAGCCAAAAGACGTTCACTTATACCGCGTACATCGAAGGATTGGAACGATTTGCCTGCTGCGGTCTTCCTGTCCGATTGTAATTTGGGTGTCTTCAAGGCAAGAGTGAATATAGGCTCATAATAAACTAGTGCGCCTTACCATCAACGATTGTATCACTGCTTACCATCAGATGGGATCGCAGTCAAGCACTAGTTTATATCAAATAAAAAAAAAACTTCTAGAAAAAGGCCTACCCCAATTGTTGCCATAACGACCGGTTCTGTGCGCCTCGAATCCATCGGATTCCTGCGACTTTCACCAGGTCATGAGTCCACTTTGTGGGAGGTTCTCCTATGCGTTTTTAGTTCAATAAGGCAATTCTTATCGTCTAGTTCATGTAAAAGAAAATAGGCGTCAGTATAGAGCTGCGTTTACTATAATTATAATAATAATAATTATAATAATAATTATAATATTCCACAACTATCACACAACGCCGTCTAGTCTCAAGCTAAGCAGAGCTTGTGTTATGAGTACTAGAAAACTGATAAACATACATATATATTTCTAAATACATACATATTATAGATAAATTACACCCAGACACAGAACAAATGATCGTGCTCATCACACAAACATTTGTCCTGGGTGGGAATCGAACCCACGACCTCCGGCATTGCAGTCAGGTCCACTAACCACTAGACCAACAGGCCAGTCAAAACTATAATTTGTTTATAACTATAATTTGTTCTGAAGCAATATCACTTAAGTAAGTACTTATATTGAGTGATAGTGATAAAAACTAATGTCAATTGGAAGCGGGAGACTGAATGAAAACTAAGGCTATTCATCTTACCGAGTTAGTAGCGACCCGCCCCAGCTTTGCATGGGTGTTACAAAAATTATTAAATTCACAATTTTTCTCTACTACAATCATCGTCATCATCATTTTCCTGCCCTTGTCCCGTTTTATTTGGGGTCGGCGCAACACGTTCTTTTTTTTCCATTCTGTCCTGTAAAATATAAAAAAAATAAAAATAAAACCCGACTACGACAAAAAGAAAAGCCGTAGTCACACGCTATTAAAGTGTTATGGTTGGTACCTATATAACGTGTGACTACGGCTTTTCTTTTTGTTCTGTTCTTGTTTCTCCAGTAACCTTGTTTATTTGAGCATCCTGAATATCTTATTTCATACTTTTTCAGCGTATTTTTTTTTGTCGTACTCGGGTTTTATTTTTTATACTTTTTATTATTTAAACTATTTTAGTGTTATTGACATCGAATTTTTTGACCGCTTGAGGGCGCCACATTGAATGTTGATGATATTTTTGGTAAGTACAAGTGAAGCCCTTTCAAATGATATCAAACACGGTGTATTTATGTTAACCTATTTTTTTAACACGTGACTTTTTGTCCGCTAGAGGGCGCCACATTGAGTTGTGTGACACATCACTAGCCTATGTTCAGCGGAAGATTAAGACGGTTCCAACGATATCTCATTTGTCGAGCTCCGATAAGTAGTTCAGGACCTATGAGGGAACAGATGAACATACACACATAGCCTGTCAAAATCATAACCCTCCTTTGGCTTTGCCGTAGTCGGGTAAAAAATAATCTACGGTACGGTACGATACGGGACCTGGGTCAAGTAGTCTCTTTCCCGTTCGTTTCTTCCATCTGAATCAGGTGCAGGAACCTCTGGAATTGATTATGTTCGGTGAGGACCTGCGTCATGCGGAAATTGTTTGATTGCCTTGTGTTGTGCCAAATAAATGCATTTTTTTTTTCTTCTTCCTTTAAAACATAATAGTATGGAATAAACACCACTACTCTAGTGGTGGCCGAGTGGTAACGGCCCCGACTTACGAGTTGTAGGTCACGGGTTCAAACCCAGCCAGGCGCATTACTTTATGTAATTTTTTTTATCACCACTGCTCTCAAAACGGTGAAGGAAAACGTCGTGAGGAAACCGGCATGTCCTAGAACCAAAAATTCGAAGACATGTGACTTCCACCAACCCGCACTAGGTCCGCGAGGTGGATTACGGCCCATTCCCTCTCCTAGAGAGCAGGAGTCCCAACATTGAGAACATTATAAGGCCGACTATGCTATGACTATATGGAATAAACCTATATACGATTATTATCCATTCACATCCCTATTTCCGTTGGTACGCACCAGATCGCAATAAAATTAGAAATTCACAGCAGATATAATTTAAAATAAAATCGTCCGATCACGCCCGGACCGCAGACAAAATCCCGACTGTTGTTATTTTGACCACAACCGTCCATTTGCCCGCAAAGCTCTCGAGGGTGACGGCCCTATAGGCATAATGGGCCTTATTTATAAAAATCTTTGAACTGCTTAGCAACTGATTTCCTATAGAGAATTTTAATTTAAAATCTGCTGATCAGAAGGCTCAGACAAATGACTTTTCAATACACTTACTCGAAAACCTGCTTTTAGGCACGCAGTTTACTGTGTTTCGCACTAGCGCGGCAAAGTATGTGAGTTCGCCCCTGCCACATTTTCTTACATTTATCGTATGTACATACCACCTCCGGCCTCGTTGCTTAGCTCTGCCTCGCCGCCGCCATCGGAATCCAGCCCCACCGTGATTGCAATGGCACCAGCAGTTGCGTCGAGCGTCACCACCAGATACGCATAGATGGAGAGGAAGCCAGCCACCGAGCGTCTTAGGATCTCGAGGCCCACCAGCTTCTGATAGGGTACCAGCTCCCGGCGGAATTGTCCAGCACATGCGATGGACGAAATCCATCAGCGAGAACTTCATGCGCTCTTATGGGGCTACAGAGGAAGGAAACAACCTGGCCACGTACCGTGTTCGGATGCTGTCTTTGTTTCGATTGATTGAGCCAAATCTGTTCCTAAAATGGTGAAGGAAAACGGTAAATGTATGTTCTAGAACCAAAAATTTACAACTATCAATAAATGAGACGTTAACAAAATAAATTACTGACGAATTTATGGTGGTTGGGGTCTAATAATATAAAAAATATTGCAAAAGCAATTTGTTAGAAAAAAAAACTGGGCAGGTGCGAGTCGGAGTCGCGCACAAAGGGTTGCGTACCATTATCTATACAACTTTTTTTTACACAAATTATTTTATTCTGTCTTTAGTATTTGTAGTGGCAATAAAAATCACATCCATACATCATCTATGAAAATTTCAACTGTCTAGCTATCACGGGTCATGAGATACAGTCTGGCGACAGACATACGAACAGTAGACGTGCTCCATCGTCGGCCACATCATCGCCTACCATCAGGTGAGACAGTGGTCAAACGAGAGCCTATCAAAATTAAAAAATTAAAAAATAAGTAGAGTCCCGTTTTTACCATTTGGTTACGAAACCCTAAAAAATAAACTTCACATATCAGATTCTTTTTCTATCTTTGCCATTCTGATCAGAGAAAAATTACTTAATGCAAATCCTTTTTAATAAAACCTGCAAGCGTCCAGGCATATAACGATGTGCTTTTAAAGAGAAATGCGAAGGACCCGTCAAAGAAGTCCCATGCAAAAGGCTGATTACTTTCTTCCGTCCGCAGCTTTTTTCCATCCACATAAGTTTTATTTGCTTTTTGCGATTGGAAGTCCTTGATATAAATATATTGCCTTTGATGTTCAAAGACTTGCAGTTAAATCATATTTTTTTAATTAATAATTTCTTGAAATAGAGGCTGTGATTTCTTTCATGCGAAATTTGGACGCGGGATGCGATGGATGCGATACGCTCAGGACCAATCGTTTTGGCGACACTTGGGGGAGGCCTATGTCCAACAGTGGACGTCTTTCGGCTGAAATGATGATGACGATGATGGAGCTGTTTAAATCAAATTTTATCTATCGACTACTGTCTCAAGCCAGAAATAGGAGCGCGAGACACACAAGACCGTTCGTTATGGCGACACATGGGGAGGCCTATGTCCAACAATGGACGTATTTCGGCTAGAATGATGATGACGATAATGGAGCTGATTAAATCTAATTTTATCTATCGACTACTATCTCAAGCCAGAAATAGTAGTTACGAAATACATCAAAATTGAGATGACACTAATTGAAAAAAAAAAAAAAAATATATGACACAGATATCCGTCGTTAAAATATGACAACCCACTTTCTGCAGCTGCATATCGAAAACAAAATAATCAGTGCTCGGTGTCATTTAGTACAACTGTTCGGCACTTATGAACTGCGAATATCATCCTTACTGCAACGGAACAAAGGCGGTGTCATGCATGCGTGTCGACTGACGTCTGTTTGACTGTACCGTGGTAATTTCGCGCGCTACCGCTCTTTGCAGATGAAACACTAACAAACGTTGCAGAGGCTCTCAACGTTTTAGAAGTAAGCATCCAAAAGCATTATGTTAATAAAATTCATATTAACAATATTTTATTAATAAAGTTCGGAAGGTGCTACTAAAAATATTTAAAAAAATGATTAAAAATTGAAAGGCATATTTATTATTCGGTAAGTATGATTTCCGATGGATGCGAGACGCACAGGACCGTTCATTGTGGCGACATTTGGGGGAGGCCTATGTCCAGCAGTCTATCGGCTGAAATGATGATGATGAAGTATGATTTCAACCGATTACACTTTGGTATGTTTGGTTAAGAAGACTACAGTACCTAAAGCGCGGTCACTCTCGGACTGCATACAAAAGAAAAAGATACGCAAAGACACAATGCTTGCAAATATAAAGCATTTTAGCGATTACTAAAAATCTGCAGAATTGATTTTAAAATTAAAACACTATGACGGTAAAACGTTGCTTGTCAAATAATCTGACAAACAATCAGAATGATTTTATGAATATAATAATAGTCACGTTTTTAACCGATTAAAATATTTTTAGAGGCATATTCTTGGTTTTGTCTATCATACTAAATTAGCTGTATTATTTTTTGTAAACACAATCTATCTAGTATTATTCCTAAAAAATATCATATATTTTTCTGATTCTGTTTACTGCAATGGATCATATACTTTTGCTCATTATAAAACTCGCGATTAGCTGCAGTAGTCTCCTTAAAGATATCGAGCAAACCCGTACATATCAATTGTATTAATTTTGTGCTGACATCGACGCGCAGCGAATGAATTAAGGAAGCGTTTTAGTAGTTGCATGTTGCATAGCATCGATGAAAGACTTATTCGCCGCGGTTCGATCATCTATCATTTTCGGGCAGTAAACAAATTGAACTTAAAATCAGTTTATCATTTAAATGTACCTTTACCCCGTACAATTGGTATTCTGCTGGAAGATTGGAAGTCAACTCCGACTTAGTTAGGGAAAAAGGTTTGACAAATATTATGTAACTTAGGCAGGTGTATCACAAAAACATGTGTCGACACATCCTAATAAATCCCGACCGTGCAAAGCAGCGGTGGGTCGCCAATATATTAGTTTTATGTTAAGTTTGACACCCGCTGAATATTTGTGAAAACGAACACACAATTCGACGTTACTCACATATTAGTTTTGACAACTGTTTTCCTGTTCAAGTGTATATATACTCATATAAGTTGAAACTGAAAACTGTGACTACGCCTTAATGTGATTAGGTGAGTTAACGTATTTCTGTTTAACTTGATCAACTTCCTCGAGTAAACAATACAGCATTGTATAATGTTACTGTTAAAGGTCGGTCTATGATATATCCTACGATTTGCCAGCGACATTATTTTCAAATTTTTTGTTTTACTCCTTTTTTTGTTTGTTTGTTTCCTGATAGCTACAACCTAGGGGTCTTTAAGCCAAGAGTGAAGGTTACTTCTAGGCAAGCGTGCTCCATTGTCGGCCACATCATCACTTACCATCAGCTCCCCTAGCTAAGTTTTCTTTTCGTTGATCGCTTCGAGTTGGCCACGCCTCCTATTCCTTTGTTCTGACCACGTGACTGAGCGTTGAGATGACGTCAGCACAAAGGAATCGGAGGCGTGGCCGACTCGAGGCAATCGACGAAAAGAGAATCGAAACGAAACGGTTGTAACTTGGCTAGGGGGGCAGGTAAGATAAGTGGTCAAACGCAAGTATATCTATAATACTAAAAACAAAACTCAGGCCTACATGAGCACACAAAAAAAAAAAGGGATTTAGTGCACGGTTCCAATTGCTTGTTCTATGTAATTTACCAGTTTCTTTCATATGTTATCAGCCTTATAATATGCCTACTGCCGGTAAATCTAATTGAATGAAATTGATTTGTAATGATGTTATTATTTTTTAGATTTTAATTTAATATTGTATAGTATCAAATTAATGGTTTTAATCTGTAATTCTAATGTTTTATAATTTTGTACTTATTTTTATATTTTATTAATTTTGTGCTTGTGTTTTTAAAAAAAATGTAATTCTGCTCGATGACTAATGGCTGCTATATATATTAACTTTTATTTGTCTAGTTCGGCTACAGATGTCTCATTCTTTTGTTCTACAATAATATAGCCTACAAATCTGTTGCAAAACTGTAAATTTATTTGAATAAACTCATTATTATAATCAGGCCTCCTTAGTAGAGAGGGATTGGACCACCACGCGGTACCGCGGCACCTCAGTGCAGTTTGGTGGAAGTGTCATGTTTTTAAATTTTGTACTCGGCCATGTTAATTTCCTCACGATGTCTTCATCTCGCATGCGATGCCCGCTAGGACCACGGAGAATTTCTGAATAGGAAACCTTTGGTCCTAGAACGCAAAGGGCGACTGAAGTACACTTGTGTGGTTTTAGTCAGTAAAAGTCTGTCACGTCCTCTTGCTTCACCCTAAAGCAGGAGAAATCGTTGGATGATTTTTCACTTTAAAAAGAAAACGGTACCAGATGTATAGGTACTATAATGTCAATCGCAGAATGTGGGGGGACCTCCCATACCCCTTCCAAAGGTCCAAGACCCCATGATCCTAAGATAAAACAATAAATATAATAATATTATTCCTGTGAAGGTAAATGACCTATGTTGAAATTAGAATAATCTATTCTAAATATATGACACACGTGCACGTAACTAACATTATTTACCTGTAAAATTTAGTTTCAAAACTAGGGTTGAATATCAATTTTTACCCGACTACAGTAAAGCCTTTAGCGAAGGTCTATACTATCCCCTAAATATCACTTATATATAAGAACTAAATTCTGTAAGTGGCTACACTCACGTGAATGTGAGTTTCTTAATACAAACTTTGGACCCCGTTTCAACCTTGGAAAATCCTTTCTTAATCTTTGCATACATTTGTAATAAAACCGCTCACTTTAGTATAAAACAATATATTTAGTACTCAATCGTTTTAATTGTCCAGAAGTCCGTCAGTCAGAAAAGTTATGCTAGTTGCACATTCCAAAGCGTAGATCTCATGGAGAAGAATGTGCAAGAAACTCCATAGACACTCTTTTTCAATTATGTTGTTACATTATTTCTTATCGCTGTAATAATGCAAGAGACAAATTGTGCGTCAACGGCTGCCGATCCAACACTGAGCTGTCATCCGCCAATATAGTACATTGACAGCTTTACCACAGATAATCACAAATACGTTTCGGTGTTGCCAGCACAACTAGTCGATTGCAATGAATAATCCAATAGAAAATAACTTAAATAATATTCTTGGTTACGAAAACAGAGTGAATAATTTGATTACGTATCAAAATAACACATTATAAAAGAAACCTCTGTTCTAAATTTCAGCATTCTAGGTCCAAAGGCTTGGACTGGGCGTTGATGAGTCAGTGAGTGAGTCAGGACTTAATCTATTAGAAGTATGCAGAAGATATGTCCTTATTGTATGCTTATCAAGGTACAATTCCGAGACGGACTGCAGACTGCAACCGTAGACGACACTGCGGCTAGCGGCTGCGGTTGACCGCAGAGCAGCCTGCGGTCGCAGTTGCTTCTATTCCAAGCGCGGCGACATGTCGCAGCTGCACAATGCATAGAACCATGCTTCAGTTACTCCAGTACCTTCGTGCAAGACCGAATATCTGACAATGCTATCAATACTTTACTTTTGTTAGAAAAGGAAGATGATAGCGACTTGTGTGGATGACCAGCAACATAGTTAAGTAATTTCTCTTTATCATCTTCCGAAAAAGTTGACATTTTTGTAGTGTGTGAAGTCTGCGGTTCGCGACACCACTCGTGCTTCAGTCTGCGGTCGCTTCGTGTCGCGGTCGCAGGCTGCGCGCCGCGGCTGCAGGCCGCAGTGTCACCGCACTCGGAATAATTTTCAAGAGATTCAATAGAAACAAGTAGTGTCGCTTGCAGTTTGCGGTTGCAGTTTGCAGTCCATCTCGAAATTGTACCTTCAGTGCGTTCTTTTCGTACTCGTGTTTAAGTTTTTAACAAAAAAAATCCGCGGGCCCTGAAGGCGGGCAACTGAAGGAACATTGGTGGGTTTTAGTCAGTAAAAACCTGATACTCCCTCTTGCTCCTCTCAGAGCAGGAAGAGAAAACAAAAAAAATGGTTTATTATATTATTATTATATATATATATTTTTTTATTGATATAAACCAATCATTGATGTTGAGGCGCACTAGTTTATTAAGAGCCTATTCACTCTAGCCTTGAAGACACCTTAATTATAGTTGGACGGGAAGACCGCAGCAGGCAAATTGTTCCAGTTCTTCGATGTACGCGGTATAAACTACGAAGCGAAACGCTTAGTCCGGACCGTTGAAGTTTCAACAACGTAAGGGTGGATACTTGCCGTACGTCGTGTTGTCCGATGGTAGAAAGGAGATGGCGGAATCAAGTCATGCAATTTCCACGCACACTCTCCAAAATGCAACCAGTAAAATACCGATAGGCTGGCTACCCTGCGCCTGTGCTCGAGGCTTTGTAGATTGGACTTAACCAAATACCGATAGGCTGGCTACCCTGCGCCTGTGCTCGAGGCTTTGTAGATTGGACTTAACCAAACCTGGATCCCCAATTAGCCTCTTCGCACGCCTTTCCACTGAGTCCAAAGCTGCTAGATGGCATTTTGCAGCACCAGCCCATATCTAGCCTATGCTGTCCCATTGGTGGGAAAAGCCTCCCTCCATTCTTTCCATTGCTTCCGAATCTGAGCAACTTCTAGTCAATTCCTAAGGAAGACGTCTAAGTCGTCACGCCATCTCCTCCTCCTCTGAAAAAATGGTACATAACCAAAAATGTCGTTTAGCTCACAACGGGTTAACACACAAATTAAGTGGACAATACGGCCCACAAATGTCTGAAATAAAACCTCATATAACTACCAGTTTATACGGCCACATAACTCGATGGCGCTAAACCAAAATGGCGGTGGAACTAACCCCTATACGAATATAATACACTCAACGGCAATAAATGTGGTTCAAGTTCTAAACATGAACTTATGAACAAACTAAAGCTATGCTTAGTTTTTTTTTTGTAATTTATGTAAACTAGCTTGACTGCGATCCCACCTGATGGTAAGCAGTGATGCAATAGTTGATGGTGAGGCGCACTAGTTTATTAAGAGCCTATTTTCTTTAGCCTTGAAGACACCTAAATTATAATCGGACTGGGAGACCGCAGCAGAAGGCAAATTGTTCCAGTCCTTCGATTTACGCGGTATAAACGACTTGGCGATACGCTTTGTCCGGACCGTTTGTTTGAACAACGTAAGGGTGGATACTCGCCGTACGTCGGGTTATTTTTAACCGACTTCAAAAAGGAGGAGGTTATATGTTCGGTTGAATGTATGTTTTTTTTTTTTTTTTATGTATGTTCACCGATTTCTCGGTCAATTGTGGACCGATTTTGAAATATTTTTTTTTGATTGAAAGGTTATGCTTCCAAGTTGGTCCCATAGAAATATTGTTATGATCCGATCATGAACTTCGAAGATATGGAACAGAACTCCTCATAGGATCACAGCAGAACCGTCGTAACAAGTAAAATTGCTATGTTTATATGTGTAGTCGATGACTGACTGAAAGTAGAGGGTGAATATATCGACCTGATCTGATGATGAAGCCTGAAGTTAGGCACCGGAACTCTGTAATAAATTAATGTAATCTAACCGTGTTTGGGATTATTAGAATTGTCATGAGATGCACTCTGGCTATTAAGTTTGGCTGAGGGGTACTTTTTAGTGGTGGTACCATAACTAAAAAGTGTAAAATAAAAGCTTTTTACAAAAAAAATACAACCGACTTCAAAGTAAAAAAAAACACTGAAAAGTGCAAAATAACTTTAATTTCGGAAGTCGGTGTTAAATAACGAAGAGACAAAACTAATAAAGAAACACCGACTTCCGAAATTAAAGTTATTTTGCACTTTTCAGTGTTTTTTTTTACTTTGAAGTCGGTTGTATTTTTTTTGTAAAAAGCTTTTATTTTAAGTTGTATTTGTTAATGAGGATTGGTGGAAAGTAGCTTCTTTTGCTGGTTTAACTGAATCATATCACATTTAGTTCTAAAACTGACTTGTATTGAAATGTATGCCAGCATCTCTAGCCAAGTTGATAATCGTTAACGCTAGTGAAAAACTACTCAAATGTATGGGAATGACATCATCTCAACGTTAAGTCACGCGGTCAGAACAAACGAATAGAAAATTCGTAGCCAAGTTCACATCGTTCAAAATGATAGAATGAATTGTTATCGTTTCTACAATGTTCAACGCTACATCCTTTGTTATTGTAGAACGACATTGTAGAACGGGCGGCCGACTCAGGCGCGTCAACATGGCTACCAACTTATCGTTATCTACAATTGCTGACACCGAGGCGTTACCGATTGGAGAACGGAATTCGACACGAAAAGGTTGTAACTTGGCTAGGGGGGCAGAGCTGATTTAACAGTTCCCCAGAAAAGTATATTAGACTTTAGTTTCACTTTCGAGCTGTAAACTTTTCATGGCGTTTTGTTTTCCACCTTGATCTGGTGGTGTCCAAGGGATGATCACAGTGTTTGCGGTTCCGCCCGAGACTACCCACGGCGACAAGGAGTCACTCGCAGCCCCCTTTTCCTATTGTCCTTTGTTTTTTCTTTCTTCTTCTTCAGAAATAAGTGCTATAATAACCAATTCAATCATTTTCCTTCCAAACACACGAGTTTCCTTGCCGAATGTAGAAACCAAACTGGTCAAGAGGAGACTTCGACATTTATTCCATCTATACGAAATTCGGATATTTATTCGAAATACGAGATACATTTAAAACCATCCTTTTTTACTGTCCGTTCAACCGATTTTGACTCTTATTGCATTGCAGGTATGACAAATAGCAACTGCAGTAAATGGTTGATATTGTAACTACTGTTTTGCTGTTAATGCCATCACTATGCCAACGGAATAGTAATCAAAATGTGTTGAACAGACGGTAAAAAAGATTTTTTAATATCTAATTTTATTTCGAATGTATGTATAATCTTTGTGAGGTAGATGGCGGTAACGATCTCTCGCGCCGGGCCTTGGTACAGGCTGCGAGGAAGCGAGGAGGAGTGGCAGGCGGTCGCCTCCTTCTGCGAAGCAGTAATGTTAGCAAAGGAGGAGGCCGCACGTGCACG